>CM071599.1:140861177-145861177 GCA_036435485.1 Saposhnikovia divaricata | reverse complement strand
TAGCTTAGATCTGCAAGGGAGAAAAGGGGAGAAAGATTCAACGCTCGTGACAAGCAACGGATCTAGATCTACTTCATCTTTTGTATCATAGATTTGTTTTCTCAACTCTTGTTTTATTAATATTATTACTTTCTTTCATATCTTGTCTTCTATCATGGTTTCATTAGATCCCATGATGACGAGCGGTTCGATTATGAACTAATCGTTGTCATGGGATTCTAACGTATTTATTTATGGAACTTAGTAACTTGATTGCTTAAAGATCTGTGTGTGATGTATATTTTATATCCTCGTATGGTTATGCTTAATTGATAGATGCGTCATGAACATCTAATTTGTTAATCTCTTGTGAAGTGAAAGTGGATCTTGAGATTTAGAACTTGCCATGCTAGCATAGGTTCATGATTGTTTATCAACATGATTCGTAGTATGAGATGAGGATACTTATATTGCCCTGTGTGATCTTTATGGATAACTTGCTCTTCAACCGTTATGTTTTCAAATTCTATAGACATATAGGGTCTAAGCATAATTGGTGTCTATTCATCTTCTATCTCTTTTGTGGATGTATGGGTAGTTTGGTATTCGTATACTGAGAAGTAGCGTATACTTGTTTCGTGTTATCCGATCCGATATCATAACCATTGCATGTAGTGATTAAAGGCGTCAGATCTAAGCAAAGTATTTAATGAAGTTAGGATTCCATGTTTTCTCGCATATAAGTAATTCAATTTTAATTCTCATTAGTTAGTAATTTTTTGTTTGTTAATTTGTATCTTAGTTAATTATAGTTAGTAAAAACTTAATCTTGTTATTTATCTTAGTAGTGAATAATAATCATACAATGTTGCATAAGTGCATGAACTGAATTGAAACCTAACCAGATTTCTGTGGGAACGAACTTGACTTCTATCTATATTACTTGTGACCACGTACGCTTGCGTGTTTTAGTGTTAACAAGTTTTTGGCGCCGTTGCCGGGGATCATCGGTGTTTTATTTTTGGTTTATGTGCTTGTCAATAGTGGTCGTTAGAGTTCACTGACTCGGATTTTTTTTCCTTAACTATCTTGTTTAGTTCGTTGTGTTTCAGGTACTTGAGTTTTTGAAGATGGCATGCGAGGAGTTGCCATGGTGGGCATATTCGAGGACATCCATGCCTTATCAATGTTGTGACGCCCCGTGATCCGGGGTCAAGGATCCGGGCCGTCAAGGTCCAATTTCCGATCAATATCAAGATCTCTGTAATCTTTTTTTTTTCAATAAATAATTAAATAAATAAGCAGTTGACCCCACACTAATACACACACACACCAGTCATAAGCTCATAGAACAACAACCACAATATTTAAAAGTTTTAAAGTTAACAGTTATTACAAGGCCAGAATTTACTAAGTACATTGTTGAACAAAGCTTCTACAGGAAGCACTTCAACAACTAAAGTTTATTACAATTTACACACTTAATTTACATAAGTATACTAAGCCCCTCCGCTTGTCACTACCTCAGGGATGGTCGCCAGCACTCGCTCAAAAGGTCGCCTTTCCCTTACCCTCTTGCGGGGTGTGGTACGTAGTATCGGCATGGGACCTAGCTGCTATATACATAAGTAGCAAGAGTGAGCTATAATAGCTCAGCAAGATCATACTGTAACTAAAATTTAAAATGTGAACAAGTATACATATATGTCTATGCATATGTAATAGCAGGAAACAATTAAAATCCTTAAGGAAGAGTAAAGCTCTTATTTAATAATACATCATCCACTCACTATTATAAGAAAGAAATCTATATTAATATAATATCAGTTTTTCTTCATCTGCCACCATAATACCATCATCTCATATCATTATTCTGGTTTCAGTATTGAAATCTACAATAATATAATATCAGTTTTTCTTCATCTGTAACTATCATTCCATCATCTCATATCATTGTTCTGTTTTCAGTATAGCAATCTGAAAACCATTGTCTACACTTTCTTTTCAAAACATTGGGGATATCTGCTGTCGCCTGATACGTTAGGACGATGATCAGTCGCCTAATCGTACCTGCTCTCTTTTTACTACCGGTAGAAGGAATGAAAATCATCCCTGGAGGAAGGCCACCTGCTAACATCCTCCCTTGGCATCTTCGTGCCGTAATAAAAATAATAAATGCTGGACTGTGTCGCACACAGCCCTGACACAGCCACTTACGCAAGTCTGTTGCAATCCCCCTCTTTATCACATCATTATTCTCTTTTTAAAATATCATTCCACATTTCCATTTTCTCACTTTCGTCTTCACATATCATTCTCTCATATCATTTCCATTCTCACACATTACTTCTATAAAATATATATATATCATAAGGCTTTGATTATGATTCAGACCTCTCTTTCAAATTCAGAAATCAAATATACTTTTATATTCGTAAAATATTCCATCTATTTTAAGAGTAATGCATGTTAATCAAATAATGTTTATTAAACCACTGATACTCAATAAGAACATTTTTAATATAATATTATAACCATATAACCCTCGATAACAACTGATACCATTCTCTCTTATTCTCTTAATCATAAGGCATGTTCAATTCATGCATAATCATCTCTATACATATCCATCTCATACTCTCATTCATATTCATATACATCTTATACTCATATCCATATTCATATACATCTTCGTATATCTTTCTTTTCAATATTAATACTCAAGGAATACAATTTCTTCACAATATAGTAATAATAGCATCACATATATATTTCACAAAATCAAGTTTCTTTGTGAAGATAAGTAGTTTTACAAATAGGGATAGAAGAAATCTTGCCTCGGTTTCGATATCCTGACGGTATGGCTGGTTCCTCCTCCGGAATTTCTATAAACACAAAAGGACCGTCATTAGAATACCACATCTCTTACTCACTACCCTCTCGTATAACAAAACCCTTTACACTTCAACATATGTTTAACGTATTATTATTATCCCAAAGGCTCAAGAACTTAACCATTTATAAGCTCAATCGAAGTTTCAGGGGTTTTCACCATTTTCCCTAACAACCACACTTAACTGTAAAAATTCTCAGAAAATATGTATTTCGAATTTTAATGTAAGGTCAACTGTCAAGGGTCCTCTGACCACCCTACTACGCTATCCCAAAATTTCGTGACTTATAAAAATGTCTAAGTATGGTAACTTTAGCCTCAAAGTTGATACAATTACGTTTTCTCGGTTATCGAACGTCTTTCACTAAAACTGACTTTTCTCCTAAACCGTTCATCAGATTTTAACGCACCTTATATCAAAACGATCTATGAACTAAGCTCTATCATTTCATGGTCAATTGGTAACCTAAGCAGTGAGGTACCGTACGAATGCAGGGGTCACAAAACAGGGCAGTTTTCGTTCTAACGAAAATCGGACATTATAACTGCTGTAATTTCATACTTTCCATATTTTAACCCTTCCAAAATCAACATCCCACACTCCTTCCAACCCCTACACCATGTGGCTTCATCCCATCCATGGTTAAAAGTACAACACATCTCCATAATCATTCAAACACATATAAACAACTATAACAATAAGATTAAATGATCTAGTACTACTTATCTTATAAACCAACTAAAAATCATCATATCCCAAATGATTCAAGCTAGGGTTTCAAGCAAATCATCAACTTTAAAGAGTACACTAACATGAATAACCTCACAAAGCTCATATACTACCTTGGTATAGTCTAGATCATGCAAAAAAAATCAAGAAAGACAAAGTTTGCTCTAAAAGTTACTATTCATCATCTTGTTCATGAATTTCTATCTAAAGATTGACATGGTGGATCAAGCTCAAACTTATGGGATATCTTAATCATGAAATATAGGACTCACCAAATTAATCTTGTGAATTTAGAAGGCTTGGAAGTTGGATTTTTCCCCTTGGTCTCTAGCTTGGCCGAATGTAAGAAAAATGGAGGAGGAAGAGAAATTTTTGTGTTTATCTCATCTTATCTTGGCTTAATCTAGTGTATTGTAGAAGCTTTGTGATTCTTTTTATTGTTAAAAGACTAATTTACCCTTAAAGCATGTTTTAGTGGAAGATGATATCATTGTAATGTCATTAGTGATGTAATGGATGAGTATTTAGCAAGATTGTTTATTTACCTTAGGTAATTACTAATAACCTTGGTAAATATTAATGTGGTAAATATTATTATCATTTACTACCCTTGGTTACTTGGTTTCTATACTCGTCTAATTGTGGTTCGTTTCGAATATATCTCACTATCCAGTGGTTTTGAAAGCGTTTATAAAATCCAAATTCCCTTAGCATTCTCTTAACTTAAAAATCCCTTAGTTTAACTTAAATTCACTAATTCCTCAATATATAATTCTTATAATGTTTCCATGCTCCTAAATGTCCAATAGAAGCTTATTCGAAATCAAAATCCTCAAAATCCATGTTTCAGGAATTTCTGGAATCTATCGTCATTTTGAGTCACTTATTTTCAATGTACGACACTAATATGGTTTCTGTTTACCCATTTTCCATCCCTAATATAGAGTACCTACACACCATTTCCCTGGATTCCTCAAGATCACTGTTCATTTGGGCACTGTAGCCTTTCTAACGTTAGAGTTATTACAGTCTCCCCCCCTTAAAAGGATTCCGTCCCGGAATCAGGTTGGAAATGTCCATAGGTATTTTTTTTCATTCACACATTCTAACTTCCACACTACTTCCTCTACCCTTTTCCTTTCATAATATCTCTATCTTGTTTGCGCAGAAATACACCAACATAACTTCCTTGTCATTCATCAACATGCCATTTAGTTTATCAATAGCAGTCCTTTTATTGTCTTTTCCTCACAAATCTCCTCCTGTTTCAAGTCATTCCATGTTATTTCGTCTCTCCTTCCTCTTTTGACGAAGATATCCGCCACTACATTGACCTTTTCTGAATGGTAGTGTATCTCACTTATGGTTTGACCATCTTCTGATCTCTATCATGACATAAATATTAATTCCTCAATATTCCCATAGTCCCTCTCTGTAAAATTTTCCAGAAAATAAGCTTTAATAATATTCTTTAAAACAATTGTAAGAAAATACTACCTATAATATATATTTCCTGTTCGTCTCAACGAGCTTGTGTTTTCCCAAAACACTCCTACTTTTCTTTTCATAACGTTTCCTAGCCCTTAGCAGATACTGATTTTCCTTATCTATATTATTAACTTATTTATTCCATTAATTGATTAAGTCGATCCTTAGCCAAAGATTTACACACCAAATTTAAATCAAAAAGCAAGTACCTGTATCCGCATCTGGTTTTGTCAACGCTTCCCCTAAGGTCATGTTGTACACTCTAGCAGTAGGCCTATTTGAAGCAGCCCCACTCTGTCCTGACGCGTATGACCCACCTGAACGGCAATCTCTAGCAATGTGTCCTAGTTTCCCACACTGGTAACACTTAACATCTCTTTTAGGGTTTGCATCAGTTGATGGGCACTGGTTAAGGTAGTGTCCTTTTTGTCCACACTTAAAACAAGTTACTCCCAGCACTCTACAGACTCCTATATGCTTCTTACCACACGTCTCACAATCTGGTAATGGTGGTCGTGATTGATTGGACTGAAATGTTCCCGAAGATTTTCCACCCTGACTCACCGTCTCACTAGTAGTCTTGTTACCCCCCGACTTTCCCACAAATTGAGATTTTTGTCCTTTACCTCCTTTGTTAAAGTAGCTTCCCTCACTTGAACCTCCTTTTGGGCCCTCAAATCTTCTTTTCTTATTCTCTCGACCTATTTGAGCCTGCTCACTCTCGGCCTCTATAATTGATGCCTTTTGAACCACTGCAGCATAATCAGTTAACTCAAATGCGGCCACTCTCGTTCGTAACCAGTGTTTCAACCCTTGTTGAAACCTTTTTGCACGTTGTTCTTCAGTACGCACAAACTCGGGAACAAACCTCGACAGTTCTGTAAATTTATTTTCATACTCTGCCACTGTTAGGTTATCCTGTTTTAACTCCAGAAACTTTAATTCCATTTGGTTTTCTAAATACCTAGGAGAATACTTTTCTAGGAACACCCTAGTGAAATGCTCCCAGGTTATCACTCCCGCTTCCTCTAGGTTCTTCCTAGCTTCCCACCAGTAATTTGCCTCTCCCTTTAGGAGATAGGCTGCAAAAACTGTTTTCTGATCTTCCTCTATCCTCAGTATTTCGAAAGCTTTCTCCATTTCTTTTAGCCATGCCCTGGCTACTACTGGGTTAGTGGTTCCCTCGAATTCTGGGGGCTTTAATGACTTAAAGGCACGAAAGGAACTAGCTTCCTGATTGGGGAGAACAGGTGGTGGTTGAGGATTCTGTGGATTTGTTAAATTCTGCCTTAATAAGTCCATGAATTGGGCAAAGGGATCACCTCCCGGATTCCTTTGTTGGCCAGTTGATTCCTCTTCTCCTTCTTCATGATTTTCTTCATTATGAGCATTTTCGTTCAGTCTAGTACCTTCGATATTTCGACTTCTTTCGTCTCTCTCATTTTCCCTTGCATTCGCTCTACTGTCACGTCTAGGCGGCATAGTTCTGTACATAACAATAGCCCTTATTAATTACCCGAATTTGGGTTACTATATACATCATTTCTATATACACAATTATATCATTAATTAGCTCATTTGCACATCACAATATCTTTATCACGCGATTTACATCTAGTTATACCATAACTTTAGTAGGTAGTTGTATCGCCCTTAACACGATAGCCTTTTCATTAAGTCAATCACCTTTTATACATCAATATTTCTGAGTCTCAACATTTGTTATATTATAAAAAAAATGCAGCAAAAATTTAGATAGAAATGCACAAACTTCATTAATGTACATAAATATTTTACAATTTGGGTACAACATCCTTTACTGCTAATAATATACATCATCTAATACAAGGTTCGAAACCCAAAACATAGCCGTACATACTAATCCGATATCACCAAAAGTATTACTAACTGTCCCCTAATCAGACTGGGATTAAAACAGTGGACAACTAAACTAATCCCCAAAATGACATCAACAAGATGACTAGTCTGATTAGTGACGAACTACTATCCCGGCTCACACCCCTGCCCTGACAACATCCCGTATCTGGACTACCATGGTAGTAACCGTATCAACTATCTGGGCCCTCCATGCCGGGTCTCCTCTATCACCCAACAACCTCCTAATATCTCCTAATGCTCGTAGCTCAATACTGATCATCCCCAGAGACATCCCATCCGGGATAACCCCTCCTCTCCCTCTCTCTAACCTCTGTAGAAGGGTGTCTATAGTCCTGCGGGACTCCTCCAACTATCCCTGAAGGGCAAAGTACTCGGTCAATAAGGTAGCTGAAAGTGAGTCACCCGCCGGTAAGGGTGCCTCCTGAGGGGGTACAGCTAGGGGAGGTTCATCCACAGGTGGAGGTGGTGGAGGTGCAAAGGGTGGGGATGGAGGAACCGACTCTGTCTCAGCATCCTCTGAAGGATCCTCCTCCTCCTCAAAAAAACCAAAATGCCCTGGAGGGGTAAACTGCTCAAAAGGATCATCTATAGGGTCAGGACTAGGTAGAGGGGATGGAACTGGTGACGGCACTGGGATGGGTCGGACAGGAGTGGGAACCATCTGAATATCCCTCCACTCAATCGGCTCCTCAGGTATAACTGACAACCTAGGCCTCTTACGCAGTGGCCTCTCCTCCTCAGGGATCTCCGATCTCACTCTGGAAGGACCTGCCTCGTCAGATCCTGTAGAAGGTCTACCCATATATGGCACTAGGGCCACAGCATCTCTCCGTCTCTGCTCCTCTGCCTCCTCTCTCTCTAATCGCTCTCTAGCCGCCGCCCGGCGTCTCTCCCTGAGGTCCTCAACTGCATACTCGAGGACCTCTACCCCGGCCAGCTGAAGATCTAATAGCTCCTGCTCTGACATCCCTAGCCACTAGGGGTCCTGACTCGGCTCACCCATCTCCGCTCCCTATAATAAAACATAAAATTCTATTAGTAACAGTCTAATAAATTATAATATATGCTTAAAGTAAATACTATCTGCGATATACCACCCCTGAACTTGATGGAAGTTCACAATTTATATTATAACTGATACATTTATTATTATCACTTTTGTTCTTGAGCATTATGACTCTTAGCTCTGATACCATCTGTGACGCCCCGTGATCCGGGGTCAAGGATCCGGGCCGTCAAGGTCCAATTTCCGATCAATATCAAGATCTCTGTAATCTTTTTTTTTTTTTCAATAAATAATTAAATAAATAAGTAGTTGACCCCACACTAATACACACACACACCAGTCGTAAGCTCATAGAACAACAACCACAATATTTAAAAGTTTTAAAGTTAACAGTTATTACAAGCCCAGAATTTACTAAGTACATTGTTGAACAAAGCTTCTACAGGAAGCACTTCAACAACTAAAGTTTATTACAATTTACACACTTAATTTACATAAGTATACTAAGCCCCTCCACTTGTCACTACCTCGGGGATGGTCGCCAGCACTCGCTCAAAAGGTCGCCTTTCCCTTACCCTCTTGCGGGGTGTGGTACGTAGTATCGGCATGGGACCTAGCTGCTATATACATAAGTAGCAAGAGTGAGCTATAATAGCTCAGCAAGATCATACTGTAACTAAAATTTAAAATGTGAACAAGTATACATATATGTCTATGCATATGTAATAGCAGGAAACAATTAAAATCCTTAAGGAAGAGTAAAGCTCTTATTTAATAATACATCATCCACTCACTATTATAAGAAAGAAATCTATATTAATATAATATCAGTTTTTCTTCATCTGCCACCATAATACCATCATCTCATATCATTATTCTGGTTTCAGTATTGAAATCTACAATAATATAATATCAGTTTTTCTTCATCTGTAACTATCATTCCATCATCTCATATCATTGTTCTGTTTTCAGTATAGCAATCTGAAAACCATTGTCTACACTTTCTTTTCAAAACATTGGGGATATCTGCTGTCGCCTGATACGTTAGGACGATGATCAGTCGCCTAATCGTACCTGCTCTCTTTTTACTACCGGTAGAAGGAATGAAAATCATCCCTGGAGGAAGGCCACCTGCTAACATCCTCCCTTGGCATCTTCGTGCCGTAATAAAAATAATAAATGCTGGACTGTGTCGCACACAGCCCTGACACAGCCACTTACGCAAGTCTGTTACAATCCCCCTCTTTATCACATCATTATTCTCTTTTTAAAATATCATTCCACATTTCCATTTTCTCACTTTCGTCTTCACATATCATTCTCTCATATCATTTCCATTCTCACACATTACTTCTATAAAATATATATATATCATAAGGCTTTGATTATGATTCAGACCTCTCTTTCAAATTCAGAAATCAAATATACTTTTATATTCGTAAAATATTCCATCTATTTTAAGAGTAATGCATGTTAATCAAATAATGTTTATTAAACCACTGATACTCAATAAGAACATTTTTAATATAATATTATAACCATATAACCCTCGATAACAACTGATACCATTCTCTCTTATTCTCTTAATCATAAGGCATGTTCAATTCATGCATAATCATCTCTATACATATCCATCTCATACTCTCATTCATATTCATATACATCTTATACTCATATCCATATTCATATACATCTTCGTATATCTTTCTTTTCAATATTAATACTCAAGGAAGACAATTTCTTCACAATATAGTAATAATAGCATCACATATATATTTCACAAAATCAAGTTTCTTTGTGAAGATAAGTAGTTTTACAAATAGGGATAGAAGAAATCTTGCCTCTGTTTCGATATCCTGACGGTATGGCTGGTTCCTCCTCCGGAATTTCTATAAACACAAAAGGACCGTCATTAGAATACCACATCTCTTACTCACTACCCTCTCGTATAACAAAACCCTTTACACTTCAACATATGTTTAACGTATTATTATTATCCCAAAGGCTCAAGAACTTAACCATTTATAAGCTCAATCGAAGTTTCAGGGGTTTTCACCATTTTCCCTAACAACCACACTTAACTGTAAAAATTCTCAGAAAATATGGATTTCGAATTTTAATGTAAGGTTAACTGTCAAGGGTCCTCTGACCACCCTACTACGCTATCCCAAAATTTCGTGACTTATAAAAATGTCTAAGTATGGTAACTTTAGCCTCAAAGTTGATACAATTACGTTTTCTCGGTTATCGAACGTCTTTCACTAAAACTGACTTTTCTCCTAAACCGTTCATCAGATTTTAACGCACCTTATATCAAAACGATCTATGAACTAAGCTCTATCATTTCATGGTCAATTGGTAACCTAAGCAGTGAGGTACCGTACGAATGCAGGGGTCACAAAACAGGGCAGTTTTCGTTCTAACGAAAATCGGACATTATAACTGCTGTAATTTCATACTTTCCATATTTTAACCCTTCCAAAATCAACATCCCACACTCCTTCCAACCCCTACACCATGTGGCTTCATCCCATCCATGGTTACAAGTACAACACATCTCCATAATCATTCAAATACATATAAACAACTATAACAATAAGATTAAATGATCTAGTACTACTTATCTTATAAACCAACTAAAAATCATCATATCCCAAATGATTCAAGCTAGGGTTTCAAGCAAATCATCAACTTTAAAGAGTACACTAACATGAATAACCTCACAAAGCTCATATACTACCTTGGTATAGTCTAGATCATGCAAAAAAATCAAGAAAGACAAAGTTTGCTCTAAAAGTTACTATTCATCATCTTGTTCATGAATTTCTATCTAAAGATTGACATGGTGGATCAAGCTCAAACTTATGGGATATCTTAATCATGAAATATAGGACTCACCAAATTAATCTTGTGAATTTAGAAGGCTTGGAAGTTGGATTTTTCCCCTTGGTCTCTAGCTTGGCCGAATGTAAGAAAAATGGAGGAGGAAGAGAAATTTTTGTGTTTATCTCATCTTATCTTGGCTTAATCTAGTGTATTGTAGAAGCTTTGTGATTCTTTTTATTGTTAAAAGACTAATTTACCCTTAAAGCATGTTTTAGTGGAAGATGATATCATTGTAATGTCATTAGTGATGTAATGGATGAGTATTTAGCAAGATTGTTTATTTACCTTAGGTAATTACTAATAACCTTGGTAAATATTAATGTGGTAAATATTATTATCATTTACTACCCTTGGTTACTTGGTTTCTATACTCGTCTAATTGTGGTTCGTTTCGAATATATCTCACTATCCAGTGGTTTTGAAAGCGTTTATAAAATCCAAATTCCCTTAGCATTCTCTTAACTTAAAAATCCCTTAGTTTAACTTAAATTCACTAATTCCTCAATATATAATTCTTATAATGTTTCCATGCTCCTAAATGTCCAATAGAAGCTTATTCGAAATCAAAATCCTCAAAATCCATGTTTTAGGAATTTCTGGAATCTATCGTCATTTTGAGTCACTTATTTTCAATGTACGACACTAATATGGTTTCTGTTTACCCATTTTCCATCCCTAATATAGAGTACCTACACACCATTTCCCTGGATTCCTCAAGATCACTGTTCATTTGGGCACTGTAGCCTTTCTAACGTTAGAGTTATTACAAATGTGAGCGGTGTTTTGGCGTTCATGATCCCTCACAATATTGTTACTACGAAGGAGTTGATCCATATGTCACTTATGAGGAACAACCATATTTTCAATACCATCCTCAACAGTACCAGCAAGATGTTCCAGATAGGTCATATTTCTTTGGAAGTGAAGAGTTTCAACATCAGCAACCTAAACCGACTTTTCAGTCAGATGAGGTTGATGTTATGGAGGAGATTATGATGCTTGAAAAGAGTTATGAGGAGTCTACCAAATCTATGGGGACACTAATTGCTCAAGTTTTGAGTGCCTTGGAACAAGAGAAACAACAATGCATATTAAAGGCAATTCCAGAAAATAACGATGACTTGGAGCAAGGTACTGCATGCTTAATCGAAGAAGACAAATTCTAAGGTGAGGTGAGTGTTCACAAGCCATGTGAGGAATTTGATCAAGCTAGGGAGGTGGATGATTTGGAAAGGGCACAATTCGGGACAGACACTGATGAGCTACACAAATTTCAAGAATTGGTATGTGCGTACCAAGAGGACACTGATGAGCTACGCAAATTTCAAGAATTGGTATGTGCGTTCCAAGAGGCTGATGATCATGGGAAAGATTCGGGTCTTATACTTGTCTCAGATTATAAAGATGGAGGTAGCGCATTAGAGCCAATGGAGGAAGTTCTTTTTGATGAACCAAAGGCTTCAGCAACTTACATTTACCCTCCTCCATTATATTCAACCGAAGCCCGCGAGTGTGTGTTGTTCTACAAATTGACAGATTTTGGGTCAACAGAAGAAGGCATTGGAACAGGACATATTTGTTATACGAATAGCCCAAGCGAGGAGAAGGGGCAGAAAGTGTGCCGCCGTGATGACGATGAAGTCTCGCGAAGAGAGGACCAGGCAAACTATTATCATCCTTAATGGAGGCTTGGAAGTAACGTCAAGCTATTGACGTTAAAGATGCGCTTCGTGGGAGGCAACCCACGCATTAGTGTAGGGAAAAAAAATTGAGTGTTGTGAAAAAGAAAATACTGCCAGTGGCGCAGGCTGCGCCTGCGTTACTGAGTGTCGCGCAGCCTGCGCCCGCGTGACGCAGGTTGCGCCTGCGTGACAGCTTTTCCTGCCAGATCCTGTTCAGCTGTTCTGTATAAAAAAAATTTCTTTTTTCTTTTTTTCTTTCAACCCCAATTATTTTCTCCTCTTATTCTTTCATCCCTAAACCTATTCTAATCCTATAACAATTCCAAAAGCATTCCATCATCTCTAATCCTATATCAATTCAAATTCTTTTTCTCCAAATTATTAAATCCTTTTTCTATCTTACCTCAAATTCTTACCCACTCAAAATTTCTCCCATACACATTCAAATTTATATTCATCCTATCATTCCATTATTGTTAGATATAATTGATGTAATATTTCAGTGTTTAAGTATAACAGTGAAATATCAGAGTTTAACTGGAAGGAAGTCAGAGTTTAGTAAAGTCTAACTGACGGAAGCTGGACAGAGTTTAGTAAAGTCTGTTTGGAAGCAGCGCGTACAGAGTCAACAAAAGATATTAGAGATCAATTGAAGATCGATATGGAAGCGAGATCTTTGGAGATTGGATAGCTATCAAAGAGATCGAGTTGACTTAGGAGACGTGTGACAATCTGTAATTGATATCATTGTATAGCTGATTATTAGGAATATCAATTAGAGATTGTATCGAAGCTGTATATTTTATAAATACAGTTAGGTTAACCCTAGAAGGGTATCGTGCATCGAACAATCATTATTATAACCTAGCAGCTCTTTATGATAGTTTACATCACGAAGAGGGTTCTTAATACCAGAAGTTTTAAAGTGCATAATCATCTTACTTATTAAACTCTCATACGAATTTGGTTATTAATTGTGTATTCGGCCTAACAAGTGGTATCAGAGCCAATCTGTTACTTTATTACAGGTTAAGATCCAAACACAACAATAATCATGTCAGCAATTCCTCCACCAACACCTACTAGTTCTGAAAAGGCTCCTACTACTGTGAGTCGTTTTGAACCAATCAGGGTTCCTATTCTCAGGCCAACAGAGTATGCCATGTGGAAGGTCAAGATGACTATGTTTCTGGAGGCTACAAATCCAGAATATCTTGACAGGATTTATGAAGGCCCTCACAATCCTACAAAGCTATCTGCTGCAGTTGCTGGTGAAGAAGCTAAAATAGTTCCAAAGGAAAAGAAGGACATGACTCCTGAAGATCTATCATCAATTGCTAAGGATGCAAAGGTTAGGCATTTACTGCATAGTGCTTTAGACAATGTTATGTCTAACAAAGTGATTAACTGCACCACAGCAAAAGAGATATGGGATGGTCTTGAAGTCAGATGTCAAGGAACTGCTGCTATTAAGAAGAATATGAGAAACATACTCACACAAGAGTATGAGAATTTTGAGGCTAAACCTGAAGAGACCATGACAGAAACATTTGATAGATTCTGTAAATTGCTTAATGATCTGTCATTGGTCAACAAAGAGTATGATCTAGAAGACTCAAATCTCAAGTTTCTTCTTTCTCTACCTGAAAAGTGGGATGTGAAAACAACCACTATTAGAGACAACTATGATCTTTCTGAAACAGAGATTGATGAAATCTATTGGCTGCTCAAAACTCATGAATTGGAAATGGAGCAGAGAAACAGGAGATCAAGCAGGAAGGCAAAGTCTGTTGCTCTTAGGTTGAAGAGAAGCCTCAGAAGAAAGAGGCATCAAGAAGGAAAATGAAGGGAAAAGCTTTGGTCATACACTCAGAAAGTGAATCATCAAACTCTGATTGTGATTCAAACTCTTCTGAATCATCTGACTCCGAGGATGATGAAGAAGAAATGAGGAAAATGGCTGTGTTGATGGTGAAGACCTTCAAGAAAATGGGTTTCAAGAATTTCAAGAAAGGCAAAAGGTTTTCTAGAGATTCAAATGAAGACAGGAAAAGCTTCAGGAAGTCTGATAAGAGAGATTCAAGGGGAAAGAAGGATAAGTCTGAAATTCAATGCTACAAGTGTAAGGAGATGGGTCACTATGCTCCTGAGTGCAAGAAGGGTAAAACTGGAAAGGTACTCTACACTAAAGGCAGAGATTGGGCAGACACTTTAGATTCTGATGAAGAAGTGAACTATGCTCTCATGGCTACTACTGAATCAGAAACTTCTGAAAATCAGGTACCTCTAACTACCTATGCTTATAATATTGATGACATTGCTCAATTAAGAATTTATCTTAAGTCATTGCATATAAGTTATAGGGATCAGACTTTAGAGAATGAGAGGATAAAATCTTAAAATTCTGAACTTAAGGTTAGAAATAAACTTGTTGAAGAAAAACTTGAAAACATGCAACAAGTTCAGAAAGAAAGAGATGATGTTGTTTCTATAGAACAGGATTTGCTTCAGAAATATAAACAACTAGAATCTGAGTTGGAGGAAGCAAATAAGAAAATTAGGACTTGGACTAATTCTGGAAAGGACACTCAACAGATTTTTCAAACAAACACTGTTGGTCTAGGTTACAATGAGGGAGATGAACTAAGATTTCAAAATCAAGTTAAAATCAGACCTCATTTTGTACATGGAACCAGTAAATTTTTGTCTGACAATGAAAAAGAAGCTGTTAAAAGTGAATCAGTAAAAACTAATGTTAAACAGGTTAATATTGGTTCAATGACTGATAAACAACTCAAACATAAACTGAAGGAGTTAAAATCTGTTAAGAAACAGAGAGTGTCAAATAAGAACAGAAATGGAAAAGTAGGCATTACTTCAGGAAATAAACCAATGCTTGCTAGTTATGCTCCAAGAAAGACATGTCATAACTGTGGTAGTACTAAGCATCTTGCAAATTTCTGCAAGAAAAACAAAAATATAAATTCTTTACCTTCCAAGTTTAAGGTAAAGAAGGATTTTGCTAGAACTAAGCCACAGACTTCATGCACACACTGTGGAAGCACTTGGCATTCCATTTATACTTGCAGAGAGTATCATGCTATTTATCATAATTACTATGAACTAAAACCCAATCTGAAATGGGTTAAAGTTAATACTGCAAGTGTAAACTCTGATACTGTTAGCTCAAACTCTGATAATGTTTATTCCGCTGCTAAAGCTAACAAAGTTAAGAATGTCAAAGGATCCAAGCAAGTCTGGATCCTTAAATATAATCCTCAGTAATTGCTTGTGATTGCAGGGCAACAGGGAGGAAACCCTAGTCGTGGACAGTGGATGTTCAGGACACATGACTGAAAATAAAGCCCTGCTATCAGACTATGAGGAGAAGGCTGGCCCAAAAGTTTCCTATGGTGATGGGAATGTAGGAAGAACATTGGGATATGGAAATATTAATCTTGGAAATGTCATCATCAACAATGTAGCTCATGTCCCAGGACTCAAGCATGACTTGCTATCTGTGAGACAAATATGTGACAAGGGATATCATGTAGATTTTCAACCTAAATATTGTGAAGTTATCAGCAAATCTACAGGAAAAGTTGTTCTAGTTGGTCATAGGCAAAACAACATTTATGAAATCAAGCTTTTAATAGACTCTGTTGGAAAAGCTGTTTGCCTGTCTACAAGAATGTCTAGTGAAGAGAGTTGGAAGTGGCACAAGAAACTCTCACATTTGAACTTGAACAACATCAATGAATTGATCAGAAAGGATCTTGTAAGAGGACTCCCAAAGGCTTTGTTAAATGTTGATGGCCTATGTGATTCATGTCAAAAGGCCAAGCAAAGGAAGTCATCTTTCAAGAGCAAGACAGAATTTTCAATCACTGATCCTTATCATCTTCTGCATGTTGATCTCTTTGGTCCAGTAAATGTTATGTCTATAGCAAGGAAGAAATATGCTTTAGTCATTGTTGATGAATACACTAGATTCACTTGGGTGTATTTTCTAGCAAAGAAGGATGAAACAACATTAACTCTGATGGAGCATGTGAAGCTTCTGGACAAAGGATCAAGTAACAAAGTCAGAATCATCAGAAGTGATAATGGAACTGAGTTCAGAAATGCAACAATGGAAGAATTCTGCAAGGACAATGGAGTGAAGCAAGAATTTTCAGCACCTGGTACACCACAACAAAATGGTGTAGTTGAAAGGAAAAATAGAACCTTGATTGAAGCTGCCAGAACTATGCTTGATGAAGCAAAATTGCCAACTTATTTCTGGGCAGAAGCTGTTCAAACTGCTTGTTTTACTCAAAATGCTACACTGATCAATAAGCATGGAAAGACACCATATGAGATGGTGAAGAAAAAGAAGCCTAACCTGAAATACTTTCATATTTTCGGGTGCAAATGCTTTGTTTTGAAGACTCATCCTGAACAGTTGACCAAGTTTGAGCTAAAGGCAGATGAAGGAATTTTTGTTGGCTATCCACTGTCAACAAAGGCATTCAGAGTTTACAATCTGAGAACTAAAGTGATCATGGAATCTATACATGTGTCTTTTGATGAGAAGAAGATAACTGGACTTGAAGACAAAGATGAATATGATCAACTCAACTTTGAAAATGAAGATTTAAACTCTGTTGAAGTAAAATCTGATCAAACTATTCTGACAGACTCTGTTGAAACAAACTCTGAACCTCTACTGGTAAACACTGGAGAAACTTCTCAGCCACAACAAAGGGAAGAACCAGTTGAGGGGGATCATGATCAAGATGAAGACTCAAACACTATTACTGGGTCAACTGAAAAATCTGGATCAAACTCTGATGATTCAAACTCTGAAAATTCGAATTCTGACTCTGGGCAGTCAAGTTCAGGGGGAGTCTCAGAAAATGAAGAAAGCCCACAACAAAATCAAGAGAGCATGGATCAAGGGGAGGATCACATGCTGACAGAAGTCATTTGCCTTCTGCTAGGAAATGGACTAAATCACATACACCTAATTTGATAATTGGTGATCCAGATGCAAAAGTGAAAACAAGAAGTGCCACGGCAAGTGAATGTCTGTTTCATGCATTCTTGTTTAAAAATGAACCAAAGAAAGTGGAAGAAGCTCTTCAAGATGCTGACTGGATAACAGCAATGCAAGAAGAGTTGAATGAATTTGAAAGGAATGAAGTTTGGACCCTTGTACCAAGGCCAAAGAACAGATCTATTGTTGGTACTAAATGGGTTTTCAGAAACAAGACTAACAGTGAAGGTGTTATCACAAGGAACAAGGCTAGACTGGTAGCAAAAGGCTATTCACAGCAAGAAGGAATAGCTATGATGAAACATTTGCTCCAGTTGCAAGATTGGAGGCAATCAGAATTTTTCTAGCATATGCCTCTCACAAGAAATTCAAAGTGTTCCAGATGGATGTGAAAAGTGCTTTTCTGAATGGAAAGCTTGAAGAAGAAGTGTTTGTTGAACAACCACCAGGATTTGTGGACCCCAAATATCCAGATTATGTCTACAGGCTAGATAAGGCACTATATGGACTTAAGCAGGCACCAAGAGCATGGTATGAGACACTTGCTCAATTTCTTCTAGAAAGTGGATTCAACAGAGGTACAATTGACAAAACTCTGTTTTATTTCAATCAAGGAAGTGACCTCCTTTTAGTTCAGATATATGTTATTGACATTATCTTTGGATCTACTAATGATAAACTCTGTAAGAAGTTTGCCAAGCTCATGTAGTCCAGATATCAAATGAGCATGATGGCAGAGCTTAGTTACTTTCTAGGCCTACAGGTGAGACAAACAGATGATGGTATCTTCATTAATCAAGCAAAATATACCAGAAATCTTCTCAAGAAATTTGGTATGCTTGACTGTTCATCTGCATCAACTCCCATGGCAACAGCAACTAAATTGGACAAAGACACGGGAGTTTCATTGGATATGACAAACTACAGGGGCATGATAGGATCTCTTCTTTACTTGACAGCTAGTAGGCCTGACATCATGTATGCAACCTGTCTTTGTGCAAGGTTTCAGGCAGATCCTAGAGAGCCACATCTGACAGCTGTGAAAAGAATCTTCAAGTATCTCAAGGGCACCATATCATTAGGTCTGTGGTACCCCAGAGAATCAGATTTCAAGCTACTTGGGTATTCTGATGCAGACTTTGCAGGCTGCAAGATAGACAGAAATAGAACTAGTGGAAGTTGTCAATTTCTTGGTGACAGACTTGTCTCTTGGTACAACAAGAAACAGAAATCAATTTCTACATCTACAGCTGAAGTAGAGTATATTGCAGCTGGTAGCTGTTGTGCACATATTTTGTGGATGAAGAATCAATTGCTGGATTATGGATTGAGGTACAGTAAGATTCCTATTTACTGTGATAATCAAAGTGCTATTGCTATGACAGGTAATCCAGTACAGCATTCAATGCCCGAGCACATCAGCATAAGGTACCACTTCATCAAAAAGAACATGTGGAAGAAGGGAATATTGAACTACATTTTGTGTCTACAGAACAACAACTTGCAGATATTTTCACCAAACCATTGAGTGAAGCTACATTTACAAGAATGGTCAATGAACTAGGAATGGTCTCTGGTTCTGACTAGGAATGTTGGTTAGATTCAAATTTTACTTATGTAATATGTTGCTCATATTTCCTTATTTGTTAAGTGCTAAGTGAACTCTGTTGATTAAACTCTTTTATGCATACTCTGTTAACATGTTTTTTTGTCAAACTCTGTTAAACTCTATCAGCATGCCTGTATGTCATACACTGTTAAAAAGTTTGATAAACTCTGTGAACTCTGAGTTGATTTTTGTCTGAGTGAAAACACCAATGAAGAAATATGTATGAAGCATGATTCTCAGCAATTAATCATGAATCTTTCTGAGTTATTGTGATCTAATCTTAGATTGTACAGAAAGTTAACACAGCATGATATTGGTTCATATTTATAGCATCTCTTAGTTTATTTTGTCCTAAACTCTGAGTCTATAAATACTGTGTGCATTACCTTTCATGAATAACTACTGATGTTGATGAACTCTAAACTGTGTTAGTTATACACTAGTAAATTAAAATGGTTACTAAAATACCCCAAAGAAAATGTATATAGGTTGATATACTCCTTTGAGATTATGTTGGAGACTAGGATGACCCAGGAACTTATTGGTATATAATATGTGCTAAAATTCTCTGATTTTTGGTGACTAGTCAATGATAAGTTATATTTTTATATATATTTTTATTTAATAAATCTTAATGTTTTATTGTAGAAAATAAGAATTCCTGAATTTGGAATTAAAGAGCTATTTTGGAACTAAAAATGAAGAAAATTCGGATTTATTGAGCTACACCCGCTTTCTGCGGTATTTATTTCATATCCGGAGTTGTAAAAGTCGGATTTGGACGATCTTACAGTCCACGCGAAGCTTAGGAAATTATCTACAATTCAGAGGGATTAATAAGCAAAAATCCGATTGGAGCAGCTCGAAATCTGAGGAGAAAATTCAGTTCCGAATTTTAGTAAAAAAATCTTTTTAATTTTGGAATTTTATTGTAATATATTTTGTAAAAGTGTGTGTATTGATTGATGGGCCTTTTGTAAGAATAAATTTCAGCTGAAAGTGGTGAAGTGGTGTGGTTGGATTAGAAAAGAAAAATAAAAAAAGAATGGTTGGCAAGGTCGAAGAATTTTAATGATGAAAGGTAATGATGGAGGTATTTTATTATGCAAATTGGAGAAGGAATGAAGGCTATAAATAGATGGCTTGCAGGAGGAAGAAAGGACGCAGCAAAAACCATTAGACATACACATAGACAACAAAACACCACAATACAGCACATTCATCTTCGGCTGAGTATTTTTGGAGGAATTAGGGGTTGGTTTTCTTCTCTTTTATGTACACCTTGATTTAAATTCTCCATTTTATTGCAAATTTGAGGTACTCTTTAATTTTATTTTGCTGGTTAATATATATTTTATATGTCTTGTTTAATTGTTTTTGTAAAATTTATTAATAGTATGAGTGAGTAGTTTATTTCTAGGGTGAACGGGGGAACCATGTTTACACCACAATAATGCTTTAATCTTATTAGTTGTTTAACGGATAAAAAATAATTCTAATCGATATTTATGAAATTTAATTTTTGTTATCAGGCCGGTATCATTAATTAATTATTTGCAAATAGGAATAATAGATCGAGAGATTTTATTCACTAGAGGCATACATACGATTAGCGGAATTGAATTTTAGTGCGAGAGCATAATTGGATTTCCGAGAGCGTTAATTCTTGAGAGAGATTAACACATGCTCTAATTATTTAAATCCGTTAAATTAACTACATCCGTATAATTTGTTTCGGTGTAAACATGGTGAACCCGGTCGCCCTAGACTTTTAGTTAATCGATCTTAAAACTCATTTATTTACGTTATTTAGTTATATAAAAAATTCTCAATAATTGTTTTTAATATAGAAATAATTCGTGACAATTAAATTAAAATTGATAAAACCTGTCTCCCTGCGAACGAACATAAAAATATACCGCATCAGTCAAATACTAGGATGACCCAGGAACTTATCAAAATGATAAGGGCTAAAATTTTAGAATTTTTGGTGACTGGCTCCAACCTCTAATTACTGGAATGAATAGAATAAAAAAAAATTAGCAATAGAGGGGGTATAAAATAAATTAAAAGTTACTGTATATAGATTGATTACTACAGAGTTTAGCTTTCATCATACAGTCAGTGTTTACTATGACAGTTTGTGCATCCAGTGTTTATTGATTTACTTTATGGATTTTATGAAAAATTAGATGCTCTAAAAATTGATTTAGTAAACTCTGCTTCACACACACATATTTTCACAACTGTGCAATTTTTGAAAGGGTTTCGGTGATAAAGTTGGAGAATTGAAAAACGCTGTTGATTTGTGGTTCGTACTCTGAGGTAAATTTTCAATTGGACAATTTGAAAATTTTGGAGTAAATAGTGCTTTTGACAACTGTTAATAAGTGATGTGTTAAAGTGTCTTGAAAATAGGAAAGAGAATACAGCGGTGATACAAGTAATCCCTAATTGTTCTGTTCCTGATTTAATTGTGGTTATTGTTGATGAATTTGTTACTTACATGATTACTTTAATTAGTTTTCATATTCACTTCTTTGATTTAATTCTTTGAAGAACAGTTCATAAACATAAAAAAATTGCAGAACACATTGAATAAGATTAGAGAAACAGGATCCTTCACTGATAATAAGAAAGAGATTACATGAAAATATTACATCTTTTTGTTCTCTCTATCTACTAATCTATTCAACAGGAAAATAAAAGGTGAAGTCCAAACCACTCCATTGTTAGCAGCCATCCCAGATCCCATCTTTGCCACTTTGTTTGGGTGGAAGTTGAAGGGATAAGGTTATTTTTGCTGACATATTCATTAACAATGGTTGGTGGTGTTGGATGAGGATGCCTTAGAGGAAAGCCATGCTAATGTTGCTTGAAGAGCAGCATCGATGTCGATCACTCTTGCAGGCCTTTCTCTCTCGATTTCTTCAAGACTGGCATCCATCTGTAGCCACAGAGTATCAAGCTGCCTTTCCCAGTCAAACGCACCAAACTCTTCACGAGTATAATTGAAGATATCTCTGTTCTCTACGAGATGGAGATTCTTTTCCTTGATGGTAAGTTTTGACATTGTTTAACGGTGTGTTGTTTGAAGGGTTTTTGATTTTCAGGAGAGAATGAAAGATTAAAGGGATAGTGAACAAGTCTGAACAAGTCTCTAGGCCTTAAATAGAGATGGGTAAGTAACGAAGTACTAAAACGCTTCGTATTCTGGTTTTTAATGGTTACAGGTAAACGCTTCATATTCTTTTAAGAGAGTGTTATTTGATTTTTTTTTAAATAAAATCAAATATTTTTTTATATATTCACAAATACACTTCTAAAATTACGAACGCGTGTGTACCACTCACCCATTACTGTGTCTCACTCACCCATTATTGTGTCCCACTCACACATTAATCTAGGAACTGTTGAGTGTTGGAATACATAAACGATTGAGTTTTTAATTACTCTAATTACTTTTGTGTCCAAACAATTGTGTTTTACTTTTTACATCTCACAGGTCTCTCACTTTTCACTTGGGCATTTTCGCAAACACCTTTCCTACATACACTTTTCTTCGTGCTTTCTTGCAAATTTCTTGATTCAATGGCTTCTAAACCATTCACTGTTCTTGGTCTACGTTTTGTCCCTAACAACTATGAAGCTCCACTCTATCATGAACGAGTTCCAGAAGCGTTTCATCTTATGCAGAATTTCTTGAGAGACTCAGAGATTGGACAAGCTCTGGTTGAACCTGGTACTCTCTCTGCATCTCAAATTGCCACTTTTTGGCAAAACTCGGTCTATGTGGATGGAGGAGAGAATGGGACTCCGAACATCATCTTCACTCATGAAGAACAAGAGTTTGTGATTACTCCACAAACTGTCAGAGATACGATGGGGTTTGATACACACACCTCTTATACTTATGTTGTTGAACCTCAATTGAGACAGATGCTACAGGAGATAGGTTACAGGGAATCTCTTGACAAGCTTGGCCACTTGCTTTACAGAATTTTCTTAACCAACCTCAAGACCAACCACAACCAGAACCACAACCTGAACTTCTAAACACTGATCATACTCAAACCCTAAACACTGAACCACCTTCATCACCAATCACAAACACTGCTCCAACTCAAAACCCTCAATCTCCAATTACAAAACAATCTTCACACACTTCACAAATAAACTCTGAACCATCACAATCTCAACCACAACCACAGCCTAAAGCAAAATGAGGCAGAGTAAAGTCAGCAACAATCACTGAAAGACATGCAAGAGTTAAGAAGACAATAGAGACACAAATGAAAGCAAAACAGACATCTCCTGGAGTTGTTTATACTAGAAGAATGAAACAAAAAGCAAAAAGACCTAAGTCACCCTCAGTGGTGGCAGAATCTAGTAAAGAGGATTCAGATGAAGTGCCTCTAGCTAAGAGAAGAAAACTGATAATCTCTGATTCTGTTGATGAAAATGTTGAAGCTCCAGAGGTAGTTTCACAGACAAACACCTACTGTTGAGGCTGAAAAAGATACAATACCTGCAGAGGTTGAAATGCCTGCAGAGGTTGAAATGCCTACAGAGGACAAAATGCCTGCAGAAGAGGATACTAGAGATGTTTTTCTCAAATGGCTGATATTCTTGATTCATTCATGCCATTCTCTGATCCTATCTCATCAATCTTTGCTCAATCTGAAGCAACTGGTGCAGCTGATCAACCTACAGTTGTCCTTTCTGAAACTGTAGCATCGCATACAGAATTACTCTCAAATGCTCACCAGACTGTTGAAGGAGGAGATGAGATTGATCAACAACCTAAGGAGATAAACTCTGAGACTATTGTGCAATCTGCAAAGGATGTTGTACAGCCTATTGTTGACTCTACTATTGAACCTATTGCAGAGGATGTTGTTCACACTGTTGATGCATCTATTCCAATTCCTCCATCCACTCATCATGTTGAAGCTGAGGTTGGAGATGAAACTGAAGGGAATACTGAGTCAAGCTCTTCTCAGAGTTTACCAATCCAGACTGATGCCAAGGTTAAGGATTTTGCTGGTCCTTCAAATCAAGCAGATGTTGAAGAAGAACACCTTGAACAATTTTCAAATGACTGGTACAAGGACACTTGTATCTTTCCTCCTGCAAGAGCAGCTGAATTTGTCAAGAGATCCTCCAGAACAATTACAAATCCAGAGATTCTATCTTGTCTCAAGGCTACAGTTGTACAAGTGAAGACTCTCAACTCTAGGTTTGATCTATGTCAAAAGGCAATCTCTGATGTTCGAGGTGATGTTGTTAGAGGAGCTGATATGCTTAAACTTGACAACAAGAATAAATTTCACTATCTTACTCAGAATCAAGAAACTTTGTCTCACAGGCTGAGCAAAGTTGAACAAAATCAGAATGATATGTCCTTAAAGATTGATTCTATTGCTACCTCCTTGGAGTTAATCACATCTATTCTTATGCCTGATGATGTCAAAAAGGGGGAGAGAGTTGCTAAAGACAAATGCAAGCAATCTCAAACTCTGATCAGAAAGGATAATGCTGGAGATGGAGGAACAAGTAGTAAAGGAAAGGGCAAAACTGAAGAATTTCAAACTCTGAAAACTAGAAAGTCCTCTAAATCACAGTTTGTTGGGATACCCACTGATACTCAAGGTACTTCAAAGACCAAGAGTTTGCTGTTATTTTCTAATCCACAGACTGATGAAAAATTGGCTGCTAAGTTGTTTATTGAAGAGAATGAGGAAGGAGTTACAATTGAGGACATTAAAGCTGAAGAAAAGAGTTTACAAGAAGAACATCTCAAGGCTTTAAAGTCTGGTAAGTTAAAGAAAGGAAAAGCTCCTAGGCCTATTCGTAAAGGCATTGTGATCAAGGAAAGTGCTGATGTTAGTCAAAAATCTCAGTTATCAAAGGATACAATGGCAGCAGAAGCTCAACTCAAGTTGAAAGGCATTGAAGGAGATAGTTCACAGAAGAAAGTTACAACCTCTGTTTCTACACAAGTTGTATAGAAGAAAGAGAACACAACCTCTGTTACTACACAAGTTGTATCTAGACCTTTATCTTCTCAGTTGCAATCAGTTTTTGGGAAAGGAACACTTCATGATCCAAATCTATTATCTGGAGTTTCTATGAATTTTTCTGATGGAAGAGCCTTGTCTGGCGAAGTTGGAAACAATAAGGGTGGAATAGGTTCACACAAGGACAAAAGGCAATATACTGGTCCTAGAGATCCTTCTTCACTGGCTGTTCCAGGTCGTGGTGTCACTCAAGAGAGTTTGGACAGACTGGAATCAGTACAGTTAGTTTATCAGAAGAGTTTAAAGAAGGACTTTCTCTTGTACTTCATGGCTGATGGGACAATATTTAGAATTGGTGAGAATGATATTGGCTTGAAATATTGGGAAGAATTAGAATATGTTCTATATCTTTTCAAGGTGAATAGTCAAAGGACTCAATCAGTTGCAAATGTGCTTAGAAAGAAAATGCTCCAGAATTTGGCAATCAGAGGAGTGAAGTATAATAGCAGATATGTTCCTAAGTACAGGGATTGGAATGGAAATCTTATTGAAATGAAGAAGGGTACTGCGAAATTAAAGACTGATTTGGGAATCACAGTACTTGTCTTCAATTCACAGTCAGAAGAAGTCAAATTTATCAGACTGGGAAATGAGATAAGAAGAAACAAAATCTATGATCTTAGATCTGCTATCTATCAGACAGATGAGAGTGATCCTCAGCTAAAAGAGATTAAAGAAGCTATGGAGATTGAGCTTGAAAATGCAGAAAGAAGATTGTTCATAGATTATCTCAGAGCTACATTAGATCTTGAAGAGATTAGAGATTAAAGTCTGTAAGGATTTTCTTATTCTCTGTAGATTTTGTTAAGTAGAAGCTTAAACTCTGAATTTGTATAAACACTGTATTTGTCTATTTGTTTTGACATCATCAATTATCTATTAACTTGTGCATTTTTGCTAATGAACAAGTTGGGGGAGATTGTTAGATATAATTGATGTAATATTTCAGTGTTTAAGTGTAAAAGTGAAATATCAGAGTTAAACTGGAAGGAAGTCAGAGTTTAGTAAAGTCTGACTGACGGAAGCTGGACAGAGTTTAGTAAAGTCTGTCTGGAAGCAGCGCGTACAGAGTCAACAGAAGATATTAGAGATCAATTGAAGATCGATATGGAAGCGAGATCTTGGAGATTGGATAGCTATCAAAGAGATCGAGTTGACTTAGGAGACGTGTGATAATCTGTAATTGATATCATTGTATAGCTGATTATTAGGAATATCAATTAGAGATTGTATCGAAACTGTATATTTTATAAATACAGTTATGTTAACCCTAGAAGGGTATCGTGCATCGAACAATCATTATTGTAACCTAGCAGCTCTTTGTGATAGTTTACATCACGAAGATGGTTCTTAATACCAGAAGTTTTAAAGTGCATAATCATCTTACTTGTTAAACTCTCATACGAATTTGGTTATTAATTGTGTATTCGGCCTAACAATTATATATACACCCATTCATACAAACCAAATTCATTCTCTAAACCTCTACATCTCTATATCTCTAAAAAAATTCGAGTTCAAGAAGGATTCAAGTTTGGGGGAAGTTTAATTGCAAGTTCACCTCTTCGATTCGTATTGGGTAAATATTTTTCTCTAATCTTATTTTTATTACAAATTTGTGTTCTTGTAATTAGGGGTTTTGTAGTATTCTTGTTATTTGGGAAGTGGCCAGTCTATGGAGCTCGTACGCATTATCCTCCACCAGATTCAAGCAAGGAGGGTGATGACTCAGCTGGTTAGGTATGTTTTCTACTTTCCCTCGTATTTACTTCCATTCAATGCGGACATTGAATATTTTAAGTTTGGGGGTGGTTTGAGGGTTTAGTAGTTGTTGTATTATTTGTTCATGTAGGATTTCATGCATTGCATATTAGTAGTAGTAAATTATGCATATATGTTCGTATTAATTATGTTTGTTTCATATAGGACATTCTGTTTTTATTTTTCGTATACCATGTGAGTTCATATTAGTTGCATTGGCATGGCATGCATATTTCATGATCCCTTAAAACGAGCTAATTCTGATTGGTAGGTAGGTGTTTAATTGAGTGCGGTAATGATGAATAGAGGGTTGACTTATAGTTTCTAAGAAATTGACTTATGTGTTTCAGAAACAAAATTAATTACACAGTCTCATTGGGTGCTTTTGGGCTAGGTTGAGGTCATGCTTGTTTGGATGTTTTGAGATTTAATCACTTGATTATAATTAGAATTTTCTTTATTCCCTTGATGGCCTAGAACACTTAAGTCTAAGTTTGGGGGAAAACAGGGATTTCATGCTTAAATTGTAAATAATTGTCAATAATTGCTAGATGTCAAATGGCTAGTAGCCGGCTCATATTTATATGAGTAGTCTAGGGTTGGAATTGAGAATTCTCATTCCAGATTGCATAAAAAAACAGAAAAAAAAAAAAAGAAAAAAAAAAGAAGAAAAAAAAAGAGAAAAAAAAAGTCAAAAGTGTCAATTGTTTATATGCAAAATTAACTAGGGTGAGCTCTTTAATACTTGAGCAATTAAGTTCGTGGGGACTTTGTGCCTAGTGACCTAAGGCTTTTATAGTCTGGGATCCACTAACCCAATGCTCGTTACATGGGTATTATTGTATAAGCCTTTCGGGGTCTCATCCATTGCACGGTTAAATAAGCATGCTTGTATATATGTGTCGTAGTAGTTACTATTAAAGCATAAATTTTTGTCTACCTTGGATAAGGATGGAGGTGTTTCTAGGTTTGAAGTGTCTACGGTCTATTCTATTTATAAACCTGTGATTGTCTTGACGAAGAGCATGTATGATCTTTGACCTAGTTTTGGGAGTATTTTTGATGAGCATTGCACACACGCACGTTTCTGTTCATGTATTGTTAGTATACGGGAACTTAGTCGAGCACTATTTGGATTTAGTTGCATTCTCTAAGATATATGCTTGCTAGTTGGTTTTGGTTAGTTTGAAGGGGATCGTTGCATTTTCATTCTAGTTGCATTCATGCATTGCATTGTTATTGCATTGATTAGGTTAAATGGATTTTGTGGGTACATTCGCTATAGGCCCTCACGAGACCTTACTCGTCCACTGGGGCTGCCTAGGGGTTTAAAGGGCTTGTTGCATATGCCAAATGCAACCGTGATCACCTACGGAAGTGGTACTAGTTAGTTAGTTAGTTGTAATTGTTTATGCTTGAGGACAATCATCGGTTTAAGTTTAGGGGTGTGATAAGTGGATTTATATCCACTTGGATCGCTTCAATTCGTCTTAAATTGATTGTCTTGGTCTCAAGTTTGTTGTATTTTTGATGTGTTTTGCTTAGTTGTGCAGATTTGCAAGAATATCGATTATGGTTGATGCTTCTATCGTGTTTGGGGATTAAATGATTAAAATTCGGATTTTCCGGGAAGGTTGCGCAGTCTACACTGTTTTGGCCATATCTAGAGTTCTAGAAGTCCGTTTTCAGCGATCTTACAGCTCACGCAAAGCCTGGAAGATTTTCTACAACTTAGGATAGGATTTGTGCACGCAAGTTGCGTGTGGTGAGAGCAGGCAGCACGACAAGCAGACTGATGGGAGCAGGGAATTTACTGTTTTGCCCTTTTCAAGTTCTAATTGTATTTTGGGCAGTTTTTAGTACCTTAATCGAATTCTAATTTTAATAGAAGGTAATTTCTTGCTGGGCGAGAAATCTAGAGCCTATATAAACACATCCAACCCCTTGTAAATTAGAATTAGAGAATTAGACAATTAGATATCTTGTACATAATATAGCTTAGATCTGCAAGGGAGAAAAGGGGAGAAAGATTCAACGCTCGTGACAAGCAACAGATCTAGATCTACTTCATCTTTTGTATCATAGATTTGTTTTCTCAACTTTGGTTTTATTAATATTATTACTTTCTTTCATATCCTGTCTTCTATCATGGTTTCATTAGATCCCATGATGACGAGCGGTTCGATTATGAACTAATCGTTGTCATGGGATTCTAACGGATTTATTTATGGAACTTAGTATCTTGATTGCTTAAAGATCTGTGTGTGATGTATATTTGATATCCTCGTATGGTTATGCTTAATTGATAGATGCGTCATGAACATCTAATTTGTTAATCTCTTGTGAAGTGAAAGTGGATCTTGAGATTTAGAACTTGCCATGCTAGCATAGGTTCATGATTGTTTATCAACATGATTCGTAGTATGAGATGAGAATACTTATATTGCCCTGTGTGATCTTTATGTATAACTCACTCTTCAACCGTTATGTTTCAAATTCTATAGACATATAGGTTCTAAGCATAATTGGTGTCTATTCATCTTCTATCTCTTTTTTGGATGTATGGGTAGTTTGGTATTCGTATACTGAGAAGTAGCGTATACTTGTTTCGTGTTATCCGATCAGATATCATAACCATTGCATGTAGTGATTAAAGGCGTCAGATCTAAGCGAAGTATTTAATGAAGTTAGGATTCCATGTTTTCTCGCATATAAGTAATTCAATTTTAATTCTCATTAGTTAGTAATTTTTAGTTTGTTAATTTGTATCTTAGTTAATTATAGTTAGTAAAAACTTAATCTTGTTATTTATCTTAGCAGTGAATAATAATCATACAATGTTGCATAGGTGCATGAACTGAATTGAAACCTAACCAGATCTCTGTGGGAACGAACTTGACTTCTGTCTATATTACTTGTGACCACGTACGCTTGCGTGTTTAATTGTTAACAATCAGTGAGGTGTTATAGATGGAATGACCTATGGCATTTTGCTAGTGAATGCATGAAGCCTAAGAAGAAGGACAAGGAGTTTCTTGATCTTGAAGCTAAGTATGAGGCCCTTCTTAGGAAGCAAACACCAGGAAAAGCCAACATAGCTGAAGGGAAGTGTTGGTATGATACTGATAGTGATGAAGAAGAGCAAGAGTTTTGCAACTATGCCTTGATGGACAATTCCAAGGAAGAAACATCTTTGTTGTGGGAGGAATGTTAGATATTGATTCAAGTGATGGTCAGGATCTGGATTACTGATCAAATACTGATGCTGACGTCAGCAATAATGCATTGTCAGTATTAGGCTATCATCAGGATTGGTGGCTGATCAGGATTACTCGAGGATATACATCAGTCCAGGAAACAAGGGAGATTGACATGTCGGTTCCTGATTTATAGGAACGCAACTATCATTCAAGATATGTACTAAGACACGTATGTAATTGATTTGATATATCTTGTAATTGATAGTGCAGCTGTGTACTGTATATAAACACAGTTTAGGTTTTACTTAATTGTAATCGCTTACACGTGTTATCTTGTAACCTAGCAGCTCTCAAGAACATCAGAATTTATTGAGAGAGTTTGTAACAGTTTTATATCAGAATTAATAAAGTTGTTATTTATTCATACTTGTGTTATTATTTCTGCTGTAAGTCAAAAATCTTATACAATTGTATTCAACCCCCTCCTACAATTGTTTTTTACTGGGTAACAATTGGTATCAGAGCCAACTGATTAATCACAATCAGAAACGATTTTAAGATGTCGACAAGCAAGTATGAAAGTATTAAAATCCCTGTTCTCAAAAAGGCTGAATACCCCACATGGAGGGTAAAGATGTTGATGTATCTGGAGGCAACTGATCCTAACTATCTCGATCGAATATATGATGGTCTATATATCCCTAAGAGACTGGTTGTTAGAACAGAACTATACCTGAGCACTATGTTCAGAAGACAAAGGCTGAATGGTCTCTTGAGGAAAAGGCTGAAGTACTCAGAGATGCAAAGGTGAAGAATATTCTTCATAATAGTCTTGATGCTGTCATGTCAAACAGAGTGATTTCATGTAAAATTGCTAAGGAAATCTGGGAAACTTTGGAAACTCAATGCCAGGGTACTGAATCTATCAAAAGGAATAGAAGGGCTCTGTTCATTCAAGAGTACGAACAGTTTGATGCAAAATCTGATGAGAGCCTCACTGATAGATTTCTGACATTATTGAATAATCTATCTCTGGTGGGTAAAGAGTATGAACCAGAGGACTCGAACACCAAGTTTCTTAGAGCTTTGCCTGAGGAGTGGGATACTCAAACCTCTATCATTAGGCATCAGTATGATCTTAATGCTGTGTCTCTTGATGAAGTCTATGGGATGCTAAGAACCCATGATCTTGAGGTTCAACAAAGGAAGAATAAGAAAACCAGCAAAGCAAAGGCTGTTGCTTTGAATGCTGAATCAAAATCAAAAGGAAAAGCTATGGATGTTTCAAGAAGGAGAAGTAGAGTAGCTGAGTCCAATACTGATGACTCATCATCAGATCTTGATGCCAATCCTGATACTAATACTGATGATCACTCTACTAATTCTAATATGATGGAAATGGTTGCTATGATAGTCAAAGGCTTCAAGAAGATGAAGTACAGAAAGGCTAGAAGACAAGGCAACTCTCAGAAGAAACCTTTCAATTCTGACAAGAACAGGTACAAGAGGAATGAAAGCAAAAGCAGCAAGTTTGACAAGTCAAAAGTCAAATGCTACAACTGTGATGGAATGGGCCACTTTGCAACTGAATGCAAAATGGCTAAGACCAAAGCTCTTATATCATCAAGCAAGGATTCGATGGACTCTTCCTCAGACTCTGAAAAGGAAAAGGTGAACTATTCATTAATGGCAAATGTGGATGAGATTGCTGCTCCTGAAAATAAGGTACCTGAAGTTGTTTTGATTTTGATACTGATAATGTTTCTAAGTTAAGATCTTTCTTAAAGTCTCTGCATATTATCTTTAAAAGTCAATCTCTCAAAAATGCTAGAATAATATCTGAGATGTCAGAATTGACTAAAAGAAATGATCATATAGAAGCTGAGTTACTCTTTATGCAAAAAGTACAAAATGAATTTGATAAGGCTAAGCACATGAAGCTAGAAATAGAGTTTAAATGTACTGCACTTGAAAAGGAACTTTATGATGCTAATGAGAAACTCAGAACCTGGACATACTCCGGAAAGAAAACACACGATCTTATCACAGATAAGAATTGGAAAGAGGGTCTAGGTTATAAACCAGAGGACAAAAAGAAGAATAAAGGTAAAGTTGTTACTGCTGAAACAACAAAACCAGGAAGAGTTGTTGTGAATGAGTCAACAAATCCAAAAACCTATAGACATGTTATAGACATAACAAAGACCAAATTAAAGCCTGTTAAGTATGTGTATCCAGAAAATCCCAAATCTACTTTAGAAAAGGGATCTACTTCTACACAAAATTCTGAGTCTATATCTATCAAAAATATAGGTCTTTTGTCTAAGAAACAACTCAGAGACAGAATCTGTGAAGTGACAGATAGAGAGAAAACCATTACTGCTAAGAGGAATAGGAATGGTAAAATTGGAATAAACAAAGAGAGTAATTATAGTATATTCCAAATGCACCAAGGAAAACATGCTTTAACTGTGGTAACTCTAATCATCTTGCTATTGATTGCAGGAGGAGTAAAAACAAGGCTACTGTAGTTCCTAGGTCTGACATTAGGAATAGATCAGTATTTTATAAACCACAGAATCCTTGTTTTCACTGTGGCAGTAAATGGCATTCTATTTATACATGTGAAGAATACCATAGTTTGTATTACAATCATTATGATTCGTTGCCAAAGTTTAATAAAAGTGCAAATTCTGGTAAAACAAGGAGTCTGAATACTAAGCATGCATCTGATAATTCTGATAATGATAAAGCAAATTCTGATGGATTTAAATTTGACAGAACTACTTTTGTTAAAAAGACTTCTGCTGCTAAAAATGTTAAATTTCATGCAAAAAGAACCCAACAAGTATGGGTTCTTAAAAATTCTAACTGAGCTCTTTGTGTTTCTGATTGCAGGGTAAAAAGAAAAATGTGTTGGTCATGGATAGTGGATGTTCTGTACACATGACTGGAGACAAAACCTTGCTATCAGAATTTGAGGAGAAGGCTGGCCCAACAGTGTCTTATGGATATGGAAACATTGGACAAACTTTGGGATATGGCAATATAATCATTGAAAATGTCATCATTGAAAAATTAGCTCTGGTGAAAGGACTCAAACACAATTTGCTTAGTGTTAGTCAAATCACAGACAGAGTTTATCATGTCAACTTCAATGATACTCACTTTAAAGTGATCAGTAAAACATCTGGAAGGATTGTCTTAACTGGTCAAAGACGTGGTAACATTTATGAAGCCAACGTCTACACAAATACTGATGGTCCCTCAACATGTCTCATCAGTAAAGCAATAGTAGATGAAAGTTGGAATTGGCACAAGAAGCTTTCTCATCTCAACTTCAACAACATCAATGAGTTGGTTAAGAAAGATTTGGTGAGAGGATTACCAAAGGCGTTGTATACTCCAGATGGACTCTGTGATGCTTGTCAGAAGGCCAAACAGAGAAGGACATCATTCAAGAGTAAATCTGAATCCTCAATTGTTGAACCATATCACATGCTACATCTTGACTTGTTTGGACCAGTCAACATTATGTCCATCAGTAAGAAAAGGTATACTCTAGTTATTGTCGATGAATATACTAGATTTACATGGGTGTATTTTCTGCACATAAAAGATGAAACTGGTGAGATACTTTTGGACCATGTGAGACTCATTGAGACTGGCACAAAATACAGAGTCAAGATTCTAAGAAGTGATAATGGAACTGAATTCAAGAATTCAGTAATGGAAGAGTTCTTCAAGTACAAAGGAATAGTTCAACAATTCTCTGCTCCTGGCACACCCCAGCAAAATGGAGTAGTTGAAAGAAAGAATAGAACTCTTATTGAAGCTGGCAGAACAATGTTGGAGGAAGCTAAACTACCTACATATTTCTGGGTAGAAGCAGTCAACACAGCGTGCTATACTCAGAACATTACTTTAATCAACAGACATGGTGTCACTCCTTATCAAATGATTAAAGAGAAGAGCCAAGTCTCAGACATCTACATGTGTTTGGCTACAAGTGCTTTGTTCTTAGACCTCATCCTGAACAACTAGGGAAATTTGAAACTAAAGCTGATGAGGGCATTTTTATTGGTTATCCAACTTCAAGAGCCTTTAAAGTCTATAACCTAAGAACAAGGACAGTCATGGAGTCTATCAATGTTTCTTTTGATGATAAAAAGATAATAGGAATTGATGAAGACTCACATGACAGTTTGATCTTTGCAAATGAAGCTACCAAGAATTCTGATGAAGTAATGTCAGATACTGATACTCCATCAGATCCTGACAATCAACCAATACCTGATGAAACACCAGTTACTGAAGATGATTCAAATAATGCGAATATTGAGGGGGAGCAACTGCAAAATACCATCAGTACTGATACAACTCAAACATCAGGAGGAGATTCATCAGAAACAGATTCAAGTGATAATCCTGATAGCACTTCAGTAGGAGATAGCACTATCTCAGGGGGAGCTTCTAATAATTCTAGTTCTTTTAAAGATAACACCAATCCAGGGGAGCATCGAATTCAAGAAATGATTTACCATCAGCAAGGAAATGGACCAAAAGCCATACTCCTAATTTAATTATTGGGAATCCTGATGCAGGTGTTAAAACCAGAAGTGCAACATAAAATTAATGCCTCTATAATAACTTTCTATCAAAGGAGGAGCCTAAGAAAGTTGAAGATGCATTAAAGGATTCCGATTGGGTTACAGCAATGCAAGAAGAACTGAATGAATTTGAAAGAAATGAAGTCTGGAAACTTGTACCAAGGCCAAAGGGTAGATCAATTATTGGTACAAAATGGGTGTTCAGAAATAAGACAGATTCAGATGGCACTATTGTGAGGAATAAAGCAAGGCTAGTAGTAAAGGGGTACTCTCAACAGGAAGGAATAGACTATGATGAGACTTTTGCTCCAGTTGCAAGGCTAGAAGCCATCAGAATTTTTCTAGCATATGCAGCCGATAAGAAATTCAAAGTTTTCCAGATGGATGTTAAAATTGCTTTTCTGAATGGAGAGTTGGAAGAGGAGGTATATGTTGAACAACCTCCTGGCTTCATTGATCCTAGATATCTAGATCCTGTCTATAGACTGGATAAAGCACTTTATGGACTAAAGCAAGCTCCAAGAGCCTGGTATGAAACTCTGGCTCAATTCTTACTGGAAAGTGGTTTCAAAAGAGGTACAATTGATAAATATTTATTTTATTTGAATCATGGTAAGGACTTGCTGTAAGTTCAGATTTATGTTGATGATATCATTTTCTGGTCAACTAACTTCAAATTGTGTGAGAAGTTTTCAAAGCTAATGCAGTCTAGATATCAAATGAGCATGATGGGAGAAATGAGCTATTTCTTAGGTCTGCAAGTTAAACAGACTGATGATGGGATCTTTATCAATCAGTCAAAGTATACAAAGAATTTGCTGAAAAAGTTTAGCATGCAAGAAAGTTCTACTGCTTCAACTCCCATAGCTACAGCTACAAAACTTTATCCTGATCAAGGCACTAAAGTAGATGTAACTAACTACAGAGGTATGATTGGCTCACTCTTGTATCTAACTGGAAGTAGACCAGATATCATGTATGCTACATGTCTATGTGCAAGATTTCAGGCAAACCCCAGAGAAACACATCTCATTGCTGTTAAATGGATTTTCAGATACTTGAAAGGCACTCCATCACCTGGCCTTTGGTATGCTAGAGAATCTGACTTTAATCTATGTGGTTACTCAGATGCTGATTTTGCAGGATGCAAAATAGATAGGAAAAGTACTTCAGGCAGTTGTCAGTTTCTTGGAGGAAGACTAGTTTCTTGGTTTAGTAAAAAGCAAAAGTCTATCTCCACATCAACTACAGAAGCTGCTGGAAGCTGTTGTACTCAGATCATGTGAATGAGAAATCAGCTAATGGACTATGGTTTGTAATTTTCAAAAATACCTATTTATTGTGATAATCAAAGTGCTATTGCTATGACAGGAAATCCAGTCCAGCATTCTCTTACTAAGCATATCAGTATCATATATCATTTTATAATAGAGCAAGTACTGGAAGGAACAATCGAGCTACACTTTGTTCCTACTGATCGACAGTTAGATGATATATTCACCAAGCCACTTTCTAAAGCTGCTTTTACAAAATTGGTAAATGAATTGGTAATGGTAAACTATGAGAGTTTCTAAGAACAAGGGGAGACCAAATACTGATGATTGTCAGATCCTAATGCATGTCGAATACTGATGAAAAGTCAATCATGACGTTAGTCAAACATAAAATCCTGATGCAACGGTTCGACTATCAGTATAATTTGTATAATTCAAGTATTCCCTAATTGTTCTGTTCCCTGATTTAATTTCGGTTCTTGTTAATGAATTTTTTACTTATGTGATTGCTTTAATTAGTTTTCATGTTTACTTCTCTGATTTAATTCTTTGAAGAACAGTTCATAAACATAAAAGAAAAATGCAGAAAACATTGAATAAGATTAGAGAAACAGAGTTTTTCATTGATAATAAGAAAGAGATTACATGCAAAAATTACATCTTTTTGTTCTCTCTATCTACTAATCTATTCAACAGGAAAATAAAAAGTGAAGTCCAAACCACTCCAATGCTAAGCAGCTATCTCAGATCCCAAACCACTCCATTGCTGACATATTCATTAACAATGGTTGGTGGTGTTGGATGAGGATGCCTTAGAGGAAAGCCATTCAAATGTTGTTTGAAGAGCAGCATTGATGTCAATCACTCTTGCAGGTCTTTCTCTCTCGATTTCTTCAAGACCAGCATCCATCTGCAGCCACAAAGTTTCAAGTTTCCTTTCCCAGTCAAAGGCATCAAACTCTTCATGAGTATAATTGAAGATATCTCTCTTCTCTACGAGATGGAGATTCTTTTCCTTGATGGTAAGTTTTGGCATTGTTTAAAGGTGTGTTGTGTGAAGGTTTTTTTTTATTTTCAGGAGAGAATGAAGAGTTAAAGGAATAGTGGACAAGTCTCTAGATGTTAAATAGATATGGGAGAGTAACGAAGTCAAGAAACGCTTCGTATTCTGGTTTTAACGGTACCGGGTATTTTGAGATAGTGATATTTAATTTTTTAATCATTATCACAAATGCATTTCTTGAAAATACGAGCGCGTGTGTTTTATTTATTGATACATATAGATACACATCGTAAGTCGTGTCGCGTGCGGTTATCACCACTCTCTCACGTAATTTGGTCCATTACTTATTGTGCACAAATCGATTACTGACACCTATCTTTGAGAAATCATTAGTTTGTCTAAAATAAATTTAGTTTTTTTTTCTGAATTGATTCATTATTCTCAAAACTATCAGTATTGTCTTTTCTCTGTATCACTGTGCGAACATAAACCCTAATTGCTCAAAATTCCAATTTCTCTCTGTCACAACAAAAAAGGAGAATTCATCGTTTGTAAACAATAAGGTTGTTATCAATGGTGTCACTTTTGCTCCTAACAACTATGTTGTTGTTCTTGACCATCAGGAACTATCGAATGAATTTCACATCATTCAGGATTTCTTGGCGTCAAGTCCGATTATGTATGCTTTAACGATACCCGCCAAAGTTTCTTTCAAGTGTGTTATGTAGGTTTGGAAGACCGCTGTCTTTGGTGTATGCGAACCTTCGGGAAAGCCTAACTTGTCCTTTACATACAATGGAGTTACACATCATGTCACTTCAGAAGTGGTTGTTGAAGCTCTACAATTACCTCCTCTCAATGGTAAGACTCCAGCAACAATTACTGATGCTTCTTTGTTGGAGTTTGCTACAAGTCTGGGTTATAATGGACAACCAAGAAAGTTTGGAGAGTTACAGAACCAAGCTTAAGAAGGAATTGAATTTCTTCTTTGATACCATCAGTAGGTGCTTCTTGAACAAAGACTCAAACTTTGATGCACTACCAACCTCTTCAGCTCACATTGGGTACTCTCTAATTCATGATACTGTGTTTGATTATGGGTCTTTTATTCTGAGAGCATTATATGCTAGAAAAACAGATAAATGTGGTTATGTCTGTTTTATTAGATTTTTTCAATTAATTTTCTCTCATTTATGTCCCAATGTTGAATTTGAAAATGATACAGTTTTACCTATCTTTAAGATTTCTGAAAACAATATAAAATCTTTGGTTAAATCGGATAAGGCAAATGGTTTTGAAGGAAATCCTTACATTCCTGATGGGGTCTGGGTTCTCTTGAAAAAGAGATTGTCTGCAGGTGCTATGGAACAGGACCAAACACATCATGTTCCTGACACAAGCACATACCACAAACAGTTACCTAAATATTCAACCACCTCTGGTGTCTCCCAAAAGACATCAGTTGTAAAAGAAAAGAAGTCAGCTAGATCTGATGTGTCTGGCAGACAATCAGGATCAAAGCACTTCTCCACTACAAACTTCACTCAAAAGAAGTCACAAGGAGGTGAACAAGGGGTTCTGATTGATGAGTCTTTAATTAAGGCTGGAGTATCTAAAGAAACAGGTGAAAAAAGAAAGTTTTTGCAACAGGTTTCTGATTCTGATAGTGATGATGACAAGAAACAGGTGAAAAAAAGGAAGTTCCTACTCCTGTTACTTCTGAATTGGTTAAGCCAGTAAAGCCAAAGAAAAGAAGAAGGATAGTAAACAAGAGTCAGTATTATATTCCTGAAGATATGCAGAATCTTAATGATGATATTGATCTTGATGACTCATCAGTTCCTGACACATCTGTCATTCCTGATATCTTTACTCCTGATACATCACCTGTAAAGACTGTTGAGATTTCTGATTCTCCAGCACCTACATTTCCAAAGAGAATAATAATTGAGATGTCTGTGGATGAAGTAAATGCTATTACTGCTCAGCTTGGTCATAAACCAACACCTCTTCAGATAAAAAGACAAGCTGAAGCAAAGGTTTTTTATAGACAGAAGAAACAGAGGATTACATCACCTCTGAAAGGATCAAGCCCACAAGAACCTGAACTTCAAAGGAGTTCAGCAGCTATTGAAGATCAGTCCCACAAGAACCACTCACTCAATGTGTGGGTGTAGACATTTCTGAAAGAATGGTCCCACAAGAACCACTTTCTCAAAGGGAAGGTGAACACAAGAACATTCCTGCCCCACCATCTTCTCAAAGTGAACATGCAGGCAAGCTCACATCAGCACAGGAGTTTCCTAACACTGCTCAAGGGATTCCAGAAATTGAATTTAACTTAGCTCAAAGTCTGACAGATAAAGCTTCTCATGATATGCACATTGCTGAATGTGATGAGATACTTAAAGACACTGCATTTGAGGGAAGCACACAAGAACCTTTGACTCAAAGTGTTAAAGTAGCTTCACAACCTCAGACTACACAAGGACCATTGGTAGCACATACTGATGCAAGTCATTCTCCAGTTGCAGATGTCAATCCTGATGAAAGTATTTCTGATCCAAATATTCCACTGCTCATTGAACCACTTTCTTCAAGACCAATGGAATCTATCTCAACTTCATCGGGTAACACTTCTATCTCTACTTCTTTTACTACTGATAGTATGATTACAGATAGACCTGAGACAAGGGATACCTCTATTTGTATGACTTCAGTCCACTCCTCTCAGCCACCTCTTATTTCTTTGAATTTGTTGGGCCAGAACTTTTCTTGTAAGAAAGAGAGTGAACAATTAGAGAAAAAGAAGAGTGAAGAGAGGCAGTCTTCTGAACTGGCAAAAGGAGAGGTAGAACAGAGTGAGAAGTTTTAAACTTCTAGTGAGGTAGCAGTTACTATTGAAAGTAACTTAGGTGATGTTGTGAGAAGTGATGAGATCACTTTAGAAAAACAGAGAGATATAGGAATTGTTTCTAATCTGAATACAGGATTTCAGGATACAACAATACCATCTGCTGTTGATTTAAAATTGAAAGGAGTTATGAATCCTGAAGACAGTGTGGATGATAGAATTCCTGAGGCTAATGATAGCTCATATGATGATGATGATGATGCTGATAATGATCCGGAAGCAGCTCAGCTTAATGCTGTCATGAAAGCAAGTCTAGGATTTACTTATGGATCATCCAGTAAGTTTATGGAGTCTATGGGTAAATCTACAGCTGCTCAAGTTGAGATCATAGGAGATTACAGTAATCTTCTTCCTGAACATATTCAAGCTGCAAGAAGATCTGAATGGTATACTGAGTGGAATAAGCCTTCTGCTGATATAAATTTCAATAATGCACTTTTTCACTCCAGTCATATAGCTACTAAGATTTCTGATCCTAATCTCAAAGCTCATCTGAAGACCACAACTATTCTGGCAAAAGGGTTGAAAGATGAAATTAATTCTGTCAAGAGTGATAATGAAAAATTTCATGCTCGGTTTGTTAAGGATTATTCTGAGATTGCCACTGCTAAATAGCTTCAACGTTTAAGCACTGCCTTCACCACAAGGATGGATACCTTGGAAGAGAAGGTTGTCACTTTGTCCTCAAGGATGACTAATATTGAAGATTCTCTCCAACTTATCTTATCTTTATTGACTGATCCTACTGATGATGCTACTGATGTCAAATAGGGGGAGAAGGTGGTCAAAACAAAATGCACACCTAATCCAGTTGTAAGAAAGGATGATGATACTTCTGGAAATGATGGTGGTGCTCAGTCATATGTACCAGGAACCTCTGATGCAGCATTGGTAATGTAACACCCCCAGATCCGGGGTCCGGGATCCGGTCGTTATGCTCTCCAATTCTGTCCACAACACTTGAACTTACCTCAACATAAAATAAATTACATCTTTATGACCCAACACAACAATATAAAACACACCCGATATAGTCCCAGAGATGAAATCAGAGTAACAACCAAATTTTATTAAACACATTATGAGTTCTTACAACCCAAAAGAGTTACAACATGAATACATACTCTTTGCCATCCATTTGCATAAGTCATACTAGACCATATACTTGGTACTGAAAGAATGAATCTATCCTACCAATAGCTTCTTCTTCAGCTCTGGTAGTCTCATCGTCCTCGCCCGCGTCAAATGTGCCTTGTGCGAGTCATCTGGTCTAGCTGTTGTTGTGATATAATAATAAAGCAAGGGTGAGCAATAGACCACCAACAATAATATATAATTGAACGATAATATATAACAGTTCAAAAGTATCTTTCAAACCATATGCCATGCATTTACGGAAATGATGCCGGTATAACTTAAACGATGAAGTTACAAGTTAACTCAAAATGCATATATAGGTCGAAATATCTGCTATGTTAAAGATAAGCCATATATCATCATTTATCATAAAAGAGGAACTTGCAGGGAAAATATTGCAATTCCAACTATGAATACTTTTCCAATACTACCAACAATGATAATGTTGCAGAAAATAAAAGAATTTGAATGATGAACTTATGCTGGAGTATTCACCGCGCCCACTGCCAATCTTACGATGATCAGTCGCAGATTGTACAGCTCAATTTAGATTTACTACCGGTAGAAGGAAGAACTGACGGCTTTACTTGTCTACCGCCCTACTAGCTCTCCCCAGCCAACGGTTGGGCCAAAGGGGATGGACCGATGCTACTCGGCCTCTTACACGACTCCAAGTTCGAAAATAAATTCATGACTTTGAACGCAAAGTTCGTCCCCCTTTCCCTAAGTATAATACTTGTTGATAAGACTCCACAAAGTAGTCGTATCTAGTTGGAAAGGAAAATACATCATATCCCTCAAGCTGCTGCTTGTTAGAGGATACCATCTTGTTCCAATAATCTTACCCCTTGAATGATGAGAAGGTTACTCACGTATTCAATTGATAAACAGCAACCAAATTGCGAGTGAAATGAATAGTTTTACAAGATTTATGACCGGGAAGTCAACAAGATAAATAACATTGCTCAAGTAGGTTCCCCTATAATATGGAAGTTTGAGCGAGCATTCAAATCCTTTTAAGATAGATTTAAATGAAAAATAAAGAGTTGGGAACCTTTCCTTGATAAAATAGTCGTAACAAGACTCCGAAATATTTTACACAATATCTGGAGGTGATAGATAATCTTCGACAAATATAAATCATTTTAAAAAGAATTTAAAAGAATGAAATAAATATTCCAAGAATATTTATTAACTCAATAATAATTATGGAATATTATTAAATCATAGTATTGCTCGTAAGTAATCCTCGAATGAATATATGGAATTATTTACTAAATAAATCCCTCCTTAAATGAATATTAAGAATAATATTCATTAAATAATTAAACTCCAATAAATATTCAAGATGTTATTCAATAAATAAGTCAAACCTTAAATGAATATTTGAAAATAATATTCATTTAATAAATAAACTTCTAAATGAATATCCAAATAATATTCATTTAGTAATCAAAACTTTAAAGGAATATTCGAAATAATATCCCTTAAGTAAATATAACTTCCAATGAATATTTTAAATTAATATTCATCTAGTACATAAAACCTTAAATGAATATTCGAAAGTAATATTCATTTAATAAATAAAATTATCATGAATATCAAAGTAATTATTCATTAAATAATCAAACTCTAAGTGAATATTTAAAAAAATAATATTCACCTAATATTTCTCGGCTGAGATAATACTCAAATAATGTTTAATAATAACATTCCTCAAGATCAATAATAATCTGCCGTTGGAATCCCTCCGGGTTTCCACGACTATCTGTATCTCAAAATACCGATTCCCGATCTATATTTAAGAATGAATATCATATGCCCTTCGCTAAGGGTCTTATCAAAAAAAATTCGGCTTATAACTGATAATTCGTATCTAGTCTATAAGCCAATAGTAATTCAGGGAACAGGTATCATAATATAATTTAACAATAGGCATGCATGATATGGCATATGTAAAATGGCAATCACATATATATATTACCACAACAGGTTCAAAGTTTTGAACACTTGCCTGGTAATCGGGAGTGGGTGGAGATAGCGTGTCCTGGGTCTGCTCGATGATCTAAAAACAATAAGAACATTTGAGATTAACCACTTAACACGTTTTAAAAGTCTAGGTATAACTTCACTAAAATCGAAACATGTTTTCGAATTATCTCGTTATACACCTTTTAGTGTAACTCTTTTTATTACTGAAACGATCCGACATTTGTTCGTTATTACGACATGTCATCATACCCACACTCGGTATATACTTAAGTCGTATAAGTTCTAAAGTCGATCGACTACGAACCGAGATTATACCTCGAGTTTTATCGCTCGTTTTCTAAGTGTTTTACCAAAGTTATAACCAAGCGGGTTTTTAGGGGTTCGTTCGCGTTTAACTTTGATTCAAACATTTTTATAAAATCGGAAAACAATCCGTTTGATATGTGGTTTTCTTTCATACCTTCCTTATGACCCATATTATTTATTTACCAAGATTCGCCACCGAGTAACATGCTTTACGAGGGTTCAATTGAAGTTACGAACTTCTACTTACGGGATCGAACAATTTTTTGTAATTTGACCATAACTCCTAAACCGTAAGTCGGAATGTTTCGATTCTTGCGCGAAAACGATCTATGGCTCGAGATCTACAAGGGCATGTCATTTATTCATCAAGGCCATAAACTCATCCTAACTGTTATGCACGTTTTTCTAGAGGTTAACGAAAATCGGGCATTACGACGGCTATTAATCGGACGTTTCCAAATTGTTACAACAATCACCAAGCCACACCGGGCATACATACATCTTATACACATGATTCTCATCTCAACAAGTCCAGAAATATCATACTTCACCATCATATTCATTATATCTTTTGGATCAATAAAAATAATTACATAATCATGCTTATAATACACCATTTCATAACTAATCTCAAAATCATCCAATAATCATCAAAACTTAAACTAAGAGCTAGGGTTTCTTGCGATGATTACCTTCCTTGGAGTATGTACTAGCCTTACTAAGCTTGATCTAGTCCGTGTATAGCCTTAACAAAGCTTGGATCAACCAAAGAAAACAAGAAATCAAAGATTAGTTCTGAGAAGTTACTATTCACCCTAAACTTGTAAAAATCATAGAAAATTGAAAAATAAGAATTTAGCTCTCAAATTTTTACCACATCTTGGGCTCTTCATAAGCTTTGTTTTGAGTCCTAGATTATCAGATACGAAGCTTCCTAGCTAGGGTTTTGAGCCCTCTTTTTTTGCTGGACAGAAACTGGGCAGATTTGTTTCCCCAACTTTGAGCATTGATTTGACTAGGCTATACTACTTTGTTGGCCATGAAATTTTGACCGAATATTACCCATGGAGTGGAGAGGCTATGGTTAAAATTTTGTGATTTTATCGTGGATAGAAATGGAGATATGAATTTTTCTTTCATAGTGGTTCTTGCTGGGCAGGTTTAAGAAAATGGAGAGAATGGAGTTGTCTTGCTAGATGTCTTTGAAAAATAATGCATAAAGTGATGTCTTGAATAATATCTTATCTTATGTTCACTTTATTAAAGTGATGATGCATGGAGTGATGTATTTGGCAAGACAAGTGTTGAGTTTTGGATGGTTACAAGCTAACTAAGTGGTTTGTTTTCTAAGTACTAGTTTCTTGCTAAGTATCCTAGTTACTTGAGTCACCACTTGGATGCTAGATATTTTCTAATAGCTTATGCATGACTCTTGCTATTGTGGAATAAAAAAGAGGGTTTGTATGTATTAAATACAAGGGATGGTGAGCTTCGAGCTTTAATGGCTGTTCTTGCGTTCGAGACTGATCGGTCCTCACAAGATGCCTACGTATCTCTGTATTGCTAGAGAATCAAGCCAACGTAGTTCTGAGAATGAGGGGTCAGGCCCTTTATATAGGCTGAGAAGCCTTAGAATTAAGGTAGGAGTTGGAGACTTAATAGATAAGTCACCTCCTTGAGGAAAGTTCTAGACTTCTTCCTTGTAGGAGTCTGTTGCCATATCGAATTGGATGCCTTGGAGGCTAAGTCTTGTAGAGATAATGTCCTTATCTGACACTTATTGCTGAGCTGTTTATTACCTCTAATATTAATTACGAAATTAATATTAAAGATAGGACTTTGGACCCTGTTGGTGGACCCCACGTTCGGACCATACCGGGTCTAATTAATGCAACACTAAATGTGTCTTTAGGGCTTATTTTTAGCCCATATCACTTGCTTCCTCTGCTTGTTTGTTTTGTTTGGTTATTGCTCGTTTCGATTGATCGTTCGTAGGAATATTTCACGGATTTCTAATTAGGGTTTATCGGGAATCTTATTAATATTAATACTATCATTCTCCATCTTTCTTACTAACTTTCAAATTTATATTCCTTAAATCCCTTCATTAAATTCTTAAGTCTATCAGTGTCCAGGGAACTCTCGGAGAAAATAAAAGTGCGGTTTTTCAGAATTCGACAGCTTTTACATACAATTATTTTCCCCCTGGATCACTAATACGAACTCGCGGAAATCCGTTCCGAATACTTCTATATAGTGTCGTCTCATAATATTCTCATTTCCACCAAAAACACTATTCATTATTTTTTCTTTACTCATCCTCTTAGGGTTGTGCAATTGTCCCTGATCTTTTTTTATCGTTCCTTAACCTTTTTACGGACCCGCTGGACCAATAACAGATATTGATTTGGATGACATAAGAACAATCTTCTCCTTTAGAATTATCAAATCTCAATTCCCTAGGAGATAGATAATTCTTATCTAAAGTGTCAACCAATAGTATTCTTCATGGCATATAAACATTTGAATCTACATCTATTCCTTTCATTCATTATCTCAATCTTTACATCGTAGTCCTAATCACTATTCACCAACACCTCAGTACATAATAAAAAGTTTTAATTATATCCAAAATTTGGGGTTCTTACAGGTAACAAGGAGAAGTCAATCACAAACTCAAACCAAGAAGTCAACTCATGTTTCTGAATCTGGGAAGAGAACAGTAAGAACAATGGTGCAATCTCAAATCCTGATAGAAGAACAATTTTTGTCACCTGGTCAAAGTCAAAGGCAAATACTTCCCACAAGTTTTGAAGGTGATGAAGATTTGTTAATTACTGATGTTGAAGATGCTCTACATCTATTCGAGAAGATTACTACTGGGACAGGTGATAGTGAAATTGTATATCACAATAGTGCTAAGGTTCATCAGTATCATGCTAAGAAGACACTTGCTTTAACTTCTAAAGAAAATCCAAACATGACTACTGATGAGATCTTAGAAGAACAAAACAGGATTCTTGAGGAAATTTCTAGACAAAAAGAAGCTCCTGCTGTAAGAAGAGGAAGAGGCAGAGGAGGTAGAAACAGAGGAAGAGGAAGGAAACCAGTTCAGACAAGTAGAAGACAGACAAGATCTAGTGGAATCAAAATAGAAAAAGTTACTGAGAACACAAAGAAGAAACCTCCATTATCTATTGAGAACACTCCATCATCAAATGTATTTGCTGAACTTGTTACAGTTGAAGAAGAAACTCCTTTGGTTAGAAGGAAGAAAGCTATTGAAGAAGCTAAGGATAATTTTGCTGGAATGACTCAAATTGTTGCTTCTGACTCTGAATCTATTAAGGATGCAACATATGAGTACGTGAGAAGAATTTTTGAGTCTGATAAACAATTGTGGTATGACATCAACAAACTACCTAAGGAGGAAATTCCTGATGAATCACAGCTCAAAAAGAAAGGAGACAAGTGGAAAGATGTTGATAAAATGAAGTACACTGGACCAGCTACTTTTAGGTCTATTGGAATAATCTTACCACCTTCGGTTACTCTTGGACTTCAGAAAGCTAAAGTTTCCAAGTCTGACAAATCACCACCAATGTGGATTAGGATGCAATCTGATCTATTAGGACTGGAACCTTACACTCGAGGAGATATTGGTTCTAGGGATGCAGAGTTTATGTCTTCAGCTCAAACAGATCAACATTTTCTTGTTAAAAGGTTTGGTGATGAACTAACTGTTAATGATCTTTGGGAACTAGAATCTGTTGCTATTGTTGCTTGCAATGTGAACTCAAAGAAGATAGAGAAATTGCTGTATTTCATGAAAGACAAAAGTGTCAAGAAGCTTTCTATTCATGAGGTGTTGTAAAAATCAACAAAAAAGCTAAAATATGTTCTCTATTTGCTTGAAAATAGACAAATCCCTGATAAAGAAGCTAGTGTTTATAATAACTGGTGTACCATGATCTTCAGAACAATCAAGTCCAGATATTTATTAGGAGGATCAAGGTATGAGGTAATTACACTCCCATGTACTTGAATACAGAAGGACAAGAAGTTGAAATGCAAAAGGTTCAGCTGTTAAAGAAGTGATCTTCTATCAAGAACAACTATCTCTGAATCCTGGTGGAAAAGAACTTGCATAATTACTGCTGGGAGAGTTAGATTTACCAAGAATCTCAATTCAGAATCTCAGAGCCGGAATCTATCAGATTGGTAAGGAAGATGAAGAACTTAGAAATCTGAAGAAAAGGATAATTCAAATTCTTGGTGATAAAGAAGAAGAGTTATTATCAAGTTTCTTGTAGATGAGTAATTTCTTTGTGAGAATTTCTGAAACTAAGCCTGAGGATTTCTTGTAACATTTTGTTTTGAGTTTTTGACATCACTGAATCAAGGAATTTGTGCTTTATTTCACAAAGTACAAATTGGGGGAGATTGTTAAATATTGATTCAAGTGATGGTCAGGATCTGGATTACTGATCTAATACTGATGCTGACGTCATCTGTAATGCATTGTCAGTATTAGGCTATCTTCAGGATTGGTGGCTGATCAGGATTACTCGAGGATATACATCAGTCCAGGAATCAAGGGAGATTGACATGTCGGTTCCTGATTTATAGGAACGCAGCTATCATTCAAGATATGTACAAAGAGACGTATGTAATTGATTTGATATATCTTGTAATTGATAGTGCAGCTGTGTACTATATATAAACACAGTTTAGGTTTTACTTAATTGTAATCTAGTAGCACTCAAGAACATCAGAATTTCTTGAGAGAGTTTGTAAGAGTTTTATATCAGAATTAATAAAGTTGTTATTTATTCATACTTGTGTTATTATTTCTGCTGTAAGTCGAAACTCTTATACAATTGTATTAAACCCCCTTCTACAATTGTTCTTTACTGGGTAACAAGGAATTTGTCACAAGAAATTAGGAGGCCGTTGCTGGAATAGTGTAAGAACCCTGATTTTTGTACTATCGTAAACGACATGAATGAATAGTAATTTCAAACTTATGAAAATTGACTTCCATTTCCCACTTATGTATTATGTATATTAGGAAGCCGAGTTCGTTTTACGATTTTACAAATGAAATAAGTGTATGCAAATGTCGCTGGAATTCGAAGAATCCTACTTCTCTAACGACCCACATTTTATGAGATATCTATAAATACGACGTATCTATTAATAATAGAATTATGTCAAGATCAAGGGGAATATAAGATGAAAACTTCATGAGGCAAACCCGCAATGACTTGAGGGATTGGAAGGTTAAAGACGACTTGAAGAGATTTTTTCCACCGAAATTATTTCTAAGGAATTATTTTTGTAACCTCGAAATAATTATGGAAAATATTAAGGATGCTACTACTTCCATGCAAACCCATGCAAGTTGTCATGCTAGTAACCAAGAGAGTAAGTAGTAGTTACAAGCTAGCTAACCCAACCAAACCAAGTGCTATTCACTTAGGATACTAGTTTCAATTAGGATACTAGTTCCACCAAAATAGACATAAATTGGATTAATAATGGTAAGGTATGGCCATACTTTAACAATTTAATGCAGCAATCAATGTGTTAGATATAGGATATATTAATATAACACTTATACACAAAACTAGCCAAGGCGAGAAAATCCTCTCCCACACATTCTTTATTTTCGGACAAGAGCAGGACAGCAACTTAGAACTGCCATAACTCCCTCATTTCTCAATGAAATCCTGTGTTCTTTAGCTTGTTGGAAAGGTATTGAGATAATCTACAACTCTATTCAGGAGCCTCGTTCAGATAAGCAAGGTAAGACCCTCGTTTTTCCAGTTCTTTCAAGAGGGGTAATGTTGAGTCCGAAAATTCTAAACTTGGTTGTTTAGATCTTGAAGGTTAAAGGTTGTTAAAGCTATCTAAGGGTTACGGAAAATCAAGATTTGTTAGGGTTGTTAAGACTCCAAGGAAGGTAAAACACTCACACCCACCATAAACTTCATGAGTTATAAATTAATTTGAAAGATTGATGCAAGTATGTATATGTTTAAGGGGTTTGTGATGTTTTTAAGCTTTATAAGTATGGGTAAATCTTGGGTGGTGATAAATGGATGTTACCACTGGTATTAGAGATCCTTGATGATGTTTATATAATCTTGATGGTGTGTGGTTGAATTAAGTGGTTAAATGGAGTTCCTGGAATTTGGAAACGATCGAATTATAGTCGTTATAATGTCAAAATTTCATTAGGTTATTTGTGCAGATAACGCCGAATCAAACAAGTGTTTTCTTGGCAAGTTTTTGGCCATAAACCAGTAGGACTTGTTTTGACGCAAAGATCATGTGATTTCGATTTACGGTTTATGAGATATGCTCGTTTTAGTGAAACCAGTTAAAACGGACGAATCGTTAAGATGGACTGACTTTACAAGGCCAAACGAGCCCTTTAAAAAGGGTCTGTGATTATGAAAATTTTATGAGGAGTAACCTGGTGAGTTCTTAAGATCCCATATAAATTTTGAATAGAAATACGAAATTTTCGATTTTATAGAAATGTTTAAGTCAAGAATGCGCATGAGAAACCACTGCAAAAAGAAGTTATTTTTAGAGCAACAATTGAGCTATCAAAAAGATGTTCTTAATTATGAAATTTGGATGAAAAACCCTCCGGACAGTTAAGAAGAAGTGAGAAAAAGAATTTCATGAAAAAGTTTATTTTTCGATTTTATAGAATTTTTCGAATCAAAGTTATGCGAGTGAAAAATCCTTTTAGGGGACGAATTAAGATGAACTTTAGTTTTGTTAAAAATGAACTTTAACGAAAGTCGTTACGAAACCAATAATTATCGAAAGTGGTTAAAAGATATCTTGGGCTTATAATAAAATCAAATGTGTAGTAAGGATGTATCGTTACGAAGTTGTGTCTTTACATGAATAGTTGATTTGACGGGATCGTTTAACGAACTAACCGAACCTTATTGATTGTTATAGGTCAATTCACTAGAGACAGAGCCCCGACTATTTCGAAACGATCAGGAAAGTTTTCGAAACTTGTACTTCAAGTATTTCCAAACTGTTGTTGTGGTATAAATGCTATGAACTGCTTAGTATTTTTGCGAATCAGCATATGATGTATGGTTATTTACGTGGATTTATAAACCTGTTAAGTATGTACGTATGCATAGACTCTTATATATATGTATACGATGATCTGTTACAAGTTCCCAGTAGAGTATGATAATACCTTTTCTTAAGTAAGGGAGTCGGAGATATTTCGTCCGGATAAGGACATAAAATCCCGGAAGTCACCGGGAATAATATGTGACGTACAAATCGATTTAAAAATATTCCAATAAATATAAATTGGACATTTTCGGATTTAAAATCCCTTTGATGATATTAAAAAATATTATTTGAATATTTATTAATAAGTTGAATATTATTTTCATTGGAGAATATTTTGGATGGTTGTTTATTGAATAAATATTATTTAAATATTTATTAAATATTTCAAGTTTTTTTTTATTTAATAAATATTAATTGAATATTCATTAAATATTCCAGGATGATTTAAAAATCATATTAATTATCTAAAATTTATTTTAAAACTTTTAAAAAATTACTTTAAATATTTTATGATCGTCGGAAAATTATTTAAAAATAGTACGGATTCCCATTTCTTCATGGACTATAGATTCACTCATCGAAAAAGTATCGCTACTTCACTCAACTTATCAAAACTCGGGAACCCAAGGTTTTGGGAGCCAGTATTAATTATCTTCTCCCTTCGCTACCAATAAGAAGTATACCCTACCTAGTAAGGGGGGGTTAAGTTTGACTAAACACTCAAAACTCCGACCAACTCCCAAGTTATGTTTGATGAAGCGATTCTTAGTAATCGAAATCTGTTGACTAAAGTCTACCCACATATCAAAGTTACTTCCACAATCACTCATGGAAGTAAAGTTAGTAAAAGGTTACCAAACTAGTGGGCAAGCTTTGTGCTTGAGAGAACTGGATTAAATTCTGTTCATAGGATGAATAGGATTCTCTAAGGGATTGGAGGAAGAGGGGACATCGCCGTCGAGCATAGTCCAAATATTAAGACCCGTATGCGGTCAGGGTGCAACCCGATAAAGGAACGTCGTCCTTCTACTAGTAGAAAAGTAGAGGCACGGTATATTGGCTGATCACCAGATATCGTGGAAGAGGCTCTAGCATAATCCCATCCTTCCAATTGGAATTGTACTGCAACACTGTAATGAAAGTCTAGGTGCTCAATTACCGATAGTGTTGACAGAATGATGACCTATTCAAAGTACCTCAGAAACTTTTCGTTATATTTCTGGATAAGGAATGAAAAATGTTTAATAATGGTTCAATACCAGTATAAGATATGTCGCATAGTTATGATAATAAAAGTACTTTGAAACCTATTATTATATGGCTGAGCTATATTGCTCACTCTTGCTTTTCTTTTATACACCACCACACAACAATAGATAAGTATGGCAAGAAAAAGGCAGACCCTGCGGAAAAGCGTGCTCACCTGTCAGCAGTTTAGGAAACTCTTTACGAGGTAGGTGCCAAGGTCGCACCCAGTAGCATTACTACAGGTGAGCAGACTAAGTTGGATAGGTTTACAACTTAGGTTGGTTAGGTTTATTTACAAGCATGATTTGTGTATGTTTCAGAAAACCAAACCGCATTGTGGCCGTAGATGCCTCCTTAGATGGTAATCCTTTTAAGTTGAACTTTTAAGATTATGACAATTTGGGTTTGTAATAACAATTTCGAGATGGTTGTAATAACTTAGTAACGTTTTAATTTCGTCTCTGAGCCTATAATCTGTAAATGTTATGTTTGATTGAGGGGTCACAACATGCTAAAAGGAAGATTTAGAATAATGTTTATTAAAATGGGAATTAAGGATAGAGTGACAGCCTGGATCTCCGACCTCGGATCTAGGGGTGTTACAAATAGCGCCAATGAATACGGAGTCGCCCAACCACCCAGAAAGGCTCGTAGTTGGAGATCAATGACTAGCTGCCCGGAAAGGCTTATAGCTATGGGTTTCCGAAGAACACGGGAGGTGGTTCCTCGGAGGATCGGACTGGATTCACGGGAATTAGAACTGAAGGACCGAATGTTGGCCTGCCAAGAACCCTAATAAAGATGTGTCACATAAGAGTATTCATGCTCTATGTTACTCAAGGTGTCAAAGTGTCTAAGAGATCCCGTAAACTACCTACATACTCATATTTATAGGAGATCAAGCCCGTATGTAGTTCTATTATGATATATTCGGTTGTTTATGATAAATTATCCCATTTCTGAAGGGATTATGACTGATATTTTTAATAATAATCGTGTATGATGTACATTTTGAGGTTACCAAGCTGTTATGGTAATGTAGAATGATTATCCTTTGTATTTATCATGATTTTGTATCATTTATCAAGTATATATGACATATATCCTCTAATAACCGAATATATATCTATTTAGGAATGTTTTTAGGTCGTACTTCTTTCTTTGCTTTATATTTATTTTTACCTGTACTTTCACGGGCTTCTACATGTATGTTAGTTGCTTGGTGGTTACTACTTATCTTACATTTAGGTAATTACCCATGCCTTTCTTTGCATATATATGCTGCGATTTCTAACATTATGATTATCTTGTCTTTTCAGGTATGTCTGGCACCGTTCCATCCTTTGTGCAGCCTTTGGACAAGTATGAAGACCTTTTTCAAGATGATGAGTTGGCAACGCTGGGATCTCCAATTGATGCTACCCTTTTTCTCAAACTAGGGCTCCTCCTGTCGGTAAGGCTGGGTCTATTTTAGCTGACAAACGAAGGCTCTCCCAGGCTTCTGGCAGCCTGGCTACCACTCCTAAGACCAAATCGTCTAAGAGAACCAAGATGCCACAGTTACCCAATGTTCCTCAAGAGATCTAGTAGTTCCATTGGTTGGTCGATGGGAAGATGCCCCTATAGGTCACCATGGGCTGGTCGAAACTTAAGACCACAGATGTCGCTCGGGCCATGATCTTTTCCTCTGGGAAAATCTGTTCCACCAAATGCGGCTTAGCAATCAGCTTGTGGCGGCCACTCGAGGTGACATGAATCTGAGAGAGGACCTAAGGCAGGTACGATCCGATCTCAATGCTGTTGAGAAGGAGAGGAAGAAGCTTTTAGATACCAATAAGAAGTTAAAGGGTGAATTGTCAACAGTGACGAAGGAGAAAGAAAAGCTTGGCAGGTTTGTTTCTGACGAAGATAAAGAGAAGGAGGAGTTGCTGGCAACCCATGATACCGAGGTTAAGGAGCTGAAACTGCAGGTGGATACTCTCCAGGTTTCCGTGAAGAGACTCAAGGAGGCCCTCCTAGACAGATATAAGATAGGGTTTTCCAAGGGGGTATAGGATTATATGAAGGCTACCTGGAAGGTGATGCCGGATCTAGATTGGGCCCTCCTGGGTGAGGATGTCGTGAGGATGCCGTGAAGCAGGTAGAAAAGTTTAAGGCCGAAGCTGCCAAGTCCCAAACCTCTGCTGCGAAGGTAACCCCTAAACCGCCAGCCCCTCTGAAGAATACTGCCGGAGATACTCAGGATACCAGGGTTGATGCTCCCACAGATGTGGTCGAGGCAGCTCCAGGTGACTCCACTAAAAAGGTGGACCCTGTTGAGGATTCCCCTGGTTCTGAGGCTACCAAAGATCCTTTATCCTCTTAAATCATCTTTTTCCCAATCACCTTGAACTTTCATTGTGCCGGTTTATGAACTCGTGGTTTTAATCAAGGGGGTGGGCTCCTATAACGCTCCACGTATGTAATGGTTTAATTCGTAACATGACAGCTCTATGGTCGTAGGCCTTGGTACTCTTTGATTGGTTTTGTCAAGTCAATGCGCGTTTGTTTTATTATCTTATTCCCTATAATTAACGTATTTATCGTGTCATCCTTTATTAAGCAACTATCATTAGTTATGCCGTAACTATCTTTCGTATAAGGGTTCAGTGATGGATGCTTACATGCTACCATGATTATGACATAACTAGTTCGGTTCAGACTAAGACTTCTACCATGTTTCTCTAACTCAATTGTACATGGATTATTTGCTGATTATTTAACGAGCACGAATTCGTAATTGATAGTTTCCAGAATTCAAACTCTGAACTCATTCTTACCCTAGGGTACCAATTTGATAAGTTAGAAAGGTAATCGCTATGACTTAAAACAATTTACAACTAAATGCAATCATCTAATTCTAGCACGCAATATGGTTCCTAACTAATCCTAAGACAAGTTTATACAAGTACTTAGAGGATATATGTCATATTTACGTTGATTAAATGAAATAAATGATAAATCGTGAATCAAGAATTGAACAATAGGATGGTAACGCAGCATGGAAGTGTACTTAAGTAGTTTCAGCAACACATACATGGGTAGATGGTCACAAAACTGATAAACTACTTGTACCTTAATCTGTGTGGTTGTCACCTTGGGTGTGGGGGTACCGTCCGGTAACCCTATAGCATCTGGAAGCCCCAAAGATGGGAACCTGACTCCGGGAGCCCTATTACCGGTAACCTTTCACGGTGGCCTGGGTGCCGGAGGCTCAGCCTGGAAGCCTTTGTTCCGAGAACCTTAGTCATTTAATAAATCAAATGTGATAATGTCATGTAAGCCATTCCTGCAGGGCTGCATTAGTTAAGTAGTTTGACAACCATACGAGCTATTTCCCAGAACCTCGTAGGTTAGTAATTTAAAGGATCTTCGTATGTCAATCACAGTTCCATACGCGATTAACAAAAAAGGAAGCCATGTATGCCAATCAGGGTTCCATACATGACTAAAAAGGGAGGGATCCAGGTGTGCCAATCAGGGTTCCACACATGCCCTAATAATGAAGGGATCCATGTATGTCGATCAAGGTTCCACACATGCCCAAATGATCAAGTAAGCCATGTGAGCCAGTCAAGGTTCCACACATGTCTGATAATAAAGGTATCCATGTGTGCTGATTAGGGTTCCACACAAGCCCAAAAAATGAAGGGAGGGATCCAGGTGTGCCAATCAGGGTTTAACACCTACCCTAATAATGAAGGGATCCATGTATGCCGATCAAGGTTCCATACATGCCCAAATGATTAAGTAAGCCATGTGAGCCAGTCAAGGTTCCACACATGTCTGATAATAATGGGATCCATGTGTGCCGATCAAGGTTCCACACAAGCCCAAAAAATGAAGGGAGTCATGTATGCCGATCAGGGTTCCATACATTCCTTAGTGACCAAGTAAGCCATGTGAGCCAGTCAAGGTTCCACACATGTCTGGTAATAAGGAGATCCATGTGTGCCAATCAGGGTTCCACACAAGCCCAAAAAATGAAGGGAGTCATGCATGCCAATCAGGGTTCCATACATGCCCTAGTGACCAAGTAAGCCATGTGAGCCAGACAAGGTTCCACACATGTCTGGTAACAATCATGAAAAGTTTAAAATTCTGATAATTTCAACCTATTAAGCTAAGAGGTTTATTCACTACTACCCCCTATTTCTGGATGGTAGCCTGGCTACCATTTAGAACTATGCTTGTAGGTCTTCCATATCTTTTTCTTCTCAAGTATTTATAAGTGGTAAATGTAAAAGGAAACAATCAACATCTACTTTTACTGAAAATCAAAGAGTACGATTACATAAAATTTCATCCATACGGGGTGTGCATCCACTACCCCCGGGTATCTACTGAAAATCATGAAATCCTAAAAACTAAAAGGGAAATGACACAACCACAACTAGTAGGTTGCCTTTATTCATCCTAAGCCTGAAAGAGGCCTACATTTGCTTTGAAAAGAGTCTTACTGATAGTACTTCTTTAGGTGCTCGACATTCCAAGCACGGGGAATAGTGTTCCCATCAATGTCTTCAAGGTGGTAGGTGCCTTCCCAAAAAATAGACTTTATTTTGTAAGGCCTTTCCCAATTTGCTCCAAAGGCTCCATGTCCGAGAACTCGCATATTGGGCATCATTCTTCTCAACACTAGGTCGCCGACCTTGAGAGGTCGAGGGCGTACCTTGTTGTTATAGTATTTGCGGGTCCTCTACTGGTAAGACGCAAGTTTCAGCTGGGCGGTAGCCCATGCTTCTTCCACAAGGTCAAGTGCCAGCCTTTAATTTATTTCATTTGATTCTTGACTAAAATTATCCCCCCGGTAGGATCCCGTTCCTACTTCTACAGGAACCATAGCCTCACAACCATAGGCTAGAACGAAGGGAGACTCTCTGGTGGTGGACCTGGGAGTGGTGTTGTAAGACCATAATACCATTGGGAGCTCCTCTGGCCAGTTTCCCTCTTTGTCTTCCAACTTGGCTTTCAGAGTATGCTTAATGATTTTGTTCACAGCTTCCGTCTGCCCATTGCTTTGGGGGTGGCAGATGGCTGAAAAATCCTTCTTTATTCCCAAGTCTTCACATAGACTCATCATTTCCTTACTATCAAATTGTTTTCCATTGTCTAAAATTAGCTTGTATGGTACCTCGTACCTATATATAATGGCTTTCTTATATAACAAATTCTTTCAGCTTGCCGGCAGTGATGGTAGCCAGGGGTTTCGCCTCAGCCCACTTGGTAAAGTAATCAACAGCTACCACAGCATATTTCACACCAACTCTGCCTTTAGGAAGCTCCCCAATCAGGTCAATTCCCTGTATTTCAAAGGGCCAGGGGCTTCCAATAGGCCCCTTAGTTCCACAGCCGGGTTGCTATTGAAGTTAGCAAACCTTTGACTTTGATCACAAGCTTTAGCGAAGTCATATGCATCAGCTTTCATGGTAGGCCAGTAGTAGCCTTGCCGAAGCACCTTATGGGCAAGGGAGGTACCCCCCGAGTGATTGCCACAGATGCCTTCATGTATTTCCTTTAAGATGTATTCACATTCATTTCCAGATATGCACTTAAGTAGAGGTTGGTTAAAACCCCTCTTATATAAGATGCCATCATAGATCACATAACGGGCTGCCTGGTATTTGAGTTTCCGGGCTTCATATTATCTTCCGGAAGTACCCCCTTAGTGATGTACTCACGTATTGGGTTTGTCCATTGGATTTCTGCTGAAAATTCTGTCTCCATAACCTCCTCTCGATGGATACTTGGTTGGAGTTGAACTTCGAGGGGAATCACCCCTAAAAAAATAGCTTTTTTTTGCGATCCAAACTTGGCAAGGGCATCAGCATTGGCATTTTCCACCCTTGGGATCTGATTCAGATTCAATAATTTGAAATTACTAATGAGTTCTTGGGCATACCTCATGTAGAGTTCAGTACGGGGACCTCTGCTCTGGAAGCTCCCTTTGATTTGCCACACAATTAACATGGAATCACTAAAAACATTCAAGTATTCCACCTTCATTTCCAAAGCTAATTTCAGCCCAGCAATTAAAGCCTCATATTCAGCAACATTGTTGGTAGCCCTAAAACCGAATTGTATGGCACTTTGCATGCGGTGCCCCTCTAGGCTTACCAACTCTATTCGTACACCTCCCCCATTGTTGTTTACTGTTCCATCAACATACAGGTTCCACATAATTGGGGGCCCTCGGCATCCCCTTCGGTAGTTGGGGGTACCGGTGTACATTCTTCTCCGGTAACCTCGAAATCTGGAGGAAACTCCAGTAAGAAGTCAGCCAGTGCTTGGCCCTTGATAGCAGTTCGTGGCTTGTAATCTATGTCGAACTGTCCCAGCTCGACAGCCCATTTCATCATTCCACCGGAGGCTTCCAGCTTGTGGATCACTTGCCTAAGTGGGAAGGATGTTCTTGTTGGGACAATCAGATCTTGGCACTGCGATTTTTGATACAATAAATTAACGAGTACGAATAGAAAAGTCACCTTGTTAACGGTTGATTCCACGCTCTTCTATTGTATTCCCAAATTCCCTTGAGCGAAGTGTGGCCTTCGTCTTCTCAAGTTAACCTCTCTTCTTGCTCCTGGGTGGCTACAAAATTTTTTTGACCAGCCCCCAGCAAGAAGAGAATAGGAATATATATAGGCTATAATATGGATCATGGACAATTAGGTTGGGCCTTCTAATTAGATCTTGAGCCTAGCCCAATGTAATTAAATATTAATTCAATCCACTAAAGAATTAATATTTGCACTACCTTTCCTAATACCGTAATTTAATTAATTAATTCGGTTCCAATATTATTTGCTTATTAAATTTCCCATATTTAAAATATCGCATGTCCATTAATTAAATAAATTACTAATAATTCATTTAATTAATATCTTTTATCCTTGATTATCCACTCAACCTTTATTTAATTATGCCGGAATAAATCCACATGCAGGGTTTCACATAATTAAATCTTTTTGAGCTTTCAAGGGGACATCATTAACCCGAATATTATCAGGACATGGATTCCTTCAATAAATAATATTCACCATATATATTATTTCATCACCCAAAATATAATGAAATAAATCAAAAGAATTATTTCATATATAAATTAAAGCATGTAAATAATATACACGTGTCAATTACTATATCTGGATTAAGAACCTAAGCATTAATAATAACATAGAATCTTAGTTCTCCTTCTTAATCAGAATAAGGGAACAATTCTAAATTTGATTCTGTTCAATATACACAAAGTATACTAGTATTATTTATTAGTCAATATAAACTAATCTAAATAATACTACAGCCATACCAGTGGATTGTCTAACGCCACCTGTGATGTGAACCATATTATATTATATAAACCGTATTTAATAATCTAATATTCTGTATCCCATTTGATACTAGATTATTCACAATATATAATATTAAGACAACATGTAAACATTTAAATGATTCTCAATTAAAACTGGCCAGAAATAGATGTATATACTTCAAATAAATATTTTCAGTATACACCAACAATCTCCCACTTATACTCAAAATATTCTATGAGTATATCAGTGTTTATTTAATCCACTATTACAAAAAACTATGTGTTCATCCATTTGACTCCAATCGCTTCCACATGCCTGTCAAAAACTTTGGCTAGCAAACTCTTTGTGAAAGGATCTGCCCGGTTGTCTTCTGATGATATGTGAGCCACAACTATATCTCCTCGCTTTACGATTCCTCGTATGAGATGATACTTACGTTCAATATGTTTAGCTGCTTTGTGATCTCGCGGTTCCTTCGAATTTGCCACAGCACCAGTGTTATCACAATACACTGTCAAGCTCCTAGGCAAATTAGGTACCACATCCAAGTCCAAAAGGAAGTTCCTGAACCATACATCCTCCTTTGCAGCCTCAGAGGCCGCCACGTACTCGGCTTCCATGGTAGAGTCTGCAATGCATTTCTGCTTTACACTCCTCCATATAACGGCTCCACCTCCCAAAGTAAAAACATATCCCGAGGTCGATTTCCTCTTATCCCTATCTGATTGGAAATCTGAATCAGTATATCCCAAAGGAAATAGATCTGAGGCCTTGTAAATTAACATATACTCCTTAGTCCTTCTCAGGTACTTGAGTATAGTTTTTACTGCACTCCAATGTTCCTGACCTCGGTTCGACTGATATCTACTAACCATGCCTACAGCAAAGCAGATGTCATGCCTCGTACATAACATAGCATACATTAAGCTTCCACATGCCGAAGCATAAGGAACTGCTTTCATGCTCTCTATATCCTTAGGTGTCGAAGGACACTGCTCCTTGGATAGAGCCACTCCATGCTTAAAAGGTAGAAAACCTTTCTTAGAGTTCTGCATGTTAAAACGAGCTAATACTTCATCAATGTAGGGCTCTTGAGATAAAGCCAACATCCTTTTCTTGCGATCCCTTATTACTTTGATCCCAAGGATGTATGCCGCTTCACCTAAGTCCTTCATTTCAAATTGTTTGAACAACCATGCCTTTATTGATGACAACATCTTAACATTGTTTCCAATGAGTAAAATGTCATCTACATACAGTACTAGAAAAACCACTGCATTTCCCTCACTTCTCTTATACACACATGATTCGCTTGGACTTTGATCAAATCCATATGACTGGACTGCCTGATCAAAACGAATATTCCAGTCCCCAAAAGCTAGTTTTAACCCATAAATAGACCTCTTAAGCTTACAAACAAGATGCTCTTGGCCTTCCTTAATGAATCCTTTTGGTTGTTGCATATAGATGGTTTCCTCAAGACTTCCATTAAGGAAAGCTGTCTTGACATCCATTTGCCAAATCTCATAATCGAGATGAGCTGCTAAAGATAAAAGAATCTGGATCGACTTAAGCATAACAACCGGCGAAAAGGTTTCCTCATAATCGATCCCTTCTTTCTGAGTATACCCTTTCGCAACAAGTCGTGCTTTCCAGGATTTCACCTTTTTGTCAGATTCTCTTTTCTTCTTGTAGATCCACATACATCCAATGGGTTTTACACCTTTGGGTGGTTCCACGAGCTCCCAAACTTGATTAGAATACATAGATTCCATCTCAGATTCCATTGCCTTTTGCCAAAGATCTGAATCTTTATCTGGAATTGCTTCTTCATATGTCCTGGGATCCTCATCAGGTTCACCAGAGACCAAGTCCGAGGACTCTCCCAAAAACATGAATCTATCAGGTTGTTAAACAACCCTCCCACTACGATGAAGCACCGGTGTGGTATTAGTGACAGGTTGTGCATTTTCTTGTGGTTGATCTACTTGTACTATTGGCACTTGGGGATTATCTGTCCCTCCCACTAGTTCCTCTAAAACGATACTACTCATGGGTTTGTGGTTCATTATATAGTCTTCTTCTAAGAATCTAGCATTGGTGCTAACAATGATATCTCGATCCCTAGGACTATAAAATGAATAACCTTTCGTTCCCATGGGATAGCCTACAAATAGCCTTACTTCTGTACGAGATTCTAACTTGGTTGCATTCTTGTTCAGCACATGTGCTGGACAACCCCAAATCCGAATATGTCTTAGACTTGGTTTGCTACCAGTCCACAATTCTATTGGAGTCTTGGGAACCGACTTAGAAGGTACCAAGTTTAGAAGGTAAGCCGCTGTTTCTATAGCATATCCCAGAACGACTTGGGTAAATCTGAATAACTCATCATCGATCTAACACTCTCTAAAAGAGTCCGATTCCTTCTCTCTGCTACACCATTCTTCTGAGGTGTGCCAGGTGCAGACAACTGGGATGCAATCCCATTTTCTGATAAATATTCCCTAAATTCTCCAAGCAAGTATTCGCCACCACGATCTAATCGTAGTGACTTGATACATTTTCCAAGATGTCGCTTCTCCGCACTTGCTTTGTACTCTTTGAACTTTTCAAAGTACTCAGACTTACGGCGCAACAAATAAATGTACCCATATCTAGAATAATCGTCAATGAAAGTGACAAAATACTCATAAATTCCTCTTGCTTGGATACTCATAGGTCCACATAAATCAGTATGAACCAATTCTAACACTTCTTTAGCTATATTCCCCTTTGCTTTAAAAGGCCTATTAGTCATCTTACCTTCCAAGCAGGATTCGCAAACTAGAAATGGCTCCACTGCCAACGAGCCTAATGGCCCATCTACTACCAGTCTTTGAATCCTCCTCAAGTTAATATGACCTAATCTTAAGTGCCAAAGATATGTTTGGTTCAATTCAGAAGGTTTCTTTCTTTTATTTGAGCTAGAAAGAATGTTATTAGTTTCCTTATGTTGCAGCATTGGTTGGATAGGATTAATAATATATAAATTGTCTTGCAATGTACCAGAACATATAACTCGTTTATTCATCATAATAGAAACATTACGATCCAAACAAACATTATAACCATCTATGGCAAGTTTAGAAACCGAAATTAAATTCCTTCTAAACGAAGGTACATAAAGACAATTGTTCAAAACCAAAATCCTATCATCGCCAAAAGATAATGTAATTATTCCAACTGCAACTACTGCTACTTTTGTAGCATCTCCCATGAACACATATATCTCGCCATCTCTAAGCATTCTGGATTGCTGGAACCCCTGCATAGAGTTACAAACATGGTCAGTGGCTCCTGTATCTACACACCAAGTGCTCGTAGATATAGCCGCTATATATGTTTCTGTAACTAGAGAAAGAGACATACCAGTATTGTTTGTCTTCTTAGGAAGAGGACAATCCTGTTTCCAGTGACCTGACTGCTTGCACCTGAAGCACTTGCCCTTAGGCTTTTTCACACCACCTTGAACTCCCACTGCATTAGCAATCTTTCCAGCTTTCTGTGTCAGAGTCTTTTTCTTCTTCTTACCTTTCGACTTAGATGAAGAAGCTTTCTCGACCATATTCACTTGAACATTCTGCTTAAAGAGTCCTTCAGCTGCCTGAAGTTCTGTCAGAAGTTCCGCGAGACTATACATCCTTTTGTTCATGGTGTAATTCAAGCGGAACTGCTCAAAACTTTTGGGCAAACTCATAAGGATGATATCGATCTGGGTTTCCCCATCAATATCAGCACCAAGGATCTCCATCTCATTCAGATGAGACATCATTCTGAGAACATGATCCCTTACAGGTGTTCCTTCAACCATCTGAGTGTTCATTAAAGCCTTCATTGCTACTTGCCTAGCAGCCCTATTCTGTTCTCCAAAAAGTTCCTTCAGATTAAAGAGCATATCTGAAGCAGTGGGCATAGCCTGATGCTGATGCTGCAAAACACCCGACATTTCTGCCAGAATGTAACATCGCGACATCTCATCAGCCTTAACCCACCGCTTATAATACTCCTTCTCACTTTCAGGAGCATCTTCAGCAGGCTGATCTGGCTTGGGTTCATAAGTACAAAATTTGTACTCCACAGCAGTCAACACTATGTCCAAATTACGTTTCCATTCAATATAGTTCGGTCCAGTAAGTTTGTTATCCTTAAGTATGGTGAATAGTGGATTAAAGCCCATAGTGATCTAATCCTGAGAATCATACATGTAACACATAATCAGATAGTTGAATAAATCTTCAATCCTATTGGTTTCCTCTAACAATTAATTAAAATTAATGCATTAATATTTAAACACCATAAGTATCTGGTAGGCCACGATGGGTGACATATATACCACTTAAATTCGTTTAAATATTACTTCAATCCTATTACTAAATAATACGCCACGTTAGGGTGGACTATATATTATTTTTTCATAGCTAAGTGTATACCATTATTAAATCTTGAATTAATAAAAAGACTGGATACCACCATTAAATATTTCAAATCAATAATCGATAATAGGATAATTCCCAGATCGGGGGGAGCATTGTCAAGAGGCATCACTTAAGACCCCTTTCTAGACAGAATCATCCTTTCTCTCAATATCAAAAATCTATATTCAATCAGTGTTACCCTTCTAATTAATTGAATTCTATGAAACTTGGTATGCCACGTTGTGTGGCATGTATACCTTTCAATATTCGTAATTAATTTAGGAAGTTTGTCCTAGTAATATCCATAACACTACCTGACACCATAAATCATACGCCACGTTAGGGTGGACTATATACAATTTATATTCGTCTTAGTGTTAAATTACATACAAACAATAATGGAGACCGTGGGATTCAATTCCTAATTAAATCCCTCACCCACTTAGAATTTTTATTTAAAATCGAGGAATTTTATCTAGCATGCATCGCCTTATGTTATTTAATCGCAGTCCACATGTATCAAAATACACAAAACACAAAACATAAAAGCATGCTATACATGATTAAAGCATAATAAATAAATACTATGTCCATGTCGTCCTAATTATGTTAAACATGCAATTAAAAAATAATTACACACATAATTAACAACACACATAATATAACTAATTAAATCAATAATCAAAATTAGTGAAAACAATTAAAATAAAATTTTCCACTATTATGGCCCCTTGAAAAAAAAAATTCCAGCCCGGTATTCTGCTGAAAAAAAAATTCCTGCCAAAACATGCTGTTGCGCATCCATTGCCTGCATTACAGCCCTACAGTGTCTGTTGCGCAGGCGCCACCTGCGTTACAGACCTCCTGTCCCTGTTGCGCAGGCACTTCATGCGTTACAGTGCAGTTTGCACATGTAACGCAAGTCCGACCTGCGTTACACACGTTCAACAGATTTTTTTTTCTTTTCATGCGCGCCTGCTTCTGATCTTCCCAGACTTCTGTCGTCTTCAGCAAAAAACAAATACAGCCTCCAGCCATTAACCAGCTACGCAGCGGAATAATTTGTTTCTCCGATTTGATTTCCGATCGCACGTAATTGTTACAAAATACCCGGATCTTAATAAAATCCAACAAGCAATTACAAAAAAAATATATCTAATACAAAACTAATTTTGTAAATCTATTCTAACACGATCAACCCTCGTGTTTTACAACCACGATAAACCACGTGGAAACCAAACAAAATAACCACGATTAAACCACGTGGGATCCAAACACATAATTAAAATATACATGGCCATAATAGTGGATAACAACCTGCAAAACAGAATTATACAAGCCTACCACCATATACATGCATATATAATTACGACATGGACATCGTATCAAAAATCGAAGAACCATTGAACCTAGCTCTTGATGCCAATTGTTGGGACAATCAGATCTTGGCACTGCGATTTTTGATACAATAAATTAATGAGTACGAATAGAAAAGTCACCTTGTTAACGGTTGATTCCACGCTCTTCTATTGTATTCCCAAATTCCCTTGAGCGAAGTGTGGCCTTCGTCTTCTCAAGTTAACCCCTCTTCTTGCTCCTGGGTGGCTACAAAATTTTTTCGACCAGCCCCCAGCAAGAAGAGAATAGGAATATATATAGGCTACAATAGGGATCATGGACAATTAGGTTGGGCCTTCTAATTACATCTTGAGCCTAGCCCAATGTAATTAAATATTAATTCAATCCACTAAAGAATTAATATTTGCACTACCTTTCCTAATACCGTAATTTAATTAATTAATTCGTTTCCAATATTATTTGCTTATTAAATTCCCCATGTTTAAAATATCGCATGTCCATTAATTAAATAAATTACTGATAATTCATTTAATTAATATCTTTTATCCTTGATTATCCACTCAACCTTTATTTAATTATGCCGGAATAAATCCACCTGCAGGGTTTCACATAATTAAATCTTTTTGAGCTTTCAAGGGGACATCATTAACCCGAATATTATCAGGACATGGATTCCTTCAATAAATAATATTCACCATATATATTATTTCATCACCCAAAATATAATGAAATAAATCAAAAGAATTATTTCATATATAAATCAAAGCATGTAAATAATATACATGTGTCAATTACTATATCTGGATTAAGAACCTAAGCATTAATAATAACATAGAATCTTAGTTCTCCTTCTTAATCAGTATAAGGGAACAATTCTAAATTTGATCATGTTCAATATACACAAAGTATACTAGTATTATTTATTAGTCAATATAAACTAATCTAAATAATACTACAGCCATACTAGTGGATTGCCTAACACCACCTGTGCTGTGAACCATATTATATTATATAAACCGTATTTAATAATCTAATATTCTGTATCCCATTTGATACAAGATTATTCACAATATATAATATTAAGACAACATGTAAACATTTAAATGATTCTCAATTAAAACTGGCCAGAAATAAATGTATATACTTCAAATAAATATTTTCAGTAAACACCAACAGTTCTAACTTTAATTTTGTGGGCCTGGAAGTAAGGCCTTGGCTTCCTAGAAGCCAATATTAGAGCATATGCCAGCTTTTCCATGTTGGGATACCGGGTTTCCGCATCCAACAGCCTTTTGCTTACATAGTATACCGGGTACTGTACTTGCTCTTCCTCCCGGATCAACAGAGCACTTATAGAATATTCAGAAACCGCTAGATATAGAGTGCGTACCTCACCTTCCAGGGGTTCGGAGGGAAGTGGTGGGCTTCCCAACTGTTTCTTTAGCTTTTTGAAGGCTTCCTCACACTCCGGGGTCCATTAAAAGTTTTGACCCTTCTTGATAACCTTAAAGAACTCTTTGCATTTATCGGAAGACTGGGACACAAACCTATTTAGGGCTGCCACCCTTCCGATAAGCCCTTGGACTTCCCTAACATTCCTTGGGGATCTCAGTTCCAGCAATGCCTTGATTTTGGAAGGGTTTGCCTCGATCCCTCTGTGGTTCACAATGAATCCAAGGAATTTTCCAGACTCCACATCAAAGACACATTTTTGGGTGTTCAGTTTCATCCGGTACTTCCTTAGGATATCAAACATCTCAGATAGGTGCAACATATGGCCGGCTTCCACCTTTGATTTTACCAACATATCATCAACGTAGACTTTCATAGTCTTACCAATCTGTTCCTTAAACATCATGTTTACTAGCCTTTGGTAGGTAGCCCTCGCATTCAGCAGCCCAAATAGCATCCCCACATAACAGTACAATCCTTTATCAGTTATGAAGCTGGTATGCTCCTGGTCAGGCTCATACATCGGTATCTGGTTATAGCCAGAATAGGCATCCATGAAACTCAGTAAAGCATGGCCTGCCGTGGCATCCACCAGTTGATCAATTCTAGGTAGCGGGAAGCTATCCTTAGGACAAGCTTTATTCAGATCAGTAAAGTCAACACATGTTCTGCATTTCCCATTGGGCTTCCGGACCAGTACCGGGTTTGCCAACCATGTTGGGTAGAAGGATTCTTTAATCAAGCCAGCCGTCAGTAACCGGTCTACCTCTTCTTGGAGGGCGGTAGCCCTTTCACCACCTATGGGTCTTCATTTCTACCGGATACCCTTCTCTCAGGGTCAATATTCAGGTGGTGACACATGTTTTTCGGGTCAATCCCAACCATGTCTGAGTGACACCATGAAAACACATCTAGGTTGCCTTTAAGGAAAGAGTTCAACCTTTCTCCTGTCTTTTCATCTAGCTGTTGTCTAATTTTTAAGACTTTACTAGGATCTTCAGCATCCACCAGTATAGGAATAGTATCCTCGATAGCCCCTGCCTTTTACAGGGTACCCGACATTCTGGGATCAATATCGATTTCAACCGGGAGCCCTTTTACCATTTCCTGGTTTTCATTCTCTTACATTGCTTCATCTAGATCACCATATGAGGCATCTTTTGCTATGCCTTCCACTGGAATGTTTTGAATTTCTTCATTTTTTCAGCAGCTTCCAATAGCAAGCTTTGTGGTGGCACTACCCCCTGAAATACAGGAACCTCTTCAGTAGGTTCCTCCGGTAGCTCCACTATCATGATGGCATTGCATGATGCCTTTTCAAAATTCTGTGGATCAAGCCCATGGCTTCTCATTAGGGCTTCCCCATCTACCTTTTCTTCAGCTTGAATAGATTTATCTGCCTTCTCAGCAGCCTGCACAGCTTTATTATAGCATTCCCTTGATCCATGTTGACATCCTTTCACACACCCAATGCCATTTGGTGTAGGAAACTTCATTGAAAAGTGGTATATTGAGGTTACCACCCTCATATCCTTCAATACTGGTCTCCCAAGAATTGCATTATGAGAGATGTCTTCGTCTACTAATATGAATTCAGCCATTTGGGTGGCCTTGCAGGGATCCACACCTAATGTCAACGGCAATTTGATCTTTCCAATGATTTGAACAGGGTCACCGGTAAACCCATATAGCTCATTATTGGTAGGAAGTAACTCTTTATCCAGAAGCCCTAACTTCTGGAATGTAGTGTATGCCAAGATATTCACTGAGCTTCCTTTATCAACCAGTACTCTATGCATATTCATCCCACCAATATTCATGGTTAATTACCACCAAAGCATCATTACGAGGGTGGTGAACCCAGTTGGCATCCTCCTCGGTAAAGGAAATATCAGCGATTTCCCATTTGAACAGCTTAGGGGGCTTTTTTGGAAGGTGTAAAATGTTTGTTAGGGGTTTCCCCTGGCCTCCCGAGCATACCTATCAGTGGCATTCCGAATGGCACCCCCCAAGTAAGGGCCACCAAAGATGGTGTGGATGCTAGGAGCTCAGGTTGTCCTATCCTAGTTTCCCAAAACTTTATCCTTATTGTCTCTTCCTTCCTTATATTTCTTAGCTTCTTGTGCCACAAATTCCGTCAGGTATCCGATTCTGATCAACTCTTCAATTTGATCTTTCAAATGCCTGCAATCAGCAGTCTCATGGCCATTTGCCTTATGGAAACCACAGTACTTCCCTTGATCCTTCCTTCCTTGAGGGCCTGCTCGGTAGGGCCTGTGGTACAATCCACTTTTCTCATTTACTTCAAGAATATGGATGATGAGGACAGTTAAATGAGTGTATTCTGAATATTTTTAAAAATTCATCCTTGGAGTGAGTCTGCCCTTGACAGAAACTCTATCCTTGGTTGTATTAACAGCAATGGGCAGTCTTGTCATCGTAATGAGGGGCTCCAAATCCGGCGGTACTACTCCTGGAAGCCCTCTTGTTGGAATCCCTTTTAGGGCTGTAAGAACGATTTCTCTTATTTTTGTTCCAACCCCTAGAATTGGAGTCTTTGGATAATTTTGTCATTGACCCCTCAATCACTTTGTGGCGTTCCGCCTGCTGGTAGAATTCTGCCACGGTTCCGGGTTCCTCAGTTTGCAACTCCTTCCAAAATTCGGTTCCTAGCCTAACACCGGCTATCAGGAAATTCTTCAGAGTTTCATCGAAAGCCTTCTTCACCTTAGGCACTTGCTCATTAAACCTTTTAAAATATTGCCTTAGTGTCTCACGTTCCTCCTGCTTGATATTAGCTAGAGTGTTGACCGGTGGGGCATAGGCCACGGTAGCCCTGAACTGAGAGATAATGTGGCCTCCCATCTTTCTCCAGGATTTGATGGATCCTTCATCCAACCTTTTAAACCATTGGTGGGCATTCCCACACAGAGTGGAGGCTAGAAACCTACATCTAGCCAAGTCTTCCACTTGGTACACATCCATCTCCGTATTAAAACGGCTCAGGTATTCAACAGGATCTGAGTTACCATTGAACTTCAAATCTATATTCATCTTAAAGAACCTTGGCAGGGGTGCCTTTTTCACCTTCGCAGAGAATGGTGAGCCGGAAGTGATTCCAGATTTGAACTTTTTCTCCTCCTTGATTTTTTCCAAGGCCTTTTTCCAATCAGACATTTTGAATTGTCCATTCTCACCATCTGAAAACATATCACTTCCAGAATCATCATCTTCATAAGCTATCTTACTCTTCCTGGGAACCGAACTCTGATGAGAGCTGGAATCCTGATCGGTACCCCTCTCGGAAGGGACTGTGGTAGAGTGGGATTTTCTGCTCCTATGCCCAGAGGTGTGGCCACTTTGCCTGTAACTCCTTCTACCATCAGATCTAGACCTTCTGGAGTCATTCCTTGGGGGTACCGAGTGGGATCTCTCCCTGCGTTTCTGGGAACCCTAAGTGCGAGAACCCCCATTACCATCTCTTTGATCTTTGTTTCCAGTATTATCCAGTTTATGACGAAGGTCTTGGTTGGTTAACTTTTTTCCAATTATGTCAAAAACACTTAGGCTTCTAGTGGGTGAGCCCTCGGAACCCCCGGCTTCCATGCCATTAGATTGGTCACACTCACGATTTTCAGTCTCCTCTTCATCAGATGGGACATAATCAGTACTGTCCTCAGCATCTTTGTCAGATTCAAAGTCTAGCCTTGTTGGAGTCACATTCTTTTTGGCTCTCGACTTTTGCTTTTTACGCCATCTTTTCATTTTCTCGGAATTCTTCTCCAAATGATCAATTCTTTCAGATATAGCGACCACATGATCCAAGATATCTTTGTTGCTAACATCACCATTATTTCCTTTGTTTCGTCCATTACCATCCTGAGACGGTGTCGTATCACTATAAAAATTATCACTCGCCATATTTCGTCCAAATGATGATTTTTGAGGCCCCTCCTTCGGGCGCCAATTGTTGTGGGAGGAATTTGTCACAACAAATTAGGAGGCCGTTGCTGGAATAGCGCCAATGAATATGGAGTCGCCCAACCACCCAGAAAGGCTCGTAGTTGGAGATCAATGACTAGCTGCCCGAAAAGGCTCATAGCTAGGGGTTTCTGAAGAACACAAGAGGTGGTTCCTCGGAGGACCGGACTAGATTCACGGGAATTAGAGTTCAAGGACTGAATGTTGGCCTGCCAAGAACCCTAATAAAGATGTGTCACACAAGAGTATTCATGCTCTATGTTACTCAAGGTGTCAAAGTGTTTAAGAGATCCCGTAAACTTCCTACACACTCCTATTTAGAGGAGATCAAGCCCGTATGTTGTTCTATTATGATATATTCGGTTGTTTATGATGAATTATCCCATTTATGAAGGGATTATGACTGATATTTTTTATAGTAATCGTGTATAATGTACATTTTGAGGTTACCAAGCTGTTATGGTAATGTAGAATGATTATCTTTTGTATTTATCATGATTTTGTATCATTTATCAAGTATATATGACATATATCCTCTAATAACCGAATATATATCTATTCAGGAGTGTTTTTAGGTGATATAGACGTGTTCCTAAAAAGTAGGAAGTCTGCCTTATCTGAAATGACAGGTCAGGCTTCCGGCGGAAGCTGGGGGTACCGCCCGGTAGCCTGGCTCCGGTACCCCCTCCAGTAATCCCATCATGGAAACTACTCTGTAAGCCCTACTAGATGACTAGTAGTGGTTACAGGTTACCCACAAGGGGATGCCCTTGGGACACTAAGCCACACATTTCCCTACTGCCATGTACATGGTAACCCCTAGGGCTGCCATGGGCCATTGGAAGCCTGACAGATCACTTATTTTCCTCATGGGTCTGGACCCTAATCCTCTAGTGGGCCTAAATCTAACCCATGCAAGATTTTGGTCACAACAATATTCATCAGACTCTCAGGTACCATCTCTCACTACCATAGATATGTCTATTTCTGAATACAAAGACATGATTGAACAATTATCTGTTGAGATGTTTAACATTCATACTAGTATGACTGCTGCTAATAAAGAGATTGTGAAATTGTCTGCTAAAAAGGAAGTATTGGACAAAAAGAATGAGGAACTTGAGCTAACTGCTATGCAAGTAGAAAACCTTAAAAAGGAAGTTGAATATCTAGAGAATAAGGTTCTATGTACTAGTCAGCTTGAAAAGTCTCTTAGGGATGAGATAGCTGAGAATGAATTCAAACTTAGACATTTAAGAACTTCTCTAGCCTATTGCAGTCTTATTATGAGAAACATCAAGAGAATGCAAAAGCTGTTTGTCATTGAAGATGACAAAGTTGTTCATGAGAATGTGCCTCATGTTTTGAAAAATGGTAAGACACCTATCATAAAAGAGTCAACAATTGAAATTGATGAGGAAGCTGTACTCATCATGCAAATGTTGATTGATGAGGGTGAAGCACAATCAAGTGAGCAACTAGCACCCTCTAGGAGTGAGAGTGCCAAATTAAAAACCAAGAAGCCTGTTGGAGTTGATCCTAAGAATGAAAAATCTGTTAAGTTTGAACCTGCTAAAAGAATGAATCTGTGAAAAATGTGGCTAAGAAGAAACAGAACAAAAATGGCAAACTAAGGATTACCAAAGATAACAATTATTCTTATGTGCCAAATGCCCTTACGAAAACATGTCAAAACTGTTTTAGTACTAATCATTTAACTCATGCTTGCAAGAAACCTGTTGGTTGTGGGCCTAAACCTTTCTATGATTGCTCTGTACCTTTAAGACATAGAGATTCTCCATTTTGTGATAAATTTGACTGTATGCCATGCAATATGAATGTTATGACTAGCTATTTCAATTTGAGAAGGTAATTCATTGATGGTTGTATCAGTCACAATTCTCACACACACTACACAAGGTCAAAGTCTTCAAGTCCTCCTAAAACTAGGAAGGCACCTCTGTCACCTAAGTCTGAGAACTAAAGTTCTAAGACTCCTAGCTGTGATAAGAATACTAGCCCTAAGAAAGTCAATAAGCATGTTGTTTATGATAAAACTGTTTCTAAGCCAAATGGACCCAAACTTGTTTGGGTACCAAAAAAAAAGTAATACATTTGTGTTTGCAGGGCAAAGAAATGGAAAATAAAGTCATTTGGGTATTGGACAGTGGATGCTCAAACCATATGACTGGTGATATGGCCCTGCTATCACAGTATGAAGAGAAGACTGGCCCTATGGTTACTTTTGTAGATGACAGCATTGGTAACACATTGGGATATGGCAAACTGAAAGTTGGTAATGTCATCGTTGAAGATGTAGCACTGGTTAAATGACTTAAGCATAATCTACTGAGTGTTGGTCAGTTTATTGACAGGGGATTTAAAGTGGATTTTGACAAAGATGAATGTTTGATCACTCACAAGAAGACTGGTGAACTTGCTCTAACTGGAGTAAGGAAAAGAAGCCTGTTTGTATCCAATATGGACTCTGCAAACAAGGACAAAATTTGTTGCTTTTATACAAAGGCATCAAATGAAGATTGTTGCCTGTGGCACAAGAAGTTATCACACTAGAACTTCAAGGCTATTAACTCTTTAGTCAAAAGAGAGTTAGTGAGAGGCATGCCCACACTTGAATTCTCTCAAGAAGGAGTGTGTGAGGCTTGTCAGAAAGGAAAGATGAAAAGGTCAAGCCACAAGACAAAGACAGTGACATCATTTACCAAGCCCCTACAATTAATTCACATGGATTTGTTTGGGCCTGTCAATATTATGTCACTAGCAAGAAAGAAGTATGCCTTGGTGATGGTTGATGACTTTACAAGGTATACATGGGTGGAATTTCTAGCATCAAAGGATGAGGCTCCACAAGTAATCATTGTGTACATAAAGAAAGTTGATAATGAAGCAAAGGCCAACAATGCAAGTGTGATTACATTGAGGAGTTACAATGGAACAGAGTTCATAAATGCCATCCTTGAGGTATTCTGTAAAGAAAATGGTATTTCACAACAATTCTCAGCTCCAAGAACCCCATAACAAAATGGAGTTATTGAGAGAAAGAATACAACCCTGATTGAGTCCGCTAGAACAATGCTACTTGATGTAAAGATGCCTACATGTTTTTGGGTTGTGGCTGTGAGCACTGCATGCTATATTCAAAACAGAACCCTCATAAAAAAAATGGAAAGACACCTTATAATTTGATGACTGGAAAAAAGCCTACTCTTAAGCATGTTCATGCTTTTGGAAGCAAATGATTTGTTTTAAAGGATAATTCTGAATAAGTTGGAAAGTTTGATACAAAAGCATTTGAAGGAATTTTCTTGGCTATTCTATGGAGAGAACTGCATACAAGGTTTATGTCATCAGTCAAAAAGTTATGGAAAGCACAGATGTGACATTTGATGACAGTAAACTACCTGGTCTAGAACAAGCCAATGATGAAGATAGAGATCCATTAAGATTTGAAAATATGAATGATTCTGATGAAGAGATTGAAACTAAAGTTGAGAATATAGATCAGCAAACTCCAGTGAATGATGAGATAAGAGAAGAGTCTATGCCAATCAACAATGAGAATACAAGCATCCAAGACACACCGGTGAATAAGAGCACCTTCACAGGGGGAGGAAATGAATATGATCATAACTCAGATGATGAAGCAACATCACACTTGAGGAATCAACCTGAGCATTCAATAAAATTGGATAGATCATATACTGTAGAGCAAATTATTGGAGATCCAAATGTAGGAGTGAGAACAAGGAGAACAACTCAAAATGAGTGTCTCTTTGGTAGCTTTCTATCTCAAGATGTGCCTAAGAAACTTGAAGATTCACTGTTGGATCCATATTGGATTATTGCTATTCAAGTGGAGCTGAATCAATTTGAAAGGAACAAAGTATGGGAACTAGTGCCCGCACCAAAGAACAGTATCATTGTTGGAACAAAATGGGTTCTGAAAAATAAGGTGGATGAAGATGGTGTGATTGTAAGAAACAAAGCAAGGTTGGTTGCAAAAGGATACTCTCAATAGGAAGGAATTGATTATGATGAGACTTTTGCTCCTGTTGCTAGACTGGAAGCCATCAGAATTTTCTTGGCATTTGTTGCTAATTCAAATTTTAAAGTATATCAAATGGATGTCAAGAATGCATTTCTGAACAGAGAACTAGAAAAAGAGGTATATGTATAACAACCACCTAGTTTTGAGGATCCACATTTCCCAGAATTTGTCTACAGATTGCTTAAGGCAATGTATGGACTTAAGCAGGCTCCAAGAGCATGGTATGATACATTTTCACAATTTCTACTTGAAAATCAATTCACAAGAGGCACATTGGACAAAACACTGTTTTAAAAGAAACATGGTAATGATATTATCCTAGTTTAGATCTATGTGGATGATATCATATTTGGTTCTACAAATGAGAAGCTATGTGAAAAATTCTCTAAACTCATGCAAAGCAGATATGAGATGAGCATGATGGGAGAGTTTACATTCTTTCTTAGACTACAAGTAAGCCAGAGAAAGGATGGTATCTTTATCAGTCAAACCAAGTACATCTAGGATGTGTTGAAGAAGTTTGATTTGGAAGATAGCTCACCTGGAAAGACACCCATGGCCACTGCCACTAAATTGGATGAAGATGATAAAGGCAAGAAAGTAGTTATCTCAGTCTACAGAGGCATGGTTGGTTCACTACTCTATCTCACTGCTAGTAGACCAGACATCATGTTTGCAACATGTCTGTGAGAGGACGAATCTGAATCACTATAATGATTCACTAATCGATCATTCTCATCATTCCGCGAATTAAACTCCAAAACCTTAATAACCCGATCCCTCTTAGTATGCAAAGAAACAGAAATCTCTCCACCGATAACATTCAATTCATCTTTGCTCTCCGTATTCTATCACTACACATATCAAAAAACAAACGATCATAACCAATAATATATACTGCATAAACAAAATTACAATCCCTCACTCCTACCATAAATATCCATAAAGCAATTACTAAATTTTCCATCACCTTCCGTAGAAGGCCTCCAATAGGGATACACAATTTTCCTCCATGTCGTCGTCATAATTTTCCTTCCGTAGAAGTCTGAAGGGCACTCCAAACTTGGGTTTATGGTGGTTCAATCTGGTTGGTTATTCTGATGTTGATTATGCTAGATGCAGAGTGGATGGGAAAAGCACCTCAGGAAGCTGCCAGTGTCTTGGACAATGGTTAGTCACTTGGTACAACAAGAAATAACAATCTATGTCAACTTTCATAGTTGAGGCTGAATACATAGCTGCTGGGAGTTGTTGTGCTCAAGTGCTTTGGATTAGAAATCAACTTAGAGATTATGGACTTGTATTGGAAAAGATTCCTATCATGTGTGACATCACAAGTGCAATCTCTACAGTTGCAAATCCTGTTAATCACTCTAGAACAAAGCACATTGACATCAGATATCACCTTATTAGGGAACATGCAACTAATGGAACCATTGAGTTGCACTATGTTTCACAGATAAACAATTAGCTGATATATTCACTAAGCCATTGAATGAAGCCACCTTCACAAGGTTGGTTAGTGAGATTGGAATGCTGAATTCTTCAGAATCTGACTAAGTGAAAAATGTCAATAGAATTGTTGCAGCACTAAACACTTACTTTATCTAAATGCTCAATATTTTTGAAGTAAGTGTTGGCTGAAATATGATTTATAAATATTTTAAGTCTGTTGCATATGCTGAAAACTCATATTTTGTTAACTTGAAATTTCTATGAAATTTTTAGAAAATCACTATTTAATTTGTTAGAATATTCTTCATTGAATATTTCTGGTGAATTTTAAATGATAGTGAAAATTGAATTTTAAGAGTGAAAGCATATTTCGATAAGTCTGACTTCTCTAATGATTCATTTTGTGTCACTGCTTGACTTCTCTAACAAGTCTCTTTAGAGTACTCCTGAGTTCTCGAATAGAGTCTTTTGGAGATATCGAACAAAGACACACTCGATTTCTCGAATATGGTATTTGAGTTCTCAAATTGAATAAGTTCTCGAATAGCATACCTTGAGTTCTCGAATCATTTGAAAAGGCTGAATTCTCGCTGAGTGTCAGATACCTTTTTGACTTTTGTTTGAAACTTTTAACTCATTCATAAAACACCTTTTATTCAATTCTCAAATTGAATAAACTGCCAGCTACCGGTTTCTACCTGCTTGAGTTATCGAATAAGCCAAAGTTGACATATCGAATAATTGATTTTCACTTCTCGAAAACCTGACTTGTCGATACAAAACATGTATCTCTTCGACAATTCAGGTATCCCTATTTATACATCTGTACAACTATTCTGTTCATTTCAATCGATTTCTCAAGCACTCACTCCTTTGAAGAAGAAAAACCATAATCGCGGAAAGCCAAATTTCTTCTTTAAACATTCAACTTCTCTTCTCCCAAATCTTTACAAATGGCAACAAAACAGTTCAACACCAATTTCATCGCCATCTTAAACAATGTTGAAGCACCCAATGCTAATTATAAGTGTTTCGTGAAGTGGCTGACTGAATCGTACACCAAGGATGCTCTAACTGCTAACCCAGTTCTATATCTAGACGTAATAGAGCAATTTTGGAATTATGCGACTGTTGAAATAATTGCCCAAGAGAATGCTACACAGTCCTATATGGTCTTCTGCAAGATTCAAGGAAAAGATGTCACAATCACTACTGAAGACACGAACAAGGCACTGGGACTTTATCAAGAGTCATATAACCCCTTGGTAAAAGAGGATGTGCTGGAGGATTTCTTTTCATTCATCAAGTATTCAACCGATATCAATACTTGGCATCTGAACAGGAAGTATCAGAGAAAAGAATGGAGCTTTTTGTTTGTAACACTTCTGCAAGTATTCACTGCTAGAAAGTCCAATTTCGATCAAATCAGTGCGCCTGTCTAACAGATAGGTTATTCCTTGGCCTATGATAGGAAAATCAATGTTGGGCTACTGATAATGCTGGAGTTGTGTGGGAGACTTGGCAAGGACTCTTCCAAGAGAGGTAATGATATCTTTTTCCCTCGTTTTATTCAATCTGCACTAAACTGTGTAGGTAATACTTTGATTGAATTACCTGGGATAGATAAAAATAAAAAAGGCTATCCTAAATCCATGTCCAAACTCATTTTTGGAAATTTGGATACACGGAATGCTGTGGATGTAAGACTTGAGATTACTCCTCATATGAAGAAAATCTTTGAGTCTTACCCCCACAACAAGCTGACATATGCTTCAAAATCTGAGGTAGCAAAGCCCAAGCAAGTAGAAAAAACTACTAACCCAGGGCCAGCTATCCAACCCTCTCAACCAAACACTCTACCAAACAATGAGACAACTGCATCGTCCTCTAAAAAGGGTGTCGCTAGTAAAAGGGAGAAGAAGAGAAAGCAAATTGCTTTTGAACCGTTGAATATCTTATCAGAAGTAGCCTTGAATGCTGAAATAGGTTTAGGAAGTGAGAAACCTGTGTCACCTCTACAGAAGCCAAAGAAGCAGAAAACAAAGAAAACCACCTCTTCAGGCACACAAATGACTGAAGTTGTAAAATTAGGGGCACATAGCTCACTAGATGTACTCTCTCAATAGAGTACATCTAAAGAATCAAGTATTCTCCCCAATGCACCTTCCTGTATAGAGTCACTTCATCTGGTTACAAAAGTTGCATCTGTAACTAAGGAGTTTAGCCTGCCTAGCTCTAGCTCTAACTTTATGTCACAATGGATGAAGCCTGTTGTAACACCCCCTTCCCAAAATGGGAGGAGATATTACTTAAAATCCATAACATGCAACAGAGCACTAAAAAAAATCTCTAAATAATGATTAAATAGTCTAATAACCTCCAAATAGTATTAAAGCTCCAAATTACAGTTCAAGCCAATAAATATGAAAAACTAAAATCGCTAAATAAGTCTTCAAGTCAAAATAATGCTAGAAGTTCATAAGCCCTAATCAATTGAATAAGGTTAGCTCTCCATCACACAATCCTAGATCCCCCTAAGCACCTGCCAAAAAAAAGAATACGACATGAGCCAATTGCCCAGTACGGATTTTGAATACAATTTATAAAACTGAAAAACAATTATCTATATTTGACAGTTTATAATAAAACATTTATTTTAAAATAAGAGTGGCCGAAGCAACGAGGGGTTAGGATATTTCATACCGAGATCAGAACAGATACATACCATAATGTATGCAACAAACCGGATAACATGTACGGCATATACAACGTCACCGCCAAATCAAATCACAAATCAAATCAAAATCTGGGTGCACCCACGTATCCTGAAACAACTATCAAAATGCAAAAAAGCTCGCCACCTGAGCTATCAGAAGGATACGCCGTGACCAATCACACTGCCACGGAAGTGTCATGTCACTGGTGCCGCAATGACATGGCTGTAGTACCCCTACAGCTAGTTAACTCGGTATACCCTATATCACTAAGAGTTCAACTAAAATATTTTCACAAAACTTTGTAAATCACATAAAACATATATTTCACATATTTCAGCAGACATTTAAATTCACAATTTTAGAAAGCACAGAAACAGATATTTGAATATTTTTCAAAGCACAGAAACAGATATTTGAATATTTTTCAAAGCACAGAAACAGATATTTGAATAGTTTTCAAAGCAAATAAATACATAAATTTTGAAAACTGCAAAACAGATATTTGAATATTTCGGAAGAGGTTTAAAAAATACCTTTAGAAGACAAAATTGTCAGATCGGGATAAAACAAAACAAACAGATTTGAGAGCAAAATGAATCAACTATAAATATTTATAATTAAGAGTAGCGTTGAATAAAAGGAGAGAGAATCCGTACCTGGAAAATATTTGAATATTGAACACTAATAAAAGACGTGACCGATTAGCTACACGTTCGTGTCCCATCTAATCTAATAACAAAAGCCACATATCTTAATATTTATTCAGTGGTGACCACAAATACTAGTAATTTAATATCATAACTAATTAATAACTCTTGTATACAACCTCAAGCTATGTTATGATTTTGGCATGCTAAAATAAATCTTAATAATATTAGAAACCACTGTTTTGACCCTTCAACAAAATACAGTACTACACAGACATGGTACTTGTTAAAGTACGAAAATATTAACAAGATTTGTAATCAAATGGTTGTAGCTCCTAATGTCATCGGCTCGTATATATAATTTACTAGTCAACTAGCCTCTAATAACCAAGTGAGGAAGAAAATATGTACATATCAAAACGTAGAAATCGATACAGATTTTAATAGTTATAATAGTAAGCTAATTATTATTATTATATATGCCAGGATCAAGATAGTGTTTAAAATATGATAATTAAAATATGATAACATAACAATAACGTTGAAACAATAAAATACTAAATTGGAGATTCTATTGATACTATATATATATATCAATGATCACACCAAAGTACAAGTAGTTACCTCTCTCCATGACAAAACTCAAAAGCTTTATTGCGAAACTAGCTATGAATGAAATCAACCCATATTTTCTTCTGTTCCTCTCGGTCGGCAGCGTGGTAATCCTAGGGTTTAGTAATAATAGTTTGCTTACGGATTATTTATATATATATATATATATATAGGCAAGTGCTCAAATGAGAACCACTCTTAAAATGAGAACTTAGTCCCCAAAGCATATCACCAAAATCCAGCAGAATCACCAAATCGTTAAAATTAATAAAAAAATTAAAAAATCAAGTCTGTGCTTACATCATCATGATGACATCACTGTTGACATGGCAAAAATATTTCCCGCCAAAATTTTGGTGATTTGGAAAAATTTCCCGCCAAAAAAAATTGGTGGTTTAGAAAAATTTCCCGCCAAAAAAATTGATGGTTTGGAAAATTTTCCCGCCAAAAAACTGGTGATTTGGGAAATTTTCCCGCCAAAAATTTGGTGATTTAGAAAAATTTCCCGCCAAAAAATTGGTGCTTTAGAAAAATTTCCCGCCAAAAATTTTGGTGATTTGGAAAAATTTCCCGCCAAAAAACTGGTGATTTAGAAAAATTTCCCGCCAAAAAAAATTGGTGGTTTGGAAACTTTTCCCGCCAAAAAAATTGGTGATTTGGAAAATTTTCCCGCCAAAAATTTGGTGATTTCGTGGGGCCCCACTACCACGTCATCATGCTGATGTCAGCAGTGATGTCATGCTGACGTCAGCATTGACGTGGCACTGAAAACTAATATTTTTTATGATTTGGTGATTCTGCTGAATTTTGGTGATTTACTTTAGGGACTAAGTTCTCATTCTAAGAGGTTCTCACTAGAGTATCTCCCTATATATATATATATATATATATATATATATATATATATATATATATATATATATATATATATATATATATATATATTTATATTTATATATATATATATATTTATAATATTTTTTTTCTAATAACTAACACCAATTCTTTTCCTACATCTAATTCTTTTATTATTATTATTATTATTATTATTATTATTATTATTATTATTATTATTATTATTAAAATCATGTATATTACATATATACCCCCTTAAAAACGATTCCGTCCCCGGAATCAAACGAAATAAAAATATACATTACATATAATAATTTTGAAAGATGCTTACAATGATGTCATAATTCTAAAGTGGGTGCGAAATTCCAACTCCCTCACAATAAAATTCTAACAAAATATCTTATATTGTTCATAACTCATTCCCCAATAATACATATAATAATAAAAAAAAATAGTTCTCCAAAACAATTATTTCTAATCTTATATTATACTTCTAAAATAAGTACAACAAATTATACTCGTAATCTCTCAAATTATATCCATCAATCAAATATTATAAATAGTATAATACTGATTTTAATTACAATTACACACCATATATCATATAAAAGCAATTACACACCATATATCATATTCTTTTACAATATTAAAATAATGAACATATATTTTAGCAGAAATTATCTGTATGCCAAAATCTCAAAAATCCTTAAAAGAACATTTTTGTGAAAGAAAAAAAAAATCATAAGTTAAAATATATTCATATTTCTATATTAGTATGTATACTTTTTTTTTCCTCACAAATTTAAATATCACAAGTTGTTCCATTGTCATATAATATCTACAAATTTAAAGGATGTCTACTATACCCGTAATTAATTTGGACTACATACATGCACGTCGAATATAAAATGATCATAATTTCGAAATAAATTGATGTATGTGATGACCCGGGTCAAATCCCGAGTCTTTTTCGAAAATCGTGTCGAGTCCTGATTCCGAATCCGAAATAAGCCAAAGCAAACTGACCCAATTGCAGCCAACTTGGGTAATCCACAAGCCCACCACAGGCCCCCAAAATATCACGATTTGTTGGTGCAATTAGTAGTAGTACTTTGCCTTATAAACTAAACAGAATTCTCAAATCTCCTCGATATGGGGCTGGGGTGTTACAAACTCTCCCACTTAAACTCCTGACGTCCTCGTCAGGCCTGAACGGATATCCTATAGGTCCAAGATCGTTCCTCCCTAGCCATTGTGGGATAATACCGGCTGGCTTCGTGTCCCCACCTCCGGACCTCTGTCCATTGTGGGATAATACCACCAGCCTTCGTGTCCCCACCTCCGGCAACTTGACGAATCAAGTTTTCGAGAGTCGGCTCTGATACCATATGTGATGACCCGGGTCAAATCCCGAGTCTTTTTCGAAAATCGTGTCGAGTCCTGATTCCGAATCCGAAATAAGCCAAAGCAAACTGACCCAATTGCAGCCAACTTGGGTAATCCACAAGCCCACCACAGGCCCCCAAAAGATCATGATTTGTTGGTGCAATTAGTAGTAGTACTTTGCCTTATAAACTGAACAGAATTCTCAAATCTCCTCGATGTGGGGCTGGGGTGTTACACCTGTGCACCATGACAGTGCTTCAGGATCAGGATCTGTTCCACCTTAATTGACGGTTGAAGCACTCCAAAGCTTAATTATGGATCATATTCCTGAGTTCACTAAGATTGCTCAGAACCTTCTCACATCAGATATGTCCAATGCTGACTGTGAGGCTATTCTACTTTGTCATAAGCAAGATGTAGATCTACATCTTGCTTTAGAGCAGCAACAAGAGGAAATTGTAGATGAAACTGAAAGAGGAAGATGTGGATGCTTGGTTGAACAGTATAGGGAGTGTTACCCTAAAGGAAGCTCTTCAACAATGAGAGAGGAAAACATCACTTCATTGGGGTTAAATGCCAAATCTCTATCTCCTGGTGAACTGTATGAAGATATTAATGATGCATACAAGGGAAGCTTGAAGGCTGCTCACTACCTAGGCGAAGGAGTTAAAACAAAAATTGAAGAAGTGTGCAAAGTCACAGAAAAGGTAGTGAGTGAGATCAAGACTCAGTTCTCCACAGAATTCTCATCTTTGGATTCTGTCTTCAGAAATATCAAGGAATGCAAAGCCACATGCACCTCTCTGGATGCCCGCCTTCCCGAGGTCCAAGACTCTATCGAAAAACTCACAACTCAAGTGTCCAATATCATCACTGAAACCACAGGATCCAATGCTTTGTTGAATGTTATGGAAAAATCAGTATAGAGACAAAGTCATTGGTGATGTGCACGTTCATAAAATGAGCAAGTATGAAATGGAGAGGCTCCAAGAACAGTCACTCTCTTCTTTTAGGGCTGCACACCTATTTTCTAAGGTGGACAGTTTGGAAAAGGAGGTGGCTTCACTCAAATCCTTCAATGCTGAGCTTAAAGATTCTGTTGTTACTCTAAATGCCAAGTTGGATGCTCAAGTTGCTACAACTACAGATGTTCTTCTCAACCAACAACAGATGATTTCTGCTATGTTGCAACATATGGGAGTCCCTCTACCTTCAGACCTACCTTCTCAACCACCAGCCTCTACTTCAAACCCAAAGGTCACATGAAGGGTGATCTAAAACTCAAAATCTCTGAACTCAAAACCAGATCCACCAAAACCAAAAAGAACATACCATCTAGCACAAATATCTCAAAGCCATCGTCTCAAACAACTAAACCATCTATTACCCTACCACCAGTACACATCACTACTCCAAGTGGCCAAAAACTAGTAATCATATCTACAGTGGTACCAGGCACAATGCCAACTGATCAACCTCAACAATAAACCATTATTGAAGATGCTCAGCCAGTAGAAGTCAGTGTTGTTAAAGAGGAAAAATTGCTAGAGGTTGCAAATTTAAATGTATATCATGATGCAGCCTTCTTGGAATTTCTACAAGCCTCATGGGCAAATGTTGGAGGAGATACACTGTTGTATAGGAGGAGTCTCAAAGAACAAATCAACTACCTAATTGTGATCCCAAGGAAGCTAAATCAAACTTTTCTCAAGCAGATTATAATGGTGTCCAATTGCAAGATATGGCACCTATCTTATGACACCTTGAAAGACTTGAAATTCACTGAGATTGATGCTAGAGCTGATTGAAAAAGTGGGAGAAAACAACATGAGTCTATACACTGATCTGAGGAATAGCCAACACTCGAGATTGCCTGAAGTGTGTACTAAGCCAAGAACCATTCTTTACCAGTCTGGTACAAAAATTGAAGATGTTGGCCAGCTAGCCATTCCAAAGCATCTCACTCCCATGAACACAAAGCTAATTCATGCAATCATTGATCTGCTAAACAAGAAGAATGGGTGCAGATCAACTGAATAATTGGAAGCTATGCATATTCTAAGATTATTCATTGCAACTAGTTATGTTGATGAACTAGTCAAAGCAAGGAGAGATAAGGATGATGACAGAGAAGATAAGAGTGATAGGAGAGGAAGACATCACAGGAGTGATAAGGGTGATGAAGACAAGAAGAAGGGAAATGACAAAGGGAAGAAGGGAAATGATGACAAAGGTGGAGAGCAAGTATACACAAGAAAGAGTGAAAGATAGCAAGCCTTAAGCATTGTTAACAGTACTATCACCACAACACAAGACTCTATGTCTAAGGTAGATGTAGTTGGTAATGACTTAACAAAATCTAATCCTATGGCTTCTGAAACTGTCTTGCCACTCATGCCAAAGAAATCTCAATTCAAGAAGCCTTCTGTATATCTCTAAAAGCAAACAGCTAATGGTATACTGAAATGGTCAGGAGACAAAGGCTGCAAACTTCTCTCGAGTGACAAGATGTAATGTAACACCCCCAGATCCAGGGTCCGGGATCCGGTCGTTATGGTTTCCATTTCTGTCCACAATACTTTAACTTATTTCAACATAAAATGAATTACATCTTTATGACCCAACACAACAATATAAAACACACCTGTTATAGTCCTAGAGATGAAATCAGAGTAACAACCAAATTTTATTAATCACATTTGGAGTTCTTACAACCCAAAAGAATTACAATATAAATACATACTTTTGCCATCCATTTGCATAAGTCATACTAGACCATATACTTGGTACTGAAAGAATGAATCTATCCTACCAATAGCTTCTTCTTCAACTCTGGTAGTCTCATCGTCCTCGCCAGCATCTAGTGCACCTTGTGCGAGTCATCTGGTCTAGTTATTGCTGTGATATAATAATAAAGCAAGGGTGAGCAATAGCCCACCAACAATAATGTATAACTGATCGATAATATATAACAGTTCAAAAGTATCTTTCAAACCATATGCCATGCATTTACGGAAATGATGCCAGTATAACATAAACGATGAAGTTACAAGGTAACTCAAAATGTATATATAGGTGGGAATATCTGCTATGTGAAAGATAAGCCAGATATCATCATTTATCATAAAAGAGGAACTTGCAGGGAAAATATTGCAATTCCAACTATGAATACTTTTTCGATACTGCCAACAATGATAATGTTACAGAAAATAAAAGAATTTTAATGATGAACTTATGTTGGAGTATTCACCGCGCCCACTGTTCTAATCCTTACGATGATCAGTCGCAGATTGTACAGCTCAATTTAGATTTACTACCGGTAGAAGGAAGAGCTGACGGATTTACTTGTCTACCGCCCTGTTAGATCTCCCCGGCCAACGGTTGGGCCAATTGGGATGGACCAGAGCTACTCGGCCTCTTACACGACTCCAAGTTCGAAAAGAAGTTCTTGACTCTGAACGTAAAGTTCGTCCCCCTTTCCCCAAGTATGATACTTGTTGATAAGACTCCACAAAGTAGTCATATCTAGTTGGAAAGGAAAATTCAACATCATATCTCCCAAGCTGCTGCTTGTTAGAAGATACCATCTTGTTCCAATAATCTTACTCCTCGAATGATGAGAAGGTTACTCAAAGATTCAATCGATAAACAGCAACCAAGTTGCGAGTGAAAAGAAGTGTTTTACAAGATTTATGACCGGGAAGTCAACAAGATAAATAACATTGCTCATGTAGGTTCCCCTATAATATGGAAGTTTGAGCGAGCATTTAAATCCTTTTAAGATAGATTTAAATGAAAATAATGAAAATAAAATAGTCGTAAAAAGACTCCGAAATATTTTACATAATATCTGGAGGTGAAGGATAATCTTCGAATAATATAAATCATTTTAAAAAGAATTTAAAAGAATTAAATAAATATTCCAAGAATATTTATTAACTAAATAATAATTACAGAATATTATTAAATCATAATGTTGCTCGTAAGTAATCCTCGAATGAATATATAGAATTATTTACTAAATAAATCCCTCCTTAAATGAATATTCAAAATAATATTCATTAAGTAATTAAACTCCAATAATTATTTAAAATAATATTCAATAAATAAGTCAAACCTTAAATGAATATTTGAAAATAATATTCATTTAATAAATAATCTTCTAAATGAATATCCAAATAATATTCATTTAGTAATCAAAACTTTTAAAGGAATATTCGAAATAATATTCCTTAAGTAAATAGAACTTCCAATGAATATTTAAAATCATATTCATCAAGTACAGAAGACCTTAAATGAATATTCGAAAGTAATATTCATTTAATAAATAAAATTCCATTGAATATCAAAATAATATTCGTTAAATAATCAACTCTAATGAATATTCAAAACTAACATTCATTTAATATCCCTCGACTGAGATAATACTAAAATAACATTCCTCGAAAGATTTCCAAATAATTGATACTTTATGGAAATATAAAGAATGTTTAATAATAACATTCCTCAAGGTAAATAATAATATGCCGTTGAAATTCCTCCGGGTTTCCACGACTATCTATATCTCAAAATACCGACTCCCGGTCTATATTTAAGAATGAATATCATATGCCCTTCGCTAAGGGTCTTACCAAAATAATCTGGCTTATAACTGATAATTCGTATCTAGTCTATAAGTCAATATCAATTCAGGGAATAGGCATCGTAATATAATTTGACAATAGGCATGCATGCTATGGCATATGTAAAACGGCAATCACATATGTATATTATCACAACAATAGGTTCAAAGTTTTGAACACCTGCCTGGTATTCGGGTGTGGGTAGAGATAGCGTGTCCTGGGTCTGCTCGATGATCTGTGAACAATCAGAACATTCGAGATTAACCACTTAACACCTTTTTAAAAGTCTAAGTATAAACTTCACTTAAGTCGAAACACGTTTTCGAATTATCTCGTCATACACCTTTTAGTGTAACTCCTTTTATCACCGATACGATCCGACATTTGTTTGTTATTAAGACATGTCATCATACCCACACTTGGTATATACTTAAGTCGTATAAATTCTAAAGTCAATCGATTACGAACCGAGATTATACCTCGAGTTTTATCGTTCATTTTCTAAGTTATAACCGAAGTTATACTTTTAAGGGGTTCGTTCGCGTTTAACCTTGATTCAAACATTTTTATAAAATCAGAAAACGTTCTGTTTGACATGTGGTTTTCTCTCATACCTTCCTTATGACCTCTAGTATTTGTTTACCAAGATTCTCCACTGAGTAACATGTTTTACAAGGGTTCAATTGAAGGTACGAACTTTTACTTACGGTTTCGAACCAATTTTAGTACCATAACTCCTAAACCGTAAGTCGGAATGTTTCGATTCTTTCACCAAAACGATCTATGAATCGAGGTCTATGAGGACATGTCATGTTCATCACCAGTTAAGACAATAAACCCTAGTGTGGTGCACGAATTCTTTAAGGTTATCAAAAATCGGGCATTACGACATCTATAAATCGAATATTTTCAAATTCCAAACTTTCCAATAATCATAGTTTCCACTCCAAACAACATATATACATGATTTATAACCATGAACTGAGGCCAAGCAATGCCTTTCCGTTCATCTAACTTTTTTTAACATTTATCAAAACCCCATTCATAATCATGCTAACATCCTAACAAAGCTTAAATCCATCAAGAACAAGCATATCCTTAAAGTAGATCTAGGGTTTCAAGAGTGGTATACCTCCTAGAGAGTGTGAACTAGCCTTACAAAGCTTGGTATGGACCTTGGATTGCATTAAGCTTGCTAGATCAACCATGAAAACAAGAAAATCAAATATTAGTTTTCATGAAAACACTATTCACCCTCCTCTTTCTTGATTTTTTTGAAAATGGAAACAAAGGATTTTGAAGCTAAAATTTTGAGGAGATTACTTTCTTGAAATATAGGACTCAACTTAAAAATTACAAGATCAAATGATGGTGGGAGCTTGGACGTTGGGTTTGGAATTAGGGACATAGCCGAATGGATGAAATAAAAAGGGGGAGAGTTTTGCTTGGCTTCTTTTTGCTTTAGTCTCATCCAATCTTGCATTATTGTGATATGTCTTGATAATATCTTGAATAAAGCACCTTTATTAAAGATGTGATGTAATGGATGATGAAATTGGAGAGACAAGTGTTGATCTTTGGTGGTGTTAAGGCTAACTAAGTAGTTTGCTTTGCTAAGTAGTAGTTTCATCTCTAAGTATGCTAGTTGCATGAGTCATCACTTGGTTTGCTAGATATTTTCCACCAGTACATGCATGTATCTTGGTTCCCTGCTTGTTTCTTTGTCCGTTTATTGCTCAATTCATTGATCGTTCGGAGGAATAACTCATTCGTTTCTAGTTAGGGTTTTACCGGAATCCGTCTTAATATTTATACTATCATCCTCCATTCTCTTTAATAATTCTTGAACCTATATTCCTTAATTCCATTCAATAATTCTTTAAGTCTTTCAGTGTCCAGGGAAATCTCGGGGAAAAGAAAAGTGCTATTTTTCAGAATCCGATAGCTTTTACATACACTCTTTTTCCCCGTGGATCACTAATGCGAACTCAGAATTTCGTTCCGGGTACTTCTATGTAGTGTCGTCTCATAATATCCTCATTGCCACCAAAAACCCTATTCATACTTTATTCTTCCTTTATTCCCTATATTTATGACAATGTCCTTGTTCCTTCTCGGACGTTCCTTAACCCTTTCACGGAACCATTGGACTAATCGTTATCGATCTGGATGACATGAGAATATTCTCCTGCTTTGAATTGCCATATCTTATTCCCCTAGGAGATTGATTATTCTTACCTAAGTTGTCAACCATTTGCATTCTTCATGACATACAAGTATTTGAATCCATATCCATTCCATTCATTCATTAGAGCTGGTGACCTTGTTGTCGGAATCATTGTTCCTCATTTTATCAATACTTAATAAAAAGTTTTAATTCTACCGAAAATTTGGGTTCTTACATGTAAAAGCTGAAATTCAAGTCCAAAGCTAGAAAGGCGAAGAAAATGAAGACACATGTATCCCAAGCCATCACAATTGTACCAGGATTAGACCTGCCACCTCTTGATGAAGATTATGATGAAGATCAAGTGGCATTTTTACTAGCTTAAAGAATTTATCACGTGGAAATTATGGATGACTATTTGGAGTTCAAATACTCTGATGGCAAACAAATGAAATTCAAGCAAGGGATGTGTCAACACTAGGGAAAACTGTATGATATTGAAAGGATAATTGCTTTGTTGAACATTGAAGATAAAGTGGAGAGGGTTTGGAAGCTGGAACTTGCATATTTTGTGAAAATGAAGAGAGACCATGTGGAGATATTGAGAAGGGAGAATATGGAGAAGCTGAGAAAGAGAGAAGAAGAGCTAAATGCTCTTGAAGTCAAAGCAGAAGAGTTAAAGGCTAAAGGGTTGTGTAGAGTCCAGTTCAATCCCTATGTTATAAAGTATATGAGGAGAAATGGAGATAATGTCAATATCAGAATGGACCTGGTCAACCATTATCCTGCAAACTTGTTGAATCCAATACTTGAAGATTTTAAGAATTCAATTCTGATTGAAGAAATTGATGCTATGGAAGACATCATAAAAGCTATGGATGAGAATGCAAGGAAAGCTGAATAAAAGATGAAGAAGGAATATGATGATCTACAAGCCAAAGCTCAGAGGAAGAACTCAATGGAAAATGGCTATTCATGCTGTCAAACAATTCATACTTGTACTGTTCAAATTCTATCTCTATGTATGTTAGGTTTGTTATCAGACATGAAATTGTGACTAAGGGTCTTACTCACAATTTGGGGGAGATTGTTAGTCACAGAGGCATGCCTGTATACATCTAATAACAAGCCTAAGCATTTGTAATATTTTACATTACTTGCCATCTAGTTGTAGTAGTTCTACTTGTTGAGTACTTGTAATAGGCACGAAATTTCTAGCTGTGTAACTGTATAAATCAAGTCATGGAATAATGCTTGAAAGAAGATCCAGAGATCATGCCTCAAGATTGAAGAACAAGACTGTAGAAATAAAAACATTTAGAATTTGACGATTGAAGATTTTCCTGATTACCAGTTCGAGAAGTATTTTGGTCTATTCGAGAAATCAAGCTTTCGAGAAGTCAGAGATTCGACATGTCTAATACCCTATTTGAGAACTCAAGAAATCAACATATCAAGATCTCATTCGAGTTCTCAAAGAGCTATCAAGTCAAGTTGCATTCGACATCTCAAAAACCAAGAAAGCTATTCGACATCTCAAGGTTTCCATGAGTAAAAGGTTCTATTCGACAAGTCAAGGATTCCTAAAGAATAAGTTCATTCGAGAAATTATTCGATATGTCAAGGAGAACTTGTTCGAGAACTCAGCATTATCGATCTATTCAGTTCTAGTTCTCGAATAAAGTACTCAGCTAATTCTCGAATGAATTCTTGAAGACAAAATACTGAGGCTCTACAAGTCAGAAGTCTGCAACAAGCCAAAACACTTTTAGGACCACTCTACTGTAAAGTGTATACGGAAAAGTCTATAAGGAAGCTTAGAGAGATGTTAAAAGAGACAAGCTGCTAAAGTTGTGGATCTGAGCAGGTTAAAGAAAGTCAAATCACATGCTGCCCAGACTATTACCATAATAGGGATAGACAAGTTAGAAATTTTATTTGTCTGTCACAGTTTGTAGCAAAAATCTTGATCTAATACAACATTAGATTAAAGTGAGTATTGTGCTCTTGTGTTTTATTTCCGCACGAATATTTTGATAAACACAAACACACACTCAGCTACACGAACATAGATTCAAAACTTTACACAAACTGTTCTTAAATTTCAAATCAAAAGAAAAGTTTGAAAATACATTCACCCCCTCTGTATTTTCCTTGTGTGTATTTCGTACTCTACAAGCATTATAAATACTCTCTCTATATCATTACAATAAGTTAGAGAGAATAGAGATCGAGAGTCTGTATTAACTTGTGTGTTAAGGTTTTTACTGAGAGAGAGAGAGAGAGATTTGTATTGAGGGTAGCTTCTAAAGGTATCTGTACACGTAACTTTGGTAGAATTTGTATTTGATATTATTAATACAAACAGTTTGATTCGTTCATTTTTCAGTGTTATTCAATCGAGCAAAAATCAGACACGATTACTTATACTTGTATTCAACCCCCTTCTACAAGTATATTCGGATTAACAATTGGTACCAAAACTGGTTAATTACGTTAAATCAAAGAGATCCGCAATCATTTCTTGTTACAAGGATGGTAGTACTAAGATCTGCTCAAGAAAAACGAGTTTAGTTATTGGGAAGTGAAGATATTGCATCACCTTGAGACAACAGACCCTGATTATCTTGACAGGATAAGATGGACCTTTTGTTCTAATGAAGCTATATGCTCAAGAACTGTTGAAGGAAAACTTACTATAGAGTATACAAGAGAGAAGCCTAAATCTGAATGGACAGATAAGGACAAGGAGAACGTTCTTAAAGATGCAAAAGTGAGGAACATATTATTTTACAGTCTTGATTCTGTTCTCACTAACTATATTCTCTCTTGTAAGACTGCTAAGGATATATGGGACAATCTGAAGGTTCACTGTGAAGGAACTAAACCTATTAAGAAGAATATGAGGGCACTTCTCACTATACCATATATAGCCTATCCCAACACTAAAAACCTGTGTTGCCACGTTAAATGTTGCCTTAGATGCTAAAAGTCGATTAAATTTGATATAAGCCAATATCATAAATTGATGTTGCCATAGACGTTGCGTTAGATGTAATAAAACCTTTAATGCCAACACCAATAGTGATGTTGCCTTAGATGCCGAAAAAGTGTTAATAAAAAGAGGGAGAAAAGCCCGCTCCATCAATTTTGAATGCCCGCTAAAATACATTTTAGAAAAAAAATAATAATAAAAACATATCAGTTAAATAAAATAAAATGAAAACACTCACACCTACCTTATCTCGACTAAGAACCCTAAAACTAAAACTCTCAATCCCTTTTCAATAGAAGAAATCAGTCTCTCTCCTTTCTATAGATGAATCAATCGAAGCAAGCAATCGTAGCAAGGATGTATGGCTAGCTAATCACTCTATCTCTTTCTCTCTCTCTCTCTCTTAAAACTCCCTCACCCTAACCCCCCACTCTCTCTCTCTCTCTCTCTCTCTCTCTCTCTCTCTCTCTCTCTCTCTCTCTCTCTCAGGTTGAAGATGAAGGAACAAGGACTCATCTTACTCCTAAAAGTCTAAGTCGTATCTCATCTCACCTAAGCCGTAATTTCCGGGTAATCTCCTACAAATTCAATTTCTGTTCTATATTTCTGATAATATAAATATATGATTCGAGCTTGTGATGATGTGAATATATTCATTTGTTTTGTAAACCTGATTTTAGCTTGAAGTCGACATGATAAGTGTGTTGTGAATTATCAATTTTTCGCATCTTGTTACTTTTTTAATATACTATTATCTGTTTGTGTTACGTTTTTTGCTTGAAGTTGATGTGTTTGTGTGTTGTGTCGAATGAGCAGTTGAATATACAAAAAGAGGAATCAAAGAAGAAAGAAGTACTTGTTGAAGATAATGTGCCTGCACCGTCTCCTCGATCTAATTGTTCGGTAATTAGTAGTTTTAAGCTTGAAATTGAGTTCATATTGTTTTTGTTTGATGTGCTTAAACAGTATCTCTTTTTTTTGTGTGTGGAGTGAATAATCATATTAATGTTTTTGTTGTAGTTATGTATTAATCCCTTAAAAGAGACTGAATTGATATTATATGGAGGCGAATTTTACAATGGCAACAAGGTAAAAAAGTTTCTTTATAAGTGTGATTTATCAATTTATAATATGTATGTAGGACTGTTGATGTTTGTGTTCGTTTGGAACGGAACATATGATATGAGGTTCCTGCAGACATATGTGTACGGTGATCTTTATCGATACGATGTGGACAAGAACGAGTGGAAATTAATATCTAGTCCTAACAGTCCACTACCTCGCAGTGCTCATCAGGCTGTTGACTGGAAGAATTGTCTTTATATATACGGTATATAAACTATTTATATTCTTATGTAGGTACAAAAAATGAATACAATCATGTATTTATTTGCCTTTGGCTAATTGGCATTTGCACAAGTTATAACTAGTTGTTCTCGTACTTTCTTGTTGACACATATAGGATTTTAATTTATTGGTTCGTAGATGGTGAGTTTACTTCTCCAAATCAAGAGCGTTTCCACCACTACAAGGTAGAAATTGTATTACTTATTACAGAATTCACTTTCTTTTGCACTATATTTCGGCTTTAAGTTGAGAATTCGCTTTTAAAGTTTTTAGATATCATTTTAATTGTTTTAGAAGCACAATTTGCCCATCAAATTTTAAATATGTTTTCTCTTCAGGTTTGTCAGGGATTGAGTTTATCGATTTTAGAAATCATTTTAATTGTTTGTGGTGGCTAATATTGGTAAAATCCTTCCGTTTCTGTACTAGTGTCCATGATTGTCTCTATGTTCACACTACTTCCCTCTCTTTGTCAGACTGAATCTGTGATCCAGATGCTGAGGACTGCAAGTGAACTCATTCCGACAGGAGTCGAACCACAGAAGCATGGACACAGGCACGTTGTACGAGTTTTATGCCACAAGAAAGATAAAGAAGCATCCCAGTTTTTAAAATTGCACTATCATCTGCCTGTATCATCAGGTGATTTTGATCTCCAAGCATATTGCAGCTGATCTCCGTTTAGTATAGAACTGCGTTAGTTATTTTTCCTGCACAGGCAAGTTTATTATGGTATATCTCTTGCACAAATCATCTTAGTAAATACAAGTATGATGTTGTTTCATAGTAGTCCTTACCTAATCTTTATATTAGGTTACAAATTGTTGTAAAATGTTGTTTGGCTTCAGTTGTGATGCGTGTATATATTGTAAAATGTTGTTTGGCTTCATATTCGCGCCACAAATTGTTGGAATAGTTTAATCCAAACTTGTTCTAGCAACTTGCATGTTTTCTATTCAGTTTAGCAAGTTGTATTAGTTAAATAGCAAGATGCTTGCATGTTTTTAAAGTTCTAGTAAGTAGTGTTATAGTAGGAATCATGCACGAGTTGTCTACAACTTGTGTTAGTTTAGTTCATTTTCTGCATTAACCTTTCTATATATTTGCTTGTAAAATGCCTTGGAGACACATCAATGCAACTGTGATTTCCTCCAGATATAGTACTTGCATTGTTCTTCTTATCTTGCTCGTCTGTTAGCCTACATTCTGGTATCAGAGCTAGGCTTCTTTGTATGCCAAAATATCAGCCCAAACACACAACACAAACCATGGAAACACCTACAACCCAAACACAACCTGCCAAGGCAAAGGAAAGCGGATCTGTTAGCTTAAGCTACCCTATGCTAACAAGAAATAACTACACAGCATGGTCTATTAAGATGAAAGTATTTATGAAAGTGCAAGGAGTTTGGGATGCAATCGAACCGAAAGATCCCAAAGAAGTCGTCGATGACAGAACGGTGCAAGTTGCCCTTGCTGCAATCTATCAAGGTGTCCCTGAAGAAATGTTGCTGACCATAGTTGAGAAAGAGACTGCAAAGGAGGCGTGGGAAATGATTAGGACAATGTGTATGGGCGCAGATCGAGTAAGAGAGGCAAAAGTGCAAACGTTGAAAGGAGATTTTGAATCTCTGGTCATGAAAGAGACAGACCAAATAGATGATTTCTGCGTGAAGTTAAGTGGGATAGTAACCAACATCCGAGTACTTGGGGAAACAGTTGAAGAATCGAGCGTGGTAAGAAAAATCTTACGTGCAGTCCCTGAGAAGTTTCTGCAAATTGCTTCAAATATTGAACAATTTGGGGACATGAAAGTGATGACAGTTGAGGAGGTAGTAGGGAGACTCAAAGCCCATGAAGAAAGGATAAAAGGGAAGCCCGAAAATGTTGGAGGACAACTCCTGCTCACACAGGAAGACTGGGCAAAGAGATCGAACAAATATGGTGGTTCAAACAGTCAAAGCCAGAGGACCAGAGGTGGATGCAGTTTCCGTGGGAGAGGAAGAGGAAATTATCGAAGTAATGCAGGTGGCAGAGGCCGTCAAGAACAATCCAGCAGGAATGAGGGACCAAACAAAAGTAACCACGCACCACGTGATAGAAGCACAGTGAAGTGTTTTAATTGCAATGTGTACGGTCATTATGCGGCCGAATGCAGGAAACCACGAAGAGAGAAAGAGAAAAGCAAGGAACAAATCTCTGAGTCCAATCTTACAAAATTTGAAGATGACGAACCCACTCTCCTGTTGTCAGAAAGTGATCAAAACGAAGGAGGAACGTTATTATTGAATGAAGGGAAAATGTTGCCTGATTTCAGTCAAGACAAAAATGTAAAAGCAGGTAACAACTTGTGGTACCTGGACAACGGCGCCAGCAATCATATGACTGGACATCGTGAGAAGTTCAGTGAGTTGGATGAAAACGTAACAGGAAATGTCCGCTTTGGTGATGGCTCCACCGTTAAAATCGAAGGGAAAGGTACGATCATATTTAAGTGTAAAAATGGAGATGAATTCGAATTGAAAGATGTTTATTTCATTCCGATGTTGTGCAATAATATTATATCTCTTGGGCAACTATCTGAGAACGGCAATAAGGTTGTCCTAAACGGAGATAAGTTGTGGGTACATGACAGTCTTGACAGGCTACTAATGAAAGTGCAAAGATCATTGAACAGGCTATATAAAATAGTGATGGAAGAATGCAATTCGGAGTGTATGTTGTCAAAGACGGAGGAATTAACTTGGCTTTGGCACTCAAGATTGGGGCACGTAAACTTCCAAGCATTGCACACAATGTCATGTAAGGGGATGCCTCAAGATTTGCCCAGATTGATGCAGCCTAAGGGCGTTTGTAAGGGATGTTTATTGTCCAAGCAAGCACGAAAACCGTTCCCATCCAAAACTGAGTTCGTAACAAAAGAGAAGCTGGAGCTAGTTCATGCTGACTTGTGTGGTCCATTCTCCCCACCAACTCCAGCTGGTAACAGGTATATGTTTTTGTTAGTCGATGATTTTAGTCGAGCCATGTGGGTTTATGTACTGAGAAGTAAAGACCAGGCCTTCGAGATGTTTAAGCAATTCAAGGCAGTAGTGGAGAAGGAGGCGAAGAATACTATCAAAACCTTGAGGACAGATAGAGGGGGAGAATTCACCTCAAAAGAGTTCAATGAGTTCTGTTCTAAGGCTGGTATAAAAAGGCATCTAACTGCACCTTACACTCCACAACAGAATGGGGTTGTGGAGAGGCGAAATAGGACAGTAGTAGCCATGATCAGAAGCTTGTTAAAAGAAAGAGATATACCAGCAATTATGTGGGGAGAGGCCGCGAGACATTCAGTGTACGTCTTGAACAGGCTACCAACAAAAGCAGTGGTTGGAGAGACTCCTTATGAGGCCTGGTCAGGATCAAAAACAAAATTGAGTCACATTCGTGTATTCGGTTGTTTGGCACATGTAAAGGTTCAAAAAATGGGATTGGGAAAACTCGATGACAGGAGCGAGTCTATGGTCTATATTGGAAAGGAGCCTGGAACAAAGGCTCACAGATTCTACAATCCAATAACTGGGAGGTTACACGTGAGCCGTGATGCTGTGTTCGAAGAAGAGAAAGGATGGAACTGGAATCATCAAAATGAGCAAGGAGAAAAAGAGGCTGACAGATTTATTCTTGTAAATCTAGACGCAAACTCTGGTGGTGATAGTGAGTCTGAAATGGAGTTCCCACACACACCAAGTTCTGCAAATTCGATTCGAGAAAATGAGGACATGGGATATGATTTCCAAGCATCTGGAAATTCAAGTGAATCTGAAAGTTCAAATGAATCAGGAAATTCGAGTGAGTCTCGAACTTCAAGCGAGCCCAGAAAATTCCGTCTGCTAAATGAGATTTATGATGAGACTGAGGAAATTGAAGTCATGGATGAGCTACTTTTGCTGGGGGTTGAAGAGCCAAAGACGTTTGAGGAAGCTAGAGTCAACAAAGAATGGAACGAAGCTATGAAAACCGAGATCGAGGCTATTGAGAAGAACCGGACCTGGAAGTTAATAGAATTACCACCAGGGCGTAGACCCATTACATTGAAGTGGGTATACAAAGTCAAGAAGAACACAGAAGGTAACATAGTAAAGTACAAAGCCAGGTTGGTTGCTAGGGGGTTTGTCTAGAAAAAGGGAGTCGACTTTGACGAAGTATTCGCACCTGTAACACGCTTAGAGACTGTGAAGTTGCTGTTGGCATTAGCTACAAAACAAAGTTGGCAGGTGCACCATTTAGATGTAAAATCGGCATTTCTAAACGGTGAACTTCTGGAGGAAGTTTATGTAACTTAGCCCGTTGGATTTGAAAAAAAGGGTGAAGAACATAAGGTATATCGCCTACTAAAAGCGTTGTACGGTCTTCGACAGGCGCCTAGAGCGTGGTATTCGCGGTTGAACAAATACTTGAGAAGCCTGGGATTTGCAAAATGTCCATACGATCATGCCTTGTACACGAAACGAGAAGGTCATGAATGCTTAATAGTGGCAGTGTACGTAGATGATTTACTAGTAACAGGATCGAACACTGGAAATATTTTGAAATTCAAGCAACAGATGGCACAGGAGTTCGACATGAGTGACATTGGAAAATTGGCGTATTACCTGGGGTTGGAAGTCGATCAGAAACTGGGATACACTGAGGTCGAGCAAACTGCATATGGGAAAAAATTTTTGGAAAAGGCAAACATGCTGAACTGCAGACCTGTTAAATACCCAATGGAGTCAAAAATTAAAGTCGACAGGGATGAAAGTGGAGAACTGGTAGACTCTACGATGTTCAGGAGCATCATTGGTGAGCTCAGATATTTGGTACACACCCGTCCGGATATCGCCTACTCTGTGGGAGTCTTGAGTAGGTATATGGACAAGCCTACAATGTTGCATTATACTTCTGTGAAGAGGATTTTACGATACATCAAGGGCACATTAGACTTCGGGTTGGTGTACCTACAAGGGACAGGAAACTACCTGTTAAGTGGCTATTCTGATAGCGATCATGCAGGAAGCTTGGACGACAGGAAGAGCACAACTGGCATGGCTTTCTACTTGAACGAGAACCTGATAACATGGGTTTCGCAGAAGCAAAGGTGCGTGGCACTGTCCTCGTGTGAGGCTGAATTCATGGCTGTCACAACAGCTGCTACGCAAGGAATATGGTTGCAAAATCTGTTAAAACAGGTGGTCGATGTAATCCCAGGACCTGTGGTAATCTATGTGGACAATAAGTCTGCAATCAATCTAACAAAGAATCCCATCATCAACGGAAGAAGCAAACACATCGACATGCGGTTTCACTTCATAAGAGATTGTGTGGAACGTGGAGACATTGTGGTGAGGTATGTGAAAACACAAGAGCAACGAGCTGATATACTAACCAAACCATTGACAGCTAGCAAGTTTGAAGAGATGAGGATGCTGCTCGGGGTGAAGAAACTGGATGAACAAGTTTAGATGAAGGGAGAGTTTGTTGGAATAGTTTAATCCAAACTTGTTCTAGCAACTTGCATGTTTTCTATTCAGTTTAGCAAGTTGTATTAGTTAAGTAGCAAGATGCTTGCATGTTTTTAAAGTTCTAGTAAGTAGTGTTATAGTAGGAATCATGCACGAGTTGTCTACAACTTGTGTTAGTTTAGTTCATTTTCTGCATTAACCTTTCTATATATTTGCTTGTAAAATGCCTTGGAGACACATCAATGCAACTGTGATTTCCTCCAGATATAGTACTTGCATTGTTCTTCTTATCTTGCTCGTCTGTTAGCCTACACAAATCAGTCTGTGTTTGACTGTATGGGCTCTGAATCTTTTTGCATTGACTGTATTGATCACATGCACTCATGTCCAATTTAGTGTTTAAGATCCTGTGTACTTTCTTTGTAATCTATCTGACTGTATGGACCACACTTGCATTCTGAGTGGAACTAACTGAATTTTCTAGGCATAATTATACCCTTCATTTGTAAGTTGACTAGAGTGTTGATGACTTCTTTGTTGCATTTTTAGATCCCATTCCCCATCCCCAACCCCAAAAACTTACTAAAAATAGTAAATCCCTAAATAAAAATAGTAAATCCCCAAAATTATCAAAAAGTTTCTACATCCCATTCCCCATTTTCCATTCCCCTATCCCTATATTCTTTTTTATATTACTTCTTTCTCTCTCTTTCACTTACAATTTTAACTACCAAAACTCACCCACTATTATAAATACAATTTAATATTATTATATGAGGAGAGAGAGTGTATGAGGATGGGGATGAGGCATCAACTTTGGTCCCTAAATATGGGGACTCAAACTTTGGTCCCTAAATCAAACCCCAAAATGGGGAATGGGATGGAGGAGTGTTTTAGAAGAAAAGTTGGACAAATCCTCAAATTATAAGGATGGGGTTGGGGATGGGGGATGGGATGTGAATGCTCTTAGTGGGGTGAAAATCTAGAATTGATGTATGATCGTATTCTAAGATATCCTGATCAGTGTCAGAAATCTGCATTTCACCTTCCTATTTGTTCTCAGAGCTGTAACAAAAGTGAGTAAACCTATTGTTTTTCAGAATTCCGTATAATATTTCTGCTGAAAGTTTCATAAAACATCTATTTCTTTTCTTTAAATTTTGTAGGCATCAGATTACTTGGACCAGGCTGGGTATGATTCTGGCAATCAAGTAGAGGATGTTAACGCACAGTCCTTCATGCATCACCTGCTTAACAATCCGATATTGGAAGCTGCATGTCCACTGCCATTTGATGAGGCCAAGTTGTGGCAAGGACAAAATGGACCTGAACTGAAGCACCAGATTCAGATTCAATTAATAACCTCATCATGCACATAAATTATTTTTACATTAATTTATTACCTGTGTAATTAGTAATTTTTTGTAACGGAATTAGTGATATATTTTAGTTTTATAAAAGTTGATAAATGTGATTTATTCAAATTATATTTTAGTTTACCTTGACTTGTGTTAATTTTTTATTGTATTTTTGAAAATTTTAAGAATATCACAAATAAAACAAAATCCAAAAAAATAATTAAAATATAAATTTTCAGATAATTTATATCAACTGGTGTTGCTATAGAGGGGCAAAGATGTTGGAATAGGCTATATGGCAACATCGAAAGGGTGTTGGTGTTGAGTAGACAGTGTTGCCATAGACTTTATGCCAACACTGGAAATAGTGTTGCTATTTTGCATGAAATGTTGGCATAAGTGCCTAAGGCAACATCATGTTGATGTTGCCATAGTTTTGACAAAATGTGTTGACTTAACCTCTAAGCCCACATGCAAATTTCCAACACCTGCAAAATTGACAAAAGTGTTGCCTTAAATCCTATGGTAACATTTTTCAGCATTTTTAACACTTTTTTTTGGTGTTGCCATAGACCATTTGTGGTGTAGTGTCTCATACAACAGTATGAGTACTTTGAATCCAAGTCTGTTGAGTCACTTACTGATACCTTTGATAGGTTTACAAAACTCATCAATGAGATGGCTATGGATTGGCAAGTATTATGACTTGGAGGATATGAATGCAAAGTTCATGAAAGCTTTGCCGGATTTCTACAATGAGAAAATATCTACCATTGAAGAAGGTAATGATCTGGATGAACTATCATTACAGGCAGTTTATGGAAAATTGAGGGCTTATCAACTTGATAGGCAGCAAAAGAAAAGCAAAAATTGAGGGCTTAACATACTTCTGGTTGGGTCATAAAGAAATATTTTTTTTTAAAAATTGAAACCCTAAACCCTGACGAAACCCTGTTTAGGGGTTCTAGCCAAAGTAATAGTTGACCGTTAAATTACCAAACCAAGTAAATTTGTTTTTTTCTGAAATTTGGGAAATAACATTAAAAAGGATGGATCTTGACCTCTGTACGGTTGGGTCGTCAAGAAATATTTTTAAAAAAAATTAAAACCTTAAACCCTAACGAAACCCTATTTAGAGGTTCTAGTCAAAGTAATAGTTGACCGTTAAATTACCAAACCAAATGAACTTATTTTTTTGCTGAAATTTTGGCAATAACATTAAAAAGGATGCAGGATTTTGACCTCCGTATGGTTGGATCGTCAAGAAATATTTTTAAAAAAATCGAAACCCTAAACGTTGACGAAACACTATTTAGGTGTTCTAGTCAAAGTACTAGTTGACCGTTAAATTACCAAACCAAATAAATTTTTTTTTCTGAAATTTTGGCAATAACATTAAAAAGGATGGATCTTGAACTCCGTATGGTGGGTTGTCAAGAAATAATTTTATAAAAAATCGAAACCTTAAACCCTAACGAAACCCTATTTAGGGATTCTAGTCAAAGTAATAGTTGACCATTAAATTACCAAACCAAATAAATTTATTTTTTCTAAAATTTTGGCAATAGAATTAAAAATGATGGATCTTGATATCAGTACGATTGAATCGTCGAGAAATACTTCTTAAAAAATTGAGATACAAATTAGGGTATATTTAGCATGTATAGTTGGATGTGTATAAAAATGTAGTAAAAGTACTGCTTTTACTAACGGGGCACGTGCCAGATTCACTGAATAATTTTTTTAAGTGATGAAAATATTGATATATATATATATATATATATATATATTGTAAAATTACAATTAAAAAATGTTCTATTAAATTAAATTTTGTTAAAAAAAGGATATTAAAATATAAATAAACCAAGTATAATATATATTCGTGTTTTGATTTTTTTTAAAATATTTCTCGACAATCCAACCAGAGGTATGTTAAGATCCATCCTTTTTAATGCTATTGCAAAAAATTTAGAAAAAAATAAATTTATTTGTTTTGTTAATTTAACGGTCAACCAATACTTTGTTTAGTACCCCTAACTATTGAAAATGACTATATAATTTTTAAATAAGAAGTAGAATGTGTACTTTTACACCCAAGTTGAAGTAGAAGTGCGTAGTTTTCAATAATTTTTGATTTTTTTGATTTTTCTCCCATTATTAATTAGTTTGTAAAATAAATTAAAAAATTAAATGAAAATAGGAAAAAGGCCAAATTTTGAAATAAAATTCATACACAACCAAGTGGTCGTGGTCATAATCACTATTTATGTGATGAATGTTACCCTAATTTCAATAATTTTTCTTTTTTTTTTTGATTTTTTCTTCATTTTTAACTAATTTGTAAAATAAATTAAAAAATTTAAAAAAAATACAAAAAATGGCAAAATTTATATTTAAAATTTGATGGTATGACTATGTGGTTGTGTATAAATCCTAAATCACAATTTGACTGACTTCCCCCAAACAAAACTTTCTCTCTAAACTTTCCCCCTCAATCACTCACCCACCTAACCTCTCCTGACCTAAACTTTTTCTCCACCGCACTCACTCACCACACTCAGTCACTCATCACTTTCTTTGTCTCTCTGAAGAAAGAATTGAAGAACGAATTGAAAGTCGATTAAGGCTTGAAACCTTTCTCAATTAAGGCTTCAATCACTGGTTCTCTCTCTCTATCTCTCTCTCTCTCAGAACACACTCTCGACCATCTCTGTCTCTCTGGGGTTCGAGTTTAAAGCTTTAGTTAAGGTAAATTCGTTTATGTTTATATGGGTGTTTGTCATTAAGGCTTTTGGGACTTTGAATTTGGTTATTAATTTGATTGTATATTAATTAGGGCTTTTAGGACTTTTATTGGTGTGTATAAGAGCATCTCCAATCCATCACACTATTTTGGTATGATTTTTACACCAAAATGGTGTAAAAGTTACACTATTTTCAAATTCAACTCCGATCCATTTACTCTAAATTTTACACCATTCTTGTACTATTTAAGTTATTTTTTTGCTAAAGTACAAAAGTTACAAAAATAATAAAGTTGGTTGGATACATAGGGAACAAATTTGTTTTAGGGTGATTGGATACATAGGGAACAAATTTGTTTTAGGGAAGGAGTACAAGGGCAAAGTTGGGATCAACAAAAACTCTAAAAATTTGGTGTAACACCAAATTTGGTGTAAATTTTGGTGTGACACAAAAATGGTGTAAGTTTTAGAGTTGGGTTGGAGAGGATTTTTACACCAAAATGGTGTAAAAGTACAAATTTGAAGTTGGGTTGGAGACGGTCTAATGCTTAATTATGTATGTAATTGAGATTATTGTTTGATTGTCTCTATGATTCTCATCAACTATTTGTTGAAATTCCTGTGAGAACTTTTGATGTTTGATTATTGGATTTTATTGAGATTGTTGGATTACTAGTGTTTTTTTCATTGCCAAATCTTAATTTACTAGTGTTCTTTTACATTTAAATGATTTGTTTTTCTATAATTAATTATGAGTTTATTCATTTCACTTTTCCTAATATAGGTACAGAAATTTTATATAAGGAAATCTATTAACATTTAGCTCTGGTAGTAATGTAAAATGTATGTTCTTGTTTCTGGGGGCAAGTTATGTGTATTTGTTGTATTTTAGTAAAGTGTAACAAAACATTGGCTGTGCATGTGGTTGTGAAGCTAATACCGGTGATGGGGCTAAGATTCTTGTTGGTCTTCCTCATGACTTTTAGCGTAAAAATGATTTTTGATTGGTATTGTAAGGCTGGAACTTTAAAGTGAACATGATTGGTTAACTCTGTATTAGGTTGCTAAAGATGTTGGCTTTGAGCTGCCACCATTTGGGGAGTACGCAGTCGGCATGTTCTTCTTGCCTACGTCTGAAAGTAGAAGGGAGCAAAACAAAATTGTATTTACCAAGGTATTGCCTTTATTGCTTACGTTTGTGCAGTGGGAAGTTGTAGTTCCTTTTTGATTATAGTGTTAGAGAATTTAGTTACAATCCGTTAAAATCATTATTGAGTTAAGGTTTAAACAGATTTTTCTGTATGGCAGGATGTGGTCTAATCAAAACACTGTAACACAAAATCGACTAACACAATTTAGAGCATTTAGACAATACCTTGGTGCAAAATCTCATGCCATAAACATTGAAATTTAAAAAAACAAAAGCAAAAATTACTAAAGTAAATAGTCAGAAGGTAAGGCTGCCAAATGCAAAAATATGTTACTTTTATTAAAATACATAAATAAAAGTACATAAATATTAGTATTATCACAAAGGATGATTAGAGTGATTAAAATGCAAAACTTCTAGGTATTTATATTTATGTTACTTTGTGCATTGTATTATCACAAAGGATGACCATGCCAGTTGTTACAAAGCAGAGTTGCATCTGATATAATTGTCCAAAAATTTTTATAGAATGAGTTGTATTAATATGAATGAGCATGAGTAGTGAAGCCTGAAAGTCAAATTAGTTAGAAAATTAGTGGTTGAAATACAATTGCGATTCAGATAGTTTCTGCTAGATCATTTGCTTTTAGGGGAGATTGTTGCTATAGATCTGCTGACACTAGCTTTTTTATCTGGTAATTAAGGTATCTAGGCAGGGAAAAATCAGATGTAAGAATGACAGTGATTCATTGCAAGATGTGAAAGTAGAGGAGGACCTACAATAAATGTTTTTAGCTATGACTCAAGAGGTAATATGCACACAGTCTATAACTGTGTACAGGATATTCATGCCAATAGCTACATGTAATTTAATATTATGCTGTTTCAGGTTCGTGTCATTATTGTTAAATTAGCTAACAGATTACACAACATGCGGACTCTTTCACATATGCCATCACATAAGCAGGTAGTTTAAATTTTGACGTTGCTTTCTATTGTATTATCTTCTTTCAGTTATGTGCAAAATTTTGTCTGTTGTCTAGTCCGGAAGTCTTTATTACTTACAAGACGTCATGCTTGTTTACTTGGTACTTGTGTTAATTTAATTTTATTTCTTAACTTTGATGAAAGTGTTTGAATGCTTGTCGGGTATACTGTAAGGTGTCGTTTCACTTTACATAATAAGTTTCTAGCATATTGTGTTGGAGTTATATCTAATCTCATTTTGAGGAAGTAGTCGGAATCCTTTGAGCAATTTCATTTTATGTATTCAAGTAGAAACCATTGAACATTCACTACAACGGTGCCTTGGCATATGACTCTTTTCATGCCAAAGCTATTGTTATTTTGAAACAATTTTCTCCACAAACTTTCCAGATGTATCTCCACCACAAACTCAGGGGTGAACGGTTAGCCAAGACATTTTAGAATTTTGCAGCTTAATTATGTTTGAACAAAATTCAGCCCAGGTCAAAATCTTGAAATCCCAATTCGATCGGTCTGTCTCTCGTCTCTGTATGTGTTCTAGTTTCTAAATGTTTAGATTTGTAGTTCAGTTATTCACTTTCTATTTAGGATGAGTAAATGCAAAATCTTTATCAAAATTTAGTAGTTATATATTGTTGATTACACTTACCATTAAACCTTTTATAGCTAATTGTTTATATGTATATGTTGTAAGGGACGGGCCACCAGCTATGGCAATGAGGATATTGGTGACAACGGGGGAAGGTGATGAGAGTACCAAATCCGATGAACACTATGATGAGTTTTATGCCTCGCATCTCATGGCGAACCTTTAATTAGAGGTTGAGTAGTAATGTCTATGAATTTAATTTGGATTATGATTGTTTCTAAGATAATCTGAGTTAGTAGAAGTTTGTGAGATGAACTACCTTTATGTAGGATGATTCAAACTTTGGTGTGATCGATTATGGATCTATGACAATATTAATGTGAATAATGGTATTTTTATATTTAGATTTGTTTAATTGCGTGGATGATCATTTGTTATAAAATTTCATATTTGATTTTGGTGTTGGATTGCGCTACGATTATATGTAGATTGGATAGGTTTAGGATTAATTTGGAAGCAAAAAATGGCTGGAACCTGAAAAAGCAGCAGGATGCTGTTTTTGGCCAGAGTATCTTACGATGAATTTCTAGGTAACTTACGATGATTGTTCATCCTTTTATATTCTTTTAAATTTTTTTTTTCAAATTTAATTGTGGTAGTAGGTGGGTCCCAAAAGTAAACTTACGACAGATAAAATCGTCGTAAATTATTAACATACGACGGATTTTCCGTCATAAAATATAAATTTATGACAGTTTATTCCGTCCTAAGGTCATTATTTTATTGTAAAAAGTGGGTCCCACGTTGGAACTTATGAGGAAAATTTATATTTGTGATGAAATTTTTACTTGTGACGAAAATTCGAACTTAATACTCGAGCAAAAATGATGAAAATTTTCCGTCGTAATTGGACCAATTGCAACGATTTCAATGTAAAATTTCTATCCTAAATGGCCATTTTTCTTGTAATGATTGACATGCCTACCTCCAATCATTTGAAGAAAGAATAATATGCAGCACATGAGTTACATACATGTTTAGCTACTTCCAGAAGGTCCAAAGTACATGCAAAGGGGAGGATCAATCCTGAAAATGGAGAGAACCGTAGATGGTACCGTCCATATTCCATCACCGCATATCAACCCTGAAGCAACAACACTGGCATAATGTTCTGAGCCCCTTCTATTCACTCGCTCCCAGACATACAAAATAACTGTTCCAACAAACATGTCAACTGCAAAATATGCTCTGAAATAAAATGAAACTGCCATTACTAAGGCTGCTCATGAATCGAGCTTTGACCTAAGCGAGTCGAGCTTAATATTTTTTCCTAACGAACTGATCCGGGCTTAATATTTTTTCTTAACGAACCGAATGGAGCAAATTTGACACGGCACAACCTAACGATACATCCTATACCAATGATCTGTGCCTAGAATGCCTTGCTAGATCTCTGCTCTAGAGCTAGGCATCAGGTAACATGAGATAGCAAAGAGGACTTCTTTTTACTTCAAGATTGGTTCTGAACGCCGCATAACATCATCTTCAATCAACCTCCACCTTCCCGGAACTCGTGTGAAACCTTTTATTTTTGGCATAATCGCGGTAAAACATAAAAAAAGATTATGGCCGCCTAATATGGGGGTCGTAGGTAAGATAAACTCGGCCAATGTATGACACCAGAAGGGCCTTGCAAAGCACAAAAAATGTGTCCGAGCTCGAGCTCGTTAACAAATCGAGCCGCACTTGAGCTTTTATCGAACATAATGAGCCGAGCCGAACTCGAGCCCTTAATGAACACCTCGTGAACAATACAATTTTAAATGGAAAAAAATGATCCAGACCCACTTGACTCAATTGATTATCACTTTCGACTCAACTGGTTAAGTTTTAACCGATTGTGCCCAACGGATTCAAGGATTACATATTTGAATTGTAATTTTGAATTTAAAATGGTAGGAATATAAAGAAAAATCAGAATCTATGTAATTTTTTCGAGTTTTAACGAGCCGAGTTCGAGACGAACAATTTCGAGCCGAGCTCGAGCCGCACATGCCAAAACTTGGCTAGTTCGAGCTCGTTTTCTTAACGAACACCTTTTTTATGTTCGAGCTCGAGCTCGAATTCTTAACGAAACGAGCCGTATCAAGCCCTTTTCAAACCAAGTTTGAGCTTATTCACTAAGTTCGTGAAAAGCTCTAGGGAAAACTTTGTAGGGGTCATATCCCTTAGAAGATTTATAAGTAGAGCCAGGGATGACAATTTTTACCGACCCAATGGCTACCCGATCCATATCGACCCGATTAGATCTTACCGAACCTGAATATTTGGGTTTGGGTTTATTTTTTAAACCCGAACTATTTTCGGGTCGGGTTTGGTTTTGGCCTTACAGTACCGAACCCGACCCAAAAACCCGAATTAAATATAAATAATATAATATATTTATATTAGTGTGTATTTGTATTGGTCGGAGATAATTTAGACAGAAGATGTAATAACCCTAACTTTAGAAATGCTACAGTGCTTAAATGAATAGTAATTTTGGGGATTTCGGGAAATGGTATGTAAGTACCCTATATTTGAAACGGAGAATGAATAATTGGAAACCATATTAGTGATGTACTATGAAAATAAGTGACTCGAAACGATGACGGATTTCAGAAATTCTTGAGGGTGGATTTTAAGGATTTTCAATTTCAATTGACTCCATGGAATGTGATATGAAGGAGTATAGAAATATTAAAAGGTTTATATCTTGAGGAAATAGTAAAATTAGGTTAAACCAAGGAATGATCAAATTAAGGAAATGCCAAGGGAATTTGGATTGTTAAACAATTTCAAAACCATTTGGATAACAATGTATATTCGAAACGAATTGCAATTAGACAAATATGGAAACAAAACAACCAAGATTAGTGATACAACAAGGATACATACTACATTATGATCAAGCAAGGTCATTAACATTTACTTAGGAAAATCAAAAATAAGATTTTAAATTAACCAAGTGACATCACTTTCCACTCATCTTTAAACAAGGATAAATTAGTAAATGACCTAGGTAATTATCCACACCACTCCACAAAACTCTAGAACTCTCAAGATTAGCCAATATAAGAGCAATCAACACAAAAAAATCTCTCCCCACTCCCATCATCTTCCAATTCGGCCAAACAAGAAAAAAACTCAAAACCCTAGCTACAATCAACTACAAATCAAGGGAAAATTCATGAAGGTTCTTGGAGGTTAGAGAAGATCATCCACCAAGTTTCATAGCCATTCAACTTCATTTGCATAGGTAATAAAATCATCAAAGTTGTTAGATGAATAGTAACTCCAAGAACTAACTTTGTTTTTATGGTTTCTTTAGACTATCCAAGCTATTTTAATGTTGTTTAAGGACTAGCCAAGGCTTATTTAGTGTTTTTCAAGCTTCAAGGAAGGTATGGAGTTCATGAACCCTTAGTATTATTTTGAGTTTATGATGATTTATAGTTAGTTTGGTGGTTAAGTGTATAATAAGCATGAAATCATGATTATAGGAATGTTTATAAGTGATGGATTGAATATGGAGTTGGTATGGACTTGTAACCATGGCTGGTATGAAGATCACATGGTGTAGGGATTGGTTTACATGTTGGATAATGAAGGGATGATGGTGTAATTTTTGGGAAATTGTTAAGTTATAGCCGTTATAATGCCCGATTTTTTTAAAACATAAATTACTTGTTAAAAACAGAACATCCCGAATCTGTCCAGGTCAGTAGGGCACACTAAAGGGTCATGATAGGATAGATCTTGGTTCATAGGTCGTTTTGATATAAAGTACGTAAAAATCTGATGAACGATTTAGGAGATATGGCCAAAATAATAAAAGTGGTTCAAAAACGTAAGTACGGGTTCGTAACTTCAATTGAACACCCTTAACCTAAGTAATTCCATTACGAATCTTGATAATTAAATAATAGAGGTCATAAGGAAGGTATAGGAGAAGGTCTCATGTCGAACGAATAATTTTTCAATTTTAAAAAAATGTTTAGATCAAGGATACATTAATGGAATACCCCTTAAACGGATAAAGGATAATTTTCTCGAGTTAATAGTCGACTTACAAGTCTTTAAGACTTAAATAGCTACTGAGTGTATAAGATAATGACATGCCTTGATAATGTACTAAGTGTCATTATGTGGCGGTATTAATAAGAGTTATGTTATGGTGTGTTTGATAAGCGAAAACGAATAGGGAAATGATTGGGAATTATTAAAGGTATTAACTTGGAACCCATGGAATTATATTTAAATATTTTTGATGAGGTTATAAAAAGATTAGGGGATCAAGTGAGCTAAATGGTTAGGATAAGTGTGGTTAGTAATAATAATTATAATGGGGCATATGCTAATGATGATCCTTTTCGTTCTTATAGAAACTCAAGACGAACACCGGGTCATACCTCTGGGATTTAGAGATCGAGGCAAGATTATTGTTATGTTTCAAAGGAAAATGGTTTTGCTAGATAATATATGAATCTTATATCACTATATGGATATAAATATGGATGGAGCTAATATATTTTGTGGTTTAAAGATATATGAAAAAGAATGGTATCAGTTGTTATCAAGGGTTATAGAGTTTATAATTCTGTTATTTACAATTTATTTTAAACATTTGTGATTTAATAAATATTATTGGATTATTATTTAATATTTTTAAAATAGTTGAAATATTTTGTATATAAGAGCATATTTGACTTTATTAAATACGGAGGAGATGTCTGAGTTATAATCAAAATATTATGATGTATGTCTTTCTAAAGATTGATATATGAAAATGGAAATGGAAATGATATATGTGAATGGAAATGAAAATGGAAAATGGAAAATATGGAATGGTGTTTTATAAATGGAATAACGAAAAGGGGGATTGCAACAGCAAGCGTAAGAGGCTGTGTTCGGCACAATCCAACACTCAATATTTTATTACGGCCCAAGAGATGCCGAAGGAGGATGTAGCAGAGAGCCTTCCTCCAGGGATGATGACCAGGTTGGATCATTCCTTCTACTAGTAGTAAACAGAGAGCAGGTACGATTAGGCGACTGATCATCATCCTAACGTATCAGGCGACAGCAGATATCCCCAAAGTATTTAAAGAAAGAATTGATAATGGTTACAGATCGACATACTGAAAAAGGAAAAATGGTATGAAATTATGGAATTATTTTTATGATTTAGAAGAGAAACCGATATTATATTATATTAGAAGAGAAACTGATATTATATGGTTTTATACTTCTTTTCTTATAAAAATAAATAGATGGTGTATTTAATGAAAAAAAAATTATTTCTTTTCTTAATGATTATGATGGGTCTTCCGTTTATTAGTATATATATATATATACATATATATGTTTTCTTTGATACTGGTTTACAAAAATTTATCTTGCTGAGCTATTATAGCTCACTCTTGCTACTTATGTATATAACAGCTAGGTCAAATACCGATACTCCGCACTACACCCCGTAAGAGGGTAAGGGAAAGATGACATTTTGAGAGATTGCTGGCGCCTATCCCTGAGGTAGCTGATAGACAGATGGGTATTGGTAGACTTATGTGTATTAATTGTGTAAGTTTGAGAAATAAACTTTTATGTTGTTGAAATGCTTCCTGTAGAAGCATTATTCAACAATGTTCTTAAGTAAGATTCTGGGTTGTAATAACTGCTTAACTTTAAACTTATGATATTGTGGATGTTGTTCTCTGAGCATATGACTGCTGTGTAATATTATTATTAGGTGTGGGGTCTACTGTCTGGGGTTTATTACTCATTTATATTTCAACTGTCAATAATGTAATGTTATTAAATGGAAATTGGATGGTGATTACCTGGATTCATGACCCCAGATCTAGGGATGTCACAGAAGAGATAGATAAATAGAAATAGATAGTAGATAAAAAGGAGAGATAGATAAATAGAAATAGACAGTAGATAAAAAGGAGGCAATAGAGAAATAAATTAGGGAGAGGGGTTTTGGCCGAGGGAATCAAATAATCAATTAGAAAAGAGGGCTTTTAATTATTGATTTTGATGGATGTATAGAGGGTTGTATATACTTGTATTAGATTAAAGGAGGGTGTTTTATGGAAGGGGGTTGGATGATGGAGTTCGGGGTAGAGGAACCACCGCTCGGGGCGGAGCCCGACGGTGGGGGATTTGCCGGTGACCAGAAAGAGAGAGATTGAGAAAGATAGAGAACCGAGATGAGAGAGAAAGTAGTGGGTGGTGATTGCGTCGGAGAAGAGAAGGCGGGGAGAGTGAGAGAGGAGACAGCGGGAAGAGAGAAGGAAGGTAGCGGGAAGAAGAAATATAATGCTGGTGGCTGTGGCGTTTATGGGTTTCAAAAGTTACTAAATGGTCTAAAGTTGTATGGGAGAAAATATGAAACCAAGGACTCCAACCTAAAGTTTCTGAGATCTCTTCCTAAGGAATGGAAGCTAGTGACAGTCTCGTTGAGGAACTCTCAAGACTACAAAGATTTTACACTTGAGAGACTGTATGGCATCCTGAAGACCTATGAGCTTGAAATGCAGCAAGATGAGGAAGTAGAGAAAATCCAGAAGAAAGGTGGATCTGTTGTCTTGGTGGCCAATATTCCAGTAAGCCAAGTGAGTGAGAAGATGGAGAGCACTCAAGCCACACCAAGTTCAAAGACTTGTGAAGGTGGAGCTGAAACTAGTAGAGGGAAAAGCAAGTTGGTTGAAGAACTTGATGCATTGAGTGGAGATGAATCTGATGACTTGGATGATTATCTAGCATTCTTGTCAAGGAGATTCTCGAAGATCAAATTCAAGAGGAATCCAGCAGGAGGGAAGCAATTCGGAAAAGGTTTTCAGCCATCCAGAGACATGGTTGAAAGGTCTAAGTTCAAATGTTTTAACTATGGAATTGCTGGCCATTTTGCCAATGAATGCAGAAAGTCTAAAGCTGAGAATGAGAAGAAACAGTTTTGAACTGTTGACTACAAGAAGAAATATTTCGATCTTCTCAAGCAAAAGGAGAAAGCATTCGTGTTTAGAGACAATGATTGGGCCGCTGGTGGAGAGTCTGATGCAGAAGAAGAGTTTGTCAACCTTGCCCTCACGGAAAATGAGAAAGATGAAGAAGCTAGTTCAGCAAGCAACCAGGTATTCTCTTCAGACCTAACTGATTTTTCTAAAGCTGAATGTGCACTACAAGAAAAACTGGTTTTTGTGACGGAAAAATCCGTCACAAACAGGCTGAAATTCCGTCACAAACGCCTTTGTGACGGATTTGTGACGGATTTTTGCTGTCACAGAAACCATTGCCACAAATCGATTTTGTGACGGAAAAATCCGTCACAAACTTTTGTGACGGATTTTGTGACGAATTTTTCCTTCACAAAATCAGTGACGGAAATATTTCGTCACAAATCCGTCACAAATTTTGTCATTTTTTTTGTACCGGTACACGTTTGTGACGGGATTTGTGACGGAATTTTCCGTCACAAAAAAGCCGTCACAAAATTTGTATATTTTTTTTGTCACAGAAAAAAATTGTGACGGATTTTGTGACGGATTTATTCCGTCACAAAACTAAAATTTTAAAAATTATTTTTAAAAATTCGAAAAAAAAAAAATTAAAAAAAAAAATTCTTGCTGACTGAGCCGCCCAGTCAGCCCACCTCAGCACCCAATCAAACCCACCTCACCACAGTCAACACCCTCGAATTTAAGAAACGTAGGTGGGGGGACTCGAACCCCCGACCTCCAACTCCCCACAACACTCCCTCAACCAACCGAGTTACATGCACATTGTGTTATGTATTCAAAATACAATCCTTACACTATGAAAATTCTTACATTTTATATTTAATTAAAAAATGCCTTTAAAATTAATTATTTTTTTAAAAATTCGAAAGTAATTAATTTTACATACTTTTTAAATTCAAAATTTAATTTTTTAATTTTAAAAAAATTAATTTTTTAATTCGAAATATCCCAGATTTTTTTTTAAAAAGTAAAAAAAAATTAAATTTTTTTAAAAAAATGGGATTTCCCAGTTTTTTTTTTTAAAAAGTCAATTTTTTTTTTTTAAATTCGAATTTCCAAGAATTTTTTTAAAAAAAAGTCGAAATTTTTTAATTTTTTTTTTAAATTCGAATTTCTTAGATTTTTTAAAACAAAATAAAAAAATTTTAAAAAAATTTTTAAGTTCGAATTTCCCAGAATTTTTTAAAAAAAAGTCAAAAATTTTTTATTTTTAAAAATGATATTTTTAAAATGATATTTCCCGATTGCACAAAATGATATTTTTAAAATCTTTTTTCGACCAACCAACCGTACGGATGTTAATATTTAATGATTTTAGTGATATACACAAAAAATTAAAAAAATTCAAGTTATTTGATGTGATTTTATATTATAAATCTCCAAAAAACAATACTCGCGATAACTAGTATCGTCTCGATTGCAAAAACGATATTTTTAAAATCTTTTCGACGATCCAACCATACAGATGTTAATATCTAATGATTTTAGTGATATACACAAAAAATTAAAAAATTACAAGTTATTTGATGTGATTTCATACTATAAATCTCCAAAAAAAACAATACTCGCGATAACTAGTATCGTCTCGATTGCACAAAACAATATTTTTAAAATCTTTTTTCGATGTTCCAACCGTACGGATGTTAATATCTAATGATTTTAGTGATATACACAAAAAATTAAAAAATTACAAGTTATTTGATGTGATTTTATACTATAAATCTCCAAAAAATAATACTCGCGATAACTAGTATCGTCTCGATTGCACAAATCGATATTTTTAAAATCTTTTTTCGACGATCCAACCGTACGGATGTTAATATCTAATGATTTTAGTGATATACACAAAAAATAAAAAAATTACAAGCTTATTTGATGTGATTTTATACTATAAATCTCCAAAAAACAATACTCGCGATAACTAGTATCGTCTGGATTGCACAAAAAGATATTTTTAAAATCTTTTTTCGACGATCCAACCGTACGGATGTTAATATCTAATGATTTTAGTGATATACACAAAAAATCAAAAAATTACAAGCTTATTTGATGTGATTTTATACTATAAATCTCCAAAAAACAATACTCGCGATAACTAGTATCGTCTCCATTGCACAAAACAATATTTTTAAAATCTTTTTTCGACGATCCAACCGTACGGATGTTAATATCTAATGATTTTAGTGATATACACAAAAAATCAAAAAATTACAAGCTTATTTGATGTGATTTTATACTATAAATCTCCAAAAAAACAATACTCGCGATAACTAGTATTGTCTCGATTGCACAAAATGATATTTTTAAAATCTTTTTTCGACGATCCAACCGTACGGATGTTAATATCTAATGATTTTAGTGATATACCCAAAAAATCAAAAAATTACAAGCTTATTTGATATCTTTTTTTAACGGTCAAAGTACAATTTTTTGATTATTGACTTTTTGTGACGGAATTTTCCGTCATAAATCTGTCACAAAATTCGTCACAAGTTCAAATCCGTCACAAAATCCGTCACAGAAACAATTTTTTTGATTTTATTTTTTATTATTTTTTTGTAACGGAAAATTTCCGTCACATATCCGTCACAAAATCAAATCCGTCAGAAAATCCGTCACCGAAAGAAAATATCTTCGATTTTATTTTAATTATATTTTTGTGACGGAATATTTCCGTCACTGGAACAAAATTTTTTTGAAATTTTTTTATTCAGATTTTTTGTGACGGATTTTTTCCGTCACTAATTTAGTAACAGAAATATTCCGTTACAAGTCCGTCACTAATATAGTTTTGTGACGGAAATTTGTGACAGATTTTTCCCGTCACAAATCCGTCACAAAAGTGTAAATTTTTTTATTTATACATTTTGTGACGGATTTTTCCGTCACAAAATCCGTCACTAATTTGTGACGGAATAATCCATCACAAATCCGTCACTAATATAGTTTTGTGACGGATTTGTGACGGAAATTTGTGACGGATTTTTTCCGTCACAAAATCCGTCGCAAATTTTGTGACAGAAAAATTCGTCACAAATCCGTCACTAATTTGTGACGGAAAAAATCCGTCACAAATTTCCGTCACAATTTCGCTGTTTTCTTGTAGTGGTGCTAGTACAATTGATGAAATGTCTCTTGAATTGTATAATATGCATGTTTCCATGAAATCACTTAACAAAGAAAATAGGAGGATTAAAAATCTTAATGAAAAGTTAAGTGATAGGAATGCTTTAATAGAAACTCAATTAATTGAATTCGAAGTAATGAGAAGAAATTGTCAGGAAGCTAAATATGGATTGATTGAAGCTCTTAAACGAGAAAAGACCTTGAAAGAACAGTTAAAGAAAGAAAAAGATCTAATTGCTTTTTGGGGAAAATCTAAGGGCATTACAGAAGAAATTTGTCGTGTCCAAGGAATTAACTCCTTTAGCAAATTAGAAGAAGCAAAGTTAGGAGTTGATGGTGAAAATGCTTCAGATAACGCGTCAACGGATGATGATGGTAATTGTCCGTTGAACAACAAGCTATCGATGGATGCTGATCAAAATCATCCATCAAAAGCCAAAGTTGTCAGCAAAGCAACTCTAGTTAAATTGAACAATCAATATGGTCCCATCAGCAAAAACTTTGAATTAGGAGAATGTAGCAAAACAAAATAAGTTGAGAAAACTAACATAGGTCACTTGTCCAACAAGCAATTGAAGGACAATTTAGAGAAAGTTGAAACAAAGGCTAAAGGTAGGAGAAAGAACAGGAATGGAAAGGTAGGGATTAATAAGCACAACAATTACACCCCTAATAAGTATGCTCCTAGGAAAGAATGTGTAAAATGAGGTAGTGTTAATCATTTGTCTGTCAACTGTAAAACTGTTAAAGATGCTTCTTTGCCTAGTATGCCTATATATGTGCCTATGCCTACTATGAATGTTACACCTAACATGTTTGTCCAACCTGCTCATGCATCTAGTCAGTATGCTAACATGCCATTTATGCATAATCCATATTACAATAATTTTTACATGCCTCAGTTGCCATGGATGATGAATAAAATGTTTGCACAGACTATGCCAAATTATACATCTAGTTTTAATGCATGTGAGCAAATGAAACAACCTATTTTTCAGAAACCTACACCAATAGATAAGGTTGATTTAACTCAATCAGAACCCCTGGGTAATAAGGGCTTGAAAAATAAGAAAAAGGCTAACAAGGCAGGACCCAAGAAAACTTGGGTACCAAAATCAACTTGATTTTGTTTTGAAGTGTACAGGGAAACAGAAAGAATCTTTGGTATCTGGACAATGGTTGTTCTAGGCATATGACTAGAGATTCTACCCTGCTCACTAAGTTTGAGGAGAGATCTGGCCCTAGCATTACCTTTGGAGACAACAGCGAAGGATATACTAGAGGATATGGCTTGATTTCACAATGGAATGTTGTCATCAAAAAAGTAGCACTGGTTGATGGACTTAAGCATAACTTTCTAAGTGTCAGTCAACTGTGTGATAAAGGCCAGAATGTCTGGTTCACATCTGAAGCTTGTGTCATTTTCAAGAAAAGTGATAACAAGGTAGTGTTGACAGGAGATAGAAGAGGAAATGTGTACATTGCTAACTTCAACTCAACATATGCAAACATGACTACATGTCTTCTCAGCAAGGCAAGTGTAGATGAAGGTTGGCTTGGGCACAAAAGATTGTCACACTTGAGTTTTAAAGCAATGAATGAGTTGGTAAAGAAGGATTTGGTTAGAGGTATTCCAAAATTGGATTACTCCAAGGATGGATTGTGTGATGCATGCCAGAAAGGGAAGCAGAAGAAGGCCTCTTTCAAATCAAAGTCAATGTCATCAATTGATCAACCCTTGCAACTACTTCACATGGATCTCTTTAGACCAGTCAATGTGTTCTCAATCTCAAAGAAGAAATACTGTCTTGTGATTATTGATGATTTCTCAAAATTCTCTTGCACATTCTTTCTGCACTCTAAGGATGAGGCGGGTGAAGTCATTATAAATCACATCAAGATAGTCAACAACAATCCTCTACTCAAAGTAAGGAGAATTAGAAGTGACAATGGAACCGAGTTCAAGAATTCTGTAATAAGAGAGTTTTGTGAAGAAGAAGGAATTATCCAAGAATTCTCTGCACCAAGAACTCCTCAACAAAATGGTGTAGTGGAAAGAAAGAACAGAACTCTAATTGAAGCTGTAAGAACAATGCTTGAAGAGTCTAAGCTACCAACATAGTTCTTGGCAGAAGCTATACACACTGCATGCTACATTCAGAATATTTCTTTGGTCAATCAAGCAAAAGGCATGACACCTTATCAACTTTTCAAAGGCAAGAAACCAACAATCAACTTTCTGCATGTCTTTGGATGCAAATGCTTTGTACTAAAAAATCATGGTGAGCATCTTGGAAAATTTGATTCAAAGGTAGATAAAGCTATCTTTGTTGGATACTCAGCTGGAAAATCCTACAGAATCTACAACCTAAGACTACACATTGTAAAGGAGTCCATACATGTTGTCTTTGATGACAGGAAAATATCTGCTCTAGTAGATGAAGGTTTTCAAGAGTCTCTCTCATTTGAGAATGAGAGAAGTGGTGAAGAAAGTGAAGATGATGATGAAGAATGGAGATCAAATGGTGTGAGAAATAGACAAGGATCATCAGTTGAAGTGCAGAATGAACCACCTATTGAAGAGCAACTTACACCATCAGTTGGAAATCAAAGAGAAGCATCTGTTGATGAATCTGCAAGAAGTCCTTCAATCTCGAGGGCCATACACTAAGGGGGAGTTTCTCACAGTCAAAACTCAACAACAAGCCACAATGATCAACACTGAGAAAATGAAGCCACTTCATCAAGGTCAAACTTACCACCACAAAGAAAATGGACCAGGGATCATCCATTTGAGCTTATCATTGGAGATCCTGATGCAAAGGTCCAAACCAGAAGAGCAACTCAAGAAGAATACTTGTATAGCAATTTTCAATCCAAAGAGGAACCTAAGAGAGTTGAAGATGCTCTTCTGGATCCAGACTGGGTTTTAGCAATGCAAGAAGAGTTAAACCAGTTTGAAAGAAATGAAGTATGGAAACTTGTACCCAAACCTAAAGATAAATCAGTGATTGGCACTAAGTGGGTATTCAAGAACAAGATGGATGAGAATGGCATAGGCACAAGGAATAAAGCTAGATTAGTGGCTAAAGGCTACTATCAAGAGGAAGGAATTGACTTTGAAGAAACCTTTGAACCAGCGGCAAGGTTAGAGGCAATAAGGATCTTCCTGGCCTATGCAGCGCATGCCAATTTCAAAGTCTATCAAATGGATGTCAAGAGTGCATTTCTGAATGGTATTCTGGAGGAGGAGGTGTATGTTAGTCAACCGCCTGGTTTTGAAGATCCAGACTTTTCAGAATATGTGTTCTTTTTACTCAAAGCACTCTATGGCCTGAAGCAAGCACCTAGAGCCTGCTATGACACACTCCCACAGTTCCTTATAGAGAATCACTTCATTCGAGGTACTGTTGATAAAACTCTATTTTATAGAAATGTCAATGGCTCTATGATACTTGTCCAAATTTATGTAGATGATATAATATTTGGGTCTACAGATGAGAAACTTTGCAAGAGATTTGCCAAACTCATGCAAAGTAGATATGAAATGAGTATGATGGGTGAATTAACTTATTTTCTTGGTTTACAAGTTAAACAAGTGAATGAGGGAATTTTTATAAGTCAAACAAAATACATTTATGATCTTTTAAAAAGGTTTGATTTAGCAGATTGCTCTTCTGCAAAAACACCCATGGCCACTGCCACTAAGCTTGAAGTGAATACTAAGGAAAAGAAGGTGGACATGACAAGCTATAGGGGCATGGTTGGATCTCTTTTATACTTAACAGCTAGTAGACCTGATATTATGTTTGCTACATGTTTATGTGCTAGATTTCAAGCTGATCCTAGGGAATCTCACTTAGTAGCTATTAAAAGGATTTTCAGATATCTCAAGGGAACACCAAACCTTGGCATTTGGTATCCTAGAGATTCTAGTTTTGATCAAATTGGTTACTGAGATGCAGATTATGCAGGTTGAAAAATGGATAGAAAAAGTACCACAGGAACCTGTCAATTCTTAGGAAACAAGCTGGTCTCAGGGTAGCTGGGAGTTATTGTGCACAGATTCTATGGATGAGAAATCAACTACTTGACTATGGAGTTAAAGTTGAAAAGAAACCAATTTTACAATTGCAATATCACATAATTCAGTGCAGCATTCTAGAACCAAGCACATAGACGTCAGAGATACCATTTCATCAGGGAGCATGTGATGAAAGGCACTGTGGAACTGCATTTTGTTCCTAGTGAAAAACAGTTGGCAGACATTTTTACTAAAGCTTTGGATAAAGCAACCTTTTCAAGGTTGGTAACTGAGCTTGGTATGTTAAATTTCACATGATCTTTTAAAATGTTCAATTTGCTTGCAGCCAGTGAATTTCATTCTGTGGATTTTGTTTGTTTTATTTGCTTATCTGCATGATTATTCTGGAGATATCATTGTAGCATAATTAAATAAATATTTTATTGACATATATCAATTAATGACATTTTGTTAATTTTATGTCTATTTAATTGTGAGTTTATCTGATTATTATGGATTAATTCTTGATTTACTGCGTGATTATTTTTGAATCCATAATAATTAGAAGAATTAAATATTTGTATATGTGTATAGGTTGATAGGTTTTGGTGATAAGATGTTTTTCGGCTGAAAGGTTTCAGTGATAAGATGTTTTTCGGCAAATTAGGTTATTAGGTGAGAAATTATTGAGCGGTGTTATTTTTTTTTCACCATAACCCGTCACTATCACACCTAACCCACTAAACCTTGAAACCTTATAAATGATGAGCTTTTGTTTGTGTTTAATATCATCATTTTTCAAATATACAGAGCATATATACACACAATTGCTGAATATTTCGAGCTTTGATCGGAAAGATTTCTCAATCTAGCTGGTGGTTTTTAAATCAGATTTCATATTCTTGCTTTATACATCATCCTTTATAAAATCTAACCCTTGTTTTTGAATTTCCCCAAAGTTCTGAAAATGGCATTGCAGGGAAGCTTTTTAATTGCTAAAGTTAATCCTATTTTCATTCAGCAAATCGAAACCATTCTGGATGAGCAATTTCGGGCTTGGACACAATTTCTGAATGAACATTCATTAATTCGCTATGCTTTAGTTACACCAGTGCAGCTTCACCATGATGCATTGCGTGAAGTATATTGCAGTGCGGTTAACACTTCTGGAAAGGATGGGTGTGTAATCACATATGGACTGTTTGGTAGGTCCATTAGGGTCACTGAACGAGATGTTAATCGAATTCTTCATTTTCCTATGGAAAATCTTGTTTCTGATCCTACATCTGAACAGATTGAAATGTTCTTTCGTTTTATAAGGTACCAAGATGGCAATTCCAATATTGGTAATCATTCTAGAACGTTTCTAACCCAGTACTGGAATTTCTTCTTTCACACTCTTAACCATGTTTTTTCCTCAGATAGAACAAATCAAGATCGAATACCTGAATTTATTCAAAAATTAGGGTATGCGGTCGCCAATAATTTGAGGATTAATTTTGGAAAAATAGTGCTTGATCAAATCATTTTAAAGATGAAACACTTGGGAAGAAGAGATATTTGGACTCAAAATGTCAAATGTCTATATCCAAGGTTTCTACAGATAATATTAAATGATTTTTTGAATGATGAAGACAGGGTACGCTTGGAAAATGGTCGAAAGGTGGAATGTTCTTACATGAAGACGAATGTAAATAATTACATAAGCAAAAAGAACTATACGGATGTGCCTACAGTCCTAACTAAAAATCTAAATATTGTCCCACTTCCATTGTTACCAAGACCAGTGAGAGCAGGTATACGACAAGGTAATATTTCAATCCCTGCTATTCCAACCTCTGTATTCCCTGTTGTGTCACAGGAAATACAGTTTCTACAGCCCCTAGTAGCCATCTTACCCGACCAAGAGCAGGAAATCCCACCGACTCTAACACAGGTCGAAGAGCCCATTCTACAAATGCAAACACAAACACAAACAAAACAAACTCCTACACCTCAATTGTCACTTAAACGACCAGCCATCAACACTTTTGAGGGAGATAGTGCCTCAGCAGCACCACATAAGGAGTTAGTTACATCAGCAGCTTTACCTCATTCTTAAAGAAGTAAACCAAATGAACCTGAGGTAATTGCAACTGTTATTGAGACAATTCTTCCTTGTCAAATGAGTGAAAATGTGAATAAGGTTGAATTGACGGGAGCAACTATCTTGAGTTCCATTTCACGGAACATAAGAGTGGTTGATGATCCTTCTAAAGATCAAATGCCTTCACAGGCATCCGAGGTGGAATTACACTACTAAAAAAACAGGATTAGACATCGCACTTAAGACATCGGTTCCAAATGCTACCGATGTTAAAAGCCTTTCTTACATCGATAATTTTAAGATGTCATATAAAAATCAAACATCAGTTTTCTTTAAAAGCGATGTCTAAAACTCGTTTTTAAAAATTCTAAAATCGACTTCCCCTATCTTTCTTTCCCCGCCTTAGAAAATATTTTCATAACTTTCCCACCCTTAACAAATTTTCCCCCCTTAAACTAAATTTCCCCTCCCGCCCTTGTTCAACCCCTACCATCTGTCCTCTAAAACAATAAAACATTCCCCCCTTACAAATTTTTTCATTCCGCCTACCCCGACCCAAAAATATTTCCCCCCTTTTCAGTCTATCTCCCTCGACCCTCTCTCTCTCACTCTTTCTCTCCGCTCTCTCAAAAAAACACCCACCCATATAAAATCAAAACCCTAGCTTTTCTTTCAAAACACACACACCCACAGAAATCAAAACCCTAGGTCTAAAAGAAGTCTACCCGATTTCAATTACACAAAACCACAAATTTTGTTTGTGTGGAAATCGATTGATTTGCATTAGTTAAGTGAAACTGAAGCTTAAATCGTGCTATTCTATTCAATTATTAGCTCTGTGTTCTTCCAATTAGTAAGCAGTTTTCAAATCCTAGCTCGCACCTATTAAAGAGTTTGTCCACCAGATCTAGAGCTTGGTTTAATTATTAAGTTGGTTTTGAACTTATTCAATTAGTAAGTGATTTTAAGTTCTTGATTTGTAAATAACATCTTTTAATTTCGTTCATCTTTATTTTTTAATAATTTTCGTTGTTGTTGATTTGCAGGAATTTTTTTATCTACATTTATACATATATGAATGTGATTTAAGTTTTTAGTGTGTTTAAATTTTCAATAGATAGATATACGCATTGGTATGTATAGTGTCTACTGTCACGAATAGTTTCTTTATGTCATAGTGTGTAAAGCCAGGTCTGTTTATGTCTGAAGGCCATACAATAGCTTATAACGATGTCTGAATCGCACTTAAAAGGTTCAATGTTTTTAAGTTTTACTTCCATTAAATAATTCATTTTAGTGGGAGCCAAAACTTTGACCTATTCTCGATTAGGCTAGACTAGAACATACAAGTTATGAATTTCTAAACTCATATTTTGGAACTACCTGCTCATTAACCTTCTGTTAATTGGGGGATTTCTGTCTTAAAATTTTTGGACAAATTTCAGTGCCAGAAATATTTATCGACGCCTGACAGAAAAGGATGAGTTTGTTGTCCTGGCCACGGATGGGGTATGGAATCTTCCAACTTTAGATTGTTTTATTCCATCTTCCACTATATTGCATGAACTCTCATTTTTTTTATAGTTTAAAAATTGTGTAAACCACTGGTAAACTTTTTCATTTTATTTGATAAACACAACCTCAGGATTACTAGGCCAATATTTGAACTAAAAGGTGGATATACATTAGAAAATTGATATTAGGTAGCTGTTGGTTATGAAACATTATACTGCACCATGTTAAAAATTTAACTATTAATGTAATTAATTTGATTGCAAGTTTTATCTTTTTGTATTGTTCTGCTTTGTATTTCATAGGGATACAGAGTCGATACTAGGATAGTGCAAGGATCCTCTCACCCTGCGCCACATTTGATAAAATGCTGAATTTTTTTGGAGATAAGTACTACTGGATTAGAGTAACTCAGATAGTAATGTTTTATTTGATTGTGAATTTGATTGCTTTTCGGGAATGTTTGGGTCTTTTACGAGAGATGTATAATTGAGGTTGACTTGAAGGGTTTTTGGAATGTAAGGTGATTTTTGGTTTTCATTTTGTAGTTTGGTTAGTGCCGTAGGTTTTTTATTTTATTTTGTAGGTGGGACCCACGCTGCCACGTGTCAGGTGGGTCCCACACCGCCACGTGTCAGGTTGGCCCACACTGCCACATGGCAGGTGGGCCCCACACTACCACATGTCAGGTGGGTCCCACACTGCCACGTGGCAGGTGGGTCCCACACTACCACGTAGCAGGTGGGTCCCACACTGGTACACAATATTTTGGTAAAGCCTTATGTGATTTGGGAGCCAGCGTAAATTTAATGCCTTTGTCTATTTTTATAAAGCTTGGAGTTGGACAGGTAAAACCTACTTCGGTAAGGTTACAACTTGCAAACAGATCATATGCATATCCACGGGGAATAGTGGAAGACGTTCTTGTGAAGGTTGATAAATATATATTTCCGGCGGATTTTATTATTCTTGATATGGAGGAAGACGAGGAAATTCCTCTGCTATTTGGAAGACCATTATTAGCCACTGGAAGGACCCTTATTGATGTGCAAAAAGGAAAGGTAACTATGCGGGTCCAAGATGATCTGGTAACCTTTAATGTGTTTACACCCATGAAGTTTTCAGATGATCAAGAAAGGGTTTTTTGTGTGAGATCTCTTGATGATGAAATTGTTACACACATGCTTGAGCATAACACTAGTGATCCCATAGAGTTGTCTTTCAAACAAGTAACAGGTGATGTAAATCGTAAAGTGGAGGGTAATTATAATTTCGATGCATTGCCTAGTATTCAAAATTCTTCTGAGAACTCTGAATCAGTTGAGATGCTCGAGAAAAAGCAAGGCTGATAAATCGTCCACTAAAGACCTCTCGAATGTAAAGCTCGAAAAACTTCCACCACATTTGAAGTATGTACTTCTGAATGATGAACTAGTGCTTTTTGAAATTTGTCATGATAATGTGTTAAGAAGGTGGATCGCTGATGATGAGGTAGATGAGTGTTTTGTTCAGTCGAATGAGAGGCATAAACACCTTACAGGTGTGAAGAAGGAAAAGAAAAATACAAAGTCGATCGACGGAAAAATTGATGTGAAGATTGATAGAAGAGATATATTGGAAGTAAGCAAGCCGAATGTCAAATATTGTGTGAATGGTCCTTCTGATAAGGACAATTCTATTATTCTCTTAAAGCCGCCATAAATTGATACAAAAACGTCCGGCTAAATGACGTTAACGATAGTGCTTCTCGGGAGGCAACCCATGATTTTTGTAAGTTTAGTAAATTTTTTTATCATTTTTTTTGTATTTTTTTTTTCTTTTTACTCCCACAAGGAGACTTGATGAATTTTGTGTGAAGTGTTTCGGGAATAAAATTTATTTACAAAATTACGATGCGGAATTATTGGGGAAAAAAAGACAGTGCAAAAAAAAATGTTCGTGTAATTTAGTCGAAGAAGAACAGTGATATGAATTCAGTGGTGCAAATATAGTAACCACCGTGCAAAAATTTCTGTAATGTGTGCACCATGGTGAGCTAAATCTCCCCGCGGGGTCAAAATCCCTGTCTCAAAGTCAAGTCTAGCGCTAAATCAGCTTGGTTGGCAGCCTTATGCAAAAATATTTAGTAAATATTGGAGGGCCAAGGATTTGAACCCCTGACCTTGGGATCTATTAGCAAGGATTCTAATTGCACCTTCCAACCAGTTGAGCTACTAGACTTTTCTTGTTGGAATATGGACTACTATTCCTATGTAATGAAGCTCGGCCTGGAATTTCAGCACTAAAGACATCATTTCTTAATTCTTTTTCCAGCCCGGCACTTCGTGCGAAGGCACTATGGGAGTATTTTAACCTTTCTTTGTATATTATTTTTATTTTTATTTTATTTTTGTATTTATTTTTAGGATCATTTACTTATGTATATATTATATATTTATTCTTTGAGGACAATGAACCATTTAAGTGTGGGGATGCGTTGTCTATATAAAAAAAATCCAAAAATATTATATATTTTATAAAATCCAAAAAAATTAAAAAAAATTAATGTTTTTTTTTGTATATAATTACCTTGTCTCAAGAGCATGTTAGCGCAGATAAGTACACATTGTGTACATTTATTTTGCATGATTAATTCTGAGTGCCATTTTCATGAAAAATCATTTGATACTTGATAATTACTTGTGTGTGCTTGCGAAAATTTGAAAACTTGAGATGCTTTTTAGTCAATTTTAATGGGTAATGCCTGCTCTTACCTTGTGAGGATATAAGCCTAATTTATTGTTGATACATTTTATATCAATCCTTTTCTTTTGTTGTGTGTTGTTCATCATTACGCGTGTTACTCTATAACTTGTTTTAAACCGTTTTGAGACTACAAGATATGTGTATGCATGAATATGATAAAGGCACTAGGATTAACCTTATTTATCCTAAACAGTACCCGGAAATATAATCCTTAGCGAACCTCCTTGAGCATATATCCGTTTCTTTCGTATATTACCAATCTAAAATATTTTAGCTTACTTATTTATTCATGTCTTGATTTACTGGTAGAGCATAGTGAATATTTAGTGTGGGGATTTCTTTTGCTAAAGTGTTCATTTGGTGGGAATCAAGAATCAAGATGAAAAAGGGGAAAAAAAAGAGAGGCTGGGTACTCCTTTGAGACCAATGGTGGCAAATGCAATGTGCCAATTTCATATGAAAGGGACGATCCATGTATATATCACTACGCCATAAATGGCCTATTGCAACCTTTTGGCATGGTTGTTACCTTTTTGGATGTTACCATAGCTATGAAATTTTTGAGCTATCGCAACCTTTTGATTGTGGTGTTACCATACCCACAAAAGTATGTTACTTTAGTTATAAAAGGTGTTACAGTGGGCAACACCATGAGATGTGTTAGCATACAGTATTCATGAACAAAATTTTTATTTAATTTAAAATTAATGATTTAATAATTATTTTAACAAAATCGTTAAAGTTATCATTGTAAAACGTAATATGCCATCAAATAATTAAATTATTGATATTTCATAAATATTAAATTTTGTTTATAAATTTCGAAATAAAAAGGTTTTAAAATAAAGTAATATCCAAAAATTATTATATTTTAACTAAATTTATTAAAAAAATTAATAGAGAGAAAATAATAATTTGCATAAATTGGGAATTATTTCAAAATAATGAAAATAATAAATTTAAAAATATAATTTAATACCAATAAATTTAAATAAATTTAAAATATTTTTTAAAGAATATGAATTATTGAAATGGGTTGCAAATAAAAATAGGCATGGGCTGAGCGGCAAACAAAACAGAGAGCCGCAACATGAAAATTTAGAATTAGGTTAGTCAAACACAAGTGAGGGAAAAAATTGGGGAAAAACACTTATGTCACTTCTCTCTCTCGCCTTTCTCTATTTAATTAGTGTTTGAACTAATTAGGTTAATCGAAGCTTGGGTCAAGGATTCAATTAGGGTTCCAACTAGATTAATTGAAGTTTGTGTTCGAAGGTGTTTGGTTAACTGAAGGTATAAATCTCTCTTTCCCTCTCTTTCAGTCCCTCTCTCTATATCTCTCTCCCCCTAGATCTCCATGTCACTCTCTCTCTCTCCCCCTCTGTCTCTCACTCCCTATCTATCTCTCCCTACTCTTTCATGTATGTATGTTTTTTTTAATTTACTAGAAATTATTCTTAGTGACTTTTCACTGCCCTTGGTTACTGGAGTTTTAAAAAAAAATGTCAAGTAGAGTTTGTGTTCATTGGTTTGTACAATGTGAAAGAGGGGAAGTACATGGGTTATATGTGCTTGGGGTTTAATGCTTGTGAGAGTCTGACAAACTTTTACATGATCTGTTTTTCATGTTGGGTGATTTAATTAAAAGTGAACGCTATGCTCTATTGGTTAATCAAGTTTAGTCACTAGTTAGCCTATTTCTTGATATCCTACCATTACCTAAGCCCCATTTCCACCTTTAACAAAGACCAAGCATATGGTAGTGCAAGAGTACTTGAGTGAACTCGAGCGAAACACTTATACCTTGTGTGTTTGAGAGTATTGTGAGATGTTTATCCATAGCATGCGTACTCGTTGATTGCGACTTTGATGTCTATTTCATGATATTTTTATCTATCAAGACATTGTGTGCATACTTGGATTGTTTTGTGTTAATGATGCATATAGGGTGAGAGTACTTGTACTTTCAGACACTTCGAGATTGTTATGTGATTGAGGTTTATAATGTGTGGAGTACTATGGTATGTTGCATGTTCGAGAGACTTGGTGATTAAAAATATTTTATTTTATGGGTATATCTTCTATAAACCCTCACGAGACAAAACTCGTCCTACTAGGGCTGCCTACGGGTTTAACGGCTTGTTGCATATGCTCAATGCAATCGTGTCATCTACGAAAATGGTGTTAGTTAGTTAGATTAGTTTTATTTCTTTACTTGCCCGAGTACGTGCAAAATGCCAAGTGTGGGGATATTTGATAGATTATATATTTATATGTATTTTACATGATTTTATTCCTCATATTAATTTTAGTTTGCATTTAAATGGATTTTTATTAAATAAATTTTAATGTTTTATTGTAGGAAGCAATAAATCCTAAACTTGGTTGGATTGTAGAAAAAAGAGCTGAATTTGGAGAATTTTTAGAGGAAATTCGGATTTTTTGGCTGCACGCGCGAACTTCACTGTTTGGGTCATATCTTGAGTTCTACAGGTCAGTTTTGGATGATTTAACAGCCCACGTGAAGATAACAGAATTTTATTTAATTCTAAATTGATCCATGTATCAAATTGCAACTAGAACGGGCCAGAAGTACTGAAGAAAAGTCAGCCACGAATTTTCCTTTCAAAACAGAATCAGTTTAGAAAACGTATTTTGTATTTTTTTCTAAAAGCATTAAAATACTTTTTATTAGAGACAAATAGATACATCCATCAGATATTATTATTAGGTTTTACGAACGTTCCTAGAGAAGAGAAGAGAGGCTACGCACAAGAGGGAAAAATCTTGGGTAGAAGAGATTGCTCCGAATACGGATTTCGTCTTTTCTCCTTACTTTTCCATAATGTTTACATACTCTTGTGTATTGGTTTCTTTTGAGATGATGAACTAAATTTTCTCTCTAGGCCTTTAATGGATTCTTTTGTTAATATATAAGTTGTATTCTATACTCTTTTTTTGTGGTCGTATTAATTGTCTATATTGATTTGTGTTTAATGTTTCTCAAAGATTGATCGCCCTTGAGATTGAATCAGTAATTTAGGTGGACTTGGAAGAGAAAACCTAAGTTAAAACCCAATCAATATAACCTAGGATTAATATTTAAATTAATTTTTGGTTAGGATAGGAATATACCTAAACATCCTAGGTAGTCCAATTAAGGCGAAACTTAATGCTGTTTATGTATTTAAATTCTACATAGGAATATGGTAGTTAATGCATAAATTAGAGTGACTTGAGATTCGGAAGGTCCTTGTGAGTACTTTATAGCCTTAGACTAGCAATTAGACCACGAGAATAGAGGTTAAGGAAGAAGCTTGTTGAAGAACATTAGAGGAAGTTAAAGGCCTATTCCGAGCTTTTCTCATCTGCTGGTTTAGGAAAATCGCCTGTGATAAAACCATATTTATTGCGCCCTTCGAAAGCATTAACGACTTCTTTCTCCCAAACATCATAATTCTCCCCTTTTAACAAGTATTTAGTAAGAGAGTTACTGGGACCTTCAGAAGGATGTAAATAATATATTGAAGAAGAATCATGAATAAGTTGTACTTTGCTTTTGCTACCTTCAACCATGGAAATCTGATTTGAAAACAATTAGAGATAGATAACCAACTTGTTGAAGATAACTGAAAGAGCACAATAAACTAGCACAATAAACTAGGGTTATTGTGGAGGAACAGGTTTGAAAGAAAAGAAAAAAAAATTGGATCAATTAACATCTGGCTTTGATACCATGATATAATTTACAGAGAAAGTGGTTTCATTGATATGTCATATTCTATAATAACGTTTACAATATATATTTGCTCTAAGACTTGGAGGCTACATAATTTCCATATACCTCTAACCTTAAATTAGGCAACACCTATTAGACAACACCTAAATAATACAAACTATATTAGGGAACAATATAAGTGTCTATAATACACTTCCTGGTTACTGGGTTCTAGAGGTAACAATTTATTTTGTACCAGACAAATAATACTATTACAGGAACCAACAAATGTGAAGCGGTGTGGCTCATACAGGTAATACTTAAAGTCGGGAGAGAATAGTGGAGGAAATGCATAAAATTCTGAATTTGCAATCATCAATAGTGAAGGTTCCTTTTTAGTCAAAATGTGTTGGTAGCAAGAGTGAGTTTTAATAAATTCTGGGTCCGAGATAACAGATAACCACGAGTGTCACTACAAGAAAACCAAGATTTAACAACAGAAAAATCCGTTGGCAAGGTAAGGAAATCCGTTGGGAAGACCCTTTGCCAACGGAATTACCACAAAACCTGTCCGTTGGAGGAAACCTTGTTGGGAAGTCATTACCAACTAATCTATTTTCGTTACTAAATTTACCAACGGAATACCAAGACAACAATAATAGAATTCTTATTTTACCAACAACCATGTTATAACGCAATGACCACAGATTATTCTGTTACTATATTTAGCAACAACAAGACAACGAAATTCCGTTGTTAAATGTAATAACAAATTCCCAACGGAAAGTTCTTACTAACAAATTCCCAACTGAACACCTGCACAACCTGTACACCAGTTCGGGTAACAAATTCCCAACGGAAAGTTCTTGCCAACAAATTCCCAACAGAGTACCTGTTAGTATATAGCATTCACTCCAGGTAACACAATACCAACGGAAATACTATGACACAATGCCAACAGAATATTAATAGCTATACCAAACCATACCAATATCAATGGATATATATGATTTTCAATTTTCTAGACCTGTACAATTTACACATTCACAATAACAAAAAATTCAAAAGATTGTAAAAGTCTTTCTTTCATAACACTAGCAGTCATTACATAGTCGAAATTTAAAATAGAGTTTAAAGAGTTACATCACTTATGCCCTACAAAATACAAAATACTAGGTTGTACATATCCAATGTCCAAAATAAGCTAACATATATAGACAACCTGCTAAACCACCATACCAAGATCTTTCCTAATGTCATAAGCAACATTAGTCAAAAGAGCATTGCAGAAATACTAAATTACAAGCTATTGTCATCACTTTGATTATCTAAATCAGTAGGGGATTGAGGGCGTTGGATTGAATTACTCGCAATTAACATGGCTAGCTGATTTTTCAGTTCTTTCATCTCATCCTTCACCTATTTCAATTCTTGCTGCAACTTCTGATTATCTTCACTCGCAAAGGATGAAGTACAAGGCATAATCTTAGTTTGATAAAAGAGGTTTTGAGATGAACCAAGTCCATATACTCTCCTTTTCTTGTCAGGTCCTCCAGTTGCTTCAAGAAACAAAGCATTTCTAGCATTTCCATCCACAGGCAGCCCAGCTTTCTTCTGCTGCTCTAAAAGAGCTAAAAAAGTCTCCTGTATAAAACAACAATTTACCAAGTAGTTACCTAAACTATTAGCAAAACAGGTTCGCAATAAACTGAAGCATTTAATTTACTATTCAAATCACGCAATCCAATAATATTTTACCCCAATCCGAACCATGAGATATAAACATGAGGTTTAGAGTTTAGACTTTTAGAAGAATATAGATTCTCACTATAAATGTATTAGAAGTGTATTAAGTACCCTATACTGTAAATTTTCCAAATGCAAAACATAATTATTGTACATGCATTTAAAAATTAGGTGCTAATCTTTCTACATCCATTCAGCATCCAAGTACTTGCAAATCATCCATGTGTCTAATTTTCGAAATTAACGATATAGAATACTTATATACTTGTAAGAAACAAGTTAGTGTCACGTAAGACATAACAAGGTCTTCAAAATTTAAAAGCTGCTACTAAAAGGCTTGTTAGATGCAAAGATATAACCAGCATGACTATTGGACAGGCAACAGATGCAATAATTTATTCTAAAAATTATAAAATAACACTTACATATATTCCTTGACTTTTTTTGTCAATCCATATAAGTTCGCCTTCCTCTCCATCCTCGCAATCCTCAACATCCTCATCATTCTGACCAATTAGATTTTTCTTTTTCTTCACGCGTCTGGTGTGTGTCAATTTAAACAGCTGATCCGCAGTGGGCTCACACTTATACTGTATTTTCTGCTAAAAAAAACAGTTAATCTCAAATCTAATGCAAATTAATTAATTAATTAAAAATATTACTGACAAAGCTTACCATACGAGCTGCAACTACCCTATGAGAAGCAGAACCACTCGTATGTGTTGAAGGGCGGCCATCGTCCCCGCTACGACGATTGTTTTTCTGAGTTATAGACTTCTTTTTGAATTCCTCCATTTTCCAAAACTCAACCCAGCTTAAGTAGACATTCATACCAACTCTATTATCTAATTTGTTGTGATTTTCCCAATCAGAACGAGCATTGGAAACAAGTTCAGAATACTTTCTCCTTGCGGTATCTAGCCAGCCTTGGTATATTATGGCATCTGATTGTCTCCACACGAAGTATTTCTATAATTAAAAAAACAATTACAAAAAACCACAATTAAGAACTACAATTACAAAAAACTACAATTAATATTACCTTGAATTCTTCAAAATAAAAATCTTGCGTTGACTGTGAAACTGATTTCCAATTATAACCAGTAGGCTCAAGTTGCTCATACATGATTTTTCGATTCTTTGCAGAGACACGATTTGAAGGTTCCAATCTACAAAAAATACAAAATTAACACAAGTCAATTTAATATCACTAGTCACTACATGATTTAGCAAAGTAAGAAAAAATAGTTGTGCACTGGGACATCCTGAGTTTATAAATTCTTTTGGAGTTTAGGTCGTCAGGTGTCACTCTTATTTCAGAAAATAGAGATGGTTGACACAATGTGCAGTGGTACAGGGTGAAATATTTGATAGAAGAATTCACAGGGCATGTGATCTCTGAGTGTAGAATAAAGTTACGGAAGTGGTGACAAAGATTTGAAACAGATAGTTTGCTTAATACAGATAGTTTGCTTAATTCACAGGGCCTGTATATTTGCATTCATATACAGATAGTTTGCTTAATCATCCATATTAGAAATCAGTATATGTTACCACTGAGGTTTCTTGATTGTGGTTTTTAGGGCCCTCCTGGAACTGGTAAAACAACCAGTACTATACACAATTCACCAATCAAGTTCACCAAAATATAAAGAAAACTAAAATATAAACCTCCGAATGTTCACCAATCAGGTTTGAATATCATTGTGAAGTCTAAAAAGGGGTGCAACTGATGATGAAGATGGCAAGTAAGTGCCTGCTGTAATATAACTGGGCAGACATATATAGTTTATATTCTGCACAAATTTGGCTAACAGTAATAAACTCCAGCAAGCTTCAAGATCTCAACAATTTTTCTTTACATTCAAGTAAGTAGTCGGTTTCTACGAATGTTGCATGGAATTATAATTGACAACCTGGTAAATTGGACCATAAACACGAAACAGAGACAAAAGTCTTGGTCTAGATTCGGACATCAAGTAGTATAATTTGTAGAGAATTCTTTATACGGCACACAACACTATACTGTATTAATTGTGTTACTTATAAGGAAATATCATATTTGTAGATGGAAATGTATTCCGCTTTCTGGTAAAACAATGGCTACATGACTTGAAGGATGACATGGAAATGGTTATATTTTCGCATTCCTGTGAACCATTTCATGTAATTCAGTAACATTACTTGCTTCTTCATCAGTGTTTCACATTAGAAAAGGGAAACATATAGTGAATAAATAACACTTGATTGCATGATTTCGTGTTAGACATCCATCTGTAAAAACTGGTTCAAAATAGCACATCTGCACAATTAACATGGCAACAAAAAAAGTGTCAGCGTGTTTACCATATTTTCAGCAAAATATAGTACAGTTCTTCAAACTGTACAGTGTCCTGATGTTTCAAACAATGCCTTTCATCTATATGTTTTACACATACACATATTCATGGGTTTCTGATTACTACTGTAAAGGCATCTCCAATACAAAGCACAACAATAACAAGAATGCCATTAAAGTTGGCAGAGACGTAATGTACATACAAGTTGACACAAATTAAAAGTATCTTCAACCATTACATACTTCTTTTTAATGTAAACTCCATGAAATTAAAAACATTCGTGACACGACATGATGAGACCAAAAAATAAATTACACAAAAGTGAACATGAAGCCAGTTCAATACAAATGCATGCATTAGGTGGTCATTGATGTTTATAAAAAATAAAGACAATATAGATGGATCTAAAGAGTAAGATTCTAATTGACATAGTAAACAGCTGAAAATTGGTGCTCAACAATAACTCAGCTCTTCCTTTTGAGTTTTGAGCCAAGTGCTTCAAAAATCCAAAACTAGTTTGATGAACACCTACAGACTATAGTACCAAAATTTTTACAGCAAGAAAGCACAAGACAACCACATATATAACCATTTACAGCTATTGGTTCCATCTTTCTGGTAAAACAATGGCTCTCTGGTAAAACAATGGCTCTCTGAAATAGAAATATTGCAACCTGTTCTCATCTTACAGTCCCTTGATTGACGGATTCACCCTGTCAGGTAAAATCTTTTGTTTGGAAAAAGTTTGGATACTGCATATTTTATTTAATTTCTTGCTAACTGATAATCAATATGTAAGTGATCTACATTGTTTGACATCACTATCATCACAAGTATTTTGTGTTTCGTATACATATGGACTTGGAAGTTTCTGAGTTAACGGTTGATCTCCGTTGCCCAGTAAGTTATGATAATTTAATTGTTTAATTCTATAAAGTGTAGATGTATGCTGAAGTTGCAGATATAAATGTCCCCCCTGGCACCCTTCTTGCAATACTTGACTAGTAAGAGATTTGTAATGCGACTAAAAAAGCTCACTTTAAAAGAATTCGAAACTTACTTTTCATTAATGACTTCTATTCGCTCCCTTCCATCGCTATCTGTTGAGCAAATATTTCAATGTATGTTCTCATTCGCGGCTGTAGAATATACATTATGAGTGCTTGGACGTGACTGAGGTGGTGAGTGTTCAAATTGAGCAGTTGCGCATTGTTGGGATTGAGCAGTTAGTTGTCGTGATTGATTTGGTGAGCTCTGTGTAGATTGTGATGTGTGCTTTCTTGATTGTATCGGTGAGTGGAGTCTGGACTGAGATGGTGCACGTATTCGAGGTTGATCTGGTCTTGATTGAGATTGAGCAGGAAATCTTTGAGTGTGAATGTGCGCAGGTTGATCGGGAACATGTTGTGCAGATTTGGTAGGTACTCGCGGTTCAGAATGAGTGGCAACGCACTCTACAGATTGAGTAGGTACTCGCGGCCCAGATTTAGTAGGTACTAGCGGCCCAGATTTAGTAGGTACTTTCTTTCCAGATTGAGCTTGTACGTTGTGTCCAAAGTTTGCTGATTGATTTTTAGCATGATCCTTAATACTCCAAATTTTCACCTGTAATACACCAAATAACAAAAGTTAAACTCAATGAAAGAATTGTAATGTTAATTGATCACATTAGCAACCAGAATTAAATTGACCTTAACAAGAGAATAAATGAAGAGTATATAATAACTTTATATAATATATTAAGAGTATATACCTCCTTACTTCTGACTTGACTCTCCTCTTCGCCAACATTTGTACTGCGTTTCTTTTTATGTGCAATTTGAAAAAAACATTCACAAAAAATTATAAATATCATCATTGTATTACACAATTTTACTAAAGCCGTGTTAAATAAATTCTTGGTTTAACACAAGCATACCTTCTTACTTCTGACTTGACTCTCCTCTTCGCCAACAATTGTACTTTGATTTCGTTTCTTTTTATTTGCATTTTGAAATAAACATTCACAAAAAAATTATTCCAGTCTTGTAGATGATACATGCTTTTCTATATATCATAACAGAAGCATACCTCAATGGGTGTCTTAGTCGACTCAAATCCCTTCTTACTTCTTACTTGACTCTCCTCTTCGCCAATGCCAACAACATTTGTACTCTGACTGCATTTCGTTTTAATTGCCATCTGAAATAAAAAAACAATAACAGCACACGATTAAAAGCTTGAATTACCAGTTGTTTCACAAACCATTATTTTTATACCCAAAAGTGCTATAAATACAAACAACAGCTTCATAAATTGTAAATACAGATTAAAAGTATATATTTTACCTCAGCAAAGGAATCATTCCCTAAATTTACACCCCCGTTGCGTTTCTTTGAACTCGAAAATGGAGCAAAGCCCTGTTGTGCGAGTTCTAGGGATTTTGGGTCATTCATAATCTGAAAACACATAAATCACTACAAGAAAATCGCAATCAGACAACACTCATCAGACAACGCTCGGACGAAAAAGCATTGTTTGGAATTAAGAGACAACGGTTTTTTTGTAACTTCAGAAAAGTATTGTCTAATTCAGGTACCCTACAACGGGTTAAAAACGTTGTCTAGTAAATTGATTCAGACAATGGCTTTTGCAATGTGGTGTTGTATAGACGAGTAAGTTTGCACAACTGTTTTTACGAACATTGTCTAATCAGTTTTGAGACAACGTTTATAAACCGTTGTATGATTCACACAACTGTTTTCATATACCATTGTGTTATTACAATTCACACAACGGAATAATTAAACGTTGTTTAAATCGTGTTTTGATGAGACAACGGTTTTTATGAAACCGTTGTCTGAACTACAAAAATTTTGAACAGAATTGGTGGCAAATAATGAAATATTTGGTGGGAATAATAAAATAATTTGAATTGAATTTGGCGGGAAATAATGAAAATAATCAGACAACGGTTTTCTTATAAAAAATGTTGTGTTATATTGAGCACAACAACGATTTTTCATAAAAAAAACCGTTGTTTAATGTTCTTGTATGATATTTTAGTGGTCAACTACCAAAGTACTACTTGGTCAAACCAATATAATTTTTGAATAATATTTTTTTATAATTTTTTTGGACGATCCAATCATATAGGTGATGTTATATACTAATTTTAGTGATGTGTACAAAAAGTTAGAAAAAGAAATCATTCTTGTACGTGTTTATAATATAAATCCACCAAAAGTACTACTCCCTCTAACTATTGTCGTATCGATTGAACATGATCTATTTTTTTATTTTTTTTCTGACGATTTAACCGTACGAATGATGTTATATACAGATTTTAGTAATGTGCATAAAAAAGTAAAAAAAATGAGTCATTCTTGTATGTTATTTTAATGGTCAACTATCAAAGTACTCATTGGTCAAACTACTATAATTTTTAAATGATATATTTTTTAAAACAAATTTGGACGATCCAACTGTACGGATGATGTTATATACTAATTTTAGTGATGTGTACAAAAAGTTAGAAAAAAAAACATTATTGTACGTGTTTATAATATAAATCTGCCAAAAGTACTACTCCCTCTAACTATTGTGGTACCGATTGAACATGATCTATTTTTTCAAAAAACAAATTCGACGATCCAACCGTACGAATGATGTTATATACTAATTTTAGTTATGTGCACAAAAAATTAGAAAAAAAATAATCATTCTTGTATGATATTTTAATGGTCAACTATCAAAGTACTCCTTGGTCAAACTAGTATAATTTTTGAATAATTTTTTTTTATAATTTTTTTTTGGACTATCCAATCACACGGATGATGTTATATACTAATTTTATTGATGTGTACAAAAAGTTAGAAAAAGAAAATCATTCTTGTACGTGTTTATAATATAAATCCGCCAAAAGTACTATCCCTCTAACTATTGTCGTACAGATTGAACATGATCTATTTTTTAAAATTTTCTCGACGATCCAAGTGTACGAATGATGTTATATACTGATTTTAGTGATGTACACAAAAAATTAGAAAAAAATGAATCATTCTCGTATGTTATTTGAATGGTCAACTATCAAAGTACTCCTCGGTCAAACTAGTATAATTTTCGAATAATATTTTTTAAATTTTTTTTTTGGACAATCCAACCGTACAGATGATGTTATATACTAATTTTAGTGATGTGTACAAAAAGTTAGAAAAAAAAACATTATTGTACGTGTTTATAATATAAATCTGCCAAAAGTTCTACTCCCTCTAACTATTATCGTTCCGATTGAACATGATCTATTTTTTCAAAAAACAAATTCGACGATCCAACCGTACGAATGATGTTATATACTAATTTTAGTTATGTGCACAAAAAATTAGAAAAAAACAAATCTTTCTTGTATGATATTTTAATGGTCAACTATTAAAGTACTACTTGGTCAAACTAGTATAATTTTTGAATAATTTTTTTTATATTTTTTTTGGACTATCCAATCACACGGATGATGTTATATACTAATTTTATTGACGTGTACAAAAAGTTAGAAAAAGAAAATCATTCTTGTACGTGTTTATAATATAAATCCGCCAAAAGTACTACTCCCTCTAACTATTGTCGTACAGATTGAACATGATCTATTTTTTAAAAATTTTCTCGACGATCCAACTGTACGAATGATGTTATATACTGATTTTAGTGATGTGCACAAAAAATTAGAAAAAAATGAATTATTCTCGTATGTTATTTGAATGGTCAACTATCAAAGTACACCTCGTCAAACTAGTATAATTTTCGAATAATATTTTTTTAAATTTTCTTTGGACAATCCAACCGTACAGATGATGTTATATACTAATTTTAGTGATGTGTACAAAAAGTTAGAAAAAAAACATTATTGTACGTGTTTATGATATAAATCTGCCAAAAGTACTACTCCCTCTAACTATTATCGTAACGATTGAACATGATCTATTTTTTCAAAAAACAAATTCGACGATCCAACCGTACGAATGATGTTATATACTAATTTTAGTTATGTGCACAAAAAATTAGAAAAAAATAAATCATTCTTGTATGATATTTTAATGGTCAACTATCAAAGTACTCCTTGGTAAAACTAGTATAATTTTTGAATAATTTTTTTTATATTTTTTTTGGACAATCCAACCGTACAGATGATGTTATATACTAATTTTAGTGATGTGTACAAAAAGTTAGAAAAAAAATCATTATTCTATGTGTTTATAATATAAATCCGTCAAAAGTACTACTCCGTCTAACTCTTGTCGTACAGATTGAACATGATCTATTTTTTAAAATTTTTCTCGACGATCCAACTGTACGAATGATGTTATATACTCATTTTAGTGATGTGCACAAAAAATTAGAAAAAAATGAATCAATCTCGTATGTTATTTTAATGGTCAACTATCAAAGTACTCCTCGGTCAAACTAGTATAATTTTTGAATAATATTTTTTAAAATTTTTTTTTGGACAATCCAACCGTACAGATGATGTTATATACTAATTTTAGTGATGTGTACAAAAAGTTAGAAAAAAAAACATTATTGTACGTGTTTATAATATAAATCTTCCAAAAGTTCTACTCCCTCTAACTATTATCGTACCGATTGAACATGATCTATTTTTTCAAAAAACAAATTCGACGATCCAACCGTACGAATGATGTTATATACTAATTTTAGTTATGTGCACAAAAAATTAGAAAAAAACAAATCTTTCTTGTATGATATTTTAATGGTCAACTATTAAAGTACTCCTTGGTCAAACTAGTATAATTTTTGAATAATTTTTTTTATATTTTTTTTGGACTATCCAATCACACGGATGATGTTATATACTAATTTTATTGACGTGTACAAAAAGTTAGAAAAAGAAAATCATTCTTGTACGTGTTTATAATATAAATCCGCCAAAAGTACTACTCCCTCTAACTATTGTCGTACAGATTGAACATGATCTATTTTTTAAAAATTTTCTGGACGATCCAACTGTACGAATGATGTTATATACTGATTTTAGTGATGTGCACAAAAAATTAGAAAAAAATGAATTATTCTCGTATGTTATTTGAATGGTCAACTATCAAAGTACACCTCGTCAAACTAGTATAATTTTCGAATAATATTTTTTTAAATTTTCTTTGGACAATCCAACCATACAGATGATGTTATATACTAATTTTAGTGATGTGTACAAAAAGTTAGAAAAAAAACATTATTGTACGTGTTTATGATATAAATCTGCCAAAAGTACTACTCCCTCTAACTATTATCGTAACGATTGAACATGATCTATTTTTTCAAAAAACAAATTCGACGATCCAACCGTACGAATGATGTTATATACTAATTTTAGTTATGTGCACAAAAAATTAGAAAAAAATAAATCATTCTTGTATGATATTTTAATGGTCAACTATCAAAGTACTCCTTGGTAAAACTAGTATAATTTTTGAATAATTTTTTTTATATTTTTTTTGGACAATCCAACCGTACAGATGATGTTATATACTAATTTTAATGATGTGTACAAAAAGTTAGAAAAAAATCATTATTCTATGTGTTTATAATATAAATCCGTCAAAAGTACTACTCCGTCTAACTCTTGTCGTACAGATTGAACATGATCTATTTTTTAAAATTTTTCTCGACGATCCAACTGTACGAATGATGTTATATACTCATTTTAGTGATGTGCACAAAAAATTAGAAAAAAATGAATCATTCTAGTATGTTATTTTAATGGTCAACTATCAAAGTACTCCTCGGTCAAACTAGTATAATTTTTGAATAATATTTTTTAAAATTTTTTTTTTGGACAATCCAACCATACAGATGATGTTATATACTAATTTTAGTGATGTGTACAAAAAGTTAGAAAAAAAATCATTATTCTATGTGTTTATAATATAAATCCGTCAAAAGTACTACTTCCTCTAACTAGTGTCGTATCGATATGGCATGATATATTTTTTGAATTTTTTTTTCGACGATCTAACCATACGAATGATGTTATATACTAATTTTATTGATGTGTACAAAAAATTAGAAAAAAATGAATCATTCTTGTATGATATTTTAATGGTTAACTATCAAAGTACTCCTTGGTCAAACAAGTATAATTTTGAATATTTTTTTAAATTTTTTTTTTGGACAATCCAACCGTACAAATGATATTATATACTAATTTTAGTGATGTGTACAAAAAATAAGAAAAAAAAAATCATTCTTGTATGTGTTTATAATATAAATCCGCCAAAAGTAGTACTCCCTCTAACTAGTGTCGTACCGATTGAACATGATCTTTTTTTTAATTTTTTTTCGATGATCCAACCGTACGAATGAATCTGGATCGTGCCTCGTTACAGGAAGCAGCACTTTTACTACGTTTTTGTTAAAATCTCGTACAACTCCACCTTTTTATTTTTTGTTTATTTTTTCCCAACACTAAAATGTGTGTCTATTATATTAATATTTCAAATTTTTGAATTTTTTTGTTTCAAATCAAATTTCTGATTTTTTTTTAGAATTTCATAATCTATAATCTCAAATTTCACTTCCCTCCCTTCATCTAAATCATATTACCACTTGTTAATATTTGATTTTCCCCTTTACTAAAATTTCACTTCCGCCAAATTTCATTTCCCTCCTCGCCAAAATTTCATTTCCCCCTCTATCTTCTCATCCTCCCCTCTTATCTTCTCAGTCACATAAACACTCACCCATCTGTTTGAACACTCGCATAAACATACAAACACACACAAATTTAAACACTCGTATAAACATACAAACACAAATTGAAACCCTAGTTCTTCATCTCACCATTATGAAACACGCACCCATAGCTCTAAGTAATAACTCGAGACCCAGTTCATACAACCATCCATTCATAGGTTGAGAATCAGTTTCGCGGTTCCAATTCATACGAAACCCCCATCTACTTGAAGCAATCCATTTTTCGATTCAATTAGTAAGTTTCAATCTATTTGATGAAATCTGTTTCAATTCGTAGTTTGATTCAATTAGTAAGTTTCAGTTGGGCACAATCTGTTTGATGAAATGTCTCAACTAATTCTCCGACTGTGTTACTTTGTTTCCGAGGTCAGTTTATTATGTTCAACTTCCTTACATCTTTGTTTCCCTGTTTGTTTGTTTTTAAGATTCTGAAATGTTAAATAAATTTTCATTCTTCTTAGGAGGGATAGTTTTATCACACACAGAGCGTTCTGTGATGCATTAGCAGCAGAAATTGGTAAATAGCCAGTTGTTGTTGCTTCTACCTCAGGAGAAGATCTGATGCCTCAGAATGTTGGTTCATTACCTCCATCGCCACCTTCAATTCCTAATCCCAGTCCAGGTAAATATGGTGCCATGGGAACCTTCATCAGTATTGGTGCAATAGGTACCTGAGAATTAGAAAGTATGATATTGAAATGCTGTAGGTCTCTCATTTATATCTTCAGTTTGTGAACTGCATGCACCTGCATATGTCGGTGATCAATAATCTTGTTGTGACTTATCCTTCACTCATCTTAGGCTTTTCTTAACATTACGTTAGTTTTTCACTTGTGTTTTCAGTTTTCTATCTGGGTTTGTCTAAATCTGAATGCATATGTTAGCCTGTTTATTTGTTATCAGTACAGTGCATAATGAAATGATTTACGTGAGAGGAATAAAGTAGTTCTTGGTATTTAGGAGAAACATAAATTCTGTTTCACATTTTGCTGCCTGTTCGGTCTCAGTTGTACGCATAACATGCTCAGGCAAGTGTTGGTGCTCATATCTGATACATGTAAGGTTATTCTGCAGGAGCAAAAGAAGTTGCTGAAGAAGATGATTTGTTTATATTAGTGGCTCCTCAAAATGCTGTTGGGAATTGTATAATCGATGTCAGGCACTGAAAAGAGCAAATGCTTTCAAATTTCTGAAATTAACATGTTCCAACTTTATACCTAAATGTTCACAAGCACCAAGTTTGAATAACACAGGATCTACAGGCCATGACCGATGCTGCAGGAAAACGACCCGTCGTTCTTATAAATCCTAAGCTCAAGGTTGAACTCTGGTTCTGCTTATCGGAATATACATTTCAAATGAACTTTAAGATACGCCATGTATCATAAGGTTACAGTTTTCTACCTCAACTCACCTGAACAAAGTTAATATCTATTTCTAACATCCACATGATGACATCCCATGAAACTGAACATTTAAAAGGTATAAGTGCTCGAACAGAAACCATATACTTATAAGTGACTTAACAAATCTTCATGCGGTACACCTTGAGAACAAAACCTTTTGTAGTACTAGGTTGATGATGCACCATGAGTTTGCTGGCCTATGTTTACTTATGAGTTGGGATGCTAGGAATGTTAGGAAATAGGACATTATGGAATTGGTCATCATCATGTGACTGGCATTTTTTCCCTGCTTGATTAGGATTTACCGGCTTCAAGTGGTATCATGCAAGTAAGGACATGTCAATACGCCATAAATGGAAAACTAGTTGATCTTCTTCGAGCAACTTATAACGATTTTGTTTTATCTACTAGACAATGGGCCGTGATAAGAGATTGGAGTATGCTACAAAATTTGAAAATTGCTACCTCTTCCGGCTTCTCTACGAAGCAGGAAGTCAGTATCCAATTGTGGGTGTTCTTAGGTGATATATAGGGTACACTAGCTTGAGTGTGATTTCTATTTAGTAACTCTGAGTACTACCTGGATATTTGGTTATAATTTCTATGTACCAGGTTCTGAGCATGAGTAGTCTGGGCAGAGCGGGTGCTGTGGCACAGTGTGTCAGATGGTCCATTGCAGTCAATTGAGGTAGCATTTAACTAGTTAAACTTTTTGTGACTATATATTTTTCTATTTGCTGCAGAAGCCCTTATTGTATCTCTTTATTTCAGAGTTTCTTTTATACTTGCTTAACGCTTTCACAATTTATCTAGGGGGCATTATTGAAAATGGAGGTGACTGTCCTGTTTGGGAGAACTGGTCAAATGATGACACAGAATAGGAAGTAGCTAAACTCATGAAAGAAGATGTTGGAGCTGCCATGCAGTTCCTGCATTCCAAAGCACTATGTATCATGCCGGATATATCCTACTAATCAGTCCGACATCTCTGTTGTCAAGCCTGAACCTCCACCTCTGTTATTTGTTGGTCATTAGGAGACTGGTAAATGCCTCAAAGCTCAAAGGGATTTTTTTATATAAAAGACACAAGTTTCATCCTTTTATTAGGGATGCAGAGAATTAAACAGGCTTTAGTTGAACTCCAGAAGTATGCATGTGTGTGGTTCTTGTCAATATTTGAACATAATATTTCAATCAAAGTTTGTATCACCTATTCAAATTCTGAAGATGTGATTTTATGTTCAAATAGTACACGTGGGCTTCACTAGAAGCATTAGCAGAGGCAGCAGGAATAAAGAATGGGGAAAAGTTGGACCTCATGATGCTGGGCACTACAACCAATTTCTTGAAGATACCGACTTCTTTAGGACAGATGGAACATGGAACATGGAACATCAAAAACGGGGAATTCTTCCTTGAATGGTATTTAGGAAAGCTTCTTCACATTGTAATTTAGACGATGGTAGTGGTACTTTGTTGGGAATTGGTACCGTTAGTAGCTTTGTAGCGATGAATATTGATTGGTAGTTTTTGTTATGAATATTGGTTAGTTGCTAGTATTGTATAAACTCAAATTTTTGTTGTAAATAAAGTGTTGTTTCATTTCTCGTTAGCCAATGTTATCATCTTTTAGAAACACTTGTGGAAAATATCATCAAACAATTGAATGTTTCGGGACATGTTTCAAGAAACCATTGTACCAAAAAGAGTTGACCATTGTAAAACCATTGTCTATAAGTAAAATATACAATCCTAGTAAAACTAAACTATTGTGTGAAAATAACCAAAACAAGCATCTGGTGTTCAAAAAACACTTGTGCATTTTGTTTGTAACAACACTTTTAAAGCTACAAAACATTGTACAAAAAGCATGAAAGACAACGAATTCTATCACATGTGAACGTTGTGTGAATGTTGGCTTTGCATGCCTCTGATTCACCAAAACAGTTGTGCACATTAAAATCCTACAACATTCAAAATTAACCAAACAGTTGTAATATCACCATAAGAACAACGCTTTATACCATAAGTGTTGTGGTTTCTGGGTGTGCTACAACGCTTTTGGAGCCTGGTATGGTGTTGTTCCGGATATCAGACAACGATTTTTGTACCGTTGTGTGATGTTGGTAAGAGACACCTGCTCGATAGACAACGCTATTCCAGGGCATCAGACAACGGGCAATAACCATTGTATATTTCAGTTTTCCTTGTAGTGAATGAATTACCTTAATCGAACAAAAGGAAAAGGAAAAGGGGATGAACAAAGACACAAAAGGGGAATTGAACATACATTTACCAGGGATTGAAGTTTTCTCATCTCTGTTGCTCGATTTGGTCGCCAATTTTGTTGCTCGCTTTGGTCGCCAATTTTGAGAGTGTAAATTAGGTCTTGTGTCTGCACTGGCCCGTGAGACTGTGTATTTATATTTTTCACAAAAAATTTAAAAATACTATCTTCGGGGAATTACATGTAAATAAAAGGAGAATTAAGGGGAATTACGTTATAATATATATATATATATTTTCTTAACAAAAAAATTTATATTTATTAATAAATACTTATGTGTATATATTAGTTATATTATTTACAATAAAAATTTAATGGAGTAAGTAGTATTTACCTAAATGATAGCTAAAAAATACTAATCGGATGCATCGTTGTAGTTATCTTCATCACAATTATTGCTATCTTCGGTTTGCGAAGATACATCTTCATTTTCGGTTTCATATTCAATTTCTTCCTCCGGAGTCCCGTTACCGTCATCTAAATCTACTACAACTCTACTTTCATCATTTAAATGCGTAGGAATGTCATTTGTATTAATATCACTTAGATGTGTGGGTGTATCATCTTGGAAAGGTTCTTGATGTGATACCGGAATTTGAGAAAGTTCAACAAGTGGTCGAGCTTTTACTTTGCATACAACTAACCAATCGATCTTGTCTCGTCTAAGACTTTGGGACTTGCAATAGTAAACTTGCATGGCCTGCATTGCTAGTATAAATGGCTCATACACCCTCAGTCTCCTTCTTTTATTGACCTCAATTAAATTATAACGAGGATGAACTCTTGTTCCAACATTAAGTGTAGGATCAAACCATTCACACTTGAACAACACTGTTCTGTTAAATGGACGGCGAGGATACTCGACAATCAAAATCTCTTCAATTACCCCAAAGTAATCATTAGGTGTCTCGCTATAATTCGATCCCTTGATGCATACTCCACTGGTTAATGTTGACTTGTCAGCTCCATATTCCCGAGTATGAAATTTATACCCATTCACATAGTAGATTGGTACGGACTTAACCGAACGAAGAGGTCCAAATGAAAGGACCCGAATATATTCATTTGAAACCAGTGATGGATTTTCATCCTAAAATTATCAGTGGTGGCAATTATAATAAGAGAATGTTATAACCGAACATTATCTAATATTAATTAGAAAAATATCAAATAACTTACATAGTTTTTAAACCACATGGCAAATTCATTTTTTAAGCACTGATCAACTTCAACACTACTTATATATGGATTGCGTTCCCGAAGTTGATTTATGAAAATCCTAATTACAGAAAAAAATAATTAGATAACATGACCATTCATTAATAGAGACAACTAAGCATGTGTATATGACAAAATAAACTTACCCGGTATATGGTCCAACCTCTGGACAATTAAATAAGATATAATTATGAGCTGCCATATATTCTCGATCATCAAGATAACGAGTACTAACACTCCCATGTGAACGTCCGGGATGAGAAAAGATAGAAATGTTTCCTCCAAAACTATCTTCACCTATAGTAGAAGCACTTCTGGGAACTTTTCTATGTTTTGTTTGAACATGTTGCTGAAAGTAATGTGAGCAAAAAGTGGAAGCTTCCTCAACCAAAAAAGCATTGCATATTGATCCTTCAACCCGAGCTTTATTTTTCATATTATTCTTCAAGTGGCGTAAAAATCTTTCGAAAGGATACATCCAACGATACTGTACAGGACCTGCAATGCATGCTTCATATGGCAAGTGCACTAAAAGATGTTCCATTGAGTCAAACAATGCTGGTGGGAATATGCGCTCTAACTTGCAAAGTATAACAGGAATTTGTTCTTCAAGCCTCCGCATTTCACTTATCTTTAAATTAGTCGAAGTGAGATCTCTGAAGAAAAGGTTTAATTCTTTGATAGCTTCCCAAACATTATTCAGAAGAAATTCCCGAAAAGCAATCGGAAGAAGTCGTTGCATAAACTCGTGACAATCATGACTCTTCATTCCAAATAACTTGTATTTTTTCATATTGATGCAGCGCCCCATATTTGACACATATCCATCTGGAAATTTGAGATCTTTCAAACACTCACACACTTTTTCTTTACCCTTCTTGTCCAAGCTATAACATGCTTTCGGATACTTTCCTGTCGACTCATCATATGCTAACTCTGGCCTTCGACAAATCTTTGCAATATCATCTCTTGCCTTAGAATTATCTTTGGTCTTTCCTTCAATAGTCATGATAGTGTTAAAAATATTGTCAAAGACATTTTTCTCAACATGCATAACATCAAGGTTATGTCTAACATTCAATGCCCTCCAATATAGCAAATCCCAAAAGATACTTCTTTTTTTCCATCCACAACTGTAAGATTTGATGATTTTAGCATTGTGCTCTTCACTTCCCAATTCAGTAATTTTCATCAACCCAAACATCTCAATTTCTTGCAATACATCTTCACCCCTTCTCACTGGTGGGGCCGACTCAGTCACTATATTTCCTTTTGTAAACCAGTTTTTATTCTTTCGAAATGGATGATTGGTAGGTAGAAATTTTCGATGATTATCAAACCATGTAGTCTTTCCACCATGTGAAAGATTATAAGCATCATGATCATGAGCACAATGAGGACAAGCTAAATGACCAGTAGTTTTCCATCCAGACAAAATTGAGTAAGTAGGGAAGTCACTGATAGTCCACATCAACGCAGCTCGCATGCGAAAATTTTGTTTCAAAGAATTATCCCAGGTCTCCACCCCATCTTCCCATAACATTTTCAACTCAACAATTAATGGTTGAAGGAAAACATCTATCTTTTGTTTTGGATTTTTTGGCCCAGGCACAAGTACAGACAAAAACAAGTACTGTTCTTTTGAACACATCCATGGGGGTAAATTATAAGGAGTCACTATAATTTGCCAAGAAGAATATTGTCTGCCCGTTTCAGGAAATGGTTGAAACCCATCAACCGAAAGTCCGAGTCTAACATTTCTTATCTCTGAGGAAAATGAAGGGTGTGCTCTGTCAAATTGTTTCCACTCCTCTGAATCTGAGCAATGACGCATCACATCTTCTTCTTGATGATGTTCGGCATGCCATCTCATATGGGCTGCAGTAGTCGGTGAAGCATACAGTCTTTGTAATCTCGGTTCCAATGGAAAATAGATCATCCTTTTAACGGGCACTTTCTTTTTCTTCTTTTTGGATCTTCCAGTTTTGACTTTGTATCCTCCTTGTGAACAAAACTTACACTCCTCCAGGTTGATGTCTTCCCCCCAATATATCATACATCCGTTAACACAACAATCAATTTGCTCGGAAGGAAGTCCCAATTCTTCCATATACTTTTTCGTACTATAAAAGCTGTCAAGAAATGTAATATTTTGAGGCAAGATGCCTTTGACAAACTAAGATGTCTGATCATAACATGCCTCTGACCAATGATGGTCTGATTTCAAACTCAACAACTGAGCCATGGCAGACAACTGAGAAGTTTCACACCCTTCATATAGCTCTCTCTTAGATGATTTTAAAGTATCATAAAACTTTTGTGTTTCTGCATTAGGCATCTCCGGATCAAAACTTGGACCAGCAGCATCCATCACCATGTTGTACATTAGGTTATCTTGGGCATCGGAGTCATGTCTAGAGGATTGTCCACCACTTTGTCCAACAATATATGGTTCTCCATGTCGGTTCCATACATAATAATCACGTACAAACCCATTCTTCATTAAGTGCAATTTTACTGTCTCTGCATTCCAAAATCCACCATGGTTCCGACACTTCGAACAGGACATTGAATGTTTGTCCCATTCAAGGATGAAGGTCGAGATATAACATATTGCATAAAATTTTCCAACCCATTTAGAAAAACTGGATTTAAACATCCTCTATTATCTTTTCTTTGGTACATCCAAGCTCGATCATTATTCATGTTCAATTTTTTTTTACCTACAAAAAATACAACATTCATAAAAAAATATAGTCTATACCTATAATTTGGACTAACTAACATGAGCAAAATATAAATATATTTATCATATAATTTAATTATTAAATAACTAATATGATTTATTACCTAGTAAATAACTAAGCAACATGCATCACAAGATAAAGCTCACAAAATTAATCACAAGATAAAGCCCACAAAATTAATCACAAGATAAAACCCACAAAATTAACACAAAGTTAAGAATTCTAAAAATAAGACCCAAAAAATCAACACATATATATATGTCATAAAAACCAATTTTCATAATCATAATTAAAAATTAAACTAAAAACAATAACTCTGTAGGGGATAATAATGTTAATTACCTTAATTAGGCGAGGTGAAGAGGTTCAGCAGGAGAAGCCAGAGTGTTCTGCTATGTTTTTTTAGTGTTGTTGTGTTTTGATACGAGTAGTGGGATGCTTTTTTTTTTTATAAGCCAGATTTTTATTATAATGAGCGAAAAAGCTATTACAAGTTGTGGAGCAACCATTGTAATAAAATAACACTGATACGAGTGGTGGGATGCTTGTTCTGTTAGTTGGATGAGACAGTTCCATAGTAATTGATGGTAGGTCCATAGTAATTGATAGTAATCGATGGTAGTCGATACTAATTGTCGGTAGATGGAATATTAAATGCAACAATCAAATTATAACGGATTAGTAACGGAAATATTTCAAACTATCACCAAGAAACTGGTTCTTCAAACTATCTCAGTCTCTCCTTGGCATGCGGTTCACACAGGCAAAAGCTGATTATAGTTTGTTCATTAAACAATCTGAGACTTCCATACTCTTGATACTGGTGTATGTAGATTATTTACTGATTTGTGGGAATGATATGCCTCAAATCACTCAATTCCAGTCCATGTTATCTCAGATGTTTAATATGAAAGACCTAGGCCCAGTCAGCTATTTTCTTGGCATTGAAATTAATAGATCACATAATGGCTTTTTTCTGTCCCAAAAGAAATATATTACTGATATACTGCAAGATTTTGGTATATAGAATGTCAAGCCACTATAACTACCAATGGATTGTCACCTGAAACTTGTAGCTGATAAAGGAGACTTGCTGCCCTCTCCAACTACTTATCAAAGGCTTCTAGGGAAACTAATATATCTTACAATAACCAGACCTGATATAGCCTTCACAGTTCAGTTATTGTCTCAATTTATGCAGGCCCCTACAACAGTGTATATGCAGGCAGCAAAACGACTTCTAAGATACTTCTTCTCAGGGAATTCTGTTGGCTTCAAGTTCAGCTGCCCATTTGACTGCTTATTATGACAGTGATTGGGCAAGTATCCCTATAACTAGGAGATCAACCACTGGCTATTGCATCTTCCTTGGTGAGTCCCCAGTCTCTTGGAAAACAAAGAAACAGATAGTAGTTTCTAGGTCCTCTACAAAGGGAGAATACAGAGCTATGGCTCTTACATCCTGTGAAGTTACTTGGCTGTCATCTTTACTTAAGGATCTTGGTCTCAAAAATTTGCCTCCTACTATTCTCAAATGTGACAACCAAGCTGCATTGGCAATGGCTGCAAATCCTGTTCTTCGTGAGAAAACCAAGCATGTTGACATAGACTGTCACTTTGTGAGGGATAAGATCAAGGAAGGCACCATCACCACCTCTCAAGTGGCATCCTCAAACCAAATTGCTGATATTATGACAAAGATTCTCTCATTCAAGATGCATAACAGTCACAATTCAAAGCTTGGATGGCAACCACAGTCACCTTCTTAAGCTTGAGGGGGAGTATTAAGGCCAGCAAGGTATATTTCCAACACTGTTTTTTTTACTGTTACTATGCTCCAGTTTACTGTCTGTTTACTTACCTTTTTGTCTTATCTACTTTACCTATTCTCTAGCACCACCATGTTCTCGTGACTAGGCTAGTTCGTTGTAGACATTTGTCTTGTATTGCACCTATATATTGGCTGTTATGCATCTTATCCTAGCATGATTGCAAAGCAATAATATCAACTCATCTATATGTGCTCACTCTATTTGCATCTAGTGATAACTATTAGCTTTCATCTATCTTTTTGATAAAGTTATCATGTGAATTGCTGAGTCCAATACATTTAGTTGACCTTAAATGACCAGTAAAAATAAACAAAACCTAAAAATTGAATTTATTTTTTTAAAATCCAAATTTTAAATATTAAAATAATAATGAAAATCAATTTCATAGTTGTAAGATTTTCAAATCAAATTATTTATTTTTAACATCCCACATATTAGACTAGCACTTGATGAATTGTTGAGTCTAATATATTTGATTGTAGGCTCAAATGATACATTCAATTATTCGGAGTCCAACCCATGCTAACTAGCTAGAAGAATGTAGAATGTTCTAGAATATTCTTAAATAGCACGTGCACGTGGAAAGATGCTGTTATAAAATGTTAAGATTGTGTTCACTCAAACATAGCAGGGAATAAACGAATACTTGTCCTAATAAAAAGAAGATAAACACCCAATTTTATTCCTCTCAAAACACCAGCTGCAAGTCCAACTCAGTCATACAGACAGCCCCAGACCTCCAACTAGCTAGCTAGCATTGGTTGCATTGGAGATTTGAAGGTAACATTTCATTCTTTTTATTCAAAAGTGCCTTTAAATTTATTTGTACTTTCACCATTTTAGAGATTTTACTTTTGATTGATCCTCAATTGATGGTTATGTCCTATGTATATATGCACTCCATTTCATTTTGATAGTGTTATCTTCAAATTTGGAAGAGTTTACATGAATTTGTTTAAATTATAGGTGTGTATGAGATCAGAGATTGAAATAATAAGTCTTCAATGTTTTAACAACTAAAATTCTGTAAGTTCATGGGGTAAAATGCTTTTAATATCTCTTATTCATTGGTTGTAGTGTAATAATATTTTTAAGATATATTTATACTTTGCTTTTTGTATTTAATTAGGGAGTTTATCCATTCTTGATTTTTCGGAATTTTGAAAATTCAATTATATTGAATTTAGATTTTAAATAGTCAAATAAAATGTAAAAGCATTCAATCAGTATTTTATAATTATTTTAAAATTTTAAATTTTTTAGTTAAGATTTTAAAATTCGTTGATATTCAATCAAGATTTAAAATAATTCTTTAAAATATTATGATATACAAGAAATCGTGGATATTATTGAATATAAATATTATTGAATTTTGATAAATTTATTAGTTGTTTTCATATATATTTTTAAACATCAACTAAATCTATAAAATATCAAAGGATTCTACTAAAATTAGCAAGACCCTACATCAATTTTATATTTCACTTCAAACTATATTAAATTCTATGTAAATTTGAAATTAACAACAATTTTTAAAAATTAATATATTATTATTTGACAACTAAAATATTTCAAAATTTTAATTGAAGAATATATGTAAATTATACTATTTAATTTTAAAACCAAATCAACTCTATCAAAAGATTAAGACAGTACATATATATTTTAACATTAATTGATTTCTTTTGGTCAACCAAACCCCCCGCCACCGCCCCCTTTCCCTGGGTATGTATATGTTTCTATATGCGTGCTTCTACAAATGTAAGGAGTGTTATGGTCACTTTTGAGCAAATGTTGTATGTCATTAACTTGAAATTTTCATGTCGCACAGGTGTAGATTTTCGTGAGCTTGAGAGTCTTGGATATATTGGTAGTACTATTGAAACATAATGGCATGCTCGAAGTACGCTCTTCCTGACGCGATGACTATGGAAATACTTAAAAGGGTTCCAGTGAAGTCATTGCTGCGGTGTAAGTCAGTTTGCAAGTCGTGGCTATCTATTTCTTCAGACCCCGAATTTATTAAAGATCACGCTTGCTACCAACAGAGTTGGACAGAGAAGGAACCTTCACTATTGATGGTTGGTTTTACAGCATATTACTCCCTACATCCGCTAGTCCCTCCCGACTTTAAGTGTTACCTATATGAGCCACAGCACTTCACAGTTGTTGGTTCCTGTAATGGAATTATTTGTCTGGTATACGACATACATTGTTACCTCTGGAACCCTGTAACCAAGAAGTGCAAGGAAGTTCCTCAATTTCCTCGTTATCAACAGGCTATGGTGGATATAAAGCATGCAGGTAATCTAGCCTTTTATTATGATACTACCGCCAATGACTACATGGTTCTTCGGCTGCTGTGCGAACAAGAAACTACCGGCGGGTTACCAATTTTGCAGCTGTACTCCACAAATGCTAATTCTTGGAGAGAAATTCACGTTCATGACCCATCGCCAACAAAAGTTATGTCTTATCCATATCTAAAACTTGGTCCTGTTATAAATGGAGCGATATACATGGGTCGTATGGAATATGTTGTTTCCTATGATTTGCACAGCGAGATGTGTACGGTGGTCCAAACCCCAAGTTCCATGATAAGATACTCTGATATTTTGGATTTTGAAGGTTCTGTTGCTGTCATCTTTGGATCCACATGTCAAGGATCAGAATTTAGTCTATGGACAATAGATGACATTCATGGCAAGGTCTCTTGGACTAAGAAGTTTACTATTGTTCACGATAACATGCGTTGGATATATTCTTGTTTGGGTGGTGGGATGCTTTATGGAAGAACAATTGAAGATACTGCTGTGTTCTTCATGTATGACTACAGAAAGAAAGATTTAAAAAATATACCACTTCCGGAATGGAGGCTGAGAACATTCCTTAAACACACAGGGACACTTGCTTCCATTGGAGGGCTAGATCAAGATTTATACGATTTCAATAAAGAAATGCCCTTGATGTAGTTGGTGTTTCGAAATTTGTTGTTGGGCGTGTTCAATTAGACATATATTGAAATTTTGCTCGTGATTTGTTCACCAGTTTTAGTTTGGGTGTATTGTACCTGCATTCATACGCAAGGTAATTAATTTATTTTGCTTGCTTCAGTTTATGCATCCTTGCTATTGTTGGATGTTTTAAAACTTGTTGCTGGGAGTGTTTTGTTACACATTGAAGTTCCGCTCTTGACTAGCTCAGGAGTTTGAGTTTGGGTGTATTTTAATATGCAAGGTAATTTTTTCGCTTGTTTTAGTATTTCAGAGTTTTGTTTCAACTTCAGTACTTTACAGTCTTAGCTCTATTTTCTCAGATGACTTGTCTGAGTTGGCTCTGTACTTAAATTCATATGGGTTGCCTTTTCATGCATCATCTCATCAAACTTCTGTGAGATCCATGTACTATAAGTTTACCCAATATGTAAAAAGCTTCAAATTTACCAATACTAATTTAATATATATGTCGAAATTCCAGCAACTTAAAATCTGTAATCTTTGTTGTAAACATGCACACAGCCTATGAAGAATTTTAATTTTTATCTAAATTAGAAGTTCTCAAAAACCGTCATATCTTTAAAAGATTTTTCATAACTTTTGACATCTTTTAATTACTAAGATTATCAATCAAAAAATGTATATATATAGAAGGATAGTTTGCGGCTTAGATCCACTGTACCCTAATTCTTTTTCAAGAAGGATTTATCCTACTTTCATAGTTCTACATCCCTCCAGACTAGCAATTTCCTAATACATGAAACAAATACACATGGAATATTGTACTTTACAACTTAGCTTTGTAACTCTTGTGGTTGCGTAAATAACCTCTAGCATGCACAATTGGTTGAACAAGAAAAGTGTTGGGTCACTGTAATTAACTTAGAAATAGTATATATTAGTGAATTGTGTTTAGGCCTAATTGAACTTAGTATGTAGTTAGGTCCATATGTACTCTATTCCCTTAATGGGCCTAGAAGCCCAAACATGTAAATAGATTATAGCTTACTCTCCAAGTAAAGGGAGAGAGGGAGGAGGACCCACTTGGATCTCCTATAAATAGACTTGTACCTCCTTACTTGAAAGAGGATGCAAGTTTGTAGAAAAAGAGGGTCTCCTATGTATTGTGAGATAAATTAATAAAATACACATTTTGATCCTTGTTTGCTTGATTATCTTTAATTATTCGACTCCCATAATATCTCACGATCATCATTTGGCGCTAGAAGGAGCTTTTCTGCTAAAGTTACATCATGAAAAATGGATATGGAAGATGAACAACCAGTCGTTCGACGTCTCACGGAGGAGGAAATACGAACAGTCCAAAGTGAGAACGCTGAAGCCACACGTACATCACTCCAGCCACGTCGGCTGTTTTCTACATCGAAAAATAATGAAATACCAGAGGGATCCTAGAGACCCCCTGATACAGAACATATCACAGATAAGAAAAGACGACGACCTGACACCCGCACTCGGGTCCTAACAGCTTCGGGGAAACAGGTGTTGACGAGCGACGCTCGCCTTCACCTCGAGAGAGTTCGAAGACAGAATGTTGGAATGGAAATCGAGGAGGATACAGAGGACTTATACAGCTCGGACGATGAGCTCATAGCCCTCGAGACTCAAAGAAATAGGCTGGAGGAGAAGCTGGAAAAGAGAAAATAAATAAGACGCCTCCAGCTCGAATTACAGCAGACATCATTATCATCCCACTCCGCTGAGTATCAATCTAAAGGTCGTAACCCTGAAAATTACGACGATGAAATGAGCTACGAGGACGAAACAGAATCGAACAGGTCGCACCAGGCCCCCCCAATAAGAGGAAGCAAACTAGGTCCCAGGATGATACCTTATGGCAAAGTGGGTCAAGCGCATCTTACAGGTCGGAGGAGATCTCACAACTGCAAAATGATATAGAGATGTGTAAGAAATTCATTAGAAGTCATGCGGGCTCCGATGTTCCAACGGACAGTCCCCTTGCTTTCAGAATCGAAAAAGCGAAAATCAACAGGAACTTAAAAACTCCACCAATCGACCAATTTGACGGATTTACAGACCCGATTGAGTTCCTGAATACTTACGACGGGAGTATGATGTTTTTCGGACACTCGGAAGTCGCCCGATGCCTGTTCTTCTCCACCTGCCTCCGAGGCACGGCTCTCCGATGGTATAACAACAGGGTCTATAGACTCGTGGGACTCATTGAAGACTAAGTTTAGAGGCAGGTTCTCCAGCAATTACAAGGGCAGAAAGATCATGGCCTCGCTTATGACGGTTAGACAATGCTCCAACGAGTCCCTAAGAGGATTTTTAACCCGCTTCCGAGCTTAGGTCGCTGAAATTGCTAACCTCGTGGAAGAGCTCGCCATCAATTACCTCGCTGCGGGCATGGATAAACACCGACAAAGCTCTCTGTTAGAAGAGTAATTTGAAAAGAGCCCATGATCTCTCCAATCTGCTTTTCAGATCGTGGAACATAGAATGACACTGCAAGAGGCAGTTGGAAGCATACAATCTCCAAGACGACACTCTCAGAGGTGGGATAAAAATTCGAACTCTGCCTACAGATCTTCAAGGTCAGACCATAAAAGAGACAACAACTCCTACTCGAGACCCCGAGACAGGAGGAGTCCTCGATCAGAGCGAGCTCCTCGCTCCGATAGATCGTGGAAGCCTCGAGAAAAATTAGAAAAAGAATTCACAAAACTGATGATGGACAAAGCAACAATTCTCGCCATCATAAAGTCAGAGCCTGGCTATCGACCCCCGAGGCCGATGAAGCAGGGCAGGCCCCCAAGCTCCAAATATTGTGACTATCACGAGGATCATGGCCACACTACCGAGGCCTGTTTCCAACTCAGTTCACTCATTGAAGATAAGCTAAAACAAGGACAATCCATCCATTATATCGATAACGACGCCAATAACTAGCGAAATCGCCAGCATGACCCCGATAGGGTCATTGATGTCATTATTGGGGGCCATGTCACTGGAGGGTCCTCCAATAACGCTAAAAAATTATACGCCCGTGAGGTGTTTAGTGTTCACCCTGAACCACAAAAACAACAAAGGCCCTATCCCTCGCGGGTTATCTCATTCTCCGATGAGGACTATCCTCCTAAAATTGTTGAGCCCCATCAAGACACCATAGTAATTACGGCCAAAGTTGGAACCAACACTGCCAAAAAGATCCTTGTGGATAATGGTAGCACCGTCGATATCCTATATCACAGTGCTTTCTCCAGAATGAACCTCGGAGAACGAATATTGGAAAATGTGAACATCCCCTTGTACGGGTTCACAAGGAACGAAGTGAAGGTCGTAGGACCTATCGACCTCCCGGTCCTCTTTGGTTCTCTCCCATGCCAGACCTGGCAGATGGTGAAATTCCACGTTATTAACGCCGTTTCGAGCTTTAATGCCATATTGGGAAGAACGACTTTGACAGCCTTAAAAGCAATCACCTCCATCCCACATTTGAAAATGAAATTTCCAACGGACTCTGGCACCGGAGAGGTCATATATGACCAAGCCACGGTGAGACAATGTTATTTAACAATGGCCGTACCTAGGAAACAAACAAATTGAAGATAGCTCCATCAACCAGGTCATGGATATGGAGCCCTGAGATCTAATTGAAGTCCCGGGAGAGTCGAACTGCATACCGATGGAAGACACGGAGGAAATTTAAGTAATAATGGGCGACCCCTTAAAGGTCACTAAAATAGGGAAAGGCCTTAATGCCGATCTCCAACAAAAGATAATCGACCTTATTAGAGAATTCAAAGACATATTTGGCTAGGACCCGAAGGACATGCCGGGAATCCCCGAGGTCGTAGCACGCCATTCTCTCCATATTGACCCAAAATTTAGGCCAGTGTCCCAAAAGTAACGTGTTTTATTCCGAAGAAAAACGTAAAGCCATTGATGACGAGATCGATCAACGTCTCGAGGCAGGCTTCATCGAGCCTGTATAATTCCCAAAGTTGATCGCGAATGCGGTCTTGGTCAAGAAAAGCAATGGAAAATGGAGGATATGTGTAGACTACTCCGACTTAAATAGAGCCTGCCCAAAGACCACTATCCACTTCCTAACATCGACCAACTAATTGACGCCACTTCTGGCCATGAGCTCTTATCATTCATGTATGCCTTTTTCTGGCTATAATCAAATCAAAATGGATACCAATGACTGGGAGAAAATGGCATTTATCACCCAAAGACGTGTCTTTACTTACAAAAATATGCCTTTTGGGCTCATTAATGCGGGTGCAACATTTCAACAAATGATGGACACCATATTCGCTTCACAGATCGGGGAAAATCTACAAGTATACGTCGATGATATGATCGCAAAATCAAAAAAGGCAAAAGACCACGTTGCAGATCTCTGAGAAACCTTTGAGAATGTAAGGCGACACCAAATTTGATTGAACTTGGGAAAATGCTCTTTTGGCTTAACTACGGGAAAGTTTCTCGATTTTCTCCTTACTCAATGAGGTATCGAGGTGGGCCCCAAACAAATCAAGGCAATCCTTGACATGAAGGATCCCACCTCGTTAAAGGAGGTACAGTCCCTCACAGGGTGCATCGTAGCATTGAGAAGGTTCATTCCTCAATCCTCGAAGAGGTGCATTCCATTCTTTCAAGTAATAAAAGGGGCATCGAAACAATCAAAACTACTTTGGAATGAAGAATGTAAGAAGAGCCTCTCCGAGCTCAAAGCCTTTCTCACCTCACCCCCGATCCTAACAAGAGCATCGTCAGGCGAGCCATTAAGGGTATATCTCTCGGCCTGCGATCTTACTGTCGCGGCCGTCTTGGTCAAACATAACGAAAGGAAAGAAACCCCTATGTACTACATCAGTCACACTATACGCGACACAAAAATAAGGGCATCCTCAAGTAGAAAAATTGGTTTACTCCCTCGTGGCTGCTAGTAGAAAATTAAGACAATATTTTCAAGGACGGGAAATACAAGTGATGACCAATCAACCTCTGAAAAGAATATTGCATAAACCCGAAATGATAGGTCGGCTCGCAGCATGGACTATTGAGCTCAGTCGGTTTCATATCGTTTACAATCCTAGGACGGTAATGAAAGCCCAAGTCCTATCCGATTTTGTGGCAGAGTACAAATTCTCCGTGATAGACTCCTCAACAAACGAGTTTCCCAATAAGTTCACGAGACCATGGACACTCTACATCGATGGATCCTCAACAGCAGATTCTAGCGAAGCGGGAATAATTCTCTTAAGTCTAGATGCTTTTCATGTACAACAAGTATTGAGATTCGCTTTCCAAGCAACTAATAACGAGTCTGAGTACCCACTATGATTGAAGTTCATATGGGAATATGTGGAGAACACCTGGGTGGCAAAAACCTTTCTTTAAAAATCCTAAGGCAAGGTTTCTTCTGGCCAACACTCAGAAAATATTGTGAAGAATACGTAAAAAAATGCTCTCCATGTCAACCGCATGCAAATGTCAGCCATCGGCCTACAACAGCTCTTAACCCTGTGCTCGTGCCGTGTCCATTCTTCCAATGGGGTATCGACATGGTCGGACATTTTCTAGATGGTTTTCGTGTACAACAAGTATTGAGATTCGCTTTCCAAGCAACTAATAACGAGTCTGAGTACCCGCTATGATTGAAGTTCATATGGGAATATGTGGAGAACACCTGGGTGGCAAAAACCTTTCTTTAAAAATCCTAAGGCAAGGTTTCTTCTGGCCAACACTCAGAAAATATTGTGAAGAATACGTAAAAAAATGCACTCCATGTCAACTGCATGCGAATGTCAGCCATCGGCCTACAACAGCTCTTAACCCTGTGCTCGTGCCGTGTCCATTCTTCCAATGGGGTATCGACATAGTCGGACATTTTCTAAAGTCAAAGAATCAAGCACAATATATTGTGGTCGCTATTGATTATGTTACGAAATGGGTGGAAGCCAAACCTCTGGCCAGAATAAGGGAGAAGGAGATGATAGAGTTCTTCATGGAATACATCGTGTTTCGCTTCGGGGTGCCTAGGGTCGTGGTGACCGATAATGGGACACAGTTCGTAGGAGAAAAGTTTGAGAACACTCTCTCCGAGCTGAAAATCAGACACATCATCCGTGCTATACCCACAAGCGAACGGCCAGGTCGAGGTCACGAATAGAACCATCCTCCAAGGCATAAAAAAGAGAATAGAGGAGATCCCTCGTTGATGGGTTGACGAACTTCCCAACGTACTTTGGTCATATCGAACAACTTCGAGGACCTCTACAGGTGAAACGCCTTTCAGAATGGCGTATGGTACGGAGGCTGTGCTTCCTATGGAAATAACTTAGGATCACCTCGCATCGAGGTTTTTGACCCAGAAAGCTCGGCTGAAGGCCTACTCCTCGATAATATTCTGACAGAAGAAATACGGGACAATTCCAAAAAGGCGTCAGTGATCTACCAAAACAAGACAGCGAAGTACTTCGATCAAAAGATCAAAACAAGGAATTTCCAGGTCAACGACCTCGTCCTTCGAGAATTAGCCGCATCGCAGCCGACTTCAGTCGGGAAACTTACAGCACTGTGGGAAGGCCCCTATAGAATCAAGAGGGTGGTCATTTTCAAAACCTACGAGTTGGAATGCCTCGATGGCGAGCTCATCAAAAATTCATGGAACGGAATTCACCTTAGGAAATTCTATCAGTGAACTTTGTTGGTTTTCAGTAATCGCCCCCTACCCTTCATCTAAAAATTAGTCTAAGTGAAAAAGGGCTGATATGAGGTCCTCACTTAGATTCCATTTAAGTTATTGATAAAATTGCCTCCGATTTTTATTTCTCCATTACGAAATTCAATAGCTATGATAGTAATACGCATTATTTCCTGGCAAGTTAAAAACGTCAATGAAACAGTATATAAAGAGAGAGAGAGAGAGAGAGAGAGAGAGAGAGAGAGAGAGAGAGAGAGAGAGAGAGAGAGAGAGAGAGAGACAACGCGAGGCCCTCACTAAGACGTTCTTATATCACCAATAAAATTATACTCCTTGTTTTTACTTCAAAAAGAAAATTGCCTTCATGCTTATTCATTATACCCTTTCCTTTGCTAAAATAATACAAACCAGAACACTTATATCAATTCAATACGAAAAGTCTCTATAAAAATACCAACACGCTACCCACCCAAAGAGAGTAATATCCAAAATCAAAAATCAAATGATTACTCGAATAAGTGTATTACTCTTTTAAGACAAAAACCCTCAAATTAAGTTAAGTGAAACAAGAAAAGTTGAAAAAACATACCATCAAGTTCTCTCTCATAATTATAGGCTTTGCAAAGGGAGAAAATAATAAAGAATCATAGAGACCATCTTGTATAGGAAAACCAAGAAAACCAAAAATCAGGGATAAAATAACCACACTGAATTACTACGAATGAAAATCAAGATAGTGGAGAAATCAAAACTACAACCCTATAAATAAAACCTAGGAAATCAAGACAAAATGAAGAAGAAAATGTAGCCTAGACTAGCAATGGGAAAAACATATACCAGGCTATAAGCCAGGATAAAATCCCGCAGTTTGAACTAAAGCTCGCAAAACCTTAAAACAAATAAGTAACATTTAAGCCCGGAAGCTACAACAAGACATTCCAAAATGATATCAAAATAATAAAACAAAAAACCCAAGTCGAAAGATATATACAACTACTCAGGGCATCCCCTGGAAAATCCAATAAAATTTCAAACCAAAAGTTAACTTGCAGAATTCACAGGGCATATCCTGTTAAATAAGTTCGATAAATAATAATTAAAAGTTTTTCACAAACCAAACGAGGCATACCTCGCCTTCAATTATCTCCAGGAACTTCTCCATTGGCAACGGGTGGAATAGTCTTGGCTAGGTCGGCACAATAATCCTCGAAGGAGTGACCCACGAGGTCAACCCCGATAGCCTTTAAACGATTATAACAGTATCCGTACCCAACCCCAAGTGCCCTCTCCACATCGGCAACACCTTTTTCAACATCGACCTTCAAGGTAGCATTCTCGTCTATAAGCTCCTTCACTCTTTCCCGCTCACGACCAAAATCCTTCTCGAGGTCAACACATTTTCCCTGCTCCGAGTCAACAATAGCCTTAGCCTTAGTCAGCTCCTCAGTCAAACTGGACACTTTCTCCTTCAAAACACGGGATTCCTCTCTTAACAAAGTCTATTCGGAAAAATTCTTCTTTGCGGATTCGGTTTCCCGCTTCTCTACCTCAACAGCTCACTTTTCAACGTCAGCAACTCGACCCTTAATCTCGGACAACTCTTGATCAACCCGATCATTTCTTCAAAAATCAATATCAGTCTTATAGGCATTAACAATGTGAGTCAAGTCGGACAAGAACTGCAAAAACAAAAACAAAATAACCATATAAACGATACAAAAGTTTATAATTTAGCTAAAAAAGCTAGTAGAATGAAATAAGACCAAGGAAAAAAAAGATACCCGACCACCACGCGTCAAGCACCGTTTCACAATCTTGGCTCGAGACTTATCAACATAGGAACCCAAATCCTGGGGAAGATCAAACACCTGAAACACCTGCATAGGGGCATTTGGACCAGCAGTCCAACATTGCTTAGGAGAAACTTCCACTCGAACAAAAGAAATAGGGTCGGCCGGTTGCAAGATAGGAGGCATTTCAGTCACCTCATTGATAACAGGACCCTTGGAAACATTCTCATGACCCGAATCCTCACACCTCCTTAAAACAACGCGACAGGATGTCCCACTCTCACGATCTCGGGAACGCCTCCTTTTGCGAAGGACCACGTCTTCAATAATCACAGGTCCACCTATATCGTTCTCAACACCAGTACCAACAGCGACTTCAACACTACTAGGGTATACAGGCTTCAAAGCCACCCCACTTGTCCTCGTGGATGACCTGCCCCCATGGCCTTTATCGCAGTGGACTGTTTGGCTAGTAACATCAAAGCATGATCAATTCTTTCTTTCAAACCACTCGTAAAAATCGCTTTCAAAGACTCACCTGCAACTACAAGAAATAAAAATGCATAGTCAAGCTACCACACAAACATCAGTTAATCATAAAGATATGAAAAAACATATAAACACACTACTAGAAACAGGTCAATAGACATCGGCTAAAAACCGATGTCTGGCCATTTTCCAACCGATGTCTTTGTGGGTGTAGAGAAAGGTCAAACACTTTTCACATCGGTTTTGAACCGATGTCAAAGACAACTTAAGACATCGGCTGGTCCTTGCCTTTTACATCGGTTAGTAACTGATGTCTATGCTGGTTTCTAACATCGGTTTGCTTATGCAACTGAGGTTTAAGGTGTACAATAGACATCGTTTCTTGCTTGAAACCGATGTAAAAGATGATCTTAGACATCGATTAAAAACCGATGTAAAAGAGGGGTACCTTTCTCTACACCCACAAAGACATCAGTTAAAATTTTCCTTCACATCAGTTCTTAGCCGATGTCTAGATCCTTTAACATCAATTGAAATTAAAAACTGATGTCTTTGTTCACATCAGTTCTTAGCCGATGTCTAGATCCTTTAACATCAATTGAAATTAAAATAATACTAAAATGAATGCTGTATTGATGCAACTTATCTATCCAAAACTCAAACACTTATGAAAATAACAAAAGCTTCATTATCATTATCAAAAAAATTTAGTATATTTTACATCAATGACTATCCGCAAAACCGATAAACTAGCTACATTTCAAGTCAAAATGCCTCTTCCAAACCAAAAACATAATTGACATACTACTCCATGTGAAAATAAACTATACAGCTCTAACTACCATAGTTAAAACAACCTAATTAAAACAACATAATTGATCCTCGTGAGTGCCAATGACATTGTTGTAGAACATAATCAGTTCCATCTATCTTTATTGATCCAGGATCTCCTATCCACTACACCTGCATTTTTTCCTCACAAGTTACCAATTATACAGCATTATAGCAAGCAAAACTATGACAAGTAGAAATGCATAAACGTACATCCATATCATGGCCTCTATTCTTGATATTAACACTAAGTCAGGACTTCCATAAGCATACTTGCAAAAAATAGTACTTAACCATCTCAATATTTCTCGATGCTTGCACTTCGATTATAACATTATCTACTAGCAAGATTGCTTTACTTGTCATAAGAAAAAATAGGATAATTAATTACTAACCTCCTGTTGGGACCTGCTCCAGCGTGGTATGCCATGACACTGAACTTCCAGTCAGAGCAGAACTGATTTGATATCTACATTCTTTTTATCACCTGGAGTTTCTGTAGTGCTGGACTACATTCAACCATGTGCATGTTTAAAGATTTAGTAAAATCTTTCAATTTTGACGAACCCTATAGAAGACAGTTGCAAAAACTGGTTATCCAAAAACATGATGCATCCTAATAGAAATAAATATATTTCAAGCACATTTACTTTTCAAAGTAATGAAACTCAACTACATGGAGCTTCATGGTAACGTACACGCAAAAGGTCAGTCATTAGAGTTCCTCTTCCAGGGCTAAGCTCTATTAGGTTCACTTTATTAGGTCGTCCCATTTGTTCCCATAGGCACATTGCCCAAACACCAACCATCTAAAAACCAACACTAGAAAGCTATATATATAAATCCTACACTAGAATCATCTGTAAAAACCTACAGATCAAAATAAAAATGAACAAATAAATCAGCTGTGAACCTCTACCACTTGGATAGCACGCTCAGTTTTGAGAATTCTGTTCTTTTGTTCATTATTTATTCTTTGGAGCTGCAAAAATAGAAAATTGGAAAAACATTAAGTGAACTACCTCTACGGCAAGTCGATAGTGCACATTATGATACGGGACCATAATTGTGTACGGGCACTCTTACATCAATGGATAGAGAAATAAATACAATATAGTTTACAGGCACACTTGCTTCATATTGACCTAGCATTGTCCTTCCAAGCATTGAACAACAATTCTTTTTCAAATTTCATCCTACTCATTGCTACCTAGTCATGACAGTGTATCTAGAGTAGTTAAGGTCTGACAATTCAAGTCTCCAACATGTTCCTGTACAATCAATAAACAACATATTACTTTATTTTAACAAGGAAAACCATAATTGTATACAGGCACACTTGCATGAATGGATAGAGAAATAAATATAATGCAATGTGCACACTTGTAACAGAATAAATGATACAGACGTACATCTCTATACTAATCTTACCAGCTTTATCCAGATAAATCTATACCACCACATCAACAAAAGCTGCAGGGTCTAGAGAAGCACCAATTTTCCATTTACAGGTCTTAATCTACGTACGAATAGAACAGCAGAAAATATGAAACAAACTAATATGGAGCACTCTACAAATATGGAGCACAAGTATGGAGCACTCTACAAATATTTTAAAACAATAATTAGTGCACGTAATTATTGTAAGCACTTCTTAGGATCCACGTGAAGTATGCAGAATCTTTTATAGACAAAAGGAAGCATACGATAATGTCAAGAATTAAATATACAACTACTTTCATAGGTCTTTCGTGACCTATGTTATTTAGTATGAATCAAAAAAACAGTGAAGAACAACTTTATAGACAAAAGGAAGCATACGAGAATGTCAAGAATTAAATATACAACTACTTTCATAGGTCTTTCGTGACCTATGTTATTTAGTATGAATCAGAAAACTAGTGAAGAACAACGAAAACATTACTAAGCTACATTTTAATATTTGTGTACTCTCATTTCAATATTTTAAAAACTAAGACAGCACCACAAATTTTTGGTATCTATGCCTACCCACTGAAGGTGCTTATGTACTCAAGGATATACAGGTTCCTGTCAAGTTATTGTATATACCAATTAGATGTCTTTAAACTATGGAAGACAAATAATCCGTATCTTTTTCCTTGTCTATCTCAGCCTCTCCGATTTTATGATGACAGCCAACAAAGACATCAATTGTCACATAATACACGGATGCCACCATTTAATTAAACAAAGAGAGCAGAAGATGAAACAGTCCCCGTAAAGATTATCATTATATGTAATAGATCAAAAGGTTTAGGAATGTATTAAAAATATACAATGTACTGTAGATCGAAACAGCAACACAATGTGTATTAACAAAGTTAAAAAATTATATAATACAATATGTACAACTCTTCAAGTGTTTATAAAATGGCAAATGCAGCAGTTAATTATTAATTGATATAAAATACTATGCTAAAACAAAAGCACCAGGAACAGGAACAGGCAATGAGACTGCACACACATTTTCCAAAGTATACTACATGGTCAATGCGTAAAATAATTTTTCAGAGATAATACAAAGTTAAGATTACCAAAAGAATATAGAGACCCAACTAACAAGCCACTATTAATCCTGACATGCATTCATAATATAACATACATTCACAATATAACAATAACTAAACGTAAAATAATTATAATCTAATAAACTTATAATCTGTAACTTAAACTTCTACTCCTTTTTAAAACTTTGATAGTAGTTCATATAGAGAAAATTAAAATGTAAATGAACAATCTGATTGCTTGGCAATAGTATAAGAGGGGTATGTGTGTGTGGAGATGACCAGATTACAAACTTGGCGAGGCACGTGCTATCGGATGAAATGGCTTTTGAAATCCCACCAACAAATATCTATAATCACAGAACAGGAGTACAGGAACTTTCACCTGCTTGTACTTGTACCGAAACTTTCACTACTAGATAATTATGTGCTACTTCACCAACAGCATATCGTAGCTTTGTCAACATCAGCTCTAATAGGTAAGCTCTATTTTGGTCCCCTACCTGTAAATGAAGAGGGGTGGGGAAATTATATGATTTATAGGTTAGAATGAGAGATTTGGAAGGGAATACAAAACTGTTGTAATGCCCTTTTATGGCATGAAACTATAATTTAAAGGATAATTCAAGCAAAACTTTTGCAAAAATAAGTAAAAAAACCTATAATACTAATCATGTGTAGCTCATCTATCACAATAATTCCTAAATCTGACATTCGACCCTCTTCTAACAATCTGTTAAGAAAAGAATTTGCGTTTTCAATTGTACAAACAGCTACAGAGGTATCTTTGGGAAGAGTTCCACTAAAAAAAGTGTAATATCCAAGCACAGGTATACAATTGAGCTCACCTTTTCTGCATAAATTTATACATATGGCAGTACAAGAAGGGTCATTTTCCAGTTGACAAGAAACTCCGCAGCATCAAGATTTCAGCAACAAAACTTTTACCAACACTGAGGACAATCGAAGATTGAAATCAAGAAACATTCTACAGTTACCCACTCATGAAAGTCATTCTATTGAATACAATACACAACACAATAATGGATTCAATAGGTAAATAATATGTGAGAACATCATCGATATTGTACGACACACTATCGAATTAGAACACAAAATCAAATCAAACATCAAATCCATAACGCAATCTCTAACAAATACACAAACAATAAATCAAAAATAGAGAGCCAACCTTGAGATATCCTCTTGAGATGGAAGAGAGAGATAGAGAAATTTACGAGAGAGAGAGATAGAGAGAGAGTGGTGTGAGCGCTTACAAATTAAGGAGTATCCATAATTAGAGAGGTAGAAAGGTGAACAAATTGATTCCAGCAGTGAATTGAACAAGTTTACTCCATTGGTTAAATCGATTACAAATTAGGGTTACAAATTGGGGATTTTTGGTTGAGAGTGAAAGAGAAAGATAGAAAGAGAAAGAGAGATAGTGAATGAGTGAATTAGGGTTCTTAAGAGCTAAAGTTGAGAGAGGTGAGGTGAGCTGCTGTGAAGTCGAGAGAGAGGGAGAGAATTATTTGTTTTTTTGTTTTTGTCTGCTGGGTGAGGTGAATATTGGCTCAAAAATTTGGGGGGAACTAAAAATTCATTAAGGGGGAAATATTGTCTGAAGGGGGGAAATATTTTGGGTATTAAGCGGGAAAAATTGTGTGGGCACGGAAGCAGCAAATTTTTTTAAGCCTACTTTATACATCGGTTGTTTATTGACCGATGTCATAATATGTGAAAGACATCAGTTTAGTTTCTAACCGATGTCATTGATATCTCAATTATATGTCAATGACATCGGTTGGTTTGCAATGTGATTTCATAATATATTAAAGATATCAGTTTTTTTTCGACCGATGTCATTTATAGTTTTTACATCGGTGCCATCACGAACCGATGTGAAAGGGGTGATGTCTATTCTACATTTTCTAGTAGTAACATTACGATTATGCTCTTCTAAAAACTTAGTATTCTTCAACTAACGAAGATCATATAACGGGCTCCGGCCTTGAAACGAATCTAAGAACTCATTGTCATATTTATCCAGGCTCGCCAACGACATCCGGTGAAACCCTCCCACAAGGCTTAACAAACTCCTGGTCGGGCCCGTGGAAGTACATCCATTTCCCATGGTATCCAGAGTTTGAAGACTTCACGTCCACGAGTTTGGGACGACCCGACCTTTTATCAAAATAGATTTGACCACCAGTGTGCTTTATACCGTAAATTGAAAAAAACAAACGCAACGAAGGGATACGATCCAGTTCTGCACATCGAGCAATAAAACCACTCACCCGAGCAACCGAATTAGGTGTTAATTGGGCAATTCCATAACCTAAAGCTTCGTATATCGCTAGATGAAAATGGTGCATAGGAAGACGCAGCCCGAACTTAAAATATATTAAAGGAATCTCGTGCATACCATACTCGGGCTTTAACCAAACCGGGTCCTTGGGATCTGGTACAACAAAACGCCATCCATTATCAAGATCGACCTACGAACGTAGAAAATCGCAATTGATAGGTCGGGTAGCATACGTACTCGTATAGGTTAAACTAGGCTTATCTGCAAACTCCTTCTTACCTTCATCTCTCGCTAATTGAACAACCTCTTCCCTCAAAGCTAAGGTTCTTGGACTTAAAGGTGTAGATTTTAGAAGAGTATTCGCCTCATTGTCGTCTAAAAACCCCAAAGATTGAGTGGACATTGTGTCCGGAAGCTCAAGATGGTCTAAGTCAAACGAATCGAAAGACTCTTCCTTAACTGGACATTTTCCTAAATTTCTAGAAGGGATAGTACGGGAAGAGGATGAAGAAAATGAAAGTGACATAGTAACTAAAAACCCACTAAGAGAAACAATCCCACGACAATTCACGGCAGGAATAGCGATGGCAATTCGACAGTCATAAAAATAAGAAAAGGAAAAGAATAAATAAAAACCCATACCTCTTGAAACGGGAGAAAATACTCCTAAAAGCATCTTGGATGCAAGTTTTGAAATTCGAGCCGTCACCTCCAAACAAACTGCACATAAACTGAAAAACAAAGATATATATAGACACAACCCCCACACGTATATATATATATATATATATATATATATATATATATATATATATATAAATAAATTTCCAGCTATACAAAGCAAATCTAAAGATATTGCCAAAAACTAGGGGAGACAAATGTTGGGCCATGGTAATTAGCTTAGAAATAGTATATATTAGTGAATTGTGTTTAGGCCTAATTAAACTTAGTATGTAGTTAGGCCCATATGTACTCTATTCCCTTAATGGGCCTAGAAGCCCAAACATGTAAATAGATTATAGCATACTCTCCAAGTAAAGGGAGAGAGGGAGGAGGACACACTTGGATCCCCTATAAATAGACTTGTACCTCTTTACTTGAAAGAGGATGCAACTTTGTAGAAAAGAGAGTCTCCTATTTATTGTGAGATTAATTAATAAAATATACCCTTTGATCATTGTTTGATTATCATTGTATATTCGACTCCCATAATATCTCACTATCATCAAAAAGCTTACCGGTACTTCCAATGGTTGCAGGTTTTCCTCATGTACCTTTGGAAAATCAGCAACAACGACAGATTCATAGTTGACAGAAATGAATCTTATCCATCCTGTGAGAATTCTGTAAGGTACTTCCTTACATAGAGACCTTTGCTTCCATCACTACAACAAAACACGGCTAATTTCGACCAACTCAAAACGGTCGAAAATAGCTATTTTCGACCGTATATGGTCGAAAATAGATATTTTCCATCGAAAATAAATTGGTCGATTATAGTACAGTCGAAAATGAACAAAACGGTCGAAAATAGCTAAATTTGACCAACTAAATTCGACCAATTAAATTCGACCAACTAAATTTGACCAACTAAATTCGACCAAATTTGGTCAAAATTATAAATTTGGCAAAACATATTGAAATTTTGAATTTTAAAAATTTCAAATTTTGGCTCCTAAAGTGTACTAAATTCGACCAAATATGGTTGAATTTATTATGCTAAATTCGACCAAATATGGTTGAATTTAATATGTTAAATTCGAATAAATATGGTTGAATTTAAGGAACAACGATTTTTAAAAAAAGAGGCAACAGAATCTGCTACACTTTGAATTTGAAGTTGGTTTTGTGTAGCATAGGATGTGGCATTCAGTTTGGTTACTCAAACTCATGATTTGGAGGTCAATAACATCTCCAAAACAGCTTCGATCCTCAAGAACATGAAGAACACGAAGAACACGAAGAACACGAAGAACACAACAATCAAACTTCGATTTCTATACGTTATTGAACTCGAAATTCAACATATAATATATGAAATTGACTATAAAAACATACTCTACATGATAGTAATATCAAAATCAGTAACCAATCACGTTTATAAAAATTCATAATTTAATAAATAAATTCGAATTTAATAAAACAAAAAAAGGAGAAATTCAAAAATTATACCTCCACAAAATCTGATGATGTTTTTGGATAGAGTATGATGAGGGCTTCGATTCGACTATAAGAGCGTTAAAATCGGACACAAATAACGCCTCTAAATATTGGTTTGATTCTTTAAAGCTCAAGAACAAGATAAACTCAAGAGCAAGAATAAAAATAAAAAGAAATTCGAAAATGGGGGTTTGGGATGTTGTGTTTGGGATGAGATGAAAGAAAGAAGAACAAGAGAAAGAGAAGAGAGAGATGTTGTGTTTGGGATGAGATGAAAGAGTGAAATTAAAGTGTTTGGAATGAGATGTTTGTTGCAAATTGATATTTAAATGAAATTTATATTATTAAATTCGACTAAATATGGTCGAAATTAGCACTTTAGGCGCCAAATTCCAAAATTTTGAAAATATTAAATTTTGGCAAAAATTTCAAATTTTTTAAAATTGGCGCCTGAAGTGCTAAATTCGACAAAATATGATTGAATTTAGTATGTTAATTCGACCATATTTGGTTGAATTTAATATTACTAAATTCGACCTGGTCGAATTTAATATGCTAAATTAGACCAAATATGGTTGAATTTAACTGCGGGCCTGAATTTTGATAATTAAATAAAAATAGGAAAAAGAAGCCAAAAAATTAATTAAAAATAGGAAAAAAAATCCTAAATTTAATTTAAAATTTATACACATCCTAGTATTCACGCTAACTATTTTTGTGATGAATATTACCTAATTTTTTAATAATTTGATTTTCCACTCATTTTTAAGTAATTTGTAAAAATTACTTGATACATTTAATAAAATAATTAGGAAAAAAAGTCAAATTGTGATTTAAAATTCATACACAACCAAGTAGTCATACTAACTTATTTTGTGACAAATTTTACCTTAATTCCAATAATTCTGCTAATACATCCATTTAAAAAAATAGAAAAAACTATCGGCGCAAAGCACTAGCTAGTAGTACCGGTCAAATCGATAGTTGACTACCAATTTTACCATTCAAATTAATTTATTATTTTTTAAAATGTTGGGAATATCACTAAATTAGATATATATTGACATACGTGTGGTTGGATCGTCGATAAATATTTTCAAAAAAATAGAAACAACAATCCGGCGCAAAGCACTAGCTAGTAGTACTGGTCAAATCGATAGTTGACTACGAATTTTACCATTCAAATTAATTTATTATTTTTTAAAATCTTGAGAATATCACTAAATTAGATATATATTGACATACTTGTAGTTGGATCGTCGATAAATATTTTTTTAAAAAAAAAGAGAAACAACAATCCGGCACAAAGTACTAACTAATAGTCCCGGTCAAATGGATAATTGACTACTAATTTTACCATTCAAATTAATTTATTATTTTTTAAAATCCTGGGAATATCACTAAATTAGATATATATTGACATACGTGCGGTTGAATCGTCGATAAATAATTTAAAAAAAATAGAAACAACAATCTGCACAAAGCACTAACTAGTAGAACCGGTCAAATCGATAGTTGACTTGTAATTTTGCTATCCAAATTAACTTATTATTTTTTAAAATCTTGGGAATATCACTAAATTAGAAATATATTGACATACGTGTATTTTAATGGTCAATTAGTACTTTGACCATGATCCCTAAACAGGATTTCGTCAAGATTTAGTGTTTCGATTTTTTTAAAAATATTTCTCGATGTTCAACTATACGGTGGTCAAGATCCTTCCTTTTTAATGTTATTACCAAAATTTTAGAAAAAAAATAAATTAATTTGATTTGGTAATTTAATGGTCAACAAGTACGTTGACCGTAACCCCTAAACAGGGTTTCGTCAATGTTTAGTGTTTCGATTTTTTTAAAAATATTTTTTGATGACCCAATCATACGGTGTTCAAGATCCCTACTTTCTAATGTTATTGACAGAATTTCAGAAAAAAATAAATTTATTTGGTTTGGTAATTTAACGGTCAACTAGTACTTTGACCGTAACCCCTAAACAGTGTTTCGTAAAGGTTTAGTGTTTCGCTTTTTTTAAAATAATTTCTTGATGATCCAACCATACGGTGGTCAAGATCCATTCTTTTTAATGTTATTGCCAAAATTTCAGAAAAAATAAATTTATTTGGTTTGGTAATTTAACGGTCAACTAGTATTTTGACCGTAACCCCTAAACAAGGTTTCGTCAGGGTTTAGTGTTTCAATTTTTTAAAAAATATTTCTTGATGACCCAACCGTACGGTGGTCAAGATCCCTACTTTTTAATGTTATTGCCAAAATTTCAGAAAAAAATAAATTTATTTGGTTTGGTAATTTAACGGTCAACTAGTACTTTGACCGTAACCCCTAAATAGGGTTTCATCCGGGTTTAGTGTTTCAATTTTTTTAAAAATATTTCTTGACGATCCAACCGTACGGTGGTCAAGATCCCTACTTATTAATGTTATTGCCAAAATTTTAGAAAAAAATAAATTTATTTGGTTTGGTAATTTAACGGTCAACTAGTACTTTGACCATAACCCCTAAATAGGGTTTCGTCGGGGTTTAGTGTTTCGATTTTTGTAAAAATATTTCTCGATTACCCAACCGTATGGTGGTCAAGATCCATCCTTTTTAATGTTATTGCCAAAATTTAAGAAAAAAATAAATTAATTTGATATGGTAATTTAACGGTCAACTAGTTTGGCGGCAAAATTAAAAAATTAAATAAAAATACAAAAAAAAACTAAAATTTAATTTAAAATTCATACACACTAAAGTAGTCGTTCTCACTATTTGTGTAATGAATTTTATCATACTTTCTCTAATTTTCCATTTTCCCCTTATTTTTAACTAGTTTGTAAAATAAATTAAAAAATTAAATTAGAATAGAAAAAAACCCAAATTTTTAATACAAATTCATACACACCAAATTAGTCATACTCACTATTTCTGTGATGAATCTTACCCTATTTTCACTAATTTTCCATTCTTTTATTTTTTCCCCCATTTTTATCTAGTTTGTAAGATAAATTAAAAAATTAATTTAAAATAGGAAAAATGCCAATTTTTGAACATAAATTATGGTGGTATGATTACGTGGAATGTACCCCATTTATAAATATTTTTTCATGATGTGTACAAACATTTAAATTTTAAATAAATTTTTTTCAATTTCTGAAAATAATAAATTAAACCGAATTTGGTCAAATTTAGCTAAATTCGACAAAATATAGTCGAAAATAAATTTGAATGATTTAAAATTTTTTGGCGGCAAATTTCCCGCTTTTTGCTATATCTTAAATAAATTTTCCCGCTCACCCCAATTGCTAAATTCGACCAAATATGGTCGAAGACAATTTTTCAATCGGCGGGAGCTTTCCCTCCTACTTTTGGTGGCTACTAAATTCGGCCATATTCGGTTGAATTTAGCCGGCCCACTAAATTCGACCAAATTCGGTTGAATTTAACCTGCCCACTAAATTCGACCGTACTAAATTCGACCAAATTTTGTTGAATTTAACCGTCCATATTATTTTCGACCATATTTGGTTGAATTTAGCCGGTCTTACTAAATTCGATCAAATATGGTCGCAATTAGCCATAGTCGAATTTATTTGGTCGAAAATGACCCCAATGTCTTGTAGTGCATCTATGGGTTTTAAACGTAGTGTTTCAATCATATCTATGTTTTATCCATAATTGTAAAAAAAAATTGTTTATTCACTGCTATTGGTTGTTTGAAAATTGTTAGAGCTTACTTTGTTAAACTTCCTTTAGGACTAGCTAGTCCCAAGAGTTTCAAGCTAGCTTTCACAAATTTAGGGGTTTATTTTGTGCCGATTTGATTTCGTCTGTAATCTAAATTTAAATCTCAACCTGAATTTTGTAAGTTGGTACATGAAAATTTAAGTAAAGCTAAAAAGATCCGAACTTCTAAAAGATCCAAGTATATATGTATATTCAGTTGGTCCAAGTTGTATTGTTGCTTTCAAGGTTAAGCAAAATTCAAGCCTATTTTTGACTACTATACACTGTGAATCATTTACAGATGCATTCTTAGTATAATACAAAATTACAAGATTTACTTGAGGCTTATGAAAATATTGCAATTATATATATTAAACCCAGTCTTGGATCACAAAAGTTCAGATTTTAAAAAATTATGGATAAAGTCTAAATAAAAATCCAATTTCAAAATATAAAAACAAAATCTGAAATAATTAAATTTACTTTTACAGAATCCAAAAAATTTAATATTCCAAGAATATTAAAAAAAATCTAGCATGGTGCTACCTTTAAAAAAATTCTTGAAATATTTTTTAAATAAAGTTATCTATCTATAAAATCCTATTTACATTATAATAAAAATGTGTTTGGACCATTTGTTTGGACCATTTATGTAATAAGTTTACAATATGGTATACATTTAATTGTGGACTTTATAATCCATCAAATTTTAAGAAGTCCACAACTCATCTGCTTAACTAAAAGAATCTAGATTGTTCTAGATTATTAGTAAATAACACGTGCATGTGTAAACAGGTTGTGATAAAATGTTGAGATTGTTCACTCTACCATAACAAAGGATAAACGAATATTTGTCTGAACAAAAAAAGGGGGTCATTTGTTTAGCTAACCTCAAACACCCAATTATGTTCCCCTAGTCCAAACACAGCGGCAACTCCACTCAGTAGATACAATCCCAGAGCTCTAATAATTAGCTAGCATCGCTTATCGAGATTTAAAGGTAACATTTTACTCTTTTTAATCTGAAGTAGTGCCTTTAGTTATCTGTCTTTTACCAATTTAGAGATATTATTTTTGATTGAAAATTCTTGAATTATGGCTTTTCCGTTTATGCATTCCATTCGGTCATGATAGTGTTACTTTCAAATTTTGAAGAACTTGTATGAATTTGTTTAAATACATGTGTGTATGTATGGAATCCGAGCTAGAAATTGTAAGTCAATGGGATAAATTGTTTTTCAATCACTTATTTGGTATTGGTTAATAGTGTAACAATAATTTTGATATATATTACATCAAAAAAAAAGTTTTTGATTTATATTTATTAATAAAATTATAGAAGTTCATAGATATAATTGAGTTCTTGATTTGTGTATTTAAGCCGTGTTCATTCATGATTTTGAAAGAATATTCTGGATTTTTTAAAATTCAAGTTTATTCAGTTTAGATTTTAAATAATCCATCAATATACAAAAGGTGTTTAATCAAACTTTTTTAAAAAAATTAAAATTATAAGGTATTTATTCAAGATTTTAAAATCGGCTTGTATTCAATCAAGATTTATTCAATGGTATTCAAAAAGTCATGAACTTTTTAGTTTTATATAAATTGATGAATTTTTATAAATTTCACTACAAGAAAAATGGCTATTTACGACGGAAATTTTACATTGAAATCGTCGCAATTGATCCAATTACGAAGAAAAAATTTCGTCATTTTTCTCGAGTATTAAGTTCGGATTTTCGTCACAAATGAAATTTTCGTCAGAAGTTTAAATTTTCGTCATAAGTTCAAATGCGGGACCCACTATTTACAATAAAATAATAAACAAACTTATGACGGAATAAACCATCATAAATTTGTATTTTATGACGGAAAGATCATCAAAAGTTAAAGAATGGGACCCACCTAGAATATAATAACAACAATACTTTTGACGGCACAATTCGTCTTATGTTAATAATTTATGACGCTTTTTTCTGTCGTAAGTTTACCAAAATTAAATTTGGAAAAAAAATCAAAATGAATATATAAAAGATGAACAATCGTCGTAAGTTACCCAGATATTCGTCGTAAGTTACCCAGCCCAAGAACAACATTCTACTGCTTTTTCAAGTTCCAGCCATTTTCGGCTTCCAAATTAAATCCTAAACTTATCCAATCACACATTCCAATCTACATACAATCGTTTAGCAATCCAACACCAAAATAAAATATGAAATTTTATAACAAACAATCATCCACACAATTAAACCAATCTTAATATAAAAATACCATTGTTCACATAAATGTTGTTATAGATCCACATTCAACCACACAAAAGTTTAAACCATCCAACATAAAGGTAGATCATCTTACAAATTTCTAGAAGCCCAATTTATTTCACAACATAACTTAGATTAGCTTAGAAACATTCATAATCCAAATTAAATTCATAGACATTACTACTCGACCTCTAAGAGATAACCACATTTAAGGCTATAAAGGTCAAGATGAAGCTATTGATAAATTCTGAATTGGTTCGGACCATCGAGAAAAAGCTTTTTGTTGAGGAAACCGCAGGGTAGTCCTAAGCTTGCTTCCCTGAATGCAACTATTGCTGAATGCAACTATTGTTGCATCAACCTATACAAGAACAAATACTGATCAGCTCACTGAGTGTGTAACCTATGCCTTACTTGATACAAAGAAAACTACAAGCATGAAAATTGAGTCCTCGGTAAATACTTAACAGAACTGGATATAAATCTAGGAACTGTTCTTGTTCTAGGTAGAATATCACTTTGTAAGCAAGTGCTCTAGGTAGAATGTCCCTAACTACCAAATACTTTGATTCAATTAGTATACATGTAACTATGCAAGTAATAGGCAGTTTTGTAATCTCCTTGCAATATGTAGAACATTAATCCCTTCTCTCCTTGTCAATCATATCAAAATGAAATTCTTTGCAAATTCATAATAAGATTGGCTCCACAAAGTGACTCTAATTAAAATATCATTACCAATCAGCCTGAGATAAAAAGCAATGTACAAGTTATGTGAAAAGGACTATATCGAGGTAAAGTGATACCTTGAACCAGGAAAAAGTGGGCACAGAGTTAATAATTCAGCCATGATTGCACCCATCGCCCACATATCTAGACAATGCAAAGTAAACGGATTACAAGCTTTAGACTGTGCAGCCTAACAATAAACCATATTACCTGACAAAAATTACATGCTTCTTTTTTACTTGTTAATGTTATACTCACCAACTGCAGATCCATATGCTGGAGACTAAAGCAGAACTTCAGGTGCCCTATATTAGCTACCAGAAAAAATAGGGCTACAAAAGAAAGGTATAAAATTGTTTTTAGAAAAATTACGCACTAGCGTGTTGACACATAGTTAGTAATGGTGGGGAGGAACTGATCTCTCGAGCAAGACCAAAATCAGCAATATTTATTATATGCTTTGAAACTAGCAAGTTTTCTGTAAACAAAGCACATTCAAAGATGTAAATTCTTAGGACACCTAGTAGGAGATACTTTTAGCAATTGACCAGTTATTACCTTGAGGCACTGGCGCCATGGTATCATATGGAACCATCACTTCAGCGGTTGGAGTATGGATCTTACTCCATTCCGCATGTTCTGCCTCACCACTTGAATGAAAAACGTCCGCCAAAAACAAAGGTCATCATTACCAAAGTAAATGAAATCATGTACATAACATAGACACATAGCTAGTCGGATACGTGAAAACATTCAACAATCTTGTGTATATGTGTGTGTGTGTAAATTCAAGTTTTCCTAGCTTTTGAACTCCTCTATCAGTCAATTAAAAAAAATCGATGTCAAGGGAATTACACAGCAAAACTGATACAAATTCGGTCTAAATACACACACAGAAAAGCTATAACTTAAAACTTATTATATTAGTCATTTAATTTAGTAAACGAATATTACCTTTTGCAAGTCCACTAAATATAATGGCAAAATATCGACAACTATTGCATAGTGAGACTTCACAACCTAATGCCTGCTCAAAACAATAATGAGTGTTAATTATCAATATCAAAAACATAGACTCGCGTAACTCTCTATTCATTGGCAATCCATCAGAAAGAAGGCTAGAAGAGGGTAACTTACTAGATAACATCTCAATTGTATGTGCAGTACCGATATGATTATCTTTCTGATAAGCTACTGAAGACAAAACAATAATCAAATGGATGTTACTAGATAGCATCTAATAACAAATCAAGTATCTAAAACGCAAACTAATTCAGACCTTAGAGTATCTAATAACAAACACTATCAGAATCAAAAATACATTACTTAACTAAATCACATTTACCGTAAAAAACAAATAAAAACTACCACCACAATCACAAATATATAACATAAATATATAATAACAGATAGTATATAAGAAGATTGTTTAAAAATACCCATATTAAAATAGATAAAGCCCTGAACATATATAACATATAAGTCCAAACAAAATGGGTTCTCCTATAACATATAAGCCCATGTAGTATACGGTGAAACAAAAGTCCAATCGAAGCGAAAAATACCTTAAAAACAGCTATTTAATCGAACTAAGAGCTTTAACCTTCAAAGAACGTCTTTAACCTTCAATGAGTAGCTTTAACCTTCAGTCAATAGCTTTAAGCTCCACAAATTTAAGGAATTTGGGCATTAAACAATACCTTTAAGCGAACCTGATTCTACGTATAAGCCCTAATTTAACATATACAAGCCTTAAAATCAAAGCCCTAATCGGTATATAATCCCTAATTGAACATATACAAGACTTTTAGATCAAAGACCTAATCGATTATCTCTAATTTATTTAGATGAGAAAGAGAGATGAGGTGAGAGAGAGACAAGAGAGAGATAGGAGAGTGAGAGATGTGGGAGAGAGTTGGGTGAGAGAGTTGAGAAAGAGATGGGGGAGCCCGGTGAGAGAGACCAGAGAGTTGAGTGAAATAAAGGTTCAACATTTTCCTTAAAATAATTGTAAAGTAACTGTTTTTTTGTGAAAATTTTAGTACAAAAAATCCCCGCCAATGCAATTTTAGTTTAGCCGCTTAAATGTTTTGGTCAATTTGACCAAAAGTGTATAAATATAATATTGTAACATTTTTTCCTAATTCTTGCAATAGCTTCCATGTCCTATGATATCATGCCAAAAATATTAGTTGTTCATTAAATTACCAAATCAAATAAATTTAAATTTTTCTTAAATTTCGGCAACTACATTAAAAAGGATGTTAAGACATATCTAATTAAATGATATTCCTAAAATTTCAAAAAATAAAAAATTAATTTGGTTAGCGATCTTAGTAGATCAATAATATTCCGACTAGTACTAGTAACTAGTGCTTCGTTCCATATTGTTGATTCTATTTTTTTTAAAAAATATTTTACGATAATCCAACTGTACGGATGTCAAGACATATATAATAAAATGATATTCCCAAAAGTTTCAAAAAATAAAAAATTCATTTGGCTGGAGTTCTTAGTAGATCACAACTTTCCGAATAGAACCCATAAATAGGGTTTTGTCAGGATTTAGGGTTTCGATTTTTAAAAAAATATTTTTGACAAACCAACCAAACAGAGGTCAAGATCCATCTTTTTTAATGTTATTTCCAAAATTTTAGAAAAAAATAAAGTTATTTGGTTTGGTAATTTAACGATCAACTATTACTTTAACTAGAACCCCTAAATAAAGTTTCGTCACGGTTTAGGGTTTCGATTTTTTAAAAAATATTTCTTGCCGACCCAACGATACGGAAGTCAATATCCATCATTTTTAATGTTATTGCCAAAATTTCAGGAAAAAATAAATTATTTGGTTTGGTAATTTAACGATAAACTATTACTTTGACTAGAACCTCTAAACAGGGTTTCGTCACGGTTTAGGGTTTCAATTCTTTGAAAAATATTTCTTGCCGACCCAACCATACGAAGGTCAATATCCATCATTTTTAATGTTATTGCCAAAATTTCAAGAAAAAATAAATTATTTGGTTTGGTAATTTAACGGTCAACTAGTACTTTGACTAGAACCTCTAATCAGGTTTCGTTAGGGTTTAGTGTTTCAATTTTTTAAAAAATATTTCTAGATGACCCAACCGTACGGTCGTCAAGATCCCTACTTTTTAATGTTATTGCCAAAATTTCAGGAAAAAATAAATTTATTTGGTTTGGTAATTTAACGGTCAACTAATACTTTGATTAGAACCCCTAAATAGGGTTTCGTCAGGGTTTAGGGTTCGATTTTTTGAAAAATATTTCTTGACGACCCAACCATACTGATATGGGCTAAAAGTAAGCCTTAAGGACACCTTTAATATGGTATTAATTATGCCCGAAATAGTCCAAACGTGGGGCCCACCTGTTGGGCCCAAACCCTATTTATAATATTAATTTCGTGATTAATATTAAGGATAATAAACAACTCAGCAAATAAGAGTTGGATAAGGATAATATCTCCTTCAGACTTATCCTATAAAGCATCTAATTCTATATGGAAACTGATTCCTATAAGGAATAGATCTAGAACTTTCCTCAAGGAGGTGGCTTATCTGTTAAGTCTTCAACTCCTACCATAATTCTAAGGCTTCTCAGCCTATATAAAGGGTCAGACCCCTCACCTCAGAACTACGTTTTATTGGCTTGATTCTCTAATTTACAGAGATACGTAGGCATTCTGTGAAGACCGTTTAAGTCTCGAACGCAGAAGCAGCCATTAAAGCACGAAGCTTACGAACCCTAGCATTAAATACATAAACCCTAGCCGCAATACTAGTAGCCTAGTTTTTATTCCACAACATTTGGCGCCGTCTGTGGGAAGACAACATCAACCATGGTTCAAACACGAAGAACAACACCAGTTGTAACTGAGGCCGTGCCACTCAGCCCTGCTCCACCCCTGACCGAACAGGCTCCCCCAGTATCAGGGGCGATCATCCAACAGACTCCCCCAGCATCAGGGACGATCATTCAACAGGCTCCCCCAGCATCAGCTGTCATCATCCACTCTCAAGTTTCTCAGCAACAAGGGGTGATCCCCCATGCTGAGAGTACGTTGCCTCTGACCAATCAGGCAGGACAAGCGACCAACTCTCTCCAGATTGTTGATCCGAACAACCCATCGCATGGGGTCCAGATCCACACTACAGATCTCCCCGTGAGTACTAACCCGACATACGGGCTGCCTAATTATCCTCCTATCCAAGGGACAGGCCCAAGTGGTCACGCTTTGCAGATCCGAGATCGAGAGTATCACGATTATTCGGGTCCTTATACTGATGAAACCTCCTCCGACGATGAGGATGATGACCGTGATGAAGCCCCGAGGAGGCGACGTGCTAGTAGAGAACCTCGAAGGAGGACTCAAGACATCCGTGATGGACAATCTTTGACAACTGCTGAAAGGATCAAGGCTTATGAGGCCGAGATCTTAAAATTGAAGGAAGATATGGCAAGGGAACAAGCTAGGCTAAATCAAACTCAGCCTCCTCCAACTGCAGGAAGGATTCCCATCATTGATTTGGAGAGGTCTTCAAGGAGACAAAGAAGGGCTGATGCCTCATTCGGAAGAACAACCACAAGGATGGAAATTCCCAAGGGAAACCCCAAAGATCTGATGCCTCTCGGAGATCCTGATGATCCAACACCCCCGTTCACCGAGGAAGTGATGAATGCTCACATCTCAAGGAAGTTTAAGATGCCTACAATAAAGGCTTATGATGGAACGGGTGATCCCGCAAACCATGTGAGAACATTCTCGAACGCACTGCTGCTGCAGCCTGCAAGTGATGCCCTAAAGTGCAGAGCGTTCCCCCAAACCCTGTCGGGCATGGCTCAGAGATGGTATAGCCGATTGCCTGAGAACTCTATTGGCTCTTTTAAGGAGTTGAGTGCCGCCTTCGTTAGCCAGTTCATCAGTGGGAGAATTCATGAGAAAAGTTCTGCATCCCTTATGTATGTGGTGCAAGGGAAGAATGAGAACTTAAGGGATTATCTCAAACGATTCACCAAGGAGACGTTGAATATCACCGATTTGGAAAATAAGGTGGCCATGGTAGCCCTGGAACACGGAACCACTGACCTTTTCTTCAAAAGGTCTTTGGCAAAACATCCTCCTGAGAACATGGCCGAACTCCAAAGAAGAGCCGATAAATATATCAAGGCCGAGGACAGCATTAAGAAGGAAACCACAGTAGGTAATGGCAAGGGCTCTAATGATTCGAAGAAAAGAAAATCAGAACAAGAGTACGACGCTAGGGACAAGTATCCCCGGACTGGCAAGGACTCTGATTCATCACCTAAGAAGGGTTTTGGGTCAAGGTTTTCTGATTACGCAAGGTTGAACGCTCCTAGGAGCCAAATTTTGTTAGACATTGAGAAGGATAAGGACTTCCGCTGGCCTAAACCGCTCAGGGGTGATCCCGAAAAGAGAAACAAAGATCTGTACTGTAGATTCCATAAGGATGTGGGGCATGACACAGATGACTGCAGACAGTTGAAGGATGAAATTGAGTTTTTAATCCGGAAGGGAAAGTTAAACAAGTTCACTAAAGGTGAAGACCGTGGAACCCAGAAGAGGGATTATGAAAGAAGAGACAATGATAGGAGGGATAACGATCGCAATCGTAACCCGCAGCCTCGAGGGCCAGTAATTAATATGATTTGGGGAGGACCAACAGCGGCCGGCACTACCCGAAACTCTCGAAAGGCTTATGCCAGGGAAGTGATGCACATCACAGGAGAAGCCCCGAAGCGTGCTAAGACTGAGGCAGTGATTGGTTTTGATGATTCAGATCTTGAAGGGGTGAAATTCCCCCATGATGACCCGTTGGTCATAACTCCAGTAATTGGAAACTCGGAAGTGAAGCGAGTCCTGATAGACAATGGAGCTTCCGTCGATATCTTGTTTCATGATGCTTTTATGAGGATGGGGTATACTGACTCTCAACTAACCCCGACTAACATGCCAATCTACGGATTTAATGGAGTTGAGTCCAAGGTTGAAGGGACCATTCGTTTGCCTATGACAATAGGGCAAGAACCTAAGGAGGCCACCCAGATGATAAACTTTCTAGTAATTAAGGCTGCCTCGACGTACAATGCAATCTTAGGGAGGACCGGACTTCATGCATTCAAGGCTGTTGCCTCTACTTATCACATGAAGGTCAAATTTCCAACCAGGAATGGTGTTGGGGAACAAAAAGGAGATCAGAAAATGGCCAGGAGTTGCTATGTGGCTGCTTTGAGAGCTGACGGAACCGGGGGGCAGGTACTCCCGATTGAAGACATGGATGTCCGTGATGATGAACACCGGGGAAAGCCAGCGGAGGACTTAATACCTATCCCTCTGGAGCTAGGCGACCCTGAGAAGGTTACTTATATTGGAGCCTCTTTGAAAGAACCCCTGAAGGGCAAATTAATAGAGTTCTTACAAAGGAATAGTGACGTTTTTGCTTGGACAGCAGCTGACATGCCAGGGATTGATCCTCAACTTATAACTCATAGATTGAATGTTGACCCTAATCGGAAGATAGTACAGCAGAAGAAGAGAAATTTTGCTCCGGAAAGGCAAGAAGCCATTAAGCAAGAAGTGGATAAGCTCTTGGAGGCTGGTTTTATTGAGGAAATTCAGTTTCCCGAATGGCTAGCAAACCCAGTGATGGTCAAGAAAGCAAATGGGAAGTGGAGGATGTGTATAGACTTCACTGACCTGAATGATGCATGCCCAAAGGATTGTTTCCCTCTGCCAAGGATAGATATGTTGATAGATGCCACAGCTGGACATGAGATGCTGAGCTTCATGGATGGGTTCAGCGGCTATAATCAGATTAAGATGCACAAGGATGACATCCCTAAGGTATCTTTCATAACCGACTTTGGTGTTTTCTGCTATCTTGTTATGGCGTTTGGCTTAAAGAATGCAGGAGCTACTTACCAACGATTGGTGAATAAGATATTTGCCCATCTGATTGGAAAAACCATGGAGGTTTATGTCGATGATATGCTGGTTAAAAGCTTGGTCAAGACAGATCATATCAAGCACCTCAGAGAGGCATTTGAAGTGCTGAGGCACCACAAGATGATGTTGAATCCAGCCAAGTGTGCCTTTGGCGTTGGATCAGGCAAATTTTTGGGTCTGATGGTTTCTAAAAGAGGCATAGAGGCCAACCCCGATAAGATCAAGGCAATCTTAGATATGGAACCACCGCGCTCTATAAGAGATGTGCAGAAGTTGACGGGCCGGGTAGCGGCTTTAGGAAGATTCATCTCCAAGTCTGGTGACAAGTGCTTGCCTTTCTTTCAAGCACTGAAAAAAGTGAAAAATTTTGAGTGGACTCCTGAGAGCCAAGAGGCCTTCGAGCAATTGAAGAAATACATGGTTGAAGCCCCATTATTGACCAAACCAAGTCCTGGAGAGACTCTTTATCTATACCTGGCGGTATCTGAGCAAGCCCTGAGTGCTGTCCTTATTCGGGAAGAGGAGAAAGTCCAGAAACCTATCTACTATGTAAGCAAAGTGTTGCATGGGGCTGAGTTGAATTACTCACCCATAGAAAAGTTTGCTTTGGCTTTAGTAACTGCCTCAAGGAAATTGCGACCTTACTTTCAGGTACACAAGATTCAAGTTCTGACGAACCAACAGTTGAGGAACATATTGCATAGCCCTAAGGCCAGTGGAAGGCTAATTAAATGGGCGATTGAGTTAGGAGAATTCGATATCACATACAAGCCTCGGACAGCCATCAAGGCTCAGGCATTGGCTGACTTCGTGGTTGAATGTACTATTAACAACCAAGAAGTCGGGGGGCAAGAGATAATGACTACCCCTGGACAAGAGAAAAAAGAAGAGGAACTTACACCCGATCTAAAGGAATATTGGGTGCTCTATTTTGATGGAGCATCAAAAACAAATTCTAGTGGTGCAGGTTTGGTTTTGCAAAGCCCTGATGGGTTCACAGTTGAGTATGCTTTAAAGCTGGATTTTCCTACTACTAACAATGAGGCAGAGTATGAGGCATTAATAGCTGGTTTGGGTTTAGCTAGAATCATGCGGGTCAAAAACCTTAAAGTTTGTGGAGATTCACGACTTGTGATATCCCAAGTAAACGGTGAATTCGAAGCTAAGGATGAGACTATGGCGAAATACCTGAGAGTGGTGAAGGCTGTTATGTCTCAGTTTGAGGAATGTCATGTTGAGCACATCCCGAGAGAAGAAAACGTTAAGGCCGATGCCCTGTCTAAGTTTGCTTCTTCTGAAATAGAAAATTATGCTGGGAGTGTCTACTTTCAGGTCCTGAAGGCCCCAACCATTAATGCAAAGCTAATGTCACCGATTGATATAGGAGGCTCTTGGATAGATCCTATCAAGGCACACCTGGAGACCGGTTGGCTCCCAGACAATGCCATGGAGGCACGAAAACTCTCAGTAAGAGCATTGAGATATACTTTGATTGAGGGTATTCTGTACAAAAGGTCGTTTGTCATCCCGTACTTGAAGTGTCTAAGGCCTTTAGAGGCAAGGGAAGCATTAGAGGAAGTTCATGAAGGGATCTGTGGGCAACATTTGGGGGGCAGAGCCCTAGCTCACAAGATAATTCGTTTAGGGTTTTATTGGCCGGAGATGTTGGCTGATGCACAAAACTATGTCAAGAGATGTGAGAGATGCCAGAAGCATGCCCCAATTGTGAGGCAACCGCCTGAGATGTTGACCTCTATCAACTCTCCCATTCCATTTGCAATGTGGGGAATGGACATACTTGGACCCTTTCCCATGGCTTCAGCACAGAGGAAATTCCTGATAGTGGCTATAGATTACTTCACTAAGTGGATTGAGGCTAAACCCCTGGCCAAGATAACCACCAAGCAAGTTTCCCAGTTCTTCTGGGAGAACATCATTTGCAGATACGGAATCCCACGAATCCTTGTGACAGATAATGGGACACAGTTCAATAATGAGGAGTTTAAGAAGTATTGTGAAGAGAATGCGATTGAGCTCCGCTTTACCTCAGTGGCACATCCACAAGCCAATGGGCAAGCAGAGGTAGCTAATCGAATTATCCTTGATGGACTGAAGAAGAGGGTCGAGCGCTCTAGGAACACTTGGGTAGATGAACTGCTGCCCATACTCTGGGCGTATCGTACCACTTGTAAGGTAACAACTGGAGCAACCCCATTTTTGCTGGCTTACGGAGCCGAGGCTGTTGTACCCTTGGAGATCATGCAGGCATCACCTCGAATCGAGGCATATGAGCCAGAAACTAATGAAGAAGGGATGAGACTTGCCCTGGATTTAATTGACGAGGTTAGAGATGAAGCTAATGCTAGGAATGCTGAGTATCAGAAGAGAGCCTCTTTTCATTACAACCAAAGAGTTAAAGAAAGATTTTTTCGACAAGGCGACATGGTCCTGAGGAAGATTGAAGCCTCAGGAGTTGGCCAAAAAGGAAAGTTAGCACCAAATTGGGAAGGACCGTATCTGGTCAGGAAGGTGTTAGGACGAGGATCTTACAAGTTAGAAACCTTGGATGGGGTTGAGGTGCCCCGGACTTGGCATGCTGTTAACCTCAAAGTTTATTATGTTTGAGATCTTTTGATAAAGGCTTGAACTTTTATCTATTTATTAGGAATAAGGTTCGAATGAAACCATTATAGAGCATGTTGCTCCCAGTAGTTGATAGAGTATCTATGTAAGGGTTGAACCCATTTTATTAATGTCCTTTGACAGCATAATGGAATTTATTCTGTTTTCCCTATTGGTTATCCTTCCTTGCTAAAATAAACGAAAGACGAATGTTGGACCGACTTATAAGTTTAAGTACCAGCCAAGAGGCCAAGTGCTCAAAAAATTCTAAAGTATTAACAAACTATGAGCAAAGGCAAGAAAAATGAGCGGAAATAAACTGCATAAATAGTTAAGTTAGAAATTACAAAGGCCCGAAGGCTATTAAGTCAAATGATTGAAATCCAGAGTTCAGAAAGGCGAATGATAAATAAATAAAGCCTAAGGGGCCTTGGGGGCCTCCTTAGTAGGAGAAGCATCCTCAGAGCTAGTCTCAGTAGTAGACCCCTCGTCGGCAGAGATAACAGCACCAGGCTGGGCTAGAGTAGGCTCGGGATCCAAAGCTGAAGTAGTGGCAGTAGCATGCTCCTTAACCAAAGCGTCATCCTCCCCAAACAGCTCTTCACTGGAACCAGGCCCCTGTGTCAAGGCATTGGGAAGGTGAGGGCTAGGAAAAGCAGAAGGCAAGAATAACCCTGGATGCTGCCTCAGAACTGCTTCAAGGGCTTTGGTCCACCCATCAGAAAACTGACTAGGAAAGAGCATCTCATCATGCTGATCCATGAGAGTCTTGTACTCATCTGAATCCAGATATTCATCAATATGCTTCTCCTTGTCATCTCTCAGGGCGACCAGCTCCGCATGCATCCCTACCATCTCTTCATCTTTCTTCTTTATTTGCTCTTCCAGACGATTAATATGGAGAGTCTTCTTCTGAGACTCAGACTCAAAAGCTTTAGACTTCTCTTTCCAAGCTTTGGCTTTGTGAACCAAACTTTGGAAATGGACGTTAGCCTGCATGAAAGGTTAGCATTGAAATCAAGTAATGAACTTAAAAGCCGTTAAGGTATTGAAAGAAAAAAAGTTTGAGACTTACCACAGCGAGAGCCTGAGCACCGAGTGCCTCTGACTCCCCGATACCTCCACCAAGGACCATGTCCTTATAATCAGGGGTGGTGATCGAGTTTAAAGACCAATCCATGGAGTGCTTCGTAGAGCCCACCACAGAATCCTGCTTCCTAAAGCCCCAAGGAGGCCTGAAAACCGTCGACTGGACATTAACCTGGGAGCTCCCCTCCAGTCCAGCTATGTCACCATATCTCAACTCCCCTTTATGGACCTTGTGGGGGCGCAGGAAAGGAGGCTCCGTGTTTTTCCCTCGAGGGTCAGCAACCCTCTTAGCCCGAACCATCCTGGCCGTCTCTTCATCAGGAGAGGGTGCAGCCTCCACAATCAATTTCGCAACTGCAAGAACGACCAAAAAGAGAGTTGGAATAAATTCAGTATTAAAAAGTAAATGGCAAAGACCAGTAAGAAAATTACCCCGCTCAGAAACTCTGGAAAGGCCTACTCCCCTTAGAGACTCCTCATTTAAAAGACTTAGGCAGGTAATAGAACTACCGTCTGCCTCGGTCAAAGTATTATAAGCGGCCTGTTCCTCGGTACTAAGGACGATTCCCTTAGCACTTCCATCTGAGACTCTCGAGAATGTCTGCCTAAAGAGAGTGCCCCAATCACCTCCATCCCATTCTAAGTATGCGAACTCATTTTTCCAGCCCGCATTATTATCAGGAATTGACTTGCCATTAAAGATTGGGGGGACTCTAGGACGGAGCTTAACATATACCCAGCCAGGGTTCGTGGCAGGACTATTGTAAAATTGAAAAAGTTTGCGAAAAAGAGCAACTGATAAAGGGAGTTGTTGTCGAAGACACAAAACCATAAAACATAATATAATTCTCCACGCGTTTGGCGGGAGTTGACATGGACTAATTTGCACATCAGCTAAGAGTCTAGGAATGAATTCATGAAATGGAAAACGAAGGCTAGCCACTAGACTCTCCCTATAAACACACAAAGAATTGGGTTTCCAGTGACAAGGTCTGTCACCTGGCTCGGCTGGGACAAGTTTATAAGGTGATTTAATTTTGAAAAGCTTGTTATATCTAGTGATTTCATCAACATCATGATAAGAGCTACAACAGTCATATGCATCTAATTCTGACAAAGAGGGGTAATCATCTCCACGTTGATTTAACATATCTACTAGAGATGTGTAAGAAGAGCAAATGGTGATTGTACCTTTGGAGGAGGCAGAATTCATCTTTGCAAGGCGAGACTTAGCTTTGTCTTCCATTGATGCTCTTGAAGAAAGGTTCGAAGCTCTTGAAAAACCCAGAAAATTTGAAGATTTGAAGAAAATCTTCAAAGAAAACCCAGAAAATATGAAGGAATGAAGGTATCTTCAAGAAATAAACCCAGAAACCACCGTGAAGGGGAGGAGCTTAAAGAAAACTTTCGCCGGAAATCGCCTTGAAATAGAGATAACTACAGAGAGAATTTCTAGTGAAGTGTTTGAGTAGAAGTAAGAATGAGAAAGTGAACACTTCACTCTCACTCTTATATACAACCTTTTAGCCGGTTAAAATTCCTCCAAACGGTCAAGAAACCTACAGTAACAGGTCAGAAAAGCCCATGAAACCGGCCCAAATTAAGGCCCAATTCTAGGACATTCTTAGGAAAATATCTTTGAAAAATATCTTAGATATTTTGAAGAAAATTATGGGTATTTTTTAAAAAATATCATAGACAATAAATCCTGGATTTGGATCCAAATAGCCCGGATGGGCCCAATAACAACTATGAGAATAAGCCCATTTTGAAAAGAAAAGTACCAGGCCCCATAAGAATAGGCCCAAAGCCAAAGAGGCCCTTAATTCGACCAGAATCCTGGTCGAAACGACCAAGAATCCTGGTCGAAAAACCCTTCGACCAAAGCGTTGGAAACGCCCTTAATTCGACCAGAATCCTGGTCGAAACGACCAAGAATCCTGGTCGAAAAACCCTTCGACCAAAGCGTTGGAAACGCCCTTAATTCGACCAGAATCCTGGTCGAAACGACCAAGAATCCTGGTCGAAAAACCCTTCGACCAAAGCGTTGGAAACGCCCTTAATTTGACCAGAATCCTGGTCGAAACGACCAGGAATCCTGGTCGAAAAACCTTTCGACCAAAACCATTCTGAGGCCCTTATTTCGACCAGAATCCTGGTCGAAACGACCAGGAATCCTGGTCGAAAAACCCTTCGACCAGAGCAAAATTGGAATCTTATTTCGACCAGAATCCTGGTCGAAACGACCAGGAATCCTGGTCGAAAATGTCTTCGATCAGGAAGAAAAAGAAGGCCTTAATTCGACCAGAATCCTGGTCGAATTCCTGGTCGAATTCCTGGTCGAATTTCTGATCGAAAATACTCAGTCCTGGTCGAAATTTGCTATAAAAATTGATTTTCTGACAGCCAATCTTCACAGACATGGAATTTTGATACCTGTAGGTACCATAATAGGATAAAAATGGAAATACGAGGAATTTCATAGATAATTCCTTGAAGAAAAAGACTCTGTAACTAAAGTTATGGAAATTGCTTAGCCTCGAATAAGGCATATCGTCGTAAACGTGTCGGTCGCTCCACACTTTGCATCAAGACGACATTCGTGAAACACTAGTGTACAAAGCCCTGACCCAAGTATCACGAAAGACAGATAAAACTTCAAGGAAAACCTGATCAGTTTTCCTGGAAGTTGGGGGGCAAATGATATGGGCTAAAAGTAAGCCTTAAGGACACCTTTAATATGGTATTAATTATGCCCGAAATAGTCCAAACGTGGGGCCCACCTGTTGGGCCCAAACCCTATTTATAATATTAATTTCGTGATTAATATTAAGGATAATAAACAACTCAGCAAATAAGAGTTGGATAAGGATAATATCTCCTTCAGACTTATCCTATAAAGCATCTAATTCTATATGGAAACTGATTCCTATAAGGAATAGATCTAGAACTTTCCTCAAGGAGGTGACTTATCTGTTAAGTCTCCAACTCCTACCATAATTCTAAGGCTTCTCAGCCTATATAAAGGGTCAGACCCCTCACCTCAGAACTACGTTTTATTGGCTTGATTCTCTAATTTACAGAGATACGTAGGCATTCTGTGAAGACCGTTTAAGTCTCGAACGCAGAAGCAGCCATTAAAGCACGAAGCTCACGAACCCTAGCATTAAATACATAAACCATAGCCGCAATACTAGTAGCCTAGTTTTTATTCCACAACACATACGGAGGTCAATATCCATCATTTGTAATGTTAATGCCAAAATTTCAGAAAAAAATAAATTTATTTGGTTTGGTAATTTAACGGTCAACTAGTACTTTGACTAGAACCTCTAAACAGGGTTTCGTCAGGGTTTAGGGTTTCGATTTTTTAAAAAATATTTCTTGCCAACTCAACCACACGGAGGTCAATACCCATCATTTTTAATGTTATTGAGAAAATTTTAGGAAAAAATAAATTTATTTGGTTTGGTAATTTAACGGTCAACTAGTACTTTGACTAGAACCTCTAATAAGGTTTCGTCAGGGTTTAGTGTTTCAATTTTTTAAAAAATATTTCTAGATGACCCAGCCGTACGGTGGTCAAGATCCCTACTTTTTAATGTTATTGCCAAAATTTCAGGAAAAAATAGATTTATTTGGTTTGGTAATTTAACGGTCAACTAATACTTTGATTAGAACCCCAAAATAGGGTTTCGTCAGGGTTTAGGGTTCGATTTTTTGAAAAATATTTCTTGACGACCCAACCATACGGAGGTCAATATCCATCATTTTTAATGTTAATGCCAAAATTTTAGAAAAAAATAAATTTATTTGGTTTGGTAATTTAACGGTCAACTAGTACTTTGACTAGAACCTCTAAACAGGGTTTCGTCAGGGTTTGGGGTTTCGATTTTTTAAAAAATATTTCTTGTCGACTCAACCATACGGAGGTCAATACACATCATTTTTAATGTTATTGAGAAAATTTTAGGAAAAAATAAATTTATTTGGTTTGGTAATTTAACGGTCAAATAGTACTTTAACTAGAACCCCTAAATAAAGTTTCGTCACGGTTTAGGGTTTCGATTTTTTGAAAAATATATCTTGCCGACCCAACGATACGGAAGTCAATATCCATCATTTTTAATTTTATTGCCAAAATTTTAGGAAAAAATAAATTATTTGGTTTGGTAATTTAACGATCAACTAGTACTTTGACTAGAACCTCTAAACATGGTTTCGTCACGGTTTAGAGTTTCAATTCTTTGAAAAATATTTCTTGCCGACCCAACCATACGAAGGTCAATATCCATCATTTTTAATATTATTGCCAAAATTTCAGGAAAAAAAAAATTTTATTTGGTTTGGTAATTTAACGGTCAACTAGTACTTTGACTAGAACCTCTAATCAGGTTTCGTCAGGGTTTAGTGTTTCAATTTTTTAAAAAATATTTCTAGATGACCCAACCGTACGGTGGTCAAGATCCCTACTTTTTAATGTTATTGCCAAAATTTCAGGAAAAAATAAATTTATTTGGTTTGGTAATTTAACGGTCAACTAATACTTTGATTAGAACCCCTAAATAGGGTTTCGTCAGGGTTTAGGGTTCGATTTTTTGAAAAATATTTCTTGACGACCCAACCATACGGAGGTCAATATCCATCATTTTTAATGTTAATGCCAAAATTTCAGAAAAAAATAAATTGATTTGGTTTGGTAATTTAACGGTCAACTAGTACTTTGACTAGAACCTCTAAACAGGGTTTCGTCAGGGTTTAGGGTTTCGATTTTTTAAAAAATATTTCTTGCCAACTCAACCATACGGAGGTCAATACACATCATTTTTAATGTTATTGAGAAAATTTTAGGAAAAAATAAATTTATTTGGTTTGGTAATTTAACGGTCAACTAGTACTTTGACTAGAACCTCTAATCAGGTTTCGTCAGGGTTTAGTGTTTCAATTTTTTAAAAAATATTTCTAGATGACCCAACAGTACGGTGGTCAAGATCCCTACTTTTTAATGTTATTGCCAAAATTTCAGGAAAAAATAAATTTATTTGGTTTGGTAATTTAACGGTCAACTAATACTTTGATTAGAACCCCTAAATAGGGTTTCGTCAGGGTTTAGGGTTCGATTTTTTGAAAATATTTCTTGATGACCCAACCATACGGAGGTCAATATCCATCATTTTTAATGTTAATGCCAAAATTTCAGAAAAAAATAAATTTATTTGGTTTGGTAATTTAACGGTCAACTAGTACTTTGACTAGAACCTTTAAACAGGGTTTCGTCAGGGTTTAGGGTTTCGATTTTTTAAAAAATATTTCTTGCCGACTCAACCATACGGAGGTCAATACACATCATTTTTAATGCAATTGAGAAAATTTTAGGAAAAAATAAATTTATTTGGTTTGGTAATTTAACGGTCAAATAGTACTTTAACTAGAACCCCTAAATAAAGTTTCGTCACGGTTTAGGGTTTCGATTTTTTGAAAAATATTTCTTGCCGACCCAACGATACGGAAGTCAATATCCATCATTTTTAATTTTATTTCCATTATTTCAGGAAAAAATAAATTATTTGGTTTGGTAATTTAACGATCAACTAGTACTTTGACTAGAACCTCTAAACATGGTTTCGTCACGGTTTAGGGTTTCAATTCTTTGAAAAATATTTCTTGCCGACCCAACCATACGAAGGTCAATATCCATCATTTTTAATGTTATTGCCAAAATTTCAGGAAAAAATAAATTTATTTGGTTTGGTAATTTAACGGTCAACTAATACTTTGACTAGAACCTCTAATCAGGTTTCGTCAGGGTTTAGTGTTTCAATTTTTTAAAATATATTTCTAGATGACCCAACCGTACGGTGGTCAAGATCCCTACTTTTTAATGTTACTGCCAAAATTTCAGGAAAAAATAAATTTATTTGGTTTGGTAATTTAACGGTCAACTAATACTTTGATTAGAACCCCTAAATAGGGTTTCGTCAGGGTTTAGGGTTCGATTTTTTGAAAAATATTTCTTGACGACCCAACCATACGGAGGTCAATATCCATCATTTTTAATGTTAATGCCAAAATTTCAGAAAAAAATAAATTTATTTGGTTTGGTAATTTAACGGTCAACTAATACTTTGATTAGAACCCCTAAATAGGGTTTCGTCAGGGTTTAGGGTTCGATTTTTTGAAAAATATTTCTTGATGATCCAACCATACGGAGGTCAATATCCATCATTTTTAATGTCAATGCCAAAATTTCAAAAAAAAAAAAAATTTATTTGGTTTGGTAATTTAACGGTCAACTAGTACTTTGACTAGAACCTCTAAACAGGGTTTCGTCAGGGTTTAGGGTTTCGATTTTTAAAAAATATTTCTTGCCAACTCAACCATACGGAGGTCAATACACATCATTTTAAATGTTATTGAGAAAATTTTAGGAAAAAATAAATTTATTTGGTTTGGTAATTTAACGGTCAACTAGTACTTTGACTAGAACCTCTAATAAGGTTTCGTCAGGGTTTAGTGTTTCAATTTTTTAAAAAATATTTCTAGATGACCCAGCCGTACGGTGGTCAAGATCCCTACTTTTTAATGTTATTGCCAAAATTTCAGGAAAAAATAGATTTATTTGGTTTGGTAATTTAACGGTCAACTAATACTTTGATTAGAACCACAAAATAGGGTTTCGTCAGGGTTTAGGGTTCGATTTTTTGAAAAATATTTCTTGACGACCCAACCATACGGAGGTCAATATCCATCATTTTTAATGTTAATGCCAAAATTTTAGAAAAAAATAAATTTATTTGGTTTGGTAATTTAACGGTCAACTAGTACTTTGACTAGAACCTCTAAACAGGGTTTCGTCAGGGTTTGGGGTTTCGATTTTTTAAAAAATATTTCTTGTCGACTCAACCATACGGAGGTCAATACACATCATTTTTAATGTTATTGAGAAAATTTTAGGAAAAAATAAATTTATTTGGTTTGGTAATTTAACGGTCAAATAGTACTTTAACTAGAACCCCTAAATAAAGTTTCGTCACGGTTTAGGGTTTCGATTTTTTGAAAAATATTTCTTGCCGACCCAACGATACGGAAGTCAATATCCATCATTTTTAATTTTATTGCCAAAATTTCAAGAAAAAATAAATTATTTGGTTTGGTAATTTAACGATCAACTAGTACTTTGACTAGATCCTCTAAACATGGTTTCGTCACGGTTTAGGGTTTCAATTCTTTGAAAAATATTTCTTGCCGACCCAACCATACGAAGGTCAATATCCATCATTTTTAATGTTATTGCCAAAATTTCAGGAAAAAATAAATTTATTTGGTTTGGTAATTTAACGGTCAACTAGTACTTTGACTAGAACCTCTAATCAGGTTTCGTCAGGGTTTAGCGTTTCAATTTTTTAAAAAATATTTCTAGATGACCCAACCGTACGGTGGTCAAGATCCCTACTTTTTAATGTTATTGCCAAAATTTCAGGATAAAATAAATTTATTTGGTTTGGTAATTTAACGCTCAACTAATACTTTGATTAGAACCCCTAAATAGGGTTTCGTCAGGGTTTAGGGTTCGATTTTTTGAAAAATATTTCTTGATGATCCAACCATACGGAGGTCAATATCCATCATTTTTAATGTCAATGCCAAAATTTCAAAAAAAAAAAAATTTTATTTGGTTTGGTAATTTAACGGTCAACTAGTACTTTGACTAGAACCTCTAAACAGGGTTTCGTCAGGGTTTAGGGTTTCGATTTTTAAAAAATATTTCTTGCCAACTCAACCATACGGAGGTCAATACACATCATTTTAAATGTTATTGAGAAAATTTTAGGAAAAAATAAATTTATTTGGTTTGGTAATTTAACGGTCAACTAGTACTTTGACTAGAACCTCTAATAAGGTTTCGTCAGGGTTTAGTGTTTCAATTTTTTAAAAAATATTTCTAGATGACCCAGCCGTACGGTGGTCAAGATCCCTACTTTTTAATGTTATTGCCAAAATTTCAGGAAAAAATAGATTTATTTGGTTTGGTAATTTAACGGTCAACTAATACTTTGATTAGAACCACAAAATAGGGTTTCGTCAGGGTTTAGGGTTCGATTTTTTGAAAAATATTTCTTGACGACCCAACCATACGGAGGTCAATATCCATCATTTTTAATGTTAATGCCAAAATTTTAGAAAAAAATAAATTTATTTGGTTTGGTAATTTAACGGTCAACTAGTACTTTGACTAGAACCTCTAAACAGGGTTTCGTCAGGGTTTGGGGTTTCGATTTTTTAAAAAATATTTCTTGTCGACTCAACCATACGGAGGTCAATACACATCATTTTTAATGTTATTGAGAAAATTTTAGGAAAAAATAAATTTATTTGGTTTGGTAATTTAACGGTCAAATAGTACTTTAACTAGAACCCCTAAATAAAGTTTCGTCACGGTTTAGGGTTTCGATTTTTTGAAAAATATATCTTGCCGACCCAACGATACGGAAGTCAATATCCATCATTTTTAATTTTATTGCCAAAATTTCAGGAAAAAATAAATTATTTGGTTTGGTAATTTAACGATCAACTAGTACTTTGACTAGAACCTCTAAACATGGTTTCGTCACGGTTTAGAGTTTCAATTCTTTGAAAAATATTTCTTGCCGACCCAACCATACGAAGGTCAATATCCATCATTTTTAATATTATTGCCAAAATTTCAGGAAAAAAAAAATTTTATTTGGTTTGGTAATTTAACGGTCAACTAGTACTTTGACTAGAACCTCTAATCAGGTTTCGTCAGGGTTTAGCGTTTCAATTTTTTAAAAAATATTTCTAGATGACCCAACCGTACGGTGGTCAAGATCCCTACTTTTTAATGTTATTGCCAAAATTTCAGGAAAAAATAAATTTATTTGGTTTGGTAATTTAACGGTCAACTAATACTTTGATTAGAACCCCTAAATAGGGTTTCGTCAGGGTTTAGGGTTCGATTTTTTGAAAAATATTTCTTGACGACCCAACCATACGGAGGTCAATATCCATCATTTTTAATGTTAATGCCAAAATTTCAGAAAAAAATAAATTGATTTGGTTTGGTAATTTAACGGTCAACTAGTACTTTGACTAGAACCTCTAAACAGGGTTTCGTCAGGGTTTAGGGTTTCGATTTTTTAAAAAATATTTCTTGCCAACTCAACCATACGGAGGTCAATACACATCATTTTTAATGTTATTGAGAAAATTTTAGGAAAAAATAAATTTATTTGGTTTGGTAATTTAACGGTCAACTAGTACTTTGACTAGAACCTCTAATCAGGTTTCGTCAGGGTTTAGTGTTTCAATTTTTTAAAAAATATTTCTAGATGACCCAACCGTACGGTGGTCAAGATCCCTACTTTTTAATGTTATTGCCAAAATTTCAGGAAAAAATAAATTTATTTGGTTTGGTAATTTAACGGTCAACTAATACTTTGATTAGAACCCCTAAATAGGGTTTCGTCAGGGTTTAGGGTTCGATTTTTTGAAAATATTTCTTGATGACCCAACCATACGGAGGTCAATATCCGTCATTTTTAATGTTAATGCCAAAATTTCAGAAAAAAATAAATTTATTTGGTTTGGTAATTTAACGGTCAACTTGTACTTTGACTAGAACCTTTAAACAGGGTTTCGTCAGGGTTTAGGGTTTCGATTTTTTAAAAAATATTTCTTGCCGACTCAACCATACGGAGGTCAATACACATCATTTTTAATGCAATTGAGAAAATTTTAGGAAAAAATAAATTTATTTGGTTTGGTAATTTAACGGTCAAATAGTACTTTAACTAGAACCCCTAAATAAAGTTTCGTCACGGTTTAGGGTTTCGATTTTTTGAAAAATATTTCTTGCCGACCCAACGATACGGAAGTCAATATCCATCATTTTTAATTTTATTTCCATTATTTCAGGAAAAAATAAATTATTTGGTTTGGTAATTTAACGATCAACTAGTACTTTGACTAGAACCTCTAAACATGGTTTCGTCACGGTTTAGGGTTTCAATTCTTTGAAAAATATTTCTTGCCGACCCAACCATACGAAGGTCAATATCCATCATTTTTAATGTTATTGCCAAAATTTCAGGAAAAAATAAATTTATTTGGTTTGGTAATTTAACGGTCAACTAATACTTTGACTAGAACCTCTAATCAGGTTTCGTCAGGGTTTAGTGTTTCAATTTTTTAAAAAATATTTCTAGATGACCCAACCGTACGGTGGTCAAGATCCCTACTTTTTAATGTTACTGCCAAAATTTCAGGAAAAAATTAATTTATTTGGTTTGGTAATTTAACGGTCAACTAATACTTTGATTAGAACCCCTAAATAGGGTTTCGTCAGGGTTTAGGGTTCGATTTTTTGAAAAATATTTCTTGACGACCCAACCATACGGAGGTCAATATCCATCATTTTTAATGTTAATGCCAAAATTTCAGAAAAAAATAAATTTATTTGGTTTGGTAATTTAACGGTCAACTAATACTTTGATTAGAACCCCTAAATAGGGTTTCGTCAGGGTTTAGGGTTCGATTTTTTGAAAAATATTTCTTGATGATCCAACCATACGGAGGTCAATATCCATCATTTTTAATGTTAATGCCAAAATTTCAAAAAAAAAAAAAATTTATTTGGTTTGGTAATTTAACGGTCAACTAGTACTTTGACTAGAACCTCTAAACAGGGTTTCGTCAGGGTTTAGGGTTTCGATTTTTTAAAAAATATTTCTTGCCAACTCAACCATACGGAGGTCAATACACATCATTTTAAATGTTATTGAGAAAATTTTAGGAAAAAATAAATTTATTTGGTTTGGTAATTTAACGGTCAACTAGTACTTTGATTAGAACCTCTAATCCGGTTTCGTCAGGGTTTAGTGTTTCAATTTTTTAAAAAATATTTCTAGATGACCCAACCGTACGGTGGTCAAGATCCCTACTTTTTAATGTTACTGCCAAAATTTCAGGAAAAAATAAATTTATTTGGTTTGGTAATTTAACGGTCAACTAATACTTTGATTAGAACCCCTAGATAGGGTTTCGTCAGGGTTTAGGGTTCGATTTTTTGAAAAATATTTCTTGACGACCCAACCATACGGAGGTCAATATCCATCATTTTTAATGTTAATGCCAAAATTTCAGAAAAAAATAAATTTATTTGGTTTGGTAATTTAACGGTCAACTAGTACTTTGACTAGAACCTCTAAACAGGGTTTCGTCAGGGTTTAGGGTTTCGATTTTTTAAAAAATATTTCTTGCCGACTCAACCATACGTAGGTCAATACACATCATTTTTAATGCAATTGAAAAAATTTTAGGAAAAAATAAATTTATTTGGTTTGGTAATTTACGGTCAAATAGTACTTTAACTAGAACCCCTAAATAAAGTTTCGTCACGGTTTAGGGTTTCGATTTTTTGAAAAATATTTCTTGCCGACCCAACGATACGGAAGTCAATATCCATCATTTTTAATTTTATTGCCAAAATTTCAGGAAAAAATAAATTATTTGGTTTGGTAATTTAACGATCAACTAGTACTTTGACTAGATCCTCTAAACATGGTTTCGTCACGGTTTAGGGTTTCAATTCTTTGAAAAATATTTCTTGCCGACCCAACCATACGAAGGTCAATATCCATCATTTTTAATGTTATTGCCAAAATTTCAGGAAAAAATAAATTTATTTGGTTTGGTAATTTAACGGTCAACTAGTACTTTGACTAGAACCTCTAATCAGGTTTCGTCAGGGTTTAGTGTTTCAATTTTTTAAAAAATATTTCTAGATGACCCAACCGTACGGTGGTCAAGATCCCTACTTTTTAATGTTATTGCCAAAATTTCAGGATAAAATAAATTTATTTGGTTTGGTAATTTAACGCTCAACTAATACTTTGATTAGAACCCCTAAATAGGGTTTCGTCAGGGTTTAGGGTTCGATTTTTTGAAAAATATTTCTTGATGATCCAACCATACGGAGGTCAATATCCATCATTTTTAATGTCAATGCCAAAATTTCAAAAAAAAAAAAATTTTATTTGGTTTGGTAATTTAACGGTCAACTAGTACTTTGACTAGAACCTCTAAACAGGGTTTCGTCAGGGTTTAGGGTTTCGATTTTTAAAAAATATTTCTTGCCAACTCAACCATACGGAGGTCAATACACATCATTTTAAATGTTATTGAGAAAATTTTAGGAAAAAATAAATTTATTTGGTTTGGTAATTTAACGGTCAACTAGTACTTTGACTAGAACCTCTAATAAGGTTTCGTCAGGGTTTAGTGTTTCAATTTTTTAAAAAATATTTCTAGATGACCCAGCCGTACGGTGGTCAAGATCCCTACTTTTTAATGTTATTGCCAAAATTTCAGGAAAAAATAGATTTATTTGGTTTGGTAATTTAACGGTCAACTAATACTTTGATTAGAACCACAAAATAGGGTTTCGTCAGGGTTTAGGGTTCGATTTTTTGAAAAATATTTCTTGACGACCCAACCATACGGAGGTCAATATCCATCATTTTTAATGTTAATGCCAAAATTTTAGAAAAAAATAAATTTATTTGGTTTGGTAATTTAACGGTCAACTAGTACTTTGACTAGAACCTCTAAACAGGGTTTCGTCAGGGTTTGGGGTTTCGATTTTTTAAAAAATATTTCTTGTCGACTCAACCATACGGAGGTCAATACACATCATTTTTAATGTTATTGAGAAAATTTTAGGAAAAAATAAATTTATTTGGTTTGGTAATTTAACGGTCAAATAGTACTTTAACTAGAACCCCTAAATAAAGTTTCGTCACGGTTTAGGGTTTCGATTTTTTGAAAAATATATCTTGCCGACCCAACGATACGGAAGTCAATAACCCTGGATGCTGCCTCAGAACTGCTTCAAGGGCTTTGGTCCACCCATCAGAAAACTGACTAGGAAAGAGCATCTCATCATGCTGATCCATGAGAGTCTTGTACTCATCTGAATCCAGATATTCATCAATATGCTTCTCCTTGTCATCTCTCAGGGCGACCAGCTCCGCATGCATCCCTACCATCTCTTCATCTTTCTTCTTTATTTGCTCTTCCAGACGATTAATATGGAGAGTCTTCTTCTGAGACTCAGACTCAAAAGCTTTAGACTTCTCTTTCCAAGCTTTGGCTTTGTGAACCAAACTTTGGAAATGGACGTTAGCCTGCATGAAAGGTTAGCATTGAAATCAAGTAATGAACTTAAAAGCCGTTAAGGTATTGAAAGAAAAAAAGTTTGAGACTTACCACAGCGAGAGCCTGAGCACCGAGTGCCTCTGACTCCCCGATACCTCCACCAAGGACCATGTCCTTATAATCAGGGGTGGTGATCGAGTTTAAAGACCAATCCATGGAGTGCTTCGTAGAGCCCACCACAGAATCCTGCTTCCTAAAGCCCCAAGGAGGCCTGAAAACCGTCGACTGGACATTAACCTGGGAGCTCCCCTCCAGTCCAGCTATGTCACCATATCTCAACTCCCCTTTATGGACCTTGTGGGGGCGCAGGAAAGGAGGCTCCGTGTTTTTCCCTCGAGGGTCAGCAACCCTCTTAGCCCGAACCATCCTGGCCGTCTCTTCATCAGGAGAGGGTGCAGCCTCCACAATCAATTTCGCAACTGCAAGAACGACCAAAAAGAGAGTTGGAATAAATTCAGTATTAAAAAGTAAATGGCAAAGACCAGTAAGAAAATTACCCCGCTCAGAAACTCTGGAAAGGCCTACTCCCCTTAGAGACTCCTCATTTAAAAGACTTAGGCAGGTAATAGAACTACCGTCTGCCTCGGTCAAAGTATTATAAGCGGCCTGTTCCTCGGTACTAAGGACGATTCCCTTAGCACTTCCATCTGAGACTCTCGAGAATGTCTGCCTAAAGAGAGTGCCCCAATCACCTCCATCCCATTCTAAGTATGCGAACTCATTTTTCCAGCCCGCATTATTATCAGGAATTGACTTGCCATTAAAGATTGGGGGGACTCTAGGACGGAGCTTAACATATACCCAGCCAGGGTTCGTGGCAGGACTATTGTAAAATTGAAAAAGTTTGCGAAAAAGAGCAACTGATAAAGGGAGTTGTTGTCGAAGACACAAAACCATAAAACATAATATAATTCTCCACGCGTTTGGCGGGAGTTGACATGGACTAATTTGCACATCAGCTAAGAGTCTAGGAATGAATTCATGAAATGGAAAACGAAGGCTAGCCACTAGACTCTCCCTATAAACACACAAAGAATTGGGTTTCCAGTGACAAGGTCTGTCACCTGGCTCGGCTGGGACAAGTTTATAAGGTGATTTAATTTTGAAAAGCTTGTTATATCTAGTGATTTCATCAACATCATGATAAGAGCTACAACAGTCATATGCATCTAATTCTGACAAAGAGGGGTAATCATCTCCACGTTGATTTAACATATCTACTAGAGATGTGTAAGAAGAGCAAATGGTGATTGTACCTTTGGAGGAGGCAGAATTCATCTTTGCAAGGCGAGACTTAGCTTTGTCTTCCATTGATGCTCTTGAAGAAAGGTTCGAAGCTCTTGAAAAACCCAGAAAATTTGAAGATTTGAAGAAAATCTTCAAAGAAAACCCAGAAAATATGAAGGAATGAAGGTATCTTCAAGAAATAAACCCAGAAACCACCGTGAAGGGGAGGAGCTTAAAGAAAACTTTCGCCGGAAATCGCCTTGAAATAGAGATAACTACAGAGAGAATTTCTAGTGAAGTGTTTGAGTAGAAGTAAGAATGAGAAAGTGAACACTTCACTCTCACTCTTATATACAACCTTTTAGCCGGTTAAAATTCCTCCAAACGGTCAAGAAACCTACAGTAACAGGTCAGAAAAGCCCATGAAACCGGCCCAAATTAAGGCCCAATTCTAGGACATTCTTAGGAAAATATCTTTGAAAAATATCTTAGATATTTTGAAGAAAATTATGGGTATTTTTTAAAAAATATCATAGACAATAAATCCTGGATTTGGATCCAAATAGCCCGGATGGGCCCAATAACAACTATGAGAATAAGCCCATTTTGAAAAGAAAAGTACCAGGCCCCATAAGAATAGGCCCAAAGCCAAAGAGGCCCTTAATTCGACCAGAATCCTGGTCGAAACGACCAAGAATCCTGGTCGAAAAACCCTTCGACCAAAGCGTTGGAAACGCCCTTAATTCGACCAGAATCCTGGTCGAAACGACCAAGAATCCTGGTCGAAAAACCCTTCGACCAAAGCGTTGGAAACGCCCTTAATTCGACCAGAATCCTGGTCGAAACGACCAAGAATCCTGGTCGAAAAACCCTTCGACCAAAGCGTTGGAAACGCCCTTAATTTGACCAGAATCCTGGTCGAAACGACCAGGAATCCTGGTCGAAAAACCTTTCGACCAAAACCATTCTGAGGCCCTTATTTCGACCAGAATCCTGGTCGAAACGACCAGGAATCCTGGTCGAAAAACCCTTCGACCAGAGCAAAATTGGAATCTTATTTCGACCAGAATCCTGGTCGAAACGACCAGGAATCCTGGTCGAAAATGTCTTCGATCAGGAAGAAAAAGAAGGCCTTAATTCGACCAGAATCCTGGTCGAATTCCTGGTCGAATTCCTGGTCGAATTTCTGATCGAAAATACTCAGTCCTGGTCGAAATTTGCTATAAAAATTGATTTTCTGACAGCCAATCTTCACAGACATGGAATTTTGATACCTGTAGGTACCATAATAGGATAAAAATGGAAATACGAGGAATTTCATAGATAATTCCTTGAAGAAAAAGACTCTGTAACTAAAGTTATGGAAATTGCTTAGCCTCGAATAAGGCATATCGTCGTAAACGTGTCGGTCGCTCCACACTTTGCATCAAGACGACATTCGTGAAACACTAGTGTACAAAGCCCTGACCCAAGTATCACGAAAGACAGATAAAACTTCAAGGAAAACCTGATCAGTTTTCCTGGAAGTTGGGGGGCAAATGATATGGGCTAAAAGTAAGCCTTAAGGACACCTTTAATATGGTATTAATTATGCCCGAAATAGTCCAAACGTGGGGCCCACCTGTTGGGCCCAAACCCTATTTATAATATTAATTTCGTGATTAATATTAAGGATAATAAACAACTCAGCAAATAAGAGTTGGATAAGGATAATATCTCCTTCAGACTTATCCTATAAAGCATCTAATTCTATATGGAAACTGATTCCTATAAGGAATAGATCTAGAACTTTCCTCAAGGAGGTGACTTATCTGTTAAGTCTCCAACTCCTACCATAATTCTAAGGCTTCTCAGCCTATATAAAGGGTCAGACCCCTCACCTCAGAACTACGTTTTATTGGCTTGATTCTCTAATTTACAGAGATACGTAGGCATTCTGTGAAGACCGTTTAAGTCTCGAACGCAGAAGCAGCCATTAAAGCACGAAGCTCACGAACCCTAGCATTAAATACATAAACCATAGCCGCAATACTAGTAGCCTAGTTTTTATTCCACAACACATACGGAGGTCAATATCCATCATTTGTAATGTTAATGCCAAAATTTCAGAAAAAAATAAATTTATTTGGTTTGGTAATTTAACGGTCAACTAGTACTTTGACTAGAACCTCTAAACAGGGTTTCGTCAGGGTTTAGGGTTTCGATTTTTTAAAAAATATTTCTTGCCAACTCAACCACACGGAGGTCAATACCCATCATTTTTAATGTTATTGAGAAAATTTTAGGAAAAAATAAATTTATTTGGTTTGGTAATTTAACGGTCAACTAGTACTTTGACTAGAACCTCTAATAAGGTTTCGTCAGGGTTTAGTGTTTCAATTTTTTAAAAAATATTTCTAGATGACCCAGCCGTACGGTGGTCAAGATCCCTACTTTTTAATGTTATTGCCAAAATTTCAGGAAAAAATAGATTTATTTGGTTTGGTAATTTAACGGTCAACTAATACTTTGATTAGAACCCCAAAATAGGGTTTCGTCAGGGTTTAGGGTTCGATTTTTTGAAAAATATTTCTTGACGACCCAACCATACGGAGGTCAATATCCGTCATTTTTAATGTTAATGCCAAAATTTCAGAAAAAAATAAATTTATTTGGTTTGGTAATTTAACGGTCAACTTGTACTTTGACTAGAACCTTTAAACAGGGTTTCGTCAGGGTTTAGGGTTTCGATTTTTTAAAAAATATTTCTTGCCGACTCAACCATACGGAGGTCAATACACATCATTTTTAATGCAATTGAGAAAATTTTAGGAAAAAATAAATTTATTTGGTTTGGTAATTTAACGGTCAAATAGTACTTTAACTAGAACCCCTAAATAAAGTTTCGTCACGGTTTAGGGTTTCGATTTTTTGAAAAATATTTCTTGCCGACCCAACGATACGGAAGTCAATATCCATCATTTTTAATTTTATTTCCATTATTTCAGGAAAAAATAAATTATTTGGTTTGGTAATTTAACGATCAACTAGTACTTTGACTAGAACCTCTAAACATGGTTTCGTCACGGTTTAGGGTTTCAATTCTTTGAAAAATATTTCTTGCCGACCCAACCATACGAAGGTCAATATCCATCATTTTTAATGTTATTGCCAAAATTTCAGGAAAAAATAAATTTATTTGGTTTGGTAATTTAACGGTCAACTAATACTTTGACTAGAACCTCTAATCAGGTTTCGTCAGGGTTTAGTGTTTCAATTTTTTAAAAAATATTTCTAGATGACCCAACCGTACGGTGGTCAAGATCCCTACTTTTTAATGTTACTGCCAAAATTTCAGGAAAAAATTAATTTATTTGGTTTGGTAATTTAACGGTCAACTAATACTTTGATTAGAACCCCTAAATAGGGTTTCGTCAGGGTTTAGGGTTCGATTTTTTGAAAAATATTTCTTGACGACCCAACCATACGGAGGTCAATATCCATCATTTTTAATGTTAATGCCAAAATTTCAGAAAAAAATAAATTTATTTGGTTTGGTAATTTAACGGTCAACTAATACTTTGATTAGAACCCCTAAATAGGGTTTCGTCAGGGTTTAGGGTTCGATTTTTTGAAAAATATTTCTTGATGATCCAACCATACGGAGGTCAATATCCATCATTTTTAATGTTAATGCCAAAATTTCAAAAAAAAAAAAAATTTATTTGGTTTGGTAATTTAACGGTCAACTAGTACTTTGACTAGAACCTCTAAACAGGGTTTCGTCAGGGTTTAGGGTTTCGATTTTTTAAAAAATATTTCTTGCCAACTCAACCATACGGAGGTCAATACACATCATTTTAAATGTTATTGAGAAAATTTTAGGAAAAAATAAATTTATTTGGTTTGGTAATTTAACGGTCAACTAGTACTTTGATTAGAACCTCTAATCCGGTTTCGTCAGGGTTTAGTGTTTCAATTTTTTAAAAAATATTTCTAGATGACCCAACCGTACGGTGGTCAAGATCCCTACTTTTTAATGTTACTGCCAAAATTTCAGGAAAAAATAAATTTATTTGGTTTGGTAATTTAACGGTCAACTAATACTTTGATTAGAACCCCTAGATAGGGTTTCGTCAGGGTTTAGGGTTCGATTTTTTGAAAAATATTTCTTGACGACCCAACCATACGGAGGTCAATATCCATCATTTTTAATGTTAATGCCAAAATTTCAGAAAAAAATAAATTTATTTGGTTTGGTAATTTAACGGTCAACTAGTACTTTGACTAGAACCTCTAAACAGGGTTTCGTCAGGGTTTAGGGTTTCGATTTTTTAAAAAATATTTCTTGCCGACTCAACCATACGTAGGTCAATACACATCATTTTTAATGCAATTGAAAAAATTTTAGGAAAAAATAAATTTATTTGGTTTGGTAATTTACGGTCAAATAGTACTTTAACTAGAACCCCTAAATAAAGTTTCGTCACGGTTTAGGGTTTCGATTTTTTGAAAAATATTTCTTGCCGACCCAACGATACGGAAGTCAATATCCATCATTTTTAATTTTATTGCCAAAATTTCAGGAAAAAATAAATTATTTGGTTTGGTAATTTAACGATCAACTAGTACTTTGACTAGATCCTCTAAACATGGTTTCGTCACGGTTTAGGGTTTCAATTCTTTGAAAAATATTTCTTGCCGACCCAACCATACGAAGGTCAATATCCATCATTTTTAATGTTATTGCCAAAATTTCAGGAAAAAATAAATTTATTTGGTTTGGTAATTTAACGGTCAACTAGTACTTTGACTAGAACCTCTAATCAGGTTTCGTCAGGGTTTAGTGTTTCAATTTTTTAAAAAATATTTCTAGATGACCCAACCGTACGGTGGTCAAGATCCCTACTTTTTAATGTTATTGCCAAAATTTCAGGATAAAATAAATTTATTTGGTTTGGTAATTTAACGCTCAACTAATACTTTGATTAGAACCCCTAAATAGGGTTTCGTCAGGGTTTAGGGTTCGATTTTTTGAAAAATATTTCTTGATGATCCAACCATACGGAGGTCAATATCCATCATTTTTAATGTCAATGCCAAAATTTCAAAAAAAAAAAAATTTTATTTGGTTTGGTAATTTAACGGTCAACTAGTACTTTGACTAGAACCTCTAAACAGGGTTTCGTCAGGGTTTAGGGTTTCGATTTTTAAAAAATATTTCTTGCCAACTCAACCATACGGAGGTCAATACACATCATTTTAAATGTTATTGAGAAAATTTTAGGAAAAAATAAATTTATTTGGTTTGGTAATTTAACGGTCAACTAGTACTTTGACTAGAACCTCTAATAAGGTTTCGTCAGGGTTTAGTGTTTCAATTTTTTAAAAAATATTTCTAGATGACCCAGCCGTACGGTGGTCAAGATCCCTACTTTTTAATGTTATTGCCAAAATTTCAGGAAAAAATAGATTTATTTGGTTTGGTAATTTAACGGTCAACTAATACTTTGATTAGAACCACAAAATAGGGTTTCGTCAGGGTTTAGGGTTCGATTTTTTGAAAAATATTTCTTGACGACCCAACCATACGGAGGTCAATATCCATCATTTTTAATGTTAATGCCAAAATTTTAGAAAAAAATAAATTTATTTGGTTTGGTAATTTAACGGTCAACTAGTACTTTGACTAGAACCTCTAAACAGGGTTTCGTCAGGGTTTGGGGTTTCGATTTTTTAAAAAATATTTCTTGTCGACTCAACCATACGGAGGTCAATACACATCATTTTTAATGTTATTGAGAAAATTTTAGGAAAAAATAAATTTATTTGGTTTGGTAATTTAACGGTCAAATAGTACTTTAACTAGAACCCCTAAATAAAGTTTCGTCACGGTTTAGGGTTTCGATTTTTTGAAAAATATATCTTGCCGACCCAACGATACGGAAGTCAATATCCATCATTTTTAATTTTATTGCCAAAATTTCAGGAAAAAATAAATTATTTGGTTTGGTAATTTAACGATCAACTAGTACTTTGACTAGAACCTCTAAACATGGTTTCGTCACGGTTTAGAGTTTCAATTCTTTGAAAAATATTTCTTGCCGACCCAACCATACGAAGGTCAATATCCATCATTTTTAATATTATTGCCAAAATTTCAGGAAAAAAAAAATTTTATTTGGTTTGGTAATTTAACGGTCAACTAGTACTTTGACTAGAACCTCTAATCAGGTTTCGTCAGGGTTTAGTGTTTCAATTTTTTAAAAAATATTTCTAGATGACCCAACCGTACGGTGGTCAAGATCCCTACTTTTTAATGTTATTGCCAAAATTTCAGGAAAAAATAAATTTATTTGGTTTGGTAATTTAACGGTCAACTAATACTTTGATTAGAACCCCTAAATAGGGTTTCGTCAGGGTTTAGGGTTCGATTTTTTGAAAAATATTTCTTGACGACCCAACCATACGGAGGTCAATATCCATCATTTTTAATGTTAATGCCAAAATTTCAGAAAAAAATAAATTGATTTGGTTTGGTAATTTAACGGTCAACTAGTACTTTGACTAGAACCTCTAAACAGGGTTTCGTCAGGGTTTAGGGTTTCGATTTTTTAAAAAATATTTCTTGCCAACTCAACCATACGGAGGTCAATACACATCATTTTTAATGTTATTGAGAAAATTTTAGGAAAAAATAAATTTATTTGGTTTGGTAATTTAACGGTCAACTAGTACTTTGACTAGAACCTCTAATCAGGTTTCGTCAGGGTTTAGTGTTTCAATTTTTTAAAAAATATTTCTAGATGACCCAACCGTACGGTGGTCAAGATCCCTACTTTTTAATGTTATTGCCAAAATTTCAGGAAAAAATAAATTTATTTGGTTTGGTAATTTAACGGTCAACTAATACTTTGATTAGAACCCCTAAATAGGGTTTCGTCAGGGTTTAGGGTTCGATTTTTTGAAAATATTTCTTGATGACCCAACCATACGGAGGTCAATATCCGTCATTTTTAATGTTAATGCCAAAATTTCAGAAAAAAATAAATTTATTTGGTTTGGTAATTTAACGGTCAACTTGTACTTTGACTAGAACCTTTAAACAGGGTTTCGTCAGGGTTTAGGGTTTCGATTTTTTAAAAAATATTTCTTGCCGACTCAACCATACGGAGGTCAATACACATCATTTTTAATGCAATTGAGAAAATTTTAGGAAAAAATAAATTTATTTGGTTTGGTAATTTAACGGTCAAATAGTACTTTAACTAGAACCCCTAAATAAAGTTTCGTCACGGTTTAGGGTTTCGATTTTTTGAAAAATATTTCTTGCCAACCCAACGATACGGAAGTCAATATCCATCATTTTTAATTTTATTTCCATTATTTCAGGAAAAAATAAATTATTTGGTTTGGTAATTTAACGATCAACTAGTACTTTGACTAGAACCTCTAAACATGGTTTCGTCACGGTTTAGGGTTTCAATTCTTTGAAAAATATTTCTTGCCGACCCAACCATACGAAGGTCAATATCCATCATTTTTAATGTTATTGCCAAAATTTCAGGAAAAAATAAATTTATTTGGTTTGGTAATTTAACGGTCAACTAATACTTTGACTAGAACCTCTAATCAGGTTTCGTCAGGGTTTAGTGTTTCAATTTTTTAAAAAATATTTCTAGATGACCCAACCGTACGGTGGTCAAGATCCCTACTTTTTAATGTTACTGCCAAAATTTCAGGAAAAAATTAATTTATTTGGTTTGGTAATTTAACGGTCAACTAATACTTTGATTAGAACCCCTAAATAGGGTTTCGTCAGGGTTTAGGGTTCGATTTTTTGAAAAATATTTCTTGACGACCCAACCATACGGAGGTCAATATCCATCATTTTTAATGTTAATGCCAAAATTTCAGAAAAAAATAAATTTATTTGGTTTGGTAATTTAACGGTCAACTAATACTTTGATTAGAACCCCTAAATAGGGTTTCGTCAGGGTTTAGGGTTCGATTTTTTGAAAAATATTTCTTGATGATCCAACCATACGGAGGTCAATATCCATCATTTTTAATGTTAATGCCAAAATTTCAAAAAAAAAAAAAAATTTATTTGGTTTGGTAATTTAACGGTCAACTAGTACTTTGACTAGAACCTCTAAACAGGGTTTCGTCAGGGTTTAGGGTTTCGATTTTTTAAAAAATATTTCTTGCCAACTCAACCATACGGAGGTCAATACACATCATTTTAAATGTTATTGAGAAAATTTTAGGAAAAAATAAATTTATTTGGTTTGGTAATTTAACGGTCAACTAGTACTTTGATTAGAACCTCTAATCCGGTTTCGTCAGGGTTTAGTGTTTCAATTTTTTAAAAAATATTTCTAGATGACCCAACCGTACGGTGGTCAAGATCCCTACTTTTTACTGTTACTGCCAAAATTTCAGGAAAAAATAAATTTATTTGGTTTGGTAATTTAAAGGTCAACTAATACTTTGATTAGAACCCCTAAATAGGGTTTCGTCAGGGTTTAGGGTTCGATTTTTTGAAAAATATTTCTTGACGACCCAACCATACGGAGGTCAATATCCATCATTTTTAATGTTAATGCCAAAATTTCAGAAAAAAATAAATTGATTTGGTTTGGTAATTTAACGGTCAACTAGTACTTTGACTAGAACCTCTAAACAGGGTTTCGTCAGGGTTTAGGGTTTCGATTTTTTAAAAAATATTTCTTGCCAACTCAACCATACGGAGGTCAATACACATCATTTTTAATGTTATTGAGAAAATTTTAGGAAAAAATAAATTTATTTGGTTTGGTAATTTAACGGTCAACTAGTACTTTGACTAGAACCTCTAATCAGGTTTCGTCAGGGTTTAGTGTTTCAATTTTTTAAAAAATATTTCTAGATGACCCAACCGTACGGTGGTCAAGATCCCTACTTTTTAATGTTATTGCCAAAATTTCAGGAAAAAATAAATTTATTTGGTTTGGTAATTTAACGGTCAACTAATACTTTGATTAGAACCCCTAAATAGGGTTTCGTCAGGGTTTAGGGTTCGATTTTTTGAAAATATTTCTTGATGACCCAACCATACGGAGGTCAATATCCATCATTTTTAATGTTAAAGCCAAAATTTCAGAAAAAAATAAATTTATTTGGTTTGGTAATTTAACGGTCAACTAGTACTTTGACTAGAACCTCTAATCAGGTTTCGTCAGGGTTTAGTGTTTCAATTTTTTAAAAAATATTTCTTGCCGACTCAACCATACGGAGGTCAATACACATCATTTTTAATGCAATTGAGAAAATTTTAGGAAAAAATAAATTTATTTGGTTTGGTAATTTAACGGTCAAATAGTACTTTAACTAGAACCCCTAAATAAAGTTTCGTCACGGTTTAGGGTTTCGATTTTTTGAAAAATATTTCTTGCCAACCCAACGATACGGAAGTCAATATCCATCATTTTTAATTTTATTTCCATTATTTCAGGAAAAAATAAATTATTTGGTTTGGTAATTTAATGATCAACTAGTACTTTGACTAGAACCTCTAAACATGGTTTCGTCACGGTTTAGGGTTTCAATTCTTTGAAAAATATTTCTTGCCGACCCAACCATACGAAGGTCAATATCCATCATTTTTAATGTTATTGCCAAAATTTCAGGAAAAAATAAATTTATTTGGTTTGGTAATTTAACGGTCAACTAATACTTTGACTAGAACCTCTAATCAGGTTTCGTCAGGGTTTAGTGTTTCAATTTTTTAAAAAATATTTCTAGATGACCCAACCGTACGGTGGTCAAGATCCCTACTTTTTAATGTTACTGCCAAAATTTCAGGAAAAAATTAATTTATTTGGTTTGGTAATTTAACGGTCAACTAATACTTTGATTAGAACCCCTAAATAGGGTTTCGTCAGGGTTTAGGGTTCGATTTTTTGAAAAATATTTCTTGACGACCCAACCATACGGAGGTCAATATCCATCATTTTTAATGTTAATGCCAAAATTTCAGAAAAAAATAAATTTATTTGGTTTGGTAATTTAACGGTCAACTAATACTTTGATTAGAACCCCTAAATAGGGTTTCGTCAGGGTTTAGGGTTCGATTTTTTGAAAAATATTTCTTGATGATCCAACCATACGGAGGTCAATATCCATCATTTTTAATGTTAATGCCAAAATTTCAAAAAAAAAAAAATTTATTTGGTTTGGTAATTTAACGGTCAACTAGTACTTTGACTAGAACCTCTAAACAGGGTTTCGTCAGGGTTTAGGGTTTCGATTTTTTAAAAAATATTTCTTGCCAACTCAACCATACGGAGGTCAATACACATCATTTTAAATGTTATTGAGAAAATTTTAGGAAAAAATAAATTTATTTGGTTTGGTAATTTAACGGTCAACTAGTACTTTGATTAGAACCTCTAATCCGGTTTCGTCAGGGTTTAGTGTTTCAATTTTTTAAAAAATATTTCTAGATGACCCAACCGTACGGTGGTCAAGATCCCTACTTTTTAATGTTACTGCCAAAATTTCAGGAAAAAATAAATTTATTTGGTTTGGTAATTTAACGGTCAACTAATACTTTGATTAGAACCCCTAAATAGGGTTTCGTCAGGGTTTAGGGTTCGATTTTTTGAAAAATATTTCTTGACGACCCAACCATACGGAGGTCAATATCCATCATTTTTAATGTTAATGCCAAAATTTCAGAAAAAAATAAATTTATTTGGTTTGGTAATTTAACGGTCAACTAGTACTTTGACTAGAACCTCTAAACAGGGTTTCGTCAGGGTTTAGTGTTTCGATTTTTTAAAAAATATTTCTTGCCGACTCAACCATACGGAGGTCAATACACATCATTTTTAATGCAATTGAAAAAATTTTAGGAAAAAATAAATTTATTTGGTTTGGTAATTTGCGGTCAAATAGTACTTTAACTAGAACCCCTAAATAAAGTTTCGTCACGGTTTAGGGTTTCGATTTTTTGAAAAATATTTCTTGCCGACCCAACGATACGGAAGTCAATATCCATCATTTTTAATTTTATTGCCAAAATTTCAGGAAAAAATAAATTATTTGGTTTGGTAATTTAACGATCAACTAGTACTTTGACTAGATCCTCTAAACATGGTTTCGTCACGGTTTAGGGTTTCAATTCTTTGAAAAATATTTCTTGCCGACCCAACCATACGAAGGTCAATATCCATCATTTTTAATGTTATTGCCAAAATTTCAGGAAAAAATAAATTTATTTGGTTTGGTAATTTAACGGTCAACTAGTACTTTGACTAGAACCTCTAATCAGGTTTCGTCAGGGTTTAGTGTTTCAATTTTTTAAAAAATATTTCTAGATGACCCAACCGTACGGTGGTCAAGATCCCTACTTTTTAATGTTATTGCCAAAATTTCAGGATAAAATAAATTTATTTGGTTTGGTAATTTAACGCTCAACTAATACTTTGATTAGAACCCCTAAATAGGGTTTCGTCAGGGTTTAGGGTTCGATTTTTTGAAAAATATTTCTTGATGATCCAACCATACGGAGGTCAATATCCATCATTTTTAATGTTAATGCCAAAATTTCAAAAAAAAAAAAATTTATTTGGTTTGGTAATTTAACGGTCAACTAGTACTTTGACTAGACCTCTAAACAGGGTTTCGTCAGGGTTTAGGGTTTCGATTTTTTAAAAAATATTTCTTGCCAACTCAACCATACGGAGGTCAATACACATCATTTTAAATGTTATTGAGAAAATTTTAGGAAAAAATAAATTTATTTGGTTTGGTAATTTAACGGTCAACTAGTACTTTGATTAGAACCTCTAATCCGGTTTCGTCAGGGTTTAGTGTTTCAATTTTTTAAAAAATATTTCTAGATGACCCAACCGTACGGTGGTCAAGATCCCTACTTTTTAATGTTACTGCCAAAATTTCAGGAAAAAATAAATTTATTTGGTTTGGTAATTTAACGGTCAACTAATACTTTGATTAGAACCCCTAAATAGGGTTTCGTCAGGGTTTAGGGTTCGATTTTTTGAAAAATATTTCTTGACGACCCAACCATACGGAGGTCAATATCCATCATTTTTAATGTTAATGCCAAAATTTCAGAAAAAAATAAATTTATTTGGTTTGGTAATTTAACGGTCAACTAGTACTTTGATTAGAACCTCTAAACAGGGTTTCGTCAAGGTTTAGGGTTTCGATTTTTTAAAAAATATTTCTTGCCGACTCAACCATACGGAGGTCAATACACATCATTTTTAATGCAATTGAAAATATTTTAGGAAAAAATAAATTTATTTGGTTTGGTAATTTACGGTCAAATAGTACTTTAACTAGAACCCCTAAATAAAGTTTCGTCACGGTTTAGGGTTTCGATTTTTTGAAAAATATTTCTTGCCGACCCAACGATACGGAAGTCAATATCCATCATTTTTAATTTTATTGCCAAAATTTCAGGAAAAAATAAATTATTTGGTTTGGTAATTTAACGATCAACTAGTACTTTGACTAGAACCTCTAAACATGGTTTCGTCACGGTTTAGGGTTTCAATTCTTTGAAAAATATTTCTTGCCGACCCAACCATACGAAGGTCAATATCCATCATTTTTAATGTTATTGCCAAAATTTCAGGAAAAAATAAATTTATTTGGTTTGGTAATTTAACGGTCAACTAGTACTTTGACTAGAACCTCTAATCAGGTTTCGTCAGGGTTTAGTGTTTCAATTTTTTAAAAAATATTTCTAGATGACCCAACCGTACGGTGGTCAAGATCCCTACTTTTTAATGTTATTGCCAAAATTTCAGGATAAAATAAATTTATTTGGTTTGGTAATTTAACGCTCAACTAATACTTTGATTAGAACCCCTAAATAGGGTTTCGTCAGGGTTTAGGGTTCGATTTTTTGAAAAATATTTCTTGATGATCCAACCATACGGAGGTCAATATCCATCATTTTTAATGTTAATGCCAAAATTTCAAAAAAAAAAAAAATTTTATTTGGTTTGGTAATTTAACGGTCAACTAGTACTTTGACTAGAACCTCTAAACAGGGTTTCGTCAGGGTTTAGGGTTTCGATTTTTTAAAAAATATTTCTTGCCAACTCAACCATACGGAGGTCAATACACATCATTTTAAATGTTATTGAGAAAATTTTAGGAAAAAATAAATTTATTTGGTTTGGTAATTTAACGGTCAACTAGTACTTTGATTAGAACCTCTAATCCGGTTTCGTCAGGGTTTAGTGTTTCAATTTTTTAAAAAATATTTCTAGATGACCCAACCGTACGGTGGTCAAGATCCCTACTTTTTAATGTTACTGCCAAAATTTCAGGAAAAAATAAATTTATTTGGTTTGGTAATTTAACGGTCAACTAATACTTTGATTAGAACCCCTAAATAGGGTTTCGTCAGGGTTTAGGGTTCGATTTTTTGAAAAATATTTCTTGACGACCCAACCATACGGAGGTCAATATCCATCATTTTTAATGTTAATGCCAAAATTTCAGAAAAAAATAAATTTATTTGGTTTGGTAATTTAACGGTCAACTAGTACTTTGACTAGAACCTCTAAACAGGGTTTCGTCAGGGTTTAGGGTTTCGATTTTTTAAAAAATATTTCTTGCCGACTCAACCATACGGAGGTCAATACACATCATTTTTAATGCAATTGAAAAAATTTTAGGAAAAAATAAATTTATTTGGTTTGGTAATTTACGGTCAAATAGTACTTTAACTAGAACCCCTAAATAAAGTTTCGTCACGGTTTAGGGTTTCGATTTTTTGAAAAATATTTCTTGCCGACCCAACGATACGGAAGTCAATATCCATCATTTTTAATTTTATTGCCAAAATTTCAGGAAAAAATAAATTATTTGGTTTGGTAATTTAACGATCAACTAGTACTTTGACTAGAACCTCTAAACATGGTTTCGTCACGGTTTAGGGTTTCAATTCTTTGAAAAATATTTCTTGCCGACCCAACCATACGAAGGTCAATATCCATCATTTTTAATGTTATTGCCAAAATTTCAGGAAAAAATAAATTTATTTGGTTTGGTAATTTAACGGTCAACTAGTACTTTGACTAGAACCTCTAATCAGGTTTCATCAGGGTTTAGTGTTTCAATTTTTTAAAAAATATTTCTAGATGACCCAACCGTACGGTGGTCAAGATCCCTACTTTTTAATGTTATTGCCAAAATTTCAGGATAAAATAAATTTATTTGGTTTGGTAATTTAACGCTCAACTAATACTTTGATTAGAACCCCTAAATAGGGTTTCGTCAGGGTTTAGGGTTCGATTTTTTGAAAAATATTTCTTGATGATCCAACCATACGGAGGTCAATATCCATCATTTTTAATGTTAATGCCAAAATTTCAAAAAAAAAAAATTTTATTTGGTTTGGTAATTTAACGGTCAACTAGTACTTTGACTAGAACCTCTAAACAGGGTTTCGTCAGGGTTTAGGGTTTCGATTTTTTAAAAAATATTTCTTGCCAACTCAACCATACGGAGGTCAATACACATCATTTTAAATGTTATTGAGAAAATTTTAGGAAAAAATAAATTTATTTGGTTTGGTAATTTAACGGTCAACTAGTACTTTGATTAGAACCTCTAATCCGGTTTCGTCAGGGTTTAGTGTTTCAATTTTTTAAAAAATATTTCTAGATGACCCAACCGTACGGTGGTCAAGATCCCTACTTTTTAATGTTTCTGCCAAAATTTCAGGAAAAAATAAATTTATTTGTTTTGGTAATTTAACGGTCAACTAATACTTTGATTAGAACCCCTAAATAGGGTTTCGTCAGGGTTTAGGGTTCGATTTTTTGAAAAATATTTCTTGACGACCCAACCATACGGAGGTCAATATCCATCATTTTTAATGTTAATGCCAAAATTTCAGAAAAAAATAAATTTATTTGGTTTGGTAATTTAACGGTCAACTAGTACTTTGACTAGAACCTCTAAACAGGGTTTCGTCAGGGTTTAGGGTTTCGATTTTTTAAAAAATATTTCTTGCCGACTCAACCATACGGAGGTCAATACACATCATTTTTAATGCAATTGAAAAAATTTTAGGAAAAAATAAATTTATTTGGTTTGGTAATTTACGGTCAAATAGTACTTTAACTAGAACCCCTAAATAAAGTTTCGTCACGGTTTAGGGTTTCGATTTTTTGAAAAATATTTCTTGCCGACCCAACGATACGGAAGTCAATATCCATCATTTTTAATTTTATTGCCAAAATTTCAGGAAAAAATAAATTATTTGGTTTGGTAATTTAACGATCAACTAGTACTTTGACTAGAACCTCTAAACATGGTTTCGTCACGGTTTAGGGTTTCAATTCTTTGAAAAATATTTCTTGCCGACCCAACCATACGAAGGTCAATATCCATCATTTTTAATGTTATTGCCAAAATTTCAGGAAAAAATAAATTTATTTGGTTTGGTAATTTAACGGTCAACTAGTACTTTGACTAGAACCTCTAATCAGGTTTCGTCAGGGTTTAGTGTTTCAATTTTTTAAAAAATATTTCTAGATGACCCAACCGTACGGTGGTCAAGATCCCTACTTTTTAATGTTATTGCCAAAATTTCAGGAAAAAATAAATTTATTTGGTTTGGTAATTTAACGCTCAACTAATACTTTGATTAGAACCCCTAAATAGGGTTTCGTCAGGGTTTAGGGTTCGATTTTTTGAAAAATATTTCTTGACGACCCAACCATACGGAGGTCAATATCCATCATTTTTAATGTTAATGCCAAAATTTCAGAAAAAAATAAATTTATTTGGTTTGGTAATTTAACGGTTAACTAGTACTTTGACTAGAACCTCTAAACAGGGTTTCGTCAGGGTTTAGGGTTTCGATTTTTTAAAAAATATTTCTTGCCGACTCAACCATACGGAGGTCAATACACATCATTTTTAATGTTATTGAGAAAATTTTAGGAAAAAATAAATTTATTTGGTTTGGTAATTTAACGGTCAAATAGTACTTTGACTAGAATCCCTAAATAGGGTTTCGTCAGGGTTTAAGGTTTCAATTTTTTGAAAAATATTTCTTGACGACCCAACCAAACGGAGGTCATGATCCATCATTTTTAATGTTATTGCCAAAATTTCAGTAAAAAATAAACTTATTTGGTTTGGTAATTTAACTGTCAACAAGTACTTTGACTAGAACCTCTAAATTGGGTTTCGTCCGGGTTTAGAGTTTTAATTTTTTAAAAAATATTTCTTGACGACCCAAACGGAGGTCAATAGCCATCATTTTTAATGTTTTGCCAAAATTTCAAGAAAAAATAAATTTATTTGGTTTGGTAATTTAACGGTCAACTAGTACTTTGACTAGAACCCCTAAATAGGATTTCGTCAGGATTTAGGGTTTCGATTTTTGAAAAAATAATTCTTGATGACCCAAGCGTATGGAGGTCAATATCCATCATTTTTAATGTCATTGCCAAAATTTCTGGAAAAAATAAATTTATTTGATTTTTTCCACAATTTTTAACTAGTTTATAAACAAAATAAAAAATTAATAAAAATGAAAAAAGGCCAAATTTTTCAATTAAATACATACACACCAAAGTAGTCATAATCACTATTTGTGTGATGAATGTTACCCTACTTTCATTAATTTTCCATTTTCATTTTATTTTTACCAATAAATAATTAAAAATAAATTCATACACACCCATACCCACTATTTGTATGATGAATGTTACCGTACTTTCAATAATTTTCTATTTTTTGATTTTTTTCACCCTTTTTAACTAGTTTGGAAAATAAATTAAAAAACTAAATAAAATAGAAAAAAGCCAAAATTTAATTTAAAATTTATACACACCCAATTAGTTATACTCAATATTTGTGTGATGAATGTTAATCTACTTTCACTAATTTTCCTTTTTTTCTTATTTTTCCACAATTTTTAACTAGTTTGTAAAATAAATTAAAAAATAAATTAAAAATAGAAAAAAATAATTGAAGAAAAAATTATATATACGACGGATTAAGAAGATCGTCGTAATTCTGGGTAACTTATGACAGATATTTCGTCAAAAATTACCCAGAATTACGACGATCTTCATAATCCGTCGTAAGTTACCAAGACTTTACGACGGAAATTCCATTTTAAATTCACCGGTAAACGACATCGTTTTGTAATCAGAAAAGTAATTCATTTTGCAATTAAATTTAATTACAATGAAAAAAAATTACGACGGAAATTCCGTCGTATGTTCACTACTAAACGACGTCATTTCGTCATCAGAAAAATTAATTCATTTTGTAATTAAATTTAATTACATTAACCAATTTACGACGAAAATTCTTTCATAAGACGAACTTACGACGAATTTTCCGTCGTAAGTTCACTTCTAAACGACATCGTTTCGTAATGAGAAAAATTAATCCATTTTGCAATTAAATTTAATTATAATAAACAAATTTACGACGGAGATTTCCGTCGTAAGTTGCCTGGTGAACTATCTTAAGACGGATTTTTCGTCATAAATTTACTACCAAACGTCATCATTTCACCATCAGAAAATGTAATTTTTTTACAATTAAATTTTATTAAAATAATGAAATTTATGAAGGAAATTCCGTCATAAGTTCGCTGCTAAAATGAATTTACGATGGACAATTCGTCGTAAGTTCACTGCAATTATTTTTTAATTAAATTTAATTGTTTGGAGCTAAATTTTATTAATAAAATAATTATTTTGCGACGAATTTTATTTCCGTCGTAAGTTAGGCGCAGAATTTATGATAGATTTGGGATTCCGTCGTAAGTTGTGCGCGAAAATTGCTTCCATCATAAGTTAGCCGTCATAATTGGCCAAATTTCTTATAGTGTTTGTTTGTAATTTTATATTTTAGAAATTTGAAATTCTATAAGATTTCAAGAATTTTACTAAAATAAGCAAGAGTTTACATGAATTTTATATTTCACATTAAACTCCACTAAATTTCACTTAGAATTTTTTTCAAGAAACCAAAAAGGCACACTTTAAATTAACAACAATATTTAAAATTTTACATAATCCGCTAAAATTTTTCTTTAAATACACATGTAAATTATATTTAAACATTAATCAATATCTTTTCATCCCCCACACCCCCCGTCCCTAGTGTGTATATGTTATGGTCATTCATGAGCAAATGTCGTGTGTTATTGACTTCAAAGTAGATTTTCTCCCAGGAATAGGCCCTGAATGTTGCTCTGGTTGTGTTTTCACAGCTGTTGTTTTTCGTGAGCTACTTAGGATAATATTGAAACATAATGGCATGCTCAAAGTACGATTTTCCTGAGGAGATGACTATGGAAATACTTATGAGGGTTCCAGTGAAGTCGTTGCTGCGGTGCAAGTCTATTTGCAAGTCGTGGCTATCTTTTATCTCCGACCCAGAATTTATTAAAACTCACTCTTGCTACCAACAGATTTTGACCAAAAAGGAACCTTCACTATTGATGATTTCAAATTCAGAATTTTATGCATTACCTCCACTAGTCTCTCCCGACTTTAAGTGTTACCTGTATGAGCCACACCACTTCACCGTTGTTGGTTCCTATAGAGTATACAACTGAGAGAGAGAGAGTAATATTGGAAGGAAAGCAACAATCTACTCGATATATTAGAATGAAAGATTACAAAGGTATTTAAAACAGAAATTGCTAAAACAGAATTGCATGATAGAAGCATATCACTTCCTAACTGATTGCTACTAAGGATGGGAGAAACGGAGCCACTGGATGAGTTTTACATGAAAATGAATGGCTTGGTTATCAATATCAGGGCTTTGGGAGAAACATTGGAGGAGGCATACGTGGTGAAGAAACTACTCAGAGCAGTTCCTTCGAAGTTCTTGCAAATCGCATCTGCCATAGAGCAATTTGAAAACTTGGAAGAGATGTCTACGGAGGAGGTCATTGGCTCTTTAAAGGCGCATGAAGAGAGAGTTCGTGGGCAATCTGAAATGAGTCAAGGGAAACTCCTATTGACAGAGGAGGAATGGCGAAAGAAAGAAATTAGTGAGGGTCAATTGCTGATGACTCGAGAGGAGTGGCAGAGAAGAACCAACAAAGATGGAGCTCGAGGTAGTGGAGAGTTTCGTGGGAGAAATGGAGGTCGTGGATCACGAGACAAGAGTCAGGTGAGGTGTTACAACTGCCAGGCTTTTGGACATTTCGCAAACGAATTTCGTAAACCTCGAAGGGAAAGAGATAACCAGGTTAATCTCACGAGAATTCAAGAGGATGAACCAGCGTTGTTGATCACTGAGAAAGTAGGAGAGATGCTACTAAAGAAAGAAACGATAACACCACAGTTTCGAACAGAGATCGATGGACAAAGGGAGTCACAAGTTTGGTATCTAGACAATGGGGCTAGTAACCACATGACTGGGCACCGAGGAAAATTCAAGGAACTGGACGAAAGGGTGATAGGAGAAGTGAAGTTCGGCGATGGATCAAAGGTAAGCATTGAAGGAAAGGGAGTTGTCTCGTTTAAGTGCAAAAATGGTGAGGAGAAAACTTTGAAAGATGTGTACTATATCCCCACCCTATGCAATAACATAATCAGCCTTGGCCAGTTATCTGAAGAGGGCAATCGTGTAGTAATGAATGGTGATTATTTGTGGGTGTATGACAACAATGAACGACTATCGATGAAAGTGAAGAAGTCGGGAAACAGACTTTACAAAATTAGTCTCGAGGAGAGTGTGCCAATGTGTTTATTGAATAATGTAGAAGAAGAGACATGGTTGTGGCATGCCCGCCTTGGGCACGTAAATTTCCAGGCAATGGAGCTAATGGCAAAAGAACAGATGGTGTATGGTTTACCTAAGTTAAAACAACCAGCAAAGAAATGCGAGGGATGTCTAATGTCGAAACAGTCGAGGCAACCATTTCCGAGTCAAGCGAATTTTCAGGCCAACAAAGTGCTGGAACTCATTCATGGAGACATTTGTGGACCAATCTCACCTTCAACCCCAGCAGGTAATCGATATTTCTTCTTACTTGTTGATGACTACAGTAGAAAGATGTGGGTTTACATGTTGAAACAGAAGAGTGAAGCATTCAGTGCGTTCAGAAAATTCAAACTACTTGTTGAAAATCGAGTAAACCAGAAAATCAAGATATTTCGAACTGATAGGGGTGGAGATTTTTGTTCAAATGAATTTGAGAAGTTTTGTGAAGAGGCTGGCATTCAGCGACATTACACAGCCCCCTACACTCCAAAACAAAATGGGGTGGTGGAGCGTAGGAACCGAACGGTGACTGCTATGACTCAGAGTTTCTTGAAAGGAGCAAAGTTGCCATCTTTCATGTGGGGAGAGGCAGTGAGGCACTCAGTTTACGTGCTTAATCGCCTGCCAACACAAGTATTACGGGGGAGGACACCATATGAAGCATGGACAGGAAGCAAACCTGATCTTCATCACTTGAGAATGTTTGGTAGTATTGCCTACATGAAGATTCCTGTTGTGTATACTCAGAAGCTGGACGATCGTAGTAAGCCAGTCATTTACCTAGGAAAGGAACCTGGATCCAAAGCGAGTCGACTGTACGATCCAAAAAAAGACATAATATGTGTGAGTCGAGATGTGGTTGTCCAGGAAGGCAGGTTCTGGAATTGGGAAAAACAAAGTGAACAAGTTGGGTGTGAAGTTGTATTCCCTGGTTTGGAGTTGGAAAATGTTGCTGAACACAACGGTGAAGAAGCAGGTGAAATGGGTAATGAGGAACCAGGAAGTGACACGATACTCCCAGCAATATGTCGACACCAGTACGAAGTTATGGAAGTATGTCACGAAGTCATGGAAACATGTCTACTGAGGCATCCAGTGATTCTGAAACAAGTGAACAAGAGCCTGCAACTAGTGATCAAGAGTCAGCAACAAGTTCTGCATCAAGCGAACCAAGAAAGTTTAGACTGTTGAGTGACATTTACAACAACACAGAAGAAATTGAGTTGGACGACGATATGCTGCTACTAAGTGTCGAGGAACCTGCAACATTTGATTAGGCAGTGATAGAGAGGGAATGGAGGCAGGCCATGAAAACTGAACTGGAAGCAATAGAAAGGAACGATACATGGGAGTTGAGAGATTTGCCAAAAGGCCATAAAGCGATCGGTTTGAAATGGGTATACAAAACTTAAAAAGGATTCGAATGGCACGATAGTAAAGCATAAGGCCAGGCTTGTGGCTAAGGGGTACGTTCAGAAACAAGGTGTGGATTTTGAAGAAGTTTTCGATCCAGTTACACGACTAGAAACAATTCGACTTTTATTGGCATTAGCAGCAACAAACAGTTGGGAAGTACATCATTTGGATGTAAAATCCACGTTCCTTAACGGAGAAATTGAAGAGGAGGTGTATGTGTCGCAGCCTACGGGTTATGAAGTAAAAGGGCACGAAGGGAAGGTCTACAAACTACGCAAGGCACTGTACGGACTAAGACAGGCACCTCGTGCCTGGTATACACGACTGAGCAAATTTCTTGAAAAACTTGGTTTTGAGAAGTGCCCGTACGAACATGCAGTTTATGTCAAGCGTGAGGGAAACGAGTCTCTAATCATTGGTGTCTATGTGGATGACATATTGATTACGAGCTCGAACACAGCCAACATCATCAGGTTTAAGGAACAAATGAGCAAGGAGTTTGAGATGAGCGACTTAGGGAAATTATCATATTATCTTGGCATAGAGGTTGATCAGAGTAAAGGCCATATTGAGTTGAAGCAATCTGCTTATGCTAAGAAGGTTCTAGACGCTGCAGGAATGGCTGATTGCAACCCAAGCAAGTATCCTATGGAACCAAAGATTCAACTGCATAAGGATTTGAAGGGAAAAGCAGTAGACTCTTCACGATATAGAAGCATTGTGGGTGGCTTACGCTATCTGGTTCACACCAGGCCAGATATAGCGTACGCTGTTGGAATGGTAAGTCGATTTATGGAGAGGCCAACTACACTACATTTGGGTGCTGTGAAACGTGTGCTGCGTTATATAAAGGGAACGATAAATTATGGTCTCGTGTATTCGAAGAGCACAGGTAATCACATGTTGTCTGGTTATTCGGACAGTGACTTTGCAGGAAATAATGATGATCGTAGGAGTACTGGAGGCATGGTGTTCTACCTAAGTGAGAGCTTGATAACTTGGATGTCCCAGAAACAACGCTGCGTGGCCTTGTCTTCTTGTGAGGCCGAATTCATGACGGCAACAGCAGCTGCGTGTCAAGGATTGTGGCTACAGAAACTGTTGAGTCGAGTTACAGAGACAGAGATGAAACCCAACACTTTGTATGTGGATAATAGGTCTGCAATAGACCTATCAAAGAATCCTGTATTTCATGGTCGTAGCAAACATATTGATGTGCGATTTCATTTCATCCGCGATTGTGTAGAACGTGGGGATGTTATTATCAAACATGTGAGTTCAGGTGATCAACGTTCAGATGTTCTTACTAAACCTATGTCAGCAGTCAAGTTCATAAGAATGAGGGAGCTGTTGGGGATCAAGAAGCTTGAAGGAAATGTTTAGATTAAGGGGGAGTGTTTTGGATTAATCTAAACATGTCTTAATAAATGCATTTAGTTATTTGTTTGAGTTATTTCAATTCTGTTTAGCCCGAGATTTGAGGCTAGACTTAGTCTCAGTAGTTGGAGTATTTCATGGAGTCGATTAGGAGAGAATTAGGTAGTAGCAATCAGTTAGGAAGTGGTATGCTTCTATCATGCAATTCTGTTTTAGCAATTTCTGTTTTAAATACCTTTGTAATCTTTCATTCTAATATATCGAGTAGATTGTTGCTTTCCTTCCAATATTACTCTCTCTCTCAGTTGTATACTCTATAGTTCCTGTGATGGTATTATTTGTCTGGTATACGATATAAATTGTTACCTCTGGAGCCCAGTAACCAAGAAGTGCAAGGAAGTTCCGAAATTTCCTCGTAGTCAAAAGGCTTTCGTGCATGATCAACATGCAGGTAATCTAGCCTTTTATTTTGATACTATCTCCAGTGACTACATGGTTCTTCGGCTTTTTTGCGAACAAACAACTACTGGTGAGTTACCAGTTTTGCAGCTATATTCCACAAATACTGATTCTTGGAAAGAGATTTACGTTCATGACACTTCCCCAACAAAAGTTATGTCTTACCCATATCTAAAACTTGGTCCTGTTATAAATGGAGCGATATACATGGGTCGTAAGGAGTATGTAGTTTCGTTTGATTTACACACCGAGGTGTGTACGGTGGTCCCAACCCCTAGTTCCATGGTAAGATACTCGGATATTTTGGATTTTGAAGGTTCTGCTGCTGTCTTTTTTGGATCCAGATGTAAAGGATCAGAAATTAGTCTATGGACATTACATAATGTTCAAGGCAAGGTCTCTTGGACTAAGAAGTTTAATATTGTTCAAGATAACATGGGTTGGATATATTCTTTTTTGGGTTGTGGACTGCTTTATGGAAGAACAAGAGGAGATATTGCTGTGTTTTTCCTGTATGACTATAGAAAGAAAGACTTCAAGTATATACCACTTTCGGATTCGAGACTGAAAACATTCCTACGTACACAGAGACACTTGCTTCAGTCGAAGGGCTAAATCATGAATCATATGAGTTCAGGAAAACTGTTTCCTTGATATAGTTCGATGTTTCAAAATTTGTTATTAGGGGTGTTCTATTAGACATATATTAAAGTTTTGGTCTATGATTGGTTCCAAAACTTGCTGTTGGGTATGTTCTCTTAGACATAAATTGAAGTTTCTCTCTTGATTAGTTCAGGAGTTTAATTCTTTTTGTGTCCTAGCTATAGTTGAATGTTTCAAAACTTTTTGTTGGGGGTGTTCTGTTTGACATATATTGAAGGAGTTATGTTTTGGTGTATTCTAATTTCTACCTACATTGAAGGGCGGACTCACATATGGTCTCGGGTGGGCCATAGCAAGTAGAAATATACAAATTTTTACCTTTGATACATAAATTTTTACTTCTTCAAAAATTACTCTTTGGTAATGTCTGTTAAATATTTTAACAGTTTAGTCCGCTTGAAAATTTTCAAAAATCATATATGGTTTCATACTGTTCCAGTTTTTCATTTGGAGATTCCCAACAGGTTTCTTTATTCATTAAGACCACTATTCATAAAAAGAAGTTAGCACTTCAGAAGTTCTATTGGATTTAATATTAATTACATATAATTAAATTGTGGGTGCACTAGTTACTACAAATCTGAACTTGCATAGCGTTTTTTTTACACCTTGCATAGTGCTTTTAAACACTATCACTGCATAGCGTTTTTTTCACACCTTGCATAGTGCTTTTAAACACTATCACTACAAGAAAATCGCGATCTTACAACACCTTTCACACAACGGTTAAACAAATACCCGTTCTCCCGGAACAACAAACAACGGTGAATGTTTTGTCCTCGTAAAAGTGTTGTCGGAGTCTTTCTATGACAACTGTGTTTGCTAATATTTGAAACCATTGTCTAAGCGGTATGCTCTGATAAAATTATCAGACAACTGTTCTATTTGAATATGTTGTGTGGAACCTTTTAATACAAGTGTGTAGTACCGTTGTATGGAGACAAATTCATATTATCTTCAGACAACGCTTTTAGACAAAGCCGTGGTGTAAGTTAGACAACTGTTTATTGGAAGTGTTTTTATATGGAACATCAGACAATGTGTTTTAAATACCGTTGTCAAAAGGAAAGTTGAAAGACAGTGGTTATTAGCATTGTGAGATAAATGGGTTTCATACAACAGAGGAGAATACCTTTGTTTGAACATCCTGTTTAGAAGACGATTATAAACATTGCTAGAATAACTGTTGTCTGTTTAGTAAGGATAGAAAAAAAAATGACCTGTACATATTACATCCCAACACAAACCAAACCAATAATCAGCCAATTCCAACAGATTTGCAAACTAAAAATCAACCAACCAAGAGACTAGCAAACCAAAAATACTCAACCAAATTTAGCAAACCAAATACTTCCGTAAATTGACATATTAGTCCAATTGGACAATACACAAATCTCATACTTTGAAAAATTGACAAAATCCATTATTCGGAATAGAAGTAATGATACAATACAGAGCTATTAGTTAGTAACAGAGCATATATGGCACCAACTCTGTTAGACAGTTATGGAGTACTTCTACATTACAATCGAAATGAGTTTGGTGTAGTACTAGTACCACCACCACATTACAATTTGCTTCTTGTCTTTGATAATATCCTGCTGCGTATCCACTCTTTCCAAGGTCTTCTTTTGACACCGTTATATCTGCATAAACATAAAATATAACATTAACCTTAATTTGGAGAAGTTTGATAGAGCCAAAAAATTTAGGTGTATAATCTATAATAGATAGCATCTCTCCAGAGTCCTCTTGCTGCAGTCGACGGTAGCCATACTTGTATGTCCTTCGAATGATTATTTTAGCTATGGTAAAATCATCATCTCTTATAAAAAGAGACATCAAGTCGAAACATTCATAACTTGAGAAGTCAAAATTCAACTAGAAGATGATTTTACCACGACTAAAGTAATCTTATGAAGGGGTTCCTTTAGATGAAACTTGTGATCAGTAAAAGTACATCTAAATAATACGAGTTTCACATAAGTCAGCAATACATGGAGTTAAATATTTTGAAATAATTGAACTTCAATCCAATGCAATGATATATATTACCATCATGGAAGTTGAATCCATTCTTCTTCCTCCCACATATAACTAGATTTTTCCTCGTCAAGTTCGTCAACATTGGGGAATATTGGCACGTGCAGCTCATTCTCAAGTTCTATTTCTACCGATCCATCATAATAGTTTTTTTTCTGGTAATATCAACACAACAGACCAGTGTTTTTCGAGAGGATCATCAATGTAGCAGACTTGCTTAACATGTTACCCTAGCAAAAAAGGATCATTTACAAAACCTAATTTGTTTAAGTTAACCAATGTATATCCCAAGTCATTTATCTTAAACCCTTTGTTCGTATCTACCCAATTACAACGAAATACAGGGACTCTAAAGTTGTTATAATCTAACTCCCATATACTTGTTATAACTCCATAGTAGCTATGTGAAGTATGTTCAACAATTTTATCCTTACCGACAACCATTAATGCATCTGCAACAACACAAACACCACTACACTGAACCTGTCGATTATCATCGCGCTCCTTGGTGCTATAAGTAACACCATTGATTTTATAACCGCTGAATGTAGGAACAATCTTGTTAGGCCCTTCTGCAATCCACCTTATCTCATCACGTATGTTATAATGGTCATGCAACAATTCTGATTCAATCTGTCCAAAAATAAATTGATTTAAACTAATTATTCGATACAAATAAAAATCATAATTATAATTTTATAATTTGTAGAATGTGTAAAAATATTATATATTCTTTCGATCTCCAAATTTATTAATTTTAACTAAAGTAGGAAAATTAAAGTAGGAAAACTAAATTAATATACAGACTAATTTGATTACCGTAAACATATTTAATTAGTTTTTTTAACCAAATAAAAAGCTTACCTTTTTCCGAAACCATTGGGGGAATTCATCATTTTGCTTATTTTTTAACCAGACTTGGTCATTTTCATGTTGCTCGTATCTTGTCATCAAAGTTGCCATATGTTCACTACAAGTAAAATCAATTACATTAATATTTTAATCAAAATGCAAAAAAAAAAAGGAAATAACACACACACACATGTCAGTAACTTACTCAAAATATGGCCTAACGTCCTTGCTATTTTGCAGAGAACACAAGTGTGCTAGGTGCAAGTCCTCTTTGCTCGACTTTATCATTGTCGCACCAGATAAGGGTCTGCTAATTGCATTCTGCTCATGCCTAACATTTTTTGGCAATCCTATGGTAGCTTCTTCAAAATTCACCAAACATTCAACGGCCTCTTCGGTAACATATGCCTCGGCAATACAGCCTTCGGGATGAGCCGGGTTATATACATATCCCTTAAACGCCTTCATATATCTCTCGAAAGGATACATCCAACATAGAAATATTGGCCCACGAAGATTAACCTCTCTCACAAGGTGAATTGAAAGATGGATCATCATATCGAAGAACGAAGGAGGAAAGTGTTTTTCCAGTTGGCATAATGTTTCCACCAACTGAGATTGCATTTTTTTCCAATTTATAATCTACATCGATGAATTTACTACAAATTGCCTTGAAGAAAAAGGCAAAACCTTATTATTGTGTACCTTACTTGTTTTTGCAGTACCGACCGAATTGAAATTGGAAGCAAATGATGCAATATCGTGTGACAATCATGAGATTTCATTCCAGCAAGCCGAAGATTTCCCATATTTACCAGATTCTTGATATTTGAACAAAATCCATTCGGTAACTTTATTTTAAGAAAGAAAGACTAAACTGTTCTTTTCTCTGCATTCAATAAGTTCCATGATGCCAGCGGTACCTTCACTTTCTTTCCAGGAGTTTTTGGCCTCAGCTCTGTTCTTATTCCCATTTCAGCCATATCAAGATGGACAGACTCCCTATCTTTTGTCTTTCCTGGAATATTTAGCAAAGTTCCAATTAAAGTTTCGCATATATTTTCTCGATGTGCATCACATCAGGAACATGCCTAACCAGCAAAAACTTCCAATATTCAAGTTGGAAGAATATAGAAACCTTCTTCCAAACGGGTCGAGCTTCACCTTTCTTCCATCGAGGTTGGCGTTGTGTCTTACCAAAGACATGGCCCTTTAGATGTTGTACTCTTTCAAGAACCTGCTCTCCAGTTAACGGAATAAGAGCAACCCCTTTCTCCACACTATTATCAAAAGCTGATTTTTGCCTTCTATATGGATGATGACGGTCCAACCACCTCCGATGCCTCATAATCACTGTCTTCCGATAATTAACCAGCCTAGTAGCATTTGTGTTATCAATACAAATAGTACAAGCATTATACCCTTTAATGACGTTTCCCGACAAGTTCCCTAAGGCCGGATAATCACTTATTGTCCAAAATAAAATGCCCCTAAGTAGGAATGGCTCTTTCATATATGCGTCGTATACTTGTTTCCCGCGTCACAGCTCCTGTAGATCTTCTATAAGTGGTTGAAGGAACACATCGATATCATTTCCAGGCTCAGTCGGTCCTGATAACAACAGCAGAGCATAATATACCTTCTCTTCATACAAAGCCAAGGTGGAAGGTTTTAAACTAATAGCAAAACAGGCCAACTTGAGTAATCAGTATGGTTTCCACGAAAAGGATTAAAACCATCGGAGGATAAAGCTAACTGAAGGTTCCTACTCTCTGATGCAAAATCAGGCCACTTTTGGTCGACATCCTTCCATGTTATCGAGTTAGCCGGATGCCTCATTTTACCATCTATTTGTCACTCGGTTTCATGCCAAGTCATGTCCTTTGCAATTTGAGGTGTATTGAACATATTTCTTAATATTGGTATCAAAGGGAAATACCATAAAACCTTAGCAGGGACTCCTTCCAGATCCTTTCCTTTCTTATTCAATTTCCATCTGGAGGCCTTACATATACGACAAGTAGTCTCATCTTCATCTGTCTGGCCACGATGTAAGGGACAATTATTCGGGCAGGCATGTATCTTTTCATACCCCATTCCTAATGCACATAAGGTTTCTTCGCTTCATTGAAGGAAGAAGGGAGAAGTCCCAATGAATAACAGAACTTCAGAGAAACATGAATCAGACATACCATGTTTCACTTTCAAGTTGAATAACTTAACCAAACTTTCATCTTAGTGTAATTCTCACATCCAGGATACAGAGGTTCATGCTCACCTTTCACCAGGTCTATGAAATCTGAAGAATCTGGAGAAATATCATCATCATCGTCGTTGGCTTCACCCATTGCTCTGGAGGCTTGATTAATAGATTCTGAAGTGTCGGTTTCATCTAGTATTGGACTTTCTACCAAATTTGGCTCCCCATGCCAAATCCAGCATGTATACATTTCATCATTTCCATACTGAAAAAGATGGCTTTTAACAATTCGATCTTTCCATGATTTGCTATGTGCGCACTTCATGCATGGACAACTTATTTTTTCTTCATTAAACCCAATTTCAAATGCAAACATTAATAAGTCATCCACCCATATTTTAAACTCTTTTGATCTTCTATCAGCTGTTAACCATGATCTATCCATCTTTTAATATGAAATAACTATAAACGTCTGAATAGAACCTCAAATCCAACACGAAACGTGCTTACAACCATCACCATCTGAAAAAAAGTGACATACATGGTTATTATGGTGTCAATAGCAGTAAAACTCATGGAGCTCTGAAGTGTAAGTGAGTCACACACACAAGACAATAACACGAGACAATACAGTGAAGAAATAAATAATATTAAGTTGTTAACTAAATCGTAAAGTCCAAGGCCAACTGGTATACTAATCATTAAAATTATGCAAAAACAGAGTCAATATTAATTAAAATAGGGTGTATAACCCCCAAATTGAGAAAAAACAGAAGAGAGTACTATTTCCCCCAAAATTATTAAACATGAACCCTAATCCAAATTAGTAATCAATCAACGCTAATTGAAGTGTAGAAACATCAAAACGTGTTCATCAAAATGAATTCATTAACATAAATGAAATTAATTAACACAAATGATATCATTAACGTATTTAAAATGAATTTACCTAAAATGAAATTAATGGAGGTCTTGAATCCGTGAAACTAATGGAGGTCTTCATGTCAAGAAGCCCGAGGCTCATATATATACTCAAGCCGATGATTCGCTCAGCAGCAGCAGCCTCAAACCAATGACAAGATTTTGTAGTGAATAATACTAAAATGGTGTTAATGGAGGTCTTCAATCAGTGATTAATGGTTTCTCAAGAAGATGTTGAGAGAAAGTGAGCTAATAGAGAGAGAAAGTGAGCTAAAAAAGAGGGAAAGCGAGCTAACAAAGAGAGAAAGTGAGCTAACAAAGAGAGAAAAAGAAAAAATGGATAGAAAGAGAGGATAGAAAGAGAGCCAAGCTCGATAATTGTGTTCTTATTCGGACACAATTATTGTAAATATGAGTTCTTTATTTCATTTGTTTATTTATTTCGTTAAATATTTTATATATTTTAAAATTATTTTTTCCATTGATATCGGTTGTATTTATTTATTTGGTATGGTGTAGTTTGGTGTATTTAGTATTTTTAAAATTTTCAAAAATTTTCAAAAATTTTAAAAGAAATTAGATAATTATCAAATTAATTTAAAATTTATAAAAAAAAATACGAATATTTAGTAGTTTACAACCCGTGCAAGACATATTTAGTACTTATAACCCATGCAAGGCACGAGTTAATTATCTACGAATACAAATTAATTATCCAGTATTACGAAAGTACTTATATTTTTAAATTTTACACTACATACTATTATTTTTCCGAGTACTCATTTTCAACATTCGAGTAATCGTCCGAGTACTCGATTAAATCCGAATAGGTTGATCACTGATTTTCGAGTACTCGTTCGAATAGAACCGTAAACCCCAAACCTTAAACCCTAAACCCTAAATCCTAAATCCTAAACCCTAAACCTTAAACCCTAAACCCTAAACTTTAAACTCTAAACACTAAATCCTAAGTCAAAACCCTAATCAGCGATTATCCAATTAATCAGTAAAAGATGTCTCTATCGATTAATACCGATTTCCGTCAAAACACTGGATAATAGTCTTCATTGTGCACTTGTAAATTTGTAAAATCATTATATATGAGTAACTGATCGATGTAAGTTTGCAACAAAAGTTTAGAAATATTCGAATATGAAAAGTTAAACTTCTTCCAAATTATATCGTTACACTACGGGGAATATGGCCTAATGTAATGCCCTCCTAATGTTACATTAGGCCCAAAATCCGTTACAGTAGACCTAATGTAACGGTATGGAGCGTTACATCCGCGGCCGCTACATTTGGTACCTAATGTAACGTTTTTTGGACCCTACTGTAACGGTAAAATATCGATACATATGATGCCTAAGGTAACAGTATAGCAACCAAATGTAATGGTTTTTGGCGTTACATTTGAATTAACCAGAAATTATTTTGGAGCTACGTGGCACTCTATTATTCTGCCACGTAGCACTGCCACGTGGCACTTAGTGGGTCCCACATGTTGTTGTGGTAGTGCCACGTGTCACTGCCACGTGTCACCTGTGGGTCCCACATGCTGACGTGGCAGTTCCACGTGTTACTGTCACGTGTCATCTGGTGGGTCCCACATGCTGACGTGGCAGTTCCACGTGTCACTGCCACGTGTCATCTGGTGGGTCCCACATGCTGACGTGGCATTTCCACGTGTCACTGCCACGTGTCATCTGGTGGGTCCAACATGCTGACGTGTCATTTCCACGTGTCATCTGGTGGGTCCCATCCACGTAGCCTGCCACGTGTCATTTATGGTCATTTTATATACCTACTGTAACATTAATTTTATTCTACTGTAACATTACATATGCAAAATGTAACACTAATATTATGTAATGTAACTGCATTTAAACCATAAATGTAACACTAGAGAAGCAAATGTAACACTACATTAAACATAATTTGCAATGTCTGCTTTGTTTTTGAAATAGCCATTACAAACTAAACATCCAAATCCAAACATCCCAACAACCAATTCAGTCCAACATCCCAACCACCAATACCATCCAAACATCCTAAACTCCATACCATTCTAAAACAACCTCCAACATCCCAAAACAACCTCCAACACCATCAAAGTACTTAGTAAAACAGTTCAAACAATCTAGGCAATACCAAAATACGAGAACAACAAGATAAAAGTTCAATACAAATAGTAAAACAACAGTGTTTTAACGGGGGGTCCTGCCTTGAGTGGCAGGAGTGATAGGAGTGCCGTTTTCGTCGGCATCACTTGAAAATGTGGCACAGAAGTCGGTGAAATCAATCTTCATCTCCGGATTTGCCTCTCCTATTTTTTTCACCAACCAAGCCATGTTTTCCTGGACTTTTCTGTTGACCTTGGCTTCCATTTCAAGCTCTACATTCTGAGTGATCTTCGCAGTCAGCTCCTCAACATAATTATCTGCAACTGGAACAGCCGGGTCTGTGGACGAAACTGATTTACCTTGCCTTCCCACCAACCAATCCGGTCGATTCTTTTTTCTAGGAAGAATCACATCTGCATCGTTTCCTTCAATCAACTTATCCTCAATGCCCTTCTGCAAGAAAAAGTTTCATCATTTTTTGCGAGGTAATAAACCACATATTGCCCCTCTTCTAGCATATACTTACTAGCCCTGTAGCCCAGATAAAATACAAACTAAATCCAAAGCAGTCAGATACAGACATATGAAACAGGCAATGGCATTGCCAAAAAGACAAAAGGGAACACGGACACCTTTATCACAAAATCTCTATAGCACACAACAACTTAAAAAGTTTCTATAATCGTTAATACCCTTCTTTTACAAAATCTGGAAAAAAACCCATCATAACTAAAAGCTCAAACTAATCGAAAATTCAGTAAATTTGAACCTATTTTATCTTTTGCTAAACTTTCAACATTAAAGTTCCAATCTTTATTGCCCCTTTCTAACCCCTCCACTTGATTCCTCACAAAACCATTCAAATTCAGCACTAAAATCCCAAAATAAAAAAAAAACCCAAATCTCAAATTTGTACGAAAATCACACCAACCAATCTCAAAATGCTCATAAAAACAATAAACAAAAAGTGGGCAAACAAGAACAAAAACACTTACGCAGAAGAAGAGGGGCCAAAGAGAGGATTCTCCTTGAGAGGTTGAAAAGAAAATCTTTTAAGAAACTTAGCCACACAATCACCTCTAGATTCAAACGTGTACTAAAAAAATTCATAGACTTACCAATTTTTTGTTAATTTCATCCGGATTGGACTTGTATTTGCGCCCTGGCTTGCGTTTACGACTTTTGAAAAACATTTTAGCATCGGACGGGAAGGCATTATTTGGATCTTTATTTTTCTGGCATGTATTAGAAACATCATTTACATTAAGATCACTGTGATAATAAAGTAAAATATGGCAGCTAGTTTCTAAGTGCAAATTAAGCATACCATGTTGTTTTTAACTTCAGCAAGACTCTTGGGACCAAGAGTGTGAGTCTCAACATAGGATATTCGACGGGTTGTATTCTCCTCAGCCATTGACTAATACAAAAAAAATAGAAGTATCAGATATAATTAAATACAAAGACATTAAAATTATCAAATGGTGGCTGTTGAAACTTGGATACATGCAAATTTTAATATTATAAGATCAGGGTTATTAGATAAAAACAACTATAAATTATATATTAAAGTCCGGGCAGATTTTAAAATTTAACGATATTTTTTTTAGACTTGCTCTGTTTTATACTTGTGCAACATGATTTAAAGTAAGGAACAAATGCAATATTTAATTACAATGTGTACATGAGTACCTGAACTCCCTCATCCGACCAATACTTCAAAAGCATTTTAAATTCCTCAAGTGGAATTTGATCAGGCCTGTTCTGGATCCTCTCCTCATCAGTGTCATATTTGGTATAATGGGCCTTCTTCATACGGGACTTGTGTGTTCTCCATAATGAATTAAACGTGTTAAACACCCATTTTTCCCCTTGTTGCGGAATACTATACTTATCCTGTAATATATCAAAATTGTAACGCATTAATCCATGCTTATATGTGAATTGGTAAATATAAGTAAGGTAAGAGGGGTCACCAAAGCATATTCCAGCATCTTCTTCTTTAGTGCTTCCGGAACAACATGCCAATTAACGTAAGTAATTGACACGTGATCCTTGACTACTGTCCCCAGAAAATTACTCAACTCAGCCCTAATCTTCCTGTCTCCAATTGGTTGACCTCGTTTATTCACCTTAATGATTACCTTATTTTCAGGTTTCCTAGCATGAACTTTAAGCATTTTTGACCGTCCTCTGCATTTTTTAGGACCTGTCCAGGCATACAAAAAACATACGGACAATGTACATCCGGCACTGATCGTAGATACATAATTATATTAATGATAATAATCCTACTTATATATACTTCATGAGGCATACACATGCATTACCTGCCTCAACTGCTTCATCTACAGGTTGTAAACTCGATTCACCAACATCGACCTCGATCCTTGGATCAGCTGCAAGGTTCTGATTCTGACGGTCCCGCAGCGCAATATAAGCAGCAACTGAACCACTTGGTACATAATTGTCACCTACTTTTAACAGTTTACTACATGTTGGCTTTAAAAGTGTAGCTCGGACAGTAGCAGATGGAGCTCTCTTTTCAGTAGCACTCGAAACATCCTTTCCTTCTTTCTCGATAGCATTCCGCATGTCCTTATCACCTACATCTGCGGCATTTGCACGCGAGCGTGTTCTAGGACCAGGTGTACCAATCCTTCTCTTCACAGATTTATTTCCCTGTAAGTCACATGAATATAACATTAGCTACACAAACTACAAGTGACATTATATACTGATAATTAATATAATAATGATTAACTAGAATTTAAGCCCGCGTTGCTGGCATTCACTTTGCCTTTTATTTTAAAATCCCTCGTGACAATCCATAGCTAATATGGTTTGTATTGCAACACGGAACTATATATTTAGGCAACTGATTTGATGGACCAAAAAAAAGTGCCACAATATTTAGGCAACTGATTTGTTTAAACTACTCCTATTATGTCAAATTAAGGTAGCTGATTTTTGATATTCTTACCTCTTATGTAAAACCAAAGATTTAACCCATAAAAGTTGCACAAACCCAACAAAGAAATTATTGTAATTTGCATGTAACTCAATCTCAATAACCCAATTATGCTAAATTATATCTAACAGTTTAAAAATAAATGACCTGTAACTAAACATTCAATATATATTACCAATTCACATATAAGCATGGTCGATTAAGTATAAATATAAGTAAGGACATCAAAATTTATAAATGACCTGTAGCTAAACATTCTATATATATCAGGGTGCAAAATATTTAATCAATATATAAAGCAGGGGCAATACAATCAATTAGTAAGAAATGACGATATGTACGCATAAATGGATAAATATCACCTCTGCCGAATCACTAGTATCAGTTCCACTCCCGTTTTGTTCTTCATCAGCTTGCTCCCCAGATTTGTTCTTTTCTTGACTTTTATCGACTCTCAGTTGACTTGAATTAGAAGCATATTTTCCCAACCCCAGTTCTTCAAACTTTTTTTTGTTTTCTTGCACACGCTTTAGCTTCGACAGCTCATACGGGTTCAGCGACTGCAACTGCTAGACATCAAATGTGAAAAAGACGATAATTAGTATAAAAAGAGTGAGGGATAATAGTAATACCTCAACATTAGAATCCTTAGGTAATTCCAATTTCCTTTTCGCATTCCCTCTTGTGTTCGCAGGTAGTACTTGTGGTAGATCTTGCATCTGAGGAGACCTTGGAATTTTCTTGCTGTTTCTTTGCTGTTGGAGTTGGTGTGAACTAACAAATGCACGCCTCACTGCTCCAGCGGCACCTGTTACAGGAATATATTTGTACAAGATCATTACATTAAGAAGTTTGAGTAATGATTAATTTTTCAAGGTAGGGCAAGTTACAAAAAGACCTGCAAATATGTTCTTCCTCGGTCGTTGGACTACCCATGGCACCCCTGGATACAATGGCTCGATATTTTTGTCAACAGTATTGTCCACATATAAAAGTACTTCGTCATCATGTTTGCAGTTATCTACCAGTTCAAGGAAATCTGTATCTGTTTTCAGAAGCTTCCAGCCAATTTTTTTCCCTTTCCACGCATATACTCCCCCAATCTCCGTGTATTTTAGGTAGTCCTTGACATATTCTATCATCACTGTATAAGAAAGCTCATCGGCTGGCAAGCGGTTTACAAGATAGGTCCGTCCACCCAAATAAGTAGTCTTTTCGAACACCCCTTCGTAGAAGTATCTTAAGCTCACAAGTTTTGTTGCCATCCTACAAAAATGAACAGAAATTCATTAAAACGAGTCAAAAATGATGATAAAAGATGTGATGCAATAAAATGATAGAAGATAATTATGGATGCAATAAAAGACAGATGATAAAAAATGTTATGCAATAAAATGGCAGCAGGTAAAATGACGGAATGTGATGCAGTCAAAATTCAAAGTACATAATTATGGATATAAGCATAAAAACTGTAAAGAAGCGGGAGAACAATTATGTAGGCAGATAACAAAATGGATTTGATTAATAAGGAAAATTAGTTATTTCATTACTAACTTGAAACATATACAAAAATACATTCTACATTGGGGTATTTTTCTCTTTAGTTGGTGATAATGGAATTTGTCTTTTAGGAATATCATCCCTGAACCAACCAAAATCACCAACTTGTTTTTCTTTTTCACGACCAGTATCATATTTAGGAGGAAGGTCGCCACTTTCTTCTTCCATAATATTTTGGTCTTCCGCATCACACCAATTCCTTGGTAACCTTTTAATTACATAATGCACAGAATTTGCAGTCGGGTCTTCGACGTAAAATACTTGTTGCACCTGAGAAGCAAGGACATAAGGCTCAGATTTAAAGCAAGGCTTGTTAAAATTCACCCAAGTCAGACCAAATGAATCTTTTTCTTCTTGGTACCAACAACACTTGAAGAGAACCACCGTAAAAATTCCCCAGTAATCAACTTCGATAATATCTTCGATTGATCCATAATAGTTGACAGCTCCAATTATTGGGTTTTGGTCCTTTGAATTTGCAAAACTGGTGGTTTCAGCCGTCAAAAAAACCCCACTGTTCTGTGTACTGCATCGAGAATCCCTGCTCTTTGTGTGAAACCGATAACCATTTATCACATACCCGCTAAACCTCCTCGCTTTTCGATTGGGACCCAATGCTAATACTTGTAACTCGCTTGAAATGTTTTCCTTTTTTCCAACCTCTGCTTGTAACCATTTCCAAAATTCTTCAGAGTGTGTTCTCTCCCTTTTGTATCGCTTTGATGTTACATCAGCTTCAACTAAAGTCCGGTGATCCCTATCAGATAAGTAAGTGCAAAGAGTCTAAGAAGAATGCATTTTTTAATTTTATAGTGTTTGTTTAATAAATGAAGTAAGGATTGGAGAACTTACTCAAGTAAACTCTCAATTTCCTTATTACCGCTATTGAACAAGTTGTAGGTGTGACATGCTTTCCAATCTGAATCTTTTAATTGAAAAACTTTGCCATCTTTAACTTTTCTTGTTCCGATATGATACTCCACATTTGTTGGAAATCTTCCAAATTCAGTATTGTTTTCTACTGCTTGACCGCCCAAAAATCTTGAACAAAATGTGACACACTCGTCTGCTAGATAGCCTTCTGCGATTGAACCTTCGGGTTTGCTCCTATTACGAACATACCCCTTAAGCTTCCCAAGATACCGCTCAATAGGGTACATACACCGAAGATGCTCCGGTCCTCCGTATTGAATTTCACTACACAAATGGACAGGTAGGTGCACCATGATGTCAAAGAAGGCAGGGGGGAATATAATCTCAAACTGACAAAGTATATCAACAATTTCTTCTTGCAAATTCTTCACATCATCCAAATGAATAACTTTATTCCATAAACCTCTAAGGAATGCACTTAGTCTGATCAAAGGTTTTGCCACTTCGGGTTTTAATGATTTCTTCGCAGCAAATTGTAACAAGTAGTGGAGGATGAAATGCGCGTCGTGGCTTTTGTACCCTACTATTTTTCTCTCATCCGTGTTCACATAGCGACTAACATTAGCAGCACAGCCATAAGGCAATTTTACGTTCTTTAAAATCTGGCAGAAGACATCTTTCTCCTTATTCGTCATGTCAAAGATGGCTGCCATAATTTCGAAGCTTTTTCCATCTGCACATTGAACCGGGTGAAGGGGCTTCCGTATACCCATATCTTGTAAATCAAAACGAGCACCTAAATGATCTTTTGACATGCCACCAATATTAAGTAATGTACCTAATATATTGTCACACAAGTTTTTTTCTATGTGCATAGCGTCAAGGTTATGGCGAAGTGGACAATGTTTCCAATATGGCAAATTAAAAAAAATTGACTTCTTCTTAAAAGGGGAGTCAATTTTACGCTTTCTCTTTTTCGTGCCCTTTATCTCGGGTCCAAATTGGTTTTTAAACCCATCCAACAATTGTTCAACATCCGTTCCGGTTAATGGTTCCGGAACCTGCCTTGTTTCAATCTGCCCATTGAATTTTTTCTTGTCAAACCTCCATTTGTGCGAGGGGTGAAGATACTTTCGATGATCCATGTAACACATTTTTCTACTATGTTTCAAATAACAAGAGCAAGTCTCGTAATGACATACTGGACACGCGAGTCTTCCTTTTGTGCTCCAACCCGACATCATGGCGTATCCGGGAAAATCACTAATGGTCCACAGCACCCTTGCCCGTAAATTAAAATTATGACCAGTCAAGGCATCGAATGTTTCGATGCCGACATCCCATAATTCTTTTAATTCGGCAATTAAAGGCTGCATGTAGACGTCGATGTTGTTTCCGGGAGATTCTGGACCCGATATTAATGTTGAAAGAATCAAGTTTTCTTGTTTCATGCACAACCAAGGCGGGAGGTTGTAGTTTACTAGTACAATCGGCCATGTAGAATGACTTAAACTCATTGTACGATATGGACTAAATCCATCAGCAGCCATACCTAGGGTAATATTCCGATATTCCGAAGAAAAATCAGGATACAAAGCATCCATTGTCTTCCAAGCTTCGGCGTCAGCCGGATGCCTTAGTTTCCCGTCCTTCGTCCGCCCCGTTGCATGCCATGTCATGACTTTGGAAAATTCCTTGCACATATACATTCTTTGCAGCCTAGGTTTTAGTGGAAAATATCTCATGACGTTTGCTGGCACTTTGCTGATTAACTTCTTTGGATCGTTATTCGCAGCAGAGCCTTTCTTTTCTTGTATAACCCACCTCGAAACCCCACAATTATCACAGGCTTGTTTATTCTTATTCTCCTCCCAATACAGCATACAACTATTTGGACATGCATGTATTTTCTGGTAAGAGAGTCCTAATTCCTTGATCACGTTCTTCGCAGCACTTGAGGACAAAGGGATATTGGCTTCTGGAAAGGCATCCTTTATTAACATTAATAAATCCCCGAAGCCGGAATTGGTAATTCCATGAATACACTTTAAATGATAAAGTGTAATCAGGAAACTTAAACGAGAAAAATTCTTGCAACCGGGATATAGTGGCTGTTTTCCCTCTTCGAGATGTTGTAAAAACTTTCTAGCTTCCGCAGTTGGTTCATCTTCTGCATTCTTGCCAACACAATTAAACATCGCTTCTAAATTATCTCCGAAATCATTCCCGGTTTCGGAATCCATGAAGTTGGTACTGCCTTGTACCTTCATTTGCGAAACTTCACATATCCAGTCGATATGTAAAGGGGAGGGCCCTTTGCAAATGAGATGATCATAAATTACATCTTGAGAATGCCAATTATGACCATTACAGTTCTTGCACGGGCACTTCATTTCATCACCTACGGAAAATAGGGGAAACGCATTTTGCACAAATGCTTTTATCCCTCTAACGTATTCCTCACTATATCTCGGAAGCCCTATCCAATCAGCCTCCATAATAAAACCTATGTACTACCAGTTTCGATAAACTAATAGGCCTGTAGAAAACACTAATCATGAGAATAAACATGTATATAGTAATTAAATCTAACACATAATCAACTCTAAAAAGATCAAACATTTAGAAAAAGAAAACAGAGAAGTACTAAGTTCTAACCCAGACCGATTCACATCCCAAATCTAATACCAAATAAGTTCACAGAAAGTACTAAGTTCTATAAAACAACGCATGCCTAAAAGCACAATAAATCCATACCAATTAACAAGAAATCAACATAAATCACACTTTCATGTTATACATAGAGAGAGAGAGAGAGACAGATCGAGTGAGAGAGATAGAGAGGGGAGAGAGAGAGAGAGAGAGGTCGAGTGAGAGAGAGAGAGATACAGATCGAGTGAGAGAGATAGAGAGGGAGAGAGAGAGAGAGAGAGAGAGAGAGAGAGAGGGGGGTCGAGTGAGAGAGAGAGAGGTACAGATCGAGTGAGAGAGAGAAGGGGGGTAAGAGAGAGATAGAGATCGAGCGAGAGAGATACAGATCGAGTGAAAGAGAGAAGGGGGGTGAGAGAGAAAGAGAGGAGATCCCCAATTTTACCTTAATCGGAAACTTCAAGCCCTAAATCAGCCTGCGTCGCCGTCGCCGTCCGGTGGTTTTGAGGTGAGAGGTGAGAGGTGAGCGGTGAGAGGTGAGAATGAGTGTATGAGTGTATATGACCTAAAAAATAGAAAGTTTACTTAAGTGTTTTTGGTTTTGGGGGGAGAAATGCCGCCCAATATTTTAATACATGTTTTTATCATTTTTTAATTTAATAATATATTTATTTATATTATTATTTATAAAATAAATAAAATGAATAAAATTCTTTTTCATATATAATATATATTTATTTAGTTCATTAATTATTATTTAATAATATATGTGGGGTCCACGTGTTGGACCCATTTGTGGGGCCAAGTGGCCAACCAGTAAGTTAATTAATTAATAATATTTAATTAATTATTATTTAATAATAATTAATTATTAATTAACTAATTAAATATTATTTAATTAATTATTATTTAATAATAATTAATTATTAAATAATTAATTATTATTTAATTAATTATTATTTAATAATATAATTAATTATTAATTATTTAATAATTAATCCCCGTTGACCGCCACGTCACCCTGGGTTGACCAGAGTGCCCCGTTGACCGCCACGTCACCATGGGTTGACCAGAGACCCCCGTTGACCGCCACGTCACTATGGGTTGACCAGAGATACCCGTTGACCGCCACCTCACCCCTGGGTTGACCAGAGTGCCCCGTTGACCGCCACGTCACCATGGGTTGACCAAAGATACCCGTTGACCGCCACGTCACAATGGGTTGACCAGAGATACCCGTTGACCGCCACGTCACCATGGGTTGACTATAGATCCCCGTTGACCGCCACGTCACTATGGGTTGAGCAGAGTGCCCCGTTGACCGCCACGTCACCATGGGTTGACCAAAGATACCCGTTGACCGCCACGTCACAATGGGTTGACTAGAGATACCCGTTGACCGCCACGTCACTATGGGTTGACCAAAGATACTTGTTGACCGCCACGTCACAATGGGTTGACCAGAGATACCCGTTGACCGCCACGTCACTATGGTTTGACCGCCACGTCACAATGGGTTGACCAGAGATACCCGTTGACCGCCACGTCACTATGGGTTGACCAGAGATACTTGTTGACCGCCACGTCACAATGGGTTGACTAGAGATACCCGTTGACCGCCACGTCACTATGGTTTGACCGCCACGTCACCATGGGGTTGATTATAGATCCCCGTTGACCGCCACGTCACTCTGGATTGACTAGAGATACCCGTTGACCGCCACGTCACCATGGGTTGACTATAGATCCCCGTTGACCGCCACGTCACTATGGGTTGACCAGAGATACCCGTTGACCGCCACCTCACCCCTGGGTTGACCAGAGTGCCCCGTTGACCGCCACGTCACCATGGGTTGACCAAAGATACCCGTTGGCCGCCACGTCACTATGGGTTTAGCAGAGTGCCCCGTTGACCGACACGTCACTATGGGTTGACCAGAGATACCCGTTGACCGCCACGTCACCATGGGGTTGACTATAGATCCCCGTTGACCGCCACGTCACTCTGGGTTGACTAGAGATACCCGTTGACCGCCACGTCACCATGGGTTGACTATAGATCCCCGTTGACCACCACGTCACTATGGGTTGACTATAGATCCCCGTTGACCGCCACGTCACTATGGTTTGACCGCCACGTCACTCTGGGTTGACTAGAGATACCCGTTGACCGCCACGTCACCATGGGTTGACTATAGATCCCCGTTGACCGCCACGTCACCATGGGTTGACCAGAGATACCCGTTGACCGCCACGTCACATTGGGTGGACCTCCACGTCACTCTGGGTTGACTAGAGATACCCGTTGACCGCCACGTCACCATGGGTTGACTATAGACCCCGTTGACCGCCACGTCACTATGGGTTGACCAGAGTGCCCCGTTGACCGCCACGTCACCATGGGTTGACCAGAGACCCCCGTTGACCGCCACGTCACTATGGGTTGACCAGAGATACCCGTTGACCGCCACCTCACCCCTGGGTTGACCAGAGTGCCCCGTTGACCGCCACGTCACCATGGGTTGACCAAAGATACCCGTTGACCGCCACGTCACAATGGGTTGACCAGAGATACCCGTTGACCGCCACGTCACCATGGGTTGACTATAGATCCCCGTTGACCGCCACGTCACTATGGGTTGAGCAGAGTGCCCCGTTGACCGCCACGTCACCATGGGTTGACCAAAGATACCCGTTGACCGCCACGTCACAATGGGTTGACTAGAGATACCCGTTGACCGCCACGTCACTATGGGTTGACCAAAGATACTTGTTGACCGCCACGTCACAATGGGTTGACCAGAGATACCCGTTGACCGCCACGTCACTATGGTTTGACCGCCACGTCACAATGGGTTGACCAGAGATACCCGTTGACCGCCACGTCACTATGGGTTGACCAGAGATACTTGTTGACCGCCACGTCACAATGGGTTGACTAGAGATACCCGTTGACCGCCACGTCACTATGGTTTGACCGCCACGTCACCATGGGGTTGACTATAGATCCCCGTTGACCGCCACGTCACTCTGGATTGACTAGAGATACCCGTTGACCGCCACGTCACCATGGGTTGACTATAGATCCCCGTTGACCGCCACGTCACTATGGGTTGACCAGAGATACCCGTTGACCGCCACCTCACCCCTGGGTTGACCAGAGTGCCCCGTTGACCGCCACGTCACCATGGGTTGACCAAAGATACCCGTTGGCCGCCACGTCACTATGGGTTTAGCAGAGTGCCCCGTTGACCGACACGTCACTATGGGTTGACCAGAGATACCCGTTGACCGCCACGTCACCATGGGGTTGACTATAGATCCCCGTTGACCGCCACGTCACTCTGGGTTGACTAGAGATACCCGTTGACCGCCACGTCACCATGGGTTGACTATAGATCCCCGTTGACCACCACGTCACTATGGGTTGACTATAGATCCCCGTTGACCGCCACGTCACTATGGTTTGACCGCCACGTCACTCTGGGTTGACTAGAGATACCCGTTGACCGCCACGTCACCATGGGTTGACTATAGATCCCCGTTGACCGCCACGTCACCATGGGTTGACCAGAGATACCCGTTGACCGCCACGTCACATTGGGTTGACCTCCACGTCACTCTGGGTTGACTAGAGATACCCGTTGACCGCCACGTCACCATGGGTTGACTATACGTGGGGCCCACTTGTGGGGCCCACCTTTAAATTAATTAAATAATAGTTATTTAATTAATAATTAAATAATAATAATAATTTAATAATTATTAATTAATTATTACATGTTGGGCCCACTTGTGGGGCCCACCTTTATATTAATTAAATAATATTTATTTATTTAATAATTAAATATTAATTAATTAATTAAATATTAATTAATATTATACGTGGGGCCCACATGTTGGGCCCACCTTTAAATTAATTAAATAATAATTATTTAACTATTAATTAAATAATAATAATAATTTAATAATTAATTAATTATTACATGATGGGCCCACTTGTGGGGCCCACCTTTAAATTAATTAAATAATATTTATTTAATAATAATTAATTATTAATTAATTAATTAATTATTAATTAATATTATACGTGGGGCCCACATGTTGGGCCCACCTTTAAATTAATTAAATAATAATTATTTAATTAGTAATTAAATAATAATAATAATTTAATAATTAATTAATTAATTATTACATGTTGGGCCCACTTGTGGGGCCCCCCTTTAAATTAATTAAATAATATTTATTTATTTAATAATTAAATATTAATTAATTAATTAATTAATTAATTAATTATTAAATATTATACGTGGGGCCCACATATTGGGCCCACTTGTGGGGCCCACATTTAAATTAATTAAATAATAGTTATTTAATTAGTAATTAAATAATAATAATAATTTAATAATTAATTAATTAATTATTACATGTTGGGCCCACTTGTGGGGCCCACCTTTAAATTAATTAAATAATATTTATTTAATAATTAAATATTAATTAATTAATTAAATATTAATTAATATTATACGTGGGGCCCACATGTTGGGCCCACCTTTAAATTAATTAAATAATAATTATTTAATTAGTAATTAAATAATAAAAATAATTTAATAATTAATTAATTAATTATTACATGTTGGGCCCACTTGTGGGGCCCACCTTTAAATTAATTAAATAATATTTATTTAATAATAATTAATTATTAATTAATTAATTAATTATTAATTAATATTATATGTTGGGCCCACATGTTGGGCCCACCTTTAAATTAATTAAATAATAATTATTTAATTAGTAATTAAATAATAATAATAATTTAATAATTAATTAATTAATTATTACATGTTGGGCCCACATGTTGGGCCCACCTTTAAATTAATTAAATAATAATTATTTAATTAGTAATTAAATAATAAAAATAATTTAATAATTAATTAATTAATTATTACATGTTGGGCCCACTTGTGGGGCCCACCTTTAAATTAATTAAATAATATTTATTTAATAATAATTAATTATTAATTAATTAATTAATTATTAATTAATATTATATGTTGGGCCCACATGTTGGGCCCACCTTTAAATTAATTAAATAATAATTATTTAATTAGTAATTAAATAATAATAATAATTTAATAATTAATTAATTAATTATTACATGTTGGGCCCACATGTTGGGCCCACCTTTAAATTAATTAAATAATAATTATTTAATTAGTAATTAAATAATAAAAATAATTTAATAATTAATTAATTAATTATTACATGCTGGGCCCACTTGTGGGGCCCACCTTTAAATTAATTAAATAATATTTATTTAATAATTAAATATTAATTAATTAATTAAATATTAATTAATATTATACGTGGGGCCCACATGTTGGGCCCACCTTTAAATTAATTAAATAATAATTATTTAATTAGTAATTAAATAATAAAAATAATTTAATAATTAATTAATTAATTATTACATGCTGGGCCCACTTGTGGGGCCCACCTTTAAATTAATTAAATAATATTTATTCATTTAATAATTAATTAATTAATTAAATATTAATTAATATTATACGTGGGGCCCACATATTGGGCCCACTTGTGGGGCCCACTTTTAAATTAATTAAATAATAGTTATTTAATTAGTAATCAAATAATAATAATAATTTAATAATTAATTAATTAATTATTACATGTTGGGCCCACTTGTGGGGCCCACCTTTAAATTAATTAAATAATATTTATTTATTTAATAATTAATTATTAATTAATTAATTAAATATTAATTAATATTATACGTGGGGCCCACATGTTGGGCCCACCTTTAAATTAATTAAATAATAATTATTTATCTAGTAATTAAATAATAAAAATAATTTAATAATTAATTAATTAATTATTACATGTTGGGCCCACTTGTGGGGCCCACCTTTAAATTAATTAAATAATATTTATTTATTTAATTATTAATTAATTAATTAATTATTAATTAATATTATACGTGGGGCCCACATATTGGGCCCACTTGTGGGGCCCACCTTTAAATTAATTAAATAATAGTTATTTAATTAATAATTAAATAATAATAATAATTTAATAATTAATTAATTAATTATTACATGTTGGGCCCACTTGTGGGGCCCTCCTTTATATTAATTAAATAATATTTATTTATTTAATAATTAAATATTAATTAATTAATTAAATATTAATTAATATTATACGTGGGGCCCACATGTTGGGCCCACCTTTAAATTAATTAAATAATAATTATTTAACTATTAATTAAATAATAATAATAATTTAATAATTAATTAATTAATTATTACATGATGGGCCCACTTGTGGGGCCCACCTTTAAATTAATTAAATAATATTTATTTAATAATAATTAATTATTAATTAATTAATTAATAATTAATATTATACGTGGGGCCCACATGTTGGGCCCACCTTTAAATTAATTAAATAATAATTATTTAATTAGTAATTAAATAATAATAATAATTTAATAATTAATTAATTAATTATTACATGTTGGGCCCACTTGTGGGGCCCCCCTTTAAATTAATTAAATAATATTTATTTATTTAATAATTAAATATTAATTAATTAATTAATTATTTATTAATTATTACTTAATAATATATGTGGGGCCCACATGTTGAGCCCACTTTTTGGGCCCATCATTAAATTAATTAATTAATAAATATTTATTTAAGAATAATTAATTATTATTTAATAATATATGTGGGCCCACATGTTGGGCCCACTATTAAATTAATTAAATAATAAATATTTAATTAATAATTAATTAATAATAATTAAATAATAATTAACTAATTAATTATTGTGGGGCCACATGTTGGGCCACCATTATATTAACTTCTATTGTAACACCAGTTTGGCACCTAATGTAACAGTATTTGAGGTTTGTTACAATAAGCGAGTAATGTAACACTTTTCAAATGTAACAGTTCAAAAAGTATTACATCAGGCCATATTTGGCGTAGTGTTAATATGTCAGACTCATCCAAATAAAAATATTGAAATTGTAGGATACGACGTTTAACCATATGATAGACTCGTCCAAATAAAAAAAATTGAGATTGTAGGATACGATAAATTTCATTTCTATTGAGAATGTAGAATTTTATATCGACATCGAATTTTTTGATAATTAAAAATTGCAGTAAACAGACAACGGTTCGGAACAAAACAGTTGTGGGAAAGAGCATCACACAACAGTTTCGGTGGAAAACCATTGCTCAGTTACATATTAGACAACATTATCAGATAACGGTTTATTGTCGAAATTGTTGTTAAAGAGCTTTTCTAACAACGGTTTTTAGACATAACATCCGTTGTACGTATATTTTCAAAAAGTTGTACATTTTTTTGGGAAATTGTTTTTTGACTTTTATTAAGAATTAAAAAATAAATATATTTTGGGATTAATCTGGATCGTCAGATTAAAACCATATCTGCATCTCAGCCGTTCATTTGATTTTTGGTGTTTTTGTTGTTTTGATGATGTTTACAAAACCCCATATTGTTTATATGCTTGGTGATGTTTGTTGAGTGTTTATTCGATTACATGCATTTAATTTTGCATCTTTATATGCAATTTTGGTTATAAGATTTTGCATGAAAATTGTGGCTTTTTTCTGTGTTTATTGAGTATTTCTCTTCTGTGTTTTAAGTGTTAATTACTTCTCCATGTGTTCTATTTTGAGTGTTTTCGTATGTTTTTGCTGTTTACATATTTTTTTTTATTTTGCATGCAAAGTGTAAGTTTTAGTGATGATATGCCTTCTTTTAATACTAAGAGTTTTAATATTTTGATTGAAAATTTTAATTGGAATTGTTGATGCTGATTAATACATTGGCTTTTATATAAAACTGTATTTGTGATTCTGCGGATTCTTTTAATGGTTGTCTATTTGTCCTATAAATTAGAATTGTCATGTCAAGCATGTGACATGTACTTATTCATTGTTTGTGTGTTGTATAGATTATAGCTAGTCCGAAAAAGAAAACTGAGTCAAAGAAGAAAGCGTCGCAGAGGATAACCATTATGTTCTCACTCTATTTGCATCTAGTGATAACCATTAGCTTTCATCTATCTTTTTGATAAAGTTATCATGTGAATTGCCGAGTCCAATACATTTCGTTGTGACCTTAAATGACGAGTAAAAATAAATGAAACCTAAAAAGTGAATTTATTTTTTTTAAATCCAAATTTTAAATATTAAAATAATAATGGAAATCAATTTCATAGTTAGTAATATTTACAAATCAAATTATTTATTTTTAACATCCCAATGTTAGACTAACACTGGATGAATTGTTGAGTCTAATATATTTGATTGTAGGCTCAAATGATACATTCAATTTTTAGGAGTCCAACCCTTGCTAACTAGCTAAAAGAATGTAGAATGTTCTAGAATATTCCTAAATAGCACGTGCACGTGGAAACATGCTGTTATAACATGTTAAGATTGTGTTCACTCAAACATAGCAGGGAATAAACGAATACTTGTCCTAATAAAAAGAAGATCGATCTTTTGTTTAGCCCCAAACACCTAATTTCATTCCTCTCGAAACACCAGCTGCAACTCCAACTCAGTCATACAGACAGTCCCAGACCTCCAACTAGCTAGCTAGCATCGGTTACATTGGAGATTTGAAGGTAACATTTCATTCTTTTATTCAAAAGTGCCTTTAAATTTATTTGTACTTTTACCATTTTAGAGATTTTACTTTTTTCGTACCACAAAATTTGTAGGTAAAGGTTGTTTTTTGGTAGGAAATGACCCATTTCCTACCACACCCGTGTGGTAGGAATTGCTTGACTCGGAAATGACCCCTGGTGGGAAATTTTGTGACGGTCAACGTGGGCCCCACCTGGTGACCTGGCAGCCACCTGTCATGTTCCCACCTGCCAACATGGCTGGCCACGTGGCGTGGGCCCGGCCCACGTCATCTGCCACGTCAAGCGCCACATCACCTGTCACGTCACAAATTCTGGTGACGTAATTGGAGCATTTCCTACAATCTTTTCTCGTAGGAAATGCATTGTTTTGGTAGGAAATATGACAGACGGGACTCGTAAAACAGCATTTCCTACGAGCCATTTCTTACCATCTTTTTTTATTTCCTACCAGTTATTTCCTACCAGCTTGTTGAATGCGGTGGGAAAAGGCTTGGATGTGGTAGGAAATACTGGGTTTGTAATGATCATGATAGTAGGAAAAGCCTTAAATATAGTAGGAATTACTGGGTAATTTTTTGAAAAAAAAAATGTTTCATTGATATCCATGTACAATAAATATTGCACAAATATTACAACCAATTGCAAAATAAGATCAATATATAAATCATAAGCATTCACAACGACAACAAAAAAAATCATACATTTATCAGAAAACATATTATTCATAAGTTAAAATTACAACTCCAAAATAATTTTTTAAATTTACAAAAATGACTATCATAACAACAAATCAAGAAATGTTTTACAAGTTTAAACTAGTCGCCCTTAAAGTTTCCATCACCGTTGAATCATTCTACCCAATTTCTTTATAAATTTTGCCTTTGACATGATTTTTTTCTTTTTGTTGGTTTGGAAACCAATATGCTCTTCTTCAAGTGACAACAATCTACATAAGAAGTGCAAGAAAAAACAATTAGTATCAATTATACACACATACATGAATAATTAATCAAGAACAATTCAAAATATGAACTAATCAAGAACAAAAAATGTTAAGAACACACACACACTAGTAAAAATGTACGAATATATATAAATTACACACATATAGATGTAAATCAAATTCATACAAATATTAGAGGGAATAGATTTTTACCCGATTATATATAAGGAGATGAATTGGTTCATATGAAAATAAAATTTAATGAAGTATATTGAGAGATAGAGATGAAAATGAAAGTTAAAAAATTTGGTAAAGTGGATGGAGAGATTGAGATGAAATTTGATGAAGTGGTTAGTTTAAATGAAATTTGGTGAAGTATTGAAAATTTGAATTTGGGCAAAAAAGTTGAAATTTTTAGTTTGGGCTCAATTTTTAAAATTTTTGTGAAATCAAGGCTTATTTCCTACCAATATGAGGTAGGTTATGAGTTTTGAACAAAAATTTTGAATTTTTCAGTTGGGCTGGCTAAATAAAATGTTTTTTCTTCAAGAATCGAACCTTAGACCTCTAGAATCAAAGTACATGGCCCCGCGCCAAGGTTGCTCCTTATGTAGAATCTTGTCTACAATTTATTTAACTATGTCTTTACTCCAATTTATTAAAAAATATATTTCTGTTACAAAATCATTTCAAATGAAGTTGAAATTTTTTGATTTTTTGCATACATGATAATTTGATAATGTTCTTGCTATGCGTAGGGTCGGATCATTGGGAAAAAAAGTTTAAAAAAAGTTTGATGTAACCCTAATCTAACCCCTAAATTTTAACCTCTAAACCTTAAACTTTGTAAAGAGTTTTTTTTTTAACTTTATTTTTCAATTTTTTTTAAGTTGATTATATTGGTTAATACGTAAAATGGCACTAGAAAACATATTACAATATTTAAGTGAATTTTATCTATTTTTGTAAAAAGTTAGATTTTGTTTGAAAATCTTTTATGATTATAAAATCATTGCAAATGAAGTTGAAAATTTATAATTGTTTGCATACATGTTAATTTTATGATAATATTGACATCAGTACGGTTGTATCTTCAAAAAAACCTTTTAAAAAATGGTATTTCCCATTGGTCATTTCCTAAGCGTTGGTAGGAAAGGACTACTCATTTCCCATGGTAGGAATTGTTTTGACAAAAACGACGTTGTTTTACTATTGCTAGAAAAGTTTGCAAAAACGTGGCATGTGGGACCCGTCCTACTAACATTGGTAGGAAATGAACTACTGATTTCCCACCAGAATGGAGTGGTGGGAATTGCTTTGACAAAAACGACGTCGTTTTATGATTGCTAGAAACGCTGACAAAAACAACATGGCATGTGGGACCCAATAGACTTATTTCCTACCAGAGTTGGTAGGAAATGAGGTGAACAAAACCGACTTGTGGTAGGAAATACTTTGACATCGTTTCTTTGTTGACATGCACAAGTGGATCCTTTCTCGGTCATTTCCTACTAGTTGTGTTTGGAAATGGATACATATTTTATACCAGATTTGTTTTTGGTAGGAAATGGTCCTTTGACCTTAGAAGGAGATGGCTAGTAGGAAAAGGGGTGATAGGAAATATTATGCTAAGATGGTAAAATGTTTTGAATATCTCTTATTCATTGGTTGTAGTGTAATAATATTTTTAAGATATATTTATACTTTGCTTTTTGTATTTAATTAGGGAGGGTACCATTCTTGATTTTTCGGAATTTTGAAAATTCAATTATATTGAATTTAGATTTTAAATAGTCAAATAAAATGTAAAAGTATTCAATCAGTATTTTATAATTATTTTAAAATTTTAAAGTGTTTAGTTAAGATTTTAAAATTCGTTGATATTCAATCAAGATTTAAAATAATTCTTTAAAATATTATGATATACAAGAAATCGTGGATATTATTGAATATAAATATTATCGAATTTTGATAAATTTATTAGTTGTTTTCATATATATTTTTAAACATCAACCAAATCTATAAAATATCAAAGGATTCTACTAAAATTAGAAAGACCCTACATCAATTTTATATTTCACTCAAACTATATTAAATTCTATGTAAATTTAAAATTAACAACAATTTTTAAAAATTAATATATTATTATTTGACAGCTAAAATATTTCAAAATTTGAATTGAATATATGTAAATTATACTATTTAATTTTAAAACCAAATCAACTCTATCAAAAGATTAAGACAGTACATATATATTTTAACATTAATTGATTTGTTTTGGTCAACCAAACCCCCCGCCCCCGTTCCCTGGGTGTGTATATGTTTCTATATGCGTGATTCTACAAATGTAAGGAGTGGTATGGTCACTTTTGAGCAAATGTTGTATGTCATTAACTTGAAATTTTCATGTCGCACAGGTGTAGATTTTCCTGAGCTTGAGAGTCTTGGATATATTGGTAGTAATATTGAAACATAATGGCATGCTCAAAGTACGCTCTTCCTGACGCGATGACTATGGAAATACTTAAAAGGGTTCCAGTGAAGTTATTGCTGCGGTGTAAGTCAGTTTTCAAGTCGTGGCTATCTATTTCCTCATACCCCGAATTTATTAAAGATCACGCTTGCTACCAACAGAGTTGGACAGAGAAGGAACCTTCACTATTGATGGTTGGTTTTACAGCATATTACTCCCTACATCCACTAGTCCCTCCCGACTTTAAGTGTTAACTATATGAGCCACAGCACTTCACAGTTGTTGGTTCCTGTAATGGTATTATTTGTCTGGTATACGACATACATTGTTACCTCTGGAACCCAGTAACCAAGAAGTGCAAGGAAATTCCTCAATTTCCTCGTTATCAACAGGCTATGGTGCATCTAAAGCATGCAGGTAATCTAGCCTTTTATAATGATACTACCGCCAATGACTACATGGTTCTTCGGTTGCTGTGCGAACAAGAAACTACCGCGGGTTACCAATTTGCAGCTGTACTCCACAAATGCTAATTCTTGGAGAGAAATTCACGTTCATGACCCATCGCCAACAAATATGTCTTATCCATATCTAAAACTTGGTCCTGTTATAAATGGAGCGATATACATGGGTCGTATGTTGTTTCCTATGATTTGCACAGCGAGATGTGCACGGTGGTCCAAACCCCAAGTTCCATTGTAAGATACTCTGATATTTTGGATTTGAAGGTTCTGTTGCTGTCATCTTTGGATCCACATGTCAAGGATCAGAATTTAGTCTATGGACAATAGATGACATTCAAGGCAAGGTCTCTTGTGTTGGGTTTATTTGTATAAGGTTTCTGTATGAATTTCAGTATAAGAGACTTAGAACAGGATAAAGAATCAAGAAACTGAATTTTTCTGTGTATAATTGATCTATCTTTAACCTCCTTATATAATAGGAGAATACAAGCCGACATACATGAATAATAATTGATACTTTCACAGATACATTCCTTTAATTCCTTGAATCTTATTTAATGCACTCCTCAAATTCCATGATGTTGTGGAACGAAAAGTAGGGTATACTTATTGCGTATTGAATGCTAAGATGAAAGGGAGCTTCGAGCTTTAATGGCTGATCAAGTGTTTCGTGACTTAACTCGGGTCCTAACAAGATGCGTACGTATCTTGCAAATATCAAGAATCAAGCCAAAAAACGTTGTTCTAGATGTGAAGGAGCAGGTCCTTATATAGGTGATGAAAACCCTAGAATTAGGGTAGAATTAGGAGACTTGATGGACAAGTCACAGCTTAGGCCCAATTCTAGAGCCTTCTAACAGATAAGTAGATAAGTATTGGAATTATATGCCTTGAAGATCACTCCTGATATGATTTGGTTTCCTTGTCGACTCAAATACGGGGTCTTTTATTTGGCTGATTTTACAGCTACGAATTTATTATAATTATTAAGTTTTTGGGCCTCGTAATTGGGCTTTGACCTTGGACCAACTTAGGATCATTTAATGCAACATTAAATGTGTTTTTAGGGATTATTTTCAGCCCATATCATTTGCCCCCCAACTTCTAGGAAAACTGATTAAGTTTTCGTGGAAGTTATAATTGTCTTTTTCGAGACTCGAGGACGTTTTTATCCCTTACCTAGGACTCCTTATTTTTCGTACCCTCATATGGGGATTTTGATCTACACTAGTGTTTCACATATACCGCCTTATTGTAAAGTGTGGAGCGACCTACACTTTTACGACGATTTGCCAGGTTTTAACTTGTGCCCGCTTTTAGCAATTTCGACACTTTTATAGAGCTTTCATGCATTTTTAGCATAAATTATTACTCGAAAATATTTCTGTAATTTTACTCGTATTTTTCTGTACTTTTCCTAATATTTTAGGAATTTTCGTTTACTCATAAATATTTTTTTCTTGTTTATTCCTAATAATTTAGGAATTTTTATATACCCACGAGTATTTTCCTTAATTTTTCCTAATAATTTAGAAATTTTCGGGTACCCACAGGTATTTTTCTTAATTTTTCCTAATAATTTAGGAATTTTCGGGTACCCATAGACATTTTTCTTAATTTTTCGTAATAATTTAGGAATTTTCGGGTATCCACAGGTATTTTTCTTAATTTTTCCTAATAATTTAGGAATTTCAGGGTACCCACAGGTATTTTTCTTAATTTTTCCTAATAATTTAGGAATTTTCGGTTACCCACAGGTATTTTTCTTAATTTTTCCTAATAATTTAGGAATTTCCGGGTACCCACAGGTATTTTTCTTAATTTTTCCTAATAATTTAGGAATTTTCGGGTACCCACAGGTATTTTTCTTAATTTTTCCTAATAATTTAGGAATTTTCAGGTACCCACAGGTATTTTTCTTAATTTTTCCTAATAATTTAGGAATTAACTTGTAACCAATGTAAAACTTCAAGGATCAAATTGTAATTTGACTATTAAAATTCACTCTCACTCGTCTGCCTTCAGTCGGCAATTTTTTTTTTTTTTTTTTTTTTACATTTTCCGATTGAAAGCTTGAAGTGGGGCCACCCCCCTTTTTTTTTCTTTTGCTCGGCATTTTCATTCGGCCACCTTCTGTCTGCATTTTTTTTTGGTTACATTTTCCGATAGAAAGCTTGAAGTGGGGCCACCCCCTTTTTTTTTCTCTTGCTCGACAATTCTTTTCGGAATTTCCATTTTTTTTTTAACATTTTCCGATTGGAAAATTTCAAGTGGCGCCACCCCATTTTTATCCTTCTGCTCGGCAATTTCATCCGGCAAATATTTTTTTTTCCCGATTGGAAAATTTCAAGTGGGGCCACCCCATTTTTATCCTCCTGCTCGGCAATTTCATCTGGCAATTTTTTTTTTAACATTTTCCGATTGGAAAATTTCAAGTGGGGCCACCCCATTTTTATCCTCCTGCTCAGCAATTTCATCCGGAATTTTTTTTTTTAACAACCAAATTTTCGAATGAAAATTGATAGGTGGGTCCAGCCCATTTTTGGTCTTCATTCGATAAGTAGAAATCGAAAATTATTGTTTCGAATCTTTATTTTTCGAGCGAGATTTTCTGAATTGGGCTCTTGCCCTACTTGGATTTTTCAATTTTTCCTTCCTTTTCGAAAAATTCGAATCGAAAAATATTTCTTATTTATATTTGTACCGGACTAACCCTCTGGGGTTTTATTTATGCATTTTTCCGATTTTTCTTTTACTTAATTATTTTGTCATTTGTACTTGGCCTCTCTTGGCTAGCAATTCAAATATGCTTTGATACATAACAGACATAGAACCAGGGGCGGACCTTGGGCTGGGCTAGGGTTGGCTCCAGCCCAGGTCAAATTTTACCGGCCCATATAACATATAGTCATGATTCTAAGCTTGCAGCAAGTCCAGCCCGGTTGGAAATTTTATAAGCCCTGTTGATATACATGTTTAGTCCAGCCCACTTAACAATTTTACAAGGTATTAGCTTAGTAAAATTGGCAACCAATTTTAGTTAATTTTAATTTTGTAATCAGCCCAAGTCAAAGAGAAAATACGTGCTTACCTGATTATAGAATTGAAAAAAAAAGTGACCCCAAATTAGAAAATTAGGTCTTCCACGGTTCCACCCCGTCAAATTGTAATTGGCTCCTTGCGTCTTCTCCTTCATCGAATATTGCAATTTCAATTACTGTTAAGTGTATTATTTTATAATAATTTTGAGTTATTTATTTTATAATAATTTTGAGTTGATTAAATTTGATTTTTATTTTTAGTTTTAGCTTAGTTAGTCCTTCTAGTTTCTCTATCTCTATCTCCCGAAAGCACCTCTCTATCTCTCTCATGTTCTTATACTCTCACATAATCAAAACTATTTTTTAAAATGATTTTGATCTTCAAAACCCATCATATTTATAACCAAACTGATCTACACATAAAGGGCTATCTATATACATATTCCTATTTCGATTTTGAACAAAAAAATCAAAATTTGGGGTTAGTTGATGGTGGCGGGAAATGGTGGTGCGTGAAAAAAAAAATTCGGCCCTACGGGGCTTCAACAGCGCTACGCACGGCAAGTCTAGCCCCGGTACCTTTAAATTCCTGCGTCCGCCCCTGCATAGAACTTGAGTAAAGAAAACCAAATTGCTTTAATAAATTCTGAAATGGGTTCAACCCTTACATAATACTCTACTTCTTACTCGGAGTTTGCAAACTCTGATATGGTTTCGTCGACCTTATTTCTACTTTCCTATTAAATATAAGCTATATCCTACTTAGGATAATCAAACATAATAGACTTTGAGGTTCGATGCATGCCAAGTGCGAGGCACCTCGTTTCCTTCTTGATTAGTTCAGGAGTTTAATTCTTTTTGTGTCCTAGCTATAGTTGAATGTTTCAAAACTTTTTGTTGGGGGTGTTCTGTTTGACATATATTGAAGGAGTTATGTTTTGGTGTATTCTAATTTCTACCTACATTGAAGGGCGGACTCACATATGGTCTCAGGTGGGCCATAGCCAGTAGAAATATACAAATTTTTACCTTTAATACATAAATTTTTACTTCTTCAAAAATTACTCTTTGGTAATGTCTGTTAAATATTTTAACAGTTTAGTCCGGTTGAAAATTTTCAAAAATCATATATGGTTTCATATTGTTCCAGTTTTTCATTTGGAGATTCCCAACAGGTTTCTTTATTCATTAAGACCACTATTCATAAAAAGAAGTTAGTACTTCAGAAGTTCTATTGGATTTAATATTAATTACATATAAATAAATTGTGGGTGCACTAGCTACTACAAATCTGAACTTGCATAGCATTTTTTTTACACATTGCATAGTGCTTTTAAACACTATCACTACAAGAAAATCGCGATCATACAACACCTTTCACACAACGGTTAAACAAATACCCGTTGTCCCAGAAAAACAAACAACGGTGAATGTTTTGTCCTCGTAAAAGTGTTGTCGGAGTCTTTCTATGACAATTGTGTTTGTTGTTATTTGAAACCATTGTCTAAGCGGTATGCTCTGATAAAATCAGACAACTGTTCCATTTGAATATGTTGTGTGGAACCTTTTAATACAAGTGTGTAGTACCGTTGTATGTAGACAAATTCATATTATCTTCAGACAATGCTTTTAGACAAAGCCGTGGTGTAAGTTAGACAACTGTTTATTGGAAGTGTTTTTGTATGGAACATCAGACAATGTGTTTTAAATACCGTTGTCAAAAGGGAAGTTGAAAGACAGTGGTTATTAGCATTGTGAGATAAATGGGTTTCATACAACAGAGGAGAATACCTTTATTTGAACATCCTATTTAGAAGACGATTATAAACATTGATAGAATAACTGTTGTCTGTTTAGTAAGGATAGAAAAAAAAATGACCTGTACATATTACATCCCAACATAAACCAAACCAATAATCAGCCTATTCCAACAGATTTGCAAACTAAAAATCAACCAACCAAGAGACTAGCAAACCAAAAATACTTAACCAAATTTGGCAAACAAAATACTTCCGTAAATTGACATAAACCAAACCAAACCAAACATACCCAGTAAATCCCGCTCAGAGCAGGGTCTGGGGAGGGTAGGTTGTACGCAGACCATACCCCCACTTTTAGAGCGGGGAGGCTGTTTCCGTGAAGACCCTCGGCTGAGTGCACAACAGACATAGAGTGTGGTAAAAACAACGGAAAATGATACGGAGATGGACAACGACATACCTGAGGCCCATGGCGTTCTCCACATGGGACCTACCTATCTACGAGAGTTTATGCTACTCCTATCTTGATGAGCTCCATCCACACGAAAAGTCCCGCACAGAGATACCACCGTGCCAAGCTCCCTGCAGACACTGAAGATGAAGAGTGAGAACGTTAAAGCCGAACTTCTAAAAAATCGCTAACCGAGACAAGGCGACTCTGATGCTCTCGACAACAGATCCACAACCTAAAAGGGAATCCACCACTCTGATACGCCGCCTCCAGGAACACCTATCCGCGAGCATGGTCTCATTTAATTCTAAGGCCTTCAAATCCATCCGGAGCTGCTCTTCCCACGTCCTCCTCGGCCTGCCTCTCCTCCTCGCCCCAACAACCTCCAGACTCTCGACCCTCCTAACTGGGGCTACCGCCAGCCTCCTACGAACGTGGCCGAACCATCTCAACCTTCCCTCCCTAACTTTCGCAGATAAAGGCGCCACTTCCATCTCGCACCTAAACACCGAGTTCGGAATTCTGTCCAGCATCGTGCGCCCACAAGACCACCGCAACATCCTCATTTCAGCCCCTTCCAACTTGCTTATGAGAGCCTTCTTCTCCGCCCAACACTCAGAACCATACAGCATCGCAGGACGGATAGCCGCTCTATAGAATTTCCCTTTCCACTTCAAAGGGACTTTCTTATCGCACATAACCCCTGACGCTGCCCTCCACCTTTGCCACCCAGCCTTGATACGATGTGTAACATCCGCTTCAATCTCCCCTTCCTTCTGGATAATCGAACCCAAATACTTGAATTTGTCCGTCTGCGGGACGGTCTGGTCTACAATCCTAACCTCCACCCCTTCTTCGTTGGCCTCACCACTGAAGTTACACCAGAGATACTCGGTTTTAGACCGACTCAAACGAAGCCCTTGGGACTCCAAAGTAGATCTCCAAAGCTCCAATCTGTCGTTCACCTCCCTCCTCGATTCCGCCACTAGCACGATATCATCCGCGAAGAGCATGCACCAAGGGACAGCATCTAGAATCCCCCGCGTCATGACGTCAAGGATAAGGGCGAAAAGAAAGGGACTCAGGGCCGACCCCTGATGAAGCCCCATCTCAACCGGGAAGAAACGGGAGTCCCCCACTGGGGTCCGAACGCACGAACTAGCTTGGTAGTACATGTCTTGAATCACCCTAACGAGCGCCGACGGCACTCCCCTCTCCTCAAGGCTCCTCCAAATAGCTTCACGGGGGATGTTATCATAAGCCTTCTCAAGATCAATGAACACCATATGGAGGTCTTTGCGCCGTTCCCTGAACTTCTCCATAAGGCGTCTAACGATATGAATGGCCTCGATCGTTGATCTCCCAGGCATAAATCCAAATTGATTCTCTGAGATTTCAACTACTCTTCTAAGCCGACTATCAACCACTCTCTCCCAAAGTTTCATAGTGTGACTGAGTAATTTAATACCCCGGTAGTTACTACAACTCTGAGCGTCGCCTTTATTCTTGAAAAAAGGTACCACCACACTACGCCTCCAAACAGCTGGCATCTTATCACCCAGGAGAAGAACATTGAACAGATCAGCTAGCCATTGGACGCCAACCTCCCCAAGACAAAGCCAAACCTCGATTGGTATAAGATCCGGACCAACCGCCTTCCCTCTAGCCATCTTTTGCAAGGCACCCTTGACTTCATCCTTGCTGATGCGCTCACAGGGAACGGAGGGAAACACAGGCGAAAGAGAGACCTCTTGGTCCACACCGGTACCACTCCTCCTAGCCTCGTTGAAAAGATTAAGGAAATACGAACTCCACCTGTCCTTAATAGCATCTTCATTCAGCAACACTTGGCCTGAATCGTCTTTAACAAACTTAACAGAGCCCAGGTCGCGCCTCCCTTCCGTAAATTGACATATTAGTCCAATTGGACAATACACAAATCTCATACTTTGACAAATTGACAAAATCCATTATTCGGAATAGAAGTAATGATACAATACAGAGCTATTAGTTAGTAACAGAGCATATATGGCACCAACTCTGTTAGACAGTTATGGAGTACTTCTACATTACAATCGAAATGAGTTTGGTGTAGTACTAGTACCACCACCACATTACAATTTGCTTCTTGTCTTTGGTAATATCCTGTTGCGTATCCACTCTTTCCAAGGTCTTCTTTGACACCGTTATATCTGCATAAACATAAAATATAACATTAACCTTAATTTGGAGAAGTTTGATAGAGCAAAAAAATTTATGTGTATAATCTATAATAGATAGCATCTCTCCAGAGTCCTCTTGTTGCAGTCGACGGTAGCCATACTTGTATGTCCTTCGAATGATTATTTTAGCTATGGTAAAATCATCATCTCTTATAAAAAGAGACATCAAGTCGAAACATTCATAACTTGAGAAGTCAAAATTCAACTAGATGATGATTTTACCACGGTTAAAGTAATCTTATGAAGGGGTTCCTTTAGATGAAACTTGTGATCAGTAGAAGTACATCTAAATAATACGAGTTTCACATAAGTCAGCAATACATCGAGTTAAATATTTTGAAATAATTGACCTTCAATCCAATGCAATGATATATATTACCATCATGGAAGTTGAATCCATTCTTCTTCCTCCCGCATATAACTAGATTTTTCCTCGTCAAGTTCGTCAACATTGGGGAATATTGGCACGTGCAGCTCATTCTCAAGTTCAATTTCTACCGATCCATCATTTTCATCATCACTTTGGTCATAATAGTTTTTTTCTGGTAATATCAACACAACAGACCAGTGTTTTTCGAGAGGATCATCAATGTAGCAGACTTGCTTAACATGTTACCCTAGCACAAAACCTAATTTTTTTAAGTTAACCAATGTATATCCCAAGTCATTTAGCTTAACCCCTTTGTTCGTATCTACCCAATTACAACGAAATACAGGGACTCTAAAGTTGTTATAATCTAACTCCCATATACTTGTTATAACTCCATAGTAGCTATGTGAAGTATGTTCAACAATTTTATCCTTATCGACAACCATTAATGCATCTGCAACAACACAAACACCACTACACTGAACCTGTCGATTATCATCGCGCTCCTTGGTGCTATAAGTAACACCATTGATTTTATAACCGCTGAATGTAGGAACAATCTTGTTAGGCCCTTCTGCAATCCACCTTATCTCATCACGTATGTTATTATGGTCATGCAACAATTCTGATTCAATCTGTCCAAAAATAAATTGATTTAAACTAATTATTCGATACAAATAAATATCATAATTATAATTTTATAATTTGTAGAATGTGTAAAAATATTATATATTCTTTCGATCTCCAAATTTATTAATTTTAACTAAAGTAGGGAAAATTAAAGTAGGAAAAGTAAAGTAATATACAGACTAATTTGATTACCGTAAACATATTTAATTAGTTTTTTTAACCAAATTAAAAGCTTACCTTTTTCCGAAACCATTGGGGGAATTCATCATTTTGCTTATTTTTTAACCAGACTTGGTCATTTTCATGTTGCTCGTATCTTGTCATCAAAGTTGCCATATGTTCACTACAAGTAAAATCAATTACATTAATATTTTAATCAAAATGCAAAAAAAAAATAAGGAAATAACACACACACACACACATGTCAGTAACTTACTCAAAATATGGCCTAACGTCCTTGCTATTTTGCAGAGAACACAAGTGTGCTAGGTGCAAGTCCTCTTTGCTCAACTTTATCATTGTCGCACCAGATAAGGGTCTGCTAATTGCATTCTGCTCATGCCTAGCATTTTTTGCCAATCCTATGGTAGCTTCTTCAAAATTCACCAAACATTCAACGGCCTCTTCGGTAACATATGCCTCGGCAATACAGCCTTCGGGATTAGCCGGGTTATATACATATCCCTTAAACGCCTTCATATATCTCTCGAAAGGATACATCCAACGTAGAAATATTGGCCCACGAAGATTAACCTCTCTCACAAGGTGAATTGAAAGATGGATCATCATATCGAAGAACGAAGGAGGAAAGTGTTTTTCCAGTTGGCATAATGTTTCCACCAACTGAGATTGCATTTTTTCCAATTTATAATCTACATCGATGAATTTACTACAAATTGCCTTGAAGAAAAGGCAAAACCTTATTATTGTGTACCTGACTTGTTTTTGCAGTACCGACCGAATTGAAATTGGAAGCAAATGATGCAATATCGTGTGACAATCATGAGATTTCATTCCAGCAAGCCGAAGATTTTCCATATTTACCAGATTCTTGATATTTGAACAAAATCCATTCGGTAACTTTATTTTAAGAAAGAAAGACTAAACTGTTCTTTTCTTTGCATTCAATAAGTTCCATGATGCCAGCGGTACCTTCACTTTCTTTCCAGGAGTTTTTGGCCTCGGCTCTGTTCTTATTCCCATTTCAGCCATATCAAGACGGACAGACTCCCTATCTTTTGTCTTTCCTGGAATATTTAGCAAAGTTCCAATTAAAGCTTCGCATATATTTTCTCGATGTGCATCACATCAGGAACATGCCTAACCAGCAAAAACTTCCAATATTCAAGTTGGAAGAATATAGAAACCTTCTTCCAAACGGGTCGAGCTTCACATTTCTTCCATCGAGGTTGGCGTTGTGTCTTACCAAAGACATGGCCCTTTAGATGTTGTACTCTTTCAAGAACCTGCTCTCCAGTTAACGAAATAAGAGCAACCCATTTCTCCACACTATTATCAAAAGCTGATTTTTGCCTTCTATATGGATGATGACGGTCCAACCACCTCCGATGCCTCATAATCACTGTCTTCCGATAATTAACCAGCCTAGTAGCATTTGTGTTATCAATACAAATAGTACAAGCATTATACCCTTTAATGACGTTTCCCGACAAGTTCCCTAAGGCCGGATAATCACTTATTGTCCATAATAAAATGCCCCTAAGTAGGAATGGCTCTTTCATATATGCGTCGTACACTTGTTTCCCGCGTCACAACTCCTGTAGATCTTCTATAAGTGGTTGAAGGAACACATCGATATCATTTCCAGGCTCAGTCGGTCCTGATAACAACAGCAGAGCATAATATACCTTCTCTTCATACAAAGCCAAGGTGGAAGGTTTTAAACTAATAGCAAAACAGGCCAACTTGAGTAATCAGTATGGTTTCCACGAAAAGGATTAAAACCATCGGAGGATAAAGCTAACGGAAGGTTCCTACTCTCTGATGCAAAATCAGGCCACTTTTGGTCGACATCCTTCCATGTTATCAAGTTAGCCGGGTGCCTCATTTTACCATCTATTTGTCACTCGGTTTCATGCCAAGTCATGTCCTTTGCAATTTGAGGTGTATTGAACATATTTCTTAATCTTGGTATCAAAGGGAAATACCATAAAACCTTAGCAGGGACTCCTTCCAGATCCTTTCCTTTCTTATTCAATTTCCATCTGGAGGCCTTACATATACGACAAGTAGTCTCATCTTCATCTATCTGGCCACGATGTAAGGGACAATTATTCGGGCAGGCATGTATCTTTTCATACCCCATTCCTAATGCACATAAGGTTTCTTCGCTTCATTGAAGGAAGAAGGGAGATTGTTTTCTTCCGAAAGCAAAGTCCCAATGAATCACAGAACTTCAGAGAAACATGAATCAGACATACCATGTTTCACTTTCAAGTTGAATAACTTAACCAAACTTTCATCTTAGTGTAATTCTCACATCCAGGATACAGAGGTTCATGCTCACCTTTCACCAGGTTTATGAAATCTGAAGAATCTGGAGAAATATCATCATCATCGTCGTTGGCTTCACCCATTGTTGTGGAGGCTTGATTAATAGATTCTGAAGTGTCGGTTTCATCTAGTATAGGACTTTCTACCAAATTTGGCTCCCCATGCCAAATCCAGCATGTATACATTTCATCATTTCCATACTGAAAAAGATGGCTTTTAACAATTCGATCTTTCCATGATTTGCTATGTGCGCACTTCATGCATGGACAACTTATTTTTTCTTCATTAAACCCAATTTCAAATGCAAACATTAATAAGTCATCCACCCATATTTTAAACTCTTTTGATCTTCTATCAGCTGTTAACCATGATCTATTTATCTTTTAATATGAAATAACTATAAACGTCTGAATAGAACCTCAAATCCAACACGAAACGTGCTTACAACCATCACCATCTAAAAAAAAAGTGACATACATGGTTATTATGGTGTCAATAGCAGTAAAACTCTTGGAGCTCTGAAGTGTAAGTGAGTCACACACATAAGACAATAACACGAGACAATACAGTGAAGAAATAAATAATATTAAGTTGTTAACTAAATCGTAAAGTCCAAGGCCAACTGGTATACTAATCATTAAAATTTTGCAAAAACACAGTCAATATTAATTAAAATAGGGTGTACAACCCCCAAATTGAGAAAAAATAGAAGAGAGTACTATTTCCCCCAAAATTATTAAACATGAACCCTAATCCAAATAATTAATCAATCAACGCTAATTGAAGTGTAGAAACATCAAAACGTGTTCATCAAAATGAATTCATTAACATAAATGAAATTAATTAACACAAATGATATCATTAACGTATTTAAAATGAATTTATCTAAAATGAAATTAATGGAGGTCTTGAATCCGTGAAACTAATGGAGGTCTTCATGTCAAGAAGCCCGAGGCTCATATATATACTCAAGCTGATGATTCGCTCAGCAGCAGCAGCCTCGAACCAATGACAAGATTTTGTAGTGAATAATACTAAAATGGTGTCAATGGAGGTCTTCAATCAGTGATTAATGGTTTCTCAAGAAGATGTTGAGAGAAAGTGAGCTAATAGAGAGGGAAAGTGAGCTAAAAAAGAGGGAAAGCGAGCTAACAAAGAGAGAAAGTGAGCTAACAGAGAGAGAAAGAGAAAGAGAGGATAGAAAGAGAGCCAAGCTCGATAATTGTGTTCTTATTCGGACACAATTATTGTAAATATGAGTTCTTTATTTCATTTGTTTATTTATTTCGTTAAATATTTTATATATTTTAAAATTATTTTTTCCATTGAAATCGGTTGTATTTATTTATTTGGTATGATGTAGTTTGGTGTATTTAGTATTTTTAAAATTTTCAAAAATTTTCAAAAATTTTAAAAGAAATTAGATAATTATCAAATTAATTTAAAATTTATAAAAAAATACGAATATTTAGTAGTTTACAACCCGTGCAAGACATTTTTAGTACTTATAACCCATGCAAGGCACGAGTTAATTATCTACGAATACAAATTAATTATCCAGTATTACGAAAGTACTTATATTTTTAAATTTTACAGTACATACTATTATTTTTCCGAGTACTCATTTTCAACATTCGAGTAATCGTCCGAGTACTCGATTAAATCCGAATCGGTTGATCACTGATTTTCGAGTACTCGTTCGAATAGAACCGTAAACCCCAAACCTTAAACCCTAAACCCTAAATCCTAAATCCTAAACCCTAAACCTTAAACCCTAAACCCTAAACTTTAAACTCTAAACACTAAATCCTAAGTCAAAACCCTAATCAGCGATTATCCAATTAATCAGTAAAAGGTGTCTCTATCGATTAATACCGATTTCCGTCAAAACACTGGATAATAGTCTTCATTGTGCACTTGTAAATTTGTAAAATCATTATATATGAGTAACTGATCGATGTAAGTTTGCAATAAAAGTTTAGAAATATTCGAATATGAAAAGTTAAACTTCTTCCAAATTATATCGTTAATATGTTAGACTCATCCGAATAAAAATATTGAAATTGTAGGATACGACGTTTTAACCATATGATAGACTCGTCCAAATAAAAGAAATTGAGATTGTAGGATACGATAAATTTCATTTCTATTGAGAATGTGGAATTTTATATCGACATCGAATTTTTTGATAATTAAAAATTTTAGTAAACAGACAACGGTTCGGAACAAAACAGTTGTGGAAAAGAGCATCACACAACAGTTTCGGTGGAAAACCATTGCTCAGTTACATATTAGACAACATTATCAGATAACAGTTTATTGTCGAAATTGTTGTTAAAAAGCTTTTCTAACAACGGTTTTTAGACATAACATCCGTTGTACGTATATTTTCAAAAAGTTGTACATTTTTTTGGGAAAATGTTGTTTGACTTTTATTAAGAATTAAAAAATAAATATATTTTAGGATTAATCTGGATCGTCAGATTAAAACCATATCTGCATCTCAGCCGTTCATTTGATTTTTCATTTCCCCCTCTTTCCCCCCCCCCCCTCTTTTTTTGTCTCCCCCCCTTTTTTCAGAATTTCCCCCTTTTTTTTCTGACTCCACTTTAATAATGTCAAAAAACAAACACTTCTCCCTTCTCTCTCAACAGCGATTCACCGGCGATTGTCATCTCTCTCACTATCAAACTGGTACGTTGTTGATTACAAACCATTTTATGAAACCCTAATCAGATTTGGGGGTTTTTGATTTTCATATTACAAACCTTCATCCATTTTTAGGGGTTCTTGATTTTCACATGTTCTTAGCATAAAACTCCTCTTTCTAACTTTAATATTATATTTTTGATTTATTTGAACCCTAAAACCCCTTTTCTAATTTGGAGTTTTTGTTGTTTTGATGATGTTTACAAAACCCCATATTGTTTATATGATTGGTGATGTTTGTTGAGTGTTTATTCGATTACATGCATTTAATTTTGCATATTTATATGCAATTTTGGTTATAAGATTTTGCATGCAAATTGTGGCTTTTTTCTGTGTTTATTGAGTATTTCTCTTCTGTGTTTTAAGTGTTAATTACTTCTCCATGTGTTCTGTTTTGAGTGTTTTCGTGTGTTTTTACTGTTTACATATTTTTTTTTGTTTTGCATGCAAAGTGTAAGTTTTAGTGATGATATGCCTTCTTTTAATATTTTGATTGAAAATGTTAATTGGAATTGTTGATGCTGATTAATACATTGGATTTTATATAAAACTGAATTTGTGATTCTACAGATTCTTTTAATGGTTGTCTATTTGTCCTATAAATTAGAATTGTCATGTCAAGCATGTGACATGTACTTATTCATTGTTTGTGTGTTGTATAGATTATAGCTAGTCCGAAAAAGAAAACTGAGTCAAAGAAGAAATCGTCGCAGAGGATAACCATTATGTTCTCACTCTATTTGCATCTTGTGATAACCATTAGCTTTCATCTATCTTTTCGATAAAGTTATCAGGTGAATTGCTGAGTCCAATACATTTCGTTGTGACCTTAAATGACGAGTAAAAATAAATAAAACCTAAAAAGTGAATTTATTTTTTAAAATCCAAATTTTAAATATTAAAATAATAATGGAAATCAATTTCATAGTTAGTAATATTTTCAAATCAAATTATTTATTTTTAACATCCCACATGTTAGACTAACACTGGATGAATTGTTGAGTCTAATATATTTGATTGTAGGCTCAAATGATACATTCAATTTTTAGGGAATATTCCTAAAAGAATGTAGAATGTTCTAGAATATTCCTAAATAGCACGTGCACGTGGAAACATGCTGTTATAACATGTTAACTTTGTGTTCACTCAAACATAGCAGGGAATAAACGAATACTTGTCCTAATAAAAAGAAGATCGATCTTTTGTTTAGCCCCAAACACCTAATTTCATTCCTCTCGAAACACCAGCTGCAACTCCAACTCAGTCATACAGACAGTCCCAGACCTCCAACTAGCTAGCTAGCATCGGTTACATTGGAGATTTGAAGGTAACATTTCATTCTTTTATTCAAAAGTGCCTTTAAATTTATTTGTACTTTCACCATTTTAGAGATTTTACTTTTTTCCTACCACAAAATTTGTAGGAAAAGGTCGTTTTTTGGTAGGAAATGACCCATTTCCTACCACACCCGCGTGGTAGGAATTGCTTGACTCGGAAATGACCCCTGGTGGGAAATTTTGTGACGGTCAATGTGGGCCCCACCTGGTGACCTGGCAGCCACCTGTCATGTACCCACCTGCCAACATGGCTGGCCACGTGGCGTGGGCCCGGCCCACGTCATCTGCCACGTCAAGCGCCACGTCACCTGTCACGTCACAAATTCTGGTGACGTAATTGGAGCATTTCCTACCATCTTTTCTGGTAGGAAATGCATTGTTTTGGTAGGAAATATGACAGACGGGACTCGTAAAACAGCATTTCCTACGAGCCATTTCTTACCATCTTTTTTTATTTCCTACCAGTTATTTCCTACCAGCTTGTTGAATGCGGTGGGAAAAGGCTTGGATGTGGTAGGAAATACTGGGTTTGTAATGATCATGATAGTAGGAAAAGCCTTAAATACAATAGGAATTACTGGGTAATTTTTTGAAAAAAAAAAATGTTTCATAGATATCCATGTACAATAAATATTGCACAAATATTACAACCAATTGCAAAATAAGATCAATATATAAATCATAAGCATTCACAACGACAACAAAAAATTCGTATATTTATCAGAAAACATAATATTCATAAGTTAAAATTACAACTCCAAAATAATTTTTTAAATTTACAAAAATGACTATCATAACAACAAATCAAGAAATGTTTTACAAGTTTAAACTAATCGCCCTTTAAGTTTCCATCACCGTTGAATCATTCTACCCAATTTTTTTGTAAATTTTGTCTTTGACATGATTTTTTTCTTTTTGTTGGTTTCGAAACCAATATGCTCTTCTTCAAGTGACAACAATCTACATAAGAAGTGCAAGAAAAAACAATTAGTATCAATTATACACACATACATGAATAATTAATCAAGAACAATTCAAAATATGAACTAATCAAGAACAAAAAATGTTAAGAACACACACACTAGTAAAAATGTACGAATATATATAAATTAAACATATATAGATGTAAATCAAATTCATACAAATATTAGAGGGAATAGATTTTTACCCGATTATATATAAGGAGATGAATTGGTTCATATGAAAATAAAATTTAATGAAGTATATAAAGAGATAGAGATGAAAATGAAAGTTAAAAAATTTGGTAAAGTGGATGGAGAGATTCAGATGAAATTTGATGAAGTGGTTAGTTTAAATGAAATTTGGTGAAGTATTGAAAATTTGAATTTGGGCAAAAAAGTTGAAATTTTTACTTTGGGCTCAATTTTTAAAATTTTTGTGAAATCAAGGCTTATTTCCTACCAATATGAGGTAGGTTATGAGTTTTGAACGAAAATTTTGAAAATAAAATTTAATGAAGTATATGGAGAGATAGAGATGAAAATGAAAGTTAAAAAATTTGGTAAAGTGGATGGAGAGATTGAGATGAATTTGATGAAGTGGTTAGTTTAAATGAAATTTGGTGAAGTATTGAAAATTTGAATTTGGGCAAAAAATTTGAAATTTTTAGTTTGGGCTCAATTTTTAATTTTTTTGTGAAATCAATGCTTATTTCCTACCAATATGAGGTAGGTTATGAGTTTTGAAGGAAAATTTTGATTTTTTCAGTTGGGCTGGCTAAATAAAATGTTTTTTCTTCAAGAATCGAACCTTAGACCTCTAGAACCAAAGTACATGGCCCCAACCACTGCGCCAAGGTTGCTCCTTATGTAGAATCTTGTCTACAATTTATTTAACTATGTCTTTACTCAAAATTATTAAAAAATATATTTTTGTTATAAAATCATTTCAAATGAAGTTGAAAATTTTTGATTTTTTGCATACATGATAATTTGATAATGATCTTGCTATGCGTAGGGTCGGATCATTGGGAAAAAAAGTTTAAAAAAAGTTTGATGTAACCCTAATCTAACCCCTAAATTTTAGCCTCTAAACCTTAAACTTTGTAAAGTGTTTTTTTTTCAAACTTTTTTTTCAATTTTTTTCAAGTTGGGTATATTGGTTAATACGTAAAATGGCATTAGAAAACATATTATGATATTTAAGTAATTTTTATATGTTTTTGTAAAAAAATTTATTCTGTTTGAAAATCTTTTATGATTATAAAATCATTACAAATGAAGTTGAAAATATATAATTGTTTGCATACATGATAATTTTATGATTATATTGACATCCATAAGGTTGGATCATCAAAAAAATCTTTTAAAAAAATGGTTTGATGTTACCCTAATCTAACCCCTAAATTTAAATATAATTAAAATTTAATTAAAAAATGGTATTTCCCACTGCTGGTCCATAGGAAAAGTGTAATGTCATACCACTACACCAAGTTGCTTCTTGTGTAAAATATTATCTAAAATATATATAACCACAATCAATAGTCTAAAAAATTAGAAAATGATTTTAATTAATAAATCAATGCAAATGAAGTTAAAAAATTCTAATTTTTTACGTACATGATAATTTGATAATGATCTTGACATCCGTACCGTTGGATCATCGGGAAATTTTTTTTAAAAAAAAGTTTGATGTAATCCTAATCTAACCCCTAAATTTTAGCCTCTAAACCTTAAACATCATATTTTCAACTTTGTAAAGAGTTTTTTTTTTAACTTTATTTTTCAATTTTTTTTAAGTTGATTATATTGGTTAATACGTAAAATGGCACTAGAAAACATATTACAATATTTAAGTGAATTTTATCTATTTTTGTAAAAAGTTAGATTTTGTTTGAAAATCTTTTATGATTGTAAAATCATTGCAAATGAAGTTGAAAATTTATAATTGTTTGCATACATGGTAATTTTATGATTATATTGACATACGTACCGTTGGATCTTCAAAAAAACCTTTTAAAAAATGGTATTTCCCACTGGTCATTTCCTAAGCGTTGGTAGGAAAGGAATACTCATTTCCCACCAGAATATAGTGGTAGGAATTGTTTCGACAAAAACGACGTTGTTTTACTATTGCTAGAAAAGCTGGCAAAAACGTGGCATGTGGGACCCGTCCTACTAACATTGGTAGGAAATGAACTACTGATTTCCCACCAGAATGGAGTGGTAGGAATTGCTTTGACAAAAACGACGTCGTTTTATGATTGCTAGAAACGCTGACAAAAACAACGTATGTGGGACCCAACAGACTTATTTCCTACCAATGTCATGTGGTAGGAAATACTTTGACATCGTTTCTTTGTTGACATGCACAAGTGGATCCTTTCTCGGTCATTTCCTACTAGTTGTGTTTGGAAATGGGTACATATTTCCTACCAGATTTGTTTTTGGTAGGAAATGGTCATTTGACCTGAAATTAGAAGGAAATGGCTAGTAGGAAAAGGGGTGATAGGAAATATTCTGGTAAGATGGTAAAATGTTTTTAATATCTCTTATTCATTGGTTGTAGTGTAATAATATTTTTAAGATATATTTATACTTTGCTTTTTGTATTTAATTAGGGAGTGTATCCATTCTTGATTTTTCGGAATTTTGAAAATTCAATTATATTGAATTTAGATTTTCAATGGTCAAATAAAATGTAAAAGTATTCAATCAGTATTTTATAATTATTTTAAAATTTTAAAGTGTTTAGTTAAGATTTTAAAATTCGTTGATATTCAATCAAGATTTAAAATAATTCTTTAAAATATTATGATATACAAGAAATCGTGGATATTATTGAATATAAATATTATCGAATTTTGATAACTTTATTAGTTGTTTTCTTATATATTTTTAAACATCAACCAAATCTATAAAATATCAAAGGATTCTACTAAAATTAGCAAGACCCTACATCAATTTTATATTTCACTCAAACTATATTAAATTCTATGTAAATTTAAAATTATCAACAATTTTTAAAAATTAATATATTATTATTTGACAGCTAAAACATTTCAAAATTTGAATTGAATACGTGTAAATTATACTATTTAATTTTAAAACCAAATCAACTCTATCAAAAAATTAAGACAGTACATATATATTTTAACATTAATTGATTTGTTTTGGTCAACCAAACCCCCCGCCCCCGTTCCCTGGGTGTGTATATGTTTCTATATGCGTGATTCTACAAATGTAAGGAGTGGTATGGTCACTTTTGAGCAAATGTTGTATGTCATTAACTTGAAATTTTCATGTCGCACAGGTGTAGATTTTCCTGAGCTTGAGAGTCTTGGATATATTGGTAGTAATATTGAAACATAATGGCATGCTCAAAGTACGCTCTTCCTGACGCGATGACTATGGAAATACTTAAAAGGGTTCCAGTGAAGTCATTGCTGCCGTGTAAGTCAGTTTTCAAGTCGTGGCTATCTATTTCCTCATACCCCGAATTTATTAAAGATCACGCTTGCTACCAACAAAGTTGGACAGAGAAGGAACCTTCACTATTGATGGTTGGTTTTACAGCATATTACTCCCTACATCCACTACTCCCTCCCGACTTTAAGTGTTAACTATATGAGCCACAGCACTTCACAGTTGTTGGTTCCTGTAATGGTATTATTTGTCTGGTATACGACATACATTGTTACCTCTGGAACCCAGTAACCAAGAAGTGCAAGGAAGTTCCTCAATTTCCTCGTTATCAACAGGCTATGGTGCATCTAAAGCATGCAGGTAATCTAGCCTTTTATAATGATACTACCGCCAATGACTACATGGTTCTTCGGTTGCTGTGCGAACAAGAAACTACCGCGGGTTACCAATTTGCAGCTGTACTCCACAAATGCTAATTCTTGGAGAGAAATTCACGTCTCATGACCCATCGCCAACAAATATGTCTTATCCATATCTAAAACTTGGTCCTGTTATAAATGGGGCGATATACATGGGTCGTATGTTGTTTCCTATGATTTGCACAGCGAGATGTGCACGGTGGTCCAAACCCCAAGTTCCATGGTAAGATACTCTGATATTTTGGATTTGAAGGTTCTGTTGCTGTCATCTTTGGATCCACATGTCAAGGATCAGAATTTAGTCTATGGAAAATAGATGACATTCAAGGCAAGGTCTCTTGTGTTGGGTTTATTTGTATAAGGTTTCTGTATGAATTTCAGTATAAGAGACTTAGAACAGGATAAAGAATCAAGAAACTGAATTTTTGTGTGTATAATTGATCTATCTTTAACCTCCTTATATAATAGGAGAATACAAACCGACATACATGAATAATAATAGATACATTCACACATACATTCCTTTAATTCCTTGAATCTTATTTAATGCACTCCTCAAATTCCATGATCTTGTGGAACGAAAAGTAGGGTATACTTATTGCGTATTGAATGCTAATGTTAAAGGGAGCTTCGAGCTTTAATGGCTGATCAAGTGTTTCGTGACTTAACTCGGGTCCTCACAAGATGCCTACGTAATTAGGGTAGAATTAGGAGACTTGATGGACAAGTCACAGCTTAGGCCCAATTCTAGAGCCTTCTAACAGATAAGTAGATAAGTATTGGAATAATTTGTCTTGAAGATCACTCCTGATATGATTTGGTTTCCTTGTTGACTCAAATACGGGGTCTTTTATTTGGCTGATTTTACAGCTACGAATTTATTATCATTATTAAGGTTTTGGGCCTCGTAATTAGGCTTTGCCCTTGGACCAACTTAGGTTCATTTAATGCAACATTAAATGTGTTTTTAGGGATTATTTTCAGCCCATATCATTTGCCCCCCAACTTCTAGGAAAACTGATTAGGTTTTCGTGGAAGTTATATTTGTCTTTTTCGAGACTCGAGGACGTTTTTATCCCATACCTAGGACTCCTTATTTTTCGTACCCACATATGGGGATTTTGATTTACACTAGTGTTTCACAAATACCACCTTATTGTAAAGTGTGGAGCGACCTACACTTTTACGACGATTTGCCTTATTCGAGGTTTTAACTTGTGCCCGCTTTTAGCAATTTCGGCACTTTTATAGAGCTTTCATGCATTTTTAGCATAAATTATCACTCGAAAATATTTCTGTAATTTTTCTCGTATTTTTCTGTACTTTTCCTAATATTTTAGGAATTTTCGTGTACTCGTAGATTTTTTTTTCTTGTTTATTCCTAATAATTTAGGAATTTTTACATACCCACGAGTATTTTCCTTAATTTTTCCTAATAATTTAGGAATTTTTGGGTACCCACAGGTATTTTTCTCTTTCCCAATAATTTAGGAATTTTCGGGTACCCACAAACATTTTTCTTAATTTTTCCTAATAATTTAGGAATTTTCGGGTATCCACAGGTATTTTTCTTAATTTTTCCTAATAATTTAGGAATTTCTGGGTACCCACGGGTATTTTTCTTAATTTTTCTTAATAATTTAGGAATTTTCGGGGACCCACAGGTATTTTTCTTAATTTTTCCTAATAATTTAGGAATTTCAGGGTACCCACAGGTATTTTTCTTAATTTTTCCTAATAATTTAGGAATTTTCGGGGACCCACGGGTATTTTTCTTAATTTTTCCTAATAATTTAGGAATTTTCAGGTACCCACGGGTATTTTTCTTAATTTTTCCTAATAATTTAGGAATTAACTTGTAGCCAATGTAAAACTTCAGGGATCAAATTGTAATTTGACCATTAAAATTCACTCTCACTCGTCTGCCTTCAGTCGGCAATTTTTTTTTTTTCCATTTTCCGATTGAAAGCTTGAAGTGGGGCCACCCCCCTTTTTTTTCTCTTGTTCGGCATTTTCATTCGGCCACCTTGAGTTTGCATTTTTTTTTTTACATTTTCCAATTGAAAGCTTGAAGTGGGGCCACCCCCTTTTTTTTTCTCTTGCTCGGCAATTCTGTAAGGAATTTCCATTTTTTTTTTTTAACATTTTCCGATTGGAAAATTTCAAGTGGGGCCACCCCATTTTTATCCTCCTGCTCGGCAATTTCATTCGGCATTTCTTTTTCCCGATTGGAAAATTTCAAGTGGGGCCACCCCATTTTTATCCTCCTGCTCGGCAATTTCATCCGGCAATTTTTTTTTTAACAACCAAATTTTCGAATGAAAATTGATAGGTGGGTCCAGCCCATTTTTGGTCTTCATTCGATAAGTAGCAATGGAAAATTATTGTTTCGAATCTTTATTTTTCGAGCGAGATTTTCTGAATGGGGCTCTTGCCCTACTTGGATTTTCTGAATGGGTAGCAATATTCATCCACCCAGGTGTTCCTAGAGCGTTCTACCCTTTCCTTAAGTCCATCAAGGAAATTTCATTTGCTTGAGGGTGGGCAACCGAGGTAAACCGAAGCTCAATTCCATTATCATCACAGTAGTCCCTAAATTATTTTTTGTTGAATTGTAACCCATTGTCTGTAACTAGGATTCGTGGTATTCCATACCTACACATGACGTTCTCCCACAGGACTGCGCGACTTGCTTGGTCGTAATCTTGGCCAACGGTTTGGCTTCAATCCATTTGGTAAAGTAATCGATAGCAACTATCAAAAACTTCCTTTGTGCAGTGGCCATGGGAAAAGGCTCAAGTATATCCATCCCCCACATACCAAAGGGAATGGGGGAGCTGATGGATGTCAACATCTCTGGTGGTTGCCTAACCACTGGTGCATGTTTCTGGCACCGATCACACTTTTTCACGTAATCCTTAGCATCGGCCATCATCTCAGGCCAATAGAACCCGAGTCTAATTATCTTGTGAGCTAGGGCCCTGCCCCCCAAGTGCTGTCCACAAATCCCCTCATGGACCTCCTCAATAGCTGATTTGGCCTCCTTGGGTCTTAAGCACTTTAGATATGGAATCACAAAAGACTTCTTGTAGAGTATCCCTTCAATTAGTGCATACCTTAAAGCCCTCACAGACAATTTTCGTGCCTCCAAGGCATTAGTCGGGAGCCAACCCGTCTCGAGGTGTGCTTTTATGGGATCTATCCAACATTCCCTGACACCAATAGGCGCGACCAACTTTGAATCGATGGTAGGGGCTCTCAGAACTTGGAAGTAGACACTTCCAGAGTAATTCTCTTTCTCGGAGGAGGCAAACTTGGATAAGGCATCGGCCTTGATGTTCTCCTCCCTCGGAATGTGCTCTATGTAACACTCATCAAATTGAGTCATTACTGCCTTCACAAGCCTTAAGTACTTGGCCATGGTTTCATCCCTTGCCTCAAACTCTCCATTGACTTTGGCCACAACTAACCTTGAATCTCCACAAACTTTAAGATTCTTAACCTTTAATGCCCCTGCCAGACCAAGCCCGGCTATCAAAGCTTCATACTCTGCCTCATTGTTGGTTGTTGGGAAGTCCAACTTCAAGGCATATTCAATCGTGAATCCATCGGAACTTTGCAGAACAAGACCTGCACCAGTTGTTTTTGTTTTTGATGCCCCATCAAAATAGAGCATCCTGTATTCCTTCTCCTCGAGCACGGGTTCCTTATCCTCCTTATGCGGTTCACTGCCTTCTTGAGGTACTATCTCTTGCCCCTCGACTTCTTGGTTGTCGATGGTACATTCAACCACGAAGTCAGCTAATGCCTGGGCTTTGATGGTCGTCCTTGGCTTGTACTTAACATCAAATTCTCCCAACTCAATTGCCCACTTGATGAGCCTACCACTAGCTTTAGGGCTGTGCAAAATATTCCTTAACGATTGTTCTGTAAGGACCTCTATCTTATGTGCCTGAAAATAAGTCCGTAACTTCCTAGAAACGGTCACCAACGCTAAGGCAAACTTCTCAATGGTGGAGTAATTCAACTCTGCTCCGTGTAAAACCTTACTCACATAGTATATTGGTTTCTGAACCTTGTCTTCTTCCTTCACAAGCACAGCACTCACTGCTTGATCTGAAATTGCCAAGTAGAGATAGAGGATTTCTCCCGTACTTGGCTTAACTAGCAATGGGGCCTCAGCCATATACTTCTTCACTTGCTCAAAGGCCTCTTGGCTTTCCTCTGTCTAGTCAAAGTTTTTTACCTTCTTCAGGGTTTTAAAGAATGGCAAACACTTGTCCCCGGATTTGGAGACGAATCTCCCCAATGCAGCAATCCTCCCGGTTAATTTCTGTACATCCCTTATAGAACGTGGTGGTTCCATGTGCAAGATAGCCTTGATTTTGTCGGGGTTAGCCTCGATTCCCCGTTTCGAGACCATGAGACCCAAGAACTTTCCTGACCCAACACTGAAAGCACACTTGGTTGGGTTCAACATCATCTTATGGTGCCTCAGCACTTCAAATGCCTCACGTAGGTGCTCAATGTGATCTGCCTTGTGTTGGATTTTCACCAACATATCATCCACATAAACTTCCATAGTCTTTCCAATGAGATGGGCAAAAATCTTGTTTACTAACCTCTGATAGGTAGCTCCTGCGTTCTTCAGTCCAAAGGCCATGACCAGGTAACAATACACACCAAAGTCGGTGATGAATGATACCTTAGGGATGTCGTCCTTGTGCATCTTAATTTGGTTGTAGCCACTAAAGCCATCCATGAAACTCAGCATGTCGTGCCCAGCCGTGGCATCTATCAACATATCGATCCTTGGCAAAGGGAAACAGTCCTTTGGGCATGCATCATTCAGATCAATAAAGTCTATGCACATCCTCCACTTTCCATTGGCCTTCTTGACCATTACCGGATTGGCCAACCATTCTGGGAACTGAATTTCCTCAATGAAACCCGCTTCTAGGGGTTTATCAACCTCCTGTTTTATGGCTTCTTGCCTCTCAGGTGCAAAATTTCTCTTCTTTTGTTTCACCGTCTTCCGTTCCGGATCCACATTCAAGTTGTGTGTTATCGGTTGGGGATCTATCCCTGGCATATCGGCTGCTGTCCATGCAAAGACGTCATTATTGTCTTGTAGGAAGGCAATCAGCTTGCTTCTCAAGGGGTCTTTCAGAGATGCTCCGATGTAAGTAACCTTCTCAGGAACTCCCAACTCCAAAGGTATGGGAATCAAGTCCTCTGCTGGCTTTCCTCTTCGTTCTTCATCGTCACGGACGTCCATATCCTCAATCGGGAGGACCTGCCCCCCAGTTCCATCAGGCCTCAAAGTGTCCACATAACAACTCCTTGCCATTTTTTGATCTCCTTTTTCTTCACCCGCACCGTTTCTGGTTGGGAACTTAATTTTCAAATGATATGTAGAGGCAACCGCCTTGAAAGCATGTAGTCCCGTCCTACCTAGGATAGCATTGTATGTGGATGTAGCTTTGATAACCAAGAAATTTAACATCGGAGTTGCCTACCGTGGCTCCTGCCCTATAGTCATGGGTAGCTGAATTGTTCCCTCGACTTTCGATTCCACTCCGTTGAACCCATATATGGGCATGTTTGACGGTGTCAGCTGAGACTCAGTGTATCCCATTTTTAAGAAGGCATCATGGAATAGAATGTCCACCGATGCTCCATTGTCTATTAAGACTCTCTTCACTTGGGAGTTGCCTATCACAGGTGAAATCACCAGTGGATCATCATGGGGGAACCTCACCCCTTCAAGGTCTGAGTCATCGAATCCAATCGAGACCTCCGTTTTTGCACGCTTTGGTGCTTCCCCAACAATGTGCATCACCTCTCGTGCATATGCCTTTCTGGAATTTCTACTTGACCCGACCGCTGTCGGGCCACCGAAAATCATGTTTATCACTGGCCTCCGGGGCTCTGGATTACGGTTACGATCTTCATCATTCCTATCATAATCCCATCTCGAGTTTCCACGATCCCCATCTTTGCAGAATTTATTTAACTTTCCTCTGCGGATCAAGAACTCAATCTCATCTTTCAGTTGCCTACAATCGTCGGTATCGTACCCCACGTCTTTGTGGAATCGGCAGTATTGGTTCTTATTTCTCTTCTCAAGATCTGTCCTTAGTGGCTTCGGCCATTTTACGTCCCTATCCTTCTCTATGTCCATCAGGATTTGGCTTCTTGGGGCGCTCAACCTTGCATAATCCGTAAACCTTTGTCATGGACTACCCTTTTTAGGGGCTGAATCAGAATCTCTGCCCGTGCGCGGGTACTTATCTCTCCCATCATATTCTTCTTCCGTCTTTCTCTTCCTAGAATTGTCACCATTCCCGGTGCTTCCCGTTAGTGACTCTCTCTTTAGACTATCCTCAGCTTTGATATACTTACTCGCCCTTTGTTGAAGCTCAGTCATGTTCTCAGGGGGATGCTTGGCCAATGACATCTTGAAATAAACATTCGAAGTCCCATTCTGCAAAGCCACCATGATCGCTTTGTTCTCTAAATCAGTAATGTTGAACGTCTCCTTGGTGAACCGTTTGAGGTAATCTCTAAGATTCTCATTCTTCCCTTGAACCACAGTCATGAGGGATGCGGAATCCTTTTCATGAATCCTTCCACCAATGAATTGGCTGACGAAAGCGGTGCTCAGCTCTTTGAAAGAGGCGATGGAATTTGGTGGTAGGCGACTGTACCAACGTTGCGCCATGCCCGCTAGGGTTTGGGGGAAACGCCCTACACTTCAAAGCATCGCTAGCAGGTTGTAGTAGTAGTGCATTAGAGAACGTCCTTACATGATTGGCGGGTAGGGATGGGCATCGGGGCATTTCGGGGTCGGGGAGTGCTATCCCCGCCCCCATCCCCGAATTCAAATCCGATCCCCGTCCCCGGCCCGTTCCCCGTCGGGGACTATTTTTCATTCCCCGACCCCGGCCCAAACGGGTAACGGGGATCCCCGCGGGGAATCGGGGAATTTTATTTAAAACAAAAAATAATATTAAATAATTCTAAACACTAATTAGTGAGCTCAAATGCAATAAATTGAGATAAAAAAATATTATTTAAAAAAATAATTATAAACAACAAGGAAATGAAGTTATTTAACTATTAGAAAGATAAACATATAAAATTAAAACATCATTTTGTTTCCATTATGAAGTATTGGAAATTCGTTTATATTAATATATGATTATTAATATATATATATATATATATATATATATATATATACTGTGGTTAAATCGAGTCGGGATTAAAAATCGGGCCGGGTAGAGAAAATCGGGGCGGAGGTCGGGGATCGGGCCGGGGACACATAAAAACCCAGTCCCGGCCCGCTCCCCGATTTTTTTTGAAAATTGTCCCCGCTCCCCAGCCCGTACCCGAAAAAATCCCCGAATCCCCGCCCCGTTCGGTGCGGGGATCGGATCAGGATCGAGCGGGCCGAGATTAATGCCCATCCCTATTGGCGGGGTCTCCCATTCCATCGTAAGCCTTTATGGTAGGCATCTTGAAATTTCTTGATATGTGCGCATTCATCACCTCCTCAGTGAATGGAGGAGTTGGATCATCAGGATCTCCAAGTTGCATCAGGTCTTTAGGGTCGCCTCTGGGGGTTTCAATCCTCATGTTTCCTCTTCTAGGGACCTCAACCCTCCTCTCTCTCCTTGGGGTTCCTTCCAAATCAACAAAAGGAATTTCTCCTCCTATTGTTGGTGGGGGTCGGCCCTGATTCTGTCTTTGTTGCTCCCGTTCTATGTCCTCCTTTAGTTTTTGGATCTTGGCCTCATGAGCCTTGATTTTTTCAGCAGCCGTTAAGGGAGGTCGATCATGTGTTCTTCGGCATCCAATAGGTTCCTTACTTGGACGACGTCTCCTCGGGGCTTCATCCCTATCTTTTTCCGAGGATGAGTCATCAGAATACGAGCGTGAGTAGTCATAGTATTACTGGCCTTGATTGGGTCCTAAACCTCTGATGTAAGGTGGATTGTATGGCTCGTGTATCTGGAGGGCGTGACCACTTAGTCCGGCCTGATACGGGGGATAATTGGGCAACCCATATATCGGGTTCGTGCTTGCGGGGATCATTGTAGTAGAGATCTAAGCGGTGGGTGGAGCGGACTGCCCTCCGAGAGGGGCGACCACCATCTGAAGGGGATTCGTCCCTTGGGTGGTGGGATTCGTCACTAAGGGTAACGACTCATGAGGTTGCGCTTCAGTTCCTTGGGGCTGAGTGACCAGCGGTTGAGAATTCGCCCCTGGGGGCACTTGTTCCCCGATCGGGGGTGTGGTGGTGTTAGTGATGGTTTCAGAAAGTGTGGGTATTCTCCGGGTGGTAACCATGGTTGATATCTGGTGTCCCACATAATGAGCCAAATGTTGTGGAACGAAAAGTAGGGTATATTTATTTCGTATTGAATGCTAAGGTTAGGGGAGCTTCGAGCTTTAATGGCTGATCAAGTGTTTCGTGACTTAACTCGGGTCCTCACAAGATGCCTACGTATCTTGCAAATATCAAGAATCAAGCCAAAAAACGTCGTTCTAGATGTGAAGGAGCAGGTCCTTATATAGGTGATGAAAACCCTAGAATTAGGGTAGAATTAGGAGACTTGATGGACAAGTCACAGCTTAGGCCCAATTCTAGAGCCTTCTAACAGATAAGTAGATAAGTATTGGAATTATATGCCTCGAAGATCACTCCTGATATGATTTGGTTTCCTTGTTGACTCAAATACGGGGTCTTTTATTTGGTTGATTTTACAGCTACGAATTTATTATCATTATTAAGGTTTTGGGCCTCGTAATTGGGCTTTAACCTTGGACCAACTTAGGTTCATTTAATGCAACATTAAATGTGTTTTTAGGGCTTATTTTCAGCTCATATCACATGAGATTAGTTTATCCAACATATTCCTCCCTTAAACTAATTCCTTTCGATCCTTCATGCCCATCAACGTTTTGAAAGTATCTAGCAGAGTCTTGGAAAATGGTTTGGTGAGCACATCTGCATTTTGTCTCTACTAGCAACATGACGTAAATGCACATTTTTATCCTTTACATGTTCTCGTATAAAATGAAACCGAGCATCAATTTTTTTGATTTTTTTTTGATTTTCTAAAAATAAAAAGGCGAAAAGAGTGAGATACGGGTTACCGAAGCACGCTTCCAAGAATTCCAACTTGTTCCGAGCTCCGTGAGAAGATTCCCGAAATTCCAAACTTTCCTAAAAAAAATGAGATAAAAAAAAAATAAGATAAGTAAAACTAATCCGAAAAATTAGAAATCAAGGTACGACAAATAATTATTCCCCGGCAGCGGCGCCAAAAACTTGATGTGGCGGAAATGATAAAATTAATATCGCAAGCGCACGATCATCGTTTTAGTATTTTAAGATTCGATCCACAGGGAATAATATTTTCGCAAATCCTTAATTCTAATTTAATCGAACTAGAACAATTTGGGTTTTTGGATTATTTGGGATTTTTACTAATTAACTCCTAATTCTAATTTTTAATTTATTGTAATAATCCTAAATGTAAATTAAATTTTATTCTAAGACTCTTTTTTAATGAAATGAAATTTATTTACAGAAATTGTTTTTGAAAGAATAAAACATTACAAAGAAAATTTAAACATTTTTTTTAAATTAAATAAGTATTCTAAAAAAAAACAATACTCAATTATTCTAGAAATTCTAAAATTAAATAACTAACAACGACACACCTCATAACTAACAACGATTTACAAATACAAACACAACCAACTCATTAACTCAGGAATTTAAAATCATAAACGCAGCCACAAGAAACACTAAAAAAAAAAATAAAAAAAAAATAACCTCGGTAAGAACTCAAAAACCGAATTACAAACAATACGAAATCCGGAAAATGAACTCAGTACATAAAAGACTACAAACAGTTGAAACAAAAGCATTAAACAGGAACAAAATTCAAAAAATAAAATTTTCAACAAAAAAAAAATGAAACAAAAACAGCCACAAAACTTGACTACAACCAGACCCAGTCGACTCACAGCTACTCAGAACCAGTAAACTGAACTCAGAACAAAACTTCAACAAACAGACTCAGCTTAGCATAATCGACACAATTACTATAGCACATCCTATGGACTCAGCACAAAGAAACCAGCGAAAGGGACGGAAACGAACGAAATCACAGGCAAAACCACGACATAAACTCAGTAGAACTCATTACGAGAAGCAATTTCAGTTTACAACCAAACGGGACCAAGAACTACGACTCGCGAGAATCAAAACAGATAAGAATTTGTCAGAACTCGAAGCAAAACAACATCACTACACACGAACTCGCAGCTTTACATACACATGGCTGATAGCAAACATAACGAAATGAAACAAAATAGGAACTTAATTTCAAATCGCAGCAAAACTGGCAACAAAACTCGAACCATGAATAACTCGAAAATCTAAAGTCTACTCAGCAGCAAAAACGCAGTATTATAACAGCCATAAGAGCATAAACAACGCAAAGCACCAAATGAATCGAAATCAACAAAACAAAAGAAAAAGAAACCAAAGGTTTGTTCGAATGAAAACGAGAAGGGGAAGGGAAGATAAGGAGGAGGGAAAGGGGCTGGACAGAGAGGATCGAATGGTAGTCATTGAGAGACAGGGGAGGTTGGGTACGATGGAATCGAAAGAACGAGAACGAAAGAAGAGGATGAATCGGTTTGGTGGTTCGGCGAAGAAAGAGATGGAAAGGAGAGAAGGAAAGGCTCTTGCTGGGTTTAAAACAACAAAATAGGGAATTGGGATTGATTGCAGCTATTATGAGGAAAAGAGGGAGTAAGGAAGAAAAAAAATAAAATAAAGAAAGAAGTGAATCTGGGATTGTTCAGATAAGACTAAAAACAGGGGAATAATAAAACAAAATAAATTGCAGAAAATAAGTGCTAAATTTAAACTGTTTACAAGAAATAAAAAGTACAACTATTAATTTTGGGAGATGAACTACTACTAATCCTAATTCTAAGTTGTATTTTTATTACAAGAGAAGATAGGTTATTTATAGGAAATAAATTGGTAGGTGAGGATTAATCCCCACCATTCATTTTTGTTTGGTGTGGTTTAATCTTGACCATCCATTTTGTTTGGCAAAAATGCACCACACCCACTTCTCTTTCCTTTTCTTCTATTTTGGTCCTTCTTCTTCTTCATTTTCTCTTCTTTGACCTTTATTTCTTTATTTTGCAATTTCTTCAATTTTTCTTGAACTTCCTGAAATACAACAAAATAATTTATTAAAATACGAATTCAAACAATAAATAGGTAATAAAAATATGCACTTATCAAATGCCCCCATACCTATCTTTTGCTCGTCCTCGAGTAAAACAAAAAGAAAAATTCCTAATGAAAAACCTATACTCACTGTCGTAGGAATCACGGGTAATTTTAGGTTTACCAACCCGTTAAACCTATAGACGATCTCTACAGGAGGAGTGTTGTCTCCTAAGGGTTTACAGAAGATATACCCATAAAATCTTTGAGATAAGTCAGCAAGTATCCAACTTTCCTCTTTTACTCTAGCTTTCATTGGTGTCAACAAAACAATTTTGTAGGAAAATATATGCCTTAAAGATTATTCTAATAATAGCCATGTTATAGGTTCCCACAATCCACTTGATTAGACTCTAAAAATATACAAAAAAAAATCCCAAGGTGTGTAGTGAATTTAAGGCCTATGATGGATAAAGTGCATACGAACATTTCCTCTTTTTCAACCAATATTGAACTAACCCAATCTCTATCAAAACAAGTATCTAGCCAAACTTCACGTTCTTAGTAGTTAGACCGACCGTGCAATGGTTGAGGTCCCAAAAGACTTATGCATCAATACCCATTTAGCGAGTTTTAGGTCAACAATCCCAGATCACAAAGGACCTTAGGTTGCTAGGCACAAAGTCCCCTCGGACTTACTTACTCGGGTTATTAATGAGCCCAACCTAGCCGATTTTCCTACTAAGAATTTATTATTACAAAATTACACTAGCACTCAACAATTACAAACATTTATTGACTCTTTTTCTTTTTTCTTTTTTTCTTTTTTCTTTTTTTTTTTGACACTATAGGAACCAAATTTCGCAAAGGTTTGATTCGACATTGTTCTAACATGTGGGTTCTCTCTCAGGTATCGAATAACATTCCTATACAATTCTTCCATCAAAAGTCTTGTGCAAATGTGTCGTCTTGGACTTTTAAGCAAAAATTTGTTCGACACAAGTTTCATGAGGAAAACCTTACCTGACTACGCTCAAATCATCTAAAGGCATTATACATATAATTTTCGAAAAATAGTCAACACCAACTAGTTCTAGAATTTAAAGAGTGGGAAGGACAACTAAGCTAAAATAACTCTATTTTTGGATTTTTAAAATTTTTCAATTTTTTTGGATTTTTCAATTTTATGTATTTACACTAAAACCCTCCCCCATACCTAAATCATGCATTGTCCTCAATGTATGCAAAATGCAAGAGAAACGAAGAGAAAGAGGAGATAATACCTGATAAGGGATGACGGAGACTGAAAACTTCTAAAAATCACGAAAGAAAACAACTCACGCACACAACAAATACAAAAGAAACACACACACTGGCACTCCCCCATACCTACATTCTACTATGGGAGGTACAAAACAAATATTCACTAACCAATACCTGATCTCGGAAAAACTATTTTCGTTATACAACCAACATAATTCAGAAACTCACCCACACAAATAGCATAGACCACTCGATTGATCAGATTATGTGCAAGAATAAAACTCATATTACTAACATCATTCATTGGCCAATTAGACGCTTCTTCATGTTGTTTAAGCAAATTGATTACTTGAAATTCTTGGTTATGAATATCATGAGTTTCGATGAAAGATGGAGCACGAGTGGAAAATGAAGAAATAGAAACGGGTGGGGGTGGCTCTTCGAAAAATGTTTTAGCAACAGAATTAGGATCACAAGAACTATCCTGATGTTGGGTTTCCCATTTAGAACAAATATTCATCATCTCTCTAAACATCTCTTCCGAGGTCAAATCCTTAAAAGATTCGTGAAGCTCTCGATTGGTCTCGTAATGCAATTGAAAATCTTGTTTAAGAAGAGACTCAATCTCATGATCGCCCAAATTTGACCTTAAAACAACCTCCTTAACTAGATCAGTTCCTATTGGTTGAGTATGAAGTTCTTCGGGTTTTTCGGGAAGAGGTTTGGAAGATGGAAGGAAAAGTTCACTAGAAGAAGATGACGGTTGTCTAGGTGAAGCCACAAACTCAGAATCATCGGTATTCTTCGTTTGACCTAGAGAAAGAATGATGCCAGCATCAGAATCTTCTTCGTATAAATCACCACCGAAAGGAGTGTCAACTTGAACATTAGACCTGGGAGAAATGATATCATCGAAAGTAGCGATAGGTCTTTGAGTGATAAGAAATTAAGGGTTGACCTCGGGTGGATTCAGAGTGGTTATCGTCTCACGCTCGCACATGGTGGCTAATTGATTCATTTGAAATTCTAACTTAGATAAGGCTTGAGCATTGGAGTTCAAAATTTGCCTATCTTGGGTCATGGTTTGCATGAAGTCTGCTTGAGAAATCAATAAAGTCTCGATACTCTTTTATAAGGTGTCAAGTTGCCTACTCGAATCATGAAATCCGGGTGGGGGGGGCGGTTGTTTGAATTGAACTTGAATAAGGAACTTGACTCGGAATTGGAAAAGAGTTCGGTTCTTGAAAATGTGGAGACGGAGTTTGATAGCTATGACCTTGGTTCCATGAGAGATCGGGATAATCTCTCCAACCGGAATTAGAAGACGATGTAAAATGGTCATTTCGAAAGGTTGGTTGAAACGTGGCGTTGACTTGTTGAAAGTCGGGGCCATGCTGAAAATTGAGACTCGGAGAGTTGAAATTTGGGTGCCAAGACGTGTGTGAAGGGCCATTAAGGGTTTCTAAGGCTTCGAGTCGTCTATTAAGAGCATCTAATTCAGAGTCGATTGCAATATCGTTTTCACTACAATGCAGATCACTAAAAGTAGACGACGCGTTATATACACTAGGTTCCCTAGTTGACTCATACCACATCGTATTATCCGCTAACTCCTCGTCAAAATCCCAACCTTGGTAATAACGATCCCTAAATGCTACGTACATGGTAAAGATTGATCAATGATAAAACCACGTAGCAAGAAAGTGCGAAAATGCAACACACAAAATAAATGGTGAAAAATCAAAAGAAAAATCTAACCTATGACACACTAAAAATTTCGTAAATTAAGAATTATTCAGACCGATTCGGCCAGATTAGAGCAGGCATTGCCAAGAGGCCAAACTCGTCACTTAGACACCAAGTCTTAACAGCCAGGCGAACCTTAGACACTGAAGGTCGTGAATAAGTCTTAATTACGTTTATTTGATGCAACAAACAAGATATATACAAAAACGATAAACAATTATGGATGCTTACACTACGTGTCCTAATAAAAAAAATAAAAAATTTAACGTACCTTTGGGTCCTCCAGCGATCACCACAATTATAAGATACGAAAAATTAAAAACAAAAAATATAAAAAATCTAGATGATGTGCCCTAAGTGATTAAATGCATGATGCAACATTTATGTATTTACAACTTTTTTTTTTCGATTTTAAATTTTCAATTTTTTTGTGATTTTTGTGAAATTTTTAATTTTTTTGTGATTTTCAATTTTTTTGATTTTTTTGTGATTTTCTAAAAATAAAAAGGCGAAAAGAGTGAGATACGGGTTACCGAAGCACGCTTCCAAGAATTCCAACTTGTTCCGAGCTCCGTGAGAAGATTCCCGAAATTCCAAACTTTCCTAAAAAAAATGAGATAAAAAAAAATAAGATAAGTAAAACTAATCCGAAAAATTAGAAATCAAGGTGCGACAAATAATTATTCCCCGGCAGCGGCGCCAAAAACTTGATGTGGCGGAAATGATACAATTAATATCGCAAGCGCACGATCATCGTTTTAGTATTTTAAGATTCGATCCACAGGGAATAATATTTTCGCAAATCCTTAATTCTAATTTAATCGAACTAGAACAATTTGGGTTTTTGGATTATTTGGGATTTTTACTAATTAACTCCTAATTCTAATTTTTAATTTATTGTAATAATCCTAAATGTAAATTAAATTTTATTCTAAGACTCTTTTTTAATGAAATGAAATTTATTTACAGAAATTGTTTTTGAAAGAATAAAACATTACAAAGAAAATTTAAACATTTTTTTTAAATTAAATAAGTATTCTAAAAAAAAAACAATACTCAATTATTCTAGAAATTCTAAAATTAAATAACTAACAACGACACACCTCATAACTAACAACGATTTACAAATACAAACACAACCAACTTATTAACTCAGGAATTTAAAATCATAAACGCAGCCACAAGAAACACTAAAAAAAAAAAAAAAAAAAAAAAATAACCTCGGTAAGAACTCAGAAACCGAATTACAAACAATATGAAATCCGGAAAATGAACTCAGTACATAAAAGACTACAAACAGTTGAAACAAAAGCATTAAACAGGAACAAAATTCACAAAATAAAATTTTCAACAAAAAAAAAATGAAACAAAAACAGCCACAAAACTTGACTACAACCAGACCCAGTCGACTCACAGCTACTCAGAACCAGTAAACTGAACTCAGAACAAAACTTCAACAAACAAACTCAGCTTAGCATAATCGACACAATTACTATAGCACATCCTATGGACTCAGCACAAAGAAACCAGCGAAAGGGACGGAAACGAACAGAAACCAGCGAAAGGGACGGAAACGAACGAAATCACAGGCAAAACCACGACATAAACTCAGTAGAACTCATTACGAGAAGCAATTTCAGTTTACAACCAAACGGGACCAAGAACTACGACTCGCGAGAATCAAAACAGATAAGAATTTGTCAGAACTCGAAGCAAAACAACATCACTACACACGAACTCGCAGCTTTACATACACATGGCTGATAGCAAACATAACGAAATGAAACAAAATAGGAACTTAATTTCAAATCGCAGCAAAACTGGCAACAAAACTCGAACCATGAATAACTCGAAAATCTAAAGTCTACTCAGCAGCAAAAACGCAGTATTATAACAACCATAAGAGCATAAACAACGCAAAGCACCAAATCAATCGAAATCAACAAAACAAAAGAAAAAGAAACCAAAGGTTTGTTCGAATGAAAACGAGAAGGGGAAGGGAAGATAAGGAGGAGGGAAAGGGGCTGGACAGAGAGGATCGAATGGTAGTCATTGAGAGACAGGGGAGGTTGGGTACGATGGAATCGAAAGAACGAGAACGAAAGAAGAGGATGAATCGGTTTGGTGGTTTGGCGAAGAAAGAGATGGAAAGGAGAAAAGGAAAGGCTCTTGCTGGGTTTAAAACAACAAAACAGGGAATTGGGATTGATTGCAGCTATTATGAGGAAAAGAGGGAGTAAGGAAGAAAAAAAAATAAAAATAAAGAAAGAAGTGAATCTGGGATTGTTCAGATAAGACTAAAAACAGGGGAATAATAAAACAAAATAAATTGCAGAAAATAAGTGCTAAATTTAAACTGTTTACAAGAAATAAAAAGTACAACTATTAATTTTGGGAGATGAACTACTACTAATCCTAATTCTAAGTTGTATTTTTATTACAAGAGAAGATAGGTTATTTATAGGAAATAAATTTGTAGGTGAGGATTAATCCCCACCATTCATTTTTGTTTGGTGTGGTTTAATCTTGACCATCCATTTTGTTTGGCAAAAATGCACCACACCCACTTCTCTTTCCTTTTCTTCTATTTTGGTCCTTCTTCTTCTTCTTTTTCTCTTCTTTGACCTTTATTTCTTTAATTTGAAATTTCTTCAATTTTTCTTGAACTTCCTGAAATACAACAAAATAATTTATTAAAATACGAATTCAAACAATAAATAGGTAATAAAAATATGCAAAAATATGCACTTATCACATACACAGTAAGAGGCTGCTACATATTCTGCCTCGCACGTTAACAAAGAAACTATAGGCTGCTTTTTAGAGTACCAGGTAAATGTCGTGTCTCCCATAAAAAACATGTATCCAAACGTGCTCTTGTGGTCATCTACGTCTCCGCAACCATCACTATCAGAATATCACAGCAATTTGTAGTCCTTTGTCCTGGAGTAAAACATTCCCAGAGATTTTGTTCCTTGAACATATCGCAAAATTCTTTTTATTGCCTTCTAGTGTGACTGCTTTGGGTGTTCCATGAATCTGCTCAAAATTCCAACACTATATGCTATATCAGGTCTTGTACATGTGAGATATCTCAAACTTCCAACTAAACTTTGATATAAGTTTGTTTCAACCGAATTTCCTTCCTCAAATTTAGAAAGTTTTGTGCCCAGTTCCATTGGTGTTGCTACTGGATTGCAGTGTTCAATCCGAAATTTCTTTATAATACTATTAGCATATGCTTCTTGAGATATAAAAATACCTGACTGATCTTGCTTCACTTTAATGCCAAGAAAAAATCTCATCAATCCCAAATCTGTCATCTCAAACTCTTGGGTCATCTCTTTCTTAAACTTCTTAATCATTTCTTCATTGTTGCCCATAAAAATAAATAAAAATAAGATCATCAAAATAAAGTGCAACGAGTATTAATTTACCTTGCCTTTCCTTGACATAGAGAGCAGCTTCATAGAGAGCAGCTTAATAAATAAAAATAAATTTCTTTGTCCTCTGACTTTGCTTGCAAACAAATCTCCTGTATATTTTTCAAATTCAATTTGAACATCCGGTTTTCCGACATTTCGGTTTTTGCAATTAGGGCTGATCATTCGGTCGGTTCGGTTAAAAACCGAACCGAATTAAAAAAACCGAATATCCGAATTAAAAATTTTGTCAAACCGAACCGAACCGATTTGCCTGCAAAACCAAACCGAACCGAAATAAAATGGATCGGTTTATTCGGTTCGGTTTCCTATAAAACCGAAATTTTAAAATAGTCTATTTACACTAGTTACTTATTGCTATAGCCTGTTGCCTGCTCAGTACAAGTTTTCATGGAATCTTTGATAAAACTTACAAATATCATAGCAAGGAGTATCACAAGTGACTAATAATGGTTCAAACAGTTACAACTTACAAAACACCAAAATAAAATTACATTGTTGGTCCTGTTGGAAGTCTGGAACAATAATAATTAACAAAAACAAAGTGACAACGACTGAATGACATGACTACTTGAAATAAAATTAAAATTTCCATCCTGGTGCTGGTTTGCTGCCCCTGCTGGCGCTGGTGTGCTGCAACATCAAGCAGTAACATGAAAATTCCATTCCTGTTCCTGAAAATTATAGTAAAAACAGATCATGTCATGTAATGTAACAAAAGAAAAAAAAGACTATGAAAGTGAGAAAATTCAAAATACAGTACAAATCATGTCCTTATCACATTACAAGCACTTGTATTCACTATGCTGCAATGAGCTACCTATCAAAAACATCTCGATTGTTTAGAGTAAATTTCATGGTAATAAATTAAATACATAGTAGTAGACTGTAGTGGCAATTTCATATATCTTTCATCATCTAGCTTCCTGCATAGAAGCTGCTACCAGTTGAACTAGCAGAATGTACTTACAATGACTTGCAGCAGATAAATTGCATATCAGACATTTAACAATGTCTCCAAATATGTCAGATGCACATACAATTAATGGGAAACCAGGGCCTCTCTTTCCATGTTCCGAGAAATGTTAGTAGTTAAAGTTAATATAAGGTGACACTGCTAAATGAGAAATTTACAAAGTTATATGTTAATCAGTTTCATATTTTCATGTTTGCGGATACTTTTGCCATGGAGGTTGAAAAAGGGAAGACATATCTCTTGAGAATCATAAATGCAGCCCTCAATGACGAGCTTTTCTTTGCCATTGCTGGTCACAATATGACAGTAGTTGAGATTGATGCAGTCTACACTAAACCATTCACGACTTCTGCTATACTAATTGCACCTGGTCAGACCACCAACGTTCTAGTTCACGCAAACCAAATGTCAGCTAGATACTTCATGGCTGTTAGGCCTTTTAATGATGCCCCAATACCAGTAGACAACAAGACATTTAAGCTTAGTTATTCAGATGTATAACAGTATAAGACCACTAAACATTCAAAAGTAGGAATTCATATTTACACCCGACAGAAGACAACAGGTCCAGAGAGCATATTTACAGTAGCATATTTACAGTGATCATATTCCCAGTAGCATATTTACAGTGATCTAGGTTATTTGTCAAGTAAACAAAGGCAACATAGAGCAGTAAAGGACAGAACAACAGTAAAGGAAAATGCAGAACAGAAGAGCATTACCTAGTTGTCAATGTCCAAGTCTATAGTTGGCGCTGCATCTTTTCCATCCTTTTTCTCATTAAGAGAAAGTGCAGAAAAAGCTGTAGAATAACAAGATATGTTAACACTTAACTCAATAAAAATTAAATTCAAATAGTAAATTAGACAAATATTATACCTTGTTCGAATTTCTCGATATCATCCACATCTTGTTCAATTGTCTTTGGACGTTTGGCCGATCGCAACCAATCTTGAGCACAAATCAAACCCTCAACAACTTTAGGTGTCAAAGAACTCCTATATGGATCAAGGACTCTTCCACCCGTACTAAAAGCGGACTCCGATGCCACGGTGGAAATAGGAATTGCTAGTACATCAAGAGCAAGTTGTGAGAGGATAGGAAACCTAATTGAATTAACCTTCCACCACTTCAAAATGTCAAACTCATCCTCATTTTTTGTAACATACACTCTCTCTCTAAGATAGATATCCAATTCACACTTAGATTCTACTTCGCCACTCTCCATTTTTTTTCTCATAAATCTAGCTCCTAATGCCGACTGTGTTCTTGAAGAAATGCTAGAATTTATGCTTGAGGAATTACTTGAAGATTGAGCTTGTTAATTAACTTGACTAGTTTTAGGTTGAAAAGTGTTTTTATACTCTTCAAATAACTCTCTCAACACTAGATTTGTGTCACTTGCCAACTTCCAACCAACATCTTTTCCATATTCCTCACAAAGTGCAAACTCAATGAACTCTTGTTTATACCTAGGATCAACAACAACCGCCACATAGATGAGTTTGTTCATTTTGTGTACATTACCCCAATACTTGTCATATTTTTCCTTCATTCTTTCACCCATTAGCCTAACCTCAATATCCTCACTATTCATCCAATCTTTCAACAAATAATTAACATTGCTAATTTCATGATAGAACACATTAGATGTGACATACAAAGAACCCGAAATTCTCAAAGTAAGTTCATAAAAATGAACTAAGATATCTACCAACCTTCTAACATTACCCCAATCCCAAGAAGTAGGCACCCCCTCAGCCTCATTAAGTTCCTTTAGAAAGTATGGATCCATTCTTTCAAATAACTCAAATGCACTTTGAAATTTTTGAGCAACCATTAGCATTAAATAAGTGGAGTTCCATCTTGTTTTTACATCCAAGCACAACATAGATTTGCAATCAATATTTTGTAAGTCAATGCACTCATTAAATTTGGCTACTCTAGCCGGAGATTGCCTCACAAACCTAACCACCTTTCTAACTCTTACAACCGATAGATCTTGTTCTTCAAGTCCATCATTCACAATCAAGTTAGCTATGTGTGCAACACATCTCATGTGCATATATTTTCCTTTCAAGAAATCACAACCCCTAGAAGAGAACCTATCTCTTAAAAAACCCATGCAAGTAGTGTTTGAACTTGCATTATCAACCGTAATTGCAAACACTTTTGCAATTCCCCATTCTTTCAAACACATGTCAATGTCCCTAGCTAAAAGCTCACCCTTATGACCCTCTATAGGAAAAAAGGTTAATTATTTTTTTGTGCAAGTTCCAATTTTTATCAATGTAGTGAGCCGTGATGCACATATAATTAATCTTTTGTATTGAAGTCCAAGTGTCCGTGGTGATATTAACTCTTTGACCCGACATTCTAAAATATGTACTCAACTTTTTCTTTTCATCCAAATAAATTTGGTAACAATCTCGTGCTACGGTAAAACGAGAAGACACCTTAAAAAGTGGTTGAGTACTTTGCATAAAATCAATAAACCCCTCACCCTCAACAAATCTAAATGGCAGCTAATTTTTCTCTAGAAAGTTTTTGGTTAAAAAACCATTTCTTAAGAGTGCTTTCCTCATTTCCTTTTACTGATTGCAAAGATAATTGTGTTTGCTTCGATTCACCACTAAGTGGAAGTTTTTTACAAACTTTTAGGTGACTATTAAGTGTAGAAGTGCCATTTGTACTACTATCGGAAGCATATACCTTATCACAGTACTTGCATCTCGATTTCACCAAGCCATCCGTGTCAGTAAACTTGATAAAATGATCCCACACCAAAGACCTTGCTTTCATGGGCTTTCGTTTCCTTTTCGCATAGCTTGCTTGAGTAGCTTGAGTATTAGCATCGTTTGAATCTTTCATCTCAGTCTCAGGAATTGATTGTGACATCGTTCAAACTTCAAAGTTCAAATTTAACCTGCACAAAAAATTGAAGAATCGAATTACCAAGTCAATTAACCTCTGAAAATACGTAAATCACTGCAAATAATCGAGCAAAAACACTCCACCTATAAAATATACCAAGTCTGAGATTTTTAAACTTTAAATACCAAAAATCTCAACTTGAATTATGAGCTTATGCACCAGGTTTAGATTTAAAGAAACTATCAGCATTAATCTCATCGCAACATGTGAACATCTGAAACTTTGAGACTCAGGCCTAACGCCCGTTAAAACTTAAAAGTTTAATGTAAATAAGTAAATTATACTATGACCCCAGATAGTCCAGACAGATTTTTGATTGTGCTACTGGATGCTGTATTACATGTTGCACCCCACCCAGAAACATTTCCTGTAAACAACTAAATATCTATGTAAAATCCTATAAACAGGAGAACATGGTACCGACTACTGAGTGTATAACATATAAGTATATAACTACTCTCTCAACCAAAATGAAAAGTGACTTTGCATTCAGATATTGAGATACACTACACCGGTAAGCCGTAAAGTAGTATACAAGCAAAACTGATTGTATTTGATATTTTGATTAGGTAATAAGAAGACATAAATTACCTAATTAGAAGAAGAAAACTAGAAAAGAATCAGATTACCAAATTAGAAGAATAAGATAATTACCTAATTAGAACTTAGAAGATCAATTGATTCAATTCAATTGAAGAATCGGCGGCTGTCGGCAGTCGGGGCTGTGACTTGTGTCTCTCTCTCCGAAGTCTGACCTAATAAGTTACTCGTAGTCTAGACTCGTAGTCGTATGGTTGTGTAAAAGACTAAGGGACTAAAGCTGAATATAACTATATAAGAATATGAATATATTACAAAAATATAATTTTAAAATATATGTAAGAATAATTCGGTTAATTCGGTTTTTAACCGAACCGATATTATGACAGACCGAACCAAACCGATTTTTTTCGGTTTAAACCAAAAAACCGAAAGAACCAAATTTTTTAAAAAAATGCAATCCAAACCGAACCGAAATTTTTCGGTTTGGTTCGGTTTTTCGGTTTCGGTTCGGTTTTGCTCAACCCTATTTGCAATGATCCTGCCAAATTTGTCCTTGACAGACATGATTTTATTTTCCATGAAAATTGAGTATTCTTTTTCAAGCAGTTGTCCAAGGCTTAAAATATTATTTTTCATGTCAGGAACGTAATACACATCTTCAATAGTTCCTTGTTTTCCATCTTTTCTAGTAAAACATATTTTACCCTTTTCTTTTACTTCTATTTTCGATGAATCTCCAAATGATACAACTCTAGAATTTATTTCCTTTGAATCTGTAAAAAGATGCTTGAGACCAGACATATGATTGGTGGCCCCACTATCGAGGTACCACATAATTTCATCTTCAGGAATCATACCTTTGCAGGCCATGAGTAGAATACCTTTATCTTGCTGCTCCCCGTCTCGACTAGATTTGATTGTTCCTGAACCTTCTTGTTACTCCAGCAATCTTCGGCAAAGTGACCAAATTTTCCACAATTATAATATTCAATGAATCTGCCACCTCTTCCAGAATTTGATCTTCCTCCTCTTCTGCGACCACGTTCTTGTCCTCGCCAGTTTGATTGATTTGTTTAGACCTTTTCTTCATATCTGTTGCTTCCAGGCCCACGTCCTCTACCTCTGGTGAGATTTGTACGTCCACGTCCTCTTCCTGTTCCTCTAGATTATTGTGTGTACAATACCTTATCTTTGTCTTCAGTACTGACATTGGTTTTTAATACTTGAGATTCCACTTCTTCCTTTTTCAACAATCGTTCTGAGTATGCTTGCAGTGATCCCATGAGTTGATCAATAGTCATGGTCTCTATATCATTTGACTCTTCAATAGAAATTCCAACAAGATACAACTTTGTATTCAAGGATTGTAATATTTTTTCATTCACACGAGCATCTTCAATTTTTTCTCCGTAATTCTTCATTTGATTTACAATAGAGGAAACTCTCGTGAAGTAATCAGGGACTGATTCCATATCTGTCATATGTAAAGACTCAAATTCACCACGTAGGGTTTGTAATCGTACCTTTTTTACTTTGTCAACACCTTTAAAATTGTTTTGCAGAATCTCCCAGGCCTCCTTCGCTTTTGTTGCAGATACAATCTTTTCAAACATGCCTTCATCTAAGCCCATATGTATAATAGACAAAGCTTGTTGATCTTGTTTTCGAGCGTTGGCAAGAGCGTTTTTCTGAGCCTGATTTAAAGCTCCTTTATTTTCTGGTCCATCATAACCTTTTTCAACAATTTCCCATGCCTCCTGTGACCCAAGCAAAGCTTTCATTCGGATACACCAGTGGCTATAGTTTCCTTTTGTAAGCTTTGGGACGGTAAGAAAATTATTCATTTTAATTTGATAAAAGGCTCTGATACCAATTTGTTGGGTTTATTTGTATAAGGTTTCTGTATGAATTTCAGTATAAGAAACTTAGAACAGGATAAAGAATCTAGAAACTGAATTTTTCTGTGTATAATTTATCTATCTTTAACCTCCTTATATAATAGGAGAATACAAACCAACATACATGAATAATAATAGATACATTCACAGATACATTCGTTTAATTCCTTGAATCTTATTTAATGCACTCCTCAGATTCCTTGAGATTAGTTTATCCAACATCTTGGACTAAGAAGTTTACTATTGTTCACGATAACATGCGTTGGATATACTCTTGTTTGGGGGGTGGGATGCTTTATGGAAGAACAATTGAAGATACTGCTGTGTTCTTCATGTATGACTACAGAAAGAAAGCTTTAAAAATATACCACTTCCGGAATCGAGGTTGAGAACATTCGTTAAACACACAGGGACACTTGCTTCCATTGGAGGGCTAGATCATGATTTATACGATTTTAATAAAGAAATGCCCTTGATGTAGTTGGTCTTTTAAAATTTATTGTTGGGCATGTTCAATTAGACATATATTGAAATTCTGTTCGTGATTTGATCACGTGTTTTAGTTTGGGTGTATTGTACCGGCATTCATACGCAAGGTAATTAATTTATTTTGCTTGCTTCAGTTTATGCATCCTCGCTATTGTTGGATGTTTTAAAACTTGTTGCTGGGAGTGTTTTATTACACATTGAAGTTCCGCTCTTGACTAGCTCAGGTGTTTGAGTTTGGGTGTATTTTAATATGCAAGGTAATTTTTTTGCTTGTTTCAGTATTTCAGAGTTTTGTTTCAACTTCAGTACTTTACAGTCTTATATCTATTTTCTCAGATGACTTGTCTGAGTTGGTTCTGTACTTAAATTCATATGGGTTGCCTTTTCATGCATCATCTCAAACTTCTATGAGATCCAAGTACTATAAGTTTACCCAATATGTAACAAGCTTCGAATTTACCAATACTAATTTAATATATATGTCGAAATTCCAGCAACTTAAAATCTATAATCTTTGTTGTAAACATGCACACAGCCTATGAAGAATTTTAATTCTTATCTAAATTAGAAGTTCTCAAAAACCGTCAAATCTTTAAAAAAAATTTCATAACTTTTGACATTTTTTAATTACTAAGATTATCAATCAAAAAATGTATATATATAGAAGGATAGTTTACGGCTTAGATCCACTTTACCCTAATTCTTTTTCAAGAAGGATTTACCCTACTTTCATAGTTCTACATCCCTCCAGACTAGCAATTTCCTAATACATGAAACAGTAAAATCTCTACATGTAAATACACATGGAATTTTGTACTTTACAACTTAGCTTTGTAACTATTGTGGTTGCGTAAATAACCTCTAGCATGCACAATTGGTTGAACAAGAAAAGTGTTGGGCCACTGTAATTAGCTTAGAAATAGTATATATTAGTGAATTGTGTTTAGGCCTAATTGAACATAGTATGTAGTTAGGTCCATATGTACTCTATTCCCTTAATGGGCCTAGAAGCCCAAACATATAAATAGATTATAGCTTACTCTCCAAGTAAAGGGAAAGAGGGAGGAGGATCCAGTTGGATCCCCTATAAATAGACTTATACCTCCTTACTTGAAAGAGGATGCGAGTTTGTAGAAAAGAGAGTCTCCTATGTATTGTGAGATTAATTATTAAAAATACACCTTTTGATCCTCGTTTGCTTGATTATAATTAATTATTCGACTCCCATAATATCTCGCGATCATCATTTGGCGCTAGAAGGAGCTTTTCTGCTAAAGTTACATCACGAAAAATGGATATGGAAGATGAAGAACCAGTCGTTCGACGTCTCACGGAGGAGGAAATACGAATAGTCCACCGTGAGAAGCCGAAGCCACACGTACAGCACTCCAGCCACGTCGGCTATTTTCTGCACCGGAAAATGATGAAATACCAATGGGATCCCAGAGACCCCCTGATACAGAACAAATCACAGATAAGAAAACACGACGACCTGACACCAGCTATCGGGTCCCAATGGCTTCGGGGAAACAGGTGTTGACGAGCGACGCTCACCTTCACCTCGAGAGAGTGCGAAGACAGAACGCTGGAATGGAAATCGAGAAGGATACAGAGGACTTATACAGCTCGAACGTTGAGCTCATACCCCTCGAGACTCAAAGAAAGAGGCTGGAGGAGAAGCTGGAAAAGAGAAAATAAATAAGACGCCTCCAGCTCCAATTACAGTAGACGTCATTGTCAGCCCACTCCGCTGAGTATCAATCTGAAGGTCATAACCCTGAAAATTACGACGATGAAATGAGCTACGAGCACGAAACAGAATCGAACAGGTCGCACCAGGCCCCCCCATAAGAGGAGGCAAACTAGGTCCCAGGATGATGCCTCATGGAAAATTGGGTCAAGCGCATCCGACAGGTCGGAGGAGATCTCACAACAGCAAAATGACATCGAGATATGTAAGAAATTCATCAGAAGTCAAGAGGGCTCTGATGTTCCAACGGAGAGTCCCCTTGCTGTCAGAATCGAAAAAGCAAAAATCAACAGGAACTTAAAAACTCCACCAATCGACCAATTTGACGGATCTACAGACCCGAGTGAGTTCCTGAATACTTACGACGGGAGGATGACATTTTGCGGACACTCGGAAGTCACCCGATGCCAGTTCTTCTCCACTTGCCCCCGAGGTCTATAGACTCGTGGGATTCGTTGAAGACTAAGTTTAGAGGCAGGTTCTCCAGCAATTATAAGGCGAAAAGATCACGGCCTCCGAGCTGAGAGGATTTTTAACCCACTTCCGAGCTGAGGTCGCCGAAATTCCTAACCTCGTGGAAGAGCTCGCCATCAATTACCTCGCTGCGGGCATCGATAAACATCGACACAGCTCCCTGTTAGAAGAGTACTTTGAAAAGAGCCCATTATCTCTCCAATCTGCTTTTCAGATCATGGAACATAGAATGACACTGCAAGAGGCAGTTGGAAGCATACAATCTCCAAGACGACACTCCTAGAGGTGGGATAAAATTCGAACTCCCATAAAAGAGAAAACGACTCCTACTCGAGACCCCGAGACAAGGGGAGTCCTCGATCTGAGCGAGCTCCTCGCTCCGATAGATTGTGGAAGCCTCGAGAAAAATCAGAAAAAGAATTCACAAAGCTGACAATGGACAAAGCAACAATTCTCGCCATCATAAAGTTAGAGCCTGGCTACCGACCCCCGAGGCCGATGAAGCCGGGCAGGCCCCCAAGCTCCAAATACTGTGACTATCACGAGGATCATGGCCAATAACCAGTTCACTCATTGAAGACAAGCTAAAACAATGACAATTCGTCCATTATATCGACAACAACGCCAATAACCAGCGAAATCGCCAACATGACCCCAATATGGTCATTGATGTCATTATTGGGGGCCATGCCGCCGGAGGGTCCTCCAATAACGCTAAAAAATTGTACGCCCGTGAGGTGTTTAGTGTTCACCCTGAACCACAAAAACGACCAAGGCCAAATCCCTCGTCGATCATCTCCTTCTCCGATGAGGACTATCCTCCTGGAATTGTTGAGCCCCATTAAGACGCCCTAGTAATTACGGCCAAAGTTGGAACCAACACTGTCAAAAAGATCCTTGTGGATAATGGTAGCGACGTCGATATCCTATATCACAGTGCTTTCTCCAGAATGAACCTAGGAGAACGAAAATGGGAAAATGTGAACATCCCCTTGTACGGGTTCACAAGGAACGAAGTGAAGGTCATAGGAACTATCGACCTCCCGGTCCTCTTTGGTTCTCTCCCATGCCAAACCTGGAAGATGGTGAAATTCCACGTTATTAACGCCGTTTCGATCTTTAACGCCATATTGGGAAGAACGACTTTGAGAGCCTTAAAGGCAATCACCTCCATCCCACATTTGAAAATGAAATTCAAATGGACTTTGGCGTCGGAGAGGTCATAGGTGACCAAGCCACGGTGAGACAATGTTATTTAACAATGGCCGTACAAAGGAAACAAAAAAAGTGAAGATAGCTCCATCAACCAGGTCGTGGATATGGACCCCCGAGACCTAATCGAGATCCCAGGCGAGTCGAACTGCATCCCGATGGAAGACATGGAGGAAATTGAAGTAATAACGGGTGACCCCTTCAAGGTCACTAAAATAGGGAAAGGCCTTGATGCCGATCTCCGATAAAAGATAATCGAGCTCATCAGAGAATTCAAAGACATATTTGGCTGGGACCCGAAGGACATGCCGGGAATCCCCGAGGTCATAGCTTGCCATTCTCTCCACATCGACACAATATTCAGGCCACTGTGCCAAAAGAAACGTGTTTTTTTCGAAGAAAAACGTAAAGCCATTGATGACGAGATCGATCGACTTCTCGAGTTAGGCTTCAACAAGCCTGTACAATTCCCAAAGTTGATCGCGAATGCGGTCTTGGTCAATAAAAGCAATGGAAAATGGAGGATGTGTGTAGAATACTCCGACTTAAATAGAGCCTGCCCAAAGGACCACTATCCACTTCCTAACATCGACCAACTCATTGACGCCACTTCTGGCCATGAGCTCTTATCATTCATGTATGCCTTTTCTGGCTATAATCAAATCAAAATGGATACCAATGACTGGGAAAAAATGGCATTTATCACCCATAGAGGTGTCTTTACCTACAATAATGTGTCTTTTGGACTCATTAATGCAGGTGCGACATTTCAACAAATGATGGACACTATATTCGCTTCACAGATCAGTCAAAATCTACAAGTATACATCGATGATATGATCGCAAAATCAAAAAAGGCAAAAGACCACGTTGCAGATCTCCGAGCAACCTTTGAGAATGTAAGGTGACACCAAATGAGATTGAACTTGACAAAATGCTCTTTTGGCTAAACTTCGGGAAAGTTTCTCGGTTTTCTCCTTACTCAACGAGGTATCGAGGCGGACCCCAAACAAATCAAGGTAATCCTCGACATGAAGGATACCACCTCGATAAAGGAGGTAAAGTCCCTCACAAGGTACATCGCAGCATTGAGAAGGTTCATTCCTCAATCCTCGAAGAGGTGCATTCCTTTCTTTCAAGTAATAAAAGGGGCATCGAAATAATCAAAAGTACTTTGGAATGAAGAATGTAAGATGAGCCTCTCCGAGCTCAAAGCCTTTCTCACCTCACCCCCGATCCTAACAAGAGCATCGTTAGGTGAGCCATTAAGGGTATATCTCTCGGCCTGCGATCTTACTGTCGTGGCCTTCTTGGTCAAACATAATGAAGGGAAAGAAACCCATGTGTACTACATCAGTCACACTCTACGCGACGCAGAAACAAGGTATCCTCAAGTAGAAAAATTGGCTTACTCCCTCGTGGCAGCTAGTAGAAAATTAAGACATTATTTTCAAGGACGGAAAATACAAATGATGACCAATCAACCTCTGAAAAGAATATTGCATAAACCCGACATGACAGGTCGGCTCACAGCATGGACTATTGAGCTCAGTCAGTTTCATATCGTGTACAAGCCTAGGACAGCAATGAAAGCCCAAGTCCTATCCGATTTTGTGACAGACTCCTCAACAAACGAGGTGCCCAATGAGTCCACGAGACCATGGACACTCTACGTCGATGGATCCTCAACAGCAGATTCTAGCAGAGAGGGCATAATTCTCTTAAGTCCAGATGGTTTTCGTGTACAGCAAGCAGTGAGATTCGCTTTCCAAGCAACTAATAACGAGTCTGAGTACGAGGCCCTCTTTGCAGGGATTAAACTCGCCACAGAGCTCGAGGTAAAAACCATCGACATCTTCAGCGACTCTCAGCTCGTGGTTAAATAGGTCACCGGTGAGTTCAAAACTCACAACGAAAAAATGCAAGCTTATTTCGAAAAAGCAAAAGCGATCCTTGAGAATTTTACCTCGTGGACATTAACAAACATGGATAGAGCTGAGAATCAGTGGGCTGATGCTTTATCAAAGCTAGCCTCATCGTCATCTACCACGTACAACGAACCCATTTATGTTGAGGAATTACTGGCCCCCACTATCAACGAGGTCGTGATGGGAGAAGTTTCGTCTCAGCTAGATTGGCGAACTCCATACCTCGAGTACATACTGAATAACAAGTTACCTGAGTCCAAAAATGAAGCAAAGATCCCTAATGTATAAAGTAAGGAATTATTGTGTGAAAGACGATAAACTTTATAGACGATCACTAGTACAAAAACTGCAATATGCATCTGTTAAAAAGGTCATATGCGTCTGTTTTCAGCAGACGCGTATGGAGGAGTCACATAAAGTATAAAGTATTTGCGTCTGTTCCGCAACAGACGTATAGAGGTATTTGCATCTGTTCTCAACAGACGCATAAAGTTGACCACAGACGCATAAAGTTGGACTTTATGCGACTGCTTAGGCTTAACAGACGCATAAGAGTTTTTACATCTGTATAGAACAGACTCGTAATGATTCAGAACAGACGCATAAACACAGCCTTTTTACGTCTGCTGTGACTAACTAGACGCATATTGTGTGTTTTTATAAAAAAAATCAGCAATATTTTTTGCCTGCCACCTGTTCACAAATCTTAAAACTAAAAGCTAAAGCTCATGAATAAAGGAAAAATTCAAATTTACAATGAAATGTTTCATAAGTTAACATCCAATAATTCTGGATAACAATCATTTTAGGAGCGGTTAAAAAGTCACTTGAGTTAACAGTGCAATATTTTCTAAAGTCATAAAATAGAACACTAGTCTAGCTATCTAGTAGCCAAATTCTAACTCCGATCAGCAACAAACTAAAAAGATAGCAAGATCGACAATGCAGCAGCAAGCCAGGCCATTCAGCAAAAATAGAGAATGAAGAGTATATTGAGAATATACGGACCTGGAAAATCACAATATGCAAAAATTAACTAAGATTGGCAAGCTGAAAAATCAATATAAAGGAGAAATATACAAGCATTTTGAATTAAAACTGAAAACTGCAAAAATTAGCAAACTACAAAAATGAAGAGTCAGAATTTTATTCCGTGAAAAGAAATACATTATTCCATAATACTATGTTCACTAAATATCGACTGCTTAAGTTATTAAGCACTGTATTCAGTTATATGTCTATATGATGTTCCATGCTTTTGTATATATTTCTAAATTATTGTTGGTTCATTATGTAATGTTATAATTACATGGTCTCATTATATATTAGTATATACTTACTGTTCACTAAATATCAACTGCTTAAGTTATTCATACTATAGTTATTCATTTAATCTTATTGTTCTCATCGGAAGGAAATATCAGTTCTCGATTGAGATTACAAAAATCAAGTTAAAAACTAATAAGTGTGATAGAATTTCTACAGTACCCATGACCATATGCTACTGCATTCCCGCCCAGATCGTGCTTGGTCAACATCCGCCATCGCTATGGGGTTCCTGCCTGGTCACCGCTTGGGGCTTGATGGGGATAATTGGAATAACAAGGGGGTGGCCTTTTGCTCTCATTTGAGCCACTGCACAATGCATGTAAAAATATGAAATTACAACAAATTCGTTAAGAACTAGTAAAAAAGAGGATGTAAAAGCTATAATTGATTATAAAAGTTTTAGGCATGTAACTTCAGACCCTGCAATTCACAAAGGAAAGCAGGGTATACCAGATGAAGATGATAACTAAAATAGATTTATTAATTGATTAAAACGATGGGCACTATTAGTTTTGAAATTTAGAGAGGGGGAATGGGGATGGAGAGAGAGTAGTTTGGCCCTAACTTACTATAAGTTGCTAGCAGAGGACTTCTTGTTATTTTATTTTTTGCCAAAGGACTTCTTGTTAATTAATATTGCAGTGGTCTAGCTTATTTAAGTTTTACATTAAACGGATAGTAACAAATTTAAGTCCCATAAACTAATAATTAAGAAAAGATACATCTAATAACTAAATCTCGTAAAAGGTCTTAGGGTAAAACACAAGTACTTACTACATCACCAACATTAATCCACTGCGGCCACTGCTGCAATAACTTATGATTAGGAACAATATCAACTACTTACAGACTAAACAAATTTCAGAAAAAAATGGGCACCACTTATAGCAGAAAGGAAACCTGCAGTCTTTGGCTCAATTTCCCTGGTTAAGTTATCTGTCAAAGCTTAAGTTATTTCTCGAAGATCTTAGTAAACTGAAACTATTTAGTGATTCTCCCTGGTTATAAAGAAAATAAAACTAACAGGAATTATTGAGCAGCAATATTGGAACAGAAGTATGCGTGTAAAATGGTACTAGTAGATGAAAAATCTGGAAGTGTGATTAAGATGAAAATTCTGCTCAGGTTCGATTACAACTAGTATTTTATAAATGGACAAGGAAATTTTAGATCTGGTTTCCATAAGAAACAACTATCAGGTGGCAGAAATGGAGACCAAAACCTCTGTAACACAACCTAAAGCTTTGTATATTGTATATTACACTCCCTAGGCTACACACCCAAAAGTTGTGCATCGATAAAAAGGTAGTAGGCTACTAAAAATTGAATACAAATCAACCTATACATGAGAACAATATCTATAGAAAATAAACTGGAAAAGGTGCAACACCTAAATTAAAATTACAGTGCCTACATATCCCACAAAAATTAAAATTACAGTGCCTACATATCCCACAAATGAAAGTTGCAGCACCTAAATATAGATGAAATCCAAAATTTAGCATAAAATATTCACGTCTATGTTAAAATGTTAATATATAGAATATACAAAGGGATTAATATGAAAGCATAAATCAACTAAATAATCGATGGCAAGAGATAGATTAATATGATAAAACACAGGAAGTTTGATCCTTTTTTACACTAATTAAAGGATATAGTTACCTAAAAACAACGTAGGGTGCTTTAAATAAATTAAGACTGTTTATAAACCATTCTCAACTCACCTCACACACCATTCATTCAATAGCTGCTTGAATGCACTGAACCATCCTTTGCCTCTCTGCTTCTGATTTAACAGGGGATCCATCTATATGTCTGATACAGTATTCCTGTTAATGAAATTTATATCGGTTTTTATAAATAAAAGAAAAAGATTATTTAAACGACTAAACCTTCGAAATAATTGCAAAAACAAATGCATATGCATAATCATTCAGCTGAAAATCACAAACCTGGTGGGCCTCTGCCCCTAAAGCGTCAACATTGCCATGAAAAACTACATACTGCATGTTTGTATACTCATTTGTAATCACATGAGTATGTTTTAAACCATTCTATTGTTATCGCTCTTTCTCTTTGCAATTGGGTTGAAATTTGAAGTAACAAGCATCCAGCCATCCAATACATCTTGTTTCAAGTCTTTTTCAATAGGAGAGAGAGAGTTTTTACTTAGCTGTTAGTATCTTTAATCTATAATGTTTAGCAAGTAGTAAAAATCTATTTTTGAATCAAGCTGTAAAAGTAAAACAGTACTGCTATACCAAAATGGAAATTGACAGCTGTATTTGAACATTATGAAAAAATATATATGAATGGAGAAAGCATGTCAGGATTTAAGAGTAAAATCGGCGACATATACATATACAAAATGATCAATAAACAAATATGTGTGATAATGAAAAGCAGAATTATACCTTTTATGCACAAATATGTGTGATCAGAAGTATACCTTCTACTTTTAGCATTTTCTTAACAGAATTTTATAAGCTAGAATGGGAAGAAAAAAGAAGAGAAACCAGACACACATGTGATGACCTTTTATGCATGCACTTCTTCTCAATTTTAATTTTAATTTAAGCGTATGTATTACTCTTTATTTAAAAAAATTGTAAAGTATTTATAATTTTATATGTACTTTTACTATTTACAAATGTTCATCTTTGAGTTGTCACAATCTCAAAATAAGCAGGTTACCCATCCTTGATTAAAAAAAAATATAGGTCCCAAACAAAGATTGAAAAATTATGAATTAGATTGTAAAATTCACATGATTTTGAGCTCTTCTTTAATTTATTTATTTATAATTTTACAGTGAAACAGTGATTAATCAACTGCATCAAAATTGATGAACACCAAGGAGCAGAGTATATAAATAGAAAAAGAAAATCAAAACTAAGATGTTGCGAGCAATCTCGCACATATGAAAATCCATTTCAAGAAATTACTTAGCTTGCAATTAGTTGTACAACTAATTATAATATACTAAACTTGAGACAAAACACTTTAAGCATAAACATACAGACAGTACACATATTTTATCCGAGTGAGAAGCATAATACAGACAATACACATATATACACACATGTATTACTGAGTGAGAAGCATATATACTAATAATACACACAACATACATGAAGATAGGGGAGAAGCATAAACATACAATGACTCAATAGAACTATACACACATATATAGGCACATACGTGAGAGAGATAGATAGAGGGAGAGGGAAGTTACCGGTATGACTGAGTGATGGAATTAAGGCTTCTCCGTGAATCAATCGCAGTCAATCGTAGAAGGAATTAGGGATTCTGTGGGAGTTTGTGAAATTGTAGAGCAGAGCTAAGAGTGGAGAAAAGGCCTTCAATATCACATTTCCAATATAAATGGTTCCAAATATCACAACTGAAAAAGTTGGCCCCAAATATCACTCCAACACACAGTATAGTCTAGTGTTTAATTTTTGGGGCAAAAAACGCTACTTCGTGTAGCGTTTTATATTTTTTTTAATTTTTTTTTAAAGAAACGTTAATGCGTTTAGCGTTTTGGAGAGAGAAGACATAGTTTAAAGTGGTGTTTTGGGGAAGACGCTAGATTAAGTTATGTTTTGGAGGGAGAAGACGCAGTTTAAAGTGGTGTTTTGGGGAACACGCTAGATTAAGTTGTGTTTTGGAGGGAGAAGACACAGTTTAAAGTGGTGTTTTGGGGGAAACGCTACACGAAGTAGCGTTTATGCTAAAAAAACTAAAACGCTACATTAGACTGTGTCTTGGAGTGATATTTGGGGTCAAGTTTTTGAGTTGTGATATTTGGGGCCATTTGTGTTGGAAATGTGATAGAAAGGGCCAATACCCCTAAGAGTGAGGGTGTAATACGCGCAATCGTGTTATTTGAAATTGGGGGTAATCTATTTTAAATGTATATGATATGATTTGTTTTCTGATTTTTTTTCAATTAATTATTGTTTATGTATCTGGTGTAAATAAACAAACGTATATAAACAAATATACTAATTGGGCCACTCATATTTTTTTATTACATTTATTTTATAATTTTTTTATTCACCTTTATACGTCTGTTAAAAAAGGTAAGACATATATAGTTGAACTATATATGTCTGTTGTAAAATAACAGACACAAAAAAATTTCCAACAGACGTATAAAACTACCTTGTACGACTCTTCAACCACAATAGACGTATAAACATGTCTCTTTATAGTATATGCGTCTGTGTAGTGCTCGACAGACGTAAAAAACTATTTTATGCGTCTGTTCCTCCTCCAACAGATGCAAATTGGAAGACGCATAAGGTAGTTATTGTACTAGTGGATCTATCGCTGAGCCACTACTTCGTTGATTAGGTCCGAAGGAGGCAGACACCGCTATGATTGAAGTTCATATGGGAATATGTGGAGAACACCTGGGTGGCAAAAACCTTTCTTTAAAAATCCTAAGGCAAGGTTTTTTCTAGCCAACACTCAAAAAAGATTGTGAAGAATATGTAAAAAATGCACTCCATGTCAACTGCATGCGAATGTCAACCATCGGCCTACAACAGCTCTTAACCCTGTGCTCGTGCCCTGTCTATTCTTCCAATGGGGTATCGACATAGTCGGACCTTTTCTGAAGTCAAAGAATCAAGTACAATATATTGTGCTCGCTATTAATTATGTTACGAAATGGGTGGAAGCCAAACCTCTGGCCAGAATAAGAGAGAAGGAGATGATAGAGTTCTTCATGGAATACATCATGTTTCTCTTCGGGGTGCCTAGGGTCGTGGTGACCGATAACGGGACACAGTTCGTAGGAGAAAAGTTTGAGAACACTCTCTCCGAGCTGAAAATCAGACACATCAAGTCATCAGTGGCATACCCATAAGCGAACGGCCTGGTCGAGGTCACGAATAGAACCATCCTCCAAGGCATAAAAAACAGAATAGAGGAGATCCTTCGTTGCTGGGTTAATGAACTTCCCAACGTACTTTGGTCATATCGAACAACTCCGAGGACCTATACAGGTGAAACGCCTTTCAGAATGGCGTACGGTACAGAGGCTGTGCTTCCTGTGGAAATAAGCTTGGGATCACCTCGCATCGAGGTTTTTGACCCAGAAAGCTCGGCTGAAGGCCTACTCCTCGATAATATTCTGATAGAAGAAATACGGGACAATGCCGAAAAGGCGTCAGTGATTTACCAGAACAAGACAGCGAAGTACTTCGATCAAAAGATTAAAACAAGGAATTTCCAGGTCAACGACCTCGTCCTTCGAGAATTAGCCGCATCGCAACCGACTTCAATCGGGAAACTTACAGCCCCATGGGGAGGCCCCTATAGAATCAAGAGGGTGGTCATTTTCAGAACCTACGAGTTGGAATGCCTCGATGGCGAGCTCATCAAAAATTCTTGGAACTGAATTCACCTTAGGAAATTCTATCAGTGAAGTTTGCTGGTATTCTATAATCGGGGGCAAGCCCCTACCATTCATCTAAAAATTAATCTAAGTGAAAAAGGGCTTATGTGAGGTCCTCACTTAGATTCCATTTAAGTTATTAATAAAATTGCCTCCGAATTTTATTTCTCCATTACGAAATTCAATAGCTATGATAGTAACACGCATTATTTCCTTGCAAGTTAAAAACGTCATGGAAACAGTGTAAAAAAGAGAGAGAGAGAGAGAGAGAGAGAGAGAGAGAGAGAGAGAGAGAGATAGACAACACGAGGCCCTCACTAAGACGTTCTTATATCACCAATAAAATTATACTCCATGTTTTTACTTCAAAAAGAAAATTGCCTTCATGCTTATTCATTATACCCTTTCCTTTGCTAATATAATGCAAATCAGATCACTTATATCCAGTATATTAGTTTCTCATAATTATAGGCATTGCAAAGGGAGAAAACAATAAAGAATCATAGACTCCATCTTGTATAGGAAAACCAAGAAAACCAAAAATCAGGGATAAAATAACCACACAGAATTACTACGAACGAAAACCAAGATAGTGGAGAAATCAAAACTACGACCCCATAAATAAAACATAGGAAATCAAGAAAAAATGAAGAAGAAAATGCAACCTAGAATAGCAATGGGAAAAACATATACCAGGCTATAAGCCAGGATAAAATCCCGTAGTTCGAATTAAAGCTCGCAAAACCTTAAAACAAATAAGTATCATTTAATCCCGGAAGCTACAATAAGACATTCCAAAATGATATCAAAATAATAAAACAAAAAACCCAAGTCGAAATATACAACTACTCAGGGCTTCCCCTGGAAAATCCAATAAAATTACAAACCAAAAGTTAACTTGCAGAATTCACAGGGCATATCCTGGTAAATAAGTTCGATAAATAATAATTAAAAGTTTTTCACAAACCAAACGAGGCATACCTCGCCTTCAATTATCTCCAGGAACTTCTCCATCGACAACGGGTGGCATAGTCTTGGCTAGGTCGGCAAAATAATCCTCGAAGGAGTGACCCGCGAGGTCAACCCCGATAGCTTTTAAATGATTATAGCAGTATCCGTACCCAACCCCAAGTGCCCTCTCCACATCGGCAACACCTTTTTCAACATCGACCTTCAAGGTAGCATTCTCGTCCATAAGCTCCTTCACTCTTTCTCGCTCACGACTTAAATCCTTCTCGAGGTCAACACATTTTCCCTGCTCCGAGTCAACAACAGCCTTAGCCTTAGTCAGCTCCTCAGTCAAACTGGACACTTTCTCCTTCAAAACACGGGATTCCTCTCTTAACAAAGTCTTATCGAAAAAATTCTTCTTTGCGGCTTCGATTTCCCGCTTCTCCACCTCAACACCTCGCTTTTCAGCGTCAGCAACTCGACCCTTAATCTAGGACAACTCTTGATCAACCCGGTCATTTCTTCAAAAATCAAAATCAGTCTTATAAGCATTAACAATGTGAGTCAAGTTGGACAAGAATTGCAAAAACAAAAACAAAATAACCATATAAACGGTACAAAAGTTTCTAATTTAGCTAAAAAAACTAGTTGAATGAAATAAGACCAAGGAAAAAAAGATACCCGACCACCACGCGTCAAGCACCTTTTCACAATATCGGCTCGAGACTTATCAACATAGGAACCCAAATCCTGGGGAAGATCGAACACCTGAAACACCTGTACAGGGGCATTTGGACCAGCCATCCAACGTTGATTCGGAGAAACTTCCACTCGAAAAGAAAAAATAGGGTCGGTCGGCTGCAAGATAGGAGACATTTCTGTCACCTCATTAATAACGGGACCCTTGGAAACATTCTCACGACCCGAATCCTCACACCTCCTTAAAACCTCGCGACACTCTCACGATCTCGGGAACGCTTCCTTTCGTGAAGGATCACGTCTTCAATAATCACAGGTCCACCTATCTCGTTCTCAACCCCAGTCCCAACAGCGACTTCAACACCACAAGGGTATACAGGCTTCAAAGCAACCCCACTTGTCCTCGTGGATGAACTACCCCAATGGCCTTCGTCGCAGTGGACTGTTTGGCTAGTAACATCAAAGCTCGATCCATTCTTTCTTTTAAACCACTCGTAAAAATAGCTTTCAAAGACTCAACTGCAACTACAAGAAATAAAAATGCATAGTCAAGCTACCACATAAACATCAGTTAATCATAAAGATATGAAAAAACATATAAACATTATGATTATGCTCTTCTAAAAATTTAGTATTCTTCAACTGACGAAGATCATATAACGGGCTCCGGCCTTGAAACGAATCTAAGAACTCATTGTCATATTCCTGCAGGCTCGCCAACTTAAAAATGACATCCAGTAAAACCCTCCCACAAAGCTTAACAAACTCCTGGTCGGGCCCGTGGAAGTACATCCATTTCCCATGGTATCCAGAGTTTGAAGACTTCACGTCTATGAGTTTGGGACGCCCCGACCTTTTATTAAAATAGATTTGACCACCAGAGTGCTTTATACCGTAAATTGAAACAAAAAAATGCAACAAAGGGATACGATCCAGTTCGGCACACCGAGCAATAAAACCACTCACCTAAGCAACCGAATTAGGTGTTAATTGGGCAATTCCACAACCTAAAGCTTCGTATATCGCTAGATGAAAATGGTGCATAAGGAGACGCAACCCGAACTCAAAATATATTAAAGGAATCCCGTGCATACCATACTCGGGCATTAACCAAACCGGGTCCTTGGGATCTGGTACAACACAACGCCATCCATTATCAAGATCGACCCACGAATGTAGAAAATCGCAATTGATAGGGCGGCTAGCATACGTACTCGTATAGGTTAAACTAGGCTTATCTGTAAACTCCTTCTTACCTTCATCTCTCGCCAATTGAACAACCTCTTCCCTCAAAGCTAAGGTTCTTGGACTTAAAGGTGTAGATTTTAGAAGAGTATTCACCTCAATGTCGTCTAAAAACCCCAAAGATTGAGTGGACATTATGTCCGGAAGCTCAAGATGGTCTAAGTCAAACGAATCGAAAGACTCTTCCTTAATTGGACATTTACCGAAATTTCTAGAAGGGATAGTACGGGAAGAGGATGAAGAAAATGAAAGCGAAATAGTAACTAAAACCGACTAAGAGAAACAATCCCACGACAATTCACGGCAGGAATAGCGACGGTGATTCGACAGTCATGAAAAGAAGAAAAGGGAAAGAAAGAATAAATAAACACCCTTACCTCTTGAAACGGGAGAAAATACTCCTAAAATCCTCTTGGATGCAAGTTTTGAAATTCGAACCGTCACCTCCAAATAAACTGCACATAAACTGAAAAACAGAGATATATATAGACAAAACTCCCACACGTAAAAGAAATATAAAAATACATATAACAATAAATAAATAAATTTCCAGCTATACAAAGCAAATCTAAAGATATTGCCAAAAACTAGGGGAGACAAATGTTGGGCCACGGTAATTAGCTTAGAAATAGTATATATTAGTGAATTGTGTTTAGGCCTAATTGAACTTAGTACGTAGTTAGGCTCATATGTACTCTATTCCCTTACTCTCCAAGTAAAGGGAGAGAGGGAGGAGGACCCACTTGGATCCCCTATAAATAGACTTGTACCTCTTTACTTGAAAGATGATGCAACTTTGTAGAAAAGAGAGTCTCTTATTTATTGTGAGATTAATTAATAAAATATACCTTTTGATCCTTGTTTCATTATCATTATTTATTCGACTCCCATAATATCTCACTATCATCAAAAAGCTTACCGGTACTTTCAGTGGCTGCAGGTTTTCCTCATGTACCTTTGGAAAATCAGCAACAACGGCGGATTCATAGTTGACAGAAATGGATCTTATCCATCCTGTGAGAATTCTGTAAGGTACTTCCTTACATAGAGACCTATGCTTCCATCTATGGGTTTTAAATGTAGTGTTTCAATCATATCTATGTTCTATCCATAATTGTAAAAAAATCTGTTTATTCATTGCTATTGGTTGCTTGAAAATTGTTAGAGCTTACTTTGTTAAACTTCCTTTAGGACTAGCTAGTCCCAAGAGTTTCAAGCTAGCTTTCACACATTTAGGGGTTTTTTTTTTGTGCGGATTTGATTTCGACTGTAATCTAAATTTAAATCCAACTTGAATTTTGTAAGTTGGCACATGAAATTTAAGTAAAGCTAAAAAGATCCGAACTTCTAAAAGATCCAAGTATATATGTATATTCAGTGCGTCGGTCCAAGTTGTATTGTTGCTTTCAAGGTTAAGCAAAATTCAAGCCTATTTTTGACTACTATACACTGTGAATCATTTATAGATGCATTCTTAGTATCATACGAAATCACAAGATTTACTTGAGGCTTATGAAAATATTGCAATTATATATATTAAACCCAGTCTTGGATCACAAAAGTTCACATTTTAAAAAATTATGGATAAAGTCTAAATAAAAATCCAATTTCAAAATATAAAAAAAAATCTGAAATAATTAAATTTACTTTAACAGAATCTAAAAAATTTAATATTCCAAAAATATTAAAAAAATACTAGCATGGTGCTACCTTTAAAAAAATTCATGAATTTTTTTTTAAATAAAGTTATCTATCTATAAAATCTTATTTACATTATAAATGTGTTTGGACCATTTGTATGGACCATTTATGTAATAAGTTTACAATATGGTATACATTTAATTGTGGGTTTGATAATCCATCAAATTTTAAGAAGTCCACAACAAATCCACAACTCATCTGCTTAACTAAAAGAATCTAGATTGTTCTAGAATATTAGTAAATAACACGTGCATGTGTAAACAAGTTGTGATAAAATGTTGAGATTGTTCACTCTAACATAACAAAGGATAAACAAATATTTGTCTCAACAAAAAAGGGGTCATTTGTTTAGCTAGCCTCAAACACCCAATTTTGTTCCCCTCCAAACACAGCGGCAACTCCACTCAGTAGATACAGTCCCAGAGCTCTAATAATTAGCTAGCATCGCTTATCGAGATTTAAAGGTAACATTTTACTCTTTTTAATGTGAAGTAGTGCCTTTAGTTATCTGTCTTTTACCAATTTAGAGATATTATTTTTGATTGAAAATTCTTGAATTATGGCTTTGCCGTTTATGCATTCCATCCGGTCATGATAGTGTTACTTTCAAATTTTGAAGAACTTGTATGAATTTGTTTAAATACATGTGTGTATGTATGGAGTCCGAGCTAGAAATTGTAAGTCAATGGGATAAATTGTTTTTCAATCACTTATTTGGTATTGGTTAATACTGTAACAATAATTTTGATATATATTACATAAAAAAAAGTTTTTGATTTATATTTATTAATAAAATTATAGAAGTTCATAGATATAATTGAGTTCTTGATTTGTGTTTTTAAGCCGTGTTCATTCATGATTTTGAAAGAATATTCTGGATTTTTTAAAATTCAAGTTTATTCAGTTTAGATTTTAAATAATCCATCAATATACAAAAGGTGTTTAATCAAAATTTTTTAAAAAAAATTAAAATTATAAGGTATTTATTAAGATTTTAAAATCAGCTTGTATTCAATCAAGATTTATTCAATGGTATTCAAAAAGTCATGGACTTTTTAGTTTTATATAAATTGATGAATTTTTATAAATTTGTTAGTAATTTTATATTTTAGAAATTTGAAATTCTATAAGATTTCAAGAATTTTACTAAAATAAGCAAGATTTTACATGAATTTTATATTTCACATTAAACTCCACTAAATTTTACTTAGAATTTTTTTCAAGAAACCTAAAAGGCACACTTTAAATTAACAACAATATTTAAAATTTTACATAATCGGCTAAAATCTTTCTTTAAATACACATGTAAATTATATTTAAACATTAATCAATATCTTTTCATCCCCCACACCCCCCGTCCCTAGTGTGTATATGTTATGGTCATTCATGAGCAAATGTCGTGTGTTATTGACTTCAAAGTAGATTTTCTCCTAGGAATAGGCCCTGAATGTTGCTCTGGTTGTGTTTTCACAGCTGTTGTTTTTCGTGAGATAATTAGGATAATATTGAAACACAATGGCATGCTCAAAGTACGATTTTCCCGAGGAGATGACTATGGAAATACTTAAGAGGGTTCCAGTGAAGTCATTGCTGCGGTGCAAGTCTGTTTGCAAGTCGTGGCTCTCTGTTATCTCCGACCCAGAATTTATTAAAACTCACTCTTGCTACCAACAGATTTTGACCAAAAAGGAACCTTCACTATTGATGATTGCAAATTCAGGATTTTATGCATTACCTCCACTAGTCTCTCCCGACTTTAAGTGTTACCTGTATGAGCCACACCGCTTCACAGTTGTTGGTTCCTGTAATGGTATTATTTGTCTGGTATACGATATAAACTGTTACCTCTGGAACCCAGTAACCAAGAAGTGCAAGGAAGTTCCGAAATTTCCTCGTAGTCAAAAGGCTTTCGTGCATGATCAACATGCAGGTAATCTAGCCTTTTATTTTGATACTATCTCCAGTGACTACATGGTTCTTCGGCTTTTTTGCGAACAAACAACTACTGGTGAGTTACCAGTTTTGCAGCTATATTCGACAAATACTGATTCATGGAAAGAGATTTACGTTCATGACACATCCCCAACAAAAGTTATGTCTTACCCATATCTAAAACTTGGTCCTGTTATAAATGGAGCGATATACATGGGTCGTAAGGAGTATGTAGTTTCGTTTGATTTGCACACCGAGGTGTGTACGGTGGTCCCAACCCCTAGTTCCATGGTAAGATACTCGGATATTTTGGATTTTGAAGGTTCTGCTGCTGTCTTCTTTGGATCCAGATGTAAAGTATCAGAAATTAGTCTATGGACATTAGATAATGTTCAAGGCAAGGTCTCTTGGACTAAGAAGTTTAATATTGTTCAAGATAACATGGGTTGGATATATTCTTGTTTGGGTTGTGGACTGCTTTATGGAAGAACAAGAGGAGATATTGCTGTGTTTTTCATGTATGACTATAGAAAGAAAGACTTCAAGTATATACCACTTTCGGATTCGAGACTGAAAACATTCCTTACGTACACAGAGACACTTGCTTCAGTCGAAGGGCTAAATCATGAATCATATGAGTTCCGGAAAACTGTTTCCTTGATATAGTTCGATGTTTCAAAATTTGTTATTAGGGGTGTTCTGTTAGACATATATTAAAGTTTTGCTCTATGATTGGTTCAGGAGTTTTTATTTTGGTTTGTTGTATCTGCATTCTCATATGCAAATTAGTTTATTTGCTTGTTTCACTTTATGTGTTATTGTTACAGTTAAATGTTCCAAAACTTGCTATTGGGTATGTTCTCTTAGACATAAATTGGAGTTTCTCTCTTGATTAGTTCAGGAATTTTATTTTGGGTGTATTATAACCTGCATTCTCATATGCAAGGTCTTGTTTCACTTTTTGTACCCTCGCTATAGTTGGATGTTTTAAAACTTTTTGTTGGGGGTGTTCTGTTTGACATATATTGAAGGAGTTATGTTTTGGTGTATTCTAATTTCTACCTACATTGAAGGGCGGACTCACACATATGGTCTCGGGTGGGCCATAGCCACTAGAAATATACAAATTTTTACTTTTAATACATAAATTTTTACTTCTTCAAAAATTACTCTTTGGTAATGTCTGTTAAATATTTTAACAGTTTAGTCCGGTTGAAAATTTTCAAAAATCATATATGGTTTCATACTGTTCCAGTTTTGCAATTGGAGATTCCGAACAAGTTTCTTTTTTCATTAAGGCCACTATTCATAAAAAGAAGTTAGCACTTGAGAAGTTCTATTGGATTTAATATTAATTACATATAAATAAATTGTGGGTGCACTAGCTGCTACAAATCCGAACTTGCATAGCGTTTTGTACACCTTGCATAGTGCTTTTAAACGCTATCACAACAAGAAAATTGCTATCATACAACACCATTCACACAACGGTTAAACAAATACCCGTTGTCCTGAAAAAACAAACAATGGTGAATGTTTTGTCCTCGTAAAAGTGTTGTCGAAGTCTTTCTATGACAACTGTGTTTGTTGTTATTTGAAACCATTGTCTAAGCGGTATGCTGTGTGGAACCTTTTAATACAAGTGTGTAGTACCGTTGTATGTAGACAAATTCATATTATCTTCAGAAAACGCTTTTAGATAAAGCCGTGGTGTAAGTTAGACAACTGTTTATTGGAAGTATTGTTGTATGGAACATCAGACAATGTGTTTTAAATACCGTTGTCAGAAGGAAAGTTGATAGACAATGGTTATTAGCATTGTGAGATAAATGGGTTTCATACAACAGAGCAGAATACCATTGTTTGAACATCCTATTTAGAAGACGGTTATAAACATTGCTAGAATAACTGTTGTCTGTTTAGTAAGGATAGAAAAAAAAATGACATGTACATATTACATCCCAACACAAACCAAACCAATAATCAGCCAATTCCAACAGATTTGCAAACTAAAAATCAACCAACCAAGAGACTAGCAAACCAAAAATACTCAACCAAATTTGGTAAACCAAATACTTCCGTAAATTGACAAGTTAGTCCAATCGGACAATACACAAATCTCATACTTTGACAAATTGACAAAATTCATTAATCGGAATAGAAGTAATGATACAATACAGAGCTACTAGTTGGTAACAGAGCATATATGGCACCAACTCTATTAGACAGTTATGGAGTACTTTTACATTACAATCGAAATGAGTTTGGTGTAGTACTAGTACCACCAGCACATTACAATTTGCTTCTTGTCTTTGGTAATATCCTGCTGCGTATCCACTCTTTCCAAGGTCTTCTTTTGACACCGTTAAATCTGCATAAACATAAAATATAGCATTAACCTTAATTTGGAGAAGTTTGATAGAGCAAAAAAAATTAAGGTGTATAATCTATAATAGATATCATCTCTCCAGAGTCCTCTTGCTGCAGTCGATGGTAGCCATACTTGTATGTCCTTCGAATGATTATTTTAGCTATGGTAAAATCATCATCTATTATAAAAAGAGACATAAAGTCGAAACAATCATAACTTGAGAAGTCAAAATTCAATTAGATGATGATTTTACCACGGCTAAAGTAATCTTATGAAGGGGTTCCTTTAGATGAAACTTGTGATCAGTAGAAGTACATCTAAATAATACGAGTTTCACATAAGTCAGCAAGTCAGCAGTACATGGAGTTAAATATTTTGAAATAATTGAACTTCAATCCAATACAATGATATATATTACCATCATGGAAGTTGAATCCATTCTTCTTCCTCCCGCATATAACTAGATTTTTCCTCATCAAGTTCGTCAACATTGGGGAATATTGGCACGTGCAGCTCATTCTCAAGTTCTATTTCTACCGATCCATCATTTTCATCATCACATTGGTCATAATATTTTTTTTCTGGTAATATCAACACAACAGACCAGTGTTTTTCGAGAGGATCATCAATGTAGCAGACTTGCTTAACATGTTTCCCTAGCACAAAAGGATCATTTACAAAACCTAATTTGTTTAAGTTAACCAATGTATATCCCAAGTCATCTAGCTTAACCCCTTTGTTCATATCTACCCAATTACAACGAAATACAGGGACTCTAAAGTTGTTATAATCTAACTCCCATATACTTGTTATAACTCCATAGTAGCTATGTGAAGTATGTTCAACAGTTTTATCTTTACGGACAACCATTAATGCATCTGCAACAACACAAACACCACTACACTGAACCTGTCAATTATCATCGCGCTCCTTGGTGCTATAAATAACACCATTGATTTTATAACCGCTGAATGTAGGAACAATCTTGTTAGGCCCTTCTGCAATCTTGTTATTATGGTCATGCAACAATTCTGATTCAATCTGTCCAAAATTAAATTGATTTAAACTAATTATTCGATACAAATAAATATTATAATTATAATTTTATAATTTGTAGAATGTGTAAAAATATTATATATTCTTTCGATCTCCATATTTATTAATTTTAACTAAAGTAGGAAAATTAAAGTAGAAAAACTAAAGTAATATATAGACTAATTTGATTACTGTAAACATATTTAATTAGTTTTTTTAACCAAATAAAAGCTTACCTTTTTCCGAAACCATTCGGGGAATTCATCATTTTGCTTGTTTTTTGTCCAGACTTGGTCATTTTCATGTTGCTGGTATCTTGTCATCAAAGTTGCCATATGTTCACTACAAGTAAAATCAATTACATTAATATTTTAATCAAAATGAAAAAAAAAATAAGGAAATAACACACACACACATGTCAGTAACTTACTCAAAATATGGCCTAACGTCTTTGCTATTTTGCAGAGAACACAAGTGTGCTAGGTGCAAGTCCTCTTTTCTCGGCTTTATCATTGTCGCACCAGATAAGGTTCTGCTAATTGCATTCTGCTCATGCCCAGCATTTTTTGGCAATCCTATGGTAGCTTCTTCAAAATTCACCAAACATTCAACGGCTTCTTCGGCAACATATGCCACGGCAATACAACATTCGGGATGAGCCGGGTTTCGTACATATCCCTTAATCGCCTTCGTATATCTCTCGAAAGGATACATCCAACGTAGAAATATTGGCCCACAAAGATTAACCTCTCTCACAAGATGAATTGAGAGATGGATCATCACATCAAAGAGCGAAGGAGGAAAGTGTTTTTCCAGCTGGCATAATGTTTCCACCAACTGAGATTGCATTTTTTCCAATTTATCTACATCGATGACTTTACTGCAAATTGCCTTGAAGAAATGGCAAAACCTTATTATTGTGTACCTGACTTGTTTTTGCAGTACCGACCGAATTGAAATTGGAAGCAAATGATGCAATATCATGTGACAATCTGAGATTTCATTCCAACAAGCCGAAGATTTTCCATATTTACCAGATTCTTGATATTTAAACAAAATCCATTCGGTAACTTTATTTTAAGAAAGGACGAGCAAACTGTTCTTTTTTCTGCATTCAATAAGTTCCATGATGCCAACGGTACCTTCTCTTTCTTTCCGTGAGTTTTTGGCCTCAGCTCTGTTCTTATTCCCATTTCAGCCATATCAAGACGGACACATTCCCTACCTTTTGTCTTTCCTGGAATATTTAGCAAAGTTCCAAATAAAGCTTCGCATATATTTTTCTCGATGTGCATCACATCAAGAACATGCCTAACTGGCAAAAAACTTCCAATACTCAAGTTGGAAGAATATGGAAACCTTCTTCCAAACGGTTGAGCTTCACCTTTCTTCCATCGAGGTTGACATTGTGTCTTACCAAAGACATGGACCTTTAGATGTTGTACTCTTTCAAGAACCTGCTCTCCAGTTAACGGAATAGGAGCAACCCCTTTCTCCACACTGTTATCAAAAGCTGATTTTTGCAAAATCAGGCCACTTTTAGTCGACATCCTTCCATGTTATCGAGTTAGCCGGATGCCTCATTTTACCATCTATTTGTCGCTCGGTTTCATGCCAAGTCATGACTTTTACAATTTGAGGTGTATTGAACATATTTCTTAATCTTGGTATCAAAGGAAAATACCATAAAACCTTAGCAAGGACTTCTTCTAGTTCCTCTCCTTTCTTATTCAATTTCCATCTAGAGGCCTTACATATGCGACAAGTAATCTCATTTTCATCTATCTGGCCACGATATAAGAGACAATTATTCAGGCAGGCGTGTATCTTTTCATACCCCATTCCTAATGCACATAAGGTTTTCTTCGCTTCATTGAAGGAAGAAGGGAGATTGTTTTCTTCCGGAAGCAAAGTCCCAATGAATAACAGAACTTCAGAGAAACATGAATCAGACATACCATGTTTCACTTTCAAGTTGAATAACTTAACCAAAGCTTTCATCTCAGTGTAACTCTCACATCCAGGATACAGAGGTTCATGCTCACCTTTCACCAGGTCTATGAAATCTGAAAAATCTGAAGAAATATTATCATATTCACCGTTGGCTTCACCCATTGTTTTGGAGGGTTGATTAATAGATTCTGAATTATCGGTTTCATCTAGTATAGGACTTTCTACCAAATTTTGCTCCCCATTCCAAATCTAACGTGTATACGTTTCATCAATTCCATACTGAAAAGGATGGCTTTTAACAATCCAAGCCTTCCATGATTTGCTATGTGCGCACTTCGTGCATAAACAACATATTTTTTCTTCATTAAACCCATTTTCAAATGTAAACATTAATAAGTCATCCACCCCTATTTTAAACTCTTTTGATCTTCTATCAGCTGTTAACCATGATCTATCCATCTTTTTATATGAAATAACTATAGACGTCAGAATAGAACCTCAAATCCAACACGAAACGTGCTTACAACCATCACCATCAGAAAAAAAGTGACATACATGGTTATTATGGTGTCAATAGCAGTAAAACTCATGGAGCTCTAAAGTGTAAGTGAGTCACACACACAAGACAATACAGTAAAGAAATATATAATGTTAAGTTGTTAACTAAATCGTAAAGTCCAAGGCCAACTGGTATATTAATCACTAAAATTTTGCAAAAACAGAGTCAATATTAATTAAAATAGGGTGTACAACCACCAAATTGAGCAAAAACAGAAGAGAGTACTATTTCCCCCAAATTATTAAACATGAACCCTAATCCAAATTATTAATCAATCAATGCTAATTGAAGTGTAGAAACATCAAAACGTGTTCATCAAAATGAATTCATTAACACAAATGAAATTATTAACATATTCAAAATGAATTTACCTAAAATGAAATTAATGGAGGTCTTGAATCCGTGAAACTAATGGAGGTCTTCATGTCAAGAAGCCCGAGGCACATATATATACTCAAGCCGATGATTCGCTCAGCAGCAGCCTCGAACCAACAACAAGATTTTGCAGTGAATAATACTAAAATTATTTTAATGGAGGTCTTCAATCAGTGATTAATGGTTTCTCAAGAAGATGTTGAGAGAAAGTGAGCTAAAAGAGAGAGAAATTGAAAAAGTGGAGGAGAAAGTGAGCTAACAAAGAGGGAAAGTGAGCTAACAAAGAGAGAAAGAGAAAAAATGGATAGAAAGAGAGACAAGCTCGATAATTGTGTTCTTATTCGAACACAATTATTGTAAATATGAGTTCTTTATTTCATTTGTTTATTTTGTTTCGTTAAATATTTTATATATTTTAAAATTATTTTTTCCATTGAAATCGGTAGTATTTATTTATTTAGTATGGTGTAGTTTGGTGTATTTAGTATTTTTTCAATTTTCAAAAAATTTCAAAAATTTAAAAAAAAATTAGATAATTATCAAATTAATTTCAAAATTTATAAAAAAATACGAATATTTAGTAGTTTACAACCCGTGCAAGACATATTTAGTACTTATAACAAATTATCTACGAATACAAATTAATTATTTTTAAAATTACGTAAGTACTAATATTTTTAAAATTTACACTACAAATTATTATTTTTCCAAGTACTCGTTTTCAACATCCGAGTAATCGTCCGTGTACTCGGTTGATCACCGATTTTCGAGCACTCGTCCGAGTACTCGTCTGAATAGAACCCTAAGCCCTAAACCTTAAACCCTAAACCTTAAACCCTAAACCCTAAACCCTAAACCCTAAACCCTAAAACCTAAACCTTAAACCCTAAACCTTAAACTTTAAACTCTAAACACTAAATCCTAAGTCAAAACCCTAATCAGCAATTATCCAATTAATCAGTAAAAGGTGTCTCTATCAATTAATACCGATTTCCGTCAAAACACTGGATAATAGTCTTCATTGTGCACTTGTAAATTTGTAAAATCAATATATATGAATAACTGATCGATGTAAGTTTGCAATAAAAGGTTAGAAATATTCGAATATGAAAAGTTAAACTTCTTCCAAATTATATCGTTCATATGTTAGACTCATCCGAATAAAAATATTGGAATTGTAGGATACGATTATGATAGACTCGTCCGAATAAATAAATTGAGATTGTAGGATACAATAAATTTCATTTCTATTGAGAATGTGGAATTTTATATCGACATCGAATTTTTTGATAATTAAAAATTTCAGTTAACAGACAACGGTTCGGAACAAAACAATTGTCGGAAAGAGCATTACACAACAGTTTTGGTGGAAAACCGTTGCTCAATTACATATTAGACAACATTATCAGATAACGATTTATTGTCGGAACTGTTGTTAAAGAGCTTTTATAAAAACGGTTTTGAGACATAACAATCGTTGTACGTATATTTTCAAAAAGTTGTACATTTTTTTGGGAGATTGTTGTTTGACTTTTATTAAGAATTAAAAAATATATATTTTTTGGGATTAATCTGGATCGTTAGATTAAAATCATATCTGCATCTCAGCCGTTCATTTGATTTTTCATTTCCCCCTCTTTTTCCGCCCCCCCCCCCCTCTTTTTTTGTCTCCCCCCTCTTTTTTCAGACTTTCCCCTTTTTTTTCTAACTCCACTTTAATAACGTAAAAAACAAACACTTCTCCCTTTTATTATATTTTCTCTCTTTCAAACAAACACTTTTCTCTTCTCTCTCACTGGCGATTGTCATCTCTCTCACTGTCAAACTGGTACGTTGTTGATTACAAACCATTTTATGAAACCCTAATCAGATTTGGGGGTTTTTGATTTTCATATTACAAACCTTCATCCATTTTTAGGGGTTCTTGATTTTCACATGTTCTTAGCATAAAACTCCCCTTTATAACCTTAATATTATATTTTTGATTTATTTGGACCCTAAAACCCCATTTCTAATTTGGGGTTTTTGCTTTTTTGGTGATGTTTACAAAATCCCATATTGTTTATATGCTTGGTGATGTTTGTTGAGTGTTCACTAGTAGAAAACTGGCCTTTTACGTCGGTTAAATAGGTCTTTTACGTCGGTTAAATGGCGACGTATGGGCTGGCGACGTATAAGGTCAGAGTCTTATACGTCGGTTAAAAAGGCGACGTATATTGTACCCTTTTACGTCGGTTCTTCTAAACAACCGACGTATATTGTACCATTTTACGTCGGTTCTTCTAAACAACCGACGTATATTGTTATCCTTTTACGTCAGTTCCTCTAAACAACCGACGTATATTGTTATCCTTTTACGTCGGTTCTTCAAAACAACCGACGTATAAGGTCCAAAAAATTAAAAAAAAAATAATTTGTTTATTTTAATTTTTGACCTGAATTTACAAATCAGAAATGTTTCTAGGAGATACATGGAGAGGAGTAGCTAAAGAATGTATTTAAAATATAAAATTGATCAGTATATTATCCAAAAAAAATATTTACAAATCAAAGCTCTACGAGTTCTCTAGCATTACAACGAATACAATGCACAAGTGGGTTCATACTGAACTTGCATATAAGTGGTATTAGTGATACTAGAAATGTTTTTAGTCTTTTTTGTTGCGCATCCAGATTATGCCCTGTGATTATTAGCAAAAACAGGATACTCTCTCCTCTTCGTTACATTGTTTGCACTATTAGTATTTCTTGCTATTTTCGGAGAAACTGGCCAGAGGCCACAAGTCACAGCCATGTCTTCTGGCGGCTGCAATGCTTCAAGTGTTTCAATGATTTGAAGCATTTTTGGCCTATCTTTCGGATTTGAACTCACACACTGTAGTGCCAAATTTGCCAATTTTTTTGCTCCTTTGACCGAATATTGTCCTAAAAGCTGTGGATCTATGATGTAATGTAGCATCTGACTGCTAATTAAGTATGGTTTAGACCAATCGACCAGGTGCTTTCCCGCTCTCGTTCTCTCCATTGCTCTTCATCCTGTCAGTAGTTCAAGTAGAACAACTCCAAAGCTATAGATATCGCTACTAGTTGTCAAGTGTCCTGCATAATTGGTGTTGATTGAAATAAAATATTTGAATATAACATAGAACAATGTAATTCATTCTGTTTTCTAAATACGGTGCTAATATATTTAAAGACTAGTTACCTGTGCTGACATATTCAGGAGCTGCATATCCACGAGTACCCATAACACGTGTATCGACATGTGTATCAGTTCCTTGAGGTCCCAATTTTGCAAGTCCGAAATCCGACAATTTTGCATTGTACTCCTGTGCATAAAGTCAAAAACAAAACTTCGTTGGACATACATTATGTTTCATCGTCATTTGACTGAATATGCATACAGACATATACAATGGCGAAACAAAGAGAAATGGATCCTCGCGGTTAATAAAAACAGACATACAGACATATTTTAATAAAAATAAAACAGGACCATAATAAGTTTAATTCACTAAAATCGAACTCAAAGAATCTAGCTTGGTGCAACATTAAATTTCAAGTTGGCACACTTGTATGAAGCAGTAACATGTTACCTAATATATGTCAAACTAGACAAGATATTAGAGACTGACTAATTGTTTTTCCAGTTCTTCTGTGTCTGAACAATAATAGCACAGAAACATAGGGGTGAGATATACTTGCGCACAGACAAGTGACAGCTTCAAAACCAAGATAATAGAAACAATTAGCTGTGCTAAGAATCACAGTGCTAATGTTTGATCTCAGGGAAGGGAAGAGTGTTCAGAAATAAGTAGAACATATAGTAAAAAACAAATAAATAACAGAACTTCTTAATTATTTATTTAATTTGTATACTTCACACTGGAAGCTACTATGCACCAAAAGTTAACTATAGCTACTATGCTCCCTATTTGCTCGAGCCTCTAGCTCTTCAGCCTGAAGGTAAAAAAGTTGTCATATAAATAATTCAGATTATTGACATATATTGTTCATCCATTACCTGTTGAATACATAAAGAAATAGCCCATTCAGCTTTCTTCTGTCTTTCTATACTGATTTTGGCTTCTCCTCGTTGCAGCTTGATTGCTTTCTGAGCTCTTCCTAGTTTCATTTTCACTGCTTCAACATTTTCTTCAGCGCTCTGATTTTGACAGTTGTATTTAGGACATCAATTGTCTCGAAAAGTCCCAAGCAGGAGTTATTTTCTACAGAACAAAACCAACATAGAAGGTATATTTTGTAAATAACAATAGTAATATCGAATTACCATAGTTTCTGCTAAGTCTTGATCCTCTTTGAGATTGTTATAAAGGATGCTGTTTGCCACTTCACCATCTTGTTCATCTTCATTCGATGATGACAGTTGATTGAAATAGGTTTCGATTTCTTCCACATACTTCTCCCACTGATTAGACGAATCAACGGTTGTTAGTTGTGAAGGCGAGCATGGAGGACTTTTTCCAGTACCAGAATTGTCCTGAAACATTTTACCAAAACAGCCCTTGAAACTATAAACTTCAATTATTAATATTATTAGTACATTGTTAATTTGATGTTAACAGAATAAAATTTCATTATAGTTATTACAGATTGTCCTCCCTGAGTTATATATTTAAATACGTATTTTTATTTGAAAATATTTAAAACGAAAGCATATTAAGTAATGATGTGATGAAAAGTATACTAACTCTTGAACATATGATTTTCCAAGCTTCCACGTGGCATGAACTCATAAACAAGAAGTCGTTCTTCATCTTCGCAACAGTATCCAATCAATTTGACCGAGTTTGGGTGCCTCAGCTGTCCCAGAAATATCACCTCCGCCTATAACAAAGAAAAAACTTGTTTTATATCCCCCATCTCCAGCAGGTCGGGAACCAAAGTTACCCCGTCTAGAAGGATGTCTTGGTGAATGAGACCCTGCACCTCCTACTGGTCTTGCGTCACGGTTATTTCCCCGAAATGGAGCTGGCTCTCTAATAGGCATCTCCATCGCAGGCGGTTAATTAGTTATCTCTCTCACGCAATTCATCAAACACCTGCAATGCATAATCCAACAACTGAACTTTAACATACATATCAATCAAACTAACTCTAACACACAAACAAATTGGATAGTAGAGATGTTGATTTTACCTCTAACACACAAACAAATCGATTATCACACACAAACAAATCGATTAACACACACACACATAATCGCGCACATATATATATATATATATATATATAGATCAGAGGAGGTAGAGAGGAGAATAAAGGGAGAGAGAGAGAGAGAGAGAGAGAGAGAGAGAGAGAGAGAGAGAGTTCGAACAGAGAAGAAAGGAGAAAGAGATTCGAGCGAGAGACAGATAGAGAGGGAGAGATTGTGCAAAAGAGATTGTGGAGAAATGAGAGAGAAGGGAGAGATGTCGAGAGAGAGGGAGGAGAAGAAGAGGGCAGACAGAGAGATTTGGGTCGATCGAGAGAGAGAGATTTTGGTAGATCAGGAGATAAAATTTAAACAAAAAAGATAGTTAAAATATATGTTTAAGAGATTTAATTCAATCCAACGGCTCAGATCTTGTTAATTCAATCCAGCGGGTTCAAAGTAATCTGAAAGAAGCACAATCCTTGTGCTTCAATGTTACCCAATAATAATGTGACACGTGGCAACTTCTAATTTCTTTAATTTCTTTAAAGGTTTTATACGTCGGTTATATTAAGAGCGACGTATAAAGTAGTATTATATACGTCGCCTTTCCTCAACCGACGTATAAAGTAGTATTATATACGTCGCTTTTTTCTCAACTGACGTATAAAGTAGCATTTTATACGTCGCCTTTCCTCAACCGACGTATAAAGTAGCATTATATAGGTCGCTTTTTTCTCAACAGACTTATAAAGTAGCATTTTATACGTCGCCTTTCCTCAACCGACATATAAAGTACCATTATATACGTCGCCTTTTTCTCAACCGACGTATAAAGTAGCATTATATACGTCGCCTTTTTCTCAACCGACGTATAAAGTAGCATTTTATACGTCGCCTTTTCCTCAACCGACGTATAATATGACTTTATACGTCGGCGTTTTGTTCAACCGACGTAAAAAATTTTAAAAATTGACCTTATACGTCGCCTTTATGCGGAACCGACGTATATAACTACTTTATTCGTCGCCTTTGGCCAGAACCGACGTATAAGAGGCGACGTATAAGGTCAGTTTTGTACTAGTGGTTTATTCGAATACATGCATTTAATTTTGCATCTTTATATGCAATTTTGGTTATAAGATTTTGCATGCAAATTGTGGCTTTCTTCTGTGTTTGTTGAGTGTTTCTCTTCTGTGTTTTAAGTGTTAATTACTTCTCCATGTGTTATATTTTGAGTGTTTTTGTATGTTTGTACTGTTTACATATTTTTTTATTTTGCATGCAAAGTGTAGGTTTTAGTGATGATATGCCTTCTTTTAATACTAAGAGTTTTAATATTTTGATTGAAAATGTTAATTGGAATTGTTGATGCTGATTAATACATTGGCTTTTATACAAAACTGAATTTGTGATTTTGCGGATTCTTTTAAGGGTTGTCTATTTGTCCTATAAATTAGAATTGTCATGTCAAGCATGTCACATGTACTTATTCATTGTTTGTGTGTTGTATAGATTATGGCTAGTCCGAAAAAGAAAACTGAGTTAAAGAAGAAAGCGTCCCAGAGGATAGTGATGAAGAAGAAAGAGTTCAAGAAGACCAAACCATCTTCATCCCATCCATGTACCTTGAATGTGATTAAGGCTTTAAGAAAGACGAGGTCTTTGAACAACCAGACCCCCATTCCAACCCCCACTCCGTCGTGCTCTTCCCCAATATCTGTGAAGAAGAAGCCCATATCTGAAAAATTACAAAAATAAATTTTGAAGAAAAGGAAACGGGGAAAACATGTTACCATGCCGAACAATACTCAAGGACTAAAACTACTTAAGCAAGGCTGTGTAACGATGCATCGAATTTTGAGACGCAAGATCATGGGGATCAAACTGACTGTGACTTTTAATGAAAAAGGAGAGCCATTTGGTGATGAAGCGATAGAGATGCAGTCCTATATTGGAGTTTTGGGAAGAACCAAACCACCAATCTGGCATGATAATTGGAAATGTGTTCCTGGGGAGATAAAGACGAAGATTTGGGACTGTGTGCTGGTCAGACGAAATTGCAAAGTTCAGTTTTTTTGTACTATCTATTCATTTCATTACTTACATCTCTTAACTTTTGTTTTCCTGTTTATGTATGTAGATGGCTTTTGTTTTACCTCCGTCCGCCAAGAAGATGGTTATACAATCAGTCGGTCGCAGATGGAGGGAGTTTAAAAGTCGGCTGACCAGAAATTAAATTCTTCCTTATCGGGAGCAACCTGAAATGTTGGCCCACCCTCCTGCAGATTTTTCTTTCATAGAAAAATCGCATTGCGAAATATTTGTTGCTGATCGCATCTCGCCTGAGTTCTTTGTATGTTTCCTGTTAGCTTTATTCATATACAATATTTACTTACTAATATGGTTATAACCTTACTGGTGCTTTTTATGAAGGAATGTCATGTTAAACAAGTAAAAATAAGCAAGTTGAGTATATTTCTACATCTTATGTCTCGAAGAGGTTATGTTAACCTCGAGTATGAATGGGTGAGTAATAATGAAACAAAATGCTTATTTGTGGATACATACTAATTTTCCAAACATGTTTATATTGTTACTAAGGTGATCATCTACATATGAATGCAGACTCAATCGCATCCGGATGAAGAGGAATTAAGAGATCGATCGGAGAGCTGGATCCTAGCAAGGATGGACGAAGCGGGCAATTTTTTAAATGATGTTGTTGCAGAAAAAGCTAAGGAAATTGTAAGTTATTAATTTGTATCTTAATTCAAAGTATTCATTGAACCTTTTTTTCTAAACTATTAGCAAACTTTGAATATACGGTACTCTTAATTCTATAGGTAAAGTTGAAGGAGGAGGTTAAGGTAGGGAATCTAAAAGTGGATGGTCTTAACGATGTTTTGACAATGGCGCTTGGTAAGACTGAGCATCCAGGAAGAGTACGTGGCCAAGGAACTGCTGTGAAGCAGTCAGTTTACTTCGATCCTCCAAGGCAAAAGAAAGCCAAGACCATGGATGAAAAGATACATGAGAGAGTTAAGAAGTACATGGCATAGGAGACTACAAAGGTTATTAAAGAGAGAGATGCAATTTGGGCTGATGTAGTGGAAAAACTCAAAGCATAGTTATTAACAAAGACTGCGGGACAGGATGGTAATCTGAAACAGGCTTCTCAACAAGCAAGTTGTCACTCTAACGGTGGGATTGATGTAGATGTAGGCGTAAAGAGTCTTGATACACCTGAAAGTGCAAGGAATATTCTTCATGTCCAACAAGATAAAGATGTTCATAAAGTGAAAATGATTGACACTATATTTGTTGATTTTGGTGACATTAAGGATGATAACAAGGTGGCTGGTGAGGATGCAAATTGTAAGGTGGCTGGCGAGGATGGAAATTGTAAGGTGGATGGTGAGGATGATGATTGTAAGGTGGATGGTGAGGATGAAGATTGTAAGTTTGTTGTTGAAAAGAAGATAGGTGAGGAAGTGAAAGTGAATGCATCCGGTAGTTCTGTTTGCAAATTAGCTATTGGATCGCTGATCAACAATGTAGCTTATGCAGAGATTCATGAAGTACTCGTTCTTGAAGGACGTGAACAGACAATCCATGGAGTAAGACTTGGAGAAGAGAATGCAAGAGTTTCAATCACTCGAGTCATTCAGTGCGGTGCTAAGATTCCCTTCCCTATCGGTGATGACATTGTGACTGTGGAACAAGCCATAGGAACTTTTATTGCATGGCCGAGAAACCTGATAGCAATAGGGAACAACAGCACTTCCGATGGTTTCTCAGGTCCAAAGGTCAGATTATTTTTCTATTAGTGTGCTTAATATATCTAGTATTTTTTTATTTAGTCTGTTTCTTCTTACTATTTTCACGTGCATTTTTTCAGAAAAAGAAGAAAGGTACCAAGAAAATGAAAAATACGTATAAAGTAGTTGAAGATGTTCGAGTAGAGCTTTTTGTTGAGATGGATTCAAATTATCCATCTGCATTGAAGCGTTGGTGGACATGGGCAAAGGATGCCTTGGCTGATGAACGGACAATGTCTTTTCAGCTAAGCGAAGAAGCCTTTGGCTCTACAAAGAGGCAAGTCGTTTTCTTATCAGATATACATGCAGTGTGCTCTGGAGGTGAAATGGAAGGGTCTCTCATTTGCCTTTTTATTAAGTAAGTTTCTCTGCAATTTCTTTTATTTTTCGTAGATAGTCCCGTAATAAAATTGAGAATCTGTAGTCACTACTACTTAATTTTATATGTAGCCTCTTAAATGAATATGTGAAAAAGCATAAGATGACCAACATGATAAGCTTCGTATGTCCTAGCACGATTGGTGCCATTGGATGTGGTAATGCAGGGCAGAGGTCGCGTGCACTCGCTGCACGATTTAAGAATGCTAAGAAAGATCAATACTTTCTCATGCCTTACAATGCCGTGTAAGTGTTCATACCATAACTAGCTACTTAGACATTCTCAGATAATTTTTTGAGCTTTAATTTCAAACTTGCACCATGGTTCATGTTTGCGTAGGAACCACTGGACTTTGATTGTTTCAAATCCTGAGGCAGAGATTGTCTACTACATGGACCCTCTAAAATGTCGAATTGCAAATGAGGAATGGGTGGATGTTGTCGACAAGTAAGTTCAACTTCTAAAGTTTGTGTATTGACTCCTGAACCTTAATAGATTATATCTTTCTGTGCTTTGATTTTTTGTTGATAAATATTATTTTTGTTACAGCGCCATTAAAATATACAAGGAGGATTTGAACAATGTTGCAAAGAAGAAAATATTATGGGAGAACATGGCGGTATTAATTCATTCTCATCATATTTTATTTATGTCATCGAAGGAGATTTTATTTAAATTTTTATTTGGTACTTCAGGGAGTTCCACTGTAGACAGGGAGCAAGGACGGTGGCATGTTCGTGATGAGGTACATGAAGGAAATCGTTGAGGACAAAGAGCTTCAATTTGCTGCTAAGATGAGAATTTCACTTTTTTTTGGGTTTTCTGATCAACTTTAGAGATACATGGTTCTTTAGGATACTAGTAAAAATATGTGACTTACAAAAAACCTTTGGTTATTTTTCCGTGGATGCGCAGGTCGAACTTGGTTTATACTGATGAGGACATTAACGAGATCAGGATTGATATTGCGCAATATTTTATGAAGCACCATGCATCTTAGGTTCTACAGTCGGGTTCTTTCTCTTGTTATGAAATAGTAGTGAAGTTGAAGTTTTATGTATAGTTGGTGATGGTAAATTAAACTTGGGGTGTTGTATTTTGTGTCCGGTGAACTGGTGAACTCTATTTGCTTGTTTTGTGTTTTTGGTGGATTAATCGGTCGTTAATTTGGTATCTATTTCGTGGTTTTCTTTTGTGTTTGGTATCGTTTTGTTTTATAATGTATTTGGTCATTTGGTTTGTCACGTGGTTGAACCAAATGTTGATTGATGGAATTTAGTTTTAAGATTCCGCTCGTGGTTTGTATAAAATGTGAATTTGATGTGCAAAAATCTACACTTAAATAGATTACGGTGTTTTAAATCAAAACTAACCATTGTACGAACATAATTGGGACAACAGTGTAGCATTGTTGAAAACTTAAACTACAATATGAGTTACACTTAAAATGTGGACTAAAGAGTTTTCGGATAACGGTGAACCACAATTCAATATTAAAACACAATGGTTAATGCTTTAAACAAACAGTTGTCTAACACCAAAACAACTACATGTGTGTTTGTCTACACTATTGTCTAACACCAACTAAGATGACAGGGTTTCTATAAAACTGTTATGGTTAGGTTTTCAGACAACAGAGGATTACAATAACTGTTGTTTGAAAAAGAGCATGGCAAAATTGAGAACTCTTGCATGACATCTATTCTATGTTGTCTATTAGTCAGAAAACCATTGCATTATGCTGTTTCTAGTAACGGTTCTTATTATACAACTATTGTGCTACGTAATGTTTAACAACAATTTAAAACTGTTGTGTTACCTTCTTCTACCAACGGGTAAATAATTATTGTCAGATTTCAATCAGACAACTTTCGGATAGACAACGAAAAAAATGGAGGTCAGACAACGGTGAAAATCTGTTGCAGGATCGTGTTTTTCTTGTAGTGTATGTAAGGCACCACTATGTTAGTGACCGAAACTTGTATAGCATTTCGCTTGGCGCTCTGTAAGTACAATACTAAAATAACACTTTTCTAAATGCTATCTTAGTAACCATTCCCAAAGTTATTGTTATTTAACAGCATTTAATGAAACGCTATATTAGCTAGTAGCCATCTCTTACATAGCGCTTATTTAAGTGCTATTATAGAGAATAACGTTTGCTTAAATAGCATTTACAAAAATGCTATGAAGTACGTAACTGTTTAGAGGATCATCTTATATATCGCTTTTTGGAAGCTTGTGTAGGATTGTTTTATAGCGTTTCAAAAGCGCTATGTGAGCAATTTTTATAGCGGTTATTTTTATTTATTTTTATTTTTATTTAATTCTATGATAAAATTACTTGGATAGCATTTTTATATTAAACGATATACAAATGGTCTACTTGGATAGCGTTTCAGGAAAAAACGCTATGCAAGTGCTATTTCCTAAGATCAAATTTGTAGTAGTGGCATGCGAATTTTGTTTATTTTCCAATAATTTTGGATAGTATAAATTTTTATAAGTTATATTTTCTATAAGTATATTTTTATTTCGATCTTAATATAATAAATTTTATAATATGTTATAACTTACATGTAATAATGTTGATTGCCTTAAAAGTAGTAGTAAATTAATTATTATAATTTACTATTTTTTACTAGTTTTTTGTAAAAATATGATATTCAATTAATTATTATTTGCAAAAATATGACTTTTATACCCGTTTATGCAATCAAAAATTAATTTCAATCATTTTTCTAAAAAATGTAAAAATAAGTTGCATGTAATTTCCTCGGGTTGAAATTCAAAAAAAAAAAATTACATTTGTTTGCTTTTAATTGTAAATCATAGTTTCGTAAATATTTTCGAAAGATAGCAAAGTCTCAAATATAATAAGTTTTATAAAATAAAGATTTTCAACATTTTCTAATCAATTTTAATATGTGGATAATGATTTCAGTAATTTTTATTAAATTTTAATATGTGGTTCAACTAAGTGTGTATTTCAAACTTTAGAATTTTGTGAAAATGTTTTCTTAACAAAACAAGTTCAAATTATTTTTTTAAGTCGAACTCTCCATAATAAAGTGAGGAGAGAGAACGCAGGAGAGTGTCGTTAGCAAGGATTTTAATTTTCAAACTCGGAGAAGGGAATCTAGGAAGATTGGGTCAGGTGAGGAAGATGGAAGGAACTCTCTTTTTGTAAATTTAGGGGTAAGCATGAGAAGGTTTGGGAGGAAGTAATTGCAGTTTCAGATGATATTTGGGAAGAAGTCAGGGATGAAACTTTGCAGTTTAGGCTCCTGCTAGATAGAGAGACGGTTCAGGCAGCGGAGAAGGGGAACAAATCCATTTTAAGGTATCTTGTTAACAAGCTACATAGGATCAATGTTGGGATTTTTAATCTAAACGTGGTTTCTAGAAATAAAAGATATATGCATTGTATTAGTTTGATTTGATAGATTGCATTTGATTTGGTAGTTTACATTGTTTGCGGCTGGAGTAGTGGTATGATTTGGTCACACAAATACTTGGAGTGATTGTAGGATTATATGAAATAAAATGGTAATAATTGAGTATGTTTAGGAAGTCTGTCAATCATGTTGGGATCTCATTATTTTAGAATCTATATTTAGAGTCCATTAGTTATTACATATTAAAAAAATATTAGTAAGTAAAATATTGAAAGAAAATTGGTTTAAAATTCGTTTTAATATTTTAATCATATGAACCTAACTTTTTTACAACTGATTAATCTAAAAGTGTATATAACTTAACTTTTGAACGCGTAATTAAATCAGTGTAGTATATATATTTTTAATTTTAAGAAATTTTTAATTCAGTAATAACATATTTATAAAATTTGATTGTACCTTTTGGTTTTATATTGAGAGTTTGAGATGTTAAAGTATTATATATTATTGACAAAATAGATGTAGTTATATGTTATTTTTTAATAAAATAATCATTTATTTAAAATAAAATTGTTAATACAATTTTATTAATAATTAATCCTTAATACATATTAGTGTAATTATGATTAATTGTAAATCAAAATAGAGGTAAATTAGTTAATAATTTGAAAATCAGTTAATATTATATTTTTTAATAATCCTCATTGATTTTAATTTAAATAATTATTTAATATAATATTTTTGTCATTAAAAATATGTAATAAATAGGTATGTTAAATAAAATAGATGTATTAATAGGTTATCTTTTAATAAAATAATCATTATATTTAAAATAAAATTGTTAAATACCCACAATAAGTAAATTATGATGACAATGATATTACTGTTTTAATTTTAATGGTTAATTCTGATTTGCTCTAATATACATTCATGAACATTAATCCTTAATATATATTAGTGTAATTATGATATTGTAAATTAAAATAGGGGTAAATTAGTTAATATTTCGAAAATCAATTAATGTTATATTTTTTATTAATTCTGATTGATTTTATTTTAAAATAATAATTTAATATAAATATTGTTGACATTAAAAAATATGTACAAGTAACTACTACATTTAAGTTAGAATTAACCAAGATTAGTACAAGTAACTACTATATATTTAAATTAGAATTGTTAACCAACGTTAGTATAGTATGATGAGAATATTAAATAAGGAAAAGTTTTAATATAATATGATTGGTTTAAATTTTAGATATGGTCTTCTAAAATAATTTGATTGGCTAACTAACTATTAAGGTATACTCACGTATTATAATAAAGGATATTAAAATCTACTTTTCCTTTAGATATATTATATTGCTTTTCATATTTCTAGTAATATATCTTATAGTGTTAGTTATTATAAGATATATTACTAAGAAAGTAAAATTTAAAAAACATACAACTAAGCTAACATAAAATTTACATATATTTTATATATTACATTTTTTTCTTAAAAGATAAAACTTAACAACATATAATAAGTAAACATTACAATGTGCATCTACACACTAATTATAATAAAGGATATTAAAACCTACTTTTCCTTTATATAAATTATATTGCTTTTCATATTTCTAGTAATATATCTTATAGTGTTATTTATTATTAGATATATTACTAAGAAAGTAAAATTTAAAAAACATACAAATAGACTAACATAAAATTTACATATATTTTATAAATTACATTTTTTTCTTAAAATAGAAAACTTAACAACATATAATAAGTAAACATTACAATGTGCATCTACACACTAATTGTAATTTAACATGAGTGAATGAAAAATAAATATTGTCACTAATTTATTATGCATTAGTTAATTACAAATGAAATTACAAAAAAAGGACTTTAAGATGTTGCCTGTGGTTTAGAAATTAGCCACATGTGTGATTGTAATTGGTCAAAACAGTAACACACGGATTGCGCTAATGTTTGAGTAGGAGCCGTTGATTGTGACCATTGAAAAGTAATCTTTCCCGTTCAAGTGAGTGACAGTCACCCCTTCAGTTCTTTCCTTCAACTTTTCCTTCTAACTTAGATCTATTCACTCTCTAGCTCACATAGGACTCAACTCAACCCTTTCCTGGCCTTTCACGATTTCATCTTATCATATTACCCTTTCAATCCAAATTATTTCATTGTATTACATACCGATATCTATATGTTATAAATCAATTAACCTTTATATATGTTATAAATCAATCAATCCTTCTTACCGTTCTTAATTATGCCCGAAATTCAAAGAATGAGTTTTGACCATTCTAAAACGTCAAACATTTGGAAAGCAGTTAGAAGCTCGAGTTTAACAAGTGAAGATGCACACCGAAGTGAAGATGCACACCAGACAACAAGATTCATTATGTATATGTTTTTTTTAAACTTCTCACATTTGTAATATTCCAATTATTTGAAGATTTTTTTTTTTCATTTTCAATGATTACCAATGTTAATGTAGTTTGGGAATTATTGTTCATATAGGATATTAAATTCGTTATTTTTTTAGATACATTTTATATAAAAGGTTTTTGACAATATTATTACTGATGATTGATAACATATTCATTATATGACAACTTGTTTATCATAAATTAATTATTTTCTATTTTATTTCTGGTTTCCTTTTCTTAACAATGTTATGACGAGTTCGTCAAGTATCTTTTCTTATATTCAATTTTATTAGTTGAATAAAATAATAGTAGATTGCATTGTGACGAATTGTTCGTCACAAATTGGATTATGTAATATAATAAATGTCTTGTGGACCCCACTTTAAACTTGTGACAAACCATTTAACTTGTGACAAAAAAATGAGCTTGTGACAAAATCTTGAACTTTAGATAGGTTTATAAGTGACCGTCAAAATGCGTCACAAGTTGACTATTTGTGACGGATTTAGGCTTAAAATTTCGTCACTATAAGCAGATTTTGGTGTAGTGATTAGAGGAAGTTAAAGGCCTATTCCGAGCTTTTCTCATCTGCTGGTTTAGGAAAATCGCGTGTGATAAAACCATATTTATTTCGCCCTTCCAAAGCATTAACGACTACTTTCTCCCAAACATCATAATTCTCCCCTTTTAACAAGTATTTAGTAATAGAGTTATTGAGACCTTCACAAGGATGTAAATAATATATTGAAGAAGAATCATGAATAAGTTGTACTTTGCTTTTGCTACCTTCAACCATGAAAATCTGATTTGAAAACAATTAGAGATAGATAACCAACTTGTTGAATATAACTAAAAGAGCACAATAAACTAGGGTTAATGTGGAGGAACAGGTTTGAAAGAAAAGAAAAAAAAATGGATCAATTAACATCTGGCTTTGATACCATGATATAATTTACAGAGAAAGTGGTTTCATTGATATGCCATATTCTATAATAACGTTTACAATATATACTTGCTCTAAGACTTGGAGGCTACATAATTACCATACACCTCTAACCTTAAAATAGGCAACACCTAAATAATACAAACTATATTAGAGAACAATATAAGTATCTATAATACACTTCCTGGTTACTGGGTTCTAGAGGTAACAGTTTATTTTGTACCAGACAAATAATACCATTACAGGAACCAACTGTGAAGCGGTGTGGCTCATACAGGTAATACTTAAAGTCGGGAGAGACTAGTGGAGGTAATACATAAAATTCTGAAGTTGCAATCATCAATAGTGAAGGTTCCTTTTTGGTCAAAATGTGTTGGTAGCAAGAGTGAGTTTTAATAAATTCTGGGTCCGAGATAACAGACAGCCACGCACGACTGGCAAACGGACTTAGACCGCAGCAATGACTTCACTGGAAGCCTTTTAAGTATTTCCATATATAGTCACATCTCTTCTGGAAAAGCGTGCTTTGAGCATGCCATTATGTTTCAATATTACAACCAATATATTCAAGACTCTCAAACTCACCAAAAACTACACCTGTGAAAACGCAACCAGGGCAAGAAAATCTATTTTAAGTTATTGACACACAACATTTGCTAAGATGACATTTTGAAATATTTTAGCTGTCAAAAATAATATATATATTTTTAAAAATTACTCTTAATTTTAAATTTACATAGAATCTTGTAAAAGTTTGATGTGAAATATAAGTTTGATGTGAAATATAAGGTTGATGCAGGGTCTTGCTAATTTTAGTAAAATTCTTTGAAATCTTATAGAATTTGGATGATTGAATACCTTCACATTTTATAAATTTGTCACCATATTTTAACCTTTACACTTTAATTGACTATTTAATTAATATCTAAATTCAAATTAATTGGATTTTCAAAATTCCAAAAAAATCATGAATGGTAGACCCCTTTAATTAGAAAAATCAAAGTATATCAATGAATATTTATATTTTAATTAATAAATATATATTAAAATTATTATTACACTACAACCAATGCTGAATAAGTGATTTAAAAACGTTTTACCCCATCGACTTGCAGTTTTTAGTTGTAAAAAAAAATTACAATTTCAAGCTCCATTACAAAAATACACACATATAATTTAAACAAATTCATATAAACTCTTCCAAATTTGAAGATAACACTGTCAATATGAAATGAAGTGCATATAGGAAATAACCATATATAGAGAATCAATCAAACGTAAAATCTTTAAAATTATACAATACAAATAAATTTAAAAACACTTTGGAAAAAAAGAATGAAATATTACCTTTAAATCTAGAATGTAACCTATGCTAGCTATGAAATGTAACAACAGAGCTAACAGCAGAAACTCTTCAATCATTCCCCAACTTTTCTATTGAAATTCAGGTCCTTAAGAATGTTCACACAGTCAGTGAACTAGTGGCTATTGCTAGTGATACCTCATTCTACAGCTTAAAGTTCAATGTGAGGACCCTCATTGATTACCTTTAGCATCCTGTGTTGGAGTTGGTTTTTTTAGCATCCTGCTTAGAAATCGGAATTAGATTGTATTTATAATCAAATTTACATATGTGGATGTAATTGTGCATATGTAATTGGGATAATTGTAATTATGTATTTAAATTTACAATTATTAGGATAATTGTAATTGTTTTATACTATACTGTGGTATTTGTTGGATTTGAGGTAAATATCACTGAAATTGCAATTTTAAAATTATTATTCTTTAAAAAAAAATTGATTTTATACGTCGGTTCTTTAAAAGCCCGACGCCTATAATCAGACTTTTAACGTCGGTTGTTTTAGGCGTTGGTCTTTAGCGTCGGTTGTGTTATTGACCGACGCCTAAAGCAAGCTTTTAGCGTCGGTAATTTAATTGACCGACGCAATAGCAGACAATCAGCGTCGCCATTTGAACCGACGCTATTGGCCTATACCTATAGCGTCCCCAACATATACTACGCCATTTGATCGACGCTATAGATAGACCGACACCTAAAGTCCAGTCTATACTAGTATGGTTGGGCTAGTTTTTGGTGCTAATATGAAATATTCGCATAAATTTTTCTGGTTACGTTAGCAAGCTATTTTGTTTTTGCATTTCTCAGGGTTCCTGAATTTTGGACAGAGTCTTCCTTACTCATGTACCTAAATTCTGGACGGTGGAGGTCGGATTTAGAGGTGTAAAAGGCCTGCTTATTGAGGTAGGGGCAGGGATTGTTGCACCACGGTGTGGATTAAGCTCCCCGTGGTGAGGCGACTTGGAGTTGGTATTTTTTGACGCAAAATTGTTTTTAGGTTAATTCTTAAACTAGGCCCATAGTTAATATGATATGTAAATGGTAGTGAATTAGCTATATGATTGTGATATTGTATACAAAATCCTTCTTCTTTGCGTTTTCGATTTTCTATTTAGTTTGATTACTGTCTTGTATTGTAGATTATAACTTGTGGTGGTAGAACTTGGTGTTAGTTCTACATAAAAGTCTTCTCTTTGGTGTGTTATTCTGTTGCGTCAAGGATTGTCCCTTGTTTGGGACCTAACAGTTCCTTACCCTTATGCCTTTTTACAACGTCAACAACACCACGAAAAAAGTGACCTTCTATCTTGACAGACGAATCAGCTAGGGCACATGACTATTAATCCTCTTATCGAGAAGAAGAATGGGATATCTTCAAATAAAATCTTTATGGGTTTGGTTGAAATTTCCGAAATTACGGCATCTATGGACTTTCTTATAGGTTAGCATAGATCTTAGAGAGTAGTTGGTTGGGGAACCACGAAACCAAAGCTAGCTAAAACTCTTGGTATTTTTCTTGCTGTTGTTCTATTCACCCGTGTAGGTGTGCACTATGTACACTTTGAATCATTTACGAGAAGTCCACATGCATTCTCAGTACCATGCAAACTCACAAGATCTACTTGGTGCTTATTAAAATATTGCAATTATAGTAAAACCCGGTCTTGGATCACAAAGGTACAGATTTTTAAAAAAAAATCTGGACAGAAGTCCAAATCAAAATCCATTCTTGAAAGCCAATAAACAAAACCTAGAAACTAAATTTATTTTTATAAAATCTAAAAATATGAAATATTAAAATAAAAATGAAAATCAATCCCACACTTGTGAAATTTTCAAATCAAATTATTTATCTATAATATCCCACATATTAGACTAACATTTGGTGAATTGTTGAGTGCAATACACATTTGGTTGTGGCCTAAGATGATCCATAAAAAATAAACAAAACCTGAAAAGTAAATTTATTTTTAATATTTAAATAATAATGAAAATATATCTGACACTCGTAATATTTTTAAACCAAAATATTTATCTTTAACATCCCACATATTAGACTAACATTTGGTGATATTAAGGCCAGCAAGGAATATTTCCAATATTGTTTTTGTTTACCAGGTTACTATGCTCCAGTTTACTGTTGTTTACTTAACTTTTTGTCTTATCTGATTTACCTATTCTCTAGCACCACTATGTTCAGGTGACTAGGCTAGTTTGTTAAAGACAATTGTCTTGTATTGCAGCTATATATTGGTTTTTATGAACCTTATCCTAGCATGATTGCTGAGCAATAATATCAACTCACCTTTCTGTGCTCACTCTATTTGCATCTAGTGATAACCATTAGCTGAGCAATAATTTCGTGTCGTTTATTCGTGTCGAGTACGAAATTACCGCCTCTAATAAGAATAAACAAGTATACTATATTGCCACGGCTTATTCTATATGTTTCCTTTTGTACACTTTTTAAAATAGGGGGTGTCAGGAAAAACTAACGGTTCTTGCTGCAGAAGTGCTAGAATTCAAGTTACTTTCTCACCACCTACTATTTTAGGACCATAAAGTTGCTAGAAATTCACTGTCCGACTGCATATAACACCATATTTGGCTTCTAGGACTGATTAATTACATCTCCTTGATTGTATATATCGATCATTGATATTATATTATAGTCATCTTGGAACATATCAGAACTTGGGCAAAATGAGTGTTCAAAGTGTGTTGGTAACATGCTCCAAGAGTTTACAATATACATTTATATAATTTTAAAATATTTATTTATTTATTTCGTGTACTTTCGTGTCGTGTCGTATACCTAAGGGTAAACCCATATCCATACCCATTTAGGCCTCGTGTTCTTTCGTGTCGTGTACTTTCGTGTTCGTGTATCGAAAAGGTGAACCCATATCCATATTTTTCGTGTCGTTTTCGTGTCGTTTATTCGTGTCGTGTACCAAATTGCCGGCTCTAATCTTTTTGATAAAGTTATCATGGTATTAGAGCATCAATAAATGCATATTTGATTTGCTGCACGTCTCATTCATTCTTCTTGCATCATAACTCTTGCATCATCGATTTCATAACTCAAGAAGTCATATTTCCAATATTGTATGAAATTAAGCAAAGACTTGTATGAAATTAAACAGAACCATATGTCTATAAATGATTATTATACTGCTATGAATGGTGTATGGGAGGAATTAGAAGTTTTAAACATGCTACCTAAAGTGTCTAACCCTACTGAAGAAGGTCAAAAACTAATTAACACTATAGCTGTCTATGAAGAAGAATCAAGGTTGTTTGAGTTCTTAATGGTCTGGATGAAGCTTATACTGCTTAAAAGAGCCAGTTATTGTCACTACGCCATAAAAGGCCTACGGCAACACCAAAAAAATGTTGTTGTAGACCCGAAATATGTTGTCTTAGGCCCAAAAAACCCCAAAGGCAACATTTTGCTTATGTTGCTATTTTGGCCGTTGCCTTTGGGGTCAAAGGCAACATTATACTTCTCTATGGCAACATCAGTTTTCTGTTGCCGTAGACTATCTATAGCAACAATATTATCATTTTTTAGCAATATGATATTATGTTGCCTTTGGGTTAAACATTTTGCAAAAAAGTGGGCCCCACTGGTGGGGCCCATCATGGAGCCCATTACGGGGACCACTTTTATGGCAACACAAATTTTGGTCAATTGTAACACTTTCTAGCAACATTTATTAACATAAATTTTCCTTTTTTCCAACATTTTATAACATCAATGGCAACACTTTTCTATTTCGGACAAAAAATAATAAATATTAAAATATGCAGTCCCTAAATAACAAAATCAAAGCAACCAACTTGGAATATACAATCATAATAATCATACTTACGTAATCCAGATTCACAACAATCACACCAACCCAAATTCAATACAAAAATCAACCAACTTTAAACCAAGTCTCTATGCTAGTCAAGTAACTAAAGAAATATTATGCAACTTCAAACTAATGACATATGAAAATGATTTGTCACAACGTATACGCTTTTATGCACTTGCGCTAACAAATGTCACAGTAGCATACTTGATTATTGTCTGGTGGATATCTTCTTTCTTTGCACCCACAACCTTGTCCACCAGCTTCCCTTCTTTCAGAAAGATAAACGTTGGCAGTGCCTCCAAATACCACTCTTTGGCAACAGCCTGTCGGCATTAAGTTAGTCTCTTGAGTAAGTAACTAGATATATGCACTGGTAGTTAGCTAAGCAAGTTTATATTCTTGGCATAAAACAAGGAACATTGTCCGTCTGCAGATATGTGCTGAAGAAAGTGATTCGGATTAATCATATCCTAGAGTACTGTAGTAACATGAGTTACATCTACCTTGTGCCTACTGTTTACATTACAGAGATTCATATAACTAGTTTTTACATGAACAGACCATAGAAGAATTACAAAATCAAATTTGGCACCCTGATTAAATGATAATCTTAATTATAACCCATGAAGTACCTGGCATTTTTTCTACTTTATCTGCAGATCGAACAGGATTTAGGGCTATTTTCTAGCTGGCTGCTAAAGAAAAGAAAAAGAAACATAAAATTGATTAGTAATATAATGCAGGATGAAAGATGAAGAAAAGTAAATTATCAGTAAGCAGACCTGTCCTCTTGAACTAGAGCCAGTCTGTGGATACTTCAAAACAGTCCAGTCAAATACATAGTCAAATTGATATCCTGCACCGAGTAAAAAAGTTCACACACAGAGAAGTAGCAGTTCCAAAGGGTCAGCTTAAAGTGAAGTTGAGAACAACTTCAGAAAGAAGATATATAAATAAGAGAAGCATCTGCAAAATTACCAGTGAGATGCAACATTGACGATCAACAGAACCTTTTGTACTGGCTAAGGTTGACATCGTTCCCTTTAGCATCCTGCAGTGCAAACAACCTTGTAAATTAATCTGAACACTCCCTTACAAACTTCAAACCCCTTAACCAAAACAACACCTTCATTAAAAAGTACCAATGATTCTTTTTCTTCCAAATAATTGTAAACTCTAAATTATTAACTAAATTTGTTTACATCAATTTTTGTTGACAAGTTAATCAAATTGTACAAAACTCGAAGCAAATGAAATGCATAGTAACTGGTGACATGGTGTACCAAATGATCAGGTGATAGTTGTCTGTGTATGCTCCATTATTATCTCATCAAAGTTTAAAATTACTACTAGTTCGGAAACAAAATATATTGATCAAATATTTAGGACTTGGCTTCAATTTGAACAACTAAATATCCTTATCAGAAAAGATTTAAAGCCAACAAGTACATATAAATATGAACAGGTAACTGCAGTATGAAAAGTTCAAAAAAGTATTAAGTAATACAAGACACTTGATTTTGTTTTTTCTTATATCTCACATAAGCCCCAATACGTTTGCATCTAACTAGTCATAATTCAAAGGACTTCCTAGAACTATCACGGATTTGGCATTAGATGTAATTGAATGCACAGATAAAAGAGATATAGAAATACCTTAAAACGTAAGCCCCAAATCGAATAGGATTGAACCCTAATTTTAAAGTCCCAAATTGAATCCATTGAAGCCCCAAAATTGAACCCATCCGTTTGAAGCCCTAATTTGAAATTAATCCTAAGACATAAAAAATGCCCTAAATTAGTGGGAAACAAAAATACTAAACTAAAGCCCAAATTGAACCCGAACCCGAATTGAAGCACCAAAGAATATGGGAGATGTGCATACAGAGAAGGTAAGAGAGAATGAAAGAGAGTATACAGAGAGAGGAGAGTATAGAGTGTATGTGTATGTGCAAGCAGCAGAGGGAGAGAGCCGAGGAGAGCGAGAGAGTCTGAACTGAAGTGTGAAAAAAATGGAAAGTGAATCGAGGGTTTTACAAAGGCAAAAGAGCGGTATAATGAATTGAGTTGGGCGGTCTTTTTGCCGCCCACTAATTTCCCCAAAATAATCATCTTTTTGTCTCAAGCTAAAAATTAATTTATTTTTTGGTTTCTTTCTTTTATTTATTTGAAAATAATATAATTTTTCATTAAATATTCAATTCTTTTACATAATCTGTAATAATATGTTTAAATAATTTTAATCATATACGAAAATATTTTTATTTTAATGATATATTAAAATATATTTAAAAAAATCATTTTAAAAATTTTGTTTAATATTATTTAATGAACATAAAAATAAAATTATTTACCTTAAAATGTTTAAACATTTTTAATGAAATAATCACTTTTACTGGAATATTCTTGATTTTATTAAAATTTCTTGATTATTTTTATCAAAATAAATTGATCTTCATGTGAAAAAATGTTAATTTTTTATTTTTAGTAGAAAATGTAAAATTTTGTTCAGTGCAAAATTATGGCAACACAATTTGATACCTACAGCAACATGCAAAAACTTTTAAAATATGGCAACATAATTTTGCTACCTAAGCCAACATAAAAACGACAATGTTGCCTTAGCCAAAGACATCATGGCAAAGCCAACATATTTAATGGCAACACAGGCAAAAAATGTTGTCGTAGACCTTTTATGGTGTAGTGTGTTATTGGATCCATTGCCCTCGGTCGAAACTGCCTCAGCTGCTCTACAACAAGAAGAGGCTCAACGAGAAATGTTAAGCCCCAATAAAGGGGACACTGAAATTTGTGCCATGTATAGCAAAGCTCCACTAGAAAGATCTCACATATGTACAGCTTGTGGAATGACAGGGCACAAAGCTGAAAGGTGCTGGACTATAGTGGGATATCCAAAGTGGCACCCCAGGCATCCTTAATAAAGTACTTCTCAATATAAGCCCATGCCTAATTTCAACAACTCTAAGTGGAACTCTAGTGGCAAACAAAGCCACAACACACTACACCATATATGGCCTACCGTACTACTTACATCCTGAGGTAACATTGCATTTTTTATGTTACCTTAGCCTAAAATATGATGTTACAGTAGCTAGAAAGTGTTGAAGCATGTAACATAAATATGTACGTGTTACATTAGAGTTGGCCATGACAACTCTTTTCATCTAATTTAATTTTTTTTTTTGAATTTTTTTAAATAAATTTAGTTTTTATAATTTGTTAACTTTTTTGTAAAATGAGTTGGAATATTATTTTATTTTTTAAAGTCGAATTTTTTTCAAAAAATAATTTTTTTCAGAAATTGTAATTTTTTCAATTTTTTTAAAATCCTTCTCAGAATTTTTTTTTTGTAAAGTAATGTATTTTTCAATAATTTTAAATTTAAAAAATTTAAAACTTTTACGTTTTACCTGAAAAAAGAATGAATATTTAAAATTTTACTTGAAAAAAGAATGAATATTTCAAATCAAAATTTATACGTGAGTTAATAATTATTCTAAAATTACATTTACCTTTAAATTAAATTTGTTTATAAAAAGTTAGAATTTTCCAAATACATGAGTTAATATTTTTAAATATTAAAAATATTTATTTATTATTTTTTCAGATTCAATGTATTTGTTAAATTTTAAATGAAAAATCCTAAAAACATCAAAATTAATAAATATATTTATAATAACATTGAAAGGCACACGGATCGGTGAAATTTATAAGCGGCAAAAACTAGCGCCCAACTAAAAATTTCAATCTTAATACTCTTAACAAAAACTCACTCTAACCATCCATCTCTCGTCTCTCTCACTCATCATCTCACCCTCTCTCTGAAACCCTAATTTTATCTTTAATAATACTCAAACTCAAAAACTCAAAGCTCAGTTTGAGAGATACGCACGATACACACAAATCCAAAACCTAATTCATGAATATTTTTAATTAAGAAAAACCCCATGTTGAAGTTGGTTCGATTGGTGCTAATTAGGCGAAATCCAGCTTTATTTTGTTCGTTTGGTTTAATTGGTATCTACAATTAGCTCGCTAGTAAGTGAAATTCATACTTAATTACTTTTAAAATGTATATTTGAACTGGGTTAATCGAAGCTTGGGTTAAGAATTCAATTAGGGTTCTAGCTGAGTTAATCCAAGTTTGGTTGAAGGATCCAATTAGGGTTAATAAAAGTTTGGTGTTTAATTCACTTCTCTCTCTCTCATTGTTCTCCCTCTCTCTCTCTTTCTCTCCCCCCTCTCGCTCTCTCTGTCTCTTTGTCTCCCTCTCTTTTTGTGCCTCTCTCTCTCTCCGTCCCTTTAATTAATTTTATTTATCTACTAACGTCTAATTTAATTTTTTTTTTCTGATTTTTATGTCAGGTGGCAAATCAGTTAACAAGGTACTTGCTATTGTCTTGCCTCACAGCGTAGCTGACCATGTTGGATCTCTCATTCCTAGAATAAAGAGGGCCTTGCGTGTAAGTATAGCTTCTTTTGTAACTAGTCTAACTTGGGCTTGCTGTGTCTTACTTGTTCTATTTTCTTTACCAGGACAAGTCCTCTACCTCTATTTTGAAAATCGAGGCTTTTAAATTTACAAGATTAGTGTTAGCTTCACAATCTTCTACTGTGTTTTACCCTTACATTAAGGTAAATTTATATATTTAAATGTTTAGAGTATGATCTGGTTGATCTCATGTTAATTGTCTTTATCAATTATAAAAAAAAAACATGACTTTGTGATGTTTGCGCTATAGTGCTAGATCAAAATATTTCAGTCCCTCAATTTGTTTCCCTTTCTATTACAGGTTATCGCTAGTCCTGTTGTATTAACTGTTGGTCGAGTTTTCACAAAGTTACAGCTGAGGCATTAAGAGTATGTAGGGAGATTGTTCTTTTTTCCGTCCAAACATTGAGGTCCGACTACTTTCTTCTTCTTTATTTTTGATACTGCAAGGCCAGATCTTGAATGTAATAAACTCGTTCTCTGTTCAGGAATACGCTTTCGATTTCAAACCGTATGTTTATCCAATCTATAATGCCATCAGGGCACGTTTAAAAGATCAGATCAAGGTTAGTTAAATTTCTGGTCCTACTATTCCAGAACTTCATTGCGAATTTTTTTACTGACAATGGTTTTTCAGGAGGTCAAAGAATATGCAATTTCCTGCATGGGCCTTGTTGTCTCAACATTTGGTGATAATCTTGAAAGAGAATTACCTGAATGCCTACCTATTCTTGTTGTCTCTGATGATCTTGTTTACGTATGTTCCCTTTCTAGAATCAACTTTGATATAAACCAGACCATGGGATCGGGCTGTTTATGGATTTTCTTGTATATTTCAATATGTTAATTGATGCTTGTATTAACAAGCATCTGGGACTGCAGTACATATTGAATTTCAAAAAATAAATAAACAAGGCATGTGGATACGTGGATATAATATTGCAAAAGTTCAACATTACACTTTAATCATGGAAGCTTAGTTTTATTTTTGTGTTTCTTATATCGGTAGACTTGCAAGTATAGCAAATGCTTTGAAGAACCATATGATAACTAGTATAGATCCGGTAGGTGCAATTTTTTTTAGATGCGTTGTCATTGAATCAATCATAACTGTCTAACCATCTTGGTGGTGAGACTTACATGGGAAATGACATACATGCCAAGGGAATTGAGACCATTGCCCGAGTTCTGAAAGATAATTAATACTATGATCAGCTCTGTGAGTGTCTCACCTCCTTTTTTATATCTCCTAATTGTAATACTTTGAAACTTAAAAAACTTAATCTACTTTGAAACTTAAGAAACTTAATCTGATCTTGCTCTACATATTCTGCTCAGTTGGAACTAGGTTACATTTCATGAAAATAAAAAACATTATGCTTGGTTGTTGGTTCTTCCAGATGTTGATGAATGCAGAGAAAAATTGGCTTGTCAATGCCCAGGGTGGAATTGCAAAAATACTTGAGGTAGTTATGACTGCACCTGCAACGGAAATCTATTGTATATGCGAGAACATGATACGTGTATCAGTAAGTTTCTACATATGCATAATTACCCTTCTCTGGCTTCGCAGGTAAATGGAACAACCTCCTACGAAAAGGGCAGGCTAAGAATTGTCGTAACTGAGCCTGCTCACTGGACTATTTTATTTAACGCTTCTGGAAAACACCGATGAGATAACTCATAGTTTGATTCTGCTGCAATACTTGATATTGTCAATGAATGTGCATTTTAATGATATTGTCAATCAATGTGCATTTCTGGTTTTGTATTTTCATTCTGTCACATTCTGGTTTTAAAAATGCATTGTCGTCCTGAATATTAAAAAATGACTGATAGTAACATGTATATCTAATCAGCTATCATCCGTATATCTAGATAGAAAAGGGATAAGGAAGCAGCACAGATAAAGGCAGGCACATCATTTAACAATTAGCAATGAAGCTTGATGGATATAACCAATGAAACACAAACATACAAGAGTACAGGTCTGGTGCAGAATTCTTTTAGTTAAAGCTCCAAGCTTGTTAATTAGTTACAAACAAAATGGTAATCACTTCTGACAATGAACCATACTCACAAAAATGAATCCATCCATATATTCTTCAACTTTAACAGTATATACATATAGTATATAGTACTTGTACACTTTTTCAGTTGATTATGTATGACTGCATCTGTTACTTTCTCCGTGTCATCTCATATTAACTATTGACTCTTATCTTTTTTGATTTACTGGACTAGATTCCTCAGTCCCGTGTCTACTGAAATTCATGCTGCAGTAGTTTGTTGGTCATTGTTACCAGTACTCTGGCATATTATTGAATAGCATGTGAGATTCAAACTTGCGTATGAAATCTTTACCTTATCATTGATTTTATAATTAGAATGCAGGTTGTACTAGAAATTGTGAACAGTTTATAATGCAAATATAGATATCACTATTGTGAACATAATCTTCTCATGAGCTTTTGAATTCTTAAAATTTAAAGTACTAACAGAATCCTAAATGCAGATCGGTTTCGTGACCTTTTTCTTGAGTTCAGTCCTGGACAATTTAACCACCACCATCATCATGGTTTCCTTACTGAGGAAACTTGTACCTTCGTCAGAATACAAGAAGTATGTACAGAGCTCCTTTTCTTTCAATAATCCTATTTTTTGTTTAAGACAATCTTCAATGTTATGATCCAAGATCAAATGTATCAAAATATCTAGTTAACGGATATGTAGGGAAACTAAGTTCGTCATATTTAAGGCTTCCATAAGTTGCAAAGATTATTTCTTCCTGCACTGTTGCACACACTCCAGTAGACATTCTCTCTATTAGTTTCTTATTAGGAGACTTTTGTTTCACAGTAATGTTCACAGTAGTGATATCTATATACTTTTGTGTGCGCAGTTGATGTGAAGAAGCTTGGGGTTATCTTCAATATGTTGTTTATACTGTGACATCTCTAGGATTTGTTCGCGAGTCTTTTGATTTTATTGTCAATGAGATCGAGCAAAGCATCATCCGAGCTCATGAAGCTGGACTTGGACAAGGAAAGGAAAGACAGAACCCTGGAGGAAATGGCTCAAGAAGCAGCAGAATACAAAAAACTTTTGGTGTAAAACTTGGTCTGTACTTTTTAATTGTAGAATTGGTCATATGTACTTCGTGTTGTATGTTAAATTAGTTTGTTTTGTTTGGATGTTGAATCAGAATTGATTAGTTTGTTTGGATGTAGAGATGGATCTCTTTGTGGTCCATTGTGGTTGAATGGTATTTTGGGATTGTATACTTTTAAAAAGATGATGTTCATTTTTTTTTGGGTAAAGTGTTACATTAGCCTGTTTTAGTGTTACATTAGCCTGTTTTAGTGTTACATTAGCATGTTACAATATTCTAGTTAAAAAATAGGGTCCACGGGTGGGGCTCACATGCTGGACCTACAGGTGGGGCCCACATGCTTGGGCTACAGGTGGGGCCCACATGTTGGACCTACAGGTGGGGCCCACATGTTGGACCTACAGGTGGGGCCAACATGTTGGACCTACAGGTGGGTCCCACTTTTTTAAAAAACTGAAGCACCCTAAGGTAACCGAATATCTATATTACAATATGCTATTTTTATGTTACAACAGACCTCTATGGAAACCGAAAAGGCCATGTTACCCTAGGAGTGAAATATGTTACCTTAGGTACCCTAGGGTAACATCGAAATATGTAATATGTAATTTATGTTACCCTAGCCCAAAAATGGGTCTATTGTAACATTTTACCACCCTACTGTAACAGAATTTTTGGGTTACAGCAGGCTGTTTATGGCGTAGTGACAAGATGGCAGCTATCTACATCTTCAGACAATACCAATTTGTTCTCAGCACAATAACTTGAGCAACTTTCCAAGCTCATGCCTCAATTAGTGTCTCAAGCCAGAGGGTCAGATACAGATGAAGAGATTGATATGCATTTTTCTGGGAAGATTTCTGCTAAGAAACTTGCAGATTCAACTAATGCTTGGATTATTGACTCAGGGGCCTCTGATCACATGACTCCTCATGTGGAGCTTCTCATATTTGACAAATTACATTGTGTCCCTCATTTCAAACATAGAATGGTCTCATATTTGACAAATTACATTGTGTCCCTCATTTCAAACATAGTTTGTTGTTTGTGCAAAATTGGCCAAAGACAATCACTGTTAGGTACAATTCTTTCCCTCTCATTGTGTGATCAGTGATACCAAAACTCAGAAAACCAAAGGAATAGGGTACATCAAAAATGTCTTGTACTATCTTCACAACAAGAACAGTCAAGTTGCATCTTCAACTTGTCTCATAGAAGCTGCAGAAGATCAGTTTTCAGAACCCATTGCTTCTGTTCCTGATATGCAAAATAGCACTGATGTGTGGCATCACAGGTTGGCCCATGCTCCAGTTGCCAAGCTCTGACAAATACCAGGAGTCAAAGAGCAATTGAATCTCCAAAATAAAGTTTTTCTAACCTGTCCTATGGCTAAATTCACTAAGTTGTCATTTTCTTTAAGTGAATCACATGATAAAGAACTGTTTGAACTTGTGCACATTGATATCTGGGGTCCGTATAAAGTCTGTACTAAGGGCAAGTTTAGGTTTTTCTTGACTATAGTCGATGATTCTAGTAGAAATACTTGGGTAAATTTATTGCAACATAAGTCTGATTCCTTGAAGACTTTAGAAGAATTTTTGCACTGTATTGAAAATCGTTTTCATAAGTCTATTAAATTTATAAGATCAGGTAATGCCTTGGAGTTTGATACTTATGCTTGTCATCAGTTCTTTTCTAGTCATGGCATACTACACCAAACTTCTTGTGTGAAAAGGCCACAACAAAACGCCCGTGTTAAAAGAAAGCATAAGCACATTTTAGAGCAAGGGTAGTTTGATTTCAATCTGGCTTACCCTTAGCCTTCTGGGGTGATTGTGTTATGACAGCAGTTCATGTTATTAATAGACTTCCAACCTTAGTTCTCAACAATAAAACACCTTACGAACTTTTATTCAATGAACCACCATCTTATGATCATTTTAAGATATTTGGTTGTCTTGCCTTTTCCTATAACCCAGAGTTCCCAATTGATAAGTTTGAACCAAGAGGTGTCCCCTGTGTTTTGTTAGGATATCCACCTTTAAAAAAGGGTTATAGACTTCTCAACCTCTTAACAACGCAGTCATTTGTCTCCAGAGATGTTACATTCCACGAATCTATCTTTCCCTTTAATCCTCAAGCTTCTAACATTTAGATGGATCCCAAACCTTTATCTCACAATACATCTCAGTCTGCAACTTGTGCTTCTTGATCCTACATTTACACCTAACCCTACACCACCACAATCACCTCTACACACTTCTCATGAGACTGTTGAACCCATTCCAACCGTACCTATTTTGAGAAGATCTGTCAGACTTCATCAAACACCTATTGGCACCAAGACTACCTCACTAATAATCCACCTCCAAATATTTCCAATCTAGCTGTTACCAGCATTGCACCTTCCTTCTACTGTTTCTTAGCAAAATTTGTACAAAACCAAGACCCTATTCATTTCAAAGAAGCTGTCAAAGAACCCCACTGGGTAGATGCCATGATTGCTGAGCTGGCAACCTTAGAGATCAACAAAACTTGGGATATAACCACACTGCCTCCAGGAAAAATTGCAACTGGATTTAAATGGATATTTAAAACCAAATACAATCCAGATGGACCAATAGAGAGGTATAAATCAAGACAGGTAGTACTTGGTTGTCATAAGAAATTTGGAGATACTTATTCTGAAACTTTTGCTCAAGTGGCCAAGATGACCACTGTGAGAGCTATTCTTGTTGTAGCAGCCATTCAACAATGGCAAGCTTACCAAATGGATGTCACCAGTGCATTTCTGCATGGTGACCTCTAGGAAACTATCTACATGAAGCTTCCTAAAGGCTACACCTCTTTTGGTTCTAGAATATCCTGTACCAATGATCTTTCCTTGATACCAGTACCTCCATCTAATCTAGTATGCAGGCTTAGGAAGTCTCTGTGTGGTTTGAAACAATCACCAAGAAACTGGTTCTCCAAACTATCTCAGTCTCTCATTGGCATGTAGTTCACACAATCAAAAGCTGATTATAGTTTGTTCATTAAACAAATCTGAGACTTCCATACTCTTGATACTAGTGTATGTAGATTATTTACTGATTTGTAGGAATAATATGTCTCAAATCACTCAATTCCAGTTCATATTATCTCAGATGTTTAATATGAAAAAGCTAGGCCCAATCAGCTATTTTCTTGGCATTGAGATTAATAGATCACATAATGGCTTTTTTCTGTCCCAAAAGAAATATAGTACTGATATACTGCAAGAGTTTGGTATGTAGAATGTCAAGCCACTACAACTAGCAATGCATTGTCACCTGAAATTTGTAGCTGATAAAGGAGACTTGCCGCCCTCTCCAACTACTTATCAAAGGCTTCTAGGGAAACTGATATATCTTACAATAACCAGACCTGATATAGCCTTCACAGTTCAGTTATTGTCTCAATTTATGCAGGCCCCTACAACAGTGCATATGCAGGCAGCAAAATGACTTATAAGATACTTCTTCTCGGGGAATTCTGTTGGCTTCAAGTTCAGCTGCCCATTTGATTGCTTATTGTGATAGTGATTGGCCACTACAAGGATTTTTGCTTCAGACAACTGGCAAAACGTGTTGTTTGAAGCTCCCAAAAACTGTTGACTATCGGAAAGTCGTCTGATACACACCTCAGACAACATACAGCAAACTGTTGTGTGAGAGTTGAAAGACAAGTAAAAGCCACCTGAAAAGAGTTGTCTGATACCCAGAAACAATAACACTTTCTTTGGAAACCTGTTGTCAATGCTCCAATAATGCAACACGTTTTAACGAATATATTGTTGTTTTAAGCAGTAAAGACAATGGTTTTAAAAGAAAGCCTATTGTTGAAGTGCAAAAGATACAATCCTTTACTTGATCAGGGCTGTTGTTGTATGTCACTACAGACAATGGTTTCTTAGCAAAAACGATTTGTTTTATGGTTAGATGTACAACATGTTATCTCATATGGCATGTTATTGTAGAGTAGGAAAGACAACACTTTTTTAGTATACAACAGTTTTTATTTGTGTTTCTTGTAGTCAGACAATGATTTTTTCTTTTTATGTGTTGTATGTGCATACAATAGACAATGATTTCTACAGTACTAGCAATATTCATCGCTGCAATAGACAATGATTTGAGTTTATACAATACTAGCAACTAACAAATATTCATAACAAAAACTACGTACCAATCAATATTCATCGCTATAAAGCTACTACCGGTACCAATTCCTATCAAAGTACCACTACCATCGTCTAAATTACAATGGTAGAATGAGATAACTCATTTTCTTTACCGCATCTATTAAATAAAATAAAGAAAGGTGCTCCCAAAATCTGGTAACTCATCTCGCAGAGTCCCCGTGAGATCTTATTTTCACCGATGCTGCACAGTAATCCTGGACCATAGTTGTCTTGCATATAGAACATTCTTAGAAGATTTGTTTCTGCAAAGATTCCAGAGAACAATCCTCCTAGCAGTCCAGCGACTGCGTGAGTGTGGAAGACTCCAAGCGTGTCATCTACACTTTGGAAAAATGCTGATTTTTTTATGCAAAACCATCGTGGTGTACCAAGGTATTGACCCTGACATTGCACCCATGATTAAAGCTGCCCAAGATTGCACAATTCCTGTGAATGAAATCAACATTTCAATTTTTGTTAACGCTTTTAACTCTGGAGAAATGATGCATAAACATTGGCCATGCATCATTAGCCATTTATTGATGTTAGTCTCAAGAAGAAGTATGCTGGGAATTTTGATTGATGGAGCATTTATGTAGTGCGTAACTTACCTGCACCGGGTGTGATACAAACGAGACCGGTAATCATCCCTTGTATAGCGCCAATGACAGAGCTTTTCTTATAGAAGATCATGTCAAGGGAAAGTCAGACCAAGAGGCTTGTGGCAGTGCAAATATGGGTGTTAGGTACGGCAAGGGAAGTAATACTTCCAGCTGCAAGAGGAGAATCCGCCATTGAAACCTGTCCATCCCATCCATAAGAAACCTGCTTCTGCCAACATATGTAGTATATTGTTGGGTGGAAAATGTTGCCTGTCTTGTGAATTTCTAGGGCCAACCTATACATATATTATCAACTATGAGCAAATCAATCTAGCGTTGCATTTGAAAGTCAAAACCACAAATATTACATTTGTACTAATTAAGAGAAGCCTTTATATGTGTGTCGTCAAGTGTGTAAAACCAGCTTCAGGACTAGAAACATCGATTAAATCAAACTAAGTAAATATTACTAATTAAAAAGAACAGCAGCATATACATTACCTATAACCCTTATAAATTTATAGAGTGAACATGCTTGATATAGCCTCAGCCCAATGCCTATCTCCACCAAGATTGATCGCATCTCATATGACAACTTCATTGTCATCATCATCTAATTCATGTTCAAGAGGCATCTCTAGCAACTCCTGGATAAATGCACCAGCAACTTTCCAATTTGAAGTGTTTGAGAAATCAATCATCTTAACAAGCAAAAGTAGTTGTCAAGATGTAAAACGACAATTTGATCCTAGAAAGATAATATAAACCTCAATGCAAAGCTCGATAAATATTCAGAAATTAATTGAGAAGGTGAACTGCTTATTACTGGCAGCAATATGAGCTTTCACCAATTCAACATATTCAGGAACAGTTTCGGGAAGTTTTTTTTACAGAAGGTCAATAGTATCTGATGCTTCTGCTGCATATATAGTAGCATCACTTCCCATTGTCATGGCTGCATCAGAACCTTTTGCCTGTGTAAATACTAAAAAAAAAAAGACAACAAAACTAAATCAAACAATTTAATCCTCTTTGTCTCCCTCGTTCTCAGCAATGTTAAAGTACCGCAACTCATAAACATTTTGGTCTTTGTTGAAGGCATTAACCCTCAACTAATCCCTCACATTGTTCTTCTTCAAGTACTTATTTGTCAAGTATTTAAGATACCTGCAGAACACAAGAGGAAATAGTAAGTAAGATGAACATGATTTCAGCTACAAAATCAAAGCTACAAAATCAAAGCTGGTGTCAATATATTGCATAACTATCAGCAATTGCAATGGATACACATAACAATTCAGCAAACACTATTAGACTATACCAGCTACAAATTTGAGTATTGACAATAATTTTAAGCGGTTGTAGAAACTTAAATTTTAATCACTGTACTGACTAAAATCACTTTTATCTACGTAAGAGAGAGATTTTGTTACTTACCCAGATAAGAGATTTGATTCATTCTTTATCAATAGAAAAGCCGGCATCCGCCTCTTGAATCTCAAGCAAAATGGATACAAAGTCTTTGTTTATAGAACCATTATTCGATGGGGGATGATCTCTAAGAACACCTTCCAGAAAAGTATCAACCCATTTGGCTGCTTTCTAAACCTTTCCCTTCAATCCAGTGAGCCAATCAACCCAACCGACACTACACCATATATGGGCTATTGCAAGCCCAATATATATTTGTGCTACAAAAAGTGTTACAAAAAGTGTTACAATAGACACAAAATTTGGTAATCTATTGCAATATTTTAAAAATTTTTGCAATAAATACGAAAAGTGTTGCAAGCAAAATGATATTTTGAAATTTTAGAGCAATTGCAACACTTTAGCAAAAACGTTACAATAGACGATACACTTTGCCCAAAATTGTAGGCGGGAACTTTATTTTTTGGCTTAGCGGGCATATCAAAATATTTCATACACAATTAAAATAAAAAAAACACAACACCACACATCACACCACTGTCTCTCTCCACCACTGTCTCTCAACTCTCTCCTAAATTTCAATTAAACATCAAGTCAATTAGGGTTCTTCCCGGGTTGGTCTCTACTTAACTCACACACACGCACAAACACACACTTAATTCGGATCACTAAAATTCATAACTTTTTGCAGTTAGTAAGCCCCGATTCTCGATTCGTTCATTTTAGATCTGATCCTTTTTTGTTTTTTATCAATTAATTGTTGTTTAATTGTTGTTGTAATGATGGATCGATACTAGAGAGTTGAGAAGCCTCGCGCAGAGAGTTCCATGAATGAGAATGAGATTCGTATTACAACTCAGGGTAGAATGAGAAATTACATTACTTATGCCACCATTCTCCTTCACGTTTGGTTTTTTTAAATAAAAATTTGATCTTTTTTGTGCTGCTCACATTTGTTTATTGTAAATTGATTGTCTTATATTTGTGTATTGTAAATTAGCATTCTTTTTTGGATAATTAGATTATTTTTACTGTGTAGTGTAGATTGATTTTGTTGATTTATGTTTTGGGGATTTTTTGTTTGTTTTGTTTCGTGATTTATGTTGTGAAATTTGTTTAATTTTTAGGAGAAAGGATCTGATGAAATTGCTCTTAAAGCTATGGGCAGAGCTATCAGTAAAACTGTTATGATTGCGGAGCTCATTAAGGTGTTTTACCTGCTCTAGATTTGTTGTTGTTTCTTAGTTCTTTTTACAGTGCTCATTAAGGTGTTTCTTAGTGCTCTATAGTTCATAAAATGTTTCATCCGACACTGTTAGTACTCCATAGTTCACACATTTTTTCAAACTGACATTATTATCAGTGCTTCATAGTTTATACATTTTGTTGGGCTGATTTACATTTTCAGCGTTCATAGCACTGTACGTGCACTACTGTACATACACTACTGTTGCAATAAACATAGAACTTGAATTCCAAGTCATCTGTTGTTGGAGTGTTCAGCAACAATGGGAGCCTACGAACTGTATTTTTGGTTCTAGTTTAGAAAAATGTAAAAATGTTCTATTGAATATTATTTAATATTCTTAAATATTCAAAGTTGGTGTCTTTGTGTTTTTTACTTTTTGGTTGCCAAATGGAGTAGGATATTCTTATGCCAAGTTTCTCTGAATACTAAATTGGCTTTTTGCAGAGACCACCTCACAAGGAAACGGCCATAGAGCCTGATAGACTGGCATCAGTAAGAAGGAGGCTTCATGAGAAGTATCAAGAAGCTCAAAATGGTATCTATACTTTCTGCTAATAATTTGCATCCTTTGAATAACTTATTCCTGCTTTATTATCATTGACTTGTATTATTGCCTTTTGTTAATTTTTGTGAAGCTAAAAAACAAAGGACAATACAAGTGATGGATATACATGAGATACCGAAGCCAAAGAATGGTTACATAGCCAAGAATAAAGGTGGCTTTCATGGAAGGAACCGTAGGTGACGGTGTCTCTAACATGTGACAAATCACCAGCAATCGGCTGGTTACATGAACTATGCTTGTTCAAACTTATACACACAGTTTTCTTTGCTTATTGGGGTCACCAGAAACCTGTTTATCCCCATTCTGTTATTAACCTGGGAAAAATAACAACTCTGTTCCTTAATTTGGTCGGGTCTTATTTGTTAATCATAATTCGTATACGATATTCTACTTAAACTGAGGTTTAGTTGATTCCGAATTTTTTTGCCAAGTCTGTGTATAAAAGTATGTATGATATCTGTGTTTTTTAAACTGTATAAATTATGTTTCTAGCTGTTTTGACATTTGATTGACCTTACTCTAAAATGTGATCATACTTTTCTCAGTTTTCTATATACCTTAGTTCCTAAAAATATAAGTATGCTATTATTCACTATTATTTTGTTGGGCTATTTTTTGCAGCAAGTGTTCTAATTGATTAAACCATTGTTCATTAGTTAATTGATTTCTGAAAATTTGTACTACTTAGGATTCAGCTTAGTGAGTGTTCTACTTCTCACTTATTTTCACTTGTATAATAATTAGCTTTTACCTACTGCAATACTATTAGTTTAGTTTTATGCTTCCAGTTCTGTAATCATTGTTGTCTTTATCAATATTAGTATTAATATCATATATCATTATTGATTTTGTGTTACTGAATAAGAATAAGTAGGTAAGATTATTGACTTGATATATAAACCTCTGGTCCACCTATAATTGACGTACTTATAAGTTGTCAGTGTACTTTTGATATTTATTAATATTTAAATGTATAACAGGTATAGCAGGTTTAGATTTCCTGGTTTAGATTTCTTAAAAGTCCAATAACTGCATGTTACTCCCATAATTTTCTTCAATATTACCTAAGGTTGCATATGCCAAACTAATACTTTTTTCATAATTTTCTTGCTGTAAATTTTATTGTTACCTGTGCTTCTAGCTAGCAAATTCCGAGCTGGAGTCTAGGAGCAGTTTCAATCTGCTCTTTATTTTCTGCAGTTTTCATTTTGCGCAACTCCTAATTGTTTTGTTTGTTGCTTAACCTCTGACTTCTAATTGTTTATGTGCATCTTAGGCTCCTAGATAGATCTAATTGTGTGCTAAGCTTTATGCTAGTGGAAGATTAGTTTTGTTCTTGCAAATCATGCAATAAATGAGTTTGTTAATGCATTCTTTGATATGTTTATAGCTTAATACATTCACTTTTCCATTCGCATGTACACGGATACAGCATGTATAGTGAACACATTGTAGAATCACTGTCAGCTCTGCTTTTGAACAGTATTTGTGAAACTGGCGTACACAATTTTCTGTAATACGCAGATGTGAATATGTTATTCCCAGATTACACACTTGTATAATTGTAGAAGGGGGGTTGAATACAATTCTTGATATTTATAAATTTCTGATAAGAACTCCAGAAATCTATACTTAGATAATTGCTTGTAAAAGATTAATGCACAAACACATAAAAAATCAGGTGGTTAAATGCACCACCTGAAGCTTTTATTCGAAGAAAACTCTGTGATACAAAAGTACACAGCTTCTGTTTTACAACTCTTTGCTTTCTAAGAATAATCAATAGAAACCCTAAGCAAGAATGTATCTGTTTTCTTAACGTACAAAGAGTTGCTACATTTGGTTATAAATCCCAAGTTTTACAAGTACTACTGGAATAAGATAATATTAATCTAATTCTAGTTGACTTGCTACTACACTCCAAATACACATGTAGCCGAAAGGTTGTCCTTGTGTTCAGACATGTCTCCTGCACCTTTCTTGTATTCATAGTGTAAATGGAATGCTTTTTTCTTCTGTGTTTCCAAAGTATGGCTGCCATACTGCTTTTTGTATCTACTATCAACCCATGTGATCTGTCAGTCAAACATGTCCTTATCAACTGCTAATCCCCAGCTAATCATAGAAGACAGTGTCAATGATTATCCGTTGATATTGTACACTGACATCCATTGATGATGTATTGAGCGGTATCCGTTGATATTGAGACATGAGCTGTATCCGTTGATAGAGTGGATTTGAGTTGTATCCGTTGATAGAGTGGATTTGAGTTGTATCCGTTGATAGAGTTTTGTCTTCATCTGTTGATACACTTTCACTTAGACAGAATTACATAGCATAGCTTATTTACAATTTGCTACCCTATTCTGCCTATCCTTTGATGGTCAACATGACTGTGGATAAAAACACTATCAACTGATAACATAGAGATACTGCAGTATGCAACAAAACCTCATCCGTTGATGAGCTACCTGTCAACGGATAGAGTTATAAATCCTCATCCGTTGACAGCTACAAAATCTTATACAATTTGATTGATTGTGAAGTTATCATCAAGTACAACATATTCCTTACAATCTCCCCCAATTTATACTTGATGGCAATAAAGCATAAATTCAGGACCTTGATGATAACAAAACATTCCTAAAGATATATATAGAACAATGCAAAAATTGTATAAAGCTACAAAAATTAAAAACTGAAAGTTTGAGAAATTTACAGAGAAGTGCTCCTCTAGACTAAGCAGATTAAGACTGTTTCTTTTCTCTTGTTGGCATCACCCTTGATTTTCCTTCTTTGGCAGAGTTGGACTCAATTTGTATTTGGAGTTGCCTATAGAAGGCATCTTCTTCATCTACCTATGGATTTAGCTTTTGTTGTAACCATCTCAGGTATTGAGAACTAGCCTTTGGTAGTTGGTCTTCTAACCTGAAGAATCTCCTGTTACCATCTTCATCCCTGAACTCCATCATCCAGAAGGGTTGAAGGTGGATTTTCTGTCCATTGTATGGGATCTTCATCTTCCTTGGTAGACTTGATGGTGAGTTCCATTCCCTCCTTATTTGTTCTATTCTGTCCAGTATCTCCCCTTTTGCTATCTTGGAGAACCCTGTGTATCTCTTGATTGCAGAGAACACTTTGGTTAAGGTCTGATAATTTTCTCCAAGAACCCTTTGTAGTGGCCATGTCCTTTCCTTTCCTCCCTTGTATACAAAGACCAATCTCTCAGGCAAATGTTTATATTTGTCAATCCCTCTTACTTCTGACAATTCATCCAGATAAAGATTAATGCCAGAGTATTCTTCAATATCTGCCTGATAGATAAAATCATCCTTGTTTTCCAAGATTGGCTGCCTGACAATAGCAGGTACCCTAGCAACTTGAATTGGTTCCTTTGAAGGTTGCTTCCTTGGTATCCTTTTCTTCTGTATAGGCTTCTGTTGAGGCTTCAGCAAGAATGAAGGACCTCAATGGAGTCAAGATTCATTGGTTCCTCTTTAGGTACTATAGGATCACCATGGAAATTCACAGCTGGGTTGAATACTTTTACAGACATAGGTTGTGATGAGCCAACTGTCTCCTTGCTTTCAATTTCTGGAGAGATAGGCCTCCTTGCCTTTGATTTCATTCTCTTAGATTTGGATTTGGGGACTGATTTCCCTTTCCTTTTGAATTTGGGGACTTCCTCAGGTTCCCTCATTTCATCCTCTACCTCATCCATTAACTCTTGAGCCAGCCTTGCTTGCTTCTCATCTGAGTTTTCATATTGATTTTCAGTGCTTGGTTGAGATTCTCTTAGCAGCCTTGAAGTCTCTTCTCTCTTGGCTTCAACAAATCTAGGATGGCTGTTGGATATGTTTAGAACTTTTCCATTCCTTATGATTACAGACATCCATTCTCTTACACAACTGTTAGTCTTCTCCTTGAATTCCTTAATTTGCTTACCCATCAGCTTCTCTTCATCATCCTTGGGAAATGGAAAGTCCAGTTGTAACTTGTTCTTCCCATTTGCTTTTGGTGGTGAGTAGGGTCTTTTTTTGATGTAGGGTTCAAATTCTTTAACATGAGAAGGCTCAGCATCATAGAATGTAGGAGCCACAATTGCTGGAGTGAGCACCTTCAGAATTGTGGTAGATATTGTTGGAGCTGAGGTTTGGCTAGAGAACAGAGTTGATGCAATAGATTGATTGATCAATCTTTCTGACCTCATTATCCTTTCATAGTTTTCCTCGTTCATCTTTTGTAGAGCTTCAATTTTGGCTAGCTTTTCCTCTTCTGTCATGTTTGAGAAATCAAACTCTTCAGATAGAGCTACTTGTACAGGTTTAGATTTGCTGGGGGAAGCTGTGACAATAAAGTCCTGTGGATTGACCACTATGGTAGGCTGCTGCTCCCCCTCACTTGCTGCTTCCCTTCTTTCAGAAATTAAGATTTGACTTGTAGTTGCCACAGCCTCTTCCACTTTCTCCCCCTTTTTGTTAGCATCAAGGGTTTGACTAGAAGTTGGGGCTGCAACTAACTTTTCTAGCAGTTGGGTTTGTAGTTTTTGATGTTGAAGAAATTGCTCCATCTGGGATTCCATCTTTTCCACTCTTGAGTTGAGTAGTTGCACAGACTTAGCCAGGTTGTCTTCTTTGATGAACCTTTGTTGCAACACCCTCTGAGTGGCTGTAGGAGCTAGTTGCTCTAACTTGGAATCCACAGAGATCTTCACATCCTTGATTTCTTGTTTGACCTCCTCTAAGTTGGATCTCTGAATCACCATTTGCATCTTTTGTAACTTAAGGGAGTCAATTGCTTGTTGAAGAACAACCTTTCTCTGTGGATCTGCTTCTGGGTGCTCAGCCATGGCAGATTTATATTGCCTTATGATTTCCACATCAAGTTGATGGTGTAGTTGTGAGCAAATTTAAAATCATGAATACTGCTACCACCTTCATCTTCAGGGCTCTGGCTGTCTTCATCTTCAGAGTCTTCAAATTCTTCACTCTCAGCAGTGGTTGGCAGAGCTTCTAAAGATTCCTTAGCTCTAAGTAGAGACTGTGAGGTGTGCACTAGGTGCATTGCCTCCTCTGCTTCCACATTGCCCTGTTGTGCCAGAATTTGATAGGCAGGAACAAGGTGAGTAAAGGTTTCAGCATCCAAAGAAATGGAGTCAATCATGGACTGATATTCTCTTTGAAATTCCATTTCCTTGGCTGCATCCTCAACCTCCATTGACTCACTAGCAATGGCTGCTTCTTCCATCCTTATTTCTCCTGTAGTCCCTTCTCTCCTCTCATCTCTCTTTTCTTGCATCAAGGGCTCCCCTTGGCTCACACCTCTCACACCCTCACCTTCACCTACTAAGGTGGAACTCTCAGTCTCTCCTTTTGCCTGACCGGAAGAAATGGCCAGCCTCTCATTATTTAGCTCTCCTTTTGCCCGCTCACAAGGCAGCCTCTCACTCCCTTCCCTCAATCCTAACAGTGTTTCAACTACTGAGAACTCCTCCACACTTGACACAGGAATGTCAGATATAGCAGTGGTAGAGTGAGTTATCAACGGATAAGGAATATCCGTTGATGGAGTAGTTATAGCTGTCCACGAATGGCTAGACAGAGGCGCATCCGTTGATGGAGAAACACTTGTCAACGGATGAAGGATATCCGTTGAGGAAGGAATAATTTTATCCGTTGAAGAGAAAACCAACACTGAATCTGTGGAGATTGATTTTAAGTTTGAGGCCATAGTCTGTGTTGAGAATCCTGGAAGGGAAGATTGATGGTCCAACAAATCATCTAAAAGATGATGACCACCAATTGCAGAGTGGGGCTTCTCCAAGAATCTTAAAGATGGAGAATCAGGAATTGATGTAGATATCATATCCACATCCAGAGATGGAGTTGGTGATGGTGGATTGTAATGTGTATCGATTTGAAGATTAAGATCAAGGGGCTGTGACTCCACATTTATTGAAGCCACATCAAACTGAGTTTGAGAAGGTACAGTTTCCTGTACTGTGTGTGCACCCTGTGATTCCCCTGTGGTTTTAGATTTCACTCTTCTTCCATAGGTTTTTGAGAGTGGGCTATTTGTGTCTCTAACCCTCTTGTGCAGTGTTCCTTGTGGGGAACTTGATTCAGTAGTCACACTCTGTTGAGAGAGTGTAACTAGAATTTGGCTTGTAGTTACATTAGCAGTCTTTTGAGAGACTGAAATGGTGGTTGCACTCATCTCTCCTTCCTTATCCTTAGGGCTTCTTTGATGTTCACCCTGTCCCTCACCACTCACTACCACCTTCACACTCCCCTCAAGAGTTTTGGTAGATTTTACAACAGGTGTCTTTTGAGAGACACTTGAGGTTTGATTTTTAGAATGTGGTTTTGGAACTCTGGATTTGGTCACTTTGGTAGGAGCCTGTTTGGTCACAACTACAGACTCCATTGTGACACTAGAAGGCAAAGAAATTTGGGGGTTGGAGATAGGGGTTTAAGAGTTAGAAATAGTTACCTGAACAATTGGTAGATATACCAATTGTACTCCTGCATTGAGGTTCATTCGAATTAGGTCACTTAAGACTCTCTTCTTCTGAACAAAACATTGGAACTTGCTATCCGGGTTAGCAATGGATAGCTTATTCTCAGATACATGCAGTGCTAAGAGCATTAAAAATCTAGCAAAGTAGATATTCTTGCTCCTAGTTTCCTTTTTACCTAACTTTGCAGCTATCTCATATATAACTAATGTGCCAAAATTATAGAATTTATCATTTAAGAGCATACACATCATAGATAGCATGGACTGTGTAACAGCATCAAAATTACTAATTTTGCCTGAAAAAGTTTTAATGAAGGCATCACAGAAATAGCTACATTCTTTAACCATTCCTTTCCTAACAATTTTCCCTAAGTTTTCAGTACTAAGGGCATAATTAATAGAATTAAGCATGGCAACAATTTCAGCATCAGTGGGTACTTTCAGACAGTTATTCTCAGGCAATTTTAAACAAGCAGTTATTACATCAGAATTAACTACATAGTTTTTACCCTTTAAAGAAAAAGCAATTGTACCGTCTGTGCCATTGTACTCAGCAGATGTCCACATTTCTTCAATTACCTCGTGGATTAAGGGGGTGGTGGCAGTCATAGCATATGACAGTTTGCATTTCTTCACGAAACTCATCAAAGTGTGGTAAGCTTCTGGAGCATTCACTGTGTCAACAAAGGCCGCGAAATTGTTCTTCTCATAGGTAAACCCAGTGGAGGACATCATCTTAACAATGGGCGCCATTGAAGTGTTTGAACTTTGGTTACAGAGAGTTTTAGAGAAGAGGATGCAGTTAACTTTTGATATGCTTGAGAATGAATAAAAGTGAAATGTGAGAGTACAAGTCAGCCTTTTATATTTTTCAAGAATTAAAAATGAAATAATTAAAAGTAATTACTCCATTGGTCAAAAGTAACTGTCAAATAATAAATGAAAAGAAAATAAGTACAGCCATGATTAGATACCCACGGTTACCAACGGTTATAAAAAAAATGTATATCAACGGATATAGAATGAACGGTTGAGATACAATTTATCCGTTGATGACGTGGATAGCCTGTTACCCGTTTGACATGCGAAAATCTAGTAATGTGTTTATACTATCAACAGATAAAAGGATATCCGTTGATAAGCTAATTTTGCCTTAGACAAAATTTCTGCAAAAAAATTTTCTGAAAGTTTTAACTTTCAAGTAAATCAAAACACATTTCTAGCTTCAATGCAGTGAAATCAAATATCACTAGGAATTATGACAAGTTAAGCATACCTAGCTCACCTACCAATCTTGTGAATGTGGATTCATCAAGAGGCTTGGTGAAGATATCTGCAAGCTACATTTCACTTGGCACAAAGTGCATTTCTACTGTACCATTCATCACATGTTCTCTTATGAAGTGGTATTTGATGTCAATGTGCTTGGTTCTCGAATGTTGCACTGGATTCCCAGTGATGGCAATAGCACTTGTGTTGTCACAGAAAATTGGAATCTTCTAAACTTTTAGACCATAGTCAATGAGTTGGTTTCTCATCCATATAATCTGTGCACAACATCTTCCAGCAGCAATGTACTCAGCTTCAGCTGTAGAAGTGGAGACTGAGTTTTGTTTCTTACTGAACCATGAAACAAGCCTGTTTCCTAGAAATTGACAGGAACCTGTAGTACTTTTCCTATCAACTCTGCAACCTGCATAATCTGCATCTGAATAGCCAGTTAGATCAAAACCATATTCTCTTGGGTACCAAATGCCAAGGTTTGGTGTTCCCTTGAGATACCTGAAAATTCTTTTAATAGCTATTAAGTGAGACTCTCTAGGATCAGCTTGAAATCTAGCACAAAGACAAGTAGAAAACATTATATCAGGTCTACTAGCTGTTAGGTATAGAAGTGAACCTACCATGCCTCTATAGCTTGAGATGTCCACAGACTTTTCCTTAGTATTCAACTCAAGCTTAGTTGCAGTGGCCATAGGTGTTTTAGCAGATGTACAATCCATTAAGTCAAATTTCTTTAAGAGATCATAAATATATTTTGTTTGACTTATGAAAATGCCCTCATTAACTTGCTTTACTTGTAGGCCAAGAAAGTAAGTTAATTCACCCATCATGCTCATTTCATACATACTTTGCATAAGTTTGGCAAACTTTTTGCAAAGCTTCTCATCTGTAGACCCAAAAATAATATCATCTACATAGATTTGAACAAGTATTGAAGAGCCATTAATATTCCTATGAAATAAGGTTTTATCTACTGTACCTCTAGTGAAGTGGTTCTCCAAAAGAAATTGAGATAAAGTGTCATACCAGGCTCTTGGTGCTTGCTTCAAACCATAAAGTGCTTTCATGAGAAGATATACATATCCTGGAAATTCTGGATCCTCAAAGCCAGGAGGTTGATGGACATAGACCTCTTCTTCCAGTTCCCCATTTAGAAAGGCACTTTTGACATCCATCTGATAGACTTTGAAATTGGCATGTGCTGCATAGGCTAGAAAGATTCTTATTGCCTCAAGTCTTGCCACTGGAGCAAAAGTTTCATCAAAATCTATTCCTTCTTCTTGAGAGTAGCCCTTTGCCACTAATCTAGCTTTATTCCTCACAATTATACCATTTTCATCTGTCTTATTCTTGAGAACCCATTTAGTACCTATGACACTTCTATCATCAGGTTTGGGCACAAGTTTCCATACTTTATTTCTTTCAAATTGGTTTAGCTCTTCTTGCATTGCTAACACCCAATCTGGATCTAGAAGGGCATCTTCCACTTTCTTAGGTTCCTCCTGAGATAGGAAGCTACTGTATAGACATTCTGCTTGAGTGGCCCTTCTAGTTTGGACTCTTGAATTTGATTCACCAATGATTAACTCAAATGGATGATTTCTAGTCCATTTTCTTGCAGGTGGAAGGTTTGATCTTGATGAGGTTGCTTCATTTCCATGAGCATGATCATGTTGATTTAGCATTGAATCTTGACCTTGAGAAACTCCCCCTGAGTTTGTTGTCCTTGCTGAATTATGAAGTTGACTGTCAATGGATGCATCATTTTGCCTGTCGACGGATGCTTGAGAATATCTGTCAACGGATGCATCTCTAATAGTGTCAACGGATGTTGCAGAATGACTGTCAACGGATGTTGCAGAATGACTGTCAACGGATGTTGCAGAATGACTGTCAACGGATGCTTCATTTTTAGTGTAAGCATCACTCCTAGTTGGTATAACAGCTCTAGGTGGATCTCTGGGGTCATGATCTTCATTTTCCTCATCATCATCATAGTACATTCTTCCTTCACCTTCATTCTCAAATTCCAACTTTTCATGGTAACCTTCATCATTTAGGCCTAGAATCTTTTGATCATCAAACACAACATGTACAGATTCCATAACAATGTTGGTTCTTAGATTGTAGACCTTGTAGGCTTTCCCTGCTGCATATCCAACGAAAATAGCTTCATCTGCCTTTGCTTCAAATTTTCCCAAGTTATCTCCATGATTCCTTAGCACAAAACACTTACATCCAAAGACATGTAGGAAAGCTAAAGTTGGTTTCTTGTTGGTTAATAACTGATAAGGAGTCATTCCTCTAGCTTGATTGACCAAGGAAATATTCTGAGTAAAGCATGCAGTGTTGACAGCTTCAGCCCAGAAATATGCTGGTAACCTTGATTCACTTAACATTGTTCTAGCTGCTTCAATGAGAGTTCTGTTTTTCCTTTCAACAACCCCATTTTGTTGAGGTGTTCTGGCAGCAGAAAACTCATGGACAATTCCATTCTCTTCACAGAAAATCTTCATTGTGGAATTCTTGAATTCAGTACCATTGTCACTCCTGATTCTTTGTACTCTGTCTTCAGAACCATTGTTTAGTATTCTGAGGTGATTGATGATGATTTCACTTGCACAATCCTTGGAGTGCAGGAAGAAGGTCCATGTGAACTTAGAAAAATCATCTACAATCACCAGACAGTATTTCTTCTTTGAAATAGACATGACATTTACTGGACCAAATAAGTCCATATGCAGCAATTGAAGAGGCTTAACAATGGATGACTCTGTCTTGCATTTGAAGGATGATTTCTTTTGTTTCCCTAATTGGCAGGCATCACACAACCCATCTCTGAGAAACTCCAATTGAGGGATTCCTCTAGCAAGATCCTTCCTTACCAAATCATTCATAACTTTAAAATTCAAATGTGACAGCTTCTTATGCCATAGCCAACTCTCATCCTTACTTGCTTTACTGAAGAGACAAGTAATGGATTCTGAGCATGCTGAATTGAAGTCAGCTATGTAAACATTTCCTTTTCTAAAGCCTGTCAATACCACATTGTTGTCTTCCTTGGCAGAAACAACACAGGCTTCTTTTGTGAACTTTACTTCATAGTCTTTGTCACAAATCTGACCGATACTCAGCAAATTGTGCTTCAAACCTTCAACTAAAGCCACTTCTTCAATGATGACATTGTCTTTTGAAATCAGGCCATATCCCTTAGTATATCCTTTGCTGTCATCTCCAAAGGTAATTCTAGGTCCAGCTCCTTCCTTGAACTCTGTGATCAGGGTTGAATCTCCTGTCATGTGCCTAGAGCATCCACTGTCTAGGTACCATAGATTTCTTCTGTTTCCTTGCACACATTTCAAAAACAAATCAAGTTGATTTTGGTACCCAAGCTTCCTTGGGTCCTTTCTTGTTAGCCTTTGACTTTGCACTCTTAGCATTCCTCAACTTAGGTGTAGATGCTTGAGTGATGGGGTTTGACAAATGGTCATTTGCATGAATATTGGATGCATGCATGTGTGGAAAATTGGCATACATATTATTCATGTTAGTTATGTTCCATGACATTTGTGGCACATTCATAGATTGAAAGTAAGGATTAGACACATATGGCATGTTCACATATGGATTTGAAAAACTAGCATTTTGATACAAACCGGGCATAACAGGCATTGCAGGCATACATGGCATTGGTTGAGGTACATGAACAGGAGCCTTGTTGACAATCTTGCAATTAGAAGATAGATGATTGACACTATTACAATTACTACAAGTTTTTCTAGGAGCAAACTTGTCAGGAGAGTAATTGTTTTTCTTGTTGATGCCTATCTTACCATTTCTGTTCTTTTTCTTTTTATCCTCAATTTCTACCTTTTCATTATCTGATTTACCAACAGCCTTTTTGTTGTCTAAATCACCTACCTTAGCCTTCCCACTGGATTTGGTTTTGCTGCACTCACCACTAACAAAATTCTTGTTGACTGGACCATACTTGATATCCAGTTTCCTAAGTTCCTTCTTACTAACAAACTTTTTGTTAGTCGACGGATAACTCTCATCCGTTGACGGTTCATCTGTCAACGGATGATCACTATCCGTTGATTCACAAATAGTCTCTAGATCCTCAAGGCCAGGTTCTAGCTCCTTTTTCTTTTGAGTCCAGGTATCCTTCACAAACGATTCTATTCCCTGAACTTCTATTATGTTTTGAGAAATATTCCTACAACTTTGAAATTTAGCAATTATCCCTTGTTCTTTTTCAAGCTGGTCTTTTAAAATCAGTTCTCTTTTTAACACAGCTTCAAGTTCACTTTTAGCATTATTGCAATCAACTCTCATTTTCTCAAATTCTAGAAATTGAGTTTCTAGAGCAGCATTTCTATCACTTAAAAACAGATTAGACACTTTAATCCTATTGTTCTCTTTAGTAAGTGATTTAAGAGTAACACTTAAGTGATATAGTTCAGTAGACATTTCATCTATAACACTATTGCATTCCTCTTTGGTGAGCTCAGAGAGATTAGTAGAAAATACCTGATTGCTAGTTGAACTTGCTTCCTGCTCTCCAGAATCAGCCATTAAAGCAAGGTTGACTAACTCAACATCATCATCAGAATGATTGTCATCAACAGCCCAGTCATACTCTTGGGTCAAGAATGCCTTTCCTTTCTGCCTGAGAAGATCAAAATATTTCTTCTTATAGTCAACAGCCTCAGTTGACTTTCCCTTGTTCTCAGATCTAGGTTTCCTGCATTCACTTATCATGTGACCAGCAATTCCACAATTTTAGCATTTAATTTTGGATTTATCCACATAGTTGCTTATGGAAAAATCCTTGTTAAATGGCTTGGCCACCCCAGAGTTTCTCTTGAATTTCAGCTTAGAGAATCTCCTAGATAGAAAAGCTAATTGCTCATCTATCTCATCCAATTCATCCTGTTGAAGAGCATTCAATTCCTCAGACACCTTTTCCTTGCTCCTGCTTGATTCTGCTCTACCTTTACAAACCTCCCTGTTTGGTGTAGAACTAGCAGTTTCTGTCCTTTCCTCCTTTTGCTCTAAGTTGGCAACAAGTGCAACTGACCCACTTTTCTTTTGAGACTTCTCAATCTCTTCATCCTGCTCCATTTCCAGCTCATAGGTCTTTAAAGTTCCATAGAGCCTTTCAAGAGTAAATGTCTTGTACTCTTGAGTGTTTCTTAGAGAAACAGTCATTGGCTTCCATTCCTTGGGAAGTGATCTCAGAAATTTGAGATTAGAATCTTTAACTTAATAGATTCTTCCATATAGTTTCAAACCATTTATTAGCTTTTGAAATCTACTAAATGTATCATTCAATGTTTCTCCACTCTTAAAGTGAAAATGTTCATACTGTTGGATTAGTAGTTGCATCTTGTTTTCCCTTACCTGTTATGTTCCTTCACACTGGGTTTAAACAGTGTCCCATACTTCCTTGGCGGTAGTACAGTTAATAACATTGTCAACCATGTCTGTTTCTAGACCATTGAACAGAATATTCATGGTCTTTTTGTCTTTGTGGACTTTTGCAATATCTTCAAGACTCCACTCAGAAACAGGTTTGGGAATGAGAGTGTCAGGCACATCATCAGCTAGGCCAACTCTTGTTGCTGTCTTCATTGGAACGTGAGGACCCTTGTCAATGCAATCCACAAAGCCCTCATCAATAGACGAGAGATTTAGACGCATTTTTACTTTCCAGTGAAAGTAATTTCTCTATCAAGAACTGGAATCTTTACTCCATAATCCTTCTTAGACATGTTGGAAGTGTGTTGATCTTTAAACTTCAAATATGTTAGAAGCTTGCTCTGATACCAATTCTTATTCCCAGATTACACACTTGTATAATTGTAGAACGGGGGGTTGAATACAATTCTTGATATTTATAAATTTCTGATAAGAACTCCAGAAATCTATACATAGATAATTGCTTGTAAAAGATTAATGCACAAACACATAAAAAATCAGGTGGTTAAATGCACCACCTGAAGCTTTTATTCGAAGAAAACTCTGTGATACAAAAGAACACATCTTCTGTTTTACAACTCTTTGCTTTCTAAGAATATTCAATAGAAACCCTAAGCAAGAATGTATCTGTTTTCTTAACGTACAAAGAGTTGCTACACTTGGTTATAAATCCCAAGTTTTACAAGTACTACTGGAATAAGATAATATTAATCTAATTCTAGTTGACTTGCTACTACACTCCAAATACACATGTAGCCGAAAGGTTGTCCTTGTGTTCAGACATGTCTCCTGCACCTTTCTTGTATTCATAGTGTAAATGGAATGCTTCTTTCTTCTGTGTTTCCAAAGTATGGCTGCCATACTGCTTTTTGTATCTACTATCAACCCATGTGATCTGTCAGTCAAACATGTCCTTATCAACTGCTAATCCCCAGCTAATCATAGAAGACAGTGTCAATGATTATTCGTTGATATTGTACACTGACATCCGTTGATGATGTATTGAGCGGTATCCGTTGATATTGAGACATGAGCTGTATCCGTTGATAGAGTGGATTTGAGTTGTATCCGTTGATAGAGTGGATTTGAGTTGTATCCGTTGATAGAGTTTTGTCTTCATCTGTTGATACACCTTCATTTAGACAGAATTATATAGCATAGCTTATTTACAATTGGCTACCCTATTCTGCTTATCCGTTGATGGTCAACATGACTGTGGATAAAAAAACTATCAACTGATAACATAGAGATACTGCAGTATGCTACAAAACCTCATCCGTTGATGAGCTACCTATCAACGGATAGAGTTATAAATCCTCATCTGTTGACAGCTACAAAACCTTATACAATTTGATTGATTGTGAAGTTATCATCAAGTACAACATATTCCTAACAGAATACAAATACCGATTCCTCTGATTAAGAATGCAATCATACTATCAGAAACCATTACGTTGCATAATGTTGACTTAAAGAAGATAGATATTTGTCAAAATAGGTCATCCATGTGATCCATCTTTTGCTTACTGGTGTGCTGATTGCTTCAGCCGAATCTCTTTGTCTTTAATGATTTTATGTCATTATTGTTATCTTTAGACAAAGTTATTTTTTATGCATTATCCATGAATAGCAACCTTTTGTTGTAGATGAAATACCCCCCGGTGCCCCCCTGCAGTTTGATGCTACATTACAATGTAAACATGTGTCTTAATGACGAGGGTCTTTTTTATAGCTACATGATCTAATAAATACTTAGCAACATGAGAGTGTCTTAGATTTTATAATTGAGACATAATGTTTGCTCAAAAAATTGATACGAAGTGCAGGTTTCTGCAAGGATTATTATCTGACTACTATCTGCTATGGCTGATGAAGTTTTTAACCTTTACCTTTATCTTATCTGCTGGCAACAGACACACTTTACTTGACAATATATCTCATTGATCGATTTCTTTCTAAACATTACACTGAGAAAGAAAGACTTCAGTTGCTTGGTATTACTTGGATGATGATTGCGTCGTAAGTTCTGACCGCTCTTTGTATATTATTGTTTTCTCTAAGATAGTGAAAAACCATCAGAAAACCACTTCTTTTTGAATCATGCTTGCATAAGAATTAGATAATACCAACGAAATAGTAGTTTAGTAAACACTTTATATTCAAAAGTTACTAAACTGTGTAGTCACCCAGTATAATTAATTCATGTAATTGTGTCGTTTATTATAAATATCGCAGATTATACATACTATGCCCTAAATCATAAAGTTATGATTAGATCGGCCAACTGTATGAGTGTAGACTCCACATAATGCCTGTAAACTTATCTATGGTCCTATGGATGTTCATTTCTATATATTTTTAGATTAGTTGTTTTATAATATTAATTAAAAGAGTTGGAACTTGTCAAGATAGCCAAAAATAATCATCTTTATTTATTAAAATTATCCCTTGTTATTGTTAGTGTATTAGCCATTGGGAAAGCATTTATACATTAGCTATACTTGATAAAAATAATGCTATCAAATTATTTTGGCTGTTATAATGTGCCTGCACGCGTTTTGTTGATAGCAGGTTGTTTGTACTGTATTATTTTTATACTAATACTAATTAATCTTCTGATGTTCTCAGTTATCCCTTACAATTTAGATCTACTGTCATGGTTAAACTTCTTATCAGCCTCCAAGCCCTTAATGTTGAACTTTTAATCTTGAAAAATTATGTGCTAGCAGTGGTGATGAAAGTGAGGACAACAATGATCAAGAGAATGATGATAGCGAGGATGGAAATCACGAGGACGATCTGAACGAAAATCATGAAGATTGATGATCAGTACTTTTATTTTATATGCATGTGTGCGTACTTTTGGTAGCTTGGTACTTAGTAAAGACCAAGTTTTATTTAGATATTGGTCACTGTGTGTTTTATTTTTTATGCATGTAAGTCGACTATATGTTTCGACTTTGGATTTATGTACTTTCGACATATATTCTGTGATTTGCTATGTTATGGTATAAGCCGACTCTGTTTGGGCTTTATGGTATATTTTGTTGAATGGGAAATGTGATTCTGGTTTGATATCTATTTTGTATTGGTTATTACAAATTGGACTAATAAAAAGTGTTGCAAAAAAATGTTGCAATAAGTATTAAAATGGAAGACAATAGAAACAAAATTGTTGCATATAAATGTTGCTAAAAAAAACAAAAAGCATTACAATAGGGGATAAAATGTTACATAAAAACGTTGCAATAAATTGACTATGCAACACTTTTAACAAAAATATGTTACAAAATGGTGTTGCAATAGTCTATTGCAACATCATAAAAGTGTCACTAAACGTTACAAAAGTGTTGCACTAAAGGAGATATTGTAATACTTTAAAAATGTTGCAATACGTAGGTAAAACGTTGCTATAGGGGTCTATTGCAACGGCAGCAGATGCAACGCTGAATTTTCGCAAAAACGTTGCAAAAACTTCTATTGTAACATATTTGGGGTCTAATATGACACTTTTTTGGTGTTGCAATAGCCCATATTTGGTGTAGTGCGAGCATTGGAAAAAAATCCTCTATGCTGCGGGAATAGCCTAACATATCCATTATATCCATTATTCTCATTCATTACCATAACTTCCCATCTGGGTCCCTGATTGATGACACAGCGATTTGTAAAGCCATCCTTGCCAATATCCAGAAGAGGCAACCAATGCTGTGTTTCCCTTTGTTTCCAAAAAGATTGAGGGAGAGATAGAGATAGAAGAGAAAAAGAGGGAGAGACAAGGAGAGAGAGAGAGAGAGAGAGAGAGAGAGAGAGAGAGAGAGAGAGAGAGGTAAGCAACCCAAACACACAAGATAGCGATACTGCAGAAAATGCAACACGGTAAATGTCCCTTTATCCAGAACCATTATAACACAAAGTTAGTCAGTTTAGAGGAATTCAAGAAAATTGAATTCAATTATCTTGATACAAACACACAAACCGAATAATTTTGAAACACGAAGAACAGTCCTTGAAAATACTTACATTGGGGCCAAGAAGAGGAACAAGCCAGTCAACTGTAGGAGGATTGGACATCGATCCGGAAAGGTGAGTTGGATCTTTGTGTTTTGACTTGAACCTGTGTGTTTTGTGTTGGGTGTGTGATTTGGTTGGGAGATAAAAAGGGAAAAAAATTTAGAAGGGGTAATATGAGAGAGTTTATGAGCTGGGTTTGTAAAAAAAGAGAGAGTTGTATCGTGTATTAGTGGTTGAGAGGGTGGGAAATAAAAATCTGATAAAGGGGGGAAATAAAATTTGATAAAGGGGGGAAATGAAATATTGGGCAGGGTGGGAAATGAAATTTGCAAAGCCGGGAAAGGAAATATAGTAATTTTGGAATGAAAAACTATTTTTAAAAAGATATTAGGAATAATCGGGACAGGATATTAGGTATTTTTTTTTGAATAATTTCTTCGATGATCGAACCGTACGAAAGTTAATAAACACTCATTTTAGTGTTGGGAAAAAATAATCGAAAAATAAAAAGGTCGGGTTGTACGAGATTTTAACAAAAACGTAGTAAAAGTGTTGTTTCCTGTAACGAGGCACGATCCAGATTCACTGAATAATTTTTTTGAATGATTTCTTCAACGATCGAACCATACGGATGTTAATAAACACTCACTTTAGTGTTGGGAAAAAATAATCGAAAAATAAAAAGGTCGGGTTGTACGAGATTTTAACAAAAACGTAGTACAAGTACTACTTCTTATAATGTGGTACGATCCAAATTCACTGAATAATTTTTTTGAATGATTTATTCGACGATCCAACCGTACAGATGTTAATAAACACTCATATTAGTGTTTGGAAAAAATAATCAAAAACGTTTGTACGAGATTTTAACAAAAAAGTAGTAAAAGTTCTGCTTTTTGTAACAAGACACGATCTAGATTAACTGAATAATTTTTTTGAATGATATCTTCGATGATCGAACCTTACAAAAGTTAATAAACACTCATTTTAGTGTTGGGAAAAAATAATCGAAAAATAAAAAGGTCGGGTTGTACGAGATTTTAACAAAAACGTAGTAAAAGTGTTGTCTCCTATAACGAGGCACGATCCAGATTCACTGAATAATTTTTTTGAATGATTTCTTCAACGATTGAACCGTACGGATGTTAATAAACACTTATATTAGTGTTTGGAAAAAATAATCAAAAAATAAAAAGGTCGGTTGTACGAGGTTTTAACAAAAAGTAGTAAAAATTCTGCTTCTTGTAACAAGGCACGATCTAGATTAACTGAATAATTTTTTTTAAATAATTTTTCGATGATCCAACCGTACGAAAGTTAATAAACACTCATTTTAGTGTTGAGAAAAAATAATCAAAAAATAAAAAGGTCGGGTTGTACGAGATTTTAACAAAAACGTAGTACAAGTGTTGCTTCCTATAATGGGGCACGATCCAAATTCACTGAATAATTTTTTTGAATGATTTCTTCGACGATCCAACCGTATGAATGTTAATAAACACTCATTTTAGTATTGAAAAAAAATAATCAAAAAATAAAAAGGTCGGGTTGTACGAGATTTTAACAAAAAAGAAAACGTTGTAATAATATAGATTCGGGTAAATATTGTTCTTGAAGATCAAAGTCTAATTCGAAGATGTTATTGAATTCGGATTTTGACGCTCCTATAGTCGAATCGAAGCTCTCAACAAACCCTACGTGTTCTTGCCAACATATGTGGTGGAGGTGATTTCATTTTGTTTTCTAAAATTCGATTTAATTTAAAAATTATTAGGATTAAAAATAAAAAAAATGCAAACAATGTTTGTTGTGAAATCTGAAGATGCCATGTTGCAGATCTTGTTTTTCTGGTCAATTTCATATATCATATGTTGAATTTTGAGTTCCATAACATATAGAAATTGGAGATTGATTATAGTGTTATTCGTGTTCTTGGTGTTCTTGGAATGAAAGCTTGAAGATGGTGATGAATAGGATTGTTTTGATCATGTTTTGGTAAAAAGGTAAAAAAGGAAATGTTTATAACCTTTTCACCTTTTAACTTATTTAATTCTAATTACTAAATTACCTTTTATTTAAAAAGGTAAATTATTTATTTACTTTTCATAATTGTTTTTATTTAGATTATTTATTTTAAATCCAAAATTTGGTTATAAAAATGCAGAAAAGTTATTTTCTAAAATTGTCATTCTAACAATACTTTTTACGAAGTATTGTCTATGCTTCATTCACATAATATTTCTAAAAAATGTTGTGTGTTGGTTCGCTGTCACACAACACTATGGATAACATATTGTATGACTGCTACTTAGACAACAGACCTAAAAACACTTGTGTGAATACAACAATGGTTTTCCGCGATATTGTGTTGAGCATTCACACAACACTTATTTGCTAACGCTTGTCTAATCTTAAAAATACTTATGCATTTACACAACACCCCTGGTCAAAAAATGGTTGTCTGGTAAGATTTATCACACAACGGTTTTGGCCCATTGTGTGAATGTTGGATTACACAATACTTTCTCGAGTAGGAAAATAACAGTTGTCTGATCATTTCGGGCAACACTTTTTTCCATGGGTGTTGTCTGATACGTGTCGTCTATTGCCAGATTTCTTGTAGTGGGGCAAGTATCCCTATAACTAGGAGATCAACCACTAGTTATTGCATCTTCCTTGGTGAGTCTCCAATCTCTGGGAAAACAAAGAAACAGACAGTAGTATCTAGGTCCTCTGTAGAGGCAGAATACAAAGCTATGACTCTTACATCCTGTGAAGTTACTTGGCTGTCATCTTTACTTAAGGATCTTGGTCTCAAAAATTTGCCTCGTATTGTTCTCAAATGTGACAACCAAGCTACATTGGCAATGGCTGCAAATCCTATTCTTCATGAGAAAACCAAGCATGTTGACATTGACTGTCACTTTGTGAGGGATAAGATCAAGGAAGGCACCATCACCACCTCTCAAGTGGCATCCTCAAACCAAATTACTGATATTATGACAAAGATTCTCTCAGTCACGCTGCATAACAGTCACAATTCCAAGCTTGGATGGCAACCACAGTCACCTTCTTAAGCTTGAGGGGAAGTATTAAGGCCAGCAAGGAATATTTCTGACATTGTTTTTGTTTACCGTTACTATGCTCCAGTTTACTGTCTGTTTACTTACCTTTTTGTCTTATCTGCTTTACCTATTCTCTAGCACCATTATGTTCTGGTGACTAGGCTAGTTTGTTGTAGACATTTGTCTTGTATGAACCTTATCCTAGCACGATTGCAGAGCGATAATATCAACTCATCTTTATGTGCTCTCTCTATTTGCATTTAGTGATAACCATTAGCTTTCATCTAACTTTTTGATAAAGTTATCAGGTGAATTGCTGAGTCCAATACATTTCGTTGACTTTAAATGACCAGTAAAAATAAACAAAACCTAAAAAGTGAATTTAATTTTTTTAAATCCAAATTTTAAATATTAAAATAATAATGAAAATCAATTTCTTAGTTGTAATATTTTCTAATCAAATTATTTATTTTTAACATCCCACATATTAGACTAGCACTTGATGAATTATTGAGTTTAATATATTTGATTGTAGGCTCAAATGATACATTCAATTTTTGGGAATCCAACCCATGCTAACTAGCTAGAAGAATGTAGAATATTCTAGAATATTCTTAAATAGCACGTGCACGTGGAAATATGCCGTTATAAAATGTTAAGATTGTGTTCACTCAAACATAGCAGGGAATAAAGGAATACTTGTCCTAATAAAAAGAAGATCATCTTTTCTTTAGCCCCAAACACCCAATTTTATTCCTCTCGAAACACGAGCTGCAACTCCAACTCAGTCATACAGACAGTCCCAGACCTCCAACTAGCTAGCTAGCATCGGTTACATTGGAGATTTGAAAGTAACATTTCATTATTTTATTCAAAAGTGCCTTTAAATTTATTTGTACTTTCACCATTTTAGAAATTTTACTTTTGATTGATCCTCAATTGATGGTTATGTCCTATGTATATATGCACTCCATTTCATTTTGATAGTGTTATCTTCAAATTTGGAAGAGTTTACATGAATTTGTTTAAATTATAGGTGTGTATGAGATCAAGCTTGAAATTATAAGTCTTCATATTTTTAACAACTAAAATTCTGTAAGTTCATGGGTAAAATGTTTTTAATATCTCTTATTCATTGGTTGTAGTGTAATAATATTTTTAAGATATATTTATACTTTGCTTTTTGTATTTAATTAGGGAGTGTATCCATTCTTGATTTTTAGAATTTTGAAAATTCAATTATATTGAATTTAGATTTTAAATAGTCAAATAAAATGTAAAAGTTTTCAATCAATATTTTATAATTATTTTAAAATTTTAAAGTGTTTAGTTAAGATTTTAAAATTCGTTGATATTCAATCAAGATTTAAAATAATTCTTTAAAATATTATGATACACAAGAAATCGTGGATATTATATTGAATATAAATATTATCGAATTTTGATAAATTTATTAGTTGTTTTCATATATATTTTAAAACATCAACCAAATCTATAAAATATCAAAGGATTCTACTAAAATTAGCAGGACCCTACATCAATTTTATATTTCACTTCAAACTATATTAAATTCTATGTAAATTTAAAATTAACAACAATTTTTAAAAATTAATTCAAAATTTGAATTGAATATATGTAAATTATACTATTTAATTTTAAAACCAAATCAACTCTATCAAAAGATTAAGACATTACATATATATTTTAACATTAATTGATTTGTTTTGGTCGTTCCCTGGGTGTGTATATGTTTCTATATGCGTGATTCTACAAATGTAAGGAGTGGTATGGTCACTTTTGAGCAAATGTTGTATGTCATTAACTTGAAATTTTCATGTCGCACAGGTGTAGATTTTCGTGAGCTTGAGAGTCTTGGATATATTGGTAGTACTATTGAAACATAATGGCATGCTCAAAGTACGCTCTTCCTGACGCGATGACTATGGAAATACTTAAAAGGGTTCCAGTGAAGTCATTGCTGCGGTGTAAGTCAGTTTGCAAGTCGTGGCTATCTATTTCCTCAGACCCCGAATTTATTAAAGATCACGCTTGCTACCAACAGAGTTGGACAGAGAAGGAACCTTCACTATTGATGGTTGGTTTTACAGCATATTACTCCCTACATCCACTAGTCCCTCCCGACTTTAAGTGTTACCTATATGAGCCACAGCACTTCACAGTTGTTGGTTCCTGTAATGGTATTATTTGTCTGGTATACGACATACATTGTTACCTCTGGAACCCAGTAACCAAGAAGTGCAAGGAAGTTCCTCAATTTCCTCGTTATAAACAGGCTATGGTGCATCTAAAGCATGCAGGTAATCTAGCCTTTTATTATGATACTACCGCCAATGACTACATGGTTCTTCGGCTGCTGTTCGAACAAGAAACTACCGGCGGGTTACCAATTATACAGCTGTACTCCACAAATGCTAATTCTTGGAGAGAAATTCACGTTCATGACCCATCGCCAACAAAAGTTATGTCTTATCCATATCTAAAACTTGGTCCTGTTATAAATGGAGCGATATACATGGGTCGTATGGAATATGTTGTTTCCTATGACTTGCACAGCGAGATGTGCGCGGTGGTCCAAACCCCAAGTTCCATGGTAAGATACTCTGATATTTTGGATTTTGAAGGTTCTGTTGCTGTCATCTTTGGATCCACATGTCAAGGATCAGAATTTAGTCTATGGACAATAGATGACATTCAAGGCAAGGTCTCTTGGACTAAGAAGTTTACTATTGTTCACGATAACATGCGTTGGATATATTCTTGTTTGGGTGGTGGGATGCTTTATGGAAGAACAATTGAAGATACTGCTGTGTTCTTCATGTATGACTACAGAAAGAAAGATTTAAAAAATATACCACTTCCCGAATCGAGGTTGAGAACATTCCTTAAACACACAGGGACACTTGCTTCCATTGGAGGGCTAGATCATGATTTATACGATTTCAATAAAGAAATGCCCTTGATGTAGTTGGTCTTTCGAAATTTGTTGTTGGGCGTGTTCAATTAGACATATATTGAAATTCTGCTCGTGATTTGTTCACGAGTTTTAGTTTGGGTGTATTGTACCTGCATTCATACAAGGTAATTATATTATTTTGCTTGCTTCAGTTTATGCATCCTTGCTATTGTTGGATGTTTTAAAACTTGTTGCTGGGAGTGTTTTGTTACACATTGAAGTTCCGCTCTTGACTAGCTCACGAGTTTGAGTTTGGGTGTATTTTAATATGCAAGGTAATTTTTTTGCTTGTTTCAGTATTTCAGAGTTTTGTTTCAACTTCAGTACTTTACAGCCTTAACTCTATTTTCTCATATGACTTGTCTGAGTTGGCTCTGTACTTAAATTCATATGGGTTGCCTTTTCATGCATCATCATTCATATGGGTTGCCTTTTCATGCATCATCTCAAACTTCTGTGAGATCCAAGTACTATAAGTTTACCTAATATGTAACAAGCTTCAAATTTACCAATACTAATTTAATATATATGTCGAAATTCCAGCAATTTAAAATATGTAATCTTTGTTGTAAACATGCACACAGCCTATGAAGAATTTTAATTCTTATCTAAATTAGAAGTTCTCAAAAACCGTCAAATCTTTAAAAGATTTTTCATAACTTTTGACATGTTTTAATTACTAAGATTACCAATAAAAAATGAATATATATAGAAGGATAGTTTGCGGCTTAGATCCACTGTACCCTAATTCTTTTTCAAGAAGGATATACCCTACTTTCATAGTTCTACATCCCTCCAGACTAGTAATTTCCTAATACATGAAACAGTAAAATCTCTACATGTAAATACACATGTAATATTGTACTTTACAACTTAGCTTTGTAACTATTGTGGTTGCGTAAATAACCTCTAGCATGCACAATTGGTTGAACAAGAAAAGTGTTGGGCCACTATAATTAGCTTAGAAATAGTATATATTAGTGAATTGTGTTTAGGCCTAATTGATCATAGTATGTAGTTAGGTCCATATGTATTCTATTCCCTTAATGGGCCTAGAAGCCCAAACATGTAAATAGATTATAGCTTACTCTCCAAGTAAAAGGGAAAGAGGGAGGAGGACCCACTTGGATCTCCTATAAATAGACTTGAAAGAGGATGCAAGTTTGTAGAAAAGAGAGTCTCCTATGTATTGTGAGATTAATTAATAAAATACACCTTTTGATCCTTGTTTGCTTGATTATCATTAATTATTCGACTCCCATAATATCTCACGATCATCATTTGGCGCTAGAAGAAGCTTTTCTGCTAAAGTTACATCACGAAAAATGGATATGGAAGATGAAGAACCAGTCGTTCGACGTCTCACGGAGGAGGAAATACGAACAGTCCACCGTGAGAAGCCGAAGCCACACGTACAACACTCCAGCCACGTCGGCTGTTTTCTGCACCGGAAAACGATGAAATACCAGAGGGATCCCAGAGACCCCCTGATACAGAACATATCACAGATAAGAAAACACGATGACCTGACACCAGCACTCGGGTCCCAACGGCTTCGGGGAAACAGGTGTTGACGATCGACGCTCACCTTCACCTCGAGAGAGTGCAAAGACAGAACGCTGGAATGGAAATCAAGGAGGATACAGAGGACTTATACAGCTCGAATGATGAGCTCATACCCCTCGAGACTCAAAAAAAGAGGTTGGAGGAGAAGCTGGAAAAGAGAAAATAAATAAGACGCCTCCAGCTCGAATTACAGTTGACATTATTGTCAGCCCACTCCGCTGAGTATCAATCTGAAGGTCGTAACCCTGAAAATTACCACGATGAAATGAGCTGCTAAAATGAAACAGAATTGAACAGGTCGCACCAGGCCCCCCCCCCATAAGATGAGGCAAACTAGGTCCCAGGATGATGCCTCATGGCAAAGTGGGTCAAGCGCATCCTACAGGTCGGAGGAGATCTCACAACAGCAAAATGACATCGAGATGTGTAAGAAATTCATCAGAAGTCAAGCGGGCTCCAAAGTTCCAACGGAGAGTCCCCTTGCTATCAGAATCAAAAAAGCGAAAATCAACAGGAACTTAAAAACTCCATCAATCGACCAATTTGACGGATCTACAGACCTGAGTGAGTTCCTGAATACTTACGATGGGAGGATGACATTTTGCGGACACTCGGAAGTCGCCCGATGCTAGTTCTTCTCCACTTGCCCCCGAGGTCTATAGACTCGTGGGACTCGTTGAAGACTAAGTTTAGAGGCAGGTTCTCCAGCAATTACAAGGGCGAAAAGATCATGGCCTCGCTTATGACGGTAAGACAACGCTCCAACGAGGCCATAACAGGATTTTTAACCCGCTTCCGAGCTGAGGTCACCAAAATTCCTAACCTCGTGGAAGAGCTCGTCATCAATTACCTCGCTGCGGGCATCGATAAACACCGACACAACACCCTGTTAGAAGAGTACTTTGAAAAGAGCCCATGATCTCTCCAATCTGCTTTTCAGATCGTGGAACATAGAATGACACTGCAAGAGGAAGTTGGAAGCATAAAATCTCCAAGACGACAATCCCAGAGGTGGGATAAAAATTCGAACTCCGGTTACAGATCTCCAAGGTCAGACCATAAAAGAGACAACGACTCCTACTCGAGACCCCGAGACAAGAGGAGTCCTCGATCAGAGCGAGCTCCTCGCTCCGATAGATTGTGGAAGCCTCGAGAAAAATCAAAAAAAGAATTCACAAAGCTGACAATGGACAAAGCAACAATTCTCGCCATCATAAAGTCAGAGCCTGCTTACCGACCCCCGAGGCCGATGAAGCCGGGCAGGCCCCTAAGCTCCCAATATTGTGACTATCACGAGGATCATGGCCACACTACCGAGGCCTGTTCCCAACTCAGTTAACTCATTGAAGACAATCTAAAACAAGGACAATTCGTCCATTATATCGACAATGACGCCAATAACCAACGAAATCGCCAGCATGACCCCGATAGGGTCATTGATGTCATTATTGGGGGCCATGCCGCTTGAGGGTCCTCTAATAATGGTAAAAAATTATACGCCCGTGAGGTGTTTAGTGTTCACCCTGAACCACAAAAATGACAAAGGCCCAATCCCACGCCGGTCATCTCCTTCTCCGATGAGGACTATACTCCTGGAATTGTTGAGCCCCATCAAGATGCCCTAGTAATTACGGCCAAAGTTGGAACCAACACTGTCAAAAAGATCATTGTGGATAATGGTAGCACCGTCGATATCCTATATCACAGTGCTTTCTCCAGAATGAACCTCGGAGAACGAAAATTGGAAAATGTGAACATCCCCTTGTACGGGTTCACAAGGAACGAAGTGAAGGTCATAGGAACTATTGACCTCCCGGTCCTCTTTGGTTGTCTCCCATGCCAGACCTGGAAGATGGTGAAATTCCACGTTATTAACGCCGTTTCCATCTTTAACGCCATATTGGGAAGAATGACTTTGACAGCCTTAAAGGCAATCACCTCCATCCCACATTTGAAAATGTTATTCCAATGGACTTTGGCGTCGGAGAGGTCATAGGTGACCAAGCCACGGCGAGACAATGTTATTTAACAATGGCCGTACCCAGGAAACAAACAAATTGAAGATAGCTCCATCAACCAGGTCGTGGATATGGACCCCCGAGACCTAATCGAGATCCCGGGGGAGTCGAACTGCATCCCGATGGAAGACATGGAGAAAATTGAAGTAATAACGGGCGGCCCCTTAAAGGTCAATAAAATAGGGAAAGGCCTTTATTCCGATCTCCAACAAAAGATAATCAGGCTCATCAGAGAATTCAAAGACATATTTGGGTGGGACCCGAAGGACATGCCGTGAATCCCCGAGGTCATAGCTCGCCATTCTCTCCACATCGACCCAAAATTCAGGCCAGTGCGCCAAAAGAAACGTGTTTTTTTCGAAGAAAAATGTAAAGCCATTGATGACGAGATCGATCGACTTCTCGAGGCAGGCTTCATCGAGCTTGTACAATTCCCAAAGTTGATTGTGAATGCGGTATTGGTCAAGAAAAGAAATGGAAAATGGAGGATGTGTGTAGACTACTCCGACTTAAATAGAGCCTGCCCAAAGGACCACTGTCCACTTCCTAACATCGACTAACTCATTGACGCCACTTCTGGCCATGAGCTCTTATCATTCATGTATGCCTTTTCTGGTTATAATCAAATCAAAATGGATACCAATGACTGGGAATAAATGGCATTTATCACCCATAGAGGTGTCTTTACCTACAAAAATATGCCTTTTGGACTTATTAATGCGGGTGCGGCATTTCAACAAATGATGGACACCATATTTGCTTCACAGATCGGGCAAAATCTACAAGTATACGTCGATGATATGATCACAAAATCAAAAAAGGCAAAAGACCATGTTGCAGATCTCCGAGAAACCTTTGAGAATGTAAGGTGACACCAAATGAGATTGAACTTGACAAAATGCTCTTTTGGCTTAACTTCGGGAAAGTTTCTCGATTTTCTCCTTACTCAACGAGGTATCGAGGCGGACCCCAAACAAATCAAGGTAATCCTCGACATGAAGGATCCCACCTCGCTAAAGGAGGTACAGTCCCTCAGAAGGTACATCGTAGCATTAAGAAGGTTCATTCTTCAATCCTCGAAGAGGTGCATTCCGTTCTTTCAAGTAATAAAGGAGGCATCGAAACAATCAAAACTACTTTGGAATGAAGAATGTAAGAAGAGCCCCTCCGAGCTCAAAGCCTTTCTCACCTCACCCCCGATCCTAACAAGAGCATCGTCAGGTGAGCCACTAATGGTATATCGCTCGGCCTGCGATCTTACTGTCGTGACTGTCTTGGTCAAACATAACGAAGGGAAAGAAACCTATGTGTACTACATCAGTCACACTCTACGCGACGCGGAAACAAGGTATCCTCATGTAGAAAAATTGGTTTACTCCCTCGTGGCCACTAGTAGAAAATTAAGAGACTATTTTCAAGGACGGGATATACAAGTGATGACCAATCAACCTCTGAAACGAATATTGCACAAACCCGCTTTGACAGGTCGGCTCGTAGCATGGACTATTGAGTTCAGTCAGTTTCATATCATGTACAAGCCTAGGACAGCAATGAAAGCCCAAGTCCTATTCGATTTTGTGGCAGAGTGCCAATTCTCCGTGACAGACTCCTCAACAAACGAGGTGCCCAATGAGTCCACGAGACCATGGACACTCTACATCGATGGATCCTCAACAGCAGATTCTAGCAGAGCGGGAATAATTATCTTAAGTCCAGATGGTTTTCATCTGCAGCAAGCAGTGAGATTCGCTTTCCAAGCAACTAATAACGAGTCTGAGTACGAGGTCCTATTCGCAGGGATTAAACTCACCACAAATCTTGAGGTAAAAACCATCGACATCTTCAGCGACTCTCAGCTCGTGGTTAAATAGGTCACCGGTGAGTTCAAAACTCACAACGAAAAAATGCAAGCTTATTTCGAAAAAGCAAAAGCGATCCTTGAGAATTTTACCTTGTGGACTATAACAAACATGGATAGAGCTGAGAATCAGTGGCCTGATGCTTTATCAAAGCTACCATCATCGTCATCCACCACGTGCAATGAACCCATTTATGTTGAGAAATTACTGGCATCCACTATCAACGAGGTCGTGATGGGAGAAGTTTCGTCTCAGCTAGATTGGAGAACTCCATACCTCGAGTACATAATGAATAACAAGTTACCTGAGTCCAAAAATGAAGCAAAGATCCCTAATGTATAAAGCAAGGAATTATTGTGTGAAAGACGATAAACTTTATAGACGATCTATCGCTGAGCCACTACTTCGTTGCTTAGGTCCAAAGGAGGCAGACACCGCTACGATTGAAGTTCATATGGGAATATGTGGAGAACACCTGGGTGGCAAAAACCTTTCTTTAAATATCATAAGGAAAGGTTTTTTCTGGCCAACACTCAAAAAAGATTGTGAAGAATACGTAAAAAAATGCACTCCATGTCAACTGCATGCGAATGTCAGCCATCAACCTACAACAACTCTTAACCTTGTGCTCGTGCCCTGTCCATTCTTCCAATGGGTTATCGACATAGTCGGACCTTTTCTGAAGTCAAAAAATCAAGCACAATATATTGTGGTCGCTATTGATTATGTTACGAAATGGGTGGAAGCCAAACCTCTGGCCAGAATAAGAGAAAAGGAGATGATAGAGTTCTTCATGGAATACATCGTGTTTCGCTTCGGGGTGCCTAGGGTTGTGGTGACCGATAACGGGACACAGTTCGTAGGAGCAAAGTTTGAGAACACTCTCTCCGCGCGAGCTGAAAATCAGACACATCAAGTCATCCGTGGCATACCCACAAGCGAATGGCTAGGTCGAGGTCACGAATAGAACCATCCTCCAAGGCATAAAAAAGAGAGTAGAGGAGATCCCTCGTTGCTGGGTTGACGAACTTCCCAACATACTTTGGTCATATCGAACAACTCTGAGGACCTCTACAGGTGAAACGCCTTTCAGAATGGCATACGGTACGGAGGCTGTGCTTCATGTGGAAATAAGATTAGGATCACCTCGCATTGAGGTTTTTGACCCAGAAAGCTCAGCTGAAGGCCTACTCCTTGATAATATTCTGGTAGAAGAAATACGGGACAATGCCGAAGAGGGCGTCAGTGATCTACCAGAACAAGACAGCGAAGTACTTCGATCAAAAGATCAAAACAAGGAATTTCCAGGTCAACGACCTCGTCCTTCGAGAATTAGCCGCATCGCAACCGACTTCAGTCGGGAAACTTACAGCCCCGTGGGAAGGCCTCTATAGAATCAAGAGGGTGGTCATTTTCGGAACCTACGAGTTGGAATGCCTCGATGGCGAGCTCATCAAAAATTCTTAGAACGGAATTCACCTTAGGAAATTCTATCAGTGAACTTTACTGGTATTCTGTAATCGGGGGCAAGCCCCTACCCTTCATCTAAAAATTAATGTAAGTGAAAAAGGGGTGATATGAGGTCCTCACTTAGATTCCATTTAAGTTATTAATAAAATTGCCTCCGATTTTTATTTCTCCATTACGAAATTCAATAGCTATGATAGTAACACGCATTATTTCCTTGCAAGTTAAAAACGTCATGGAAACAGTCTAAAAAGAGATAGAGAGAGAGAGAGAGAGAGAGAGAGAGAGAGAGAGAGAGAGAGAGAGAGAGAGAGAGACAACACGAGGCCCTCACTAAGACGTTCTTATATCACCAATAAAATTATACTCCATGTTTTTACTTCAAAAAGAAAATTGCCTTCATGCTTATTCATTATACCCTTTCCTTTGCTAATATAATGCAAACCAGATCATTTATATCAATTCAATACGAAAAGTCTCTATAAAAATACCAGCACGCTACCTACCTACAAAAGAGCCTGTATGAGGTTCTCACTTGGACATCACCAAACTCAACTAATTACTCGAAAAAGACGAGGGATCCACCCAAAGAGAGTAATATCCAAAATCAAAAATCAAATGATTACTCGAATAAATGTATTACTCTTTTAAGACAAAAACCCTCAAATTAAGTTAAGTGAAATGAGAAAAGTTGAAAAAACATACCATCAAGTTCTCTCTCATAATTATAGGCATTACAAAGGGAGAAAACAATAAAGAATCACAGACTCCATCTTGTATAGGAAAACCAAGAAAACCAAAAATCAGGAATAAAATAACCACACTGAATTACTACGAACGAAAACCAAGATAGTGGAGAAATCAAAACATAGAAAATCAAGACAAAATGAAGAAGAAAATGCAGCCTAGACTAGCAACGGGAAAAACATATACCAGGCTATAAGCCAGGATAAAATCCCGTAGTTCGAATTAAAGCTCGCAAAACCTTAAAAAAAATAAGTAACATTTAATACCGGAAGCTACAACAAGACATTCCAAAATGATATCAAAATAATAAAACAAAAAACGCAAGTCGAATGATACAACTACTCAGGGCATCCCCTGGAAAATCCAATAAAATTTCAAACCAAAAGTTAACTTGCTGAATTCACAGGGCATATCCTGGTAAATAAGTTCGATAAATAATAATTAAAAGTTTTTCACAAACCAAACGAGGCATACCTCGCCTTCAATTATCTCCAGGAACTTCTCCATCGGGAACGGGTGGCATAGTCTTGGCTAGGTCGGCACAATAATCCTCGAAGAAGTGACCCGCGAGGTCAACCCCGACAGCCTTTAAACGATTATAGCAGTATCCGTACCCAACCCCAAGTGCCCTCTCCACATCGGCAACACCTTTTTCAACATCGACCTTCAAGGTAGCATTCTCATCCATAAGCTCCTTCACTCTTTCTCGCTCACGACCTAAATCCTTCTCGAGGTCAACACATTTTCCCTGCTCCGAGTCAACAACAACCTTAGCCTTAGTCAGCTCCTCAGTCAAACTGGGCACTTTCTCCTTCAAAACACGGGATTCCTCTCTTAACAAAGTCTTATAGAAAAAATTCTTCTTTGCGGCTTCGGTTTCCCGCTTCTCCACCTCAACAGCTCGCTTTTCAGTGTCAGCAACTCGACCCTTTATCTAGGACAACTCTTGATCAACCCGGTCATTTCTTCAAAAATCAAAAACAGTCTTATAAGCATTAACAATGTGAGCCAAGTCGGACAAGAATTGAAAAAACAAAAACAAAATAACCATATAAACGGTACAAAAGTTTCTAATTTAGCTAAGCTAGTTGAATGAAATAAGACCAAGGACAAAAAGATACCCGACCACCACGTGTCAAGCACCGTTTCGCAATCTCGGCTCGAGACTTATCAACATAGGAACCCAAATCCTGGGGAAGATCAAACACCTGAAACACCTGCACAGGGGCATTTGGACCAACCATCCAACGTTGATTCAGAGAAACTTCCACTCGAACAGAAGAAATAGGGTCGGCCAGTTGCAAGATAGGAGACATTTCAGTCACCTCATTAATTACGGGACCCTTGGCAACATTCTCACGACCCGAATCCTCACACCTCCTTAAAACATCGCGACGGGATGTCCCACTCTCACGATCTCGGGAACGCTTCCTTTCGTGAAGGATCACGTCTTCAATAATCACAGGTCCACCTATCTCCTTCTCAACCCCAGTCCCAACAGCGACTTCAACACCACTAGGGTATACGGGCTTCAAAGCAACCCCACTTGTCCTCGTGGATGAACTACCCCAATGGCCTTTATCGCAATGGACTGTTTGGCTAGTAACATCAAAGCTCGATCCATTATTTCTTTCAAATCACTCGTAAAAATCTCTTTCAAAGACTCACCTGCAACTACAATAAATAAAAATGCATAGTCAAGCTACCACACAAACATCAGTTAATCATAAAGATACGAAAAAACATATAAACACACTACTAGAAACAGGTCAATAGACATCGGCTAAAAACCGATGTCTGGCCATTTTCCAACCGATGTCTTTGTGGGTGTAGAGAAAGGTCCAACACTTTTTACATCGGTTTTGAACCGATGTCAAAGACAACTTAAGACATCGGCTGGTCCTTGCCTTTTACATCGGTTAGTAACTGATGTCTATGCTGGTTTTTAACATCGGTTTGCTTATGCAACTGAGGTTTAAGGTGTATAATAGACATCGTTTCTTGCTTGAAACCGATGTAAAAGATGATCTTCAACACCACTAGGGTATACGGGCTTCAAAGCAACCCCACTTGTCCTCGTGGATGAACTACCCCAATGGCCTTCATTGCAGTGGACTGTTTGGCTAGTAACATCAATGCTCGATCCATTCTTTCTTTCAAATCACTCGTAAAAATCGCTTTCAAAGACTCACCTGCAACTACAATAAATAAAAATGCATAGTCGAGCTACCACACAAACATCAGTTAATCATAAAGATACGAAAAAACATATAAACATTACGATTATGCTCTTCTAAAAACTTAGTATTCTTCAACTGACGAAGATCATATAACGGGTTTCGGCCTTGAAACGAATCTAAGAACTCATTTTCATATTCTTGCAGGCTCGCCAACTTAAAAATGACATCCGGTGAAACCCTCCCGTAAGGCTTAACAAACTCCTGGTCGGGCCCGTGGAAGTACATCCATTTCCCATGGTATCCAGAGTTTGAAGACTTCACGTCCACGAGTTTGGGACGACCCAACCTTTTATCAAAATAGATTTGACCACCAGAGTGCTTTATACCGTAAATTGAAAAAAAACAAACGCAACAAAGGGATACGATCCAGTTCGACACATCGAGCATTAAAACCACTCACCTAAGCAACCGAATTAGGTGTTAATTGGGCAATTCCACAACCTAAAGCTTCGTATATCGCTAGATGAAAATGGTGCATAGGGAGACGCAACCCAAACTCAAAATATATTAAAGGAATCCCGTGCATACCATACTCGGGCATTAACCAAACCGAGTCCTTGGGATCTGATACAACACAATGCCATCCATTATCAAGATCGACCTACGAACGTAGAAAATCGCAATTTATAGGGCGGCTACATACGTACTCGTATAGGTTAAACTAGGCTTATCTGCAAACTCCTTCTTACCTTTATCTCTCGCTAATTGAACAACCTCTTCCCTCAAAGTTAAGGTTCTTGGACTTAAAGGTGTAGATTTTAGAAGAGTATTCACCTCAATATCGTCTAAAAACCCCAAAGATTGAGTGGACGTTGTGTCCAGAAGCTCAAGATGGTCTAAGTCAAACGAATCGAAAGACTCTTCCTTAACTGGACATTTACCGAAATTTCTAGAAGGGATAGTAGGGGAAGAGGATGAAGAAAATGAAAGCGACATAGTAACTAAAAACCCACTAAGAGAAACAATCCCACGACAATTCACGGCAGGAATAGCGATGGCGATTCGACAGTCATAAAAAGAAGAAAAGGGAAAGAAAGAATAAATAAAAACCCTTACCTCTTGAAACGGGAGAAAATACTCCTAAAAGCCTCTTTGATGCAAGTTTTGAAATTCGAACCGTCACCTCCAAATAAACTGCACATAAACTGAAAAACATAGATATATATAGACAAAACCCCCACACGTAAAAAAAATATATAAAATATATATAACACTAAATAAATAAATTTCCAGCTATACAAAGTAAATATAAAGATATTGCCAAAAACTATGGGAGACAAATGTTGGGCCACGGTAATTAGCTTAGAAATAGTATATATTAGTGAATTGTGTTTAGGCCTAATTGAACTTAGTACGTAGTTAGGCCCATATGTACTTTATTCCCTTAATGGGCCTAGAAGCCCAATCATGTAAATAGATTATAGTTTACTCTCCAAGTAAAAGGAGAGAGGGAGGAGGACCCACTTGGATCCCTTATAAATAGACTTGTACCTCTTTACTTGAAAGATGATGCAACTTTATAGAAAAGAGAGTCTCCTATTTATTGTGAAATTAATTAATAAAATATATCTTTTGACCCTTGTTTGATTATCATTATTTATTCGACTCCCATAGTATCTCACTATCATCAAAAAGTTTACCAGTACTTTCAGTGGCTGCAGGTTTTCCTCATGTACCTTTGGAAAATCAGCAGCAACGACGGATTCATAGTTGACAGAAATGGATCTTATCCATCCTGTGAGAATTCTATAAGGTACTTCCTTACATAGAGACCTATGCTTCCATCTATGGGTTTTAATGTAGTGTTTCAATCATATCTATGTTCTATCCATAATTGTAAAAAAATCTGTTTATTCACTGCTATTGGTTGCTTGAAAATTGTTAGAGCTTACATTGTTAAACTTCCTTTAGGACTAGCTAGTCCCAAGAGTTTCAAGCTAGCTTTCACACATTTAGGGGTTTTTTTTGTGCGGATTTGATTTTGACTGTAATCTAAATTTAAATCCAACTTGAATTTTGTAAGTTGGTACATGAAAATTTAAGTAAAGCTAAAAAGATCGGAACTTCTAAAAGATCCAAGTATATATGTATATTCAGTGCGTCGGTCCAAGTTGTATTGCTGCTTTCAAGGTTAAGCAAAATTCAAGCCTATTTTTGACTACTATACATTGTGAATCACTGTGAATCATTTACAGATGCATTCTTAGTATCATACGAAATCACAAGATTTACTTGAGGCTTATGAAAATATTGCAATTATATATATTAAACCCAGTCTTGGATCACAAAAGTTCAGATTTTAAAAAATTATGGATAAAGTCTAAATAAAAATCCAATTTCAAAATATAAAAACAAAATCTGAAATAATTAAATTTACTATTACAGAATCCAAAAAATTTAATATTCCAAAAATGTTAAAAAAATTCTAGCATGGTGCTACCTTTAAAAAAATTCATGAAATATTTTTTTAAATAAAGTTATCTATGTATAAAATCCTATTTACATTATAATAAAAATGTGTTTGGACCATTTGTATGGACCATTTATGTAATAAGTTTACAATATGGTATACATTTAATTGTGGGCTTGATAATCCATCAAATTTTAAGAAGTCTACAACTCATCTGCTTAACTAAAAGTATCTAGATTGTTCTAGAATATTAGTAAATAACACGTGCATGTGTAAACAGGTTGTGATAAAATGTTGAGATTGTTCTAGAATGTTAATAGTGTAACAATAATTTTGATATATATTACGTCAAAAAAAAAGTTTTTGATTTATATTTATTAATAAAATTATAGAAGTTCATAGATATAATTGAGTTCTTGATTTGTGTATTTAAGCCGTGTTCATTCATGATTTTGAAAGAATATTCTAGATTTTTTTAAAATTCAAGTTTATTCAGTTTAGATTTTAAATAATCCATCAATATACAAAAGGTGTTTAATCAAACTTTTTAAAAAATAATTAAATTATAAGTTATTTATTCAAGATTTTAAAATCGGCTTGTATTCAATCAAGATTTATTCAATGGTATGCAAAAAGTCATGGACTTTTTAGTTTTATATAAACTGATGAATTTTTATAAATTTGTTAGTAATTTTATATTTTAGAAATTTTAAATTCTATAAGATTTCAAGAATTTTACTAAAATAAGCAAGATTTTACATGAATTTTATATTTCACATTAAACTCCACTAAATTTCACTTAGAATTTTTTTCAAGGAACCAAAAAGGCAGACTTTAAATTAACAACAATATTTAAAATTTTACATAATCCGCTAAAATTTTTCTTTAAATACACATGTAAATTATATTTAAACATTAATCAATATCTTTTCATCCCCCACACCCCCCGTCCCTAGTATGTATCTGTTATGGTCATTCATGAGCAAATGTCGTGTGTTATTGACTTCAAAGTAGATTTTCTCCTAGGAATAGGCCCTGAATGTTGCTCTGGTTGTGTTTTCACAGCTGTTGTTTTTCGTGAGCTAATTAGGATAATATTGAAACATAATGGCATGCTCAAAGTACGATTTTCCCGAGGAGATGACTATGGAAATACTTAAGAGGGTTCCAGTGAAGTCATTGCTGCGGTGCAAGTCTGTTTGCAAGTCGTGGCTATCTGTTATCTCCGACCCAGAATTTATTAAAACTCACTCTTGCTACCAACAGATTTTGACCAAAAAGGAACCTTCACTATTGATGATTGCAAATTCAGAATTTTATGCATTACCTCCACTAGTCTCTCCCGACTTTAAGTGTTACCTGTATGAACCACACCGCTTCACAGTTGTTGGTTCCTGTAATGGTATTATTTGTCTGGTATACGATATAAACTGTTACCTCTGGAACCCAGTAACCAAGAAGTGCAAGGAAGTTCCGAAATTTCCTCGTAGTCAAAAGGCTTTCGTGCATGATCAACATGCAGGTAATCTAGCCTTTTATTTTGATACTATCTCCAGTGACTACATGGTTCTTCGGCTTTTTTGCGAACAAACAACTACTGGTGAGTTACCAGTTTTGCAGCTATATTCGACAAATACTGATTCTTGGAAAGAGATTTACGTTCATGACACATCCCCAACAAAAGTTATGTCTTACCCATATCTAAAACTTGGTCCTGTTATAAATGGTGCGATACACATGGGTCGTAAGGAGTATGTAGTTTCGTTTGATTTGCGCACCGAGGTGTGTACGGTGGTCCCAACCCCTAGTTCCATGGTAAGATACTCGGATATTTTGGATTTTGAAGGTTCTGCTGCTGTCTTCTTTGGATCCAGATGTAAAGGATCAGAAATTAGTCTATGGACATTAGATAATGTTCAAGGCAAGGTCTCTTGGACTAAGAAGTTTAATATTGTTCAGGATAACATGGGTTGGATATATTCTTGTTTGGGTTGTGGACTGCTTTATGGAAGAACAAGAGGAGATATTGCTGTGTTTTTCATGTATGACTATAGAAAGAAAGACTTCAAGTATATACCACTTTCGGATTCGAGACTGAAAACATTCCTTACGTACACAGAGACACTTGCTTCAGTCGAAGGGCTAAATCATGAATCATATGAGTTCAGGAAAACTGTTTCCTTGATATAGTTCGATGTTTCAAAAGACATATATTAAAGTTTTGCTCTATGATTGGTTCAGGAGTTTTTATTTTGGTTTGTTGTATCTGCATTCTCATATGCAAATTTGTTTATTTGCTTGTTTCACTTTATGTGTTATTGTTACAGTTAAATGTTCTAAAACTTGCTGTTGGGTATGTTTAAATTGAAGTTTCTCTCTTGATTAGTTCAGGAGTTTTATTTTGGGTGTATTATAACCTGCATTCTCATATGCAAGGTCTTGTTTAGCTATAGTTGGATGTTTTAAAACTTTTTGTTAGGGGTGTTCTGTTTGACATATATTGAAGGAGTTATGTTTTGGTGTATTCTAATTTCTACCTAAATTGAAGGGCGGACTCACATATGGTCTCGGGTGGGCCATAGCCAGTAGAAATATACAAATTTTTACCTTTAATACATAAATTTTTACTTCTTCAAAAGTTACTCTTTGGTAATGTCTGTTAAATATTTTAACAGTTTAGTCCGGTTGAAAATTATCAAAAATCATATATGGTTTCATACTTTTGCATTTGGAGATTCCCAACAGGTTTCTTTATTCATTAAGGCCACTATTCATAAAAAGAAGTTAGCACTTCAGAAGTTCTATTGGATTTAATATTAATTACATATAAATAAATTGTGGGTGCACTAGCTACTACAAATCTGAACTTGCATAGCATTTTTTTTTACACCTTGCATAGTGCTTTTAAACGCTATCACTAGAAGAAAATTGCGATCATACAACACCTTTCACACAACGGTTAAACAAATACCTGTTTTCCCGAAAAAACAAACAACGGTGAATGTTTTGTCCACGTAAAAGTGTTGTCGGAATCTTTGTATGACAACTGTGTTTGCTGTTATTTGAAACCATTGTCTAAGCGGTATGCTCTGAATTAGTACTTAGGCAAATCTTCAATCTTCAAAATCCAACTGTGTTTATTTCTGCAGCCTTGTTCTCCTAGCTTGAGGCATGATCTCTTCATCTTCTTTCAAGCATTATTTCATGACTAATTTATACAGTTAGACATGTAGAATTTTGATGCCTATTACAGGTACTAAAACAAGTAGAAACTCTACAACTAGAAGTTACCCCAGTTAAACCAGTTAAAGGGTCATGTAAGTAAGGCAAGGCATTACAAACAATTAGGCTTGTTATTAGATGTATACAGAAATGCCTCTGTGACTAACAAATATAAATCATATTTTTAGAGTTTTCATCTTTTTAATACAATTTCAGTTATTTTTTGTATATATTTATATATTTATGTTTTAGACCAATCATATATTTATATGGTTGAAAGTCTAAATAGTTGGTCGATCAAGACCAGATTAGTGGTCATAAGACAATTAATGTGACTCACATATTTAAAATTTTATATATGTAAACGTTATGTGATTCAATTATTAATTATGCATGATTTGATAACTAAAATTTGCATTTTTCTTAAAACCAAATCTTATTTTTTATTTTAATAATTTAATATCTACCTGAAACCATATGTAAATAAATCTTTTCTTTTTGGAATTGGTTATCAATCGATTAAAATATTTTTATAATTTTATCTATTCAGTATTTTTAGGAATAATATGAACCAATATTTCTTTTACTCAAAAAAAAGAGGAGACAAAAAAAGAAGAGAAATGGTTTATCTTATAGGATTTTTGAACAAAACTGAAAATCAACTCGCACAATTGGCAAAGGCATGAGTTTGAGATTTAAAGGTTAGTGGTTCGAATCCCAACACAATTATAATTTTACTATTTTTTTCATTATTGAAGGATGACATTTTTGTAATTTTCTTAAAAATAGGTGTAAACGGTAAATTCACACACATTAAAATGGCAAATTTTGCCCTTGTGTTGAAGTTTAATATATGTTTTGTGGAACCTTTTAATACAAGTGTGTAGTACCGTTGTATGTAGACAAATTCATATTATCTTCAGACAAGACAAAGCCGTAAGTTAGACAACTATTTATTGGAAGTGTTGTTGTATGGAACATCAGAAAATGTGTTTTAAATACCGTTGTCAGAAGGAAAGTTGATAGACAATGGTTATTAGCATTGTGAGATAAATGGGTTTCATACAACAGAGCAGAATACCGTTGTTTGAACATCCTATTTAGAAGACAATTTTGCTAGAATAATTGTTGTCTGTTTAGTAAGGATAGAAAAAAAAATGACATGTACATATTGCATCCCAACACAAACCAAACCAATAATCAGCCAATTCCAACAGATTTGCAAACTAAAAATCAACCAACCAAGACTAGCAAACCAAAAATACTCAACCAAATTTGGAAAACCAAATACTTCCGTAAATTGACAAGTTAGTCCAATCGGACAATACACAAATCTCATACTTTGACAAAATGACAAAATTCATTAATCGGAATAGAAGTAATGATACAATACAGAGCTACTAGTTAGTAACAGAGCATATATGGCACCAACTCTGTTAGACAGTTATGGAGTACTTCTACATTACAATCGAAATGAGTTTGGTGTAGTACTAGTACCACCACCACATTACAATTTGCTTATTGTCTTTGGTAATATCTGCGTATCCACTCTTTCCAAGGTCTTCTTTTGACATCGTTAAATCTGCATAAACATAAAATATAACATTAACCTTAATTTGGAGAAGTTTGATAGAGTAAAAAAAAAAAATTTAGGTGTATAATCTAAAATAGATATCATCTCTCCAGAGTCCTCTTGCTGTAGTCGATGGTAGCCATACCTGTATGTCCTTTGAATGATTATTTTAGCAATAGTAAAATCATCATCTATTATAAAAAGGGACATAAAGTCGAAACATTCATAACTTGAGAAGTCAAAATTCAGCTAGATGATGATTTTACCACGGCGAAAGTAATCTTATGAAGGGGTTCCTTTAGATGAAACTTGTGTTCAGTAGAAGTACATCTAAATAATATGAGTTTCACATAAGTCAGCAAGTCAGCAGTACATGGAGTTAAATATTTTGAAATAATTGAAGTTGAATCCATTCTTCTTCCTCCCGCATATAACTAGATTTTTCCTCATCAAGTTCGTCAACATTGGGGAATATTGGCACGTGCAGCTCATTCTCAAATTCTATTTCTACCGATCCATCATTTTCATAATCACATTTGTCATAATATTTTTTTTGGTAATATCAATACAACAGACCAGTGTTTTTCGAGAGGATCATCAATGTAGCAGACTTGCTTAACATGTTTCCCTAGCACAAAAAGATCATTTACAAAACCTAATCTATTTAAGTTAACCAATGTATGTCCCAAGTCAGTAACTTACTCAAAATATGGCCTAACGTCCTTGCTATTTTGCAGAGAACACAAGTGTGCTAGGTGCAAGTCCTCTTTGCTCGGCTTTATCATTGTCGCACCAGATAAGGGTCTGCTAATTGCATTCTGCTCATGCCTATCATTTTTTGGCAATCCTATGGTAGCTTCTTCAAAATTCACCAAACATTCAAAGGCCTCTTCGGCAACATATGCCTCGGCAATACAGCCTTCGGGATGAGCCGAATTTCGTACATATCCCTTAAACGCCTTCATATATCTCTCGAAATGATACATCCAAAGTAGAAATATTGACCCACAAAGATTAACCTCTCTCACAAGATGAATTGAGAGGTGGATCATCACATCAAAGAACGAAGGAGGAAAGTGTTTCTCCAGTTGGCATAATGTTTCCACCAACTGAGATTGCATTTTTTCCAATTTATCTACATCGATGACTTTACTGCAAATTACCTTGAAGAAAAGGCAAAACCTTATTATTGTGTACCTAACTTGTTTTTGCAGTACCGACCGAATTGAAATTGGAAGCAAATGATGCAATATCGTGCGACAATCATGAGATTTCATTCCAACAAGCCGAAGACTTTCCATATTTACCATATTCTTTATATTTGAACAAAATCCATTCGGTAACTTCATTTTAAGAGAGGACGAACAAACTGTTCTTTTTTCTGCATTCAATAAGTTCCATGATGCCAACGGTACCTTCTCTTTCTTTCCGGGAGTTTTTGGCCTCAGCTCTGTTCTTATTCCCATTTTAGCCATATTAAGACGGACAGATTCCCTATGTTTTGTCTTTCCTGGAATATTTAGCAAAGTTCCAATTAAAGCTTCGAATATATTTTTCTCCACGTGCATCACATCAAGAACATGCCTAACCGGCAAAAACTTCCAATATTCAAGTTGGAAGAATATAGAAACCTTCTTCCAAACGGGTCGAGCTTCACTTTTCTTCCATCGAGGTTGGCGTTGTGTCTTACCAAAGACATGGCCCTTTAGATGTTGTACTCTTTCAAGGACCTGCTCTCCAGTTAACGGAATAGGAGCAACCCCTTTCTCCACACTGTTATCAAAAGCTAATTTTTGCCTTCTATATAGATGATGACGGTCCAACCACCTCCGATGCCTTATAATCACTGTCTTCTGATAATTAACCAAACAGTACAAGCATTATACCCTTTAATGACGTTTCCCGACAAGTTCCCTAAGGCCAGATAATCACTTATTGTCCATAATAAAATGCCCCTAAGTAGGAATGACTCTTTCATATATGCGTCGTACACTTATTTCCCGCGCCACAACTCCTGTAGATCTTCTATAAGTGGTTGAAGGAACACATCGATATCATTTCCAAGCTCAGTCGGTCCTGATATCAATAAGCAGAGCATAATATACCTTCTCTTCATACAAAGCCAAGGCGGAAGGTTGTAAACTGATATCAAAACAGGCCAACTTGAGTAATCAGTACGGTTTTCACGAAAAGGATTAAAACCATCGGAGGATAAAGCTAACCGAAGGTTCATCTCTGATGCAAAATCAGGCCACTTTTGGTCGACATCCTTCCATGTTATCGAGTCAGCCGGATGCCTCATTTTACCATCTATTTGTCGCTCGATTTCATGCCAAGTCATGTCTTTTACAATTTGAGGTGTATTGAACATATTTCTTAATCTTGGTATCAAAGGGAAATACCATAAAACCTTAGCAGGGACTCCTTCCAGTTCCTTTCCTTTCTTATTCAATTTCCATCTGGAGGCCTTACATATGCGACAAGTAGTCTCATCTTCATCAATCTGGCCACGATATAAGAGACAATTATTCGGGCAGGCGTCACTATACAATAAACAGCCTACGGTGACACCAAAAAAATATTACAGCAGGTACATTATATGTTACCTTAGGCCCATAAAATAGCTAAGGTAGCATTTCTTTGGTGATAGCTTTCAGCATGTTGCCTTAGGTGTCTAAGGTAACATCTTTGACCCCTAAGGTAACATGCAGTTTTATGTTACCATAGCTTCCTATAGTAACAAAAGTGAGGGTTATGGCAACTTAATACATATCTTACCTTAGAGGCCTGGATTGTTTTTAAAAAGAGTGGGACCCACAGTAGGGACCACAGTCGGGACCACAGTGGGGACCACAGTGGGGACCCCAATGGGGACCACTATGAACCCCACTGTGGGCCCCACTTTTGTTGGCAAAGTTGTATGGCCTATTGTAACATCTTTTATGTTACATTAGCTATTATGTAGCAACATTTCTGTAAGCTAAGGTAACATTGTTTTCCATAAAAACATGAACAAAATAGCACACAAATTAACCTGCTGTTCATTTCAAATCCAGCACCACATTACATAATTATGATTAACCTGCTGTTCATTCCAAATCCAACAACACATTACATAATTCATAATCCAAAACAAGTACATCCACAAGCCACTACGACATAATCCACCAACTAATATTACTACTAAATTCTCCAACTCAAACATCAGAATTCACCATCATAAAATTAACCAACTACTAGAAATATTGGATCATTAGTTGGTTGCAGGTTATTCAATCGTGGCGACTTCCGAGTACCTCCCTGTTCCAGATTCTTTGTGCTTCTTGTCTCAGTCTTACCCATCTCCATTGTTTTTTTGTTCTTTTGTTGCTGTTGTAGTTGATGAGTCGTTACAAACTTGCGCTTGACTTGTTTTTTAGCTACAAACATGCAGTAGCCATAACAAAATAATTATTATGACTCCAATGAAACTGCCATGATCTTTCTGTGATTAAAAAAATGTGCACGGTATATCCTTGTATAATTACAGCATGAAACTGAGCAAAATATAGATAGGTGATGAGTCCTGAGTAGTGGTTCATAATACACTTTACAAATTTAATTTAAGATCAACAATCCTCTAATTTAACTAGGAGCCATTTGCAAAATTTTGAGTTAATAATGCATAAATTATGCAGGACACTCGTTGGAGTTGGACAATGAACAATATATAGCTGGGTCGTGACCGGTGATTCATATATTTTACCATTAAAATTTATTAATCAAAGACCAAGACTACCTATGTTTCACTAATAATACATTAACTTTTTATATTATGCAATTGACAAACAAGCAGGTGAATATATAAGAAAGCACAAAATTGACAAACAAGCAGGTGAATATATAAGAAAGCACAAAATTAATGCAACTAATAGTTCTAAGAAACTGACCTTAACTTTTTATATTATGTAGTTGATACTAGCTACCCTACAAAAGTAGGGTAGAGAATCAATAGATGTGATTGAACCATCATAAAACACTACAAGCCATGTGCCATATTTATCATGTTCATAAAATAAAGATAGGGCATCAGATTTCCGGCCACAAAAATCTGAACTTAACCAATACACAAGATTCAACTAACATTTCACATATCAGGAATAGCAGAACATATACTGACATAGATTCTAGCCTATGATGAGCTAATACAACGTCAACTGGAAGAAAAAAAAAATCACAGCCTATAAATAATATGTTTCATTTAAGCTATGCATGTTTCACAGCCTTAAAGCTTCAGCATAAGAAAACTAAAATATATACAGACTACAACTCAGCTGGGCACTGTTTTAATATAAACAACACACACGGTAACAATTATACACACACATCACATATAGTTACACACACACACACCATTAACCCAACTCATCATTAACCTCTTTGACGATGAAGATGATCTCCGCAATCCAGCTGATGGTTCCTCGTCTCTCGTTGTCGTCCTTCATTCCAATACAAGACTACTATTAATCTTTCCCATGCTGTTTCTTCTGAATTTATAAATAGAAAAATATTCAGTCTTGCACAACTAATAGAACTTATAATAACAAATTAAGTCAATTATATTTGTATGTTTAGTGAAACATACTAAGTTTTTATCCTACCTAGTAAATGTCGCATGTTCGCATAATTTATAACAAAACCCCTATGATCTAACTCAAATATTGCAAAATTATAGTGGTATTTCTTGGGTTCCATTTTTCTGTACTGGGCTCTAAGCCTCTCTCTCATTAGCCTCTCTTATTAGCCAAAGAGAGCATGATGAGAAGCTAGGCGGAGCAGCTAGAGAGGCCAAAGGAGGATGATGCAGTCTACCTTTCACTTCTTCTAATCTCATTAGCTCCTGGTACAATATATAAATATATATTAAAAATCCTCAAACAGCAAGAATTCCAATTAACCAGCATCGAAAGTCATAAACGACAATAAACTAACCTGTATGTGAGCAATCAACTCAGATTCTTCCTTAGCAGTCAAAAGTTTTTTGGTTTCTGAAACCCACATGAATAATGAGGTTAAAACTTTTGAAGTAGTTATGTACCTGAACTAAATTGGAATGGGAGGTATGGTTGCTGGAATATAAGCACAAAGACGAACGCCCGCTATTATTTGAGCTTTCGAAAAACAACTGCCACTGCTATTGTAACCTCATCACTATAGGGTCGTATTTAGTGAAACATCTAATATTTTACTGGCACATCACCTCGAAATGCTTTTTTTCACAAATCATGTCACAGTTGCCAAAAAGACAAGTCACAAATAATCCGATCAAAACTACATAAAAATTTGTCCAATACCCAATATAAAGAAGATATATATATACATACACACACATATATACACACAGTCAGCCAAAAAGGTTACGGTACATAAATACTGATGCAAACCTTCTTGAACATGAGACCAATTGCAGGACGGCTAGCAGTTACAAGTCGCTCCCTGAATCCCTAAATACAGAAAAAGAATGGATATAAAACCAACCAAGTACTTGCAGTACTGTATTAAATTCAGATAATTGTCCATTAGTGACTGATTCCAGTATCCGAAAGAAATAAAAATGTGCTTGCAATTAAACACAACAAATATAACAAATTAAAAGCTATTAAAACCTTGCTGAGAGCATTAATGGCCATAATTATTTGCTGAATATTCCATATTTTTGCTGGAGACTTTTCAGGATTTTGAACTTTGACATTTGCAATCAAAGCTTCGATCTGATACAAGCATAACAACAGTTTTATATTATATAAGTAATCAATTTATGATTAATAAGTGGATACAAGTTTGTTATAAAGTCTGTGATCAAGAAGGGTGCTAAACATTAGCCGACCCAATTTTAAGTGCATTACTGCAATTTTAAGCTGACCTGCTAACAAAGAGGACTCAGCAGCGATGAAAGGAAATCAGTTTGCTTCTCCACTGGCACATCTTCCATTCCAATTAATAATCCAATCGCCTACAAAGCGTTAATGGGATTTCATACCCCATAAATATTAAGATAATGACATGGAGATCAATTAATATCATTGTCTTATCGGCATATTAAATGAGCATAAGCAATTACCTCAAAAATGTGACTACCATTTTCAGCTACCAATAGGTCGTTCTCCACACAATGTGTTCTTGTAAACTGAGTGATTGTATCTTGTAGGATCTAAGCATTATTTGAGAGATATATTCAAATCAGTATGGATAAATTTATTTGAGTTATATAGCCATAATGCTATAGTATACATAAGCAGATATAAAAGCACACCTACAACTGTGATGGATTGTACACCAGAAAATAACTCGATGAAGCCAAGCATGACCTGTTTCTTATTCCCACACATTAATTATATCAAAAAAAAATTCTGAAATGACACCAAGTCTACACATTTACAAACACCACTAGAAACTGTAACAACAACTAAAATCAAGCTTTACAATCATAGTAAAACTAACGAAAAGTCGTTCTTGTAGGCAGGGACTATCAATATTTCTTAAGTAATTAAAAATTAGTTAAACCCTAAATAAAATTAAATGGGGAAATGCACGAACTAATATTAAAATGAATAAGAAATCTAGATCTAAATTGATTAGGCTTACTGGGCTTTGAGGCTTACTGGATTTTCTACTTGCTTGCCTTGTAATTTCCTGAATTCATTAAACATATCAGATTGTTTAATCTCATATACATAAAGAGACAGAGAGTAATAGAGAGGGGTTATTTTATCATATAACATCATATAACAATATACACACACATAACAGTGTACATTCATATCCAAATGGAGATAATACCTCTAAATTAAAACTCGAAATTCACTGAACAATCCCCAAATCCAAAGTCCAAACCGAAGAAGCCCTGAAATAGGAAAGAAAGATTAATTAGCTGAAGTTAAAGAAAATAAATTAAATGGATTGAACTCAAAATGAAGAATCCCCAATTGAAAAAATCCTAATCTGTAGAAGCTCCAATTTGAAGAAGTTAAAGCCTCAATCCAAGCCGTAATCAGTTAAATTGAGAAGCCAAATACGTACAAAGAGTTTACATAGAGTTTAATCGAAGAAAATTAATGAAAAATGAGAGAGGTTTACAACACAGAGAGAGCGCTGAAAGAGTGGGAGAGAGCGAGAGAGTAGAATGAGAGTAGATAGTACTCTACAATTTTGTTTGAGTGTAAGATTCGTATAGGCGGGATATTTGGCCGCTAAAAAAATTTCACTGGGAACCGTGCCAAATTCATTTTTCTGTTTTTACAATTATTTTTCTATTTTATTGATTTTGGTTTTTAAAATATCTAATTTACATTTAGTAAATAAATAGAACCTAAAAAATAATAACAATTAAATACCTTGATATTCGAAAAAAATCTCATTCAATTATTAAACTCATAATTTTTAAAAAAATCAAATATTATAAATGTAAATGTGATTTTTAAATAATTAAATAATTTTTTATTTAAAAAATTCAAAATTGAATTTATTAATAATCTAAGGTAACATATCATGTATGTTGCTAACATTCAACACTTTAAAGCTAAACTAACATCACGTTTGTAGCTAAGATAACACAAAAAACAAAATGTTATGTTAGGTCAAAAGTAATATGCTAAGGTAAATTTTTTTAGCAACATCCATGAAAAATATGTCCCGATAGCCCATCTATGGCATAGTGCGTGTATCTTTTCATACCCCATTCCTAATGCACATAAGGTTTACTTCACTTCATTGAAGGAAGAAGGGAGATTGTCTTCTTCCGGAAACAAAGTCCCAATGAATAACAGAACTTCAGAGAAACATGAATCAGACATACCATGTTTCACTTTCAAGTTGAATAACTTAACCAAAGCTTTCATCTTAGTGTATCTCTCACATCCAGGATACAGAGGTTCATGCTCACATTTCACCAGGTCTATGAAATCTGAAGAATCTGAAGAAATATCATCATCATCGTCGTTGGCTTCACCCATTTTTTTGGAGGCTTGATTAATAGATTCTGAAGTGTCCGTTTCATCTAGTATAGGACTTTCTACCAAATTTGGCTCCCTATGCCAAATCCAGCGTGTATACGTTTCATCAATTCCATACTGAAAAAAATGGCTTTTAACAATCCGAGCCTTCCATGATTTGCTATGTGCGCACTTCATGCATGGACAACTTATTTTTTCTTCATTAAACCCATTTTCAAATGCAAACATTAATAAGTCATCCACCCCTATTTGAAACTCTTTTGATCTTCTATCAGCTGTTAACCATGATCTATCCATCTTTTAATATGAAATAACTATCACTACACCATAAATGGTCTTTAGCAACACCTGAAAAAACTGTAAAAAATCATGAATAATGTTGCCTTAGACAAAAAATTGGTCTAAGGCTACACTTTTTCCAAAATTTGTGGTGTTGGATATAGTCTTGTAGCCTTAGGTGCTAAGCCAACACATTGTCCAATTCTATGGCTACATCGTTATATATGTTGCCTTAGTTATTTATGGCAACACTTTACGTTTTACAGCAACACCAAATACAATGTTACCATAGACTCTACTGCAACATCGTTTTTTCTTAGAACAACACTATTTTATCTACACCTATTTTTTTCGGCAACACCTTTTCAGATTTATGGCAACATCTTGTTATTGAACAATTTTAAAATTTTGCAACATCTTTTCACTTATTACAACACTTTTTTTATTAAACACCTTTTCATATTTTATAAACCAATTAATAGTTTCAATTTATTTACAAAACATAAATATTAGAAAAACACTTTTCTTTGTTGGCAACATCCTAATTTTTATTACCAAAATTCGTAATCATAAGCCAAAATCGTACTTAAATCTTAAAAATTATTTGAACTAAAACAAAACTAGCTATGTCAAACGAAAGTCTATTTCTTAACTTCACACAACTAGTATATACATATATACACCGAAGCTAAGACATAAATTAAAAAACATTATGCTCAGGAATCGCTCCATCTCCATCTAACTTGTCCATGGTTGTTTCTGTCTATCCATAGAAGGAAAGAAGTATCCGATGAATTTAGAGTGTTTCATTCCCTCTGCAATAGTGTTATGTATCAGTAATACAGAAATTGAACATGCTTCAAAATAAATAAATACATGTGTCATACAAGTGATTTATATATATCAAGAATTCCTTTCTACCATGAGAAAATAGATTGAAACAAGTAAAGACAAGGTATTCTGTTTTATTTCTACTTCTTCTGAAAATTGTTTTAGATGCCTCCTTTCTATCGAGAAAAAACTATTAAAAATTAGAGATAAGATTTATGACTTTTTTTACTTATTTCTTCTGAAAATTGATTCAGAACAAGTAGCGTGAAGTTTTCGATATGTCATTATGTACCATTGTTAAATTTCTAATTGTTGACGTATTTGAAAGATTTAGAGGTGGTTTGTGAATTGCATCTCTAGTTCTGGCTTTTAAAAAGCAGTTCCTGAAGCACTATCTACAATAGTGTAGCTAGTAAAAAAGAAAATTCATTAAGAAGTACCCAGCAAATTTATAGCAGCACAGAGGATGCCACCGGTAGCAATTAAATCATCAACAACCAGAGCTCGTTCATTAGGTTCAACTGCACCAATGTGCATCTCAAGACAATCTCTTCCATATTCTAGAGTATATTCTTCTGATATAACTTCCCCTGCGGTTATAATATGACCATAAAAGAGCCTTATGAATCAACAAACATGACAAATGAAATACCAAAAATGAAGCAAGCAAATCATCAAGAATGAATTTTTAAAATCATATTCGGAAGAGCACATGTTGATTTAGGAAGAAGTATATAGACCTATTATTGGCATAAACCAAATTCAATTATAATGCTTTTGTAATGGTAAGAATGAACATATTATAATTTCCTGGGTAGCGAAATGTGGAAATACGAAATCTAGGGGGCGGGAACTAATTAATACTGGTCTTACAGATTAGTTAATACCCCGCACAGATTAGTTATGTCATGTTGATCTATTTTGCTGTTCGATGCATCAAGCTTTTTGAAGTTCCAAAGAAACTTGATTTTAGAAATTTGCAATTAAATAATAAACTTTAACTTTGGGCAGTTAAGCATATGATTGACAATTGAAAAAACCACGTGACTAACCTTTGGGTTTAGCAATGAAGGACAAGACTCGATTTACAAAATTTTCCAGATTATTCAGCAACTCTGAGTTTAGTTTTGCTTGTAGGTAATTCCATGTAAATAAGGTATCTGATGCCTAGTAATATATAATGCATCAGAACCCCCCATAACCATGTTTTTTACTATTGATTTGTAAACGTTAAAACATTGATCGAGTAAAATATAACATGTCAAAATTTAACAATGAAGTGAACTTATCTATAACAGAAAAAAGAACAAAGATATGTGGATGTGATCTTCTTGAAGCACTAACAACTTATGGTTTAGACACATAGACCAGAAATGAAAAAGATGCTCAGAGTACGGAATTATATTTACAATAATTAAGTGATGAAAAAGAAATGTAATTCTAGGACATGAGATATAGAAGAATAACCAACCTGTTCAAGATCTACATTATAACCAACCGGTTTAAGCTCTATCTTGATTTCCTCAACAGCTCTTTCCTCATTGCTTGATACAGTTCATCGTGTACGACTACAAAAGCAAAGAATGTGGTAAAATAGTCACATGTAAATGCGACTACAAAAGAAGCAGCAATAGCACTAGTTATCTTGAGAGCTGACATGTTCAAGCTACAACAAGAGAGCTGATGTGAAGTTAAAAATCATACTACACAATGAAAACCTGAAAAGATGAGAGCAGATCATTAACATTTCATTTTATAGTAAAAAAACTCATTTCAGTTTTATCTCCATGCCAAAATATTAATTAGCTGACTCACTTTATCATAACGTCTGTGCACACACAAACTTACAGTTAGGCAAGATATATAAAATTTTATCCAGCCAAAAAAGCAAAAGTATAGAACTATATGAAGACATGGCAAAAGGTCTGAATAGAGGTAGCAAGAAACTTAAGTTACCTGTTAAAGAGTTGTACATTAATATATGAGAAAATTTGGGTAAATATCTTCTGAACAATGATAGGTGGAACCTAAAAATAGCAAATTGATCAGTATGTATTGTCCGGTGTAATTAAATCAAAAATTATATATTGTATGTCAAAAGATTCCTACAAAGTTTTCTTTAAGGGTACTGAGAAGAGTGTTAAGACAATCGATAAAACTTTGTCAATGGTTTGTAGGAGAATCTTTTCCAAAAGACAGTCGAGATCTTAGTGCACCTCCCTCAATACTTAACACTCAATAGCTATTAATACTCAATAGCTAACTATATAGCAATTAGCAAGTATTGCAACAGGAAAGAAACCGAGTGGTTGAATGGATACGATGTACTTCACAAAACTTTGGGATTGTTTACAAGTTATGATCTAGACACAAACCTGTATCCTTTCTGTATTCCCAGCAGTAATAATGTTTCACATTGTCCAGGAAGCTTCCTTTTTAATTTGGTTTTTATAATCTTCTGTCAACAATCTCAGCAGGAAACGCAGTGCACCATGGTTAATAATACACTGAAAGAAAAATAAACATCAAATAAACTATCAATCACAGCGAAAAAGGAAGCCAGACCACTGTATATGGCTGAATCATGCTTTAGATAAGTACTGGCCAGTTCATCCAGAATTCTCTTTATGCCAGCACCTCCCTGTCAAATGGTGAGTCTATACACTTGAAAATTCTGATGGCAATAAATAAAACAGAACACAAATAATGTCTTGTACAAAGATGATTATAGCTTACTTGAACAAACATTCCATGGGGTTTATTGACAACAATGATGGCTGAATCCTACAAAGTGTTTAAAAAAAGAGGTATGCCCTGTTACATATGGAAAAAAAAGAACAATGAAATCTTTATAAATTTTTTGAAATGCATCAAGACCTTGTACAATTCAATGCTATGTAAGAACTTCTGTTCTTCCTCATTGAAACGGCACTCAATCTTTTCAGTTTTTTCAGAAGGCAACTCTTGGATAGTGTTGGGAAGAACAATCCTAACTCCGTATTGCATAGCATCCTTCGCTCCCACCTTCCAAATTATTAAAAATAGAACAATAAAAAAAACTTAATACAACAATAGGTAATCAATATAAGAATTTACACGCTACTCAATAATCAAAAATTACCCGTTTGACTCGACGTTCTTGAACTAGACCACCTACATCAGAACTCGAGAAATCGACACATTCTCTCCGAACCTATTTTAATTCAATAAGCCAAAACTTAACCTCCGTAATCAACAATAAAAATAAAGATAAATGCGCAGAGAGTTTTCGACTTTAAATCGAAACTAACTATTCAACTTAAATCAAACTTGTAAAACATAACAATTCCATAAAAATGTATATATCAATACCTGCCTCAATCGAAACAATTTCTGGACAAGGGACCTAGGTAACTGAGGGCAATACTTAATAAACCACTTAAACATCGTCGTTTCAGCTTTGTCTTCCGGAGAATTGTTCGTATAATAGTAGGCATTCGTATGGAAAGGGGGTAATAGCTTCAAATTGAAGCCCCAAATCCATTACACAAGCCCCAAATCCAAAGGCCAAAGCGAAAAGGCCCTGAAATCGAAAAGAGAGATCCATTAGTTGAAGTTTAAGTGATAAAATCGAATCGATTAAACTCAAAACCAAGAACCCCTAATTTTTGAAGAAGCCCCAATTTGAAGAAAATTAAAGAAGAATTGAGAGTCTTGAGAGAGAGTTGAGAGTGAAAGCCGAGACAGTCGAGAGAGTTGAGAGCGAGAGCGAGATCGAGAGATAGAGATGGAGGAAAATGAGAGAGAGAGATACCTGTTTGTTTGGAAGATAGAATAAAAGGGTCTACCCAAAAATTATAACCCGGCCGATTTTTCCCCAAAAATTTCATTTTCCCCCCAAATAATTTAGTTCCCCCCAAATATTTCACTTTCCCCCAAATATAATTCCAACACTTTTTTTAGTGTCTACGGCAACATCATTTTAAGTGTTGGCTTTGTTAATCAAAAATATTTAAGGCAACATACATTGAAATGTATTGGAACATCAAAATAAAATGTTGGCTTACATCAAAATTAAGCCATCTAAGGCTACATTTTACAGCCAACACTGGTTTTAGGTGTTGCTAAAGAGCATATATGGTGTAGTGTATAGACGTCTGAATAGAACCTCAAATCCAACACTAAACGTGCTTACAACCATCACCATCAGAAAAAAAGTGACATACGTGGTTATTATGGTGTCAATAGCAGTAAAACTCATGGAGCTCTAAAGTGTAAGTGAGTCACACATACAAGACAATAACACAAGACAATACTGTGAAGAAATAAATAATGTTAAGTTGTTAACTAAATCGTAAAGTCCAAGGCCAACTGGTATACTAATCACTAAAATTTTGCAAAAACAGAGTCAATATTAATTAAAATAGGGTGTACAACCCCCAAATTGACCAAAAATAGAAGAGAGTACTATTTCCCCCAAATTATTAAACATGAACCCTAATCCAAATTATTAATCAATCAACGCTAATTGAAGTGTAGAAACATCAAAACGTGTTCATCAAAATGAATTCATTAACATAAATGAAATTAATTAACACAAATGAATTCATTAACGTATTCAAAATGAATTTAACTAAAATGAAATTAATGGAGGTCTTGAATCCGTGAAACTAATGGAGGTCTTCATGTCAAGAAGCCTGAGGCTCATATATATATTCAAGCCGATGATTCGCTCAACAGCAGCAGCCTCGAACCAACAACAAGATTTTGCAGTGAATAATACTAAAATGGTGTTAATGGAGGTCTTCAATCAGTGATTAATGGTTTATCAAGAAGATGTTGAGAGAAAGTGAGCTAACAAAGAGAGAAAGTGAAAAATTGGAGGAGAAAGTGAGCTAACAAAGAGGGAAAGTGATCTAACAAACACTACACCATAAAACGGCTATTGCAACCATATTTTTGATGGTTGGTCGAAAAACGTTGCTATTGAGAAACTAAATCACAGAAATTGCAATGTCTTTGAAAAACATTGCAATAGCACTGAAAAAATTTAAAAGAGTTAAAAACATTCGGTCTATTGCAATGATTTAAGAAGTCGTTACTATACATAGCCAAAATTTAGGCGGGCCGCTCAAAACCTTTTAAAAATTTGCCCGGCTTAATAAAATGAAAAGAGAAAGATAATAGCACACAAACATACACACAGACATACAAACATACACAATACACACATTCACACAGACAAAATAAATTGAAGAAGACATTAGGTCGAGTAAAACACAAAAGGGAAGAAGATTAAAGCACAAGAAGGTTTGTTCCCAATTATTCTTTTTTCCAAAATCTAATTTATATCAAGTTTCAGTTAGGGTTCTTATTTTTCCTGTTTTAATTGGAGATTATATTGTTAATTACGATTTCATGTATGTTTTTTAATTTACATATGTTTGGGTTTTAGTTTGGATTCATAATTTTGTGCTTTAATTTGGAGTTTTTAACTATGTTTCAATTCAGGAGTTTTTTTTTTTTAATATTTTGTTTAGAACATCTGTTTATATGCCTTGTTCCTTTTTTCTGTTTATAACTATGTTTCATATGTTTGGGTGTTTTTTTGGTTATTGTGATTGGTATGTGACTGTGTTATTGGGGTTTCTGGGTTAATTTTGAAACTGGGTTTTGAGGTTGATTTGGGGTTTTTAAAAGAATGATTGTGTTTGTGACATCAAAGTGGTATGCATTGTTGTTAAGAGCTTTGGTTGTGAATTATGATGTGTAGTTTCTTATAATGTTGGAAAATCAGGGCTTGTATTACACACCAATTGAATTTTGATTTTAACCACAATTCTGTACAAGCTCAAGCTGGGCGAAATTGTCACTACCAACCCAATAATCGACAAAGTTCTCCAGCTTTCTGAATTATTTGGTGTCCAAGCCTATGAACCCGGTATTCTTGTAGTGGAGTTTGCTTTCTCAGTTGTCTGGCAGTTACTAGTTGCAGCACTGGATGATGAAGGGTTGCTGGAACTTTGACCAGAGAAAAAATTTGGATGGATATTCAAACCTGAGAATATGGATATAAACGGTCATGGTTGTTATAATGAGAAGAGGACCACCCTTCAAGAGAGATTGAAGAGTGTTAATACTGTGATGGCCATAGAGTTATTTGGTCAGTTTCTGCAAAACAAAGTTACTTTTGGAATGCTTCACTTGGCACGCAGAAACATGTAAGTTTTTCCATTATTTTCAAATTTTATGCAGTTTTCTTGTAACTATTAAGTAGTGACCATCAAAAATCAATTTAGTCAACTCCATGCATAAAGTTATTAGAGAACACTTAACCCTTCACCGACCATCTTCAAAGCTTTTAAAATGGCTATATAGGAATCACTTCACTATTTAAAATTCTTTATATTACTGCAATCCTGACCATCATTGCTTTGCAACTTTACAAGACCTGCACATTGGAGAGATTTCATTGAGCATGTACATGTGCTTATGGTGAACTCAGCAGCCTTGAGAAATTCAAAAGTTATGACGTCGGAGGTTCTTGTACAATTATTATCGGCTACTCGCAAAGTTGTGTCCAGAGAATGCAAAACTAGTTATCTTCAAGAGTTCCAAGAGGTTCTCGCATGTGATCCTCTGGCTTCTTCTTCAGGCCTATGTCATGGGACTAGTCGTTCTGCAATTTGGCTACCTCTTGATTTAGTTTTTAGAAGATGCAATGGATGCTTCACAAGTAAATGCAACTAGTGCCATTGAGATTGTTACTGGTAAAATCTACTTCATTGTTAATTATTAATGAATTCATGAAGCACAAGATATTATTCTGCGGTTATTAGAAATTTAAATACTACCAACATAGTGAGTTCGTATTCGTGCAGGCTCTGTAAAGGCTCTTCATGCAATTAGTGGTACAACTTGGTATGCATGTTTCTTAGGTCTTTGGATGGCAGCTTTGCCCCTAGTTCAAAGGGTTTGTTTTTTAATTTATCAATTTATATGAATATTTTATGTTGGTTAACAATTTTTAGTTGATTCTGTTCTGATCTTATTCTTTCATACCAAATATGGTTGCTAATTCTTTCATATTTTTAAAATTCTTTCATATTTTCTATAAAATTCTTTCATATTTTTAAAGAATTTCAAAATTTTGTATGAAATTCTTTCATATTATGAAATTCTTTCATACCAAACATATTGTAACAATTTTATGTTGCAACAAATTATTATGAATAAAGCACAAAAGTAATCAAAGTAATAAGCATCACATGTTCCAACTTGAACAGATTCAGAAGTTGTATTCTGTTTGGAGCTATAGAAGTCTTGGTATGTCCTCTGCACTTCAATCTGCTCACAATTTATACCAAAAACTTACTTGGATTTATATGGTGGTTAGAAGACATGCATAATATAGTTGACAAGAAAAATACAGAATAATACACCTACTATACTCTTAATTGAAAGTTTAAGAAGTCTTATACTATGTACCAACATTAATAATGATATTTTTTAGGATTAGTGATGTAAGATTAGAAGCTACCAGGGAGGGCATATCAGATGTATGTTTCACAAAATAATGCGTGTTTTTACCAACTAATTAGTTCCCCCAGATTTCTATAGAGTTTTATGAATGGGAAAACATCGACACCAGGCTGGAGAATTTGCCATCAGAAAGACATTGATGATCCTGAACTGTTTCAAGGAAATAATACAACAATCTAGTATATGTCACCACTCATCACGTTCTAGACATTTAAAGGCTTAAAAAAAGTGTAACGAACATGATACACAGCTTATATGTGGGTTAGCAGATCGCTAGAAATATCTATGTGACATAATTAAATTTATTATTTGTGTAACTACAGGGGTATGCAGTCCTGGCAGTACAGGCATTCTTCCCACAGTTGAGACCCTCACCCTGCAAGGATGTTTCGCCATTTTTAATAAATCAATGTTCCTGTTTTTTGTTGTTACTGGGGCTATCTTTCGGGCTATCTTTGGTGTTACTTTCTTGGTCTGGATTAGTGAAAATGAAGGCTGGGACTGGGGATTTGGGGTGTCCACTTTTGCAGTAGTAATCGCAATTTTGTTCCTGTGCATGGGAAGATCACTCTATAGGAACAATGTGCCAAAAGGAAACCCACTCAGTTGGATAATGCAGGTGTGCACCATTTTATGACAATTATATACAGAATTTATGCAGGGTCGTTGCAAATAGATATACTAGATGTCCACCATTTTCACGGAGCTTATGATTTTTTATACTTTTCTCGAAAACTAGGTATTTGTGGCTGCAAATAGAAACCGCGATCTTTCACTGCCAGAAACTGCAGTTGGGTTCCACGAAATTCATGACAAACAATCTGAGATTCTCCATAGAACAAATCAATTCAGGTGCTACTTCATCTAATATTTTAACATCTTAATCCAACACTATTATTCATCTTAGCTAGTGGAGATTCTTGTCGTTCGAAGAATTTAATCTCTATATATTGCAGGTTCTTGGATCATGCAGCAGTTATTAGGACTACAGATTCATCTACCGTTAGCAATCCACGACCCTGGAAAATTTGTACTGTGACACAAGTCGAGGAAACAAAAATTCTACTTCGGATGCTCCCAATAATATTTAGCACTATCTTCATGAATACATGTTTGGCTCAACTCCAAACTTTTAGCATCCAACAGAGTAATACGATGGATAGAAACCTTCTTGGTTTTCAAGTCCCTGGATCTTCAATTCCTGTCATTCCACTAGCGTTTATGTTTTTATTGATTCCTGTCATGAACAAGTTACTGCACTGTCATGGAGTCCAGATGGAAGAATTCCAAAATGAATGAGATGATGAAGATGAAGACGACGATGCATGAGTCGTTTTTGTCACTTTATGTTTAATTTATGTGTTAATAGTTGGTAGACTGCATGTACTTTATGTTTAAATTTGCGCGCGACTGTTTTGTAGGTATTTGTATGCGCCTTAGTCATTTCATTTTTACTTCACATTTTGAATGGTTTGTACGACCATGTCGTAACATGGTGTTGTTTTTGAATTGTTTGTCATGTAGCACTATAATGGTACATCTGGATATTTGGCATTAAGTTGCCCTGGTTTATGAAATGCAAATGATGCTTGGATTGTGGCTATAAATGGCCTGGTTTACTGTATTTTCAGCATGTTCCTACCAAATTGTTTTTTTGAAATAATGTTACAATAGGATCAAAATACGTTGCATTAATCTATAAAAAATCATTGCAATTGGTCTGAAAAATGTTGCCTTTAAGTGCCAATAAATTACTTTATTATGCTACTGCAATAGTTTTTAATTGTTGCTATAGAGTCTAAAATGTTGCTACTGAAAGTTATTGCAATGATTTAATTATGTTGCTGTATGGTATCAAAAACGTTGCTAAATCGACCTATTGCAAGGCAACCGGATGCAACGCCCAAATTTTGCAAATTTGTTGCCATAGACTCTACTGCAACGAATATAGGCCTTAAGGCAATGTTTTCCTGTCGTTGCAATAGCCGTTTTATGGTGTAGTGAAAGAGAGAAAGAGAAAAAATGGATAGAACGAGAGGATAGAAAGAGAGACAAGCTCGATAATTGTGTTCTTGTTCGAACACAATTATTGTAAAAATGAGTTCTTTATTTCATTTGTTTATTTTGTTTCATTAAATATTTTATATATTTTAAAATTATTTTTTCCATTGAAATCGGTTGTATTTATTTATTTAGTATGGTGTAGTTTGGTGTATTTAGTATTTATAAAATTTTCAAAAAATTACAAAATTTAAAAATAAAATTAGATAATTATCAAATTAATTTAAAAATTTATAAAAAAGTACGAATATTTAGTAGTTTACAACCTGTGCAAGACATATTTAGTACTTATAACCCGTGCAAGGCACGAGTTAATTATCTACGAATACAAATTAATTATCGAGTATTACGAAAGTACTAATATTTTTAAAATTTACACTACATACTGTTATTTTTCCAAGTATTCATTTTCAACATCCGAGTAATCGTCCGTGTACTCGATTAAATCCGAATCGGTTGATCACCGATTTTCGAGCACTCGTCCGAGTACTCGTCCGAATAGAACCATAAACCCTAAACCTTAAACCTTAAACCCTAAACCCTAAATCCTAAACCCTAAACCCTAAACCTTAAACCCTAAACTTTAAACTCTAAACACTAAGTCGTAAGTCAAAACCCTAATCAGCAATTATCCAATTAATCAGTAAAAGCTGTCTCTATCGATTAATACCGATTTCCATCAAAACACTGGATAATAGTCTCCACTGTAACTTTGCAATAAAAAGTTAGAAATATTCGAATATAAAAAGTTAAACTTCTTCCAAATTATATCGTTAATATGTTAGACTCATCCGAATAAAAATATTGAAATTGTAGGATACGATGTTTTAACCATATGATAGACTCGCCTGAATAAATAAATTGAGATTGTAGGATAAGATAAATTTCATTTCTATTGAGAATGTGGAATTTTATATCGACGTCGAATTTTTTGATAATTAAAAATTTCAGTTAACAGACAACGGTTCGGAACAAAACAGTTGTCAGAAAGAGCATTACACAACAGTTTTGGTGGAAAACCGTTGCTCATTTACATATTAGACAACATTATCAGATAACGGTTTATTGTCGGAACTGTTGTTAAAGAGCTTTTCTAACAACGATTTTTAGACATAACAACCGTTGTACGTATATTTTCAAAAAGTTGTACGTTTTTTTGGGAAATTGTTGTTTGACTTTTATTAAGAATTAAAAAATAAATCTATTTTGGGATTAATCTGGATCGTTAGATTAAAACCATATATGCATCTCAGCCGTTCATTTGATTTTTCATTTCCCCCTCTTCCCCCCCCCCCTCTTCTTTTTGTCTCCCCCCTCTTTTTTCAGACTTTCCCCCTTTTTTTTCTAACTCCACTTTAATAACGTCAAAAACAAACACTTCTCCCTTTTATTATATTTTCACTCTTTCAAACAAACACTTCTCTCTTCTCTCTCACCGGCGATTCACCGACGATTGTTATCTCTCTCATTGTCAAACTGGTACGTTGTTGATTACAAACCATTTTATGAAACCCTAATCAGACTTGGGGGTTTTTGATTTTTGTATTACAAACCTTCATCCATTTTTAGGGGTTCTTGATTTTCATATGTTCTTAGCATAAAACTCCTCTTTCTAACCTTATGATTATATTTTTGATTTATTTGGACCCTAAAACCCCATTTCTAATTTGGGGTTTTTGCTTTTTTGGTGATGTTTACAAAACCCCATATTGTTTATATGCTTGGTGATGTTTGTTGAGTGTTTATTCGATTACATGAATTTAATTTTGCATCTTTATATGCAATTTTGGTTATAAGATTTTGCATGCAAATTATGGCTTTCTTCTGTGTTTGTTGAGTGTTTCTCTTCTGTGTTTTAAGTGTTAATTACTTCTCAATGTGTTCTATTTTTAGTGTTTTCATATGTTTTTATTGTTTACATATTTTTTTTTGTTTTGCATTCAAAGTGTAAGTTTTAGTGATGATATGCCTTCTTTTAATACCAAGAGTTTTAGTATTTTGATTGAAAATGTTAATTGGAATTGTTGATGCTGATTAATACATTGGCTTTTATATAAAACTGAATTTGTGATTTTGCGGATTCTTTTAATGGTTGTCTATTTGTCCTATAAATTAGAATTGTCATGTCAAGCATGTCACATGTACTTATTCATTGTTTGTCTGTTGTATAGATTATGGCTAGTCCGAAAAAGAAAACTGAGTCAAAGAAGAAAGCGTCCCAGGGGATACTGATGAAGGAGAAAGAGTTCAAGAAGACCAAACCATCTTCATCCCATCCCTGTACCTTGAATGTGATTAAGTCTTTAAGAAAGACGAGGTCTTTGAACAACCAGACCCCCATTCCAACCCCCACTTCATCGTGCTCTTCCCCAATATCTATGAAGAAGAAGCCCATATCTGAAAAATTACAAAAACAAATTTCGAAGAAAATGAAACGGGGAAAACATGTTACCATGCCGAACAATACTCAAGGACTAAAACTACTTAAGCAAGGTTGTGTAACGATGCATCGAATTTTGAGACGCAAGATCATGGGGATCAAATTGATTATGACTTTTAATGAAAAAGGAGAGCCATTTGGTGATGAAGCGATAGAGATGTAGTCTTATATTGGAGTTTTGGGAAGAACCAAACCACCAATCTGGCATGATAATTGGAAATGTGTTCCTGGGGAGATAAAGACGAAGATTTGGGACTGTGTGCTGGTCAGACGAAATTGCAAAGTTCAGTTTTTTTGTACTATATATTCATTTCTTTACTTACATCTCTTAACTTTTGTTTTCCTGTTTATGTATGTAGATGGATTTTGTTTTACCTCCATCCGCCAAGAAGATGGTTATACAATCAGCCGGTCGCAGATGGTGGGAGTTTAAAAGTCGGCTGACCAAAAATTACATTCTTCCTTATCGGGATCAACCTGAAATGTTGGCCCACCCTCTTCTATATTTTTCTTTCATAGAAAAATCGCATTGGGACATATTTGTTTCTGATCACATCTCGCCTGAGTTCTTGGTATGTTTCCAGTTAGCTTTATTCATATACAATATTTACTTACTAATATGGTGCTTACTGGTGCTTTATTCATATAACCTTACTGGTGCTTTTTATGAAGGAATGTCATGTTGAACAAGTAAAAAGAAGCAAGTTGAGTATATTTCCACATCGCATGTCTCAAAGAGGTTATGCAAACCTCGAGCATGAATGGGTGAGTAATAATGAAACAAAATCCTTATTTGTGGATATATACTAATTTTCCAAACATGTTTATATTGTTACTAAGGTGATCATCTACATATGAATGCAGTCTCCATCGCATCCGGATGAAGAGGAATTAAGAGATAGATCGGAGAGCTAGATACTAGCAAGGATGAACGAAGAGGGTAATTTTTTAAATGATGTTGTTGCAGAAAAAGTTAAGGAAATCGTAAGTTATTAATTTGTATCTTAATTCAAAGTATTCATTGAACCTTTTTTTCTAAACTATTAGAAAAATTTGAATATATATGGTACTCTTAATTCTATAGGTAAAGTTGAAGGAGGAGGTTAAGGAAGGGAAACTAAAAGTGGATGGTATTAATGATGTTTTGAAGAGTACGTGGCCAAGGAACTGTTGTGAAGCAGTCAGTTTACTTCGATCTTCCAAGGCAAAAGAAAGCCAAGACCATGGATGAAAAGATACATGAGAGAGTTAAGAAGTACATGGCAGAGGAGACTGCAAAGGTTATTAAAGAGAGAGATGCAATTTGGGCTGATGTAGTGGAAAAGCTCAAAGTAGAGTTATTGACAAAGACTGTAGGACAGGATGGTAATCTGAAACAGGCTTCTCAACAAGCAAGTTGTCACTCTAACGGTGAGATTGATGTAGATGAAGGTGTAAAGAGTCTTGATACACCTCAAAGTGCAAGGAAGAATCATGGTCAACAAGATAAAGATGTTCATAAAGTGAAAATGATTGACACTATATTTGTTGATTTTGGTGACATTAAGGATGATAACAAGGTGACTGGTGAGGATGCAAATTGTAAGGTGGCTGGCGAGGATGGAAATTGTAAGGTGGATGGCGAGGATGAAGATTGTAAGGTGGATGGTGAGGATGAAGATTGTAAGTTTGTTGTTGAAAAGAAGATAGGTGAGGAAGTGAAAATGAATGCATCCGGTAGTTCTGTTTGCAAATTGGCTGTTGGATCACTGAGCAACAATGTAACTTATGCAGAGATTCATGAAGTACTCGCTCTTGAAGGCGTGAGCAGACAATCCATGGAGTAAGACTTGGAGAAGAGAATGCAAGAGTTTCAATTACTCGAGTCATTCAGTACGGTGCTAAGATTCCCTTCCCTATCGGTAATGACATTGTGACTGTGGAACAAGCCATAGGAACTTTTATTTCATGGCCGAGAAACCTGATAGCAATAGTTAACAATAGAACTTCCGATGGTTTCTCAGGTCCAAAGGTCAGATTGTTTTTCTATTAGTGTGCTTAATATATCTAGTATGTTTTTATTTAGTCTGTTTTTTCTTACTATTTTCACGTGCATTTTTTCAGAAAAAGAAGAAAGGTACCAAGAAAATGAAAAAGACGTATAAAGTAGTTGAAGATGTTCGAGCAGAGCTTTTTATGGAGATGGATGCAAATTATCCATCTACATTGAAGCATTTATGGACATGGGCAAAGGATGCCTTGGCTGATGAACGGGCAATGTCTTTTCAGCTAAGTGAAGAAGCCTTTGGCTCTACAAAGAGGCAAGTCATTTTTTTATCAGATATACATGCAGTGTGCTCTATACCTCCTAAGTCAGGAGTTAAGAGTGGTTCAGTTAGGTTTAAGCCACAGAATCCTTGTTTTCACTGTGGTAGTATTTGGCATTCTATTTATACATGTAAAGAGTATCATAATTTGTATTATGATTATTATGAACTTAAACCCTCTTTGAATAAATTTAAGATTGATTCTACATGTATAAATTCTGATAAAAAGAATGTTAGCACAAACTCTGATAAGACTTCTGCTGCAAAAGCTAACAAACTTAATAAGGTCAAAGGATCCAAGCAAGTCTGGGTCCTTAAAACTAATCATTAGTGGTCTTTTTAACTGCAGGGTAACAGGAAAAATATCCTTGTCCTGGACAGTGGATGCTCAGGACACATGACTGGAAATAAAGCTCTACTATCAGAATTTGTGGAGAAAGCTGGCCCAAGTGTTTCTTATGGAGATGGAAACATAGGAAGGACTCTGGGATATGGCAATATCAATCTTGGGAATGTCATCATTGAAACGGTAGCTCTAGTCTCAGGACTCAAACATAATCTACTAAGTGTGAGTCAAATTTGTGACAGAGGTTATCATGTGGATTTCTTTGAAGAACATGGTAAAGTTGTAAGCAAATCTACAGGAAAAGTTGTTCTGAAAGGATACAGGCATGCTAACATTTATGAAGCCAAGCTTTCAACAAACTCTGATGGCTCTGCAATCTGTCTACTGAGTAGAGCATCAATTGAAGAAAGCTGGGATTGGCACAAGGGACTTTCTCATCTGAATTTCAACAGCATTAATGAGCTAGTGAAGAAAGATCTTGTGAGAGGATTCCCCAAATCAGTTTTTACTCCAGATGGCCTATATGACTCATGTCAAAAAGCAAAACAAAGGAAAACTTCATTCAAAAGTAAGACTGAATCCTCAATTCTTGAGCCATATCACTTATTTCATGTTGATTTATTTGGTCCAGTAAATATAATGTCTATTGGAAAGAAAAGATATGCTTTGGTTATTATTGATGAATACACCAGATATACATGGGTATATTTCATGCATAAGAAAGGAGAAACTGCATCAATCTTAACAGAGCATGTCAGACAACTGGACAAAGGATCTAAGCATACAGTGAAAATCATAAGGAGTGATAATGGCAGTGAGTTCAAGAATGTAGTCATGGAAGAGTTTTGTAAAGAAAATGGAATAAAGCAAGAATTCTTTGCACCTGGAACTCCACAACAAAATGGATTAGTAGAGAGAAAAAAATATGACTCTCATAGAAGTTGCAAGGACCATGCTTGATGAAGAAAAGCTGCCAACTTACTTCTGGGCTGAAGCTGTGCAAGCTGCTTGTTTCACACAGAATGCTACACTCATAAACAAGCATAGTAAAACACCATATGAGATGGTGAAAAATAAGAAGCCGAACCTGAAATACTTTCATTTGTTTGGATGTAAGTGTTTTGTTCTTAAGACTCATCTAGAACAGCTTTCCAAATTTGATTTAAAAGCTAATGAAGGAATCTTTGTTGGATACCCACTATCCACAAAAGCATTTAGAGTATACAATCTAAGAACAAAAGTGGTCATGGAATCTATCCATGTGTCTTTTTATGATAAGAAGATAACAGGACTTAAAGATTTTGATGAACATGACCAGCTGAGATTTGAGAATGAAGAAATAAATGATGATCTACAAAATTCCGATACTCTTTCAGACTCTATTGTTCAATCCATACCAGTAGATCAGACAGCTGCACATGTTGAGGGGGAGCAAGTGAACGATGAACCCCAATCAAGTGAAGAAACATCTATTACTAATGATTCTTTAAACTCTGAAAGCAACAGCTCAGGGGGAGCAAACAATGATTTTGTATCTACTAGTCACCACACTCAACACAATTATGAACTTGGCAAATCATCAAGATCAAATATGCCGAGACAAAGGGTATGGAGTAGAGCGTATCCCTTTGAACAGATCATTGGTGAACCGGACACGGGTGTACAGACTAGAAGAGCAACACAGAATGAATGCAATTTCGCAGGATTTTTATCTCAAATTGAACATAAAAAGGTTGATGAAGCTCTAGATGATCGAAATTGGGTAACTGGAATGCAGGAAGAACTAAATCAGTTCAAGAGGTAGAAAGTTTGGAAGCTAGTGCCAAGACCAAAAGATAAATCTATAATTGGTACTAGATGGGTGTTTAGGAATAAACTGGATGAAAATGGTATTGTTACGAGGAACAAGGCTCAATTGGTAGCAAAGGGTTACTCTCAAGAAGAGGGAATTGATTACGATGAAACCTATGCTCCAGTTGCAAGGCTTGAAGTAATCAGGATGTTCTTAGCATTTGCTGCACACTCCAACTTTAAGGTTTTTCAGATGGATGTGAAGAGTGCATTTTTTAACTGAGATCTAGAAGAAGAAGTCTATGTTGAACAACCCCCTGGGTTCAAAGACAAGGAATTGGAAGGTTTTGTGTACTTTCTCTTCAAAGCTCTCTATGGTCTCAAGCAAGCCCCTCGACCGGTATGATACTCTCTCCAAGTTCTTACTTGAAAATGGTTTTACAAGAGGTATCATCGACAAAACTCTCATCCATAAAAAGCATAAAAATGATATAATTCTAGTGCAAGTATATGTGGATGATATAATATTTGGTTCTACTAATGATTTGCTATGCAAGAGATTTGCTAAGCTAATGTAGAGTAAGTACGAGATGAGCATGATGGGTGAATTGTCCTTCTTTCTTGGACTTCAAGTTGTTCAGAAGCCTGATGGTATTTTCATCTGCTAATCAAAATACATAAAGGATCTTTTGAAGAAGTATGGGATGGAAGAAGCAGCTATTGCCAAGACCCCGATGCCAACTGCTGTCAAACTTGATCAAGACAAATCTGGTAAGTCAGTTAACATCACAAAGTATCGAGGTATGATCGGCTCTCTCTTATACTTAACTACTAGTAGACCATATATTATGTTCGCAACTTGTTTATGTGCTAAATTCCAGGCTGATCCTAAAGAATCACATCTGATAGCCATGAAGCGTATATTGAGATATCTTAAGGGTACTCCGAATCTTGGAATTTGGTATCCTAAGGATACGGGTTTTGACCTGGTTAGCTATACAGACTCTGATTATGCTGGTTGCCAGATTGATCGCAAGAGTACTTCTGGAAGTTGTCAGTTTCTTGGAAGGAGATTGGTATCTTGGTACACCAAGAAGCAACACTCAGTATCTACCTTGACAGCGGAGGCAGAATACAATGCGGCAGGTAGTTGCTGTGCTCAGATCCTATGGATAAGGAATCAACTTCAGGACTATGAGAGCACACTAGATGGCACTCATATGAATATTAATTTCAGTTACTATTCATATGAATAGTACTTTCGGTTACTATTCATATGAATAGTACTTCTAGATACTATTCATATGAATAGTAACTGGTCTGGTTCACAGACGCCTAGTTACTTTTCCTGTGGATAGTAACTGAAATTACCATTGCCATTGCTAACAATCCAGTTCAACATACCAGGACTAAGCACATTGATATCAGGTATCATTTCTTACGAGAGCGCACTAGTACAAAAATGGCCTTTTACGTCGGTTAAAACAGCCTTTTACGTCGGTTAAATGGCGACGTATGGGCAGGCGACGTATAAAGCCATGAAACTTTTACGTCGGGTAAAAAGGTGACATATATTGTATCCTTTTACGTCGGTTCTTCTAAACAATCAACGTATAAGGTTCAAAATTTTTTTTAAAAAATAAGAGCAATTCATTAGTAACCGACGTATATTGTTATTCTTTTACGTCGGTTCTTCAAAATAACCGACGCATAAGGTCCAAAAAATTAAAAAAAAAAAATTAGGAACCATTCAACCGAACAATTCATTAAAAACCCAGAGATTATGAATACAATAAAATCGGAAAACTAATGTCCTGGAAACCAAATCAGAAAACGAACTCAACAAATAGTAAATCGAAGTCCTCAACGACATCAGGTTCACTGTACTCCTCAGGAACGGACGATGACTCAGAACTCTTCTTTTCCAACATAGAATTGAAATTTCCCTCCTGCTTTGCTGGTTCTCGCAAAGGAGGACTTGACTTTTCTGGGGGTTGTAAATCTATCACGATGCAGGTTGTGTCATCTCGAAGTCCTTTATACCCTACAGCCTCCTGCTTATAAGGGCAAGTATTGAGAACAGACTTCTAACTAATTATAATTAACAATAACAAAGTTGTTGGCAAGAGAAAGAATTTGCAAGCATATACCTTAACTATTTGTGAAGCTGCAGCATGATCTGGCGGCATTCCACGATAACACTCAAGTTGTAAGAACCCCAAATTTTGGATATAATTAAAACTTTTTTATTAAGTAATGATAAAATGAGGAACAATGATTCCGATAACAAGGTCACCAGCTCTAATGAATGGTGGTTTCAAAGAACAATGATTGTAATGAATGGATATTGCTTTGGACAATGATCCTGATGCATTGGTATATTGTCAGAATAGAGTAATTCGATGGTTGAGGACCTAGATAAGAATAATCTACCATCCAGGAAGGAGCTAATGGATCCTTGAAGGGAAATGAGTACGTGCATAGTGTTTCCCGTACGTGCATAGTGTTTCCCGTACGTGCATAGTGTCTCCTGTACGTGCATAGTAATTTGGTGGATGAATAGTGATTTTGTAAGTTGGAAAACTTTTCACTCCACCCTATGTACGGGACGTGATATGGATGTTTCGAAGTCATATTAGTAATACGCGGAGGAAATAAGTGAATGCAGAGACGATCGGAATTCAGAAATTCCAAATTCTTTTCGGTATAATATTTGACCGGACAGTGGATTAAATATTATTATAACCCAAGAATTGAGATATTAACTTTGAGGATTTGATATTTTGGGATGTTATTATATTTGATTTAAGAATGAAGGTAGGAAACCACTAAGGAGTGGTTATGGCTACAATGTAATTATTGATATTTGGAAAGAATGAATGGAATTCGACCTTATTATGTTTATGTCTTGAAGAATGCTAAAGGGTGACAACATAGGTAAGAATAATCTATCTTCAAAGGGAATAAGATATGGCAACTTCAAGCAAGAGAATACCCTCATGTCATCCAGATCGATAACGATTAATCCAGTAGTTCCGTAAAAAGGTTAAGGAACGATCGAAAGAGAATACGGACAATTGTACCACCCTAAGAGAACAAGTAAAGAATACAGAATGAATAGTGTTTGGTGGGAGTATATAATAATATGAGACGACACTATACAGAAGCATTCGGAACGGATTTCCGAGTTCGTATTAGTGATCCAGGGGGAAAATAAGTGTATGTAAAAGCTGTCGGATTCTGAAAAACCGCACTTTTATTTTTTCCGAGAGTTCCCTGGACACTGATAGCCTTAAGTATTTAATGAATGGATTTAAGGAATATAAATTGGAAAGTTAGAATGAAAGATGGAGAATGAAAGTATTAATATTAAAGAGGATTCCCGGTAAACCCTAATTAGAAATCCGTGAAATATTCTCACGAACGATCAATCGAAACGGGTAATAACCGGACACAGAAACAAGCAGAGGAAGCAAGAGTCTTGTGTAAGCTACTATAATAAATATCTAGCAACCAAGTGGCTTAAAGTAACTAGCATACTTGGAGATGGAAGTAGTACTTAGAAAAACCAACCAATACTTAGCCTTCCACCATCCAAAACATAACACTTGTCTCTCCAAATTGCCTCATCCATGACATCACACTCCACTAACACAACTAGGATGAGATATTATCTATCCAAATTCACTTTAGGCAAAATTGACCAAGGAAAAGCAAGAAACCAAGCAAACACTCTCCATTCCTTTCTTTTCTCCAAAGTTTCGGCCAAGGAGCTAGAAAAGGAGGTTCCCACCATTGTTTGTTCTTCTAATTTTTAGGGTAAGTACTACATATCATAGCTTAGATCCCCTAGAAATTTCAGCCTCAAATTCACTTCCTTTCATTTTCAAATAAATCATCAAAGGTGATGATGAATAGTGTTTCTAAGAACTAATCTTTGTTTTTCTTGTTTTCATGGTTGATCCTAGCTAAGTTAAGGCCATCCAAGGGCAATACCAAGCTTTGTGAGGCTATTACATACTACAAGGAAGGTATAAGACTTGAAAACCCTTGCTCTACTTTGAGTTTTAAGCATGTTCTTGATGGATCTAGCTTAGTTATGATTATGTTCATGTTATAAGCATGTTTAGTTAGTGATTTAGTGATTTGATTAACATGATGAGTTTGATACTAAGATCAGTGGCTTCTGGTCTTGTTGGGGTGCTTATTATGTGTATAAGTTGATTAGATGCCCGGTGTGGCTTGGTTGTTGCGTAATGAATTTTAGAACGCTCGATTCGTAGCCGTCGTAATGCCCGATTTTCATTAACACTAAGAAACCGAACTGGTCAGTAGCCATAACTCTCTGTTCTTGGCAAGTTAATGAACCCTACTGATAGATTTTTGAACATAGATCACTTTGGCGAAAGAATCGAAGCATTTTGATTTACGGTTTAGGAATTATGACCAAATTACTAAAAGTAGTTCGAATCCGTAAACGAAAGTTCGTAACTGAAATTGAACCCTCGTAAACTATGTAACATCATGGCGAATCTTGGTAAATAAATACTAGGGGTAAGAAGGAAGGTGTGAAAGAAAACCGTATGTCAAAAAGAGCATTTTTCGATTTATTAAAAATGTTCGAGTCAAGGTTAAACGCGAACGAACCCCTAAAAGACGACTCTTTTATAACTTCGGTAAAACACTTAGAAAACGGGCGATAAAACTCGGAGTATAATATTGGCTCGTAACGATCAACCTTAGAACTCATATGACTTAAGTATGTCCCAAGTATAAGTGCAGTGACATGTCGTATTAACGAACGAATGTCGGGTCGGATCAGTGATAATAAGTAATCCACTAAAAAGGGGTATAACGAGATAACTCGAGAACGTGTTTCGAATTAAGTATAACTTAACTTTTAATATGTTAAGTGATTAATCCCGAATGCCTTGGCTATTTATAGATCACCAAGCTGAACCGGGACCCGCTACCACTACCCCTTACCGTACTCGACTACCAGGCAAGTTTCAATTCCCTTCTTTTAGGCTGTTGTTGTGATTGAATAAATATATATATGATTGCTGATATACATATGCCATTGCATGCATGCCTACTTTCAAGTTGAATTGATATACTTGTTCCCTGAATGTTATTGTTGGCTTATAAGCTAGATAGTTATACATCAGTTATAAGCCGGTTATTGTAAGACCCTCATAGAAGGGCGTATACATCTTATTCATCAAATATAGACCGGGAGTCAATATTTCTTGATATATCGAGATTACCTCGGAGGAAAATATTTAAGTAAATATTTTCCATTATTCGGGCGACGAATATTATTTGAATATTCGTTCGAGATTATTTATTTTAACGATCTTTACTTCAAATAATTATTTGAACGTAACTATTCGACGAATAATATTTTTAATATTCATTCAGAGTCGAATTATTTATCGATTATTATTGCGAATATTCTTCTAAAGGTTGGACTACTAAATGAATATTAATTGGATATTCATTTAGAATATTATTCATTAAATGAATATTACTTTTGAGTATTCATTTAAGACAGTAATTACCTATCGAATATTATTTTAATGTTCATCTGAAACTTGATTTATTTATCGAGTCTTATCTCGAATATTCCTTTAAAGCTTGGATTACTAAATGAACATTACTTGATATTCATTTAGAATATTATCCATTAAATGAATATTACTTTATCAATATTCATTTAAATTCCTAATTAATTATGAATATTATTTTGAATATTCATCCAGGGTTCTATTTAATCATCGAATATTATTTTAAATATTTTAAATTTTCCTTTCAGGTCTTATTAATTAATGAATATTATTTGGAATATTCATTTGAATATTTAGTTATGCAATAAATATTCTCTCGATATTTCTTCAAGAATTATTTGAGAGATACTCTGATTAAAGATATTCTTTCATATTCTTAAATATTCCGTAAAATATTTTAATTCAATAAATATTCTCTGAATATCTATTCCATACTTAGAATAACCTCGATAAGGTTTATCTTCTTCGATTATTACAGAAAATATTTCGGAGTCATATTATTATTAATCTTATATCAAGAAAGGTTCTCAGGCATCATTCTTCTTTGAGTCTATCTCCTTAATAATAAGGGAACCTTACTTGGAAAATGTTATTTATCTTGTCGACTTCCCGGTCATAAAGTATTCCCTTCACCCGCAACTCGGGTGCTGTTGACTTATTAAGTCATTGCTTACCTTCTCATCTTTCGAGGGGTAAGATTACTGGAACAAGTTGATATCCGTTACCAAGTAATAGCTTGGGAGTTGTTGGTAAATTTTCCTTTCCAACTAGATACGACTTCTTTGTGGAGTCTTATCAACAAGTATTATACTTGGGGAAAGGGGGACGAACGTTACATTCAGAATCATGAATTCTATTTGAACTAGGAGTCGTGTAAGAGGCCGAGTAGCGCCGGTCCATCCCCTTTGGCCCAACCGTTGGCCGGGGAGAGCTAGTAAGGCGGTATACAAGTAAAGCCGTCAGTTCTTCCTTCTACCGGTAGTAAATCTAAATTGAGCTGTACGATCTCGACTGATCATCAAGATTGGAACAGCGGGCGCGGTGAATACTCCATCATTGGTTCATCATCCAAATTTATTTATTTCCTGCAACATGATTACTGTTGGCAGAGTTGGAAAAGGGTCATAACTGGAATTGCAACCTTTTCTTGCAAACTCCTCTTCTTAATAACAATAAGAATATCTCGCTTACTTTGATGTAGCAGATATTTCTACAAACAAATACTTTAAGTTACCTTGTAACTTCATCGTTCATATTATACTGGCATCATTTCCGTAAATGCATGGCATATGGTTTGAAAGATACTTTTGAACTGTTATACATTATCGTTCAGTTATATATTATTGTTGGTGGGCTATTGCTCACCCTTGCTTTATTATTATATCACAACAACAGCTAGATCAGATGACTCGCAGAAGGCGCACTTGACGCGGGCGAGGACGATGAGACTACCAGAGCTGAAGAAGAAGCTATTGGTAGGGTATATTTATTCTTTCAGTACCAAGAATATGGTCTAGTATGACTTATGTAAATGGATGGCAAAGAGTATGTATTTATATTGAAATCCTTTTGGATTGTAAGAACTCATAATGTGATTAATAAAAATTTGATTGTTACTCTGATTTCATCTCTGGGACTATAACGGGTGTGTTTTATATTGTTGTGTTAGGTTATAGAGATGTAATTTATTTTATGTTAAGGAAAGTTCAATTATTGTGGACAGAATTGGAAACCGTAACCACCGGATCCCGGACCCCGGATCTGGGGGTGTTACAGAAGTGGTATGAAAGCGTACGTTATAAACCCCAGAGATGAGGTGACGTTAAAACAATAAATTCAATAAGATAATAAGAACTCTTGCCAAGTTCATAGTCGGACTACTTAATGTAGTGATGACATATAAAACCCTTATGGGAACTCGTAAGTATAATGATAGTAACTTAGCTCGATATCGTATCGACGAGTAAGGCGACTGACCTTGAGGCATACGAGCCACAGCGCGATGATGCTTTATATGCTGAAGATCAGCGGGTAATTCGATGGAGTACCCTACTGGAGACCCGGAAGAGGTTCCAGCAGATAAGGAAAATCCTGTTAGGATAAGGAGCTTACCCATGGGTAATGAGGGTCGCAGCCAGAATGACTGTGATGATTAAGATATGGTGCTCAGAAAAGTGAGTATAAAGAACCGAGATATTATTAAGAGATCTGAAGATGCATGTTGAATTCATAGCCGGACTACCAGATGTAGTACCAGCAAGAAAGAAGGATTGGAAGAATTACTTGAGATCTTATACGGAAATAGATTAGAATCCTTAGAGATTTTCATCTTAACAAAGAAAGAGCTAGAGGGATGTATGATTACCAAAGACATCGATTTAGGGCGAGGAGCAGAGTCCCTAGGAATAGTTGAGAATGAGGCAGTAAGTGCCATATCATTTGATAAATGAATCAGTATGAATATTGTCAGTAATAATTCGCCATGAGAAGGCAGGTGTCGTAGGTTGTAAATTATGGAACCAAATTAAGGTTAATAAGGTGGTTTTATTAAGGAAAATGTTCATTTTATGAATGAATCATTTAGAAAGTAAAGACATTGGGAAGTGATAGCATGATTGGGTAAAATTATATAAGGAAGTAGCAAGCAAGACAATGATCTCAGAACCTACCGGAAGATAAGACCAGTGAGTCAAGATGAACTCGTAATGAGACTACTGCCAGAGACTGAGTATAGAGTTAATTCAACTCAGTTAAATGATGAACCAGGAACGTTAGATGCATGTGATTTAGAGGAATATTAAATTCCTTCTTCTCTTTGAATGGATTATAGTAGTACCTTAAGTTTATTCCGATGCGGAATTATAATAGATCAAGTAATACGATCAGTAGTTAAAGAGAAAAATGTGAGAAAATCTTCCTGGAGCTAAAAGGTGAAATTGGTAATGACCAAGAGCTGGCATTGCTTAATGGAAAAAAAAGGAGACTTTGTGCTTCCAACGACGCTTCGCATAAAGGGTTAGGTAGACCGACATTTGGTAGTATTGAATATCAAGACGTATAGGTATCAGGACGTTGTGACGGGTTTCAGTTTGAAACTATTGATTCCCTTCTAAGGGATGGATATAATTGATTCCTTTCCAGTGGGTAAACTTCCAATCTGATGATGATTATTTCGTTAACTATGACTGCTTATGATTCCACCTACTTGGAGGTTCAAAGAACTATTCTTCAGGTTTCGAAACTGGTCTCCTTAATGTTACCAGTAAGTGGGTAGATTGATCAAAATTTCCCTGAGTCTGGAAAGGAATTCGGTGAATTTTGGCAAACCTTGTCTTTCTGATTATCAGAGAATGTCATGGAAGAGAGTAAAAATTGGAGCAAACCCTGTGATTTGGGTAAGGATGCTGTAAAATGGGTTAGTAAACGGACCCTGAGCATTACAATCGACGGTAGTGATAAAATGATGAAGTGAGATTGGACGAAAATAGGAAATGTAAGTAAGAAACTAGCCGGACTGAGAAATTCCAGGATTGACTTAAATGAAAAGGCTGTTGTGCCAGGAATGGTAAGCTTGTGTGGCACGCAGGATTGATAAGAATAGTTGAAAAGATAAAAGTGGAGGAAAGGTGACCGGAGACGGTGCCGAGTAGTCGATTAAGACTTATATGGAGTAAAGTTTTGGAAAGGTAGAAAGGTATCAAAGAAGAAGGCACTATGCCGGCAATTGCTAGAAAAGTAATGCTATTAGCCAACCCCTAAAATCATATATTTTTATTTTAGTGTGGCCAGTTGAGGCCAAGTCACAACGGACTATAAAGTGACTAGACCAGCAATGAAAAGACAAAGTAGGGTTGCTTCTAAGTAAGCACCGACTGCAAGGGCTTCTGATATAAAGGAAATATTAATGAGATCGTAGGAGTCTTCTACTAAACCCTTTGCAACCCATATTTTGATGGGGAATTTACTAGACCTTTTTGGGATGGGGTAACCCGTACTAAAGTGACTCATGTGTATATGGTTGTCCAAGATTACGAGTAAAATGGTCAGAGATGGATCAGTATGCTGTAGAAATTTTGTCTAAGGCAAGTACATTTGAGAAGAACGATAAGTACTAAGAGATTCACGTTGAACTCGACCAATATCTTCCAAAACATCCTTGCTGCCATTACCAAGTTCTGTAAGAGAGGAGATAGGCATACGTTGCCTTTTTGGAAGGCCAAATAGGCTGACAACTATCTGAAAGAAGAGGGTGGCATTAAGCCACCGATCGATTATCAAATGAGAATGATTGAAAAGAGACCTTTATTAAGGATACATGATCTGATTGCCAATTATAAGATGCAAGAATTCTTTGGCAGTTGAATTAAGGATAGGATATCCATAAATTAAGACAAACCCTAGGGAATGCACAAGGGGTGGCATTAACCCTAATAACGACATTATGACTTCAGATGATATGAGTTGGACTTGCTAAGACAACAATGACCGGTAAGGATTATTAAAAAGAGTTCTGGAAAGAACATAGATAGAATTATTAGAGTATTGATCAATGACATTTTGATATACCCTGTACCCAGAAAATACAGGAGGAAGGATGAGGATGACCTATGAAACCTTACAAGGAAAAAGGTAATATTCCGAACTTCAAAATGGAAGTTTGGTAAGGAATGTATGACATAGTAACAGTAATGCCAGATGAGGCATGTATGAGACCCTGAGGAAGTATGGATTGAACCTATAAAGGTTGAGATTATCCTAAGATAAGGAAAGAACTAAGAAGAGAAGTATCCTAAGTAGGATTGGGAATAAACGTGATAAAGTTCCCACGGGTAGGTGGAAGCAATGACTTATGGAGAAAGACTGTTAAATATATTTTTCTCCATCAGCAGAGCTTAAGGGAGAATGCTTTCACCCAAAAATGATTGGAATGAGGTAGAAATGTTTGAATTGGAATATATCCAAGGAACAAGGATTACCAGAAATTATTATTATCAGGAAAGGCCAATGAGGTGGCCGACAGTCTAAGTATAAAGGAATAATTATAAATGTTCGTACCGAAGAAACAAAATGATATTTGGAAAGACCTTGAAGGTCATATTGGAGTGGAGGAAGTTACATTCCTTTTGATGATTGTGCAAGAATCGAAGGTAATAATAGTTTAAGTAAAGATTCGATTCCTGATGGAGTCTTAAGCATATTACGTACCTTAGAAGGTCCCGTTTTGAGGCAAACCAGGACCATGGTACAAAATTGATGAAGTAAACCGTTAAGTTTCCAGTCTTTTATGGAAGATGCATAAGTGATAGTTTCATCAACCGGACCTAGCTGCGATGCCTGAAACTCTTCTGCAATTCTATCTACTTCATGTTATATCTACATCAAGTTCAGGAAGTGTTCCTTATGGATAAGGAATAGTGATTACTTTGTCTCCCTAAGGGATTTGAAACCCGTAGGGTTAGTTATTAATGCACTACGTAAACAACAAGTGATGGTGATTCTTCTAAGAAAGTAGATGACAATGTAAAGATAAAGAAAGTGCTGCCATTGATTAACTAAATGGCATGTTGATGAATGACAAACAAGTTTATGTTAGTGTACTTCTGCGCAAACAAGATAAAGAATATGAGGTTGATGATTCATGATGTTAAAGATATTCCCATGGAAAGAATTAATGAGACTTGGAGGGAAGGGTGGTTGAGCCCGAGACTTATTGGGCCACCTGAGAGTTTAAAGTGTTCGGACGGCGGTATTCGAGCCAGCCTTACCCCCAAAACTTATAGCACGGTCATAACGGGTTTTCATGTGGCCAGGCTACGTCAGTAAAATGCAGATGTTCAACAGATGATAGGAGTACGAGCATGTAGATATACGACCTGGTCTGACTTACGAAAGACAACCTGTGGAAAACCACGGTTAGAAAAGAACAAGTGATGAGAAACACGGTTGGCAGAAGTAGATTATATGAATCTAAGTTAAAGGAATCGGGCAAGATTCATTTCGGAAAGTTTAAATTGAAATAACGTGATGATTATAGAATAAATGAGACGGAATACCGATAAGGAGGTACCAAGTGCAAAAAGGTGTCTCAATAAAGAGGTGAAGGTGAAAGTAAATAATAGAAATGAGTAAGAATCAGCTAATAAGAAGGATGTGATTGATAAAGAAAAGGGTGGGGAAGCAACTATGGAATGAGAAGCAAGGAATGTTATGAATGGGTTTTCTAATGAATTCTCAGGATGACAACCTGATAGTGTCAATATTATAATTATGAAAAAGCTAGTGACATGATATGGGATGTCATTAATAATGATGTCAAGTGAGAAATCTAAGATTTAACCTGAAAGGTTGAAGGATTTCCCGAATGTGAGTATCGCTAAGATTGAACAAGAGTATTTGTCCATAGAATAATGGACAAAGCAGCAAGATATGTTGACACGTGAGATTGCGATCAAATAGTATTGGATATAATTATGATTAATTTCTTCTTTGATAAACCTCTATAGTCAGAGGTAAATTCTGAGTATGATATTCTACAATCATGAAAGCTTTCTATAATCCTTTAGAACTCTTTTCTCTTCTTCTCTCTTATTCATCTTCTTTATGAATTGAGAAGAACAACCCTTTTAGGAGGGGAGGTACTGCTACGTGACTATCTGTCTATGTGATAGAAGTCTAAGTGGAATACCATGACTTGTTTAATTGCTTGTCAAGTACTAAAGGCTGGCCCCCTTCTGTACTAACTATGCAATATAACAAATGTTCAATTGATCATAGTGATCTCTCAATAAATCTTTCCACTTCTCTATATTGATCGAGATTGCGAAGATTAAAGCAATCAGGAAATGCACAGTACGAGCGAGGTTACCTCCAAATTCGTAGGGTGATAGTGATACCAATGTTACTGCAGGTATCAATAAGGATAAGACTGAGTAAGAATATAACCCGGATAGTGAGTTGTACGAAAAGTAGCAACGTTGATGGAAAAAGGATACAATATGGATTGTAGCACTAGAAGATGTGCTGAGGAAGGGTAGAACGACTAAGAATTGACCGGGAAGCTAAAAAGTGAACGACAGGCAAACGACTTTTTGCTTCCTACCTGATTCCGGGACGGAATCCTTTTAAGGAGGGGAGACTGTAAGAACCCCAAATTTTGGATATAATTAAAACTTTTTATTAAGTAATGATAAAATGAGGAACAATGATTCCGATAACAAGGTCACCAGCTCTAATGAATGGTGGTTTCAAAGAACAATGATTGTAATGAATGGATATTGCTTTGGACAATGATCCTGATGCATTGGTATATTGTCAGAATAGAGTAATTCGATGGTTGAGGACCTAGATAAGAATAATCTACCATCCAGGAAGGAGCTAATGGATCCTTGAAGGGAAATGAGTACGTGCATAGTGTTTCCCTTACGTGCATAGAGTTTCCCGTACGTGCATAGTGTCTCCTGTACGTGCATAGTAATTTGGTGGATGAATAGTGATTTTGTAAGTTGGAAAACTTTTCACTCCACCCTATGTACGGGACGTGATATGGATGTTTCGAAGTCATATTAGTAATACGCGGAGGAAATAAGTGAATGCAGAGACGATCGGAATTCAGAAATTCCAAATTCTTTTCGGTATAATATTTGACCGGACAGTGGATTAAATATTATTATAACCCAAGAATTGAGATATTAACTTTGAGGATTTGATATTTTGGGATGTTATTATATTTGATTTAAGAATGAAGGTAGGAAACCACTAAGGAGTGGTTATGGCTACAATGTAATTATTCATATTTGGAAAGAATGAATGGAATTTGACCTTATTATGTTTATGTCTTGAAGAATTCTAAAGGGTGACAACATAGGTAAGAATAATCTATCTTCCAAGGGAATAAGATATGGCAACTTCAAGCAAGAGAATACCCTCATGTCATCCAGATCGATAACGATTAATCCAGTAGTTCCGTAAAAAGGTTAAGGAACGATCGAAAGAGAATACGGACAATTGTACCACCCTAAGAGAACAAGTAAAGAATACAGAATGAATAGTGTTTGGTGGGAGTATATAATAATATGAGACGACACTATACAGAAGCATTCGGAACGGATTTCCGAGTTCGTATTAGTGATCCAGGGGGAAAATAAGTGTATGTAAAAGCTGTTGGATTTTGAAAAACCGCACTTTTATTTTCTCCGAGAGTTCCCTGGACACTGATAGCCTTAAGTATTTAACGAATGGATTTAAGGAATATAAATTGGAAAGTTAGAATGAAAGATGGAGAATGAAAGTATTAATATTAAAGAGGATTCCCGGTAAACCCTAATTAGAAATCCGTGAAATATTCTCACGAACGATCAATCAAAACGGGTAATAACCGGACACAGAAACAAGCAGAGGAAGCAAGAGTCTTGTGTAAGCTACTAGAATAAATATCTAGCAACCAAGTGGCTTAAAGTAACTAGCATACTTGGAGATGGAAGTAGTACTTAGAAAAACCAACCAATACTTAGCCTTCCACCATCCAAAACATAACACTTGTCTCTCCAAATTGCCTCATCCATGACATCACACTCCACTAACACAACTAGGATGAGATATTATCTATCCAAATTCACTTTATGCAAAATTGACCAAGGAAAAGCAAGAAACCAAGCAAACACTCTCCATTCCTTTCTTTTCTTCAAAGTTTCGGCCAAGGAGCTAGAAAAGGAGGTTCCCACCATTGTTTGTTCTTCTAATTTTTAGGGTAAGTACTACATATCATAGCTTAGATCCCCTAGAAATTTCAGCCTCAAATTCACTTCCTTTCATTTTCAAATAAATCATCAAAGGTGATGATGAATAGTGTTTCTAAGAACTAATCTTTGTTTTTCTTGGTTTCATGGTTGATCCTAGCTAAGTTAAAGCCATCCAAGGGCAATACCAAGCTTTGTGAGGCTATTACATACTACAAGGAAGGTATAAGACTTGAAAACCCTTGCTCTACTTTGAGTTTTAAACATGTTCTTGATGGATCTAGCTTAGTTATGATTATGTTCATGTTATAAGCATGTTTAGTTAGTGATTTAGTGATTTGATTAACATGATGAGTTTGATACTTAGATCAGTGGCTTCTGGTCTTGTTGGGGTGCTTATTATGTGTATAAGTTGATTAGATGCCCGGTGTGGCTTGGTTGTTGCGTAATAAATTTTAGAACGCTCGATTCGTAGCCGTCGTAATGCCCGATTTTCATTAACACTAAGAAACCGAACTAGTCAGTAGCCATAACTCTCTGTTTTTGGCAAGTTAATGAACCCTACTGATAGATTTTTGAACATAGATCACTTTGGCGAAAGAATCGAAGCATTTTGATTTACGGTTTAGGAATTATGACCAAATTACTAAAAGTAGTTCGAATCCGTAAACGAAAGTTCGTAACTGAAATTGAACCCTCGTAAACTATGTAACATCATGGCGAATCTTGGTAAATAAATACTAGGGGTAAGAAGGAAGGTGTGAAAGAAAACCGTATGTCAAAAAGAGCATTTTTCGATTTATTAAAAATGTTCGAGTCAAGGTTAAACGCGAACGAACCCCTAAAAGACGATTCTTTTATAACTTCGGTAAAACACTTAGAAAACGGGCGATAAAACTCGGAGTATAATATTGGTTCGTAACGATCAACCTTAGAACTCATATGACTTAAGTATGTCCCAAGTATAAGTGCAGTGACATGTCGTATTAACGAACGAATGTCGGGTCGGATCAGTGATAATAAGTAATCCACTAAAAAGGGGTATAACGAGATAACTCGAGAACGTGTTTCGAATTAAGTATAACTTAACTTTTAATATGTTAAGTGATTAATCCCGAATGCCTTGGCTATTTATAGATCACCAAGCTGAACCGGGACCCGCTACCACTACCCCTTACCGTACTCGACTACCAGGCAAGTTTCAATTCCCTTCTTTTAGGCTGTTGTTGTGATTGAATAAATATATATATATGATTGCTGATATACATATGCCATTGCATGCATGCCTACTTTCAAGTTGAATTGATATACTTGTTCCCTGAATGTTATTGTTGGCTTATAAGCTAGATAGTTATACATCAGTTATAAGCCGGTTATTGTAAGACCCTCATAGAAGGGCGTATACATCTTATTCATCAAATATAGACCGGGAGTCAATATTTCTTGATATATCGAGATTACCTCGGAGGAAAATATTTAAGTAAATATTTTCCATTATTCGGGCGACGAATATTATTTGAATATTCGTTCGAGATTATTTATTTTAACGATCTTTACTTCAAATAATTATTTGAACGTAACTATTCGACGAATAATATTTTTAATATTCATTCAGAGTCGAATTATTTATCGATTATTATTGCGAATATTCTTCTAAAGGTTGGACTACTAAATGAATATTAATTGGATATTCATTTAGAATATTATTCATTAAATGAATATTACTTTTGAGTATTCATTTAAGACAGTAATTACCTATCGAATATTATTTTAATGTTCATCTGAAACTTGATTTATTTATCGAGTCTTATCTCGAATATTCCTTTAAAGCTTGGATTACTAAATGAACATTACTTGATATTCATTTAGAATATTATCCATTAAATGAATATTACTTTATCAATATTCATTTAAATTCCTAATTAATTATGAATATTATTTTGAATATTCATCCAGGGTTCTATTTAATCATCGAATATTATTTTAAATATTTTAAATATTCCTTTCAGGTCTTATTAATTAATGAATATTATTTGGAATATTCATTTGAATATTTAGTTATGCAATAAATATTCTCTCGATATTTCTTCAAGAATTATTTGAGAGATACCCTGATTAAAGATATTCTTTCATATTCTTAAATATTCCGTAAAATATTTTAATTCAATAAATATTCTCTGAATATCTATTCCATACTTAGAATAACCTCGATAAGGTTTATCTTCTTCGATTATTACAGAAAATATTTCGGAGTCATATTATTATTAATCTTATATCAAGAAAGGTTCTCAAGCATCATTCTTCTTTGAGTCTATCTCCTTAATAATAAGGGAACCTTACTTGGAAAATGTTATTTATCTTGTCGACTTCCCGGTCATAAAGTATTCCCTTCACCCGCAACTCGGGTGCTGTTGACTTATTAAGTCATTGCTTACCTTCTCATCTTTCGAGGGGTAAGATTACTGGAACAAGTTGATATCCGTTACCAAGTAATAGCTTGGGAGTTGTTGGTAAATTTTCCTTTCCAACTAGATACGACTACTTTGTGGAGTCTTATCAACAAGTATTATACTTGGGGAAAGGGGGACGAACGTTACATTCAGAATCATGAATTCTATTTGAACTAGGAGTCGTGTAAGAGGCCGAGTAGCGCCGGTCCATCCCCTTTGGCCCAACCGTTGGCCGGGAAGAGCTAGTAAGGCGGTATACAAGTAAAGCCGTCAGTTCTTCCTTCTACCGGTAGTAAATCTAAATTGAGCTGTACGATCTCGACTGATCATCAAGATTGGAACAGCGGGCGCGGTGAATACTCCATCATTGGTTCATCATCCAAATTTATTTATTTCCTGCAACATGATTACTGTTGGCAGAGTTGGAAAAGGGTCATAACTGGAATTGCAACCTTTTCTTGCAAACTCCTCTTCTTAATAACAATAAGAATATCTCGCTTACTTTGATGTAGCAGATATTTCTACAAACAAATACTTTAAGTTACCTTGTAACTTCATCGTTCATATTATACTGGCATCATTTCCGTAAATGCATGGCATATGGTTTGAAAGATACTTTTGAACTGTTATACATTATCGTTCAGTTATATATTATTGTTGGTGGGCTATTGCTCACCCTTGCTTTATTATTATATCACAACAACAGCTAGATCAGATGACTCGCACAAGGCGCACTCGACGCGGGCGAGGACGATGAGACTACCAGAGCTGAAGAAGAAGCTATTGGTAGAGTATATTTATTCTTTCAGTACCAAGAATATGGTCTAGTATGACTTATGTAAATGGATGGCAAAGAGTATGTATTTATATTGAAATCCTTTTGGATTGTAAGAACTCATAATGTGATTAATAAAAATTTGATTGTTACTCTGATTTCATCTCTGGGACTATAACGGGTGTGTTTTATATTGTTGTGTTGGGTTATAGAGATGTAATTTATTTTATGTTAAGGAAAGTTCAATTGTTGTGGACAGAATTGGAAACCGTAACCACCGGATCCCGGACCCCGGATCTGGGGGTGTTACACAAGTGCCGTTTCAGCACTCAAAGCATCCCAGACACCATCATATGATATAACAAGCCTGCCACCACTCGAGGAGAGCTTCAGGAGAAAACATCAACATTGTTATGCGCTAACACATTCACAAATCGATAATAATTAATCACCCTTAAAAAATTCACTTGGGAATTGCATAAAAGGAGAATCTTAAACTCGTGCCAAAAATATTTTAATTTAAATTGACCTTCATCTCCAGAAAAATGATTAAATCTGGGTTGGATTTGTAAGGGGATAAATCATATATGGTCAAAATTGACCATTCTTGGCAACAATACTACAACAAAAACACGCTAAAACCTATCCAAAATTGAACAAAAAATCAAGAAATCCGGCGAGTTCAACCACTTTCAGGTGAACTTCGGTTTTTGCTCAAATCATAACCAAATCACATGGTTTGGGTCTCAAATTGAAGCTTACAATAAGCTTCGAAAAATCCATCAATTATATACACGAACAATCTTCCAACAACAAGAAACAATGAATCAAAAAAATCCGAAAATTCAATTAGCTCGGTTTTAACAATCACGAACATAATTCATAAGAGAGATAGGCGGAGAGAGAGAGACGTGAGGAGAGAAAGATGGAAAGAAAGATATGAGTGGGGAGAGAGAAAGAGGGGAGCGGAGAGAGCGGAGAGATGGAGAGGAGAAAAGAGAGAGCGAGAGATGAAGATTGAGATCGAGAGGGTGATAGAGATTGGGTTAAACTGAAAAAAATGAACGGTCGAGATCTGTTAATTGCATCCAACGGTCGAGATCTTGTTGAAGAAGCACAATCCGTGTGCTTTATAATAACCCAATAATAATGTGACACATGGCGACACAACACCCACTTCTAATTTTTTAAAGGTCTTATACGTCGGTTATATTAAGAGCGACGTATAATATCATCATATATACGTCGCCTTTTCCTCAACCAACGTATATAGTAGAATTATATACGTCGCCTTTTCCCCAACCGACGTATAATATCATCATATATACATCACCTTTTCCTCAACCGACGTATATAGTAGCACTATATACGTCGCTTTTTCCTCAACCGATGTATAATATAATCATATACGTCGGCCTTTTCTTGAACCGACGTAAAAAAGGGTTAAAAATGTACATATACGTCTCCTTTTGGTGGAACCGACATATATAAGTGCTTTATACGTCGCCTTTGGGCTTAACCGACATATTAGAGGCGACGTAAAAGATCAATTTTGTACTAGTGGCATGTCATGAATGGAACTGTGGTATTATATTTTGTTCCCACATATCAACAAATTGCAAACATCTTTACTAAACCACTGGATGAATCCACTTTCTCCAGGTTAGTTGGTGAACTTGGGATGTTAAATCTGTCTAATTAAATTTGGATAATCAATAGCTGCAATTTGTTATAAGTTCACATGTATTTTAAATGTCCATATTTTTAGGACTTGTGAATTTACTTTGCATCCAGTCCTCATCTTACACTTATCTCTATATTAATTGCCATGCTTATAAATGTTATCTTTTATGGTAATTAGTTAGTAAATAATTGTGTTAATTGTAGCATAATTAAATAAATATTTTATTGACATATATCAATTAATGATATTTTGTTAATTTTATATCTATTTAATTGTGAGTTTGTCTAATTATTGTGGAATAATTCTTGAATTATTGATTGATTATTTTAAATCCACAATAATTAGAAATAATAAGTGTGTATGTGTGTGTGTACATAGGCTGATAGGTTTCGGTGATAAGATGTTTTTTCGGCTAACAGGTTTCGGTGATAAGATGTTTTACGGCTAAGTAGGTTGTTAGGTGAGAAATTATTGAGCGGTGTAATTTTTTCAAACATAACCTGTCACGCTTATAAATAATTAGTTTTTCTTTGTGTTTAACATCATCATTTTTCAGATATACAGAGCATATACACATAATTGCTGAAAATTTCAAGCTTTGACCGGAAAGATCACATAATCTAGCTGGTGATTTTTTTGAGCGGATCTCATATTCGTGTTATACGAATCATCCTTTATAAAAACTAACCCTTGTTGTTGAATTTCCTCAAAAGTTTTGAAAATGGCATTGCAGAGAAGCTTTTTAATTGCTAAAGTTAATCCTATTTCCATTCAGCAAATCAAAACCATTCTCGATGAGCAATTTCGGGCTTGGACACAATTTCTGAATGAAAATTCATTAATTCGCTATGCTTTAGTTACACCAGTGCAGCTTAACCATGATGCATTGCGTGAACTATATTGCAGTGCGGTTAACACTTCTGGACAGGATGGGTGTGCAATCACATATCGACTATTTGGTAGGTCGATTAGGGTCACTAAACGAGATGTTAATCGAATTCTTCATTTTCCTATGGAAAATCTTATTTCTAATCCTACACCTGAACAGATTGAAATGTTCTTTCGTTTTATAAGGTACCAAGATGGCAATTTCAATACTGGTAATCTTTCTAGAACATTTCTAACCCAGTACTGGAATTTCTTCTTTCACACTCTTAACCATGTTTTTTCCTCAGATATAACAAATCAAGATCGAATACCTGAATTTATTCAAAAAATAGGGTATGCGGTCGCCAATAATTTGAGGATTAATTTTGGAAAAATAGTGTTTGGTCAAATCATTTTAAAGATGAAACACTTGGGAACAAGAGATGTTCGGACTCAAAATGTCAAATGTCTATATCCAAGGTTTCTACAGCTAATATTAATTGATTTTTTGAATGATGAAGACAAGGCACGCTTGGAAAATGGTCAAAAGGTGGAATGTTCTTCCATGAAGACGAATGTAATTAATTACATAAGCAAAAGAAATATACGGATGTGCCTACAGTCCTAATTGAATATCTAAAGATTGTCCCACTTCCATTGTTACCAAGACCAGTGAGAGCAAGTATATGACAAGGTAATATTTCAATCCCTGCTATTCCAACCTCTATATTCCCTGTTGTGTCACAGGAAATACAGTTTCTACAGCCCTTAGTGGCCATCTTACCCGACCAAGAGCAGGAAATCCCACTGACTCTAACACAGGTCGAAGAGCCCATTCTATAAATGCAAACACAAACACAACAAACTCCTACACCTCAATTGTCAATTAAACGACCATCCATCAACACTTTTGAGGGAGATAGTGCCTCAGCAGCACCACATAAAGAGTTAGTTACATCAGCCGCTCTACCTAATTCTAAACGGAGTAAACCTAATGAACCTGAGGTAACGGCAACTGTTAGTAAACAATTCTTCCTTGTCAAATGAGTGAAAATGTAAATGAGGATGAATTGACGGGAGCAACTACCTTGAGTTCCATTTCATGGAACATAATAGTGGTTGATGATCTTTCTAAAGATCAAATGCCTTCACAGGCATCCGAGGTGGAATTACCTACCTCAATAACTGCTGGTGAATCTTCCATTTTACGGAAAGATCCATCGGTAGGTGGTTCTTTTATGAACCAAGTGTCTTCACAGACATACGAGGGAAACTTGGGTTTTGTGCCATATAATCGATTCAAGTTTAACCTCCCAGAGGGAAAATCTCTGGATATCTTTCGAGATTTACCACTCTTTACCAGTGGTTGGCAACTCGCTTCACGCGAGGATGAAAGCTCACAAACTTTCATTGCACCATCTGTGACCTCTGAAAAAGGTGCAAGGATGATTTCATTTGCAGTTACACATATCGGTGGAAGCTCTAGAGGAGAGTTGAGAGAAACACGAATAGAACATGTAAGTGTAACCCAAACCACTAAACCGAGTGAATATAGAGTGATGAGTGAAACACCTGCAGAACGTACGAGTGAGCAACCTACTCAACCACATGCACCTGTAACCAGAAAGGAATACAACAGACTCCTTACACGGGTCCAAACAATGGAGAAAGAGTTGTCAAATATCTGTAAGTCCATTGCAGAAATAAAAAATTTGCAACTTATTCAACATGATGCATTCCAGGTTCAATTAAGTTCCATGACAGCCCAGTTTAGTCATGAAATCAACTCCTTGGTAAAGTCATCTTCGTCTAATTTACCAACTCCACATCCTACGACTCTGGAGGATAACCCAACTGAGGGGGAGATGTTGGATGATCAAGAAAAATCTAGTAGGCGTAAAGGCAAGGAAAAGGTTGTTGAAACGGAATTAACTTTATTTTGGGAAAGGAAAAGTTATGGGAGTATTAGTGCTATGTGGAAAGAAAGCAAGACAAACTTGAAGATATGTTCAGTCTAGAGGAACAATTTTCTTGCACTTGTTCAAATTTTAGAAATCTGGAAAATGTATATTTGATCCGGAATGCGCTTTAATATTATTTATCTTTGTATTTTATTTTTTGTTGTATCAGTTGAGTTATCCTCTAGGAATTTGCTTGTCAAACCCTAACAATCAAATAGGGGGAGATTGTAAAGCATAATGTAATATAATATGTAATAGAGGACATATATAACTCAACTAGGATAAAATATAAATAATATTAACTCTATACAGGGATCGTGAAATTTGAAGAACAGGCATCAATAAGGATCAAGTCACTGAAAGAAGTTCATTAACATGATCAAGCCTCAGTGACAAAATAAGATGTACAGATGATTCAGTTGAAGGGCCAAAAGATTCCAGTGATAAAGTTTTTATGATTGCACAATTCTTTGCAGTGCTCTTAAAGACATGATACGAAGACAACGAGTGAATGTTAGTCGTCTGTGAACCAGACCAGTTGCACTAGGCGTGAATACTTCACAAAGGAATCGAAGTATCAAACTTAGAAAAACTGTTAAGAGAGAGCGGTGTTGATATCCCTTAGTTAGTTGGGAGCTGAATATTTAATGATGTCAAAATAAGAGGAAAATGAATAGTATCCGAAATTACTATTCATATGAATAGTAACCGAAATTACTATTCACATGAATAGTAACCAAAATTACTATTCACATGAATAGTAACCAAAAGTACTATGCAAGCTGGGTACCACCTGTTTGATTTTATAACTTCTGAAAATCAAAAGTTCAGCAGGACCAGGTTTGAAAAATCGGATATTAAAACAGCAACTGACATCATCAGTTACGTTATTTAGCAACATAGTGATTTTTTAAAGTCTATAAATAGGCTGCTTGTATTTCATTTCAAAACGTACCTAGATGGGCGCATGTAACGCACTCCTACTGTTGCATCAGACACGTTTTCTGTTACATTAGGCCTAATGTAACGCACTTTTACCATTTCATCCGCTAACGTTACCTTTGACCTCAAATGTAACGCCCAGCTTCTCAATTGTAACACAAGGGAAAGCGTTACATCAGGACCATAGAGTAACACAAAATCAAACAAATGCAACACTAGGAGGTGTTACATTAGCTTATCCAGAAACACTAGGTGCACGTGGCATGTGGGACCCACATGACACCTGGCATCATGCCACGTTGGATTTGACACGTGGCACCCTTTTGACACGTGGCATACTGACACGTGGCATATTGTGGGGCCCACACTGACACGTGGCAGATGTGGGACCCACATGCCACGTGCCATGTGTGGGACCCACATGACACGTGGCACTGACACCTGGCAGTTGTGGGACCCACACTGACACGTTGCACATGGGGGGCCCACACTGACACGTGGCACTGGCACGTGGCAGATGTGGGGCCCACTTTCTAATGCAACACTGCATGTTTACCTAATGCAATACTCTAATTATCTATTGTAACACTACAATAAGGCTAATGTAACACTACAATTTAATATTGAAACACTTGAAGTATAGCAATTGCAACGATAAAATTGAAAATTTTGCAAGATTTGATTTATATATATCAATCCCTTTACAAAATAAACCAACAAAACATACAATCCACCACCACTCCACCAGTACACCTCATAATCTACTCCACCAGTACACCTCATAATCTACTCCACCAGTACACCTCATAAACATAAAGCCAAACATATAATCCAACTCCTCCCATCATCCACCATTTCACCAAAAATATGGTCTTGCTCCACCATATATATCATCCAAGGAACATATATAATAGAGTACTAGGCAACATAGTACCAAGCAAGACTAGAGATAACCAAAGTAGTTAAACAACTAAGCAAAAGATACGACAAAAGATAACCAAAGTAGTTCATGGTACTACTGATTGTAAAAAGGGAACTAAGTAGAAGCGCCGACAGTCATTGGGGTTGCATTTTCATCGTCCTCGCTTGAAGCTGTAGCACAAAAGTCTGCGACGTCCAGATTCAAACCAGGATTTGCTTCGGCTAGCTTTTTCAGCAACGTTGACAGTTTATCCTGGACTTTCATGTTCACCTTTGCGTCCAATTCAACCTCCAGATCTCGCTTTATCTTTTCAGTTACATCCTCTAAAAAAGGGTCAACAGGAGCCGAAGTCGATGCCGAAACTGAACTTTTACCATTTCTGCCTTTTAGCCATTCTCGACCATGACCATTAGCAATCAGTTCTGATGCATCCTCACATGCAGCCACCTTCTCTTTAACCTGAGTCTACAATAAAAAAATTGTGAAAAATTAATCAAGTTAGTCATACAATTATATAATGCAAGGACCTACATGTTTGTTTTTAGGTGTACTTTGTGACTGCCCAGAAATATTATATTGGTATTATATAGTCTTCCCTACCAAATAATCTGACCAAATAAACCAACAGTCAAAGTCTTTCTTTTTCTCTTAATTTGTAAAAAAAGCCATAAATTTGACCAAGTAAACCAATATTGATTTGTAAGTATCAAACAAGGTACTTACAATTCTTTTTTTAATTTCAGCTGTATTGGTCTTGTATGTTCGACCCTCTTCTCACTCATGAGATTCCAAATAAACATGAGCATCTGATGGCGAGGCAAGTTTTGGATTACCCGTTTTCTGTTATAAAATGAAGAGTATAAGATTATCCAAGCTCATTGTTAGCACTTACTACAACAATAAAGAATATTTGAAATTTTCACATTATATTCAGTGGCAGAGGCAGACCAAGACAAAAAAAAAACAAATCAGATAGAAATAAATATAAAACAAGCCAAAAAAATGCATTGTAACAGTAAATCGAAAAAAATGGGAGTATCCGGCCTCTAAACTTTACAACTAGCAAATTTTATTATCAAGAGGACTTCTAACTTACAAATTCTATTATGATTTCTTATATATTACTAAAATGAAAATAACAAAGGCAAATTTACGGTCATTATTTTAATTTGCATGTTCAAAGGAGGGCAAGATGAAAAAAAGTAGATAAATTGATTGTGGATGCTAAACTTAATAAAATAAAATAGTTATGGTTCAGATTCAGGGTAGGCTGTACTATTGCTAAACTTGATAAAAAATGTTAGGTGCAGTTAACAAATTATTACCATTTTTATCAGTTTATCCTAAAAAAAAATGAACGTGCACAAAGAAAGACACGTACCAACTTCTCTCTAACTTGTGCCATACTGTTGGGACCTAGAGTGTGTGTGTCAGTGACTGAAGCACGTCACTGTTGCCTGGTGAATCTGGACCGGATATTAAAGTTGAAAGAATTAAGTTTTCTTGTTTCATGCATAACCAAGGTGGGAGGTTGTAATTAACCAACACAATTGGCCATGTACTGTGAGTTGACTTCATTGAACGATAAGGGTTGAATCCATCTGCGGCTAGTCCCAAACTAACATTCCGATTTTCAGATGGAAAATCAGGAAAGTCAGCATCCATCGTCTTCCAAGCCTGAGCATCAGCCGGATGTCTTAGCTTCCCATCCTTTTGTCGTCCCACTGCATGCCATGTCATTAACTTCGCATAATCCTTGCACATAAACAACCTCTGCAACCTAGGTTTTAGTGGAAAGTACCTCATCACTTTTGCTGGCACTTTGTGTATAACCGTCTCCTGAACATTATCTTCCTTTTCGTGTATAACCCACCTAGAAACATCGCAATTTTCACATTTTTCTTTATCTTTATTTTCTTCCCAATACAACATGCAATTGTTTGGGCATGCATGTATTTTCTCATAAGCGAGACCTAGATCCTTAATGATGTTCTTTGCGGCATTGAAAGACGAAGGTAGGTGGGCATCAGGGAAAGCGTCTTTTAACAGTCCTAGTAATTCCCCGAAAGCAGACTCGGTAATTCCATGTAGACACTTTAAATGGTATAGGCTGATCATAAAACTTAACCGAGAGAATTTAGTGCAGCCAGGGTATAGTGGTTTCTTTCCCTCTCTAACATGACTATAAAACTTCCTAGCCTCTGCATTTGTCAATCCTTCATAGTCGTTTTCTAAATCTCGGAACCTCCTACCCGTGCAATTGAACATTTCACCTAGATTATCTTCGAAACCCATCCCCGCTAAATTCCCTTTAAAACCCATCCCTGCAAAATTATCTTCGGAACCCGCCCCCGTTTCACAATCCATAAAGGCATCACTGCCTTCTACTTTGGTATGTGCAACCTCACAGATCCATTTTACATGTAATGGAGAAGGCCCATTACAAATAAGATGATCCAAAATAACATTTTGAAGATGCCAATTGCGGTTCACACATACTTTGCAGGGGCATTTCATTTCTTCACCTTTACGATAAACTGGAAATGCATTTTCCATAAATGCAATTATCCCTTTTACATATGCTTTACTAGATTTTGGAAAACCTATCCAACTCGTATAATCATCGTCCATTACTACAAGTAAAAAGATTAATGATAATAGCACACTAGTGTAACAGTTTTACTTGAAGTAGTAAATACATACAATTCGCTAAAATGTAAGTACGTAACTTATCCTTAAAATTAGGTACACAATGTCATTCACAACTACTTCATAACTGATTCTAGACAAGTTAAGAATTTTAACATGGGGTGTAATAACGACAAGTTAACATGGCCTTACTGCTCACACAGGCCACTTAAGGGATTACCCAAACAGGCACTACAAATATTCAAATAGAGATTTCTTATACTATTTATCGAGAAGCATAAAATTCTAAAATTACAAATATCTGATTCACATAGTTCTCATTATATCGCTGACTACACAGGTACTTGTTAACTTATGTCTTAACACGTAAAGATAGTTTAGAGCATTACCTTATAACACAGAGCAAGCAATGAAAATATCCAAACAAAAGTTGTTCGCCCTACAATAATTGTAAACCTGTGAAACAAAAAATAGAAACAAGAGTTACATGACATAAAAACCTGTGAGTGTGTGTGTGTCAAAGAACTAAACAGGATTAGACAAAAACCAAAACAAAACAAACTGGAACCAAAAAAGAATCATACAGAGACAGAGACATTCACTCCAATCGATACCAACAACAAGAATCATACAGTTCAATCAACCAATTACTGATATCTCAAAATATTACAAAATCGAGGACAAAAACAAAAGTAATTGACAAAATCCCATACAAAATCGAGGACAAAACATGCATATGCATAATTTACAAACAAAAACATAAAAAGTAATAAACAAACCAAAACATTATAAAACCAAAAAACAAAACCAAAAGCCCTAATTACCAAAACAAAACCAAAAGCCCTAATTACCAAAACAAAAGCAATTAGAACGTAAAAGGAAGAGAAAGCCCTAATTACCTTGAACCAAAAGCAGTTGTGTTCTTCGATTAAATATGAAAAAGTAAACCAATTAGATCTGTGAAGAATTAAAAGGAAGAGAAAAGAAATAAGAAAAGAGAGAAGAGATAAGCCTCTGTGTTCTTCGATTGAGCTAGTATTCTTCGATTGAGCCTCTGTGTTCTTCCATCTGTGAGTGTGAGTGTGAGCGGATGTGAGTGTGTAAGTGTTGAGGCGCGGCAGTTTTGTGTGTGTGTGTGTGGACTTAGCGATTTTAGGGTAAATGGTAAGTGGACTTGCAATAATGCTGTGCCAATTGGGGGGAAACTTGCGATTTTTACATCTTTTGTTTTTACTTATAATTAAAACAAATGTTTAGATTATTTAGATTGTAATTTTTTTTGGTAAATTAAGAATTACTTACTATTAGAACATTTGTTTAGATAATTTAGATCCATTCTTTTTAATTATGTTCCCAAAAATTTAGAAAATTTTTTTTATAAACTATCACTTAAAAATTTTATTAAAAAAAATTATAAAATTATAAAATTATTTTATAATTTTATAAAAATTATAACATAATTTTTGGGAACATAATTTTATTAAAAAAAATTATAAAATAATAAAATTATTTTAAATGTTATTCCCAAAAATTTAGAAAAAAAAAAATTTATTTGGTCGGGTAATTCAACGGTCAACTATCACTTTGACCGTAACCCCTAAATAGGGTTTCGTCAAGGTTTAAGGATTCGATTTTTTAGAAAATACTTCTCCACCACCCGACCGCACGGGAATCGAGATACATCATTTTAAATGTTATTCCCAAAAATTTAGAAAAAAAAAATTTTATTTGGTCGGGTAATTCAACGGTCAACTATCACTTTGACCGTAACCCCTAAACAGGGTTTCGTCAGGGTTTAAGGATTCGATTTTTTAGAAAATACTTCTCCACCACCCGACTGCACGGGAATCGAGATACATCATTTTAAATGTTATTCCAAAAAATAAAAAAAAAATTTATTTGGTCGGGTAATTCAACGGTCAACTATCACTTTGACTGTAACCCCTAAAAAGGGTTTCGTCAGGGTTTAAGGATTCGATTTTTTAGAAAATACTTCTCCACCACCCGACTGCACGGGAATCGAGATACATCATTTTAAAGGTTATTCCTAAAAATTTAGAATTTTTTTTTATTTGGTCGGGTAATTCAACGGTCAACTATCACTTTGACCGTAACCCCTAAACAGGGTTTCGTCAGGGTTTAAGGATTCGATTTTTTAGAAAATACTTCTCCACCACCCGACCGCACGGGAATCGAGATACATCATTTTAAATGTTATTCCTAAAAATTTAGAAAAAAAAATTTATTTGGTCGGGTAATTCAACGGTCAACTATCACTTTGACCGTAACCCCTAAACAGGGTGTCGTCAGGGTTTAAGGATTCGATTTTTTAGAAAATACTTCTCCACCACCCGACCGCACGGGAATCGAGATACATCATTTTAAATGTTATTCCCAAAAATTTAGAAAAAAAAAATTTTATTTGGTCGGGTAATTCAACGGTCAACTATCACTTTGACCGTAACCCCTAAACAGGGTTTCGTCAGGGTTTAAGGATTCGATTTTTTAGAAAATACTTCTCCACCACCCGACCGCACGGGAATCGAGATACATCATTTTAAATGTTATTCCCAAAAATTTAGAAAAAAAAAAAATTTTATTTGGTCGGGTAATTCAACGGTCAACTATCACTTTGACCGTAACCTAATATACAAAAAATTAAAGAATTAACATATAAAATATAAAATTTACTTCAATGAATAATATAATTTTTTTTTCAACCGAATATATAAAATTTATTTAAGTGAATAATATAATATAACTAAAATATATAAAGAATTAAAATTATTCTAATAATTTAGTAATAATAATAATAATTAAAACCTAAGGTGCAAGGGTTGTATATTAATGATGGAGGAAATAAACCAATTGTATGTGTAGATGGAGTGGTTGTGATGGTGAAATAGAAGTCATGTGTCTTGGAGGTCTGGGGTTCGAATCCCTCCAACAACATTTTCTTTTTTACTAAGAGCCAAAGTAGACACATGGCATCTGTGGGACCCACACTGACACGTGGCAGTGGGACCCACACATGACCCGTGGCAGTGGGACCCATACTGACACGTAGCAATGAGGGGGGGACCTACACTGACACGTGGCAGGTGTGGGCTCACACTGACACGTGGCGGTGTGGGCTCACACTGACACGTGGCAGTTGTGGGGACCACACCGACACGTGGCAGTTGTGGGGCCCACACTGACACGTGGCAGTGGGACCCACACATGACACGTGGCAGTGGGACCCACATGACACGTGCCATGTGTGGGACCCACATGACATGTGTTATATGTGGGACCCACATGACACGTGGCAGTGTGCCCACAGAACACATGGCAGTGGGGCCCACGGACACTTGGAAATGGTGGGACCCTGGTGACACGTGGCAGTGGGGTCCACATGACACGTGGCAAAGTGGATCCCACTCGTGACATGTGGCGGTGGTCCACGTGACACGTGGCAGTGGGGTCCACGTGCCACGTGGTAGTGGGCCCACGTTACACTTGTTTCAGTCAAATGTGACACTGATTTCATCAAATGTAACACTGCTTCTTGAAAATGCAACACTTCTGTGGGACCCACGTGGTCTTTCTTTTTTTATTTATAAATGTTAAAAAAATAGCAATTGTAACGCTCAATCGCTAATGTAACACATCGAATCTATTGCAACAGTACATGTTCTACTGCAACAGTACCTTCACAAGTAATGTAACACAATCTCAAAAGTGTTTCAGTAGGTCAAAAAAGGTATCTCTAATGTAACACAAAGTGGGCGTTACAATAGAAAAGCATTGCGGACGCCCATCTATGGCGTAGTGGCTTAGCAGTTTCAGATGATATTTGGGAAAAAGTTAGGGATGAAACTTTGCAGTTTAGGCTCCTGCTAGATAGAGAGATGGTTCAGGCAGCGGAGAAGGGGAACAGATCCATTTTAAGGTATCTTGTTAACAAGCTACATAGGATCAAGAGGGTAGTCAGTAAAGAAGTTCTAGAAGGAGTAATAAAAGAGGATTAGAAAGCTGTAGAAAGGGCTCTAAGAGATTTGTTGCTTTGTAACTGGGATGGGCCTATTGTGAAGTTCTTAGATGAAGACAAACAAAGAAGAGTGATTTTTAATGACTGGGAGTATACCAACTTTGTTAGTAATAACTTGGAATGGGTGGGCCCCAATGTTCAAGTTCTAGCTGTGGGAGGTGATTCAGTAGGATTGAAGATGGCTTCTAATCTGATTCACTTTAAAAGTTTAAGAAATCTAAGGGGTACAGAATATAGGGATGAATCCCGTTGTAGATCGTACGTGGAAGTACTAAAAGGGTTTAATAAATATGGGGAGGTTGACAAGTGTATGGAGAAAAAGGATGAATGGACAGTGGTAGATTATAGAAAGAAAAGATATAAGGCAAAAAATAGGAGGGTGGAGAAACAAGTTAATGGAGGAACAATTTTTGTAGCAAAAATTCCTTTGAGGGATAGGGCTAAAGAGATCTGGTCTCATTTTTCAGCATTCGGTCTAATAAAGGATATAATTCTACCTAAGAACAAGGATAAGAACAATAAGAGGATAGGTTTTGTGATAGTGAAAGATGAGGTGGAAGCAGCCAAGTTGTTACAAGGAGCTAAAAGTTTTTTCTTCATGGGGACATTAATGGATATAAAGATGGCAGGGAAGCAAAAGGAAGTAGTTGAAGCTAACGGAATTAAGGCAAGTAAAGACAAGATAGTTAATGCTTCTAAAGATGGCCTTTTTCAGAACATGGAGAACTTAAAAGGAAAGAAAAAAGTGGAGCCTGTGGAAAACTTTAGTTCTTCAGGTAAGAAGTAAGATGATATCATTAGAACTTTGCCTAAGGTCATTGGGTTGGATGGCATATCAGGCAATAGCAAGTGTGAAACAATTTTAAATAATACTTTGGATGCCTACATCGACAATGGTTTGGTTGCTTTTTCTTGGTTTCCAATGAATGGTGAAATATTACAGGATGTGTTGGGAGAATTGGATATAAAGAACGTTATAGTAAAGGAAGTAACATGCTGGAAGTTCATATTGAGTTTCAAGACTAAAAGGGACAAAATCAATTTTGATCAGAATAAAGTTGGGAGCAGGTTACATAAGTTCAGGAGGGTTGAGGAAAGTGATTTCAGGATTAAGAGGAAGCTAGTTGTTGAGGTGAGAGGTTTACCAGCGAATGCCTGGATGGAAAATAATTTGATGGAGATAACAGGGGAGTTGGGCAGCTGGGGTTGGTGGATTAACAGAGCAGATGAAGGTAAATAGGTAATATACTTGAAAATCCTAAGGTCTGCATTTATTCAGAGGATCTCAATCCCATATTCCTAAAAAACTTAGTCAAAGTTAAGGATGTTGGTTATGAGATTAGAATAGTGGCAGTGCATTATAACTTTACTCAGAAGGGAGTTGTATTAAAAGACAGTATTGTGAAAAATAAGGTAACCAAAAACATAATAAGTTCAGGTGAAGTAAAGGATCAAACAAGTCTAGAAATCACTGCGGAGGAAAATTCTTTGAATATCTCTAGAGTATCGGAGTCTCTTGAACAGTCTATGGCACAAGAGGAGATTAAGGGGCGCGTTAATATATCTCCTAGGGGTAATGGCACTAATAAGAAACCAAAGTTAGTCTGGAATTTTCCGAATTCGACGGACAGTGGTAAGAGCATAATCAAATCTAGGGTGATAGAGGAGCAAGGAGATACTCAAAACTCTATAGAGTTTTGTTTCAACTTCAGTACTTTACAGTCTTCACTCTATTTTATCAGATGACTTGTCTGAGTTGGCTCTGTACTAAAATTCATATGGGCTGCCTTATCATGCATCAACTCAAACTTCTGTGAGATCCAAGTACTATCAGTTTACCCAATATGTAACAAGCTTCAAATTTACCAATACTAATTTAATATATGTCGAAATTCAAGCCTATGAAGAATTTTAATTCTTATCTAAAATAGAAGATCTAAAAAATTGTTACATTTTTAAAAGATTTTTCATAACTTTTGACATATTTTAGTTACTAAGATTACTAATCAATATATATATATATATATATATATATATAAGGATAGTTTGCGGCTTAGATCCACTATACCCTAAATCTTTTTCACGAACGATTTACCCTACTTTCATAATTCTACATCACTCCAAACTAGCAATTTCCTAATACATGAAACAGTAAAATCTCTACATGCATGTAAATACACATGGAATATTGTACTTTACAACTTAGCTTTGTAACTCTTGTGGTTTCGTAAATAACCTCTAGCATGCACAATTGGTTGAACAAGAAAAGCTTTCCGGTACTTCCCATGGCTGCAGGTTTTCCTCATGTACCTTTGAAAAATCAGCAACAACGACGGATTCATAGTTGACACAAATGGATCTTATCCATCCTGTGAGAATTCTATAAGGTACTTCCTTACATAGAGACCTTTGCTTCCATCTATGGATTTTAAACCTAGTGTTTCAATCATAAATTCTTACTTCTTCAAAAATTACTCTTTGGTAATGTCTGTTAAATACAGTTTAGTCCGGTTGAAAATTTTCAAAACTCATATATGGTTTCATATTGTTCCAGTTTTGCATTTGGAGATTCCCAACAGGATTCTTTATTCATAAGAAGTTAGCACTTCAGAAGTTCTGTTGGATTTAATATTTATTACATACAAATAAATTGTGGGTGACTAGCGTTTTTTTTACGCCTTGCATAGCGCTTTTAAACGCTATGTAAGGCATCGCTATTTTAGTGACCGAAACTTGTATAGGCGGCTAGTAGCCATCTCTTACATAACGCTTATTGAAGTGCTATTATAGAGAACTAGCTTATAGCCCGTGCAAAGCACGAGTTACTTTAAATTTTTTATAATTTATTTATAGTATAACATAATATTATACATATTAATTTTAATATATTATTGGAAGAATCCGAACCTTACATCTTTGTATATAATAATTTTTAGTATTAAATATAAATTAATGTGTTGTTGGCGAGAATCGAACCTTAGACCTGCATATAACAACTTTTAGTATTGTTATATCAAACGATCATGATCTATTTGAGTTGATAATCCAACGGTTGTGAATGAGGGATAATCAAAAATAGGAGATAACCAAAAAATGGATTAACCAAACTACAAATTATACCCTATTTCACTTAATACAGTATAGTATAGAATTAGCAAAAAAAAAAATATAGTATAGTATAGATAACGTTTACTTAAATAGCATTTACAAAAACGCTATGAAAGTACGTAACTGTTTAGAGGCCCATCTTATATAGCGCTTTTTGGAAGCTTGTGTAGGAAGTTTTTATATCATTTCAGAAGCGCTATGTGAGCAATTTTTATAACGTTTTTTTATTTTATTTTATTTTTATTTAATTCTATGATAAAATTACTTGCATAGAATTTTTATATTAAACGCTATACAAGTGGTGTACTTGGATAACGTTTCAGAAAAACGCTATGCAAGTGTTATTTCCTAAGATCAGATTTGTAGTAGTGGTGAAAGCTCATTAGTGATTACCTGGCATGTGAATTTTGTTTATTTTCCAATAATTTCTGGATAGTATAAATTTTTATAAGTTATATTTTTTATAAGTATATTTTTATTTAGATCTTAATATAATAAATTTTATAATATGTTATAACTTACATGTAATAATGTTGATTTCCTTAAAAGTAGTAGTAAATTAATTATTTTTTTTACTATTTTTTACTATTTGTTTTGTAAAAATATGATATTCAATTAATTATTATTTGAAAAATATGACTTTTATACCCGTTTAAGCAATCAAAAATTAATTTCAATCATTTTTCTGAAAAATGTAAAAATAAGTTGCATGTAATTTGTTCTGGTTCAAATTCAAAAAAAAATACATTTATTTGCTTTTAATTGTAAATCATAGTTTCGTAAATATTTTCAAAAGATAGTAAAGTGTCAAATATAATAAGTTTTATAAAATAAGATTTTCAACATTTTCTATTCAATTTTAATATGTGGATAATGATAATTTTTATTAAATTTTAATATGTGGTTCAACTAAGTGTTTATTTGAAACTTTAGAATTTTGTGAAAATGTTTACTCAACAAAACAAAGTTCAAATTATTTTTTTAAGTCGAACTCTCCTTAATAAAGAGAGGAGATAGAACAGAGAGGAGCAAGAGAGAGGAGAAAGCCGTTAGCAAGGATTTTAATTTTCAAAATCGGAGAAGGGAATCTAGGAAGATTAGGTGAGGGGAGGAAGATGGAAGGAACTCTCTTTTTGTAAATTTATGGAGTAAGCATGCATGAAAAGGTTTGGGAGGAAGTAATTGCAGTTTCAAATGATATTTGGGAAGAAGTCGGGGATGAAGCTTTGCAATTTAGGCTCCTGCTAGATAGAGAGACGGTTCAGGCTACGGAGAAAGGGAGCAGATCCATTCTCAGTAAAGAAGTTCTAGAAGCAGTAATCAAAGGATTATAAACCTGTAGAAAGGGCTCTAAGAGATTTGTTGCTTTGTAACTGGGAAGGGTCTATTGTAAAGTTCTTAGATGAAGGTAAACAAAGAAGAATGATTTTCAATGACCGGGAGTATACCAACTTTGTTAGTAATAACTTTGAATGGGTGGACCCCAATGTTCAAGTTCTAGATGTGGGAGGTGATTCAAAAGGATTGAGGATGTCTTCTAATTAAATTCACTTTAAAAGTTTAAGAAATCTAAGGGGTACAGAATATAGCGATGAATTCCGTTGTAGATCGTACGTGGAAGTACTTAATGGGTTTAATAAATATGGGGAGGTTGACAAGCGTATTGAGAAAAAGGATGAACGGATAGTGGTAGATTATAAAAAGAAAAGATTTAAGGCAAAAAATGGGCAGGTGAAGACACAAGTTAATGGAGGAACATTTTTTGTAGCAAAAATTCCATTGAGGGCTAGGGCTAAAGAGATCTGGTCTCATTTTTCAGAATTTGGTCTAATTAAGGATATAATTTTCCCTAAGAAAAGGGATAAGAACAATAAGAGGATAGGTTTTGTGATAGTTAAAGATGAGGTGGAAGCATCCAAGTTGTTACAAGCAGCTAAAAGCTCTTCCTTGATGGGGACATTAACGGATATGAAGATGGCAGGGAAGCAAAAGGAAGTAGTTGAAGCTAACGGAATTTAAGGCAAGTAAAGATAAGATAGTTAATGCTTCTAAAGATTGCGTTTTTCAGAACATGGAGAACTTAAAAGGCAAGAAAATAGTGGAGCCTAATGTGGAAAACTTTAGCACTTCAGGTAAGAAGCAAGAGGATATCATTAGAACTTTGCCTAAGGTCATTGGGTTGGATGGTATGTCAAGCAATAGCAAGTGTGAAACAATTTTAAATAATACTTTTGGATGCCTACATCGACAATGGTTTGGTTGCTTTTACTTAGTTTCCAATGAATGGTGAAATATTACAAGATGTGTTGGGCGAATTGGATATAAAGAACGTTATAGTAAAGGAAGTAACATGTTGGAAGTTCATATTGAGTTTCAAGACTAAAGAGTACAAAATCAATTTTGATTAGAATAAAGTTGGGAGCTGGTTACATAAATTCAGGATGGTTGAGGAAAGTGATTTCAGAATTAAGAGGAAGCTAGTTGTTGAGGTTAGAGGTTTGCCAGCGAATGCCTGGATGGAAAAAAAATTGATGGAGATAACAGGGCAGTTGGGCAGCTGGGGTTGGTGGATTAACAGAGCAGATGAAGGTAATGTACTTGAAAATCCTAAGGTCTGCCTTTATTCAGAGGATCTCAATCCCATATTCCTGAAAAACTTAGTCAAATGTAAGGATGTTGGTTATGAGATTAGAATAGTAGAAGTGCATTATAACTTTACTGAAAAGGAAGTTGTATTAAAAGACAGTATTGTCAAAAATAATGTAACCAAAAACACAATAAGTTCAGGTAAAGTCAAGGATCAAACAATTCTAGAAATCATTGTGGAGGAGAATTCTTTGGATATCTCTAGAGAGTATCGGAGTCTCTTGATCAGTTTACGGCACAAGAGGAGATTAAGGGGTGCATTAATAGATCTCCTAGGGGTAATGACACTAAGAAACCGAATTCGATGGACAGTGGTAAGAACATAATCAACTCTGGGGTGATAGAGGAGCAAGGAGATACTCAAAATTCTACAGAGTTTTGTTTCAACTTCAGTACTTTGCAGTCTTAACTCTATTTTCTCAGATGACTTGTCTGAGTTGGCTCTGTACTTAAATTCGTATGGGCTGCCTTTTCATGCATCATCTCAAACTTCTGTGAGATCCAAGTACTATAAGTTTACCCAATATGTAACAAGCTTCAAATTTACGAATACTAATTTAATATATGTCGAAATTCCAGCAACTTAAAATCTGTAATCTTTGTTATAAACATGCACACAGCCTATGAAGAATTTTAATTCTTATCTAACTTAGAAGTTCTCAAAAATCGACAAATTTTTAAAAGATTTTTCATAACTTTTGACATCTTTTAATTACTAAGATTATCAATCAAAAAATGTATATATATATAGAAGGATCGGTGAGCTTCAAGCTTTAATGGCTGTTTTCCTGTTCGAGACTAATCGGTCCTCACAGAGTGCCTACGTATCTCGTATTGAGAATCAAGCCAAGACGTAGTTCTGAGAATGAGGGGTCAGGCCCTTTATATAGCCTGAGAAGCCTTAGAATTATGGTAGGATTTGGATACTTGGTGGGCAAGCCACTGCCTTGAGGAAGGTTCTAGACTCCTTCCTTGTAGGAGTCTGTTTCCTTATTGAATTGGGTGCCTTGGAGGCTAAGTCTGGTAGAAGTAGTATGCTTATCTGATTCTTATTGCTGAGCTGTTTATATCCCTTAATATTAATTACGAAATTAATATTGAAAATATGGGTTTGGGCCCCAATAATGGCCCCCACGATTGGACCACGCTGGGTCTAATTAATGCAACATTAAATATGTCTTTAGGGCTTACTTTTAGCCCATATCATTTTCCCCCCAACTTCCAGGAAAATTGATCAGGTTTTCCTTGAAGTTTTTAATGGTATTTTTTGAGACTCGGGTCAGGGTTCATCTTTGTACACTAGTGTTTCACGAGTATTGTCTTGATGTAAAGCGTGGAACGACCAACGCATTTACGACAATGTTAATTCGATGCTAACCGGCACTAATCAGCCTTAACGATGTTTAAACAATGTTAAACAACATTGAACGGCATAAAAAGGCACTAACCTGTGCTTATCGGCACTAATCGGTGCTTAATCGGCACTTAATCGATGCTTATCGGCACTAATCAGCCTTAACGATTTTTAAACAATGTTAAACAACGTTGAACGGCATAAAATGGCACTAACATGTGCTTATCGGTACTGATCTGTGCTTAATCGGCACTTAATCGGTGCTTAAACGGTCAGCTGAAAAGGGGACCCGGGATAGTTCCAACCACACCCTGGTCAGCTGGTCGGCTGACAGGTGCTTCTGCTCGGCTGACAGGTGCTCCTGGTCGGCTGAGAGGTGCACCTTGACAGATGACAGGTGCACCTTGATGGCTGACAGGTGAACCTTGACGGATGATAGGTGCACCTTGACGGCTGACATCTTGACATGGGCTCCATGTTGACCAAAACGGCACTAAACAGCGCTTAAACGATGTTTAACCTATGCTAAACGACGTTAAATGGCGCAAGATGGCACTAAACGGTGCTAATCAGCCCTAGACGTCATTTAATTTATGACGTTAAATGATATAAGACGGCACTAAACGGTGCTAATTGATGCTACACGGTGCTAAATTTAAGAATCAGAACCATCAATCGGCCCAACCAACTGACGGGAAGTTCCGGGAGATTGGCCAGACCCTTTCAATGGCACCGTGTCGGCTGACAGGAGGTCCTGGTCGCCTTCCAGGTGCTCCTGGTCGGCTGGGACCTTCCAAGGTTGTAGAAAACTTCGTGAGCTTCGCGTGGATTGTAAGATCGTCCAAATCTGATACCCGGAGCTCAAGATATGGCCCAAACAGCGTTGAGAGGTCCGGTGTCGGCTTGCCAGGTGCTCCTGGTCGGCTAAGGCTGCCAAAAGGTCAGCTAGACCCCATCTCGGGTAGCTGGTCGGCTGACTGGAGGTCCTGGTCTTATGCCAGGTGCTCCTGGTCGGCTGGGATGCCAAGAGGTCGGCCAGACCTCTCCTCGGGCAGCTGGTCGGCTGACAGGATGTCCTGGTCTTATGCCAGGTACTCCTGGTCGGCTGAGGCTGCCAAGAGGTCGGCCAGACCCCTCCTCGAGCAGCTGGTCGGCTGCCAGGAGGTCCTGGTCTTTCCTCGGGTGCCTTGTCGTGCCTCTCAAAGCTTTTTCGTAATATCTGAATCCTCATTCTTGAATCATGACCTTGATCGTTGGCTATAGAATACCACCTTTCGTCGGCTAGAGCCTCCCTCGGAGCTCGATCGGTCGTTGCTCGGTCCTTGAACCTCAATGTCAGTATATGAACGTTAATATTTGGACATCAACTTCAATATTCAAACGTCGATATTTGGACCTCAGTGTTTGTATTCAAACAGACATCCTTCAATTCAAATTGGCTTTCATAGCTTTCGTGACCTTCTAGGCCTTAACTTGCTTGTTGACTCCTTGGTTTTAAACCTTGAATCCGTTCATGGTTGTCGATTGTTACCAACCCTTCATTCTCGTTCTAAGATGTGGAACTTGTGATGAAGCCTTAGTTCTTGCCCCCCTTGCTATATATGGTGGAGGTCTTGCTTCTCGGTTGATCGTTCAAGAAGTTCCCTTTCCACTCAGTACTTGACTTCAAGTCTGGTGTGCCTTGGCTGGTTGTCAACCCTATATCTTGATTCTAGGTTTCCAACCGTCTTCTTAGGCTCACAGGACCTTGCTTTGGTTTGAATTCGATTGACGGCTCTTGATTCAAGTCCTTAACTCAAACGATAAACTTGATTGGAGGCTGACAGCCTTTTTGGCCATAAAGGCTAAAATTTTATGTCGGGATTTGAGATTCAAGATTTTAAGTATGGAATGACAAACGACCTCTAATCTTAAAACTCTTACTGATAGTTTCTGTGCCTTCAAGGCATTATCAAGGAGCCAACCAGTCCCAAGATGACCTTTAAGAGGGTCGATTCTTCAGCTTACATCAATTGGTGCTACCAATTTCACATTGATAGTGGGGTCTTCAGGACCTTGAAGTAAAAACTCTCGGCATAATTCCCTATCTCAGGAGATGCAAACTTAGATTGGGCATCAGCCTTAACGTTCTCTTCTCTCGGAATGTGCTCCTCGTAGCACTCATCAAACTGAGTCATCACGGCCTTCACGACTCTCAAGTACTTTGCCATAGTTTCGTCCTTGGATTCAAATTCACCATTCATTTGCGAGACTACTAGTCTTGAATCCCCACATACTTTGAGATTCTTGACTCTCATAATTCTGGCCAAGCCCAATCCGGCTATCAAGGCTTTATAATCAGCTTCATTGTTGATTGTTGGGAAATCCAACTTCAAGGCATACTCAGCTGTGAACCCATCGGGGCTTTGCAAGACTAAACCTGCACAACGAGATTTTCTTTTTGATGCTCCATCAAAATAGAGCAAATAGAGCACCCAATATTCCTTCTGATTAGGTACAAGCTCTTCATCTTTATTCTCTCTCCCAGGGGTGGTTTCTATCTCCTACCTCCCGACTTCTTGGTTGCTAATAGTGCATTCAACCACGAAGTCAGCTAATGCCCTTCGGGTTGTGCAAAATATTTATAACTGTTGGTCCGTCAGGATTTCAATCTTGTGTGATTGAAAGTATGGTCGCAGCTTCCTGGAAGCTGTTACCAATGCCAAAGCAAATTTTTCGATGGGAGAGTAATTCAACTCAGCTCCATGCAACACTTTGCTCACGTAGTAGACAGGTTTCTGAATGTGATTTTCTTCGCGAATGAGGACAACACTCGGTGCTTGTTCGGATACCACCAAATATAAGTAAAGCGTCTCCCCAGGACTAGGCTTGGCCAACAATGGGGCTTCTGCCATATATTTCTTCAATTGTTCAAAGGCCTCTTGGCTTTCACGTGTCCACTCAAAAATTTTCACTTTCTTCAATCACTACTAGAAATATGTCAATAAACATCGGTTTCTGGCCGTTGTTAAAAAAAAATCTGACCGATGTCTATGCGAGTGTAGAGAAAGGTCAAAACTTTAGACATCGGTTTTTAGCCGTTGTCTATTATCGACTTACACATCAGTTTCTTAAATATTTATGATGTCATTATTTCATTATATGCAGTAGTTCTTTTTAAGTTATGATATATTATGTGCATTAGATCAACATAAACATAACACGGACAAGCTAAATAATGACATAGACATCGGTTGTTTGGTAAGACTGATGTTATATGCTGTATTAGACATCGTTTTAATTAAAAAAATCGATGTGATATGTTCTGCTAGACATCATTTTCAGTAACAAAACCGATGTTATAGGTCCTAACATACATCGGTTTTTAGCCATGCTCCGATGTTATATGTTCCAATTATACATCGTTTTTTTTAGAAAAAGTGATGTGAATTATTGGTAAAGACATCAGTTTTATGATAACACCGATGTCTGTGTAATAGTAGACATCAGTTCTTTTAAAAAATTTGATGCAATAGACCTTTTTTTACATCATTTGTTTTAATAACTGATGTATCAAGGTTTAATCCTGTACTGATCATATATGCAGCCCAAAATTGCCAAAATTGAAATCAAACAAAACAAATTAATGTACAAAAATCAAGTACTTGCCATTCATTTACAAAAACATCCAAATGTTTACAATAGACATAATTAGTACCAAAATTGTACTTGTCGACCAAAAGCATATATAACCAAGTACATGTACGTACTTCGACAAAAGCATAACCAAAGTACACAAACTAACTACATGTACTTCCATAAACAGACCCCTTGTTCCACAAGTACTGCAAACCAGTTCCTATAGACAGTTTCATTTAATAATTAGTACCAAAAGCTAGATGTACATAGGCAGAGATCTATACCAACTGTTCCATAAACCAAGTCACTATTTCATGAGTTTTTCAATGTGCTTCAAAGTCTTGTACCGCACCTCTTCAAGCTCTACCATCTTGTAAGATGCCCGAGTCTTACAAATCCACTGCAAACAATTAAAACCCAAAGCAAAAAATAGGATAAATATACTATTTTTCAAATGCATAAATTTAATATTCACTAATTACACAATTATATTCCATATATCAAAACACACCTATTAAAGTATACCTTGATAGAAAATGAGTACGTGTCCTTATCCAAAATAATATCCCGCATATACCGCATGACAACATAATCACATTCAACAGCGCCAGGTTGTTTTGGCGATCCCTGTTCCAATAAAAATGAGAAAATATAGATTGACCAACCAAGAAAATGAAGTACATACATACATTCAACAATCCAAGTAAAGTGCTTAAATAATTACCGCAAGATTATGTATTTCGGGGGTTTTATTTACCCTTCCTGTTTGAGCATTGAAAGTTCTCACTGCACTGCAATTAAGGGCATGGAACGATAATGTGATACGTACCAAAGAAAGCATAATATATATATATACATACATATATATATATATGTATACATATATATATATATATATAATTATTTATTTATTTGTCAATACCTTATTAAAGCTTTTTCTAAGGCTCGATTCTGTGGTGGATGAGACAGTGGATTGAGAGTGTAAATGTCACTTTCCTAAATTATAATCAAAATCCAGTGGAAACTGTATTAAAAAGAATACCACGAAGCAAGAATTAGTATAAATCGTAGTGCTACAATTATTCTAGTAAAAATCCACAAAATCACCTACTTTTCATTATGTGGCATGAAGAAAACGCGATCTGGGCTACCTTCTTGCAGCCTTTGAACAACTAAAGCTTCAAAGTCAGCAGTCAGGTTATATGTGGCTGATGGATCAAAAAACCCAAAATAGTCCAGTAAATTCTTTTTACGCATAACATTATGTAGGTACCTACAAATAATTTAATGCAATAAGTACATATATATTCCTGTGCAATATGCAGAATTAGACAAGATTTAAAAAGAACAATACTTACGACATGTAAGTTGATATTACAGCCTGTCCAATCTGGTTGAACTCTAATAAGGAAATTAAATTCTCATGCAAGATAAATATTCTTTTCTCAAACCCGAAAACTTCAATATCACATGGAATTTCAATTGAGACACCTGACACTGCCATAGTTGTTGTTGCATGTTTATACAACAACCTAAAGCGGTTTGGCACATTTTTGTTTGTTGGCTCGGCATTTTTAAACATGTTCGCCAAATTCTTTAACGGATCATCAGCCTTCTGTGACACTTGCCTCTTCTTTTTCTACAAAAATTCATTTTATCATGCATAAATATAAACACAGTTTATGGAGCACATCATGCGCGCAAGGTATGGAAAAAGAAAAAGAAATACAAACCACAACAGTTGGAAAAATAATCAACTCCTTAGGACACGCGACGTGAGAACCAACAGCTTCGTGGACCTTCTCAATTTCACCCGGTACTGGCACTGGAACCAAAGCATTGTCGTTGATGCTTCCATCCACCAACACACGAATGCATCCATGCGGCATAGGCATTCCATGTATCTTTTCGTTCATGACCCCATCAGTCATCGCCATACCAAATGCAACTATGTTGTGCACACTGCCTACAGCCAGCTCACATGGTTGCGGATCCTACATTTACAAGACGTGCAAGGTGAAATTACAAGTTTGTATTATTCGTAGTACTGTCCATAGCTTACATAACTGCTATATATAAAAAGAAAGCGAGTGGACAATAGAGCTTGTTTTACCTTTGTTTCCTTTTTGGATGGTGGAGTAGGGTCAATAGCAACACAATCACCATCCACATTCAATTCTTCAACAGCTGCTGCCTTTTCGGGCATTGACGAGGGAAGACTGGATGAACTAATCATCGCCTTTAGATCAGCAATTTGTGACATCAAATCATTCGTTCTTCTCTCCATCTCCTCATCCCTTTGTCGATCACGTGCCAGCAACTCGGCTTTTGTAATTCGAGTCCTTTTCACCTTCGGGGTGTTAAAGAATGATTTTGGGGTGGCGATGCCTCTGACTTCTCGAACCCTTCCTGAATGCTCAGGATTTCCTAATGCAAGAGTCAACACATCCTCAAATTCGGACAACTGAAGTTCACCCTTTTCCTTCTTTTCCAGCAAATCATCCTGTCAACAATACATTACATATTTACGATCAATACACATAATTACTTTTCACATAAAATGGCCACTTAACATATATGGTATAATTGTAGAAAACAGGAGGTAATTGAAAGATTTCTTACAATAACTTGGTTGATCTTTTGTTGTTCTTCATCAACTTGACCGTCCTTTCCCTTTCGAGCTTTCTTCCACATAATTACCCGATCAGGTTCTTCACCAGGCTGAATTTTCCCTTCTTTGACCTGTTTAAAATGAATGAAACATTAATTTGAAAGATATTCAGAAAGTCTAAATTATAATTATAATTTAGAACTACTGCACATAATGATAAAATATTACGTCTTCTTCTAGCAGTCCGATGTAGCCCTTCCTTGATGTGCGGTGTGGATATTTTCGCTCTTTGACTCTTGCCACCTGTGCATTACGAAGTGGCTGCATCCAAACATAAAATACATAACTAACTTCAATATTGAAAGATATTACAAAAAAAAGCCAATATGCGTACATAAAAGAATGTACTACAAATTGTGCATACCATCCAATCAACGTTGGTCCTTTGAGCAACAAATTCTCTCCAAGCATCCCTACCAACAAATGTATAATTATCTGGAGGCTTCCTTAGTTTTTTCTTTTCCCCAACAAATGGCATCACAAAATTAGAGGTTAATTTTGACTTGAACTGTCTCCACTTCCAGCCTGCAGACTATAGAATGCTTGCTCGACTTTCTGGAGCAACTTTAAATCCATCCTGAAATATGCAAGTAACTAATTAACCACTAAGAATGACCACATAAAAAGTAACTAATTTATATATAGACAAATATTACCTGAACATCATTCCATAACTTCTCTTTTAATTCATTCCACAGTTGGCCAGCTTCTAATGCTGATCGGAACCATAGTCCTAGCGAGCATGCCAATATAAGAACTCAAGGTGTGCCTAGTCTTTCCGATAGGATTTCCACGCGCATCATACCTGACTTTAAACTTCTTTCCTTGAGTCTTCTTCACCACAACTTTGTGCATAGCACAAACACTACGCTTTGCTCCTAACTTCCTTTTTGATATTTCAGTATTAGCAATAAATTCTTCTGTCGTAGGCTGAGTTTCTTGATGTGCAGAGCCTTCTGATTCAGGATGATTGCCTTCTGTGTTTACTTCCCTTTCAGGTTCCGACATAGAATCAATTTTATTGCTACTTGCCTTGGTCTTTCGCTTCTTATTAGATCCTTCTGATTGAGGTCCCGACATAGCTTTCGAAGGCAACTGCTCCTCCAATTCATTTTTCTTACTACTTGCCTTGGTCTTTCGCTTCTTGATAGATCCTTTCGATTGAGGTACCGACATAGCTTTCGAAGGCAACTGCTCCTCCACTTCATTTTCCTTACTAATTACCTTGGTGTTTTGCTTCTTAGATCCTTCTGATTGAGGCCCCGACATAGCTTTCAAAGGCAACTGCTTCTCCTCCACTTCCTTTTTCTTACTGCCTGCCTTGGTGAGTCGCTTTTTAGGTGCCATTCTGAGATCTGGTACTTCAATCTGTAAGACACATATTAGTCGTTGTATACAATTACAAAATGCAAACTAAACAAATAAATTCAACTAAAATTGCAGGTTTAACATTAAGGCGAATAAAAATTCTAATACAATTTCAGACTAAAAACAAATGCAAATAAAATTACAAATTCAAATCAAATTGCAAACTAATCATAAAATTCAAATAAAATTATAAATTCAAATAAACATCTGGACTAAACACAAAGACAAATAAAACTGAATATTCAATTAAAATTATGCACCACAGACGGTACATGACATAAAACTAGAAAATATGGATCATTTTTTAATCCAAATTCCCTCAACATTTTGTCTTTTATTGCTAACAGTACCCTCTGTTTCATCAGTTGTGTCACACGTTGGAATATTAGAGCAGAAAGGGGGATTTTCTAAAGTTGTGTCTCCTAATTCATCGTCATAATACAACTCCTGGTAGTCTCGAGGTGTGGAGTTTAGTACAACGGACCAGTTAGCATCAACCGGATCTTGAACATAAAAAACTTGTTTCACTTGGTCGACGGACACATATTTATCGTTCTTGTGACCTTGTCTAGTGAGGTGCACAAGAGTGAAGCCAAGATCATCAACCTTGATGCCTCTTTCATTGTCTGCCCATTTACACAAGAACAATGGGGCTTTAAATGCATGATAATCCAACTCCCAGATTTCTTCGATTATTCCATAAAATGTCATATCACACTCTACGGGATTTAAATCCTTAGCACTAGATACTTGGACTGTCTTGGCAACTAAAGAAACACCACTATTTTGGACAACCCTTGCATCATCTCTCTCCTTCGTGAAGTACCAGTTCCCGTTAACTAGATAACCTTCATAGGTAAAAATAGAAAAAGCTGGTTTCCCTGCCAGCCATCTTATTGTTTCTGAAACATTGTTGGCATTTTCCATCATTTCGAGACTAACCTGCACACATTGTTTAAATCAATCATTAACTAAACAACAACGACGCACCATTAAAAAAATAACAAAAAAAAAAACCAACCCTTTTTTGAAACCAATCAGCAAATAAACGGTTGTGCTCTCCTATTAGCCACTGAGCACTCTTTTTTTTCCCCTGGTACTGTCTTTCCAGTAACTCCTTATGCATCCTGAGGAATTGTATATGTTAAATAAACAACCACAAAATACTCGATATTTAAAAGATGAACTTACAATCAAAAAAATATAAACTTACATGATATAGGGATACACTTCAGAGTTGTTCTGAAGGACATGTAAATGTGCCTCATCTCATTCTTTCTCCTCCACTGACTTTATTGTTACAACGGATAATGGACCTGAAAGCTTGCCCTTGTCCTTCGGAAGACCAACAGTTGTGCAACTCTGCTTAACAAACTCCGCGCAAAATTCAACAGATTCTTCTCCTAGATAACTTTCCGCTATACAACCTTCTGGATAATAACAGTTTCGAACATAGCTCTTTAACACTTTATTGAACCGTTCAAATGGAAACATCCATCTATAAAACACCGGTCCACATAAACGCAATTCCCTAACCAAGTGTACTGTGAGATGAATCATTATATCGAAAAATGAGGGAGGGAATATCTTTTCCAACTCACACAAGGTAAGTACCAAATCTGCTTGTAATTTATCGAGCTTGGATACATCTACAACTTTGTTACACAAAGTGTTGAAAAAGAAACACAATCTGATTATGCTGACCCTAACATTTTTCAGAAGAATAGAACGAATTGCAACCAGAAGTAGTTGTTGGAGAAGAGTGTGACAATCATGGGACTTTAACCCATGTATCTTTAAATCAGACATTGATACACAATTTCTTATGTTTGATGAATGGCCATAGGGAAGTTTAATATTTGACAATGAGGACAACATTTTTTTCTTTTCTGCCCTTGACAAAGTAGAAGGGGCAGGGGGCAAATATGTTCTCTTTTCTCCTACTTCTGGAGCTAAATCGGGCCTGACACCATTTCAATCATATCACAACGAGATTCCTCACTATCTTTAGTCTTGAATGGCAGATTTAATAATGTCCCAATTAGACTATCGCACACATTTTTCTCAACGTGCATAACATCGAGACAGTGGCGAACATGGTGAAACTTCCAATATTCCAAATCAAAAAAAATTGATTTTTTCTTCCATGGACAGTCCACTTTTTTTGCCTTCCTCTCCTTCCCAAAAGTAAATTTTATCCGTTGCTGCTACGCTAATACTTCTTCTCCAGATAGGATTTGACGGGGGTGTCTAAATTCTTGTTCTCCATTAAAACCTGCCTTATGCCTCCTATAAGGATGATACGGAGCCAAATACCGACGATGACCTTGGTAACATATTTTTCGGCTATGAGTCAAATGTTTACCAACGGTATCATCACCACATATTGGACAAGCCATATAACCCTTATTGACACAACCCGACAAATTTTCGTACGCAGGAAAGTCATTTATCGTCCACATTAAAACTGCTTTTAGAGTTAAGTAAGACTTTGTATACGCATCATATACATTTGGTTCACCTTCTTCCCAAAGCTTCTTCAAATCTTCTATCATCGGTTGTAAGTACACGTCGATGTTATTACCTGGCTCATGTGGACCAGAAACTAACACTGTTAACATCATAAACTTCCTCTTCATGCATAACCATGGAGGAAGATTATAAGTTACTAGTACTACAGGCCAACAACTATACCGATTGGTTAGACCATTATTATGCGGGTTTATACCATCTGCCGCCAATGCTAAGTGAATATGTCTCGGTTCATTACCAAATTCAGGCCACCTATAATCAATATTCCTCCAAGAAGGAGAGTCAGCTGGATGACGCATTTGGCCATCTTGAGTTTGCTTCTTCGCATGCCAACTCATTAGTTCAGCTGTGGAAGCAGATTTAAACAGCCGTCTAAATCTAGGAATTATCGGAAAGTACCACATAACTTTGGCTGGAATGTTAATCCTAGGTTTACCATCTTTCCCCACCTTCCAGCGAGATAGATCGCACTTAGGACACTTGGACGCATCGACATTTATAGCCCTATATAGTACACAATCATTCGGACAGGCATGAAACTTCATATACTCGAGACCTAGATCAGTTAGGGTTTTCTTTGCTTCATATGCATTAACCGGCAACACATGATCTTTAGGAAGTAAAGATCCAACAGAAGAAAGGAGCTCAGTAAAGGCATTATTGCTAATACCAAATCTAGACTTCCAGTTGTGCAATTTCAACATCGACTCTAACTTAGTACACTCACTGCCCTTAAACAAAGGTTGCTCTGCATCGGACACAAACCTCCTAAACTCATGTGAATTGTCATCGTAATCACCCCTATTATAAGCTGTTTCACAAACATCAACTGTTTGTGAAGTCGGAATTTCTCCTAAAGGATTGTGCCCTAAAGTCACTGGCGTACTACTGGGGAACTTTTCTCCATGCCAAATCCAATCGAAAACCCAAACTAAAACCATTTTGATAAAGATGACCCCTAATTATTTTCACTGACAATTTTTTGAAATTACCACAGCGTGCACATGGGCATGGAATTTCTTTAGGATTTTTAGCATTTTCTTCAGCATATATCAAGAACCGTTCAACCCCAATTTCATACTCTAAAGAATCCCTATCTTTCGAAATCCATGATTTATCCATTTGTTCGTAAAGAAACCTACCTGGTATTGTTATTCAAAAATTAATGATAGACTTATCCAAAATTATACAAGTCATTAAATTACAATTACTATTCTAATAATAGAAAGAATTAAACATATTAACAAGAACGTAATAGGTATAAACTTATATCTAAACTTATATCTAAACAAATAATATAGACAACAAGAAACTAATATATAAATAAGGACATAATAGGTATAAACTTATATCTAAACAAATAATCATCACAAGTTATTATAAGAACACATTATTGTTAGGTCCGTTAAGATTGTAGAAGGGGGGGTTGAATACAATCTATACCATTTTCTCAAAATTTATTCGTTAAATAATTTTGCCTTAAACGAATATTTTTGTGCGGAATAATATAACACAAATTTCAAGTTGAATATAACAATATATTAACTTGAGGGGTGTTACAAAATCAGTCCAAATGATTATCAAGTGATTAATAACTAATTAGAAAATTCAACATGAACTTTGCTAATTTAGTTAATAAAATCAAGATATCAATTTGTGAACTAGGAAACTTAATTCGCTAGTAGTACAAGAATCACAAGTAAACAAGTTCCAACGGATAGGATATTACAACTGAGATGAACTTGAATTTACAGAATTAAACTTGTAGGTGTTCTTGAGCTTGAGAGAGAGAGATATAGGCTGCTGTGTGAATTTGTTGTGTTTGGTTCGACTAACTCTTAATCTTCTGCATTCCTCTGCCTTATATACACAGCCATAGTCATATTACTTGATTTAAACTGATATGACAATCATTTTACATTAATATGACAATCGGTATGACTATCAAATCAATGTAATATGACTGTCCAGCTTAAATATAACTTTCGGTATAACTTAACTAGCCAATATGACATTCGGTATGACTTACCAAATGAATATAACATTCGGTATAACTTACCATTTGAATGAAATATGACTATCTCCATTTAACTGAATATGACTATCTCCATTTAACTGAATATGACTATCTCCATTTAACTGAATATGACTATCTCCATTTAACTGAATATGACTATCGGTATAACTATCAGTTTGATAGTTATATCATTCATATTTTTCAGCTTATAATTAATTAAATGACTTGAAAAAAATCATTTAACTAATTAATTCTTTTCCATATTAATTCTTATTTAATTAATCTAATAATCACTTTAACAAATATATTAATTCTGATAGAATTAATTTATTTATTAACTTAATTACTTGACTTAATCAATTAAAATAGAATTAATATAAATTCTTTAATAGTCAATACTCCGCTGAAAACCACGTAATTATAATAAGGAACATACACTGGCATGATGTTGACGTTCGATGTACTGTCTGGTTCATGAACGACTAACTCCAATCTCTGTTCTTCATCGTGACTTTTAACACTGTGGTCTTTTATACTCTTCACTCTCATCAATCATTCGGTACTGAAATTGTTTCTTGTCACTAATAGAAATCTCTGTCTTCGAAAATGAATCCACTTGTTTCAATGCTACCTTGAGGCCTGATCAGATATCTGAATCTTCTTCCAGTGTAAAACATCAAAACTATAGATTGACTTGTTGATTTTTCTTCTGACGGTTATCATCTTTTGAGATTCCTGTGACAGTTAATATTATTTACTTATTACAATCTAGTTTAATTGGATTAGGATCCTCGAACTACAAATAGGATGAGTCATATGCCTTTCAATCTCCCCCTATTTGTTTGTTATACAATAACAAGCAAATACCTAGAGGATTCTTCAACTAATCCCAATTAAACAAGTAAAAGAAAACACTTTAAATGCTAAGTAAATAATGTAAAAGTTCTGGTTTATATTAACATTGTCCAGATTCAAACAGACAAGATAAATACAAGATAGATGATCCTCTAGACTGATCATATAAGATAATTATCCTATCTTGTTCTATCAAAGCTCTAATGATATAACTTGTAGAGCTAATCTTTAGTTACCACTTTCTTTCTCATTGATTTCTCCTTCTTCTTGTTCATCCATGTCCGGTAGATTCTTGATCATTTCTGAATCAACAAGTAAATCCCTTCTGGATGCCACATCTGTAGGATAAACCAGTGGTATTCCAAGCTTCTTTCTTAACTCACCTTGATACTGCTTGTATTTCTTCATGTTGGTCTGAGCATAGGATCGAATATGATTTGCAGCTTCAATCTTTTCCTGTGATGCAAAACCATGATTCCGAAGAGCATATTCAACATATACCAAGTGTCTGGCAAGGTGTGTATACAATTCGTCTGTCTGAAGATTAACAGTATGAATGACTTCTCCCTTGAGAATTTTAACTTGTGGAGGGTCACTTATAACTTCAGGACCAGCTCTTTCAGCAAACTCTTGAAACTTTTCATGAAGCAGTATGCCTAGTTCAGAAGAAGTTCTTACTTTTGGTCTCAACACCCAAAGCTCTGACAGGGATCTATCATAGAAGAACTGAAGCGATACTTTATGAGATCCGAGCTTATGACATTCAACAAAGATAAGTAGCTCACCATTCTTTGGATCAGATGCAGTGGTTATTCTCACAATTTCTGTCTTTAAAGCTTTCAAATACATATCATGTATAGGGTTCTTCTGTTTGAAGCTTTCAAAGATAGCAATCATTCGACGATCATCATAGTCAGAAGTTTGTGGTGAGTCAATTACCTTTTGAGCACGTTCCCACTTATCACCATTTTTGTACTTGATGTACATCTTCCTAGCTTCCAGTTTCTGAGCATGTTGCTTTTGAAGTGCTTCCTGTTCTGCCTTTTGAAGTCTTTCATTATGAGCTAACTGTTCAAGTGTCTTCTTGAGTCTTTCTTCTCTCATAGCCAGATTAGCTTCATTCTGTTCGAGTTCTTTGTTTGCTTCAAAATTCATCTGTTGTGTTTCAACAGAATCAGGAATTATTTGCTCTTCATCATCCCAAAAACTGAGATCTGGTTCTTCAAATTCTTCACCAACATCAGGAAACTGTAAGTCAGCAAACAGATCAATATCAGGTTCACCTGTATAGTAAAAACCTTCTACATCATCATCTTCCTGTTCTGTTGCTGCTTGATGAGTTGTCTTCTTCCCTTCACTCCTATCTTCAAATTTTTCTTTACTTGCACTTGCACTTGCTCCCCCTCTAGATTTCTCCCCCTTAGTTGAGGAATCCTCTACAGTCTTGTGACTTGTTCCAGCTCCAGGGTCACTTTCATCACTACCTCCGAAGAATTTCTTCTCTTCTGCTGTAAGTGAGTGAGTTCTGCTGATGATATTATATAAATGTCTTAACCCCTTTGCTTGATCATCACTTTGCTTTTCAATCTGACTGAGACGATGTTCAGTGGTTAAATGATTTTCATTTATGTTGTTCTGAAGATCTTCAATTTGATTAGCCATAGATGAGATAATAAGATCTTGAGCCACTGTGACATCTCCAGAGTCTTCAACTGCTTGTTGTTGAGAGAGTTTAAGTGCATTGATTTTGTTGTTGAAGATAGTTCTCATGTCGTCCATATCAAATCTCAAGTTTTTGTTGTCCTCTTCAGCTTGAGCTAGACTTTCTTCATCTGATTGAGTTGAGTAATGAGAGATAAAGTGTATGTGTCATTGTGTGCTCTCATTTCAATAGCTCTCTGAGTATCACTCACCTCACGTGCTGGTGTTTCACTCAGATTTGAAGTAATTCTCACATCACTCCTCTCATTATCCTTAGCTGCATCCATTGTACCTGCACTGGAGATCACCCTAGCCTCCTCTTGGAAGGTCAGTGGTGGTGCAATGGGATTTCGCAAATCCCGATCAACCTGTGAGGGTTCTTCTGCCGTAACAATGGCAGGCACTGTAACTTGCTCCACTTGCATAACAATATTTTCAGCTTCATTTGCAAAAATATCTTCACCCATTGTGAGTAACAGGGGTGAGCTTGAAGGAATGAATGGGTTTAAGATTGCCTTTGACATGGTTTTACTTTTCTTTTGAGATGGCAAATCTGTTTCACTCACACTATCACTACTGGGAATAACTCTTTTGAATGACAATTTCTTTCTACTATAGTGTTTGGAGAATTTAGGATCAGTGTTTGGTGCATTGACCTGGGATAAAGGTTGTGGATCTACAACCCCTTGGTCACTTCTCACAATCATTTGACTACCAGAAAGATATTGAGATTGTAGTGGAGTTGAGTCAAATACCTGATCATTGACATGTACATCATCTTCATTTTGAGTGTGTTGATCCACTGGAAGTTGATGTTCAAGAACATTCAAGGGTTCAGAATCAGGTTGAGGTACTGGAACTTGTTCTGCTTCAGGCTGTGTAGCTTGTTGAACTAAAGGTACTTCAGCATCTGGCTGTGGCATGACATTTGGTAAATGTATGTATGTAGACATATAAGGTGTTATGACTACAGGAACATGCAACAAGACCTTAGAAGTGTCGAGCCTGGTGTAGAACTTCTTGTTTGGTTTACCAGACCATTGAATTCGATCATTTGGAAACGGAGCAGGTTGATCCTTAGGCATTAGATGATTAAAAATTAGTGTCAAAAATCGAGGATAATGACACTTAACCGGTTTACCTTTTCCAAAGTTCTTTGTAGCCTTCTTCAATCGATTCAGCAGAATAGGCCATATCAAACTGCCAAAATTGATTCTTCTATTGTGAGCAATAGCAAAACCAATTGACTGTAACATACCTGTGATGACAGTATTGTTGCTCTTTGTAGAATTAGCAAACACCTTTGCTATGATTTCAAAGAAGATATTCCATTCTTGAACAAGATTGCTTTTGAGTGGTCGTTTCAGATTCAGTTGACCATGATAGTTGATATTTGTGAAAAATTGAGTCAACTAATCATTTGAAGGCAATTCAGCAAATCGTTCAGTAGGAAGTCCCAGAGCAGCATTGAAGACAGATTCATCCACTGTATATGTCTGGCCATTAAAATCGAATGAAAATGATCTTTCATCTGAGACAGCTGTAGTACACATTAATTTGAGTGGACCAAATTTCATTGGAACATTTGCAGTTATAGAGTGACTACAGAGATTTTGCACATTTAGAAACTTTATCCAGGGCTTGAACCGATCCACTGGGCAATCCTCGGGATTAAAGTATCCAATATAATTGTGATTCACAAGTTCAAAATTATTATAAGCACCAGCCATTGCAAATCAAGGATTAAAATTAGTAAATCTGCAAAATTCAACAATTTAACCCAATTAAATTACAAAATTCAAATTAATTAATAATTAAAAAATTCGAAAAATCAAAATCTCTATCAAAAATTCTGAAAAATTCAGACAAGGATCATGATTGTAATACAAACACACATGTAATTTTAGTTTTTACAAATTCACAACCAATTGTTCGGAATTTTTCAATCTCAAAAACTCAAAACTCGATCAAATCTTACATTCTCAACCTTGATTATGAAGATTATAGACTGGGTAAGCAAGAAAGATCCTTAGAAACGTGTTTTGAGTAAGATTTGAGGCAGAATTTGGACAGCAATTCGTTCGAATTGCTGTGTGTATTTGTGTGTATTTCGTTCGACAGTATTGAGTGACTTAACTCGTCAATATGACAACCACAGAGATATAACTTACAAATATAACTTAGCTAATATATATGAAATAACTGTGATATGACTATCGGGTGATAGTCATACCGATAGTTATATTACGTATAAAACGTAATATGACTACCCTAGGCACTGTAAGTTATATTGCTGTTAATATCTAATATAACTACCGAATAAACACTCAATATAACAATCAAATCTTAGTTATACCGATAGTTATATTACTGTTAATACACTCAATATAACTATCAACTATTTTAACAGTTATATTAAAACAAAAACAAAAACAAAGTTATATCTAAGTTATTTCTAAGTTATATTACATTATTTAACACTAATATAACTAATCAAACATTCGAATATAACAATCAAGAAGATTGTTATACCGATAGTTATATTTTAACAAATCTATTAATATAACTAACTAACAACAGATTATTAACAGAATTTAAATCAAGAAAATTACATTAATAATTTACATAATCAACAAATAGCAAATTAATTTATACTAAAATTATAAAACCTAATAAAAATTATAAAAACGATCATATGTAGTCCCTTTTACGAAATCAAACATTAATAACAGAAGGACAAACATTACAAATCAAAATAAAATAAAACAAAATAAAATAAAACTAAATAATTATACTATATATTTACATAAATATTTCTGATGAGTTAATAAATCTATAAATTTTCTAATAAAACAATTTCCATATAGAAAATTATTCTAAAAGAAACTATGATTTATTTAAACAACAAAAATAATCAAACTGAATTAAAAACAATAACATTTTCAAGAAAAATAGATTTCTCATAAATTACAGCTTGTAAAATTCAAGAAAAATATTTTCAAAGAAAATGAATTAATCTAAAAATATAATAAGTAATTAAAAATATGTACAGAAGATAATAACAATGATTTAAATGAAATAAGCAAGGTTATAAGTTGATAAAATAAGTATACAAGTGATTTAACGACAAATATCAACACATCAATCACTTGTAACTTATTAAAAAATCAAACCTCAGATATTAACTAGTTTAATTACTAGGACTGTTTAACATACCCAATTCACCAACAATTCTGGTAAATGTGGATTCGTCAAAAGACTTAGTAAAAATATCTGCTGTTTGTTCTTCCGTGGGTACAAAAAATAACTCCACGGTACCATTCATGACATGCTCTCGAATAAAATGATACCTGATGTCAATATGCTTTGTCCTTGTGTGCTGCACAGGATTGTTAGAGATTGCTATGGCACTTGTATTATCACATAAAATTGGAATTTTATCAAGCACAAAGCCATAGTCTCTCAGCTGATTCCTGATCCACAAAATCTGTGCGCAACAGCTTCCAGCAGCTATATATTCAGCTTCAGCCGTTGAATTGGAAACCGTCTGTTGTTTCTTGCTGTACCAGGAAACTAGTCTACCACCTAGGAATTGACAACTCCCAGATGTGCTTTTTCTATCCACAACACTTCCTGCATAGTCAGAATCTGTATATCCAACAAGATTAAAACCAGAATCTTTAGGGTACCAGATGCCTAGGTTAGGCGTACCCTTAAGATATCTCAGAATTCTTTTAACAGCAATGAGATGAACATCTCTAGGATCCGATTGGAACCTTGCACACAAACACGTAGCATGCATAATATCAGGTCTACTCGCAGTAAGATAAAGTAATGAGCCTATCATACCTCTGTAGCTTGTGATATCTACCTTGACAGAATTTTCACATGCTCCAAATTTGACAGCTGTGGGTGATGGTGTCCTTGCTGAAGAAGAGTCCTCCATTTGATACTTCTTGAGAAGCTCTTTGACATACTTGGATTGACAGATAAATATTCCATCTGTCCTTTGACTTATTTGCAATCCAAGAAAGAACTTCAACTCACCCATCATGCTCATTTCAAATCTACCCTGCATTAACTTCGCAAATTTCTTGCACAAAAGATCATTAGTAGACCCAAATATTATATCGTCCACATAGACTTGGACTATTATTGTATCATTCTTATGTTTCTTTGTAAAGAGAGTTTTGTCTATGACACCTCTAACAAAATCATTTTCAAGTAAAAATTCAGAGAGAGTGTCATACCATTTCCTTGGTGCTTGCTTAAGACCATAGACAGCCTTGAAAAGGAAGTAGACATAGTCAATTAAATCCTGATCTTCAAAGCCAGGGGGCTGTTCTACATAAACCTCTTCATCTAGCTTGCCATTCAAGAAAGCACTCTTGACATCCATTTGATAAACTTTAAAGTTTGAAAATGCTGCGAATGCCAAGAATATTCTTATGGCCTCAAGTCTAGCCACTGGAGCATAGGTCTCATCATAGTCAATGCCTTCAGATTGGGAGTAACCCTTTGCTACCAGTCTTGCTTTATTTCTCGTCACTGTGCCATCTTCATCAAGTTTGTTTCTAAATACCCACCTTGTGCCAACTACTGGTCTGTCTGTAGGTCTGGGTACCAGCTTCCAAACTTCTTGTTGTTTAAATTGATTGAGTTCATCTTGCATAGCAATCACCTAATCAGGATCAGAAAGAGCTTCTTCAGTTTTCTTAGGTTCAATTTCAGATAGAAACCCTGAATAATTGCATTGATTCTGAAGAGCTCTTCCAGTCTTTACACCAACAAATGGATCACCAATGATTAACTCAAAAGGATGAGCTCTATTCCAAACAGTCTGTCTGGGAAGATTGGATCTTGATGATTCTCCTTGACCTTCATTGGGATGTTGTGTGTGACCAGTTGACCCTTCATTTTCTCCCCCTGAGTTGTTGCCAGGTTGACTAGATGATGATTGATTATTAGAGTCAGAGGAATTTTGACTACTATCATTGATTTCATCACCATTACCCTGATCATCATTGTTGTCATTAGCATCAGCAAAAATCTCAGGTGCATTGTCATCATCTGAATCTGTATCTGTCATGTCATCGAAAGATAGCTTCTCAGATGGATTCTCAGTTTGGATACTAGGGAGTTTAGTGTCATCGAATGTTACATTGACACTTTCCATCATCTTCTGTTCATCAATCACATACACCCTGTATGCTCTCATTGAATAACCAATAAAAATTGCTTCAAATGCTTTGGTATCGAATTTACCACCTTGATCATCACCTTCTTTAAGCACAAAGCACTTTGCCCCAAATACATGAAAGTATTTGAGTGAAGGTTTCTTATCAGCCATAATTTCATAGGGTGTCTTCATTTGATCTTTATTGATTAGAGTTCGATTCTGGGTATAGCACGCAGTATTGACGGCTTCAGCCCAAAAGTACAATGGAAGCCTTGATTCACTTAGCATAGTACGTGCAGCTTCAATCAAGGTTCTATTCTTTCTTTCTACTACCCCATTTTGCTGAGGAGTTCTTGGAGCTGAATATTGTCTGGTTATACCCTTCTCAGTGCAAAAGTCATTTAGAACTGCATTCTTGAATTCAGTTCCATTATCTGATCTTATAGCTCTCACTGGATACGTAGAATCTCGCTCAATTAACTTGATGTGATCAATCACCAGTTGTGGAGTCTCATCTTTAGAATTCAAAAAAAGAACCCATGTGTATTTTGAAAAATCATCAACAATCACTAGAGCATATCTCTTCCTTGACATAGACATCACATTAACTGGACCAAACAAATCCATATGAAGTAATTGTAATGGTTCAGTTATTGAAGATGTATCAGTGCTCCTGTGACTTGCTCTTTTTAGCTTGCCCTTTTGACATGCATCACACAGTCCTTCTTGAGTGAATTCCATTGAAGGCAAACCTCTCACCAATTCTCTTTTGACCAGAGAATTCATTGTCTTGAAATTAAGATGAGAAAGTTTCTTGTGCCATAGCCAACTCTCATCATTAGATGCTTTAGTGTAGAAGCAAGTGACTTCTTCAGTGCTTCCTGAATTCATATTGGCTACGTACAGATTGCCTTTTCTAACTCCTGTCAGTTGTGGCTTTTCATGTCTCTTGTGTGAAATTAGACAATTCTTCTTGTTGAAATGAACTTCATAACCTTTATCACAGAATTGACTGACACTGAGCAAATTGTGCTCAAGTCCTTTCACAAAAGAAACTTCATCAATGATAACATTTCCAGCTTCAAGTCTGCCATATCCATCAGTTCTACCTTTGCTGTTATCTCCAAAGGTAACTACTGGGCCGGCCTTCTCCACCACATTTGTCAGCAGGGCTCTATCTCCAGTCATATGCCTTGAACATCCACTATCCAAGATCCAGGTTATCCGATCAACCTGTTCAATACCCTGCAATGACAAATGAGTTAAACCTTCTTCGGGACCCAAATTTGATTGGGTCCTGCGTATTTAAAGTATTGACCTTTGTCAGGCAAAACAACATTTTTAAGTTTAACCTCTTTAGTCAATAAACATTTAACCTTATAAACAGATTTGAAAATCTTTTGTTTAATCTTGGGTATCCATGTTTCTCTCCCAGCAGTAACACTTGTGTCATTGACTGGACATTTGACCTGGTAGACATTCTTGGTAATCTTTTGTTTAGTCTTAGGTGCAAATGTCTCTCTCCTAACTTGAGGAGGAAAAGCAGTCTTAGATCGAACATTATTGTTCCTGTTCATGTGCTGTCGAGGAGCATTCTGTTTAACACATGCATAATTACCATTAAGATAAGCACGCATATTGTTAAAAGCACAAGATATACAATTGATAATACCACATGCTTTATGATTAGAGTTAATAGTAGGCATGGTATTTTTCTGCTTTGACTTGTTACTACCTAATCCAGTCTTAGAAGTACTAGCTGATTCAACAACTTTGACTGGTACTTTAGGTACATCTTTCTTGGGTGACACATTTGTTGTGTTAACGTCCTCAACTGATTTAGCCTTAACAAATACTGTGACATTTTTCTTGGATGACACATTCTTTGTATTATGGTTCATAGCAGTTTTATTCTTAACACATTTATTCTTAACAAGAACTGTGCCATTTGCAGCATCCTCATTTCTCATTTCTTCATGTATAACCATAGAACTAATATCTGGTTGACCAGCATCAGATTTTGTAAACATTGGTTTTTCAACATTCTTGAGAATATGTGGTATACCTCTTTCTTTAGCTGGTATAGAATTAGGGGAATGATTACTCAAAGAACCAACAGCTTGACTGTAATCAAATCCTATTCCTACAGTTTGTTCTAATGCTTGTTTGTTGAAGAAATCTTTAGAAACTTTAACAGAATTATAACACGCTCTAACCTGTGTTTCAAGTTCCCTAATGGTGATTTCTTGTTCAGCAATCTTATCAACTTGTTTTGACATGTATTCTCCTAGACCCATTTCTCTGCAGTTAAGTCGAGCTATTTCTTCTATATTCTTATCTTGATTAACCTGTACCTTTTTTAAATCTAGCATTTGATTTTCAAGATTAGTGTTAACAAGACTTATTCTCTCGTACCCTCTTTCTGCATTATTCAAGGAAAGACGTAAACTACCAATTAACTGAGCATCAGTAAGAATTACCGGAGTGGTATAATAAGTTGAAGATTCAGCATTTGCCACCAACGCAAAGTTTCCATATTCTTCATCTTCGCTATCTGTATCATCCCAGCTTTTACCAGCAGCCACATAAGCTCTTCCACTTTTCTTCTTTTCAGAAGCATAATCTTTCTTCTGTGCTTGCTTGGGTTTCTGACACTCAGTAGCAAAATGTCCCAACTCATTACAATTGAAACAACGGATTTTGCTTCTGTCAACAGTTCCAGTTTTATAACCTCCCCTGTTACTAGAGGATGAAGAACCTCCTCTCTGAAACCTGTTATTTGACTTAAACCTGAACTTTGGATTTCTTCTGAATCTGAAATTACTAAATTGTCTCACCATCATTGCCATAGATTCATCTTCCAATTGATCCAGCTCTTCAAGTGAATAAAATTCTCCACCATCCTGAGTAGCTGGTGTTTGGTGTTATGACCCAACTAAACACGCAAGTGCACGTGGTCTCAAGTAATACAGATAGTAAATAAGACTCGTTCCTACAGGGACACGTTGTGTTGTTTAGCTAAACTCACGCACCAGTGTATGATTATGATCCGATGCTAAAACAATAAACAAGTGGATTTTTTTATCACTAATTTAACTAGAAACTATGACTACTTATTAGCTACTAGAACTGAGAATTACGTTGAATTACTTATGCGAATAAAAACATGGGAATTTAGGTTCATTAACCAATCCATTTACGGTCTTCAACTCTCTAGCCTTTTCATGTGATTTTGCAATAACTGATCGAACACACAACTGATATAAGCCAACTTTCGTTGCACAAATACCATCCTAAACAATATCCACAATTAAGATAGAAATTATTTAGTCTCCCAACAAGCCAAGTCTTTATATGTCTATAAAGAATTAAAACAAATTGGGTGAAGCACAAACATTCATTTGACCACGTAGTTGTCATAAACCGGTTAGATTTACGACACTAATTACGAATGATTAAACACGCATAAACCCACGCTAACATGGCAAGTTCTAAACTCTCGTATTCACTTTCGCTTCAACAAGAATTAACACGCAATTACAGGAGTTAGCTACTCTCCCATAACGAATTAATTTCACCCATGTCAGGATATCACAACAACCGCACTATAGGCATCGAGAGATATTAACACATAAGTTTCATGATTAAATCCACTAAACCCCCATGATAACGAATTAGTTCATAATCAAACTAATTGTCATCTTGGGTTCAATTGAAAACATGATAGACATGATAGAAGGAAATGAATAGAAATAGAGATTAAGATAAATGGGTTCCAAAGAAAACCCCAATGTAAAGCATCCACAAGCTAGGAAGAATACAAGAAAAATCTGGAAAAAATCTTCTCCTCTTTGCTTCTTTGTGCTACAAAGTTACGTAGAAAAAATTACAAGCCTCTATCTCTTTCTAGGGTTTTCTCTGCTAATTCATATAGGCCTCTAGGTGCTAATGTATCCAAAAGAGTTTTTTTTTTATTTTTAGAAGCCCAAACAAAACAGGATTTTCGGGTCAGACAACCGGCGACGCGGCGCCCAGAATCAATGCAAAGCTGGCGACGCGGCGCCCTATAATTCTCCTCAGCGACGCGGCGCCCTGGATCAGTACAAAACCAGCGACGCGTCGCCCAGCCCTCTGTCCAGCATCTTCAACTTTTTTCCATTTTCTTCAATTTGACTCCGATTTGTAATTCAATTGCTTCGCCTCGTTCCCTTAGCACCTATGAATGATATTCCTGCACAATACCCTAAAAAGAGATCAAAATACCACAACTCAAGGACAAACATTCGTTTTAAGCGAGATGGAAACGTTCTAAGTAGATAAAATACCCACTTATCACACCCCCAAACTTAAACGATGCTTGTCCTCAAGCATAACAAAACATGTACAACTAACTAGTACCACTTCCGTAGGTGATCACGGTTGCATTTAGCATATGCAACAAGCCCTTTAAACCCCTAGGTAGCCCTAGTGGACGAGTAAGGTCTCGTGAGGGCCTATAGTGAATGTACCCACAAAATCCATCTACTAACGCAACTACAATGCAACTAACTACATGTATGCAACTATATGAAAATGCAACGATCCCTTTTAAACTGACCAAAACCAACTAGCAAACAAATACCTCAAAGAATGCAACTAAATCCGAATAGAGCTCGACTAAGCCCCCGTATACTAACAATACATGCACGGGAACGTGGTGTGTGCAATTCTCACTAGAAATACTCTCGAAACTAGATCAAAGGCATAACCAATTCTTCGCCACGACAATCACATGTTTATAAACAGAATGAACTTTAGACACTCCATGACTCAAAGACACCGCCATCATCATTCAAGGTAGACAAGGACTCATGCTATACTCTACAAAACACTACAAAACACAAAAACACACATGCTCATTAACCGTGCAATGGGTGAGACCCCTAAAGGCTTATACAATAGCACCCTTTTAGCGAGCGTTAGGTCAGCAATCCCAAACCACAAAGGCTTTAGGTTACTAGGACTAAGTCCCCTAAGACTTACTTGCTCGAGTACTAAAGAGCCCACCCTAGCCAATTCACATACACACACTCTCACAAACGCTCATTTTTTTATTCACACGACTCTTTTTTGTTCTTTTCTTTTTTTTCTTCTTTTTTTTTTCTTGCCTTTTGCTTTTTTTTTTATATGCATGGGTGCACTATCTCACCCCCTAGACTACTCATATCAAATATGAGCCGGCTACTAGCCATTTGACGCCTAGCCATTATTACACTACGACACGACACTTAGCATGAAATCCATGTTTTCCCCCAAACTTATACTTAAGTGCTTCTACGCCATCAAGGGAATAACGAACATTCTAGATATAAATATGTGATTAAATCCTAACAACCAAACCAGGTATGACTCAATCTAGCCCAAGAGCAAACCGTGAGACCGTGAAAAGATTGTGTTCCCGACACACGCAAGTCAATTCCATAGGAACTATAAATCAACCCTCTATTCATCATTACCACACCCAATTAGACATCTATCTACCAATCAGAATTAGCTCGTTTTCAGGGATCATGAAAAATGCATGCTATGCAATGCAAATGCAACTATATGAACATAATATCACAATAACAGAATGTCCTATATGGCATGCATAAAAACAAAACAAAAAAATGATCTAAACTAACATGCAATTATGCTCCTAACATGACATGCAACACATATATTATACAACTAATACAAATGCACCGTTAATCCCCACCCCCAAACTTAAAAGCTGCAATGTCCACATTGAAGGTAAGAATCAAAAAGGTGCAAGGCCTACCTACTCGTCGTCCGAAGCACTCCCATCAGGAGTGTCCGGTGGCGGATAGACAGCGCCAGCTGCTGCTCCAAAAGGTGGGAAATTCACCTCCACCCCACTCGCACGAAAAGCCGTGCTCAACGCCTCTGCAAACTGACTGAAGTCTGCTGCAAAACCCACCTGCAGGTTATGCACCGCATCAACCCGCCTCATCAATCTCCTGTATTGCCTCTGATCAACAACATTCCCGGGCTCCTCCTGCTGCTGCTGCTGCTGCTGCTCTGGCTGATCTGGCTGCTGCTGCACTACATAACCAAGGCCCCAAAAATCGGCCTCACCGCCATCCCACACAGCAAGCCTCCGTATGCTCTGATGGTCTAGCACTGCCTGTGGCTGCTGCACAGCCTCCTCTGCTGACCAAACAGCACCACCAAATTTAGCCAACCTAACAATGACCGAACCATAAGGCATCGCTGCAGTAGAACCCCCTTGCAGAAATCGTAGAATCCCCTGATGGATCAAACTACCCAAATCCACGAACTCCCCACTGCAGATAGCATACAACAGAATAGCCCGCTCAACCGTCACCTCACTCGAATGCCTAGTAGGGAGGAGGTTGCCACAGATGAACGAGTGCCAAGTACGCCCATACTGATTCAAAGCCTTAGAAACGAACGTAGTGGCCTCAGTAGAAGTAGTGCCCCTACCCAACTTCCATTCTGTACCCGGAACACATAACTGCTGAATAATCATCTGAAGATCCACACTCTCACGAGTCTTCCCCGACCAATCCACTCGATCCCTATCAATAACCGGAAGCTCGAGCACACGACGAATAGCCCGTGGCCGATAATCCACACGAACTCCACGAACCTGACTAATACCATTCTTGTCCACACTAGCGTTCGCATAGAATTCGCGAACCACAGTCATCGGAACAGGTTCCGGAATCTCACAAACTCGCTCCCAACCTCTCTCCACAATGTTCTCCAACATACTACCATCATCCACCGTAGGTAAGAGACCCCTCTCACGGGCAATCGGATACTCCAACAACTCGATATACCTATCGCGAGCCTCATTAGAAATAAATTGCGGCCCACCATCACCACCACCAACATCCGATGAAGGGGGAGGATTCCGACCACCAACCCCACTTCCACTAGCCCCCTCACTACCACTAACTACTACCCTTTGTCTTTTTGGTGCCATGGAATTGAATGGATATGTATTTAGAGTGTGTAGGGGTTTGAGATTTGTAAGGATTATATGTATAGGTGTGTATAGATGGAGGTGTAGATGTGTTTATATAGGGGAGAATTAGGTTTAGGGATTTGAAATAGAGATGGATTGTGTTTGATGGGGATGGGTTTGGGTTATATAACAAACAACTACAACAACAACTCTTTTTTTTTTGATTTTTTCATGTTTTTCTCGTTTTTTTTTTCTGTCCAGAAGGTTCAGCGCCGCGGCGCCCAAATTGCACTGTCTCTCGGCGACGCGTCGCCCTACCCACTGTTGAGAATTTTTTCTGCTTTTTTTTTTTTTTTTTTTTTTTTTTTTTTTTTTTTTTTTTTTTTTTCGAATCACTCCTGAATCTGCACAAAACAACTACAATTCAAGTGGGTTGCCTCCCACAAAGCGCTCTTTTTACGTCATTAGCTTGACGTAGCTTCCATTCCTTAACTTGCACAAATTAGAACCGCCGTCTCAACTTCGCGATTCAACTTCTCTCCAAAATACGGTTTCAACCGCTGACCATTGACTTTAAATGACTGATCCGGTAACTTGTCAAAAATTTCCACTGCCCCATGTTGAAAGACTGTTTTGACGGTGAAAGGGCCTGACCAACGTGACTTTAACTTCCCGGGAAATAACCGAAGCCGAGAGTTATACAACAAAACCAATTGCCCGGGTACAAATGTCTTAAGAACCAACCGACGATCATGCCACCTTTTTACCTTCTCCTTGTAGAGTTTGTTGTTCTCATAGGCTTGCAACCGGAACTCGTCCATCTCATTCAACTGAACCATACGCTTCTCACCTGCCGCTGTAAGATCAAAATTCAACTTTTTCAAAGCCCAATATGCCTTGTGCTCTAACTCAGCTGGAAGATGGCAAGCTTTCCCATACACTAGTTGAAAAGGCGACATTCCCAGAGGTGTTTTATAGGCTGTCCGATAAGCCCACACTGCTTCATCCAGCTTCAATGCCCAATCCTTCCTAGAAGGACTAACTACCTTCTCAAGAATCCGCTTAATCTCGCGATTAGAGACCTCGGCTTGCCCATTGGTTTGAGGGTGATAAGCGGTAGCAACTCGATGATTGATGTTATAGCGTGCCACCAAAGATGTGAACTTCCGATTGCAAAAGTGCGTACCTTCATCACTGATTATAACTCGTGGAGTGCCAAATCGAGTAAATATGTTCTTGTGGAGAAAATTGAGCACCACCTTAGCATCATTCGTTGGAAGTGCTTTTACCTCCACCCACTTAGACACATAATCCACGGCCAAAAGGATATACTGATTACCACATGACGGAATGAACGGTCCCATGAAGTCGATTCCCCACACGTCAAAAATCTCTACCTCCATCATGACATTCAGAGGCATCTCGTCCCTACGAGAAATATTACCAACTCTCTGACATCGATCGCACCTCAACACAAACTGGTGAGCATCCTTGAATAGAGTTGGCCAATAGAACCCTGCTTGAAGAATACGTGTGGCTGTCTTCTCACCTGCATAATGACCTCCATAAGCGGTAGCATGAAAATCACTAAGAATAGCTTCGGTCTCACTGTAAGGAACACATCGCCTAATAATCTGATCAGCTCCTTGCTTGAACAAAAACGGTTCATCCCAAATATATTGCTTGACATCGTGCAAAAACTTCTTCCTTTGAGCATGCGAAAGCTCGGGTGGAATGATGTTGCTTACTAGATAATTCACGAAGTCTGCAAACCAAGGTTCTTCATCTTGTACCTTGAATAATTGCTCATCAGGAAAGAACTCATTAATGACCGTGTTGTCTTTAGGTGACTTGCCATGATCTTCCAATCTAGAGAGATGGTCAGCTACCTGATTCTCCGTCCCCTTTCTATCCTTGATTTCCACATCGAACTCTTGTAACAAAAGAACCCAACGAATCAATCGTGGCTTAGAGTCCTTCTTCGCAAGGAGATAGCGAATGGCAGCATGATCCGTATAAACTGTCACCTTTGTACCAAGCAGATAAGAGCGAAACTTTTCAAACCCATAGACAATGGCAAGTAACTCCTTCTCAGTGGTAGTGTAATTCAACTGAGCGTCAGTTAGCGTTTTACTTGCATAGTAAATGACATGGAACACATTTTCTTTCCTTTGGCCTAGTACGGCCCCAAGTGCAAAATCGCTGGCATCACACATTAAAGCAAATGGTTGGCTCCAATCAGGAGCTGTAATAACTGGAGCAGAGATTAGCTTCTTCTTCAAAATCTCGAACGCATGTAAACAAGCCTCATCAAACTTGAATGGCACATCTTTCTCCAAAAGATTGCACAACGGCTTAGAAATTTTCGAGAAATCCTTTATGAAGCGTCTGTAGAACCCCGCATGACCAAGAAAGCTGCGAATCCCCTTGACTGAGATAGGGGCAGGAAGGTTCTCAATAGTCTCCACCTTTGCTTTGTCAACTTCCAAACCTTTACACGACACCTTGTGTCCCAGAATGACACCTTCTTGTACCATGAAATGGCACTTTTCCCAATTTAGAACCAGATTCGTCTCTACACAACGTTTTAGAACCAAACTCAAATTCTCCAAGCACTCATCAAAAGAATCCCCAAAGACTGAGAAGTCGTCCATGAATACTTCCACATTATTTCCAATCATGTCAGAGAAGATGGCCATCATGCACCTTTGAAAAGTAGCTGGTGCACCACACAACCCGAAAGAAACACGTCTGAATGCGAATGTACCAAAAGGACAAGTGAATGTAGTCTTCTCCTGATCCTCGGGTGCTATGCAAATCTGATTGTAACCAGAATACCCATCAAGCAAGCAATAGTACTGATGTCCAGCCAACCTGTCGAGCATCTGATCAATGAACGGAAGTGGAAAATGATCCTTCCGAGTGGCCTTGTTCAGCTTTCGATAATCCATGCAAATCCTCCAACCCGTAACTGTTCGCGTAGGAATGAGTTCGTTCTTCTCATTAGTCACCACAGTCATGCCCCCCTTCTTGGGCACACATTGCACCGGACTCACCCAAGAGCTATCAGAGATCGGGTAGATAATGCCCGCGTCAAGCCATTTAAGAATTTCCTTTTTCACAACTTCTTTCATGACAGGATTGAGTCTCCTTTGATTATCAACTGTAGGTTTAGCTCCCTCCTCCAAAGGAATTTTGTGCATGCAGTATGACGGACTGATACCCTTGATATCTGCTATAGTCCACCCAATGGCTGATTTGGAATCCCTTAAGATTCGCAATAATTTTTCCTCTTCTATTCCTGAAAGCTTAGAAGAGATAATAACAGGCAAGGTAGAAGAATCACCAAGATAGGCATACCTTAGATGTTCAGGCAATGGCTTAAGTTCCAATGCAGGTGCTTCCTCGATGGATGGCTTAAGTCTAACATGAGACTTTTTCAATTCTGACAACCCCAATGATTCAAATGAACTTTGAAACTTCTTCCAAGGTGCTGCATTAAGATATTGCACCTGTTCTTCATCTTCTTCGGTCTCAACCTCTAAATCATTAGCAAGAACTCTTTCCAACACATCAGCTTTCAACAAATGTTGAGTTGCGGGGTTAACCACCTTGTCGACCATATCAAGTTTGAAACACTCTTCATCGTCAGTGGGAAGCTTCATTGCATTGAAAACATTGAAGGTGACATTTTGATCGTGCACCCTCATAATGAGTTCCCCCTTTTGGACATCGATAAGAGTTTGGCCCGTCGCCAAGAATGGTCGTCCCAAGATGATAGGGATCTTCTTGTCTTCCTCGAAGTCAAGAATAACAAAGTCGGCTGGAAAGATAAGCTTGTCAACCTTCACCAAAACATCCTCAACTATCCCTCGCGGATAAGTGACAGAACGGTCCGCAAGCTGTAGAGCCATGGTAGTGGGTTTTGGCTCTGGAAGACCAAGTTGCATGAACACTGATAAGGGCATGAGATTAATACTTGCACCCAAATCACACAAACATTTGCTGAATGAGAGGTCTCCAATAGTGCATGGAATGGTGAAACTTCCAGGGTCCTTCAACTTAGGCGGCAACTTTTGTTGCAAGATGGCACTACATTCCTCCGTCAAAGCAACAGTCTCTAGCTCCTCCAGTTTCAATTTCTTCGAGAGAATGCCCTTCATGAACTTTGCATAGCTCGGCATTTGCTCAAGAGCCTCCGCAAATGGTATGTTAATCTGCAGCTTCTTGAATACATCCAAGAACTTAGCGAATTGATTGTTTAGCTTTTGCCTTTGCATTCGCTTTGGGAATGGAGGAGGTGGAAACACTTTATCTTCCCCTTCTATCTTGGAATTATCACTCTTGAGGTTAATAGGAGTTACAGGAGTAGCCTTGGACCGAAAATCAGAACCCGAATTGACACCATCTGAAAAATCGGATTTTTGCTCCAGAAGGGCCGGCGACGCGTCGCCCGATTTACACTGAATCTCGGCGCCGCGGCGCCCAAGTGTCTGGTCAGTTTTTTCAGTTTCGTCTTCTTTTGATTTTTCTTCGTTCTGACCTTGTAAATTCCTTCCTGATCGCAAGGTTATTGCTTGAACTTGTTCCTTTTGATCTTTCTTGCCTGGGTTCACCTCTGTGTCACTTGGAAGCGTTCCTGGTTGACGGTTCAACAAAGCATTGGCAAGCTGGCCAATTTGATTCTCTAGCGTTTTCAATGACACCGCCTGACTCTTGTACATCATTCGAAGCTCTTCCAATTCCGACTTCTCAGACTGATTCAATGAAGTTCCTTGAGATGGTTGAAACCCCGGTGGATTGAATGGTTGCCTTGGAGCATACGGAGGTGGTTGATAGTTCTGATTACTTGGCCTAGCATTGAACTGCTGATTTGGTGGTTGTTGAGCACCCCCCTGATTGTTGCTCCAACTGAAGTTAGGATGATTCCGGTTGTTGGGATGATAGAAATTTGGCACTGGTTGCTGAGGTCTTTGAAAATTACCAACAAATTGTGCGGATTCAGCTGAGATAGCACACATATTTGTGTCATGTGCCCCTGCACATAGTTCACACACCATAGCAACCTGGTTAGTCCCATGATTAGAAAGGGAATCTACCTTCATCGTCAACGCTTTGAGTTGGGCAGCAATAGCAGTAGCTGCATCCAAGTCAAGAACTCCAGCCACTTTAGCAGGTGGCAAGCGTTGAGTAGGATTCTGAAACTCATTGGCCGCCATCATTTCAATCAGGTTATAAGCATCCTCATAGCTTTTTGCCCATAGTGCACCTCCAGAAGCTGCATCTAGCATAGGCCGGGACTGAGCTCCCAACCCGTTATAGAAATTGCTGATGATCATCCAATCCGGCATTCCATGATGAGGACAACGTGCCAATATTTCCTTGTACCTCTCCCAAGCTTCTCCCAAAGATTCCTGGGAATGCTGAGCAAACTGAGAAATGGCATTCCTGTAAGCTGCTGTTTTTGCCATGGAGAAATACTTGGTCAAGAATTTTTGAGCACAGTCCGCCCATGTTGTAATAGAACCTGATGGCATGGAATGTAACCAACTCTTTGCTTTGTCCTTAAGAGAGAAGGGAAATAGCCTCAATCTGATTGCGTCATCTGTAACTCCGTTGAATTTGAAAGTGTCACAGATCTCAAGGAAGTCCCTAATATGAGCATTGGGATCTTCAGCAGGACTACCCCCAAACTGGACTGTGTTCTGAATCATCTGAATGATGTTTGGCTTTAGCTCAAAATTGTTAGCCCCTATAGCTGGGCGAACAATACTAGTATGAATGTCCTCCACTTTCGGCTGAGAGAATTCACTCAAAGCCCTCGCTGGTTGCTCTTGATTTGCCATAACTTCCCTTGCTTCAAGATTGTCTTCTAACCCGAAGTCAATTCTTCTCCTTGCTAGTTCTTCTCTACGTGCCCGAGCTCGTGTACGCATAAACTATAAACACGTACCTGAAATTCACCAACAAGAAATTTGATGAAAAACGTTCTAGTCACCGAAATTAAATGACCACTGATGGCAAATATTGAAACTAAACAAATAAAACCGCGTCCCCGGCAGCGGCGCCAAAAACTTGTTATGACCCAACTAAACACGCAAGTGCACGTGGTCTCAAGTAATACAGATAGTAAATAAGACTCGTTCCTACAGGGACACGTTGTGTTGTTTAGCTAAACTCACGCACCAGTGTATGATTATGATCCGATGCTAAAACAATAAACAAGTGGATTTTTTTATCACTAATTTAACTAGAAACTATGACTACTTATTAGCTACTAGAACTGAGAATTACGTTGAATTACTTATGCGAATAAAAACATGGGAATTTAGGTTCATTAACCAATCCATTTACGGTCTTCAACTCTCTAGCCTTTTCATGTGATTTTGCAATAACTGATCGAACACACAACTGATATAAGCCAACTTTCGTTGCACAAATACCATCCTAAACAATATCCACAATTAAGATAGAAATTATTTAGTCTCCCAACAAGCCAAGTCTTTATATGTCTATAAAGAATTAAAACAAATTGGGTGAAGCACAAACATTCATTTGACCACGTAGTTGTCATAAACCGGTTAGATTTACGACACTAATTACGAATGATTAAACACGCATAAACCCACGCTAACATGGCAAGTTCTAAACTCTCGTATTCACTTTCGCTTCAACAAGAATTAACACGCAATTACAGGAGTTAGCTACTCTCCCATAACGAATTAATTTCACCCATGTCAGGATATCACAACAACCGCACTATAGGCATCGAGAGATATTAACACATAAGTTTCATGATTAAATCCACTAAACCCCCATGATAACGAATTAGTTCATAATCAAACTAATTGTCATCTTGGGTTCAATTGAAAACATGATAGACATGATAGAAGGAAATGAATAGAAATAGAGATTAAGATAAATGGGTTCCAAAGAAAACCCCAATGTAAAGCATCCACAAGCTAGGAAGAATACAAGAAAAATCTGGAAAAAATCTTCTCCTCTTTGCTTCTTTGTGCTACAAAGTTACGTAGAAAAAATTACAAGCCTCTATCTCTTTCTAGGGTTTTCTCTGCTAATTCATATAGGCCTCTAGGTGCTAATGTATCCAAAAGAGTTTTTTTTTTATTTTTAGAAGCCCAAACAAAACAGGATTTTCGGGTCAGACAACCGGCGACGCGGCGCCCAGAATCAATGCAAAGCTGGCGACGCGGCGCCCTATAATTCTCCTCAGCGACGCGGCGCCCTGGATCAGTACAAAACCAGCGACGCGTCGCCCAGCCCTCTGTCCAGCATCTTCAACTTTTTTCCATTTTCTTCAATTTGACTCCGATTTGTAATTCAATTGCTTCGCCTCGTTCCCTTAGCACCTATGAATGATATTCCTGCACAATACCCTAAAAAGAGATCAAAATACCACAACTCAAGGACAAACATTCGTTTTAAGCGAGATGGAAACGTTCTAAGTAGATAAAATACCCACTTATCATTTGGCCAAGTTCTACTTCAGTTTGTTCCTTGTTGAAACTGATAGGTTGAACCACCTTAGTTTCCACTTCCTTAGGAACCTCAACCACTAAAGCTGTAGAAGAATTTGCCATCCTGCCTTTGCCATAGAATTCCTTTTGCTGTACTTGTTCTAATTCATATGTTTTCAGAACACCCAACAGCCTTTCAAGAGCAACCTGAGTCAAGTCTCTAGATTCTCTGATGGCAGTAATTCTATGTTCCAAGTGAGTAGGCATAGTTAGTAAAAACTTCATGTTGATCTCCTTCTGAGTATAATGCTTGCCATGAACTTGCAAGTTGTTGATTATCTTGTTATACCTTTCGAACACTTCCTGAATGCCTTCATTAGGGCCAGCTCTAAAGTGTTCATATTCAGAAGTTAGAATTTGCAGTCTATTTTCCTTGACTTCATCAGTCCCTTCATTAATGACCTCAATAGTTTCCCAGATGTGCTTAGCAGTTTTACAATTTCTCACATGGCTATACATTACAGCATCTAGGGAATCCAACAGAATGAGTATCAAATTTTTATCCAATCCAGCTGCCTCCTTATCTTCAGAGGTATAGTTCTTAATGTCCTTTGGATAGGATCTGGCAGGGACTGTTACAGTTCCATTTACAACTGTTTCAGCATCATGTTGCATGGGAATTGCTGGTCCATTTTCCAAAACCCACAAAAAACTTGGGTTTGCTACATCAAGAAATAACTCCATTTTGTTTTTCCACATATCATAATTATCTTTATTAAAGATAGGAATTTTGACATTGCCTTTGGCAGACATGATGAATTTTTAAGAGAGTTAAAAATTCGAGCTTAATTTTTTGATTGAGTAAAAATAGGATCTTGATTTGTGTATCAATCAATAGGCTCTGATGTAACACCCTCACTTGCCAACAATAATATTATAAACTCTTATATTCAATTAAACATTAATATAGGAGAAATTTTAGAAATTTCGGCATGATGTAATCATAAACCGGACTAATCACCTGCTCAAGCAACTAAGTATAACTAAAACAGTCCACAAGCACAAGTTATACTAAACCATAAGAAAATAAAACCAAATCAACCCAGACCGCACACAGGTCACTGTATGAAACACTACTAATAATTATTACAACCCAGAACTGAATCAAATAATATACAACCCATTAAATATGATAATCTGCCTTCAAATACAGACATAATATAAACAAAGATATATGTCACTACCCAACCAACCACCTCGACCGTCTGACTGCCTCGGTGACTACCCCAACCAGACGGGCCACTTCTTCTAGACATCTCCTGGCTTAGCTGAGGAAACAGAATTAGCAAGCAAGTGAGCCAAAACGCTCAGCAAGTATATATGTATGAAATTAAAACATCAACAACTGATATGTCTGCCAGATTTTCGAGAATTAACAATTCAACAATATATATCTCAATTAGAGGTTCATCTTTTATCTGAATCATAGAATAGAAGCGGATTGGACTATTATGCATTTTATAAATAAAAACAATTATAAGGTTAGGCTGCTGATCAGTCACGCACTAACCCCGGACAAACGCACACAGCAATGTCCTTAATGGATCCACGGCACACATTGGCCTTAATAATCTCTGACCACGAATCTGGTCCGACCCTTACGGTCCACATTTTTAAAAACTAACAGTCCAATCCTATAACTAGACACCAGGTGTCGGAACAATCGACCACCTCAACTGCCAAACACCCTGGACACTTTCGTTCCAGGTCAACATCTCAAATCCCACCAAATAGAACAAGGTCGGGTAATTTCTGAATTAAATATCGACAAGTTCGATATGGCAAAAAGGGGTATTGACTTGAGTCAAGTCACAAAAAGGATTAACAAAAACAATATAGTCAACCTGGGGTATAACAATTGAATATTCATAATTAATGGAAATTATCAGAGCAATTATATCAAGGATAAATCAATTACATAAGAATCAAGTTATGATAATCATAATTCGCTGGAAATATAAGTGAAGCGGTTTACTTGAAAGAGAGGTGGAACAATATGCTTGCAAGGGATATGGATGTAATCAATTCACTAAAAGAATCAACAATTCAGTAGAATCAATTTGGGGTATAACCATTAGGTATTCGCAATTTCAGGAAATTAACAGAACAATTATAGCAAGAGTAATTTAAATAAACATATGAATCAGGTTTTTATAATCATAACTCATTTGAAAGGTAATTGAAGCAATTTACTTGCCTTAAATAGAAAATCACAGAATCCGAAGCGTCTTTACGTCCTCAGCTTTAGCCTTTCCTTTATCCACAGAATCTACACATAATATAACACTATTTTAGAATCCTGTTTAATACTCGCTAATCAATATAAGCATTCCACTTAGTCTACCCCTGCGAATAGTTCCCTAATTTATGTTTATTTAATCGTATACTATCAATACATAAACTACAGACAAAAGTATTTAATCACATAGCCACATAAGCACATACCATATAGATTTTAAAATATGAAGCCCGACTCACGACTCGTATAAATTGTATAGTTATACATATTCGTCATCAAGAAATGATTTTAATAATTTAGAAAAATTTTGACGGCATCCCCTTTATACGGGGGACTGCCAGTCGGGATACAGCCGACACAACCAACGTAATCATCAATTAACAATTAAATCCATACTTCAAATAACGTTCCCAATTCACATTTCCAATTTACTGAAATCCCAATTCATTATAGATCGAATAATTAATACCAATTTGATAATAAGTTACAATTTATTACGTAAATATTAAATATTAAATATTAAATATTTTTGGCTCAGAAAATAATCATCATCGCCAATGTTATACCCTCGACTCAAATTAAATCACCGTCGAGGGGGCAAAATCCCGAGGGTACCCCGAATTAGGGTTTCCAACTCGAGACTCTACACTTACTAATTATTCGAATATTAACAATTTTTATCACGAAAATAATCAAATAAATTGCACAGAAAATTCCGAGTTTTGGAACCACAGTAATCGAACAATAGCCACAATAATCGAATCACACAGCAACATAATCGAACTAGGCAGCAAGAACACAACAAGCACAGGAATTTATAGAACCAAGTAACCGTATAACAACACAGAACAGGGGAGGGGAGTGATTTCAGCTTCGTAATTCAATCATCAATCAGGAACTCCACTACACACGCACACGGACTCACAGACACAACTCACACACACGAACTCACAGTCACACTCGCGGAGATACACACACCCAGTACGGGTCAAGAACAGGGGAGAGGGAACTCAGTAAAACACACACACTTCAACACCCGCTTATGATCTCACACACACACACACGGTCACGGTACTCACTCACACACAGCTCGTATGTATACACACACAACCACAGAGATACACACACATACAGTTTACCACTCACACACACGCGATTGCAGTAGGGGAGAACAGAGAAGAAGGGCTGGCATACCCACGAACACTGAATAGAGCCGAGGGAATTAATCGGAAAAAAAAAACCCACCAGAGAGAGATGAGAACTGGTCGTCTAGAGAACTCGAGAGAGGAGACTGATGTTTATGCCCGGTTTTTGAAGAAATGAATTTAGGGATTTGGACTTAAAGGATTTAGGGGAAAAATGGGAAATAAAGTGAATTAAAGATTATACAATTCTGAAAAAAATAAAACCTTCCCTAAAATCGACATCAATTATAAAAATGGATAGGACATTAAATTTTAAAATTTTGAAATAAAGAATGTAAAATTACGATCACCCACATATTTTTAAAATATTTTTAGGATTTAAAACGAATTAAATACGAATTTTACAAGATTAAACCATTAAATTGGAAAATAATTCGTAAAATCAATTTAAAATCCTTGAAACCCAAAAACAATTCACCAAATATTTTTAAAAGCCATGTAAACTAATAAAATCAATAATGAAAAAGATTTCAGGATTTCTGCTAATCCCGAGAATTTTATAAAATTCAAAGAAGGTAATTATAACACAAATAGATAGGAAATAAATTCCCAAAAATATAATTAAAATAGTCGGGCTTACATAACACATATAAAATATCTATCTGACCTCCAATTATTACTCCACAGACACATCACCTCCACAACAATTATATACGCCACATAATTCATATTTAGTATAAAATAGATAACTTTTAATAATTAAATATTCTGAAATTTCTAAGGCGTTATAACCTTCCCCCCTTAAAAGGATTCTGTCCCCAGAATCTCACCTAGGAGAATAATTGAGGATACTTTTCCAGCATATCGCTTTCCAACTCCCAAGTTGATTCTTCCACCTTGGGGTTTCTCCACAAAACTCTTACTATAGGAATTGTTTTATTCCTCAAAACCTTTTCTTTTCGATCTAGTATCTTGATAGGCTGCTCCACATAAGATAAATCTGGCTGAATCTCTATCGGCTCATATTCAATGACATGTTTAGAATCCAGATGGTATTTCTTAAGCATAGATACATGGAACACGTTATGGATATGTTGCATATGAGGCGGTAAAGCTAACTCGTAGGCGACTTTCCCGACTTTCTTCAATACCTCGAAAGGCCCAACAAATCTTGGACTTAATTTTCCTTTCTTGCCAAATCTTACTAACCCTTTCCACGGAGATACTTTCAACAGTACTTGCTCTCCTTCTTCGAATTCCATATTCTTTCTGGCCATATCAGCGTACTTCTTCTGTCGGTTCTGAGCTGTCACTAACTGTTTCTGAATAAGTTGGACTACTTCCTTGGTTTGCTGCACTAACTCAGGTCCGAGTATCTTTCGCTCGCCAACTTCTTCCCAGTATACTGGAGATCGACACTTTCGTCCATATAACGCTTCATACGGTGGCATACCGATACTAGCATGAAAGCTATTGTTGTATGAAAATTCCACTAACGGCAAGTGTTCATCCCAACTTCCTGCAAAATCCAATGCACAAACTCGGAGCATGTCTTCAATTGTCTGAATCGTTCTTTCACTCTGTCCGTCAGTCTGAGGATGGTATGCAGTACTCATCTTTAATTCGGTGCCCAAACATTCTTGAAAACTTCTCCAGAATCTCGAATTAAATCTTGGATCTCGATCTGAGACTATTGATACTGGAACTCCATGTCGCACCACAATTTCTTTTATGTACAGATGAACTAATTTGTCTAATGAAAACCTCTCATTTATCGGAAGAAAGTGTGCAGATTTTGTTAATCGATCAACAATTACCCAGATAGCATCATGATTAGCTCTCGTTCTTGGCAACCCAACCACAAAGTCCATCGCAATATGTTCCCATTTCCACTCGGGAATCTCTAATGGTTGTAGCATCCCACTTGGCCTTTGATGTTCTGCTTTTACTTTCTGACAGGTCAAACACTTACTTACCCATTCAGCAATATCTCTCTTCATATCCGGCCACCAGAAATTTCTTTTCAAGTCTCGATACATTTTCGTACTTCCTGGATGAATCGAATACTTTGAACTGTGGGCTTCCTGTAGGATCTCATTCTTCAACTCTGTCACATTGGGTATCCAAATACGTGAAGAAAATCTTAGTATCCCCTTGTCATCTACCTGTGTGCATATTTCCTCACCTGTTAACTTGTTCACATCTCCGCTCATGACTTCCTCCTGGCATCTGCGAATCTCTTCTAACAATTCTGGCTGAAACGTCATAGTGTACACCGTATCTGTACTACTTGCAGGCATACACACCTCTATCTCCAATCTTTCAAACTCTTTGTATAATTCCTCAGGCATCGTCAACATACTAATTTTCTCCTTCCTACTTAAAGCGTCCGCCACCACGTTCGCCTTTCCGGGATGATAGTTGATGGTACAATCATAATCCTTGAGTAATTCCAACCATCTTCTCTGTCTCATATTTAACTCTTTCTGGGTGAAAATATATTTTAAACTCTTGTGGTCCGTGTAAATTTCACACTTTTCCCCATACAGATAATGTCTCCAAATCTTCAAGGCGAAAACAATCGCGGCTAATTCTAAGTCATGAGTAGGATATTTCTGCTCGTGAGGTTTCAATTGTCTCGAAGCATAAGCAATTACCTTACCGTGCTGCATCAGTACACATCCCAAACCTTTGTGAGATGCATCACTGTAGATCACAAAATTTCCTTTTTCATCTGGAAGTGTCAATACAGGTGCAGTCACCAATCTCTTCTTCAATTCCTGGAAACTTTCTTCACACTTCTCATTCCACACAAACTTTTCATTCTTCCTTGTCAACTTTGTTAGTGGGGTGGCTATCTTCGCAAAGTCTTGAACAAATCTTCGATAATATCCCGCCAATCCTAAGAAACTTCGAACCTCTGTGGGTGTTTTAGGTCGGTCCCAATTCATCACGGCTTCAATTTTAGCAGGATCCACCTTAATCCCTTCACTGCTGATGACATGCCCTAAAAACTGCACTTCTTTCAGCCAAAACTCACATTTGGAAAATTTCGCATACAATTTCTCTTTCCTCAACGTTTCTAAGGCTATTCTCAAATGCCCTGCATGCTCTTCTTCGGTTTTCGAGTATATCAGAATATCATCTATAAACACAATCACAAACTTATCCAAATACTTCTTGAAGACTCTATTCATTAGGTCCATGAACGCTGCTGGTGCATTGGTTAGCCCAAAGGCCATCACCAAGAACTCGTAGTGCCCATATCTAGTCCGAAACGCTGTTTTTGGAACGTCTTCCGGTCTAATCTTTAATTGAAAATATCCTGACCGCAAATCAATCTTCGAGAAACAAGTTGCTCCTTTCAGTTGATCGAATAAATCATCAATTCTTGGCAAAGGGTATTTATTCTTAATGGTCAACTTATTTAGTTCCCGATAATCGATACACAGTCTCATACTTCCATCCTTCTTCTTTACAAATAATACCGGAGCTCCCCACGGCGATACACTAGGTCTAATAATACCTTTCTCCAGAAGATCTTGCAATTGAACTGCCAATTCCTTCATCTCTACAGGTGCCATTCGATAAGGAGCCTTTGACACGGGTTCAGTTCCGGGGGCTAAATCGATGGTAAATTCTATTTCTCTATCCGGAGGTAAACCGGGAAGTTCATCCGGAAAAACATCAAGAAATTCATTCACCACTGGAATTTCCTCTATTTTAGGCACCTCTTGACTAGTATCCATGACATAAGCCATATAGCCCTCGCATCCTTGCCTCAGCAACCTCTTTGTCTGAATGATCGTTAAAAATCTCCTATTTTGCCTCTGACCCCTAAAGGTAACCTCTACATTATCAGAGGGTTTAAGGATCACCTTCTTATTCTTACAATCAATTTGGGCATTATTTTCTGTTAACCAATCCATTCCTAAGATAACATCAAATTCACCTAACTGAAATGGTATCAAATTTGCGTAGAAACAATGCCCTGAAATATCAATCTTGCAACGTGGACACACTTGAGTCACCGGAATTCGTTCTGAATTAGCTATTTCTATAACGATAGCCTCACGTAATATGCATACCTCACAATTTAACTTTTGAACAAATTCTTTGGATATAAAGGATTTCGTAGCCCCGGAATCAATTAACACTTTAGCTTTGACAGAATTTACAGGGAGCGTACCTGCTACCACATCCGAATTCTTAATAGCTTCGTTCAGAGTCATGTTGAAAGTCCTCGCCACTGGTCTGATACTTGATGTTGGGGGTGCTTCAATTGCTTGCAGTATTGGGTTAGCCAGAACTGGAGGTTTCACTACAGGTACTTTACAGTCTTTCATTATATGCCCTGGCTTCCCACAACGGTGACACACAATTCCTGCCTTGCATTCCCGAGCATAATGACCTTTTTGATTACATTTGAAACACGTCACCTCCAACTTTGTACACACCCCCGGATGCCTCTTCCCACAAGTTTTGCATTCTGCCAAGGGTGGCCTAACCAATTTCTGTTGACTCGCATCTTGAATTCTATTTCCTTGGCCCCCATTCCCTGATCCCGGCTTCTTAGGGTTCCCATACTTTCCTGGCTGGAATCCTGGCTTTTTGTTTGGCACATTATGAGAACTGCCTTGCTCTTGTCGTTCCCCCATTGACCCAGCCTTTCTCTTCTTTCCTTCTTTTTCCTTGAAGTATAATTCGCTTTCTCCCTCAGCTATCATTGCCTTTTGCACCACTGCTGCATAAGTCTCCAACTCCAAGACTGCTAGTTTAGTACGAATCCACGGTTTCAATCCTTGTTGAAACCTCTTAGCCTTCTTCCTCTCCGTGTCCACATAGGCCGGAGCAAACCTAGCTAGTTCCGTAAACTTGGTTTCATATTCGGTCACCGACATTTTCCCTTGTTTCAGCTCCAAAAACTTCATCTCCATCTGGTCTTTCATATAGTCGGGGAAATACTTTTCCAAAAATAGCTCTGTGAACCTCTCCCAAGGAATCACCTCAGTAGCTTCCAACATCTTCACTGACTCCCACCAGTAAGTAGCTTCATTCTTCAACAAATAACTTACATATTCAGTTTGTTTGTCTGCTGGGACCCCCACCAGTGCAATGGCTTTTTCCATCTCTTTTAACCAAGACCTCGCCTCCACCGGGTCCGCTGTCCCTTTAAACTCAGGAGGTTTTACTGCCTGGAAAGACTTAAAAGTAACCACCGGAGGAACAGGTGGCTGCTGCTGCTGCTGCTGCTGCTGTTGTTGTTGCTGTTGTTGCTGCTGTTGCTGTTGTTGCTGTTGAGCCAACAACTGCTGCTGTAACTGCTGTTGTTGCTGTGCCAGAGTAGCAGTCTGTTGAACAAGAGTTTGTAATATCTGTGCTAAGGCAGGGTCCATCTGACCAACAGGGGGTGGATTAGCTTGCTCACCCTGTTCGGGGGTTCGGGTATTTTGTTTCTTCTTTTTGGGTGGCATATTTCTGAAATCAATGAACAATTATATTAAATTCAGGTTCAGAAAATAATATCTCAAAGGATCAAACTTAAACAAACAATGCATATATTGCTGAAGAGTAATTCAAGGTCTCCAACCAAAATTCCAATCAACAACTGATTCACAGGGCGCAATAGGATATCAATCCAAGGTTACACAAGGTATTCACAGACGTTCAGTAGGTACCATAAAGAAACAGTAGTCATAGTGCTAAGATCAACATAGTATCGAAAGTAAAAACAATGCTAAAAGGAAATGGTGCTGAAAGTAAATATGAAACGAGCAGTAAATAAGATGCTTAAGTAAATGACAGTATAAGGAAATTTAACACAGTTCTGCAAAAGTGATAATGATATATATAGATAGATCAGATACAAGCGTAAGAACAACGCTTCGATGAGGGTACAACATAATGCTAAAAGAGGAGACTGCTAGCATCTAGTCACAGTACAACAGATATATACAACAAAACTGGTCGCACTGCGAATCCTGACGTACTACTACTGCCATAACATGCCGCTAAATACCACATCATCATACTACCCTAATCATCACTGGTCATCATCGTCATCCGACTCTCCCCGCCAAGCTGATCCCAAAATGCTCTCCAGCTCTGCCGTCACCAGACCTAGGGTCACCTGCTGTGTCACAAATGCCGGCTCATCTCGGGATCTCATCCGTCCCCGCCTAATGACAACACGTCTAAGAGCTCGTACTCGCCTCCGGACATCCTCCAGCTCAGCCACCACTCTATCTCTATCTCTAGCCCGCTCCTCCTCCCCAGCCCTCATAGCCCTCCACTCTGCCATCTGCCCCAAGAGATAGTCCCTCTCTCGGGCCACTCGCTCGTACACATGGTATGGTACAGGCTGAGGAGTATACTGGTATGCTGGCCCATTCACTGAGCCCTGCGATCCCACGAACGGCTGCATAACCCCTGGGGAAATCTGCTGCGGTACAGAAGCCCCTCCTTCCGGATCCTCGTCCGGGTCTGAATCGGAACCAGAAGCAGGTGCCTGAAGTATACATATATATATATATATATAATTAGACTTCCTGTCTCTCACGAAACAATCCTAACCTTTCTTATAACTCTACCCCGACTCCCCACCTAATTGTTTCAGTGACTGTGACCTGTGGCTCTGATACCAACTTGTAACACCCTCACTTGCCAACAATAATATTATAAACTCTTATATTCAATTAAACATTAATATAGGAGAAATTTTAGAAATTTCGGCATGATGTAATCATAAACCGGACTAATCACCTGCTCAAGCAACTAAGTATAACTAAAACAGTCCACAAGCACAAGTTATACTAAACCATAAGAAAATAAAACCAAATCAACCCAGACCGCACACAGGTCACTGTATGAAACACTACTAATAATTATTACAACCCAGAACTGAATCAAATAATATACAACCCATTAAATATGATAATCTGCCTTCAAATACAGACATAATATAAACAAAGATATATGTCACTACCCAACCAACCACCTCGACCCTCTGACTGCCTCGGTGACTACCCCAACCAGACGGGCCACTTCTTCTAGACATCTCCTGGCTTAGCTGAGGAAACAGAATTAGCAAGCAAGTGAGCCAAAACGCTCAGCAAGTATATATGTATGAAATTAAAACATCAACAACTGATATGTCTGCCAGATTTTCGAGAATTAACAATTCAACAATATATATCTCAATTAGAGGTTCATCTTTTATCTGAATCATAGAATAGAAGCGGATTGGACTATTATGCATTTTATAAATAAAAACAATTATAAGGTTAGGCTGCTGATCAGTCACGCACTAACCCCGGACAAACGCACACAGCAATGTCCTTAATGGATCCACGGCACACATTGGCCTTAATAATCTCTGACCACGAATCTGGTCCGACCCTTACGGTCCACATTTTTAAAAACTAACAGTCCAATCCTATAACTAGACACCAGGTGTCGGAACAATCGACCACCTCAACTGCCAAACACCCTGGACACTTTCGTTCCAGGTCAACATCTCAAATCCCACCAAATAGAACAAGGTCGGGTAATTTCTGAATTAAATATCGACAAGTTCGATATGGCAAAAAGGGGTATTGACTTGAGTCAAGTCACAAAAAGGATTAACAAAAACAATATAGTCAACCTGGGGTATAACAATTGAATATTCAAAATTAATGGAAATTATCAAAGCAATTATATCAAGGATAAATCAATTACATAAGAATCAAGTTATGATAATCATAATTCGCTGGAAATATAAGTGAAGCGGTTTACTTGAAAGAGAGGTGGAACAATATGCTTGCAAGGGATATGGATGTAATCAATTCACTAAAAGAATCAACAATTCAGTAGAATCAATTTGGGGTATAACCATTAGGTATTCGCAATTTCAGGAAATTAACAGAACAATTATAGCAAGAGTAATTTAAATAAACATATGAATCAGGTTTTTATAATCATAACTCATTTGAAAGGTAATTGAAGCAATTTACTTGCCTTAAATAGAAAATCACAGAATCCGAAGCGTCTTTACGTCCTCAGCTTTAGCCTTTCCTTTATCCACAGAATCTACACATAATATAACACTATTTTAGAATCCTGTTTAATACTCGCTAATCAATATAAGCATTCCACTTAGTCTACCCCTGCGAATAGTTCCCTAATTTATGTTTATTTAATCGTATACTATCAATACATAAACTACAGACAAAAGTATTTAATCACATAGCCACATAAGCACATACCATATAGATTTTAAAATATGAAGCCCGACTCACGACTCGTATAAATTGTATAGTTATACATATTCGTCATCAAGAAATGATTTTAATAATTTAGAAAAATTTTGACGGCATCCCCTTTATACGGGGGACTGCCAGTCGGGATACAGCCGACACAACCAACGTAATCATCAATTAACAATTAAATCCATACTTCAAATAACGTTCCCAATTCACATTTCCAATTTACTGAAATCCCAATTCATTATAGATCGAATAATTAATACCAATTTGATAATAAGTTACAATTTATTACGTAAATATTAAATATTAAATATTAAATATTTTTGGCTCAGAAAATAATCATCATCGCCAATGTTATACCCTCGACTCAAATTAAATCACCGTCGAGGGGGCAAAATCCCGAGGGTACCCCGAATTAGGGTTTCCAACTCGAGACTCTACACTTACTAATTATTCGAATATTAACAATTTTTATCACGAAAATAATCAAATAAATTGCACAGAAAATTCCGAGTTTTGGAACCACAGTAATCGAACAATAGCCACAATAATCGAATCACACAGCAACATAATCGAACTAGGCAGCAAGAACACAACAAGCACAGGAATTTATAGAACCAAGTAACCGTATAACAACACAGAACAGGGGAGGGGAGTGATTTCAGCTTCGTAATTCAATCATCAATCAGGAACTCCACTACACACGCACACGGACTCACAGACACAACTCACACACACGAACTCACAGTCACACTCGCGGAGATACACACACCCAGTACGGGTCAAGAACAGGGGAGAGGGAACTCAGTAAAACACACACACTTCAACACCCGCTTATGATCTCACACACACACACACGGTCACGGTACTCACTCACACACAGCTCGTATGTATACACACACAACCACAGAGATACACACACATACAGTTTACCACTCACACACACGCGATTGCAGTAGGGGAGAACAGAGAAGAAGGGCTGGCATACCCACGAACACTGAATAGAGCCGAGGGAATTAATCGGAAAAAAAAAAACCCACCAGAGAGAGATGAGAACTGGTCGTCTAGAGAACTCGAGAGAGGAGACTGATGTTTATGCCCGGTTTTTGAAGAAATGAATTTAGGGATTTGGACTTAAAGGATTTGGGGGAAAAATGGGAAATAAAGTGAATTAAAGATTATACAATTCTGAAAAAAATAAAACCTTCCCTAAAATCGACATCAATTATAAAAATGGATAGGACATTAAATTTTAAAATTTTGAAATAAAGAATGTAAAATTACGATCACCCACATATTTTTAAAATATTTTTAGGATTTAAAACGAATTAAATACGAATTTTACAAGATTAAACCATTAAATTGGAAAATAATTCGTAAAATCAATTTAAAATCCTTGAAACCCAAAAACAATTCACCAAATATTTTTAAAAGCCATGTAAACTAATAAAATCAATAATGAAAAAGATTTCAGGATTTCTGCTAATCCCGAGAATTTTATAAAATTCAAAGAAGGTAATTATAACACAAATAGATAGGAAATAAATTCCCAAAAATATAATTAAAATAGTCGGGCTTACATAACACATATAAAATATCTATCTGACCTCCAATTATTACTCCACAGACACATCACCTCCACAACAATTATATACGCCACATAATTCATATTTAGTATAAAATAGATAACTTTTAATAATTAAATATTCTGAAATTTCTAAGGCGTTATATCTGATACCAATTGTTAGGTCCGTTAAGATTGTAGAAGGGGGGGTTGAATACAATCTATACCATTTTCTCAAAATTTATTCGTTAAATAATTTTGCCTTAAACGAATATTTTTGTGCGGAATAATATAACATAAATTTCAAGTTGAATATAACAATATATTAACTTGAGGGGTGTTACAAAATCAGTCCAAATGATTATCAAGTGATTAATAACTAATTAGAAAATTCAACATGAACTTTGCTAATTTAGTTAATAAAATCAAGATATCAATTTGTGAACTAGGAAACTTAATTCGCTAGTAGTACAAGAATCACAAGTAAACAAGTTCCAACGGATAGGATATTACAACTGAGATGAACTTGAATTTACAGAATTAAACTTGTAGGTGTTCTTGAGCTTGAGAGAGAGATATAGGCTGCTGTGTGAATTTGTTGTGTTTGGTTCGACTAACTCTTAATCTTCTGCATTCCTCTGCCTTATATACACAGCCATAGTCATATTACTTGGTTTAAACTGACAATCATTTTACATTAATATGACAATCGGTATGACTATCAAATCAATGTAATATGACTGTCCAGCTTAAATATAACTTTCGGTATAACTTAACTAGCCAATATGACATTCGGTATGACTTACCAAATGAATATAACATTCGGTATAACTTACCATTTGAATGAAATATGACTATCTCCATTTAACTGAATATGACTATCTCCATTTAACTGAATATGACTATCTCCATTTAACTGAATATGACTATCAGTATAACTATCAGTTTGATAGTTATATCATTCATATTTTTCAGCTTATAATTAATTAAATGACTTGAAAAAAATCATTTAACTAATTAATTCTTTTCCATATTAATTCTTATTTAATTAATCTAATAATCACTTTAACAAATATATTAATTCTGATAGAATTAATTTATTTATTAACTTAATTACTTGACTTAATCAATTAAAATAGAATTAATATAAATTCTTTAATAGTCAATACTCCGCTGAAAACCACGTAATTATAATAAGGAACATACACTGGCATGATGTTGACGTTCGATGTACTGTCTGGTTCATGAACGACTAACTCCAATCTCTGTTCTTCATCGTGACTTTTAACACTGTGGTCTTTTATACTCTTCACTCTCATCAATCATTCGGTACTGAAATTGTTTCTTGTCACTAATAGAAATCTCTGTCTTCGAAAATGAATCCACTTGTTTCAATGCTACCTTGAGGCCTGATCAGATATCTGAATCTTCTTCCAGTGTAAAACATCAAAACTATAGATTGACTTGTTGATTTTTCTTCTGACGGTTATCATCTTGTGAGATTCCTGTGACAGTTAATATTATTTACTTATTACAATCTAGTTTAATTGGATTAGGATCCTCGAACTACAAATAGGCTGAGTCATATGCCTTTCAATTATCGAAATCATATAAACAAGCGCATGCATCTAATTAGAAATCAGGACACTGAAGAATAGAACTTATAGTTGAGCAATTACTAACTTGAAGAATAGCTCAAAAACAGAAAATGTTAACCGCACACACACAAGAAAAATGCTCCTGCAAAATCATGTTCAAATTCAGAAGTCTACTCTATTAGAATGCTCAAATTAACCAATAATCCAAGAGTGCAAAGAAACAGATCTCACAAGTACTCACTATCAAGTATCAACTACTCACTATCTTACTATCTAACAACTACAAGTACAATAATCTGCAAGCTCAAAACTACGCAATCTCGAATACATGAAAATTACAGTGCTGCATGCTTAAAACACAGTTCATAATATTAAAGTACTGGAACAATCAATTTCACAAGTACAATACAGGACTCACAAATAAATACACTGACTCACCAATTAATGCACAAAAATGAAACAAAAAAATTTAAGGTTTTTCAATTTTCAATTTATATGAAACCAAAAAGAAGAATTAACAAGAATTACAAGTAATAAAAACTAAAAACAAGAAACTGGAAACATATATATTCACCCAAAAACAAGAAACAGAGAGAAAAAGCAAAACAAGAAAGAAAAACAAGAACTTGCCGAGACCCAAAACAAGAAAAGTAAGAAAAAGATACATGCAAAAAGAAAACAAGTAATTAACACAAAAACTTACTAATTGAAGATGACCCAAGTAAAAAGAGCAACAAATCTGCAAAAAAAATTGTTCAATTAAAAAAAAATCGAGCTTAATTCGAACTATTAATCGGAAAATGACTTACGATTCGAGCTTCTTCTTCTCTTAAATTCGAGCTTCCTCTTCTCTATTTCGATTTAGAGATTGACAGAGAGAGGGTCGTGAGAGTGAGAGAGAGAGAGAGAGAGAGAGAGAGAGAGAGAGAGATAGAGAGAGATGAGTGAGAGAGAGATGAGTGTGTGTGTGTGTGAGAGACGGAGAGATGAGTGAGAGAGATGAGTGAGAGAGAGAGAGACGAGTGAGAGAGAGAGAGAGAGATGAATGAGTGCTGTGTAGAGAGAAATTAGGGGAAAGTATGACTAAGGCGGGATACTAAATTAGGGTAATGTTACTTAGGCGGGATTATAAAATTTTCTAAGGCAAATGTTTTATGAGAAAATGGGGGGAAAATGACTCAGCATGTTTTTTTTTATTCCGGGAAAAAAGGTTTAGACATCGTTTATTTAAGCAACCGATGTCCAGAAATCTGTTTAACATCGCTTTTTAAATAACTGATGTTAAAAACGCTTTTAACATCGGTGGCTTTTCAAAGCGTTGTTAAAGGCCCGATGTCTAATCCATATTTTCTTGTAGTGAATGCTTGAAAGAAAGGCAAGCATTTATCCCCAGACTTGGAGATGAATCTCCCTAGGGTTGTAACTCGGCCCGTCAACTTCTGTACATCTCGTATAGAGCGAGGTGGTTCTATGTCCAAGATCGCTTTGATCTTATCAGGGATTGGCCTCAATGCCTCTTTTTGAAACCATCAGACCCAGAAACTTCCCTGATCCAATACCAAAAGCATACTTGGTTGGAACATCATCTTATGGTGCCTCAGCACTTCGAATGCCTCTCTGAGGTGCTTAATATGATCTGCCTTGATCAGGCTTTTGAATAACATGTCATCAACATAGACCTCCATAGTTTTTCCAATCAGATGGGCGAATATCTTATTCACCAGTTGTTAGTAAGTAGCTCCTGCATTCTTTAGACCAAAAGCCATAACAAGATAGTAGAAAACACCAAAGTCAGTTATGAAAGATACCTTTGGGATGTCATCCTTGTGCATCTTAATCTGATTGCGGCCACTGAATCCATCCATGAAGCTCAACATTTCATGTCCAGTTGTAGCATCTATCAATGTGTCTATCCTTGGCCGGGGAAAACAATCCTTCCGGCATGCATCATTTAAATCAGTGAAGTATATACACATCCTCCACTTTCCATTTGTTTTCTTGACCATCACAAGGTTAGCCAACCACTCGGGGAACTGATCTCCTCAATAAAACCAGCTTTTAAGAGCTTGTCAACCTCTTGCTTGATGGCATCTTGCCTTTCAGGAGAAAAATTTCTCTTCTTCTACTTTATTGTCTTTCGCTCAGGATCGACATTCAACCTGTGAGTTATAAGTTGGGGATCAATCCCTGGCATATTGGTTGCTGTCCAAGCAAACACATCACTATTCTCTTGCATAAATGCTATCAACTTGCCCTTCAAGGGTTCCTTCAGAGAAGCTCTTATGTAAGTAACTTTCTCAAGATCGCTTGGCCATCATGGCTTCAATGTTTGTCTTTTATCCCGGGTCCTTCAAGGACTTAAACTCTTATTTGGTTGTGTTATAACCTAACTCTCGACCCTTCAGGGTTTTACTTATGCGTTTGTTTGTTTCCATTCGTGTATTCTTTTATTTTCAGTACTTGGTCATCTTTGACTTACACACATCAGGTGCTTGGTACATAAATAGAATCACACAATCAATGAATGGAAATCAAACTTGAATTTATAACTTGAAACGGGTTCAACCCTTACATAGAGGACTACTGTCCTACTCTGAGGAACATGCTCTGCAATAGTTTCAATGAACCTTATTTCTACTACTATTAGATAAATATGAAGCTAAGTCCTACTAGGATAAATTGAGCCCATCGGGGCTTTGCAAGACTAGGCCTGCACCACTTGATTTTGTTTTTGATGCTCTATCAAAATAGAGCACCCACCATTCCTTCTGGTCTCCTCATTCTTGTTCTGAAGTTCACTTCCTGCTTGGGGTACTACCTCCTGCCCCCCAACTTCTTGGTTGCCAATGGTACATTCAACCATGAAGTCAGTTAACGCCTTAGCCTCAATGGCTGTCTGAGGCTTCTGTGTGATGTCCTCTACTGGCCTTTCTTGGTGTTCCTTACCACTGCGAACATCCATGTCTTCAATCGGAAGGACCTGCCCCCCGACTCTATCAGGCCCTAATGCGGATACGTAACAACTTCTTGCCATCTTTCTGATCACCCTTTTGTTCTCCAACACTATTCCTGGTCGGAAACTTAATCTTCATGTGACATGTAGAGGCAACAGCCTTGAATGCGTGAAGTCCAGTCCTCCCAAGGATTGCGTTATAAGTTGAGGATACCTTAATCACAAGAAAATTCAGCATCTGAGTAGCTTCCTTAGTTTCTTGTCCGATTGTCATGGGTAACTGAATAGTCCCTTCAACCTTGGACTCAACTCCATTAAACCCGTAGATTGGCATGTTGGTCGGGGTCAACTGAGAGTCAGTGTACCCCATCTTTACAAATGCATCATGAAACAAAATATCAACAGAAGCTCCATTGTCTATCAAGACTCGCTTCACCTCCGAATTTCCAATAACAGGGGTTATGACCAACGGGTCATCATGGGGGAACTTCACCCCTTCGAGGTCTGAATCATCAAATCAAATTGCTATTTCAGTCCTAGCACGTTTCGGGGCTTCTCCCACGATGTGCATCACTTCTCTAGCATATGCCTTTAGAGAGTTTTGAGTCGTACCGGTCGCCGTTGGGCCTCCCCAAATCATGTTAATAACTGGCCCTCGGGGCTGTGGATTATGATCATGATCGTTATCTCTTCTGTCATTGTCTCTTCTATCATAGTCCCTTCTTTGGGTTCCACGATCATCACCCTTCGTGAACTTGCTCAGCTTCCCTTTTCGGATCAAGAACTCAATCTCATCCTTCAACTGTCTACAATCATCTGTATCATGCCCCACATCACGGTGGTACCTACAGTACTGCTCATTGTTTCTTTTTGCGGGATCACCCCTAAGTGGCTTCGGCCTTCGAAAGTCTTTATCCTTCTCAATATCCAATAAGATCTGACTCCTAAGAGCGTTCAGCCTTGCATAATCAGAAAATCTCGGTCCCAAACCTTTCTTTGGCGGTGACTCAGAGTCTTTTCTAGTCCGGGGATACTTGTCCCTAGCGTTGTACTCTTGCTCTTGCTTTCGTTTCTTTGAGTCGTTGGAAACCTTGCCATTGCCTCCTGCGGCTTCCTTCTTCATGCTGTCCTCAGCCTTGATATACTTGTCGGCCCTTCGTTGGAGCTCGGCCATGTTTTCAGGAGGATGTTTTGCCAAAGACCTTTTAAAGAAGAGATCAGTGGTTCCGTGTTCCAGGGCTACCATGGCCACCTTATTTTCCAGATCAGTAATATTCAACGTCTCCTTGGTGAATCGCCTGAGATAATCTCTCAAATTTTCATTCTTCCCCTGCACCACATACATGAGACATGCAGAACTTTTTTCATGAACTCTCCCACTAATGAACTGACTGATAAAGGCAGTGCTCAACTCCTTAAAAGAGCCAATTGAGTTTGCAGGTAGGTGGCTATACCACCTTTGAGCCATGCCCGACAAGGTTTGAGGAAATGCCCTACACTTTAAGGCGTCACTCGCTGGCTGCAGTAGCAGTGCGTTTGAGAATGTCCTGACATGGTTTGCGGGGTAGCCCGTTCTATCATAAGCCTTAATTGTCCGCATCTTGAACTTCTTTGAAATGCGGGCATTCATCACCTCCTCAGTAAACGGGGGTGTGGGATCATCAGGATCCCGAAGTGGCAGCAGATCCTTGGGGTTGCTTCTGGGGATCTCCACCCTTGTCGATTTTTCAGTTGGGGGATCGGCCCTTCTCTGTCTCCTTGAAGGCCTCTCCAGATTTATAATGGGAATCCTCCCTGTGGTTGGAGGAGGCTGAGTTTGATTCAATCTAGCTTGCTCTCTCGCCATATCGTCCTTCAACTTTAAGATCTCAGCCTCATAAGCCTTGATCCTCTTAGCAGTTGTCAAGGGGGGTCCATCATGGATACTTCGTGTCCTCCTTAGAGGTTTTTTGCTAGCACGCCGCCTCCTCGGGGCTTCATCTCGATCATCATCCTCAGATGATGATGAATCATCAGTATAGGGACCGGAGTATTCATCATACTCTCGATCTCGGATCTGTAAGGCATGACCACTTGGTCCAGGTTCTCTTTATCGAGGGGGATAATTGGGCAGCCCATACATCGGGTTGGTATTCAAGGGGAGATCCGTAGTGTGGATCTGTATCCCCAGGGGTAGTTTACGATTAACATTACCAAGAGGAGAAACCACCATCTGAAGAGGGTTAGCTTCTTGGTTTGGATGGACAATCACGGGTAGAGTTCCCTCAACATGGGGAATCGTCCCTGGGGGTTGAATGACTAGAGGTTGAAAAATTGCCCCTGTTGATGGGGGTAATTGTCCTTCTTTGGTTGTGATAAGCGGATCAGAAGTGGCAGGTGGAGCAGAGCTAAGGGGTATAGCCTCAGTCGAGGTTGATGTTGTTCTTCGTGTTTGAACCATGGTTGATGTTGTTGTCCGAGAGACGGCACCAAATGTTGTGGAATAAAAACTAGGTTACGAATATTGCGGCTAGGGTTTGTGTGTATTTAATGCAAAAGGGGTTGGTGAGCTTCAAGCTTTAATGGCTGTTTCCATGTTCGAGACTAATCGGTCCTCACAGAGTGCCTACGTATCTCGTATTGAGAATCAAGCCAAGACGTAGTTCTGAGAATGAGGGGTCAGACCCTTTATATAGGCTGAGAAGCCTTAGAATTATGGTAGGATTTGGATACTTGGTGGGCAAGCCACCACCTTGAGGAAGGTTCTAGACTCCTTCCTTGTAGGAGTCTGTTTCCTTATCGAATTGGGTGCCTTGGAGGCTAAGTTTGGTAGGAGTAGTATCCTTATCTGATTCTTATTGCTGAGCTGTTTATATCCCTTAATATTAATTACGAAATTAATATTGAAAATATGGGTTTGGGCCCCACTAATGGACCCCACGTTTTGACCATGCTGGGTCTAATTAATGCAACATTAAATGTGTCTTTAGGGCTTACTTTTAGCCCATATCATACGGATAAAGTCTAAATAAAAATCCAATTTCAAAAAATAAAAATAAAAATAAAAATTGAAATAATTATAATTACTTTTAAAGAATCCAAAAAAATAATATTCCAATAATAATAATAAAAAAATCTAGCATGGCGCTACCTTTAAAAAAATTTATGAAATATTTTTAAATAAAGTTAAGTATCTATAAAATCCTATTTACATTATAATAAAAATGTGTTTGGACCATTTGCATGGACCATTTATGTATTATATAAATTTACAATATGGTATACATTTAATTGTGGGCCTGATAATCCATCAAATTTTAAAAAGTCCACAAAACTAAAAGAATCTAGATTGTTCTAGAATACTAGTAAATAACACGTGCATGTGTAAACAGGTTGTGATAAAATGTTGAGTTAACATAACAAAGGATAAACGAATATTTGTCTCAACAAAAAAAGGGTCATTTGTTTAGCTAGCCTCAAACACCCAATTTTATTCCCCTCCAAACACAGCGGCAACTCCACTCAGTGGATACAGTCCCAGAGCTCTAATAATTAGTTAGCATCGAGATTTAAAAGTAAAATTTTACTCTTTTTAATTTAAAGTAGTGCCTTTAGTTATCTGTCCTTTAGGTATCTACCTTTAATTTCTGAGAGATAAGTTTGTAAGGTTTAATCTGGGAAGTAGATTACTCTACAGGACATAGCATGCAGATATATCGATAGAAAGATTTGGAAGACTAAATGTAGGATTAATCCCTCTTTATTTCCTCGGGCAGTTAAAAAGGGTAGTAATTATATTAGCGTGTTCTCGAGGAGTTTGGGGATATATACATGCTAAGCCAGTCAGTTCTCATCATTTTTACTGAGGAGTTCAAATCTTTCATTAGAGTTTCTATGGAGAAGGGTTGGGATTATCCTCTTGAGGGCTTTGTCAAAGTTAATGTTCACTCGTTTACGCTTAATGAGCCTTTTTCTAATGGTAATGACTCTGACATTGTGATACATGCTAATTTTATGTACTTTTTATATCATGTTATCTCTCATTTATCCTTAGTTTGTAATAATTTTGTCCTTGATTAGCATGTTAGTAGCATTTTAATTTGGATTGAATGCTAAGATGTTTTTTTTATGTTTATAGGATAATTTTGGAAGCAAAAGGAGCCTGATTTCACATATTCAAGAGACCGTAGATTAGACCTGGACGAGCAATGAGGAAATAAGAATTGTCACAAAAATATGGAAAGTGATATATTCTTAAAGCAGGAATCCCGGTTGGAATTAATATAATTTTTGTGAAGCGAAAGGAGTCCGGTTCCAGGCCCTCAATATACCGCAGCTTAGGACTTAAGGATTTATTTATATTAATAAATATTTAATTTATTTAGAAAATTATATTTATAAGTATCTAATAATATTAGATATTTATTTTTATAATTTTTGGATTTAATTAATTATTTATTAATTAAAGATTATAAGATGTGCGGGTTAAAAGCATTTCTACGGAACCCTTTCATATAGGACGAAACAGGCCGCGGTAATGTTGAAATGTTAGCAGGTCACTTTCATTTATAAAGTGAAAGAATCATTCAAAGGAATTGTAAACTGTCGGCCAATTTCTTTGTCTTTTCACTCGCCACCGCGCGCGTGAGGCGCACGCGCCCCCGAACCAAACCAAATTAACAGCCGCGTGCAGCTCAATTCCACTTCCCGCGTCTGGTCTTCACTCGCCGGTTCATGAGTGTATTTTCAGTGCTATTTTAGTGGTGGCTTTCGGCCGAATTAATTATTGTAGTGGTGTGCTAAAATTTGCTATAAATAGGTATGTAATTTATAGGTTTTAGGTATCAATCTCTGTACTGAATATTCAGTTCTATTTCCTATTGTTTTTCTCAGCTTCCCTTCTAAATCTATTATATATATAATACGCCAACTGAAGATAAAAAATTTGAGAATTTTTAATGCACCTGAAATGTCATTATTACCCCTTAGTGTTTTCCTCCAAACAGATGTATAATAGTATGTTTTTCTCCAAACAGATGGCCGGCATACCACTTCATATCTTTGTCCGTGAAGCTGCCGGTGCGGCGTCCATGCCGATCTAGAGGACGCAGGCGGAGCCCAGTTGGTAACACCGTTGCGGCGAACAAAATACTCCTACGAATTAAGCGGCCGAGGTCTGTTTCCTCTCTTTTGTTTTCGAAGGCCCGGGTAAATTAAACAACCAACCTCCCTTCATTGGGTCTCAAACATTGAATGTACATCACAGTTTTCTTTACACGATTAGATTAAACTCATTTGCTAATTGAATTACCAGCTCCTAGACACAGGATGGATGAGGGCATATATACATAATCCAATGTTATTTAAGGAAAGAACAACCTATAATTTGGGATGGAAATATACTGACTTTAGTGATGCTCCATCCACCTCTCGCTACAAGGTAAAATATAAAGTAGAGCTCAATCTGTTTGTACTGCAGTCATCTCAAGCCACAGTCCCTGCCAGGCTCCTATTTACACAATCCCATACATTTAATCTGTTATTCATACAAGTAATATATAAACATTAATATAACAGTTCATTTATAAGTGTTCTATATATTTCTGAATATATAAATGTTGATAACTTTAGATGTTTAATTTAATATGTCGATATTTCGGAACTTGTTACGTTATCTCAGCCAAGTGTTTTTCGTTATATTCTGTGGTTCATATACCTTTGTATTTATTATTTGCCATAGGCCAGTAGCTCCTTCAGACCCCGTCGACTAAACAATTTTGTGGCTTACAGTTATAATTTCATTAAGACCTATGCATGCAAAAGAAGCTTTATTTTAAACCGTACTACTGCATAAATTCGTAGAATGTCTCAGCTTCAACGTTTTAAAGTTTCAGTATCATAACCTAAATAAATAATAAGAAAGTATTTCCACAAATTTGCTAAATAAAACAAAAAATACCAACTGTCTACCTGCTGATGCATCTGCTGGGTATTTCCATTTCTTCTTTGACCCATCCTCTGTCCTGACGGTCCTTGCCTTTGGAATTGCTATGGTGGCAGAACAAAATTTGGGGGAACACCGGCACGAATTTCAGGCACCAGGTGCTGCTGAAAACCATACCCAGCAAGTCGAGGGGGCATCAAGCCAGGGGTACCTTGGCCATAATAAAGAGGGTGCTGAGGAAGTCTAAGTGCCCCAGGATGGAACCCAGGCAACTATTTATACCAAACAAGCATATTTCTTCTAATTAATTCAATAATTCTTAAAAATCTCAAAGCAGAACTTGCAAAATGTGTAAATTGTGGAGAAATTCTTTTGAGCAAGTTCTGTGGGGATCTAAAATACCACATAATAGCAAAACCAAGAGGACAGAAACTTTTAGCATAACACATTGTGAACATTATAGAGCTTAATACTTTCTAATTTACATATTAATAGTTATCCAGAAGAAAAAAATATCGCTATTCTAATTTCTACAACATAAGCCCTGCTCTAGAAACCAACATATTTAATATTGCATCACTAAGCATCTCTACCAGTTTCACCCCACTACTATAAATTTGAAAGTTATTTATTTTTCGAAATAAGTTTGCAAATTTATGTTACAGAATGAAATGGAAACTCGAGTGCCATGGTCTTCGCCCTTCTTTAATTTTGTTGGAGGAAACACAATAGTTCAGATAAGCAATAGGAATTGTAAATGTATAAACAAGTTAATCAGTTATTAACCTATGAATACTTATTTTTTGGCGTAGTTCTTTATATGCATCGGTGATAGAATCCCCCCTCTCCCTCCACACTTCCGCGTAATTCCATGTTTGGAGTTTATACAATGCTAAAATCTCATTATCAAGGCAGCTAGATATCTGACTTGCTGGTATAACATTGGTCAACACATTCCCATGTCTTTGCTTCTGTATATACAAATATCACTATGAGCAGACAGTGATTAAGAGGTTTGAGTTTAAGGTCATGAATGTTGAGGAAAATGCTATTCCTGAGCATCTGTTATCCTTGACTTTAAGGATGAAAGAAGGGTTTTATGTTAGTGTCAAAGAAAGGCTCGTGGAGGCCTAATCCGTAACTTACATTAGGCGTTTGTTTAAATGTGAAATACTCTGGGCTATATAGTACAGACCTGGTCATTCCTTCCTTTTCTTTTCTTTTTTTTTTTTGCTGACAATCCGGATGATTTGTAGTACCTTAACTGATGGTTTCCTGAGTTTTTAAACTGAATCTGATTTGTATTTGGTATTGATCCTCACTTTCCCTTTATAGTTTATATACGTATTAGTTGCATTTGCATCCAGTGTTTATGGATTATGATATGATAATTGCCGTCCGTCATAACTAGACGAGTACATACGTTTGTCTCTGTGTTGTAGAAATACAAATTGGTCTAAACAGATATATAAGTGATGAATATGAAATCGTGGGAAATTATAAAGAATATGTGATATAAATTAAACAACATTGTGTACTTACAATCAGAGGAAACGTTCTTAGAAGGTCATATGTAACATTACTTAATTCTTGAGTATTGTTCAGTTAGATAACGGATGGACCCATAGAACTCACGTAGAAAACCTTCCCGAAAGTCTTGATATAATAAGTAGATATGTACAGGTACGTGATCATAGAATCATTTTAGTATGTAGACTACCAAAGTTATAACCAAACAACTACACTGCAGTGTTAAACGTGGAAAACTAAACTTCAACAATTTCAACAAAGATCAACATACCTCTCGTAATCCAACATTACTTTTTATATAAGTATGATATTGCCCGATTTGCAATTATTCTCTGAAAATATTTCTAGACATCTCTCGAGATCCCTCAGACCCTCCTATTAACATATATAGTAATTAGCTAGGCAAATTAAGGTAGAATACTTGTTACTCGATGCGTTAGGTTCAGCCGTAACAATATAATACCAATGGCAGAGTTAATTTTGACGCTTTTACGGTTTTAAATTACATAAATACATATATGTACGGATACAATTTCTTTCAGCATGCATTAGGAGGAAAAAACCCATGGAAATTTGTAAGCCAACTTTCTAAGACATTAAACGTGGAAGTGCTTAAATAATTAGTAATATTTGAATTTCTCTACCTAACATTCAGTAGAGGCAGGTTGTTCAGTGCTTGTGTCACTATATATACCAAGTACAGAAACCTATACCATTATAGCTCGCAAATTATCAAAACACAGCTACATTGTATCAAAAAAAAAACCCTCCTTTCCAACTGTAAAATAAACATCTACACTCAAATGAACTTTCACACTAATAAACCCCAAAACACATTCACTAAAAGGCACAAAAAAACAAAACCATCATATAGCACAAATAAAACACAAAAAATTAACAAGAACAAGTCTGTATACATATCTATATACATATATATATATATATACAAAGCAGAGGACTTTACGAGCAGCATATTGAAGCGGAAGCTTACTTGGCACATACATGGGCTTCACCTTACTGACCTCATTGCTTGAAATTTGACGACCCCTCAATTGAGAACAAACGAAACCCAGGTCCGCAAACGCCGTCGTTTCCAGGAATGGTGAAATGGGTTGTCTTACAGATGATGAAAGGTAAGCTCTTCAGCTCAAGCTGCCTACTGTTGAACAAGCCAGGACTGTGGCCATTTCTTCTTAGCTTCTTCTATTCAATCCTTAGAGTAAAACAGGATAACTGGGAAATATTATTATCTTTGTATTTTATATTATTTTTAACCTTTTTCCCGTAACTATCCAAAACGATAAATTTTTCCTTACAAAAAAAAATTGTATAACACAACATCTATGCATGAACCAACTTATTTCTAAAAAACATTTCAACAACCAAATCAATCAAATGTAATTGTTCCAACAACATGTGCAATTCTATGCAACCTGTTGGGCATTCAAATATAAATCCAAGTTAATTTATTTGTACATCGTATTTCTGTAAATAAGTTGATATTTTTACAAAAAAAAAAAATCCCTTTGGGAAAAAAAATTCCTAAGTATTTAGGAGAAATAGCCAAATCATAAAAAACCTTAAATTATAATTACTATAAATTAATCGATTACCTTTTTCACCTAGAACATGTTAGTTTTTAAATTTTCTCTAACTAAATCCTCTTTTTTTCTAATCATATGGGTTTATTCACTCAATTTACCCCTGTGTAGGTCCAAAATATATAGATTTAGTTTAAACTGAAAAACATAATTACCTCAATAGTTATCGGCACATGGATTCAATTACCCAAATGAACATAATTTCCTCAAATTCTCTTTTCACATAACAGAGCAATGGCCCCTTCATCCCATTTCCAAATATTTAACGCTACAATTGTGATTTCATAGGGGATTTATTACCTCAAATTACTTGTGTTCATCTATTACGGACCATTGCAGTAATGAAATCGCGGTCGGGTTTGCGTCACATATTACCTTTTGGTTTGAGTCACTTTGAGATCCCTACATTGCTTGCATTTTCTATTCAAATATCATAGGATAGTGCGTACCACACTCATCATTTTACAACTTCATACTTAATCACAAACTATTCCCTGTTCCTACATACCCTCCCACCGTTTACATCTTATTCCACAAAATTTAACTGCATTCAAAAGGATCCTAAATGCATCGATCTTCACAACATTTTACGTCTGATTTGAGCTATTGCAACCATACATATGAGCTATAACAACCTCGGGCCAACTCTCCCTTCAACGACTCGAACCTAACAAAAAATTGCTAGAGCATGTCCCGTGCCTCGCACGGGTTCTCATGCTAGTTTTAGTTTTAAATTCAAACACTTAAATTTCTGCAAGTTTTATTTTGGTGGGAGAGCAAGGATAGAGAGGAGTTACTCCAAGCTTGTGAAATTCTTAAAGTTGTAATTTCTTCCCTCTACACTCTTTTAATTTATGATTGTACTCATTAATATATGCTTATTTTCTTTATTTAGCATGAGTAGCTAATTCTATAATCCGAGAATTAGGGAGTATTCATTGGTGATATATGCTTGTTTAATTACGATAATAATTCTATATTTTTTTTCTAATCTATCATTGAGGGCTTAACCCAATTAAGAGAGTAGCTAACCTTTAATTGTATTTATAGGAATTATGATAAATCGGGAGATGAGTCTTAATTCTTGTTCATGATTTGATAGACATAGTTCAATTATTTAATCGGGAGATTAATAAGAGGACTATGAAACTTATAATTCTTGGATTTTAAAAATCTATAATTGTATTTTGATTGATCATGGGAGTGACTTTTGAGATATAATTGTAGACATTATTTTGTATCTCGCGAGAGAACATTATAAAGGTTAGAAGAATTGTTTTTAGCAAAAATATGAGAAACATAAATATCGCATTAGAACAACATTATTGAACCAATTGAAGAAACCTAGTTCTTTGGTTACTTTTCTTATCAATAAAATTTAGTTTTATTTGTTTATAATTAGTTTATTCAAACACACCAATTATTTTCTACACTTCTAGATTGTAAGGAATTAAAACTTAAACTTGTATTAACAGTCCTTCCCTGCGAACGAACTTCACAAAAATAACTTCAACACATTGGTATTGTGGTAAGGGATGATGAGGGAGTTATCATCAAAATGATCTCTGGTTCGATACAAGACCTCTTTCATTAGAGTTTCTATGGAGACGGGTTGGGATTATCCTCTTGAGGGCTTTGTCAAAGTTAATGTTCACTCGTTTACGCTTAATGAGCCTTTGCCTAATGGTAATGACTCTGACATTGGTATTGTGATAAGGGATGACGAGGGAGTTATCATTAAAATGATCTCTGGTTCGAAACAAGACCTCACTGCCAGGGTTAATAAACTCTGGGGTTTGCTTGCTGGTCTTCGTACTGTTTTCTTTGAAGCCCTCAACAAGGTTAAACTGGAAGTTGACAAAGCTGAAGCTTTGAAGGAATGAGAGGATTGTCCCACGTTCCTAGACCCGAATCACTCAATGGTTATTCAACAACTAGAGTAGGGGAAAAAAGACAAGAAGTTGAAGCTATTACTCAAAGTTTGTGAAGAAAGCCATAATAGGTTGGCTCAGTATCTGGCGTTGGATGGTGCAAGAGACAGGACTAGGTTGGTGATCTTGGTGGTCTTTAGGAGATCTTTTGGTCGTGTTAAGGAATTGTGGAGGATGAATATGGGTCTGGGCTCTGCTGCAGGGATTTTTGATGAGTTTTCGGAGGAGGAATATAGCAACATGCAGGAACATGAGATCAACAATGTGGATGGGGAGATGGGTGTTGGTTTTGCTAATGTTTTTGAAGATGAAGAGGGTGCTTGGTTGACCCATGATATGCATATTTCGGGTAACAACAATGTTCAAGTGGTGATTGGTAGCAGGGAGGGAAGATGTATTGGGTGTTGTCAATGGAGTTGCTGGTCAGTTTGAAGCAGTTGGCAATAGAGGTGTTGGAATCAAAACAGACCACAGTGAATTAAACAATGCAAGAACACAAAGAAACTGAGACAAGCTCTTTTGTAATATAACTCAGAAAGAAAAGTTCTGTGGTGCCAGCACAAGAACGAGTACAAACTGTATAAATAGACTGGAAACGCAGAGAGTGGATGCTAAAAAATAGCAACTTCTCCCACGTCTGCCTCCTACTACTATTCAACTACTAACATAAACAAAACACAACAATACTCTCCTAGAATGTCTCCACTATTTCTACGACTTATTCAAACCAATTTCTCTTCCTACGTTAATAAGACAGCAACATGAAACATGGGCACAAGCCCAACAGCAAATTAGATCCATTAGTTTAGATTAAGCCCAACATTCACCCCCTTAATCTAAACTTGACTACTATGCCCTTCTGGAAAACCCTTTTGCCCATCTGGCAACCAGTTCAGCAGCCCGTGTGGCTTACGTTTTTGTCCGTTTGACACTACTAACAGACCCGTCTGGCAATACTTATTCATCAGCCCGTTTGGCTCCATTAACTTACCCTTTTGGCTTAATCTTCTTTGCCCATTTGGCTAAGCCCTTATGGCTTCACCCCTTTACCCGTATGACATTACTAATAATAAAGATGGTTCCTCATCCTCCATGACTGCCATGTTCGCCTGCAGTTGCTTCTCAAGTTCCCGTCATGGTTGGCTGCATTCTGAAGCATAATGGCCCATGGTGTTACAGTTGTAGCATTTTATCTTTCTTTTGTCACGAAACGTGCCACTTCGGGTTCTTTGATTCTGAGACGTCAAGAGGAGTTGGCTATCTACACTGTCAGACCTGCCCTTCATTCTCTCCTCATGAGCTTTGAGACGTCCCACCAATTCCTCGACTGTCATTGCTTTGATATCTCCAAATTGCTCAATGTTTGAAGCTATCTGGAGGAATTTATCAGGGACAGCTCGAAGGATCTTTCTCACAACAGTTGCCTCTTCCATTGTCTCACCAAGAACGCGTATATTATTCACAATGCTACTCAGTTTCATGCAGAATTCGTCTATCTTCTCTGAGTCCTTCATGGTAAGAGACTCGAATTCTCCCTTCAATATCTGTATCTTCGCCTCCTGGACACGCTCTACACCCATACACATCATCTTGATTGCCTCCCAAGCCTCCTTAGTCGTTTCTTTCTCAGCTATGGCCAGTAGAATGTCCTCTGGCACTCCCTGGTAGATTGCTGCAAGAGCCATCTGCATTGTTCTTTCTTCCACAGCCACTCTAGGATTCTTTTGCTCGATGGCTCCCCAGACTCCTTGTGCCTTCATGAATACCTTCATCTTGAGAGACCATGCTGTGTAGTTGCTATCCGTTAGCATAGGATAGATCAAGCCCATAACTCCTTCCTTCGTCTTTGGTGCTTCCATGGCTTCTATTTGTTTGTTTGGGTTGGTAATTCGGCAAAACAATGGCCTATAAACCTGAGTGCTCTGATACCAAGTGTTGGAATCAAAACAGACCACAGTAAATTAAACAATGCAAGAACACAAAGAAACTGAGACAAGCTCTTTTGTAATATAACTCAGAAAGAAAAGTTCTGTGGTGCCAGCACAAGAACGAGTACAAACTGTATAAATAGACTGGAAACGCAGAGAGTGGATGCTAAAAAACAACAACTTCTCCAACGTCTGCCTCCTACTACTATTCAACTACTAACATAAACAAAACACAACAATACTCTCCTAGAATGTCTCCACTATTTCTACGACTTATTCAAACCAATTTCTCTTCCTACGTTAATAAGACAGCAACATGAAACATGGGCACAAGCCCAACAGCAAACTAGATCCATTAGTTTAGATTAAGCCCAACAAGAGGTGTGGTTCCTGAGGTAAGTGTCCAAGCAAGGGTGGGAGGAGAAGGGTCGTAAATGCAGGAGGACTAATGTGTTTGTTACATTTTGTTCCGTTCCTGGCTTCCGTTCTTGTCTCTTGTTCTAGTTTTATTTTAACTTTAGTTTATTTAAGTTTCAATCAGTGTTGCTGTTTCTAAGAAGAACTTTTGTTAAGTTGTGGAAAGGGAAATCTTGGCCCATGTTCGTGTAAGGGTTAGATTGTGTGGTTGTAAAGCTTGGTCTTTTATAATATTATTCAGATTACCAAAAAAAAAAAAACAAAGTTCAAGGGTCATAACTTAATTTAGGGGCAAGTTCACTTTGAATAGTAAAATTTTCTTTTAAATTTAAAATATGTACTTAATTTAAATTATAGATAATTTATTGAAATATTATGACATTTATTCAGAATTTTAAAATATTATGATAATAATTCAAATATCGTATTTTTTGTACTTTATAAACTAATAGATTTTGATTGGTTCACAGTGTTATCTGGACTTCTTCAAACCTATTCAAAAATGATATATCAAAAAATCTACTTAAATTGGGAAAATAATACTAATTTCAATATTAGCTTTGTCAAACTTTGCGTAAAATTAAAATTAAAATTTATCTTCAGAATACATAGACTATTACTAAAACACATTTTTTTTAATATGTAAATAGATTAATTTGAATTTATAAAATTTATTGAAAATTTGATTGTATTTGAAATATCTATATTTTTCTTTTGCTATTATTTTTTACTACCTTATAATCGGTATGATGCATGGGTATTTTGATATGTTTTAATTTAATTTTATATTACAATTCTGGTTTATATATAATTATTACTTTTCATAATTATTTTACTTTTCATTTAATATAAATTTAATTAATAATAGCATGATTTAAAAATATCTTATAAAATTTTAAATTAATAAAATAATTTAATCATATTATATAATTTATATTAGATCATATGGTTCTTATTTATTGCTAAAAATTTAATGGTTCATTATTCGATTTATGGTTGAACTGTTCTTTCGATTTTAATCTAAAAGTATCTAAAAGTATAGATATTTTCTTATTATAATCGTGTATAGATTAGTAAATTAAATTAATACTATTATATATCTTATCAATAAATTTAACGATTCTTATTTATTATTAAAAATTTAATAGTTCGTCACTTTTTGTATGCCAGAACCGGTATTTCGGCTTTAATATAATAGGGTAGATATTTTCTTATTTAAATGTATAAAAAATTTTAATATATTATATTAATGATTGTAAGATATGGTATAGTATTCTTAGGTATATATTAATAACTGTTAGATTTTGTTTTGATTAAAAGGTAACATGTTTTAATTAGAATAGAAATATTAATAATTAAAAGATATGATACAATTAATATTTTTAGCTGTTTATAAAAGGTAATATATTCAACTAAAAATTAATGTAAAAAAACAATATTAATTATATTATTTTATTACTTATTTTAGTAATGAAGATAACTATTAGGAAACCAAATCGATAAATTTTGAATATTTCGCCTTTTAATATATTAATATAGATAATCTATACTATTATTATATAAAAGCCAAAAGGGTCGGTCGGTCAGTCGTATAGATAATATAGATAAATTTGAATCCGATTAAAATATATGAAATTGTTAACTCGAATAACTTGTAGAAGGGGTTGAATACAAGTTAAGTAATCGTGTCTGTTTTTTGCTTTAGTGAATAACAATAACAAACGAATAACTCAAAACTTGTTTGTATTAATAAGGTCAAATACAAACTCTACCAAAGGCTTTAGCAGCTGCTCTCAATATAAACCTCTTTCTGTTTGTTCATTCGTATACTCACGATGATCACAAATCTCACACATATTACAATGCTATAGAGAGAGCATTTATAATACTACCTATCAACTAGTAACAAAAAGTAATGATTGATACTTGGTAATGTTCTGCCATCTAGTTGATAGTTTCCACTGATAGTCGATTCCTTTCTTCATGCACACTTCTTTCCATCTTCTTTCCAATTCTGCAGCTTCAGTCAGGGTCTGTCATAGTCCCTGGAAATTCGTAGTGCGTGACTCTAGTCTCTGATCGAGTAGTGTTCACAGTTCTGCAAATCTTGGATAACTGATTCATCCTTAATCAAATGCTAAATCCTTTATAAGATCAGGGTATTACAAGAAGTGTAATGTTATTCTATTCTACACATCACAACTCATGAATTATTCCTAACAATCTCCCCCTATTTATGCTTTACAAACTGAAGCATAAATCTGAGTTGTTGATGTCAAAACCTCTAACAATGCAACCAGAATAGAATATATACAAAGCTACTATTTACATGAAGTTGAGTCACACAATTACCTCAAATGCTCAATCTGCCTTAATTTTTCTGAACTGTGGGTTATCTCTGAGAAATTCATCAAGTAGAGCATCTTCAGTTTTAGCTAAGACCTCACCAATACTCTGCTTCAGATCTAACATGTCACCATTATCAGTAAATGATTTGATAATGTAGAGCTCTCAGCTTATCTAGCCTATATCTGAATTGATCAAGATTTTGAATAGAAACAAAATCATACTTTCCTTCCATAGCTTGATAATAGACAAATGATCCACCATCATCAACATTGATTTCCAATGATTTCAATTCAATCTCTTAGTCTTTACCATCATCATCAACATAATATAGATTGAAAGGTGGTACATTCTCCTTCTTTGCTCCGTACAATCTCTTCAAAGCTTTATCAATCTCACCAGTCCAGTACATAAGTGATGTATTATAATTTTGAGTAACTTCAGTATTTTAGTGTAAAAAGAATCGAACATAAGCTAACTCTTCCTCCTTTTTATGATATAAGAATGTAGATAAATTCATCCATTTCACTCTACCATTAGACAAGAAGTATAACAGAAAAACTTCTTTCTCTTCTTTGTCAACTAACCCTCTTCTTGATTCATACTCTTGATATGTCTTCACTCTATGAACAAGAAATGCAGAAATCAACCTATTAAGATGTTTCTGAGTCATCTTTTCACCAACAATGTCCAAAAGTGAATGAGGATCAGCTGGTAACTTCGGAACATCTGTGGTATATTTATTCATTGAACTATGACCAAGTCCACTCCTTTTTTGAGGATTTAGAGATTGTAAATTTTGACTCACGATCCAGTAAGATGGTTCCTTAACTGTTGAATGAACCTGTTTGTTTACACCAGAAATATTAGATTGAACATTTTGTGACTTCATCACCTCCTCCTGTGTAAATCCCACATTATTCAAATTAATAGTAGTCCCTGACACTACATCTTTTACAACTTGTTCCTGTAGAAGAATTGATGCAGTACCCGATACTTGAAGAGTTTTAGATTTCTTTGTTACAGACTCTGACTGGTTAGAAACTTACTTCCCCTTACATCTTGAAATAACAGATCTACCAGCTTCAGTGACTGTACCTATCTTACCTTTTCCTTTTCCAACATTCGAACCACCACTGCCACCACCATCACCCTTGTCTTTCCTATCAGAACTGTCCTTAATAGCATTAGCCTTGCAAAAATCTCCGATGACTATTCCTGTTTGCCTCCTCTTAATTATTTTTATCTCCCCCTTTTGACATCAGCAACAGTGCCTCCAAGAGTTTCAGTAAGAGAACAAATAAGATTCATTAAAACAGCCTGATTTTCCATGATAGTGACTTGGTTTTCTTCTAACGTTTGAAGTCTGTGATAAACATCTGTTTGAGATTGTTGAACATTATCAAGAATTTCTTGTGTGAAAACAAATGAGCATCAATGTTGGAAGTTGTGATCTACATAGCATCATTGGTAACCTGAATTGCAGTATCAATACATGCAACCTGAGTAGCAAGACCTTGATCAGACCGGTTCACAGAAGAAAAATCAGCATCTTAAATATGATGAGAATCAGCACTAAGCTCACTTGCATAAGTAAATTTTGCAATGTCCTTGGCATGAGTTAAAGATGTAGGATCTGAAACTTCATCTGGATAGATACCATACTTATTAAAGAATGCCCGTTTGTCCATGGCCCTTGTATTCTCAATCTTGCCAATGTGCGTGATAAGTGTGAAAGAATCAGGATCAGTAGTGAAATGACTATGAGCAAGTTCAGTGGGGAACTCTTGATCCCAATAAGCAAATGTCTCCTTCTCTTCAGATTCATCAACAGAATGAACAGATACCGTATCATCAATCTGATTGTAAAAATCAAGATGCAAAGGTTTAGTCTTCGGAAGAGCATGATCTCTGTCATTAGCTTGAAGCAATTGAATAAACGTAAAATTAAGAGAATCAATACCCAAAGCATGAGCTTCAACCAAAGTAGTTGGCCATGTTGATCAAAGTAACCAAATGTAGGTTCTGTAACCTTTGTAGATGATGTTGCCTGTGAATCATGAACTACAAATGTAGAATGATATTCTAGTAAAGGTACTTGAGTAGAATGACTTACATTGACAACCGAAGTATCTGAAACTGAAAAATAAGGAATAATAGCCAAATTTCTAATATTACTAACATCCTGACCCTCACCAGTATCCTGTGTGCTAACATCCATAGACTCTAACTCCTCCATAGAGTGATCAGCACCTGCAGATGTCTCAATCCTAGCTGAGATTGGTTGTACATACAGAGGGACACTAGGATTATTAGGTGAATCTGCTGGGACTGTCTGAGAAAATGAATCTTTTAGCCTTTCTCCTCTTCGATTGATAGCATCCACAAGCCTTTGCTTATATTTCTGAGCTTTAACTTCAGGCTTAGAATTATGCTTGGCTAAGTCCTGCTTCTCATACATTTTGATGAAAGAATAAGTACCAGCATCCATACCCGGATTCTCAGAACAAGATTCAGAAAAAACTTGATCCCAGAAATCAAAAGATGGTTCTTTCTTAGTTATCTCTCCTTCACTATGGGGTTGGTCACCCATACTCTTATTCTCACTGTGACTTACTAAAGTCAACACTATTTATACCTCTCCTTTTGCCTGGTCAGGAGCCAGCCTCTCTGTTTGTGGATCAATTTCCATTTTTTTAAGTGTTTCACTCAGATTTGGAAAAGTGCTCTCATGACCTACAGAAAAATATTGGTTAGGAGAAGTTGTTATACCTGAACTCACATGGAGAGAGGGTTTCTCATTTGGCAAGGAGCTTGAGCTTTTCTCCATAGAATGAGCAACTATAGTCTCAGAACCCTCACAAACATCTACTATCTTTTCAGAGACTAGAGGCTCCAGTATACCACTTTCAGGGTCTACACTAAACTCTGATGCCTTCAGTAAGACTTCATTACGCACCACAGTTTGTGTGTCACCGTCTTTAAGTGTTGTTTGCTGAGACACACCCTCAAGGTGGATAGACTCTGACTAAACAAAAATTTTTTGATCTTCAGGAAAATCCATCAAAGTCATTCCTCCCATATCACTGGGTATCTCACTTGCAGTTTCAGTCATCACAGAAGACCTTTCAGCATCATCCATCACATTTCCTGAGTCATCCAACCTCTGACTAGATGGTTCTTCTGTTGCAGTGACTGTGATCTGATTTGTCCTACTATCCACCACTGGTGCAATAGTATCTTCTGTTGACTGCTATTCTCTATCTACTACCTCCTTTTGTTCACCTAATTCTGGAGCATCTTCAACAATGTAGTCTTTATGAAAAAGATATGTGTGAAGTGATTGAAGTGCACCATGCTTTGAAAGTCTAGACTTCTTTCGCACTTCTCCTTTGATTGATTGATAGAAATAAATCTTCATAAGATCAAGTCTTTGATATAGAAGTCCATATTCTTCAGGATGAGAAATTATGTGTACTCTTTCAATCAGAAAGTCTAGAAAGGCCTAGAAAGCTTGACTTTCTTAGAAATTACCTTCATAGCCAGCTTTTATGTCAATGTGGTTTCCCAACTTGAATCATTATCAAGGCCTCTCTTGTCATATTCTGACTTGGATATAGCTTTAGTTGTAGAGACCTACAAGATGTTAGTTGGACTAGACTCTGTGTGTGTAGGTGACAAATGAATCTTTCTCTCTATTCTCCTGGTGTAGTGAGCAACAGATTTATCTTGAGAAGACTCAAGAGGTGCAGACTCAGTAGTGATCTTGGGTTGAGATCGTTTTTCAATAGACACAGCCTTTTGCGAGACTGTATCTAGTAACTGTTTTCCATTTTTAAGAACTACAATCTTTTGTGAGACTACAGCCTAGCTGTTACTTGGTCCTTCACCTCTTTCTCCTAGCTTAGAGAGTTAAATTGCAGCCCTCAAATCTGCTCTCTCAACAAGAGGTATATTATCATCATCTTCACTAGAACTACTAGAACTAGGAGCTACATGTCTTCTCTTCCTTACAACTGATGCCTTTTGATAAACATCAGAGGTTGGTTTCTTTGAAACAATAGGCTGTGGTTCAAGAGTTGGCTCTAGAATTGTTTTAGAGACTGTGGAGTATTGGGTTACTTGGGTAGACACAGGGAGGTCCCCCACCAATTGAGGTTTCTGAGTCATTTCGCCACTAAAGAAAGAAGAATTGTAGAGGGTAGGAAGATGAGTTCTGAGAAGTACCTGTACATGTTGAGGATAACACATGGTAGGTATCTCATCTGAATTCTTCTCACTGTCCTTCTTTGTAATATCAGAGAAAATTCTCTTTTGCTGTATATAAGAAGGAATACAATGTTGTTTACCAAACCTAGTATTAGCATTAGGAATAAAATGGTTAATGATTAAATGCATAAATCTATGATAATAAACCATCTTCCTTCCATGATCTCTTGACCCAAGTTTGATTCTCATCTGATTTAAGATAATGTGACCAATGTTAATTACTCTGTCATAAAGCAAACTATATCCAATGTGAGAAGTACCAGAAGTAATTTGTTCAAAAGAACTACATTTACCAGAAAAGCATTTAGCTAATTAATCAAAGAAGAAAGACCATTCTTTTCTGAGAAAAGGTCTTTTTAACTAGCTCATGTTATCTAAAGGTCCTCTATAACCTAATGCAGATAACATAGTTCTAACATCATCATCAGATGGTTCACTAACATAATTCACATTAACAGGTAAGTGAAGTACTGAATTAATCATAGATTCAGTAAAACAAAAGAATCTTGTCCTAGGTTTAGAACAATCTTACCTGGTTGACCCTGAACGGGATCAACTACCTCAACATTCTCCCAAGCTTGTGAAATAGTAGCTTGATTAATCACTGGAGATGCTGTCAGTGCTTAACGCAGAGGTCCAATCACCATAAAGTCCATAATTGGGTAAAAATCAATTGATACCCCCATCTTGTTGGTGATTACTGCAACATGATTGTTTGTCATAAAATCGAAGTCACCAAACCTGAAAGCAACTGACTTGGGTAGCTTCCTTTGAGCAGCCATTGATTTTTGATCTGAAATGAACTTGAGAAATCTTTGAAATCGATTAGAGATTTTGAGAACTTGAATCAGTTTTTGCTTTAGAAAATTCAAATATGAAGAAAGCAATAAACAATCAGAGTCTCAATATAATGATATACTCAAAATTCCTTCAGACCCACTAACCCACATTCACACGTAGATTGACAGGTGGTAGTCTCTGAAAAAGTGTAATTACCCACGATTTTTGGAAATAAAATCCAAAATTGATTTTAATTAAAATCAGGGTCTAAGTTGAATTTGAACCGATTTTCAGAGACTAAAATGGAGTCACATATTTGGCATGTCAGATATTATCCTGAAAATAAAAACACCAATAATCCAAGCAAAATATTTTGGTTAGATTTCAAAACGTCTTGGAAATATAAGAAGTCCAATCACGCGCGAAGTAATGATGATATAGCTGCATTGAACACTTCAAAAGACTGTCCAGCTTCTCACTCTTTCCTATATAAACTCCTGGTGTCGTATGTTTTTCTCCATTCCAAAAACATTGTAAACACTCTCTGTAAACACAAAGATTTTCTTTTAAACACAATGGCCTTCAACCCAGATTTTCACATGAACCCTAACTTCAGATTCCTTTCTCCTGAGAAGTTCAATGCTCTTGATGAGCAGGAGCAAATAGACTATCTCTTTGAAGAGATTACTTTTCTCATCGAACAAGATATGGCCGGAATCGATCCATGTAATGTCCAGAATCCTCCTCTAGAACATCTACCAGTTGAAAAAAATCTTCCTATAATATCTTCTCATCTTGAGGATGAAGAATTTGATGAAGAGCCTGGGGCTGATTTTGATGGAGATGCTATTCATTTATCCATCAGTCCTCAATAAACATAGGACTATAGGATGCCAAGGGTCACCGTTTGAAATCGCTCAGAGAAGGAATTCAAGAGCAGATGGTTGATCCTGCATCCCCTAAATGGATTTTGGCATGCCCTGGGAGTTGACGAATTGATTGTTGAAGATTCGTGGAAAAGACAACTCCAGCAGCCACAACATTAGACAAGAACAAGATTAGTAGTAACTATTAAGCAAAAAGAAAGAAAAATGTATTTCATTTCCATATATGTATTGCTTTTTATTAATGAAAATACAAGCTTTTCGATTTATATATCTTGTCTATTTCCTGTTTCTTGCATTCTCTTGTTAGTATGAATATGTTGAATTTACAAGGACATGCAACAATCATTAGAACTAAACAACTAAGTAATTCAGAATCCTAAATTACTAAGTTAGAGACTAAAAGTCTAGAGTCTAGTTCTTAATGACAGTTTACTCATACTAATGTTTATCAAGGCAAACTGTTATCAGCTTAAGAGTCTAAATGAAAGATATAGTCACTGATAAGATTATCAATTCTATAAGCTTAACAACATACCTTGCTACTTTTGCAGATGTTAAAAATCTAGAAATTTATCATTCCTAACTCACTTACCAACCTAATGAAAGTGTTCTCATCAAGTGGTTTTGTTAGATTATCTGCAAGCTGTTTGTCAGTAGGAAAAAAATGAAGTTCCACAGTACCATTTTCATTATGTTCTCTAATAAAATGATACCTGACATCAATGTGCTTAGTCCTTGAATGTTGAACTGGATTTTCTGTAATTTTGATAGCACTAGTATTATCACAAAACATAGGAATATTACTAAGTGTCATACCATAATCCATCAACTGATTTCTTATCCAAAGGAGTTGTGCACAACAACTGCCTGCTGCAATGTATTCAGCTTCTGCAGTTGAGGTTAAGACAGATTGCTGCTTCTTGCTTGCCCAAGAAATCAATCTGTTTCCCAAGAATTGACATGTACCTTTAGTGCTTCTATCTATTTTACACCCTGCATAATCAGAGTCCGAATAGCAAATTAGTGAGAAATCAGATTCTCTAGGATACCACAACCCAAGGTTTGGAGTTCCCTTGAGATATCTAAAAATTCTCTTCACAGCAATTAAATGAGATTCCTTAGGATCACTTTGAAATCTAGCACATAAAAAGGTAGAAAACATTATATCTGGTCTACTCGCAGTTAAGTATAACAATGAGCCTACCATGCCTCTATAGCTAGTGTTCTCAATACTCTTTCCCTTAGGATCAGAGTCTAGCTTAGTGGCTGTTGCCATGGGTGTCTTTGCAATTGCACAGTCTTGAAAGTCAAACCTTTTTAAAAGATCTTTGATATACTTAGATTGATTAATGAAAATACAAGTCTCAGTCTTGTTGACCTGCAAGACTAAAAAGAAATTTAGTTCACCCATCATGCTCATCTGATACTTAGACTGCATAAGCTTGCTAAACTTAGCACATAATTTTTTATTAGTAGAACCAAATATGATGTCATCAACATAAACTTGAACTAAAAGCAAATCACGTTTTACCTTTCTAAAGAAAAGAGTTTCATCAATTGTATCTCTGTGAAGCCATTTTCAAGATGAAATTTAGATAAGGTTTCATACCATGCTCTTGGTGCCTGCTTTAGTCGATAGAGTGCCTTGTCAAGTTTATAGACATGATTTGGAAATTTTGGATCAACAAAACCAGGTGGTTGCTCTACATATACTTCCTCATCAAGTTTGCCATTTAGAAAAATAGCACGCTTTTCAGCGTCATCAACTCGACCCTTAATCTAGGACAACTCTTGATCAACCCGGTCATTTCTTCAAAAATCAAAATCAGTCTTATAAGCATTAACAATGTGAGTCTAGTCGGACAAGAATTGCAAAAACAAAAACAAAATAACCATATAAACGGTACAAAAGTTTCTAATTTAGCTAAAAAAGCTAGTTGAATGAAATAAGACCAAGGAAAAAAAGATACCCGACCACCACGCGTCAAGCACCGTTTCGCAATCTCGGCTCGAGACTTATCAACATAGGAACCCAAATCCTGGGGAAGATCAAACACCTGAAACACCTGCACAGGGGCATTTGGACCAGCCATCCAACGTTGATTCGGAGAAACTTCCACTCGGACAGAAGAAATAGGGTCGGCCGGTTGCAAGATAGGAGACATTTCAGTCACCTCATTGATAACGGGACCCTTGGCAACATTCTCACGACCCAAATCCTCACACCTCCTTAAAACATCACGACGGGATGTCCCACTCTCACGATCTCAGGAACGCTTCCTTTCGTGAAGGATCACGTCTTCAATAATCACAGGTCCACCTATCTCGTTCTCAACCCCCGTCCCAACAGCGACTTCAACACCACTAGGGTATACAGGCTTCAAAGCAACCCCACTTGTCCTCGTGGATGAAGTACCCCAATGGCCTTCGTCGCAGTGGACTTTTTGGCTAGTAACATCAAAGCTCAATCCATTCTTTCTTTCAAACCACTCGTAAAAATCGCTTTCAAAGACTCACCTACAACTACAAGAAATAAAAATGCATAGTCAAGCTACCACATAAACATCAGTTAATCATAAAGATACGAAAAAACATATAAACATTACGATTATGCTCTTCTAAAAACTTAGTATTCTTCAAATGACGAAGATCATATAACGGGCTCCGGCCTTGAAACGAATCTAAGAACTCATTGTCATATACCTCCTGGCTCGCCAACTTAAAAATGACATCCGGTGAAACCCTCCCACAAGGCTTAACAGACTCCTGGTCGGGCCCGTGGAAGTACATCAATTTCCCATGGTATCCAGAGTTTGAAGACTTCACGTCCACGAGTTTGGGACGACCCGAACTTTTATCAAAATAGATTTGACCACCAGAGTGCTTTATGCCGTAAATTGAAAAAAACAAACGCAACAAAGGGATACGATCCAGTTCGACACACTGAGCAATAAAACCACTGACCTGAGCAACTGAATTAGGTGTTAATTAGGCAATTCCACAACCTAAAGCTTCGTATATTGCTAGATGAAAATGGTGCATAGGGAAACGCAACTCGAACTCAAAATATATTAAAGGAATCACGTGCATACCATACTCGGGCATTAACCAAACCGGGTCCTTGGGATATGGTACAACACAATGCCATCCATTATCAAGATCGACCCACGAACGTAGAAAATCGCAATTGATAGGGCGGCTAGCATACGTACTCGTATAGGTTAAACTAGGCTTATCAGCAAACTCCTTCTTACCTTCATCTCTCGCTAATTGAACAACCTCTTCCCTCAAAGCTAAGGTTCATGGACTTAAAGGTGTAGATTTTAGAAGAGTATTCGCCTCAATGTCGTCTAAAAACCCCAAAGATTGAGTGGACATTGTGTCCGGAAGCTCAACATATTCTAAATCAAACGAATCGAAAGACTCTTCCTTAACTGGATATTTATCGAAAGGGATAGTACGGGAAGAGGATGAAGAAAATGAAAGCGACATAGTAACTAAAAACCCACTAAGAGAAACAATCCCACGACAATTCACGGCAGGAATAGCGACGGCGATTCGATAGTCACAAAAAGAAGAAAAGGGAAAGAAAGAATAAATAAAAACCATTACCTCTTGAAACGGGAGAAAATACTCCTAAAAGCCTCTAGGATGCAAGTTTTGAAATTCGGGCGGTCACCTCCAAATAAACTGCACATAAACTGAAAAACAGAGATATATATAGACAAAACCCCCACACGTAAAAACAAATATATATAAATATATATAACAATAAATAAATTTTCAGTTATACAAAGCAAATCTAAAGATATTGCCAAAAACTAGGGGAGACAAATGTTAGGCCACGGTAATTAGCTTAAAAATAGTATATATTAGTGAATTGTGTTTAGGCCTAATTGAACTTAGTATGTAGTTAGGCCCATATGTACTCTATTCCATTAATGGGCCTAGAAGCCTAAACATGTAAATAGATTATAGCTTAATCTCCAAGTAAAGAGAGAGAGGGAGGAGGACCCACTTGGATCCCCTATAAATAGACTTGTACCTCTTTACTTGAAAGATGATGCAACTTTGTAGAAAATGTTAGAAAATTGGAGTTTAGAGCATAAATTAGTTTATGTTCTTGATATTAATTCCGGATTTTAACAATTGTAAAGTGTTCCTTGTTATGGGAACTTAAACTTTGATTTATGGATTAAGTTATTTACTTAGTGAAATCCATTGAGAAATTAAGTTGAAAGTGTTAGCTTATGAAAGCTTGAAAATGAGAATGTGTTGTTTTGTCCCACATTGAGATAAATAAAGGAGGCTATTGGCTTTATATTGTATTACACACAAGGGTAGTGTACAACTACTAGAGTGTGTGATGGTGCATGGTGTTACTGTGTGCTATACGCGCACACACACACACACGCGCGCGCCGCCGCCGCCGCCGCCCGCCTCGCCACGTCTCGTCTCGTCTCGGGTCGGGTCGAAGGGCGATATGGGCGAATGTCTCGGCGTCTCGCGTACGCGAGGCGACCTGGGCGAGGGTTTTATTTATATTTTTAATTAGAATTAATATATATATATTTATTTATCAGAGTTGGACTGGTTGTACTGTTGGGCTAGATCACTATTGTAAGTGGGCTATTCGAACTTGGACTGGACTACTTGCTAGTGGGCTGAGACTGGAACAGATACATTGAACCTGGACATGTAACTGATATATATATATATATATATATATATATATATATATATATATATATATATATATATATATATATATATATATATATATATATATATATATATATATATATATATATTCTATATTAAAAACGTAATTTAATTGTGAGGATTAAATGGGCTGTTACAATTGATTTAAATTATCAGTTTTGATTTTTTAATTAATTATATAGCAGTTGTTACAATATTCATATATTAAATTGGTGCAACAGTTACACTTAGCCTCTCCTATAAATAGAGAGCTAAGCATACACTGAAAATACACCAGACATTCTCTCTTTCTCTCTATTCTCTCTGCTCTCCCTAGTTCTGTTCATCTGTGGTTTTTCCGGCCAACTGAGGTACCAGTCGCTGTTGAGCATCGCCAGTTGCTGTGAACTCTTTGCCCGTTGCTGTTTTATCCTGGGAAAGATATTGCAAGTATCCTAACACACAGTAGGTAAGGGGCAATATACTTTTCAAGAACAGTCAGTGCTTCGTACAAGTGCTGGCGACTCAGCTGTTCGAATATATATTTTCACCACTGTTCTTAGCATCTTCTCCGATTATGTATTCTGTTCGACCTACAGTTTCTGGTACGCATGCTAATCTTCTGTTGTTATTACAGTTTCTAATTTGCATGTGTTTTACCTTCATGATTTGTTTCACGAATTGTTACTGTGGTCTTGCCTTGTTAAATTTGTTATGTAACTGCCTCGTTATACTTGTTCTTTCCAACAGTCTTGAAAAGTATATTAGTTACATAATATTTAGAGTAATGACTGGCGCAACTGAAAATCCTGCTAGTGGTGCTACTGGTGCCACTGGTGCTGATGGTAGTTCGAGTGCAACTGTTGGGGTCATTGATTGGACCACGTATAGTTTTCCACAACCAGTTGAGTTAACTGGCCTACCTGAGAAGTTCAACGGTGGCGTTGGCTTCTCTCGTTGGCAGAAGAGGATGAAGTTGTGGTTAACTGTAAAGGGTCTTTGGCCCGTCATGGAGTATGAGAAGCCGGTGGTGATTCAAGGAAATGCTGAAACGGTTAAGGCTTTTGCGAAGTGGGCTGAGAAGGATGGGGTTGCAAGGGCGGCCATTTTGGCTGCTCTAACCAACACATTGTTTGATGTGTATTCTTCTGATGCCTACACCGCAAAACTCTTATGGGAGAAGCTGGACCAAACCCACAATACTGACTCACAAGGTCTGGAAAAGTATTCGGTGGCTAGGTTCCTTGAGTTCAAGCTGGTGGACAACAAGTCGATGACGGAGCAAGTGCATGAGTTCGAGATGTTGGTGCATGCTTTGAAGGAGTCTGGTATGGACCTCCCTGAAAAGTTCAAGTTTATGAGCGTGATTGAAAAGCTTCCGAAGTCTTGGGAGGAGTTTTCTCTCTCCCTGAAAAGACAGAAAGGAGAGATCACCTGGACCAACCTTATGCTAGACATCTCGGTTCAAGAACAACACAAGTCCAAACAGGGACATGTGTTGCCCACTGAGCATGGTAGTTCAAAGGTAAATGTTGCAACTGTAGGTCAGAAACGTAAGAACTTTGCTAAGAAACCTAATAGTAATAAACCTAAGAACGACAAGGACAAGGCCAAGAAACCCAAGGCGAACAAACCATGTTGGTCTTGTGGGCAGGTTGGGCACTGGAGTAAGGACTGCCCTACAAAGAAAGCGAAGAAAACCGAGGTGGTAGCACAAGCGAGTGCTGTGCTTGGAACCACAAGTGGGCCTGTAGTGAACATGGTTGTTGGTGAGGTCACGGCTTCTGAAACCAACATGGACCGGTATGTATCCTACAACCCTGTAATATTTTCTACATATCTGTCAAATGAATGGTTGATCGATACTGGTGCTAATGTGCATGTTTGTGCTGACATTAGTCTGTTTGTATCTTATCAACAGAGTCATAGCTTGACAGTGACGATGGGGAATGCGAGTGCTGCTCAAGTGCATGGAGTAGGAAACGTGGACCTGAAGTTCCCTTCGGGGCGTGTTCTATCTCTAACTCGAGTGCATCATGTTCCCGACATGCGTAGAAATATAATAAGTGGAAGCTGTTTAGTTTCTAATGGTTTTGAAATTTCTTTTAAGTGTAATAAAGTAGTTCTTATTCACACTGGTACTTTCTTTGGCAAGGGTTACTTGTCGAATGGTTTATTTGTAATAAATGCTGAACCCGTTTTGGGATCTTTAGTTAATAATATTTCTGTTGTTAACTGTGTTGAATCCGCAAATTTATGGCATGCTAGACTTGGTCACTTAAATTTTGGTGCTCTTAAGAATATGATGAACTTAGAGTTGATTCCAAAACATACCATAGAAAATAATTCTAAATGTCAAGTATGTGTGTCTGCTAAACAAATAAGGAAACCTTTTCATAACATTGTTAGGGATTCAGACTTGTTAGATTTAGTACACACTGATATTTGTGAATTTGGTGGTGTGTTAACCAAGGACCAGTTTAGATACTTCATTACCTTTATAGATGATTGTAGCAGGTACTGTTATGTTTATTTACTTAGACATAAGGATGAAGCACTTAGTAAATTCATTTTATATAAAACTGAAGTAGAAAAACAAAGTGTCAAGGTACTTAAACGATTGAGATCTGATAGAGGTGGTGAGTATACGAGTAACTCCTTTAATGAATTTTGTGCAAACAATGGTATAGTTCATGAAGTTACTCCACCATACACACCTGAATCTAATGGAGTCGCTGAGCGAAAGAACAGAACATTTAAAGATATGATTAATAGTATGCTTATTAACTCTGGGTTGCCTAAATACATGTGGGGAGAGGCTCTAAATACGGCTTGCCATATTTTGAATAGAGTCCCTCTGAAACACATGGATAAGACACCCTATGAGTTCTGGAAAGGCAAGAAAACTAATCCAAAGTATCTTCGTGTGTGGGGGTGCCTTGTTAAGGTACTTGTCCCTGAACATAAGAGGAAGAAACTAGGACCAAAGACTGTTGATTGTATCTTTCTGGGCTATCTTGAAACCACTACAGCTATGAGATTTTTAGTGTTAAAATCTGACATAGATGGTATAGTGGCAAACACGATAGTTGAGTTTCGTGATGCCACATTCTTCGAGGATGTCTTCCCTATGAAGACTGGTATACCTCTAGTGACTTCTGAGGAAGATCCTACTCACACATCGAGTTCTATTCCTCATCATGTGGAAAAGATGACAAATGTGGGGGTGGAACCAGGTAGTAGCTCTACTCCTAGTGAAGTAGAGGAACCGAGGAGAAGTAAGCGTGCTAAGGTAGTTAAGGACTTTGGAAGTGATTTTATCACTTACAATGTCGAAGACGAACCTTTAACTTTCCGACAAGCTATGAATTCTTCGGAGTCTAGGCACTGGAAGGGCGCTGTGAAGAGTGAAATTGACTCTATTGTTTCTAATGGAACATGGGAGTTGGTTGATCTCCCTCCTGGGTGTTCTACTATCGGGTGCAGGTGGATCTTTAAAAGGAAGCTGAACCCAGATGGATCGATAGATAAGTATAAGGCTAGATTGGTAGCTAAGGGTTTTAGGCAAAGAGAAGGAATTGATTACTTTGACACATACTCTCCTGTTGCAAGAATGACAACAATCCGAATGCTTGTAGCATTGGCTTCTGTAAATCGTCTTATAATCCATCAGATGGATGTAAAGACAGCTTTTCTTCATGGTGATCTTGAAGAAGAGATTTATATGGATCAGCCTGAGGGATTTGTTGCATCTGGCAATGAAAGGAAAGTATGTAAGTTGATCAAGTCCATCTATGGCTTGAAACAAGCTCCCAGGGATTGGCATAAGAAGTTTGATGAAACTGTGTTGCCATTCAGTTATGATATTAATGAAAGTGATAAGTGTGTCTACACCAAAGTTAAAGGTAGTGAGTGTGTGATCATGTGCCTGTATGTGGATGACATCTTACTGTTTGGAACCAATATTGAGATTATTAACGAGACAAAAGCTTTCTTGAAAAGGCACTTTGAAATGAAGGATATGGGTGAGGCTAGTGTGATTCTTGGAATCAAACTGATTCAGTCTGCTGAGGGAATAACCTTGACTCAATCTCATTATATAGAGAAATCTATACTTGAGAAATATGGTTATTCACAGTGTAGAATCGCTAGTACACCCTATGATCCTAAAGTTGCCCTTGTCAAGAATACTTTTGGAGTGCCAGTGTCTCAGTTAAGGTATTCTCAGATTATTGGGAGCTTGCAGTATCTTGCTAACTGTACTAGACCATACATTTCCTATTCTGTGTCTAAGTTGGCTAGATATACAAGCTGTCCAAACAGAACTCATTGTGATGCTCTTGATAGAGTACTTAGATATCTAAAAGGCACAATGTACATAAGTCTGCACTATAGGAGATTTCCTGGTGTACTTGAAGGGTACAGTGATGCAAGTTGTATAGCTAAGAAGTCTGGTTCCAATGGAGTGACTGGATACGTGTTCACCCTGGGTGGTGGAGCGATATCCTGGAGGTCGACTAGACAGACTATTGTGACTCGGTCTACATTTGAGGCTGAGTTGTGTGCACTTGATGCAACAGGGTCGGAGGCTGAATGGTTACACGGACTAATGTCCGCGATACCTGTAGTAAGCAGACCGCTTCCTGCTATTGCTATTCATTGTGATAGTAGAACAACTATCGACAAGATTAGCAGCAAAAAGCATAATGCTAAAACAAAGAGACACATCCAAGTTAGACTGAAGTCTATAAGGGGTTTGGTGTCTGATAGGATTATAGCTATAGAGTTCATAGGAACTCAGAATAATATAGCTGATCCTCTGACTAAGGGACTGGAACCTGCAGTGGTCCTTAAGTCAAGGTTGGGGATGGGACTGTCAACCCATAATAGTTCATCAACAGTGGGAACCCAATACACATGAGAGGAGATCCCTCGAAGTGTATTCAATGTGGTAATAACAAAGCTGTAAGGGTGAATTGGTAGTACTTTTGCTACATAGATGATACTTCAGTATCTGAGTCTATCCCCTGTAAACCTAGAAGGTACTGACACTGCTGGATAGCAAGAGTGTTAAATCTCTGAATGGGGTCAAGTCATTTTGACGAGATGGTAGCAATACATCTCTGGAGATGCCCAGCTAAGCGAATGTAATTGTGTGGTCGCAATTAGAGGAAAAGGTTATTCCTTGAAGCATTCGACGAACAGGATCGAGACATGACCATTAACGTCTCAAAGCCGGTGATTGGCACCATGGCCGTTGACTTGTCGTCATCTATGGAACATGGTTACACTATACGGATTTAGATTCAAGGTGAAACATTCCATTTGAATCTGGTAGCCATTGAAGTAGAGGACTTAGGAGGGTTCAAACCTGGAAGGGTACCGACTCTGAAAAACAAGTCATGATGAGAAACCTGAAGCATTTCTGAATGGATTTGTGGGGGATTGTTAGAAAATTGGAGTTTAGAGCATAAATTAGTTTATGTTCTTGATATTAATTCCGGATTTTAACAATTGTAAAGTGTTCCTTGTTATGGGAACTTAAACTTTGATTTATGGATCTAAGTTATTTACTTAGTGAAATCCATTGAGAAATTAAGTTGAAAGTGTTAGCTTATGAAAGCTTGAAAATGAGAATGTGTTGTTTTGTCCCACATTGAGATAAATAAAGGAGGCTATTGGCTTTATATTGTATTACACACAAGAGTAGTGTACAACTACTAGAGTGTGTGATGGTGCATGGTGTTACTGTGTGCTATACGCGCCGCCGCCGCCGCCCGCCTCGCCACGCCACCCCACGTCACGTCACGTCTCGTCTCGTCTCGTCTCGGGTCGGGTCGAAGGGCGATTTGGGCGAACGTCTCGGCGTCTCGCGTATGCGAGGCGACCTGGGCGAGGGTTTTATTTATATTTTTAATTAGAATTAATATATATATATATATATATATATATATATATATATATATATATATATATATATATTTATCAGAGTTGGACTGGTTGTACTGTTGGGCTAGATCACTATTGTAAGTGCGCTATTCGGACTTGGTCTGGATTACTTGCTAGTGGGCTGAGACTGGAACAGATACATTGAACCTGGACATGTAACTGATATATATATATATATATATATATATATATATATATATATATATATATATATATATATATATATATATATATATATATATATATATATATATTCTATATTAAAAACGTAATTTAATTGTGAGGATTAAATGGGCTGTTACAATTGATTTAAATTATCAGTTTTGATTTTTTAATTAATTATATAGCAGCTGTTACAATATTCATATATTAAATTGGTGCAACAGTTACACTTAGCCTCTCCTATAAATAGAGAGCTAAGCATACACTGAAAATACACCAGACATTCTCTCTTTCTCTCTATTCTCTCTGCTCTCCCTAGTTCTGTTCATCTGTGGTTTTTCCGGCCAACTGAGGTACCAGTCGCTGTTGAGCATCGCCAGTTGCTGTGAACTCTTTGCTCGTTGCTGTTTTATCCTGGGAAAGATATTGCAAGTATCCTAACACACAGTAGGTAAGGGGCAATATACTTTTCAAGAACAGTCAGTGCTTCGTACAAGTGCTGGCGACTCAGCTGTTCGAATATATATTTTCACCACTGTTCTTAGCATCTTCTCCGATTATGTCTTCTGTTCGACCTACAGTTTCTGGTACGCATGCTAATCTTCTGTTGTTATTACAGTTTCTAATTTGCATGTGTTTTACCTTCATGATTTGTTTCGCGGATTTTTACTGTGGCCTTGCCTTGTTAAATTTGTTATGTAACTGCCTCGTTATACTTGTTCTTTCCAACAGAAAAGAGAGTCTCCTATTTATTGTGAGATTAATTAATAAAATATACCTTTTGATCCTTGTTTGATTATCATTATTTATTCGACTCCCATAATATTTCACTATCATCAAAAAGCTTACCGGTACTTTCAATGGCTGCATGTTTTCCTCGTGTACCTTTGGAAAATCTGCAACAACGACGGATTCATAGTTGACAAAAATGGATCTTATCCATCCTGTGAGAATTCTGTAAGGTACTTCCTTACATAGAGACCTTCGATTCCATCTATGGGTTTTAAACGTAGTGTTTCAATCATATCTATGTTCTATCCATAATTGTAAAAAAAATCTGTTTATTCACTTCTATTGGTTACTTGAAAATTGTTAGAGCTTACTTTGTTAAACTTCCTTTAGGACTAGCTAGTCCCAAGAGTTTCAAGCTAGCTTTCATACATTTAGGGGATTTTTTTTTGTGCCGATTTGATTTCGACTGTAATCTAAATTTAAATCCAACTTGAATTTTGTAAGCTGGTACATGAAAATTTAAGTAAAGCTAAAAAGATCCGAACTTCTAAAAGATCCAAGTATATATGTATATTCAGTGCATCGGTCCAAGTTGTATTGTTGCTTTCAAGGTTAAGCAAAATTCAAGCCTATTTTTTACTACTATATACTGTGAATCATTTACAGATGCATTCTTAGTATCATACGAAATCACAAGATTTACTTGAGGCTTATGAAAATATTGCAATTATATATATATTAAACCCAGTCTGGGATCACAAAAGTTCAGATTTTAAAAAATTATGGATAAGTCTAAATAAAAATCCAATTTCAAACTATAAAAACAAAATCTGAAAAAATTAAATTTACTTTTACAGAATCCAAAAAATTTAATATTCCAAAAATATTAAAAAAATTCTAGCATGGTGCTACCTTTAAAAAAATTCATGAAATATTTTTTAAATAAAGTTATCTATCTATAAAATCCTATTTACATTATAATAAAAATGTGTTTGGACCATTTGTATGAACCATTTATGTAATAAGTTTACAATATGGTATATATTTAATTGTGGGCTTGATATATAATTCATCAAATTTTAAGAAGTCCACAACTCATCTGCTTAACTAACAGAATCCAGATTGTACTAGAATATTAGTAAATAACATGTGCATGTGTAAACAGGTTGTGATAAAATGTTGGGATTGTTCACTCTAACATAACAAAGGATAAACGAATACTTGTCTCAACAAAAAAGGGGTCATTTGTTTAGCTAGCCTCAAACACCCAATTTTCCTTTATGTATTTGTATTTGTATTTTTGTATTTTTATGTATTTCTGTATTTGTAATGGCCGGGGTCCTTCGGAAACAGCCTCCCTTATGGGCATGGTCTGCGTACAGCTACCCTCCTCAAACACGACTTTGAGTGGTATTATAACTGAGTAAGCTAAGTTTTATTTTTGATCGAAAATTCTTGAATTATGGCTTTGCCGTTTATGCATTCCATTCGGTCATGATAGTGTTACTTTCAAATTTTGAAGAACTTGTATGAATTTGTTTAAATACATGTGTGTATGTATGGAGACCGAGTTAGAAATTGTAAGTCAATGGGATAAATTGTTTTTCAATCACTTATTTGGTATTGGTTAATAGTGTAACAATAATTTTGATATATATTACGTCAAAAAAAAAGTTTTTGATTTATATTTATTAATAAAATTATAGAAGTTCATAGATAAAATTGAGTTCTTGATTTGTGTATTTAAGCCGTGTTCATTCATGATTTTGAAAGAATATTCTGGATTTTTTAAAATTCAAGTTTATTCAGTTTAGATTTTAAATAATCCATCAATATACAAAAGGTGTTTAATCAAACTTTTTTAAAAAAAATTAAAATTATAAGTTATTTATTCAAGATTTTAAAATCGGCTTGTATTCAATCAAGATTTATTCAATGTTATTCAAAAAGTCATGGACTTTTTAGTTTTATAGAAATTGATGAATTTTTATAAATTTGTTAGTAAGTTTATATTTTAGAAATTTGAAATTCAATAAGATTTCAAGAATTTTACTAAAATAAGCAAGATTTTACATGAATTTTATATTTCACATTAAACTCCACTAAATTTCACTTAGAATTTTTTTCAAGGAACCAAAAAGGCACCCTTTAAATTAACAACAATATTTAAAATTTTACAAAATCCGCTAAAATTTTTCTTTAAATACACATGTAAATTATATTTAAACATTAATCAATATCTTTTCATCCCCCACACCCCCGTCCCTAGTGTGCAAGTCTGTTAGCAAGTCGTGGCTATCTGTTATCTCCGACCCAGAATTTATTAAAACTCACTCTTGCTACCAACAGATTTTGACCAAAAAGGAACCTTCACTATTTGATGATTGCAAATTCAGAATTTTATGCATTACCTCCACTAGTCTCTCCCGACTTTAAGTGTTACCTGTATGAGCCACACCGCTTCACAGTTGTTGGTTCCTGTAATGGTATTACTTGTCTGGTATACGATATAAACTGTTACCTCTGAACCCAGTAACCAAGAAGTGCAAGGAAGTTCTGAAATTTCCTCGTAGTCAAAAGGCTTTCGTGCATGATCAACATGCAGGTAATCTAGCCTTTTATTTTGATACTATCTCCAGTGTGTAGAGAATTAACTAAACATATATATATATATATATATATATATATATATAAGTGTTTCAGTGTATATGAGAACTGAGAATTGAGGAACTACTTCCTTGATATTAAAACTCAAACGAATACAGGAATTATATATAGGCTATGCTCACCACATCGGTAGCTACAAAATAGGATCTTAATAGATAAAACTTACACTACTTTACCTAAAATAACTTGATATAGCTAAGACCAAATCTTCACACGTGTATACAAATTATCACAGCGTGTTTATTATCTTCACACATCATACCAATGTGTGTTTATTTATCTATACACATCATACCAATGTGTACGACTCTTATCTAGTTTGGATTAACTAAAGCAATAAGCCCATCAACTTAAATAAAAACCCAACATTCTCTCCCTTAATCCAAACTCATTCAACCCAAACTCTTCATGCCCATTAGCTTCCTCATCTCTTCAAACTTTGTCACTGATAACGCCTTTGTTAACATGTCTGCTCTTTGTTCACCAGTCGTTACAAACTTCACAATCACTCCACCCCTCTCAATGCAATCTCTAATGAAATGATAACGAATGTGAATGTGTTTACTGCGACCATGGAAGACAGGGTTCTTTGTCAAGTCTATAGCTGATTTGTTATCGACATAGATCACTACTGGACTTGGTCCTATATCAGTTACTTGCATCAGCAAATTCCTTAACCAAATTCCTTGGCATGCAGCTGCTGTAGCTGCCATAAACTCAGCTTCACAGGTAGATAAAGCTACGCACCTTTGCTTCTGAGACACCCACGTTATCAAGTTTTCATTCAAGTAAAAACACATGCCACTCGTGCTCTTTCTATCATCTGTATCTCCAGCAAGATCACTGTCTGAAAATCCAGCTAGCAAATAATTACCCGTTCCTTTTGAATACACGAGTCCATACTCCAACGTACCTTTCACATAACGAAGTATCCGTTTCACTGCATTGTAGTGCAACACCGTGGGCCTCTCCATATATCTGCTTACTATACCAACCACATAAGCAATGTCTGGACGGGTGTGAACTAAGTACCTTAGTCCTCCAACCAAGCTTCTATATTGAGTTTCATTCACCTGCTTCCCTTTCTCATCTTTACTTAGCACAACTTTGGTTTCCATCGGATTCTTTACCAGATTACAATTCAACATATCTGCTTTCTCAAGTAATTTTCTAGCATAAGCTGACTGTCTCAACTCAATACACTTGTTTCTTTTATCCACCTCTATACCAAGGTAGTAAGCTAGTTTCCCCAGGTCGCTCATCTCAAACTTATTCTTCATCTCCTGCTTGAACTTGTTAATATTTGACACATTTGAACCTGTTATTAGTAAGTCGTCCACATAAACAGCAACAATCAAACATTCATCACCTTCACGTTTTGTATAAACAGCATGCTCGTAAGGACACTTCTCAAAGCCCAACTCTCTTAAGCTCCTGTTCAGTTTTGCGTACCAAGCCCGTGGAGCTTGGCGAAGACCGTACAATGCTTTCAATAACCTGTAAACCTTATCTTCTTTTCCCTTCTTCACAAAGCCTTCCGGTTGAGTCACATAGACCTCCTCAAGTAGTTCTCCGTTCAAAAATGCTGACTTCACATCAAGGTGGTGTGCTTCCCACCCGTTCTTAGCTGACAATGCCAATAATAAACGCACTGTTTCTAGTCGAGTGACAGGTGCAAATACTTCATCAAAATCAACACCTTTTTTTCTGGACATATCACTTAGCGACTAATCTCGCCTTGTGTTTAATTATTTGTCCATTTGTGTCCCTTTTCAACTTGTACACCCACTTCAAATTGATTGCTTTTCTCCCTGCTAGCAAGTCAGTCAATACCCAGGTCTGATTCTTTTCTATGGCGTCAATCTCTATTTGCATTGCCACCTTCCACTCGCTTTCTTTTACTGCCTCACTAAACCCAGTTGGCTCATCAATACCAGCATATAGCAACTCATCATCAGGAAGCTCTACTTCTTTAGTGTCATTGTAAACATCACTTAGCAAACGAAATTTCCTAGGTTCTGTGGATTCTGCGCTATCTTCGCTGTTCTGACTGCTAACTGCATCATCAAAATCTCGTTGAAAATTTCTGGCCACTTCTCCTTGTGATTCGTTCGACTGGGAATCTGTAGAGCTACTCACAGGCGTCTGTGAACTTACAGGAGTTTTCACCCCTTCACCTGACGTCTGGTAGTCATTAGGCTGACTCTCTCCCTGAGTTTCAGCATCAATATTAATAACAACAAATGAATCAACAAGTGATTTCGAACCTTCTATCACCTGTTTACTCCAGTCCCAACTTTTATTCTCTTCAAACACCACGTCACGACTGACATGTATTCACCCAGTATTAGGATATAAAGTCTATTGGCTTTTGTACCTGGTTTTTTTCCAAAATAAACCACAGGCTTGCTTCTATCATCAAGTTTTCCTGTATGTGCCTTAGCAATTTTCATATGAGCCAGACAACCAAATACTTTTATATGGCCCAGGTTTGGTTTTGAGTCTTCTCCACATCGCCAAATTGCTAAATCGTTGAAGCAATCTACAAGAATTTAGAAGGCATCGCTCGTAACAGTTTTTTCACAACATAAGATTCCTCCATGGTTTCACCTAAAGTGCGGATATTGGTCACAATCCCATTCACCTTCATGCAGAAATCTTCTAACTGGTCACCTTCTTTCATGTTCAGTGATTCCAGTTCCGTTTTTAAAGTTTGCACCTTTTCCAACTTAACTCTATCAGCTCCCATACACATCAGTTTCAATGCCTCCCATGCCTCCTTCGCAGTCTTTTTCTCAGCAATCGACAGGAGCATATCCTCAGGAATTCCCTGATAGATAGATGCAAGTGCCACCTTATCCGTTTTGGCTTCAACTACACCCTTAGTATCACTCTTCTCTACTGCCTCCCAAACGCCTTGGGCCTGCATAAAAACACGCATCTTTATCGACCAGGCTGTGTAGTTAGTACGTGCCAACATAGGATAGCTTAACCCAACCATTCCATCTTTTGATTTTATGGTCTCCATCGTTGCTGGTTTTGGCATATATTTGGGCATATACCACTGTATGGCTCTTGATACCACAACGTAGAGAATTAACTAAACATATATATATATATATATATATATATATATATATATATATATATATATATATATATAAGTGTTTGAATGTATATGAGAACTGAGAATTGAGGAACTACTTCCTTGATATTAAAACTCAAACGAATACAAGAATTATTTATAGGCTATGCTCACCACAGCGGTAGCTACAAAATAGGATCTTAATAGATAAAACTTACACTACTTTACCTAAAATAACTTGATATAGCTAAGACCAAATCTTCACACTGGTGTATACAAATCATCACAGCGTGTTTATTATCTTCACACATCATACCAATGTGTGTTTATTTATCTATACACATCATACCAATGTGTACGACTCTTATCTAGTTTGGATTAACTAAAGCAATAAGCCCATCAACTTAAGTAAAAACCCAACACAGTGACTACATGGTTCTTCGGCTTTTTTGCGAACAAACAACTACTGGTGAGTTACCAGTTTTGCAGCTATATTCGACAAATACTGATTCATGGAAAGAGATTTACGTTCATGACACATCCCCAACAAAAGTTATGTCTTACCCATATCTAAAACTTGGTCCTGTTATAAATGGAGCGATACACATGGGTCGTAAGGAGTATGTAGTTTCGTTTGATTTTCACACCGAGGTGTGTACGGTGGTCCCAACCCCTAGTTCCATGGTAAGATACTCGGATATTTTGGATTTTGAAGGTTCTGCTGCTGTCTTCTTTGGATCCAGATGTAAAGGATCAGAAATTATTCTATGGACATTAGATAATGTTCAAGGCAAGGTCTCTTGGACTAAGAAGTTTAATATTGTTCAGGATAACATGGGTTGGATATATTCTTGTTTGGGTTGTAAACTGCTTTATGGAAGAACAAGAGGAGATATTGCTATGTTTTTCATGTATGACTGCTTTATGGAAGAACAAGAGGAGATATTGCTGTGTTTTTCATGTATGACTATAGAAAGAAAGACTTCAAGTATATACTACTTTCGGATTCGAGACTGAAAACATTCCTTACGTACACAGAGACACTTGCTTCAGTCGAAGGGCTAAATCATGAATCATATGAGTTCAGGAAAACTGTTTCCTTGATATAGTTCGATGTTTCAAAATTTGTTATTAGGGGTGTTCTGTTAGACATATATTAAAGTTTTGCTCTATGATTGGTTCAGGAGTTTTTATTTTGGTTTGTTGTATCTGCATTCCCATATGCAAATTAGTTTATTTGCTTGTTTCACTTTATGTGTTATTGTTTTTTTTTGCTAAGCTTATATTTATATAGACAAAGAAAAAATAGGGATTAACCTTGCCCAACGACAAGCCGAAGGGGAGGACTATCTTAAAGCAAACTCCACGAAATGAAGAGAGCAGCCAACCGTCTAACCTCTAGTCCAGCCAACTAGTACAATCATAATCCCTAGCTACATTTACAAACCAATTAGATACAAGTAACCTAGCTTTAATATCAATAACAATGCCTTCAACTAATTTTTTTGGGCCAATACAACCTTTCCCATGAAGTCTAGCATTCCTTTCCCTCCAGATATGATAAGAGAAAACTTGGATAGCCAGAAGAAGTAAATGTCTGTGAGACTGATCCCCAAGCAGTTAATAGGCCAATCCAGGAAGAGTAATTGTGATTGTAGTTGCCTATGAGAGAAGCCAGGTTCCGAAGCACGTAAGAGCTATAACAACAAGTCACGAACAAGTGATTGTGGCACTCGGTTCCCCCTGCACACAGGAGGCAGTATTGCAATAGATCAATCCCAAAGGAAGCAAGTCTGCTAAATGTGTTTATCCTGCCATGACAAACCAGCCACTGATAATGAGCATATCTGTTAACACTAAGCTTATTCCATACGAACTGGTGCCAAGGGACTGCTGGGAGCCTAAACCGGATTGCATCCCAAATATGCCTAGTTCGCACTTTGTTAATTGGCATACCATTCCATAAGATAGTATCATTACAGTTGAGGTCGAAATGAGGACTGTCAAAATCAAGAAGCCATCTCCTTAACGACTGATTATGGTGATGTCTTGAATTAGGACTTGGGAGCCTCCAAATCCTCGTGCTAATCAAGACATTAACAGAGGCATTAGTAGTGGAACTGGCTTGAGAGATAATTGTGTCTCTGTTATGGGTAGCTAAGCACCTACCATTCCACCATGGATCAAACCATAATGAAGTAAGCATCCCATTGCCAATTCGAAAATTAATGAACTGTAAAGCTTCGTTTCTGAGCTTGAGAAGTTTTCTCCAAATCCAAGAGCAATCCGTCGGATCACCCATTGTCCAGAAGTGGTTGCGTTTAAGAACTGTAGTGTTTACCCAAAGCGGCCAAAACTTGATATTGGGTATGTTTAAATTGAAGTTTCTCTCTTGATTAGTTCAGGAGTTTTATTTTGGGTGTATTATAACCTACATTCTAATATGCAAGGTCTTGTTTCACTTTTTGTGTCCTCGCTATAGTTGGATATTTTAAAACTTTTTGTTGGGGGTGTTCTGTTTGACATATATTGAAGGAGTTATGTTTTGGTGTATTCTAATTTCTACCTACATTGAAGGGCGGACTCACATATGGTCTCGGGTGGGTCATAGCCAGTAGAAATATACAAATTTTTACCTTTAATACATAAATTTTTACTTGTTCAAAAATTACTCTTTGGTAATGTCTGTTAAATATTTTAACAGTTTAGTCCGGTTGAAAATTTTCAAAAATCATATATGGTTTCATACTGTTCCAGTTTTGCATTTGGAGATTCCCAACGGGTTTCTTTATTCATTAAGGCCACTATTCATAAAAAGAAGTTAGCACTTCAGAAGTTCTATTGGATTTAATATTAATTACATATAAATAAAATTTGGGTGCACTAGCTACTACAAATCTGAACTTGCATAGCATTTTTTTTACACCTTGCATATTGCTTTTAAACGCTATCACTACAAGAAAATTGCGATCATACAACACCTTTCACACAACGGTTAAACAAATACCCGTTTTCCCGAAAAAACAAACAACGGTGAATGTTTTGTCCTCGTAAAAGTGTTGTCGGAGTCTTTCTATGAAAACTGTGTTTGCTGTTATTAGAAACCATTGTCTAAGCGGTATGCTCTGATAAAAACTATTCTATTTGAATATGTTGTGTGGAACCTTTTAATACAAGTGTGTAGAACCGTTGTATGTAGACAAATTCATATTATCTTCAGACAACACTTTTAGACAAAGCCGTGGTGTAAGTAAGACAGCCGTTTATTGGAAGTGTTGTTGTATGGAACATCAGAAAATGTGTATTAAATACCGTTGTCAGAAGGAAAGTTGATAGACAATGGTTATTAGCATTGTGAGATAAATGGGTTTCATACAACAGAGCAGAATACCGTTGTTTGAACATCCTATTTAGAAGATGGTTATAAACATTGCTAGAATAATTGTTGTCTGTTTAGTAAGGATAGAAAAAAAAATGACATGTACATATTACATCCCAACACAAACCAAACCAATAATCAGCCAATTCCAACAGATTTGCAAACTAAAAATCAACCAACCAAGAGACTACCAAACCAAAAATACTCAACCAAATTTGGAAAACCAAATACTTCCATAAATTGACAAGTTAGTCCAATCGGACATTACAAAAATCTCATACTTTGACAAATTGACAAAATTCATTAATCGGAATAGAAGTAATGATACAATATAGAGCTACTAATTAGTAACAGAGCATATATGGCACCAACTCTGTTAGACAGTTATGGAGTACTTCTACATTACAATTGAAATGAGTTTGGTGTAGTACTAGTACCACCACATTACAATTTGCTTCTTGTCTTTGGTAATATCCTGCTGCGTATCCACTCTTTCCAAGGTCTTCTTTTGACACCGTTAAATCTGTATAAACATAAAATATAATATTAACCTTAATTAGGAGAAGTTTGATAGAGCACAAAAAAATTAGGTGTATAATCTATAATAGATATCATCTCACCAGAGTCCTCTTGCTGCAATCGACGGTAGCCATACTTGTATGTCCTTCGAATGATTATTTTAGCTATGGTAAAATCATCATCTATTATAAAAAGAGATATAAAGTCAAAACATTCATAACTTGAGAAGTCAAAATTCAACTAGATGATGATTTTACCACGGCTAAAGTAATCTTATGAAGGGGTTCCTTTAGATGAAACTTGTGATCAGTAGAAATACATCTAAATACTACGAGTTTCACATAAGTCATCAAGTCAGCAGTACATGGAGTTAAATATTTTGAAATAATTGAACTTCAATCCAATGCAATGATATATATTACCATCATGGAAATTGAATCCATTCTTCTTCCTCCCGCATATAACTAGATTTTTCCTCATCAAGTTCGTCAACATTGGGGAATATTGGCACGTGCAGCTCATTCTCAAGTTCTATTTCTACCGATCCATAATTTTCATCATCACATTGGTCATAATAGTTTTTTCTGGTAATATCAATACAACAGACCAGTGTTTTTCGATAGGATCATCAATGTAGCAGACTTGCTTAACATGTTTCCCTAGCACAAAAGGATCATTTACAAAACCTAATTTATTTAAGTTAACCAATGTATATCCCAAGTCATCTAGCTTAACCCCTTTGTTCATATCTACCCAATTACAACGAAATACAGGGACTCTAAAGTTGTTATAATCTAACTCCCATATACTTGTTATAACTCCATAGTAGCTATGTGAAGTATGTTCAACAGTTTTATCCTTACCGATAACCATTAATGCATCTGCAACAACACAAACACCACTACACTGAACCTGTCGATTATCATCGCGCTCCTTGGTGCTATAAGTAACACCATTGATTTTATAAGCGCAGAATGTAGGAACAATCTTGTTAGGCCCTTCTGCAATCTTGTTATTATGGTCATGCAACAATTCTGATTTAATCTGTCCAAAAATAAATTGATTTAAACTAATTATTCGATACAAATAAATATCATAATTATAATTTTATAATTTGTAGAATGTGTAAAAATATTATATATTCTTTCGATCTCCAAATTTATTAATTTTAACTAAAGTAGGAAAATTAAAGTAGGAAAACTAAAGTAATATACAGACTAATTTGATTATCGTAAACATATTTAATTAGTTTTTTTAACCAAATAAAAAGCTTACCTTTTTTCGAAACCATTGGGGGAATTCATCATTTTGCTTGTTTTTTAGCCAGACTTGGTTATTTTCATGTTGCTGGTATCTTGTCATCAAAGTGGACATATGTTCACTACAAGTAAAATCAATTACATTAATATTTTAATCAAAATGCAAAAAAAAATAAGGAAATAACACACACACACACATGTCAGTAACTTACTCAAAATATGGCCTAATGTCCTTGCTATTTTGCAGAGAACACAAGTGTGCTACGTGCAAGTCCTCTTTGCTCGGCTTTATCATTGTCGCACCAGATAAGGGTCTGCTAATTGCATTCTGCTCATGCCTAGCATTTTTTGGCAATCCTATGGTAGCTTCTTCAAAATTCACTAAACATTCAATGGCCTCTTCGGCAACATATGCCTCGGCAATACAGCCTTCGGGATGAGCCGGATTTCGTACATATCCCTTAAACGCTTTCATATATCTCTCGAAAGGATACATCCAACGTAGAAATATTGGCCCACAAAGATTAACCTCTCTCACAAGATGAATTGAGAGATGGATCATCACATCAAAGAACGAAGGAGGAAAGTGTTTTTCCAGTTGCCATAATGTTTCCACCAACTGAGATTGCATTTTTTCCAATTTATCTACATCGATGACTTTACTGCAAATTGCATTGAAGAAAAGCTAAAACCTTATTATTGTGTACCTGATTTGTTTTTGCAGTACCGACCTAATTGAAATTGGAAGCAAATGATGCAATATCGGGTGACAATCATGAGATTTCATTCCAACAAGCCGAAGACTTTCCATATTTACCATATTCTTGATATTTGAACAAAATCCATTCGGTAACTTCATTTTAAGAAAGTACGAGCAATCTTTTCTTTTTTCTGCATTCAATAAGTTCCATGATGCCAATGGTACCTTCTCTTTCTTTCCGGGAGTTTTTGGCCTCAGCTCTGTTCTTATTCCCATTTTAGCCATATCAAGACGGACAGATTCCCTATCTTTTGCCTTTCCAGGAATATTTAGCAAAGTTCCAATTAAAGCTTCGCATATATTTTTCTCGATGTGCATCACATCAAGAACATGCCTAACCGGCAAAAACTTCCAATATTCAAGTTGGAAGAATATAGAAACCTTCTTCCAAACGGGGCGAGCTTCACCTTTCTTCCATTGAGGTTGGCGTTGTGTCTTACCAAAGACATGGCCCTTTAGATGTTGTACTCTTTCAAGAACCTGCTCTCCAGTTAACGGAATATGAACAACCCCTTTCTCCACACTGTTATCAAAAACTGATTTTTGCCTTATATATAGATGATGACGGTCCAACCACCTCCAATGCCTCATAATCACTGTCTTTCGATAATTAACCAGCCTAGTAGCATTTGTGTTATCAATACAAACAGTACAAGCATTATACCCTTTAATGACGTTTCCCGAAAAGTTCCCTAAGGCCAGATAATCACTTATTATCCATAATAAAATGCCCCTAAGTAGGAATGATTCTTTCATATATGCGTCGTACACTTGTTTCCCGCGCCACAACTCCTGTAGATCTTCTATACGTGGTTGAAGGAACACATCGATATTATTTCCAGGCTCAGTCGGTCTTGATATCAACAAGAAGAGCATAATATACCTTCTCTTCATACAAAGCCAAGGCGGAAGGTTGTAAACTGATAGCAAAACAGGCCAACTTGAGTAATCAGTACGGTTTCCACGAAAAGGATTAAAACCATCGGAGGGTAAAGCTAACCGAAGGTTCTGCTCTAATGCAAAATCAGGCCACTTTTGGTCGACATCCTTCCATGTTATCGAGTCAACCGGATGCCTTATTTTACCTTCTATTTGTCGCTCGATTTCATGCCAAGTCATGTCTTTTACGATTTGAGGTGTATTGAACATATTTCTTAATCTTGGTATCAAAGGGAAATACCATAAAACCTTAGCAGGACTCCTTCCAGTTCCTCTCCTTTCTTATTCAATTTCCATCTGGAGGCCTTACATATGTGACAAGTAGTCTCATCTTCATCAATCTGGCCATGATATAAGAGACAATTATTTGGGCAGGCGTGTATCTTTTCATACCCCATTTCTAATGCACATAAGGTTTTCTTCGCTTCATTGAAGGAAGAAGGGAGATTGTTTTCTTCCGGAAGCAAAGTCCCAATGAATAACAGAACTTCAAAGAAACATGAATCAGACATACCATATTTCACTTTCAATTTGAATAACTTAACCAAAGCTTTCATCTTAGTGTAACTCTCACATCCAGGATACAGAGGTTCATGCTCACCTTTCACCAGGTCTATGAAATCTGAAGAATTTGAAGATATATCATCATCATTGTCGTTGGCTTCACCCATTGTTTTGGAGGCTTGATTAATAGATTCTGAAGTGTCGGTTTCATCTAGTATAGGACTTTCTACCAAATTTGGCTCCCCATGCTAAATCCAGCGTGTATACGTTTCATTAATTCCATACTGAAAAAGATGGCTTTTAACAATCCGAGCCTTCCATGATTTGCTTTGTGCGCACTTCATGCATGGACAACTTATTTTTTCTCCATTAAACCCATTTTAAATGCAAACATTAATAAGTCATCCACCCCTATTTTAAACTCTTTTGATCTTCTATCAACTGTTAACCATGATCTATCCATCTTTTAATATGAAATAACTATAGACGACTGAATAGAACCTTAAATCCAACACGAAACGTGCTTATAACCATCACCATCAGAAAAAAAAGTGACATACATGGTTATTATGGTGTCAATAGCAGTAAAACTCATGGAGCTCTAAAGTGTAAGTGAGTCACACACACAAGACAATACAGTAAAGAAATAAATAATGTTAAGTTGTTAACTAAATCGTAAAGTCCAAGGCCAACTGGTATACTAATCACTAAAATTTTGCAAAAACAGAGTCAATATTAATTAAAATAGGGTGTACAACCCATAAAATGAGCAAAAACAGAAGAGAGTACTATTTCCACCAAATTATTAAACATGAATCCTAATCCAAATTATTAATCAATCAACGCTAATTGAAGTGTAGAAACATCAAAATGTGTTCATCAAAATGAATTCATTAACACAAATGAAATTAATTAACACAAATGAAATCATTAACGTATTCAAAATGAATTTACCTAAAATGAAATTAATGGAGGTCTTGAATCCGTGAAACTAATGGAGGTCTTCATGTCAAGAAGCCCGAGGCTCATATATATACTCAAGCCGATGATTCGCTCAGCAGCAGCAGCCTCGAACCAACAACAAGATTTGCAGTGAATAATAATAAAATGGTGTTAATGGAGGTCTTCAATCAGTGATTAATGGTTTCTCAAGAATATAACAAAGAGAGAAAGAAAAAATGGATAGAACGAGAGGATAGAAAGAGAGACAAGCTCGATAATTGTGTTCTTATTCGAACACAATTATTGTAAATATGAGTTCTTTATTTCATTTGTTTATTTTGTTTAGTTAAATATTTTATATATTTTAAAATTATTTTTTCCATTGAAATCGGTTGTATTTATTTATTTAGTATGGTCTAGTTTGGTGTATTTAGTATTTTTAAAATTTTCAAAAAATTTGAAAAATTTAAAAAAAAATTAGATAATTATCAAATTAAATTAAAAATTTATAAAAAAATATGAATATTTAGTAGTTTACAACCCGTGCAAGGCACGAGTTATATATCTACGAATACAAATTAATTATCCAGTATTACGAAAGTACTAATATTTCTAAAATTTACACTACATACTATTATTTTTCCAATTACTCGTTTTCAACATTCGAGTAATCATCCGTGTACTCGATTAAATTCGAATCGGTTGATCACCGATTTTCGAGCACTCGTCCGAGTACTCGTCTGAATAGAACCCTAAACCCTAAACCTTAAACCTTAAACCCTAAACCCTAAACCTTAAACCCTAAACCCTAAACTTTAAACTCTAAACACTAAATCCTAAGTCAAAACCTTAATCAGCAGTTATCCAATTAATCTATCGATTAATACCGATTTCCGTCAAAACACTGGATAATAGTCTTCATTGTGCACTTGTAAATTTGTAAAATCAATATATATGAATAATTGATCGATGTAAGTTTGCAATAAAAGGTTAGAAATATTCGAATATGAAAAGTTAAACTTCTTCCAAATTATATCGTTAATATGTTAGACTCATCCGAATAAAAATATTGAAATTGTAGGATACGATGTTTTAACCATATGATAGACTCGTCCGAATAAATAAATTGAGATTGTACGATACGATAAATTTTATTTCTATTGAGAATGTGGAATTTTATATCGACATCGAATTTTTTGATAATTAAAATTTCAGTTAACAGACAACGGTTCGGAACAAAACAGTTGTTAGAAAGAGCATTACACAACAGTTTTGGTGGAAAACCGTTGCTCAGTTACATATTAGACAACATTATCATATAACGGTTTATTTCCGGAACTGTTGTTAAAGAGCTTTTCTAACAATGATTTTTAGACATAAAAACCGTTGTACGTATATTTTCAAAAAGTTGTACGTTTTTTTGGGAAATTGTTGTTTGACTTTCATTAAGAATTAAAAAATAAATATATTTTGGGATTAATCTAGATCGTTAGATTAAAACCATATCTGCATCTCAGTCATTCATTTGATTTCATTTCCCCCTCTTTTTCTGCCCCCCCCCCCTCTTTTTTTGTCTCCCCCCTCTTTTTTCAGACTTTCCCCCTTTTTTTTTTTCTAACTCCACTTTAATAACGTCAAAAACAAACACTTCTCCCTTTTATTATATTTTCTCTCTTTCAAACAAACACTTCTCTCTTCTCTCTCACCGGCAATTCACCGGCAATTGTCATCTCTCTCACTGTCAAACTGGTACGTTGTTGATTACAAACCATTTTATGAAACCCTAATCAGATTTGGGGGTTTTTGATTTTCGTATTACAAACCTTCATCCATTTTTAGGGGTTCTTGATTTTCACATGTTCTTAGCATAAAACTCCTCTTTCTAACCTTAATATTATATTTTTGATTTATTTGGACCCTAAAACCCCATTTCTAATTTGGGATTTTTGCTTTTTTGGTGATGTTTACAAAACCCCATATTGTTTATATGCTTGGTGATGTTTGTTGAGTGATTATTCGATTACATGCATTTAATTTTGCATCTTTATATGCAATTTTGGTTATATGATTTTGCATGCAAATTGTGGCTTTCTTCTGTGTTTGTTGAGTGTTTCTCTTCTGTGTTTTAAGTGTTAATTACTTCTCCATGTGTTTTATTTTGAGTGTTTTCGTATGTTTTTACTGTTTACATATTTTTTTTGTTTTGCATGCAAAGTGTAAGTTTTAGTGATGATATGCCTTCTTTTAATACTAAGAGTTTTAATATTTTGATTGAAAATGTTAATTGGCATTGTTGATGCTGATTAATACATTGGCTTTTATATAGCGGATTCTTTTAATGGTTGTCTATTTTTCCTATATATTAGAATTGTCATGTCAAGCATGTCACATGTACTTATTCAATGTTTATGTGTTGCATAAATTATGGCTAGTCCGAAAAAGAAAACTGAGTCAAAGAAGAAAGCGTCCCAGAGGATAGTAATGAAGAAGAAAGAGTTCAAGAAGACCAAACCATCTTCATCCCATCCATGTACCTTGAATGTGATTAAGGCTTTAAGAAAGACGAGTTCTTTGAACAACCAGACCCCCATTCCAACCCCCACTCCGTCGTGCTCTCCCCCAATATCTGTGAAGAAGAAGCCCATATCTGAAAAATTACAAAAACAAATTTTGAAGAAAAGGAAACGGGGAAAACATATTACCATGCCGAACAATACTCAAGGACCAAAACTACTTAAGCAACGCTGTGTAACGATGCATCGAATTTTGAGACGCAAGATCATGGGGATCAAACTGATTGTGACTTTTAATGAAAAAGGAGAGCCATTTCGTGATGAAGCGATAGAGTTGTAGTCTTATATTTGAGTTTTGGGAAGAACCAAACCACCAATCTGGCACGATAATTGGAAATGTGTTCCTGGGGAGATAAAGACGAAGATTTGGGACTGTGTGCTGGTCAGATGAAATTGCAAAGTTCAGTTTTTTTGTACTATCTATTCATTTCATTACTTACATCTCTTAACTTTTGTTTTCCTGTTTATGTATGTAGATGGCTTTTGTTTTACCTCCGTCTGCCAAGAAGATGGTTATACAATCAACCGGTCACAGATGGAGGGAGTTTAAAAGTCGGCTGACTAGAAATTACATTCTTCCTTATCGGGATCAACCTGAAATGTTGGCCCACCCTCCTGCAGATTTTTCTTTCATAGAAAAATCGCATTGGGACATATTTGTTGCTGATCGCAGCTCGCCTGAGTTCTTGGTATGTTTCCAGTTAGCTTTATTCATATACAATATTTACTTACTAATATGGTGCTTACTAGTGCTATATTCACATAACCTTAGTGGTGCTTTTTATGGAGGAATGTCATGTTGAACAAGTAAAAAGAAGCAAGTTGAGTATATTTCCACATCGCATGTCTCAAAGAGGTTATGCTAACCTGGAGTATGAATGGGTGAGTAATAATGAAACAAAATGATTATTTGTGGATACATACTAATTTTCCAAACATGTTTATATTGTTACTAAGGTGATCATCTACATATGAATGCAGTCTCAATCGCATCCGGATGAAGAGGAATTAAGAGATCGATCGGAGAGCTGGATCCTAGCAAGGATAGACGAAGAGGGAAATTTTTTAAATGATGCTGTTGCAGAAAAAGCTAAGGAAATTGTAAGTTATTAATTTGTATCTTAATTCAAAGTATTCATTGAACCTTTTTTTCTAAACTATTAGCAAAATTTGAATATATGGTACTCTTAATTCTATAGGTAAAGTTGAAGGAGGAGGTTAAGGAAGGGAAACTAAAAGTGGACGGTCTTAATGATGTTTTAACAATGGCGCTTGGTAAGCCTGAGCATCCAGGAAGAGTACGTGGCTAAGGAACTGTTGTGAAGCAGTCAGTTTACTTCGATCTTCCAAGGCAAAAGAAAGCCAACACCATGGATGAAAAGATACATGAGAGAGTTAAGAAGTACATGGCAGAGGAGACTGCAAAGGTTATTAAAGAGAGAGATGCAATTTGGGCTGATGTAGTGGAAAAGCTCAAAGCAGAGTTATTGACAAAGACTACAGGACAGGATGGTAATCTGAAACAGGCTTCTCAACAAGCAAGTTGTCACTCTAACGGTGGGATTGATGTAGATGTAGGTGTAAAGAGTCTTGATACACCTGAAAGTGCAAGGAAGATTCTTCATGTTCAACAAGATAAAGATGTTCATAAAGTGAAAATGATTGACACTATATTTGTTAATTTTGGTGACATTAAGGATGATAACGAGGTGACTGGTGAGGATGCAAATTGTAAGGTGGCTGGCGAGGATGGAAATTGTAAGGTGGATGGTGAGGATTAAGATTGTAAGGTGGATGGTGAGGATGAAGATTGTAAGTTTGTTATTGAAAACAAGATAGGTGAGGAAGTGAAAGTGAATGCATCCGGTAGTTCTGTTTTCAAATTGGCTGTTGGATCGTTGAGCAACAATGTAGCTTATGCATAGATTCATGAAGTAGTCGTTCTTGAAGGACGTGAGCACACAATCCATGGAGTAAGACTTGGAGAAGAGAATGCAAGAGTTTCAATCACTCGAGTCATTCAGTGCGGTGCTAAGATTCCCTTCCCTATCGGTGATGACATTGTGACTGTGGAACAAGCCATAGGAACTTGAGAAACTTGATAGCAATAGGGAACAATAGCACTTCCGATGGTTTCTCAGGTCCAAAGGTCAGATTGTTTTTCTATTAGTGTGCTTAATATATCTACTATGTTTTTATTTAGTCTGTTTCTTCTTACTATTTTCACGTGCATTTTTTCAGAAAAAGAAGAAAGGTACCAAAAAATGAAAAAGACATATAAAGTAGTTGAAGATGTTCGAGCAGAGCTTTTTGTTGAGATGGATGCAAATTATCCATCTGCATTGAAGCGTTTATGGACATGGGCAAAGGATGCCTTGGCTGATGAACGGAAAATGTCATTTCAGCTAAGCGAAGAAGCCTTTGGCTCTACAAAGAGGCAAGTCATTTTCTTTCAGATATACATGCAGTGTGCTCTGGAGGTGAAATGGAAGGGTCTCTCATTTGCCTTTTTATTAAGTAAGTTTCTCTGCAATTTCTTTTATTTTTCGTAGATAATCCCGCAATAAAACTGAGAATCTGTACTCACTACTACTTAATTTTATATGTAGCCTATTAAATGAATATGTGAAAAAGCATAAGATGACCAACATGATAAGCTTCGTAGATCCTAGCACGATTGGTGCCATTGGATGTGGTAATGCAGGGTAGAGGTCGCGTGCACTCGCTGCACGATTTAAGAATGCTAAGAAAGATCAATACTTTCTCATGCCTTACAATGCCGTGTAATTGTTCATACCATAACTAGCTACTTAGACATTCTCAGATAATTTTTTGAGCTTTAATTTCAAACTTGCACCATGGTTCATGTTTGCGTAGGAACCACTGGACTTTGACTGTTGCAAATCCTGAGGTAGAGATTGTCTACTACATGGACCCTCTAAAACGTCGAATTGCAAATGAGGAATGGGTGGATTTTGACGACAAGTAAGTTCAACTTCTAAAGTTTGTGTATTGACTTCTGAACCTTAATAGACCATACCTTTCTGTGCTTTGATTTTTTGTTGATAAATATTATTTTTGTTACAGCGCCATTAGAATGTACAAGGAGGATCTGAACAATGTTACAAATAAGAAAATATTATGGGAGAACATAGCGGTATTAATTCATTCTCATCATATTTTATTTATGTCATCGAAGGAGATTGTAATTAAATTTTTATTTGGTCCTTCAGGGAATTCCACTGCTGATAGGGAGCAAGGACTGTGGCATGTTCGTGATGAGGTACATGAAGGAAATCGTTGAGGACAAAGAGCTTCAATTTGCTGCTAAGGTGAGAAGTTCACTTTTTTTAGGATTTCTGATCAACTTTAGAGATACTTGGTTCTTTAGGATACTAGTAAAAATATGTGACTTACAAAAAACCTTTGGTTATTTTTCAGTGGATGCGCAGGTCGAACTTGGTTTATACTGATGAGGACATTAACGAGATCAGGATTGATATTGCGAAATATTTTATGAAATGCCATGCATGTTAGGTTCTACAGTCGGGTTCTTTCTCTTGTTATGAACTAGTAGTGAAGTGGAAGTTTTATGTATAGTTGGCGATGGTAAATTAAACTTGGGATGATGTATTTGGTGTCTGGTGAACTGGTGAACTCTATTTGCTTGTTTTGTGTTTTTGGTGGATTGATCGGTCGTTAATTTGGTATCTATTTCATAGTTTTCTTTTGTGTTTGGTATCGTTTTGTTTTATAATGTATTTGGTCATTTGGTTTGTCACGTGGTTGAACCAAATGTTGATTGATGGAATTTAGTTTTAAGATTCCGCTCGTGGTTTGTATAAAATGTGAATTTGATGTGCAAAAAGTCTACACTTAAACAAATTACGGTGTTTTAAATCAAAACTAGCCATTGTACGAACATAATTGGGACAATAGTGTAGCATTGTTATAACAGTTGACTGAAAGTAGATAAACAAATGTGTAAAACTTGTAAACCATTGTGTCTACAATATCTCCATAACAAGAGGAGTTATATGGCGTTGTTTGAAAACTTAAACTACAATATGAGTTACACTTAAAATGTGGTCTAAAGAGTTTTCGGATAACGGTGAACCACAATTCAATATTAAAACACAATGGTTAATGCTTTAAACAAACGGTTGTCTAACACCAAAACGACTACATGTGTGTTTGTCTACACCGTTGTCTAACACCAACTAAGATGACAGGGTTTCTATAAAAGTGTTATGGTTAGGTTTTCACACAACAGAGGATTACAATAACTGTTGTTTGAAAAAGATCCTGGCAAAATTGAGAACTCTTGCATGACATCTATTCTATGTTGTCTATTAGTCAGAAAACCATTGCATTATGCTGTTTCCAGTAACGGTTCTTATTATACAACTGTTGTGTTACGTAATGTTTAACAACAATTTAAAACTGTTGTCTTACCTTCTTCTACCAACGGGTAAATAACCATTGTCTGATTTCAATCAGACAACTGCCGGATAGACAACGAAAAAAATGGAGGTTAGACAATGGTGAAAATCTGTTGCAGGATCATGTTTTTCTTGTAGTGTATGTAAGGCACCGCTATGTTAGTGACCGAAACTTGTATAGCATTTAGCTTGGCACTGTGTAAGTACAATACTAAAATAACACTTTCCTAAACGCTATCTTAGTAATCGTTCTCTAAGTTATTGTTATTTAACAGTGTTTAATGAAACGCTATATTAGCTAGTAGCCATCTCTTACATAGCGCTTATTTAAGTGCTATTATAGAGAATAACGTTTGCTTAAATAGCATTTACAAAAATGCTATGGAAGTACGTAACTGTTTAGAGGCCCATCTTATATATCGCTTTTTGGAAGCTTGTGTAGGATTGTTTTATAGCGTTTCAAAAGCGCTATGTGAGCAATTTTTATAGCGGCTTTTTTATTTTTTTTATTTTTATTTAATTCTATGATAAAATTACTTGGATAGCATTTTTATATTAAACGATATACAAATGGTCTACTTGGATAGCGTTTTAGAAAAAACGCTATGCAAGTTCTATTTCCTAAGATCAAATTTGTAGTGGTGGCATGCGAATTTTGTTTATTTTTCAATAATTTCTGGATAGTATAAATTTTTATAAGTTATATTTTCTATAAGTATATTTTTATTTCGATCTTAATATAATAAATTTTATAATATGTTATAACTTACGTGTAATAATGTTGATTGCCTTAAAATTAGTAGTAAATTAATTATTATTTTTTACTATTTTTATTAGTTTTTTTGTAAAAATATGATATTCAATTAATTATTATTTGCAAAAATATGACTTTTATACCCGTTTATTAAGTTGCATGTAATTTCCTCTGAAAAAAATTACATTTGTTTGCTTTTAATTGTAAATCATAGTTTCGTAAATATTTTCAAAAGATAGTAAAGTGTCAAATATATTAAGTTTTATAAAATAAAGATTTTCAACATTTTCTATTCAATTTTAATATGTGGATAATGATTTTCAGTAATTTTTATTAAATTTTAATATGTGGTTCAACTAAGTGTGTATTTCAAACTTTAGAATTTTGTGAAAATGTTTACTCAACAAAACAAAGTTTAAATTATTTTTTTAAGTCGAACTCTCCATAATAAAGAGAGGAGAGAGAACGCATGAGAGAGGAGATTGTCGTTAGCAAGGATTTTAATTTTCAAAATCGGAGAAGGGAATCTAGGAAGATTGGGTCAGGTGAAGAAGATGGAAGGAACTCTCTTTTTGTAAATTTAGGGTAAGCATGAGAAGGTTTGGGAGGAAGTAATTGCAGTTTCAAACGATATTTGGGAAGAAGTCAGGGATGAAACTTTGCAGTTTAGGCTCCTGCTAGATAGAGAGACGGTTCAGGCAGCGGAGAAGGGGAACAGATCCATTTTAAGGTATCTTGTTAACAAGCTACATAGGATCAAGAGGGTAGTCAGTAAAGAAGTTCTAGAAGGAGTAATCAAAAAGGATTATAAAGCTGTAGAAAGGGCTCTAAGAGATTTGTTGCTTTGTAACTGGGGGATGGGCCTATTGTCAAGTTCTTAGATGAAGACAAACAAAGAAGAGTGATTTTCAATGACCGGGAGATACCAACTTTGTTACTAATAACTTGGAATGGGTGGACCCCAATGTTCAAGTTCTAGCTGTGGGAGGTGATTCAGTAGGATTGAGGATGGCTTCTAATCAAATTCACTTTAAAAGTTTAAGAAATCTAAGGGGTACAGAATATGGCTATGAATCCCGTTGTAGATCGTACGTGGAAGCACTAAATAGGTTTAATAAATATGGGGAGGTTGACAAGCGTATGGAGAAAAAGGATGAATGGATAGTGGTAGATTATAAAAAGAAAAGATTTAAGGCAAAAAATGGGCAGGTGAAGACACAAGTTAATGGAGAAACATTTTTTGTAGCAAAAATTCCATTGAGGGCTAGGGCTAAAGAGATCTGGTCTCATTTTTGAGAATTTGGTCTAATTAAGGATATAATTTTCCCTAAGAAAAGGGATAAGAACAATAAGAGGATAGGTTTTGTGGTAGTTAAAGATGAGGTGGAATCAGCCAAGTTGTTACAAGCAGCTAAAAGTTCTTCCTTCATGGTGACATTAACGGATATGAAGAGGGCATGGAAGCAAAAGGAAGTAGTTGAAGCTAACGGAATTTAAGGCAAGTAAAGATAAGATAGTTAATGCTTCTAAAGATGGCGTTTTTCAGAACATGGAGAACTTAAAAGGCAAGAAAATAGTGGAGCCTAATATGGAAAACTTCTGTTCTTCAGGTAAGAAGCAAGAGTATATCATTAGAACTTTGCCTAAGGTCATTGGGTTGGATGGTATGTCAAGCAATAGCAAGTGTGTAACAATTTTAAATAATACTTTGGATGCCTACATCGACAATGGTTTGGTTGCTTTTACTTGGTTTCCAATGAATGGTGAAATGTTACAGGATGTGTTGAGCGAATTGGATATAAAGAACGTTATAGTAAAGGAAGTAACATGTTGGAAGTTCATATTGAGTTTCAAGACTTAAGAGGACAAAATCAATTTTGATCATAATAAAGTATGGAGCTGGTTACATAAATTCAGGATGGTTGTGGAAAGTGATTTCAGGATTAAGAGGAAGCTAGTTGTTGAGGTTATAGGTTTGCCAGCGAATGCCTGGATGGAAAAAAAATTGATGGAGATAACAGGGGAGTTGGGCAGCTGGGGTTGGTGGATTAACAGAGCAGATGAAGGTAAATAGGTAATGTACTTGAAAATCCTAAGGTCTACCTTTATTCAAAGGATCTCAATCCCATATTCCTGATAAACTTAGTCAAAGTTAAGGATGTTGGTTATGAGTTTAGAATAGTGGAAGTGCATTATAACTTTACTCAGAAGGAAGTTGTATTAAAAGACAGTATTGCCTAAAATAAGGTAACCAAAAACATAATAAGTTTAGGTGAAGTAAAGGATCAAACAAGTCATGAAATCACTGTAAAGGTGAATTCTTTGAATATCTCTAGAGTATCGGAGACTCTTGATCAGTCTATGGCACAAGAGGAGATTAAGGGGCGCCTTAATAGATCTCCTAGGGGTAATGGCACTAAGAAACCAAAGTTAGTCTGGAATTTTCCGAATTCGATGGACAGTGGTAAGAGCATAATCAACTCTAGGGTGACAGAGGAGCAAGGAGATACTCAAAACTCTACAGAGTTTTGTTTTAACTTCAGTACTTTACAGTCTTAACTCTATTTTCTCTGTACTAAAATTCATATGGGCTGCCTTATCATGCATTATCTCAAACTTCTGTGAGATCCAAGTACTATAAGTTTACCCAATATGTAACACGCTTCAAATTTACCAATACTAATTTAATATATGTCGAAATTCTAGCCTATGAAGAATTTTAATTCTTATCTAAATTAGAAGTTCTCAAAAATCGTCAAATTTTTAAAAGATTTTTCATAACTTTTGACATCTTTTAGTTACTAAGATTATCAATCAAACAATGTATATATATATATAGAAGGATAGTTTGCGGCTTAGATCCACTGTACCCTAAATCTTTTTCACGAACGATTTACCCTACTTTCATAGTTCTACATCCCTTCTGACTAGCAATTTCCTAATACATGAAACAGTAAAATCTCTACATGCATGTAAATACACATGGAATATTGTACTTTACAACTTAGCTTTGTAACTCTTGTGGTTGCGTAAATAACCTCTAGCATGCACAATCGGTTGAACAAGAAAAGCTTGCCGGTACTTCCCATGGTTGCAGGTTTTTCTCATGTACCTTTGGAAAATCAGCAACAATGAGGGATTCATAGTTGACATAAATGGATCTTATCCTTCCTGTGAGAATTCTGTAAGGTACTTCCTTACATAGAGACCTTTGCTTCCATCTATGGCTTTTAAACCTAGTGTTTCAATCATAAATTTTTACTTCTTCAAAAATTACTCTTTGGTAATGTCTGTTAAATACAGTTTAGTCCGGTTGAAAATTTTCAAAAATCATATATGGTTTTATAGCATTTGGAGATTCCCAACAGGATTCTTTATTCATTAAGGCCGTTATTCATAAAAAGAAGTTAGTACTTCATAAGTTTTGTTGGATTTAATATTTATTACATACAAATAAATTGTGGGTGACTAGCGTTTTTTTTACGCCTTGCATAGCGCTTTTAAACGCTATGTAAGGCATCGCTATGTTAGTGACCGAAACTTGTATAGGCGCTCTGTAAGTACAATACTAAAATAAAACTTTTCTAAACCTTATCTTAGTAACCGTTCTCTAAGTAATTGTTCTTTAACAACGTTTAATGAACGCTATATTAGCTAGTAGCCATCTCTTACATAGCGCTTATTGAAGTACTATTATAGAGAACTAGCTTATAGCCCGTGCAAAGCACGGGTTCCTTTAAATTTTTTATAATTTATTTATAGTATAACATAATATTATACATATTAATTTTAATATATTATTGGAAGAATCCGAACCTTACATCTTTTTATATAATAATTTTTAGTATTAAATATAAATTAATGTGTTGTTGGCTAGAATCGAACCTTAGACCTGCATATAACAACTTTTAGTATTGTTATATCAAACGGTCATGATCTATTTGAGTTGATAATCTAACGGTTGTGAATGAGGGATAATCAAAAATAGAAGATAACCAAAAAAAATGGGTTAAACAAACTACAAATTATACTATATTTCACTTAATATAGTATAGTATAGATAACGTTTACTTAAATAGCATTTACAGAAACGCTATGGAAGTACGTAACTGTTTAGAGGCCCATCTTATATAGCGCTTTTTGGAAGCTTGTGTAGGAAGGTTTTATAGCGTTTCAGAAGCCTATGTGAGCAATTTTTATAGCGTTTTTTTTATTTTATTTTACTTTTATTTAATTCTATGATAAAATTAATTGCATAGAATTTTTATATTAAACGCCATACAAGTGGTCTACTTGGATAGCGTTTCAGAAAAAACACTATGCAAGTGTTATTTAGATCAGATTTGTAGTAGTGGTGAAAGCTCATTAGTGATTAACTGGCATGTGAATTTTGTTTATTTTCCAATAATTTCTGGATAGTATAAATTTTTATAAGTTATATTTTTTATAAATATATTTTTATTTAGATCTTAATATAATAAATTTTATAATATGTTATAACTTACATGTAATAATGTTGATTGCCTTAAAACTAGTAGTAAATTAATTATTTTTTTACTATTTTTTAATATTTGTTTTGTAAAAATATGATATTCAATTAATTATTATTTGCAAAATATGACTTTTATACCCGTTTATGCAATCAAAAATTAATTTCAATCATTTTTCTGAAAAATGTAAAAATAAGTTGCATGTAATTTCTTCTGGTTCAAATTCAAAAAAAAAATTACATTTATTTGCTTTTAATTGTAAATCATAGTTTCGTAAATATTTTCAAAAGATAGTAAAGTGTCAAATATAATAAGTTTTATAAAATAAGATTTTCAACATTTTCTATTCAATTTTAATATGTGGATAATGATAATTTTTATTAAATTTTAATATATGGTTCAACTAAGTGTGTATTTCAAACTTTAGAATTTTGTGAAAATGTTTACTCAACAAAACAAAGTTTAAATTATTTTTTTAAGTCGAACTCTCCATAATAAAGAGAGGAGAGAGAACGCATGAGAGAGGAGATTGTCGTTAGCAAGGATTTTAATTTTCAAAATCAGAGAAGGGAATCTAGGAAGATTGGGTCAGGTGATGAGAAGGTTTGGGAGGAAGTAATTGCAGTTTCAAACGATATTTGGGAAGAAGTCAGGGATGAAACTTTGCAGTTTAGGCTCCTGCTAGATAGAGAGACGGTTCAGGCAGCGGAGAAGGGGAACAGATCCATTTTAAGGTATCTTGTTAACAAGCTACATAGGATCAAGAGGGTAGTCAGTAAAGAAGTTCTAGAAGGAGTAATCAAAAAGGATTATAAAGCTGTAGAAAGGGCTCTAAGAGATTTGTTGCTTTGTAACTGGGGGATGGGCCTATTGTAAAGTTCTTAGATGAAGACAAACAAAGAAGAGTGATTTTCAATGACCGGGAGATACCAACTTTGTTACTAATAACTTGGAATGGGTGGACCCCAATGTTCAAGTTCTAGCTGTGGGAGGTGATTCAGTAGGATTGAGGATGACTTCTAATCAAATTCACTTTAAAAGTTTAAGAAATCTAAGGGGTACAGAATATGGCTATGAATCCCGTTGTAGATCGTACGTGGAAGTACTAAATGGGTTTAATAAATATGGGGAGGTTGACAAGCGTATGGAGAAAAAGGATGAATGGATAGTGGTAGATTATAAAAAGAAAAGATTTAAGGCAAAAAATGGGCAGGTGAAGACACAAGTTAATGGAGAAACATTTTTTGTAGCAAAAATTCCATTGAGGGCTAGGGCTAAAGAGATCTGGTCTCATTTTTGAGAATTTGGTCTAATTAAGGATATAATTTTCCCTAAGAAAAGGGATAAGAACAATAAGAGGATAGGTTTTGTGGTAGTTAAAGATGAGGTGGAATCAGCCAAGTTGTTACAAGCAGCTAAAAGTTCTTCCTTCATGGCGACATTAACGGATATGAAGAGGGCATGGAAGCAAAAGGAAGTAGTTGAAGCTAACGGAATTTAAGTCAAGTAAAGATTAGATAGTTAATGCTTCTAAAGATGGCGTTTTTCAGAACATGGAGAACTTAAAAGGCAAGAAAATAGTGGAGCCTAATATGGAAAACTTTAGAATTTCGTGAAAATGTTTACTCAACAAAACAAAGTTCAAATTATTTTTTTTAAGTCGAACTCTCCTTAATAAAGAGAGGAGATAAAAGAGAGAGGAGAGAGCCGTTAGCAAGAATTTTAATTTTCAAAATCGGAGAAGGGAATCTAGGAAGATTAGGTCAGGGGAGGAAGATGGCAGGAACTCTCTTTTTATAAATTTAGGGAGTAAGCATGCATGAGAAGGTTTGGGAGGAAGTAATTGTAGTTTCAAATGATATTTGGGAAGAAGTCGGGGATGAAGCTTTGCAATTTAGGCTCCTGCTAGATAGAGAGACGGTTCAGGCAACGGAGAAAGGGAACAGATCCATTTTAAGGTATCTTGTTAACAGGCTACATAGGATCAAGGGGGTAGTCAGTAAAGAAGTTCTAGAAGGAGTAATCAAAGGATTATAAAGCTGTAGAAAGGGCTCTAAGAGATTTGTTGCTTTGTAACTGGGAAGGGCCTATTGTCAAGTTCTTAGATGAAGATAAACAAAGAAGAATGATTTTCAATGACCGGGAGTATACCAACTTTGTTAGTAATAACTTTGAATGGGTGGACCCCAATGTTCAAGTTCTAGCTGTGGGAGGTGATTCAGTGTGGGAGGTGATTCAGAAGGATTGAGGATGGCTTCTAATCAAATTCACTTTAAAAGTTTAAGAAATCTAAGTGGTACAGAATACATTCCGTTGTAGATCGTACGTGGAAGTACTAAATGGGTTTAATAAATATGGGGAGGTTGACAAGCGTATGGAGAAATAGGATGAATGGATAGTGGTAAATTATAAAAAGAAAATATTTAAGGCAAAAAATGGGCAGGTGAAGACACAAGTTAATGGAGGAACATTTTTTGTAGCAAAAATTCCATTGAGGGCTAGGGCTAAAGAGATCTGGTCTCATTTTTCAGAATTTGGTCTAATTAAGGATATAATTTTCCCTAAGAAAAGGGATAAAAACTATAAGAGGATAAGTTTTGTGATAGTTAAAGATGAGGTTGAAGCACCAAGTTGTTACAAGCAGCTAAAAGTTCTTCCTTCATGGGGACATTAACGGATATGAAGACGGCAGGGAAGCAAAAGGAAGTAGTTGAAGCTAACGGAATTTAAGGCAAGTAAAGATAAGATAGTTAATGCTTCTAAAGATGGCGTTTTTCAGAACATGGAGAACTTAAAAGGCAAGAAAATAGTGGAGCCTAATGTGGAAAACTTTAGTTCTTCAGGTAAGAAGCAAGAGGATATCATTAGAACTTTGCCTAAGGTCATTGGGTTGGATGGTATGTCAGGCAATAGCAAGTGTGAAACAATTTTAAATAATACTTTGGATGCCTACATCGACAATGGTTTGGTTGCTTTTACTTGGTTTCCAATGAATGGTGAAATATTACAGGATGTGTTAGGCGAATTGGATATAAAGAACGTTATATATAGTAAAGGAAGTAACATGTTGGAAGTTCATATTGAGTTTCAAGACTAAAGAGGACAAAATCAATTTTGATCAAAATAAAGTTGGGAGCTGGTTACATAAATTCAGGATGGTTGAGGAAAGTGATTTCAGAATTAAGTGGAAGCTAGTTGTTGAGGTTATAGGTTTGCGAGCGAATGCCTGGATGGAAAAAAATTGATGGAGATAATAGGGGAGTTGGGCAGTTGGTGGATTAACAGACCAGATGAAGGTAATGTACTTGAAAATCCTAAGGTCTGCATTTATTCCGAGGATCTCAATCCCATATTCCTGAAAAACGTAGTCAAATTTAAGGATGTTGGTTATGAGATTAGAATAGTAGAAGTGCATTATAACTTTACTCAAAAGGAAGTTGTATTAAAAGACAGTATTGTCAAAAATAAGGTAACCAAAAACACAATAAGTTCAGGTAAAGTAAAGGATCAAACAATTCTAGAAATCATTGTGGAGGAGAATTCTTTGGATATCTCTAGAGAGTATCGGAGTCTCTTGTCCAGTTTATGGCACAAAAGGAGATTAAGGGGTGCGTTAATAGATCTCCTAGGGGTAATGGCACTAAGAAACCAAAGTTAGTCTGGAATTTTCCGAATTCGATGGACAGTGGTAAGAGCATAATCAACTCTGGGGTGATAAAGGAGCAAGGAGATACTCAAAATTCTACAGAGTTGTGTTTCAAGTTCAGTACTTTGCAGTCTTAACTCTATTTTCTCAGATGACTTGTCTGAGTTGGTTCTGTACTTAAATTCGTATGGGCTGCCTTTTCATGCATCATCTCAAACTTCTGTGAGATCCAAGTACTATAAGTTTACCCAATATGTAACAAGCTTCAGATTTACCAATACTAATTTAATATATGTCGAAATTCCAGCAACTTAAAATCTGTAATCTTTGTTGTAAACATGCACACAGCCTATGAAGAATTTTAATTCTTATCTAACTTAGAAGTTCTCAAAAACCGTCAAATTTTTAAAAGATTTTTCATTACTTTTGACATCTTTTAATTACCAAGATTATCAATCAAAAAATGTATATATATATATATATATATATATATATAGAAGGATCGTTTGCGGCTTAGATCCATTGTACCCTAATTCTTTTTCAAGAAGGATTTACCCTACTTTCATAGTTGTACATCCCTCCAGACTAGCAATTTTCTAATACATGAAACAGTAAAATCTCTACATGCATGTAAATACACATGGAATATTGTACTTTACAACTTAGCTTTGTAACTCTTGTGGTTGCGTAAATAACCTCTAGCATGCACAATTGGTTGAACAAGAAAACCTTGATCCAAGTATATATGTATATTCAGTGCGTTGGTCCAAGTTGTATTGTTGCTTTCAAGCTTGTGAATCATTTACAGAGATGCATTCTTAGTATCATACAAAATCACAAGATTTACTTGAGGCTTGTTGGATAAACAAATCTCATAGAATCAAGGAGATGTATCTGATCATATATCTATTATTATCATTCATGTATTTGGTTTGTATTCTCCTATTATATAAGGAGGTAAAGATTGATCAATAAGATAACAAAAAATTAAGCTTCTTGTTTCCTTATTCTGTTCCACAACACACATACTAAAATATATTCACAAACTCTATACAGATAAAACCAACAGATTGGTATCAGAGCCTTAACCAAACCCGAGCCTACAATCAGAGTTTAGATAAAACAACCATCAGAGTTTACAACCATCAGAGTTTACGATTAGAGTTTAGATCATATCAGAGTTTACAAACATGAATAATTCTTTTGTTGTTCCAAAACTTACCAAAGAAAACTATGGCCACTGGTGTCTACGAATGAAAGCGTTGCTTGGTTCATAGGAGGCATGGGAAATCATTGATAAAGGATATGATGAACCAGAGAATGAAGGAGCTTTAAATCAGGGTCATAAAAACGCTCTTGCCAAGTCACGAAAACAAGATCAACAAGCTTTGTCTATCATACATATGGGCCTTGATGAAGGCATGTTTGAGAAGGTTGCATCTGCAACAAAAGCAAAGGAGGCCTGGGAGATTTTGCCGAATAATTTTAAAGGTGTTGACAAAGTAAAAAAGGTACGATTACAAACTCTACGTGGTGAATTTCAGTCTTTACATATGAAAGATATGGAATCAGTCCCGGATTACTTCACGAGGGTTTCCTCTGTTGTGAATCAAATGAAGAATTATGGAGAAAAAAATTGAAGATGCACGTGTAAATGAGAAGATATTAAGATCTTTAATTACAAAACTGCAACTTGTTGGAATTACTATTGAAGAGTCAAATAATGTAGAGACCATGACTGTTGATCAACTGATGGGATCTCTGCAAGCATATTCAGAAAGATTATTAAAGAAGGAGGAGACAGAATCTCAAGTATTGAAAACTGATGTCTCAGTTGAACACAAAGATAAAGTACTATATACGCAATACAGTAGAGGAAGAGGACGTGGACGTACAAGACAGAGTTTTACTCGAGGCAGAGGACGTGGTCCTGTGTGCAATAGATTTGAAGAAAAAATGCAGATAAATGAACAAAATTGGCGTGGCCAAGGACGTGGTCGTGATCGTGGCAGAGGTGGAAGATCATATTCGGGAAGAGGAAGCAGATCTGTAGAATGTTACAATTATGGAAAATTTGGACACTTTGCCAAAGATTGCTGGTTTAACAAGAAGGTTGAGGAAAATGCAAATCTAGTCGAAACAAAGGAACAACAAAATGAAGGTGTTCTACTAATGGCCTGCAAAGGTATGATTTCTGAATATGAAATTTTGTGGTATATTGACAGTGGGGCCAGCAATCATATGACTGGTCTCAAGCATCTCTTTACTGATTTAAAGGAAATAAATAATGGAGTTGTGTCATTTGGAGATTCATCGAAAATAAAAGTCAAAGGAAAGGGTGAAATATGCTTTACTAAAAAAGATGGCAAACAAGGAAGAATTGAAGATGTATACTATGTTCCTGACATGAAGAACAATATTCTGAGTCTTGGGCAGCTACTTGAAAAAGGTTACTCAATCTTTATGAGTGACAAAGTCATGATATTAAAGGACAAAAATGGCAGGACAACTGCTAAAATCGAAATGTCTCAAAATCGAATGTTTAAGTTGAATTTGAAGAACATATAGGAGAAGTGCTTACAAGCAAAGTCAGAGGATAAAGCAACTTTATGGCACAAAAGACTTGGACACTTACACTATGGTGGTCTGAAGGAGTTGGCAAACAAAGGAATGGTTCATGGACTACCAAGCATGGAACATACAGGCAGTTTTTGTGAAGATTGTGTGCTGGCAAAACATACAAGGAGTTCATTCCAGAAAAAGGCAACTTATCGTGCTTCAAAGCCTCTTGAGTTGGTGCATACAGATATATGTGGTCCTATCACACCTAAATCATTTGGTTCCAAGAGGTATTTCATCACTTTCATTAATGATTATTCTCGAAGAACATGGGTTTATTTTTTAAATGAAAAATCTGAGGCATTAAAAGTTTTCAAGAAGTTCAAAGTGCTGGTAGAAAAGAAGACAGGAATGCATATCAAGGGATTGCGTTCGGATAAAGGTGGAGAATATACATCAAAGTTTTTACAGAATACTGTGAAGAACATGGCATTAGAAGGTTCTTAACAGCTCCTTATTCACCACAGCAGAATGGCGTGGCTGAACCTAAAAATCGGACAATCCTAGATATGGTTCGATCAATGTTAAAGAGCAAGGAACTACCAAAAGAATTCTGGGCGGAAGCTGTGCAGTGTGCTGTTTATATTCAGAATCGATGCCCACATTCAAACTTGGGGGATGAAACACCTCAAGAATTATGGAGTGGAAAGAAGCCTACTGTTTCACATTTGAAAGTTTTTTGGAGTGTGGCATACTCACATGTTCCTGATCAAAGGAGAACGAAGTTGGATGATAAAAGCAAGAAATATATTTTTATTGGCTATGATGAGAAAACAAAAGCCTACAAACTTCTTGATACTGTTTCTATGAAGGTTGTTGTGAGTCGAGATGTAAAGATACAAGAAGATGATGCATGGAGTTGGAGTAAAACACATGAAAAGGAAACAACAGAAGATGATATTCAGATTTCTAAGATTTCAGCAACAAGTTCTGATGCTGAAAATAAAGAATCAGATGAGGATGAGCCCAGGAATCCTAGAATGAGGAGTTTACAAGATATATATGAACATGGTGAGGTGCATTTAGTATGTTTGGTAGCTGATGCAGAAAGCATAGATTTTGAAGAAGCAGTAAAAGACAAAAAGTGGAAAGCTGCAATGGATGATGAAATCAAAGCTATTGAAAAGAACAAAACTTGGGAACTGGTGAAACTTCCAGAAGGATGTAAACCCATCGATGTTAAATGGGTTTATAAGAAGAAACTAAATGCTCAAGGAGAAGTAGAAAGATATAAGGCGAGGTTGGTACCAAAGGGCTATCGACAAAAGGCTGGGATTGACTATGATGAGGTTTTCGCACCTGTTGCAAGGATGGAGACAATTAGACTGTTAATCTCTCAAGCAGCTCAAAACAAATGGCCTATTTACCAGATGGACGTGAAATCTGCGTTCTTAAATGGATTGCTCGAAGAAGTGGTGTATGTAAACCAACCACCCGGATATGAAAAATCAGGGAAAGAAGGAATGGTGTTAAAATTATACAAGGCACTGTATGATTTAAAACAGGCGCCACGAGCTTGGAACACTCGCATTGATGCCTACTTAAAAAAGAATGGTTTTGTGCAATGTCCTTATGAAGCTGCTTTATATGTCAAAGAACGGCAAGGTAATTTACTACTCGTTGCACTTTATGTGGATGATCTTATTTTTATGGGGAACAATGAAGCGATGGTTAAAGATTTTAAAAAGGAGATGACTCAAGAATTCGAGATGACTGACTTGGGCTTGATGAGATATTTTCTTGGCATTGAGGTGAAGCAAGAAAAGTCAGGCATTTTTATTTCTCAAGAAGCATATGCAAACAATATTTTGAAGAAATTCAGGATGGAGCACTGCAATCCAGTAGCAACTCCGATGGAACAGGGCGTCAAACTCTCTAAATTCGAGGGAGGAAAGTCAGTAGAATCAAATTTATATCAGAGTTTGGTTGGAAGCTTGAGGTATCTTACTTGCACAAGACCTGACATTGCTTATAGTGTTGGGATTGTAAGTAGATTCATGGAGGATCCAAAACAGTCACATTGGAAGGCAATAAAAAGAATTCTGCGATATTTCCAAGGAACAAAATCTCTGGGATATTCTGATATGATTGGTGTGGAGGTGTGGATGAACGAAAAAGCATATCTCGTTACTTGTTTTTTATGGGAGACACTGCATTTACATGGTATTCTAAGAAGCAGCCGATAGTGGCATTATCAACCTGTGAAGCAGAATATGTGGTAGCCTCTCACTGTGTTTGTCATGCCATTTGGTTAAGAAGGTTACTTAGTGAATTGAGAATCCCACAACAGAGATCAACTGAAGTTTGCATTGACAACAAGTCTGCAAAAGAGCTTGCCAAGAATCCAGTACATCATGAAAGGAGCAAACACATAGATGTTCGATTCCATTTTATTCGAGAGCATGTAAAGGAGAAGAAAGTGCATTTATGTCATGTTGCTAGTCGTGACCAAGTTGCAGATGTGCTCACTAAACCAATGTCCAAAGCTCTACTAGATACTTACAAAAGGATGATGGGAATGAATGATCGAAAGGAATTAGTTTAAGGGAGGAATATGTTGGATAAACTAATCTCATAGAAGTTTGAAGAGTGCATTAAATATGGTTCATAGAATCAAGGAGATGTATCTGGTCATATATCTATTATTATCATTCATGTATTTGGTTTGTATTCTCCTATTATATAAGGAGGTAAAGATTGATCAATAAGATAAAAAAAATTAAGCTTCTTGTTTCCTTTCCACAACACACATACTAAAATATATTCACAAACTCTATACAGATAAAACCAACAAGGCTTATGAAAATATTGCAATTATATATATTAAATAGTATCATACAAAATCACAAGATTTACTTGAGGCTTATGAAAATATTGCAATTATATATATTAAATCCAGTCTTGGATCACAAAAGTTCAGATTTTAAAAAAATATGGATAAAGTCTAAATAAAAATCCAATTTCAAAAAATAAAAATAAAATCTGAAATAATTATATTTACTTTTACAGAATCCAAAAAAATTAATATTCCAATAATAATAATAAAAAATTCTAGCGTTACCTTTAAAAAAATTTATGAAATATTTTTAAATAAAGTTAAGTATCTATAAAATCCTATTTACATTATAATAAAAATGTGTTTGGACTATTTGCATGGACCATTTATGTAATATATAAGTTTACAATATGGTATAAATTTAATTGTGGGCCTAATAATCCATCAAATTTTAAAAAGTCCACAACTCATCTGCTTAACTAAAAGAATCTAGATTGTTCTAGAATATTAGTAAATAACACGTGCATGTGTAAACAGGTTGTGATAAAATGTTGAGATGACATAACAAAGGATAAACGAATATTTGTCTCAACAAAAAAAGGGTCATTTGTTTAGCTAGCCTCAAACACCCAATTTTGTTCCCTCCAAACACAGCGGCAACTCCACTCAGTAGATACAGTCCCAGAGCACTAATTAGCTAGCATCGAGATTTAAAGGTAACATTTTACACTTTTTAATTTAAAGTAGTGCCTTTAGTTATCTGTCCTTTAGTTATCTGCCTTTAATTTCTGAGAGATAAGTTTGTAAGGTTTAATCTGGGAAGTAGATTACTCTACAAGACATAGCATGCAGATATATCGATAGAAAGATTTGGAAGACTAAATGTAGGATTAATCCCTCTTTATTTCCTCGGGCAGTTAAAAAGGGTAGTAATTATATATACATGCTAAGCCAGTCAGTTCTCATCATTTTTACTGAGGAGAATCTTTCATTAGAGTTTCTATGGAGAAGGGTTGGGATTATCCTCAGCTTTGTCAAAGTTAATGTTCACTCGTTTACGCTAGCCTTTGCCTAAGAACAACTCCAACCCATCACTAAATCAATATAATAGTGATGGATGTAGTGTCAAACTCACTCCAATGCAACACTAAAATGGTGACCCAAGATCACCAAATGAGTTTTGGGTCACCAAATTTGGTGACAAAAGTACATTTGGTGATCCTTGGTCAACAAATTTGGTGACTTTCAAAATTCCAACAATACCCCTATATTTGTTAACAAAACAACTTTTTTCCATCTATGTCATACTATTTGTTCTTGTAATTTTTTTCCAACTTCTTTGTTCTCATAATTTTTAACTTCAAATTCTTATCAATTGAAACTTCTTTTGTTCTTAGCTCTTGTTAAATTTTTATCTATGTCCTACTATTTATTCCTAGCACTTGTTAATTCTAAAATGTGGTAATTCTAAAATATCAATTTTCAACAAAATTTGGATATTGATTTTTTCTTATAAATAATTTTTATATTAATAAATTTAATATTATGCTACCATAACATTACAATTTAAAATATAATAGATATTAATAATGTAAATTGAACAAAGTTAGAATATTCTATTTTATTGGTGAAAGATTTCTTTTCGTGTCAAGTATAGTGATCATGGGTTGGAGTGTATTTTGTGAATAGTGTAATTTTGTCACCAAAATAGTGTTCCTAGGACACTATTTTAGTGTCTTGGGTGGGAGATGGTCTAATGGTAATGACTCTGACATTGATATTGTGGTAAGGGATGACGAGGGAGTTATCACAAAAATGATCTCTGGTTCGATACAAGACCTCTTTCATTATAGTTTCTATACAGAAGGGTTGGGATTATCCTCTTGAGGGCTTTGTCAAAGTTAATGTTCACTCCTTTACGCTTAATGAGCCTTTGCCTAATGGTAATGACTCTGACATTGGAGGGAGTTATCATCAAAATGATCTCTGGTTCGGTACAAGACCTCACTGCCAGGGTTAATAAACTCTGGGGTTTGCTTCCTGGTCTTCGTACTATTTTTTTTGTTTTCTTTGAAGCCCTCAACAAGGTTGAACTGGAAGCTGACAATGCTGAAGCTTTGGAGGAATGAGAGGATTGGCCCTCGTTCCTAGACCCGAATCACTCAAAGGTTATTCAACAGCGAGAGCAGAGGAAAAAGGACAAGAAGTTGAAGCTAGTAGTCAAAGTTTGTGAAGAAAGCCATAATAGGTTGGCTCAGTATCTGGCGTTGGATGGTGCAAGAAACAGGACTAGGCTGGTGGTCTTTAGGAGATCTTTTGGTCGTGTTAGGGAATTGTGGAGGATGGATATGGGTCTGGGCTCTGCTGCAGGGATTTTTGATGAGTTTTCGGAGGAGGAATATAACAACATGCAGGAACATGAGATCAACAATGTGGATGGGGAGATGGGTGTTGGTTTTGCTGATGTTTTTGAAGATGAAGAGGGTGCTTGGTTGGCCCATGATATGCATATGTCGGGTAACAACAATGTTCAAGTGGTGATTGGTCTCTAAGGGAAGATGTATTGGGTGCTGTCAATGGAGTTGCTGGTCAGTTTGAAGCAGTTGGGAATAGAGGTGTGGTTCCTGAGGTAAACGTCCAAGCAAGGGTGGGAGGAGAAGGGTGTGAAATGCAGGAGGACTAATGTGTTTGTTACGTAGGTGTGGTTCCTGAGGTTAGCGTCCAAGCAAAGGTGGGAGGAGAAGGGTCCAAAATGCAGGAGGACTAATGTGTTTGTTACATTTTGTTCCGTTCGTTGCTTCCTTGTCTTTTGTTCTAGTTTTATTTAAGCTTTAGTTTATTTAAGTTTCAATCAGTGTTGCTATTTCTAAGAAGAACTTTTGTTTTTTTTTTTTGACGAAAAGAAGAACTTTTGTTAAGTTGTGGAAAGGGAAATCTTGGCCCATGTTGGTGTAAGGGTTAGATTGTGTGGTTGTAAAGCTTGGTCTTTTCTAATATTATTGAGATTACCAAAAAAAAAAAAAAACAAAGTTCAAGGAACTTAATTTAGGGGCACGTTCACTTTGAATAGTAAAATTTTCTTTTCAATTTAAAATATGTACTTAATTTAAATTATAGATAATATAACTGAAATATTTTGACATTTATTCAGAAATTTAAAATGCTATGATAATTATTCAAAATATCGTATATTTTGTACTTTTTAAACTAATAGATTTTGATTGGTTCACAGTGTTATGCGGACTTCTTCAAACCTATTCAAAAATGATATATCAAAAAATCTACTTAAATAGGGAAAATAATACTAATTTCAATATTAGCTTTGTCAAACTTTGCGTAAAATTAAAATTAAAATTTATCTTCAGAATACATAGACTATTACTAACACATATTTTTTTTTAATATGTAAATAGATTAATTTGAATTTATAAAATTTATTGAAAATTTGATTGTATTTGAAATATCTATATTTTTCTTTTGCTATTATATTTTACTACCTTATAATCGGTATGATGCACGGGTATATTGATATGATTTAATTTAATTTTATATTACAATTCTGGTTTATATATAATTATCACTTTTCATAATTATTTTACTTTTCATTTAATATAAATTTAATTAATAATAGCATGATTTAAAAATATCTTATAAAATTTTAAATTAATAAAATAATTTAATCATATTATATAATTTATATTAGATCTTATGGATCTTATTTATTGCTAAAAATTTAATGGTTCATTTTTCGATTTATGGTTGAACTCTTCTTTCGATTTTAATCTAAAAGTATAGATATTTTCTTATTATAATCGTGTATATATAGATTAGTAAATTAAATTAATAATATTATATATCTTATCAATAAATTTAACGATTCTTATTTATTACTAAAAATTTAATAGTTCGTCACTTTTTGGATTCCTCAACCGGTATTTCGGCTTTAATATAATACTAGCTTATAACCCGTGTGAAGCACGAGTTTGTTTTGATAGGTTATAAAATTTATTTAACAATATAATTATCTTTTTATATAATCCTTATTTTTAATAATTTTTTAATTTTAATTTAATATAAATTTATATAATGAAATGCATGGTTTAAACTTTATTTTGTAAAATTCTAAATTAAAAATGTCGTTGACGGGTTCGAATTTTGAATTTTTAGTAAATTAATTTAATCATATAATATATCTTATTATTAGATCTAACGATTGTTATTTATTAATAAAAATATGATTTGTATATATGGTGAGATATTTTTGGGTGTATATTAGTGATCGCAAGATTAATTTTAAATTAAAAAGTACTCCATGTTTTAATTACAAAAATTACTACTAAAAATAATTACGGAATGATATGGTGTGATATTTTGGATATATTTTAATTATTGTAATATTAGTTTTAAATTAAATGATAAAGTGTTTTAATTAGAAGTAAAATCTTTGGAAAAAATGAATAATTGAGTTGTTGGAGCAGAAAAAATAGTCCAAGTAGAAGTGGATGAAGGAATTTTAATCAGTTAGTAATTAGCTTTTTGAGTGGTTTTTGTAATTTAATTATTTATTTTAATAATTAGGATAATCAAACCGAAAACCAAAACTTAGGATAACCAAACCGAAAACCAAAACTTTCAATGTTTCGACTTTAATATAATAGTATATATGGTAGATATTTTCTTATTTAAATGTATAAAAAAATTTAATATATTTTATTAATGATTGTAAGTTATGGTATAGTATTCTTAGGTATATATTAATAACTGTTAGATTTTGTTTTGATTAAAAGGTAACATGTTTTAATTAGAATAGAAATATTAATAATTGAAAGATATGATACAATTAATATTTTTAGCTGTTTATAAAAGGTAATATATTCAACTAAAAATTAATAACATGGTTTTCTTCTAACGTTTGAAGTCTGTGATAAACATCTGTTTAATATTGTTGAACATTCTCAAGAATTGTCTTGTGCGAATACAAATGAGCATCAATGTTGGAAGTTGTGATCTTCATAGCATCATTGGTAGCCTGAATTGCAGTATCAATACATGCAACCTGAGTAGCAAGACCTTGAACAGACCGGTTCACAGAAGAAAAATCAGCATCTTAAATATGATGAGAATCAGCACTAAGCTCACTTGCATAAGTAAATTTTGCAATGTCCTTGGCATGAGCTAAAGATGTAGGAACTGAAACTTCGTCGGGATAGATTCCATACTTATTAAAGAATTCCCATTTGTCCTTGGCCCTTGTATTCTCAATCTTGCCAATGTGCATGATAAGTGTGAAAGAATCAGGATCAGTAGTGAAATGACTATGAGCAAGTTCAGTAGGGAACTCTTGATCCCAATAAGTAAATGTCTCCTTCTCTTCAGATTCATCATCAGAATGAACAGATACCGTATCATCAATCTGATTGTAAAAATCAAGATGCAAAGGTGTAGCCTTCTGAAGAGCATGATCTCTGTCATTAGCTTGAAGTAATTGGTATAACGTAAAATTCAGAGAATCAATACCCAAAGCATGAGCTTCTACCAAAGTAGTTGGCCAATGTTGATCAAAGTAACCAAATGTAGGTTCTGTAACCTTTGTAGATGATGTTTCCTGTGAATCATGAACTACAGATGTAAAATGATATTCAAGTAAAGGTACTTGAGTAGAATGACTTACATTGACAACCGAAGTATCTGAAACTGAAAAATAAGGAATCATAGCCAAATTTCCAATATTACTAACATCCTGACCCTCACCAGTATCCTGTGTGCTAACATCCATAGACTCTGACTCCTCCATAGAGTGATCAGCACCTGCAGATGTCTCAATCCTAGCTGAGATTGGTTACACATACAGAGGGACACTAAGATCATTAGGTAAATCTGATGGGACTGTCTGAGAAAATGAATCTTTTAGCCTTTCTCCTCTTCGATTGATAGCATCCACAAGCCTTTGCTTATATTTCTGAGCTTTAACTTCAGGCTTGGAATTATGCTTGGCTAAGTCCTGCTTCTCATACATTTTGATGAAAGAATAAGTACCAGCATCCATACCCAGATTCTCAGAACAAGATTGAGAAAAAACTTGATCCCAGAAATCAAAAGATGGTTCTTTCCTAGTTATCTCTCCCTCACTATGGGGTTGGTCACCCATACTCTTATTTTCACTGTGACTTACTAAAGTCAACACTCTTTCTACCTCTCCTTTTGCCTGGTCAGGAGCCAGCCTCTCTGTTTATGGATCTATTTCCATCTTTTCAAGTGTTTCACTCATATTTGGAAAAGTGCTCTCATGACCTACAGAAAAATATGGGTTAGGAGAAGTTGTTATACCTGAACTCACATGGAGAGAGGGTTCCTCATTTGACAAGGAGCTTGAGATTTTCTCCATGGAGTGAGCACCTATAGTCTCAGAACCCTCACAAACATCTCCTGTCTTTTCAGAGACTAGAGGCTCCAGTATACCACTTTCAGGGTCTACACTAAACTCTGATGCCTTCAGTAAGACTTCATTATGCACCACAGTTTATGTGTCACCATCTTTAAGTGTTGTTTGCTGAGACACACCCTCAAGGTGGATAGACTCTGACTGAACAAAATTTTTTTGATCTTCAGGAAAATCCATCAAAGTCATTCCTCCCATATCACTGGGTATCTCACTTGCAGTTTCAATCATCACGGAAGACCTTTTAGCATCATCCATCACAGTTCCTGAGTCATCCAACCTCTGACTAGATGGTTCTTGTGTTGTAGTGACTGTGATCGGATCTGTCCTACTATCCACAACGTGCAATAGTATCTTTTGTTGACTGCTTTTCTCTATGTACTACCTCCTTTTGTTCACCTAATTCTGGAGCATCTTCGACAATGTAGTCTTTATGAAAAAGATATGTGTGAAGTGATTGAAGTGCACCATGCTTTGAAAGTCCAAACTTCTTTCGCAATTCTCCTCTGATTGATTGATAGAAATACATCTTCATAAGATCAAGTCTTTGATATAGAAGTCCATATTCTTCAGGATGAGAAAGTTTTGGTACTCTTTTAATCAGAAAGTCTAGAACAGGCCTGGAAAGCTTGACTTTCATAGAAATTACCTTCATAGCCAGCTTGTATGTCAATGTGGTTTCCCAACTTGAATCAATATCAAGGCCTCTCTTGTCATATTCTCACTTGGATATAGCTTTAGTTGTAGAGACCTGCAAGATGTTAGTTTGACTAGACTCTGTGTGTGTAGGAGACAAATGAATCTTTCTCCTTATTCTCCTGGTATAGTGAGCAACAGATTTATCTTGAGAAGACTCAAGAGGTGCAGACTCAGTAGTGATCTTGGGTTGAGATCATTTTTCAATAGACACAGCCTTTTGGGAGACTGTATCTAGTAACTGTTTTCCATTTTTAAGAACTACAATCTTTTGTGAGACTACAGCCTAGCTGTTACTTGGTCCTTCACCTCTTTCTCCTAGCTTAGAGAGTTGAATTGTAGCCCTCAAATTTGCTCTCTCAACAAGAGGTATATTATCATCATCTTCACTAGAACTACTAGAACTAGGAGCTACATATCTTCTCTTGCTTACAACTGATGCCTTTTGAGAAACATCAGAGGTTGGTTTCTTTGAAACAATAGGCTGTGGTTCAAGAGTTGGCTCTAGAATTGTTTCAGAGACTGTGGAGTGTTGGGTTACTTGGGTAGACAAAGGGAGGTCCTCCACCAATTGAGGTTCCTGAGTCATTTCACCACTAAAGAAAGAAGAATTGTAGAGGGTAGGAAGATGAGTTCTGAGAAGTACCTGTACATGTTGAGGATAACACATGATAGGTATCTCATCTGAATTCTTCTCATTGTCCTTCTTTGTAATATCAGAGAAAATTCTCTTTTGCTGTATATAAGAAGGAATACAATGTTGTTTACCAAACCTAGTATTTGCATTAGGAATAAAATGGTTAATGATTAAATGCATAAATCAATGATAATAAACCATCTTCCTTCCATGATCTCTTGACCCAAGTTTGATACTCATCTGATTTAAGATAATTTGACCAATGTTAATTACTCTATCATAAAGCAAACTATAAGTAACATAAGTAATTTGTTCAAAAGAACTACATTTACCAGAAAAGCATTTAGCTAATTGATCAAAGAAGAAAGACCATTCTTTTCTGAGAAAAGGCCTTTTTAACTAGCTCATGTTATCTAAAGGTCCACTATAACTTAATGCAGATAACATAGTTCTAACATCATCATTAGATGGTTCACTAACATAATTCACATTAAAGTGAAGTACTGAATTAATCACAGATTCAATAATATCAAAAGAATCTTGTCCTAGGTATAACGCCCTAGAAAATTTTGTATTTATAAATATTATTATTTAATATTAAATGTGGATTATAGGGTGTGAAATTTTTTTATTTTTTTTAGATTAAATGTAAGTGACATCATGTTTATACGATGATGTATGTGTGACGTGTAAGTCCGTGTATTTTATTTGAATTTTTAATGACAAAAATCTATTTAAATCAAGCATTATTGATCTTCGAAAAATTAAAATCAACGAAGTTATTAAAAATTACGAAATCTTTTGTAATATCATCTTTGTATATTTATTAGTTTTTAAAATTATTGGGTGAATTAATTTGGGTGTTTTGATATTTTAAAATGATTTTAAGATTTTTATAAAGAATCGAAACTTGTAAAATTCATATTTAATCTATTTTTGATCCTAAAAATATTTTAAAAATATGTGAGGGTTCCTAATTTTGTACTCTTTATTTTAAAAATGAGAACTTTAATTTTTCCACCAATTTTTCTATTTAATTTCAAAATTAGAAATTAGTTAAATTGATTTAATATTGTTTTTAGCAATTGGAAAGTATCATTTTTTTTTCTTTATTTTTATCACAAAGCCCAGCTTTTCTTTTTTTCCCAAGTAGTTAGTTTTTAGCAGAGCTTCTCTAGAACTCTCTAGTTCTCTCTCAATCTTCCTCCATATCTCATCTCTCTCAACTCTCTTGGTCTCTCTATGTAAGCACTGACCTGGTGATTCTAGTTGCGAGTCAAACCCTGTCCCTCTCCTCTGTTTATGGCTTCCAGTAGTGTGTGGGAGTGAGTTGTATGCAGTTTTTTTACACTACTAGAATTCTTGATTTTAATAATGGAAATTGCTAACGGAAATATGTCCGTTAGTGATTATTAACCGATTTACAATAGAAAACAAAGTTGTTGAATAACTAACCCCCTAACAACGGATTTCCAATGAATTAATTACTAACATCAATTCCGTTGGGAAAAATGTTCCAAAAATACGCGCTAAAACTCCCGCCCAGTTAAATGTGGAAAAGATGGGCGAAAATTGGGCGTTTGAAAAAATGCCGCCCATTTCTAGCAACGGAATACCAATGGACTGCCAACGGAATGGTCATATTCTTTTTCCGTTACTAATTTGTTGGTAGTATTAGATCGGTCATTTATATTCCGTTACTAATCTGTTACAATTTAAATTATTTCCGTTACTAGTCCGTTGTAGTTTAACTGTGCAATTTTAAATTAAATTTTGGTTTTTTTTCTATTTTTATTTAATTTTTTAATTTATTTTCCAAACTAGTTAAAAAGGGTAAAAAAATAAAAAAAAACAGAAAATTGGGGAAGGGTAACATTCATCACAAAAATAGTGAGTATGACTATTTGGGTATGAACGAATTTTAAATTCAAATTATGGCTTTTTTCTATTTTTATTTAATTTTTTAATTTATTTTCCAAACTAGTTTAAAATGGTGGAAAAAATCAAAAAAAAAATAGAAAATTTGTGAAAGTAGGGTAACGTTCATCACAAAAATAGTGAGTAAGACCATTTGGGTGTGTATGAATTTTAAATTCAAATTTTAGTTTTTTTTCTATTATTATTTAATTTTTAAATTTATTTTACAAACTAGTTAAAAATGGGGAAAAAACAAAAAAAAATGAAAAATCAGTGAAAGTTAGGTAACATTCATCACACAAATAGTGAGTATGACTACTTTGGTTTGTATGAATTTATGTTCAAAACTTGGCATTTTTCTATTTTTATTTAATTTTTTAATTTATTTTACAAAGTAGTTAAAAATGGGGAAAAAATCAAATAAAATTATTTTTTTCTTAAATTTTGGCAATAACATTAAGAAGGATGGATCTTGACCTCCGTACAGTTTGACCGTCGAGAAATATTTTTTAAAAAATCGAAACACTAAATCTTGACGAAACACTACTTAGGTGTTCTAGTCAAAGTGCTAGTTGACCGTTAAACTACCAAACCATATAAATTTATTTTTTTTCTGAAATTTTGGTAATAACATTAAAAAGGATGGATCTCGACCTTCATATGATTGGGTCATCGAGAAATAGTTTTAAAAAAATTGAAACACTAAACCCTGAGGAAACCCTGTCTAGGGGTTCTAGTCAAAGTACTAGTTGACCGTTAAATTACCAAACGAAATAAATTTATTTTTTTCTGAACTTTTGGCAATAACATTAAAAAGGATGGATCTTGACCTCCGTATGGTTGGGTCATCGAGAAATTTTTTTAAACAAAATTCGAAACACTAAACCCCGGCGAAACCCTGTTTAGGGGTTCTAGTCAAAATACTAGTTGACCGTTAAATTACCAAAGCAAATAAATTTATTTTTTTCTGAAATTTTGGCAATGACATTGAAAAGGATGGATCTTTACCTCCGTATGATTGGGTCATCAAAAAATATTTTTTTTAAATTTAAACACTAAACCCTGACGAAACCGTGTTTAGGGGTTCTAGTCAAAGTACTAGTTGACCGTTAAATTACCAAACCAAATAAATTTATTTTTTTTTTCTGAAATTTTGGCAATAACATTAAAAAGGATGGATATTGACCTCCGTACGGTTGGGTCATCGAGAAATATTTTTAAAAATATGGAAACAATAAACCCTGACGAAACACTGTTTAGGGGTTCTAGTCAAAGTACTAGTTGACCGTTAAATTACCAAACCAAATAAATTTATTTTTTTCTGAATTTTTGGCAATAACATTAAAAAGGATGGATCCTGACCTCCGTATGGTTGGGTTATCGAGAAATATTTTTTAAAAAATCGAAACACTAAACCCTGACGAAACCATGTTTAAGGGTTCTAGTCAAAGTGCTAGTTTACCTTTAAATTACCAAACCAAAAAAATTTATTTTTTTTCTGAAATTTTGGTAATAACATTAAAAAGGATAAATCTTGACCTCCGTACGATTGGGTCATCGAGAAATAGTTTTAAAAAAATTGAAACACTAAATCATAACGAAACTCTATTTAGGGGTTCTAGTCAAAGTACTAGTTGACCGTTAAATTACAAAAGCAAATATTTTTTTCTGAAATTTTGGCAATAACATTAAAAAGGATGGATTTTGACCTCCGTACGGTTGGGTCGTCGAGAAATATTTTTTAAAAAATCGAAACATTAAACCCCGACGAAACCCTGTTCAGGGGTTCTAGTCAAAGTACTAGATGACCGTTAAATTACCAGACCAAATAAATTTATTTTTTTCTGAAATTTTGGCAATTACATTGAAAAGGATGGATTTTGACCTCCGTATGGTTGGGTCGTCAAGAATTATTTTTTAAAAAATCGAAACACTAAACCCCGACGAAACCTTGTTCAGGAGTTCTAGTCAAAGTACTAGTTGACCGTTAAATTACCAAACCAAACAAATTTATTTTTTTCTGAAATTTTGGCAAAAACATTAAAAAGGATGGATCTTGACCTTCGTACGGTTGGGTCATCGGGAAATAAATTTTAAAAAATCGAAAAATAAACCCTGTTTTAGTCAAAGTACTAGTTGACCGTTAAATTAACAAACCAAATAATTTATTTTTTTCTGAAATTTTAGCAATAACATTGAAAAGGATGGATCTTGACCTCCGTGCGATTGGGTCGTCGAGAAATATTTTTTAAAAAATTGAAACACTAAACCCTGACGAAACCTGTTTAGGGGTTCTAGTTAAAATACTAGTTGACCGTTAAATTAACAAACCAAATAAATTTAATTTTTTTTTGAAATTTTCTCAATAACAATAAAAAGGATGGATCTTAACTTCGGGTAACTACCAAAATTTCCCCCCACTAGCTACCAAAATTTCATTTGACTTAATTTTTTTTTCATTCCCCCTTAAACCAAAATTTCACTGAAAACTTTTCATTTTTATTCCCCCCAATTATTCCACCTTCAATACCCAGCTCACAAACACACTAACACAAACCTCTATCTCTCTGCTCTAGAACCCTAAATCGAAAACACAAAAATTACTCTCACACAAGAACATTTCTCTTTACTCGAAGCCCTAATTAGCAGCTCTCCAAGAACATATCACCTAATTCGGAGCCCTAATTAACAGCTCGTGAAGAACAGCTCGAAGCCCTAACTCGATTGAGTCGGCTTGACTATGTGCGGTGTTATTCTGTGAAGAAGCGATTCAATCGAGCTTCACTGATTCAATAGAGCCTATCTATGTTATTTTTCTTTTAGTAATTATCGGGCAAAATCTTTTTGTTGGAATTTAATCTCTCTCACAAATCCTTGCCCACCTGAATGGATTGAATCTCTCTCTCTCTGACTTGAATGTAAAATTGATTTCATCAAACAAATTCATCTCATCTCTTCGAGAAATTGGTTTGATTTGAGGTACTATACTTGTTTGTTTGAGTTTTTATTTGCTTAATTGACTTGTGTTCTAATTTAAGGTTTACATTCTACTTTTTGAATTTTTGACCTCTAATTGTATGTGAAATTTCGGATATAGTTAAAAAAAACAATCAGAATATTTCATTGATAAATTGGAATGATATCTCTGGGAATACTTTTTTGGAAGTGAATGATAGATTTGTGACTACTTGGCTCTAGTTCTATTTTCCTTTTAGTTTATAGAACTTTCTATCATTTTCATAAATTATTTCATAATGTTTTCTTCACTTTGTTGTTTTAAATGATGTGTCTTACATGATTAGTACAGCTTATCTACTGATATTTCTTTCACAAGTCTACAAGTTTGTACGGAGTATATATTATATTTGTAATTAATAAGTTCTAAAAAATTTCAGCTTTTGCATTTGAAGTTTGTTTACTTTCTTTTCTTCAGGCCTGGCTTTGTTTTCTTGTCATTGCTTGCTCTAGACATTGTCAGCAAATGGTGGCAAATGTATAGGTATTTGGATTTTCAATTTCGTTTTCCTATACATTAGACTGTAAACATGTCCAGAGATAATTAATTATACCTGTATTTTCACTGTCATTCATCGAAGATGTTTTTAAAGTACTTCCTCTTTTACCATTTCTTCATTGTAGTACTTTCTTGGTAGCATAAAGATGTCAAAGACAACACTAGTCTAGTAGTCGGCTATTCAGGGCATACTACAGGCATAGGATGTTTATGGGTTACTGTTGTGTGAGGTGAGATTCTGTTTAGATAATCTTACTATATGTAAATTATTATGTAGAAAGGTTACGTCGCATAAGGTTATGCATAATGATTCTGTTTAATACTCTACAGGTTCTCTACATATCATTTTTCTTCTGGCAAACAACCAGACTAAAAATATGACCAACATAAGGTTTATATCAATGAGCTTTTCAACGTACTCTAGAATAATATTAGACCAGGTTATGAATGTTATCTGTTATTCATTTTCAGTTGTGAACAAACCTTCTTTTTGTTAGGAGAGGCTCTATAATGATATTTAGTTCAAACAACTATTAACTAAGTATTTACTCTGCTTCAAAACAGTTCTGGCTTGTAATATTTTTTATCTAGTTGTAGCGTATGGTGCAGTATTACAAATATATTCTCAGCAAATTAATATGTGATACATAATAGAGAATAATTTGTGAGACTAAGTTGTAATCATGGTACAAGATCTTTATGTTAACTTGTATGTTATTCTTTCCCAGATGTTGCGTCAATCCCCAAGACTAATGAGAACTTCCGTCTCCTCTATGACACCAAAGGTCGATTTCGCTTACACTCTGTTAGAGATAAGGAGTCAAAGGTATATCCATTTACCCGATCTCATGTTTTGTATTTTTCATTCTTATAAAGAGTATGAGTTAGTTTCTAGATCCATTCACCTGATCTCATGTTCTGAATTTTACATTCTTTTTAAGAGTATGAGTAGTTATGAGATTATCTTTATTTGATTGAACAAGAACTGTGTATGGCTGATGATTTCAGAGATTTTTCCGTTACGATTAAGAGGGAGAGGATTGAGTATTGCAGTTCTTGTTAATTTTGGTGCAAATGCAGTGGTGACATTTGCCTTTTCTCCTTTGAAGGTGCTAAGCTTTTCTGTTCCCTTTTAATCCTATCAAATTCTTTATTAAATTTTAAATTATACACTTTTATATACACTGGCCTTCTTTTTATATAGCATTACTAGACTATATGCATCATTGTACACTTATATGCATTGGCCTTCAGCTGCACATTCCTACACAACCATCCGAACACTACTCAGCATTCTCCGCATTTCAGCTGCACTTGCACGACTCCGATTTTCTGAGACTGTTGCTCAGAGTGACCTGGATGAAGCACTTAGAGTGACGTGGATGAAGCACATGGTGGATCTGAGCTCATTATTACCCGAAAGACATGATAAAACATCAACAAAAGCACTAGAAAATTGTAATAATGTGATGATTGGACATGGTGTACTTTTATCCCATTTTGAATTGTAATAATGCGATGATTGTTTATATATAAAAAAAACTTTGTAACTTTTTATTTTCTTTGCAATTTTATATATTTAGAAAAATTTGCAGGTCTAGAAAATTGAAAATGCAGATTTGGTGATTCCACAACCATATCATTCCAAGATTATTCCGTTGGGACAATGTTGTTTTTAGGTCTTTGTTACTAATTTACCAATGAATAATCTGTTAGCAAATTGTTGCCAGGGTGTTTTTTTTTTACTTTGAGATCTGTTATTAGTTTATTGGTATTCCGTTGGTAAAATTAGTAACGGAAATAATTCGGTTGGCAAAGCCCTTCCCAACGAGGTTTGTACCAACCCTTTTTTTCGGTTGACATTCCGTTGGCAAACTGTTGGCTAAATTTACCAACGGAAAATTCAGTTGGCGGAGTGCTATTTTTGGTAACTTTGAGATCTGTTACTAGTTTATTGCTATTCCGTTGGTAAAGTTAGTAACGGAAATAATTCAGTTGGCAAGCCCCTTCCCAACAACGTTTCTACCAACCCTTCGCTTCGGTTGGCATTCCGTTGGCAAACTGTTTTCCCAACGGATTTCCTTGCTTTGCCAACGGAATTTTCTGTTATTAAAACTGAAATTCTTGTAGTGTTATGGCATGTGTAGGTGAACTCAACAAAATTGTTGAAACACTACCATCATGAATCCTCTCTTTTCCCCTCTTATAAATTTAATTCAAGCAAGTATTTCTGCTGTATTGTAGCTCGAATCAGTGTGTGATGTGTATTATGTGATGTGTGGGTTGAAGAAGTTGTGTGTGTGTCATGTGGGCTGTGGAAGCTGTAACTGCAGTGTGAGGTGTGTAAACGACCTGTATGTGTGTGCACGTTTACTGGGTGTACAATGGTGAGAACCTACAGAGAGGGGTTGGAGAAGAGGAGGTAGTAGGGCTGGAAAACGGATAATACGGATACGGATACAGCTATATCCGAATCCGGATCCGTTTTTTACAACCGTATCCGTATCCGTATCCGAATCCGGGAATATCCGAAAAACTTTATCCGGATCCGAATTCGGTAAATATTATCCGGATACGGATAATATCCGGATCCGAATCCGTTTTGCAAAAAAAGAATTTTTTTTTGTGAAATTTGCATTATTATAAAAAATAGGCATATTTTGCAAAAAAAAACAAAAACAAAAATACAAGCATATTAAAGAGATACTCGGTATTAATTTACAAATTACAAAAATCATATACATTATCCAAATTTGCATATGCAAATTTATATCAAAATAACTTCATTACACATCATTGTCTCTAAATAACTTGAAAATTCATCAAAAATAAGTGGGCCTATAACTATAAGTGTGTGTATAAAAATATATAAATGGGCTTATAACTATAAATGGGTTTAAAATATATAATTATATATTATATATATTAAAAATATATTATATATAATTACTTTCGGATACGGATATTTTCGGATACGGATGCGCCTATATCCATATCCGTATCCTAAACTCTCGGATTCAGATACGGATAATATCCGGTTGACTCCGGATACGGATAATATCCGCTTTTTTCCGGATACGAATAAAGATATTTCGGACGGATATCGGATTTTTCGGATTTTTTTTCCAGCCCTAGGAGGTAGTGGGTTTGTCATGGCTGGGTTGAGATGTTAGTAAAGGGATGTTGAGAGTGTTAATGGCGATGGTGGCATTGGGGAAGAAGGAAGGAGAAGCGAGGGTTTATATGGTCGGATAGGTGTTGGGCTTAAAAATTGTTGCCAAGATGTGGGGTTGGTTAGATGTTGTATGTGCCGCGGGTTATGTTATTTATTTGCTGAATAAACTGTTACATTTTAGTATTTATGCTGTGTTGTTCGAAGAAAGGTTGGAATGGCAGTGAAGTATGATGGAGTTGAGTTTATGTTATGCGTTATGTGTTTGTGCTGGTGTAAATGTATCGGGGTGTATGCGGTTGTGTTGTAAGCTGTGAAGCGGAGAGAGAGCTAGGGTAAAGGGAGGGGAAGCCACCACCTTTGTGTAAGTGTATATTTTTGTTTTATTAATTGAATGTTTAGAGTAAATTTTTGGAATTTTAGTTGATAACGGAGAAGAGTTTGTGTCTGAGAATTTGTGTATATACGGAGAAAATGACATAGTATTTGATTAGTTTATTAGGTGATGAAATGGATTTTGGGATGTTAGTTTAAAAAATTTGGTAAAATGAATGAAAGATAGGACCTCGGATGATTTTATAAAATAGTGGGAAAGTTGGTTTTGAAAATTATGATTTTATTTGGCAGAGGATTTTTTGAGGAAAATTATGATAATTTTTGGATAATTTTATGAGAAGTGGAAATGCAGATATGAATTTTATTTTAAGAATAGAATAACATTATTTATTGTGTTACTTTTGGAATTTGGAGACTTGGTTGAATTATATTAAAAATGGAAATGGTGAAAAATTCTGAAATTTGGTTATTAAATGAAGGAGGAAATGTAGTAGTTTCTAAGATATTTGGGAGTGGTAGGAGTAATCGGATGAATTAGTTATTAAATTCGGAAATTGATTAAAATGGAGACTTTGAGGAATTATTATAAATGGTAGGAGGTCTCATTTTCGGAGGAAGTAATTTTATCTGGCTTTAGGATAATATTAGAATTTTTATGGAGATTTTTATTTTGATTTAGCGATGAAGATCAATGGAGTTATGGATTTTACTAGAAAATGGATTATTAAATGGTCATTTCTAAGGAGTCAAGAGTATTTTAATTAATTAAAATACTTCCTGAACTCGGAAATTTACGTATAATATATGGACACGATCGTATCGAGATTTACTATTTAATCAGGTGGATTTCATTCAGTGATTCTGAAGAGAATACCCTATTTTAAATGATAGAACAGATTAAAATGCTTGGTATCGACGACAACAATTTTAGTTTGGATATTCACTATGTTAGTTGTCTATATTACATAAATATTGATTCGAGAGTTCTTAATTGAAGCATGGCTAATACGTTCGATTTGAGTTTATAAGCGTTTATAGAATATTAGAATTGTCATCTAGAGACTAAAGTATTGTCTTTTGTTTGATATTGAAGTTGACACGCGGGCTCGATATCAGACTCGTGGTAACCGCAAGAGCGTTACACTAAAGAATGATCGAACTAGAGAAGATTGTAATGCCGTAAGGTAGAAAAAGAAAGTAGTATTACTGCGACGTTACGTGACCAAAGGCAAGTTTACTAACCCTCACTTATCATTTAAGTGATGTGAAACAATTTCTATTATTTGTGCCTTCTTTCAATTCCTTTCTTGTGAGCATATGTACCCTTCATTTTCATTTTGAATAATGTGAACTTGTTTTGTTAATTAAAAGATGTTTCTTTCAAATCATTTTGCTAGTGTCTAAACTCTTCATTTTATTGCCAGTGACATTCTTCTTCTAATAATTTACAAACACTCATTCTCAAATTACTCTATCATTGTTTATTTTCCTCACCTATCGTTCAGGTGTTAAATTCTTTTAAAATCATTTTATTCAATATTCCTTATCCATGCTAATATTCTTCAAAGTATGTTTTCTTCAAGTTTATGTCAACTATTTCAAGGTTTATACTATTGTTGAGGCATGTGTTGCTTAGTGACAGTTAAAGCCGAGAATGAATTGAGATCTTCTTAATTATTCAAACTCATTACTGTCATGCCGGTTTGGCAGCTGAATCCTATGAGTGCTTAGCTGACAAGAGTGAGACCTTGGGTAATTGAGAATTTATTAAATCTTCGTTTTAAATTATTCAAATCTTTTATGTAAGTTCGAATTTCGCCATGAAAATTTTATCAATTAGTAACCTTTTAAATGAATGGTCATACCCTATGCAGTTACTCTATATTACGTTTGAACTTCAGATTCCTTTATTGTATGGTTTTCCTTATAAATTGTTGTTCAATTCTAGATCCTGAATAATTGATCTGTTCCTTAATTGATTTATCTTTCCTTATTGATATATGATTCTATTTGCTGAACCATACCATGCTTAGTTCAATCTTATTGCTTTGCTATTTATGATTCCTTATATCAATTGCTTCCCTGACCCTCAGTCTTTTATAATGGTAAATGAAAATGGCTTAAAAAAATTAAAGATGTTTTTAAAATTCCTTATACTGGGCTGATCTGTTATCCGTGAGTATAAGGACTTAAAAAGTGAAATGTTTTAAAGTTTTTAAAGGTTTATAGATTGGAGAAGCGTAAGAGGCTAGGGTGGTCCTAGTCCAGCACTTTTATTTAGCGTAAGAGGCTAGGGTGGTCCTAGTCCAGCATTAAAGGCCAATGTGTTGCCTAATTGGGAACCCAATTTTTAAGGTCCAGAGGGACTTCGTGTCCGGTATGGGGACTTTACGTGGCCGATCACCCGTATTGTCCGATGTTACGGGAAAAACTTCAATCAACTTAAATGTTATTTCTTTTAAAAAAAGGGTTTTATGAAAAGTATGTTTCAAAGATGAAAGGGTTTTAAAGGAATGAATGTTTTGATAAGATATATATATATATATATATATATATATATATATATATATATATGTGTGTGTGTGTGTGTGTGTGTGTGTGTGTGTTTTCAGGTAAATGGTCATTACTTTCGAAATTGTGGATATTAGAGTTGGATGTTTTTCTATCTTGATCAAAATTGGGAACTCAGTAAAACAATAAGATTAAGGATGGATAGAAGTTTCCCAGTTATTCCCTTCGCGAGTAACATTGTACGTTGATAGTGGAGTAAGAATGATTGGGGGATTTCCTGATATTCTTTTTCTCAAAGTTTTATCTGAGGCAGTGATGGTTTGTAGTAAATGGAATTTTTTTTACTCTATGATGGAAATTGAATGATCTTTGAGATAAAGTATTCGTTGATATTGTTCATCAATGAATTATCGTAATATCGTTGTTTCACTATATTGATCACTTGCTGAGCGTTGTTGGCTCACTCTTGCTTTATTTTCCCTAACCTTTCAGTTAAAATTAAGAGTGGATGTCTACATCTTACAAGTCATATGAGAGCAATGAGGCAGCCTATACAGGATAAATCTCGAAGTTAAAGCGGGTAAGCACGGATTGGAATTAAGCTACAAATTAGAGGGTATAGTAATTGTATTCAGAGTAGTGAAAGAAATTGTAATAATTTGTATAGTTTAGATTCTTGTTTCATACCATAACCTGGAATTGATCCTCGGTGAGTAATCGTTGGTGTATTAATTTATATACAGGTGGATTGTCCGATTTACGAATACGTCATGCCGAATTTTTATAAAAAATTCCCTAAGTTACCGGGTATTTATAATTGTTATTGGTATAGGGGCCTTACACTAGGTTTAGAACAATCTTACCTGGTTGACCCTGAACAGGATCAACTACCTCAACATTCTCCCAAGCTTGTGAAACAGCAGCTTGATTAATCACTGGAGATGTTTTCAGTGCATAACGTAGAGGTCCAATAGCCATAAAGTCCATAATTGGGTGAAAATCAGTTGATACCCCCATCTTGTTGGTGATTGCTGCAACATGATTGTTTGTCATAAAATCGAAGTCACCAAACCTGAAAGCAACTGACTTGGGTAGCTTCCTTTGAGCAGCCATTGATTTTTGATCTGAAATGAACTTGAGAAATCTTTGAAATCGATTAGAGATTTTGAGAACTTGAATCAGTTTTTGCTTTAGAAAATTCAAATATGAAGAAAGCAATAAACAATCAGAGTCTCAAAATAATGATATACTCAAAATTCCTTCAGACCCACTAACCCACATTCACACGTAGATTGACAGGTGGTAGTCTCTGAAAAAGTGTAATTACCCACGATTTTTGGAAATAAAATCCAAAATTGATTTTAATTAAAATCAGGGTCTAAGTTGAATTTGAACCGATTTTCAGAGACTAAAATGGAGTCACATATTTGGCATGTCAGATATTATCCTGAAAATAAAAACACCAATAATCCAAGCAAAATATTTTGGTTAGATTTCAAAACGTCTTGGAAATATAAGAAGTCCAGTCACGCGCGAAGTAATGATGATATAGCTGCATTGAACACTTCAAAAGACTGTCCAGCTTCTCACTCTTTCCTATATACACTCCTGGTGTCGTATGTTTTTCTCCATTCCAAAAACCTTGTAAACACTCTCTGTAAACACCAAGAATTTCTTTTAAACACAATGGCCTTCAACCCAGATATTCATATGAACCCTAACTTCAGATTCCTTTCTCCTGAGAAGTTCAATGCTCTTGATGAGCAGGAGCAAATAGACTATCTCTTTGAAGAGATGACTTTTCTCATCGAACTAGATATGGCCGGAATCGATCCATGTAATGTCCAGAATCCTCCTCTAGAACATCTACCAGTTGAACAAAATCTTCTTCTAATCTCTTCTCATCTTGAGGATGAAGAATTTGGTGAAGAGCTTGGGGCTGATTTTGATGGAGATGCTATTCATTTATCCATCAGTCCTTAATAAACATAGGACTATAGGATGCCAAGGGTCACCGTTTGAAATCGCTCAGAGAAGGAATTCAAGAGCAGATGGTTGATCCTGCATCCCTTAAATGGATTTTGGCATGCCCTCGGAGTTGACGAATTGATTGTTGAAGATTCGTGGAAAAGACAATACCAGCAGCCACAACATTGGACAAGAACAAGATTAGTAGTAACTATTAGGTAAAAAGAAAAAAAAAATGTATTTCATTTCCATATATGTATTTCTTTTTATTAATGAAAATACAAGCTTTTCGTTTTATATATCTTGTCTATTTCATGTTTCTTGCATTCTCTTGTTAGTATGAATATGTTGAATTTACAAGGACATGCAACAATCATTATAACTAAACAACTAAGTAATTCAGAATCATAAATTATTAAGTCAGAGACTAAAAGTCCAGAGTCTAGTTCTTAATGACAGTTTATTCATACTACTGTTTATCAAGGCAAACTGTTATCAGCTTAAGAGTCTAAATGAAAGATATAGTCACTGATAAGATTATCAATTCTATAAGCTTAACAACATACCTTTCTACTTTTGCAGATGTTAAAGATCTAGAAATTTAACATTCCTAACTCAATTACCAACCTAATGAAAGTGTTCTCATCAAGTGGTTTTGTTAGATTATCTGCAAGCTGTTTGTCAGTAGGAAAAAAATGAAGTTCCACAGTACTATTTTCATTATGTTCTCTAATAAAATGATACTTGACATCAATGTGCTTAGTCCTTGAATGTTGAACTGGATTTTCTGTAATTTTGATAGCACTAGTATTATCACAAAACATAGGAATATTACTAAGTGTCATACCATAATCCATCAACTGATTTCTTATCTAAAGGAGTTATGCACAACAACTGCCTGCTACAACGTATTCAGCTTCTGCAGTTGAGGTTAAGACAGATTGCTGCTTCTTGCTTGCCCAAGAAATAAATCTGTTTCCCAAGAATTGACATGTACCTGTAGTGCTTTTTCAATCTATTTTACACCCTGCATAATCAGAGTCTGAATAGCCAATTAGTGAGAAATCAGATTCTCTAGGATACCACAACCCAAGGTTTGGAGTTCCCTTGAGATATCTAAAAATTCTCTTCACAACAATTAAATGAGATTGCTTAGGATCACTTTGGAATCTAGCACATAAACAGGTAGAAAACATTATATCTGGTCTACTCGCATTGTAACACCCCCAGATCCGGGGTAAGGGATCGGGTCGTTACGTTCTCATTTTTCCTAGATAACACTTGACTTGAGTCCACAATAAATATATAGCATGCTGTGACCCCACAATATATCAACTCACATACACACAGTTATAGTCCCAGAGATGACATTGAAATAAGTCTTTGCTACTAGAATCCATGATTAAAAGTTATTACAACTTAAAACGAATAAAGCATAAGTTTAGTAGTTTTTCCGTTGATTAAAGTTATTGATACATATAATTAGACTGGTAAACCAAAAGCTGACTATCTATGCTACCTCAGCAATGGCAGCGATGATGTCAGCGGGGAGCCCTGTGTGTGGGGTAACCTTCTTGCGCCGAGTGCGCCTTACGCGAGCCATGTGTCCTAGCTGTTGTTGTGACATAATAAATAAGCAACACTACGCCATAAATAGCCTACGGTAACACCACGACTGTGTTACCTTAGACCCTAAAAAATGTTACCAAAGGCCAAAAAAAGGCTAAGGTAACACTTTAGCTGTGATAGTTTTGTTCTATGTAACCTTTGGGGTCTAAGGTAACACTTCGACATGCCTAAGCTAACATAGCAAAATTCGTTACCATAGACCTATACAGTAACACACTAAGCATTCTATAGCAACACCAAATCTATGTTACCTTAGATGTTTTAATTTTGCAAAATTATTAATCAATTATGTGGGTGTGGGACCCACCAAAGTCTTTTTTTTTAATTATATTTATTTAAGCATGTCAATACTAGCAAGTGACAAATATACAATATCTCTATATCCAAGCTTTAATGCAATATTGTCAAAGTAAATACAAATATTAAATAACTTGAAAATTTTGAGTATTACATTGGTCAAAACAAAGTTACATATATAATCACAAAATCCTCAATTTGTTGTCTTCAAGAAATTTGTGTTTGCCAGATGGAGTAGCATCTGTCAAATTTCGCGAAATGTTCCTCCAGTCTCCTTTGCCATGCTTTGAAGTCCTATAAAAAACTGCCTATAGTGGTATGATCAGTTACTCACTTGTGTTCATCTTCTGTCCAAGGCACACCTTTGCTTTTCTCATGATCAGAAGATTTACAAGCAATCAGAAGGTTTCCTGGAAGTGAAAACATACCAGCTTCAATATTACTAATGTTATCCTCCAATTTTAAGACCAATTTTTAAGCACCTGCATGCACAAATGGTCGTAAAAGATCATTTCAAAGCATTGCAAAAGGGAAAAATAGACAAAACAATGAAGAAATACTGTAGTAATTTGCAGTAATTTATTAGACTTTGTAATTTGAACTAACACTACTACATAAGTGTTCTAAAAATCAATAAACAGGTCTAAGCAGGGGCGAGAGCACCTATAGCGTTTAATCAAATATTTTTCTTTTATTACATTTACACTAAACTTATTTACCCCTCCTTCCGACTATTTTTTCCCTTAATCAGATTTGTTCCATCTATTCCCGATTTTCCCCGATTTTAAGAAGGTAAGATTAAATTGAGGATTACGTATAGCCAAGGGGTTTGTTACGACAAAAGTTGATCTGTAAAGTTAGACAAATGATATATTTTAGATTTTTGGTGTAAGGGGTGCACGTAAAAGGACAATCCCCCCTTTGTAGGAACTAAGCATTTTGTCGAGTTGTGCATCTTAAATTCTTAATAAAAGCATACATTAAGAGCTGCACAGCTAGGATACCAACTTGCCATTGCTAGCTTTCAGTAGGCATTGACAATGAGCTTGTCTTAACGCTACTGAATATATTTTTTAGCAGGGGGAAACCTTCTAGGTAATGATCATATAAACTTTCATATAGAAATCAATCCACCCTAATCCCTAACTCCCCCCACCCACATTTCGATTTTCCAAAAATGCCTAATCACCCAATTTTCATAAAATCTCATTGGCCCTAATAATGGCAAATTATTAATAACATATTCTCACATCATATGTTATGTAACAATCTCATGTATTCCAATTATCCTAAAAAAGGTCTAACTGCCCAATTTTCACATAATCCAGACACTTGATCTTCCAAAAACAAAATCACATGTTACGCGATATCTTACATTACAATCTTATTTATCAACTAAAACAAATTCAAATCCCAATCAATGTCAATCAAAACAAAACCAAACAATGACAAATCATGCAAAACCAACCAAACACAAAATCAGAAAAAACCAAACTGAAAATCCATAAAAAAACAGTAAAAAATAAGATTTAACCTCTCTTGACCAGCAGTGTCCCAGATCTGACCAATTTTTAAGCACCTGCATGCACAAATGGTCGTAAAAGATCATTTCAAAGCATTGCAAAAGGGAAAAATAGACAAAACAATGAAGTACGGGAAGTATATATACAAAGTGTTCTAAACAATCCTCGATACCAATCTGTATATCCCTGCATATTCCAGAGTCCGCGATATCGAGGGCTCTATACAATCCTCGTGAATCATGATTATGGCCGCCTCTCAAGTTTCAAACTAGTTACTAAATATAATTCTTAGTATTAAAATTTAGAAGTTTGGGTGGATTTCTTTTTTATATTAATCCGTGGTAATTCAAAATAAGATTATAAGATAAAAGTCACACCTCACAGCTTGAGTCGAGAGCATTTGTGTGCCATGCATACAAATCGATCTGCTTTTACCAAGTTCCCTCGCTCTTTGTCAATGACAAGACCTCTGATTACTTAGCAGAATTACAAAGCAAGACAGTATTACCTAGTGAAGAATTAATCAAAGCTGCTTTATAAACGTTTAAACTCAGTGCACATTAACAATAAAACTCACCAAGTCGGGATCAAAAGCAATTCCATCAACAGGATATCCCATGCCTTTTAGATTTTCCATGCAATAATCAGAGAAAAATAAGTAGCAATACAGAAGATACTATATTTATTGTTGTTCAGCCCTGTAACTGGAGCTGTAAAATAGTCAGAAAATAGACCACATAAAGTAAAAGATACATGCATATAATACTATATTACTAAAAGAGCTATTAATACGAAGAAAAATCAGTAAGTAACATTCGGAGTCTGGACTCTTCTTACCTGCACTCTCTGCTTTCTCTGTGCTTTTAACCTCGAAAACAAGCCACTCTATACTGCTACCTTTCTATCATTCGTATATGCATTTGGTCATTTCTTGATAGAGTATCTGATATATCAAACAATGGCCATTGGAAATCTTACAACAGTCAGCATCTTTGCAGGTATCTAGAAATTTATTTGAATACATACGTTAAGCTGCTACTTTCCATTGCAACATACATGTTCGGTAGTACATATGGATGGTGACATTTCGATGAAAGTAGTTTGGACATGTTCAGTCCAGTTTTGAGTATGAATGCAGGAATTAGGAATATTTTGGCCATTATCTTTATAGTTATTCTGAAATTACTAATACAAAGTACAGTCTATGAAAATTTTAATTCTAATATTTGCGGTGGTAAACTAATTTGAGCTATAAGAACTGATACCACAGAGATATATAATTTCGAACTGAAATATTGAGGTCCAGTAGAATCGGGTAAATGTATGATGTATAGTATTTGAGCGTTGGATGTTGGATTCTCAAATTTAAAAGCTATTAATCACAGAAAGTTTGCAGACGGGGAACAATAGTATAACATGAAATCTAATGCAATAAATCAATTGCCTGAAATAATTAATATCCTATATAATTACTTAGGTTCCTGCCCTTTTCGCTAGATTTTAATATCCCCGCTCGCGCCAAATTTATGTCTACAGTTCATAGTTAGTACAAAAAGACACTTAATAGAACAAAATACATCTAATAAACTAAATCAATTTAATTGAACAATCATTGCTACCTAGAGTCCTCGAGCAACTTATTTATAACTCTATCTCTCTCTCAGTCCACATAATTAGCAATTCGAAACATAAAACAAGCCTTGCTTAATCTTATACAATCTCAAAATGCGAGTCTATTCGACTAAAAATCAAACACGAATCAAACCATACATATAGCTTCCAGTAGTTACTCACATGGCAAACTTTAAATTTAGCAGAGAACAGATATACCAAATAAAATAATATATATCGTGAGAGCGGAAGATAGGGAGAAAGAGGGGGGAGAGGGGGGGGGAGAGAGAGAGAGAGAGAGAGAGAGAGACAGAGAGAGAGAGAGAGAAACGACTCACAGCAATGATGAGCTAGAGATCGAGAGGAGCTTGTTCAGCTTTTAAGATATCGAGAATGTCTGTGGCGTCTCTGGGAAGCTGATCGAGAGAGACTTTGACCTCCTCCTCGGAGTTCTGTACCGGAATATACACACACGCCATTCTCCAATTCAATTATTCGATCCCAATTAAAACCCTATGCTTGTACTACTTTGGGTTGGGGTGAAGAAGAAGAAGAAGAAGCCGCGACACAATATATTTGTGAATGTAAACCCGTATATTTTATTTATATAGGGCAATATTAGAATAATATTTTATATATCTCTAGTAGAGAATCGAGCTAATTGCAGAGTATTGAGGGCTCGAATTAGGGCTTGTATAGTCTGCTCGATTTAGGGCTCTTATTGTGTTCGTATGTTTTTCAATGGGTGTGTGTAATTGAGAAAAACGAAAGAGATAGATAGTACAACAGAGACTAAAGAGAGAGATAGTACAGAGGGAGATGAGATGAGAGAGAGATAGTGAATTTGCCGCTCAGTCAGCTCAAATATTTCATCCACCGCCCACACAATTCACAGAATTCACAGATATTTGTGCCATTATCAATCCTTTTAATTTTTCTATTTTAATAATATTATAAATTTATTTTAATTTTTTGATATTAATATTATTACAAAAATTATTATTTAATTAATTTATAATAATCCATAGTTGTTATAAGCTATTATTTTTAACGATAAATTTTTTAATAATTATAATCAAAATTTATTAGTTTTTATATATTATTTTATTTTAAAACATATTTATTTAAATTTATGAAAATATTTTTAAATTTTTTTACAATATATTGCTATTGTAAAATATAAATAATTCAATAATTTGATAGAATATTAATTTTATAATAATAATTTCAATGTCTGAATTAAAATTTTTGAATTTTAAAATTTAATAATTATTAAATCGTTAATTATAAATAAAATTCAAAAATATGTTAATTATACTCTAAGGTAACACAGCCCATGGAGTTACTAAGTTTAACACCTTCCACGGCTATAATAACATACCTTTAAGGATATGGTAACACCAAAACTAGAGTGTTGTGGTAGGTCCAAAATTTCATAGCTAAGGTAACACCCAAGAAGGTAACACCCCCCCTTAAGTGTTGTATAAAGCCATCTATGGCGTAGTGCAAGGGTGAGCAATAGCCCACCAACAATATATAATAGAACAGTGATGATATATGTGTATCGCAGTTCAAATATCTTTGAAACCATATGCCATGCATTAGTGAACATGATGCCAGTATAAAATATACGATGAAGTTACAAGGTAACTCAACATATGCAATCCGTGGAAATATTTGTTATGACAAAGATAGGCAAGATAATCTCATATTTCGCAAAAGGGAATTTGCAGGAAAAATATGCAATTCCAGTTTCAAACACTTCTTCACCCTGCCAAGAGTGGTGATGTTGCAGAAAATTTCCACTTTGGAAGATGAACTCATTACGGGAGCATTGACGCGCCAGGAGACACAACATTTACGATGATTAGTCGCTTGTTATGCTCCCCACTTTTTGTTCTCTACATGTAGAAGAAAGTACCGACGGATTTACTTGTCAACCGCCTCTAGAACCCCCCGGCCAACATTTGGGCCATTGCAGGACCGGCGCCACTCGGCCACTTACGCGGCTCCTAGTTCAATAACTTCCACGACTCTGAATCATAAAGTTCGTTCCCTTTTCCCAAGTATACTACTTGTTGATAAGACTCCACAAAGTAGCCGTATCTAGTTGGAAAGGAAAATTCAACGATATATTCCAAGCTATTGCTTGTTAACAGATATCACTTGTTCCAATGACCTTACCCCTTGAACAATGAGGAGGTAACACAAAGATTCAATTGATAGACAATCAATCAAGTTGCGTGTGAAAAGAATAGTTTCGAAGAATTTATGACCGGAAAGTCGACAAGATAAATAACATTTCTCAAGTAAGGTTCCCTTATTAATTGAAGGATAGATCTGAGTGAAAAGAGTAGGATCTTTGAGAACCTTTCTTGATAGTATAATATTAATAATAAGACTCCGGAATATTTTATATAATATTCGGGGATTTAAATAATATTTGAATGAAGTGAGCCGTTCTTAAACGAGTTAGAAAGATTAAATAAATATTCAAAGAATATTTATTAAGTCAAAAATATTGAAGAAATAAATTTAATAATAATCAGAGTGATCTTCGAATAAAAATTCATAAATAATATTCATTAAGCAATTACTGAGTATTTAACTTAATAATATTTATCGAATAAATAGAACTCGAATGAATATTCGAAATAATATTTAGGTAATGAACAGATGAATATTTGAAGTAATATTCAATAAATAAATAATGAATATATTTCAAGGGAATATTCGAAACGATTTTCGACAAAAAGTAGACTCCAAATGAATATTGGAAATAATATTCATTGAATGAATAATGAATATTTTAAATTAATAATATTTATCGAAGAAATAATTATCAAATGAATATTCGTCATAATATTGGATAATCGGATCGGCTTAAAATGAATATTGAACAATAATATTCATTGTATAAATATAGTTCAAATGATTATTTGTATCGATGCTCTTTAATTAAATAATCGTAGACGAATATTCAAAATAATAATCGTCAACCAAATAAGGAAAGAAAATATTTACTTAAATATTTTCCTCCGAAATAATCATAATATATCAAGAAATACTGACTCCCGGTCTATATGCAACGAATAATATTCATATGCCCTTCACTAAGGGCTTTAGCAATAATCGACTTATAACTGATATGTTCTCTATCTAGCATATAAGTCAACACTCATTAGGGAACAAGCATTTCAAAATAATTCGAGAATAGGCATGCATGATATGGCATATGTATACTGAAAACATACATATATATATTCACAACAACAGCCTTAAAAAAGAAAGGTTCGAAAACTTGCCTGGTGGTAGAGTAGGGGTAGCGGCGTCTGCTCGGCGATCTATAAATAATCAAAGTATCCGAGATTAACCACTTACACATTTTAAAAAGCTAAGTATATACTTAACTTAAATCGAAACACGATTTCAAGTTATCTCGTTATACCCCTTTTTTGTAACTCTTTTTATCACCGATATGATTCGATATTTGTTCGCTACTACGACATGTCATTATGCTTACACTTGGTGTATACTTAAGTCGTATAAGTTCTAAGGTCGAAGAATCATGCTTCGAGTATTTTCTAAGTGGTTTTCTTAAAGTTATAATCGAGTGTCCGTTTTAGGAGTTCGTTCGTACTTAACCTCGATTCGAACATTTTTATAAAATCGGAAAACGATCCATTTGACATGAGGTTTCTTCTCACACCTTCCTTTTTATCCCTAGTATTTAATTACCTCGATTCGCAACTGAATTAAGTACGTTAAGGGAATCCAATTTTAATTACGAACTTTCGATTACGGTTTCGAACCACTTTTAGTAATTCGGTCATAACTCCTAAACCGTAAGTCAGAATGTTTCGATTCTTTTTCCAAAATGATCTATGGCTCGAGATCTATAAGGTTGGGTTAATTATTTATCAAGATCAGAGGTTCAATCTTACTGTCAAAAACGGATTTTAAGTGTTAACGAAATTTCGTCATTATAACGGCTATATATCGAACGTTCCGAAAATCATGTCGTCAATACCAAGCCACATCGGGCATCAATACAAGTTATACACATATTATACATCTCCTACTGTCCAAGAACATCATCTTGACCAACATATCACAATCATGTTTAGATCCACTAACAAACTTCATAATCATGCTTATAATCATACTACTACATCACTTACACTAAATCCATCAAGAACTTAACAAATCTCAAAGTAAGACCTTGGGTTTCAAGTGATGATTACCTTCCTTGGAGTGTCCTAGAGCCTCACTAAGCCTTGATCTATCCTTGTGTGGCCTTAGAGTTGCTAGATCCACCATAAGAATTCAAGAAATCAAGATTAGTTCATAAAAGTTACTATTTATCAGCACTTTGATGATTTATTTGAAAATGGAAAAAGATGAATTTGAAGCTGAAATTTCTAGGATATCATCACCATGATATGTAGTACTTACCATAAAAATTTGAAGAACAAGTGATGGTTGGAAGTTGGACTTCCAATTAACTAAGAATTAATGGGCAGAATTTTATGGAAGAAATAGAGAGAAAATGTTGTTTTGCTTTGTTGTTTTGATAAGAATGCATAAAGTGAAATATGGCCAGCTATATCTCTCCCTTGGTTACTTTATTAAAGTGGTGATGTCATGGATGATGTATTTTGCATGCCAAGTGTTGTCCATTGGTTGATTAAGGCTAACCATGTAGTTAGTTTGCTAATTGCTTGGTTGGATTGCTAAGTATCCTAGTTACCTTTAATAAAGGTGATGATGTCATATTCCACTCACTTGAATGGTGTGTCATGCAAGCTTGGATGCATCCTTTTGTTCATTTATTGCTCAATTCATTAATCGTTCGTAGGAATGTCTCAAGGATTTCTAGTTAGGGTTTTACCGGAAACTTTCTTAATAATTATGACTAATATATTTAATCCTCCTTTATAATTCTTGCACTTAAATTCCTTAAATCCTCTTAATAAATCCTTAGGTCGTTCAGTGTCCAGGGAATTCTCGGAGAAAATAAAAGTGCTATTTTTCAGAATCCGACATCGTTTACATACAATCTTTTTACCCCTAGATCATGAATATGAACTCCGAAATTCGCTCTGAATACACCTGTATAGCGTCGTCTAATAATATTCTCATTTTCACCAAAAACACTATTCATCCTTTATTCCATTTTTATTCCTTATAATTATTAAAAATGTCCTTGTCCTCTTTCGAGCGTTCCTTAACCCTTTTACGGATTCACTGGACTAATAACGGATATTGATTTGGATGACATAAGAATATCTCTCCTATTTGAAATTACAAATTCTTATTTCCTAGGAGATAGATTATTCTTATCTATGCTGCCAACCAATAGCATTCTTCATGGCATATAAACATTTGAATCCAATTCCGTTCTATTTGCATTTATCTGAACACTGTTACATTGTAGCCGTAACCAATATTCATTCTTACATCATTACATAATAAAAGTTTTAATTCTATCAAAAATCTGGTTCTTACAGTCTCCCCTCCTTAAAAGGATTCCGTCCCGGAATCAGTCTGAAAACAAATGGGGATACTTTTCTTGCATTGCACTTTCTAGCTCCCAGGTTGATTCTTCTACGTTATGGTTCTGCCATAAGACTCTGACAAGTTTGACGACCTTGTTCCGGAGCACTTGTTCTTTCCGGTCTATAATTTCCACAGGCTGCTCAACATAGGTCAGGTCTGGTTGCATGTCCACGTGTTCATATTCCACTATGTGTTTGGCATCCGGATTATACTTCCTCAGCATTGAGACATGGAACACATTGTGCACTTGTTGCAGATTCGGGGGTAAGGCCAGTTCATAAGCTAGTTCTCCGATACGTCTCAAGATTTCAAAGGGTCCAATGTATCTAGGACTTAGCTTTCCCTTCTTTCCAAATCGCATCAAACCTTTCCAAGGAGATACCTTCAAGAACACCAGATCTCCTACTTCATATTCCTTTCCTTTCCGAGCTAAGTCGGCATATTTCTTTTGTCGATCTTGGGCTGCTACCAGCCATCCTCTGATTAGATCCACTACATCTTTAGTTCTTTGGACTATTTCAGGCCCGAGCATCTTTCGCTCTCCAACTTCATCCCAATATAAGGGTGATCGGCATTTCCTTCCATAAAGGGCCTCATAAGGCGGCATTCCTATGCTTGAATGAAAGTTGTTGTTATAAGAGAACTCAATTAGGGGCAAATGGTCATCCCAACTTCCTTTGAAGTCTATAGCACAGACTCTCAACATGTCTTCTAGGGTTTGGATAGTCCTCTCACTTTGCCCATCTATCTGAGGGTGATAGGCCGTGCTCATATTCAGCCGGGTTCCTACACATTCCTGAAAGCTCCTCCAAAATCTGTAGTTGAATCTGGGGTCTCGATCAGATACTATGGCGACTGGGACTCCATGTCGCGCCACTATCCCTTTCAAGTAGATATCTACTAGCCTGTCGACCGTATATCTTTCATTAATCGGAAGAAAGTGAGCTGACTTCGTTAGCCGGTCTACAATTATCCATATAGCGTCATGGTTAGCTTTGGTCCTTGGTAACCCTACTACGAAATCCATGGCTAAGTGCTCCCATTTCCATTCAAGGATCTCCGAAGGGTGTAGGAGTCCACTAGGTCTCTGGTGCTCGGCTTTTACTCGCTGGCAGGTCAAGCATCTGCCTACCCACTCTGTCACATCCTTCTTCATGTTGGGCCACCAATAATACTCCTTCAAATCTCTATACATTTTGGTACTACCTGGTTGCACTGAGTATCTTGAGTTGTGTGCCTCATGTAAAATTTCATCCTTTAATTCCTGCACATTTGGGACCCATATCCTCCATGCATACCTCATGATTCCTTCTTTGTCTTTTTCACACTTGATTTCCTCCCCAGTCATTATCTCCTCTGTCGAGTTCTCCTCTTCTTTCATCATTTGTTCCTGGCACAACTTGATCTTTTCCAACAACGGGGGCTGGATTCGAATTTCCATTAATTTCTCTTGACCCTCACTTGGCATTTGGCATATGCAACAAGCCCTTTAAACCCCTAGGCAGCCCTAGTGGACGAGTAAGGTCTCGTGAGGGCCTATAGTGAATGTACCCACAAAATCCAACTGACACAAACGACACAAACAACGCAATGCATGAATGCAACTAATTATGAATGCAAAGGATCCCCTCAAACTAACCAATACCACTTAGCAAGCAAATATCTCAATGAATGCAATGAATCCAAACAGAGCTCGACTAAATTCCGGTATACTAACAATACATGATCAGAACGTGCGTGTGTGCAATGCTCGACAGATATACTCCCAAACCGGATCAAAATCATACATATTCTTTTCCAAGAAAATCACAGGTTTATAAATAGAATGAACGTTAAACTCAAGATCACTTCAGATACACCTCCATACTCATCTAGAGTAGACAGAAATTCATGCTTTATTATGACTCAAACACAATATGTACACAACACACATGCTTATTTGATCGTGCAATGGATGAGACCCCTAAAGGCTTATACAATAATACCCATGTAGCGAGCGTTGGGTTAGTGGATCCCAGACTATAAAAAGCCTTAGGTCACTAGGCACAAAGTCCCCAAGAACTTAATTGCTCGAGTATTAAAGAGCTCACCCTGATCAATTCTGCATACTCACACTCTCACAACACTCATTTTTTTTTTTCTATTTTTTTTTCTTTTTTTTCTTTTTTTTCTGTTTTCTTTTTTTGCTTGCCTTTTTTTTCTTTTTTTTTTCTTTTTTTTTCACATGGAATCTGGAATGAGAATTCTCAATTCCAACCCTAGACTACTCATAAATAAGAGCCGGCTACTAGCCATTTGACGCCTAGCCAACAAACACAAACACAAACACATTAGCATGAACTTCCTGTTTCCCCCAAACTTATATTTTGGTGTTCCTTAATCATCAAGAGAATAAAGCAAATTCTATCGATAAACAAGTGATTAAATCCTAAATCCAAACAAGCATGACGCAACCTAGTCCAAGAGCAAACGACGAGACTGTGTAAAAATTTTGTTCATGAAACATGCACGTCAATTTCATCAAAATTTAAAATCAGCCCTCTGTTCATCCTTTTCACACCCACATCAACATCTACCTACCTTATGGCATCAGCTCATTCTAAGGGATCATGAAAAATGCATGTAATGCAACTATATGAACTCACATACAAAACTCGACACACATGCAAACAGAATGCTCTATATGACAGGTATCATGCATGAAACTAAACTACACATACAAATATGATGCAATATGAATTCCTACATGCCACAAATATATCACAACAATATATCACAACAACTACTAATTCCCAAATCCACCCCCAAACTTAAAATTTTCAATGCCCTCATTGAAAGTAAATAAGGGAAAAGTAGAAACATACCTACTAACCACCTGGACCACCCTCCTGAGGAGGAGAATCCGGTGGAGGATATACACCATGTGCTCCAAAAACAGGCCAATCCACCTGCACTCCACTAGCAGCGAAAGCATTGCCCAGCGCCCGAGTCAACTCCTGTGCAAAACGGCTCTGAGAATCATACATAGCATCCATGCGACGCATTAGCCGTCTGTACTTAGAGGCAACAGGAATATCCTCGGGAATCTGAGGTGGCGGAACAACACCAGCAATCTCATAACCCAAACCCCTAGGATGTGGAACGCCGCCCGGCCATTCCACCATCCTCGCAATAGTCCCAGAATCAATAGCACCACTTGGCAAATGTATCGGCTCGTCCTCAGCCCACCTCACTCCAACCGCCATACACAAACTAGTAACCACAGAACCATATGGAATCCCCCCTGTATTACTCGCTCTCAAAAACCTCAAGATATTTTGGCTAATCATGTAACCAATGTCAATATAAAAACCATTCAGAATCGCCCACAGCAAAATACCCCTCTCCACATTAACCTCGTGCTGATGTGTGGTTGGCAACAAGTTAGCACAGATAAACAAATTTCATGCTCTAGCATACCCGTTCAACGCAGAAGTAGGGAAATGCAAGTGCTCATTACTCCCTGGCTTCATCTTCCACACAGTACCTGGCACACACAACCTAGTCACAATAGCATCCAAGTCTACCTCTGTCCTGGACTTAAAAGTCCAATCCTCAGCACCTGCAGGTCTGGCAAGCAAAGCAAGCAAACGGCTGATGGTAGGCGGTGTATAGTCAACTGTCAAACCCCTAACCACTGAATAACCATTCCGTTCAGCCTTCGCATTCGCATAGAACTCGCGAACAATAGACAACGGAATATCCATGGCCAGCTGACAAATAGGCTCCCAACCTCGCGACTGAATCATCGCCACCAGATCTCCATCCAACGGACCAGCTAAAAACATCCTATCCTTGATTACTGTCTTTGACATCAACCTGTTGTACTCCGCCCGGGCCTCCACGGAAACAAACTTTTCCCCGGGTCCCTCCGTACTAGAATCAGAATCAGATGAATGATGTCCACTAGAACCACCAGCAAAACGGGTCCTTTTCAGGGCCATTACACAATCTCCAACAAGCAGAAATATACACAAATAGCAACCCACAGCAACCTAACAACAATTATCCCAAAATACACAAACTACAATTCGTAGTAACAAGAATAATCAAGAAATTACCCAAAACGAATCTGTAGGAGAGGTAGCACTGCGTAGTAAGCCTCCAATCGATGAATGAACACAAATCCCGAAGTTCCAAAGTTGTGGTTTAGGGTTTAAGTGTGTATGTATGTGTATGTATATGAGAGATGTGTGTATAAGAGAGATGGTATAATGACTGATTACAAACGAAATTGGGGATTTATAGAGTGATTAGGACTGGTTTTGGGCTGAAATTAGGGTTTCCAAATTGAAATTTGGGCTGAAAAACTGCTCCGGAAAATTCTTCTGCACCTCCAGAATCGAAGTAGCGCGGTCGCGCTATGTTTGTACTGTCAGACAGCGCGGTCGCGCTGTCCCTATATATATATATATATATATATATATATATATATATTTTGAATAATACAATATACAACCATGATACAAAAATCACATGGGTTGCCTCCCACGATGCGCTCGTTTAACGTCATTAGCTTGACTTGCTTCTCGGTCGTTACGTTTCTGCCAAATCCACGGAATCTGTTTCCCGAACCACTGGATCACCTGTAAAATAATGTTTCAACCGCTGACCATTCACCTTGAACGGCAAATCAGGTGACTTTTCAAAAATCTCAACGGCTCCATGCGGAAATACGGTTTTAACAGTGAACGGCACTGACTACCTTGACTTAAACTTCCTAGGAAAAAGCTTGAGGCGCGAATTAAACAACAAAACCAACTGACCAGGCACAAAGACCTTAGGAATCAACCTCTTATCATGTCACCTCTTCACCTTCTCCTTGTAGATCTTGTGGTTTTCGTAAGCCTGAGATCGAAACTCCTCTAACTCATTCAACTGCAGTAACCGTTTCTCACCAGCTGCTCTAATATCAAGATTCAACTTCTTAATCACCCAAAAAGCTTTATGTTCCAACTCCACTGGTAGATGACATGCTTTTCCAAAAACTAACTGATACGGAGACATTCCCAAAGGTGTTTTGTAAGCTGTTCTATAGGCCCAAACAGCTTCATCTAACTTCAAAGACCAATCCTTCCTCGACGGATTCACCACCTTTTCCAGAATTCTCTTGATTTCACGATTAGATACCTCCGCTTGACCGTTTGTTTGGGGATGATATGCTGTAGCAACACGATGTGTCACCCTATACTTCGCCAACAATACAGTAAATTGACGATTACAAAAGTGAGTCCCCTCATCACTAATAATAGCTCGCGGAGTTCCAAAACGCGTAAAGACCTGTTTATGCAGAAAGTTCAGCACCACCTTAGCATCATTGGTTGGTAAGGCCTTCACCTCAACCCACTTAGAGACGTAGTCCACAGCTAGCAAGATGTACTGATTATTACAAGACGAAACAAAGGGTCCCATGAAATCAATACCCCATACATCAAAGATCTCTACCTCAAGAAGCATATTAAGAGGCATCTCATTCCTCCGAGAAATATTACCAACTCGCTGACAACGATCACACCTCAAAACGAACTGATGAGCATCCTTAAAAACTATAGGCCAAAAGAAACCTGCCTGAAGAACACGAGCTGCTGTCTTCTCTCCACCATAATGACCTCCATAAACAGTGGAATGGCAATCTCACAACACACTTTCAGTCTCGCTATAAGGAATGCAACGTCGAATAATCTGATCAGCACCCTGTTTGAAAAAATACAGCTCGTCCCATCGGTACCACTTCACATCATGTAAGAACTTCTTCCTTTGAGCATAAGATAAATCCGGAGGGATGATGTCACTAACAAGATAGTTCACAAAATCTGCAAACCATGGCTCTTCCACTTGTACCCCTAAAAGCTGCTCATCCAGAAAAGATTCATTAATCAGAGATTTAGCCTGTGAATTTTTACCATGGTCTTCCAACCTCGAAAGATGATCTGCCACCTGGTTTTCAGTTCCTTTTCTGTCTTTAATCTCCACATCAAATTCCTGGAGCAATAAGACCCATCGAATCAACCTAGGCTTCGAATCCTTCTTTGTCATCAAGTATCTGATAGCCGCATGATCTGTGTAGACAATGACTTTCGTGCCAAGTAAATAAGCTCGAAACTTCTCAAAAGCATAAACAACAGCCAAGAGCTTTTTTCCGTAGTGGTGTAGTTCAACTGTGCGTCATTAAGGGTTTTACTAGCATAGTAAACCACATGAAATATTTTCTCCTTTCTCTGATCAAGAACAGCACCAACGGCATAGTCACTGGCATCACACATTAGCTCGAATGGCTCACTCCAATCTGGTGCAGTAATAACAGGTGTGGTAGTCAACTTCTTCTTCAAAAGCTCGAAAGCATCAAGACAAGCTTCATCAAAATTGAAAGGAACATCTTTCTCCAACAGATTGCACAAGGGTTTAGAGATCTTCGAAAAATCCTTTATGAACCGACGATAGAAACCCGCATGACCAAGAAAGCTGCGAATGCCTCTAACAGAGATAGGAGGAGGAAGCTTCTCAATAGTGTCAATTTTTGCTTTGTCCACCTCGAGTCCTTTGCTAGAAACCTTATGCCCAAGAATGATCCCTTCTTGCACCATAAAGTGACATTTTTCCCAATTCAGCAACAGATTAGTCTCCACACATCTCTTCAAAACCAGACCAAGATTATGCAAGCACTCGTCATATGAAGAACCAAACACTGAGAAATCATCCATGAAAACTTCCATATTAATACCAATCATGTCTGAAAAGATAGCCATCATACACCTCTGAAAAGTAGCTGGAGCGCCACACAGTCCGAACGGAACTCATCTGAATGCAAAGTTGCCAAAGGGACATGTGAATGTAGTCTTCTCTTGATCCTCAGGTGCAATGCAAATCTGATTATATCCAGAATATCCATCAAGAAGACAATAGTACTCGTGGCCTGCCAACCTGTCTAACATCTGATCAACAAACGGAAGAGGAAAGTGGTCTTTTCTCGTGGCTTTGTTCAACTTGCGATAGTCCATGCAAACTCTCCACCCTGTAACGGTACGTGTAGGGATGAGCTCATTCTTCTCATTAGCAACAACTATCATACCCCCCTTCTTCGGCAAGCACTGTACTGGACTCACCCAAGAACTGTCTGAGATAGGGTAGATAATACCAGCATCAAGCCACTTCAAGATCTCCTTCTTCACCACTTCCTTCATAATAGGATTGAGACGGCGCTGATGCTCCACAGTAGGCTTGCAATTATCCTCTAGCAGAATTTTGTGCATGCAATACGAAGGACTGATTCCCTTGATGTCTGCTATAGTCCATCCAATAGCTGTCTTAAACTGTCTCAATATCCTCAAGAGCTTCTCCTCTTCACTATCTGTCAAGTTAGCGGCAATGATAACAGGCAAAGTAGATGCTTCACCCAAAAAGGCATACCTCAAGTGCTCTGGTAGCTGTTTAAGCTCAAGTGTAGGAGCTTCCTCAATAGATTGTTTGAGACGACTCTGTGACTTTTTAAGCTCCTCAAGCCCAAGTGACTCAACTGGCACTTCAAAACTCTTTCTCCACGGAATTGCCCTTAACTGCTGAATTTGCTCTTCTCTTTCTTCATCTTCAACTACAGAATCTCCTAGCAAAGCTCTCTCTAATGGATCAGCCAACAGTAACTGATCAAAGTTCAACTTCACTGACGACTCCACCAAGTCCTCCTGACAACATTCCTCATCATCTGAAGGTAGCTTCATTGCATTGAAAACATTGAAGGTAACATCCTGATCTTGCACCGGCATCGTGAGCTCCCCCTTCTAAACATCAATCAAAGTACGGCCCGTAGCTAGAAAAGGCCGTCCTAAGATGATAGGAATCTTCTTATCTTCTTCAAAGTCAAGAATCACAAAATCTGCTGGAAAGATGATTTTATCAACCTTGACCAAAACATCCTCAATGATACCCCTCGGGTATGTAATAGAACGATCAGCTAGCTGTAGAGTGATGTTGGTATGTTTAGGATCTGGAAGACCAAGCTGCATGAAAACTGACAATGGCATGAGATTGATACTAGCACCCAAGTCACACAAACACTTGCTGAAAGACAAATTCCCAATGGTGCACGGAATAGTGAAACTACCTGGATCCTTTAGCTTCGGTGGTAACTTCTGCTGTAAAATGGCACTGCACTCTTCTGTTAATGCTACTGTATCCAATTCTTCAAGTTTCAACTTCTTTGAGAGAATACCCTTCATAAACCTTGCATAGCTCGGCATCTGCTCTAATTCTTCCGCAAAAGGGATATTGATTTGAAGCTTTTTGAATACCTCGAGAAACCTGCCAAACTGTCTGTCATTCTTCTGCTTCTTCAATCTGCCTGGATATGGAGGAGGAGGAAAGATTTTCACGTTCTCTGTAGACTACTTTGGAGAATCTTCCTTAGTAGAGTTTTTAGGATTCTCCACCTCGCTAACCAACTGCTCAGCTACTCTATCAGTTTGGACTTGTTCCTTATCTGCAATAGGTGCCATATGTTGCTCTTGCACTTCTTCTTCTTCCTCAATGGCTGAATTCTGATTGCCAGTCACCTTACCCGATCTCAAAGTAACTGATTTGACATGCTCTTTGGTTTCCCTCTTGCCTGGATTGGCTTCAGTGTCACTCGGAAGAACTCCAGATGGTCTGTTCAACAAAGCACTAGCAAGCTGCCCGATCTGACTTTCCATGATCTTCATAGATGCCCCCTGACTTTTTACTATCATCCTCAACTCCTCAAGTTCAGCTTTTTCATTAGAAGATTGACCAGCATTCCCCTGAGATTGTTGCTGGAAACCTGGAGGCTGAAACTGTTGTCTGGGCTGGTACTGCTGCTGAAATCCTTGATTGAATTGCCTAGCTCCGAATTGCTGTTGCTGTTGATTACCACCTTGATTGTTACTCCAGCTGAAATTTGGATGGTTGCGGTTATTCGGGTGATAGGTGGCTGGAACTGGCTGTTGTGGCCTCTGGAAGTTACTCACAAATTGTGCTGATTCAGAAGATATGGCACATTGAGTTGTATCATGTGCGCCCGCACACAACTCACAAACACTAGCTACCTGTTGAACTCCCATGTTAGCCAAAGAATCGACCTTCATTGACAAGGCCTTCAACTGAGCTGCAATGGCTGTAGCTGTATCAATTTCAAGAACACCTGCTACCTTGCCTTGAGATAACCTCCCTGTAGGATTCTGATATTCATTAGCAGCCATCATCTCGATCAATTCATAAGCTTCTTCATAACTCTTGGCCCACAAAGCTCCACCTGATGCTGCATCTAGCATGGGTCTCGACTGTGCACCCAACCCATTATAAAAACAGTTGATTATAATCTAATCAGGCATCCCATGATGTGGACACTTCCTTAGCATCTCCTTATATCTCTCCCAAGCCTCGCATAGAGATTCTCCAGACTGTTGTGAAAACTGAGTGATAGCATTCCTGATAGCTGCTGTCTTCGCCATGGGAAAAAATTTGGTAAGAAATTTCTGTGCAAGATCTTCCCATGTAGTGATAGAACCTGCTGGTAAAGAGTGTAACCAACCCTTCGCCTTGTCCCTCAGAGAGAATGGAAATAGCCTTAACTTAACAGCATCCTCAGACACCCCGTTGGTTCTGAAGGTATCACAGATCTCTATGAAATCCCGAATATGCATGTTGGGATCTTCGGTAGGAGCACCCCCAAACTGAACTGAGTTCTGGACCATCTGTATAGTGCTAGGCTTGATCTCGAAGGTATTGGCTGCGATTGCTGGTCTGACAATACTCGATGCAATGTCATTGATCTTTGGCTGCGAGAAATCCTTAAGAGCCTTAGTTGCTGCTGCTGGTTCTCCCATATCTTCTACAACTTGAATCACTGGAGCTTCTCTTTCTCTTTCTTCTTTATTTTCCAACTTCTCCTTATTCGCTGGAGAACGCGTTCGCATACACGCTCAAGTACCTGAAAACACAAAACAACACAAAAACTATTAGTAACCGATCCGAGTCAATGAACTTTAACGACCACTGATGTCAAGCACATAAACTATAACAAATCCCCGGCAGCGGCGCCAAAAACTTGTTAGCACAAAATCACGCAAGCGCACGTGTTCACAAGTAATATAGAATAAAGTAGAGTTCGTTCCCACAGAGATTGTATAATTTAGTTCTCGTACCTAAACATCAGTGTATGATTATCGTTCAATGCTAAGACAATGGACAAATTGGTTTTGATTATCTAAATTAACTAAGAAGAATTAATTAACAACTAAATTAATTAACTAAGTGATTTCGAATTACTTATGAGATGGAAAACATGGGATCCTAACTTCAATACAAACTTCCTTTAGAGATCATGCCCTTTTATCAACACATGTGGTGGTTACGATAACTAATCGGATAACACGAAATAAGTATACGTTACCTTTCAGTACACGCACACCAATCTACACAATATCCACATAAGATAGAAATCATGCAGGCACCAATTATGCTTAGACCCTATATGTCTATAGAATTTGAAAACATAATGGTTGAAGATCAAGTATCCATAAGATTACATAAGGTAGTATGAGACGGTTAGAAACACACCACAAACATGAATAACATTCATGGACTTATGCTAGCATGGCAAGTTCTAAATCTAAAGATTCACTGTCGCTTCACTAAAGATTAACAAGATAGATGTTAGCTACGCATCTATATGAATTAAATACAACCATGCAAGGATATCGCAAATTCACCACACATATATCAAGTTAGGCAATCAACATCTAAATTCCATAAGTAAATCCGTTAGGACCCCATGACGGCGATTAGTTCATAATCGAACCGTTCATCATCATGGGGTTTGATGAAAACATGATAAAGATGAAGAGAATAATGATGAATAAATCAATGATAACAAAGTTATAGAACAAAGTCGAATAATGATCAAGCATCCAAAAGATACGCCTAGTAAGAATACAAGAAAACTATGTCTAGATCTTCTTGTTGTCACGATCCTCGCCTTGGCTTCTCAATCTCGTGCTAAAAAGTGTGTATGTAATGTGAAGTAATCTGATCTCTGGTGTCTGGGTGTGTGTAAATCTGACCTCCCAGCATGTGTATTTATAGCTCAATATTGCCTCTTCTCCAAGCAATTGCCATTCTTGAGTAGGAATTGAAATTGACAAATTCCATCTTTAAATATGATATAAATTGCAAATTCCCTTGTCAAATAAGGCTTCTAGACTATTCCCACCGTCCAAGATTATTTCCATGTCGATTAGGAGAAGAAAACGGCAACATTCCTCTTTAAAATCTGAAATTAAAAAGTTTCTGGCGGCCAGTTTCACCATAGCGCGGTCGCGCTGTTCTGCAGTGTAAATGTAGCGCGGTCGCGCTCTCCCAATTCTGACAATTCTCTTAGCGCGGTCGCGCTCTCCTCCAGTGTAAATCTAGCGCGGTCGCGCTCCTCTAATACTGTTTCTGCAGATTTTCTGTTGTAAAATGATTCTTCGCGCGCCGTTTTACACCACAACCAGCTTCTGATCCAAAAGCCACAAAACACCATACTACCTGCAAAAACTTAATTCCTGCACAAACTCCACAAAACACATTAAACCACACAAATACTCGAGGATTAAGCAATCAATTCAAGCCAAAATTGAACGATCCAAATGGATAAAAATCCACTTATCACTCTTCCTCTAGTTCTTTTCTGACATAGTCATAATCCTCAAGAATAACATTATAATCATGCTTAGCCTTATCAGAATTTAACCTGTACTGTTCCATTTGAACTAGCTCAGACTCTAGAAAATTTTTCCTATCAACTAATTCATCATTCTTAATCTTAAGATCATCTCTTTCACTAGTAAGAATTCTGAAGTTAGTCATAAGATTCTTAATCTCAACATGGATAGTTCTAATATCATCAGAATCTAAGCTATCATATGAATCAAGAGAGTGAATTGAAACCTTAGAAGATGAAGAAGTTTTCTTTGGAGAACCAGGTTTGTTCGAAGCACTTGCCATTAAAGGAATGTTGTCATAATCCAATTTATCTTCAGAATCACTGGAATCTGCCCAATCTTTCTGTGTGACCATTAGTGCATTACCTTTTTTAGAACTCCTATGCTTCTTACACTCACTAGCAAAGTGTCCAAGCTCGCTGCAGTTAAAGCACTTGATCATTGCTTTGTCAAGCTTGATGATTGTACTCTTGCCCTTGTCATCCTTCTTCACTTCTTTCTTTGGAAACGCTCCTTTGCTAAATCTTCTCCTGTTTAATCTTCCTTTCTTGAAAGCTTTAGCAAACATAGCAAACAGTTCCTGTATATCTGTTTCAGAATCAGTGTGGGCAAAGTCTATATCTGTAGTCTCTGACTCAGAACTTTCTTTGCTTTTCTTCTTCCTTGTATCTTTTACAGTAGGTTCAATATACTGTTCTTCTAGAAGCTTCTGTGATTCAGATTGAGCAGTGAGTGCCACGGTTTTCAACTTGCCTGCACTTTTGCTCTTCTTTTGCTGTCTATCAAGTTCATAAGCCCTCAATTTTCCATAAACTGCCTCTAATGATAATTCATCCAGATCATTAGCTTCTTCAATGGCAGATATCTTTTCATTGTAGAAATCAGGCCAGGATTTCATGAACTTTGCATTCATATCCTCCAAGTCATAATACTTGCCATGCATAGCCATCTCATTGATGAGTTTTGTAAACCTATCAAAGGCATCAGTAAGTGACTCACTAGCCTTGGATTCAAAGTACTCAAATTGTTGTATGAGAAGTGCTCTCATATTCTTCTTGACAGGTTTAGTTCCTTCACAGTGAACCTTCAGGTTGTCCCATATGTCCTTAGCAGTTTTGCAAGAGAGAACATAGTTAGTGAGAATAGAATAAAGACTATTGAATAATATGTTTCTCACTTTAGCATCCTTAAGAACGTTTTCCTTAACCTTATCTGACCATTCAGATTTAGGCTTCTCTCCTGTATGTTCTGGAATAACCTTTCCTTCAACAGTTTCTTGAGGAATCACTTTCGTTGGAACAAAAGGTCCATCTCTTATCCTGTTAAGATAATCAGGGTCTGTTGCCTCCAGGTGGTGCAACTTCTTCACTTCCCAATGAGTATACTCGTTTCTCTTGAGCATAAGGGTCTTAGTATTGCCATCCTTATAACGAGACATGATTGCAGATCTTTTTATTATTCGAAATCAACCTACTCTCATACCAATTGTTAACTCGAATAACCTGTAGAAGGGGGGTTGAATACAAGTTAAGTAATTGTTTCTGATTTTTGCTTTAGTAAATAACAATAACAAACGAATAACTCAGAACTTGTTTGTATTAATAAGGTCAAATACAAACTCTACCAAAGGTGTACCAATACCTTTAGCAGCTGCTCTCAATACAAATCTCTCTCTGTTTGTTCACTCGTATACTCACGATGATCACAAATCTCACATATATTACAATGTTATAGAGAGAGTATTTATAATGATACCTATCAACTAATAACAGAAAGTAGTGATTAATACATGGTAATGTCACTATGCCATAGATGGCTTTCTACAAGACTTTTGCAAGGTGTTGCCGTTTAAAAAAGTGATGCCATAGCTATTTTCATCCTTACCTACTACAACACCAAGTATTTGTGTTAGCGTAGACATGAAAAGTGTTGGCGTAGATGTTTTATAATGTATTATTTATTTTTTCATTTTTTATTTTATATTATAATGCTGATTGGGCAATGCTGACTGTGCACCGACGTGGCAGTGGACCCCACATATTGACTGGACTTTGCTGACGTGGCAGTGGGCCTTACCTGCTGACGTGGCAGGTGGGACCCACCTCTGTCGACATGGCAGGTAGGACCCACACCTGCTGACGTGGCATGCTAACATGGCAGTGGGTCCCACCCCTTGCTAACGTGGAAGCTGATGTGGTAGTGGGGCCCACATGACTATTTTTTTATTTTTTTTAAAAAATTAAAAATAATTCACATAAAACATTTTACATAAAAATATTAATATTTTAAATTAAAAATAAACAACATTTTACATACAAATAAAATTCAGCTGATGAAACAATAATTGAAAATTCAGTTATTTGGACAATAATTCAGTACAAAAGAAAAGAAAAAAAAACATCAATGAAAATTCAGTGAGCGGCAATTTGTCCGCCTAAAATTTGGACAATAATTGTAAGTCAAAGAATAGGGCATACACTGATACACTCTCTCAGAAAAGGCAACCGCACTCTCAAGTCTCAAAACACACTCTCAAACAAGGCGATTAGAGCTTCAAGATCTAATTACGTTCGATTAGAGCTTCAAACCTCATACCGGAGTCGGATTAGAGCTTCAAGACGTCATACCGGAGTCTAATTACATTCGATTAGATCTAATTGCGAATTTAGGTATCCTTCTTCCCAACTTTAATTTGCTGTTATTTTTGTTAATTTGTTGTTAGTTTTGTTAATTTCTGTTGTTAATTTTGTGTATATGTATATGCATGTGATTCTTGTGCTGATTCTTGTGTTTCTCTTTCACTCTCTCTCCCTCTCTACATCTCTCTCCCTCTCTATATCTCTCTCCCTATCTCTCTACCCCCCACCATCTCTTTCTCTGTCTTTATGTCTCTCTCTGTCTCTCTCTGTCTCTCCCTCCCTCCCTCCCTCTCTCTCTCTCTCTCTCTCTCTCTCTCTCTCTCTCTCTCTCTCTTTCTCTCAGTCTTTCCCTCTCTCTTTCTCATTCTCTCTATCCCTCTCTCTCTGTCTCTTCCTCTCTCTGTATATGATTGCTTATGACACTGATGTGCTCGGGTACTCAACAGCCATGTCTCTAACATGATGTAAATCGAATGATTTCATATATGAACATGTTTAGTTTGCTTTATTTCTGATCTCTCTTTTATTACTCCAGACTTGAAGTAACTTGTAGTTTTTCTAAATATTTTAATGCTTGGGAAGTGTTAGTATGTCGAAAGTACTTTCAACAATTTACGATTTCATTGTGTTGTCTGACTTTAAATGAGTTTCCAAAATGCTGTGGTCATGATGGATACATACGTGTCCATGGTGTACTCTGTCTAAAATTTATTGCAAAATACAATTGCAATATCTTCAAACAGCGTATACCATAGACACGTATAGTCATACGTGTCCATAGTGTGATTGGACTTAGTGTGTTTTAAATGAGACTGTCTACAAGTTGTAGGTATTGTTTAATAGTTATTAGTTAGTTACTAAAACTGATGAGATTAACTAGGTAGAATTAGTTGCTGATCGTAGTTATTTTTCATGTAGTCATGAGTCAGAATTAAGTTGCTGACGAGATTAACTAGGTAGAATTAAGTTAATTTATTTTTCTTCATGAATGTAGTGATGGATGGTGAGGAAATGATCTGGATAGAACTTCCGAAGTTTAGTGACAAATATATGAGTGGGGTACAAGATTTTATTCGAAATGCATTTTCTAGATTCAGTATAGGTGATGAAATTACATGCCCCTGCAAAAATTGTAAAAATCGCAAGTGGCATCGTCAAGATATTATATACGATCATCTCATCTATCATGGTCCATCTCCACTGCACGTGAAATGGATTTATGAGGTTTCCTGCCCAAATTTAGGAAGGACTACTGAATATATGGATTACGAAATTGGTAAAGGTTTTGGAGATAATTTCGAAGAGATGTTTCTACGTACTCAAGGAAATATGCAGAATTGTGGAGATGGACATTCTGATAGAGCAACTGCTGGTGCTGAGAAAATGTATCGCCGTGTTGAAGAGGGTAAACAGCCCTTATATCCGGGTTGTACAACATTTTCGAGCTTAAGTTTTATCATTCGACTTTATTCTTTAAAGTGCATACATGGAATTATCGAGTCCGCGTTTGGGGATCTTTCAGAGGTGTTAAGAGAGGCTTTCCCACAGGCCCACATACATTTATCTTTCAATGCCGCGAAAAATGTCATTAAAGATATAAGTCTCGATTACCAAAGAATACACGCATGTCCAAACGATTGCATGTTGTATTGGGGAGAAGATGAGAAGGAAAATAATTTCAAAACTTGTGGTGTCTCGAGGTGGATTATAGTGGAAAAAAAGGGGGCCGGTGATGATGAACCGGAGATGCTGATTTCTAAAGTACCAGCAAAAGTGATGCGTTATTTTCCACTACAACCAAGGCTACAAAGGATGTTTATGTCAAAGGAATATTCAGGACATATGATATGGCATGCAGTAGGGCGAAACACTGATGGTAAACTTAGACATCCAGCTGATGCCAAGGCCTGGAAGGTGATGGATGCTAAGTATCCTCATTTTTCATCTGAGAAAAGAAATATTAGATTAGGTGTAGCAGCTGATGGCTTTAGTCTGTTTCGTACAATGACTACTCTTCACAGCACATGGCCAATTGTATTAGTGAACTATAACCTTCCACCTTGGCTATGCATGAAGCCATAAAATTTGATACTTTCAACAATTATCCCTGGTCCAGGATCTCCGAATAATAACATCGATATATATATATATATATATATATATATATATATATATATGCAGCCTCTTATCGCAGACTTGAAAGAGTTATGGGATGTAGGCATACAAACTTATGATGCCTTGGCGAATGAAAGTTTAAATTTACGTGCTAGTGTGTTATGGACCATTAGCGATTTTCCGGGATATAGGATGTTATCCGGTTAGAGCACAAAGGGTAAATTAGGTTGTCCCGTATGCAATTACGAGACTTCTTCAATGTACTTGAAACATAGTAAAAAAATGTGCTATATGAATCATAGGAAATTTTTGGATCCGGAACACAAGTGGAGGTTTGATAAGAAAAGGTTCAATGGTGAAATTGAAGTGGGGACATGTCCGGATATTTTATCGGGGACAGACATTGAAGAATTATTGGCTGGCTATAAGAATAATTTTGGGCAGAAAAAGATCAAGGTCAAAAATGATTCCCCTTTTAAAAAAAGTCAATTTTTTTGGATTTACCGTATTGGAGTCACAATCTATTGCGACATAACCTTGATGTTATGCATATAGAGAAAAATATTTGTGACAACATACTCGGTACTTTGTTAAATATTGGTGGGAAATCAAAAGACCACTTGAGTGCTCGAAAGGATTTAGAGGAAATAGGCATTAGGAAATCCCTACATCTAGTTTTATCAGCCGATGGGGAACACTTTGAGATTAGGGTTGCCATATTTAACATGACGAAAAAGGAGAAAGAAGTATTCTGCTCAGTATTTGAGAATGCAAAATTGCCCTACGGTTGTGTAGCTAACATCAGACGGTAAGTGCACATGAAGGAGAGGAAAATCGCAGGGTATAAGAGCCATGATGCTCATTTTATGCTCCAGTATTTGTTGCAGTTTACTGCGAAGAAAGCGTTGAAACCTGAGGTAGCAGTACCATTAATAAGATTAGGTGCATTCTTTAGAGGTATTTGTAGCAAAGTAATCGATTTGGACGACTTGAAGAGGCTACAAAAGGAAATTGTGGAAATTCTTTGCCAATTTGAGATGATTTTTCCACAAGCTTTCTTTGATATTATGGTGCACTTGCCGGTTCATTTATGCAGGGAAATTGAACTTGGTGGACCGGCATATCTTCGATCCATGTTTCCTATCGAGCGTTATTTAGGTAAACTGAAATCGTATGTTCGGAACAAAAGCAAACCTGAGGCATCCATTGCCGAAGGTTATCTGGCTGAAGAATGCTTGATTTTTTGTTCAAGATTCTTGGGTAGTGAAGGAGCAGGAAAAACTACCAAGTATTCTGCTAAGCCTGAAAGTTGTCGGCAAAATATTTCATATCCTATTGGTACAAGGAGAAATAAAGATGGAAAAGGTATTACTCTTAAGGATTCTCAATGGCTGATTTGTCATCGGTACATCCTATTCAACTACGGTAATAAGGAAATTGAGAGTTTAATTGAGTAAGTGTTCAAGTTCCATTTTGACTTTAGTCAGTATTTAAGATTAGAAAAATTCTTTCCTGACCTATGTCTATTGCAAGGAACATCGAGTTTTAATTGAAGGTCATGCAATATCAAAAAGATATAAACGAGAGAGAGCGCATACTGAAGAATTTTGGAAGTGGTTAAAAGGAGAGGTCGGGAAAAGGGAAGGCATTTCAAGAGAATTAGAAGTTATTGCACAAGGCCATAATCCAGTAGCTAAGAGGTTTACAAGATACGTTATAAATGGATACAGATTCCATACAAGGTTTAGAGACGCTAAGTGTACAACACAAAACAGTGGTGTATATCTTAGTTCCTTGACTACTAGCTTTTCTAGTTCGAAAGATCAGAATCCTTTGGTTGGTGATGTCAATTACTACAGAGCAATCGAACAAATATTAGAAGTTGATTACTGGGGAGAATTTACGGTGGTTTTATTTAAGTGTTGTTGGTACCATGAAGAGAAAGATCTGTATGACCTGACTCGGGTTAATTTTAATAGATTGTACGGGAAATCTGATCCCTATGTTTTGGCTTCCCAAGTACAACAAGTGTTTTATGTAGAAGATCCAACTGAGAAGGGGTACTACAATGTGATCAAGAAATTGCCAAGGGAGTGGTGTGATGTCGAAAGTGTACCTTTAAATGAATAATGTGTGAACGATCCAGTTTTAGATGATATTTAGCGTGGTTATGGAAAAGGAAATCAAGTTACCAATTATCGGTGGTGTAAAGATGATGTCCCAATTAGAAAAATTCGAATTCCTGACAAAGTTAAAAAGGATTCTTAAATTTTATGTATCAAATATGTACAAGTAACTGCTTAATGTATTGCAATTTTATGTATTGCAATTGTCTATGTAACTGCTTAATGTATTGCATTATGATTATCATTTTAATTATTGTATGCTTCTCTACCTTGTAAGCATTTTTATTCCATTATGATAATCATTTTAATTATATGCTTTATTGTGCATATTTTAATAATTTTCATTGTGCATAACTGCTTTGTGTGGTATTATGATGCTAATTTCTTTGTTTTATCCAGGATGGAAAATAGAATCGTGAATGTCATATTTCATCACAATAGAAAATTTCAAGATACTGGATATGTTGGTGGAGAAGAGAGTGTTGTAGCCGCCGATCCTGACTTGTTCTCCTTCCCAGTGGTGATGGAACATGTGAAGGATCAGCTTGCATGCACTGAAATCGGAGGAATATATATAAAAAATGACGAGACATGTGAGTGGAAATTACTGTCTACTGATGCTGAACTGACGAAACTGGTTAACGGAGCAAGCAATGGTAACCACCTGAATCTTTATATCGACCATGAGATCGATAAGAGAATTGAGCCACTGAAGATGCTACCACATGTGCTAGTAAGGCCAAGGCAGAATCTATTTGCAGGTACGATGTTGTAATCTATTTTATGTTTGAAATTAATTTATGAACCTCGTTTGCAGCTTCTTTAGTTTGTTATGTGATTACTACATTTGGTACCATTAAAAAACATTATGTTTGCTTATAATTGTTTCAGCTATTTCACAACCAAAGCGGAAGTAAATGACCACTCATGAACTACAACAGCAACAAAGAAACAAGAAGTCAAATCTAGTCTGTGGTCCCAGAAAGTCGCCACGGTTGAATAGCCAACAAGTCAAAAATCCACACGTGAGCAATTCAAATGTGAATCGGAAGTCACCTGAAGTCACCAGTCATAGGAAGTCAACACCATTGAAAAATCAGCAAGAAGTCAAAGATGCATCAGTGAAGAAGTCTGGAACTGCTAAAAGGAGATTAGATTTACATGATCCACCATGTGAAGATGAAGTTACGGATGAAAATGAAATTCCGGTTAGAAGATTGCTTTTGATCTTATCTTGATGTAATCTTTAAAAAAATTAGCCTAAACTTACTATGATGTTTTTGTTGGTTATTTGCAGGAGCTTCATTTACCACCTCCACCACCACTTACACCGGCTGATAAGAGGTTGGCTATTAATATCAATAACCTACCTGAGTATGAAAGGAAAAAAATTCTGAATGTCATGCATAATAATGAAGTTTGTAAAGCCATGAACATTCCTACGCTAGCAATTGGTGTGAGAAATGCATTCAAGAAATGTAAAGGAAAATAGAAAGAAAATGGGCAAGTGGACAGTGAGGAATATGTTCCAGAGCAAGAGGAGCAGAGTGAAGAAGAAACATTGAAAATTCCAGAAAAGGTGTGTCGTGGCTAAAATTTAGTTTTTTTTCTGCTTATTTGCATCGTAAATGCAAAATTTTGATTTTATCTCCTAATTGTATATTTGTATGTACACTTTAGAGAACCAAGAAAACTAAGAAGACAAATCTAAATATTGGCCCAACGACTCGTTCGAGGACCAATATTTTAAATGCAACCAATAAGGATGCAACCGAGAATGAAGCAAATGATGCACCTGCAGCACCTGCACCAACTTGTAGCCTTCAATTGCCAAGTAATGAAGGAAAGGGAACAATCGCCAAAAGAAGAATCTTGGAAATGGTGGTGCAAGTGGAAGTGGAACGGCAAATGAGAAGGCTGTTGCGGAAAATGACTTACCTGAGCCTCACATCGAAAATGAAGAAGTTGAAGGTATTTAATTCATATTAATGGACAAAAACATTATGAAAAAGATGACATAGAATTTCTTACATTATGCATGACTTGTGATTTTACTAAATCACCTCGTTAATCTGGTGTGTTGTTTTAATCATGACATAGACATAAATATCTTATCTGTACACACTATTAGGTTGAGTAAAAATCTTAATTAGAGAAAGTCCACCTGAATTTGTGATATTTTTTGACTGGCTTTTCTGTTGGTATTTTATGTATTCCATAATCATAGATGAAGCTCCTAAAAGACTCACGGGAAAAACTAGGATGGATAGAGTTCATACCAGGCCATTTGACAAAAGACCTATCATTTGGATGAATGATCTGAAGCAACCCATTTCTGATGATGAACAAAATGTATGTGAACTCGGTAGTTTTCTGGGAACACTAAGGAGGTCTGTGTCACTTACTTATAAAAATTGGTCTCATGTTCCTCGTAGCTGGAAGAAAACTATGTGGAATTATGTTCAGGTACTTCATTAATTAGATGTTTGTTTACTTTAAGTGAATGAAATTTATCAAACAGTGCCCTGATTTATTATTTCATTTTCTTGTTTGATTTTTATTTAAGCAACGGTATATTATCCCTGATGAGTTGGAAAAGTACTATATCAAGTCAATTCGTGATTCTTGGAGAGGGTTGAAGAGTCGCACTAAAAAGAATCATTACCTGGCATATAAAACTGATGAGGAGAGGCTGGCAAATAGGCCCGAGGAAATTCCACTTGAGGATTTTAAAATGCTCATGACGTATTGGGCAAATAATGATGTCAAGGTAGAATTTTACAATTATTTGACATAAATTTGTCCAGTGTTATGTATGAATTTAATGTGAGATAAACAACTGTCTTCCTTTCTTTTTTTCTAGGAGAAGGCCAAGAAAAATGCTGTAAGCCATAGATCGTATACGGACACACACACTGCTGGTCCAAAAACGTTTGCTCAAATCAAAACCAAATTGGTACGTAGAACTTTTTATTTGTTACCAATTAGTGTCGTATGAAGTTTGGTTCGAGGTAGTTGATACTTGATAGAAGGATTGAAAAATTCAGTGTCGTATTTGTTACCAAATTTGGAACCTTTTGTACTTCTTGTACTATATATTGACCATATTCATTCTAGTAACAGCTATATATACCCATATTTTTGGAGTTCTAATGTGAAAAATATGCAACATAAGTCGGAATTTGTTTTTGTATCAGCCCGTACCATCAGATGTAGCGATCTTTGTGAAAACTCGTAAGAGGAAACCAGGACGCGAGTACAAGTCTGACACTGCTGTAATGAATTATAGACTTGTAAGTATTTTATTTTTTAGTCAATCCAATGGCAATCAGTTTCTAGTGTCACACTTTTATTTGATTTTATTTTGTAGGAAAAGATTGAAAAAGCAATGGCTGGAGCAGGAGACAGTAATGCTCTTGATGAACTTGTTTGTGATGGTAAATCACATGGTCCTTCTTGGCTTAAAGGGCGACATGTAAAGTCTGCACAAGTTTCAACCAATGCTCCGACAAGCACATACGTACATGAGTTGACAGCCCGGATAAAGCAAAATCTTGTTGATGAAATGGAAGTCAAGGTCGACAAAAAGCTCCAAGAAGAAGTAGATTCAAAGGTGAATCGAAAGGTACAAGAGAATTTGACATGGCTGTTGAAGAAGTTAGGTGAAGCAAATCCTGGTATGAAAATTGATTTGGGAGAACTTTGTGTGACCATTTCTACTGACAATGAAAATGGTACTCCGGTGACTGGTGGTACTAGTAGTTAGGCAGATGTTCAGTTATGATGACCGTACGTTATGTGGTCTTGCTTTTGGTACTTAGTACGTATTATTTCTCGACGTCTATTAAGAACTTAAGATGTTTGTTTACTTTGGAAAATGGCACTCCGATGATCGGAGGTGTTAGCTCTTAGACTAATATTTATGTAGTAGATTATGCCATCTTTTGGTTTCCTAGTATCCGGATGTTTGTCATCAAGTACTTTACAAGATTTGCGATGTGGTTGCTTCACTAGGAAGTTGATGTTTATTTCATTTTGGACTAATGTAATGTAGCTCTGATGTATTATTTTGAAGTTGATTGTGAAATGGAAAAATAGGTTTTAAGTACTTTTGTACTTGAAATTCTATTTATCGGCAGTGTATTTTTAATTTCCCATTACAAAGGTGTTGCAATAGCTATGACAAAATGTTACCCATGTTGTTCAAAAAATGTTGTATTAGATTAATTTGGTGTTGCAATAGCTAAGACAAGGTGTTGCAATAGCTATGACAAGGTGTTGCCACCTCCTAGTGGGCCCCACCTGTCAGTGGGCCCAGACACGTGTCAATGGGGTCCAACCATGTGTCAATGGGGCCAGCCACGTGGCAGTGGGGTCTAGCCACGTGGAAGTGGGTCCTGCCACGTGCCAGTGGGGTCCTGCCATGTGTCAGTCATATTTACAGCAAATGTGTATCCTACGGCAACACCTTTTATCATGTTGCTGTAGGTCTAAAAGTGTTGCAGTTGACCCTACGCCAACATCGAAAAAGCTAACACCCAAAAAGTGTTGCCGTAGATATTTTTGTTGCTACGGCAACAGTTTTTCGACCTTTGGCAACAGTTTTGAAGTGTTGCCGAAGGCCATCTATGGCGTAGTGTGTTCTGCCATCTAGAAGATAGTTTCCACTGATAGTCGATTCCTTTCTTCATGCACACATCTTTCCATCTTCTAAATATCAGATCCTATAGAATAGCACTTTCCAATTCTGCAGCTTCAGTCAGGGTCTGTCATAGTTCCTGGAAACTCGTAGTCCGTGGCTCTAGTATCTGATCGAGTACTGTTCACAGTTTTGTAAATCTTGGATAACTGATTCATCCTTAATCAAAAGCTAAACCCTTTATAAGATAAGGATATTACAAGAAGTGTAATGTTATTCTATTCTACACATCACAACTCATGAATTATTCCTAACAGAAATTTTGAAGAAATTCTCAAAATGTATTCCTAAATTTTTGAGAATCTAACTTAGCTCTTCAAAATTTTAAATATGTAATATGCGTAAATTTAAATATACAATAATCTTCTATAATTTATAAATTACTATTAAATTACTTAGACTATTTCCTCAGTATTTTCAATATTTAATATTTGAGTTTTCAATCCAATATTTTTAGAAGTTTTCACCTCAAAATTGAAATTATTATATCTTTTAATTCTTTTAATTGAAAATATTAGATTCATAATTTTATTATCTAAAAAATTCCAAAAACATTTGCTAAAAAATCAATTATTAAAAATTTTGAAGATGTCTCTTGAAATAAAAATTAAATACATTATGCATAATATTTACCATAAAATTGAAATTGGAAAAAATTGCATATAATTAAAGAGCAATCATGAATTATGAAGCTTCTGAAGATGTTCTTGCTAGAGATGTTCCGAAATCCGGCCCAATCCGATCCGTAAAAAAGTCCGAAAAGCTCGGCCTGAAAAAAGCCTGATCCGGTTTGGCCCGTTTCATGGATCTAAGATGAGCCTCCTATTTTTCATTAAGTCCGGCCCGAAACCAAAAAAGCTAGGTTAAAAGTCCGGGCTTTTAACAAAATACAGGACAAACAGGAAGACTAATAGAGTGTAGAGGATGTACTTCACGAAATAGTCATATACGACGACATTTATATGAGTTACAGTCGCCTTAAGTCATAACGTAGATTATGAGTAAAAAGTTCTTAAGTTGCAGTAAAGTTTTATGAAAAAACAATTATTATGCTAGTAATTTTTTAGTATTAGATTTCGTGGTGTCTCTTCTTACATATTCTGGATTATAGAAGTTTAAGGGCGTAGCTATTTAGAGATTGTTTCTTTTGTAATATTTTCCTTTTTCGTATAATAATATATTAGTTTTGCAAAAAAATGACAAAAATTATATATATATATATATATATATATATATATATATATATAAATTTAAAAAAAAAAAGTCAGAGGACCTAAAACAGACCTCATATTTTAAAAAAAGTCCAGTCAAATCTGGCCCAATTCTTAAAAAACCCGGGCTTTATTAAAGCCCGAATAAAACCGGGTCCAAATGACTTTTTGTGCCCTCTCTAGTTCTGTGGCACTGACTGTGACCTCAATCGTCACAGGAGTTAAAAACTCTGTATAACTTCAATACAGAAGAGTTTAAATTCCAGGCCTCAAGCATCATCACTCGCCCTCCAGGTTTAAAGGTGACTTTTCTTTCTTTTAAACCCTATATTTTCCTTTTAAAATTAGTGTTTATATACATGCATTTCATCTTGATAGTGTTATTTTGAAATTCGAAAGAGCTTATTACAGACCATCTAACTGTACTGTTCATAAGTTCTGTCTGTACATACATATGTGTAAGATCTAGAAGTTGTGTATGTGTATATATTTTCAGTTTTTAAATTTATATGAAATAAGGAAATTAATAAATTATTAAAGTTGGGTATGATGGATAGCCTGTTTGGCAAGACTTATCCTATGTTGTCCAAGATTTTGGGTTTGGCTCATCCGAGAATTATTATTGAAGTTTAGTTTTGGTTTGGTTAAGTGCAATGTCATAAAAATAGATTTTCTCGTCTTAATTGGCCCTGAATTTTGCTATGGTTTTGTTTTCAGAGGTGTAGTTTTTCTTGAGCTGGCAGTCTTGAATGAAACTAAATGGCATTGTCAAAGTACGTTTTTCCTGAAGAGATGACTATCGAAATACTTAAAAGGGTTCCGGTGAAGTCAGTGCTAGAGTGTAAGTTGGTTTGCAAGTCGTGGCTATCTATTATCTTAGACCCTGAGTTTATCAAAACTCATTCTCGCTACCAACAAATTATGACCCAGAAAGAAGCTTCAATATTAATGATTGCTAACTCAGAGTTGGATGGCATGAATCGACTGATGATTCCTAGGCCGTATTTGGATTTGGATGGCATACGTCGATCAGTCTGTCCCGACTATAAATGTTATTTATATGTGCCACTTGAGTTCACAGTTATTGGTTCTTCTAATGGTATCATTTGTATGGTACACGATATACATTGTTACCTTTGGAACCCAGTAACCAAGAAGTGCAAGGAACTTCCTAGATTTCCTCGGAAACAAAAGGCTTTTGAGAATAATCAAGAAGGTAATCTAGCCTTTTATTTTGATAGTTTCTCCAATGACTACAAGGTTCTGCGGCTTCTTTGCCAAGTTGCTACTACTGGTGGGTTACCAGTTTTGCAGCTATATTCTACAAATACTAATTCTTGGAGAGAGATTCATGTTCATGACACATCCCCAACAAAAGTTCTGTCTCACCCATATTTAAAACTTGGTCCTGTTATAAATGGAGCGATATATATGGGTCGTAGGGAATATGTAGTTTCGTTTGATTTGCAGAACGAGGTGTGTACTGCTGTCCCAATCCCTGCTTCCATGGCAAGGTACTCAGATATTTTGGATTTTGAAGGTTCTGTTGCTGTCATATTTGGATCAGTCAGTGAAAGATTAGAAATTAGTCTATGGACATTAGATAACATAGAGGGCAAAGTCTCTTGGACTAAGAAGTTTAATCTTGATCTAGATGGTATGGGTTGGATATATTCTTATTTGGGTGGTGGACTGCTTTATGGAAGAAGAAAAGAATATCTTAATGAATTCTTCTTGTATGACTATAGGAAGCAAGACTTCAAATATATACCACTTCCTAATACGAGGCTGAAAACATTCCTTAAATACAAAGAGACCCTTGCTTCAATTGAAGGGTCTAATCATAATTTATATGAGTTCAGCAAAACTGTGACCTTGCTATAGTTGGATGTTTTTAAAGCTTTTTGTCGGGCGCTTTCTTCAAGACAAATAGTGAAGTTCAGCTCTTGATTAGTTTAGTAGTTTCAGTCTGAGTGTTCTGTTCTTACATTCTCATATGCAAGGTAATTTAGTTGCTTGTTTCTACTCAGTGTTTTGTTTATTACAGTATAAATTCTAAATTCTTAGCTGAATTGTCTGAGTTGGCTCTGTACTAGTTTATATTAAGTGAAGTTGATTATATGGGCTGTCTTTTCATGCATCATCCCAAACTTCCATGATATCCAAGTATAATAAATTAATAAGTTTAATTAGCAATGTAAGTATCTCAGGAAAATATAATAAGTTTGATCATTATCGAGTCACTATAAAATTAAATGCATTTAGATGGAATATGAATTACAAAGGTTTGGAAACATTTGTGATGCTATGCAAGGGCTTTTGGTAGTATTGCATAACGATATCAGGCATGATATAGTGTTTAGTCCTGTCCTGACTCCTGATTATTCGACACGTTAAAAAAACCCAGTCTTTTCAAGGCAACTACATGAAGAGCTTAATTCATCTAAATGTTCCTGAATGAGTTCCAGTCCCAATCCCAGTCCTCAACATGTTTCAACAAAGAGATATCAGCTTTCTGAGGCTTTAAAAACTAATTGAAGTGGTGCAAAGTTATACTGAAAACTGTAAAAACAGAGTGGAGTTAAAATCAGTTAGTTTGAGCTTCAAAAATTTTGCTCTCCTAAGCATTAGCAGAATATGATAGATCAACTTGATAATAACACCTTTAGAAGTAGGACTTGCATGATATCTATGTTTGTCAGTTCAGATTCATGGCGGATTATCTCTTATCCTCTCTGTTCATACTATGAATCTTCTTTTCTGTATGTGAAGAGTTCAGCCACAATATTTTGTAACTTTACGACTCAAAATAGCTAATCAGTGATCAGATCTAACATGATTAGAAAACAAGTTGCCTCTAATTGTTTTGTGCTGCACTGTTCCTGTAAAATCATTTCGCAACAACAATCTGAATATTGCACAGAATGAAATCGTATATTGTCGGCAGGACTTGACAAGTTAAGAAACACAGCCTTCGACTACATAAAAAGTTTATACATCTCCAAGGACCTGATCCAATTCAAATAGAAATTCAAATACTCACACGTTCGTACCTTCACATCTCCATTGAAACTCGAATTATCAACCCCCGAGTATAAACAGATGACGAGTACTATAGTACCAGGAAATCTATGCAGATAGCGGCAATACTTATCAATAGCTTTTCACTATTTCAAAGTGGTCACCATATATCGGGGGTGTTTGGGTAACTTTTTTTCAGAATAAGTCAACTTATTTTAAGACAAAGTTATAGATTCCTAACTTTCCAACTTATTTTCCAACTTATTTTTGCAACTTATTGAATCTCAAACATTCATTAAATACTTATATAAAAAAAAATATCAAAATATAAAATTTTTACCCGAAAATAAGCCCATAAAACCCATGAAATAAGCTTAACCAAACAGGCTAATCATTTCAACGGGTATCATTTGAATCACTAAGTCATAATAAATATCAAATAAATAACGGTAAATATGTGTTCAAAAAATTAAAGTAATCTTTTGTTGATTTTAAACATTTTTCTTGAATGCTACCGCAACCAAATGAAAAGTTATTAAATTCTAGTATTTTAGATAATATATTTAGATTTTTAAAAATTTATTTACTATTTATTTTTAATTTTATAGTTATTTTCATTGTTTTAATTAAAAATAAATAGTAAACAAACTTTTTAAATTCTAAATATATTATCTGAAATACTAGAATTTAACAACTTTTCATTTGGTTGCGGCAACTTTCAAGAAAAATATGCAGAATCAACAAAAGATTGTTTTTATCTTTTGAGCATAAATTTAGAGTTATTTGTTTGATATTTATCATGAATTTAGTGATTCAAATGATATCCTCATGAAATCGGTGAGTAAAGTGATATATGGACTTGACATGAGTGACCACTTTGATATTTAACCCCTATTAATTTAGTTCTAATATTATTAAATAATTTACTTATATATAGTTTTTGTGCTTGTAATCTCTATATATTAGTTCTTACTCCTGTAATATCAATCAAGATACTCAACACAATGTAGTCTTCAATATCAATACAATTTAGTTTAGATTCTTGTTTATCAATACACTCACGATTTCTACATGGTATCAAAGCTTTAAGCTCCTGGTCTTCTCTATTTCCGATATCACCAAAACTAAGTTTGCAGAGCTTACCTATTAGCTCCGGCAAATAAGCCTCTGTCAAGTCTCTGGCAGGCTCATTTGATCTGTCCAGCTTGCCCTATCAACTCTCTCTTCTCCGCTGCACTGTAAATGGGCTTTTTAAAATATGGGAAACATGATGCCACACATGAAGTAGTATTAAGTCCTGAAGATTCAAAGAAACAAACCCAGTCTTCACAAGGAAACTACAAATTTATACTCTTTAAATCATATCAATGTTCCAACACTTAGTGACTTTGTATGATATCTTTGTTAACAAGTTCAGATTCAGGGGAGTTTGTACCAACTCTTTCATCCGCCATGTACTTGCTACTACCCTTCTTTTCTGTATATGAATCAGCATTTATACATTTGTAACGTTATGACTCAAATTAGCTAATGATGATCAGATCTAACATAATTTCAAAACAGGATGCCTCTAGCTGAACCTACACCTGAGGTCATAAAAGTGGAAGTTAATCCGAATAAACCTTGAAAGCCAAGGTGAGATGGACCTGCAGGTCGTCTGATATATAGTACTATATATCAGCAAATTTCTCCTCGTCATACATACTAAATGCTATATCAAATACTAAACTTTCTGATTGCTGTCAGGTGTGATTTTACAGGAGTTATACAGAAAAAATATATATATGTATTTATGTACCCTTAGTGCACAAGGTTCCTACATATACATAATCTTATTATTTAGCTTGCAAAATATGCTATTATCTGGGTTCGAATTTGTGACCTGGCAAGGGATATCACAACTTTGGCCAACTCCAATATTTAAGTCAACAAAATGAAATGATACTACTGAGTACTGAAGTACTATACTTGACACTTGAGAGCTCATGAATACTCATACATACATGAACTGACATTCTGAAGCCATATAACAGAAAACCAGATAGTATACATAGGTTACAACGTGAACCAGATTCAAGGGATCAAACGATTAAAAAATTATCTCCAAATTATATTATGGAAACTATCGGATATAAAGAGTTTCCATAGATATCTATATATATGTCCATCCCTTGAATTATATGAATAACTATAATCATTTTCGAAGCCTGAATTTAACTTGTGTTTGTAATCATCCAATATGCACTTGAAGTGCAAAACTAGCACTGAAAGTACATACATTGATAGTCATATGATGAGCAGCAATAAACTAGTCGAATAACAGAAGACACAAAGCCCATGAAACATTTCTTACAAGTATCGTTCAGACAGCAGACCATCTTAGCATTTGAGGGATAATGACATATGTACATTTGATATACATCAATCAATCATGTAACAACAAACATCTAGCAAGTAAAATTTGCAAAATATCGACATAAAAAGAGTTGGTTAATTATTACCATTCACCACCACTGATGCACAGGAATTCCCTTCTCTCTTAAGGATGAAAACACGTTCAAGCATTGAGCATATGTCTTTCGGTACTTGGAACTCCTCAAGCCCGGACAACATTTCTGCCACCTATTGTAATGACATGCAAGAAACATCTCATCAATCAAACAAATAGCTCCAGTTTTAACCAACTTCGGAATCAAATGAAACTCAACCCCCTCCACATCCATTTTCACCACAACAAAGTCTCTCCTAGACACTGTATTCTTCAACCAATTCGCAAAATCAAACCCCTTTATTCTATCCAAATCGGTCACAAAATTCCACGTAGATTGGACTGATTGATCCTTCCCCAACCCGCTACCTTTCTCAGTTTTCCTAATTTCCTTCCGATTAATTTCAAAAAACAATGACTCATTCCTCACCCAAGCAGCATAAGGCAAAAGTGTTACTCTTTTCTTCGACTTATAATCCTTATAAAACGCCTTATCCGCCTCAATGGCATAGATGTCGAAAACTTTATCCTGTTTCGGATAAAACTTCTTAAACCAACCTCCAATACTCGAACCATAATTCCTAGCTCCAACATCAACATAAACATACCGATTTTTAAAACTTATATCAACCATCGACGACACATATCTAATATTCCTAACATTCCTTTTCATAGTAATCCAAGGCTTTAGCGGCTCTTCGCTAATCAACGGCTCTAAATTTCGAATCAACTCTCGTTTATAATGCGGAACATAACATTTACTCTCCTTAACATCATTTTCACCATGACCTACATTTTCGCTCCCTTTCATCAAAACAACTTCTCGAATCCTCGAAAAATCTAAACCGTTAATCTCTCTCGAATCAATCAAAATACAACAATTAAACAACTCGAGCAACGAATTCAAACTATACGAATCAATCGCCTTCGTATGAACAACGATGAAACCTCCCGGTTTAAGTGTTCTCGACACTTCTACCGCAAATCTAACCGGTTCAATCGATCTCTCGAGAACGAAAACACCGGAAAACAAAAAATCGAAACTTTCATCATCGAACGGCTGACGATCAGCCGTACCTTTTAAAATCAACGGTAACGATCTCTTTCTCGACACACCGATCGCATTTTCAACTCCGACATCTCGCAACGCAATGATCTCTTCTCTACTGCGAGGTTCGAGACAGAGAGATTTCGAGTGCGAGTCTATAAACCGCTCGGCAACCAAATTCTCGAACACCGAGGTGTAAAAGTCGAGAATTTGAGCTTTCTCGGCGGCGGAGGTGACGTAATCGCCGGCGGAAGTAACGTAATCGCCGGAATTGACGGTGAGGAGGATGAAAGCGAACTTAGCGAAGAAGATGAGGAGGATGAAGGAGAAGAGGCGTACCAGAATGTTGCTCGCGAGGGTGCGTTTCGGCGCGGTGATCTTCCCCATTGTGATGATGATGATGATAGAAACAAATTTGTTACTGGCGCGAAAATTGAACAGAGTGTATTTGAGAATTTTGTTACAAAATTATTGAAAACTTTGTAAATATGCATTTGTCCTTCCAGTGAAATAAAAAACTAAAATGATTAATTGTGATTCCGATTTACATTTTTTGTACTGTTTTACTAAAAGAACTTGATAAAAAATTATTTGTGTTTATTTCTTTTTAAGAAAAAATTATGATATTTAGAATATATTTTGTATTTATATTGTACTAGAATATTTTATTTTAGAACTACATGTTGTAAATGTGATGATATATTGATGTGTAACCAAATTCCTGCAAAAGAAAATGTACGGTAGCACAAAAAGTACTCAAAATCGGGTTTTGGATTTCGAAAAGTTCGGATATTTTGATCAAATTATTCATGTACTTGATATAAATTTAATTCTTATACGATAAATTAAAGTGCATAAATTATTATTTTTAGTCATGGGCATGTAAATAAATATATTCATATGTTTTAAAAAAAAAATTATTTAGAATAAAAATAGATATTTATTAATACTAACTTATAATCCGTACAAAGCACGGCTCCTTTTTAAATATTTATAATTACATCATATTTTTCATATTTATATATTATTAATTTACATATCAAATTATTATTGAAAAATTGATATATATATATATATATATATATATATATATATATATATATATATATATATAGGTATAAGATTTTACATGTTCAATTTAATATTTGTGTTCTATCTTGAATTCTAAAATTTTGATTTAAACACAATTATTTGTCAATTAAAACTACGCAAAAACAAAATAGAGAAGATACAATTTTTTACGTTGAAAATTCTATTAGATTTACGAAATTTAATTATATTTTGTTATGATTATCAAAATATCCTTCTTCCTTTAAAACAAGTTGTACCAAGAACCAAATACAATTTTAAAATCTATATCTATACTATTATATAAAAACCGAAACATTGAAAGTTTTGGTACCGGTTTTTTGGTACTGAGTGAATTTACTTATTTACCCTTCATTATAAAGAAAAATATATACACCTAAAATAAATAATAATATAATATAATTAATAGTAATTAGTAGAGATATTAGATTTTATAAACACCTAAAAACATCAATCCTATCATATCTTTCCATCATTAGTATTTCCTTTCGAATTAAAACACGTTATAATTAATGGTAATTAGTCGATTAAAATAATAAAATTAATGGTAATTAGTTGATTGCCTTTTTCACATTAGTATAATAAAATTAATTGTAATTAGTCGATTGCCTTTTTCACATTTACTTTTATTTATACATATTACCTTTTCTAAACAACTAAAAACATCAATCGTATCATATCTTTCGATCATTAATATTTTTCTTTCGAATTAAAACACGTTACCTTTTTAATTTAAAACAAATCTTACAATCATTAATATATACCCGAAAATATCAAACCATAATTTTCAAGAAAAATATAACACCTAAAATAAATAATAACATAATATATTTAATGGTAATTAGTCGATTGCCTTTTTCACATTTAATTTTAGTTGAAGATATTACCTTTTATAAACACATAAAAAGATCAATCGTATCATATCTTTCAATCATTATTATTTCCTTTATAATTAAAACATGTTACCTTTTTAATTTACAACAAATCTTAAAATAATTAATATATACCCGAAAATATTACAGCATATTTCTCAATTATTAATAAAATATATTAAAAATCGTATGCGTTGTTTATAATAAGGAAACATTAGTATAATTTATAAACATGGGCATGTTAAATTATATTAAATTAAAATTAAAAAATTAATAAAATAATGATTATATAAAAACATAATTATAATATTAAATAAAATTTATAATATAAGAAACCCGTGCTGGACAGACAATTTTGGACGCGGGGTCGTGCTGTTGGCGCAGTGGCGTGGGAAAAAATCTGTTGAAACTTTTTTTTTTTTTTTATATATATATATAACCACACACATACACGGCCACAACAACTAAACAAGGCCTAAACAGAAATTTTGTGAAGCTGGGTCGCGCACATGGTGCAGTGTCGCGTGATTTTTTTTTTTTTTTTTTTGCACAACACCACTACTTTTTTTTTTCACTACACTCTTTTTTTTTCCTACACTCATTTTTTTTCCACAACACTCAATTTTTTTTATTTTTTTTACATTGATGCGTGGGTTGCCTCCCACGAAGCGCTTCTTTAACGTAAATAGCTTAACGTTACTCAAAAATACTCCGATGGAGGTGGAATATCCAATTTCTCGATCATAAACTCGCCACCACAAAAAGTATCAAGAGTGTTAGTGGTTGTCTTTATCCTACAGAAAGTCTCCAAACAAGCATCAGTAAAATAAAATATGTCATTAAAAAGCAATAGAGAGAATGCTTGTGCAGTTTTGGAAAACTTTGTGATAAAACAGCGATAAAATTCGACACCATGAAAATATTGAACTCCCTGGACATAAGGTGGAGGTTCTGGTGGTGGCTTTTCTTCACTCCTCACTTTCACTGGAGCCATTCGGACATCTTGGCTTATCACATCATTGGCTAATAAGACACTTCCATCTTCTCCCTCTTCTCGAGCTTGAAACGTAGGAGCTACTTTGTATGGATCCTCAACCAGAATTTGAGAAATATCATCTTGGACAATATTTGTTATCACATCAACCTTGAAATAAGTGTTCTTGAGCAAAGAAGCCTTGTAAGTAGAGGCTAGATCGAGAGCAAATTTATCAATACATGGTAGCTTAGGCACAGATTGCGGAAGAGAAACAACAACCATCTCTGTATTGCTTTCCTTTGTAGCCTCATCATCAGTCACATTGTTCTCGGTACCAGCAACATCATTGATCTCATCATCGGTGGCATGCTCCTTCTCTTTATCAATGGCCTCATCATCAACATACATGGAGAAACTATCATATTCCTGATCGCTTGTGAGATTGATAGCAATCAGGTCCTCTTCGGATCGGATATATGATGATGGTAAATAGTCGAGCTGCCCTGTAGTAGAAGAGTTAGCCAACTGTGCAATTTGAGATTCAATCGCCAAACTTTGAGTTTCTAATTCTTCAGAACGCTTTAGCAGTTTACTCAAGATATCCCACATCTCATTTGTCAGATCAGCTTGCACATCTACGCTGGATTGAGAAACATGTAGATCTTCTTGTAGAGGAGGATATTGATATTCTTGCTGTGGCGGCTGCTCATATGACTGATAATATTGTTGCTCAAACTGTTGCTGATTATGATATGAAAAATTTTGAGCACCATTGTCCTGGTAGTAGAAATCTGGTTGATTCACGCATTCTTGATTAAAAGTGTTTGAATACTGATTGTACCCATATGCTTCTTCAAAAGAATTCATTTGTCCCCACTGAGCACTCTGAGAATTATAGACATTGTAAGAGCATTCCAAACCATAGTGACCCTGGACACCACAAATTGGACAAAAATTGTAAGTTTTAAGGGCCACTTGTGACATCTCATTGATACTCATTGGACGCATAGTGGGCTCTGTAGTCTTTGACATGGCAATCTCTCGAGTATGTGCCTCTACTAGGGAAGATAAGAGTGCAAAAGTATCAACTTCACCCATTGCAAACCTAGACACTCAACAAAGCCAAGAAAACGCAGTAAACTCTGTCTCAATTGGAACAAAGGTTCCAAAGAGACAATGGAAACAATCTAAACAACCAAATTAAAATCAACAGAAACTCGTTGTCTCCCCGGCAGCGGCGCCAAAAAACTTGATGTGTCAAATTATACCTAACCGCAAGCGCACGGTGTCTATTGCTAGTACAGATGGCAAGCGGGTCGAATCCACAAGGAGACAGGTTCTACTAATTCCTTTTCAGTTATCGTTAATTGTTTCAAGGGTCAGACGAATATTAATTAACTAATTAAACAAGATTAACACTAATTAAACAGAAGATAAACAAATTATTTAAAACCTAGGGCAATCAGGTCCACCATGCTTACACAATTGGCTCTTAAGCTAAAGCAATCAATGTGATCCTATAACTAGAGTATGTTAATCTCTTTCAAGCATTAACACTCTCGAAACATTCAACACAATTAACCACTTTTAGTAATTCAATCAATCAGGTAATTAGAGTCAAGTTAATCTCTTCCAAGCATTAATGCTCTCAGAAATCCAATGATACTTCCGCACTCAAATTCAATTCTGCTAATCGTATGTGTGCCTCTAGTAAGTAAATCTCTCGATCCATACCCCTATTTGCATATAATTAATTCATGATACCGGCCGATTACACAAATTAATGATTAAAACATATCAATCAGAATTAACCATAACCAATCAAACCACTATGAAAATCATGCCAATATTAGTGCAAACATGGCTTCCCTTTACGCCCTAGAAATAACTACTCGCTAATAATTAAATAAGTAAAACAACTAGTAAAACAAGAAAACATAATTAAACTAATAAGAACAAAGAAAAGATTAAGAGAACAAAACCTTCAAACTTCAATGTTGTCACCCAAAAGAAGAGTCATGGTGTTTCTCTACATCTCCAACTAATAATAATACTAATCTACTCTAAACTATATTATCTGATCTAATATTACCTCCCCTCATTACAATGGTAGGATGTGTTTAAATAGGCTCTAAAAGTCTTGCCCAACAAGAAAATACCAAAACAGAATTATAATAGAATTTCTGCAAGATACGTTTCCTAAACTGATTCTGTTTTTTAAGGAAAATTCGTGGCTGATTTTTCTTCAGATTTTCTGGAACGTTCCAAACGTAATTGGACCTCTGGACCACCTTATAATGATAGATAATCTCGTTATCTTCGCGTGGACTGCTTACAGGCCTCAAACGGACTTCTAGAACTCAAGATATGGCCAAAACAGTGTTAAACAGCCCGTGTAGCCCAATAATACGAATTTTCTTCAATTTTATCTCCAAAATATAGCTCTTTTTGCTCCAAATCCTTCCAAGTCATGAATGCTTTATTTCCTACAATAAAACAATCAAATCTATTAAATAAAAATCCAAATCAATGCAAAACACAATAAATATGAGAATAAAATCATCTAAAATATATATAAAAATATATTCTATCACCCGTGCATTGCACGGGTTATAAGCTAGTTATATTATAAAAGACGGAACATTAAAAGTTTTGGTACGGTACGGTACAGTACTTACCTTATTTAATTGTTTTACTTTATTACCATTAATTATTTTACTTACTTATTAAAAAACAAAACACAATCTTTTCTCAAAATATGACAAACAGCTATTCTCAACACTTCCCCTAAATAATAACTAACCAACTACCTTTTTCAGTTATTATTTTTTCTATCTTTTCTAATTAAAATCTATTTTTTCCAAAATCATGATCGTTCTAGTTAAAGAAATAACTAATATATTATAATTACTAATAACTAACTATAATCTCTTCTTTCAAAAAATATGATCGTTTTAATTAATTAAATAAACTAATAATATTATAATTAATAATAACTAACTGATTATCTTTTCAGCTAAAAGGTAATATTTTTTCTATCTTTCTAACTAAAATATCTCATTTTCTCTTAAATAATAACTAACCAATTACCTTTTCAGTTTTCTAACTTTTCTAACTAAAATACTTTCTTTCCAAAAATATAGTCGTTCTAATTAATGAAATAAACTAATAATATTATATTTACTAATAACTAACTAATTACCTTTTCCAACTAAAAGGTAATATCTTTTTTATATTTTATAAATGAAATATCTCATTTTCAAAATCGATTTTTTTACTTAATTATCCTTACTTAAATCTATATCTATCTATACTATATTATAAAAGTTTTGTTACGGTACGGTACAATACTTACCTTATTTAATTATTTTACTTTATTTCTCTAAATTCTATTACTTTATAATAAAAAAACAAAACACAATCTTTTCTACTAAATAATTTCATTTTTAAGGTAAAATACAATATCTTTTATATTTATCTAACTAAAATAATTAATTTTCCTTTTAAGGTAAAATATATTACCTTTTCTATTTTTTCAATAACTAAATAATTTTCATTTTCAGGTAAAATACAATATCTTTTATATTTTATCTAACTAAATTTTTCCTTTTTTAAAAACACTACGAGCAATTTCATTTAATAAAATAACATAATTATATTATAATTACTATTAACTAATCAATTTCCTTTTTCAGCCAAAACACATTACCTTTTCTCTTTTCTCTAACTAAAATTTCTCTTTTTCCAATTATATCACGTACAGTTCTATTTAATAAAAATAAAATTATAATATTAATAATTAACCGATTAACTATTTAGCTAAAACGTATTATCTTCTCTATTTTTTCTAATTAAGTTCTCTTTTCTTCTAGGAATATCACCGGCAAATTAATTTCTCATTTTATAAAAACGCTACGAGTAATTTTATTTAGTAAAATAAGATAGTTAAATTATAATTACTTTTATATTTTATATAACTAAAATTTCTCCTTTGTAATCAATTTCCTTTTTCAGGTTAAACATATTATCTTTTCTATTTTTCAATAACTAAATAATTTTCTTTTTCAGGTAAAATACAGCTTTATATTTTATCTAACTAAATTTTTCCTTTTTTTAAAAATACTATGAGCAATTTTGTTTAATAAAATAACATAATTATATTATAATTACTATTAACTAATCAATTACCTTTTTCAGTAAAAACACGTTACCTTTTCTCTTTTCTCTAACTAAAATCTCTCTTTTTCCAATTATACCATGGGCGATTCCCTTTTTCAATCTTTTCTCTTTTCTCTAACTAAAATCTCTCTTTTTTCAATTATATCACGTGCAGTTCTATTTAATAAAAATAAAATAATAATATTATAATATATATAATTAACCGATCACCTTTTTACCTAAAACTTATCATCATTTCTATTTTTTCTAATTAAATTCTCATTTCTTCTAGGAATATCACGAGCAACATTAATTTCTCATTTTATAAAGACATTTTGAGTAATATTATTTTGTAAAATAAGATATTTAAATTATAATTACTATAAACTAATAAATTACCTTTTTTACATAAAAAATGTCACCTTTTTAATTTTACGTTACTTTTCATATTTTCTCTAACTAAAATTTCTCTTTTTTCAAATATATCACGGACGGTTTTATTTAATAAAATGAAATATTAATATTATAATACTAATAATTAACCAATTACCCTTTTCAGCTAAAACATATCATTTTTTCCTATATTTTCTAACTGAAATCCCTCTTTTTCTAGAAATATCACGGCAACATTAATTTCTCCTTTTCTAAAAACATTACGAACAAATTTATTTAGTAAACTAACATAATTAAATTATAATTACAATAAAAAAATCAATTACCCTTTTCACCTAAACCATGTTACCTTTTTAATTTTCTCTAACTAAGACCTCTCTTTTTCCAATTATATCACGGGCATTCAATTTAATAAAATAAAATCATAATTTTATAATTACTAATAATTAACCGATTACCTTTTTCAACTGAAACCTATCATCTTTTCTATATTTTCTAACTAAAATCCCTCCTTTTCTAGAAATATCACGAATAACATTTATATAATTATTATCAAATTATCTTATTTAAAAATTTAAGCCTTAAAATTCATGTTTTAAAAAAATTAATGAAAAATTAATGAAAAATTTCGTATAATATTAAAAAAAAATCGTGCATCGCACGGGTTTTAAGTTATCTATAATATCTATCTATCTATAGTATAATAAGTGGAAGGGGGTATAATTTGTAGTTTGGTTTGGTTACCCCCTATTTTGGTTCCACATTTTTTTGTTATACCCATTCACAATCGTTAGATTTTCAACTCAAATAGATCATGACCGTTAGATACAACAATACTAAAAATTGGAAATCTAAAGTTCGTATCCCGCCAACAACATTTTAATATAAAATTAATACTAGATTATGTTATATAGAAAGGTTGAAGGTTCGATTCCCACCAATAGCATATTAATTTAGATTTAATACTAAAAATTATTTATATACAAAGGTCTAAAATTTGAATTCTCCCAACATATTAAAAGTAATATTTATAATATTATATATACTAAACCATAAGTAAATTAAAAAAATTAAAAGTAACCCACGGGCTATAAGCTAGTAATTATAATAAGGATTTTGTCCAAAACTTTGGTATTCCGTAGTCTAGTTCTCATCAGAACCTTTAAATCTTAAAATAAACAAATGATAATTGTTGGATCTAACATAAAAAATATTTTATATTTTAATATATAACTAAAAGTGCGTTTATATTGAAATATGAAAAAGTGTATATCAATTATTTAAATCACATATAATTAGTTTTTCTACATTGAATGAAATTATCAATGTAGATCTTCTACACTAAATAGGGTTAGTATAAAAGATTTGTAGTTATATCTTATTTTGAGATTATGAGTGTTTCCATTTGGATAATAATTATTAAATCATCAGAAAATTAAAGAAAATTTTATGAGTTTCGCGTGGATTGTAAAATCATCCAAATCTGATTTGTAAATCTAAAGATAAAGCTAAAAAAAATCCTATTCTAATACAACATTTTTTAAATTATTATTATTTTTTTAAAATTCAATTTTAATATAACATTTTTTTAGTTATATCCTATTTTGATTATAATTATTTTTTTAATATGATACAATCTTGATCGTCTGTTTTTAAAAATATTATATTCGACGGTTGAGATGATTTTGGCGGTAAAGAGACGAAAATTAAAAGACCAAAATAATATATAAGATTTCTCTTATGCTTATTATATATAAGGATATAATAAGAATATATAATTTATAATCCTACGGACGGTTTTTAACCTAACTTTTTAATGGAACGAATCATATGCTTTGGTAGTATAGTGACGGAACCAAAAATTTGGATAAAATTCCTCTTATCTATACTATTATATTAAAGCCGAAACATTGAAAGTTTTGGTTTTCGGTTTGGTTATCCTAAGTTTTGGTTTTCGGTTTGGTTATCCTAATTATCAAAATAAATAATTAAATTACAAAAACAACTCAAAAAGCTAATTACTAATGTTAACGTAATTATATTCTGATTAAAATTTCTTCATCCTCTTCTACTTGGACTCTTTTTTCTGCTCCAACAACTCAATTATTCATTTTTTCTAAAGATTTTACTTCTAATTAAAACACTTTACCATTTAATTTAAAACTAATATTACAATAATTAAATAATTAAATTACAAAAACAACTCAAAAAGCTAATTACTAATATTAACGTAGTTATATTCTGATTAAAATTCCTTCATCCACTTCTACTTGGACTCTTTTTTCTGCTCCAACAACTCAGTTATTCATTTTTTCTAAAGATTTTACTTCTAATTAAAACACTTTACCATTTAATTTAAAACTAATATTAAAATAATTAATATATATCCAAAATATCACACCATATACTTCCGTAATTATTTTTAGTAGTAATTTTTGTAATTAAAACATGGAGTACTTTTTAATTTAAAATTAATCTTGCGATCATACACCTAAAAATATCTCATCATATATACAAATCATTATTTTTATTAATAAATAACAATCGTTAGATCTAATAATAAGATATATTATATGATTAAATTAATTTACTAAGAATTCAAAGTTCAAACCCGTTAACGACATTTTTAATTTAGAATTTTACAAAATAAAATTTAAACCATGCATTTCAATATATAAATTTATATTAAATTAAAATTAAAAAATTATTAAAAATAAGGATTATATAAAAACATAATTATAATGTTAAATAAATTTTATAACCTATTAAAAGAAACGCGTGCTTCGCACGGGTTATAAGCTAGTATATATAATAGGCCAACACAAGATAAAAATAGTGAGATTTTTTAATGTATTGTAATTACCAATTTATCCCTCTATTCTCAAATTTTTTAAAAAATTGTGGTTGTTGGGATTGACCTTGGGTCTTCAAGTTATTTAGCAAATCCTTCTACCACTACACCACTCAATCACATATGTTTTAAAACATACACATTATAGATATATGTGTGTGTTGTGCGACTTTTTATGTAGTATGATTATTAATTTATCCCTATATTCTCAATTTTTTTGAAAAAGTTGTAGTTGGTGGAAATTGAACTTGGGCCCCCGAGTTAATTAACAAATCTTTTTACCACTACACCACTCAATCACATGTGTTTTAAATCATACACATAAAAGATGTATGTGTGTTGTTTTAGTGAAATTTTTTTCTAATATTATAATATGGCGACATATTAATAATTTTTTGTTATGTTGCGTTTACATTTATTGATTTGAACTATAACATATTAAATTAAAATATAAATTATTGATACATAATATATGGTTTGATAATATTATAAAATTGTAATAACAATAATAATCAACATAATAATAAAAAAATTACTATATAATTATTCTCTTAAACAACCTAAGCACTCATCCATACGTGTTTTCAATAATACACATAATATCTCTATGTATATCGCTTAAGCGGGGCAAGATTTGGTTTTATATAAAGAAACAATATGAAATGCATAATGTATTTTTTATGAAAAATATTACATATATGATTAAGTCAATAACTAAAGTACTTTATTACTGATTTAAAAGCACCAATTTACTCCTAAGTTCATATTGTATAGAAGTACTATTTTTAGTGATAATCGAACGTGGATCACCGAGTTAAATTCTGCATCTTCATACCATTAGATCACATATTCACATGTATTTTAAATTATACACACAATATGTATTATCGATAAAATAATTACGTAAAATACACAATTAGGTTATAAACCGATATTATAATTAATATGATGGATATTATCTAACAATATATTAGAGTAAAAAATATTGAGGTGTTAACGTAAAATGAAATTATTATATTACTAAATAAGATACAATAATTTATTAGTCAAACTATTTGGGTAATAAAAATATTTGGCTTCAAAAAGACGAATTCTACAAATAACACATTACCTTTTATATACAAATTAGTTAATATTCAATTTAAAATATGACATTTTACGGGGAAAAAGGACCATATATTATATATTATTTATGGAGGTAACTCAATGAAAGTCAGACGGAAATCGGAAGAGAAATAAAGGCAAATAATTCTTAAAATGAAGAAATTAGAAGAAAACAAATAAAAGAATTAAAAATGTAGTTTTAAAAAGTAAAAGCGCAAGACCTGAGAAGTTTTAGAAAATTTACGAAGGTTTTTGATTGGAATCAGGACTAAAACCTACATTCTCAGAATGCAGCATCTTGAATACTATTAAGTTTCTACCTTGAATATTATTGGAGATTCAGCTAAATGGATGCATCATTTTTGAAGAAAATTTAGGAGTGTAGGTGCTATGAAAAATCGTCTTAATTAATAATTAGACAACACCCATAGAACACTCAAATTATATTCTATGACCCACAACAAAATTAAAATCTGACATGATTGCTATCAATATTACTCATATTAGTTTTCAAATTACAATTTTGAACATATTTAAGTATGTACACAATAACCACATAGTCCAGTAACAAGATGAAATCTTTGAAAATCAATCACATGTTTCAAACGATACTGATCACGAAAGTTTAATTAAAAAATACAATTTAAGTTAGCGACCCGTGCCTCGCACGGGTTTTTATGCTAGTTTATATATATAATAGGCCAACACAAGATAAAAATAGTGAGATTTTTTAATGTATTGTAATTACCAATTTATCCCTCTATTCTCAAATTTTTTAAAAAATTGTGGTTGTTGGGGATTGAACTTGGGTCTTCAAGTTATTTAGCAAATCCTTCTACCACTACACCACTCAATCACATATGCTTTAAAACATACACATTATAGATATATGTGTGTGTTGTGCGACTTTTTATGTAGTATGATTATTAATTTATCCCTCTATTCTCAATTTTTTTTAAAAAGTTGTGGTTGGTGGGAATTGAACTTGGCCCCCGAGTTAATTAACAAATCTTTTTACCACTACACCACTCAATCACATGTGTTTTAAATCATATACATAAAAGATGTATGTGTGTTGTTTTAGTAAATTTTTTTTCTAATATTATAATATTGCGACATATTAATAATTTTTTGTCATGTTGCGTTTACATTTATTGATTTGAACTATAACATATTAATTTAAAATATAAATTATTGATACATAATATATGGTTTGATAATATTATAAAATTATAATAACAATAATAATCAACATAATAATCAAAAAATTACTATATAATTATTCTCTTAAACAACCTAAGCACTCATCTATACGTGTTTTCAATAATACACATAATATCTCTATGTATATCGCATATGCGGGGCAAGATTTGGTTTTATATAAAGAAACAATATGAAATGCATAATGTATTTTTTATGAAAGATATTACATATATGATTAAGTCAACAACTAAAGTAATTTATTATTGATTTGAAAGCACCAATTTACTCATAATTGAAGTACTATTTTTAGTGATAATCGAACGTGGATCACCGAGTTAAATTCTGCATTTTCATACCATTAGATCGCATATTTTAAATTATACACACAATATTTATTATCGATAAAATAATTACGTAAAATACACAATTGGGTTATAAACCGATATTATAATTAATATGATGGATATTATCTAACAATATATTAGAGTAAAAAATATTGAGGTGTTAACGTAAAATGAAATTATTATATTACTAAATAAGATACAATAATTTATTAGTCAAACTATTTGGGTCATAAAAATATTTGGCTTCAAAAAGACGAATTCTACAAATAACACATTAACTTTTATATACAAATTAGTTAATATTCAATTTAAAATATGACATTTTACGGGAAAAAAGGACCATATATTATATATTATTTATGGAGGTAACTCAATGAAAGTCAGACGGAAATCGGAAGAGAAATAAAGGCAAAGAATTGTTAAAATGAAGAAATTAGAAGAAAACAAATAAAAGAATTAAAAATGTAGTTTTAAGAAGTAAAAGCGCAAGACCTGAGAAGTTTTAGAAAATTTACGAAGGTTTTTGATTGGAATCAGGACTAAAACCTACATTCTCAGAATGCAGCATCTTGAAGACTATTAAGTTTCTACCATGAATATTATTGGAGATTCAGCTAAATGGATGCATCATTTTTGAAGAAAATTTAGGAGTGTAGGTGCTATGAAAAATCGTCTTAATTAATAATTAGACAACACCCATAGAACACTCAAATTATATTCTATGACCCACAACAAAATTAAAATCTGACATGATTGCTATCAAAATTACTCGTATTAGTTTTCAAATTACAATTTTTAACATATTTAAGTATGTACACAATAACCACATAGTCCAGTAACAAGATGAAATCTTTGAAAATCAATCACATGTTTCAAACTGATTACGAAAGTTTAATTAAAAAATACAATTTAAGTTAGCGACCCGTGCCTCGCACGGGTTTTTATGCTAGTACTTATTAAATGTAAATGTAAGGATGTAATGTAATATGTAAATCTATATATTGTAATAACCACATAGACTATATGGTGCTTGGCCTACAAATATTGGTGTCCGGAATGATTGAAGTGAATTTTTCAACGAGCTGTTTGGAAGATGAGGTGTTGCGGAAGGCCTGGTGGTCGTCATAGGCTTGTTAACAGAGTGGTTGCCACATCTCTGGGCTGTTGGTGTATCGTGATCGTGTTTCCCCTGGGAGGTTGTTAGTACTGCCTTTAGATCATGAGATGCTCGTTCGACTTGTTTTGTCACCAGGCATCCTGGATTTGTGCACTTGTAGTGTAGTAGCTCCTAAATGAAAAGAAAACTACTGTTTGTGTTCAGAAAATTTAATGCACTTTGCACCAACATTCAATCATTCATTATCAGAACATATCAAATTACATATGTGACAAGAACTTAATTATCTTCTATACCTAAAACATAATACTTAAATCTAAGTAGCAAATCCTCTAATTTTTACACTTTCGTATAAGCGTGTGATTGTACAATTACAGATATAAGTGCATCACTGTTAGGTCCGTTAAGATTGTAGAAGGGGGGGTTGAATACAATCTATACCATTTTCTCAAAATTTATTCGTTAAATAATTTTGCCTTAAACGAATATTTTTGTGCGGAATAATATAACACAAATTTCAAGTTGAATATAACAATATATTAACTTGAGGGGTGTTACAAAATCAGTCCAAATGATTATCAAGTGATTAATAACTAATTAGAAAATTCAACATGTACTTTGCTAATTTAGTTAATAAAATCAAGATATCAATTTGTGAACTAGGAAACTTAATTCGCTAGTAGTACAAGAATCACAAGTAAACAAGTTCCAACGGATAGGATATTACAACTGAGATGAACTTGAATTTACAGAATTAAACTTGTAGGTGTTCTTGAGCTTGAGAGAGAGAGATATAGGCTGCTGTGTGAATTTCTTGTGTTTGGTTCGACTAACTCTTAATCTTCTGCATTCCTCTGCCTTATATACACAGCCATAGTCATATTACTTGATTTAAACTGATATGACAATCATTTTACATTAATATGACAATCGGTATGACTATCAAATCAATGTAATATGACTGTCCAGCTTAAATATAACTTTCGGTATAACTTAACTAGCCAATATGACATTCGGTATGACTTACCAAATGAATATAACATTCGGTATAACTTACCATTTGAATGAAATATGACTATCTCCATTTAACTGAATATGACTATCTCCATTTAACTGAATATGACTATCTCCATTTAACTGAATATGACTATCTTCATTTAACTGAATATGACTATCTCCATTTAACTGAATATGACTATCGGTATAACTATCAGTTTGATAGTTATATCATTCATATTTTTCAGCTTATAATTAATTAAATGACTTGAAAAAAAATCATTTAACTAATTAATTCTTTTCCATATTAATTCTTATTTAATTAATCTAATAATCACTTTAACAAATATATTAATTCTGATAGAATTAATTTATTTATTAACTTAATTACTTGACTTAATCAATTAAAATAGAATTAATATAAATTCTTTAATAGTCAATACTCCGCTGAAAACCACGTAATTATAATAAGGAACATACACTGGCATGATGTTGACGTTCGATGTACTGTCTGGTTCATGAACGACTAACTCCAATCTCTGTTCTTCATCGTGACTTTTAACACTGTGGTCTTTTATACTCTTCACTCTCATCAATCATTCGGTACTGAAATTGTTTCTTGTCACTAATAGAAATCTCTGTCTTCGAAAATGAATCCACTTGTTTCAATGCTACCTTGAGGCCTGATCAGATATCTGAATCTTCTTCCAGTGTAAAACATCAAAACTATAGATTGACTTGTTGATTTTTCTTCTGACGGTTATCATCTTGTGAGATTCCCGTGACAGTTAATATTATTTACTTATTACAATCTAGTTTAATTGGATTAGGATCCTCGAACTACAAATAGGCTGAGTCATATGCCTTTCAATCTCCCCCTATTTGTTTGTTATACAATAACAAGCAAATACCTAGAGGATTCTTCAACTAATCCCAATTAAACAAGTAAAAGAAAACACTTTAAATGCTAAGTAAATAATGTAAAAGTTCTGGTTTATATTAACATTGTCCAGATTCAAACAGACAAGATAAATACAAGATAGATGATCCTCTAGACTGATCATATAAGATAATTATCCTATCTTGTTCTATCAAAGCTCTAATGATATAACTTGTAGAGCTAATCTTTAGTTACCACTTTCTTTCTCATTGATTTCTCCTTCTTCTTGTTCATCCATGTCCGGTAGATTCTTGATCATTTCTGAATCAACAAGTAAATCCCTTCTGGATGCCACATCTGTAGGATAAACCAGTGGTACTCCAAGCTTCTTTCTTAACTCACCTTTATACTGCTTGTATTTCTTCATGTTGGTCTGAGCATAGGATCGAATATGATTTGCAGCTTCAATCTTTTCCTGTGATGCAAAACCATGATTCCGAAGAGCATATTCAACATATACCAAGTGTCTGGCAAGGTGTGTATACAATTCGTCTGTCTGAAGATTAACAATATGAATGACTTCTCCCTTGAGAATTTTAACTTGTGGAGGGTCATTTATAACTTCAGGACCAGCTCTTTCAGCAAACTCTTGAAACTTTTCATGAAGCAGTATGCCTAGTTCAGAAGATGTTCTTACTTTTGGTCTCAACACCCAAAGCTCTGACAGGGATCTATCATAGAAGAACTGAAGCGATACTTTGTGAGATCCGAGCTTATGACATTCAACAAAGATAAGTAGCTCACCATTCTTTGGATCAGATGCAGTGGTTATTCTCACAATTTCTGTCTTTAAAGCTTTCAAATACATATCATGTATAGGGTTCTTCTGTTTGAAGCTTTCAAAGATAGCAATCATTCGACGATCATCATAGTCAGAAGTTTGTGGTGAGTCAATTACCTTTTGAGCACGTTCCCACTTATCACCATTTTTGTACTTGATGTACATCTTCCTAGCTTCCAGTTTCTGAGCATGTTGCTTTTGAAGTGCTTCCTGTTCTGCCTTTTGAAGTCTTTCATTATGAGCTAACTGTTCAAGTGTCTTCTTGAGTCTTTCTTCTCTCATAGCCAGATTAGCTTCATTCTGTTCGAGTTCTTTGTTTGCTTCAAAATTCATCTGTTGTGTTTTAACAGAATCAGGAATTATTTGCTCTTCATCATCCCAAAAACTGAGATCTGGTTCTTCAAATTCTTCACCAACATCAGGAAACTGTAAGTCAGCAAACAGATCAATATCAGGTTCACCTGTATAGTAAAAACCTTCTACATCATCATCTTCATGTTCTGTTGCTGCTTGATGAGTTGTCTTCTTCCCTTCACTCCTATCTTCAAATTTTTCTTTACTTGCACTTGCACTTGCTCCCCCTCTAGATTTCTCCCCCTTAGTTGAGGAATCCTCTACAGTCTTGTGACTTGTTCCAGCTCCAGGGTCACTTTCATCACTACCTCCGAAGAATTTCTTCTCTTCTGCTGTAAGTGAGCGAGTTCTGCTGATGATATTATATAAATGTCTTAACCCCTTTGCTTGATCATCACTTTGCTTTTCAATCTGACTGAGACGATGTTCAGTGGTTAAATGATTTTCATTTATGTTGTTCTGAAGATCTTCAATTTGATTAGCCATAGATGAGATAATAAGATCTTGAGCCACTGTGACATCTCCAGAGTCTTCAACTGCTTGTTGTTGAGAGAGTTTAAGTGCATTGATTTTGTTGTTGAAGATAGTTCTCATGTTGTCCATATCAAATCTCAAGTTTTTGTTGTCCTCTTCAGCTTGAGCTAGACTTTCTTTCATCTGATTGAGTTGAGTAATGAGAGATAAAGTGTATGTGTCATTGTGTGCTCTCATTTCAATAGCTCTCTGAGTATCACTCACCTCACGTGCTGGTGTTTCACTCAGATTTGAAGTAATTCTCACATCACTCCTCTCATTATCCTTAGCTGCATCCATTGTACCTGCACTGGAGATCACCCTAGCCTCCTCTTGGAAGGTCAGTGGTGGTGCAATGGGATTTCGCAAATCCCGATCAACCTGTGAGGGTTCTTCTGCCGTAACAATGGCAGGCACTGTAACTTGCTCCACTTGCATAACAATATTTTCAGCTTCATTTACAAAAATATCTTCACCCATTGTGAGTAACAGGGGTGAGCTTGAAGGAATGAATGGGTTTAAGATTGCCTTTGACATGGTTTTACTTTTCTTTTGAGATGGCAAATCTGTTTCACTCACACTATCACTACTGGGAATAACTCTTTTGAATGACAATTTCTTTCTACTATAGTGTTTGGAGAATTTAGGATCAGTGTTTGGTGCATTGACCTGGGATAAAGGTTGTGGATCTACAACCCCTTGGTCACTTCTCACAATCATTTGACTACCAGAAAGATATTGAGATTGTAGTGGAGTTGAGTCAAATACCTGATCATTGACATGTACATCATCTTCATTTTGAGTGTGTTGATCCACTGGAAGTTGATGTTCAAGAACATTCAAGGGTTCAGAATCAGGTTGAGGTACTGGAACTTGTTCTGCTTCAGGCTGTGTAGCTTGTTGAACTAAAGGTACTTCAGCATCTGGCTGTGGCATGACATTTGGTAAATGTATGTATGTAGACATATAAGGTGTTATGACTACAGGAACATGCAACAAGACCTTAGAAGTGTCCAGCCTGGTGTAGAACTTCTTGTTTGGTTTACCAGACCATTGAATTCGATCATTTGGAAACGGAGCAGGTTGATCCTTAGGCATTAGATGATTAAAAATTAGTGTAAAAAATCGAGGATAATGACACTTAACCGGTTTACCTTTTCCAAAGTTCTTTGTAGCCTTCTTCAATCGATTCAGCAGAATAGGCCATATCAAACTGCCAAAATTGATTCTTCTATTGTGAGCAATAGCAAAACCAATTGACTGTAACATACCTGTGATGACAGTATTGTTGCTCTTTGTAGAATTAGCAAACACCTTTGCTATGATTTCAAAGAAGATATTCCATTCTTGAACAAGATTGCTTTTGAGTGGTCGTTTCAGATTCAGTTGACCATGATAGTTGATATTTGTGAAAAATTGAGTCAACTCATCATTTGAAGGCAATTCAGCAAATCGTTCAGTAGAAAGTCCCAGAGCAGCATTGAAGACAGATTCATCCACTGTATATGTCTGGCCATTAAAATCGAATGAAAATGATCTTTCATCTGAGACAGCTGTAGTACACATTAATTTGAGTGGACCAAATTTCATTGGAACATTTGCAGTTATAGAGTGACTACAGAGATTTTGCTCATTTAGAAACTTTATCCAGGGCTTGAACCGATCCACTGGGCAATCCTCGGGATTAAAGTATCCAATATAATTGTGATTCACAAGTTCAAAATTATTATAAGCACCAGCCATTGCAAATCAGGGATTAAAATTAGTAAATCTGCAAAATTCAACAATTTAACCCAATTAAATTACAAAATTCGAATTAATTAATAATTAAAAAATTCGAAAAATAAAAATCTCTATCAAAAATTCTGAAAAATTCAGACAAGGATCTTGATTGTAATACAAACACACATGTAATTTTAGTTTTTACAAATTCACAACCAATTGTTCGGATTTTTAGATCAAAAATTCGAAATTTTTCAATCTCAAAAACTCAAAACTCGATCAAATCTTACATTCTCAACCTTGATTATGAAGATTATAGACTGGGTAAGCAAGAAAGATCCTTAGAAACGTGTTTTGAGTAAGATTTGAGGCAGAATTTGGACAGCAATTCGTTCGAATTGCTGTGTGTATTTGTGTGACTACCCTAGGCACTGTAAGTTATATTGCTGTTAATATCTAATATAACTACCGAATAAACACTCAATATAACAATCAAATCTTAGTTATACCGATAGTTATATTACTGTTAATACACTCAATATAACTATCAACTATTTTAACAGTTATATTAAAACAAAAACAAAAACAAAGTTATATCTAAGTTATTTCTAAGTTATATTACATTATTTAACACTAATATAACTAATCAAACATTCGAATATAACAATCAAGAAGATTGTTATACCGATAGTTATATTTTAACAAATCTATTAATATAACTAACTAACAACAGATTATTAACAGAATTTAAATCAAGAAAATTACATTAATAATTTACATAATCAACAAATAGCAAATTAATTTATACTAAAATTATAAAACCTAATAAAAATTATAAAAACGATCATATGTAGTCCCTTTTACGAAATCAAACATTAATAACAGAAGGACAAACATTACAAATCAAAATAAAATAAAACAAAATAAAATAAAACTAAATAATTATACTATATATTTACATAAATATTTCTGATAAGTTAATAAATCTATAAATTTTCTAATAAAACAATTTCCATATAGAAAATTATTCTAAAAGAAACTATGATTTATTTAAACAACAAAAATAATCAAACTGAATTAAAAACAATAACATTTTCAAGAAAAATAGATTTCTCATAAATTACTGCTTGTAAAATTCAAGAAAAATATTTTCAAAGAAAATGAATTAATCTAAAAAATATAATAATTAATTAAAAATATGTACAGAAGATAATAACAATGATTTAAGATGAAATAAGCAAGGTTATAAGTTGATAAAATAAGTATACAAGTGATTTAACGACAAATATCAACACATCAATCACTTGTAACTTATTAAAAAATCAAACCTCAGATATTAACTAGTTTAATTACTAGGACTGTTTAACATACCCAATTCACCAACAATTCTGGTAAATGTGGATTCGTCAAGAGACTTAGTAAAAATATCTGCTGTTTGTTCTTCCGTGGGTACAAAAAATAACTCCACGGTACCATTCATGACATGCTCTCGAATAAAATGATACCTGATGTCAATATGCTTTGTCCTTGTGTGCTGCACAGGATTGTTAGAGATTGCTATGGCACTTGTATTATCACATAAAATTGGAATTTTATCAAGCACAAAGCCATAGTCTCTCAGCTGATTCCTGATCCACAAAATCTGTGCGCAACAGCTTCCAGCAGCTATATATTCAGCTTCAGCCGTTGAATTGGAAACTGTCTGTTGTTTCTTGCTGTACCAGGAAACTAGTCTACCACCTAGGAATTGACAACTCCCAGATGTGCTTTTTCTATCCACAACACTTCCTGCATAGTCAGAATCTGTATATCCAACAAGATTAAAACCAGAATCTTTAGGGTACCAGATGCCTAGGTTAGGCGTACCCTTAAGATATCTCAGAATTCTTTTAACAGCAATGAGATGAACATCTCTAGGATCCAATTGGAACCTTGCACACAAACACGTAGCATGCATAATATCAGGTCTACTCGCAGTAAGATAAAGTAATGAGCCTATCATACCTCTGTAGCTTGTGATATCTACCTTGACAGAATTTTCACATGCTCCAAATTTGACAACTGTGGATGATGGTGTCTTTGCTGAAGAAGAGTCCTCCATTTGATACTTCTTGAGAAGCTCTTTGACATACTTGGATTGACAGATAAATATTCCATCTGTCCTTTGACTTATTTGCAATCCAAGAAAGAACTTCAACTCACCCATCATGCTCATTTCAAATCTACCCTGCATTAACTTCGCAAATTTCTTGCACAAAAGATCATTAGTAGACCCAAATATTATATCGTCCACATAGACTTGGACTATTATTGTATCATTCTTATGTTTCTTTGTAAAGAGAGTTTTGTCTATGACACCTCTAACAAAATCATTTTCAAGTAAAAATTCAGAGAGAGTGTCATACCATTTCCTTGGTGCTTGCTTAAGACCATAGACAGCCTTGAAAAGGAAGTAGACATAGTCAATTAAATCCTGATCTTCAAAGCCAGGGGGCTGTTCTACATAAACCTCTTCATCTAGCTTGCCATTCAAGAAAGCACTCTTGGCATCCATTTGATAAACTTTAAAGTTTGAAAATGCTGCGAATGCCAAGAATATTCTTATGGCCTCAAGTCTAGCCACTGGAGCATAGGTCTCATCATAGTCAATGCCTTCAGATTGGGAGTAACCCTTTGCTACCAGTCTTGCTTTATTTCTCGTCACTGTGCCATCTTCATCAAGTTTGTTTCTAAATACCCACCTTGTGCCAACTACTGGTCTGTCTGTAGGTCTGGGTACCAGCTTCCAAACTTCTTGTTGTTTAAATTGATTGAGTTCATCTTGCATAGCAATCACCCAATCAGGATCAAAAAGAGCTTCTTCAGTTTTCTTAGGTTCAATTTCAGATAGAAACCCTGAATAATTGCATTGATTCTGAAGAGCTCTTCTAGTCTTTACACCAACAACTGGATCACCAATGATTAACTCAAAAGGATGAGCTCTATTCCAAACAGTCTGTCTGGGAAGATTGGATCTTGATGATTCTCCTTGACCTTCATTGGGATGTTGTGTGTGACCAGTTGACCCTTCATTTTCTCCCCCTGAGTTGTTGCCAGGTTGACTAGATGATGATTGATTATTAGAGTCAGAGGAATTTTGACTACTATCATTGATTTCATCACCATTACCCTGATCATCATTGTTGTCATTAGCATCAGCAAAAATCTCAGGTGCATTGTCATCATCTGAATCTGTATCTGTCATGTCATCGAAAGATAGCTTCTCAGATGGATTCTCAGTTTGGATACTAGGGAGTTTAGTGTCATCGAATGTTACATTGACACTTTCCATCATCTTCTGTTCATCAGTCACATACACCCTGTATGCTCTCATTGAATAACCAATAAAAATTGCTTCAAATGCTTTGGTATCGAATTTACCACCTTGATCATCACCTTCTTTAAGCACAAAGCACTTTGCCCCAAATACATGAAAGTATTTGAGTGAAGGTTTCTTATCAGCCATAATTTCATAGGGTGTCTTCATTTGATCTTTATTGATTAGAGTTCGATTCTGGGTATAGCACGCAGTATTGACGGCTTCAGCCCAAAAGTACAATGGAAGCCTTGATTCACTTAGCATAGTACGTGCAGCTTCAATCAAGGTTCTATTCTTTCTTTCTACTACCCCATTTTGCTGAGGAGTTCTTGGAGCTGAATATTGTCTGGTTATACCCTTCTCAGTGCAAAAGTCATTTAGAACTGCATTCTTGAATTCAGTTCCATTATCTGATCTTATAGCTCTCACTGGATACGTAGAATCTCGCTCAATTAACTTGATGTGATCAATCACCAGTTGTGGAGTCTCATCTTTATAATTCAAAAACAGAACCCATGTGTATTTTGAAAAATCATCAACAATCACTAGAGCATATCTCTTCCTTGACATAGACATCACATTAACTGGACCAAACAAATCCATATGAAGTAATTGTAATGGTTCAGTTATTGAAGATGTATCAGTGCTCCTGTGACTTGCTCTTTTTAGCTTGCCCTTTTGACATGCATCACACAGTCCTTCTTGAGTGAATTCCATTGAAGGCATACCTCTCACCAATTCTCTTTTGACCAGAGAATTCATTGTCTTGAAATTAAGATGAGAAAGTTTCTTGTGCCATAGCCAACTCTCATCATTAGATGCTTTAGTGTAGAAGCAAGTGACTTCTTCAGTGCTTCCTGAATTCATATTGGCTACGTACAGATTGCCTTTTCTAACTCCTGTCAGTTGTGGCTTTTCATGTCTCTTGTGTGAAATTAGACAATTCTTCTTGTTGAAATGAACTTCATAACCTTTATCACAGAATTGACTGACACTGAGCAAATTGTGCTCAAGTCCTTTCACAAAAGAAACTTCATCAATGATAACATTTCCAGCTTCAAGTCTGCCATATCCATCAGTTCTACCTTTGCTGTTATCTCCAAAGGTAACTACTGGGCCGGCCTTCTCCACCACATTTGTCAGCAGGGCTCTATCTCCAGTCATATGCCTTGAACATCCACTGTCCAAGATCCAGGTTATCCAATCAACCTGTTCAATACCCTGCAATGACAAATGAGTTAAACCTTCTTCGGGACCCAAATTTGATTGGGTCTTGCGTATTTAAAGTATTGACCTTTGTCAGGCAAAACAACATTTTTAAGTTTAACCTCTTTAGTCAATAAACATTTAACCTTATAAACAGATTTGAAAATCTTTTGTTTAATCTTGGGTATCCATGTTTCTCTCCCAGCAGTAACACTTGTGTCATTGACTGGACATTTGACCTGGTAGACATTCTTGGTAATCTTTTGTTTAGTCTTAGGTGCAAATGTCTCTCTCCTAACTTGAGGAGGAAAAGCAGTCTTAGATCGAACATTATTGTTCCTGTTCATGTGCTGTCGAGGAGCATTCTGTTTAACACATGCATAATTACCATTAAGATAAGCACGCATATTGTTAAAAGCACAAGATATACAATTGATAATACCACATGCTTTATGATTAGAGTTAATAGTAGGCATGGTATTTTTCTGCTTTGACTTGTTACTACCTAATCCAGTCTTAGAAGTACTAGCTGATTCAACAACTTTGACTGGTACTTTAGGTACATCTTTCTTGGGTGACACATTTGTTGTGTTAACGTCCTCAACTGATTTAGCCTTAACAAATACTGTGACATTTTTCTTGGATGACACATTCGTTGTATTATGGTTCATAGCAGTTTTATTCTTAACACATTTATTCTTAACAAGAACTGTGCCATTTGCAGCATCCTCATTTCTCATTTCTTCATGTATAACCATAGAACTAATATCTGGTTGACCAGCATCAGATTTTGTAAACATTGGTTTTTCAACATTCTTGAGAATATGTGGTATACCTCTTTCTTTAGCTGGTATAGAATTAGGGGAATGATTACTCAAAGAACCAACAGCTTGACTGTAATCAAATCCTATTCCTACAGTTTGTTCTAATGCTTGTTTGTTGAAGAAATCTTTAGAAACTTTAACAGAATTATAACACGCTCTAACCTGTGTTTCAAGTTCCCTAATGGTGATTTCTTGTTCAGCAATCTTATCAACTTGTTTTGACATGTATTCTCCTAGACCCATTTCTCTGCAGTTAAGTCGAGCTATTTCTTCTATATTCTTATCTTGATTAACCTGTACCTTTTTTAAATCTAGCATTTGATTTTCAAGATTAGTGTTAACAAGACTTATTCTCTCGTACCCTCTTTCTGCATTATTCAAGGAAAGACGTAAACTACCAATTAACTGAGCATCAGTAAGAATTACCGGAGTGGTATAATAAGTTGAAGATTCAGCATTTGCCACCAACGCAAAGTTTCCATATTCTTCATCTTCGCTATCTGTATCATCCCAGCTTTTACCAGCAGCCACATAAGCTCTTCCACTTTTCTTCTTTTCAGAAGCATAATCTTTCTTCTGTGCTTGCTTGGGTTTCTGACACTCAGTAGCAAAATGTCCCAACTCATTACAATTGAAACAACGGATTTTGCTTCTGTCAACAGTTCCAGTTTTATAACCTCCCCTGTTACTAGAGGATGAAGAACCTCCTCTCTGAAACCTGTTATTTGACTTAAACCTGAACTTTGGATTTCTTCTGAATCTGAAATTACTAAATTGTCTCACCATCATTGCCATAGATTCATCTTCCAATTGATCCAGCTCTTCAAGTGAATAAAATTCTCCACCATCCTGAGTAGCTGGTGTTTGGCCAAGTTCTACTTCAGTTTGTTCCTTGTTGAAACTGATAGGTTGAACCACCTTAGTTTCCACTTCCTTAGGAACCTCAACCACTAAAGCTGTAGAAGAATTTGTCATCCTGCCTTTGCCATAGAATTCCTTTTACTGTACTTGTTCTAATTCATATGTTTTCAGAACACCAAACAGCCTTTCAAGAGCAACCTGAGTCAAGTCTCTAGATTCTCTGATGGCAGTAATTCTATGTTCCAAGTGAGTAGGCATAGTTAGTAAAAACTTCATGTTGATCTCCTTCTGAGTATAATGCTTGCCATGAACTTGCAAGTTGTTGATTATCTTGTTATACCTTTCGAACACTTCCTGAATGCCTTCATTAGGGCCAGCTCTAAATTGTTCATATTCAGAAGTTAGAATTTGCAGTCTATTTTCCTTGACTTCATCAGTCCCTTCATTAATGACCTCAATAGTTTCCCAGATGTGCTTAGCAGTTTTACAATTTCTCACATGGCTATACATTACAGCATCTAGGGAATCCAACAGAATGAGTCTCAAATTTTTATCCAATCCAGCTGCCTCCTTATCTTCAGAGGTATAGTTCTTAATGTCCTTTGGATAGGATCTGGCAGGGACTGTTACAGTTCCATTTACAACTGTTTCAGCATCATGTTGCATGGGAATTGCTGGTCCATTTTCCAAAACCCAAAAAAAACTTGGGTTTGCTACATCAAGAAATAACTCCATTTTGTTTTTCCACATATCATAATTATCTTTATTAAAGATAGGAATTTTGACATTGCCTTTGGCAGACATGATGAATTTTTAAGAGAGTTAAAAATTCGAGCTTAATTTTTTTGATTGAGTAAAAATAGGATCTTGATTTGTGTATCAATCAATAGGCTCTGATACCAATTGTTAGGTCCGTTAAGATTGTAGAAGGGGGGGTTGAATACAATCTATACCATTTTCTCAAAATTTATTCGTTAAATAATTTTGCCTTAAACGAATATTTTTGTGCGGAATAATATAACACAAATTTCAAGTTGAATATAACAATATATTAACTTGAGGGGTGTTACAAAATCAGTCCAAATGATTATCAAGTGATTAATAACTAATTAGAAAATTCAACATGAACTTTGCTAATTTAGTTAATAAAATCAAGATATCAATTTGTGAACTAGGAAACTTAATTCGCTAGTAGTACAAGAATCACAGGTAAACAAGTTCCAACGGATAGGATATTACAACTGAGATGAACTTGAATTTACAGAATTAAACTTGTAGGTGTTCTTGAGCTTGAGAGAGAGAGATATAGGCTGCTGTGTGAATTTCTTGTGTTTGGTTCGACTAACTCTTAATCTTCTGCATTCCTCTGCCTTATATACACAGCCATAGTCATATTACTTGATTTAAACTGATATGACAATCATTTTACATTAATATGACAATCGGTATGACTATCAAATCAATGTAATATGACTGTCCAGCTTAAATATAACTTTCGGTATAACTTAACTAGCCAATATGACATTCGGTATGACTTACCAAATGAATATAACATTCGGTATAACTTACCATTTGAATGAAATATGACTATCTCCATTTAACTGAATATGACTATCTCCATTTAACTGAATATGACTATCTCCATTTAACTGAATATGACTATCTCCATTTAACTGAATATGACTATCTCCATTTAACTGAATATGACTATCGGTATAACTATCAGTTTGATAGTTATATCATTCATATTTTTCAGCTTATAATTAATTAAATGACTTGAAAAAAAATCATTTAACTAATTAATTCTTTTCCATATTAATTCTTATTTAATTAATCTAATAATCACTTTAACAAATATATTAATTCTGATAGAATTAATTTATTTATTAACTTAATTACTTGACTTAATCAATTAAAATAGAATTAATATAAATTCTTTAATAGTCAATACTCCGCTGAAAACCACGTAATTATAATAAGGAACATACACTGGCATGATGTTGACGTTCGATGTACTGTCTGGTTCATGAACGACTAACTCCAATCTCTGTTCTTCATCGTGACTTTTAACACTGTGGTCTTTTATACTCTTCACTCTCATCAATCATTCGGTACTGAAATTGTTTCTTGTCACTAATAGAAATCTCTGTCTTCGAAAATGAATCCACTTGTTTCAATGCTACCTTGAGGCCTGATCAGATATCTGAATCTTCTTCCAGTGTAAAACATCAAAACTATAGATTGACTTGTTGATTTTTCTTCTGACGGTTATCATCTTGTGAGATTCCTGTGACAGTTAATATTATTTACTTATTACAATCTAGTTTAATTGGATTAGGATCCTCGAACTACAAATAGGCTGAGTCATATGCCTTTCAATCACAATGTATACTTCTGTAAGACATGCTTTTAAATTGTACTCCTACATTATAAGAAAACATATTCCCCACAGTGAACCATCAGAGTTTTTCAGAAGATCAGCTAACATGATATATTTCAACTGTAGATTGAGATTTTGGACGGTACAGAAGAATAGCATTGTAGTACTGGAAGTCTTTTATAGCTAAGTTCATTTAAAGTTGTTGTGTATATTTGTTGGTTATGTTTATTACAATGACTTAATACATCTTTATATAGCATCCTAACTAGCATCTATTGGAGTGTTAACATGGACAAGCTAGGTATAGCTTCATGTTCTTACATGGGCAAGCATAATGGGTAAGGAGGCAAGGTATTGTCTTCATGTGCACATATTCTCCAATTTAATTTAATTCACAAATTCCTCCCTTAAGATTCAATTGGCGTTTATCTCTGAGTCCGAGCTCAAACTTGCCGTGCTCGAACAAGTTGCTTGGTAATGCCTTTGTGAAAATATCCGTCTTCTGCCTGTATCCCTTTGCAACGAGCCGAGCTTTGTATCGCTCGACTTCACCCTCTACGTTGCATTTCTTCTTGTATACCCATTTGACTCCGATGGGTTTATGATTCTTTGGGAGGTCGACCAACTCCCAGGTCTGATTTCTCTCGATGGCATTGATCTCGTCATCCATCGCAGACCTCCACTGTTCGTCGTGGATGGCTTCTTCAAAACTAATGGTTTCTCCTTCTGCAAGGAGGCACACCAAGTGCATCTCTGGAGCCTCATCATATATCTCATTCAAACTTCTGTATTTTGTCACTATGCGTTCATCTCCTAAGTTATCGTAAGTGGTGCTTGGCCTAGTAGGTTGCCCGGATGTTTCTTCCGACCTTGAGGTTGAGGTGATTGGCAGGGACACTGCGTGCTCGGCATTCATTTGTTCGGGCTGATTTTGTTCGGCCAGTTCATGCTCGGCCTCTTTCCAGTCCCAGCTCCTTCCCTCGTCGATCTCTACGTCTCGACTCACAATAATCTGCTTTGCACTTGGATCGTAGAGTCGATAGCCTTTCGTATTCTCATCATAGCCGACCAGCACCATCTTTTTGCTTTTGTCCTCAAGCTTCGTTCTCCTCTGGTCGGGAACGTGGGCATAAGCAAGACTTCCAAAGATCCTCATGTGTGACACGGTCGGCTTCTGACCTGTCCATGCCTCCTGAGGTGTTTTCTCCTCCAACGCCGCATGTGGACACCTGTTCTGCACATACACGGCACATCGAGCCGCTTCAGCCCAGAATTCTTTCGGCACCCCTTTGCTGACGAGCATGGACCTCACCATGTCCATAATGCTTCGGTTTTTTCGCTCCGCAACCCCATTCTGTTGCGGTGAATAGGGGGCAGTCATGAACCTTCTTACTCCTTCGTTCGTGCAAAAGAGTTTAAACAGTTGTGAGGTGTACTCACCACCTCTGTCAGACCTTAACGCCTTCACCTTGTGTTCGGTCCTCTTCTCCACTTCTGCCTTCCATGCTCGGAATGTGCTCAGCGCTTCCGATTTCTCCTTCAAAAAATATATCCAGGCCTTTCTCGTGTAGTCGTCAACGAATGTCATGAAGTAACGCCGACCACTGAAGGACCCTGGTGTGACCGGTCCACAGATATCTGTTTGAACTGTCTCTAGCGGTGCCTTCGCTCGGTACTTGGCTTTCTTGGGAAAGCTTTGCCTTGCGTGCTTTCCCAGCACACATCCTTCACAAAACTTCTTCGGGTAGTCCATTTCAGGCAACCCGTGCACCATCCCCTTCTTGCTCAGCTCGGTCAATCCTCCGTAGTGCAAGTGGCCGAACCGTTGGTGCCACAGATCGGACTTGTCTGTCAGGTCGATTTTCAAACATTTGTGGTTTACCGTCCTTAGGTCGAGTTTGAACATGCGGTTGCTTGCCATTTGTACTCGTGCAACTGTTCGGCCTGCTTTATCCTTCAAGCTCATCACCTTCTCTCGCATGTCAACTGTGTAGTCCTTCTCCATTAGTTGACCCATGCTGATTATGTTTGTCTTTATGTCTGGAACATAATAAACATCTTCGATCACGCCTTCTTGTCCGTTCTTCTGTAAGAACCGAACTTTGCCTTTTCCCTTCACGTCGATCTTCGATCCGTCTCCGAATGCAATGCTTCCTCCCTAGAACTCAGTCATTTCTGTGAATAGATGCTTGTAACCAGTTATGTGGTTGCTTGCACCCGTGTCCATGTACCACGAGGCATCCGATGTTGGACTGCCATCGTTGTTTACCAATAACAGAACACCCTCTTTGTGTCTGTCGACCACGTGCTCGGCAACATTGACTTGCTCGTCCGTCCTTCTAGGAGACCAGCAATCACGCGCAAAGTGACCATGCTTTCCACAATTAAAGCACTCATCAGCCCGGTCTCCACGACCGCCTCGACCTCGTCCTCGGCCCCGACCTCTGTTGGTCAGCCGTTGTTGATCAGCTCCATCATTATACCGTTGTTCTACTTGGACACGACCTCTGCCTCGGCCTCGTCCTCGACCACGACCTCGGCCTCGTGATTGCTGAGCCATCAACACAGTGTCATCCTTGATGACTACTTGTTTCTGCATGGCTTCCTCGAGCGCCTCCTGTCGTTTCATCTTTCGCTTTTCGTGGGCTTCCAACGAACCCGTGAGCTCGTCCAATGTGAGTTCATCGATGGTTTTGTTTTCCTCGATCGCACACACCACGTTCTCAAACCTGTCCGTCAATGACCGAAGTATCTTCTCGCATACTCGGCTCTCGGTGAGTGTCTCACCGTTCCTCTTTATTTGATTTGTAACAAATGTCACCCGACCGATGTAGTCGGTGACGGTCTCTGTCTCCTTCATTCGCATACCTTCAAGCTCGCCTCTGAGCGTCTGTAGCCGCACCTGTTTTACAGGGTTGGCGCCTTTATATGTGTTCTCCAAAGTTGCCCAGGCCTCCTTTGCGGACTTGCTGTCGGCGATTTTTTCAAAACACAGCACTGTCCAGGCCTTGGAACATCCATAGCAGCGCCATCTTGTCATGCTGCTTCGTCTCCTTCAACTCTTTGCGTTGTGCGATGGTCTGCACTGCTCCTTCGGCGGGTTCCTCGAACCCTTCTTGAACGACGTCCCAGACGCCTTGTGCACCAAGGAGCGTCCGCATCTGAATGCTCCATCGCTCGTACTCTCCTTTTTGTAACTTCAGTACGGGCAGCTGTCCGAGAAGGTTTCCGGCCATTTGTGCGAATGAACACGACACCTGCTCTTGATACCAATTTGTTGTGTATATTTGTTGGTTATGTTTATTACAATGACTTAATACATCTTTATATAGCATCCTAACTAGCATCTATTGGAGTGTTAACATGGACAAGCTAGGTATAGCTTCATGTTCTTACATGGGCAAGCATAATGGGTAAGGAGGCAAGGTATTGTCTTCATGTGCACATATTCTCCAATTTAATTTAATTCACAAAAGTTTCGACACCTTATTGTAGAAATATTCACACTTTTAAATTAAGCATGAAATATGTTCTACCTAAATAATGGAAAGAAATTAATAAACATAGCTAAAAAGTAAATGTAATGCAAGCTTTTAACCTTGGATTAGGATTTCCCTTCACTACTTTTTGGCCATATTTTCTCCATCTATAGCCATCATCAAGAATATCAACGCCGCTTATTGCTTGAACTACTACTCTGGGCTCTCTCACTGTCCTGCTCCCTGGTGCTGATACAATCTCATTCTCACTATCTGTTCTCCTGAAAAACATACAAGTCATATAAACATCTCCTTTAACAATACCCTGACAACAAAACAAAATATCAAAACTTACCATCTATTGGCATCAGGTTCATCATCATCAAATTCTGACATGCTATTCTGAGAATTTTGCTCACAATCATCATCTACGACGGATATAGATGAATTTTCTGGAGTTGCAGTTGAATCTTCTCGTGCAGATCCAAGTAATCCATATGACTGATCCAGGATTTCATTTTCTGACAAGATCATAGCTTTAGAAGAAGCTGGTGATGACGACGATCTCTTAATAGACTGAGGAATGGGATGAGTATGACTACCCTTATAAATGATCTCAGTTATGTGGCCTTCTACTGAGGTCTCGACAATTTTTCTCATAGGGCATTTGGGGGAGGTACATTTGTAATAATTCCGTGGATTTTCACTTCCTTTCACTTGTTTCTGCCCATATTTTCCAACTGAACTTATCTTCAGATCTTTTTTTCTCCCTTACTGGCTGTGAAAGTTGATTCCAATCTTGTTGGACTGCACTACATGGTGTCGTTAAGGTACTGCCAATATCTGGACGAACACTTCTCAGTGGTTGAAATTCTGTTTTTAATATCGAATGTCCATCTTTCTTGATGAAATTTTGACATATCCAAGGTGCTTGTTCCTAATATTTCAGCACATATAGTACATTGAGTAGAATAATGTGACTTACAAACCAAAACAAGGGATTGAATAGATAAATGCTCAATCTAGTAAATAATTGTAAACATACATTGAGATTTATTGGAATAGTAGTGAAATCAGAGTGGTAGTTCTGTTCTTGCCTAATACTCCCCTGCTCCCTTTTGTTGTTATTACTGATAGAATCTTTGTTCCAATTAAATTCCTGATATGGAAAATTTCCAGTAATGGGAGATGGTAGAATCTGTATAGCAAAATAAGTATCAGTCCATGTAGCTAAAATTACAAATTCGAGGACTAGAAGACAACCTAGTAGTAAATATGTTTTATCTTAATTAAACTCAAGTTCAATCTCGCACGATATCTTTTTCATTCAATACAAAAATCACAAAATACACTCTAACCCTTACAACTCAATATAACTACCATATCAATCACAATAAAAAAGGTAAACACTACTTCACAAAAATGGTATGCAATAATTATAAATAAAGTAACATAATTAATTATTAGTTACTCCCTCCGTCTCTTAAAACATTGCTCGTTTGACTAAAAACACGAGTTTTAAGATAGTGGGTAATAAATATTATTTTTTTATGGAGTAGTGGGTATTGAATATTGTTTTTATGGAGTGGTGGGTATTGAATATTGTTTTTAAGGAGTAGTGGGTGGAATAATGAATATTGAATATTGTTTTATATGACTTAAAATAGAAAGGGGAAAAGTATTTTGAATGACCCAAAAAGGAAAACAGGAAATGTTTTAAGAGACAGAGGAAGTACATTATATCCGTCACCCTTAATATTTTATTTCACTCTTTTTCTTTCTATGATTTTAAAACAATTGTTTAAGAACAAAAACATGTCAAAGAATCATACGTGCACCTACACAAGTTCAAGTAATCATATAAAAACAAAAACATGTCTAAGAATTCTGCATGCACATATGGAAGTTCACGTGACAGCCGTTCTCACGTAACAGTGTATGCAAACCTGTACAGAACAATTGTTCTTACTAGTTACGCTAAAATAGTTCACCGTAAAACGCGACTCTAGCCACCCTATCTAAAGAAGTGTGTGTTTGTGTATGAAAGCATGTATAGTGATTAGTGAGGAGGAATTAAAGAAAATTACGTTGGAAGAAGAGAGGAGAACGGAAGAGTCAAGGAGATTGATAGGTCCATAATTAATCATATTTTTAATACCTATTTTATGTCCGTTTTCGTAATTTTATTAATTAATAAATTGTTTTATTTTGTTTTGTAGGAAAATAAATAAAAACAGATTTCTAGCAGGAAAAGGTGCAAAAAGGGAAAGGAGGTGGAAAATACTTGAAGAAAAGGAAATTGGAGGAAAAATCGATTACTTATTGGAGAAGAAAAGGAAATTGAAGAAATTATATTCAAGATTGGATTGTAATCAAAGGGGCCAAACCCAATATTTTCCCCTATATATATGGTCTTCTCCCTTGTAATTTGAGACACCTAGAATTTGATAACTCTTTATTTTCTTGCTTTTTACTTTCGTTGGTAGCTTTTATCCGACATACTCGTCTGAATTATTAATATTTTTTAGTTCTTCTTTTCCTTCTTTCGTGCGTTCACTTGTTTCAAATCTTCTGCTACGACCTTACTATTTGATTACATGCATGCTTCATTAGTTAACTAGATTTATTAATTTATTATATAAATACTTGCCATTCACGTTATTAATATTAGGCTTATTAAGTTTCTGACCATATATAGATTAAAGTTAGTTTTGTTAAAATCGTTGATTCATGTTTACTTGGTATTATTATAATTGTTTCGTTATTTTTATAATCATGAGTAACTAATTCTCTTGCCCTAGGATGAAGATGAAGTTAAATTAATTCCCCTTGATTTCTTCTCGTTCCTATTAATTGATTCTCATAATTTTTCTTGGTGCTTAATTATTCAATTGACAAAGTGATTTTGATATATTATTGTTACCGGATTTGTTTTTCATAGCCTATGCTTGCTCCTTGAAGTTTTGATAGGTTATTGTTAGATAACAAGTTTCATAGTATATGCTTGTCTCGTTGATTGATATATCTTATTTTTGAAGAAAAGAGGATTGATTTAGGGCGAGTTGATATTATTTGTGATTGATTAACGGATTCGGATTCTTAGGTTTTCCATATTATTTGATAATCTTTGTTAATTAGTTTAATTAGGTTAATTAAAACTCATCTCAAACCTATTTGTCTAGTTCGCCTGATTTAATTATTAGGGTTTTGAAAATTCATAGTCTCTGTGGATCGACCTGTATTTGCTACAATTAACCACTGTGCGCTTGCAGTTATTTTACACATCAAGTTTTTGGCGCCGCTGCCGGGGACTATTGGTAATTTTCTTTCCTTGATATTAATTCTTCGGATTAGTTTCTTGTTTTCTTTTGTTTGTTTGTTTTAGGGAATTGTGAAGCGGAGAAAAGCTTGGACAAGAAGATCGCTAGAAGGCCTCGCTGTCTCTTTTGAAATTTTTAGAAGCGCTTTTCGGTATTCCGTATCACCTCTCTCTATTTTTCTTTTCTTTCTCATTATTGAAAAAACAAAAAAAAAATTAAATATTCAAAAAAACCCAAAAATATTAGTTAGTTATTTGATTGTTAAAAACCAATTTGCTGCATCATTCATTCTCTCACATAGGATCACATCATCTAGATTTCTTTATTGTATTTATTGCTTTCCATCTTATATAACTGTGGTGATTGCTGGAGGAAAGAGGTACGTACAATTTAGAATAGAACACGTAGTGTAGTGCATCCATAAGTGTTTACTTTCTTGTTCTTTGTGTGTTGCATCATTCAATCAATCTTAAGGGTGCCACCCAATTACAAGATAAGGTGGGGGATTTCATCACCCTTTCCTTGGCCCACAAATCACTAATTCCTTCATCTTGCATTCCCCTTTCCTTAATAAAACTAAGTAGACGTTAGCCCCTAGGATCTCGCGCTCAATTAGGAAGAGAATCTAGGAGGAACAAATCACTAAGTATTCTTTCGTTTGGTGTCTAGGCAAGCGTGACGCTTACCTGGCTAATTTGGATTGGTGTCTAGAAAGGTGTTTAGCCTCTTGGCAATGCTTGCACCTGCCTGGCCAGTCAGGACGAGTGCTTTTTGAGTTGTGACTTTTAGTATTATCTTATTGTTAGGAGCAAGGTCTAGATTTTTCTTAGGATAATATAGATTTTTTCTTTTTGATTTTTCAATTTTTTTAGGTGTTTACTTATAGCTCTTGTCTGCTACGTGCTTAATTGTTTACTTCTCTTGTATGCAAAGTGCTTGGGTTCGAGACACTACATCTAGATTAGTAAAACAAACCAATCTGTCATCTCCTAAAGTAGTAAGGCAACTTGAGTTCTCTTCACCCACTAGAATTGAGTCAAAAGAATTAGAAGTTCAACCTAAAGTCATGGCTGTTTCACTTAAAGACCGTTGTTACCCCGCTCGTACCGCTCAACCCTCATGCATAGTCTTACCCGCAGTAACCGCGAATAACTTTGAAATCAAACATCATAACATTAGCATGTTACCTAGGTTTGCTGGGGTAGAGGGAGAGGATCCATATCTTTTCATTCGAGAGTTTGAGGAAGTGTGTGCATTACAGAAACTTCAACAATTGAGTGAGGATTCCATTAGGCTCAGGCTTATTAACTTTGCTTTGAAAGAAGATGCTAAACAGTGGTTGTACAGTCTACCCGTTAATTCTATTTCCACATGGGAGGGATTTGTTGCTATCTTTCTTAAAAAATATTTTCCAAACCACAAGGCAAACAGACTTAGGAATGAAATCAACCAATTTCAACAAAATCGGAATGAGTCTTTTTGGAAATATTTTGATAGATTTAAAAAGCTATTGTCTAAGTGTCCTCAACATGGTATAGAAAAATGGAGACTTTGTAAAATTCTTTATGAAGCCTTAGATAGCCAAACCACTGCTTTGTTAGAGTCTATGTGTAATGGTAAGTTTATGGACAAAGATGAAGATGAAGCTTGGCAATTTTTTGAGGAGTTAGCTGAAAGAACAATGTTGTGGGAGTCAACTAGGGAACCTAATCAGGAAGCTGAAAAATCTAACTCATCTAAGGGCTTACACACAGTTGGTAATTCTATTGCAACCGAAGCTAAGTTAGCTACACTCACTAGACGTCTAGAAGCCTTAGAAACCAACAATGCGTCCTCTCAAATGTCTCTCTGTGCAAACTGTAGTTCTCCTAATCATGTGGTAGAGAATTGCCCTGAAATTGAACAAGTCAATGCCATGTTTCAACCTAGAGTTAGGAATGATCCTTATGCACCCACATACAATCCTGGTTGGAAGAGTCACCCAAATTTCTCATGGAACCAAGGTCAATACAATCAGTATAATCAAAACCCTCAACCTGCTTTTCAAAAGCCCAATCCTGGTCCATACCCAACTCAAAATCCTAATTCATATCCTCCTCAAAATCTTGGTCATTATCCAAACTCAATCCCCTTGAATCCTCCTGGCTTTAGCGAATCTGATAAGAGATTCAATTCTTTAGAAAAGAGTATTGAGGCGTTATTGAAATCTCAAGCTAATTTAACTCAATCTCAACAATCTTTCATGCAAACCATGACCCAAGATAGGCAGTTACTAAATTCCAACACTCAAGCCATATCTAAGCTAGAGGTCCAAGTTAGTCAATTGGCAAACACAATCAGTGAGAGAGAGAAAAATCGATTTCCTAGTCAACCCGAGACAAATCCTAAATTTCATCCAAATCAAAAGTCTCATGAAAATGTAAATTCTGTTATCTCTCTAAGGTCTGGTAATCAATTCAACAATCATGCTGGTGTCAATACTCAAGAAGAAGATAAGCTAACATCTGAACCAAATCCTTTACTCTTGAATCCTAGTCTTAAGCAATCTTCAAATTCCGAGAGTTCTGAAGTAGATAAAGCTGATGAGTCACCACCATCCGATGAACCACCTTCGAAACCCCACTCTGATGTGTCTAATGAAAAAGTCTTTAAGCCGAAAGCCCCATTTCCTCAAAGACTTACTTCAAACAAACAATCTGCTCAGTTAGATAAGATTTTTGAAGTCTTTAAGCAAGTCAAGATTAACATTCCTCTTTTAGATGCGATTCAACAAGTTCCCTCTTATGCTAAGTGTCTAAAAGATTTATGTACTCATAAAAGAACCACTCATGTTCCTAAGAAAGCTTTCCTAACATCTCATGTTAGTTCTATTTTGTCAAATCAAATCCCTGTGAAGTATAAGGATCCTGGTTGTCCTACCATCTCTTGTGTCATAGGTGATACTTTCATTGATAAAGCTTTACTCGATCTAGGAGCTAGTGTGAATCTTCTTCCATTATCTGTCTATCAAGCCTTGGGTTTAGGTGAACTTAAGAAGACTAGTGTCACTCTTCAGTTAGCTGATCGTTCTGTTAAAACTCCTACTGGTATAGTGGAAGATGTGTTGATTAAGGTTGGTGATTTTGTCTTCCCCGTCGACTTTGTTGTTCTAGAAACCGAACCAGTCAAAAATCTCAAAAATCAAATTCCCATAATTTTAGGAAGACCTTTTCTTGCCACATCTAATGCCTTAATTAACTGTAGGAATGGTTTAATGAAGCTAACTTTTGGAAACATGACAATTGATCTCAACATTTTCAATGTAGGAAAACAACCCAATGACTATTTTGACCAACCCATAGAAATTAACATGATTGATGAGTTAGTTGATAATGAAGTCATGAATGTTGATGATGTGCTTAGCTTTTGTCAAAACTACTTTGGTCAAGAATGGGATGATACTTGTCATAAAAATGAGGTCAATAAAATGTTAGAGTCCACCATTCCTAGTACCAGCCAAGAGTTAGAACCTTCTCCATTGCCACTTTATGAAGCTAATGAATCAGTTGAGACAGGCCCACCAGAATTAGAACTCAAACCTCTTCCCGAAACTCTTAAGTATATGTTTCTAGGCCCTTCTGAGTCTTTCCCAGTCATAATTGCATCTGATCTGTCACCTTCTTAAGAGGAAGAACTCTTACTTGTACTTAGAGAGAATAAGGAAGCCATTGGGTGGAGCATATCCGATATCAAGGGAATTAGCCCTGCCATTGTCCAACATAGAATTCACTTAGTTGATGATGCTAAACCAGTTAGAGAGCCACAAAGGAGGTTAAACCCGACTCTTAAGGAAGTTGTTAGGAAGGAAATCCTTAAATGTTTATATAATGGAATCATCTATCCTATATCTGATAGTTCTTGGGTCAGTCCTGTTCAAGTAGTGCCTAAAAAGTCAGGGATCACTGTAGTTGTCAATGAGGATGATGAACTAGTTCCCACTCGTGTCCAATCTGGTTGGAGAATGTGTATTGATTATAGGAAACTAAATGCTGCCACTAGAAAAGATCATTTTCCTCTACCCTTCATTGATCAAATTTTAGAAAGGTTAGCAGGTCACTCATACTATTGTTTCCTAGATGGTTTTTCTGGCTATTTCCAAATTCCCATTGCTCCTGAGGATCAAGAAAAGACCACCTTCACTTGTCCATTTGGAACCTTTGCCTATCGTCGTTTAGCTTTTGGTCTAACCACTGCCCCTGCCACCTTTCAAAGATGTATGATGAGCATTTTCTCTGACATGGTAGGAGAATTCCTAGAAATCTTTATAGATGACTTTTCCATCTTTGGTTCTTCTTTTCATCAGTGTCTTCATCATCTTGACTTAGTTTTAAAACGATGTAAAGAAACAAACCTTGTTCTTAATTGGGAAAAGTGTCATTTCATGGTTAAAGAAGGAATTGTTCTTGGTCATAAAATTTCGTCAAAGGGAATTGAAGTTGATAAAGCTAAAATTGATCTCATTGCTAATCTACCTCCACCAAAATCTATCAAAGAAATTCGTTCCTTTTTAGGGCATGCTGGTTTTTATAGGCGTTTCATTAAAGATTTTAGCAAAAAGGCTAGACCATTGACCAATCTTCTTTCCAAGGACATAAAATTTGAATTCTCTAATGAATGTCTTCAATCATTTGATCATCTTAAGAAAGAGTTGACCTCAGCCCCTATCATTCAATCCCCTGATTGGAATCAACCTTTTGAGCTTATGTGTGACGCGTCTGATTATGCTGTAGGAGCAGTTTTAGGACAAAGAATTAATAAGATACCTCATGTCATATACTATGCTAGTAAGACTCTAAATGATGCTCAACTCAACTACTCCACCACTGAAAAAGAACTTCTAGCTGTTGTTTTTGCTCTTGAAAAGTTCAGGTCTTATCTTATAGGTTCTAAAATCATTGTTTACACAGACCACTCTGCTCTTAGATATCTCTTCTCTAAGAAAGACTCAAAAGCCCGATTAATTAGGTGGGTGTTGTTGCTCCAAGAGTTTGACCTAGAAATTAGGGATAAGAAGGGTTCTGAAAATGTTGTTGCTGATCATCTTTCCCGTCTAGTAGTGGAGTCCACCATTGATATGCCTTTGAATGAGTCTTTTCCTGATGAGCACCTTCTTTCCATATCTACCACTCCTTGGTTTGCTGATATTGTTAACTACCTTGTCACTGGTGATATTCCTTCTCATTGGTCTAAGCAAGATAAATCCAAATTTCTCTCACAAGTCAAATACTTCTTTTGGGATGATCCCTATCTTTTTAAGTATTGTTCGGACCAAATCATTAGGAGGTGTGTTCCAAACCATGAGTTTAGAAGTATACTTTCCTTTTGTCATGATCAGGCTTGTGGAGGTCACTTTAGTGCTAAAAAGACTGCTGCTAAAATACTTCAATCTGGTTTCTACTGGCCCAATCTGTTTAAAGATTCTGCTGAATTTTGTGCCGCTTGTAGTAGGTGTCAACATTTAGGAAAGATCACTAGAAGAAACATGATGCCAATGAATCCAATCTTAGTTATTGAGATCTTTGATGTTTGGGGAATAGATTTTATGGGTCCCTTTCCTAACTCTTTTGGTAACCTCTACATTCTCTTAGCGGTTGATTATGTCTCTAAATGGGTCGAAGCCATACCAACTAAGTCTAATGATAACAAGGTAGTTCTTAAGTTCTTAAAGGAGAATATCTTTTCTAGATTTGGTACGCCTAGAGCTATAATTAGTGACCAAGGTAAGCATTTCAAAAACCATCAGTTTGAGTCTCTTTTGAGGAAGTATTCCATCACTCATAAGATAGCCACACCTTACCATCCTCAAACTAGTGGTCAAGTTGAGGTCTCTAATAGGCAGATTAAACAAATTCTAGAGAAAGTTGTCAATTCAAATAGAAAAGATTGGTCTGTTAAGTTGATAGATGCACTTTGGGCTTATCGCACTGCTTTTAAGACTGTTTTGGGCATGTCTCCTTATAGGATTGTGTTTGGTAAAGCATGTCATCTTCCCGTTGAACTTGAACATAGAGCTTTTTGGGCCATTAAAGAGTTGAATTTTGATTTACCCACTGCTGGTAGTCATAGGAAGTTACAACTGTCTGAGTTAGAAGAAATCAGGAATGATGCCTATGAAAATGCTAAGATTTATAAGGAAAGAACTAAAATTTTGCATGATAAATCTATTTTGAGAAAATCTTTTTCTCCTGGTCAAAAAGTTCTTTTATAAAACTCTAGGCTGCATTTATTTCCTGGCAAATTGAGATCTAGATGGGAGGGCCCATATGTTGTTAAAGTTGTTTTTCCTCATGGTGCTATTGAAATTGAAAATCCTAAAACTGGTGAAACATTTAAAGTTAATGGTCAACGCCTTAAACCATTTTTAGAACTGCCAGTTGATTATGAGGAGGAGGTGATCCACCTCCTTGATGCGTGACTCAAGTAAGTTACCTTGTTGTATATAGTAGTTAGTTCTATTCCTCCGTCTTGCCCTTATCAGGTATTTTTGTCCTTTTACTTTGTCATTTCTTTTTCTCTCATTTGCATACATTGAGGACAATGCATGATTTAGGTATGGGGGAGGGATTTAGTAGTATTATTTTAAAAAAAAACCCAAAAAAAAAAAATTGAAAAATGAAAAAATACAAAAATAATTCTAGCCTTGTGAAATGATTACTTGTTATAAGATTGGCTTGATGCACCCTTACATGCTATAGTACTCTTGTGTTTCTGAAGCTTTTGATTGAGAAGTGATATGCTAAGTTCTTGTGCACACACATACACTAGCAAGTTGAAACTAGTAGACTTATTGAATGTTGTAAGTAATTAAAAGGACATGAATATGTGCAAGAAGATTTGGTTTCCATGCTTTGAGTACAAGTAGGTGCATTAAAGAGATTTTTGCTTGGGATTAATTATGTTTTACCACCAAGTGAGATTTTGAGCCTATATGCATATCTTTTGCATTTTATATTCGTTTGCTTGAGTGTCCACATGTTGTTTGCATTGCTAGCACTTGTTTGAGACCTTTCTTGAAATGCATGACATTATTTGATGATAAAATGATAAAGGCATTTAGGAATAACCAATTATTATCCAAATTACCACACCCTTTATATATGATCAATTAGTTACCCCTCTGAGCTTAATCATATTTTTTCGGTGACACACCACATTACTTGCCTAGACCTTTTTGTTGTGCAGCCTTACGTATATTTGATCCCATTTGTCAAAGGCTAGTAGTAAGTTGAGGGAGTAATAAGGTGTGTGAGATGGGGTTTACTTTTGTTCATTACTTTTTGGGAAATATTGGGTTTTGTTGCTTACTTGTCAGTCGTTATTCAATAAATTCTTGAAGAAGGATTGTGGTTTCTTATATATTTATATTATCTATCTTAGCTCTCCAGAAAAAAAAAGAGAAGAAAAAAAGAAAAAAAAGAGAAAAAAAATTGAAAAAAAAAATCATATGAGAGCATACTTATGTTTATGTGTTTTGTGCGATCCTTCTTCATTCGACTAGTCAAGCAGTTTGTTGGAAGAAAATTAGAAATCCATGTATGGGGAGGATGTATGTTGTTGTGTATGATTTATTATGGTTCCTACTAGCTTTTGACACTTCACCTTATTTGGCCTTACTTGACATACCTTGTCCTTAGCCCCGTTACAACCCAGATAAAAAACCTTTTGATTATCATCATTAATGTATGTTGTGTTAAAGTTAGATTGATACCAAATGTCAAGCATGCTTATGATTTTGTTGGAATTGAGTGATACACTTACCCTTGTTCTTGAGTGAATATTCTTTTGTGAGTGAAAGGTGAGTTATTGCTTGTTTTGTGCATATGAGATCCCAAGTTTTGACTTTAAGGTGTACTCTTGTGGGTTTAGCATGGTTACCAACTTATTTTTACACTTGACGTGGACTTCTAATGACCGCTGCATATTTCTTTGAGTAGACTATGTGAATACTTGCACCATACACACCAAGACATTGCAAATTCACTTTGATTTCTTAAGTTGATGTAGCATGAGCTGACTTGTATGTGTGGTGTTGCATTGACCAATCTTTTACATGAGCTAGATGGATTTTGTGGGTACATTCACTATAGGCCCTCACGAGACCTCACTCGTCCACTAGGGCTGCCTAGGGGTTTAAAGGGCTTGTTGCATATGCCAAATGCAACCGTGATCACCTACGGAAGTGGTATTATATATTTAGGTAGTATTTTATTATATATTTTTCTCGAGGACGAGCAAAAGATAGGTATGGGGGCATTTGATAGGTCCATAATTAATCATATTTTTAATACCTATTTTATGTCCGTTTTCGTAATTTTATTAATTAATAAATTGTTTTATTTTGTTTTGTAGGAAAATAAATAAAAACAGATTTCTAGCAGGAAAAGGTGCAAAAAGGGAAAGGAGGTGGAAAATACTTGAAGAAAAGGAAATTGGAGGAAAAATCGATTACTTATTGGAGAAGAAAAGGAAATTGAAGAAATTATATTCAAGATTGGATTGTAATCAAAGGGGCCAAACCCAATATTTTCCCCTATATATATGGCCTTCTCCCTTGTAATTTGAGACACCTAGAATTTGATAGCTCTTTATTTTCTTGCTTTTTACTTTCGTTGGTATCTTTTATCCGACATACTCGTCTGAATTATTAATATTTTTTAGTTCTTCTTTTCCTTCTTTCGTGCGTTCACTTGTTTCAAATCTTCTGCTACGACCTTACTATTTGATTACATGCATGCTTCATTAGTTAACTAGATTTATTAATTTATTATATAAATACTTGCCATTCACGTTATTAATATTAGGCTTATTAAGTTTCTGACCATATATAGATTAAAGTTAGTTTTGTTAAAATCGTTGATTCATGTTTACTTGGTATTATTATAATTGTTTCGTTATTTTTATAATCATGAGTAGCTAATTCTCTTGCCCTAGGATGAAGATGAAGTTAAATTAATTCCCCTTGATTTCTTCTCGTTCCTATTAATTGATTCTCATAATTTTTCTTGGTGCTTAATTATTCAATTGACAAAGTGATTTTGATATATTATTGTTACCGGATTTGTTTTTCATAGCCTATGCTTGCTCCTTGAAGTTTTGATAGGTTATTGTTAGATAACAAGTTTCATAGTATATGCTTGTCTCGTTGATTGATATATCTTATTTTTGAAGAAAAGAGGATTGATTTAGGGCGAGTTGATATTATTTGTGATTGATTAACGGATTCGGATTCTTAGGTTTTCCATATTATTTGATAATCTTTGTTAATTAGTTTAATTAGGTTAATTAAAACTCATCTCAAACCTATTTGTCTAGTTCGCCTGATTTAATTATTAGGGTTTTGAAAATTCATAGTCTCTGTGGATCGACCTGTATTTGCTACAATTAACCACTGTGCGCTTGCAGTTATTTTACACATCAGAGATCAGCAGGGCTCAAACCAGAAGGAATGGTGAACAAGTTATTATCATTAGGAGGTGAAAGCATGGGGTAGACATGGCCGGTAAAAATGTCCCCTGAGGTGAAAGAGTCGAGGAGATGAGCATAAGAGGAGGACATTAAATAAAAGATCAAGAGCAGGCTTTCAGAAAAATGTATATTGTGTGTGTCTCAGAGTGTGTCTGTGCATGGATTTATAAGAACAAGGGAGAGAAAAATGGATGGTTAGATGGTGAGATTGTGGAAACTGAAGACTACAAACAAGGAAAGTCGTTGGAGATTAACAGTAAACACGTACTACTACTACTACTACCAGTGGCGAATGGCCGGACTCCCTGCAGGAAAAACTAGTGAGCCAAGATTCAACGTCACGTCGCTAAAAGGAATCTCTAACAGAAAGTTCATGCTAACTTTCGAGCAAGGTGAAAACATGGAACAGGTACGCATAGATCTATTGCATAATCTTTTTGAGAGCATGGTAGCCTCATCTCACCGAGAATTAATAGTTCCAAGAATAGCTTGGATTTGCTGTGATGGTCTCCCAGTCTCCGCATGGAACCAGGAAACATGTATAGGCTTGGTAGAGAATTGGGGTCATTTGATCACAGAGAATTTCTGCTCAGTCAGTAACCAAATGTATAAGAATTTAAGATTATGTATTCAAACCAACAGAGTGGATCAGATAGAAGAAACTCTAAAAGTAATGATAGAAGGACAAGGCTACTGGGTCAAAATAAAAGAATCATTACTGTGTGATCACCAAGAATACATCATATGGAGGGAAAACATTCATAACAAAACAAAGTCAACTTCAGAGACAAGTGATAGTTCAATAGGACCTGGAGATACAAACTCTGAAGCAGGGGCTAAATCCACAGCTCAAGGCCATTCAAATCAGAATATTCAAGAAAGAGATAGGGGGTCTATAGAGAGAGAGGCAGACTTCATAACAGATGAGACAGAAGAAGTGCAGAACGATATCAACTTGATTCCCAGAACCACAGAAGAATCATCACAAGATTCTTTTCAAGAACCAAGAGAAAACGTGCATCGAGTTTCAGAGTCACAGAAGGATATCTGGCAGGAGGAGCCCATGGAATCAGATAATCAAGATAGAGTAAACAAATGGTTAGACGAAGCTATAGTGGTGAACTTAAGTAATCTTAAGTTAGGAAGGAAGCGGGTCGACCAAGGAAATGCAAAAAAAAAATCCACTTTTTTTGATTTCAAATGCAAGCCTAGAAGAATTCACAGAGTTAATAAAGGAGACTGAAACAGAAGGATAAAGACCACAACGGAAGTAAGTAGATTTGGTTTCTCCAAACAAGTTTCACAGCAAGGCTTAGCATTGCCGGAATCAACCATTAAAGACATGGCTGTTGAAGTTCTAGAGACTGGTCTGATGTTAGGCTTAATAGAGAATAAAGACAGAGCTGCATCACTAGCTTTGATAAGAAATAAATTGCAGCAGGAAGGGGTACAGGGAGTTGGTCAAATTTAATCAATTAATGGACAGTCTTTCTGTTTTAAGCTGGAATTGCTGGGGAATCAACAATGACACTACAAAGCAAAACCTCAGGTCAATGATTTCAGAGGTACAACCAAATATAATTTGTTTACAAGAGACAAAGTGCTCAATTTGGGATGGTGAGCTCAAAAATGCGGTCTGGGATGTTCAACAACATGATTGGGTTACTTCAGCTTCTTTAGGGCTTTCAGGGGGGCTAGCAACATCATGGGATAAAGATTATTTCAAGATATCCAACTTGTTGATAAAAAGAAACTGGATTTGGATTCGAGGGTTAGTAAGGACGGAGGTGAGCAAGGAAGTTTTGTAATAACCCTAACTTTAGAAATGCTACAGTGCTTAAATGAATAGTGATTTTGAGGATTTCAGGAAATGGTATGTAGGTACCCTATAAGTGAAATAGAATATAAATAATCAGAAACCATATTAGCATCATACTATGAAAATGAGTGACTCGAAACGATGACGGATTTCAGAAATTCCTGAGTATAGATTTTTAAGATGTTTGATTTCAATTGAGCACTATTGTACTCGATATTAAAGAGTATGGAATATGAAAAGGGTGTATACTTTGAGGAACATGTGAAATTAGGTTAAACCAGGGGATTATTAAGTCAAGGGAATGCCAGAGGAATTTAGATTGTTAAACAATTTAGAACCACTTGGAAATGAGATATTAAATTTGAGGAATTGAGGATTTAATATTTTGGAATTTTATTATATTTGATTTGAGAATTTAGAACGAAAACTACTAAGACAGTGAAACGAACGTTCTAGAAACCGCTGAGACTTTATAACGAGATTAAGCGATCAAGTGAACGAATCATGGGTTAAGGATAATAAATATTAGAAGTACAAGGGAGGATATATTATTAGAGGGAAAGAGGATTGAGAATATAATCCTAGAGCAAAGAGAATGCAACTAGTTTGAGAACGCTTGAGAAACTGGGGGAGCAAATTCTGAAATAAAGAGAATATACCAAGGATATTGGATTTAATATATACTTGGGGATTTGAACCACCTTAACACATTATTATATGATGTGGGAAAGGATAAAATATATTCAAGAGATTTACAAAGGAGGAACCACTGGAACTATGACAGAATTCAATCGATGGATCAAACGACTAGAGAACTTTGAACGGAGCCCAAGCAGAAGGCCCAAGGTCATAGGACTACTACAGACTGGACCTATAGCGTCGCCTATATAGACCTATAGCGTCGGTTGTTTGGCGTAGTATATGCAGGGGACGCTATAGGTATAGGCCTATAGCGTCGGTTAAAATGGCGACGCTAAAGTCTACTTTAGGCGTCGGTCATTTAAATGTCCGACGCTATAGGTATAGCCTACAGCGTCGCCCCTTAAAATGCCGACGCTATAGGTATATCTTATAGCGTCGCACCTTTAAAATGCCGACGCTATAGGTATAGCTTATAGCGTCGCCCATTAAAATGCCGACGCTATAGGTATAGCTTATAGCGTCGCCCTTTTAAATGACCGACGCTATAGGTTAATCTTTTTTTTTAAAAAAAAACCTATAGCGTCGCCCTTTCAAATGACCGACGCTATAGGTCAATTTTTTTTTTTAAAAAAATAATTTCAAAATTGGAATTTCACCATTACAAAGAAAACATTGGGATACCCAATACTATTCTATTGTACAATGCTACCAGTGCTTATTCACTTACACTTCCTCTTTTATTACTACACAAATTATGGATTACTACGCAATAGCTTCTGGCAGATGACCTAAGGCGTCGGTTAATGCAAACAACCGACGCAATAGGTAAATTGGCGACGCTATAGGTCAACAACCGACGCTATAGGTGGCGACGCTATAGGTGTATTCTGTACTAGTGTAGGGAAGGCCCAATTTTCGGCCCAACCACAAGACAAGGAGCTTATTTGAAGATATTTAAGAGTGGAAGCCCCTTGGTGCAATAACAAAAAGGAAGGAAGGACTTGGAGACAATATGCTAAAAGCTAAGGACTTCCATGCAAATAAAAGTGTAGTAAGGTGCTTAACTATCAACACTTGGACCAATAGGCTTCCAACAACACATTAAAATGGATGGGGCTTGGCTAAACAAATAGGGCTGGCAATTTTCGACCCGCGACCCGAACCCGACCCGAACCCAACCCACATGGGTCGGTTTCGGGTTTATATTTTTCGGTTCGGGTCGGTTTCGGGTTGACCCTAACTTGACCCGAAAAAATCGGGTTGGGTTCGGGTCGGGTTCGGGTTACCCGAAACTGACCCGAATATATATATATATATAAAATAATTATATATATAATTATTTTTAATATATATATACATATATATATATATATTATTTTTAATATATATATTATTTTTAATAAATATTATTTTATATATATATATATATATATTATTTTTAAAATTTTCAAAAATTAAATTTCGGGTCGGGTTACCCGAAACTGACCCGAAACCCATTCGTGTCGGGTTCGGGTTGAGTACCTGTACCCATTAAATTTTCGGGTCGGGTTCGGGTTGGGTCAAAAATACGACCCGAGTCTGCTGACCCGACCCGAACCCGACCCGAAACACGAAATTGCCAGCCCTATAAACAAAGGATAGATAAGCATTACAAGTCATTATCCAAGAGAAAAGAAACCAAAAACACAAAACTCTCCTAAACTGCCCAGCATGGACCAAGCACAAAGAAAAATTCATATCTCCATTTCTATCCATGATAAAATCACCAAATTTTAACCATAGATTCTCCACTCCATGAGTATCATTCGCTCAAAATTTCATGGCTAACAAAGTAGTGTAGCATAGTCAAATCCCTTCCCCAAGTTGTAGAACTGAACCTGCCTAGTCCTTTACAGCTTCTGTCCAGTGGGAAAAACGGGATCAAAACCATAGCTAGAAAGCTTTGTTTTTGGTGATATATAGCTCAAATCAAATCTTATGAAGAGGCCAAGATGTGGTAAAAATTTGAGAGCCAAAATCTTATTTTTCGATTTGTTATGAATTTTACAAGATTGATGATGAATAGTAAATCTTAGAAACTAACTTTAGTTTTCTTGGTTTCTTTGGAAGATCTAAGATATACTAAGGTGATATAAAGGTTATACAAGGTGTATTAAGGCTTGTACACACTCCAAGAAAGGTATACTACTTGAAACCCTAGCTTGAATCTTGAGTTTATGGTTGGTTTTTGGAATAAGTTAGTGTAAATTATAAAATCATGGTTATATAAATGTTTATAAGTGTTTTGATGGATCATGGAGGTGTTGTGAGTGCTTGTAACCATGGCTGGTATGATGACCACATGGTGTAGGGTTTGGTATATGTGTTGGATGTTGGATTTGGAGGAGTTATATTATGGAAAGTATAAAAATATAGCCGTTATAATGCCCGATTTTCGTTAAACCAAAAGATGCCCTGTTTTTGACACCCATACCTGTACGGTTAGGGTTTTGTCCAAAGTACTAACTGACCATGAGAGGATATATCTTGGTTCAAAGATCTTTTTGATATAAAGTACGTTAAAATCCAATGAACGGTTTAGGAGAAAAGTGAGTTTTAGTGAAAGTCGTTCGGAAACCGAGAAAATGCAATTGTGTCAACTTTGAGCCTATAATTACCATAATTAAACATCTTTAAAAGTTATGAAATTTTGAGACAATATTGTAGGGTGAATAGAGAGTCAAACTCCACTGACCTTGTATCAAAATTCGAAATTGATAGTTTATGAGAAATTTTACAATCATGTGTGGTTAATAAGGAAATGGTGAAAAACACTGAAACTTTTATGGTGTCTAATAATGGATAAGTTCTTGGAACTTTTGGTCTATAAATAGTATGTTAAACTTATATTATGTGTCAAGGGTGTTATTATATATATATTTAAGGGTTAATTGGTTAAGTGAAATATATTCTGATGGTGGTCTTTTTCGTTTCTATAGATACTCGTGACGAACACCGGATCATTCCTCTTGGGATTAGAGATCGAGGCAAGATTTCTTTTATCCTTATTTTGATAAATTGTTTATGTTTAAAGAAAAGTGGTTTTGCTAGATAATATATGAATCTTATATCATTATATGGTTAGGGATATTCCCTGTTTGTTGAGATTAGTTAATATGAATATGGATATGGATTATGGATATGGATTATGGATATGGATATGGATATGGATAGATCTAATATACTTTATGGTTTAAAGAGATACGAAAAAGAATGGTATCAGTTGTTATCTAGGGTTATATGGTTTATAATATTCTATTGATTATAATCTTTAAACATTTGTGATTTAATAAATATTATTTGATTATCATTTAATACTTTAAAAATAGATGGAATAGTTATGTATTTAAAAGCATATTTGACTTCATTAAAGCGGATATTTCTGAACTTATTTCAAAGTATCTGGAATATTTTTTTCATTTGAGTTAATGATCTCAGGTTTCTTTAAAGGGAGTTATATTTAAAGTATAATGATATATGTATGGATAAGGGTGGAAATGGAAATGAAATTCTTAAATGGAATAATGATTTTACAAAAAGGGGGATTACAACATACTTGCGAAAGTGGCTGTGTTTAGCACAGTCCAACATCCATCATTTTATGAGGAAGTAGTGGAGAACCTTCCTCATTATGTTATTACGGCCCAACGGATGCCGAAGGAGGATGTTGTGGAGAACCTTCCTCCAGGGATGATTGCCATTCCTTCTACTAGTAGTAAAAAAGGAGCAAGGACGATTAGGCGACTGATCATCGTCCTAACGTATCAGGCGACAGTGGATACCCCCAAAACTTTTAAAGCAAACATTGATAAAGATTATAGACTGATATACTGAAAGGTGAAAGGAAAATTGGTATGAAATGATGGACTGATATTATATGATTTGAAGAGAAACTGATCTTATATGATTTAAAGAGAACCTGATATTATATTGTTTTATATAATTTTTTTTATAAAGGAAACATGGATGGTGTATTGAATAAGTAATGATTAACTCTTTTCTTAATTATTATAGTGGACTTTCCATTTATTAATATATATATATATATATATATATGTTTTAATTTTGATTCTGGTTTACAATATTATCTTACTGAGCTATTATAGCTCACTCTTGCTATTCAATTATATAACACCTAGGGCAGATGTCGCTACTTCGCACTACACCCCGGAAGAGGGTAAGGGCTTTTGAGAGAGTGCTGGCGCCTATCCCTGAGGTAGCTCTTGTAGGACGGATGAGTATTAGTAGACATATGTAAATTCAGTGTGTAAGCTTGTGTAATAACTTTTGGTTGTTGAAATGCTTCTTATAGAAGTAATATTCAACAACACTACTTAAGTAAGAGTCTAGGTTGTAATAACTCTTTTAACTTTAAACTGTTATTATTATGGATGTTGTTTTCTGAGCATATGACTGGTGTGTAATGTTATAGTGTGGGGTCTATTGTGTGAGTATTAGCAAGTATTTATATTTCAACTGTCAAGAATATAATGTTATTAAAAATGGAAATTGGATCGTAATGACCTGGATTCCTGACCCCGGATCTAGGGGCGTCACAGATGGTATCAGAGCTAAGAGTCATAATGCTCAGGAACAATAGTGATAATAATAAATATATCAGTTATAATATAAATTGTGAACTTACATCGAGTTCAAGGATGGTTTATCGAAGGTATCATTTATTCTAAGTAGTGTTTATAATTTTATAGATTACTACCAATAAAAGTTTATGTATTTTGCCTAAGTTTTATCGTATTTTGATACTAAATGTTGGGATTCGAAAATATTGATGTATATAAGGTGATTGACTTAAATGAAAAGGTTATCGTGTTAAAGGTAGTGAGCTTATATGTTTCGTATAAATGGTATTATAAATTGATATTAATTGCTTGAATTTGAGAATATGGTTATTTATAAATGAGTAAATAGTGATATAATTATTGTATATGGGAATGACGAATATTGTACCCTAAATTTGGGTAATTAATGGAGAATATTGTTATTGAGAGAAAAATGGCTAGACGTAATAATAGAGCGAATGAAAGGGAAAATGAGAGAGATGAAGAAAGTCAAAATAGACAGAATGAAAATGCTCAAAATGAACCAAATCATGAAGAAGAAGAAGAAGAAGAAGACGAATCAACTGGCCAGCAAGGAAACCAGGGAGGTGATCCCTTAAACCAATTTATGGACCTACTAAGGCAGACTTTAGATAATCCAAAGAATCCCCAACAACCACCTGTTCCTCCGAACCAGGTAGCTAATTCATTTCGTGCCTTTAAGTCATTAAAACCCCCAGAGTTTGAGGGAACTGCTAACCCAGTAGTAGCCAGAGCATGGCTGAAAGAGATGGAGAAAGCTTTTGAAATCTTGAGGATAGATGAGGAACAAAAGACCATTTTCGCCGCCTACCTCCTGAAGGGAGAAGCAAACTATTGGTGGGAGGCTAAGACGAATCTAGAAGGAGCGGGAATGATAACCTGGGAGCGCTTCACTAGAGTGTTTTTAGATAAGTATTACCCTAGGTTTATGGAAAATCAGATGGAGATTAAGTTCTTGGAGTTAAAACAAAATAATTTGACAGTGGCAGAATATGAAGCCAAATTTATTGAGTTTTCTAGATTCATGCCGGAGTTTGTAGATACTGACGAGAAACGAGCCAAAAGGTTTCAACTAGGATTGAAGCAATGGATACGAACTAGAGTGGCACCATTTGAGTTGACGGATTATGTAGCATTAGTTCAGAAAGCATCAATCATAGAGACAGAGAGTGAACAATCGCAAATAGAAAGTAAGAAAAGGAAATTTGAAAGTCAGAAGGGAGGTTCCACTGAGAGAAATTTTTCTAGCAAGTTCAGTAGAGGGCAAGGATCTTCGTTTTCGAAAAATCCAGGATTTAGTAGAACAAATAGTGAAACAGTTAATCAAGGGGGTTAGCCATCAGAAGCAACCCAGTCTAAGCAGTCACAACCACCATTACCAGATTGTAACACGTGTGGTAGGAATCATACGGGAGTGTGTAGACTGTTAGGAGTCAGGGAATACTATAAAAAGGAGATTTGAGAGTAACAGGATATATATATATATATATATATATATACATATATATATATATTATGTAATATAATATTTTCTTACAATTGTTTCAAGGAATATTAGTAGAAATTATTTTCTGGAAAATTTTACAGATATATATATATATATATATATATATATATATATATATATATATATATATAAAGATTGGAATTTTAATAAAAACCAAACCAAACCAAACCAAACATACCCAGTATATCCCGCTCAGAGCAGGGTCTTGGGAGGGTAGGTTGTACGCAGACCATACCCCTACTTTTAGAGCGGGGAGGCTGTTTCCGTGTAGACCCTCGACTAAGTGCACGACATACAAAGAGTGTGATAAATACAAAGGAAACCAAATGATACAGAAATGATCAATGCCATACCTGGGCCCATGGCGTTCTCCATATGGGGCATACCTACCTTCGAGGATTTATGATACTCAAAACTTGCAGCGCTCCAACCACACGAGAAACCTGCACAGAGACAGCACCGAGCCAAGATCCCTGTAACTGCAAAACCAGAGAACAGAAAACACTAAAAACACAAAGTGAGAACGCTAAAGCCGAACTTCTACACAATCGCTAACCGAGACAACCCAACTCTGAGACTCTCGACAACCGATCCGCACCCTAAAAGAGAATCCACCACTCTGATACGCCGCCTCCAAGCACACCTATCTGCAAACAAGGTCTCATTTAAGTCTAAGGCCTTCAAATCCAGCCTAAGCTGCTCTTCCCACGACCTCCTCGGCCTGCCTCTCCTCCTCGCCCCAACAACCGAAAGACTCTCGACCCTCCTCACTGGGGCTTCAACCCGCCTCCTACGGATGTGGCCGAACCATCTCAACCTTCCTTCCCTAAGTTTCGCAGAAAAAGGCGCCACTTCAAGCTCGCTCCTAAACACAGAATTTGGGATTCTGTCCAACATTGTGCGCCCACAAGACCACCGCAACATCCTCATTTCAGCCGCTTCCAACTTGCTAACGAGGGCCTTCTTCTCCGCCCAACACTCCGAACCATATAACATCGCAGGACGGATAGCCGCTCTATAGAATTTCCCTTTCAACTTTAAAGGGACTTTCTTATCGCACATCACCCCTGACGCTGCCCTCCACCTTAGCCACCCCGCCTTGATACGATGCGTGACATCGACTTCAATCTCACCTTCCTTCTGGATGATCGAACCTAGATACTTGAACTTGTCCGTCTACGGGACGATCTGGTCTTCAATCCTAACCTCCACCCCTTCTTCGCTGGCATCACCACTAAAGTTACACCAGAGATACTCGGTTTAGAACGGCTCAAACGTACCCTTGGGACTCCAAAGTAGATCTCCAAAGCTCCAATTTCTCGTTCACCTCCCCCCTCGATTCCGCCACTAGCACGATATCATCCGCAAAGAGCATGCACCAAGGGACAGCATCTTGAATCCCTCGTGACATGACATCAAGGATAAGGGCGAAAAGAAAAGGACTTAGGGCCGACCCCTGATGTAGCCCCATCTCAACAGGGAAGAAACGGGAGTCCCCCACTGGAGTCCGAACGCAAGAACTAGCTTGGGAGTACAAGTCTTGAATCACCCTAACGTACGCCGACGACACTCCCCTCTCCTCAAGGCTCTTCCAGATTGCTTCACGGGATATGCTATCATAAGCCTTCTCAAGATCAATGAACACCATATGGAGGTCTTTGCGACGATCCCTGAACTTCTCCATAAGGCGTCTAACGAGATGAATAGCCTCAGTCGTCGATCTCCCAAGCATGAATCCAAATTGATTCTCTGAGATTTCAACTACTCTTCTAATCCGACTATCCACCACTCTCTCCCAAAGTTTCATAGTATGACTGAGTAATTTAATACCCCGGTAGTTACTACAACTCTGAGCATCGCCTTTATTCTTGAAAAAAGGGACCACAACACTACGCCTCCATTCAGCTGGCATTTTAGCACCCAAGAGAAGAACATTGAACAGATCTGCTAACCATTGGACGCCAACCTCACCAAGACAGAGCCAAACCTCGATTGGGATAAGATCCGGGCCAGCCGCCTTCCCTGTAGCCATCTTATGCAGGGCACCCTTGACCTCATCCTTGCTGATGCGCTCACAGGAATCGATAGATGGCACAGGCGAAAGAGAGACCTCTCGCTCCACCCCGACACCACTCCTCCTAGCCTCGTTGCACCAATTCCAGTGTGGGAAGAATCACAGCTAACTTCAAATACTTGATCAAAATTGGAAAGGGCTAATACTGGTGCTTCAGTTAAACATTTCTTTAGCTTGTCAAAACTTTTCTGTGCAGCCTCGGTCCATTGAAACTTGTCTCCTTTGATACAATCTGTGAGGGGAGCGGCAACTGTGCTGAAGTTTTTGATGAATCTTCTGTAAAAGGAGGCTAATCCATGAAAACTTCTGACCTCATGGATTGATTGCGGAACTGGCCAGCTATTGATTGCTTCTATCTTTTCCGGATCAACTCGTATGCCTTCGGATGTGATGATATATCCAAGAAAAGTAACTTCATTTGTCAGGAAACCACATTTCTTCAAATTGGCATAGAGTTTTTGTTCACGAAGAGTCTGTAACACTTGTCTGACGTGTTCCAAGTGTTCCTCCTTGTCCTTACTAAAGATCAGATTGTCATCAAAATAGACGACGACAAATTTACCAATAAAGGGTCGAAAGACTTGATTCATAAGTCGCATGAATGTACTTGGCGCATTGGACAACCCAAAGGGCATAACTGTCCATTCATAAAGACCATCTCTTGTTTTAAAGGCAGTCTTCCATTCATCTCCTGGTCGAATTCTGATCTGATGGTATCCGCTTCGAAGATCAATCTTTGAAAAGATAGTGGAACCATGTATCTGATCTAACAAATCATCAAGTCTAGGAATTGGAAATCTATACTTGATGGTAATTTTGTTGACAGCTCGACTATCAACACACATTCTCCAGCTTCCATCTTTCTTAGGGACTAGAATAGCAGGAACCGCACAAGGACTAACATTTTCCTGTATTAATCCTTTTTTTAATAATCCTTCAACTTGATTTTGAATTTCAGCATGCTCCTGAGGACTCATTCTGTATGCGGGTCGATTTGGAATCGTTGCTCCTGGACTGAAATCAATAGCGTGTTGGATGTCTCGCATGGGGGGTAGTCCAGATGGAATGTCTTCTGGAATTACATCGGGAAACTCTTCAAGTAGTGGTTTAATTTCGACTGGAACATGAGTCTCCTTATTTGATTCGAATAATAGAAATAAGCTCATGGTTTGAACTTCCTCTATAGATTCCTCCAGTTGTTTCTTCGTGACTAGGGACACTAATGGTTTGGCTTCCTTCTTGTTTTTATCAAGCTCACTCGGACAAGAGCTAGATATCTCGGATGATCCCACGTATGTAGGTGTAAAGGATTCATGAAGATGATCCCACGTATGTAGGTGTACATATATATTTATGCTGGCGGTATCGATCTTCATTCTGCTCCACCACTACTCTCAAAGGTTTGCATTTGTTTTACTCTTAACATGTTTTAAATCTGGAGTTTCTAGAGACATGCCCATATGTGACAAGTATCTGCTAATCATTGTAGACTTTAAATATTTTAAATATATTGTTAAAAAAATGTTTAATATCTTATAACTATGCTGGCATGGACCTTTCTTTTAAAAAATAAAACCATTCTATGCAATAACACTTGGCCTGAATCATCCTTAACAAACTTAACAGAACCCAGATCGCGCCGCCCTCTCTCCCTAGCTTTAGCTAGCTTAAAGTTGGCATTCGCTCCTACCTTGGTATCTAGGCGCTTGTACAGCCCTTCATAAGCCTCCTCTATAGCTTTCGCCACTTCCTTTTTTGCCTCTCGTCTTGCCACCTTGTAAGCTTCCATCTTCAGCATCCTCTCCGGCCCTGCGCAGGTCGATAAAAGCTCTTTAAAGAGCGCAAGTTTAGCCTTAACTTTCTTTTGAACCTCCTCGTTCCACCACCAAGACTCCTTATGACCGCTGAACCTACCTGAGGAAACCCCCACCAATTTCTCGCCCACACTCCGGATGGCCTTAGCCATGTTGGACCACCTGGAGTTAGCATCTCCACCACTCGCAAAACAACCTTCGTTGATCAAAGCCTCCCTGAATTCCGCCGCCTTCTCGCCCTTCAAGTCTTTCCAGAGGATTCTTGGTCTAAACTCTCTCTTCCTGCAAACAACTCGACCCTCCATGGAAAGATCCATGGCCAACAGCCTGTGCTGGGAAGTGCACGCCTCACTCCTGAACACCTTGCAATCCACGCATGCTCTAGCGTCCCGGCTGCGCACAAGTAGGTAATCGATTTGAGTGATGCGTCCCCCGCTACTAAAGGTGATGAGGTGCTCAGCCCTCTTCTGAAAAACAGAATTAACAATTACCAACTCCTGGGCCGTAGCAAACTCCAACAGTGCTGACCCACCGACATTCCTGGACCCGAAGCCAAAACCCCGATGTGCGATGGGAAAACCATATGACCTCTCGCCAATGAGACCGTTGAAATCGCCACCCAACACTAAAAATTGGTCTGCAGGAATACTCCCTACCAGTCCATCTAAACAGATCCAAAAAGCCTCCTTCTCAGAGTCGCCCAAACCGCCTTGCGGGGCGTACGCACACACCACATTCACCACAAACTCCCCCACCACCACCTTGATGGACATAATCCTGTCATTGCACCTATTCACTTCCACGACGTTGTCTTTTAGGTCTTCCGTCAAAAGAATACCCACTCCGTTCCTCGAGTTGGCAAGACCTGAATACCACAATTTATACCCGTTCGCTACTCTAGCCTGCGCCCCCTTCCACCTCGTCTCTTGGATACACGCCACATCCACTCTTCGCTTCTTCAACACGTCCACTAGCTCCAGGAATTTGCCCGTCAAGGTACCTAAATTCCAACTCCCAACACGCAAATTACGCAACATCGACTAACCAAATGAACCAGCTCAAACGGAAAGACAAGACTAATTAAATAAATATAAACAAAAATAACGCCTTTAAAAAGACAAAATTTAATAAATTAAAATAGATTAATCTATTTAAACAGAAAGAACAGGATTAATATAATTAAAAAGGGGAAACCGAAAAGTCTTAGAACAAAAATGAAGACTAATGCCCAGAACCACAAATAAAAAAACGGAAAAAAACCTGAAACTAGAATAAGACTTTGAAAGGCAGACAACAAGAACTAAAACCAAGGCCGAGATTGGATAAAGAGAGCGGGTGGAAGACAAGAAGGGAGAAGAGGGTTGAAAGGAGCTTTAATTCGAAAGAGGAAGGCGCAAGAGGAAAGGGTTACGAGAAGAGGAAGGTTGGAGTAGAGGTGGAAACGCAAGGTGAGGAGAACGAGAAACAAACGGCGAAGGAGGGGGGGAGAAGGTGGTGGGTTCGACAGAGGGCAGGATAATTACGAGATGGTCGCAAGAAGGGGGATTATGAGTTAACGAGTTGAAGCTCGCTGCCGGAGAATACGGATGATTGCGGAGGACGGTGGACGGAGAAGAGGGAAGAAATGGAGGGGAAAAATTGCAACGGTCAGTTTGGGGTTGGAGACGAGGAGGCAGTCGGTCGATAAAGGGGGGGTGGGATGACGAAAGCTGTTGGTCGAGAGGCGAGAAGGTACTGGTTGCGGTGCGAGAGAGTTGGGGGTGAAAGGAGCAGGCTGGGGGCTGAATGTGTTGGTGTTGTCGCACAAAAGAACGGGGATGAGGACTGAGAAGAACTACTACCGATCTACAAAGACTACTGAAAATGTACACAAACAAAAAACATGGACGATATTAAGGGAAAAGAACTGAGAATTGAAAGTTATTCCGGCGAAACGCCGGTCAGGGTGGCCCAAAACTTAAAGAAAGACGCCGACAACGGCTAGTTAGCTTTAGAGAGAGTATTCTGATTGTTTTATGAGTTGTAACAAGTGATTGGAATTTTAATATTTTATGTTATGATAGGGATCAAAATATAGTTAAACAATAGTGAGATACACTACCATTCAAGGAAGGCCAATGTGGTGGCCAATACCCTTAATAAAAAGAGAAAGGAGAGATGAGATAATATAGAATGACGGAATGCAGGACAAGGTTGGTAAGGAAAAGATAGTGAAAGTACTGCTATTGATAAGCTAAATGGCATGTTGATGAATGACAAGCAAGTGTATGTTTGTGTATTTCTGTATAAACAAGATAGAGATGTTTAAGGAGAAACTAAAGGATGGATGAAGTAATATGAGAATTAGAAGGTGTAATGTGAGAAAGGTATTCGTTAATATCTTCAACGTGATTCCAGGACGGAATCCTTTTAAGGGGGGAAGACTGTAATAACCCTAACTTTAGAAATGCTACAGTGCTTAAATGAATAGTGATTTTGAGGATTTAGGGAAATGGTATGTAGGTACCCTATAAGTGAAACAGAAAATGAATAATCAGAAACTATATTAGCGTTGTACTATGAAAATAAGTGACTCGAAACGATGACGGATTTCAGAAATTCCTGAGTATAGATTTTTAAGATGTTTTATTTCAATTTAGCACTATTGTATTGGATATTAAAGAGTATGGAATATGAAAAGGGTGTATACTTTGAGGAACATGTGAAATTAGGTTAAACCAGGGGATTATTAAGTCAAGAGAATGCTAGAGGAATTTAGATTGTTAAACAATTTAGTACCACTTGGAAATGAGATATTAAATTTGAGGAATTGAGGATTTAATATTTTGGAGTTTTATTATATTTGATTTCAGATTTTAGAACGAAAACTACTGAGACAGTGAAACGAACGTTCTAGAAACCGCTGAGACTTTATAACGAGATTAAGCGATCAAATAAACGAATCATGGGTTAAGGATAATAAATATTAGAAGTCCAAGGGAGGATATATTATGAGAGGGAAAGAGGATTGAGAATATAATCCTAGAGCATAGAGAATGCAACTAGTTTGAGAACGCTTGAGAAACCCGGAGAACAAATTCTGAAATAAAGAGAATATACCAAGGATATTGGATTTAATATCTACTTGGGGATTTAAACCACCCTAACACATTAATATATGATGTGGGAAAGGATAAAATATATTCAAGAGATTTACAAAGGAGAAACCACTGGAACGATCACAGAATTCAATCGATGGATCAAACGACTAGAGAACTTTGAACGGAGCCCAAACAGAAGGCCCAAGGTCATAGGGAAGGCCCAATTTTCGGCCCAACCAAAAGACAAGGAGCTTATTTGAAGATATTTAAGAGTGGAAGCCCCTTGGTGCAATAAGAAAAGGGATGGAAGGACTTGGAGACAATATGCTAAAAGCTAAGGACTTCCATGCAAATAAAAGTGGAGTAAGGTGCTTGACTTTCAACACTTGGACCAATAGGCTTCCAACAACACATTAAAATGGATGAGGCTTGGCTAAACAAAGTATAGATAAGCATTACAAGTCATTATCCAAGAGAAAAGAAACCAAAACACAAAACTCTCCCAAACTGCCCAACATGAACCAAGCACAAATAAAAATTCATATCTCAATTTCTATCCATGATAAAATCACCAAATTTTAACAATAGTTTCTCCACTCCATGAGTATCAGTCTCTCAAAATTTCATGACCATCAAAGTAGTGTAGCCTATTCAAATCCCTTCCCCAAGTTGAAGAACCGAACCTGCCTAGTCCTTTACAGCTTCTGTCCAGTGGGAAAAACGGGATCAAAACCATAGATAGGAAGCTTTGTTTTTGGTGATCTATAGCTCAAATCAAAGTTTATGAAGATGCCAAGATGTGGTAAAAATTTGAGAGCCAAACTCTTATTTTTCGATTTGTTATGAATTTTACAAGATTGATGATGAATAGTAAATCTTAGAAACTAACTTTAGTTTTCTTGGTTTCTTTGGAAGATATAAGCTATACTAAGGTGATATAAAGGTTATACAAGGTGTATTAAGGCTTGTACACACTCCAAGAAAGGTATACTAATTGAAACCCTAACTTGAATTTTGAGTTTATGGTTGGTTTTTGGAATAAGTTAGTGTAAAATATAAAATCATGGTTATATAAATGTTTATAAGTGTTTTGATGGATCATGGAGGTGTTGTGAGTGCTTGTAACCATGGTTGGTATGATGACCACATGGTGTAGGGTTTGGTATATGTATTGGATGTTGGATTTGGACGACTTATATTATGGAAAGTATAAAAATATAGCCGTTATAATGCCCAATTTTTGTTAAACCAAAAGATGCCCTGTTTTTGACACCCATACCTGCATGGTTAGGTTTCTGTCCAGAGTACTAACTGACCATGAGATGATAGATCTTGGTTCAAAGATCTTTTTGATATAAAGTATGTTAAAATCCAATGAACGGTTTAGGAGAAAAGTGAGTTTTAGTGAAAGTCGTTCGGAAACCGAGAAAATGCAATTATGTCAACTTTGAGCCTATAATTACCATACTTAAACATCTCTAAAAGTTATGAAATTTTGAGACAATATTGTAGGGTGAATAGAGAGTCAAACCCCACTGATCTTGTGTCAAAATTTGAAATTGATAATTTATGAGAAATTTTACAGTCATGTGTGGTTAATAAGGAAATGGTGAAAAACACTGAAACTTTTATGGAGTCTAATAATGGATAAGTTCTTGGAACTTTTGGTCTATAAATAGTATGTTAAACTTATATTATGTGTCAAGGGTATTATTATATATATATATATTTAAGGGTTAAGTGGTTAAGTGAAATATATTCTGATGGTGGTCCTTTTCGTTTCTATAGATACTCGAGACGAACACCGGATCATTCCTCTTGGGATTAGAGATCGAGGCAAGATTTCTTTTATCCTTATTTTGATAAATTGTTTATATTTAAAGAAAAGTGGTTTTGCTAGATAATATATGAATCTTATATCATTATATGGTTAGGGATATTCCCTGTTTGTTGAGATTAGTTAATATGAATATGGATATGGATATGGATTATGGATATGGATATGGATATGAATATGGATAGAGCTAATATACTTTATGGTTTAAAGAGATATGAAAAAGAATGGTATCAGTTGTTATCTAGGATTATATGGTTTATAATATTCTATTGATTATAATCTTTAAACATTTGTGATTTAATAAATATTATTTCAAAGTTATGTATTTAAACATTATAATCTTTAAAAATAGATGGAATAGTTATGTATTTAAAAGCATATTTGACTTCATTAAAGCGGATATTTCTGAACTTATTTCAAAGTATCTGGAATATTTTTTTCATTTGAGTTAATGATCTCAGGTTTCTTTAAAGGGAGTTATATTTAAAGTATAATGATATATGTATGGATAAGGGTGGAAATGGAAATGAAATTCTTAAATGGAATAATGATTTTACAAAAAGGGGGATTACAACATACTTGCGAAAGTGGCTGTGTTTAGCACAGTCCAGCATCCATCATTTTATAAGGAAGTAGTGGAGAACCTTCCTCATTATGTTATTACGGCCCAACGGATGCCGAAGAAGGATGTAGTGGAGAACCTTCCTCCAGGGATGATTGTCATTCCTTCTACTAGTAGTAAACAAGGAGCAGGTATGATTAGGCGACTGATCATCGTCCTAACGTATCAGGCGACAGTGGATACCCCCAAAACTTTTAAAGGAAACATTGATAATGATTATAGACTGATATACTGAAAGGTGAAAGGAAAATTGGTATGAAATGATGGACAGATATTATACGATTTGACTGATCTTATATGATTTAAAGAGAAACTGATATTATATTGTTTTATATAATTTTTTTTATAAAGGAAACATGGATGGTGTATTGAATAAGTAATGATTAACTCTTTTCTTAATTATTATAGTGGACTTTGATTCAGGTTTACAATATTATCTTGCTGAGCTATTATAGCTAACTCTTGCTATTTAATTATATAACACCTAGGGCAGATGCCGATACTTCGCACTACACCCCGGAAGAGGGTAAGGGCTTTTGAGAGAGTGTTGGCGCATATCCCTGAGGTAGCTCTTGTAGGACGGATGGGTATTAGTAGACATATGTAAATTAAGTGTGTAAGCTTGTGTAATAACTTTTGGTAGGTGAAATGCTTCTTCTAGAAGTAATATTCAGCAACACTACTTAAGTAAGATTCTGGGTTGTAATAACTCTTTTAACTTTAAACTGTTATTATTATGGATGTTGTTCTCTGAGCATATGATTTGTGTGTAATGTTATAGTGTGGGGTCTATTGTGTGAGTATTAACAAGTATTTATATTTCAACTGTCAAGAATATAATGTTATTAAAAATGGAAATTGGATCGTGATGACGTGGATTCCTGACCCCGGATCTAGGGGCGTCACAAGTTTACGGTAACTGTATTAACATATACGGCCCCCATGACTTGGCAAGGAAGCAAAAGATGTGGGAAGAACTATTGAAGATAATCCTTGTATTTTCAAATGAGCCGTGTTGTATCATCGGGGACTTTAACTGCATTCTAACAGAAGAAGAAAGAAAAAACTGTGTTTACAGGAGAAAGGACTCAGATTTTCTTAAGAATTTCACCACTTCAAACAACTTGTGGGATCTACCAATCAAAAACTACAATTTTACTTGGTTTGGCCCTCAAGGTAAATGTAGTAAACTAGACAGAGCTACAACCAATCTAGAATGGAGCAAAAATCGAAATTTGGACCTCCTAGGATTTTGTAGAAAATCCTCAGACCATGTAGCACTTTTTCTATCCTCTACACTGGTTAACTAGGGTCCGAGACCATTCAAAATATTCAACGCCTAGCTAAAGAAAAAAGGGTTAAAATCTGTGGTCGCAAAAAAATGGGTTGAATCTCAAGCAGAGCCAAGGAATTTGCATGCAAAACTCAAGCTCATAAGACATGCAGTGAAAGACTGGAATATAAATATGAATAAGGATCATTCCATTAAAGACAAGGAGGAGGAGTTAGAAAAATGTGACAAAGGGCTGTGCAGTGACTCAAATAGGAGAAGATTGGAAATCCAACTACAACAGGCCTATAAGGAAAGAAATGACATTCTCAAGCAAAAGTCTAGAATCAAATGGGCGGCAGAGGGCGACTCCAACACCAAATTCTTTCAAACAATGGTCAAGTACAAGCAAAAAAGAACCATATTCTAGGCATAGAGTGGCAAGGGAGGTGGCTAACGAATCCAGAAGAAGTAAAAAATTCGTTCTACAGTCACTACAAAAACTTCTTCAAAAATAATCATGGTACATGAATCTTCAATTTGGGCTCAGTGATCTGTAAAAAATTTTTACCTCAAGAATCAATGGAATTGGAGTCTATATTTTCAAGGGAGGAGATATCTCAGGCGCTACACCAAATGGACTCAAACAAAGCTCCGGGTCCAGATGGAGTCAATATAGGGTTCATAAAAGAATTCTGGAACATCATGTATAAGGATTATGAAGAATTTATGCATAAATTCCACGGATCAGGAGCCCTGCCTCATGGAATGAATTCTTCATTTGTAGCGCTCATCCTTAAGTCCACAAACCCGAGGTTAGTCATAGGCTTTCATCCGATAAGCTTGATCAACTACTCTCTAAAAATCTTGATGAAGAACCTAGCAAATACACTCAGAGATCCAATTGACCGTCTAGTATCAGAAGAACAATCGGGGTTCATTAAAGGAAGCTCAATCACAGAAAGCATCTTGGTAACTTCAGAGGTAGCACATAACATACAGCTTGGTAAGACAAAAGGAATCATTCTTAAACTAGATTACGAGAAGGCCTTTGATTTAGTAAACTGGGAATTTCTTCTTCATGCATTTGATTCTTTTGGCTTTGGGACTAGATGGATAATGTGGATTAGTAGCATATTCAACACCATCAAGCTTTCAGTTTTGGTTAACGGCAGCCCAACAAAAGAATTTGGAATACACGGAGGTTTAAGGCAAGGATATCTCCCTCACTGTTCAATATAGTGGGAGAAATTCTTCATTTAATCATTAAAAGGGCAGAAGAGTTAGGTATCATAGAAGGGATTAGAATGGGTTATGGACCTTCTCTCTCTCACATGCAGTTTGCAGATGATATAGTGATCTTCTTGAAAAATAATGAGCATTCACGCAAAGGTATAAAGGTAATACTTAAACTATTTGAAGTGCTCACAGGGTTGAAAATAAATTACTCCAAAAGCAACATTTACTCTGCTAAAAAGGAGATGTCAAACATTCAAGGATGGGTGGACAGCCTAGGTTGCTCCATAGGATCATGGCCATTTAAATATCTGGGAGCATCAATAGGGTTATCTCCAAAAAGAGCTCACTTCTGGAAACCACTAGTCGCCAAGGTAAAAACAAAGTTAGCAAACTGGAAGACGAGGATGCTCAACAGCAATCAAGGTCAGTTTTAATCAATTCAGCTCTAATCAATATCCCAGTTTTCTGGCTTAGTCTTTACAAAATTCCAAAGAAAGTTGTAAAGAGCATCGATGGTATAAGAAGTCAATTCTTCTAGGGAGAGATACAGTCTGAAAATGAGGTTAAAAGAAAGATGCATATGATCAAATGGGACACTATTTGTTCTCCCAAAGATGGAGGAGGTTTGGGTATGGCCAACTTAGAAAGAAAAAATCAAGTACTATTAGCCAAATGGTGGTGGAAATGCAATAAAGAAAGAAACAATCTGTGGTGTAAAGTGCTGGCAGGAAAATATGGAAGGAATTTCACTTTCAAAACGGAATTGTGCAACCAAAGCAACCTATCTCCAATAATGAAGAGTATGGCATCTCTTAAAGAGGTACACTCAAATGTACACATTGATCACAGTGATTTTCATTGGACGATAGGAAACGGGTCTACGGTACTATTCTGGCACGACAATTGGGCAAGTATAGGAATTCTAAGTCTAAAACTCAGAAGACTATTCCAACTGGTCTCAAATGAATACATTTCAGTCCTAGAAATGATGGAGCAATGGAATATCTCTCAAGAAGACAACAGCAATCTGTGGAAAAGACCCATATCATCATGGGAATATCAAGAACTAAGCATCTTAAAATCACTGTTGGAACGCATTTGTATGTCAGACAAAAAAGATGCAATTCACTGGAAAGAATTAAGGGGAGATTTCAATTCAACTTCATGCTATCAGCACTTCAGTTCATCTTGTGAAAGGATACCGGGTCCATGGAAAAAGATATGGAGCATAAAAATCCCACCTAAGGCTAAATTCTTCCTATGGCAGCTTGTTCACGGAATACTGCCAACTCTAGCACTCCTAAAGAGAAAAAAAAATCCTGTAGATGATATGTGCAAATGGTGTGATCAAGATGAAGAAACGCAAGAGCACATTTTCTGGAAATGTCCACTGGCATTACAAGCCTGGGAGATCCTATCACAATGGCTAAATGTCTCACTACACCCGGGGCAGGGAACATTTAATCTAGAGAATTGTTTGAAAGCATGCTCGATAAAGAAATTCAAAATGGAAGGAGGTGTTTGCTTGATGGCCATGCTTTGGACGGTGTGGCTAGCTAGAACGAAAACATGTTCAGGGGAATAAAACAGTCAAAAAAAATGTTAACTCATCTTATTAAGCACAGGGCTCTCATATGGAGTGTAGCAGGTAACCTAATCCCTACAGACCTTCAAAACTTATGGGTTGTTGATCCTCAATTAGCATTCAGTAGAAGGATAAAATGGGAATTAAAAAACTTGTTAACAAATTGGTTCCAGTGCACAACTTTGATAGGGTTTGTGGATGCGTCTTGGAAGACAAAAGTAAATAACGTTAAGAAGGCGGGTATAGGAGGATTTTTGATGAATGCAACAGGGAGAGTAATCTTTATGTTCTCAGGTCCAAGTCAAAGAAATACATGCTATGAAACTGAGTGCGAGGCCTTAGAATACATGATAAGCAGCATACTTATGAGGAATCTTACGGGCACTCAGATTGTTATATTTTCAGATGCAAAACAGGTGGTGAACGAGGCAATGTCTGGCAGCCCAAACCAGATCCTGGATACGCACCTTCTAAAATTAATACACAAAGCCCACTACTTGCTAGTACAACATGTTAATAGGGAATTGAACTTCGAAGCAGACAGTCTAGCAAAAGAAGGATCAAACAGATCACATATCCTGTCAGGATGGCCCAATTAGTAATGTAATGCAGCAGGCCTACATAAATATTTCTAGAAGTCTAATTCAGGTTTCAAATTTCAAAAAAGGCGGCATCTTATAGAGGTTATTATCTTAAGCATCTTTCATATAGTAGGGTTGCAGACGTGGCAACTCTATCAGTATAGAGTGGTATAAGCTGCAGGGGACAAGGAGTTAAGAAAAGGATGGAAGTATCAACTAGTGCAGAAGAGTATCAACTCTATCAGTATAGGATGAAATATTCCATCAAATAATTAAATTATTGATATTTCATAAATATTAAATTTTGTTTATAAATTTCGAAATAAAAATGTTTTAAAATAAAGTAATATCCAAAAATTATTATATTTTAACTAAATTTATTAAAAAAATTTAATAGAGAGAAAATAATAATTTGCATAAACTGTGAATTATTTCAAAATAATGAAAATAATAAATTTAAAAATATAATTTAATACCAATAAATTAAAATAAATTTAAAATATTCTTTAAAGAATATAAATTATTGAAATGGGTTGCAAATAAAAATAGATATGGGCTGACCGGCAAACAAAAAAGAGAGCGGCAATATGAAAATTTAGAATTAGGTTAGTCAAACAAAAGTGGGGGGAAAAAATTGGGGAGAAACACTTCTGTCACTTCTCTCTCTCGCATTTCTCTGTTCTCGCCTCTCTCTGGCCTTTCTCTGTTCAATTAGTATTTGAACTAATTAAGTTAATCGAAGCTTGGGTCAAGGATTCAATTAGGGTTCCAACTGGATTAATTGAAGTTTGTGTTCGAAGGTGTTTGGTTAACTGAAGGTATAAATCTCTCTTTCCCTCTCTTTCCGTCCCTCTCCGTATCTTTCTCCCCTATCTTTGTCTCGATCTCTACCTCTCTCTCTCTCTCTCTCTCTCTCTCTCTCTCCCCCTCTCTCTCACTCCCTATCTATCTCTCCCCTACTCTCTCATGTATGTATGTTTTTTTTAATTTACTAAAAATTATTCTTGGTGACTTTTCACTACCCTTGGTTACTGGAGTTTTTTTTTAAAAAAAAGGCCAAGTAGAGTTTGTGTTCATTGCTTTGTACAATGTGAAAGAGGGGAAGTACATGGGTTATATGTGCTTGGGGTTTAATGCTTGTGAGAGTCTGACAAACTTTTACATGATCTGTTTTTCATGTTGGGTGATTTAATTAAAAGTGAACGCTATGCTCTATTGGTTGATCAGTTTTAGTCACTAGTTAGCCTATTTCTTGAAATCCTACCATTACCTAAGCCCTATTTCAACCTTTAGCAAAGACCTTTTGATTCATATATGCGTGTATACAAAGTAGTGGAGATTTGGTGGACAACCAAGCATATGGTAGCGCATGAGTACTTGAGTGAACTCGAGCGAACACTTATACCTTGTGTGTTTGAGAGTATTGTGAGATGTTTATCCATAGCCTGCGTACTCGTTGATTGCGACTTTGATGTCTATTTCATGATATTTTTGTCTATCAAGACATTTTGTGCATACTTGGATTGTTTTGTGTTAATGATGCATATAGGGTAAGAGTACTTGTACTTTCAGACACTTCCAGGTTGTTACATGATTGAGGTTTATAATGTGTGGAGTAATATGATATGTTTCATGTTCGAGAGACTTAGTGATTAAAAATATTTGATTTTGTGGGTATATCTTCTATAAACCCTCACGAGACAAAACTCGTCCTACTAGGGCTGCCTAGGGGTTTAACGGCTTGTTGCATATGCTTAATGCAATCGTGTCATCTATGAAAATGGTGTTAGTTAGTTTGATTATTTTTATTTCTTTATTTGCCCGAGGACGTGCAAAATGCTAAGTGTGGGGATATTTGATAGATTATATATTTATACACATTTTACATGATTTTATTCCTCATATTAATTATAGTTTGCATTTAATTGGATTTTTATTAAATAAATTTTAATTTTTTATAGTAGGAAGCAATAAGTCCTAAACTTGGATGGGTTGTAGAATAAATAGCTGAATTTGGAGAATTTTTAGAGTAAAATCGGATTTGTTGGGTTGGACGTGCGAACTTCATTGTTTGGGCCATATCTTGAGTTCTCCAATTCAGTTTTGGACGATTTAACAGCCCACACGAAGATAACAAAATTTTCTTTAATTATAAATTGGTTCAAGTATCAAATTACAACTAGAACGGGCCAGAAGTACTGAAGAAAAGTCAGCCACGAATTTTCCTTGCAAAACAGAATCAGTTTAGGAAACGTATTTTGTACTTTTTTCTAAAAGCATTAAAATACTTTTTATTATATATATATATATAGATACATCCATCAGATATTATTATTAGGTTTTAAAAATGTTCCTAGAGAAGAGAAGAGAGGCTACGCACAAGAGGGAAAAAGCTTGGGTAGAAGAGATTGCTGCGAATACAGATTTCGTCTTTTCTCCTTACTTTTCCATAATGTTTACATACTCTTGTGTATTGGTTTCTTTTGAGATGATGAACTAAATTTTCTCTCTAAGCCTTTAATGGATTCTTTTGTTAATATATAAGTTGTATTCTGTACTCTGTTTTTGTGGTCGTATTAATTGTTTATACTGGTTTGTGTTTAATGCTTCTCAAAGATTGATCACCCTTGAGATTGAATCAGTAATTTAGGTGGGCTTGGAAGAGAAAACCTAATTTAAGACCGAATCAAAATAACCTAGGATTAATATTTAAATTAATTTGTGATTAGGATAGGAATATACCTAAACATCCTAGGTATTCCAATTAAGGCGAAACTTAATGCTGTTATATGTATTTAAATTCTACATAGGAATATGGGAGTTAATGCATAAATTAGAGTCACTTGAGATTCGAAAGGTCCTTGTGAGTACTTTATAGCCTTAGACTAGCAATTATACCACGAGAATAGAGGTTAACGAAGAAGCTTGTTGAAGGAAAAATTCACTACTAGAAAATCTGTCTATTGTGACGACAAACTTGTGACACATGCTTAGTTGTGACGATATGTTATGACGGATTGGGAATACATCATATGTTATGACAACTATAAACATCCGTCACAAGGTACTTGTGACAAATGTTTGCCTACGTCACAAGAATAATATTTTATTATAATTATATGGCGCCATTTACTTAAAAAATTGTTAAATTTTTCCGTTAACCAAAATGACATTGTTTTCAACTTTCATACTTGTGACGGTTTGTCACAACATGAACAACATACATATTTTCATATATTTAAATACATGAAAAAGCAAACTTATGACCAATAGTAGTATGTTCGTCACATAATGACCTTATGACAACAAAAATGTCACAAGTTCAACTGCCACACATTAAATTCCACCAACTAAACTTAAAGCTTCAACGGGAAATTAAATGTCCAGAAGTTATGATGAAAATTTACAAATGATATGAATTATTGTCAAAAATACTTGCAATTGTCCAGAAGTTGTGACCACAGCGGTCACAAGTACTGATAACTACCCAGTCGTTGCCAAGAAGTTGTGACAGAAATTTACAAATGATATGAACTATTGTCACAAATAGTTGTAATTTTCCAGAAGTTGTGACGACATCCGTCACAAGTAATGGTAGCTACCCAGTCGTTGTGAAGAAGTGTGAAAATAAAGAATGTTTGTCAAAAGGGTAAAAGAACTTTAAATAATTTATTTTACATAGCATTTTACAAGTTTGATAATATTAAATAAATTTATTAACTATAGCATTGTTGTGTTATTAACTATAGTTTGGTAATAACTGTTGGAACGTCGAGAAATAGTTTTAAAAAAATTGAAATACGAATCACGGACAAAAACCTGTTCAGGAGTACTAGTTCCATAACTTATTTTTGAAATTTTCTTTTTTTTTTGTATAAAAATAGAACAATTCTATTTTTATACAAAAAAAAAAGAAGAAAATTTTAAAAATAAGTTATCAAACTATCCTTAAAATCCACCTTAAAATCCGTGCCAGAAAGTGACAAATTTCTTTTTAAGGATTAGATGGGACGGAGGAAGTATCTCTCTTTGTGTTGAATTTTTATACCAAGTTATTAATTTTTTTATCCAAATTTTAGGCTTTGTTAATAAGTATCTCATTGATGGGTTATATTTGCTGATATATTCGATTTTTTACTATCTTGTTGTGAGTGATAAATTCCCGTTTTTAATCTTAATTTACTCTATTTTTTGACAAATATCTCTCTTTATTGAGAGTCTAGTACCTCGTTGGTGGATTCTGTTTACGCATATATTGGAATTTGTTATATTAGTTCACTGATTTGGGCAGTGCAGAATCGCATCTATGATCGGTTACTCGAATACATTTTGACAAAATCAGATATACAAATTTCTCATGATTATAACAAATTGTTAAATTATCCAGCGATTGGATGAACGAAATCCCGATTTGATCTATTTTATTATGTGTTTGTTCAATTTTAATTATTTTTATAGATATTGTATGCTCTTTCATTGATGAATTAATTACCTATAAAAATGATGATATAAAGGAAAATTTTGAATTGTTATTAATTTAGTAGATGTCGTATGCCCATTTATTGATAAATTAATCACGTATAAAAAAAATGGCAAGTTATAAAAAAAATATGCGTTGAGTTGACTAATTTATTATGGAAATATTTAATAACAATATTTCATTGATTCTGTTTTATTTTTTATTTTTTGATTGATAATTTATACATAATTAATGTCTAATAGTCTAATAATATTTAATAGTATATTTAATATTTTGAATACTTCAAATATATTATCACGCCAATTTGTTTGTCCCATTAGCTATTACATATTAAAAAAATATTTGTAAGTAAAATATCGAAAGAAAAAAGGTTTAAAATTCATTTTAATATTTTAATCAGATGAACCTAACTTTTTTATAACTTATTAATTTAAAAGTGTATATAACTTAACTTTTGAATGCGTAATTAAATCAGTGTAGTATATATATTTTTAATTTTAATTTTTTTTAATTCAGTAATACCATATTTATAAAATTTGATTGTACCTTTTGATTTTATAGTGAGAGTTTTAGATGTTAAAGTATTATTTATTATTGACAAAATAGATGTATTTATATGTTATTTTTTTAATAAAATAAACATTTATTTAAAATAAAATCGTTAATACAATTGTATTAATAATTAATCATTAATACATATTAGTGTAATTATGATTAATTTTAAATCAAAATAGGGGTAAATTAGTTAATAATTTGAAAATCAATTAATATTATATTTTTTAATAATCCTGATTGATTTTAATTTAAATAATTATTTAATATAAATATTTTTGTCATTAAAAATATGTAATAAATAGGTATGTTAAATAAAATAGATGTATTAATAGGTTATCTTTTAATAAAATAATCATTATATTTAAAATAAAATTGTTAAATACCCACAATAAGTAAATTATGATGACAATGATATTACTGTTTTAATTTTAATGGTTAATTCTGATCGGCTCTAATATACATTGATGAAAATTAATCCTTAATATATATTAGTGTAATTATGATATTGTAAATCAAAATAGGGGTAAATTAGTTAATATTTTGAAAATCAATTAATGTTATATTTTTTATTAATTCTGATTGATTTTATTTTAAAATAATAATTTAATATAAATATTGTTGACATCAAAAACTATGTAATAAATAGGTATGTTAAATCAAGTAACTACTAGTTAGAATTAACCAATCATGATTAGTATAGTAAGACATGTTAAATCAAGTAACTACTATATTTAAATTAGAATTGTTAACCAATGGTTAGTATAGTAAAATTATAATGTTAAATAAGGAAAACTTTTAATATAATATGATTTTTCTAAATTTTAGAGATGGTCTTTAATTGGTACTAAAATAATTCATAATTTTCTGATTGGCTAACTAACTCTTAACTGTACATGGTACACTTAGGTATTATAATAAAAGATATTAAAATCTACTTTTCCTTTATATATATTATATTGCTTTTCATATTTTTAGTAATATATCTTATAGTGTTAGTTATTATAAGATATATTACTAAGAAAGTAAAATTTAAAAAACATACAAATAGACTAACATAAAATTTACATATATTTTATAAATTACATTTTTTTCATAAAATAGAAAACTTAACAACATATAATAAGTAAACATTCCAATGTGCATCTACACACTAATTGTAATTTAACATGAGTGAATGAAAAATAAATATTATCACTAATTTATTATGCATTAGTTAATTACAAATGAAATTACAAAAAAAGGACTTTAAGATGTTGCTTGTGGTTTAGAAATTAGCCACGTGTGTGACTGTAATTGGTCAAAACAATAACACACGGATTGCGCTAATGTTTGAGTAGGAGCGGTTGATTGTGACCATTGAAAAGTAATCTTGCCGGTTCAAGTGAGTGACAGTCACCCCTTCATTTCTTTCATTCAACTTTTCCTTCTAATTTAGATCTGTTCACTCTCTAGCTCACATAAGACTCAACTCTCAACTCTTTCCTCGCCTTTCACCATTTCATCTTATCATATTATCCTTTCAATCCAAATTATTTCGTTGTATTACGTACGGATATCTATATGTTATAAATCAATCAACCTTTATATATGTTATAAATCAATCAACCCTTCTTACCGTTCTTAATTATGCCCGAAATTCAAAGAATGAGTTTTGACCATTCTAAAACGCCAAACATTTGGAAAGCAGCTAGAAGCTCGAGTTCAACAAGTGAAGATGCACACCAGACAACAAGATTCATTATGTATATGTTTTTTTAAACTTCTCACATTTGTAATATTCCAATTATTTGAAGATTTTTTTTTTCATTTTCAATGATTACCAATGTTAATGTAGTTTGGGAATTATTGTTCATATAGGATATCAAATTCGTTAGTTTTTTTAGATACATTTTATATAAAAGGTTTTTGACAATATTATTACTGATGATTGATAACATATTCATTATATGACAACTTGTTTATCATAATTTATTTTCTATTTTATTTCTGGTTTCTTTTTCTTAACAATGTTATGACGAGCGTTTTCGTCACAAGTATCTTTTCTTATATTCAATTTTATTAGTTGAATAAAATAATAGTAGATTGCATTGTGATGAATTGTTCGTCACAAATTGGATTATGTAATATAATAACTGTCTTGTGGACCCCACTTTAAACTTGTGACAAAAAACTGAGCTTGTGACAAAATCTTGAACTTTAGATAGGTTTATAAGTGACGGTCGAAATACGTCATAAGTTGACTATTTGTGACAGATTTTGCCATAAAATTTCGTCACTATAAGCAGATTTTGGTGTAGTGATTAGAGGAAGTTAAAGGCCTATTCCGAGCTTTTCTCATCTGCTGGTCTAGGAAAATTGCCTGTGATAAAACCATATTTATTGCGCCCTTCCAAAGCATTAACGACTGCTTTCTCCCAAACATCATAATTCTCCCCTTTTAACAAGTATTTAGTAATAGAGTTACTCGGACCTTCACAAGGATGTAAATAATATATTGAAGAAGAATTCACTTTGCTTTTGCTACCTTCAACCATGGAGATCTGATTTGAAAACAATTAGAGATAGATAACCGACTTGTTGAAGATAACTGAAAGAGCACAATAAACTAGGGTTATTGTGGAGGAAGAGGTTTGAAAGAAAAGAAAAAAAAATGAATCAATTAACATGTGGCTTTGATACCATGATATAATTTACAGAGAAAGTGGTTTCATTGATATACCATATTCTATAATAACGTTTACAATATATTTGCTCTAAGACTTGGAGGCTACATAATTACCATATACCTCTAACCTTAAATTAGGCAACACTTATTAGGCAACACCTAAATAATACAAACTATATTAGAGAACAATATAAGTGTCTATAATACACTTCCTGGTTACTGGGTTCTAGAGGTAACAGTTTATTTTGTACCAGACAAATAATACCATTACAGGAACCAACAACTGTGAAGCGGTGTGGCTCATACAGGTAATACTTAAAGTCGGGAGAGACTAGTGGAGGTAATACATAAAATTCTGAATTTGCAATCATCAATAGTGAAGGTTCCTTTTTGGTCAAAATGTGTTGGTAGCAAGAGTGAGTTTTAATAAATTCTGGGTCCGAGAAAACAGATAGCCACGACTGGAAAACGGACTTAGACCGCAGCAATGACTTCACTGGAACCCTTTTAAGTATTTCCATATATAGTAACATTTCTTCTGGAAAACGTGCTTTGAGCATGCCATTATGTTTCAATATTACAACCAATATATTCAAGACTCTCAAACTCACAAAAAACTACACCTGTGAAAACGCAACCAGGGCAAGAAAATCTATTTTAAGTTATTGACACACAACATTTGCTCAGATGACATTTTGAAATATTTTAGCTGTCAAAAAATAATATATATATATTTTTAAAGATTACTGTTAATTTTAAATTTACATAGAATCTTGTAAAAGTTTGATGTGAAATATAAGTTAGATGTGAAATATAAGGTTGATGCAGGGTCTTGCTAATTTTAGTAAAATTCTTAGAAATCTTATAGAATTTGGTTGATTGAATACCTTCACATTTTATAAATTTATCACCATATTTTAACCTTTACACTTTAATTGACTATTTAATTAATATCTAAATTCAAATTAATTGGATTTTCAAAATTCCAAAAAAATCATGAATGGTAGACCCCTTTAATTACAAAAATCAAAGTATATCAATGAATATTTATATTTTAATTAATAAATATATATTAAAATTATTATTACACTACAACCAATGCTGAATAAGTGATTTAAAAACGTTTTACCCCATCGACTTGAAGTTTTTAGTTGTAAAAAAAAACTTACAATTTCAAGCTCCATTCCAAAAATACACACATATAATTTAAACAAATTCATATAAACTCTTCCAAATTTGAAGATAACACTGTTAATATGAAATGAAGTGCATATAGGAAATAACCATATATAGAGAATCAATCAAACGTAAAATCTTTAAAATTATACAATACAAATAAATTTAAAAACACTTTGGAAAAAAAGATTGAAATATTACCTTTAAATCTAGAATGTAACCTATGCTAGCTATGAAATGTAACAACAGAGCTAACAGCAGAAACTCTTCAATCAGCTCGTGGCTATTGCTAGTGATACTTCATTCTACAGCTTAAAATTCAATGTGAGGACCCTCATTGATTACCTTTAGCATCCTGTGTTGGACTTGGTTTTTTTAGCATCCTGCTTAGAAATAGGAATTAGATTGTATTTATAATCAAATTTACATATGTGGATGTAATTGTGCATTTGTAATTGGGATAATTGTAATTATGTATTTAAATTTACAATTATTAGGATAATTGTAATTGTTTTATACTATACTGTGGTATTTGTTGGGTTTGAGGTAAATATCACTCAAATTGCAATTTTAAAATTATTTTTCTTTTAAAAAAAATTGACTTTATGCATCGGTTCTTTAAAAGCCCGACACCTATAATCAGACTTTTAGCGTCGGTTGTTTAAATGACCGACGCCTAAAGCAGGCTTTAGGCGTTGGTCTTTAGCGTCGGTTGTGTTATTGACCGATGCCTAAAGCCGGCTTTTAGCGTCGGTCACTTAATTGACCGACGCAATAGCAGACAATCAGCGTTGCCATTTTAACCGACGCTATTGGCCTATACCTATAGCGCCCCCTACATATACTACGCCATTTGACCGACGCTATAGATACATTTGACCGACGCCTAAAGTCCAGTCTATACTAGTGTGGTTGGGCTAGTTTTTGGTGCTAATATGAAAAATTCGCATATATTTTTCTGGTTACGTTAGCTAGCTATTTTGTTTTTGCATTTCTCAGGGTTCCAACGGTCAGATCACCCTGAATTTTGGACAGAGTCTTCCTTACTCATGTACCTAAATTCTGGACGGTGGAGGTCGGATTTAGAGGTGTAAAAGGCCTGTTTAGTGAGGTAGGGGCAGGGATTGTTGCACCACGGTGTGGATTAAGCTCCCCGTGGTGAGGCGACTTGGAGTGGGTATTTTTTGACCCAAAAATGTTTTTAGGTTAATTCTTAAACTAGGCTCATAGTTAATATGATATGTAAATGGTAGTGAATTAGCTATATGATTGTGATATTGTATACGAAAAACTTAAACGTATTAACTTATACAAGAAAAAGGCTCTTTCACTTGGCCAACAAAATCCTTGTTCTTTGCGTTTTCGATTTTCTATTTACTTTGATTACTGTCTTGTATTATAGATTATAACTTGTGGTGGTAGAACTTGGTGTTAGTTCTACATAAAAGTCTTCTCTTTGGTGTGTTATTCCGCTGCGTCAAGGATTGTCCCTAACAGTTCCTTACCCTTATGCCTTTTAACAACGTCAACAACACCACGAAAAAAGTGACCTTCTATCTTGACAGACGAATCAGCTAGGGCACATGACTATCAATCCTCTCATCCAGAAGAAGAATGGGATATCTTCAAATAAAATCTTTATGGGTTTGGTTGAAATTTCCGCAATTATGGAGTCTATGGACTTTCTTATAGATTAGCATAGATATTAGAGAGTAGTTGGTTGGGGGAACCACGAAACCAAAGCTACCTAAAACTCTTGGTATTTTTCTTGCTGTTGTTCTATTCACCCCTGTAGATGTGCACTATCACTGTACACATTGAATCATTTACGAGAAGTCCACATGCATTCTCAGTACCATGCAAACTCACAAGATCAACTTGGGGATTATTAAAATATTGCAATATAGTAAAACCCGGTCATGGATCACAAAGGTACAGATTTTTAAAAAAATCTGGACAGAAGTCCAAATCAAAATCCATTCTTGAAAAACAATAAACAAAACATGGAAACTAAATTTATTTTTATAAAATCCAAAAATATGAAATATTAAAATAATAATGAAAATCAATCCCACACTTGTGAAATTTTCAAATCAAATTATTTATCTATAATATACAACATATTAGACTAACATAAAATTTACATATATTTTATAAATTACATTTTTTTCATAAAATAGTAAACTTAACAACATATAATAAGTAAACATTCCAATGTGCATCTACACACTAATTGTAATTTAACATGAGTGAATGAAAAATAAATATTATCACTAATTTATTATGCATTAGTTAATTACAAATGAAATTACAAAAAAAGGACTTTAAGATGTTGCTTGTGGTTTAGAAATTAGCCACGTGTGTGACTGTAATTGGTCAAAACAATAACACACGGATTGCGCTAATGTTTGAGTAGGAGCGGTTGATTGTGACCATTGAAAAGTAATCTTGCCGGTTCAAGTGAGTGACAGTCACCCCTTCATTTCTTTCATTCAACTTTTCCTTCTAATTTAGATCTGTTCACTCTCTAGCTCACATAAGACTCAACTCTCAACTCTTTCCTCGCCTTTCACCATTTCATCTTATCATATTATCCTTTCAATCCAAATTATTTCGTTGTATTACGTACGGATATCTATATGTTATAAATCAATCAACCTTTATATATGTTATAAATCAATCAACCCTTCTTACCGTTCTTAATTATGCCCGAAATTCAAAGAATGAGTTTTGACCATTCTAAAACGCCAAACATTTGGAAAGCAGCTAGAAGCTCGAGTTCAACAAGTGAAGATGCACACCAGACAACAAGATTCATTATGTATATGTTTTTTTAAACTTCTCACATTTGTAATATTCCAATTATTTGAAGATTTTTTTTTTCATTTTCAATGATTACCAATGTTAATGTAGTTTGGGAATTATTGTTCATATAGGATATCAAATTCGTTAGTTTTTTTAGATACATTTTATATAAAAGGTTTTTGACAATATTATTACTGATGATTGATAACATATTCATTATATGACAACTTGTTTATCATAATTTATTTTCTATTTTATTTCTGGTTTCCTTTTCTTAACAATGTTATGACGAGCGTTTTCGTCACAAGTATCTTTTCTTATATTCAATTTTATTAGTTGAATAAAATAATAGTAGATTGCATTGTGATGAATTGTTCGTCACAAATTGGATTATGTAATATAATAACTGTCTTGTGGACCCCACTTTAAACTTGTGACAAAAAACTGAGCTTGTGACAAAATCTTGAACTTTAGATAGGTTTATAAGTGACGGTCGAAATACGTCATAAGTTGACTATTTGTGACAGATTTTGCCATAAAATTTCGTCACTATAAGCAGATTTTGGTGTAGTGATTAGAGGAAGTTAAAGGCCTATTCCGAGCTTTTCTCATCTGCTGGTCTAGGAAAATTGCCTGTGATAAAACCATATTTATTGCGCCCTTCCAAAGCATTAACGACTGCTTTCTCCCAAACATCATAATTCTCCCCTTTTAACAAGTATTTAGTAATAGAGTTACTCGGACCTTCACAAGGATGTAAATAATATATTGAAGAAGAATTCACTTTGCTTTTGCTACCTTCAACCATGGAGATCTGATTTGAAAACAATTAGAGATAGATAACCGACTTGTTGAAGATAACTGAAAGAGCACAATAAACTAGGGTTATTGTGGAGGAAGAGGTTTGAAAGAAAAGAAAAAAAAATGAATCAATTAACATGTGGCTTTGATACCATGATATAATTTACAGAGAAAGTGGTTTCATTGATATACCATATTCTATAATAACGTTTACAATATATTTGCTCTAAGACTTGGAGGCTACATAATTACCATATACCTCTAACCTTAAATTAGGCAACACTTATTAGGCAACACCTAAATAATACAAACTATATTAGAGAACAATATAAGTGTCTATAATACACTTCCTGGTTACTGGGTTCTAGAGGTAACAGTTTATTTTGTACCAGACAAATAATACCATTACAGGAACCAACAACTGTGAAGCGGTGTGGCTCATACAGGTAATACTTAAAGTCGGGAGAGACTAGTGGAGGTAATACATAAAATTCTGAATTTGCAATCATCAATAGTGAAGGTTCCTTTTTGGTCAAAATGTGTTGGTAGCAAGAGTGAGTTTTAATAAATTCTGGGTCCGAGAAAACAGATAGCCACGACTGGAAAACGGACTTAGACCGCAGCAATGACTTCACTGGAACCCTTTTAAGTATTTCCATATATAGTAACATTTCTTCTGGAAAACGTGCTTTGAGCATGCCATTATGTTTCAATATTACAACCAATATATTCAAGACTCTCAAACTCACAAAAAACTACACCTGTGAAAACGCAACCAGGGCAAGAAAATCTATTTTAAGTTATTGACACACAACATTTGCTCAGATGACATTTTGAAATATTTTAGCTGTCAAAAAATAATATATATATATTTTTAAAGATTACTGTTAATTTTAAATTTACATAGAATCTTGTAAAAGTTTGATGTGAAATATAAGTTAGATGTGAAATATAAGGTTGATGCAGGGTCTTGCTAATTTTAGTAAAATTCTTAGAAATCTTATAGAATTTGGTTGATTGAATACCTTCACATTTTATAAATTTATCACCATATTTTAACCTTTACACTTTAATTGACTATTTAATTAATATCTAAATTCAAATTAATTGGATTTTCAAAATTCCAAAAAAATCATGAATGGTAGACCCCTTTAATTACAAAAATCAAAGTATATCAATGAATATTTATATTTTAATTAATAAATATATATTAAAATTATTATTACACTACAACCAATGCTGAATAAGTGATTTAAAAACGTTTTACCCCATCGACTTGAAGTTTTTAGTTGTAAAAAAAAACTTACAATTTCAAGCTCCATTCCAAAAATACACACATATAATTTAAACAAATTCATATAAACTCTTCCAAATTTGAAGATAACACTGTTAATATGAAATGAAGTGCATATAGGAAATAACCATATATAGAGAATCAATCAAACGTAAAATCTTTAAAATTATACAATACAAATAAATTTAAAAACACTTTGGAAAAAAAGATTGAAATATTACCTTTAAATCTAGAATGTAACCTATGCTAGCTATGAAATGTAACAACAGAGCTAACAGCAGAAACTCTTCAATCAGCTCGTGGCTATTGCTAGTGATACTTCATTCTACAGCTTAAAATTCAATGTGAGGACCCTCATTGATTACCTTTAGCATCCTGTGTTGGACTTGGTTTTTTTAGCATCCTGCTTAGAAATAGGAATTAGATTGTATTTATAATCAAATTTACATATGTGGATGTAATTGTGCATTTGTAATTGGGATAATTGTAATTATGTATTTAAATTTACAATTATTAGGATAATTGTAATTGTTTTATACTATACTGTGGTATTTGTTGGGTTTGAGGTAAATATCACTCAAATTGCAATTTTAAAATTATTATTCTTTTAAAAAAAATTGACTTTATGCGTTGGTTCTTTAAAAGCCCGACACCTATAATCAGACTTTTAGCGTCGGTTGTTTAAATGACCGACGCCTAAAGCAGGCTTTAGGCGTTGGTCTTTAGCGTCGGTTGTGTTATTGACCGATGCCTAAAGCCGGCTTTTAGCGTCGGTCACTTAATTGACCGACGCAATAGCAGACAATCAGCGTTGCCATTTTAACCGACGCTATTGGCCTATACCTATAGCGCCCCCTACATATACTACGCCATTTGACCGACGCTATAGATACATTTGACCGACGCCTAAAGTCCAGTCTATACTAGTGTGGTTGGGCTAGTTTTTGGTGCTAATATGAAAAATTCGCATATATTTTTCTGGTTACGTTAGCTAGCTATTTTGTTTTTGCATTTCTCAGGGTTCCAACGGTCAGATCACCCTGAATTTTGGACAGAGTCTTCCTTACTCATGTACCTAAATTCTGGACGGTGGAGGTCGGATTTAGAGGTGTAAAAGGCCTGTTTAGTGAGGTAGGGGCAGGGATTGTTGCACCACGGTGTGGATTAAGCTCCCCGTGGTGAGGCGACTTGGAGTGGGTATTTTTTGACCCAAAAATGTTTTTAGGTTAATTCTTAAACTAGGCTCATAGTTAATATGATATGTAAATGGTAGTGAATTAGCTATATGATTGTGATATTGTATACGAAAAACTTAAACGTATTAACTTATACAAGAAAAAGGCTCTTTCACTTGGCCAACAAAATCCTTGTTCTTTGCGTTTTCGATTTTCTATTTACTTTGATTACTGTCTTGTATTATAGATTATAACTTGTGGTGGTAGAACTTGGTGTTAGTTCTACATAAAAGTCTTCTCTTTGGTGTGTTATTCCGCTGCGTCAAGGATTGTCCCTAACAGTTCCTTACCCTTATGCCTTTTAACAACGTCAACAACACCACGAAAAAAGTGACCTTCTATCTTGACAGACGAATCAGCTAGGGCACATGACTATCAATCCTCTCATCCAGAAGAAGAATGGGATATCTTCAAATAAAATCTTTATGGGTTTGGTTGAAATTTCCGCAATTATGGAGTCTATGGACTTTCTTATAGATTAGCATAGATATTAGAGAGTAGTTGGTTGGGGGAACCACGAAACCAAAGCTAGCTAAAACTCTTGGTATTTTTCTTGCTGTTGTTCTATTCACCCCTGTAGATGTGCACTATCACTGTACACATTGAATCATTTACGAGAAGTCCACATGCATTCTCAGTACCATGCAAACTCACAAGATCAACTTGGGGATTATTAAAATATTGCAATATAGTAAAACCCGGTCATGGATCACAAAGGTACAGATTTTTAAAAAAATCTGGACAGAAGTCCAAATCAAAATCCATTCTTGAAAAACAATAAACAAAACATGGAAACTAAATTTATTTTTATAAAATCCAAAAATATGAAATATTAAAATAATAATGAAAATCAATCCCACACTTGTGAAATTTTCAAATCAAATTATTTATCTATAATATACCACATATTAGACTAACATTTGGTGAATTGTTGAGTGCAATACACATTTGGTTGTGGCCTAAGATGATCCATAAAAAATAAACAAAACCTGAAAAGTAAATTTATTTTTAATATTTAAATAATAATGAAAATATATCTGACACTCGTAATATTTTTAAACCAAATTATTTATCTTTAACATCCCACATATTAGACTAACATTTGGTGATATTAAGGCCAGCAAGGAATATTTCCAATATTGTTTTTGTTTACCGTTACTATGCTCCAGTTTACTGTCTGTTTACTTAACTTTTTGTCTTATCTGATTTACCTATTCTCTAGCACCACTATGTTCAGGTGACTAGGCTAGTTTGTTAAAGACATTTGTCTTGTATTGCAGCTATATATTGGTTGTTATGAACCTTATCCTAGCATGATTGCTGAGCAATAATATCAACTCATCTTTCTGTGCTCACTCGATTTGCATCTAGTGATAACCATTAGCTTTCATCTATCTTTCTTATAAAGTTATCATGGTATCAGAGTATCACTAAATGCATATTTGATTTGCTGCACGTCTCATTCATTCTTCTTGCATCATAGCTCTTGCATCATCAATTTCAAAACTCAAGAAGTCATATTTCCAATATTGTATGAAATTAAGCAAAGACTTGTATGAAATTAAACAGAACCATATGTCTATAAATGATTATTATACTGCTATGAAAGGTGTATGGGAGGAATTAGAAGCTTTAAATATGCTACCTAAAGTGTCTAACCCTACTGAAGAAGTTCAAAAACTGCTTAACACTATAGCTGTCTATGAAGAAGAATCAAGGTTGTTTCAGTTCTTGAATGGTCTGGATGAAGCTTATACTGCTTAAAGGAGTCAGTTACTGTCACTACGCCATAAAAGGCCTACGGCAACACCAGAAAAATGTTGCTGTAGACCCGAAATATGTTGTCTTAGGCCCAAAAAACCCCAAAGGCAACATTTTGTTTGTATTGTTATTTTGGCCGTTGCCTTTGGGGTCAAAGGCAACATTCTACTTCTCCATGACAGTATCAGTTTTTTGTTGGCGTAGACTAGCTATAGCAACAATATTATCATTTTTTAGCAACATGATATTATGTTGCCTTTGGGTTAAAAATTTTGCAAAGAAGTGGGCCCCACTAGTGGGCCCTTCATGGAGCCCATTATGGGGACCACTTTTATGGCAACACAAATTTTGGTCAATTGCAACACTTTCTAGCAACATTTATTAACATAAATTTTCCTTTTTTCCAACTTTATAACATCAATGGCAACACTTTTTTATTTCGGATAAAAAATAATAAATATTAAAATATGCATTCCCTAAATAACGAAATCAAAGCAACCAACTTGGAATATACAATCATAATAATCATACTTACATAATCCAGATTCTCTACAATCACACCAATTCAAATTCAATACAAAAATCAACCAACTTCAAACCAAGTCTGAAAGGCATATGACACAGCCTATTTGTAGTTCGAGGACTCAATTCAACTTAAGCTTAGATTGTAATAAGTAAATAACTATAACTGTCACAGGAATCTCAGGAGGTACTATCTGTCAGAAGAAAAACCCTAAAGTCAATCTATAGTTTTGATGTTTTACACTGGAAGAAGCTCAGATTACTGATCAAGCCTCAGTATAGCATCAAAGGAGTGGATTTATTTCTAAGACAGAGATTTCTAGAGTGACACGTTCAGACATAATACAGTGGAGTACAAGAAGGAGAAAGAAATGAGAAGAAAAATAAATCACATTTTTAATGTGAAAATTAAAGGACAGTCATTGAAGTTAGTCGTTCATGAACCAGACCGTGCATGGAACGTCAACAAAATATTCAGTGGTATTCCTTTATTACTTTCAGTGATTCAAAAAAAAATTAAGACAATCCAAGGATATATAATTATTCTTCTTTAATTAATTTAAATCAAGTAGTCAATTTAATTAATAAATTAATTCATCAAGAATTAATTCATTAATTAAATTAATTAATTATTAAATTAATTAAATCTGAATAATTATTATTTAAGTAAGGTTAAATTAAAATGATTATTTATTAATCAGTTTAATTTAAAACTGAAAAAAATGAACTAGCATGCCGATTGTCTTGAAGGAGTAAATCAGTATAGCAAGACAATCTGTGATTGTCTTGCCGATTGTCTTGGTGATGATTAATTCTGAACAGCTTTAAAAAAGAAGAATAAAAATCTGGTTTGATTGTCTTGACGAATGTCTTGACAGTTCAAATCAGATTGTGTTGATAATGATCAAACTAGAAAAAGCTTCAGACAGAATGATAATTATTGATAAAGCAAGACAAAGATCTCAGAATTTGATTGTCTTGCCGATTGTCTTGGAAGAACCTGATTGTCTTGCCGATTGTATTGCCTATTGTCTTGGCAGTACAAAATTGATTGTCTTGGAAGAATAGATTGTATTGCCTATTGTCTTGACAATTATATTTGAAGATAAAGAGGCAGTAAATATTATATATGAAGACACATACGACACAAGACAGACAGACAAGAATATTACATTCAACAAAGGCAGTTTACTCTTTTCCCTCTCATCAAGAACACAACCTGCAGGAGCAGAAAAATTCATAGAAAATCAAGTTCATCTTATTTTTAATATCTGATCCGATAGAACTTGTTTACTTGATACTCTTGTACTATTAACGAGTTTTTACTCCTAATCTCTATCTTGGTTTTTATTAACAAATCTAGAAGAATTCATGTAGAATTTTCTAATTTGTTTTTATTAACTAGATATAAATTCTGTACTGTATTGTAACAAACACCTCAAGTTAATATAATTTTATATTCAACTTGAATTTTGTTTCATTTAATTCCGCTCAAATTTGTCAAAAATATAAATTAAATTTATCCGGACAAATTTCGATTAAACAGTACTGTTTGTATTCAACCCCCCTTCTACAAACATATTGGACCTAACAATTGGCATCAGAGCTTATTGATTGATATACAAATCAAGATCCTAATTTTATTCCGCCAAAAATCTATCTCGAATTTTTAACTCACTTAAAAATTAATCATGTCGTCAAAACGCATTGTTAAGATTCCCATGTTTAACAAGGACAATTATGCAATGTGGAAAAATAAAATGGAGTTGTTTCTTGATGTCGCAAATTCTAAATATTTGGGTGTTCTACAGAACGGACCTATAATTCCACTCGAACATATATCTGAGTCTATTGTTGGAGGAATTGTTGTAACACCTGCATCATCTGTTCCAAAGCATGCTGATTCTTTTACTCCTGCTGAAAAAGAGGACGCAGGACTAGATAAGAATTTCAGACTTATTCTAATAGATTCCCTGGATGCTGTGATGTACAGTCATGTAATGAATAGTAAAACTGCAAAACACATGTGCGAAACTATTGACACTATCAATGAAGGAACTGATGAAGTCAGGGCAAAAAAACTTCAGATTTTAACCTCTGAGTATGAACACTTTAGAGCTGGCCCTAATGAAGGCATTCAGGAAGTGTTTGAAAGGTATAGCAAAATTATCAACAACTTGCAAGTTCATGGCAAGCAATATACATAGAAGGAGATTAATATGAAGTTTTTGTTGACAATGCCCACTCATCTTGAACATAGGATAACAGCCATCAGAGAATCAAGAGATTTGAATAAGATTGCTCTTGAAAGATTGTTTGGTGTTCTGAAAAAATATGAACTGGAACAAGTATAGCAGAGGGAGGTCTCTGGTAAAGGAAGAGTGCCAAGTTCATCTACAGCTCTTGTAGTTGAGGCACCTAAGGAAGTGGAAGGTTGTTCTACCTTACAGCTCAGACAAGGAAAAGACTGAAGTAGAACTTGGTCAAACACCACCTACTCTGGATGGTGGAGACTTCTACTCATTGGAAGAGCTAGATCAACTGGAAGATGAATCACTGGCATTGATGGTAAGGCAATTTGGCAACTTCAGATTCAGAAGAAATCCAAAGTAAAGGTTTAACTCAAATAACAGATTCCAAAGAGGAGGCTCTTCTTCCTCTAGTAACAGAGGAGGATACAAAACTGGATCTGTTGACAGAAGCAAGATTCGTTGCTTCAACTGTAATGAATTAGGGCACTTTGCCACTGAATGTTAGAAACCCAAGAAAACTCAAAGAAGAGATTTTGCTGCTGAGAAGAAGAAACCTGGAAAAGCCTATGTTGCGGCTGGTAAGAGTTGGGATGACACGGAAAGCAAAGATGAAGAATTTGGAAATCTTGCTTTGGTGGCAAATGATGAAGCATTTGATCATCTTAAAAAACCGGTAATTTTTACTGACCCCGAGTTGATTCGTAGTCTTTATAATTCCTTAGGTAATGCACAAACTGAATATAGAAGACTAGATCTGTTAATCACTAATCTTGGCAATGAAGTGTCAGAATTGAAAAAGGTGCATATTAATCAAGATCAACAAAGAGATGAAATAACAATGTTTTATAAGAAGGAAAAAGCTATTCTAGAAGTTGTAGGCAAACAAATGGCTAGAATTACTGAACTTGAAACACAGGTCAGGGCTTGTTATAATTCGGTTAAAGTTTCCAAAGAGTTCTTTAACAATCAAGTTGTAGAACGAACAACAGGTATAGGGTATGGTTACAATGAAGCTGTTGGATCATTGGGCATAAATTCCCCTAATCCTGTTAGTGCTAAAGAAAGGGGAATACCACATGTGCTCAAAAATGTTAAAGAACCTCTATTTAAAAAATCTGATGCTGGACCACCAGATATTCTTTCTATGGTTATCCAAGAAGAAATGAGAAATGAGGATAGTGCAAATGGCACAGTCTTTGTTAAGGATAAATCTGTTAAGAACGCTAATACAAAGAATGTTTCATCCAAGAAAGATGTCACAGTCTTTGTTAAGGCTAAATCTGTTGAGGACACTAATACAACGAATGTTTCATCCAAGATAGATGTACCTAAAGTGCCAGTCAAAGTTGTTGAAACAGCTAGTTCTTCTAAGACTGGATTAGGTGGTAATAAGTTGAAACAGAAAAATACCATGTCTATCATTGATTCTAATCATAAAGCATGTGGTGTTATCAATTGTATGTCTTGTGCTTTTAACAATATGCGTGCTTATTTTAATGGTAGTTATGCATGTGTTAAATAGACTGCTCCTCGACAACATATTAACAGGAACAATAATGTTCGATCAAAGACTGTTTTTCCTCCTCAAGTTAGGAGAGAGACATTTGTACCTAAGACTAAACAAAGGGTTACCAAGAATGATTACCAGGTCAAATATCCAGTCAATGACACAAGTGTTATTGCTGCTAGAGAAACATGGATACCCAAGATAAAACAAAAGATTTTCAAATCTGTTTATAAGGTTAAATGTTTATTGACTAAAGATGTTAAAATTAAAAATGTTTTTTTGCCTGATAAAGGTCAATACTTTAAATCCGCAGGACCCAATCAAATTTGGGTCCCGAAGAAGGTTTAATCCATTTGTCATTGCAGGGTATTGAACAGGTTGAACGAGTAACCTGGATCTTGGACAGTGGATGTTCAAGGCATATGACTGGAGACAGAACCCTGCTGACAAATGTGGTGGAGAAGGCCGGCCCAGTAGTTACCTTTGGAGATAACAACAAAGGTAGAACTGATGGATATGGCAGACTTGAAGCTGGAAATGTTATCATTGAAGAAGTGTCCTTTGTAAAAGGACTTGAGCATAATTTGCTCAGCATCAGTCAATTCTGTGACAAGGGATTTGAAGTCTACTTTAAAAAAGGAATTGTCTGATTTCACACAAAAGAAGTGAACAACCATCTCTGACGGGAGTCAGAAAAGGAAACTTGTATGTAGCCAACATGAACACTAGAAGCACTCAAGAAATCAATTGCTTTTATTCTAAAGCATCCACAGATGAAAGCTGGCTATGGCACAAGAAACTTTCTCACCTGAATTTCAAAACAATGAATTATTTGGTTAAGAGGGAAATGGTGAGAGGTTTACCTCCTATGGAATTCACACAGGAAGGACTATGTGATGCATGTCAAAAAGGCAAACTAAAAAGGGCAACTCACAGGAGCACTGATATATCTTCAATAACTGATCCTTTACAGTTACTTCACATGGATCTATTTGGTCCAGTGAATATGATGTCTATGTCAAATAAAAGATATGCTCTTGTGATTGTTGATGATTTTTCAAAGTACACATGGGTTTTGTTCCTGAATTCTAAAGATGAGACTCCACAATTGGTGATTGATCACATCAAGTTAATTGAGTTGGATTCCAAGTATCCAGTGAGGGCTATAAGGTCAGACAATGGAACTGAATTCAAGAATGCAGTTCTGAATGACTTTTGTACTGAAAAACGAATAACCAGACAATACTCAGCTCCAAGAACTCCTCATCAAAATGGGGTAGTTGAAAGAAAGAATAGAACCTTGATTGAAGCTGCACGTACTATGTTAAGTGAATCAAGGCTTCCATTATATTTTTGGGCTGAAGCTGTCAACACTTCTTGCTATACTCAGAATCGAACTCTTATCAATAAAGACTTGATGAAAATACCCTATGAAGCCATGAATGAAAAGAAACCAACACTCAAATACTTTCATGTATTTGGAGCAAAATGCTTTGTACTTAAATAAGGAGACGACCAAGGTGGAAAATTTGAAGCTAAAGCACATGAAGCAATTTTTGTTGGTTATGAAAGAAGAGCTTATAAGGTGTATTTAATTGAACATCAGAAGATGATGGAAAGTGTCAATGTAACCTTTGATGACACTAAACTCCCTAGTATCCAAACTGAAGATTCATCTGAAAAGCTATCTTTTGAAGATATGAAAGATCTAGATTCAGATGATGATAGTCCACCTGATGTTTTTGCTGATGCTAATGACAACAATGTCAATGATGAGTTCAATCAGAATAATGGTGGTAATAATAATGATAATATTGAAAACACCACTCATACTTCTGAACATTCATCTAATCATCCTAGCAACAACTCAGGGGGAGTTAGTGAAGGATCAACAAGTCATACTCAACAACACAATTCAAATCAAGGGGAATCATCAAGTATTAATCTACCCAGACAAACTGTTTGGAATAGAACTCATCCTTTTGAGTTAATTAGTGGTGATCCAGATGTTGGAGTAAAGACTAGAAGAGCTTATCAGAATCAATGCAATTATTCAGGGTTTCTATCTGAAATGGAACCTAAGAAAACTGAAGAAGCTCTTTCTGATCCTGATTGGGTGATTGCTATGCAAGATGAACTCAATCAACTCAAACAACAAGAAGTATGGAAGCTGGTACCCAGACCTTCAAATAGAATAGTGGTTGGCACTAGATGGGTATTCAGAAACAAACTTGATGAGGATGGCACAGTCACAAGAAATAAAGCAAGACTGGTAGCAAAGGGTTATTCACAAGCTGAAGGCAATGACTATGATGAAACCTATGCTCCAGTGGCAAGACTCGAGGACATTAGAATATTCTTGGCATTCGCAGCATTCTCAAACTTTAATGTATATCAAATGGATGTAAATATTCCTTTTCTAAATGGTAAGCTGGATGAAGAGGTCTATGTAGAACAGCCCCCTGGCTTTGAAGATCCAGATCTTTTGAACTATGTCTACTTCCTTTTCAAGGCTATCTATGGCCTCAAGCAAGCACCAAGAAAATGGTATGACACCCTTTCTGAATTTTTACTTGAAAATGGCTTTGTTAGAGGTGTCATAGACAAAACTCTCTTCACTTAGAAACATAAAAATGATACAATACTAGTCCAAGTCTATGTGGACGATATAATATTTGGGTCTACTAATGATCTTTTGTGCAAGAAATTTGCTAAGTTAATGCAGGGTAAATTTGAAATGAGCATGATGGGAGAACTGAAATTCTTTCTTGGATTGCAAATAAGTCAAAGGACAGATGGAATATTTATCTGTCAATCCAAGTACATCAAAGAGCTCCTCAAGAAATATCAAATGGAGGACTCATCTTCAGCCAGGACACCATCATCTACAGCTGTCAAGTTTGGAGCTTGTGAAAATTCTGCCAAGGTAGATGTCACAAGTTACAGAGGTATGATCGGCTCATTACTTTACCTTACTGCAAGTAGACCAGATATTATGTATGCTACATGCTTGTGTGCAAGGTTCCAAGCGGATCCTAGAGATGTTCATCTCATTGCTGTAAAACGAATCTTAAGATATCTTAAGGGTACACCTAATCTAGGTATCTGGTACCCTAAAGAATCTGGTTTTAATCTTGTTGGATACACAGATTCAGATTATGCAGGAAGTGTTGTAGATAGAAAAAGCACCTCTGGGAGTTGTCAATTCCTAGGTGGCAGGCTAGTTTCCTGGTACAGCAAGAAACAACAAACAGTTTCCAACTCAACAGCTGAAGCTGAATACATAGCTGCTGGAAGCTGTTGTGCACAAATCTTGTGGATTAGGAATCAGGTGAAAGACTATGGTTTTGTAAAACGAATCTTAAGATATCTTAAGGGTACACCTAATCTAGGTATTTGGTACCCTAAAGAATCTGGTTTTAATCTTGTTGGATACACAGATTCAGATTATGCAGGAAGTGTTGTAGATAGAAAAAGCACCTCTGGGAGTTGTCAATTCCTAGGTGGCAGGCTAGTTTCCTGGTACAGCAAGAAACAACAAACAGTTTCCAACTCAACAGCTGAAGCTGAATACATAGCTGCTGGAAGCTGTTGTGCACAAATCTTGTGGATTAGGAATCAGGTGAAAGACTATGGTTTTGTATTGACAAAAATTCCAATTTTGTGTGATAATACAAGTGTCATAGCAATCTCCAACAATCCTGTGCAGCATTCGAGGACCAAGCACATAGACATCGGGTATCATTTTATAAGAGAGCATGTCATGAAAGGTACTGTGGAATTGTTATTTGTACCCACAGAAGAACAAACAGCAGATATTTTTACTAAGTCTCTTGACGAATCCACATTCACCAAAATTGTTGGTGAATTGGGTATGTTGAACAGTCCTAGTAATTAAGCTGGTTAATATCTGAGGTTTATTCTTTAATAATTTGCAAGTGATTTTGTTATTATTTTTAAATTTTAATCACTTGCATAATTATTTTATCAACTTTCTATTGCTTGTTATTGCTAAAAATCTTTGTCAACATGTTAATAATAACTTCTTTATTACTTCTTATGTTTTGAAATATTTGTGATATTTTAATGAATCATATTCTCTCTTTAAATAATTTTCTATTAGAAAGTTATTTATTAGAAAATATTTAGATTCGTTAATTTGTTATAAATGTTCTTGTAAATATATTTAATATTTTATTAAATGTTTTGTAGTGTTTGTCCTTTTGTTATTTATATTTGTTGTCGTAAAAAATTTAATCCATGTGTTTGCTAAATATTTATTTATAATAATTTTAATAATAATTAAGAGTGCATTTTAATTGGATTAATTCTACACATTAATTTATATTTTAATAGTATAAAATTAGCAGATTAATAGATTGTCTTGTTTGTCTTAATATTATCAAGACATTCGCGAAGACAATCCACAGATTGTCTTGGCAGGTTATTATGTAAAATAATTAAATGTTTTTCATTTTTATTTTTGTTCTGTTTTGTGTTGTTAATATTATTTCAAGACAAACGATTGTCTTGATAGTTTTGAACTACCAAGACAATCGGCAAGACAATCACTTGATTGTCTTGAAGTGTCAATTCAGTATTTAAAAATAAAAAAAAAATTATTTACGTTTTTTTAATTAATCAGTATAGTAAACGATTGTCTGTATAGTTTTTGAACTACCAAGACAATCGGCAAGACAATCAACCGATTGTCTTGTAGTGTTATTCTGTACTTAAAAAAAAAACAGCATCAAGACAATTAGTTATCTCTCTCTCTCGTGTATTGACACAGAGCACCATTACAAATATACATACAATACATACGACCTTTGCACTGAAACTCTGTTCGATTTTCTTCAACAAAACTGAAATCTGAGACTGGATTTAAGTAGATCGTTCAATTTCCTGTTTATTGAACCGAATATCTACGAATTTCGTTATGTTTTTGAAAATCAATTTTTTCAAAAATTTCAATCGGTTTTCACTGTTTTGAGAGTTTTAAATTTTTTCTTTAAAATTTAAAAATAGATTGAGACTCCCAGTGTTTAGAAGATCATCATACTAATTTTTGGGATTTTTCTGACAACTTTGAATTAATTCGAATTTTTAATTAATTTTAATTAATTAATAATTCTGAAAATTTTCGAATTGTTTTAATCTTCCTAAAATTGAAGTGTGTTTTTGTATTAAAAATGGCTGATAATTTTGAGATAATGAAGCATAATTTGGTTGGGTATTTTAATCCGAACGATTGTCCCTATGATCGATTTAAGCCTTGGATACGGTTTTTAAATGATGATTCAATTATTCGAACTGCTATTTCGATGGAAGCCCCAATTAAAATAGGACCACTGAGATTGATTTGCACAGAAGCTGTGGTGTCTGAAGATTTGACCTCATTCTCTTTTGACTTTGATGGAACACACCACGTTGTGACTGAATCAACCCTTACTACTGTATTGGGCCTCCCTGTGGATAATTTTGATCCGTTTCCAACCACTGAACAACTCTATCAATTTTTCAGTGATATTAATTATCATGGAGTAATTGATATGAACAACTTGAGCAAAAGGAACCTGGTTCAACAATGGGATGCATTTTTCGACACGATCTCCAAGGTATTTGCTAATACAGCAGAGGTAACTTTCATTTACTTACCAAACTATTGGTTATGCTGTTGCTAACAACCGTAAAATCAATATTGGTAATTTGCTTTGGAATACTATTGTTGGTAGAATTGTTAAGGCCAGAAGGGATTTTGATGAGGGTAATAAAGTTTTATGTTATTATCCTAGATTCTTAACTTTGTTATTTAATCATCTTGTTCCTGTTGGTTAACAAGCAATCTTTAGGAATGACAACCCTATGGTATCAGGCAGGCAAACCAAGAAAATATTCACTAGCCTTGATACACATAGAAAATTAACAAATGTGCCAGTGTATGTTACACCATATTTGTCTACCTTCATAGATTTACTTGTCATTCCTCGACTTGTAAATGCACCTGAACCTGAAAATGTACCTGTCTCGGAACTTCAACCTCAAATGGAACAATCCATTCCTTCAGGAACAGCTACTGCATCAACGGAGCAGGTATTGCCTTCTATCTCTCAAACTATTTCTGGAGCCCAAGTGGCTGATAGGTCAGACCAAGAGGTTGTAGAACCACAGCCTCTATCCCAGGTCTTAGAGCCAAACACTGTGTCTAATCAAATCTCTAATCCTAAAGCCAGAAGCAAGTTTTTGACAAAAAGAGCTGATAGAATAAGTGACAATTTGAGTGATCCCACAGCTCTGCCTCCACCAAAGAAGAGAAGAAACCTACAACTTGAGGCATCTGTTAGCCCATCCATTTCCTCCCAAAAGGACTTGGATATTGAAATGGCCGATGAACTGTTACTAATTTCATCCTCTCAACAGGATGAAATTATTGAAATTCGCCAAAGGGCCGTGGCACCTTGTACAGAGTCAAGCGCACCTCTATTACTCATAATGGGGGAAAACATTACCTTAGAATCTGATGTTGTTAAGGACACTGAGCAAGGAGTGCACGATAGGATTGTTACTGAGACAGTGCCTACCATTGTTACGGTAGAAGAGCCTTCACAGGCTTCAGAGTGAAATCTTGACTCTCTGCCAGTTATAATAGAGTCATCATCTCCCCTCCCAGGAGGAACATTCCTGGCTCCCTCAAGGGATTCTTCACTCGCAGATTTATCTGGAGAAAGTGAAGGGCAACTTGGTCATCCTATCACTGAAGAAATTCAGTTATCAAATCCAAATGAATTAATAGAGATGACTGAGGATTGGGAATTGCGAACTCCCATTGCACAACCACTGACCTCTCCAGAAGAGGCTAGGGTGATTTCTTTTGCAGGTACAGCTCAAGAAAAGGAGCTAGTGTTGAGTGATGTGAGGACCACCTTAAATATGAGTAAAACACATGCACGAAAGGAGAGTGATATATCCTTGAGTGAACATCAGGTGAGCGCACACACTGACACAAACACTTTTTCTCTTATGGCTCAAATAAAAGATCTGCAAAAGAAATTGATGGAAACTGAGGCTGAAAAACAATTTTTCAAAGCACAAGTGGATGAACGGTCTTCTTCTTCCACCTCTGTCAACAATCAGCTCATGATTATTCGTGACGATGTTCAGAACATAAAGACTACACTCACTCCAGCAATCAATACATTGATACAATCCAACTCTCAGGCATCTACAGAAAGAATAGATATTCTAAATGCTATTGACAGACTCTCTAATAAGGTGGATGAACTTCAAGTGGAAATGCATGTAACTGCTCAATCATATTCAACAACCTTTGCGAAGCTTGAAGAAAAGTATGATTGCATGTTTGAAGGACTTGATCATCTATACAACATTGTTAAACCTACTCATCATATCACACCAGAACAAAGAGCATATTTTGAAGACTATGATGGTGATAATGAAGGGGATAATGATGAAAATAGAGAGCTTGACAGTCAAAGAAAGTCTGTAGAGAATTCCTCAACTAAGGGGGAGAAGTCTGGAGAAGGAGAAAAGTCTGGAGGAGCAGGAGGAAGTAAGTCTGGAGGTCAAGGGAGGCATAAGGAGAAGTCTACAAAGGGAAAAGAAAAAGCTGCTCATGATCAGGATGTATCAGATTTTGATTTCGATATCCAGAATAGTAATTTTGAGGTACAACAATTAAATGATATTGAAGAAGATCTTTCAAACTGGCAAGATGATCCTGAATTTGAGAAGGAACTTCAAGAGGAGAAAGCTGATCGTCAGATGAGACAAGCTAAGCTTGAGAAGACCAGACAGGTAGTGGATAAAAGATTGAAGTTGAAGCAAGCTGAAGATGCAGAGAAACAAAAGCTACATGCAATCAGTGTACAAGAAAGGAAAAGAGATATTCAGTTGCAGATTGGTCCAAAGTGGGAGAGAGCAAGAGAAATTTTTGATTCTATTCAAAACACTGCTAATGATGATGAACGTTTTTTCCAACTACTTCAATAGTTTCAAGAGACCAATCCAAATTACTTGCAATATATGGATGCATTGATGCTGGAAATCTCGAGGATAGTAGCTGGGTTTGATAGATGTGCAGATCAACTGATAATTCAGATTGACTCTCGTACAATGGGTTCTCTCTATGTGTCACTTCAAATCTTTCAATGGAGAAGCTTGATTGAACTGTGGATTATGTCTCTAAAGGTAAAAAGGTTTTCTAAACTGAATATTTTACTTCATGAAAGACTTTTGGAGTTTGCTCAAAGGAATAGTCCACAAGTTATTCAAACTCCACATCATGTTAAGTTTCTCAAGGGTAATACACTACATTCTTGCTTCCTTGATTCTAAGTCGATGAAATTATATATTGCATCTCATCTGGTCTGGTTAGAACATATGCTGAGGACTACAGGATTCAAAGATAAAGAAAGTATCTTTGTTGCTGACATTATTCGATCATATGCTTTAACTGGCTTTGAAAAGAAATATTACATGCTTCGGAATCGACTATGGGGTAACCTTGGACTTTTGCCTAAGAAACCTAAAGGCCATGTGTCAGATTATGAACGTGTTCTTGACAAAGATTTGATCAAAACCTTGGATGATCAAGAACGATTTGACACAGAGAATATCAGAAGATTTCTAGAACAAGAAGATGAAGTTGAACCTGGAGAGATAAGGGAGGAAGATACTTCTAAATGAAGATCAGCTCTACATGTGATATCTTTAGGGCTTAGATAGGACAAGATAGAAAATTGTATTATATGATCAGTCTAGAGGATCATCTATCTTGTATTTATCTTTTATGTTTGAATCTGGACAATGTTAAATATAATCCAGAACCTTTCTTTTATTTACTTTGTATTTAAAGTTTTATCTTTTACTAAGTTAAGTTGAGTTAGTTGAGTAATCCTCTAGGTATTTGCTTGTTATTTTCTAACAAACAAATAGGGGGAGATTGAAAGGCATATGAAACAGCCTATTTGTAGTTCAAGGACTCAACTCAACTTAAGCTTAGATTGTAATAAGTAAATAACTTTAACTATCACAGGAATCTCCGGAGGTACTATCTGTCAGAAGAAAAACCCTAAAGTCAATCTATAGTTTTGATGTTTTACACTGGAAGAAGCTCAGATTACTGATCAAGCCTCAGTATAGCATCAAAGGAGTGGATTTATTTCTAAGACAGAGATTTCTAGAGTGACAGGTTCAGACAGAATACAGTGGAGTACAAAATGAGAAAGAAATGAGAAGAAAAATAAATCACATTTTTAATGTGAAAATTAAAGGACAGTCATTGAAGTTAGTCGTTCATGAACCAGACCGTGCATGGAACGTCAACAAAATATTCAGTGGTATTCCTTTATTACTTTCAGTGATTCAAAAAAAAATTAAGACAATCCAAGGATATATAATTATTCTTCTTTAATTAATTTAAATCCAGTAGTCAATTTAATTAATAAAATAATTCATCAAGAATTAATTCATTAATTAAATTAATTATTAAATTAATTAAATCTGAATAATTATTATTTAAGTAAGGTTAAATTAAAATAATTATTTATTAATCAGTTTAATTTAAAACTGAAAAAAATGAACTAGCAAGACAATCTGAGATTGTCTTGCCGATTGTCTTGAAGGAGTAAATCAGTATAGCAAGACAATCTGTGATTGTCTTGCCGATTGTCTTGGTGATGATTAATTCTGAACAGCTTTAAAAAAGAAGAATAAAAATCTGATTTGATTGTCTTGACGATTGTCTTGACAGTTCAAATCAGATTGTCTTGATAATGATCAAACAGAAAAAGCTTCAGACAGAATGATAATTATTGATAAAGCAAGACAAAGATCTCAGAATTTGATTGTCTTGCCGATTGTCTTGGAAGAACCTGATTGTCTTGCCGATTGTATTGCCTATTATCTTGGCAGTACAAAATTAATTGTCTTGGAAGAATAGATTATATTGCCTATTGTCTTGACAGTTATATTTGAAGATAAAGAGGCAGTAAATATTATATATGAAGACACAGACGACACAAGACAGACAGACAAGAATATTACATTCAACAAATGCAGTTTACTCTCTTCTCTCTCATCAAGAACACAACCTGCAAGAGCAGAAAAATTCATAGAAAATCAAGTTCATCTAATTTTTAATATCTGATCCGATAGAACTTGTTAACTTGATACTCTTGTACTATTAGCGAGTTTTTACTCCTAATCTATATCTTGATTTTTATTAACAAATCTAGAAAAATTCATGTCGAATTTTTTAATTTGTTTTTATTAACTAGATATAAATTCTGTACTGTATTTGTAACAAACACCTCAAGTTAATATAATTTTATATTCAACTTGAATTTTGTTTCATTTAATTCCGCTCAAATTTATCAAAAATATAAATTAAATTTATCCGGAAAAATTTCGATTAAACAGTACTGTTTGTATTCAACCCCCCCTTCTACAAACATATTGGACCTAACAAAGTCTCTATGCTAGTCAAGTAACTAAAGAAATAGTATGCATAATCAAACTTCAAACTAATGACATATGAAAATGATTTGTCACAACGTATACGCTTCTATGCACTTGCGCTAGCAAATGTCACATTAGCATACTTGATTATTGTCAGGTGAATATCTTCTTTCTTTGCACCCATAACCTTGTCCACCAGCTTCCCTTCTTTTAGAAAGATAAACGTTGGTAGTGCCTCCAAATACCACTCTTTGGCAACAGCCTGTTAACATTAAGTTAGTCTCTTGAGTAAGTAACTGGATAGATGCACTGGTAGTTAGCTAAGCAAGTTTATATTCTTGCCATAAAACAAGGAACATTGTCCGTCTGGGGATATGTGCTGAAGAAAGTGATTTGGATTAATCATATCCCAGAGTACTGTAGTAACATGAGTTACATCTACCTTGTGCCTACTGTTTACATTGCAGAGATTCATATAACCAGTTTTGCACATGAACATACCATAGAAGAATTACAAAATCAAATTTGGCACCCTGATTAAATGACAATTTAATTATAACCTATACAGTACCTGGCATTTTTTCTGCTTTATCTGCAGATCAAACAGGATTTAGGGCTAATTTTCCAGCTGGCTGCTGAAGAAAAGAAAAAGAAACATAAAATTGATTAGTAATATAATGCAGGATGAAAGATGACAAAAAGTAAATTACAGTAAAGCAGACCCGTCCTCTCGAACTAGAGCCAGTCTGTGGATACTTCAAAACAGACCAGTCAAATACATAGTCAAATTGATATCCTGCACCGAGTAAAAAAGTTCACACACAGAGAAGTAGCAGTTCCAAAGGGTCAGCTTAAAGTGAAGTTGAGAGAGAAAGAAGATATATAAAATAAGAGAAGCCTCTGCAAAATTACCATTGAGATGCAACATTGACGATCAACAGAACCTTTTGTACTGGCTAATGTTGACATCGTTCCTTTTAGCATCGTGCACTTCAAACAACCTTGTAAATTAATCTGAACACTCTCTTACAAACTTCAAACCCCTTAACCAAAACAACACCTTCATTAAAAAGTACCAATGATTCTTTTTTTTTCCAAATAATTGTAAACTCTAAATTATTAACTAAATTTGTTTAAATCTATTTTTGTTGACAATTTAATCAAATTGTACAAAACTCAAAGCAAATGAAATGCATAGCAACTGGTGACATGGTGTACCAAATGATCAGGTGATAGTTGTCTGTGTATGCTCCATTATTATCTCTTCAAAGTTTAAAATTACTACTAGTCCGGAAACAAAATATGTTGATCAAATATTTAGGACTTGGCTTCAATTTGAACAACTAAATATCCTCATCAGAAAAGATTTAAAGCCAACAAGTACATATAAATATGAACAAGTAACTGCAGTATGAAAAGTTCGAAAAAGTATAAGTAATACAAGACACTTGATTTTGATTTTTCTTATTTCTCACATAAGCCCCAATACATTTGCATCTAACCAGTGATAATTCAAAGGACTTCATCCTAGAACTATCACGAATTTGGCATTAGATGTAATTGAATTCCGTTTGAAGCCCTAATTTGAAATTAATCCTAAGACATAAAAAATGCCCTAAATTAGTGGGAAACAAAAATACTAAACTAAAGCCTAAATTGAACCCGAACCCGAATTGGAGCACCAAAGAATACGGGAGATGTGCATATAGAGAAGGTGAGAGAGAATGAAAGAGAGTATACTGAGAGAGGAGAGTATAGAGTGTATGTGTATGTGCAAGCAGAGGGAGAGAGCCGAGAGAGGAGAGCAAGAGAGTCTGAACTGAAGTGTGAAAAAATGGAAAGTCAATCGAGGGTTTTACAAAGGCAAAAGAGCGGTATAATGAATTGAGTTGGGTGGTCTTTTTGCCGCCCACTAATTTCCCTAAAATAATCATCTTTTTTGTCTCAAGCTAAAAATTAATTTATTTTTTGGTTTCTTTCTTTTATTTATTTGAAAATAATATAATTTTTCATTAAATATTCAATTCTTTTACATAATCTGTAATAATATGTTTAAATAATTTTAATCATATACAAAAATATTTTTATTTTAATGATATATTAAAATATATTTAAAAAAAATCATTTTAAAAATTTTGTTTAATAATATTTAATGAACATAAAAATAAAATTATTTACCTTAAAATGTTTAAACATTTTTAATGAAATAATTACTTTTACTGGAATATTCTTGATTTTATAAAAATTTCTTGATTATTTTTATCAAAATAAATTGATCTTCATGTGAAAAAATGTTAATTTTTATTTTTAGTAGAAAATGTTAAATTTTGTTCATTGCAAAATTATGGCAACACAATTTGATACCTACAGCAACATGCAAACACTTTTAATCTATGGCAACATAATTTTGCTACCTAAGCCAACATAAAAACGACAATGCTGCCTTAGCCAAGAACATCATGGCAAAGCCAACATATTTAATGGCAACACAGGCTAAAAATGTTGTCGTAGACCTTTTATGGTGTAGTGTGTTGTTGGATCCATTGCCCTCGTCGAAACTGCCTCAGCTGCTCTACAACAAGAAGAGGCTCAATGAGAAATGTTAAGCCCCAATAAAGAGGACACTGAAATTTCTGCCATGTATAGCAAAGCTCCACCGGAAAGAACTCACATTTGTACAGCTTGTGGAATGATAGGGCACAAAGCTGAAAGGTGCTGGACTGTAGTGGGATATTAAAAGTGGCACCCCAGGCATCCTCAACAGAGTACTTCTCAGTCTAAACCCAGGCCTAATTTCAACAACTCTAAGTGGAACTCTAGTGGCAAACAAAGCCACAACAAGATGGTAGCTACAGAAGTCCAAGTATCAGGATCTACATCTTCAGACAATACCAATTTCTTCTTAGTACAATAACTTGAGCAACTTGCCAAGCTCATGCCTCAATTAATGTCTCAAGCCAGAGGGTAAGATATAGATGAAGAGATTGATATGCATTTTTCTGGGATGATTTCTGCTAAGAAACTTGCAGATTCAACTAATGCTTCGATTATTGACTCAGGGGCCTCTGATCACATGACTCCTCATGTGGAGCTTCTCAGTAACCTAGTACCTATGCAAGGCCTATCTAGTATTAATCTACCCACAGGAGACACTGTCACTATCTCCAACATAGGTAAAGCTCACTTGTAGAATGGTCTCATACTTGACAAAGTGCATTGTGTCCCTCATTTCAAACATAGTTTGTTGTTTGTGCAAAATTGGCCAAAGACAATCACTGTTAGGTACAATTCTTTCCCTCTCATATGCGATCAGTGATACCAAAACTCAGACAAATACCAGGAGTCAAAGAGCAATTGAATCTCCAAAATAAGGTTTTTCTAACCTGTCCTATGGCTAAATTCACTAAGCTGTCCTTTTCTTTAAGTGAATCACATGCTAAAGAACTGTTTGAACTTGTGCACATTGATATCTGGGGTCTGTATAAAGTCTTTACTAAGGGCAAGTTTAGGTTTTTCTTGACTATAGTCGATGATTCTAGTAGAAATACTTGGGTATATTTATTGCAACATAAGTCTGATTCCTTGAAGACTTTAGAAGAATTTTTGCACTGTATTGAAAATCGTTTTCATAAGTCTATTAAATTTCTAAGATCAGGTAATGCCTTGGAGTTTGATACTTATGCTTGTCATCAGTTCTTTGCTAGTCATGGCATACTGCACCAAACTTCTTGTGTGGAAAGGCCACAACAAAATGCTCGTGTTGAAAGAAAGCATAAGCACATTTTAGAGCAAGGGTAGTTCGATTTCAATCTGGCTTACCCTTCGCCTTCTGGGGTGATTGTGTTATGACAGCAGTTCATGTTATGAATAGACTTCCAACCTCAGTTCTCAACAATAAAACACCTTATGAACTTTTATTCAATGAACCACCATCTTATGATCATTTTAAGATATTTGGTTGTCTTGCCTTTTCCTATAACCCAGAGTTCCCAGTTGATAAGTTTGAACCAAGAGGTGTCCCCTGTGTTTTGTTAGGATATCCACCTTTAAAAAAGGGTTATAGACTTCTCAACCTCTTAACAATGCAATCATTTATCTACAGAGATGTTACATTCCACGAATCTATCTTTCCCTTTAATCCTCAAGCTTCTAACATTTACATGGATCCCAAACCTTTATCTCACAATACATCTCAGTCTGTAACTTGTGCAGATGATTTATTTCTTGATCCTACACCTACAACTAACCCTACACCACCACAATCACCTCCACACACTTCTCATGAGACTGTTGAACCTATTCCTACAGTACCTATTTTGAGAAGATCTGTCAGACTTCGTCAAGCACCTACTTGGCACCAAGACTACCTCACCAATAATCCACCTCCAAATATTTCCAATCTAGCTGTTACCAGCATTGCACCTTTCTTCTACTGTTTCTTAGCAAAATTTGTACAAAACCAAGACCCTATTCATTTCAAAGAAGCTGTATGCCATGAATGCTGAGCTGGCAACCTTAGAGATCAACAAAACTTGGGATATAACCACACTGCCTCCAGGAAAAATTGCCACTAGATTTAAATGGGTATTTAAAACCAAATACAATCCAGATGGACCAATAGAGAGGTATAAATCAAGACAGGTAGTACTTAGCTGTCATTAGAAATTTGGCGATACTTATTCTGAAACATTTGCTCCAGTGGCCAAGATGACCACTGTGAGAGCTATTCTTGCTGTAGCAGCCATTCAACAATGGCAAGCTTACCAAATGGATGTCACCAGTGCATTTCTGCATGGTGACCTCCAGGAAACTATCTACATGAAGCTTCTTAAAGGCTACACCTCTTTTGGTTCTAGAATATCCTGTACCAATGATCCTTCCTTGATACCAGTACCTCCATCTAATCTAGTATGCAGGCTTAGGAAGTCTTTGTATGGTTTGAAACAATCACCAAGAAACTGGTTCTCCAAACTATCTCAGTCTCTCTTTGGCATGTAGTTCACACAATCAAAAGCTGATTATAGTTTGTTCATTAAACAATCAGAGACTTACATACTCTTGATACTGGTGTATGTAGATTATTTACTGATTTGTGGGAATGATATGTCTCAAATCACTCAATTCCAGTCCATGTTATCTCAGATGTTTAATATGAAAGACCTAGGCCCAATCAGCTATTTTCTTGGCATTGAGATTAAAAGATCACATAATGGCTTTTTTCTGTCCCAAAAGAAATATAGTACTGATATACTGCAAGAGTTTGGTATGTAGAATGTCAAGCCACTACAACTACCAATGGATTGTCACCTGAAATTTGTAGCTGATAAAGGAGACTTGTTGCCCTCTCCAACTACTTATCAAAGGCTTCTAGGGAAACTGATATATCTTACAATAACAAGACCTGATATAGCCTTCACAGTTCAGTTATTGTCTCAATTTATGTAGGCCCCTACAACAGTGCATATGCAGGCATCAAAACGACTTATAAGATACTTTTTTTCAGGGAATTCTGTTGGCTTCAAGTTCAGCTGTCCATTTGACTGCTTATTGTGACAGTGATTGGGCAAGTATCCCTATAACTAGGAGATCAACCACCGGTTATTGCATCTTCCTTGGTGAGTCTCCAGTCTCTTGGAAAACAAAGAAATAGACAGTAGTATGTAGGTCCTCTGCAGAGACAGAATACAGAGCTATGGCTCTTACATCCTGTGAAGTTACTTGGTTGTCATCTTTACTTAAGGATCTTGGTCTCAAAAATTTGCCTCCGTTCTCAAATGTGACAACCAAGCTGCATTGGCAATGGCTGCAAATCCTGTTCTTCATGAGAAAACCAAGCATGTTGACATAGACTGTCACTTTGTGAGGGATAAGATCAAGGAAGGCACCATCACCACCTCTCAAGTGGCATCCTCAAACCAAATTGCTGATATTATGACAAAGATTCTCTCAGTCAAACTGCATAACAGTCACAATTCCAAGCTTGGATGGCAACCACAATCACCTTCTTAAGCTTGAGGGGAAGTATTAAGGCCAGCAAGGAATATTTTCAACATTGTTTTTGTATTTGTCTTTTATGAACCTTATCCTAGTATGATTGCAGAGCGATAATATCAACTCATCTTTATGTGCTCACTCTATTTGCATCTAGTGATAACCATTAGCATTCATCTATCTTTTTGATAAAGTTATCAGGTGAATTGCTGAGTCCAATACATTTAGCTGACTATAAATGACCAATAAAAATAAACAAAACCTAAAAAGTGAATTTAATTTTTTTAAATCCAAATTTTAAATATTAAAATAATAATGAAAATCAATTTCTTAGTTGTAATATTTTCAAATCAAATTATTTATTTTTAACATCCCACATAATAGACTAGCACTTGATGAATTGTTGAGTATAATATATTTGATTGTAGGCTCAAATGATACATTCAATTTTTGGGAATCCAACCCATGCTAACTAGCTAGAAGAATGTAGAATGTTCTAGAATATTCCTAAATAGCATGTGCACGTGGAAACATGCTGTTATAAAATGTTAAGATTGTGTTCACTCAAACATAGCAGGGAATAAACCAATACTTGTCCTAATAAAAAGAAGATCGATCTTTTGTTTTGCCCCAAACACCCAATTTTATTCCTTTCAAAACACTCTCCAACTCAGTCATACAGACCTCCAACTAGCTAGCTAGCATCGGTTACATTGGAGATTTGAAGGTAACATTTCATTCTTTTATTCAAAAATGCCTTTAAATTTATTTGTACTTTCACCATTTTAGAGATTTTACTTTTGATTGATCCTCAATTGATGGTTATGTCCTATGTATATATGCACTCCATTTCATTTTGATAGTGTTATCTTCAAATTTGGAAGAGTTTACATGAATTTGTTTAAATTATAGGTGTGTATGAGATCAAGCTTGAAATTATAAGTCTTCATTTTTTTAACAACTAAAATTCTGTAGGTTCATGGGGTAAAATGTTTTTAATATCTCTTATTCATTGGTTGTAGGGTAATAATATTTTTAAGATATATTTATACTTTGCTTTTTGTATTTAATTAGGGAGTGTACCCATTCTTGATTTTTAGAATTTTGAAAATTCAATTATGTTGAATTTAAATTTTAAATAGTCAAATAAAATGTAAAAGTTTTCAATCAGTATTTTATAATTATTTTAAAATTTTAAAATGTTTAGTTAAGATTTTAAAATTCGTTGATATTTAATCAAGATTTAAAATAATTCTTTAAAATATTTTGAAATACAAGAAATCGTGGATATTATTGAATATAAATATTATCAAATTTTGATAAATTTATTAGTTGTTTTCATATATATTTTTAAATATCAACCAAATCTATAAAATATCAAAGGATTCTACTAAAATTAGCAAGACCCTACATCAATTTTATATTTCACTTCAAACTATATTAAATTCTATGTAAATTTAAAATTAACAACAATTTTTAAAAATTAATATATTATTATTTGACAGCTAAAATATTTCAAAATTTGAATTGAATATATGTAAATTATACTATTTAATTTTAAAACCAAATCAACTCTATCAAAAGATTAAGACAGTACATATATATTTTAACATTAATTGATTTGTTTTGGTCAACCAAACCCCCCGCCCCCGTTCCCTGGGTGTGTATATGTTTCTATATGCGTGATTCTACAAATGTAAGGAGTGTTATGGTCACTTTTGAGCAAATGTTGTATGTCATTAACTTGAAATTTTCATGTCGCACAGGTGTAGATTTTCGTGAGCTTGAGTGTCTTGGATATATTGGTAGTACTATTGAAACATAATGGCATGCTCAAAGTACGCTCTTCCTGACGCGATGACTATGGAAATACTTAAAAGGGTTCCAGTGAAGTCATTGCTGCGGTGGAAGTCAGTTTGCAAGTCGTGCCTATCTATTTCCTCAGACCCCGAATTTATTAAAGATCACGCTTGCTACCAACAGAGTTGGACAGAGAAGGAACCTTCACTATTGATGGTTGGTTTTACAGCATATTACTCCCTACATCCACTAGTCCCTCCCGACTTTAAGTGTTACCTATATGAGCCACAGCACTTCACAGTTGTTGGTTCCTGTAATGGTATTATTTGTCTGGTATACGACATACATTGTTACCTCTGGAACCCAGTAACCAAGAAGTGCAAGGAAGTTCCTCAATTTCCTCGTTATCAACAGGCTATGGTGGATATAAAGCATGCAGGTAATCTAGCATTTTATTATGATACTACCGCCAATGACTACATGGTTCTTCGGCTGCTGTGCGAACAAGAAACTACCGGCGGGATGCCAATTTTGCAGCTGTACTCCACAAATGCTAATTCTTGGAGAGAAATTCACGTTCATGACCCATCGCCAACAAAAGTTATGTCTTATCCATATCTAAAACTTGGTCCTGTTATAAATGGAGCGATATACATGGGTCGTATGGAATATGTTGTTTCCTATGATTTGCACAGCGAGATGTGCACGGTGGTCCAAACCCCAAGTTCCATGGTAAGATACTCTGATATTTTGGATTTTGAAGGTTCTGCTGCTGTCATCTTTGGATCCACATGTCAAGGATCAGAATTTAGTCTATGGACAATAGATGACATTCAAGGCAAGGTCTCTTGGACTAAGAAGTTTACTATTGTTCACGATAACATGCGTTGGATATATTCTTGTTTGGGTGGTGGGATGCTTTATGGAAGAACAATTGAAGATACTGCTGTGTTCTTCATGTATGACTACAGAAAGAAAGATTTAAAAAATATACCACTTCCGGAATCGAGGTTGAGAACATTCCTTAAACACACAGGGACACTTGCTTCCATTGGAGGGCTAGATCATGATTTATACGATTTCAATAAAGAAATGCCCTTGATGTAGTTGGTCTTTCGAAATTTGTTCACTACAAGAAAACTCAGTTTTAACAACGGAAATTCGAAATTCTGTTAGTGATTCGTAACGGATTCGCAACCGTTTGAAAACTCAACACCCTGCCAACAGATACCCAACGGATTAACAACGAATATGTACCAACGGCCTTTTCCGTTGGGACGAATATGTACCAACGGCCTTTTCCATTGGGAAGTAATGAAATAACAACGTTCTACCAACGACAGTTCCGTTACTATTTCCTTTTGTAATTTTAATTCCGCCATATTAATTCCGTTACTAATCCGTTACAATGTATAATATTTGCGTTACTAGTCCGTTACTATTCTGTTAGGAGTTAGGTCATTATAATTAATATTACACCTACCTTTCTTTACTCTTCCATCTTCCTCATCCACACATCTTCTCATCTCTAACGAGCAACTTTCTCTCCCTCTACCACTTTCTCTCCTTCTCCTAAGCAAATTCTAGCAAAGCAAATTCTAAGCATTATATTTTACAAGGTACATTCGATTAAAATCCCATAATTTTTATTTTGTTCAAGTATTATTATTTTACAATTCATTACTTTGCTTGTTTTTATTCACAATTCATTTCATTGCATCCACTCTCCTCTCTCCCTTGGTACATAGTCTTTTTTTGTTGCACCATGGCACATCTCATTTGCTTGCTCATCTCATTTGTAACAGTAGCTTACTTGCTTGCTCATCTCATTTGTAATTAACATTGCTAGATATGCTCTCGTACAAAAATTTGTTAGATAAACATGTATAAAGAAGAGAAAAAAAATCTGTTCAAAACTTGACATTAATATATAAACCATAGAGACTTAACAATGAGACTTAAGAGAATGATATGATTGTATTGCTTGAATTATATTACAACATATATAGTTGGACTATTTATACACAATGAGACTTAACAAAGATGTGCTAGATAACTGATCATAACATAGTGTTAGTAACTTGCAGTGAGGTGGAAGTAACATGCTGTCATGCTACTAGTAGTGCTGGTAATGTTGGTAACATGGTGCTTGTACTGTGAGTAACATGTGATGCTTGGCTGTCATGATCCTTCATGTCTGTTAAGCTTATCCTAACTAACAAGGCCAAAAGAAACAGACCAAGCAATCTAACTAACATGATAACCAAAAACCACTTACAAAGATACAAAAACTCATGAATGGAGCCTACAAACCCATAGACAAAGCCAACACACATAATGCTAGTTGTTAAAAATTTAAAAAAAAGCATCCCAAAAGTTTGTTTGATCCAACGCCCAAAGCCCTATAACCTGCTGCCCAATTTAAATGTTCCAGTTCTTCCTTTGCGCTTCCTTCTTTGTTCATGCAATTGGAACAAATTCTTCAGCCCTTCATTTGATCCAGCCTAATAAAGGTAAACAAAAAATATATGTAAAGATCACCCCTAATGATCAAGAACTCCTATAAAAAAACATATCCTCTGCAGGATGATACAACATCCAAACCCAAATGCTCCCTCGCTCTTTACTATCCTAATCAAAAGGCCTCACCAAAGTACAAACTAATATCACAACAATACAGGAACACGTAACAAAGCATATAAATCTAGGATTACAACTTGTAATCTTGCATTATCATATACAACATAGATTATCTGCTTAAGAATTCCAAAAACTGAAAGTTTTACTTTGTGAAAAAAGATTAATTAGTCATGTACAAAAGACTGAGCAGCGTGTACACAATTTAACAAATCCAAAGCAGCAATTGATAAAACTAACTAGTATCAATAGTATAGAATAAAAGTCTTAATTCTGTCACCACTGGAGTCTTAATTTAAGTTGAAATGAATATATCTAAAATACACATAAGATTTGAAAGTAGAGGACTTACCCTGCTTCTGGGTAAAACTGAGTGAACTCAACCTGAGGCAAAATAAATTAAAAAGTTAGGGTTTCAAGCTAATTAACCCCAAATTAAATATTACATTAAAATAGAGGCAATGGAACTTAGGGCTTTGATTTAAAACCCCTAATTTGTATAAAGATTGAAGCTACCCACTTACAAATCAAACCTCTGATTTCGTACAAATTTGAGGGAGAGCATCTTTGAGATAATTGGGAGAGAGAAGCTTCGAGAGTGTGAGTTTGAAATTAGTCGAGAGAGAGTGAGAAATTAGGGTTCTTAGACTGTGAGGTTCAATTAATAGCTGAACAAATGGGGACTTTGAGTTTTAATTTGTTTCGTATATGAAAGAGTGAGGATGAACGAACGGGGAATTGGCTAAGGCGGGGAAGTAATTTGGGTGAACGGGGGAAGTAATTTGGTATAAAAATGTGTAAGGCGGTATTTTTCCCTCCTTTTAATTTTGGCTATTTTTTAATGTAAGATTAATCATATTTTTATGAGAATTTGTATAATATGTCCCAAATTCATGATATTAAAATTTGTATAATTTGTATAATATTAAAATTTATATTTTAAATTAATCAAATCATGTTTTTATGAGACATTATATTATAAAATAAATTTGATTAAAAAGGGTACAATGGTCCTTTTCTATTAAATTTTGAATGAAAAAGTGATTTTAGGATAGATTTGAAATTTCAAATATATATAGGACATATTTGCAAATCATGTTTTAAGTTGGAATATATTGTTAAAAAACCCTATTTTTATCTTGCTAATGTTATTATTTCATTCGTTATCTCATTTCGTTACAGTTTATTTATTGTTTGGCACTTATAATTTTTTGTTGTGAACAGGTTTTTGTTGTTGTACATATTATATCTTTTTGTTGTGAATAATTTTATTTTTGTAGGTTTATAAAAAGTTCAATATGAGTAACGATCGGACTTGGATGTATCAAAGGCTAGATGATAAAGGATTCTTAAATCAGGGGTTCTTAAATGGATTAGAAGAATTTATGCAATATGTTATATCTCAACCTTCATCCATGAACGGTACAAACATCAAATGTCCTTGTATGAAGTGTAAGAATCGTAGATTCTGGGATTCAGCAACAGTAAAAGTGCACTTAATGAGTAAAGGGTTTGTAAGAGATTATTATGAGTGGAATCGACATGGAGAACCATACATTGTCAGACCAAGTGGAGAACAATCATCAGCACATTACTCCAATACTGAAGAGGGAATAAATGGGAACAACCTAATGTATAACATGGTGATGGACGCTGCTGGTCCAAGTTTTGATCCTGAAATGCCAAATGCAGATGCACAAAAAATATATGATATTTTAAAATCGTCTGAGAAAGAGTTGTATGAAGGTTGTGAAACTTCTCAGTTGTCCGCCATGGCTCAGATGCTAAGCTTGAAATCGGATCATCATTGGTCAGAGGCATGTTATGATCAGACATCACAATTCTTCAAAGGAATCCTACCCCAGGATAATTCATTTCTTGATAGTTTTTATAGTACGAAGAAGTATATGGAAGAATTGGGGCTTCCTTCCGAGCAAATTGATTGTTGCGTTAATGGGTGTATGCTATATTGGGGCGAAGACGTCAACTTGGAGGAGTGTAAATTTTGTTCACAGGGGAGATACAAAGTAAGAACTGGCAGATCGAAAAAGGAGAAAAAGAAAGTACCAGTTAAAAAGATGATATATTTTCCATTGGCACCGAGATTGAAAAGATTGTATGCTTCATCGACGACAGCAGCCCATATGAGATGGCATGCCGAACATTATCAAGAAGAAGATGTGATGCGTCATTGTTCAGACTCAGAGGAGTGGAAGCAATTTGATAGAGCACATCCGTTATTTGCATCAGAGACGAGAAATGTTAGACTTGGGCTTTCTGCTGATGGGTTTCAACCATTTGGTGAAACAGGTAGACAATATTCTTCTTGGCCAATTATAGTGACTCCATATAATTTGCCCCCGTGGATGTGTTCAAAAGAACAGTACTTGTTTTTGTCTGTACTTGTGCCTGGACCAAAAAATCCAAAACAGAAGATAGACGTTTTCCTCCAACCGTTGGTTGCTGAGTTAAAAATGTTGTGGGAAGTTGGAGTGGAGACCTGGGATAATTCTTTGAAACAAAATTTTCATATGCGAGCTGCTTTGATGTGGACTATTAGTGACTTCCCTGCTTATTCAATGTTGTCTGGATGGAAAACTGCTGGTCATTTAGCTTGTCCTCATTGTGCTCATGATCATGATGCTTATAATCTTCACCATGGTGGAAAGACTACATGGTTTGATAATCATCGAAAGTTTCTACCCGCCAATCATCCATTTCGAAAGAATAAAAATTGGTTTACCAAGGGGAAGACAGTGACAGAATTTCCCCCACCAGTGCGAACGGGAGAAGAGGTATTGCAAGAAATTGAGTCACTTGGTTTGATGAAAATTACTGAGTTAGGAAGTGCTGAGCACAATGCTAAAGTCATCAAAGCATACAATTGTGGATGGAAAAAAAGAAGCATTTTTTGGGACTTGCCATATTGGAAAACATTGTCAATTAGACATAATCTTGATGTTATGCATGTTGAGAAAAATGTCTTTGAAAATATTTTCAACACTATCATGGCAATTGAAGGAAAAACCAAAGATAATTCGAAGGCAAGAGAGGATATTGCAATGATTTGTCGAAGACCCGAGTTAGCAAAAGATGAATCGACACAAAAGTATCCAAAAGCATGTTATAGCTTAGACAAAAAGGAAAAAGGAAAAGTGTGTGAATGGTTGAAAGATCTGAAATTTCCAGATGGATATGTGTCAAATATGGGGCGTTGCATCAACATGGCAAAATTCAAGTTATTTGGAATGAAAAGTCATGATTGCCACGTGTTTATGCAACGACTTCTTCCGATTGCTTTTCGGGAATTTCTTCCGAATAATGTTTGGGAGGCTGTGACAGAATTAAGCCTTTTCTTCAGAGATCTCACATCAGCTACTTTGAAGATAAGTGATATGCATAGACTACAAGAACAAATTCCGGTCATACTTTGCAAGCTAGAGCGCATATTTCCACCGGGATTGTTTGACTCAATGGAACATCTTTTAGTGCACTTACCATATGAAGCACTCATTGCAGGCCCTGTACAGTATCGTTGGATGTATCCTTTCGAAAGATATTTGCGCCACTTGAAGAATAATGTGAAAAATAAAGCTCATGTTGAAGGATCAATATGCAATGCCTTTTTGGTTGAAGAAGCTTCCACTTTTTGTTCACATTACTTTCAACAACATGTTCAGACAAAACATAGAAAAATTCCCAGAAATGATTCTACCGTAGGTGGGGAGAGTTTTGGGGTAAACATTTCTATATTTTCTCATCCCGGACGGTCACATGGGAGGGTTAGTACTCGTTATCTTGATGATCGGGAACATATGGCAGCTCACAACTATATCTTGTTTAATTGCCCAGAAGTTGCACCATATACTGAGTAAGTTTATTTATTCATATTCACATACTTATGTGTCCCCATTAATGAATGGCATGTTATATGATTATTATTATTATTTTTGTGCAATTAGGATTTTCATAAATCAACTGCGGGAGCACAATCCTCATATAACTAGTGTTGAAGTTGATCAATGCATAGAAAGTGAATTCGCCACGTGGTTTAAACGTTATGTAAGTTAACTTGTACTTTTCAAATTAATATAATATAACTTTTAACTATTCATTTTCGTATTCTAATAGTCACCACTAAATGTTTCAGGGTCAAAATCCATCACTTGTTCCGAATGAATATATTCGGGATCTTTCTTTTGGACCTCTTCGTTCGGTTAAATCGGTACCTATTTACTATGTGAATGGGTACAAATTTCATACCCGGGAATATGGGGCTGATAAGTCAACGTTCAACAGTGGAGTGTGTATCAAGGGATCGAATTATAGCGAGACATCTAATGATTACTTTGGAGTAATTGAAGAGATTTTGATTGTTGAGTATCCTCGTGTCCCAATTAAGAAAACGGTTTTGTTTAGATGTGAATGGTTCGATCCTACACTTAATGTTGGAACAAGAGTTCATCCACGTTATAACATAGTTGAGGTCAATAAAAGAAAGAGACTAAGTGTGTACGAGCCATTTATATTAGCAATGCAAGCAATGCAAGTTTACTTTTGTAAGTATCCAAGTCTTAAACGAGACAAGGTTGATTGGTTAGTTGTATGCAAAGTAAAGGCTCGGCCACTTGTTGAACTTCCCCAAACCCCGATATCACATCAAGAACCGTTCCAAGATGATATTCCTACACATCTAAATGATATTGGTACAAATGATATCCCTACACATTTAAATGATGAAAGTGGAGTTGTAGTGGATTTGGATGATGGTGACGAAACCCCGGAGGAAGAAATTGAATATGAATCCGAACAAGATGGATCTTCACGTACCGAAGATAGTAATAATTGTGATGAAGATGATTATTATAACGACTCATCCGATTAGTTATTTTAACTATCATGTACGTAAATCTTAATTTACTAAATTATAATTATAAATTCTATACGTATTTATTTATACATATTCAATATTGTTTTTTAATTATATTTGTGCAAAATATAAATACAGGCCAAGTAGACCAAAATTGGGGGTTGGAGACAAAATTAGGGTTGAGAAAGCTCTCTCTCTCAAAGCAACATGAGAAAACTTGCATCGATCAGTAATGTATGTCTCTCTCTCTCTCTCACACTCACTCTCTCTCTCTCTCTCTCTCTCTCAAAGCATATATATATATATATATATATATATGCTTTTGAAGTTGTGGGAGTTATAAGTGGGTGCATCTGTCTTTGCTATACATTTACTGATGCTTTCTTTGACGTTTTTGCAATGGAAGAGTATGGCTTCGTGATGTTTGTTATTTTAAAAAATAAAGACTTATATAATCTGTTTGTAGTATACATAGCTGTTGAATGTGGGGATTTTTTTTAAAGTATTTGAGATTTATGGCCTTGTTCTTTCAGTTGTTACTTTTTCTTTCAAAGTCTTAATACATTTTAATTCACAATGTAAGATTCACAATGTATCTGAACTTGTCTATAAACTATGGCAGCAATTGAACAGTCATTTCTGTTTTTCCAATATGCCCTTTCTTTCTCTTTTATTTCTTAATTAGTTAGTTGCTTATAAAATTTCAAAGCTTTAACTACCTTTAGACACTTTCAACATTTTACATATTTTTAATTCCTTGTGATAATACATCCTGAACTAAAGTTTATAAATAAGGCCCTCAAGATAACAATTATACTGGTCTATGTCCAACTGTTGCTTCACTTGCTTCAAATCTTACATTGTGAATCCAAAATGTTGGCCTATGCATACATTCAGTTAAATTCACAATGTAAGAAACGAGCTAGTTACACTGCCTCTGTATATTTAAGCTAAAGTACTAGTGGATGCCTAGTTTCTTAATTTGCTTGGACTGAATTCGTTATTATAATTTTGATGATGAATTTGGGTGCATTGTTATATAAATATTTACTTATTGCAGCTTATGAATGACCCAAAATCCCTTCAGGCTGCAAGTCGTGACGGTGGGGATATCGGTGGTAAGGGTGCGAGTCCAAAGAAACACAGCGGGGGTGCTAAGGTGAACTTTGAAATTAATACTTGGAATTTAAAATAATACTTTATCAATTTGTTATTTGATTGTAGATCATGTGATGTACTTGCAGATTGTGAATAAAAAGAAACGTCGTCGGAGTGAAAATGTTGGCAAAGAGGACGACTTATCTCCTAATAGTCAGGTCAGAAGTAAGGAGAAAGCCGGTCACACCGACCAAGTAAGCCTCTGTCCAAATTAAAGTTCACTTAAACATTGCAAGTTTTTTGTTAGATTATTATGTTTAACAGAAATTGAATCTTTGGAATAAGATATCCTTTAAGATATTCTTTAAAAAAATTACTTGTTCATGGTGATACATTTTTCACTTCAATTTTTAATTTCTTTTATCCTTTGTATTCCAGGCAAGAATCAAGAGATTTAGTAACCATGAAAACACATCCTCTGGACAGCCTTTTTCTTCTCAATATGGAAAGCGTGTTTTTAATGGAAAGAAGGTTCTTATTCAACCTGGACTAGCTCCATGTAAACATGTTCCTTCTCCAACTGGACAGCATGCTCACACTCAATCTGGACAGCTTGCTTGCATTCAATCTGCACAGTGCGCTTCTACTCAACCTGTTCCTATTGCACAGCCTGTTCGTACTCAATCTGCAAAACTTGTTCCTACTTGCTCGAATCAGAAAGCACAGTCTCATTCTGAACAGGGCACTGGACATGGTACTGGAGAGCGCTTGCCTGCTCAATCTCAGTCAATACTTAACTCCCCGGCACGATCAGGACAGAGCACACCAAACCAATCACATGCTCAATCACGCCGACACACACCTGACCACGCAACAACTCAATCACATCCAAGCACAGTCAATGTTTCTTATACAACTGTTACTACTGTTGGACGTGTTGGACGCTGGAATATTGGTTCTGAAAATAGAGATGGACTGATACGACTAGAAGTCGTTGATGGAACGTATGTTTCGAGTTTTTACTTAAAATATCTTCTTAAAATATCTACTTGTGCTTATATTGATGTATGTTAGTTTTGTTTTTTTTTAAAGATTGGAGCCTTCATATAAATGCTCTGCCAAGAACCGACAAATCATGTATGAGCAACTTGAGCCAACAGGATACAACTGGAAGGCAGTTTCAAAAGAAACTCAAGATTTTTATTTTGAAGAATTCAAGGTAATTACATTTCCTGTAATTTTACATGGGGCTGTTTATCCTTGCGTGCATGATTTTCTTTATAGAATTAGTACAAAAATGATCATATGTAGATTTAAAAAGGACTTTTCTTAAAGCTTTAAGTTCTCCGTTTAATTAAGTATCTCATCTTGTAATTTATCTTTTTTTTTAATTTTATTTCAGAAATATTTTGTGTGGAGGCAATCAGATGCTGTTATATATAAAGGTTGGCTCAAAAACGCAAGGCTGAAGTATTCTGAACTTGTTTCCAATGCTCGTTCTAGCTGGGAAAATCACAAAAAGCGAGATAATAGAATTGGCGAGAATGTCTATTTGAGTTGGGTTGAGTTTTGGAAAAGCTCAGATTTTCAAAAGAAATCGTTGATTCAGAAATCAAATCGTCGTAGCGGTGTTGATGGCCACCCGTCAACACATACGAGTGGTTCAGCTTCTCACAGGGTAGTTGCTGCTCGTTTGGTAAGCTTCTCACTACTTGTTAAAAATATAACAAAAATAGTATCTCTGTTTGCTTTGCTCTGTAATCCTCCTCCAAAAGCACAACAGAAACCTTAATTAATTGCGATACTCAAATGTAAAAACCTTTTTCTATTGGGAGTAAAATGCATTTGGGCCAATTCAATGGCAAGTGCTAAAAATTCGCCTTGAATGTGTATATGAGCTAATCTTTTTTTTTTGTTAATTTATTTAGGATAATTGAAGTTTCATATTTTTGTAGGAATTTTATTTGTAGTAGAATTCTTATTCAAAATAGTGGATTCGTGGTGAGATGACTAATAGGTGCATGCTGCATTAATAAGATTTTAATGCATCCATGAGTATATGAAATGCTGCTATGCAACACTGCGTGAATGTTAATACATATGGAGAAGTTTGTCTCATGTTTTTTCAGAGGTCAGGTTGGAAAATCTCAAGTTTTGGTTAGTGATGGTATTAAATTTTAGTCGAGTGTGATTTTTTGAATCCATATTAGATACACACAATGTAAAGGAGGTTAATTCTATTCATTTTATCTACATTTTTCCATAGATTTGTTTTATAACTTTCAGGGCTTTCATTTTATACTGCTATATGCAACTGCAGCATTGTGTGAGATTCTCATGCAGGTTATACTATTCAGTTGTGGTTTTATATGTTGTCATGTTTTAATCTGAATTTTCATTTTCGGGACCCCAATGTAAAGTTTGTCTTTTTTTTATAGAAAGTTCAGTTTAAGCGTGACCCCACTGCTGATGAGTTGTTTCGGAAGACGCACACTAGACGTGTGAAGAAAAAGAAGATTTTGGCTGGCGAGGATAATGAGATTGGAATGGATGACGAGGATGACAACGAGGACGACAACGAGGATGACAACGATGATGAAAATTATGAAGTTGTATGGATTGACAAAAAAAGCCAAAAAATATATGTAAGTATTTTTTACAAAATTCTAGTGCTAGTTGGTTGATTTATATTTTATTATTTGTAGGTAATTTGTATTTAATTGTAATTGAAGATGAATTTGGAACCTGTTATATATGTATAGGGATGGACATTAAAATTGTTTTAAAATTTTTGGTTATGTGGGTTTGGAAATCTGGTAGTTCTTTGAAGAAGTTGGGGCAATGAATCTGGTTTAGTAATTTCAGACCTAGGTGATGTGGTTTGTTTATGTACTTGTTCAAGTAGTAAATTCCTTGATGTTGGAATTCCACCCCTTTTTCGCCTGCCACAGATTGGGTTTCATTTTTGTTTTTTATGCTGCTAATGTTGGTTTTGATTGATGCTAATGTTGGTTTTGATTAATGAACAGGAAACTTTTGAGAAAATGGTTGAGCAGTTGGAGAAAAATGGGGAGCCTTATGATAGAAATGAAGTGTTTCTTGAGGCAGTTGGAGGGCTTGACAAAAAGAATAGAGTATATGGAGTTGGTTCGTCGCAAGGCCTGTTCTATCAGTCCAGGACTAGGCCTTCAATTTCATCATCCATTATCGCTGAAGAAAATGAACTGTTGAAGGAAGAATTAGTAGATGTGAAGCATCGGATGAAAGCAATGGAAGATCAAATAGCCAAGCTTATTGAGGCTACTTCAGTCCGAACCCCACATCTTCAGTCCCTTACAGATTTGGATGGTCAGTCCCCTACAAATTCGGATGCTTAAGATGATGATATGCCCCTCTGACTTGGAACTATATTATGTTAGTCACCATGATTGGAATGGTTTGCTACTTTGTAGACCTTGGAACAGATTTCCTACTTTTGGTTACTAGCTAAATGTAATATCTACTGAATTGTTAACTTTTGCCCTCTGAATTATATTATGTTAGTCAGATTGGAATGTAATATCTACTGAATTGTTAACTTTTGCCCCTCTGAACTATATTATGTCAGTCAGATTGGAATGTATGCTTTTGTTATTTGTACTACTGTTGTTACTATTTTTATAACAGAAGTTTTTGGTTAATTGGTTGCTAGAATTACTAACGGATATTTCATCACCATATAGTTGCTAATATATTTCTCCCTTGGTTCCATTGGGAGTCTGTTACAAAATTTAACAACGGAAATTATATTGGTATATGGTTACTAAAACATTTCCCACTTAATTCCGTTGGGAGTATGTTACAAAATTTAACGACGGATATTTCATTGGCTTATGGTTGCTAATACACATCCCAGTTGATTCCGTTGGGAGTTTGTTACAGAATTTAACGACGGCCATTTCATTAGCATATTGTTAATAATAATACCAACAGAATATCATCCGTTGTCAAGTTGGTTGTATCATGGTTGTTTCCAAAAACAAGAATCCGTTATAAGGTTGTTACTATTCCGTTGTTATGTTTAGTAACGAAAAATATATCCGTTGTTAGAGACATCCCAACAACGTTTACTGCGACGGACCATTTCGGTGGTTATTCCGTTACTAAGTTGTTTTACCAACGGATTTCTGTAACATGGTAACGGGATTTTCCGTTGTTAAAACAGAGTATTCTTGTAGTGGTTGTTGGGCGTGTTCAATTAGACTTATATTTAAATTCTGCTCGTGATTTCTTCACGAGTTTTAGTTTGGGTGTATTGTACCTGCATTCATACGCAAGGTAATTAATTTATTTTGCTTGCTTCAGTTTATGCATCCTTGGTATTGTTGGATGTTTTAAAACTTGTTGCTGGGAGTGTTTTGTTACACATTGAAGTTCCGCTCTTGACTAGCTCAGGAGTTTGAGTTTGGGTGTATTTTAATATGCAAGGTAATTATTTTGCTTGTTTCAGTATTTCAGAGTTTTGTTTCAACTTCAGTACTTTACAGTCTTAACTGTATTTTCTTAGATGACTTGTCTGAGTTGGCTCTGTACTTAAATTCATATGGGTTGCCTTTTCATGCATCATCTCAAACTTCTGTGAGATCCAAGTACTATAAGTTTACCCAATATGTAACAAGCTTCAAATTTACCAATACTAATTTAATATATATGTCGAAATTCCAGCAACTTAAAATCTGTAATTTTTGTTGTAAACATGCACACAGCCTATGAAGAATTATAATTCTTATCTAAATTAGAAGTTCTCAAAAACCGTCAAATCTTTAAAAGATTTTTCATAACTTTTGACATCTTTTAATTACTAAGATTATCAATCAAAAAATGTATATATATATATATATATAGAAGGATAGTTTGAAGCTTAGATCCACTGTACCCTAATTCTTTTTCAAGAAAGATTTACCCTACTTTCATAGTTCTACATCCGTCCAGACTAGAAATTTCCTAATACATGAAACAGTAAAATCTCTACATGTAAATACACATGGAATATTGTACTTTACAACTTAGCTTTGTAACTATTGTGGTTGCGTAAATAACCTCTAGCATGCACAATTGTTGAACAAGAAAAGTGTTGGGCTAATTAGCTTAGAAATAGTATATATTAGTGAATTATGTTTAGGCCTAATTGAACATAGTATGTGGTTAGGTCCTATGTACTCTATTCCTTTAATGGGCCTAGAAGCCCAAACATGTAAATAGATTATAGCTTACTCTCCAAGTAAAGGGAAAGAGGGATGAGGACCCACTTGGATCCCCTATAAATAGACTTGTACCTCCTTACTTGAAAGAGGATGCAAGTTTGTAGAAAAGAGAGTCGCCTATGTATTGTGAGATTAATTAATAAAATACACCTTTTGATCCTTGTTTGCTTGATTATCATTAATTATTCGACTCCCATAATATCTCACGATCATCATTTGGCGCTAGAAGGAGCTTTTCTGCTAAAGTTACATCACAAAAAATGGATATGGAAGATGAAGAACCAGTCGTTCGACGTCTCACAGAGGAGGAAATACGAACAGTCCACCGTGAGAAGCCGAAGCCACACGTGCAACACTCCAGCCACGTCGGCTGTTTTCTACACCGGAAAATGATGAAATACGAGAGGGATCCCAGAGACCCCCTGATACAGAACATAACACGGATAAGAAAACACGACGACCTGACACCAGCACTCGGGTCCCAACGGCTTCGAGGAAACAGGTGTTGACGAGCGACGCTCACCTTCACCTCGGGAGAGTGCAAAGACAGAACGCTGGAATGGAAATCGAGGAGGATACAGAGGACTTATACAGCTCGGACGATGAGCTCATACCCCTCGAGACTCAAAGAAAGTGGCTGGAGGAGAAGCTGGAAAAGAGAAAATAAATAAGATGCCTCCAGCTCGTATTACAGCAAACGTCATTGTCAGCCCACTCCGCTGAGTATCAATCTGAAGGTCATAACCCTGAAAATTACGACGATGAAATGAGCTACGAGGACGAAACAGAATCGAACAGGTCGCACCAGGCCCCCATAAGAGGAGGCAAACTAGGTCCCAGGATGATGCCTCATGGCAAAGTGGGTCAAGCGCATCCTACAGGTCGGAGGAGATCTCACAACAGCAAAATGACATCGAGATGTGTAAGAAATTCATCAGAAGTCAAGCGGGCTCCGATGTTCCAACTTAAAAATCAATAGGAATACTTACGACGAGAGGATGACATTATGCGGACACTCGGAAGTTGCCCGATGCCAGTTCTTCTCCACTTGCCCCCGAGGTCTATAGACTCGTGGGACTCGTTGAAGACTAAGTTTAGAGGCAGGTTCTCCAGCAATTACAAGGGCGAAAAGATCACAGCCTCGCTTATGACGGTAAGACAACGCTCCAACAAGTCCTTAAGAGGATTTTTAACCCGCTTCCGAGCTGAGGTCGCCGAAATTGCTAACCTCGTGGAAGAGCTCGCCATCAATTACCTCTCTGCGGGCATCGATAAACACCGACATAGCTCCCTGTTAGAAGAGTACTTTGAAAAGAGCCCATGATCTCTCCAATCTACTTTTCAGATTGTGGAACATAGAATGACACTGCAAGAGGCAGTTTGAAGCATACAATCTCCAAGACGACACTCCTAGAGGTGGGATAAAAATTCGAACTCCGGCTACAAATCTCCAAGGTCATACCATAAAAGAGACAACGACTCCTACTCGAGACCCCGAGACAAGAGGAGTCCTCGATCAGAGCGAGCTCCTCGCTCTGATAGATTGTAGAAGCCTCGAGAAAATCAGAAAAAGAACTCACAAAGCTGACAGTGGTCAAAGCAACAATTCTCGCCATCATAAAGTCAGAGCCTGGCTACCGACCCCCGAGGCCGATGAAGCCGGGCAGGCCCCCAAGCTCCAAATATTGTGACTATCGCGAGGATCATGGCCACACTACCGAGGCCTGTTTCCAAATCAGTTCACTCATTGAAGACAAGCTAAAACAAGGACAATTCGTCCATTATATTGACAACGATGCCAATGACCAGCGAAATCGCCAGCATGACCCTGATAGGGTCATTGATGTCATTATTGGGGGCCATGCCGCTGGAGGGTCCTCCAATAACGCTAAAAAATTATACGCCCGTGAGGTGTTTAGTGTTCACCCTAAACCACAAAAACAACAAAGGCTCAATCCCACGTCGGTCATCTCCTTCTCCGATGAGGACTATCCTCCTGGAATTGTTGAGCCCCATCAAGACGCCCTAGTAATTACGGCCAAAGTTGGAACCAACACTGTAAAAAAGATCCTTGTGGATAATGGTAGCGTGGTCGATATCCTATATCACAGTGCTTTCTCCAAAATGAACCTCGGAGAACGAAAATGGGAAAATATGAACATCCCCTTGTACGGGTTCACAAGGAAAGAAGTGAAGGTCATAGGAACTATTGACCTCCCCGTCCTCTTTGGTTCTCTCTCATGCCAGACCTGGAAGATGGTGAAAGTCCACATTATTAACGTCGTTTCAATCTTTAACGCCATATTGGGAAGAACGACTTTGACAACCTTAAAGGCAATCACCTCCATCCCACATTTGAAAATGAAATTCCAATGGACTTTGGCATCGAAGAGGTCATAGGTGACCAATCCTCGGCGAGACAATGTTATTTAACAATGGCTGTACCCAGGAAACAAACAAATTGAAGATATCTCCATGAACCAGGTCATGGATATGGACCCCCGAGACCTAATCGAGATCTCGGGTGAGTCGAACTGCATCCCGATGGAAGACATGGAGGAAATTGAAGTAATAACGGGCCCCTTAAAGGTCACTAAAATAGGGAAAGGCCTTGATGCCGATCTCCAGCAAAAGATAATCGAGCTCATCAGAGAATTCAAAGACATATTTGGGTGGGACCCGAAGGACATGCCGGGAATCCCCGAGGTTATAGCTCGCCATTCTCTCCACATCGACCCAAAATTCAGGCCAGTGTGCCAAAAGAAACATGTTTTTATCGAAGAAAAACGTAAAGCCATTGATGACGAGATCGATCGACTTTTCGAGGCAGGCTTCATCGAGCCTGTATAATTCCCAAAGTTGATCGTGAATGCGGTCTTGGTCAAGAAAAGAAATTGAAAATGGAGGATGTGTGTAGACTACTCCGACTTAAATAGAGCCTGCCCAAAGGACCTCTATCCACTTCCTAACATCGACCAAGTCATTGATGCCACTTCTGGCCATGAGCTCTTATCATTCATGTATGCCTTTTCTGGCTATAATCAAATTAAAATGGATACCAATGACTAGTAAAAAATGGAATTTATCACCCACAGAGGTGTCTTTACCTAAAAAAATATGCCTTTTGGACTCATTAATGCGGGTGCGACATTTCAACAAATGATGGATACCATATTCGCTTCACAGATCAGGAAAAATCTACAAGTATACGTCGATGATATGATCGCAAAATCAAAAAAGACAAAAGACCACGTTGCTGATCTCCGAGAAGCCTTTGAGAATGTAAGGTGACACCGAATGAGATTGAACTTGACAAAATGCTCTTTTGGCTTAACTTCGGGAAAGTTTCTTGGTTTTCTCCTTACTCAACGAGGTATCAAGGCGGACCCCAAACAAATCAAGGTAATCCTCGACATGAAGGATCCCACCTCGCTAAAGGAGGTACAGTCCCTCACAAGGTACATCGCAGCATTGAGAAGGTTCATTACTCAATCCTCAAAGAGGTGCATTCCGTTCTTTCAAGTAATAAAAGGGGCATCGAAACAATCAAAACTACTTTGGAATGAAGAATGTAAGAAGAGCCTCTCCGAGCTCAAAGCCTTTCTCACCTCACCCCCGATCCTAACAAGAGCATCGTCAGGCGAGCCATTAAGGGTATATCTCTCGGCCTGCGATCTTACTGTCGTGGCCGTCTTGGTCAAACATAACGAAGGGAAAGAAATCCATGTGTACTACATCAGTCACACTCTACGCGACGCGGAAACAAGGTATCCTTAAGTAGAAAAATTGGTTTACTCCCTCGTGGCCGCTAGTAGAAAATTAAGACACTATTTTCAAGGACAGGAAATACAAGTGATGACCAATCAACCTTTGAAAAGAATATTGCATAAACCCGACATGTCAGGTCGACTCGCAGAATAGACTATTGAGCTCAGTCATTTTCATATCGTGTAAAAGCCTAGGATAGCAATGAAAGCTCAAGTCCTATCCGATTTTGTGGTAGAGTGCCAATTCTCCGTGACAGACTCCTCAACAAACGAGGTGCCAAATGAGTCCACGAGACCATGGACACTCTACGTCGATGTATCCTCAACAGCAGATTCTAGCAGAGCGGGAATAATTCTCTTAAGTCCAGATGGTTTTCGTGTACAGCAAGCAGTGAGATTCGCTTTCCAAGCAACTAATAACGAGTCTGAGTACGAGGCCCTCTTCGCAGGGATTAAACTCGCCACAGAGCTCGAGGTAAAAACCATCGACATCTTCAGCGACTCTCAGCTCGTGGTTAAATAGGTCACCGGCGAGTTCAAAACTCACAACGAAAAAATGCAAGCTTATTTCAAAAAAGCAAAAGTGATCCTTGAGAATTTTACCTCGTGGACTATAACAAACATGGATAGAGCTGAGAATCAGTGGGCTGATGCTTTATCAAAGCTAGCCTCATCGTTATCCACCACATGCAACGAACCCATTTATGTTGAGGAATTACTAGCACCCACTATCAACGAGGTCGTGATGGGAGAAGTTTCGTCTCAACTAGATTGGCGAACTCCATACCTCGAGTACATACTGAATAACAAGTTACCTGAGTCCAAAAATGAAGCAAATATCCCTAATGTATAAAGCAAGGAATTATTGTGTGAAAGACGATAAACTTTATAGACGATCTATCGCTGAGCCACTACTTCGTTGCTTAGGTCCAAAGGAGGCAGACACCGCTATGATTTAAGTTCATATGGGAATATGTGGAGAACACATGGGTGGCAAAAACCTTTCTTTAAAAATCCTAAGGCAAGGTTTTTTCTGGCCAACACTCAAAAAAGATTGTGAAGAATATGTAAAAAAATGCACTCCATGTCAACTACATGCGAATGTCAGCCATCAGCCTACAACAGCTCTTAACCCTATGCTCGTGCCCTGTCCATTCTTCCAATGGGGTATCGACATAGTCGGACCTTTTCTGAAGTCAAAGAATCAAGCACAATATATTGTGGTCGCTATTGATTATGTTACGAAATGGGTGGAAGCCAAACCTCTGGCTAGAATAAGAGAGAAGGAGATGATAGAGTTCTTCATGGAATACATCGTGTTTCGCTTCGGGGTGCATAGGGTCGTGGTGACCGATAACGGGACACAGTTCGTAGGAGAAAAGTTTGAGAACACTCTCTTCGAGCTGAAAATCAGACACATCAAGTCATCCGTGCATACCCACAAGCGAACGGCTAGGTCGAGGTCACGAATAGAACCATCCTCCAAGGTATAAAAAAGAGAATAGAGGAGATCCCTCGTTGCTGGATTGACGAATTTCCCAACGTACTTTGGTCATATCGAACAACTCCGAGGACCTCTACAGGTGAAATGCCCTTCAGAATGACGTACGGTACGGAGGCTGTGCTTCCTGTGGAAATAAGCTTAGGATCACTTCGCATCGAGGTTTTTAACCCAGAAAGCTCGGCTGAAGGCCTACTCCTCGATAATATTCTAATAGAAGAAATACGGGACAATGCCGAAAAGGCGTCAGTGATCTACCAGAACAAGACAGCGAAGTACTTCGATCAAAAGATCAAAACAAGGAATTTACAGGTCAACGACCTCGTCCTTCGAGAATTAGCCTCATCGCAACCAACTTCAGTCGGGAAACTTACAGCCCCGTGGGAAGGCCCCTATAGAATCAAGAGGGTGGTCATTTTTGGAACCTACGAGTTGAAATGCCTCGATGGCGAGCTCATCAAAAATTCTTGGAATGGAATTCACCTTAGGAAATTCTATCAGTGAACTTTGCTGGTATTCTGTAATCGGGGGCAAGCCCCTATCCTTCATCTAAAAATTAGTCTAAGTGAAAAAGGGCTGATATGAGGTCCTCACTTAAATTCCATTTAAGTTATTAATAAAATTGCCTCTGATTTTTATTTCTCCATTACGAAATTCAATAGCTATGATAGTAACACGCATTATTTCCTTGCAAGTTAAAAACGTCATGGAAACAGTCTAAAAAAAAGAGAGAGAGACAACACGAGGCCCTCACTAAGACGTTCTTATATCACCAATAAAATTATACTCCATGTTTTTACTTCAAAAAGAAAATTGCCTTCATGCTTATTCATTATACCCTTTCCTTTGCTAATATAATGCAAACCAGATCACTTATATCAATTCAATACGAAAAGTCTCTATAAAAATAGCAGCACGCTACCTACCTACAAAAGAGCCTATATGAGGTTCTCACTTGGACATCACCAAACTCAACTAATTACTCGAAAAAGACGAGGGTATCCAGCCAAAGTGAGTAATATCCAAAATCAAAAATCAAATGATTACTCGAATAAATGTATTACTCATTTAAGACAAAAACCCTTAAATTAAGCTAAGTGAAATGAGAAAAGTTGAAAAAACATACCATCAAGTTCTCTCTCATAATTATAGGCATTGAAAAGTGAGAAAACAATAAAGAATCACAGACTCCATCTTGCATAGGAAAACCAAGAAAACCGAAAATCAGGGATAAAATAACCACGCTGAATTACTACGAACGAAAACCAAGATAGTGGAGAAATCAAAACTACGACGCCATAAATAAAACATAGGAAATCAAGACAAAATGAAGAACAAAATGCAGCCTAGACTAGCAATGGGAAAAACATATACCAAGCTATAAGCCAGGATAAAATCCCGTAGTTCAAATTAAAGCTCGCAAAACCCATTTAAGCCCGGAAGCTACAACAAGACATTCCAAAATGATATCAAAATAATAAAACAAAAAACCCAAGTCAAAAGATACAACTACTCAGGGCATCCCCTGGAAAATCCAATAAAATTTCAAACCAAAAGTTAACTTGCAGAATTCACAGGGCATATCCTGCTAAATAAGTTCGATAAATAATAATTAAAAGTTTTTCACAAACCAAACGAGGCATACCTCGCCTTCAATTATCTCCAGGAACTTCTCCATCGGCAACGGGTGGCATAGTCTTGGCTAGGTCGGCATAATAATCCTCGAAAGAGTGACCCGCGAGGTCAACCCCGATAGCCTTTAAACGATTATAGCAGTATCCGTACCCAACCCCAAGTGCCCTCTCCACATCGGTAACACCTTTTTCAACATCGACCTTCAAGGTAGCATTCTCGTCCATAAGCTCCTTCAATCTTTCTCGCTCACGACCTAAATCCTTCTCGAGGTCAACACATTTTCCCTACTCCGAGTCAACAACAGCCTTAGCCTTAGTCAGCTCCTCAGTCAAACTGGACACTTTCTCCTTCAAAACATGGGATTCCTCTCTTAACAAAGTCTTATCGAAAAAATTGTTCTTTGCGGCTTCGGTTTCCCGCTTCTCCACCTCAATAGCTCGCTTTTCAGCGTCAGCAACTCGACCCTTAATCTAGGACAACTCTTGATCAACCCGGTCATTTCTTCACAAATCAAAATCAGTTTTATAAGCATTAACAATGTGAGTCAAGTCGGACAAGAATTGCAAAAACAAAGACAAAATAACCATATAAACGGTACAAAAGTTTCTAATTTAGCTAAAAAAGCTAGTTGAATGAAATAAGACCTAGGAAAAAAAGATACCCGACCACCACACGTCAAGCACCGTTTCGCAATCTCGGTTCAAGACTTATCAACATAGGAACCCAAATCCTGGGGAAGATCAAACACCTAAAATACCTGCATAGGGGCATTTGGACCAGCCATCCAACGTTGATTCGGAGAAACTTCCACTCGAACAGAAGAAATAGGGTCGGTCAGTTGCAAGATAGGAGACATTTCAGTCACCTCATTAATAACGGGACCCTTGGCAACATTCTCACGACCCGAATCCTCATACCTCCTTAAAACATCGCGACGGGATGTCCCACTCTCACGTTCTCAGGAACGCTTCCTTTCGTGAAGGATCACGTCTTCAATAATCACGGGTCCACCTATCTCGTTCTCAACCCCAGTCCCAACAGTGACTTCAACACCACTAGGGTATACTGGCTTCAAAGCAACCCCCCTTGTCCTCGTGGATGAACTACCCCAATGGCCTTCGTCGCAGTGGACTGTTTGGCTAGTAACATCAAAGCTCGATCCATTCTTTCTTTCAAATCACTCGTAAAAGTCGCTTTCAAAGACTCACCTGCAACTACAAGAAATCAAAATGCAAAGTCAAGCTACCACACAAACATCAGTTAATCATAAAGATACAAAAAAACATATAAACATTACGATTATGCTCTTCTAAAAACTTAGTATTCTTCAACTGACGAAGATCATATAACGGGCTCCGGCCTTGAAACGAATCTAAGAACTCATTGTCATATTCCTTCAGGCTCGCCACCTTAAAAATGACATCCGGTGAAACCCTCCCACAAGGCTTAACAAACTCCTGGTCGGGCCCGTGGAAGTACATCCATTTCCCATGGTATCCAAAGTTTGAAGACTTCACGTCCACGAGTTTGGGACGACCCGACCTTTTATCAAAATAGATTTGACCACCAGAGTGCTTTATACCGTTAATTGAAAAAAACAAATGCAACAAAGGGATACGATCCAGTTCGGCACACTGAGCAATAAAACCACTCACCTAAGCAACCGAATTAGGTGTTTCCACAACCTAAAGCTTCGTATATCGCTAGATGAAAATGGTGCATAGGGAGATACAACCCGAACTCAAAATATATTAAAGGAATCCCGTGCATACCATACTCGGGCATTAACCAAACCGAGTCCTTGGGATCTGGTACAACACAACGCCATCCATTATCAAGATCGACCCACGAACGTAGAAAATCGCAATTGATAGGGCGGCTAGCATACGTACTCGTATAGGTTAAACTAGGCTTATCTGCAAACTCCTTCTTACCTTCATCTCTCGCTAATTGAACAACCTCTTCCCTCAAAGCTAAGGTTCTTGGACTTAAAGGTGTAGATTTTAGAAGAGTATTCACCTCAATATCGTCTAAAAACCCACTACACCATAAGTGGCCTATTGTAACTCCCGCGCGATGTTACAATAAGCCCTAAATCCGTTACAATAGGTCTATTGTAACACTAGGGGGCGTTACATTTACGGGCGTTACAACAGGTGCCTATTGTAACGCTTTTGCCCATCTATTGTGACACTAATAAAGCGATACATTATGTCGCTAACGTAACACTATAATCACCTACTGTAACGGATTTGTAATGTTAAATTTGAACTTACTTTGAGGGACAGAAAGTGGGACCCACTGACACGTGGCAGTTCTGAGGACCACCTGACACGTGGCATTGACACGTGGCACACGTGGGGCCCTACCTGACATGTGGCAATCTGGGTCCACCTGACACGTGGCATTGTGGGACCCACTGCCACGTGGCATGTGGGACCCACTGACACGTGGCATGTGGGACCCACTGACACGTGGCAATTGTGGGCCCACCTGACACGTGGGGCCCACCTGCCACGTGGCATAGGTGGGACCCACTACCACGTGGCATGTGGGACCCACTCTCTATTGTAACACTGTAAAATTTCTACTTTAACACTAAATAAGATTAAAATGTAACACTACAATAGACAAGTGTAACAGCAGATGGACATGAAAGTGTAACACTACAATAGGCAAATGTAACGCTAAAATGAAAAAAAATTGAAATAGCTGCTTTATATATGCAACATTCTCATTAATAACGAATACATGACCATTGCATGTCCAACCAACATTCAAAAACCAACATGTCTAAACCAACATTCAACCCAATTCTACCATTAAAATGCCTCCTTCGACCACCGAACTACTTCAACCACATTCAAGCCAAAATATACCACTTCTACTTCCTTCGACCACTCCAAACAACTTCACAAAACAAACTACGATAACAAAAAAGTTCTAAATAAATAGTAAAGTTCGACAGTTACTAAAGTACGATTAAAACAGATCATATTCAAGAAGTAGTGCCGCCCGTAGTGACAGGAGTGAAAGGACTGCCACTGTCATCCTCCTGATCAGTAGAAAAGGTAGCACAAATGTCTGGAACATTAAACTTCATATTAGGATTTGCCTCTCCGAGCATTTTGAAGAACCTAGCCATGTTCTCCTGAACTTTTCTATTAACCTTGGCATCCATTTCAGCTTCCAGATTTTGAGTGATCTTTGCAGTCAACTCCTCAACACAAGGTTCTGAAATTGGATTAACATGAGTAGTTTCTGTCATCGAAGCAACTGCTTTACCTTGCCTTCCCACCAACCAATCTGGTCTATTCTTTTTTCTGGGAAGCAACTCATCTGCATCTTCCCCGTTTTTCAACATGTCTTTGATGGCATCCTACAAGAGACAGTTTCATAAATTTTTGAGAGGTAAAATGAGTTCAAATTTAAATTTAATGATATGATATACTTATAATTCGTTTCTGAACTACATCCGTAGTTGACTTGTACTTGCGCCCTTCCTTGCGCTTACGACTTTTGAAATACACTTTAGCATTTGATGGGGAGGCATGATTTGGGTCTTTGTTTTTCTGGCATGTACCGGAAATAGCATGGATAAGGTGATAAGCATTAAACACTAAGAAGACGCAGCAGGTAGCAACAACAAAAATGATATCACATGGATTACCGTATGAAGAGAACACAACATACACTTGTCGAAAATTGTAACTGAGCTAAATGAGTAAGTAGTTAAATTAAATAAAATTTACTCTAAAAAGGTACTTTATTTTAATTTTACTAAATTACCGTTGTACATTAGGTAATTGATTTAAAATATGAATTATAAATTTATAAATCATAATTAATTTTTAAAAATGTTCATTAAAATTAAGAATTACTAAATTACCTTTTTACATGAGGTAATTGATTTAATTTTTCACCTTTTTTAACCAGTTTGTAAAATAATTATTCCAGATTTTATAAAGAAAATAATTTTCAAAAAACATGTTTTGATAAGTGGTATTAGAGAAAGAAGATCAAACTGCAATTAGCTCAAGAACATACTAATCACAAAACATGCATTAAACGTACTAATCACAGATAACTACACCAACAATTCACCAACGATAATCATCATACCAACTTGTTTTTAACTTGAGCAAGACTCTTCCGACCGAGAGTGTGTGTCTCGGCATTGGAATTACGATGGGCTATATTATCCTCTGCCAATAACTGTTACGAGAAAACTGTGTGTAGTATCAAATAATATCATTTGTACCAAATGAATGAATGAAAATACACAGGTCAACTTTTTTTATTACTTTATATATCATGTACGTCAGCTAGTAAAAGTACCTGAACTGCTTCATCTGACCAATACTTCAGTAAAATTTTAAAATCCTCAAGAGGAATTTGGTCCGACCTGTTTTGGATCCTTTCCTCATCATTGTCATATTTCTTGTAATGACGGCCTTTGACACAGGACTTGTGTGTTCGCCATAATGAATCAAGTGTCTTGTTTACCCACTGTTTCCCTTCTTCCGGAATAACATACCTATCCTATAATGTATCAAACATAAATTGCATCAGTTCATGCATACATATGAAAAAAAGAATGGGAAATTTTATTTTAGGAAATAGAGGTCACCCTAGTATACTCCACATTTTATTCTTCAATTCTTCAGGCACAACATGCCAATTAACATAAGTAAGCGACACGTGATCCTTAACTAGTGTCCCCAAGAAATTACTTAGCTCAGATGTAAGCTTCTTATCTCCAATTGGTTGACCACGTTTATTAAGATGAATGACTGGCTTTTCACCAGGACTCCTGCCATGAACTTTTAACATTTTTGTCCGTCTTCTATGTTTTTTAGGAGCTGTACAGGTATACAAAAATTACAAGAAGATGTAATGAACTGCATTAATATATTATTGCTAATAATCCACCTAATGTAGATTCAAGGCGTACAAATGCATATTACCTGCTTTAACTTTTTCATCTGCATTTGGTAAACTTGATTCAACAATATCCTCCTCTATCCTTGGATCAAGTTCAAGATTCTGCTTCTGACGTTCCCGCATTGCTATATAAGCAGCAACTGATCCACTTGGTACAGAATTTTCTCCCTGTTTTAACAGTTTACAACATGTTGGTTTTAAAAGTTTTACATGGATTCTAGAAGTGGGAACTTCCTTCTTAGTAGCAGTGGCAACTTTCTTTCCCATTTCCTCTAAACCATGCACCGCATCCTTACCATCTGAATCCGTACACTTTGCTTGCAAATGAGTTCTACGACCAGGTTTAGTCTTCCTTTCCTTGACAGGTTTAATTGTCTATAGTGTATATGAAGATAATATTAGCTTCACACAAAATAAAATTTCATATACTAAATCAAGAGCCAAGAAATGAAATTAATTAAAAAAGTCTTTATTATATAAATTAACATGTCATATGAGCGTAGTAAGCAGTTAATGTACTATTTTAAATTAATTAAAAATACTATTTTATGAATTAGTTAATGTCCTTTTATGTTTAATCACTGATTTTAAACAATACAAATATTTTCATTAAAATAAATATCACCTCCGATGAATCATCAGTATCATCTTCAATCTCATTTTCCACAATATATTCATCAGATTCCTCCCCATCTTTCTTTTTTATTTTACTTTCCTCGACTCTAGGTGGATTTGGATTACCAGCATATTTTCCTAACCCAAGTTCAAAAAACTTTTCATTGTTTTCTTGCACACGCTTAATTCTACCTAGCTCATACGGATTCACTGGTGGCAACTGCAAGACATCAAATCGGAAAAATTGCACTTGTTATATCAGAAAACGACAATAATTAATAGAAAAAGAGGGGTGAGGGGACAATATTAGTACCTCAACAAAAATTTGATTCTCTTTAGTTATTTTGCCTGCCTTAGTACTATTCTGTAACTCCAATTTCCTTTTCGCTATTCCTCTTGTAATCGCAGGTACTTGTCGTACCTCTTGCAACTGAGGTGACCTCGGAACCTTCTTACCTTGTTTTTGCTGTTGGAGTTGGTGTGCAGTAACAAATGTACGCTTCACTTGTTCATGGGCGGCAACTGTAACATAAATGTAACACTTAATCAAGCAACAAGGAGTGTACACACACACACACACATATATATATATATATATAACATAAATACCTTGAACTATATTCTTTCTCGGTTGTACCACTACGCTTGGCTGGAATTGAAGCAATGGCTCAATTTTTTTGTCAACAAAGTTGTCAACATAGAAAGCTATTTCTGCACCATTTTTGCAGCCATTTACAAGTTCCATAAAGTCTGTGTCATCTTTCACAAGCTTCCAATCTTTGTTTTCTTCGTTCCAGACATATACTCCTCCAATTTCTTCGTAATTGAGGTGATCCCTGACATATTCCATAAGCACCGTATATGAAATTGTATCGACATCCTTTTTGTGAACAAGTAAGGTCTTTCCACCAGAATATAAAGTGTTCCTGAACACCCCTTCGTAGAAAAATCTTATACTGACAAATTTATCTGGCATCCTACAAATATGAACATAAAACAATTAATACAAGGAGTACAAAAATGACTATAAAATGAGGTATGATGCAATACAATAACAAAAGACAATTACGTAAATTTACCCAAATGCAATAAAAGTTACATAAGACAGTAAAGTTAACAATAGGAGTTTGATTAACAAATAAACAAAACAAAATTAATGCAATAAATCATTACAACAGAAAAAATTAATGCAATCAACAGAAAATAATTTATTTACCTAGTAAAATTAATGCAATAAACAGGGAAAAAACATTTATCACATAGCAACTAAACAGGAGCCTTGAATAGGTCATTACAAACTTAGACAATTAACCATAATTCATACTAAACAGGAGTTTTTTTTTTTTACTTTAGTTGGTGACTTGGGAATTTGTCTTTTAGGGACATCATCCCTAAACCAACTAAATTCACCAACTTGATTTTCTATTTCACAACCAAGATTAATATGAGGTTTATCAGGAGTGCTGTGGTTGTATTCTTCTTCAGAACAATCGTTGTCTTCAGTGTCACACCAGTCCTTCGGTAAATTTTTAATAGCATAGTGCACAGCTTTTTCAACCGGATCTTCCATATAGAATACTTGCTGTACTTGTGAAGCAATGACATAAGGATCAGATTTGTGGCTTAACTTTTTAAAATTCACCCTAGTCATACCATAGAGATCTCTTTCTTCTTGGTACCAACAATACTTGAAAAGAACCACGTTAAGAACTCCCCAATAATCAATTTCAATAATATCTTCAATTGATCCATAGTAGTTGACATCCTCGATAATTGGGTTTTGGTCCTTAGAACTTTCAAAACTAGTGGTTTTAGCAGTCAAAAAAATGCCACTATTTTGAGTTGTGCATCGAGAATCTCTACCTTTGTGTGGAAACGATAACCATTTATCACATACCCACTATACCTCCTAGCTATTCGATTCGGACCCAATGCAAGCACCTGTAACTCACTCGAAATTGCGTCCCTTTTGGAAACCTGTTCTTGTAACCATTTCCAAAAGTCTTCATGGTGTGCCCGTTCCCTTTTGTATCTCTTTGAAGTTGTATCACCTTCCACTAAAGTTCGGTGATCCCTATGAAAAAATTAAGTTCAAACAGTGTGAGAAGTAAGGCATTTTCTAAATTTATATTATTTAATAAATAAATTAAGGACTAAAGAACTTACTCGATTAAAGTCTGAATTTCTTTATTACCACTGTTGAACAAAGTGTAGGTATGACATGCTTTCCAATCTGATTCTGTTAATTGAAAAACTTTGCCATCTTTATTCCTTCTTGTTCCAATATGATGCCGTACATTTTGGCCACTTCTTTCAAAATCAGTACTTAACTTTGCTTCTTCACCACCCAAAAATCTTGAACAGAATGTGACACACTCGTCTGCTAGGTAGGCTTCTGCAATTGAACCTTCTGGTGTGCTCCTATTACGAACATATGATTTCAGCTTGCCAAATATCGCTCAATAGGATACATACATCGGAGGTGCTCTGGTCTGCCGTATTCAACTTCCTTACATAAATGGATAGGCAGGTGCACCATGATGTCAAAGAAGGCAGGGTGGAATATAATATCAAATTCACAAAGTATATCAACGATTTCTTCTTGCAACCTCTTGATATCATCTAAATGAATAACCTTACTCTATAGACCTCTCAGAAATGAACGTAATCTAATCAACGATTTTGCCACCTCAGGTTTTAACGATTTCTTCATAGCAAATTGTAAAAAGTAGTGGAGGATAAAATGCGCGTCATGGCTTTTATACCCCACTATTTTTCTCCCGCTTGTGTTTACATAACGACTAATATTAGAAGCACAGCCATAAGGCAGTTTCATATTATTCAAAACCTTTAAAAAGACTTCTTTCTCCTTGTTTGTCATGTCAAAGATTGCTGCCATAATTTCATAATTCTTTCCATCAGCGCATTTGACCGGGTGAAGGGATTGTCGTATACCCATTTCTTGTAAATCGAAACGAGCACCTAAGTGATCTTTTGACATGCCACCAATATTAAGTAAAGTACCTAATATATTGTCGCATAGGTTCTTTTCTATGTGCATATAGCGTCAAGGTTATGTCGAATTGGATTATGCTTCCAATACGGCAAATCAACTAAATTGACTTCTTTTTAAAAGGGGAGTTACTCTTACATTTTCTCTTTCTCTTGTCCTTCACTTTTTTCCCAAATTGGTTTTCAAACCCAACCAACAAATGTTCAATCTCCATTCCCGTTAATGGTACCGGAATCTGCCTGATTTCAGTTTTCCCATTGAATCTTCTCTTGTCAAACCTCCATTTGTGTGATGGTTCAAGATACTTTCTATGATTCATATAGCACATTTTTCTGCTATGTTTTAAATAATCTGAGCAAGTATCGTAGTGACATACTGGACACGCTAGTCTACCCTTTGTGCTCCAACCTGACAACATAGCGTATCCTGGAAAATCACTAATGGTCCAAAGCACCTATGCCCGTAAGTTAAAATTATGACCAGTCAAGGCATCATAGGTTTTGATGCCAACATCCCATAATTCTTTCAAATCGGAAATTAAAGGCTACATATACACATCGATACTATTATTTGGAGAATCTGGCCCTGATATTAAAGTTGAAAGAATTAAATTTTCTTGCTTCATGCAAAGCCAGGGTGGGAGGTTGTAGTTTACTAGTAAAATCGGCCATGTACTATGACTTAAATTCATGGCACGATATGGATTAAATCCATCAGAAGCTACACCTAGTCTAACATTTCGAATTTCCGAAGAAAAATCAGGATACATGGCATCCATTGTCATCCAAGCTTCAACATCAGCTGGATGCCTTAGTTTCCCATCCTTTGCCCGTCCCGCTGCATGCCATGTCATGAGTTTGGAAAATTCTTTGCACATAAACATTCTTTGCAACCTCGGTTTTAGTGGAAAATAACGCATAACGTTTGCTAGCACTTTTCTAATCAACATCTCTGGATCGTTGTCAGCAGCGGATCCTTTCTTTTCTGCTACAACCCACCTCGAAACCCCACAATTATCACAGGCTTCTTTTTTTTTCATTTTCAGTCCAATATAACATGCAACTATTTGGGCATGCATGTATTTTCTGATAATGAAGGCCTAAGTCCTTGATTATGTTCTTCGCGGCATTAAAGGACAAAGGCAACTGGGCTTCTGGAAAGGCTTCTTTCAACAACACTAATAAATCCCCGAAGGCAGAATTGGTAATTCCATGAATACACTTTAATTGATAAAGTCTAATCAAAAAACTTAACCGAGAAAATTTCGTGCATCCTGGATATAGCGATTGTTTTCCCACTTTGACATGGTGCAGAAACCTTTTAGCTTCCGCATCTGGTTCATCGTTTACATTCTCCCACCTTTTGCCCGTACAATAAAACATCGCTTGTAAATTATCCCCAAAGCTAGTCCCCGTTTCGAAATCCCCAAGGTCAGTACTATCTTTTACTTTAACTTTATTCTGTGAAGTCTCACATATCCATTGGACATGTAATGGGGAAGGTCCTTTGTAAATTAGATGATCATAAATTACATCTTTACGATGCCAGTTTTGACCATTACAAGTCTTGCAGGGACAATTCATTTCAGCACCTGCCGCAAAAAGGGGAAACGCATTTTCCCAACCTAAGCAAAAAGTTTGATCATCAGCTAGTTTGATCGAATCCTCTAAGCAAAAAGTAATTCTAATGTTTAGGCCTATTAAATAATTCTAATGTCTAGGCCTGTTAGGTTATGTTAGGCCTGTTAATATAGTTTGTTAAGAGCAATCTTGAAAAAACTTAGCCTAAACGAATGCATACGAGTCCATGGGATACCCTGTTTGAAATATTGCAATTGTATTTTGCAGCTATTAGCAGTACATTTCAAACAGAGTACACCCTGGACACGTATGTATCCATCGCCAAGTGATAAACACCAAAACACTAGTTCTGACAGCAAGCACTGAAAACAGAGGAAACAACCAAACATTTATAAAAAAGTAATAAACAAAGTCACCAAAAGAAGCAACAAAATATAGATGAAGCCAAAAAACGTATATAATTGACACAAACAAACATACAATGAACCCTAGACGAAGCCCTAATTTAATAAAACAAAAGCCCCAAATTATAACACAAAAACCCTAATTTAATGAACCCTAGATGATGCAAAACATTTATACAAATTATAAATGAAACCAGAGGAAGCAACAAAACATTTATACAAAAGTAATAAACAAACAGTCACCAAAAGAAGCAACAAAACATAGATGAAGCCCAAAAACGTATATAATAGACACAAACAAACGTACAATGAACCCTAGATGAAGCCCTAATTTAATAAAACAAAAGCCCCAAATTATAACACAAAAACCCTAATTTATTGCCGACCCTAGATGATGCAAAACATTTATAAAAATTATAAATGAAACCAGAGGAAGAAACAAAACATTTATACAAAAGTAATAAACAAACAGTCACCAAAAGAAGCAACAAAACATTGATGAAGCCCAAAAACGTATATAATAGACACAAACAAACATACAATGAACCCTAGATGAAGCCCTAATTTAATAAAACAAAAGCCCCAAATTATAACACAAAAACCCTATTTTAATGAATCCTAGATGATGCAAAACAGAACGTAATTGACCTGAGTTTAGAAGAGAAGAGAAGAGGAGCTTGTGTTCTTCGATTCATGTTCTACGATTTGAGCCTGTGTTTAGTTCTGTTTCGATTTGAGAATAGAGCTTGTGTTTTGATTTGAGAAATAGATCTGTGTGTGTGTGGAGCTTGTGGACTTAGCATAATATTTAGATGAGTAGTAGTGGACTTGCAATAATGTAGGTTTTGGGAATTGGGGGGAAAGTTGCCGCCCATATAGATAGTAATTTTTACATAATTTACATAGTAATCAGTAAAAAAATGTTTATATAATTTAGATGGTAATTTTTTTTTATAATTTGGAATTATGCTAATTTGTAATTTTTTAGAATGTCAACACCACTAAACAAAGATTGAAGGTCAATCAGATAAAAAAAATATTAGTAATTTTAAAATATTTCAATTTTTAAATGTTAATTCGTTTAGGGTCAAATGTTTCGATACTTTGAAAAATATTTCGGGATGACCCAGCCATACGGGGGTTAAGATCCATCCTTTTTAACGTAATTGCCAAAATTTCGGGAAAAACTAAATTTGTTTCACCAAGTAATTTGACGGTCAACTACTGCTTTGATCGTAACCCCTAAACGGGGTTTGATCAGGGTTTGATGTTTCGATACTTTGAAAAATGTTTCGGGATGACCCAGCCATACGGGGGTCAAGATCCATCCTTTTTAACGTAATTACCAAATTTCGGGAAAAAATAAATATGTTTGACCAAGTAATTTGATGGTCAACTACTACTTTGACCGTAACCCCTAAACGGGGTTTGATCAGGGTTTGATGTTTCGATACTTTGAAAAATGTTTCGGGATGACCCAATCATACGGGGGTCAAGATCCATCCTTTTTAACATAATTGCCAAAATTTTGGAAAAAAATAAATTTGTGTGACCAAGTAATTTGACGGCCAACTACTGCTTTGACCGTAACCCCTAAACGGGGTTTGATCAGGGTTTGATGTTTCGATACTTTGAAAAATGTTTCGGGATGACCCAGCCATACGGAGGTCAAGATCCATCCTTTTTAACGTAATTGCCAAAATTTCGGGAAAAAATAAATTTGTTTGACCAAGTAATTTGACGGTCAACTACTGTTTTGACCGTAACCCCTAAATGGGGTTTGATCAGGGTTTGATGTTTCGATACTTTGAAAAATGTTTCGGGATGACCCAGCCATACGGGGGTCAAGATCCATCCTTTTTAATGTAATTGCCAAAATTTCGGGAAAAAATAAATTTGTTTGACCAAGTAATTAGACTGTCAACTACTACTTTGACCAAGTAATTTTTTATTTTTTACCCTACATTTTCCAAATCAGTTTTTAATTATATTTATTTGATTTGTTTTATCTTATTAATTTCCCAAAATGCTTGCTTTAGAAAATCAAAGTCGGGTCAGTATTTGGTTACAAACGGGTTATTAAGAATATTCCGGGTCGCCAAGAACGACCCGCGGGAAACTGGGCTTCCCCGATGTCGGTCGGCGTTCCGGCCACCGAAATTCTTGGTCCTCATCCAAAAACACACCAAAACTTACGGTTTCAAGCACTATTTCAACGTTTTTAACAATCATTAATCATCAAACAAGTAAAAACCAACTCAATACCAAGCCAAATCAAAAAAATCTCGCAAGTTCGACCAAACTCCGGTGACTCACGAATCACTCCAGAAAAATCTGATAAAATCACATGTTGTAAAACCTTATCCGATCTATCTAACCATACAATTGAAATTACGAAACAAGCTCACGATTAAAACTTCCGGCAATTCATGAAATTTTTCGACGAATAATGATTCGCGTGATTTGTGATTAAAACTTCCGACAATTCATGATTGTTAGCATAAGACTAACAATAAATCGGATTTTAAAAATAATTCATAACAGCCCAATCGTGATTTGTGCTCGGACAGACACACCAAGAGTTAAAACAAAGAGATATTGATTTGTGATTTTTCTTGTTTATGAGACCATAGCAGCCCGGCCTTGATATTAAACTCTAAATTGACTTCGAGAGGTTTAATTAAAACATTAAGCAGTTCAACTCATCATCCATTGTCTTCCAGTGGTAAGGATATCTGCCTTTCACTCAGGACACCCGTGTTCGATTCCAGGCATTGGAACTTTTTATTATGAGGACACTCGCCTGTCACATGATAGGTCTAACAAGGGTGCGTATGTCTTACGCGTGTAGTGGAGAGTGAGGAAAAATGCCGACAGCTTCATTTTAACACAGCCGAATTGTTTTGGAAGGTTTAATTAAAAGATTAAGCAAATGAACTCATCATCCACTGTCGTCCAGCGGCTAGGAGATCTGGATTTCACCCAGGAGACCCGGGTTCGATTCCCGGTAATGGAACTTTTTATTTTGCAATAATTATGAAGCACATCTGTAATTTTTGATGTGCCTATGTTTTCTATGAACCCGAAATGCACAGGTCCATGTTTGCTTCAGTACATAAATACTACATACTGGGTTTTTCATGGTTCGTTTTCAACCATGAAAACATTTTAATTCCTTTATATAATACATTTTTTAGAGAGATCCCATTCCTTTATATAATCTGTATTGCCAAAATGAGTAAAGACAGTTATATAACTTTAGAAGTAAAAAGAGTGAAAGTCAGCAATTCTACTTCACATTCATGGCAAACACTTACAAATTAACATACTAACTGTTAATAAACCAAAACAATTCAAACAAACAGAAAAATCAGATAATCAAACCTAGAATCCGGCAAGGTCTGTCCGGATTCCGGCCACATCTATTTCAACAAATAATTCACCAACGATAATCATTAAGAAAACCATTAACTAATACCAACAAACGATAACAATTCACCAACGATAATCATTAAGAAAACCATTAACTAGCTAATACCAACAAGTCACCAACGATAACCAACAATTCAGAAAACCATTAAGTTACATTACATTTGTTTCAAAAAACCATGGAATAAAAGTACTAAGAGTCATTCTATTTAGCAGAAGGAGAAACCCATGCATCAGCCCCAGCCTCTGCCCTTGCACCAGTTCCAGCCACCAGTCCAGAATTTCCCTAATCACGTTTCCTCTTGTGATGTCCCTCGTTCGCAACCTGCAATGACATCAGAGCATGATCAATAATATTATCCAGAATTAAATACACTATCAATACTATCAAAATCAGAATTGACATCCTCTTTAGCAACCACAAAACGATCATCCGTTTCCATGCTATTGAACCAATCCTCAGAGTCAAAAGCAGAATCAAGCTAAAATTCTGCATTTTCCAATCTCGAGCTTTCCACGTCACTATCAGAACTGTTAACTTTATCGCGGTACATACTAGTACCAGAATCCTCTTGAAACAACCTGAAAGGTTGAGGTTCCTCCCCTGCATCCAAAAAACACTCCTGTAACAGGTCACAGGCACCACTATGGACATCACAGTAGTATCCACAAATAGAAGCTCTCTCATATGTTACTAAAACCTTGGTCTTTCTATCGACAGCATAAGCATCAACCAAAATGTGCGTTTGGGGAGGATCCAAAACTCCCACTTCTATAAGCATCCGAGCCTCTACAATTGGCTCATTTCTAACCGCAGCTCTGTATGTAACCCTATCCATACCAACAAGCTTACCAACAGCTGATCCCAACAGACACAGACCTTTAACTGTCCAGTAGAGGAAAGGCACACGAGAGAATCGAACCCAAACCCTCATCTTCTCATTAACACTAATAACTGGAAAGTACTCATGCCAAGGTTTCACTTTAAAAACACAATTATCTATAGTCACTGGACTATTTCCCAGAAATTGATTAACACCATATGAATCCCTAAATCGAAAGACTATGAAATCCCCAAAATGACTAAACACATTAATCAGCCCTAAAGAACTAAAATTAAACAAAGCATGTTCTTTAATCACATCAAACTTAAAGCAGACAGCAGAATCTGGAATAGCATAGCAACAATTCACCCAATTCATAGCCGAATCGCAAAAAACCCACACTTGGTTCCACACATGTTACCCCATTAATCTTTCTAATAGCATCCTCCTCACAAGAAATATCTAACATATTAATAAGATTAGAAGAAACCTTTTGCAATCAAGTCGTTCACCGTGAAGCTGTTCACCATCGAGCCGTTCACCACGAGTAAGCTCTGCTTGCGCCTCCGCTACCCCACGATTAAGCACCGGTTCGGCTTCGGCTTCCGATTCCGCAACTAAAAATCTAGCTTCTAGAGCTTTGTTATGAGATATCATGATTTCAGAGATTAGAGGTTGAGTTTTCTTCGAAACCGAAATGGGAGGTTGAGTTTTTCTGTGAAAAAGGAAGAAAATGGAGTAAGGGTTTTTCTGTGTCGGAAAAGGTACAATATAAAGCCAATCCATCTCGGTAAATGACGCGTGTAGATGGGAGGTTATGTGACGCCCCTGGATCCGGGGTCATGGATCCGGGCCGTCAAGGTTCAATTTCCATTCATTAACAACATTTCTTGGATCCCTTTTTATATATATATATAATTAATACAAATTAATACTTTCATAAATGACCCCACACTAATATCATCACACACCAGTCATACGCTCATAGAACAACATCCACAATATTAAAAGTTTAGAGTTAAACAGTTATTACAACCCAGAATCATACTTAAGTACATTGTTGAATAATACTTCTACAGGAAGCATTTCAACAACCAAAAGTTTATTACAAACTTACACACTTAATTTACATAAGTCTACTAAGCCCCTTTCGCTTGTCACTACCTCGGGGATGGTCGCCAACACTCGCTCAAAAGGTCGCCTTTCCCTTACCCTCTTGCGGGGTGTAGTGCGTAGAATCGGCATGCCTAGCTGTTGTATAAAATAAATAGCAAGAATGAGCTAAAATAGCTCAGCAAGATAAATTCTATCGACTACCATCAAAGGAAATAGACCATTACACATATATATATATAGGTGGAAATTCATCATACTTATTAAGAAAGAAAAATCTTTATTTATTAAATACACCATCTATTCATCTTGATAGGAAAAGAAATTTAGGATAATATAATATGAGTTTCTCTTCTAAAATATTATAATAATCCATACTTCATTTTCTTATAATATTTCAAAATAATATATACTATTTGAATCAGATCTCTTAATAAAATCTTTCCATTTCCTTGTATATAACACTTATATAAAATCAGTTTCTCTTCATTCCATATAAATAATTCCATCACCTTATCTCATTTTCTAGGTTTCAGCATATAAATCTGAAAACCATTATCAACTCTTTCTTTTCAAAAACATTGGGGATATCTGCTGTCGCCTGATACGTTAGGACGATGATCAGTCGCCTAATCGTACCTGCTCTCTTTTTACTACCGGTAGAAGGAATGAAGATCATCCCTGGAGGAAGGCCACCTGCTAACATCCTCCCTTGGCATCTTCGTGCCGTAATAAAATAATAAATGCTGGACCGTGTCGCACACAGCCCTGACACAGCCACTTACGCAAGTCTGTTGCAATCCCCCTTTTTGTCAAATCATTTATCTACTCACATTTATCATTTCCATTTCCATTTCCATTTCCATTCACATTTCCATTCACATTTCCATTCACATTTATCATCACCTTTAAATCATATGTCATAATACTTTAATTATGACTCATACATATTTTCTATAATTATTAAAGTCAAATATGCCTTTAGAACATAAAGTATATTCGCTCTATCCATATTCATATCTATCTTTCTTTAATTCTCAAAATCAGGAAATAAATCCTTAGCAATATAGCATCGTAGAAAAACATATATATTCCAAGAAATCATTTAACTTCAAAAAAAATAAAATAGTTTTCTAAAGTAAGAGTAGAAGAAATCTTGCTCTTTTATACACACACACACACACACACACACACATATATATATATATATATATATATATATATATATATGTTGTTCCATCTACTTTTAAAAATAGTAGATAATAATCAAATAATACTTATTAAATCACAATATTTAAAAAGAATATCTTTAGGAAAATATTATAAATCATATAACCCTAGATAACAACTGATACCATTCTTTTATTTACTTTAGATAACAACTGCTACCATTCTCTCATATTCTCTTAATCATAAGGCATGTTCACTTCATGCATAATCATCTCTATACATATCCATCTCATACTCATATCCATATTCATATACATCTTCGTACTCATATCCATATCCATATTCATATACATCTTCGTATACCTTTCTTTTCAATATCAATACTCAAGGAAGACAATTTCTTCACAATATAGTAATAATAGCATCACATATATATATTTCATGAAATCAAGTTTCTTTGAAGATAAATAGTTTTCCAAGTAGGGATAGAAAAGATCTTGCCTCGATCTCGATGTCCTGAAGGTATGGCTCGTGGCTCTCCTGGAGTTTCTATAAACACGAAAAGGACCGTCGTTAGAATACCACATCTCTTACTCACCTCACTCTTGCATAACAATACCCTTGACACTTTAATATATGTTTCACATGTTATTCATAACCCAAGTGTTCCAAAACCCTAACCATTTTAGGTTAAATCAAGGTTTCGGTGCTTATTCACCATTTCCCTTAACAACCATACCCGACTGTAAAAATTCTCAGAAAATCTCAATTTCGAATTTTAATATAAGGTCAACTGGAAATGACTCTTTGACCACTCCACTACAATATCCCAAAATTTTATAATTTTTAAAAATGTTTAAGTATGGTATTCATAGCCTCTAATTTGATACAATTACATTTTCTCGGTTCTCGAACGTCTTTCACTAAAACTGACTTTTCTCCTAAACCGTTCATCAGATTTTAACGTACTTTATATCAAAACGATCTATGAACCAAGCTCTACCCTCTCATGATCAGTGGGTGCTCTGGACAGAAACCTACCGTACGAGTATGGGGACCAAAAACAGGGTATCTATTTGGTTTACCGAAAATCGGGCATTATAATGGCTATATTTTCATACTTTCCAAAATTCAACTCCTCCAAATCCATCATCCACCTTATACACCATCACCTACACCATGTGGTCATCTTACCAACCATGGTTACAAGCACATACTCCTTTCATATTAAATCAAAACACATATCCACAACTATATAATCAAGATTTCATGGTTTATATCACTTAACTTCTAAACTAAGCATAATCAACCATAAACTCATAATTCAAGTTAGGGTCTCAAGTAATATACCTTCCTTGTAGCTTCAACATCACTTAATAAACCTTGGGTACTCCTTAAACAACCTCAATATAGCTTGAATCAACTAAAGGAACCATGAAAACAAAGTTAACAATTCGGAGTTACTATTCATCAGCTGAAAGAACATGAAAAACGACCCCCTTACCTTGCTTTTCTGGAAAACTCTTGTGAAATACGACTTGTAGGTTATCTCATGGGCTTTCTAAAAAGCTATAGAACGCAAAATTTGGCTGAGAAACGAAGAAGTTATGCTCGTTTTACTGGGCTGTTCCTGTTTTGGCCGAATTGGAGAATGGAAGGGGAGAGATTTTCTCTTGATTTTTGATCTTATCTCACTCTAATCTTGTTGATATTTGTTAATCCTAGCTTGTCTTAGAAGCCTTGGAAGATATTTGTGATTAAAGGATTGCTAATGTACTAATTTACCCTTAAAAGTATTAGTGGAATGTGATGTCATGTTCATGATCTCATAATTCTCTTTTTATTGTTTTTCCTAAGTATTGTACTAACACTTTTGGTAATTAACAATGTGGTATGTATCCTTGTTATATTGCTAATCTTGGTTGCTTGGTTCCCCTAATCGTCTAATTGTGATTCGTCTCGAATATACCTCATTATCTCAGTGGTTCTGAAATCATTTAACAATCCAAATTCCTTTGATATTTCCTTAACTTAATAATCCCTTAATTTATACTAATTCCCTAACTCCTCAATATATAATTCTGTTAATATCTCCATGCTCCTTGACATCCAATAGAAACTCATTCGAAACCAAAATCCTCAAAAATCCATATTCAGGAATTTCTGAAATCTATCGTCATTTCGAGTCACTTATTTTTATAGTATATCCCTAATATGGTTTCTGTTTACTCATTTTCTGTTTCAAGTATTGAGTACTTACATACCATTTCTTTAAATCCTCAAAATTTACTATTCATGGGGTCACTGTAGCTTTGCTAAAATTAGGGTTATTACAGTCTTCCCCCCTTAAAAGGATTCCGTCCCGGAATCATGTTGGAAATGTCCATAGGTACCTTTTTCATCCACACCTTCTAATTCCACACTTCTTCCTTTATCTTTTTTCCCTTCATAATATCTCTATCTTGTTTGCGCAAAAAATACACCGACATAAACTTGCTTGTCATTCATCAACATGCCATTTAGCTTATCATTAGTAGTACTCTCACCATCCTTCCTTGAAAATCTCCTCCTGATATACCGTCATTCTATTTTGTCTCACCTCTCCTTCCTCTTTTGCCTAAGGGTATCGGCCACCACATTGGCCTTCCCTGAATGGTAGTGTATCTCACTATGGTTTGGCGATATTATGATCTCTATCATGACATAAAATATCAATACTTCAACATTTTTATATATCATCTTTGTAAAATTTTCCAGAAAATAAGCTCTAATAATATTCTTTAAAACAATTGTAAGAAAATATTACTTATAATATATATTTCCTGTTCGTACTTAAACAAGAACGTACTTCTCCTTTATCCTTGAAAAATATGTTTTCACACTTTCCCTCATACTCTTAATCTCCTTTCTATAGAATTCTCTGACCCTTAACAGATATTGATTTTCCTTATCTAGATTGTCAACCTACTTACACCATTCATTGACTTAGTCGATCCCTAACCAAACATTTACACTTAAATAGTTAAATTAGAGCGTACCTGCAATTTCCTCCGGATACCTTATCCCATATGTCTATTGTTCACTATACAATTTTTACATCTTGCTGATCCACCTTAGTTCTTTCATGATATACTATCTACTCCACCTCTGTAATTTCCCTTTATTATTCTCATCAAATCTTTACCTCAAGTTTTACTCATTCACACCTTTTTGATTAATCCTTTGGATACTTAACATCTTTAATCTCTCTATGCTACTTAGGGTATTAGTCACAATATTGGCCTTCCCCCAATAAAATTATTGCACCTCGAATCCTTCATTAATTATCCCCACTTCCTTTGTTTATCCTTATTCTAACTCTATCATCAAAATACACCTTACTCTCAATAGTAAATCTCAATTATACCTTAAAATTCCTCATATTCTTTTCTCTTACTAATCATCAAATATACCCATTTCTTCCCACGAAATTCCTTTTTCTCTTATATTGAAATGCTTCTAGCTCTAATCATTTCTTAACGAAATTCTCCTTGGAATCTCCAGTTTCCTTGTATAATCACATATACTCTAAACCTTGCTTCCATTATCTCATCCATTACTGATATCTTCTATATTCGAAACAATTTATAGAATTTAAGAAACTTTGATTTGAAACGAACCCAGAAACAAGCAAGGGTCCCACAACAATTTATACGATTAAGAGTTTTAATTAGCTCTTATTCGAAACAAAAGAATATTTGGGAAATCAATATGATGGAAGAACCCGTACGTCACACAAGTGAAGGCGTCCCCTCCGACTTTCTATCACACAAATAGATCGTCCTTGTGTATACATATGGGGTTGTTCCTCTTAGTTGGAGTAAGAATTATAAAGAAAAATTTTAATCACAATGATAAATACCATCTTCCAAAAATAATCTTAGGAAAATATTTTGACTAAATAGATAAAATAAAATTTTGAAACATATTCCAAAGGTACCAGAAAGTTTTGAAAAGATACCGGCCCTTTTTGAATAAGAGGTGATAGATCACCCTGGAATTACTCACCAGTGGAGGAAAATTTGAAACTCAATAATTTAGCAGGGCTTTAGGAAATTTGAAAGTAGTTACCGTTAATAGCCTCTGCCCAATTGAAAATCCCAATAATGGAAGGTTTTCCTCAAATACTATTTATATCTTAGACTGCGTATTTTCCAAAATTTCTTAAATTTGGCACTCACCATGTAGCCTCAACCTATCGTCTGCTATTCCCAATTATCTTCATTTACCTAGTCGTGACTTGGCTCGATACTCGTTGCCTTTATCCACAATAAAACACAACCTTCTGATTAATATACTTACGTAATATTGATCGTCTTGGCCTAACATTGCTCCGGTATCAAGAACCCTTCAAACTATACTTTATATTTGTATATTCTAACATATCCCGTATACTCACGAGATTCTCTAACGTACACTTCCCGATACATCAAATATTCCCTTTCTCATATCAATTCCGTGTGCCACATAAGCTTAACACTTTTGGCATAATAACCTTTTCATTTAATTCAATCTCGGAATGTCTCAGTCTGTCTTGGTCCTTAAGGTGTATCTTGGCTTTATCGACTAATCCTCAGTTTCACCATTTCATCTCCACAATCAATTGAAACCATCAGTGTCTGTTCACCAATCCACTTACAATATTTCTTCAAACTCCCTTAAACACAAGAAGACTTTAAATACCCTTAACTTTGGCTCACCAATCTCCTCTACCTATACTAAAACATAAACTTTTATTAGTAATACTCTATAAAATTATAATCACTACTTAGAATGAACACTTCGTTCGATAAACCCCCCTTGAACTCGATGTGAGTTCATATCTTATATCATTACATATATATCTATATGCGTATATTATTATCACTTTTGTTCCTGAGCAATATGACTCTAAGCTCTGATACCATCTGTGACGCCCCTGGATCCGGGGTCATGGATCCGGGCCGTCAAGGTTCAATTTCCATTCATTAACAACATTTCTTGGATCCCTTTTTATATATATATATAATTAATACAAATTAATACTTTCATAAATGACCCCACACTAATATCATCACACACCAGTCATACGCTCATAGAACAACATCCACAATATTAAAAGTTTAGAGTTAAACAGTTATTACAACCCAGAATCATACTTAAGTACATTGTTGAATAATACTTCTACAGGAAGCATTTCAACAACCAAAAGTTTATTACAAACTTACACACTTAATTTACATAAGTCTACTAAGCCCCTTTCGCTTGTCACTACCTCGGGGATGGTCGCCAGCACTCGCTCAAAAGGTCGCCTTTCCCTTACCCTCTTGCGGGGTGTAGTGCGTAGAATCGGCATGCCTAGCTGTTGTATAAAATAAATAGCAAGAATGAGCTAAAATAGCTCAGCAAGATAAATTCTATCGACTACCATCAAAGGAAATAGACCATTACACATATATATATAGGTGGAAATTCATCATACTTATTAAGAAAGAAAAATCTTTATTTATTAAATACACCATCTATTCATCTTGATAGGAAAAGAAATTTAGGATAATATAATATGAGTTTCTCTTCTAAAATATTATAATAATCCATACTTCATTTTCTTATAATATTTCAAAATAATATATACTATTTGAATCAGATCTCTTAATAAAATCTTTCCATTTCCTTGTATATAACACTTATATAAAATCAGTTTCTCTTCATTCCATATAAATAATTCCATCACCTTATCTCATTTTCTAGGTTTCAGCATATAAATCTGAAAACCATTATCAACTCTTTCTTTTCAAAAACATTGGGGATATCTGCTGTCGCCTGATACGTTAGGACGATGATCAGTCGCCTAATCGTACCTGCTCTCTTTTTACTACCGGTAGAAGGAATGAAGATCATCCCTGGAGGAAGGCCACCTGCTAACATCCTCCCTTGGCATCTTCGTGCCGTAATAAAATAATAAATGCTGGACCGTGTCGCACACAGCCCTGACACAGCCACTTACGCAAGTCTGTTGCAATCCCCCTTTTTGTCAAATCATTTATCTACTCACATTTATCATTTCCATTTCCATTTCCATTTCCATTCACATTTCCATTCACATTTCCATTCACATTTATCATCACCTTTAAATCATATGTCATAATACTTTAATTATGACTCATACATCTTTTCTATAATTATTAAAGTCAAATATGCCTTTAGAACATAAAGTATATTCGCTCTATCCATATTCATATCTATCTTTCTTTAATTCTCAAAATCAGGAAATAAATCCTTAGCAATATAGCATCGTAGAAAAACATATATATTCCAAGAAATCATTTAACTTTAAAAAAAATAAAATAGTTTTCTAAAGTAAGAGTAGAAGAAATCTTGCTCTTTTATATACACACACACACACACACACACACACACACACATATATATATATATATATATATATATATATATATATATGAATAGTAGATAATAATCAAATAATACTTATTAAATCACAATATTTAAAAAGAATATCTTTAGGAAAATATTATAAATCATATAACCCTAGATAACAACTGATACCATTCTTTTATTTACTTTAGATAACAACTGCTACCATTCTCTCATATTCTCTTAATCATAAGGCATGTTCACTTCATGCATAATCATCTCTATACATATCCATCTCATACTCATATCCATATTCATATACATCTTCGTACTCATATCCATATCCATATTCATATACATCTTCGTATACCTTTCTTTTCAATATCAATACTCAAGGAAGACAATTTCTTCACAATATAGTAATAATAGCATCACATATATATATTCCATGAAATCAAGTTTCTTTGAAGATAAATAGTTTTCCAAGTAGGGATAGAAAAGATCTTGCCTCGATCTCGATGTCCTGAAGGTATGGCTCGTGGCTCTCCTGGAGTTTCTATAAACACGAAAAGGACCGTCGTTAGAATACCACATCTCTTACTCACCTCACTCTTGCATAACAATACCCTTGACACTTTAATATATGTTTCACATGTTATTCATAACCCAAGTGTTCCAAAACCCTAACCATTTTAGGTTAAATCAAGGTTTCGGTGCTTATTCACCATTTCCCTTAACAACCATACCCGACTGTAAAAATTCTCAGAAAATCTCAATTTCGAATTTTAATATAAGGTCAACTGGAAATGACTCTTTGACCACTCCACTACAATATCCCAAAATTTTATAATTTTTAAAAATGTTTAAGTATGGTATTCATAGCCTCTAATTTGATACAATTACATTTTCTCGGTTCTCGAACGTCTTTCACTAAAACTGACTTTTCTCCTAAACCGTTCATCAGATTTTAACGTACTTTATATCAAAACGATCTATGAACCAAGCTCTACCCTCTCATGATCAGTGGGTGCTCTGGACAGAAACCTACCGTACGAGTATGGGGACCAAAAACAGGGTATCTATTTGGTTTACCGAAAATCGGGCATTATAATGGCTATATTTTCATACTTTCCAAAATTCAACTCCTCCAAATCCATCATCCACCTTATACACCATCACCTACACCATGTGGTCATCTTACCAACCATGGTTACAAGCACATACTCCTTTCATATTAAATCAAAACACATATCCACAACTATATAATCAAGATTTCATGGTTTATATCACTTAACTTCTAAACTAAGCATAATCAACCATAAACTCATAATTCAAGTTAGGGTCTCAAGTAATATACCTTCCTTGTAGCTTCAACATCACTTAATAAACCTTGGGTACTCCTTAAACAACCTCAATATAGCTTGAATCAACTAAAGGAACCATGAAAACAAAGTTAACAATTCGGAGTTACTATTCATCAGCTGAAAGAACATGAAAAACGACCCCCTTACCTTGCTTTTCTGGAAAACTCTTGTGAAATACGACTTGTAGGTTTTCTCATGGGCTTTCTAAAAAGCTATAGAACGCAAAATTTGGCTGAGAAACGAAGAAGTTATGCTCGTTTTACTGGGCTGTTCCTGTTTTGGCCGAATTGGAGAATGGAAGGGGAGAGATTTTCTCTTGATTTTTGATCTTATCTCACTCTAATCTTGTTGATATTTGTTAATCCTAGCTTGTCTTAGAAGCCTTGGAAGATATTTGTGATTAAAGGATTGCTAATGTACTAATTTACCCTTAAAAGTATTAGTGGAATGTGATGTCATGTTCATGATCTCATAATTCTCTTTTTATTGTTTTTCCTAAGTATTGTACTAACACTTTTGGTAATTAACAATGTGGTATGTATCCTTGTTATATTGCTAATCTTGGTTGCTTGGTTCCCCTAATCGTCTAATTGTGATTCGTCTCGAATATACCTCATTATCTCAGTGGTTCTGAAATCATTTAACAATCCAAATTCCTTTGATATTTCCTTAACTTAATAATCCCTTAATTTATACTAATTCCCTAACTCCTCAATATATAATTCTGTTAATATCTCCATGCTCCTTGACATCCAATAGAAACTCATTCGAAACCAAAATCCTCAAAAATCCATATTCAGGAATTTCTGAAATCTATCGTCATTTCGAGTCACTTATTTTTATAGTATATCCCTAATATGGTTTCTGTTTACTCATTTTCTGTTTCAAGTATTGAGTACTTACATACCATTTCTTTAAATCCTCAAAATTTACTATTCATGGGGTCACTGTAGCTTTGCTAAAATTAGGGTTATTACAGGTTATGTTTTGGGGAAGATGAACCGTTCGACTGTGTGTAGTGTTGAACATGAAAGAACAGCTTGTGGGTCTGAATAAATCTGTATATGAAGAATATATAAATATTAAAATAAAAATTTGAAATAATGAAAAATTTAAAAATTACATATCTAAATATAAATAATAATAATTTAAAATTAGTAATATATTATATTTTATCATTTAGTGAAAAAATTATTTTAAAATATATTTTACTATTATTTTTAATGATGTATACACTTTAATACTTATAAAAATATTATTTAATAATAATTAAAAGATTAGTAAAAAAATTATCAAGCAAAAAAAAAAGATTTAGTAAAAAAATCTTAAATGTAACAGTACAGATGTTCTGTAACACTAGCATTACCAAATGTAACATTTGTTGTGGGGTCCATCTGCTGGTACTGCTGGTGGGGCCCACAATAAGTTGAAAAATGAAAAAATATAAAAAAATAACTAATGTAACACTTATTGTGGTGTTATATGTATGCAACACCGTAACCCTTACTGTAACACTAATTCTGGACTAATGTAACACTAGTTGAGAGGTGTTACAACAGGTCAAAATTTACTACCTATTGTAACACTATTTCACGTAACGCTTTCAAAAAGCATGACGTTAGCCCACTTATGGCGTACTGACCCCAAAGATTGAGTGGACATTGTGTCCGGAAGCTCAAGATGGTCTAAGTCAAACGAATCGAAAGACTTTTCCTTAACTGGACATTTACCGAAATTTCTAGAAAGGATAGTACGGGAAGAGGATGAAGAAAATGAAAGCGACATAGTAACTAAAAACCCACTAAGAGAAACAATCCCTCGACAAGTCACGGCAGGAATAGCGACGGCGATTCGACAGTCATAAAAAGAAGAAAAGGGAAAGAAAGAATAAATAAAAACCCTTACCTCTTGAAACGGGAGAAAATACTTCTAAAAGCCTTTTGGATGCAAGTTTTGAAATTCGAACCGTCACCTCCAAATAAACTGCACATAAACTGAAAAACAGAGATATATATAGACAAAACCCCCACGCGTAAAAAGAAAATATATAAAAATATATATAACAATAAATAAATAAATTTCCAGCTATACAAAGTAAATCTAAAGATATTGCCAAAAACTAGGGGAGACAAATGTTGGGCCACGGTAATTAGTTAGAAATATTATATATTAGTGAATTGTGTTTAGGCCTAATTGAACTTAGTACGTAGTTAGGCTCATATGTACTCTATTCCCTTAATGGGCCTAGAAGGCCAAACATGTAAATAGATTATAGTTTACTCTCCAAGTAAAGGGAGAGAGGGAGGAGGACCCACTTGATCCCCTATAAATAGACTTGTACCTCTTTACTTAAAAGATGATGCAACTTTGTAGAAAAGAGAGTCTCCTATTTATTGTGAGATTAATTAATAAAATATACCTTTTGATCCTTGTTTGATTATCATTATTTATTCGACTCCCATAATATCTCACTATCATCAAAAAGCTTACCGGTACTTTCAGTGGTTGCAGGTTTTCCTCATGTACCTTTGGAAAATCAGCAACAACGACGGATTCATAGTTGACAGAAATGGATCTTATCCATCCTGTGAGAATTCTGTAAGGTACTTCCTTACATAGAGACCTATGCTTCCATCTATGGGTTTTAAACGTAGTGTTTCAATCATATCTATGTTCTATTCATAATTGTAAAAAAATCTGTTTATTCACTGCTATTGGTTGCTTGAAAATTGTTAGAGCTTACTTTGTTAAACTTCCTTTAGGACTAGCTAGTCCCAAGAGTTTGAAGCTAGCTTTCACACATTTAGGGGCTTTTTTTTGTGCCGATTTGATTTCGACTGTAATCTAAATTTAAATCCAACTTGAATTTTTTAAGTTGGTACATGAAATTTAAGTAAAGCTAAAAAGATCCGAACTTCTAAAAGATCCAAGTATATATGTATATTCAGTGCGTCGGTCCAAGTTGTATTGTTGCTTTCAAGGTTAAGCAAAATGCAAGCCTATTTTTGACTACTATACACTGAATCATTTACAGATGCATTCGTAGTATCATAGGAAATCACAAGATTTACTTGAGGCTTATGAAAATATTGCAATTATATATATTAAACCCAGTCTTGGATCACAAAAGTTCAGATTTTAAAAAATTATGGATAAAGTCTAAATAAAAATCCAATTTCAAAATATAAAAACAAAATCTAAAATAATTAAATTTACTTTTACAGAATCCAAAAAATTTAATATTTCAAAAATAATAAAAAAATTCTAGCATGGTGCTACCTTTAAAAAAATTCATGAAATATTTTTTAAATGAAGTTATCTATCTATAAAATCCTATTTACATTATAATAAAAATGTGTTTGGACCATTTGTATGGACCATTTATGTAATAAGTTTACAATATGGTATACATTTAATTGTGGGCTGGATAATCCATCAAATTTTAAGAAGTCCACAACTCATCTGCTTAACTAAAAGAATCTAGATTGTTCTAGAATATTAGTAAATAACACGTGCATGTGTAAACAGGTTGTGATAAAATGTTGAGATTGTTTACTCTAACATAACAAAGGATAAAGGAATATTTGTCTCAACAAAAAAGGGGTCATTTGTTTAGCTAGCCTCAAACACCCAATTTTGTTCCCCTCCAAACACAGCGGCAACTCCACTCAGTAGATACAGTCCCAGAGCTCTAATAATTGCTAGCATCGCTTATCGAGATTTAAAGGTAACATTTTACTCTTTTTAATCTGAAGTAATGCCTTTAGTTATCTGTCTTGTACCAATTTAGAGATATTATTTTTGATTGAAATTTCTTGAATTATGGCTTTGCCGTTTATGCATTCCATTCGGTCATGATAGTATTACTTTCAAATTTTGAAGAACTTGTATGGATTTGTTTTAAATACATGTGTGTATGTATGGAGTCCGAGCTAGAAATTGTAAGTCAATGGGATAAATTGTTTTTCAATCACTTATTTGGTATTGGTTAATGGTGTAACAATAATTTTGATATATATTACATCAAAAAAAAAGTTTTGGATTTATATTTATTAATAAAATTATAGAAGTTCATAGATATAAACGAGTTCTTGATTTGTGTATTTAAGCCGTGTTCATTCATGATTATGAAAGAATATTCTGGATTTTTTAAAATTCAAGTTTATTCAGTTTAGATTTTAAATAATCCATCAATATACAAAAGGTGTTTAATCAAACTTTTTAAAAAAATTAAAATTATAAGGTATTTATTCAAGATTTTAAAATCAGCTTGTATTCAATCAAGATTTATTCAATGGTATTCAGAAAGTCATGGACTTTTTAGTTTTATATAAATTGATGAATTTTTATAAATTTGTTAGTAATTTTATATTTTAGAAATTTGAAATTCTATATGATTTCAAGAATTTTACTAAAATAAGCAAGATTTTATATGAATTTTATATTTCACATTAAACTCCACTAATTTCACTTAGAATTTTTTTCAAGAAACCAAAAAGGCACACTTTAAATTAACAACAATATTTAAAATTTTACATAATCAGCTAAAATTTTTCTTTAAATACACATGTAAATTATATTTAAACATTAATCAATATCTTTTCATCCCCCACACACCCCGTCCCTAGTCTGTATATGTTATGGTCATTCATGAGCAAATGTCGTGTGTTATTGAGTTTAAAGTAGATTTTCTCCTAGGAATAGGCCCTGAATGTTGCTCTGGTTGTCTTTTCACAGCTGTTGTTTTCGTGAGCTAATTAGGATAATATTGAAACATAATGGCATGCTCAAAGTACGATTTTCCTGAGGAGATGACTATGGAAATACTTAAGAGGGTTCCAGTGAAGTCATTGCTGCGGTGCAAGTCTGTTTGCAAGTCGTGGCTATCTGTTATCTCCGACCCAGAATTTATTAAAACTCATTCTTGCTACCAACAGATTTTGACCAAAAAGGAACCTTCACTATTGATGATTGCAAATTCAGAATTTTATGCATTACCTCCACTAGTCTCTCCCGACTTTAAGTGTTACCTGTATGAGCCACACCGCTTCACAGTTGTTGGTTCCTGTAATGGTATTATTTGTCTGGTATACGATATAAACTGTTACCTCTGGAACCCAGTAACCAAGAAGTGCAAGGAAGTTCCGCAATTTCCTCGTAGTCAAAAGGCTTTCGTGCATGATCAACATGCAGGTAATCTAGCCTTTTATTTTGATACTATCTCCAGTGACTACATGGTTCTTCGGCTTTTTTGCCAACAAACAACTACTGGTGAGTTACCAGTTTTGCAGCTATATTCGACAAATACTGATTCTTGGAAAGAGATTTACGTTCATGACACATCCCCAACAAAAGTTATGTCTTACCCATATCTAAAACTTGGTCCCGTTATAAATGGAGCGATATACATGGGTCGTAAGGAGTATGTAGTTTCGTTTGATTTGCACACCGAGGTGGTTACGGTGGTCCCAACCCCTAGTTCCATGGTAAGATACTCGGATATTTTGGATTTTGAAGGTTCTGCTGCTGTCTTCTTTGGATCCAGATGTAAAGGATCAGAAATTAGTCTATGGACATTAGATAATGTTCAAGGCAAGGTCTCTTGGACTAAGAAGTTTAATATTGTTCAAGATAACATGGGTTGGATATATTCTTGTTTGGGTTGTGGACTGCTTTATGGAAGAACAAGAGGAGATATTGCTGTGTTTTTCATGTATGACTATAGAAAGAAAGACTTCAAGTATATACCACTTTCGGATTCGAGACTGAAAACATTCCTTACGTACACAGAGACACTTGCTTCAGTCGAAGGGCTAAATCATGAATTATATGAGTTCAGGAAAACTGTTTCCTTGATATAGTTGGATGTTTCAAAATTTGTTATTAGGGGTGTTCTGTTAGACATATATTAAAGTTTTTGCTCTATGATTGGTTCAGGAGTTTTTATTTTGGTTTGTTGTATCTGCATTCTCATATGCAAATTAGTTTATTTGCTTGTTTCACTTTATGTGTTATTGTTACAGTTAAATGTTCCAAAACTTGCTGTTGGGTATGTTCTCTTAGACATAAATTGAAGTTTCTCTCTTTGATTAGTTCAGGAGTTTTATTTTGGGTGTATTATAACCTGCATTCTCATATGCAAGGTCTTGTTTCACTTTTTGTGTCTTCGCTATAGTTGGATGTTTTAAAACTTTTTGTTGGGGTTGTTCTGTTTGACATATATTGAAGGAGTTATGTTTTGGTGTATTCTAATTTCTACCTACATAGAAGGGCGGACTCACATATGGTCTCGGGTGGGCCATAGCCAGTAGAAATATACAAATTTTTACCTTTAATACATAAATTTTTACTTCTTCAAAAATTACTCTTTGGTAATGTCTGTTAAATATTTTAACAGTTTAGTCCAGTTGAAAATTTTCAAAAATCATATATGGTTTCATACTGTTCCAGTTTTGCATTTGGAGATTCCCAACAGGATTCTTTATTCATTAAGGCCACTATTCATAAAAAGAAGTTAGCGCTTCAGAAGTTCTATTGGATTTAATATTAATTACATATAAATAAATTGTGGGTGCACTAGCTACTACAAATTTGAACTTGCATAGCGTTTTTTTTACACCTTGCATAGTGCTTTTAAACGCTATCACTATAAGAAAATTGCGATCATACAACACCTTTCACACAACGATTAAACAAATACCCGTTGTCCCGAAAAAACAAACAATGGTGAATGTTTTGTCCTCGTAAAAGTATTGTCGGAGTCTTTCTATGACAACTGTGTTTGCTGTTATTTGAAAGCATTGTCTAAGCGGTATGCTCTGATAAAATCAGACAACTGTTCTATTTGAATATGTTGTGTGGAACCTTTTAATACAAGTGTGTAGTACCGTTGTATGTAGACAAATTCATATTATCTTCAGACAACGTTTTTAGACAAAGCCGTAGTGTAAGTTAGACAACTGTTTATTGGAAGTGTTGTTGTATGGAACATCAGACAATGTGTTTTAAATACCGTTGTCAGAAGGAAAGTTGATAGACAATGGTTATTAGCATTGTGAGATAAATGGGTTTCATACAACCGAGCAGAATACCGTTGTTTGAACATCCTATTTAGAAGACGGTTATAAACATTGCTAGAATAACTGTTATCTATTTAGTAAGGATAGAAGAAAAATGACATGTACATATTACATCCTAACACAAACCAAACCAATAATCAGCCAATTCCAAAAGATTTGCAAACTAAAAATCAACCAACCAAGAGACTAGCAAACCAAAAATACTCAACCAAATTTGGCAAACCAAATACTTCCGTAAATTGACAAGTTAGTCCAATCGGACAATACACAAATCTCATACTTTGACAAATTGACAAAATTCATTAATCGGAATAGAAGTAATGATACAATACAGAGCTACTAGTTAGTAACAGAGCATATATGGCACCAACTCTGTTAGACAGTTATGGAGTACTTCTACATTACAATCGAAATGAGTTTGGTGTAGTACTAGTACCACCACCACATTACAATTTGCTTCTTGTCTTTTGTAATATCCTGCTGCGTATCCACTCTTTCCAAGGTCTTCTTTCGATACAGTTAAATCTGCATAAACATAAAATATAACATTAACCTTAATTTGGAGAAGTTTGATAGAGCAAAAAAAATTTAGGTGTACAATCTATAATAGAGTCCTCTTGCAGCCATACTTGTATGTCCTTCGAATGATTATTTTAGCTATGATAAAATCATCATCTATTATAAAAAGAGACGTAAAGTCGAAACATTCATAACTTGAGAAGTCAAAATTCAACTAGATGATGATTTTACCACGGCTAAAGTAATCTTATGAAGGGGTTCCTTTAGATGAAACTTGTGATCAGTAGAAGTACATCTAAATAATACGAGTTTCACATAAGTCAGCAGTACATGGAGTTAAATATTTTGAAATAATTGAACTTCAATCCAATGCAATGATATATACTACCATCATGGAAGTTGAATCCATTCTTCTTTCTCCCGCATATAACTAGATTTTTCCTCATCAAGTTCGTCAACATTGGGGAATATTGGCACGTGCAACTCATTCTCAAGTTATATTTCTACCGATCTATCATTTTCATCATCACATTGGTCATAATAGTTTTTTTCTGGTAATATCAAAACAACAGACTAGTGTTTTTCGAGAGGATCATCAATGTAGCAGACTTGCTTAACATGTTTCCCTGGCACAAAAGGATCATTTACAAACCCTAATTTGTTTAAGTTAACCAATGTATATCCCAAGTCATCTAGCTTAACCCCTTTGTTCATATCTACCCAATTACAACGAAATACAGGGACTCTAAAGTTATTACAATCTAACTCCCATATACTTGTTATAACTCCATATATAGTAGCTATGTGAAGTATGTTCAGCAGTTTTATCCTTACCGACAACCATTAATGCATCTGCAACAACACAAACACCACTACACTGAACCTGTGGATTATCATCGCACTCCTTGGTGCTATAAGTAACACCATTGATTTTATAACCGCTGAATGTAGGAACAACCTTGTTAGGCCCTTCTGCAATCTTGTTATTATGGCCATACAACAATTCTGATTCAATCTGTCCAAAAATAAATTGATTTAAACTAATTATTCGATACAAATAAATATCATAATTATAATTTTTAGAATGAGTAAAAATATTATATATTCTTTCGATCTCAAAATTTATTAATTTTAACTAAAGTAGGAAAATTAAAGTAGGAAAACTAAAGTAATATATAGACTAATTTGATTACCGTAAACATATTTAATTATGTTTTTTAACCAAATAAAAAGCTTACCTTTTTCCGAAACCATTGGGGGAATTCATCATTTTGCTTGTTTTTTAGCCAGACTTGGTCATTTTCATGTTGTTGGTATCTTGTCATCAAAGTTGTCATATGTTCACTACAAGTAAAATCAATCACATTAATATTTTAATCAAAATGCAAAAAAAAATAAGGAAATAACACACACACAACTTACTCAAACTATGGCCTAACGTCCTTGCTATTTTGCAGAGAACACAAGTGTGCTTGGTGCAAGTCCTCTTTGCTCGGCTTTATCATTGTCGCACCAGATAAGGGTCTGCTAATTGCATTCTGCTCATGCCTAGCATTTTTTGGCAATCCTATCGTAGCTTCTTCAAAATTCACCAAACATTCAACGGCCTCTTCGGCAACATATGCCTCGGCAATACAGCCTTCGGGATGAGCCGGGTTTCGTACATATCCCTTAAACGCCTTCATGTATCTCTCGAAAGGATACATACAACGTAGAAATATTGGCCCACAAAGATTAACCTCTCTCACAAGATGAATTGAGAGATGGATCATCACATAAAAGAACGAAGGAGGAAAGTGTTTTTCCAGTTGGCATAATGTTTCCACCAACTGAGATTGCATTTTTTCCAATTTATCTACATCGATGACTTTACTGCAAATTGCCTTGAAGAAAAGGCAAAACCTTATTATTGTGTACCTGACTTGTTTTCGCAGTACCGACCGAATTGAAATTGGAAGCAAATGATACAATATCGTGTGACAATCATGAGATTTCATTCCAACAAGCCGAAGATTTTCCATATTTACCAGATTCTTGATATTTGAACAAAATCCATTCGGTAACTTCATTTTAAGAAAGGACGAGCAAACTGTTCTTTTTTCTACATTCAATAAGTTCCATGATGCCAACGGTACCTTCTCTTTCTTTCCGGGAGTTTTTGGCCTCAGCTCTGTTCTTATTCCCATTTCAGCCATATCAAGACGAACAGATTCCCTATCTTTTGTCTTTCCTGGAATATTTAGAAAAGTTCCAATTAAATCTTCACATATATTTTCCTCGATGTGCATCACATCAAGAACAAGCCTAACCGGCAAAAACTTCCAATATTCAAGTTGGAAGAATATAGAAACCTTCTTCCAAATGAGTCGAGCTTCACCTTTCTTCCATCGAGGTTGGCGTTGTGTCTTACCAAAGACATGGCCCTTTAGATGTTGTACTCTTTCAAGAACCTGCTCTCCAGTTAACGGAATAGGAGCAACCCCTTTCTCTACACTGTTATCAAAAGCTGATTTTTGCCTTCTATATAGATGATGACGGTCCAACCACCTCCGATGCCTCATAATCACTGTCTTCCGATAATTAACCAGCCGAGTAGCGTTTGTGTTATCAATACAAACAGTACAAGCATTATACCCTTTAATGACGTTTCCCGACAAGTTCCCTAAGGCCGGATAATCAATTATTGTCCATAATAAAATGCCCCTAAGTAGGAATGACTCTTTCATATATGCGTCGTACACTTATTTCCCGCGCCACAACTCTTGTAGATCTTCTATAAGTGGTTGAAGGAACACATCGATATCATTTCCAGGCTCAGTCGGTCCTGATATTAACAAGCAGAGCATAATATACCTTCTCTTCATACAAAGCCAAGGCGGAAGGTTGTAAACTGATAGAAAAACAGGCCAACTTGAGTAATCAGTACGGTTTCCACGAAAAGGATTAAAACCATCGGAGGATAAAGCTAACCGAAGGTTCCTCTCTAATGCAAAATCAGGCCACTTTTGGTCGACATCCTTCCATGTTATCGAGTCAGCCGGATGCCTCATTTTACCATCTATTTGTTTCTCGATTTCATGCCAAGTCATGTCTTTTACAATTTGAGGTGTATTGAACATATTTCTTAATCTTGGTATCAAAGGGAAATACCATAATACCTTAGTAGGGACTGCTTCCAGTTCCCCTTCTTTCTTATTCAATTTCCATCTGCAGGCCTTACTTATGCGACAAGTAGTCTCATCTTCATCTATTTGGCCACGATATAAGAGACAATTATTCGGGCAGGCGTGTATCTTTTCATACCCCATTCCTAATGCACATAAGGTTTTCTTCGCTTCATTGAAGGAAGAAGGGAGATTGTTTTCTTCCGGAAGCAAAGTCCCAATGAATGATAGAACTTCAGAGAAACATGAATCAGACATACCATGTTTCACTTTCAAGTTGAATAACTTAACCAAAGCTTTCATCTTAGTGTAACTCTCACATCCACGATACAGTGGTTCATGCTCACCTTTCACCAAGTCTATGAAATCTGAAGAATCTGAAGAAATATCATCATCATCATCGTCGTTGGCTTCACCCATTGTTTTGGAGGTTTGATCAATAGATTCTGAAGTGTCGGTTTCATCTAGTATAGGACTTTCTACCAAATTTGGCTCCTCATGCCAAATCCAGCGTGTATACGTTTCATCAATTCCATACTGAAAAAGATGGCTTTTAACAATCCGAGCCTTCCATGATTTGCTATGTGCGCACTTCATGCATGGATAACTTATTTTTTCTTCATTAAACCCATTTTCATATGCAAATATTAATAAGTCATCCATCCCTATTTTAAACTCTTTTGATCTTCTATCAGCTGTTAACCATGATCTATCCATCTTTTAATATGAAATAACTATAGATGTCTGAATAGAACCTCAAATCCAAAGCAAGAAGCTGGTCGCACCCTAGCTTTTAGTCTTAAAGAATCTCTCTTCGTGCTTACAACCATCACCATCAGAAAAAAAGTGACATACATGGTTATTATGGTGTCAATAGCAGTAAAACTCATGGAGCTCTAAAGTGTAAGTGAGTCACACACAAAAGACAATAACACAAGACAATACAGTGAAGAAATAAATAATGTTAAGTTGTTAACTAAATCGTAAAGTCCAAGGCCAACTAGTATACTAATCACTAAAATTTTGCAAAAACAGAGTCAATATTAATTAAAATAGGGTGTACAACCCCCAAATTGAGCAAAAACAGAAGAGAGTACTATTTCCCCCAAATTATTAAACATGAACCCTAATCCAAATTATTAATCAATCAACGCTAATTGAAGTGTAGAAACATCAAAACGTGTTCATCAAAATGAATTCATTAGCACAAATGAAATTAATTAACACAAATGAATTCATTAACGTATTCAAAATGAATTTACCTAAAATGAAATTAATGGAGGTCTTGAATCCGTGAAACTAATGGAGGTCTTCATGTCAAGAAGCCCGAAGCTCATATATATACTCAAGCCGATGATTCGATCAGCAGCAGCAGCCTCGAACCAACAACAAGATTTTGCAGTGAATAATACCAAAATGGTGTTAATAGAGGTCTTCAATCAGTGATTAGTGGTTTCTCAAGAAGATGTTGAGAGAAAGTGAGCTAACAGAGAGAGAAAGTGAAAAACTGGAGGAGAAAGTGAGCTAACAAAGAGGGAAAGTGAGCTAACAAAGAGAGAAAGAGAAAAAATGGATAGAAAGAGAGACAAGCTCGATAATTGTGTTCTTATTCGAACACAATTATTGTAAATATGAGTGCTTTATTTCATTTGTTTATTTTTTTTCGTTAAATATTTTATATATTTTAAAATTATTTTTTCCATTGAAATCGGTTGTATTTATTTATTTAGTATGGTGTAGTTTGATGTATTTAGTATTTTTAAAATTTTCAAAAAATTTCAAAAATTTTAAAAAAAAATTAGATAATTATCAAATTAATTTAAAAATTTATAAAAAAATACGAATATTTAGTAGTTTACAACCCGTGCAAGACATATTTAGTACTTATAACCCGTGCAAGGCACGAGTTAATTATCTACGAATACAAATTAATTATCTAGTATTACGAAAGTACTAATATTTTTAAAATTTACACTACATACTATTATTTTTCCATGTACTCGTTTTCAACATCTGAGTAATCGTACGTGTACTCGATTAAATTCGAATCGGTTGATCACCAATTTTCGAGCACTCGTCCGAGTACTCGTCCGAATAGAACCCTAAACCCTAAACCTTAAACCCTAAATCCTAAACCCTAAACCTTAAACCCTAAACCCTAAACTTTAAACTCTAAACACTAAATCCTAAGTCAAAACCCTAATCAGCAATTATTCAATTAATCAGTAAAAGGTGTCTCTATCGATTAATACCGATTTCCATCAAAACACTGGATAATAGTCTTCATTGTGCACTTGTAAATCTGTAAAATCAATATATATGAATAACTGATCGATGTAAGTTTGCAATAAAAGGTTAGAAATATTTGAATATGAAAAGTTAAACTTCTTCCAAATTATATCGTTAATAAGCTAGACTCATCCGAATAAAAATATTGAAATTGTAGGATACGATGTTTTAACCATATGATAGACTCGTCCGAATAAATAAATTGAGATTGTAGGATACAACAAATTTCATTTCTATTGAGAATGTGGAATTTTATATCGACATCGAATTTTTTGATAATTAAAAATTTCAGTTAACAAACAACGGTCGGAACAAAACAGTTGTCGGAAAGAGCATTACATAACAGTTTTGGTGGAAAATGGTTGCTCAGTTACATATTGGACAACATTATTAGATAACAGTTTATTGTCGGAACTATTGTTAAAGAACTTTTCTAACAACGGTTTTTAGACATAACAACCGTTGTACGTATATTTTCAAAAAGTTGTACGTTTTTTTGGGAAATTGTTGTTTGACTTTTATTTAGAATTAAAAAATAAATACATTTTGGGATTAATCTGGATCGTTAGATTAAAACCATATCTGCATCTCAGCCGTTCATTTGATTTTTCATTTCCCCCTCTTTTTCCGCCCCCCCCCCCCCCCCCTCTTTTTTTGTCTCCCCCCTCTTTTTTCAGACTTTCCCCCTTTTTTTTCTAACTCCACTTTAATAACGTCAAAAACAAACACTTCTCCCTTTTTTTATATTTTCTCTCTTTCAAACAAACACTTCTCTCTTCTCTCTCACCGGCGATTGTCATCTCTCTCACTGTCAAACTGGTATGTTGTTGATTACAGACCATTTTATGAAACCCATTTTATGAAACCCTAATCAGATTTGGGGGTTTTTGATTTTCATATTAGAAACCTTCATCCATTTTTAGGGGTTCTTGATTTTCATATGTTCTTAGCATAAAACTCCTCTTTCTAACCTTAATATTATATTTTTGATTTATTTGGACCCTAAAACCCAATTTCTAATTTGGGGTTTTTGCTTTTTTGGTGATGTTTACAAAACCCCATATTGTTTATATGCTTGGTGATTTTTGTTGAGTGTTTATTCGATTACATGCATTTAATTTTCATCTTTATATGCAATTTTGGTTATAAGATTTTGCATGCAAATTGTGGCTTTCTTCTGTGTTTGTTGAGTGTTTCTCTTCTGTGTTTTAAGTGTTAATTACTTCTCCATGTGTTCAATTTTAAGTTTTTCATATCTTTTTACTCTTTACATATTTTTTTTGTTTTGCATGCAAAGTGTAAGTTTTAGTGATGATATGCCTTCTTTTAATTTTAAGAGTTTTAATATTTTGATTGAAAATATTAATTGGAATTGTTGATGCGGATTAATACATTGGCTTTTATATAAAACTGAATTTGTGATTTTGCGGATTCTTTTAATGGTTGTCTATTTGTCCTATAAATTAGAATTGTCATGCCAAGCATGTCACATGTACTTATACATTGTTTGTGTGTTGTATAGATTATGGCTAATCCGAAAAAGAAACCTGAAAAAACGTCCCAGAGGATAGTGATGAAGAAGAAAGAGTTCAAGAAGACCAAAACATCTTATCCCATCCATGTACCTTGAATGTGATTAAGGATTTAAGAAAGACGAGGTCTTTGAACAACCAGTCCCCCATTCCAACCCCCACTCAGTCGTGCTCTTCCCCATTATCTGTGAAGAAGAAGCCCATATCTGAAAAATTACAAAAAAAAAATTTTGAAGAAAAGGAAACGGGGAAAACATATTACCATGCCGAACAATACTCAAAGACTAAAACTACTTAAGCAAGGCTGTGTAACGATGCATCGAATTTTGAGACGCAAGATCATGGGGATCAAACTGACTGTGACTTTTAATGAAAAAGGAGAGCCATTTGGTCATGAAGCGATAGAGATGCAGTCCCATATTGGAGTTTTGGGAAGAACCAAACCACCAATCTGGCATGATAATTGGAAATGTGTTCCTGGGGAGATAAAGACGAAGATTTGGGACTGTGTGTTGGTCAGACGAAATTGCAAAGTTCAGTTTTTTTGTACTATCTATTCATTTCATTACTTACATCTCTTAACTTTTGTTTTCCTGTTTATGTATGTAGATGGCTTTTGTTTTACCTCCGTCCGCCAAGAAGATGGTTATACAATCAGCCGGTCGCAGATGGAAGGACTTTAAAAGTCAGCTGACCAGAAATTACATTCTTCCTTATCGGGATCAACCTGAAATGTTGGCCCACCCTCTTGCAGATTTTTCTTTCATAGAAAAATCACATTGGGACATATTTGTTGCTGATCGCATCTTGCCTGAGTTCTTGGTATGTTTCCAGTTAGCTTTATTCATATACAATATTTACTTAGTAATATGGTTATAACCTTACTGGTGCTTTTTATGAAGGAATGTCATGTTGAACAAGTAAAAAGAAGCAATTGGGTATATTTCCACATCGCATGTCTCGAAGAGGTTATGCTAACCTCGAGTATGAATGGGTGAATAATAATGAAACAAAATGCTTATTTGTGGATACATACTAATTTTCAAAACATGTTTATATTGTTACTAAGGTGATCATCTACATATGAATGCAGTCTCAATCGCATCCGGATGAAGAGGAATTAAGAGATCGATCAGAGAGCTGGATCCTAGCAAGGATGGACGAAGAGGGTAATTTTTTAAATGATGCTGTTGCAGAAAAAGCTAAGGAAATTGTAAGTTATTAATTTGTATCTTAATTCAAAGTATTCATTGAACCTTTTTTTCTAAACTATTAGCAAACTTTGAATATATGGTACTCTTAATTCTATAGGTAAAGTTGAAGGAGGAGGTTAAGGAAGGGAAACTAAAAGTGGATCTTAATGATGTTTTGACAATGGCGCTTGGTAAGCCTGAGCATCCAGGAAGAGTACGTGGCCAAGGAACTACTATGAAGCAGTCAGTTTACTTCGATCTTCGAAGGCAAAAGAAAGCCAAGACCATGGATGAAAAGATACATGAGAGAGTTAAGAAGTATATGGCAGAGAAGACTGCAAAGGTTATTAAAGAGAGAGATACAATTTGGGCTGATGTAGTGGAAAAGCTCAAAGTAGAGTTATTGACAAAGACTGCGGGACAGGATGGTAATCTGAAAAAGGCTTCTCAACAAGGAAGTTGTCACTCTAACGGTGGGATTGATGTAGATGTAGGTGTAAAGAGTCTTGATACACCTGAAAGTGCAAGGAAGATTCCTTATGTTCAACAAGATAAAAATGTTCATAAAGTGAAAATGATTGAAACTATATTTGTTGATTTTGGTGACATTAAGGATGAAAACAAGATGGCTGGTGAGGATGCAAATTGTAAGGTAGCTGGCGAGGATAGAAATTGTAAGGTGGATGGTGAGGATGAAGATTGTAAGGTGGATGGTGAGGATGAAGATTGTAAGTTTGTTGTTAAAAAGAAGATAGGTGAGAAAGTGAAAGTGAATGCATCTGGTAGTTTTGTTTACAAATTGGTTATTGGATCGCTGAGCAACAATGTAGCTTATGCAGAGATTCATGAAGTACTCGTTCTTAAAGGACGTGAGCAGACAATCCATGGAGTAAGACTTGAAGAAGAGAATGCAAGAGTTTCAATCACTCGAGTCATTCAGTGCGGTGCTAAGATTCCCTTCCCTATCGGTGATGACATTGTGACTGTGGAACAAGCCATAGGAACTTTTATTGCATGGCCGAGAAACCTGATAGCAATAAGGAACAATAGCACTTCCGATGGTTTCTCAGGTCCAAAGGTCAGACTGTTTTTCTATTAGTGTGCTTAATATATCTAGTATGTTTTTACTAGTCTGTTTCTTCTTACTATTTTCACGTGCATATTTTCAGAAAAAGAAGAAAGGTACCAAGAAAATGAAAAAGACGTATAAAGTAGTTGAAGATGTTCGAGCAGAGCTTTTTGCTGAGATGGATGCAAATTATCCATCTGCATTGAAGCATTTGTGGACATGGGCAAAGGATGCCTTGGCTGATGAACGGATAATGTCTTTTTAGCTAGGCGAAGAAGCCTTTGGCTCTACAAAGAGGCAAGTCATTTTCTTATCAGATATACATGCAGTGTGCTCTGGAGGTGAAATAGAAGGGTCTCTCATTTTCTTTTTTATTAAGTAAGTTTCTCTCCAATTTCTTTTATTTTTCGTAGATAGTCCCGCAATAAAACTGAAAATCTGTACTCACTACTACTTAATTTTATATGTAGCCTCTTAAATGAATATGTGAAAAAGCATAAGATGACCAACATGATAAGCTTCGTAGATCCTAGCACGATTGGTGCCATTGGATGTGGTAATGCAAGGCAGAGGTCGCGTGCACTCGCTGCACGATTTAAGAATGCTAAGAAATATCAATACTTTCTCATGCCTTACAATGCCGTGTAAGTGTTCATACCATAACTAGCTACTTAGACATTCTCAGATAATTTTTTGAGCTTTAATTTCAAACTTTCACCATGGTTCATGTTTACGTAGGAACCACTGGACTTTGACTGTTGCAAATCCTGAGGCAGAGATTGTCTACTACATGGACCCTATAAAACGTCGAATTGCAAATGAGGAATGGGTGGATGTTGTCGACAAGTAAGTTCAACTTCTAATGTTTGTGTATTGACTCCTGAACCTTAATAGACCATATCTTTCTGTGCTTTGATTTTTTGTTGATAAATATTATTTTTGTTACAGCGCCATTAAAATGTACAAGGAGGATCTGAACAATGTTACAAAGAAGAAAATATTATGGGAGAAATGGCGGTATTAATTCATTCTCATCATATTTTATTTATGTCTTCAAAGGAGATTGTAATTAAATTTTTATTAGGTACTTCAGGGAGTTCCACTGCAGACAGGGAGCAAGGACTGTTGCATGTTCGTGATGAGGTACATGAAGGAAATCTTTGAGGACAAAGAGCTTCAATTTGCTGCTAAGGTGAGAATTTCACTTTTTTTGGGTTTTCTGATCAACTTTAGAGATACTTGGTTCTTTCGGATACTAGTAAAAATATGTGACTTATAAAAAACCTTTGGTTATTTTTCAGTGGATGCGCAGGTCGAACTTGGTTTATACTAATGAGGACATTAACGAAATGAAGATTGATATTGCGAAATATTTTATAAAACGCCATGCATGTTAGGTTCTACAGTCGGGTTCTTTCTCTTGTTATGAACTAGTAGTGAAGTGGAAGTTTTATGTATAGTTGGTGATGGTAAATTAAACTTGGGATGATGTATTTGGTGTCCGGTGAACTGGTGAACTCTATTTGCTTGTTTTGTGTTTTTGGTGGATTAATCGATCGTTAATTTGGTATCTATTTCGTGGTTTTCTTTTGTGTTTGGTATCGTTTTGTTTTATAATGTATTTGGTCATTTGGTTTGTCACGTGGTTGAACCAAATGTTGATTGATGGAATTTAGTTTTAGGATTCCGCTCGTGGTTTGTATAAAATGTGAATTTGATGTGCAAAAAGTCTACACTTAAACAGATTACGGTGTTTTAAATCAAAACTAGCCATTGTACGAACATAATTGGGACAACAGTGTAGCATTGTTATAATAGTTTACTGAAAGTAGATAAACAAATGTGTAAAACTTGTAAACCATTGTGTCTACAATATTTCCATAACAAGAGGAGTTATATGGCGTTGTCTGAAAACTTAAACTACAATATGAGTTGCACTTAAAATGTGGTCTAAAGAGTTTTCGGATAACGGTGAACCACAATTCAATATTAAAACACAATGGTTAATGATTTAAACAAACGGTTGTCTAACACCAAAACGACTACATGTGTGTTTGTCTACACCGTTGTCTAACACCAACTAAGATGATAGGGTTTCTATAAAACTGTTATGGTTAGGTTTTCAGACAACAGAGGATTACAATAACTATTGTTTGAAAAAGAGCCTGGCAAAATTGAGAACTCTTGCATGACATCTATTCTATGTTGTCTATTAGTCAGAAAACCTTTGCATTATGTTGTTTCCAGTAACGGTTCTTATTATACAACTGTTGTGCTACGTAATGTTTAATAACAATTTAAAACTGTTGTGTTACCTTCTTCTACCAACGGGTAAATAACCATTGTCTGATTTCAATCAGACAATTGCCGGATAGACAACGAAAAAAATGGAGGCCAGACAACGGTGAAAATCTGTTGCAGGATCGTGTTTTTCTTGTAGTGTATGTAAGGCACCGCTATGTTAGTGACCGAAACTTGTATAGCATTTAGCTTGGCGCTCTGTAAGTACAATACAAAAATAACACTTTTCTAAACGCCATCTTAGTAACCGTTCTCTAATTTATTGTTATATAACAGCGTTTAATGAAACGCTATATTAGCTAGTAGCCATCTCTATTTAAGAGCATCTCCAACGGTAAAACCTGTTAGTTAAATTCATCTATGTGTCACCTACATGGCATCTATGTGGCACATTTTAGATATTAGGTAAAAATTTAATACTTCAACCATTATCCATTAGCAAAAAAATATAGATAACTAAAATTGGGCTAGCTACATTTATAAAACCTCTAAATCTATTAGGTATAATTTTAGATAATATAAATATACATAATACCATTAGAGTAAACCTAGAACCTCTTAGCTATAATTTTAGATAATTATCAATATATTATATTATAGCTAACAAATATACATAACACCCTTGGAGATGCTCTAAGTGCTATTATAGAGAATAACGTTTGCTTAAATAGCATTTACAAAAACGCTATGGAAGTACGTACCTATTTAGAGGCCCATCTTATATATCGCTTTTTGGAAGCTTGTGTAGGATTGCTTTATATAGCGTTTCAAAAGCGCTATGTGAGCAATTTTTATAGCGGTTTTTTTTTTATTATTTAATTCTATGATAAAATTACTTGGATAGAATTTTTATATTAAACGATATACAAATGGTCTACTTGGATAGCATTTCAGAAAAAACGCTTTGCAAGTGCTATTTCCTAAGATCAAATTTGTAGTAGTGGCATGCGAATTTTGTTTATTTTCCAATAATTTCTGGATAGTATAAATTTTTATAAGTTATATTTTTTATAAGTATATTTTTTTTTCGATCTTAATATAATAAATTTTATAATATGTTACAACTTACATGTAATAATGTTGATTGCCTTAAAAGTAGTAGTAAATTATTTATTATTTTTTACTAGTTTTTTGTAAAAATATGATTTTCAATTAATTATTATTCACAAAAATATGACTTTTATACCCGTTTATGCAATCAAAAATTAATTTCAATCATTTTTCTTAAAAATGTAAAAATAAGTTGCATGTTATTTCCTCTGGTTGAAGTTCAAAAAAAACACATTTGTTTGCTTTTAATTGTAAATCATAGTTTCGTAAATATTTTCAAAAGATAGTAAAGTGTCAAATATAATAAGTTTTATAAAATAAAGATTTTCAACATTTTCTATTCAATTTTAATATGTGGATAATGATTTTCAGTAATTTTTATTAAATTTTAATATGTGGTTCAACTAAGTGTGTATTTCAAACTTTAGAATTTTGTGAAAATGTTTACTCAACAAAACAAAGTTCAAATTATTTTTTAAGTCGAACTCTCCATAATAAAGAGAGGAGAGAGAAAGCATGAGAGAGGAGAGTGTGGTTAGCAAGGACTTTAATTTTCAAAATCGGAGAAGGGAATCTAGGAAGATTGGGTCAGGTGAGGAAGATGGAAGGAACTCTCTTTTTGTAAATTTAGGGGTAAGCATGAGAAGGTTTGGGAGGAAGTAATTGCAGTTTCAGATGATATTTCGGAAGAAGTCAGGGATGAAACTTTGCAGTTTAGGCTCGTGCTAGATAGAGAGACGGTTCCGGCAGCGGAGAAGGGGAACAGATCCATTTTAAGGTATCTTGTTAACAAGCTACATATGATCAAGAGGGTAGTTAGTAAAGAAGTTCTAGAAGGAGTAATCAAAAAGGATTATAAAGCTGTAGAAAGGGCTCTAAGATATTTGTTGCTTTGTAACTAGGATGGGCCTATTGTCAAGTTCTTAGATGAAGACAAACAAAGAAGAGTGATTTTCAATGACCGGGAGTATACCAACTTTGTTAGTAATAAATTGGAATGGGTGGACCCCAATATTCAAGTTCTAGCTGTGGGAGGTGATTCAGTAGGATTGAGGATGGCTTCTAATCAGATTCACTTTAAAAGTTTAAGAAATCTAAGGGGTACAGAATATAGGGATGAATCCCATTGTAGATCATACGTGGAAGTACTAAAAGGGTTTAATAAATATGGGGAGGTTGACAAGCGTATGGAGAAAAAGGATGAATTGACAGTGGTAGATTATAGAAAAAAAAAATATAAGGCAAAAAATGGGCGGGTGAAGAAACAAGTTAATGGAGGAACAGTTTTTGTAGAAAAAATTCCGTTGAGGGCTAGGGCTAAAGAGATCTGGTCTCATTTTTCAGCATTTGGTCTAATAAAGGATATAATTCTACCTAAGAAAAAGGATAAGAACAATAAGAGGATAGGTTTTGTGATAGTTAAAGATGAGGTGGAAGCAGCCAAGTTGTTACAAGGAGCTTAAAGTTCTTTCTTCATGGGGACTGATAAGCCATAAATAATCAAGGCCCAACAAGGAGCCCAAAACAATAAGCGAATCATCTCATGAGGATAAGAACGGCCCAGCCCAGAGTAATGGACCCCGGGCCCGGGGCCACTACCACGTGGCGTGGTCCCCACCCCAGACTAGGGGACCCCAGATTGGTGACACTCAACATACGTGGCACCCCACCTCAGCTGACATTCCTACATATGGCGCTGACCAACACTAAAGGACAAAGGGAGGCACGTGACAAGCTATGTCTACAACAACATGGCCACACTCCAGCCAACGGTCACCCCAGACTAGGCCACGTGTCCTACATCCCGGATATTCAGCGACTTGTCCCCCAGATCCAACGGTCGGGGGTGGAGGTAATCTACCCCTAAACCCTAGGCCTAGGGCTATAAATACCCCTAGTAAAGAGGGTTTAGGGGTTGGACACTATTACACACCCACACACATTTATTACTTTTGTGATACTCTCTTTGATTATAGTCTTCCAAAGCCAACTCTTATTCTCCCGCCGGAGGCACCTCGGGGCCAAACCCCCCTCCGGTGTTGTTTTGTTGGCGCCCCACCACAGCTACACCCCTTCCGAGGCAGGAGTTGGTGAGGAAGGACCCGATCAAGATTCAGAGTTATCATTGGCGCTAGAAGGAGGGGGCGAACCTCCGAACCAAAGAACCCCGAACTAAACAGACAGCATAGAGAAGCCCGAGCCGCTCGGAACCATAACCATGCCCCGAAAAACTACCTCTGCCCAGCGCCAGGCACCCAGTGCAACTAGAGACGAACCCCTAATAACTATCCCGGAGCAAGTCCCACCTGTCCAGATCCCAATCCAAGAGAGGCTCGGAATTGGGCCAAACGACGCTCGGGTAACCGTTGAGGTGAACCGGTACAAGTATACAGATGTGCCCCTGGACTCCGCGCAAATGGAAAACCTGACACCCGAGGAGCTAGCCCAGGCAATCCGAAACTATAGGAACCGTCCTCCCGGAACCTGAACCAGTGCAAGCGGAAAATTCCGGGGAATCAGCCCACTCCCATCATTCCCGGGCCTCGGTCTTTGACCGCCTTGGAAACCGGGGCAAGGGAAACAGAAAGGACCAGGAGGTTCGGAGTAGGGACAAAAATGATGAAGCCGATAAAATCAAGAGACTAGAAATGCTCCGGGAAAGAATAAGGCAGGAGGAACAGGCTAAGTTGGAGCTCAGAATCCAGAAGAGGCTCCAAGAGGAGGAAGAAATGATGAGGAAATCCAAATCCAAAAGAACCCGGAGAGAGGTAAGCCCGGAGATTATCTCAGATGATGAAGAAAATCCAAACAACCTGGTGCAAATGATCCATGAGCTACAGAGGAAAGTCAACAATGACTCCGGGTTTGAGATCCAAGACACGCTTACTCCTTTCAGCCATTCCCTTGAAGCCATACCCCGGCAAAAGAACCTCAAGCACTACAACTTTGACTCCTTTAATGGGCTGGAGGACCCAGAAGAACACCTCAACTACTTTGAGCAAATAGCCCAGATATACTTCTACAATGACCTAACCAAGTGCAGGTTCTTTGCTTCCACCCTAAAGGGAGCAGCTCAGAGATGGTTCAGCCGGATCCCTTCCCGGAGCGTACATAGTTGGAAGGAGTTCAGGGAAGCCTTTCTCCGGAGGTTCCGAGCCAACAAACCCCCGGAATATCACATGTGCCACCTTGAAACAATAAGGCAACATGACAACGAAACACTTGCGGCATTTATGAAACGGTTCCAAGAAGCCATAAACCAAGTCACGAACCTAGACGAAAGAGAAGCCTTGAGCATATTCCGGAAGAACCTAGACCCGGAGCGTAGCGAGCGCTATGTTATTGAATTGGTGAACAAAGAACCCCAAAGCCTGGCGGCAGCCTATTCTATGGCCGCCAAGTTCATCAAGGAAACCGATATCCTACAAGCAATGAGGATGACCCGGCAGGGCACCTCCTCGGGAAGAAGTAAAGATGATCGCTCTAGAAACGATCACAACTCGGATAAGAAGTTTAAGCCCAACAAACAGTACAACTATATCCCAAGTCATCAACTGACGGTCCCGGACAAAGGCCACTCCTCCAGGGCCAAATCCGAAGCCAGACCCCCGAGACCGGGAAGAGCCGAACCTAGGCCGGAACCAGAATGGACACCTTTGAACCGGCCACGCGCTGATATACTGAAAGAAGTCCGGAGAAAACCCTTCTTTTATCCTCCCAAACCCTTGGTATCGGCCCCGGAGAATAGGCCCCGTGACAAACACTGCGATTATCATGCAACCCATGGCCACGAGACGGAAAGCTGTGTCTCCCTTAAGTTTTTCATCGAAGACCAAGTTAAGAAAGGAAATATGGGCCAATATCTAGCTCGGAGAACCACGGAAAGAGGAGAGGGACCCGGGGCCCAGAAGACCAAGAATGTGGTGCACGTGGTGTTGGGAGGATCCAATTCCCCTCCGGGAAGCCCGGACTCCGGAGATGAGGTAATGATGATAAGCTCGGCCCCAGAGCAAGTCATATCTTTCAGTAACGCCGATTTTGAGGGAGTAGATCCTAACCACAATGAAGCCCTAGTCGTAACCCTGGACATCGCCGAAAATGAGGTAAAGAGGATTCTTGTTGACAACGGCTCCTCCGTCAACATATTATTCAAACATACCATGGACATGATGCAACTTGGAAGCATCAGGATGAATGAGTGCTGGGAAGACCCACTATATGGCTTCGGCCACAACTTGGTCCCAATTCAAGGAACCCTTTACTTGCCTGTCCAATTCGGCACCGCCCCAAAACAGATAGCTCATATGGTCAAATTCTATGTGATCAACAGTCCTTCCTCCTACAATGTAATCCTGGGGCGCCCAGCCCTGACCAAGCTCCGAGCCGTAACCTCAACCCCACATCTCAAGTTCAAATTTCCCACGCCCTCCGGGGTCGGAGAGGTAAGGGGCGACACAGAAACAGCCAGCCGATGCTATGGCCAAGCCTTAGTCATGGCGGAGGCCGACCCGGAGAATAAGAGGAAAGCTTCCTCTTACCACAAGAATCTAAGCAGAAAGAAGCATAGAGTTTCAACTTACAAGAACCCCGGGAAAGAGGTACAAAACATTGAAATCTCCGGAGCCATGTCCCAGGGATCAAATATGACTGAGGCGCGGGAATACTAGACCTCCAATTCCCAGGCCCGAGTGCAAAAATCATCCCTACTTCTAGACCAAGCTAAGGTAGAACCTGCGGTAGAAACCGAAACAATCGAACTCATACCGGGAAACTCAGAAAGAAAAATTAAGATCGGAGCTGGTCTAGAAACTGCCTTCAGAGAAGAATTAATCCAACTACTCCGGGAATATGCTGATGTTTTTGCTTGGAGCCCATCTGATATGCCCGGGCTCCGGGAATCCCTTGCCATGCATAGCCTGGATGTTGATCCCCGGAGGAAGCCTGTGAAACAGAAAAGGAGGAACTTCGCCCCGGAGAGGCAAAAGGCTATAGACGAGGAAGTGGATAAACTACTCAAGGTAGATATTATCTGCGAGGTCAAGTACCCGGAGTGGCTAGCCAATGTAGTTCTAGTTAAAAAAACCTAGTGGGAAATGGAGGATGTGTGTTGATTACACGGACCTAAATGAAGCCTGCCCCAAAGACCCATATCCACTACCAAGTATAGACCAGCTCATCGATGCCACTTCCGGACATGTGATGCTCAGCTTTATGGACGCCTTCTCCGGATATAACCAAATCAAGATGAACCCGGCAGATATAGCCAAAACCGCATTTATCACTCACAGAGCTGTCTATGCTTATAAGTTCATGCCCTTTGGACTCCGGAATGCTGGGGCTACAAACCAAAGAGCCATGGTGGAGGTCTTCAAGGATCAAATCGGCCGGAATTTGGAATCCTATGTCGATGATATCATTGCCAAATCTGAAACCGTCAGGGGACATGTCCCTGACCTGCGGGAATGTTTTGAAAACCTTAGAAAAAATGAGATGAAGTTGAACCCGTAAAAATGCACCTTTGGGGTGGCAGCAGGAAAATTCCTAGGCTTCATGATCAGCCAGAGAGGGATCGAGGCTAATCCGGAGAAGATAAAAGCCATCTTGGATATGCAATCACCCCGGACTCAAAAAGACATTCAGAAGCTAGCCGGATCATTGGCAGCCCTAAGAAGATTCATACCCAAATTGGCAGAAAAGTGCCTACCCTTCTTCACTTTGCTCAGGGGGGCAAGCAACAAAAAAGAAATCACCTGGAGCCCTGACTGCCAGCAAGCCCTTGAAACTATCAAGCAATATCTCTCATCACAACCACTTTTAACAAAGCCGGAGCCCGGGGAACCCCTACACCTATACCTCTCCGCCGGGCCCCTGGCCGTGGCCGCGGCTCTAGTCCGGGTAGTCGAGGGAAACCAACAGCCGGTGTACTACATCAGCCAAGTCCTAAAAGATGCAGAAACCAGATACCCCAACCTGGAGAAGTTTGCCTTTGCCTTGGTCACAGCTTCAAGGAAACTCAGACACTACTTCCAAGGCAGAGAAATCAAGGTGATAACAGACCAGCCGTTAAGGCGAATAATCCACAAGCCAGATGCATCCGGAAGATTAATAAATTGGGCGATTGAGTTAAGCCAATTCCACTTGACGTTTGTGCCCCGGACAGCCATCAAGGCACAGGCTCTGGCAGATTTCATAGTTGAATGCTCCTTCCCGGAACCACAGCAAGCTACCACAGTAGCTGAACATTTGGTAAACCAGGACCATGCCCCGGGGTCATGGACTCTCCACGTGGACGGGTCCTCAACAGCTGATAGGTCCGGAGCAGGAATAATCATGAAAAGCCCGGAAGATTTCCAAATCAAACAAGCCATAACATTCAAATTCCCAGCGACAAACAACCAAGCCGAATATGAAGCTCTTCTAGCCGGGTTAAGGTTAGCACGAACTTTGAGAATCAACAGCCTGAACATCTACAGTGACTCCCAAATCGTGGTGCGGCAAACCAAAGGAGAATACCTAGCTAAAGATCAAAAACTGGCCCAATACCAAGCCCTTGTCAAAAGTTACCTAGCCACCATTCCGGAGTATCAAATCAACCAAATCAACAGGGAAGAAAACTCCGAAGCTGATGAATTATCCAAGCTGGTTCAGAACTCAGCCGAACTGGACAGCTCGGTCTACTTCGAAGAATTGGGAACCCCGGCCATTGACCAAAAAGAGGTAACCGAGATAGAGGAAACCCCGAGCTGGATGACCCCTTTCATCCTCTACTTGGAGAAAGGAGAGTTGCCCGAAGATAAGAACGAAGCCAGAAGATTGAAAAACAAGGCTTCGAAATACTTCATAGAAGAAAACCAACTCTATCGCCGAACCTTCTCATCTCCAACATTAAAGTGTGTAGGTCCGGAGGAAGCCAACTACTGTTTGCAAGAGGTACATGAAGGGATTTGTGGGGATCATATGTCCGCAAAGTCCCTTGCATACAAAATCATAAGGCAAGGTTACTACTGGCCAACAATCCACTCAGATGCAGTAGAATTCGTCAAGAAGTGTAGAAACTGCCAACTGTTCAGCAATGTACCGAGACAAAGCCCGGTTCTGCCATCTTCAGTCATATCCCCTATCCCCTTTGCTGTGTGGGGAATCGACATAGTAGGCCCCTTCCCCCGGGCCAAGCCTGGTAGCCATTGACTACATGACTAAGTGGGCCGAAGCAAAGGCAATGAGGACCATAAACCAACAAGACTGCATCAAATTCATGGACAACATATTAATGCGGTTCGGCCTACCCAGGGTCCTGGTTTCAGATAATGGTCCCCAGTTCATCGGCTCAGATTTTGAAAACTATTTGAAGGAAAGGGGAATCAAACACAAGAAATCTTCAGTAGCCTATCCCCAGGGCAACGGGCAAGTGGAAGTGACAAATAGAATTCTGCTAAGAGGAATTGAGAAGAGGCTGAAGGAAAGCAAGAACAAATGGCCCGAAGAACTGCCACATGTGTTATGGGCATACAGAACTAGCCCACGATCCGGGACAGGGGAAACTCCGTTCAAGCTAGCCTATGGAACCGAAGCAATGTTGCCAATCGAGGTGGGTTCTCCTTCCCACAGAGTAATCAACTTTGATGAAATTGCAAATGAAGAAGGGCTACGAATTAATCTAGAGCTAGTTGATGAGGTCCGGGACAAAGCAGTACAGAGAATGGAGAAGTATAAAGAAAAAACAAGAGAATACTTCGGAAAGAGGTCAAGGGTCAAAAACTTCCAAATCGGGGACCTCGTACTCCGGGATACCGAGGCTTTAGACCCCACTAATACGGGAAAGCTTATGCCTAAGTGGGAAGGTCCCTACAGAGTTAAAGAGGTACTCCGCCCCGGAACCTACAAGCTCAGTCACATGGACAACACCGAAGTCCCCAACACATGGCATGGCCTCAGACTTAGAAAGTACTACCAATGAAGGAAAATAGTTTCAGCTCATATACGGGCGTTTTTTGGCAATTGTACTTGGGAATCATGTAACCGTTCTGTTATCAATGAAAAAGAGCTCTATTTCTTACTTGCCATTTCAATCTTACAATTATTATCCAAATCCCTACTTGGAAAAGTTTTCATCCTTTCCAAGTAGGCCAAAGCCCGGGACCGTTAGCAATGCTTCGTCCCGGGAAGCCATAGGCATCCAAATTCCTACTTGGAAAAGTTTTCATCCTTTCCGAGTAGGCCAAAGCCCGGGACCATTCGCAATGCTTCGGCCCGGGAAGCCATAGGCATCCAATTTCCCACTTGGAAAAGTTTTCATCCTTTCCAAGTAGGCCAAAGCCCGGGACCCTAGCAATGCTTAGGCCCGGGAAGCCACAGCATCCAAATTCCTACTTAGAAAAACCACCACTCCCCAATCCGGGATACCCGAATTAAGGAGTGGGGGGCAATACAAGCCAAACAACCAACAAAAGAACAAGGTAAAATTTGCAAAGCAAAATAGATATAAAAAGAAAGCAGAAGACAGGCCGGGCTGAAGGACAGCCCGAAACACCTGACAGTTAAAGTTATACAACAATAGAATTCGAAATTACACAATAAGGTTCGAGGAGTACAAAATATAAGATCACATGGGCACAGACCGGATTTTGGACAAAGCCAAGGATGATATTTAAGCTTCCGGAGGAGGGGAGGAGCGGGGAGCGGCATAGGGAGTTGGCTCACCCTCGCCCTTGGCCAGCTTAGCTTCGGCATCCATGTAGGCGGCAACGAAGCTCTCCCAATCTGCGGACTCCGGAGTGGTCTTACACAACCTCTCCGCAACTAACCAGCACCGACGAATATTCGCCGCGGCGGCAGTCGCAAGTTCAGTGGCGTAGACGTCCGATTCCCGAAAATCGGACATCACCTGTTCCTCGGGCTTCTTTCCCTTTAGCTCCTCCCGAAGTTTTTTGATCTCCTCCTTAGCATCCCTATACTTGTTCCGAACCGAGTCCCGTTCATCAGCAATAGTCCGGGCCGCGTCTTTGAATTTGGTTACCCGGGCCTCTATTGACTCCTTAAGGTCCTCGAGCTCCTTCTTCGCATTGGCCAATGCCCGGTCATGCTCCTCCCGGGCCTCGGCAGCAGAACGCAGCATTTCCTGGGCATCCTTGATAGTTTCCATCTCCCGGCGAGCAGCGGCACAAGCCCCGGCCATACGAACCCCCAGCTGAAAAAACGAAGTTAACACTCAGTAAACAATAACTAAGACATGGGAAAAAGGTAAAACAACCAAAAGAAAGCCCGGGGAAAGGCTTACCTGGCCATAAACCCCCATCATGTCCTCGAAGAGGGAGATAGGAGAATCTTTGCTCATCGCCTCCCACTCCTTCTTGCTGGGGAGATCGGCAAGGAAGCCAATGAAGTTCCTCTCCTCCGAAGTGAGGGGAGCCGGGATATGGGGCCCAAAGAATTCAACCGGCTCGGAGGAAGTGCCTAGAGGGCGCTCATGCTCGACCTCGCAGTCGGATGTCATGGTCCTGAACTTCTCCTACTGGACCGACGACCGGGGCCTCTTCCTCGGGACTAAGGATCCCCCATCTACCTCCGCCTCGAGGGAGTCCACCGCCGGAGCCTTAGTCTCACCACCTCCCTCCTGAGACTTGGCGCCACTGGCCTCTCCGGGGACTTTGGTGTTGTCCCGGACATGGCCCAAACCCAGCAAGGTGGCGTGAAGAGCTTCATTAGCCTTATTCATTTTGGTGAATCTCTCGAAATCTGGATTATAACCGGGAAGACCTGAAAAGAGAGTTACATTAGCCCGGAGAAAGCAGCAAATAATCACACGAATATGAAAGCAAGTAGAATATAACCCGGACTTACATCCTATCCCGTAAAGGTACTGGTGACTCATGAGGTCCTCCCTAGTCACCTGCCTCCCAAGCCCCCGGCAGAAGCTGTATACCCGGTCCACTGCCGCGTCCTAGAGATCATACACTTCGAAGTTCATAGCCAGGGGCTTCTCCTTGAAGGTAGGCATGAACCGTATATCCACACCCCGGAGGAATACGAACTCACCATTCCAGCCTTTCAAGGAAGGCAGCATGCCAAGGGGCTTGGACGCCGAGGAAGGGTACCCACATGCCTTACCCCGGAATCTAAACTCGAACAGGGGCACATTGTTGGAGTGCACCAACTTGAAGAGATGGTGGAAAAGCTTGAAAGTTGGCAGTACCTGGGCAGCCTCACAACACCCCAGGAAATAGGTAATCCACTTCACCGCGTTCAGAGTCAACTGGGTGATTGGAATCCCATACTCAAACAGGCAGAGTGATTTTACAAATTGGTGACACCTAGGCCCGTACCCCGACCTCAGGTGCTCCAACCACACCCCGACCCAACCACCCTCGGGTCTGTGGTATACCTTTTCCCCGGGTTCCGGCCATCTCCACTCCACATCGGCATCCAAGTGGAATGTAGCCCGAAATATTGGATCCCAATCAACCGGAGCCTCCAAATACTCCGCCCGAAACGGGCCTACATCCATCCCAGAACCCGGCCTATGCCCGAACTTAGAATCAAGGAAGGCCCTATCATACTTGGTCATGTGCGCAACGTCCGAATTTTGTGAAAACTCCACGCTGAGATCCCTGAAGAAATAGGCCTGAGGGATCCCCGGATCCCTCCTCACAAAATAATATTGGATGTGACCCCAGCTACCGTCCGGTTCACTAAGGCTATATCCCGGACCCATATCTTTGGTCGCTATGTTCGTCAACACGGAAAGACGGCTCTTTTTCTTACCCATTAGGCCCCAATCTAGGTCTATTAATTCTAAGTTACTGCCCGACGAACTGACGCTACTAGGAGAAGTGCTGGGTTCGGAGAGGGGTATCAGTACACGGTTGGCGGTGACACGTCTCTTAACCATACAAGGCTACAACCCCGGGCTACCCAACAAAAAATGGAAAACCTAAGTCAATTTATCTACCCAAGATGCAAGGCGATGTAAGGAAATAAAAGCAAGAATTGAAAGACCGGGGCAAGGAAACTTACAAGTAGTCCGGAGTGAAGGTTGCGAAGGTCACTTGGAACAAAGTTGCGCCTTTAGCCCGGAGTACAGATCTTCAGAGAAGCAGAATAACGGCAGCAAATCAAAAGCTCGTAAAAGAAGAAGTGGGGCGAGGTTGCCACTATTTATAGGCAAACCCTGAATTCTAAACGCCATGACCACGTGGCGGCCCAAAAGATCGGCCCACTATCTCCAAAATCCGGGGATAGTGGGTGACAGCTGTTATTTTTCAAAAAAAAAAAGAAGAAAAGAGAGAAAAGAAACAAAAAACGAAATCCAAAAATGCATACTTAGAATATTACATATATTCCTTCATAGACGTGCATTTTTGTATATATGCAAATCCAATGCCCCAAGATGTACACTTCAGTCCCGACCCCGGGCCTGGGGGCAACCAAGGACAGTCAAAGCAACAAGGCCTTCAAATACTAACCACTAGCCCCGGGCGTACGTACTTCAGTGCACACCCCGGAACTGGGGGCAACCAAGGCAAAAGCCCCCCCCCCCAAAGAAGACGCGGACTCATAGAACCACAAAACGTCCAGCCCCGAGGACATATGTCTAGCACCCCGGAGAATCCAGAAAGTCCACTCTCCAAGGCAAAAACACTCCTTACTACTCCCCCATCCGGAAAATCCGCATTAGGGAGTGGGGGCAAATGATAAGCCATAAATAATCAAGGCCCAACAAGGAGCCCAAAACAATAAGTGAATCATCTCATGAGGATAAGAACGGCCCAGCCCAGAGTAGTGGACCCCGGGCCCGGGGCCACTACCACGTGGCGTGGTCCCCACCCCAGACTAGGGGACCCCAGATTGGTGACACTCAACATACGTGGCACCCCACCTCAGCTGACATTCCTACATATGGCGTTGACCAACACTAAAGGACAAAGGGAGGCACGTGCCAAGCTATGTCTACAACAACATGGCCACACTCCAGCCAACGGTCACCCCAGACTAGGCCACGTGTCCTACATCCCGGATATTCAACGACTTGTCCCCCAGATCCAACGGTCGGGGGTGGAGGTAATCTACCCCTAAACCCTAGGCCTAGGGCTATAAATACCCCTACTAAAGAGGGTTTAGGGGTTGGACACTATTACACACCCACACACATTTATTACTTTTGTGATACTCTCTTTGATTATAGTCTTCCAAAGCCAACTCTTATTCTCACGCCGGAGGCACCTCGGGGCCAAACCCCCCTCCGGTGTTGTTTTGTAGGCGCCCCGCCACAGCTACACCCCTTCCGAAGCAGGAGTTGGTGAGGAAGGACCCGATCAAGATTCAGAGTTATTAGGGACATTAATGGATATAAAGATGGCAGGGAAGCAAAAGGAATTAAGTAGTTGAAGCTAACGGAATTAAGGCAAGTAAAGACAAGATAATTAACGCTTCTAAAGATGGCGTTTTTCAGAACAAAGAGAACTTAAAAGGCAAGAAAATAGTGGAGCCTGTGGAAAACTTTAGTTCTTCAGGTAAGAAGCAAGATGATATCATTAGAACTTTGCCTAAGGTCATTGGGTTGGATTGCATATCAGGCAATAGCAAGTGTGAAACAAATTTAAATAATACCTTGGATGCCTACATCGACAATGGTTTGGTTGCTTTTACTTGGTTTCCAATGAATGGCGAAATATTACCTTGGATGTGTTGGGCGAATTGGATATAAAGAACGTTATAGTAACATGTTGGAAGTTCATATTGAGTTTCAAGACTAAAAGGGACAAAATCAATTTTGATCAGAATAAAGTTGGGAGCTGGTTACATACGTTCAGGAGGGTTGAGGAAAGTGATTTCAGGATTAAGAGGAAGCTAGTTGTTGAGGTGAGCGGTTTACCAGCGAATGCCTGGATGGAAAAAAAATGATGGAGATAACAGGGGAGTTGGGCAGCTGGGGTTGGTGGATTAACAGAGTAGATGAAGGTAATGTACTTGAAAATCCTAAGGTCTGCCTTTATTCAGAGGATCTCAATCCCATATTCCTGAAAAACTTAGTCAAAGTTAAGGATGTTGGTTATGAGATTAGAATAGTAGAAGTGCATTATAACTTTACTCAGAAGGAAGTTGTATTAAAAGACAATATTGTAAAAAATAAGGTAACCAAAAACATAATAAGTTCAGGTGAAGTAAAGGATCAAACAAGTCTAGAAATCATTGTGGAGGAGAATTCTTTGAATATCTCTAGAGTATCGGAGTCTCTTGATCAGTCTATGGCAGAAGAGGAGATTAAGGGGCGCGTTAATAGATCTCCTAGGGGTAATGGCACTAAGAAACCAAAGTTAGTCTGGAATTTTCCGAATTCGATGGACAGTGGTAAGAGCATAATCAACTCTGGGGTGATAGAGGAGCAAGGAGATACTCAAAATTCTATAGAGTTTTGTTTCAACTTCAGTACTTTGCAGTCTTAACTCTATTTTCTCAGATGACTTGTCTGAGTTGGCTCTGTACTAAAATTCATATGGGCTGCCTTATCATGCATCATCTCAAACTTATGTGAGATCCAAGTACTATAAGTTTACCCAATATGTAACAAGCTTCAAATTTACCAACACTAATTTAATATATGTCGAAATTCCAGCCTATGAAGAATTTTAATTCTTATATATATTAGAAGTTCTCAAAAATCGTCAAATTTTTAAAAGATTTTTCATAACTTTTGACATCTTTTAGTTACTAAGATTATCAATCAAAAAATGTATATATATAGAAGGATAGTTTGCGGCTTAGATCCACTGTACCCTAAATCTTTTTCAAGAACGATTTACCCTACTTTCATAGTTCTACATCCCTCCAGACTAGCAAATTCCTAATACATGAAACAGTAAAATCTCTACACGCATGTAAATACACATGGAATATTGTACTTTACAACTTAGCTTTGTAACTCTTGTGGTTGCGTAAATAACCTCTAGCATGCACAATCGGTTGAACAAGAAAAGCTTACCGGTACTTCCCACGGCGGCAGGTTTTCCTCATGTACCTTTGGAAAATCAGCAACAACGACGGATTCATAGTTGACACAAATGGATCTTATCCATCCTGTGAGAATTCTGTATGGTACTTCCTTACATAGAGACCTTTGCTTCCATCTATGGCTTTTAAACCTAGTGTTTCAATCATAAATTTTTACTTCTTCAAAAATTACTCTTTGGTAATGTATGTTAAATACAGTTTAGTCCGGTTGAAAATTTTCAAAAATCATATATGGTTTCATATTGTTCCAGTTTTGCATTTGGAGATTCCCAACAGGATTCTTTATTCATTAAGGCCACTATTCATAAAAAGAAGTTAGCACTTCAGAAGTTCTGTTGGATTTAAAATTTATTACATACAAATAAATTGTGGGTATAAATTGTGGGTGACTACATTTTTTTTACACCTTGCATAGCGCTTTTAAACGCTATGTAAGGCATCGCTATGTTAGTGACCGAAACTTGTATAGGCGCTCTATAAGTAAAATACTAAAATAAAACTTTTCTAAACCCTATCTTAGTAACCGTTCTCTAAGTAATTGTTCTTTAACAACGTTTAATGAACGCTATATTAGCTAGTAGCCATCTCTTACATAGCGCTTATTGAAGTGCTATTATAGAGAACTAGCTTATAGCCCGTGCAATGCACGGGTTACTTTAAATTTTTTATAATTTAGTATAACATAATATTATGCATATTAATTTTAATATATTATTGGAAGAATCCGAACCTTACATCTTTGTATATAATAATTTTTAGTATTACATATAAATTAATGTGTTGTTGGCGAGAATCGAACCTTAGACCTGCATATAACAACTTTTACTATTGTTATATCAAACGGTCATGATCTATTTGAGTTGATAATCTAACGGTTGTGAATGAGGGATAATCAAAAATAGGAGATAACCAAAAAATGTGTTAACCAAACTACAAATTATACCCTATTTCACTTAATATAGTATAGTATAGATAACGTTTACTTAAATAGCATTTACAGAAACGCTATGGAAGTACGTAACTGTTTAGAGGCCCATCTTATATAGCGCTTTTTGGAAGCTTGTGTAGGAAGTTTTTATAGCATTTCAGAAGCGCTATGTGAGCAATTTTTATAGCATTTTTTTTATAGAAATTTTTATAACGTTTTTTTTATTTTATTTTTATTTAATTCTATGATAAAATTACTTGCATAGCATTTTTATATTAAACGCTATACAAGTGGTCTACTTGGATAGCTTTTCAGAAAAAATACTATGCAAGTGTTATTTCCTAAGATCAGATTTGTAGTAGTGGTGAAAGCTCATTAGTGATTAACTGGCATGTGAATTTTGTTTATTTTCCAATAATTTCTGGATAGTATAAATTTTTATAAGTTATATTTTTTATAAGTATATTTTTATTTAGATATTAATATAATAAATTTTATAATATGTTATAACTTACATGTAATAATGTTGATTGCCTTAAAATTAGTAGTAAATTAATTATTTTTTTACTATTTTTTACTATTTGTTTTGTAAATATATGATATTCAATTAATTATTATTTGCAAAATATGACTTTTATACCCGTTTATGCAATCAAAAATTAATTTCAATCGTTTTTCTGAAAAATATAAAAATAAGTTGCATGTAATTTCTTCTGGCTCAAATTCAAAAAAAAAAATTACATTTATTTGCTTTTAATTGTAAATCATAGTTTCGTAAATATTTTCAAAAGATAGTAAATTGTCAAATATAATAAGTTTTATAAAATAAGATTTTCAACATTTTCTATTCAATTTTAATATGTGGATAATGATTTTCAGTAATTTTTATTAAATTTTAATATGTGGTTCAACTAAGTGTGTATTTCAAACTTTAGAATTTTGTGAAAATGTTTACTTTAAGAAAACAAAGTTCAAATTATTTTTTTAACTCGAACTCTCGATAATAAATAGAGGAGAGAGAACAGAGAGGAGATAGGAGAGAGTCGTTAGCAAGGATTTTAATTTTCAAGATCGGAGGAGAAGGGAATCTAGGAAGATTAGGTCAGGTGAGGAAGATGGAAGGAACTCTCTTTTTGTAAATTTAGGGAGTAAGCATGAGAAGGTTTGGGAGGAAGTAATTGCAGTTTCAAATGATATTTGGGAAGAAGTCAGGGATGAAGCTTTGCAATTTAGGCTCCTGCTAGATAGAGAGACGGTTCAGGCAACGGAGAAAGGGAACAGATCCATTTTAAGGTATCTTGTTAACAGGCTACATAGGATCAAGAGGGTAGTCAGTAAAGAAGTTCTAGAAGGAGTAATCAAAGGATTATAAAGCTGTAGAAAGGGCTCTAAGAGATTTGTTGCTTTGTAACTGGGAAGGGCGTATTGTCAAGTTCTTACATGAAGATAAACAAAGAAAATGATTTTCAATGACCGGGAGTATACCAACTTTGTTAGTAATAACTTGGAATGGGTGGACCCCAATGTTCAAGTTCTAGATGTGGGAGGTGATTCAAAAAAGAATGATTTTCAATGACCCGGAGTATACCAACTTTGTTAGTAATAACTTGGAATGGGTGGACCCCAATGTTCAAGTTCTAGATGTGAGAGGTGATTCAGAAGGATTGAGGATGGCTTGTAAATTCACTTTAAAAGTTTAAGAAATCTAAGGGGTACAGAATATAGCGATGAATCCCGTTGTAGATCGTACATGGAAGTACTAAATGGGTTTAATAAATATGGGAAGGTTGACTAGCGTATGGAGAAAAAGGATGAATGGATAGTGGTAGATTATAAAAAGAAAAGATTTAAGGCAAAAAATGGGCAGGTAAAGACACAAGTTAATGGAGGAACATTTTTTGTAGCAAAAATTCCATTGAGGCTAGGGTTAAAAGAGATCTGGTCTCATTTTTCAGAATTTGGTCTAATTAAGGATATAATTTTACCTAAGAAAATGAATAAGAACAATAAGAGGATAGAATTTGTGATAGTTAAATATGAGGTGGAAGCAGCCAAGTTGTTACAAGCAGCTAAAAGTTCTTCCTTCATGGGGACATTAACGGATATGAAGATGGCAGGGAAGCAAAAAGAAGTAGTTGAAGCTAACGGAATTAAGGCAAGTAAAGATAAGATAGTTAATGCTTCTAAAGATGGCGTTTTTCAGAACATGGAGAACTTAAAAGGCAAGAAAATAGTGGAGCCTAATATGGAAAACTTTAGTTCTTTTGGTAAGAAGCAAGAGGATATCATTAGAACTTTGCCTAAGGTCATTGGGTTGGATGGTATGTCAGGCAATAGCAAGTGTGAAACAATTTAAAATATTACTTTGGATGCCTCACTAGTACAAAACTGGCCTAAAGCGTCGGTCAAATAAGCCTATAGCGTCGGTTAAATTGGTGACGCTAAAATTCTGCTATGGCGTCGGTCATTTAAATGACCGATGCTAGAAGTTTGCTTTAAGTGTCGGTCATTTAAATGACCAACGCTATAGGTATAGCTTATAACGTCACCCCTTAAAATTCCGACGCTATAAGTATAGCTTATAGCATCGTCCATTAAAATGCCGACACTATAGGTATAGCTTATAGCGTCGCCCTTTCAAATGACCGACGCCTAAAGTCAATTTTTTTTTTTTAAAAAAAAATAATAATTTCAATATTGAAATTTCAATAATTTTCACCTCAAACCCAACAAATACCACAATAGTATAAAACAATTACAATTATCCCATGCCAACAAACATTTAATAACAATACATATAATAGCAATACAACTAAAATAGCAATTAAATCTCAAAAGTTACAATAAAAATTATATTGTTCATCTAATTTAATTGGGGCATAATTACAACAAAAATAGTAATTCCCTGGATGTGCATACAAGGAACAGAGAAGGCTTTATTGAAGGACTTAAAAGTATTGCAAGAGAAATCTGTGATCTTCTTCGACACAGGCTCATATACATCCTGTTTCATAAACTGAGCACTTTCTTAGGGCTTCCATCAGAAGTGGCAAGAGGTTTCCCATATTTGCTCTGCATAAACTGAGCACGTAGTTTAGCTTTTTGGATCTCATCGACTGAAAGAGGATGTTCTTGACTTGCAGGTAACGGCCTTGCAAGCTGTGAACTTCTTCCTGTAACTTTCTGTCCTGGTTGCTCCACCAGCTAGACTTTTCTACGTTCTCTAGTATCTGTTTATTAGCTTACCAGAGTAAAATAACCTTGTCTTTCAGCTTGCATTTTCCTGAAATTTAAGGTCCATTAGTATCAGAGTTTATAGTACTTCACATTAATTAAAATGATGTCAAACACTACGAGGGGATTTACCAAGCAAGCATCAACACCCGAACATCTGTGCGATCTACTTCTAAATCCGAACAGAGACACTCAATCCTTGAGGACTACTCAACAAGGCAAAATAAAAACATTAGAAGACATAACAAGATACATTTCAGCGAAGAAAATAATCCCTAAAGGAGATAAATAAGTTTCATGCTGCATTATGTTCAAGTTACAAATTTGTAAACAAATAGAAAAGAAAGAATAACAAATTAGATAACATGATAATTTTAATTTTAATATTGTAATAGAATGCCCACAATTTTGTGAGATATAATATTGCAATAACTAATATGAGCTGTACAACATAAAAAATTTAAAAATGCACAATCAGCAAGAAAATGGGTGGATGATCTCCCAGTCCGGTCACCTCAGTACCTTTCCCCATATAATCCCTTCCCTTCCCAACACCACTACATTATAACAATCTAAATAACAAATCAGCAGTAAAACACTCAGCATTTGATACTATACTGAATAGACATTGTTAATATACTACGGAAATCACATAAGTACTCTGCTTTGGATTATAAACTAAACAAGCATGTTAATCAATAAAACCGATAAACATATCAACTCTTATATTAAAACTAACTATTGAAAATGCTAAACCTCCCAAGGACATGGTTTAACAGAATAATTCCATCTGTAAATCTACAAATTTTAATTTCCTTATATAACTATGGCGAATGCCTAATTATATAATTGCCACAAAACTTGCAAAAGTAACTACCAGAATAATGATAAGTACTCACTTGACTTGTCCACAGTTTCAGGATTTAATTTTTTGGTTAAATTGGATTAAGGATTTAATTTTTTGAACTTTTGCTGCTGCTATTGTAACAAAAATGAGAATAATGATAAGTACTCACTTGACTTGTCCACAGATTGATCCTGACCTGTATATATCTCAAATTAAGCTACTGAGCTTTCTGAATCAACCTTAAGCCTTGGTGAGATGTGTGCCTTCATACTCTGAAAAAACTAGAATGAATACTGATAGTATTAAAACAATAAAATTGAGTACCTGATGAGGCTGAACAAGTACGTGCACATCTTCTAAAGACTATAAAATCGTCGTATCCTCTTTAATGCTTGCCTTTTGATGTAGGAACTTTCTAAATGGTCGTGATTGAATTCAGTAACATTTTAAATCTGAAAATTGGTGGGAAGTTGGGATTCAAGTAGATGCAGAAAGCCTAGAGAATTTGACCTTTCAATTGCTGCTAGTGCGACTAGACCAAGCTTTTTTAAGGTTTGTCCCGCATTTTAGGTCGACGACCTCAACAAATTGAGGCCTTCTCTTTTCATCTTCTACATATTTCCATTTCCTATGGACCCTGGTTTACTTCTAATGTTATCCTGCAGTTGGCGACTTAAACTGCATATAAATTAATACAGCAGATATAACTTTTAAGATCTGAACAAAATTATATAGAAAGGTAATATAATACAAATATATAGTTCACTTACTTCAAAGAAGGGACAGTCAAGTGTTAGTGTTTCATACTCCCCTCCTTCACCACATACATTTATGCCATACAACCTGTTGGACTTATTGACCAAATAAGTTACTATGATATAAGAAGTTCAAACTGACAGTACAGTGGAAAATTTGTTCTATGCATACTCTTTTAACTTGTGTGGATGGGAGCTTAGTTCTGACAATTTTTTGCCCAAGTGCTTTGAAGGATTCAATCCAATGGCTGCAACCTAAAAGATCAAAACATAAAACATAATCCAGAAGTATACTATCAGAAATCAGAAATAAAGAAGAAGACACCAATAGATTTAAGTACAGGACCAAACCATGCTGACAAACCACAACTTAAGAGAAATAAATTATTAAAAAGGCCTCAAACTTTATTTTGCAAAAAAAAGAAAAAAGAATGTAGAAATCGTTCTTAAGTTTTAACTTGTAACATACAACACATTTATGATAGTCTTAGATCCATATCACAATTGGACTTTTTCTATTTCTCTTTTTAACTTGCAATTACAATCTTAGGAGAAAATTGAAGATCGTCATTAAATTACAAATTATATGATGAATACGCAGATAGTGTGTGTGTGTGGGTGGGAGAGAGAGAGAGAGAGAGAGAGAGAGAGAGAGAGAGAGAGAGAGAGAGAGAGAGAGAGAGAGAGAGAGAGAGAGAGAGAGAGAGAGAGAGAGAGAGAGAGAGAGAGAGAAGAGAGAGAGAGAGAGCACCAAACATAACTCATATGGAGATGGAGACTGAAGTTTGAAGATGGAGACTAAATCATAGCTTGAAACGGCTCGCGGCTTGGATTCATATTAGGGTTGAATCATTCTACTGGGATTGAATTTCCAAAGAGTGAAAGCCCCAATTTTAAAACCCTAATCACCTGCAAAATCAAAAAGATTGAAATTAGTAGAAGCCAATTAGTGAAAACTACAATATTTTTTCAAAATCAAATGCTTTTCCAGTTGATTTGTACTTCGAGATAGAGATTTTCCAGTTGATTTGCACTTCGAGAGAGAGATTTGTCGAGAGAGAGAGTAATAGTCTAATGTGTGTAAATAGTGTTTTAGTTTTTTTTTTTTTTTTACGAGGACCTATCCTATATTACTGCGGGATTTCAAACCTCGGTTATGTACTGCCCTACCCATAACAAAATAATAAGCGGGATGTTTGCCGCTATTATTATTTTGGGGAAATTTATATTTGCCGCTATAATTTTTGTTTGATTTTTTTATTTATTTTACAAATTAGTTAAAAATGGGGAAAAAGAAAAAAAAAAAAGAAAATTAGTGAAAGTTGGGTAACATTCATCACACAGATAGTGAGTATGACTACTTTGGTATGTATAAATTTATTTTCAAAAATTGTCATTTTACTACTTTGGTATGTATAAATTTATTTTCAAAAATTGTCATTTTTCCTATTTTTATTTAATTTTTTGATTTTATTTTACAAACTTGTAAAAAATGGGGAAAAAATAAAAAAATGGAATTTTTTTGAAAATAAGGTAACATTCATCACACAAATAGTGAGTATGACTACTTTGGTGTGTATGAATTTAGTTTAAAAAATTGGCATTTTTTCCTATTTTTGTTTAATTTTTTTTATTTATGTTACAAACTAGTTAAAAATGGGGAAAAAGTAAAAAAAATGGACAATTAGTCAAAATAAGGTAACATTCATCACACAAAGAGTGAGTATTACTACTTTGGTGTGTATAAATTTATTTTCAAAAATTTGTCATTTTTCCTATTTTTATTTAATTTTTTTTATTTATCTTACAAACTAGTTAAAAATGGTATAGGTATACCTATATCGTCGCCCTTTTAAGGGGCGACGCTATAGGCTACACCAATAGTGTCGCACTTAAAAGGGCGACGCTATAAGCTACACTTATAGCGTCGCCCACTAAAATGCCGACGCTATAGTTATGTTCTATAGCGTCGCACCTCAAATGGGCGATGATATAGGTATTCCTATAGCGTCGCCTTTTACTGGGCGACGCTATAGGCTATACCTATGGCGTCGCCTTTTAATGGGCAACGCTATAGGTTATACCTATAGCGTCGGTTGATGCAAACAACCGACGCCATAGCTTCTGGTAGAAGTCAATAAGCGTCGGTTAATGAAAACAACCGACGAAATAGGTAAAGTGGCGACGCTATAGGTCAATAACCGACGCTATAGGTAGCGACACAATAGGTCCAGTTTGTACTAGTGCCTACATCGACAATGGTTTGGTTGCTTTTACTTGGTTTGCAATGACTGGTGAAATATTACAGGATGTGTTGGGCGAATTGGATATAAAGAACGTTATAGTAAAGGAAGTAACATGTTGGAAGTTCATATTGAGTTTCAAGACTAAAGAGGACAAAATCAATTTTGATCAGAATAAAGTTGGGAGCTGATTACATAAATTCAGGATGGTTGAGGAAAGTGATTTCAGGATTAAGAGGAAGCTAGTTGTTGAGGTTAGAGGTTTGCCAGCGAATGCCTGGATGGAAAAAAAATTGATGGAGATAGGGAGTTGGGCAACTGGGGTTGGTGGATTAACAGAGCAGATGAAGGTAATGTACTTGAAAATCCTAAGGTCTGCCTTTATTCAGAGGATCTAAATCCCATATTCCTGAAAAACTTAGTCAAATTTAAGGATGTTGGTTATGAGATTAGAATAGTAGAAGTGCATTATAACTTTACTCAAAAGGAAGTTGTATTAAAAGACAGTATTGTCAAAAATAAAGTAACCAAAAACACAATAAGTTCAGGTGAAGTAAAGGATCAAACAAGTCTAGAAATCATTGTGGAGGAGAATTCTTTGAATATCTCTAGAGTATCGGAGTCTCTTGATCAGTCTATGGCAGAAGAGGAGATTAAGGGGCGCGTTAATAGATCTCCTAGGGGTAATGGCACTAAGAAACAAAAGTTAGTCTGGAATTTTCCGAATTCGATGGACAGTGGTAAGAGCATAATCAACTCTGGGGTGATAGAGGAGCAAGGAGATACTCAAAATTCTATAGAGTTTTGTTTCAACTTCAGTACTTTGCAGTCTTAACTCTATTTTCTCAGATGACTTGTCTGAGTTGGCTCTGTACTTATATTCATATGGGCTGCCTTTTCATGCATCATCTCAAACTTATGTGAGATCCAAGTACTATAAGTTTACCCAATATGTAACAAGCTTCAAATTTACCAATACTAATTTAATATATGTCGAAATTCCAGCAACTTAAAATCTGTAATCTTTGTTGTAAACATGCACACAGCCTAAGAAGAATTTTAATTCTTATCTAACTTAGAAGTTCTAAAAAACCGTCAAATTTTTAAAAGATTTTTCATAACTTTTGACATCTTTTAATTACTAAGATTATCAGTCAAAAAATGTATATATATAGAAGGATAGTTTACGGCTTAGATCCATTGTACCTTAATTCTTTTTCAAGAAGGATTTACCCTACTTTCATAGTTGTACATCCCTCCAGACTAGCAATTTTCTAATACATGAAACAGTAAAATCTCTACATGCATGTAAATACAAATGGAATATTGTACTTTACAACTTAGCTTTGTAACTCTTGTGGTTGCGTAAATAACCTCTAGCATGCACAATTGGTTGAACAAGAAAAGCTTGATCCAAGTATATATGTATATTCAGTGCGTTGGTCCAAGTTGTATTGTTGCTTTCAAGGTTGTGAATCATTTACAGAGATGCATTCTTAGTATCATACAAAATCACAAGATTTACTTTAGGCTTATGAAAATATTGCAATTATATATATTAAACCCAGTCTTGGATCACAAAAGTTGGGATTTTAAAAAAATATGGATAAAGTCTAAATAAATATCCAATTTCAAAAAATAAAAATAAAATCTTAAATAATTATATTTACTTTTACAGAATCCAAAAAAAATTAATATTCCAATAATAAATAAAAAAAATTCTAGCATGGCGCTACCTTTAAAAAAATTTATGAAATATTTTTAAACAAAGTTATGTATCTATAAAATCCTATTTACATTATAATAAAAATGTGTTTGGACCATTTGCATGCATGGACCATTTATGTAATATATAAGTTTATAATATGGTATACATTTAATTGTGGGCCTGATAATTCATCAAATTTTAAAAAGTCCACAACTCATCTGCTTAAGTAAAAGAATCTAGATTGTTCTAGAATATTAGTAAATAACACGTGCATGTGTAAATAGGTTGTGATAAAATGTTGAGATAACATCACAAAGGATAAACGAATATTTGTCTCAACAAAAAAAGGGTCATTTGTTTAGCTAGCCTCAAACACCCAATTTTGTTCCCCTCCAAACACAGCGTCAACTCCACTCAGTAGATATAGTCCCAAAGCTATAATAATTAGCTAGCATCGAGATTTAAAGGTAACATTTTACTCTTTTTAATTTAAAGTAGTGCCTGAGGTAAGTGTCCAAGCAAGGGTGGGAGGAGAAGGGTCCGAAATGCAGGAGGACTAATGTGTTTGTTACGTAGAGTGTGGTTCCTGAGGTAAGAGTCCAAGCAAGGGTGGGAGGAGAAGGGTCCGAAATGCAGGAGGACTAATGTGTTTGTTACATTTTGTTCCGTTAGTTGCTTCCGTTCTTGTCTTTTGTTCTAGTTTTATTTAAGCTTTAGTTTGTTTAAGTTTCAATCAGTGTTGCTGTTTCTGAGAAGAACTTTTGTTAAGTTGTGGAAAGGGAAATCTTGGCCCATGTTAGTGTAAGGGTTAGATTGTGTTGTTGTAAAGCTTGGTCTTTTCAAATATTATTCAGATTACCCAAAAAAGAAAACAAAACAAAACAAAGTTCAAGGGTCATAACTTAATTTAGGGGCACATTCACTTTGTATAGTAAAATTTTCTTTTCAATTTAAAATATGTACTTAATTTAAATTATAGATAATTTATTGAAATATTATTACATTTATTCAGAAATTTAAAATATTATGATAATTATTCAAAATATCTTTTGTACTTTATAAACTAATAGATTTTGATTGGTTCACAGTGTTATCCGGACTTCTTCAAACCTATTCAAAAATGATATATCAAAAAATCTACTTAAATTGGGAAAATAATACTAATTTCAATATTAGCTTTGTCAAACTTTGCGTGAAATTAAAATTAAAATTTATCTTCAGAATACATAGACTATTACAAACACCTATTTTTTTTTAATATGTAAATAGATTAATTTGAATTTATAAAATTTATTGAAAATTTGATTGTATTTGAAAAATCTATATTTTTCTTTTGCTATTATTTTTTACTACCTTATAATCGGTATGATGCACAGGTATTTTGATATGTTTTAATATAATTTTTTATTACAATTCAGGTTTATATATAATTATCACTTTTCATAATTATTTTACTTTTCATTTAATATAAATTTAATTAATAATAGCATGATTTAAAAATATCTTATAAAATTTTAAATTAATAAAATAATTTAAAAATATTATATAATTTATCATTAGATCTTATGGTTCTTATTTATTGCTAAAAAGTTAATGGTTCATTTTTCGATTTATGGTTGAACTGTTCTTTCGATTTTAATCTAAAAGTATAGATATTTTCTTATTATAATCGTGTATAGATTAGTAAATTAAATTAATAATATTATATATCTTATCAATAAATGTAACGATTCTTATTTATTACTAAAAATTTAATAGTTCGTCACTTTTGGTATACCTGAACCAGTATCTCGGCTTTAATATAATAGGGTAGATATTTTCTTATTTAAATGTATAAAAAAATTTAATATATTTTATTAATGATTGAAAGATATGTTATACTATTCTGAGGTATATATTAATGACTCTTAGATTTTGTTTTGATTAAAAGGTACCATGTTTTAATTAGAATAGAAATATAATAATTGAAAGATATGATACAATTGATATTTTTAGCTGTTTATAAAAGGTAATATATTCAACTAAAAATTAATGTAAAAAAAGCAATATTAATTATATTATTTAATTACTTATTTTAGTAATGAAGATAACTATCAGTAAACCAAATCGATAAATTTTGAATATTTTGCCTTTTAATATATTAATATAAATAATCAATACTACTATATAAAGGCCAAAACATTAAAAGTTTAATCGGTTGGTCGGTCGGTCAGTCGTATAGATAATATAGATAAATTTGAATCCAATTAAAATATATGAAATTGTTAACTCGAATAACTTGTAGAAGGGGGGTTGAATACAATTTAAGTATTCGTGTCTGATTTTTGCTTTAGTAAATAACAATAACAAACGAATAACTCAAAACTTATTTATATTAATAAGGTCAAATACAAACTCTACCAAAGGTGTACAAATACCTTTAGCAGCTGCTCTCAATACAAACCTCTCTCTGTTTGTTCACTCGTATACTCACGATGATCACAAATCTCACACATATTACAATTCTATAGAGAGAATATTTATAATGCTACCTATCAACTACTAAAAAAAAGTAAGGATTGATACATGGTAATGTTCAGCCATCTAATTGATAGTTTCCACTGATAATTGATAGTTTCCACTGATAGTCGATTCATTTCTTCATGCACACTTCTTTCCATCTTCTGAATATTAGATCATATAGAATATCACTTTCCAATTCTGCAGCTTCAGTCAGGGTCTGTCATAGTCCCTGGAAACTCGTAGTCCGTGACTCTAGTCTCTGATCGAGTAGTGTTCACAGTTCGGCAAATCTTGGATAACTGATTCATCCTTAATCAAATGCTAAATCCTTTATTAGATCAGGGTATTACAAGGAGTGTAATGTTATTCTATTCTACACATCACAACTCATGAATAATTCCTAACAATCTCCCCCTTTTTATTTTTTACAAACTGAATCATAAATCTGAGTTGTTGATGTCAAAACCTCTAACAATGCAACGAGAATAGAATATATACAAAGTTTTTATTTACATGAAGTTGAGTCACACAAGTACCTCAAATACTCAATCTGCCTTAATTCTTCTGAACTGTGGGTTATCTCTGAGAAATTCATCAAGTAGAGCATCTTCAGTTTTAGCTAAGACCTCACCAATACTCTGCTTCAGATCTAACATGTCACCATTATCAGTAAATGATTTGATAATGCAGAGCTCTCAGCTTATCTGGCATATATCTGAATTGATCAAGATTTTGAATAGAAACAGAATCATACTTTCCTTCCATAGCTTGATAATAGACAAATGATCCACCATCATCAACATTGATTTCCAATGATTTCAATTCAATCTCTTTGTCTTTACCATCATCATCAAAATAATATAGATTGAATGGTGGTACATTCTCCTTCTTTGCTCCATACAATCTCTTCAAAGCTTTATCAATCTCACCAGTCCAGTACATAAGTGATGTATTATAATTTTGAGTAACTTCAGCATTTTTGTGTAACAAGAATCGAACATAATCTAACTCTTCCTCCTTTTTTATGATATAAGAATGCAGATAAATTCATGCATTTCACTCTACCATCAGACAAGAAGTATAACAGAAAAACTTCTTTCTCTTTTTTGTCAACTAACCCTCTTCTTGATTCATACTCTTGATATGTCTTCACTCTATGAACAAGAAATACAGAAATCAACCTGTTAAGATGTTTCTGAGTCAGCTTTTCACCAACAATGTCCAAAAGTGAATGAGGATCAGCTGGCAACTTTGGAACATCTGTGGTATGTTTATTCATTGAACTATGACCAAGTCCACTCCTTTTTCGAGGAATTAGAGATTGTAAATTTTGACTCATAGTCCAGTAAGATGGTTCCTTAACTGTTGAATGAACATGTTTGTTTACACCAGAAATATTAGATTGAACATTTTGTGACTTCATCACCTCCTCCTGTGTAAATCCCACATTATTCAAATTAATAGTAGTCCATGACACTACATCTTTTACAACTTGTTCCTGTAGAAGAATTGATGCAGTACCCGGTACTTGAAGAGTTTTAGCTTTCTTTGTTACAGACTCTGACTGGTTAGAAACTTATTTCCCCTTACATCTTGAAATAACAGATCTACCAGCTTCAGTGACTGTACCTATCTTACCTTTTACTTTTCCAACAATCGAACCACCACTGCCACCACCATCACCCTTGTCTTCCCTATCAGAACTGTCCTTAATAGCATCAGCCTTGCAAGAATCTCTGATGACTATTCCTGTTTGCCTCCTCTTAATTGTTTTTATCTCCCCCTTTTGACATCAGTAACAGTGCCTCCAAGAGTTTCAGTAAGAGAACAAATAATATTCATTAGAACAGCCTGATTTCCCATGATAGTGACTTGGTTGTCTTCTAACGTTTGAAGTCTATGATAAACATCTGTTTGAGATTGTTGAACATTCTCAAGAATTGTCTTGTGCGAATACAAATGAGCATCAATGTTGGAAGTTGTGATCTTCATAGCATCATTGGTAGCTTGAATTGCAGTATCAATACATGCAACCTGAGTAGCAAGACCTTGAACAGACCGGTTCATAGAAGAAAAATCAGCATCTGAAATATGATGAGAATCAGCACTAAGCTCACTTGCATAAGTAAATTTTGCAATGTCCTTGGCATGAGCTAAAGATGTAGGATCTGAAACTTCATCTAGATAGATACCGTACTTATTAAAGAATGCCCGTTTGTCCTTGGCCCTTGTATTCTCAATCTTGCCAATGTGCGTGATAAGTGTGAAAGAATCAGGATTAGTAGTGAAATGACTATGAGCAAGTTCAGTAGGGAACTCTTGATCCCAATAAGTAAATGTCTCCTTCTCTTCAAATTCATCATCATAATGAACAGATACCGTATCATCAATCTTATTGTAAAAATCAAAATGCAAAGGTGTAGCCTTCTGAAGAGTATGATTCAGTCATTAGCTTGAAGCAATTGAATAAACGTAAAATTCAGAGAATCAATACCCAAAGCATGAGCTTCTACCGACGTAGTTGGCCAATATTGATCAAAGTAACCAAATGTAGGTTCTGTAACCTTTATAGATGATGTTGCCTGTGAATGATGAACTACAGATGTAGAATGATATTCAAGTAAAGGTATTTGAGTAGAATGACTTACATTGACAACCGAAGTATCTGAAACTGAAAAATAAGGAATCATAGCCAAATTTCCAATATTACTAACATCCTGACCCTCACCAGTATCCTGTGTGCTAACATCCATAGACTCTCACTCCTCCATAGAGTGATCAGCACCTGCAAATGTCTCAATCCTAGCTGAGATTGGTTGCACATATAGAGGGACACTAGGATTATTAGGTAAATATGCTAGGACTGTCTGAGAAAATGAATCTTTTAGCCTTTCTCCTCTTTGATTGATAGCATCCACAATCCTTTGCTTATATTTCTGAGCTTTAACTTCAGGCTTGGAATTATGCTTGGTCAAGTCCTGCTTCTCATACATTTTGATGAAAGAATAAGTACCAGCATCCATACCCAGATTTTCAGAACAAGATTCAGAAAAAACTTTATCCCAGAAATCAAAAAATGGTTCTTTCCTAGTTATCTCTCCCTCACTATGGGGTTGGTCACCCATACTCTTATTCTCACTGTGACTTACTAAAGTCAATAGTCTTTCTACCTCTCCTTTTGCCTGGTGAGGAGCCAGTCTCTCTGTTTGTGGATCTATTTCCATCTTTTCAAGTGTTTCACTCAGATTAGGAAAAGTGCTCTCATGACCTACAGAAAAATATGGGTTAGGAGAAGTTGTTATAATTGAACTCACATGGAGAGAGGGTTCCTCATTTGGCAAGGAGCTTGAGGTTTTCTCCATGGAGTGAGCAACTATAGTCTCAGAACCCTCACAAACATCTACTGTCTTTTCAGAGACTAGAGGCTCCAGTATACCACTTTCAGGGTCTACACTAGACTCTGATGCCTTCAGTAAGACATCATTATGCACCACAGTTGTGTGTCACCATCTTTAAGTGTTGTTTGCTGAGACACGCCCTCAAGGTGGATAGACTCTGACTGAACAAATTTTTTTTTATCTTCAGGGATATCCATCAAAGTCATTCCTCCCATATCACTAGGTATCTCACTTGTAGTTTCAGTCATCAAAGAAGACCTTTCAGCATCAGCCATCACAGTTCCTGAGTCATCCAACCTCTGACTAGATGGTTCTTGTGTTGTAGTGACTGTGATCTGATCTGTCCTACTATCCACCACTGATGCAATAGTATCTTCTGTTGACTGCTTTTCTCTATGTACTACCTCCTTTTGTTCACCTAATGCTAGAGCATCTTCAACAATGTAGTCTTTATGAAAAAGATATGTGTGAAGTGATTGAAGTGCACCATGCTTTGAAAGTCCAAACTTCTTTCGCAATTCTCCTCTGATTGATTGATAGAAATACATCTTCATAAGATCAAGTCTTTGATATAGAAGTCCATATTCTTCAGGAGGAGAAAGTTTGGGTACTCTTTCAATCAGAAAGTCTAGAACAGGCCTGGAAAGCTTGACTTTCATAGAAATTACCTTCATAGCCAGCTTGTATGTCAATGTGGTTTCCCAACCTGAATCAATATCAAGGCATCTCTTGTCATATTCTGACTTCGATACAGATTTAGTTGTAGAGACCTACAAGATGTTAGTTGGACTAGACTCTGTGTGTGTAGGTGACAAATGAATCTTTCTCCTTATTCTCCTGGTATAGTGAGCAACAGATTTATCTTGAGAAGACTCAAGAGGTGCAGACTCAGTAGTGATCTTGGGTTGAGATCGTTTTTCAATAGACACGGCCTTTTGGGAGACTGTATCTAGTAACTGTTTTTCCTTTTTTAAAACTACAGTCTTTTGTGAGACTACAGCCTAGCAGTTACTTGGTCCTTCACCTCTTTCTCCTAGCTTAGAGAGTTGAATTGCAACCCTCAAATCTGCTCTCTCAACAAGAGGTATATTATCATCATCTTCACTAGAACTATTAGAAATAGGAGCTACATATCTTCTCTTCCTTACAACTGATGCCTTTTGAGAAACATCAGAGGTTGGTTTCTTTGAAACAATATGTTGTGGTTTAAGAGTTGGCTCTAGAATTGTTTCAGAGACTGTGGAGTGTTGGGTTACTTGGGTAGACACAGGGAGGTCCTCCACCAATTGAGGTTCCTGAGTCATTTCATCACTAAAGAAAGAAGAGTTGTAGAGGGTAGGAAGATGAGTTCTGAGAAGTACCTGTACATGTTGAGGATAACACATGGTAGGTATCGCATCTGAATTCTTCTCACTGTCCTTCTTTGTAATATCAGAGAAAATTCTCTCTTGCTGTATATAAGAAGGAACACAATGTTGTTTACCAAACCTAGTATTAGCATTAGGAATAAAATGGTTAATGATTAAATGCATAAATCTATGATAATAAACCATCTTCCTTCCATGATCTCTTGGCCCAAGTTTGATACTCATCTGATTTAAGATAATGTGACCAATGTTAATTACTCTGTCATAAAGCAAACTATATCCAATGTGAGAAGTAACAGAAGTAATTTGTTCAAAAGAACTACATTTACCAGTAAAGCATTTAGCTAATTGATCAAAGAAGAAAGACCATTCTTTTTTAAGAAAAGGTCTTTTTAACTGGCTCATGTTATCTAAATGTCCACTATAACCTAATGCAGATAACATAGTTCTAACATCATCATCAGATGGTTCACTAACATAATTCACATTAACAGGTAAGTGAAGTACTGAATTAATCACATATTCAGTAATATCAAAAGAATCTTGTCCTAGGTTTAGAACAATCTTACATGGTTGACCCTGAACAGGATCAACTACCTCAGCATTCTCCCAAGCTTGTGAAACAGCAGCTTGATTAATCATTGGAGATGTTGTCAGTGCAAAACGCACAGGTCCAATAGCCATAAAGTCCATAATTGGGTGAAAATCAGTTGATACCCCCATCTTGTTGGTGATTGCTGCAACATGATTGTTTTTCATAAAATTGAAGTCACCAAACCTGAAAGCAACTGACTTGGGTAGCTTCCTTTGAGTAGCCATTGATTTTTGATCTGAAACGAACTTGAGAAATCTTTGAAATCGATTAAAGATTTTAAGAACTTGAATCAGTTTTTGCTTTAGAAAATTCAAATATGAAGAAATCAATAAACAATCAGAGTCTCAAAATAATGATATACTCAAAATTCCTTCAGACCCACTAACCCACATTCACGGGTAGATTGACAAGTGGCAGTCTCTGAAAAAGTGTAATTACCCATGATTTTTGGAAATAAAATCCAAAATTGATTTTAATTAAAATCAGGGTCTAAGTTGAATTTAAACCGATTTTCAGAGACTAAAATAGAGTCACATATGTGGCATGTCAGATATTATCCTGAAAATAAAAACACCAATAATCCAAGCAAAATATTTTAGTTAGATTTCAAAACGTTTTGGAAATATAAGAAGTCCAGTCACGCGCAAAGTAATGATGATATAGCTGCATTGAACACTTCAAAAGACTGTCCAGCTTCTCGCTCTTTCCTATATAGACTCCTGGTGTCGTATGTTTTTCTCTTAAACACAATGGCCTTCAACCCAGATATTCATATGAACCCTAACTTGAGATTCCTTTCTCCTGAGAAGTTCAATGCTCTTGATGAGCAGGAGCAAATAGACTATCTCTTTGAAGAGATGACTTTTCTCATTGAACTAGATATGGCCGGAATCGATCCATGTAATGTCCAGAATCCTCCTCTAGAACATCTACCAGTTGAACAAAATCTTCCTCTAATCTCTTCTCATCTTGAGGATGAAGAATTTGGTGAAGAGTCTGGGGCTGATTTTGATGGAGATGCTATTTATTTATCCATCAGTCCTCAATAAACATAGGACTATAGGATGCCAAGGGTCACCGTTTGAAATCGCTCAGAGGAGGAATTGAAGAGCATATGGTTGATCCTGCATCCCCTAAATGGATTTTGGCATGCCCTGGGAGTTGACGAATTGATTATTGAAGATTTGTGGAAAAGACAACTCCAGCAGCCACAACATTAGACAAGAACAAGATTAGTAATAACTATTAGGCAAAAAGAAAAAAAATGTATTTCATTTCCATATATGTATTGCTTTTTATTAATGAAAATACAAGCTTTTCGTTTTATATATCTTGTCTATTTCCTGTTTCTTGCATTCTCTTGTTAGTATGAATATGTTGAATTTACAAGGACATGCAACAATCATTAGAACTAAACAACTAAGTAATTCAGAATCCTAAATTACTAAGTCAGAGACTAAAAGTCCAGAGTCTAGTTCTTAATGACAGTTTACTCATACTACTGTTTATCAAGGGAAACTATTATCAGCTTAAGAGTCTAAATGAAAGATATATTCACTGTTAAGATTATCAATTCTATAAGCTTAACAACATACCTTGCTACTTTTGCAGATGTTAAAGATCTAGAAATTTAACATTCCTAACTCACTTACCAACCTAATGAAAGTGTTCTCATCAAGTGGTTTTGTTAGATTATCTGCAAGCTGTTTGTCAGTAGGAAAAAAATGAAGTTCCATAGTACCATTTTCATTATGTTCTCTAATAAAATGGTACCTGACATCAATGTGCTTAGACCTTGAATGTTGAACTGGATTTTCTGTAATTTTGATAGCACTAGTATTATCACAAAACATAGGAATATTACTAAGTGTCATACCATAATCCATCAACTGATTTCTTATCCAAAGGAGTTATGCACAACAACTGCCTGCTGCAATGTATTCAGCTTCTGCAGTTGAGGTTGAGACAGATTATTGCTTCTTACTTGCCCACGAAATCAATCTGTTTCCCAAGAATTGACATGTACCTGTAGTGCTTTTTCTATCTATTTTACACCCTGCATAATGAGAGTCCGAATAGCCATTTAGTGAGAAATCAGATTCTCTAGGATACCACAACCCAAGGTTTGGAGTTCCCTTGAGATATCTAAAAATTCTCTTCACAGCAATTAAATGAGATTCCTTATGATCACTTTGGAATCTAGCACATAAACAGGTAGAAAACATTATATCTGGTCTACTTGCAGTTAAGTATAACAATGAGCCTATCATGCCTCTAGAGCTAGTGTTCTCAATACTTTTTCCCTTAGGATCAGAGTCTAGCTTAGTGGCTGTTGCCATGGGTGTCTTTGCAATTGCACAGTCTTGAAAGTCAAACATTTTTAAAAGATCTTTGATATACTTAGACTGATTAATGAAAATACAAGTCTCAGTCTGTTTGACCTACAATCCTAAAAAGAAATTTAGTTTACCCATCATGCTCATCTGATACTTAGACTGCATAAGCTTGCTAAACTTAGCACATAACTTTTCATTAGTGGAACCAAATATGATGTCATCAACATAAACTTGAACTAAAAGCAAATCACGTTTTACCTTTCTAAAGAAAAGAGTTTTATCAATTGTACCTCTGTGAAGCCATTTTCAAGAATAAATTTAGATAAGGTTTCATACCATGCTCTTGGTGCTTGCTTTAGTCCATAGAGTGCCTTGTCAAGTTTGTAGACATGATTTGGAAATTTTGGATCAACAAAACCAGGTGGTTGCTCCACATATACTTTCTCATCAAGTTTGCCATTTAGAAAAGCACTCTTCACATCCATCTGGTATACTATGAATTTTGAATGAGCTGCAAATGCAAGAAACATTCTGATTGCTTCCAATTTTACAACAGGACCAAAGGTTTTATCATAATCAATTCCTTCTTCCTGTGAGTATCCTTTGGCCACCAGTCTTGCCTTGTTTCTTACAATCATACCAGATTCATCTAGCTTGTTTCTGAAAACCAATTTTGCACCAACAATAGATCTATCTTTAGGTCTTGGTACTAATTTCCAGACTTTATTTCTCTCAAACTCATTTAGCTCTTCCTGCATTGAAATTACCCAATCAGGATCCTGTAAAGCTTCTTCTACCTTTTTAGGTTCATTCTTTAAGAGAAAGCAGCTATACAAGCATTCATTGTGAGCTGATCTTCTAGTTTGAATACCACTATTTGGATCACCAATAATTAAGTCTTCAGTATGATCCCTTATCCATTTTCTAACAGGTGGTAGATTTCTCCTGCTAGACTCTCCCCCTAAGTTAATGGTATCTCTTGTAGAAGAATGTTCATTATCTTCAAAATTTCCCCCTTGATTAGTAGAATTAGTAGACTCTATACTGCTGCTAGTATCTGAACTAACTTCGTTAGACTCTGAAGAGTTAGTCCCTGAAGGAGTAGACTCTGAATGGTTTTTCTGCTCCTAACTGGTACTATGTTCTCCTTGATTATTTTGCTCCCCCACAACAGTAGCATTCCATTGAGGAGTAACAGAAATTTCTTCTGGAGAACCTTCATCATCACTGGAGAGTATCTCAGAATCCTTAAGATTTTCAAATTCCAATTTGTCACGGCTTTCATCAGTTTGCAGAATTCCAAATTTCTTGTCATCAAATGCAACATGAATTGATTCCATAACAATGTGAGTTCTGAGATTATAAACTTTGAAGGCCTTTGATGCAGAATATCCTAGAAATATTGCTTCATCCGACTTGGCTTCAAATTTTCCTAATTGTTCTGGATTAACTTTCAGGACATAACATTTGCATCCAAAGATGTGAAATATTTCACACTTGGCTTCTTTCCTTTGATCATCTCATAGGGAGTTTATCCATGACTGTTCACCAAGGTGCAATTTTGAATGAAACATGCAGTGTTGACAGTTTCTGCCCAGAAGTAAGTTGGAAGCTTTGCATCTGTAAGCATGGTTCTAGCTGCCTCTATGAGAGTTCTGTTCTTTCTTTCTACTACACCATTTTGATGAGGTGTTCCAGGTGCAAGGAATTATTGAGAGATTCCATTGTCTACACAATACTCCTCCATTATAGAATTCTTAAATTCTGTTTCACTGTCACTCCTTAGTATCTTGACTTTGTACTTGGAGCTGTTCTGAATATTCTTGACAAGCTCAATGATTTGCTGAGGAGCTTCATCTTTCTTTTGGAGAAAGAACACCCATGTGAACCTTGTGTAATCATCCACTATAACTAGAGCATATCTTTTCTTGTTGATAGACATAATGTTTACTGGACCAAATAAATCAAGATGCAGCATATGAAATGGTTCAGTAATTGAATTTTCTGTCTTGCTCTAGAAAGTGGTTCTTTTCTGTTTACCAAGCTGACAAGCATCACAAAGTCCATCTTGCGCAAAATTCACCTGAGGTAAGCCTCTCACAAGATTGTGCTTAACAAGTTGATTAAGCTTATTGAAGTTGAGATGTGAGAGCTTCTTGTTCCAATTCCATCTTTCATCAGTTGATGCCTTACTGTAAAGACATCTGACAACTCTTCTAGTTGAATCACTTAAGCTGGCTTCATAAATGTTACCATGTCTCTGACCAGTTAGAACAATGTCTCCATTCTTCATATTCATGATTTTACATCCTACACTGTCAAAGATTGATTGGTAACCTTTATCACCTAGTTGACTTATGCTTAAAAGAGTGTGTTTCAAGCCTTCAACTAGTGCTACATTTTCAATGATGACATTCCCCAAAACAATTGAGCCATATCCCAGAGTTTCTCCTTTGTTGCCATCTCCAAAAGATATTACTGGGCCAGCTTTCTTCTCAAACTTTGTAAGTAGGGACTTCTTTCCAGTCATATGTATTGGAACAATCAGATCATGGCCCTGCGATTTTTGATACATAAATTAAACAAGTATGAAAAGAAAATTAACCTTAATCGCTACGACGCAAGCGATTCAAGTCCACGTCTTCTGTTGTATTCCTTGATTCCCCTTGAGCGAAGTGTGGCCTTCTTGCTCCCAAGTTTTGCCTCTCTTCTTGCTTCAAGGTGGCTGCCTCCAAAAAAAACCTAATGTTTTTTCAGCCAACCTCAGCAAGAAGACAATAGGAATATATAGAGTCCCCTTCTAGAGAGGACCTCCTTATATAGAGAATATGAGAGAACCATATATTTTTTCTGATTCTACAATAGAACCACTTTTTTTTAATTTATTTTTCAAAAAAATTTTTCCAAAAAAAAATCGACATCGCCACGTCACTGCCACGTCATCACTGCTGACGTGGCAGTGCCACATTAGCTACCATGTCATCACTGTTGATGTGGCAGTGCCACGTCATCAATGATGTCATCATTGATGACGTGACACTTCCATGTGGCAATGCCACATCAGTAGTGATGACGTGGCAGCTGACGTCAGCAGCACTGCCACGTCAGCAGTGGTTCTGTTACAGAATCAGAAATTTTTTTTATAGAACCAAAAAAAAATTGATCTTTTTTTTATAGAACCAAAAATTAAAACTTTGATTCTACTATAGAATCATATAAAATTAGTAGTTCTCTCATATTCTATATATAAGGAGGTCCTCTCTAGAATAATGGCCGAAATATATATATATGGCTTAAACATACCTCAACTGACCCTCAACTTACAAGTGGATAACTGAACTCAAAAAGCTTGCAACTACATAATTAAACTAATAAAACCTTGCATCCAAGTCGCTGAACTCGGTTATCTATTTGCAAGTCCGTTAAGTCCACTTGACTTAAACGGAAAATGTTAGATACCGGAAAAAGTTTTCCGATCATACCTCGTTTAGGCCCAAAACCGACTCATTTCCTTTGGGTTTTTGTTGTATCATGATCTAAATGTCCCCAGCAACATCAATCAAAACAAAGCATCACTAATAACTATCAAATACGAGGATTCCGGCGATAAAAAAAATTTCCGGCCAAAATTCCGACAAAAAACGTGTTCTACCAATTCTGTACACGAAAGTTCAATGCAAAAATAGCTATGGACTCCTTACTCGACAATCTAAACATCTATGGTCTCCAAAATCACAAACAATCAACATATAAAATCAAGCAAAAAATTCAAAATTAACAAAAAAAATATGAAAATTCAGAAGTTACCAAATCATGATTTTGATTATGGGTTTGTGTAGAGCATCTCACGGGATTCATTTTGGTTACTTGAACTCATGATTTGGAGTTCAATAACACCTTCAAATCATCTTCGATCCACGAAGAACACGAAGAACTTCCGTCCATTCCGTTAAGTATGTTAACGATGATTACCTATTTGCAAGTTTTTAGTAGTTTAATGAGTTGACTGCAAGTTTTTTGAGTTCGATTACCCAGTTGAAATTTGGGATCGAGTTGTTTTCAATTTGTTATCCCCGGTAGCGGCGCCAATTTGTTATCGTAATATTTGGAGGATTATCGTTCGCAGGGAAGGACTTAATTAAACACAAGTTCAATTTCAAATATCTTAATGTTCAGAAGTGTAAAGAAGAATTTGGGGAATTTGTTTATTAACTAAAGTATCAATTAAGCAAATAAAAATGGTGAATTAACAATAATAATTAAAGGCAATCCAAGAATCAGGGTTCTTCAGTGGTATTAATGAATGTGTATGAAATTGTGATATTCAGCCTCATACCTTGCTAAAAACATTCCTCTAGTGATTATATTGCTCTCTCCCAAGATACTACATAATACCCACAAATACGTATTGATGTCACTCCCATGATCACACAACACATAATTATAAGTTATTAAGCCCAAGGAATACATGTCTCATAATTCGCATATTAATCTCCCAATTGAATAATTGCATTACGTTTGTTGCATCATTTACTAGAATTATAATTCATCTCCCGAATCGTTACAATCCCTAAAATACAATCTAGGGTTCATGACTCCCTAAATTGGGTTAAGTGCTCAACAACAAATTAGCAAGAATGAGATATCACATAATAAAATCACACAATCATATTAACCACCGAAATATATATAGTCTACAGCAGGGATCGTGGATAATTAGGTTAGGCCTCCCAATGACATTCTGGACCTAGCCCAATGTCATTAAATATTAATTCACTCCACTAAAGAATTAATATTTGCACTACCTTTCCTAATACTGTAATTTAGTTAATTAATTCGGTTCTAATATTATTTGATTATTAAATTCCCCATGTTTAAAATATCGCATGTCCACTAATTAAATAAATTACTGATAATTCATTTAATTAATATCTTTTATCCTTGATTATCCACTCAACCTTTATTTAATTATGCCGGAATAAATCCACCTGCAGGGTTTCACATAATTAAATCTTTTTAAGCTTTCAAGGGGACATCATTAACCCGAATATTATCAGGATATGGATTCCTTCTATAAATAATATCCACCATGTATATAATTCCATCACACAAAATATAATGATATAATTTAAAAGAATTATTTCATATATAAATCAAAGCATGTAAATAATATACACGTGTCAATTACTATATCCGGATTAAGAACCTAAACATTAATAATAACATAGAATCTTAGTTCACCTTCTTAATCAGTATAAGGGAACAATTCTAAATTTGATCATGTTCAATATACACAAAGTATACTACTATTATTTAATAGTCAATATAAACTATTCTAAATAATACTACAGCCATACCAGTGGATTGTCTAACACCACCTATGCTGTGAACCTTATTATATTATATTATATAAGTCGTATTTTACAATCTAATATTTTGTATCCCATTTGATATTCGATTGTCCACAATATATAATATTAGACAGCATGTAAACATTCAAAATGATTCTCAATAAAACTGGCCAGAAATAAATGTATATACTTCAAATAAATATTTTCAGTATACACTAACAATATGTCCAGAGCATCCACTATCCAGGATAATTGAATGCTTTTTTCCTGTGCCCTGCAAACAAAAAGTAACTAGTTAGAAATTTTTGGGACCCAACCTTGATTGGATCCTTTCTTACTAGATTTAAAAACAACAGGATTTGAAGATTTTCCTTTTGAGTTACCTGTTTTAGAGTCAATTTTAGACTCTGATTTCACAAACTGTTTGTGATTAGGAGTTTCAGATTTCGAAGAATAATAGTCATAATATAGTTCATGATATTCTCTACACATATAAATGGAATGAAGTAAACTACCACAATGATAATAAGCTTTTTGTGGTTGGTACTGAATTTTCTGAGTCTTGGGGAATCTGGACTCAGTTTTCCAAGAAGGTTTTTGATTCCAATCTAGGGCCAAATGATTATGATTATCACATTTATATAACTTCTTCCTAGGTGCGTCACGTACATTCTTGTAATTATTCTCTTTATTAATACCTTCTTTTCCATTCTTATTTCTCTTGGTTTTATTAGACTCTGAAAGACATTCAAGTCTATGTTTTAACTGAGACTTAGATAGAAAGCCTATATTAACATTCTTAGGTTTATCTAACACTTTACTATCTGAATTAGTGTTTTCAATTCTTTTGTGCACAACTGGGGTACCATTGGAATCAACAAACTTAACATGCTTAGGTTCAGAAACTATCTTCTTACCTTCAGATTTAGATGTGCTAGCTTCTACTTTTCTATCATCAATGACAATAGCTACTTCATTAGCCTTATCAAAACCTAAGCCATTAACCTTACAAACATTCTGATTGTTAATAATGTCATGAGTCTTCTTGCAAGAGTATTCCATGTGTGAAACCTATCTCTCTCTTCCTCTAGTTCTTTTCTGACACAGTCATAAGCCTCAAGAATAACACTATAATCATGCTTAGCCTTATCAGAATTTAACCTGTACTTTTCCATTTGAACTAGCTCAGAATCTAGAAAATTATTCCTATCAACTAATTCATCATTCTAAATCTTAAAATCATCTCTTTCACTAGTAAGAATTCTGAAGTTAGTTATAAGATTCTTAATCTCAACATGGATAGTTCTAATATCATCAGAATCTAAGCTATCATATGAATCAAGAGAGTGAATTGATACCTTAGAAGATGAAGAAGTTTTCTTTGGAGAACCAGGTTTGTCCGAAGCACTTGCCATTAAAGCAATGTTGTTATAATCCAATTCATCTTCAAAATCACTGGAATCTGCCCAATCTTTCTGTGTGACCATTAGTGCATTACCCTTTCTAGAACTCCTAGGCTTCTTACACTCACTAGCAAAGTGTCCAAGCTCGCTGCAGTTAAAGCACTTGATCATTGCTTTGTCAAGCTTGATGATTGTACTCTTGCCCTTGTCATCCTTCTTCACTTCTTTCTTTGGAAACACTCCTTTTGCTAAATCTTCTCCTGTTTAATCTTCCTTTCTTGAAAGCTTTAGCAAATATAGCAAAGAGTTCCTGCATATCTGTTTCAGAATCAGTGTTTTCAAATTCTGTATCTGTAGTCTCTGACTCAAAACTTTCTTTTCTTTTCTTCTTCCACTACGCCATAGATGGGCGCATGTAACGCACTCCTACTGTTGTATCAGACACGTTTTCTGTTACATTAGGCCTAATGTAACGCACTTTTACCATTTCATTCGCTAACGTTACCTTTGACCTCAAATGTAACGCCCAGCATCTCAATTGTAACACAAGGGAAAGCGTTACATCAGGACCATAGAGTAACACAAAATCAAACAAATGCAACACTAGGAGGTGTTACATTAGCTTATCCAGAAACACTAGGTGCACGTGGCATGTGGGACCCACATGACACCTGGCATCATGCCACGTTGGATTTGACACGTGGCACCCTTTTGACACGTGGCATATTGTGGGGCCCACACTGACACGTGGCAGATGTGGGACCCACATGACGCGTGCCATGTGTGGGACCCACATGACACGTGGCACTGACACCTGGCAGTTGTGGGACCCACACTGACACGTTGCAGATGGGGGCCCACACTGACACGTGGCACTGGCACGTGGCAGATGTGGGGCCCACTTTCTAATGCAACACTGCATGTTTACCTAATGCAATACTCTAATTATCTATTGTAACACTACAATAAGGCTAATGTAACACTACAATTTAATATTGAAACACTTGAAGTATAGCAATTGCAACGCTAAAATTGAAAATTTTGCAAGATTTGATTTATATATATCAATCCCTTTACAAAATAAACCAACAAAACATACAATCCACCACCACTCCACCAGTACACCTTATAATCTACTCCACCAGTACACCTCATAAACATAAAGCCAAACATATAATCCAACTCCTCCCATCATCCACCATTTCACCAAAAATATGGTCTTGCTCCACCATATATATCATACAAGGAACATATATAATAGAGTACTAGGCAACATAGTACCAAGCAAGACTAGAGATAACCAAAGTAGTTAAACAACTAAGCAAAAGATCCGACAAAAGATAACCAAAGTAGTTCATGGTACTACTGATTGTAAAAAGGGAACTAAGTAGAAGCGCCGACAGTCATTGGGGTTGCATTTTCATCGTCCTCGCTTGAAGCTGTAGCACAAAAGTCTGCGACGTCCAGATTCAAACCAGGATTTGCTTCGGCTAGCTTTTTCAGCAACGTTGACAGTTTATCCTGGACTTTCATGTTCACCTTTGCGTCCAATTCAACCTCCAGATCTCGCTTTATCTTTTCAGTTACATCCTCTAAAAAAGGGTCAACAGGAGCCGAAGTTGATGCCGAAACTGAACTTTTACCATTTCTGCCTTTTAGCCATTCTCGACCATGACCATTAGCAATCAGTTCTGATGCATCCTCACCTGCAGCCACCTTCTCTTTAACCTGAGTCTACAATAAAAAAATTGTGAAAAATTAATCAAGTTAGTCATACAATTATATAATGCAAGGACCTACATGTTTGTTTTTAGGTGTACTTTGTGACTGCCCAGAAATATTATATTGGTATTATATAGTCTTCCCTACCAAATAATCTGACCAAATAAACCAACAGTCAAAGTCTTTCTTTTTCTCTTAATTTGTAAAAAAAGCCATAAATTCGACCAAGTAAACCAATATTGATTTGTAAGTATCAAACAAGGTACTTACAATTCTTTTTTTAATTTCAGCTGTATTGGTCTTGTATGTTCGACCCTCTTCTCGCTCATGAGATTCCAAATAAACATGAGCATCTGATGGCGAGGCAAGTTTTGGATTACCCGTTTTCTGTTATAAAATGAAGAGTATAAGATTATCCAAGCTCATTGTTAGCACTTACTACAACAATAAAGAATATTTGAAATTTTCACATTATATTCAGTGGCAGAGGTAGACCAAGACAAAAAAAAAAAACAAATCAGATAGAAATAAATATAAAACAAGCCAAAAAATGCATTGTAACAGTAAATCGAAAAAAATGGGAGTATCCGGCCTCTAAACTTTACAACTAGCAAATTTTATTATCAAGAGGACTTCTAACTTACAAATTCTATTATGATTTCTTATATATTACTAAAATGAAAATAACAAAGGCAAATTTACGGTCATTATTTTAATTTGCATGTTCAAAGGAGGGCAAGATGAAAAAAAGTAGATAAATTGATTGTGGATGCTAAACTTAATAAAATAAAATAGTTATGGTTCAGATTCAGGGTAGGCTGTACTATTGCTAAACTTGATAAAAAATGTTAGGTGCAGTTAACAAATTATTACCATTTTTATCAGTTTATCCTAAAAAAAAAATGAACGTGCACAAAGAAAGACACGTACCAACTTCTCTCTAACTTGTGCCATACTGTTGGGACCTAGAGTGTGTGTGTCAGTGACTGAAGCACGTCGTGTTGCATTATCCTTTGCTAATGCCTGTAAAAGTACAAAAATACTCAGTGCACAATTTTATTTTGATCATCTTTTAAATCACAATAATCAGATTGAAAAAGTGTATTAGAATACCTGAACTGGCTCGTCTCCCCAATATTTCACCAACAGCTTAAAATCCTCCAAAGGAATCGTATTCGGCCTATTTGCCATCCTGTCCTCGTCAGTTTCATACATTTTATAATACCTCTCCTTCATACGAGATTTGTACGTCCTCCAACATTGATCGAGTGTCTTGTCCACCCAGCGTTGCCCGTTATCCGGAATTATATAACGGTCCTACGATATATTAAACATTAAATTCATTAATTCAGTGCATAAACATGAAATTAATTGAAACTAATGTTTTGGTAATAGTGTTTACCCTAGTATAGTCCCACATTGTCTTCTTCAGTTGGCCAGGAACAAGACGCCAATTTACATAAGCAAGCGACACATTGTCCTTTACAACTGTACCCAGAAAATTGCTAAGTTCTCTCAATAATTTACGGTTTTTTGAAACCGGCTGACCTTTTTTGTTCAATAAAATGACCGGTCTGTCATTGCGACCTCTTCCATGAACTGCGGTCATTTTTGTCCTTCCTCTCCATCTCCTAGGAGCTACCACTTTATACACCAGGTACACATAAAAAAGCATTAGAAAAAATGTATTCATTAGAAACTCAGTCATAGTCAGAAAGAATGTATATATTTTCTAAGCATTTATACTCGGGAGAAATGTATATTTTTCTAAGTATTTATACACAGGAAAAATGTATATTTTTCAAAGTATTTACACATTTTTTCTAAGTATAAGTACTTAGCAAAAATGTTTTTTTTCTAAGTATAATTACTCAGTAAAAATTTATATTTTTTCGAAGTATAAATAGTCAGAAAAAAATGTATTTAAACTCATTTTATAAGCTTTCCTGTACACACGATACCTGCTTCAGTTTCTTCCTCTGCACTTTTTTCCAAGTTTGGCTCAGGAACATTATTGGTTGGTGGAGTTAGCATACCCTGCTTCTGACGCTCTCGCAGTGCCAAATAAGCAGATAGGGTACCATATGCTTCCGCTTTGTTCGACTGTTTTAAAAGTTTACTACATGTCGGTTGCAACAATTTAGCACGAGATGAACTTGTCACTTCCTTATCAGCAATATCATTGGCTCGCGAACTAGTTTCTGTAGCATTGGCTCGCGAACGAGTTTGTGTAGCATTGGCTCGCGAACGAGTTTGTGGTCCACTTAACAACTTCCTTTTCTTGGCATTCTTGATTCTCTACAATTATCAGGAGTTCAGTACTAGGTTTACAATTTTTATGTGAGGTTAAGAAATGAACATTTTCACCACATTCATACCTCAGATGTAACATCACTTTCAGTACCTTTCAGTTCACCAACCTTCTTCTTAATCCCAAATTCTTCCATTTTCTTCTCGTTTTCTTGAATTCGGGCAATTCTTTTTTCTTCATATTTTGTCAATCGTGGTGGCGGTGGGGCCAACTGCAATAATTCAATTAAGACACACATGAAACAGGTACAAGTTAAAAAAATGTGCAATAATTCACAAGTAAAAAATATATGCACAAGTAAAAAATCACCTCAGTAACGGGATCATTCTGTTCACTGCATTCTTCTCCACTTGAATCGATGTGCAAGTCGAGCTTCCTTCTAACAATCCCTTTGGTGTTCATTGCACTTGCATCTGGTTGACTAGTCAACAAATTTGGCGATAATCGTAAACTCCTTCTCCTGCCCAAGTCAGGTGACTTTCTACTAAGCTTCATTTGCTGCTGCTTCTGCTGGAGCTCATGAGTGGTAACATATTTGCGATTTTCAGTTTTCTTTGGTGGAACTGGTTTTTTTGCTGAAACTGGTTTCTTAGATGAAACTGGTTTCTTCGCTGACCCTGTACCAACAGCAGAAAAACTAGTTATTTGTATGCAAATTTGCAAAAGACAACAATAATCAATAATTTATATATATGACCTTGAATCAGGTTTTTCCTCGGCCTTACGACCACGAATGGCTGCATTTGAACCATCGGCTCAATTTCAGTGTCAACAATGTTGTCTACATAAAATTCTATTTCATCTCCATCCTTGCAGCCATTTACTAGTTCAGTAACCTCCTTGTCACAGGTCAGTAGCTTCCAACTATTATCCTCTTCTTGTTTGATATAGACACCTCCAATTTCAAGTAAATGAAGGTAGTCTTTCACATACTCCATCAGCACTGGATAAGAAAATTCGTCGGTCTCTACACGGTTTATAACCAAACATGTTCCACCAGAATAAGCTTTCTTGCCAAAGGTCCCACTGTGGTGAAGTCTGACATCCAACTTTTTACCTTCCATCCTGCACAAAATTTAAAGAAATGTCACTCTCATGTTTAAACAACAAACAAGTAAAGGCAGTAAACTTAAAAATAATAATTTTGCATAATAACTATATTACTATAAACAAATCTGAATCGAATCTAAAGACAAATTTTTAAGTACAGTAGTCTTCGAAACATTAATAACATTACAACTATTTAGAACAACTCAAGTTCAACCAAATTACAACTCTAATATTCTAACTAAAAACATTCCAACAATTGAAATTAGAGCTAGTTGAACAATTAAAATAATACACTACAGTACATTAAAACATATAAAGAAGCAACTATTTTGGCTTTTTATCAGGAATGGGAACTCTTGTTGAGGGGATATCATCTCTACACCAACTAGTTCCATCAACTTGAATTTCTATTCCACGAGCAAAGTTGATATCGTGTGAATCATAATTGATGACATCTTCTTCCACTGTATCCACGTTTCCAGTGTCACACCACTCCCTCGGCATTTTTTTAATTACATAATGTACCATCTTTTCAATCGGATCTTCCACGTAAAAAACTTGCTGCACTTGCGAAGCCAGGACATAAGGATCAGATTTGTGGCTTAACTTCTTGAAATTTACTCGAGTAAGACCGTATGGATCTTTCTCTTCTTGGTACCAATGGCACTTAAACAGAACCACTGTAAATTCTCCCCAATAATCAAGTTCCAAGATTTCTTCTATCGATCCGTAGTAGTTGACAGACCCAACTATCGGGTTCTGGTCTCTCGAATTTGCGAAGCTAATCGTTTGGGCAGACACAAATACGCCACTGTTCTGTGTTGTACATCGAGAATCTCTAGAAGTAGTGTGGAATCGATAACCATTCACTACATAACCAGTAAACTTCTTAGCTTTTCGAGTAGGACCCAATGCAAGCACCTCCAATTCTTTTGAAGCCTCGTCCATTTTTCCAACCTCTTCTTGCAACCACGGCCAGAATTCTTCAGTGTGCGCTCGTGCCCTCTTGTACTTTTTCATATTTGCATGACTGTCCACTAAACCTTGATGTTCCCTAAAATAAAACTAAGTTAAAATAGCCCAGGAAATTAAATTTGTAAATTGACAGTAAAATTACTTAAAAGCTTACGGAACTTACTGGATCAATCTCCGTACTTCCTTATTACCAGAATTGAACAAAACGTAGCGATGACTTGCCTTCCAATCCACATCTTTCAAATTGAAAATAATTCCATCTTTATTCCTTCTTGTTCCGATAGAATGCCCCAGTTGTGTTGGACATTTTTGGAAATCAGTTGAGTGCGTGGTGTTTTTTGTTGCTTCGTAACCACCCAAAAATCTTGAACAGAATGTCACACATTCTTCAGCCAGATAACCTTCTGCAATGGAACCTTCCGGTCTACTTCTATTGCGAACGTATGATTTCAACTTCCCAAGATACCGCTCTATAGGAAACATATTTCGAAGATGCACCGGTCCACCAAGTTCAACTTCTCTGACTAGATGCACAAGCAGGTGCACCATCATGTCGAAGAATGCAAATGGAAAAATCATCTCAAAATGACAAAGTACCTCGATAATTTCTTGTTGCAACTTCTTCAAATCATCCAAATCGATAACCTTGCCCCATAGAGCTCTGAGGAAAGAACTTAATCTGATCATTGGTAATGCAACCACAGGTTTTAATGTTTTCCTCACAGCAATCGGTAACATGTAGTGGAGTATAAAATGAGCATCATGGCTCTTATACCCAGTTACTGTCCTCTCCTTTGTGTTCACATACCGACTAATGTTAGAGGCGCAACCGTATGGCAGTTTAGCATTCTTCAAAACTGAACAAAACATATCCTTTTCTTTGTTCGTCATGTCAAATACTGCTGGCCTTATTTCAAGGTGTCGACCATCTTCACACAAAACAGGATGCAGGGGCTTTCGTATACCAGCTTCTTCTAAATCTTTACGGGCACTAATATGATCTTTTGACTTGCCACTAATATTAAGCAAAGTACCTAATATGTTATCGCAAACATTTTTCTCTATGTGCATGGGGTCAAGGTTGTGGCGAAGTGGATTACGACTCCAATACGGCAATTCAAAAAGGATCGACTTTTTTTTAAAAGGGGAATCAATGCTAGCTGAACCCTTCTTTTTCAGCCCAAATTGGTTTACATACCCAGGCAACAACTCTTCAATATCCCTTCCTGTTAAAATTCTAGGAGACTGCCCCGTTTCAATTTTGCCATTAAATCTTCTTTTTTCCTGCCTCCACTTGTGTTCAGGCTCAAGAAACTTCCTGTGGTTCATATAGCACATTTTCTTGCTATGTTTTAAATAATTTGATGAAGTCTCATAATGGCAGTTGGGACACGCTAGTTTTCCCTTTGTGCTCCATCCAGACAACATACCGTATCCAGGAAAATCGCTAATAGTCCACAACAGTCGGGCACGCAAATTAAAATTTTCATCGGCGAAGGCATCATAAGTTTCGATGCCGACCTCCCATAATTCTTTCAACTCCGCAATTAAAGGCTGCATGAAGACATCGATACTGTTGCCTGGTGAATCTGGACCGGATATTAAAGTTGAAAGAATTAAGTTTTCTTGTTTCATGCATAACCAAGGTGGGAGGTTGTAATTAACCAACACAATTGGCCATGTACTGTGAGTTGACTTCATTGAACGATAAGGGTTGAATCCATCTGCGGCTAGTCCCAAACTAACATTCCGATTTTCAGATGGAAAATCAGGAAAGTCAGCATCCATCGTCTTCCAAGCCTGAGCATCAGCCGGATGTCTTAGCTTCCTATCCTTTTGTCGTCCCACTGCATGCCATGTCATTAACTTCGCATAATCCTTGCACATAAACAACCTCTGCAACCTAGGTTTTAGTGGAAAGTACCTCATCACTTTTGCTGGCACTTTGTGTATAACCGTCTCCTGAACATTATCTTCCTTTTCGTGTATAACCCACCTAGAAACATCGCAATTTTCACATTTTTCTTTATCTTTATTTTCTTCCCAATACAACATGCAATTGTTTGGGCATGCATGTATTTTCTCATAAGCGAGACCTAGATCCTTAATGATGTTCTTTGCGGCATTGAAAGACGAAGGTAGGTGGGCATCAGGGAAAGCGTCTTTTAACAGTCCTAGTAATTCCCCGAAAGCAGACTCGGTAATTCCATGTAGACACTTTAAATGGTACAGGCTGATCATAAAACTTAACCGAGAGAATTTAGTGCAGCCAGGGTATAGTGGTTTCTTTCCCTCTCTAACATGACTATAAAACTTCCTAGCCTCTGCATTTGTCAATCCTTCATAGTCGTTTTCTAAATCTCGGAACCTCCTACCCGTGCAATTGAACATTTCACCTAGATTATCTTCGAAACCCATCCCCGCTAAATTCCCTTTAAAACCCATCCCTGCAAAATTATCTTCGGAACCCGTCCCCGTTTCACAATCCATAAAGGCATCACTGCCTTCTACTTTGGTATGTGCAACCTCACAGATCCATTTTACATGTAATGGAGAAGGCCCATTACAAATAAGATGATCCAAAATAACATTTTGAAGATGCCAATTGCGGTTCACACATACTTTGCAGGGGCATTTCATTTCTTCACCTTTACGATAAACTGGAAATGCATTTTCCATAAATGCAATTATCCCTTTTACATATGCTTTACTAGATTTTGGAAAACCTATCCAACTCGTATAATCATCGTCCATTACTACAAGTAAAAAGATTAATGATAATAGCACACTAGTGTAACAGTCTTACATGAAGTAGTAAATACATACAATTCGCTAAAATGTAAGTACGTAACTTATCCTTAAAATCAGGTACACATTGTCATTCACAACTACTTCATAACTGATTCTAGACAAGTTAAGAATTTTAACATGGGGTGTAATAACGACAAGTTAACATGGCCTTACTGCTCACACAGGCCACTTAAGGGATTACCCAAACAGGCACTACAAATATTCAAATAGAGATTTCTTATACTATTTATCGAGAAGCATAAAATTCTAAAATTACAAATATCTGATTCACATAGTTCTCATTATATCGCTGACTACACAGGTACTTGTTAACTTATGTCTTAACACGTAAAGATAGTTTAGAGCATTACCTTATAACACAGAGCAAGCAATGAAAATATCCAAACAAAAGTTGTTCGCCCTACAATAATTGTAAACCTGTGAAACAAAAAATAGAAACAAGAGTTACATGACATAAAAACCTGTGAGTGTGTGTGTGTCAAAGAACTAAACAGGATTAGACAAAAACCAAAACAAAACAAACTGGAACCAAAAAAGAATCATATAGAGACAGAGACATTCACTCCAATCAATACCAACAACAAGAATCATAAAGCACAATCAACCAATTACGATATCTCAAAATATAAAAACCAAACATTATAAAACCCAAAAATCTAGATGACGCAAAACAGAAACCAAAACAAATTAGAACCAAAAAAACACTATGGACATGTATAGTCACATGTGTCCATGGTATACGCTGTTCGAAAATATTGCAATTGTATTTTGCAATAAATTTCAGACAGAGTACACCATGGACACGTATGTATCCATCACGACCACAATGCAACATACTAATAGTGAGTATTGTGTGTCAAAGAAGTCACAACACAAACACAGTCACAATAAAAACACATTCACAAGACGAAACATGCAAAATCGAGGACAAAAACATACAGCTCAATCAACCAATTACGAATATCTCAAAATATTATAAAATCGAGGACAAAAACAAAAGTAATTGACAAAATCCCATACAAAATCGAGGACAAAACATGCATATGCATAATTTACAAACAAAAACATAAAATGTAATAAACAAACCAAAACATTATAAAACCAAAAAACAAAACCAAAAGCCCTAATTACCAAAACAAAACCAAAAGCCCTAATTACCAAAACAAAAGCAATTAGAACGTAAAAGGAAGAGAAAGCCCTAATTACCTTGAACCAAAAGCAGTTGTGTTCTTCGATTAAATCTGAAAAAGTAAACCAATTAGATCTGTGAAGAATTAAAAGGAAGAGAAAAGAAATAAGAAAAGAGAGAAGAGATAAGCCTCTGTGTTCTTCGATTGAGCTAGTATTCTTCTATTGAGCCTCTGTGTTCTTCCATCTGTGAGTGTGAGTGTGAGCGGCTGTGAGTGTGTAAGTGTTGAGGCGCGGCAGTTTTGTGTGTGTGTGTGTGTGGACTTAGCGATTTTAGGGTAAATGGTAAGTGGACTTGCAATAATGCTGTGCCCACCTATATTTTTACATCTTTTGTTTTTACTTATAATTAAAACAAATGTTTAGATTATTTAGATTGTAATTTTTTTTGGTAAATTAAGAATTACTTACTATTAGAACATTTGTTTAGATAATTTAGATCCATTCTTTTTAATTATTTTCCCAAAAATTTAGAAAAAAAAAAAATTTATAAACTATCACTTAAAAATTTTATTAAAAAAAATTATAAAATTATAAAATTATTTTATAATTTTATAAAAATTATAACATAATTTTTGGGAACATAATTTTATTAAAAAAAATTTTAAAATAATAAAATTATTTTAAATGTTATTCCCAAAAATTAAGAAAAAAAAAAATTTATTTGGTCGGGTAATTCAACGGTCAACTATCACTTTGACCGTAACCCCTAAACACGGTTTCGTCAGGGTTTAAGGATTCGATTTTTTAGAAAATACTTCTCCACCACCCGACCGCACGGGAATCGAGATACATCATTTTAAATGTTATTCCCAAAAATTTAGGAAAAAAAAAATTTATTTGGTCGGGTAATTCAACGGTCAACTATCACTTTGACCGTAACCCCTAAACAGGGTTTCGTCAGGGTTTAAGGATTCGATTTTTTAGAAAATACTTCTCCACCACCCGACCGCACGGGAATCGAGATACATCATTTTAAATGTTATTCCCAAAAATTTAGGAAAAAAAAAAATTTATTTGGTCGGGTAATTCAACGGTCAACTATCACTTTGACCGTAACCCCTAAACAGGGTTTCGTCAGGGTTTAAGGATTCGATTTTTTAGAAAATACTTCTCCACCACCCGACCGCACGGGAATCGAGATACATCATTTTAAATGTTATTCCCAAAAATTTAGGAAAAAAAAAATTTATTTGGTCGGGTAATTCAACGGTCAACTATCACTTTGACCGTAACCCCTAAACAGGGTTTCGTCAGGGTTTAAGGATTCAATTTTTTAGAAAATACTTCTCCACCACCCGACCGCACGGGAATCGAGATACATCATTTTAAATGTTATTCCCAAAAATTTAGGAAAAAAAAAAATTTATTTGGTCGGGTAATTCAACGGTCAACTATCACTTTGACCGTAACCCCTAAACAGGGTTTCGTCAGGGTTTAAGGATTCGATTTTTTAGAAAATACTTCTCCACCACCCGACCGCACGGGAATCGAGATACATCATTTTAAATGTTATTCCCAAAAATTTAGAAAAAAAAAATTTATTTGATCGGGTAATTCAACGGTCAACTATCACTTTGACCGTAACCTAATATACAAAAAATTAAAGAATTAACATATAAAATATAAAATTTACTTCAATGAATAATATAAATTTTTTTTCAACCGAATATATAAAATTTATTTAAGTGAATAATATAATATAACTAAAATATATAAAGAATTAAAATTATTCTAATAATTTAGTAATAATAATAATAATTAAAACCTAAGGTGAAAGGGTTGTATATTAATGATGGAGGAAATAAACCAATTGTATGTGTAGATGGAGTGGTTGTGATGGTGAAATAGAAGTCATGTGTCTTGGAGGTCGGGGGTTCGAATACTTCCAACAACATTTTCTTTTTTACTAAGAGCCAAAGCAGACACATGACATCTGTGGGACCCACCACAGACACGTGGCACCAGAGGGACCCACAACAGACACGTGGCAGTGTGGACTACATGCCACGTGGCAGTCGTGGGACCCACACATGACATGTGGCAGTGGGACCCACACTGCCACGTGGCAGTGGGGGGGACTACATGCCACATGGCAATCGTGGGACCCACACATGACCCGTGGCAGTGGGACCCACACTGACACGTGGCAGTTGTGGGGACCAAACTGACACGTGGCAGTTGTGGGACCCACACTGACACGTCGTAGTTGTGGGGCCCACACTGACACGTGGCAGTTGAGGGGCCACTCTGACACGTGGCAGTGGGACCCACACATGACACGTGGCAGTGGGACCCACATGACACGTGCCATGTGGGGGGACCCACATGACATGTGTTATATGTGGGACCCACATGACACGTGGCAGTGTGCCCACAGGACACATGGCAGTGGGGCCCACGGACACTTGGAAATGGTGGGACCCTGGTGACACGTGGCAGTGGGGTCTACATGACACGTGGCAAAGTGGATCCCACTCGTGACATGTGGCGGTGGTCCACGTGACACGTGGCAGTGGGGTCCACGTGCCACGTGGCAGTGGGCCCACGTTACACTTGTTTCAGTCAAATGTGACACTGATTTCAGCAAATGTAACACTGCTTCTTGAAAATGCAACACTTCGGTGGGACCCACATGGTCTTTCTTTTTTTATTTATAAATGTTAAAAAAATAGCAATTGTAACGCTCAATCGCTAATGTAACACATCGAATCTATTGCAACAGTACATGTTCTACTGCAACAGTACCTTCACAAGTAATGTAACACAATCTCAAAAGTGTTTCAGTAGGTCAAAAAAGGTATCTCTAATGTAACACAAAGTGGGCGTTACAATAGAAAAGCATTGCGGACGCCCATCTATGGCGTAGTGTCCTTGTATCTTTTACAGTAGGTTCAACATACTGTTCTTCTGGAAGCTTCTGTGATTCAGATTGAGCAGTGAGTGCCACGGTTTTTAACTTGCCTTCACTCTGCTCTTCTTTTGCTGTCTATCAAGTTCATAAGCCCTCAATTTTCCATAAACTGCCTCTAATGATAATTCGTCCAGATCATTAGCTTCTTCAATGGCAGATATCTTCTCATTGTAGAAATCAGGCAACGCTTTCATGAACTTTGCATTCATATCCTCCAAGTCATAATACTTGCCATGCATAGCCATCTCATTGATGAGTTTTGTAAACCTATCAAAGGCATCAGTAAGTGACTCACCAGACTTGGATTCAAAGTACTCAAACTGTTGTATGAGAAGTGCCCTCATATTCTTCCTGACAGGTTTAGTTCCTTCACAGTGAACCTTCAGGTTGTCCCATATGTCCTTAGCAGTTTTGCAAGAGAGAACATAGTTAGTGAGAACAGAATCAAGACTACTGAATAATATGTTTCTCACTTTAGAATCTTTAAGAACGTTCTCCTTATCCTTATCTGACCATTCAGATTTAGGCTTCTCTCCTGTATGTTCTGGAATAACCTTTCCTTCAACAGTTTCTTGAGGAATCACTTTCGTTGGAACAAAAGGTCCATCTCTTATCCTGTCACGATAATCAGGGTCTGTTGCCTCCAGGTGGTGCAACATTTTCACTTCCCAATGAGTATACTCGTTTCTCTTTAGCATAGAGGTCTTAGTATTGCCATCCTTGTAACTAGATATGATTGCAGATCTTTTTGATTATTCGAAATCAACCTACTCTGATACCAATTGTTAACTCGAATAACTTGTAGAAGAGGGGTTGAATACAAGTTAAGTAATCGTTTCTGATTTTTGCTTTAGTAAATAACAATAACAAACGAATAACTCAAAACTTGTTTGTATTAATAAGGTCAAATACAAACTCTACCAAAGGTGTACAAATACCTTTAGCAGCTGCTCTCAATACAAATCTCTCTCTGTTTGTTCACTCGTATACTCACGATGATCACAAATCTCACACATATTACAATGTTATAGAGAGAGTATTTATAATGCTATCTATCAACTAATAACAGAAAGTAATGATTGATACATGGTAATGTTCTGCCATCTAGTTGATAGTTTCCACTGATAGTCGATTCATTTCTTCATGCACACTTCTTTCCATCTTCTAAATATCAGATCCTATAGAATAACACTTTCCAATTCTGCAGCTTCAGTCAGGGTCTGTCATAGTCCCTGGAAACTCGTAGTCCGTGACTCTAGTCTCTGATCGAGTACTGTTCACAGTTCTGCAAATCTTGGATAACTGATTCATCCTTAATCAAATGCTAAACCCTTTATAAAATTAGGATATTACAAGAAGTGTAATGTTATTCTATTCTACACATCACAACTCCTGAATTATTCCTAACAGAAATTTTGAAGAAATTCTCAAAATGTATTCCTAAATTTTTTAGAATCTAACTTAGCTCTACAAAATTTTGAATATGTAATATGCGTAAATTTAAATATACAATAATCTTCTATAATTTATAAATTACTATTAAATTACTTAGACTATTTCCTCGGTATTTTCAATATTTAATATTTGAGTTTTCAATCCAATATTTTTAGAAGTTTTCACCTCAAAATTGAAATTATTATATCTTTTAATTATTTTAATTGAAAATATTAGATTCATAATTTTATTATTTAAAAAAATCCAAAAACATTTGCTAAAAAATCAATTATTAAAAATTTTAAAGATGGCTCTTGAAATCTAAATTAAATACATTATGCATAATATTTACCATAAAATTGAAATGGGAAAAAATTGCATATAATTAAAAAGCAACCATGAATTATGAAGCTTCTGGAGATGTTCTTGCTAGAGATGATCCGAAATCCGGCCCGATCCGATCCGTAAAAAAGTCCGAAAAACTCGGCCCGAAAAAAACCATATCTGGTTTGGCCCGTTCCGTGGATCTTAAATGAGCCTCCTATTTTTCATTAAGTCCGGTCCGGCCCGAAACCCAAAAAGCTAGGTTAAAAGTCCGGGCTTTTGAAAAGCCCGGATAAAGCTTGGGCTTTTAAAAAGCCCGAATAAAGTCCGGATAAAAGCTCGGGTATTTTAAGAAATCCGGATAAAAATTCGATTTTTTATAGATAAAATCTAAAAATATATAATATTTATAATAAATTTCAAGAATATTAAACTTAGCAATAGAGGGGATGTGAAAGATCATGAGGGTAGAAAGAATCAACAAAATACAGGACAAACTATTCTTTCAGGAAGACTAATTGAGTGTAGAGGATGTACTTCACGAAATGGTCATATACGAGGAATTTATATTACTTACAGTCGCCTTAAGTCATAACGTAGATTATGAGTAAAAAGTTCTTAAGTTGCAGTAATGTTTTATGAAAAAACAATTATCATGCTAGTAGTTTTTTAGTAATAGATTTCGTGGTGTCTCATCTTACGTATTCTGGATTATAGAAGTTTAAGAGCGTAGCTATTTAGAGATTGTTTCTTTTGTAATATTTTCCTTTTGCGTATAATAATATATTAGTTTTGAAAAAAAATGACAAAAATTATATATATATATATATATATATATATATATATATATATATTAAAAAAAATTCCGAGGACCTAAAACGGACCTCATATTTTAAAAAAAGCCCGGCTCGATTTTGGAAAAAGTCCGATCCAATCTGACCCAATTCTTTAAAAATCCAAGTTTTTTTAAAGTCCGAATAAAACCGGGTACAAATGACTTTTTGTGCCTCTCTAGTTCTGTGGCACTGACTGTGAGCTCAATCGTCACAGGAGTTAAAAACTCTGTATAACTTCAATACAGAAGAGTTTAAATTCCAGGCCTCAAGCATCATCACTCGCCCTCCAGGTTTAAAGGTGACTTTTCTTTCTTTTAAACCCTATATTTTCCTTTTAAAATTAGTGTTTATATACATGCATTTCATCTTGATAGTGTTATTTTGAAATTCGAAAGAGCTTATTACAGACCATCTAACTGTACTGTTCATAAGTTCTGTCTGTACATACATATGTGTAAGATCTAGAAGTTGTGTATGTGTATATATTTTCAGTTTTTAAATTTATATGAAATTAGGAAATTAATAAATTATTAAAGTTGGGTATGATGGATAGCCTGTTTGGTAAGACTTATCCTATGTTGTCCAAGATTTTGGGTTTGGCTCATCCGAGAATTATTGTTGAAGTTTAGTTTTGGTTTGGTTAAGTGCAATGTCATAAAAATAGATTTTCTCGTCTTAATTGGCCCTAAATTTTGCTATGGTTTTGTTTTCACAGGTGTTAGTTTTTCTTGAGCTTGACAGTCTTGAATGAAACTAGATGGCATTGTCAAAGTACGTTTTTCCTGAAGAGATGACTATCGAAATACTTAAAAGGGTTCCGGTGAAGTCAGTGCTGGAGTGTAAGTTGGTTTGCAAGTCGTGGCTATCTATTATCTCAGACCCTGAGTTTATCAAAACTCATTCTCGCTACCAACAAATTATGACCGAGAAGGAAGCTTCAATATTAATGAATTCTAACTCAGAGTTGGATGGTATGAATCGACTGATGATTCCTAGGCCGTATTTGGATTTGGATGGCATACGTCGATCAGTCTGTCCCGACTATAAATGTTATCTATATGTGCCACTTGAGTTCACAGTTATTGGTTCTTCTAATGGTATCATTTGTATGGTACACGATATACATTGTTACCTTTGGAACCCAGTAACCAAGAAGTGCAAGGAACTTCCTAGATTTCCTCGGAAACAAAAGGCTTTTGAGAATAATCAAGAAGGTAATCTAGCCTTTTATTTTGATAGTTTCTCCAATGACTACAAGGTTCTGCGGCTTCTTTGCCAAGTAGCTACTACTGGTGGGTTACCAGTTTTGCAGCTATATTCTACAAATATTAATTCTTGGAGAGAGATTCATGTTCATGACACATCCCCAACAAAAGTTCTGTCTCACCCATATTTAAAACTTGGTCCTGTTATAAATGGAGCGATATCTATGGGTCGTAAGGAATATGTACTTTCGTTTGATTTGCAGAACGAGGTGTGTACTGCTGTCCCAATCCCTGCTTCCATCGCAAGATACTCAGATATTTTGGATTTTTAAGGTTCTGTTGCTGTCATATTTGGATCAGTCAGTGAAAGATTAGAAATTAGTCTATGGACATTAGATAACATAGAGGGCAAAGTCTCTTGGACTAAGAAGTTTAAATTTTAATCTTGCTCTAGATGGTATGGGTTGGATATATTCTTATTTGGGTGGTGGACTGCTTTATGGAAGAAGAAAAGAATATCTTAATGAATTCTTCTTGTATGACTATAGGAAGCAAGACTTCAAATATATACCACTTCCTAATACGAGGCTGAAAACATTCCTTAAATACAAAGAGACCCTTGCTTCAATTGAAGGGTCTAATCATAATTTATATGAGTTCAGCAAAACTGTGACCTTGCTATAGTTGGATGTTTTTAAAGTTTTTTGTCGGGCGCTTTCTTCAAGACAAATAGTGAAGTTCAGCTCTTGATTAGTTTAGTAGTTTCAGTCTGAGTGTTCTGTTCTTACATTCTCATATGCAAGGTAATTTAGTTGCTTGTTTCTACTCAGTGTTTTGTTTATTACAGTATAAATTCTAAATTCTTAGCTGAATCGTCTGAGTTGGCTCTGTACTAGTTTATATTAAGTGAAGTTGATTATATGGGCTGTCTTTTTATGCATCATCCCAAACTTCCATGATATCCATGTATAATAAGTTTATTTAGCAATGTAAGTATCTCAGGAAAATATAATAAGTTTGATCATTATCGAGTCACTATAAAATTAAATGCATTTAGATGGAATATGAATTACAAAGGTTTGGAAACATTTGTGATGCTATGCAAGGGCTTTTGGTAGTATTGCATAACGATATCAGGCATGATATAGTGTTTAGTCCTGACTCCTGATGATTCGACACGTTAAAAAAACCCAGTCTTTACAAGGCAACTACATGAAGAGCTTAAATCATCTAAATGTTCCTGAATGAGTTCCAGTCCCAATCCCAGTCCTCAACATGTTTCAACAAAGAGATATCAGCTTTCTGAGGCTTTAAAAACTAATTGAAGTGGTGCAAAGTTATACTGAAAACTGTAAAAACAGAGTGGAGTTAAAATCAGTTAGTTTGAGCTTCAAAAATTTTGCTCTCCTAAGCATTAGCAGAATATGATAGATCAACTTGATAATAACACCTTTAGAAGTAGGACTTGCATGATATCTATGTTTGTCAGTTCAGATTCTTGTATGAATCTTCTTTTCTGTATGTGAAGAGTTCAGCAACAATATTTTTGTAACTTTATGACTCAAAATAGCTAATCAGATCAGATCTGACATGATTAGAAAACAGGTTGCCTCTAATTGTTTTGTGCTGCACTGTTCCTGTAAAATCATTTCGCAACAACAATCTGAATATTGCACAGAATGAAATCGTATATTGTCGGCAGGACTTGACAAGTTAAGAAACACAGCCTTCGACTACATAAAAAGTTTATACATCTCCAAGGACCTGATCCAATTCAAATAGAAATTCAAATACTCACACGCTCGTACCTTCACATCTCCATTGAAACTCGAATTATCAACCCCCGAGTATAAACAGATGACAAGTACTATAGTACCAGGAAATCTATGCAGATAGCAGCAGTACTTATCAATAGCTTTTCACTATTAATTTGGATTAAATATCAAAGTGGTCACATATATCACTTTACTCACCGATATATTTGAATCACTAAGTCATAATAAATATCAAATAAATAACTGTAAATATGTGTTCAAAAAATTAAAGTAATCTTTTGTTGATTTTAAACATTTTTCTTGAATGCTAGCGCAACCAAATGAAAAGTTATTAAATTCTAGTATTTTAGATAATATATTTAGATTTTTAAAAATTTATTTACTATTTATTTTTAATTTTATAGTTATTTTCATTGTTTTAATTAAAAATAAATAGTAAACAAACTATTTAAATTCTAAATATATTATCTGAAATACTAGAATTTAACAACTTTTCATTTGGTTGCGGCAACATTCAAGAAAAATATGCAAAATCAACAAAGGATTATTTTTATCTTTCGAGCATAAATTTAGAGTTATCTGTTTGATATTTATCATGACTTTGGTGATTCAAATGATATCCCCATGAAATCGGTGAGTAAAGTGATATATAGACTTGACTTGAGTGATCAATTTGATATTTAACCCCTATTAATTTCGTTCTAATATTATTAATTAATTTACTTATTTATAGTTTTTATTTATAATTTTAAATGGATAAAAGTGTATATAGTATTACATAGCTGCACTACTTATTAACAAAAAACTTTTCAATATAATTTCTTTTTCATATTTATTAATTTACTTCTTAATAAGTTTTCGAAACTTAAAGAATTCAGAATATGAAATAAATTTAAAGCACTGGCCATACATTGTGCTGGGCCGGCCCCTATTACATATACTTTGCGTACCCTACTCTTCCCAGAGTACATACAGCCTATCGTAATATACAGACTGATTCCAGCTTCAAACTCAATGGCAAGTTCAAAGTATGTTTTGCCTGAAGAGATGGTTTTCGAAATACTTATTCGACTTCCATTTAAGTCATTGCTCCGATTTAAGTCCGTTTGCAAGTCCTGGCTATCTGTTATCTCAGACCCCGAGTTTATTAAAACCTACACACAAATTATGGCTAGCAAGAAAGCTTCACTATTGATGATTACTAATTCGTACTTCGATGACCTATCCCCATCTAACTCTTTGTACTTCAAGTGTTATGTATGTAAGCCAATTGGCGTCAAAGTTATTGGATCATGTAATGGTATTTTATTATGTGTAGTAGATGATATAGATTATTACCTCTGGAACCCATTAACCATGCAGTCCAAGGAACTTCCTAGGTTTCGCAGGCATCAGGAACCTGAACATAATTTTTCCGATAAACTAGCCTTTTGTTTTGATCCTACTTCCAATGGCTATAAGGTTCTTCGCCTTACACGTCGTGCTGAACCAATTGTGCAGCTATATTCCACGAATGCTGATTCTTGGAAAGACATTCATGTTTATGACGCATCCCCATCAAGAGTTCTGCTTTACCCACTTTTAAAACTTGGTCCTATTATAAATGGAGCAATGTATGTGGGTCATAGGGAACATATAGTTTCGTTTGATTTGCACAACGAAGTGTGTTCGGTAATCCCAATCCCTAGTTCCATGGTAAGATACTCGAATATTTTGGATTCTGAAGGTTCTGTTGCTGTCATCTTTGGATCTGTTGATGAAAGTTCGGTAATCAGTCTGTGGACATTAGATGATATTCACGGAAAAGTCTCTTGGACTAAAAAGTTTGATCTGGATCACATGCGCTGGATATATTCTTATTTGGGTGACGGACTGTTTCATGGAAGAAAAGATAAATCTGTCTTGTATAACTATAGGAAGAAATACTTCAAATATTTTACACTTCTGGATAAGGGGCTTGAAATAGTCCTTAAACACACAGAGACCCTTGCTTCAGTCGAAGGGTTTAAATCAAATAAATATGAGTTCGGTAAATATGCATCCTTCCTGTAGTTGGATGCTCCAAGACTTGTTGATGAGCGTGCTATATTAGAGATATAGTGAAGTCTCTGTTCTTAATTACTTCAGGAGTTTCAGTCTGGGTGTTTTGTAACTACATTCTCGTATACAAAGGTGCTCTGGTTGCTTCTTTCACTGAAAGGTTTAGTAATTTTTAAATTTTTTGCTGAATTGTCTAGTTTGTTATGTACTGGTACATCATAATGTTTAATTATGTTGGCTGCCTTTTCAGTCACATTATCATCTTGAAGCTCTGTGATATTCAATTGAGTATAGCAAGATTAAGCAGAATCCAAATTATAAAAATCATACATCATATAATCATCATTCTTCATTAGATAAAGGTTGAATTTGTGAACAGTACAAACTGAAGCTTTACAGATGGTTCACAACTTAGCCAAAAATGTTTTTTTTTTTTTCGAAAACAAACTTAGCCATATGTTAGAATATAATCATCATTCTTCATTAGCAATCTCACTAGCTTAAGGCCTGATTCATCATCGTATATTAAAAAGTTCCATCTTGAAGTAATAACAAATGAATCGATAAAACCTTAAAAATTACTGAAGTCATGCGTAATGGAGGATACTGCTGTCAAGTTCAGATTCAGGGCAGATTTTGTACCACTTCTTGCATCTGCTACCTTCTTTTCAATGTCAAAACTTCAGCAACTATAAATTTGTAGTTTTATGACTCGACATAGCCAATTGATCATTCAATGTAATATAATCACAAAAGATATATAGGAACGCCTCTTATTTGACTGGGGGAACTCAGAAATACTAAGACAGTACCAAATCTGCCAGTTGTTCTACCCCCCCCCCCCCCAAAACCCCAACAAAGATCTCCATCTTTGTACATACTGAATGCCATACCCAGTATACCAATTTACTTTTCTGTTTGAGTCCAATAAACTTGACAATCGACTAGAAATCTATATAGTCTGCAATATTCACTTTCTGTGCACTCGCATGGCATTGTGTCTGTATAAGTATGACCATCATCTTACAACAATCCCAATATTGCAAAGATTAAGTTACTGTCTAATCCCAAGGATTCAACAGGCTAGGAAGCATAGTCTCCACAACGAATTCAGCTTCATCTCTGTGTTCGTAATCCAGTCAATTACTGATTTTCTGTTCTCTATTTTTATTTTTATAATGGGATATTCCAAATGGTACCACTATACAATTGGCTTTTCCATTCGGTACCTTCCAACATTTTTGACTTCTAAGTGGTACCACTGTACTTTTGGCTTCATCCATTTTATACCATTATGTCAAGGAAACGTTAGTCGGATGTTAGATTATTCTTAATGGTACCACTATACAGTTGACTTTTTCATACGGTGTCATCCAATATTTTTGACTTATACAGTGGTACCATTAGAATAATCTAACGTACGACTAACATTTGCTTGACAGAATGGTATAAAATGGATGAAGCCAAAAGTATAGTGGTGCCACTTGGCAGTCAAAAATGTTGGATGGTACCAAATGGAAAAGCCAATTGTACAGTGGTACCATTTGGAATATCCCTTTTATAATTACTAAACTCTTTTAATTGAACTAAACTTTTTTTTTTACTATACTCTCTTACTGACAGTTTTGTAGGTCCTCATACGTAGTAGTGAGCAAAAAAACCGAAAACTGAAAACCAAAATTAAAATTGATGAAAACCGAACCGAATCCATAGTTGAGTTTTCGATTTTTAAAAACCGAGACTTTCGGTTCCGGTTTTAAGTTGAAACCGAATTGCAAAAAATCGAACCAATTCGATTATTAAAATAAATAAATAAAAATGATATGTAATATAGTTAGGGGTTTGAAACTAGTCAATACCAAGTGAAAAGAAAGGAAATGAGTTATTAGATCAGTATATGCGCAAAATAATGGTTAAATCATATACAGATAAACTATGGTCTACACATGTAAAGCCTTGTGTTTTCATGCTGTGATCTTGGCCAACAACAATATACTCGTAGGTTACGGTCAACTTAAACTAAATGCAAACAATCACCAAGAAAACTTTGTGTAAGGCTCCAATAAATCAAGATAGTCTTTACATTATCATCCATATCATATGTAGCAATCACCACATTTGTGCCCTTTCCTTTGGTAATTTCGGAACAATAACCTAACTACACCTAAGTTATCCACAATAATACAAACTTGAATTTCAATAAATTTCATTCAAGTTCCTATTGTGTCACACTCACACATTAGTTAATACAAATTTTCATTTAATGCTATTTTTTAACCGAAACCGAACCGAGTTTTTTGAACCCGAACCCAAAATCGAAACCGAACCGACGGTTGAGGTTTTTAATTTTAAAAATCGAGGGTATGCGGTTCCGGTTGCGGTTTTATCATAAAACCGCACCGAACCCGCATCCGCTCTCACGTACTGGTACAGATAGTTTGGGCACTTCCTTGCAATAACCTGTAACCTGTTTGTTTTTCGCAAGGGACATACCATACGTAGTATGTCCAAAAATAAGTAAAACTAGTACTGTTCTACCCTTTGTGCAGCTATATTCCACAAATACTGATTCTTGGAAGGAGATTAAAGTTAACGATGAATCTATATCAGGAGTTCTGTGTAGCCCATATTTAAAACTTGGTCCTGTTATTAATGGACTATTGTATATTGGTCATATGGGACAGTTACTATCGTTTGATTTGCACAATGAGGTGTTTGCAGCAATCCAATTCCCTGGTTCTCAGTTTATAGAGTCTGATATTTTGGATTTCGAAGGCTCTGTTGCTGTTATTTTTCGGTCCAAAAGGAAAAGATCAGGGATTAGTCTGTGGACACTAGCTGACATTGGTGGCAAACTCTTTTGGACCAAGAAGTTCAATATTATTCACGATGACATAAATTATGTTTATTCTTTTTTGGGTGGTGAACTGCTTTACGGAGAAAATGGAAGCAACATCTTGTATGACTATATAAATAATGACTTCGAGTCTTTTCCACGTCTAGCTAAGAAGCCGGAAGCAGTGTTCAAGTACACAGAGACCCTAGCTTCTATAGAAGGGTTTGAACCTAGTGTCTTCTTCATATTCAAGTTCTATGCTCAAGTGTAGCAAGTCTATGGCACTTTAAGTTGTTTGCGATTCCTTGTTTATTGTTTTAATATATTTATATTTTAAGTATTGTTTGAAATTCCTGGTTTATTTTCGGCTGTAGTCTAAATTTTATATTCTTATCGAAATTGTCTAAGTTGACTTGAGAAAAATTACCTGCTGATTTGCATGGAATCTATGTTTGTCAAGTTCAGATTCAGGCCGGATTTTGTACCACTTCTAGTACATACCGTAAAGAGCAATGCTAGGGGACCAAAAAAATTTCTTAAATTCTTCTCCAAAATGATGTGGCACAACACATGGAATGTTTTAATTGGGTGATTGATGTGAATACAGGGGGTCCATCTCATTATTATTTTCACAACCAATTGGAATCAAACATTGTAGCAAACAGAATTGAAACTCACACATTTCTAATTTAATCAATGGAAAAGCTTTGTCTATATATAGAAGCCTTACAACGTTCACTAAACAATAAGCTAGAAAAAGCAAGGAATTAAAAAACAATCACCAACTCCACCAACTCCACCAACTCAACTAACTGTAATAGAAAAGACTAGGTCATCATGACTTATTATCATGAATTATTCAAACCCAACAAATTCCTCCCCTTAAACTGAAAAGCTCTCCAGCATCAGTTTAGCCTTCCAACTTTTGAACTCCGAGCAAATTTCTGAGCTTCTCGTACTGTTCATGCTTGATAGGTTTGGTCATGATATCTGCAATTTGATCATTGGTTCCACAGAAAACTAGCTTCATAGTTCCTTCTTCTGTCAAATTGCGTAAGTAGTGAAACCTTACATCAATATTGTGACGCCCCTAGATCCGGGGTCAAGGATCCAGGTCATCACGGTCCAATTTCCGATCAATATCAATATCCCTTGAGTCTTTTTTTTAACTTAATATTTATGCAATTGACCCCACATTAATACACACACACACCAGTCATATGCTCATAGAACAACATCCACCATATTAAAAGTTTAAAGTTAACAGTTATACAAACCCAGAATTCTACTAAGTACATTGTTGAATAATACTTCTACAGGAAGCATTTCAACAACCAAAAGTTTATTACAAACTTACACACTTAATTTACATAAGTCTACTAAGCCCCTTTCGCTCGTCACTACCTCGGGGATGGTCGCCAGCACTCGCTCAAAAGGTCGCCTTTCCCTTACCCTCTTGCGGGGTGTAGTGCGTAGTATCGGCATGGGACCTAGCTGCTATATACATAAGTAGCAAGAGTGAGCTATAATAGCTCAACAAGATAATATTGTAAACTAGAATTTAGAATGTGAACAGGTATACATATATATACATATATAAGCAGAGACCAATTATAATCTTTAAGGAAGAATAAAGCTCTTATTTAATAATACATCATCCACTTACTATTATAAGAAAGAAATCTAAAATAATATAATATCAGTTTTTCTTCATCTGTAACCATAATTCCATCATCTTATATCATTATTCTGTTTTCAGTATAGAGATTTGAAAATCATTTTCAACTCTTTCTTTCAAGTTTTGGGGATTTTCACTGTTGCCGAATACGTAAGGACGATGATCAGTCGCCCTCCGTACCCGTCCTTTTTACTACCGGTAGAAGGAGGAAGGAACACCACTACATCCCCCTGGAGGAAGGTACACCACTACATCCTCCTTCGGCAACTCTTGGGCCGAAATAAAATATTGATTGCTGGACTGTGCCGCACACAGCCTCCTACGTTTTTTTTTGTTACTATCCCCCTTTTTGTCAAATCATTATTCCATTTATAAAATATCATTCCACATTTCCATTTTCTCGCTTTCATTTCCACATATCATTTACTCACATCATTTCCATTCTCGCACACTACTTCTATAAAATATATATATATATATATATATATATATATATATATATATATATATATATATATATATATATATATCATAATGCTTTGATTATGATCCAGACATCTCTTTTATATTCAAGAAATCAAATATACTTTTATATTCATAAAATATTCCGTCTATTTTAAGAGTAGTAAATAATAATCAAATAATATTTATTAAACCACTGATACTCAAAAAGAATATTTTTAATATAGTATTATAAACCATATAACCCTAGATAACAACTGATACCATTCCCTTTCATATCTCTTTTACCATAGAGCATATTCGCTCCATTCGTATTCATCTCTATATCTATATTTCATAAATCATATCCATCTCTCTTTAATTTTCCCAAAATCAAGGAAATATATTCTTTGCAACATAGCAACAATAGCATCACATATATATATTCCATGATATCATTTTATTCCGAAGATAAATAATTTTCAAAGTAGGGATAGAAGGATCTTGCCTCGATCTCTGTAAGTCGGAAGTATAGCTCGTGGCTCTCCCGAAGTCTCTATAAACACGAAAAGGTTCATTATCAGAATATATTCGACTTAACCACCTAAGATTATATAATAACACTCTTACAATATCCCATTACTATCTCAAAAGGTCTTGAGGACTTAACCATTCTTATTCCCGATTAAAGTTCTTAACGATTTACATTCTTTCCTTAACAACCACTCTCGATTGTAAAAATTCTCAGAAAATATAGATTCCAAATTTTAATGCAAGGCTAGCTGTCAAGGGTCCTCTGACCACCTTACTACACTATCCCAAAATTTTATAACTTTTAAAATTGTTTAAGTATGGTAATTATAGCCTCAAAGTTGATACAATTACGTTTTCTCGGTTCTCGAACGTCTTTCACTAAAACTGACTTTCCTCCTAAACCGTTCATCAGATTTTAACGTACTTTATATCAAAACGATCTATGAACCAAGCTCTACCCTCTCATGAGCAGTGGGTGCTCTGGACAGAAACCCACCGTACGAATATGGGGACCAAAAACAGGGCATCTATTTGGTTTAACGAAAATCGGGCATTATAACGGCTATATTTTCATACTTTCCAAGATATTACTCCTCCAAATCCATCATCCACCTTATACACCATCACCTACACCATGTGGTCATCTTACCAACCATGGTTACAAGTACATAATACTTCCATATTCAACTTAAACCACTTACAAACACATATATCATCATGAATAATCACTTATATCAACATATGTACTAACACAACTAATATCCTTCATAAATACAAAAGGGCAAGAACATTTATACCTTCTTGAAGCTTTAATCACACTTAATAAACCTTTCATAGTCCTTACACAACCTTAAAGTGGATGGAATTAGCTAAAGAAATCATAAAAACCAAAGTTAGCTCTTGAAATCACTATTCATTACTATTCATCATCAACTTTGATGATTTTATTACCTTGCCAAATGATGTTTGTTTGATATGAAACTTGGTGTATGTCTTTATATATCCTCAAGTAACCTTCATGATTTTTCCCTTGATTTTAGATTGCTTGAAACTAGGGTTTTGAAATTTTTTTTCCCTTGATGAATAGTGAAATTCGAATTGGAAGAAGATGATGGAAGGGAAGAGATTTTTCTTGATTTTTAATCTTATCCTAGCTAATCTACTTTTGGTAGATATTTAGCTATGTCATATGGATAATTATCATGTGATTTTACTAATTAATCCTTAAGAAAAGTGAGTGAAAAATGATGTAATGGATGATGTCATTGTAGATGATCTAGAATGCTTGTTTCCTTGATTTCCTAATTAAAGTTTTAATGATTTTGGTTATTAGTAATTTAATGTATATCCTTGTAATTATATCAACCTTGGTTGTTTGGTTCCCATACTCGTCTAATTGTAATTCGTTTCGAATATACCTCATTATCTCGGTGGTTCAGAATTCATTTAACAATCCAAATTCCTTTGGTATTTCCTTAACTTAATAATCCCTTATTTTACCCTAATTCACTAATTCCTCAAAATATAATTCCTTTAATATCTCCATGCTCTTTAATATCCAGTAGAAGCTTATTCGAAATCAAAATTCTCAAAAATCCATATTCAGGAATTTCTGAAATCTATCGTCATTTCGAGTCACTTATTTTCTTAGTTCAACACGGATATGGTTTCTGTTTACTCATTTTCTGTTTCAATTATAGTGTACCTACATACCATTTCCCTAAATCCTCAAATTTTACTATTCATGTGATCACTGTGGCATTTCTGAAGTTAGGGTTATTACAGTCTCCCCCCCTTAAAAGGATTCCGTCCCGGAATCACGTTGGAAATACTGATGAATACTTTTCTTACTTGACAAATTCCTAATTTTCACACTACTTCCTTTATCCTTCAGTTCCTTCATAACATCTCTACCTTGTTTGCGCAAATACACCAACATACACTTATTTGTCATTCATCAACATTCCATTTAGCTTATCAATGGCAGAACTTTTACTGTCTTTTCCTTACAAATCTCCTCCTGTTTTCAGTCATTCTATATTATCTCATTCCTCCTTTCTCTTTTTACTAAAGTATCGGCCACCACATTGGCCTTTCCTGAATGGTAGTGTATCTCACTTATGGTTTGGCCATATTCTGATCTCTATCATGACATAAAATATTAGTACTTCATCTTAATACATCTCGTCTCTGTAAAATCTTCCAGAAACTAGTCTTATAATGCTATTCCTTGAAACAATTATAAGAAAATATTATTCATAATATATTTCCTGTTCGTGTCCTACAAGGTTGTGTTTTTCCCACAAAATATCCTTATTCTTCCTCACTGAATCAGCATATCTTACTTCCTAACAGATAGATTATTCTTACCTATTTTATTAACTTATTTACCCTATTAATGAACTAAGTCGATCCCTAACCAAACACTTACACTAAAATTTTAAATCGAAAATAAGTACCTGTGTCTGCATCTGGTTTCTTCAACGCTTCTCCTAGGGTCATGTTGTACACTCTAGCAGTAGGCCTATTTGAAGCAGTCATACTTTGCCCTGGTGCGGACGACCCATCGGAACGACAATCTCTAGCAAGGTGTCCTAATTTTCCACACTGGTAACACTTGATGGCACTCCTATCGACCGATGGACACCTCTCCTGAAAATGTCCTTTCTGTCCACACTTGAAACAAGTTGCCCCTAACATTCTACACACTCCCGAATGCTTCCTACCACACACGTTACAATCTGGGAATGGTGGTTGTGATTGATTGGACTGAAATGTTCCTGAAGATTTACCACCCTGATTTACCGTCTCACTAGTAGTCTTGTTACCCCCCGACTTTCCCACAAATTGAGATTTTTGTCCTCTACCTCCTTTGTTAAAGTAGCTTCCCTCACTTGAACCTCCTTTCGGGCCCTCAAATCTTCTTTTCTTATTCTCTCGACCTATTTGGGTTTGTTCACTCTCGGCTTCTATAATAGATGCCTTCTGGACCACTGCAGCATAATCAGTCAACTCAAATGGTGCCACTCGCGTCCGTAGCCATGGTTTCAATCCTTGTTGGAAACTTTTCGCTCGTTGTTCTTCAGTACGCACAAACTCGGGAACAAACCTCGACATTTCTGTAAATTTAGTTTCATACTCTGCCACTGTTAGGTTATCATGTTTTAACTCCAGAAACTTTATTTCCATTTGGTTTTCTAGGTACCTAGGGGAATATTAATCTAGAAATACCCTAGTGAAACGCTCCCAGGTTATCACTCCCGCTCCTTATAGATTCTTTTTAGCTTCCCACCAGTAATTTGCCTCTTCCTTTAAGAGATAGGCTGCAAAAACTGTTTTCTGATCTTCCTCTATCCTCAGTATCTCAAAAGCTTTCTCCATCTCTTTCAGCCATGCCCTGGCTACTTCTGGGGGTTTTAATGACTTAAAGGCACGAAAGGAATTAGCTGCCTGATTGGGGAGAATAGGTGGTTGTTGGGGATTCTGTGGATTAGCTAAATTCTGCCTTAATATATAGTTCCATGAATTGGTTAAAGGGATTGCCTCCCGGATTTCCTTGTTGGCCAGTTGATTCTTCTTCTTCTTCTTCATCATGATTTTCTTCATTATGAGCATTTTCATTCAGTCTATTACCTCCTATATTTTGACTTCTTTCGTCTCTCTCATTTCCCCTTGCATTCGCTCTATTATCACGTCTAGGCGGCATAGTTCTGTACATAACAATAATCTTTATTAATTACCCGAATTTGGGGTACAATATACATCATTTCTATATACACAATTATATCGTTAATTAACTCATTTGCACATCACAATATTCTTATCTCCACACGGTTTGCATCTAGTTATATTATAACTTTAGTAAGTAAGTGTATCGCCCTTAACACGATAACCTTTTCATTAAGTCAATCACCTTTTATACATCAATATTTTTGAATCTTAACATTTATTATTAAAATGCAGTAAAAATTTAGATAGAATGCACAAACTTCATTAATTTACATAAATATTTTACAACTTGGGTACAACGTCTTTTACTACTAATGTTTTACATCATAGAGTACATGGTTCGAAATCTACAAACATAACCGTACATACTAATCTGCTACAACAAAAGTACTACTAGCTGTCTTCTAATCAGACTGGGATTAAAAGAGTAACCAACTAAACTAATCCCCCCAAAAGACATCAGTAAGATGACTAGTCTGATTAGTGACGAAGACTACTACTCCGACTCACAGTCCTGCCCTAATAATGTCTCGGATCTAGACTACTATAGACGTGACTGTATCCACTATCGCAGCCCTCCACTCTGGGTCTCCTCTATCAGCTAACAGCCTCCTAATGTCCCCCAGGGCCCGCAGCTCAACACTCACTAATCCCAAGGATATACCATCAGGAATGATACCTCCTCTCCCTCTCTCTGACCTCTGCATCAGTGTGTCTATCACCCGGCGGGACTCCTCTAACTGACCCTGTAGGGCAAAGTACTCTGTCAACAGGATGGCTGGAAGTGAGTCACCTGTCGGTAAGGGTGCCTCCTGAGGGGGCATAGCAGCTGGTATAGGTGCCTGTACAGGTGGAGGTGGTGGAGGTGCAAATGGTGGGGATGGAGGAATAGACTCGGTATCTGCATCCTCAGACGGATCCTCCTCTATCTCATCCTCTGGAAAGATAAAATGTCCGGGCGGAGTGAATGGCTCAGCTGGATCCTCTAGAGGGCCAGGACTCGGTGAGGGAGATGGGACTGGTGATGGTACTGGAATAGGCAAGGCAGGGGTAGGTATCATATGGATATCGGTCCACTCAGTCTCCTCCTCCTCCTCAGCTATGACTGACAACCTAGGCCTCTTACGTAACGGCCTCTCCTCCTCAGGAATCTCCCATCTCACTCTAGAAGGACCTGCCTCATCAGATCCTGTAGAAGGTCTACCAATGTATGGCACTATGGCTACAGCATCTCTCTGTCTACGCTCATCTGCCTCCTCTCTCAGTCTCTGATCACACCTCTCTCTGGCTGCCGCTCGACGTCTCTCCCTGAGGTCATCGACCGCATACTCGGGAACCTCTACCCCAGCTAGCTATAGATCTACAAGCTCCTGCTCTGACAATCCTATCCACTGAGGGTCTCGACTCGGCTCTCCCATCTCTGATCCCTATAATAAAACATAAAATTCTATTAGTAATAATCTATAAAATTATAATCAATGCTTAAAATAAAACTATCTGCGATATACCACCCTTGAACTCGATGGGAGTTCACAATTTTTATTATTACTGATACAATTATTATTATTACTCTTGTTCTTGAGCATTATGACTCTTAGCTCTGATACCATATGTGACGCCATTAGATCCGGGGTCAAGGATCCAGGTCATCACGGTCCAATTTCCGATCAATATCAATATCCCTTAAGTCTTTTTTTTTTAACTTAATATTTATGCAATTGACCCCACATTAATACACACACACACCAGTCATATGCTCATAGAACAACATCCACCATATTAAAAGTTTAAAGTTAACAGTTATTACAAACCCAGAATTCTACTAAGTACATTGTTGAATAATACTTCTACAGGAAGCATTTCAACAACCAAAAGTTTATTACAAACTTAAACACTTAATTTACATAAGTCTACTAAGCCTCTTTCGCTCGTCACTACCTTTTATATATATATATATATATATATATATATATATATATATATATATATATATATATCATAATGCTTTGATTATGATCCAGACATCTCTTTTATATTCAAGAAATCAAATATACTTTTATATTCATAAAATATTCCGTCTATTTTAAAAGTAGTAAATAATAATCAAATAATATTTATTAAACCACTGATACTCAAAAAGAATATTTTTAATATAGTATTAATAACCATATAACCCTAGATAACAACTGATACCATTCCCTTTCATATCTCTTTTACCATAGAGCATATTCGCTCCATTCGTATTCATCTCTATATCCATATTTCATAAATCATATCCATCTCTCTTTAATTTTCCCAAAATCAAGGAAATATATTCTTTGCAACATAGCAACAATATCATCACATATATATATTCCAAGATATCATTTTATTCCGAAGATAAATAATTTTCAAAGTAGGGATAGAAGGATCTTGCCTCGATCTCTGTAAGTCGGAAGTATAGCTCGTGGCTCTCCCGAAGTCTCTATAAACACGAAAAGGATCATTATCAGAATATATTCCACTGAACCACCTACGCTTATATAATAACACTCTTACAATATCCCATTACTATCTCAAAAGGTCTTGAGGACTTAACCATTCTTATTCCCGATTAAAGTTATTAACGATTTACATTCTTTCCTTAACAACCACTCTCGATTGTAAAAATTCTCAGAAAATATAGATTCCAAATTTTAATACAGGGCTAACTGTCAAGGGTCCTCTGACCACCCTACTACACTATCCCAAAATTTTATAACTTTTAAAATTGTTTAAGTATGGTAATTATAGACTCAAAGTTGATACAATTACGTTTTCTCGGTTCTCGAACGTCTTTCACTAAAACTGACTTTCCTCCTAAACCGTTCATCAGATTTTAACGTACTTTATATCAAAACGATCTATGAACCAAGATCTACCCTCTCATGATCAGTGGGTGCTCTGGACAGAAACCCACCATACAAATATGGGGACCAAAAACAGGGCATCTATTTGGTTTAACGAAAATCGGGCATTATAACGGCTATATTTTCATACTTTCCAAGATATTACTCTTCCAAATCCATCATCCACATTATACACCATCACCTACACCATGTGGTCATCTTACCAACCATGGTTACAAGCACAAAATACTTCCATATTCAACTTAAACCACTTACAAACACATATATCATCATGAATAATCACTTATATCAACATATCAACTAACACAACTAATATCCTTCATAAATACAAAAGGGAAAGAACATTTATACCTTCTTGAAGCTTTAATCACACTTAATAAACCTTTGATAGTCCTTACACAACCTTAAAGTGGATGGAATTAGCTAAAGAAATCATAAAAACCAAAGTTAGCTCTTGAAATCACTATTCATTACTATTCATCATCAACTTTGATGATTTTATTACCTTTCCAAATGATGTTTGTTTGCTATGAAACTTGGTGGATGTCTTTATATATCCTCAAGTAACCTCCATGATTTTTCCCTTGATTTTAGATTGCTTGAAACTAGGGTTTTGAATTTTTTTTTTCCTTGATGAATAGTGAAATACAAATTGGAAGAAGATGATGGAAGGGAAGAGATTTTTCTTGATTTTTGATCTTATCCTAGCTAATCTACTTTTGGTAGATATTTAGCTATGTCATATGGACAATTATCATGTGATTTTACTAATTAATCCTTAAGAAAAGTGAGTGGAAAATGATGGAATGGATGATGTCATTGTAGATGATCTAGAATGCTTGTTTCCTTGATTTCCTAATTAAAGTTTTAATGATTTTGGTTATTAGTAATGTAATGTATATCCTTGTAATTATATCAACCTTGGTTGTTTGGTTCCCATACTCGTCTAATTGTAATTCGTTTCGAATATACCTCATTATCTCGGTGGTTCTGAAATCATTTAACAATCCAAATTCCTTTGGTATTTCCTTAACTTAATAATCCCTTATTTTACCCTAATTCACTAATTCCTCAAAATATAATTCCTTTAATATCTCCATGCTCCTTAATATCCAGTAGAAGCTTATTCGAAATCAAAATTCTCAAAAATCCATATTCAGGAATTTCTGAAATCTATCGTCATTTCGAGTCACTTATTTTCTTAGTTCAACACGGATATGGTTTCTGTTTACTCATTTTCTGTTTCAATTATAGTGTACCTACATACCATTTCCCTAAATCCTCAAATTTTACTATTCATGTGATCACTGTGGCATTTCTAAAGTTAGGGTTATTACAAATATGTTTCGTCCTTCGATGCATAATGGGATTCTTTGACAACTTAATCATTGAACTGTTGTCACACATAATGTCAATGCTTACAACTCCAACATCACCTAATTCTTGCAACAATCCTTTAAGCCAAATGCAATGACACGCTGCCGAAGTTGCCGCAACATACTCTGCTTTGGTAGAAGACAAAGTAACTATGTCTTGTTTTCGTGAACTCCAACAGATCGCTGCCCCATTCAGCAAGAACACATAGCCAGAGGTGCTCTTTCTATCATCTATATCTCGATCATAGTCACTGTCCGTGTAACCCAAAAGATTCATGTTCATCGATCTCCCATAGAAAATACCAAAATCCAACGTCCCCTTTAAGTACCTTAGTATTCTCTTAGTAATCAACATATGTTCTTCCTTGGGATCAGCCATAAATCGAGATGCTAAACACACTACAAACATTAAGTCAGGCCGTGTTACCGTAAGGTACATGAGGCATGCAACAAGTTGTTTGTAAATTGTTGCCTCGGCTCTTTTGCTCCCCTCCTTCGAAAGAATAGTTCCTGGAATAATTGGATTCTTAACTGAATTGCAACTCCACATGTTGAATCTTTCCAGAACTTCCTTGGCAGATTTCTTCTGACAGATATGTATACCATCATCACCTTGACAAATTTCTACTCCAAGAAAGAAACTCATTTTCCCCATGTCTGTCATCTCAAACTCCTTTTGCATTGATGTCTTGAATTCTGCACACATTAGCTCATCATTTCCAGTAAAAATTAAGTCATCGACATAAAGACTTACCATCAAAATTTTATTTTCTGCTTTCTTCAAAAACAAAGTGTGATCATAGTTGCTTTTCTCGAATCCTTCCCTCTTGAAATAATCCTCAATTCTACTGAACCATGCTCTCGGTGCTTGTTTTATACCATATAAAGCCTTCCTCAGTCGATAAACTTTGTCTTCCTCCCCTACTTTGAAGAAACCTTCAGGCTGGTCTACGTAAACCACCTCTTTTAATTTGTCATACAGGAATGCACTCTTGATGTCTAGTTGATAAACACACCATCCTTTCTGAGCTACTACTGCTAAGAGACTTCTAATTGTATCCCATCGAGCAACAGGAGTGAACACTTCGGTGTAGTCTATTCCTGCAGTTTGTGAATACCCTTTCGCAACTAACCGAGCCTTGCACCTTTCAACCTTCCCTTCTGCATTCAGCTTCGTTTTGTAGAACCATTTGACACCAATTTTTTTTGCATGAGATGGTAGGTTTACAAGCTCCCAGGTGTTGTGTCTTTTGATGGACTAAATCTCTAACTTCATAGCATTTCTCCACTTTTCTTCCTTTGCAGCCTCATGGTAGTTTACTGGATCATCATAGCAGATGTTCAGAGCAAAATTTGTCATTTCTTCTTCTTCATCTATTTCTTCCCCACTTACAAAATCACGTATTCAGTTAGGTTCTTTCCTTGTCCTTCTTGATTGTTCTTGAGCTTCTGTCTGTGGAGCTTCTGTTTCGGCTATTGCATTTTCATTTTCTATACCTTCTTATGTTTCTCCTTCATCATTCTCTTTTTCATCGGTTGCTTCTTCTTCACAAACTCCATCATCTCCCCAAGCAAGAATGTTTTGCTCCGATGTGTTTAAGTTCCACTCCCACTTAGAATCTTCCTCAAATATGACATCCTTGCTTATGATGATTTTCTTTGTGATTGGATCATACAGTCGATAGGCTTTTGATTCATCGCTGACTCCAAGCAGTATGCATCTTTGACTACGATCGTCAAGCTTTGTTCGTTTCTGCTCAGGGATATGAACATGATCGATTGATCCAAAAACTCTGAAGTAATTAACTTTCGGCTTGACTCATGTCCATCTCTCTTCAGGTACCATGTCTTTTACTGCTTTTGTGAAGCTTCGATTCAAAATATGGGCAGTCCATCTAGCTGCATCAGGCCATAAATATCTTGGCATTTCCTTTTCAGAGAGCAGGCAACAAACCATGTTCATGATTGTTCGATTTCTCCTCTCTGCTACTCCGTTTTGTTGGGGAGTGTATGATGCAGTTAATTGTCATTTTATTCCTTGATCTTTGTAGAAATTGTTAAACTTTTCTGAAGTGAATTCACCTCCCCTATCTGTTCGTAGTCCTCGTATGACAGTCTTGGCTTCTTTCTCAACAGAACTTTTGAAGACTTTGAAAACTTCAAAAGTTTCAGCTTTATCTACAAGAAAATATATCCATGTTTTCTGCGAAAAATCATCAACAAGCACCATTAAGTATCGCTTACCACTGTGAGAGGCTGGAGTGATTGGTCCATATATATCCGCATGAATTAGCTCCAGTTTCTCTGTTGCTCTCCACTTACTTTTCGTTGAAAATTTGCCTCGTTGTTGTTTTCCTACATTTCATATCGTACACACCTTGAATTCATCTTTGATATTTGGTAACCCTTTCACCATTTCTTTCCTCTGCATAAGCTGAATAGATTTGTTGTTTAAGTGTCCAAACCTCCTATGCCAAAGGGTTCCCAAGTCTTCTTCTTCAACCTTGAGACAGCGTGTGGACGTTGGCTTCTTCTTTGCATAGATCAGGAACATGCGATTTATTGTCATTGGTGCCTCTATGATCAATCCTCTTTGATGATGATAGATCTTGCACACATCATTTTAGATCAAGACTGTCAGTTGCTTCTCCTACATTTGTCCAATGCTCAAAAAATTGTTGGTCAGATTTGGAATATAATAGATATCGGTCACCATTTCTGTTATTCCTTCCACCTCAAATCTGATCTTCCCCTTTCCTTGGACAACCATTTTTGAACTATTTCCCAATCTGACAGAATGCCTGAAGCTTTCATCTAGCTCAACAAACCATGATTTTTCTCCTATCATATGATTTGAGCATCCGGAGTCAAGAAACCATACCTCTTTTCTTTCAGCACCGCCCATGTTTGCATGTGCCATTAAGAGTAGTCCTTCCTCTTCATTAAACTCAATATAATTAGCTTCTTTCTCAGGGCTTGTACATTCGAACTGGTAATGACCCACTTTTCCACATCGAAAATAGTTGATGGCCGATCTGTTGATATATGACCTGCCTCTCCCATGTCCTTAAAGATGCTTCATCCTCTTTGAGATGTCTGATAGAGTATATATTTATATATATTTTACATGATTATATTCCTCATATTTATTATATTTTGCATTTAATTGGATTTTTATTTAATAGATTTTAATGTTTTATTGTAGGAAGCAAGGAAATCCTAAACTTGGAAGGATTGGAGAATAAAGAGCTTAATTGGAGATTTATTAGAAGAAAATTCGGATTTATCGGGCAGCATACGCGCAATTCACTGTTTGGGCCATATCTCGAGTTCTACAAGTCAGAATTGGGCGATTCAACAGCCCACGCGAAGATAATTAAATTTTCTATCATTTAAATTTTCTATCATTCTAAGATGGTCCAGATGTTATATTACAACTGGAGCGGCCCAGAATTACTGGAGAGAAGTCAACTACGAATTTTCCTTGAAAATCTATTCAGTTTTGGAAACGTACTTGTAAAATATTTTTATTAGGGACATATAAAAACATCAGAGATTATTATTATTACGAGGAGATACAGAGATACGTATAGAGAGACAGAGAGAGGGCGAGACTTTTATTTTTCTTCTTGTGCAAAGATTGAAGATTGAAGGTTTTTTCTCTAATCTTATAATTATGTGTTCATCTTATAATTCTTGTTTTGTTAATTCAATTATGAGTGAGTAGATTATTAATCTAGGGTTAAGTAGAACCCTAGTTATGATTGATGTGTGAATTTCCCAATTCCCCCAATTTGATTGTTTAATTTCTCTTGCTTATTGAGTTGTTTAAATTAACAATTACAAATCAGACGTGATTATGTGTATTGTTTGAACCAATATCTAATTATCAGCGAGAGTTGAATTTAGATGGTTGTGATTTATCCAATATGAACATGAAATTCTCCATGAGAATAGGTAGAATGGATTGTTGGGAAATTAGGATGTTGTGATTAATGTCTCTAAATTGCATGATACCATGAGAATAGGTTTGATTGTATTTCAAGAGAAGCCATTAATACTCGAGAGGGGTTATTGGTATTTATAGGGCGCATCTTTCCTGTTAAGTAGTGCACGATTAATTGGGGAGGAAATTCACGATTGCATTAATTCATGCTAGTGGGGATACTTAATTCTGGATGTTTTTAATACTTGATTAATATAAACACAATTCTCTTTAGTATAAATTAGTTTAATAATTTCTCAAAATTTATTGTGTTACTTGCTTAGCCGAATTAAATCAGAAATAACTGGTGATTGATACATTTGTCTCTGTGGGATCGACTCTGACTTACCCTACTACATAGTTAGAAGGATTTGTTAGAAATTATTATTTGATAGGCACGCGACGGCCTTGTCAAATTTTTGGCGCCGCTGCCGGGGACAAAGCAGTGTTAGATTAGTTACTTTTTGAGTAAATTTGGCTAAGTCGTTTAGTTGTGTTGCTTCGGCTATTATTCCCTTGTTATTTGATCATTGTTTCGAGTTCTCTTGTTGCATGCACACCCGAAGTTCAGGTACTAAAAATTTAATTGCTATTGATCCTGAAATTGAAGCTACAGCAAGAAGGCAAGCAGGCAAGCGAAGGAAAAACAAGAACAAGGAAATTATGGGTGATGCACCAGCTAAAGCTCTCAGGGAGCATGGTATGCCAGATGCTACAAGCGTACTCTCCAGTATTGTCAGACCAACAATCACAGCTACACACTTTGAACTCAAGCCTCAGTTCATCCAATTCATCTCCAATGATTCTTTCGCAGGATTGTCCACTGAAAATCCTGTTGATCATCTTGAGAGTTTTCTTGAAAAGTGTGATACAATAAAACTGACCAATGTTAGTGATGATGCTATAAAGATGCGCTTATTTCCATTCTCTCTCCGAGATGCAGCAAAAGATTGGTTGAAGGATGAAGGACCAAATACATTCACTACTTGGGATAGTCTTGCGAAGGCTTTTCTATTAAAATTCTTCAGTCAGAAGAAGACTTCTAAGCTCAGGAATGAAATATCTAATTTCCGTCAAGATGATGACGAGTCACTTCATGATGCTTGGAGAAAATTTAAACGACTTCAAAGACAATGCCCTCACCATGGAATTCCTGACTGGTTGTTGATCCAAACGTTCTACAATGGGTTGACACAAGAGTTTCGAAACTTTGTAGATGCTTCTTCTGGTGGTTCTATTATGAAAAAGAGTACTGAGGATGCTAAAGCTTTGTTAGACGAGATGGCATCTAATGATAATTATCCATACAGTGATCGAAATCATCCTAAGAAAGGTGGTAAGTATGATGTTGATGCTCTAACCATGTTGAATACTACTATACAGGCAATGGTTAAGAGGATTGAGCAATTGGATGCCAGAAGCGTTCCATCTACTGTTGCTTCATGTGAGATATGTGGTGTTGTTGGACACACCAAACATGCTTGTCAATACAATCCTTCTGGAATGGCAGTAGAACAGGCAAATGCTCTTTACAATCAGAATCAGAGGCCGCAGTATAATCCTTACTCCAACACGTACAATCCAGGTTCGAGAGATCATCCAAATTTATCCTACAGGAACAATCAGGGTCAAGCTCAATCTTCACAGAATAATTTTTCTCAGCCGCCTGGTTTTCAAAAAGCTCAGCCGCAGAAATCCCACTTGGAAAGTCTTATGGAAGGATTTATCTCTACGCAATCGAAGAAGAATGAGCACTTTGATTCAAGTATCAATGAGATAAAGGCTCACAACAAATTGATGGAAAACACGATCACTCAAATTTCTCAACAGTTGAGCCAACTTAATAAGCCTTCAGGCCAACTTCTTGGTCAAACTGAGCAACCACCAAGGGGTCATATCAATGTTATAACTTTGAGAAGTGGTAAAGAATTGAAAGAGCCGGAATTGAACGTGGGTAAAAATGATGTGAATGCTAAGGAAAGTGAAGAGGATTTTGCAACTGAGAAACCGGTAGAACCAGAGATCTTGGAAAAAGAAAAAAAAAAGAATCAGAAGTTGTTCCTCTTAAACCATACGTGCCACCTGTTCCTTTTCCACAAAGGTTGGCACAAGCTAAGCTAGAGAAGAAGTATGGTAAATTCCTTGAAATTTTGCAGAAGCTACATATTAATATTCCATTCATGGATGCTATTACTGAGATGCCCTCGTATGCGAAATTCCTTAAAGATATTTTGTCAAGGAAGAGCAAAATTGAAGAAAGCTCTACCATCTCATTAACGGAAGAGTGCAGTGCCATCTTGCAAAATGATCTTCCAAAAAAGTTAGCAGATCCAAGTAGCTACTCTATTCCTGTCAAGCTAGGGGATGTCGAAATCAAAAGAGCTTTGTGTGATCTTGGAGCAAGTGTCAGTTTGATGCCTTTATCAATTTGTGAAAAGCTTCAGATGGGTGAACTGAAACCCACACGTATCTCTCTACAACTGGTAGACAGAAGTGTAAAATTTCCACTTGGAATTCTTGAAGATGTGCCCCTTAAGGTAGGAAAGTTTTATATTCCATGTGATTTTGTTGTCATGGAAATGGAAGAAGATGCAAATATTCCTATCATTCTTGGGAGGCCTTTCTTAGCAACAGCTGGAGCTATCATTGATATGAAAAATGGAAGAATTTCTTTCGAAGTAGGCGAAGAGAAGATGGAATTCAGGCTGCAAAGTACATTGGGACATCCTTCTACGGATGAGACTGTAAACAGGGTGGATGCACTAGAAGAAGTGATCGACATAAAAGCCAAAACTTTATCATATGGCGATCCACTTCAAGCTGTTCTTGATGGTAACATGGATGAAGAAAATGAAGAATGTAAGGGTTACCAGAAGCTCTTGGACGCAACACCTAAAATTAAACTTGGACATTCTAATGTGCTGCATCATGAGGAAGTCAAGGAGAGTTCCACACCTCCTAAGGTAGAACTGAAACCCCTACCTGCATCTTTGAAATACGTGTTTATGGGCCCTAATGAAACATATCCTATCATCGTTAGTTCTGAGCTTGATGACATTCAAATTGGGCAATTGCTCACGATCTTGAGAAAATATAAAAATGTTATTGGGTATTCCATTTATGATATTAAGGGCATTAATCCATCATTCTGCATGCATAAAATTATTCTTGAAGATGATCAAGCTTCTTCTATTGAGCCTCAACGGAGACTCAAGCCTAATATGATGGAGGTGGTCAAAAAGGAGGTTTTAAAACTTCTTGATGCAGGTATAATCTACCCAATCTCAGACAGCAAGTGGGTTAGTCCGGTACATGTAGTGCCGAAGAAAGGAGGAATGACCGTGGTGAAGAATGATAAGGGTGAATCTATCTCTACTAGAACTGTTACAGGATGGCGAATGTGCATTGATTACCGGAAATTAAATAAAGCCACAAGGAAGGATCATTTTCCTCTCCCTTTTATTGATCAAATTCTTGAACGGTTGGCGAAACATTCTTACTTCTACTTCTTAGATGGATATTCAAATTTTTTCCAGATTCCTATCCATCCGAATGATCAAGAAAAGACAACTTTTACATGTCCCTATGGTACATTTGCATACCGCAGAATGCCGTTTGGTCTATGTTGTGCTCCTCCCACCTTTCAGCGATGTATGATGGCAATTTTCTCAGATTACATTGAAGACATTATGGAAGTTTTTATGGATGATTTCTCAGTTGGTGGAATTTCTTTTGATGCATGCTTACATAACTTGGAGAAGGTGCTTCATAGATGTCGAGAAGTTAATCTAATTCTCAATTGGGAAAAATGTCACTTTATGGTACAAGAGGGAGTTGTTTTGGGTCATGTTGTTTCAAAAAGAGGCATTGAAGTTGATAAAGCCAAGGTCGAGGTTGTTGAGCGCTTACCACCCCCTACTTCAGTCAAGGGGATAAGAAGTTTTCTTGGTCATGCGGGATTCTATCGCCGTTTCATTAAAGATTTTTCGAACATTGCTCGACCTCTAACTGAGCTTTTAGGTAAGGATGTATCTTTTGTGTTTAATGATGCTTGTGTTGAGGCTTTTGAAACGTTAAAGAAAGCTCTTGTCTCTGCTCCAATCATACAACCACCGGATTGGAAATTACCATTTGAAATCATGTGTGATGCTAGTGATCAAGCTATTGGTGCAGTCTTAGGTCAGAGGAAAGATGGAAAGCTTCATGCTATTTATTATACAAGCAAGACCTTGGATGGAGCTCAGATTAATTATGCAACAACGGAGAAAGAATTGCTAGCAGTGGTGTATTCTATGGAAAAATTTCGATCCTATCTCGTTGGTTCGAAGGTTATTGTTCACACGGATCATGCAGCTTTGAGATATTTGATGAGTAAGAAGGATGCTAAACCTCGTTTGATTCGTTGGATTCTACTTCTTCAAGAATTTGACTTAGAGATTAAAGACAAGAAAGGGGCTGAGAACGTGGCTGCTGATCATCTTTCACGCCTTACTTTAGATGATGATGATGGTAAAAATATTCCGATTAATGATTCTTTTTCTGACGATCATCTACTTTCTCTTGCAAGGATAGAGGTTCCTTGGTATGCTGATATAGCTAATTTCTTAGCTAGTGGTACTGTTTCTCATGGCTACTCATCGCAACAAAAGAAGAAGTTTTTCTATGAAGTGAGGAAGCACTTTTGGGATGATCCTTTTCTTTATAAATCTTGTGCAGATTGAGTTATTAGAAGATGTGTTCCGGACAATGAGATTGCTTCTATAATCTCGCATTGTCACGATTTGCCAAGTGGTGGTCATGCAAGTACTACGAAAACTGCTGCAAAGATTCTTCAATGCGGTTTTTACTGGCCAACTCTTTTTAAAGATGTACACCAATATGTTCATTCTTGTGATCGTTGTCAACGAACTGGAAATATTTCAAGACGCAATGAGATGCCTCTCAATAGCATTCTTGAAGTAGAGCTTTTTGATGTTTGGGGAGTCGATTTTATGGGACCATTCCCTCCATCTTTTAAGAACCGGTATATCTTGGTAGCTGTGGATTACGTCTCAAAATGGGTTGAAGCCATAGCATCACCCACTAATGATGCTCGTGTTGTGAGTAATTTCTTTAAGAAGACGATTTTTCCTAGATTTGGAGTGCCAAGGATTTTAATTAGTGATGGAGGAAAGCATTTTCTGGAAAATCGTTTTGAAGCTATGTTGAAGAAATATGGAGTTCATCATAAGGTAGGACTTTCTTATCATCCCCAAACCAGTGGTCAAGTCGAGATCTCTAATCGCGAAATAAAGACTATCTTGGAAAAGACAGTCGCAAAATCAAGAAAAGATTGGTCTACGAAGCTTGATGATGCACTTTGGGCGTATAGAACTGCGTTTAAGACACCTATTGGGACAACTCCATACAGATTGGTTTATGGAAAAGCATGTCATCTTCCTGTTGAGTTGGAGCACCGTGCATTTTGGGCTATCAAGGGTCTGAATTTTGATATATTAGCAGCAGGTGAGAAGAGACTTCTACAACTTAATGAGCTAGATGAGCTTCGTTTGGAGGCCTATGAAAGTTCTAAGCTTTACAAGGAGAAAACAAAGAAGTGGCATGACAAAGGGTTATTACGAAGAGAATTCAAGGAAGGGGAGCTAGTTCTTCTGTTTAATTCAAGGTTGAGACTTTTTCCCGGAAAACTTCGTTCTAGGTGGTCGGGTCCGTTCAAGGTACGCAAGGTATTTCCATATAGTGCAGTTGAATTGTTGAATATCCATGGAGAATCATTTAAGGTGAATGGGCAAAGAGTGAAAAATATAGAGCCGGTGAACCAATTAACGAGGAGGTGGATATTCAGCTGTCTTCCCCTTCTTCAGAATGATTGATAATGAGGTCGAGCTAATGACCTTTAAAAAAAAAGCGCTTCTTGGGAGGCAACCCAAGGTATTTGTATGTGTAAGTATAATATATTATTGTATAATATTTTTGTATTTTTTTTAGGACTTTAAATTATTATTATTATTATTATAATTATTATTATTATTATTATTATTATTATTATTATTATTATTATTATTATTATTATTATTATTATTATTTTATACTCCCATAAGGTGCCTTGATGAATTTTTGTGAAGTGTTTCAGGTAAAAAAAAAAAGAATGAGAGCACGCGTGCAATTTTGAGGAGCAGCCATGTGAATTTTGGAAAGAAAAAAATTTTGAACAGAGAAAATATGTTGCCCGTGTGAAATACTGATGATCATGCAAATGTTTCTGTTTCTTTTCATGCGGGGCGCTTGTTTATATGTGGGACGTGCGGATTATGTGGGACATGTGAATTCGCAGGAAGAAAAAAAAAAGAAAACAGATATTTTATGATGGACATGCCGCTGGTGTGCTGGCCGTGTGAGATTTTCTGTGTAAAATGAAAAAAAAAAAAAAAAAGAGCAAGTCGGGCATGTTTTGCGCGTGAGGCTGCATGCATACGTAATGCTCCCGAGCCTGCTCACTTCAATTCCCGTCCATATTTGTGGAGTGGTGGCAAATTTGAAGGAAATGTTGGAACAGGGGATTGAACCCCTGACCTTTTGTGGGTAAAACCAAGTGCCAACCACTCCACCAATCATATCATTGAATTGTAATATGATTTGCTTATTAATAAACATAAGACTGGACCAGAAATTTAGCAAGGAGCAAGGACATCTTATACAATTTTCAAGGACACTTCATGCCATTTACAAGGGGAGTATTCTAACCTTCTTTGTATATTATTATTATTAATATTATTATTATTATTATTATTAATTTTATTTTTATTATTATTATTATTATTTGTATTTTTTTAGAAATGTTAGATTGTTTTTTTTCCTTTCATTAAATTATTCGTTGAGGACAATGAACCATTTAAGTGTGGGGATAAGTTCTTAATGTATAAAAAATTCAAAAATATATATATATGATAAAAATTCAAAAAAAAAATGAAAAATTAGAAAACATTTTTGTATATAATTGCCTAGTCTCAAAGCATATTAGCAAGTAAGTACACATTGTGTAGATTAATTTCGCATGATTAATTCTGAGTGTCACATTCATGAAAAATCATTTGATGCTTGGTAATTCCTTGTTTGTGCTTGCGAAAATTTGAAAACTTGAGATGCTTCTTAGTCAATTTTAGTGAGTCAAGCATGCTTTCACCCCGTGAGATTTTGAGCCTAATTTATGATTGATACCTTTTATATCGATCTATTTCTTTTGTTGTGTGTTGTTCATCATTGGCATGTTGCTCTAGAACTTGTTTTAAACCGTTTTGAGACTACATGATATGTGTATGCATGAATATGATAAAGGCATTAGGATTAACCTTATTTTTCCTAAACAGTACCCTGAAAATAATCCTTAGTGAACCCCCTTGAGCTTATATCCGTTTCTTTCATATATCACCAATCTAAAATTCTTGAGCCTACTTATTTATTCATGTCTTGATTTACTGGTAGAGCATAGTGATTCAACTTCAGGGTTTGGTGAATATTTAGTGTGGGGATTTCTTTTGCAAAAGTGTTCAGTTGGTGGGAATCGATATGAAAAAAAAGAAAGAAAAAAAAAGCTAGGTACTCCTTTGAGATCAATGGGTGGCAAGTGCAATGTCATATGAAAGGGACGATCCATGTACATGTGCTGGTATTAAGTGTAATTGTACTTTGGTGACTTTTCACTGCCCTTGGTTACTGGAGAATGACTTGACTTTGAAAAAAAAAAGGAAAAAAATTATGAGCAAGAAGAAGATCAAGTAGAGTTTGTGTTCATCGTTTGTGCAATATGAAAGAGGGGAAGTACATGGTATATGTGCTTTGAAGTTTAATGCTTGTGAAAGATTGTTCAACTTTTACATGATCTACTTTTCATGTTGGGTGTTTTAATTAAAGGTGAACATTATGCTCTATTGGTTTATCAAGTTTAGCCACTTGTTAGCCTATTTCTTTGATATCCTACCCTTTACCTAAGCCCCGTTACAACCTTTTAAAAAGACCTTTTGATTCATGTAATGCATGTATACGAAGTAGTGGAGATTTGGTGGACAACCAAGCATATGGTAGCGCATGTACATTGATAGAACCTGAGTGAAACACTTACACCTATACACTTGTGTGACTTGAGAGTAAAATGAGATATTTATCCACAGCATGCTTACTTACTGAAAGCGACTTTGAGGATTATTTCATGATATTTTTGTCTATCTAGACATTGTGTGCATACTTGGATTATTTTGTGTTAATGATGCTTAAAGTGAGAGTACTTGTACTTTCAGACACTTTCAGGTTGTTATGTGATTGAGATTTGCAACGTGTGGAGTACTATGATATGTTGCATGCTAGAGAGACTTGGTGATTGAAAATATTTGATTTTGTGGGTATATCTTCTATAAACCCTCACGAGACAAAACTCGTCCTACTAGGGCTGCCTAGGGGTTTAACGGCTTGTTGCATATGCTCAATGCAATCGTGTCATCTACGAAAGTGATGTTAGTTAGTTAAGATAGTTTTTATTTCTTTATTTGCCCGAGGACGTGCAAATGCTAAGTGTGGGGATGTTTGATAGAGTATATATTTATATATATTTTACATGATTATATTCCTCATATTTATTGTATTTTGCATTTAATTGGATTTTTATTTAATAGATTTTAATGTTTTATTGTAGGAAGCAAGAAAATCCTAAACTTGGAAGGATTGGAGAATAAAGAGCTTAATTGGAGATTTATTAGAAGGAAATTCGGATTTATCGGGCAGCATACGCGCAATTCACTGTTTGGGCCATATCTCGAGTTCTACAAGTCAGAATTGGGCGATTCAACAGCCCACGCGAAGATAATTAAATTTTCTATCATACTAAGATGGTCCAGATGTCATATTACAACTGGAGCGGCCCAGAATTACTGGAGAGAAGTCAACTACGAATTTTCCTTGAAAATCTATTCAGTTTTGGAAACGTACTTGTAAAATATTTTTATTAGGGACATATAAAAACATCAGAGATTATTATTATTACGAGGAGATACAGAGATACGTATAGAGAGACAGAGAGAGGGCGAGACTTTTATTTTTCTTCTTGTGCAAAGATTGAAGATTGAAGGTTTTTTCTCTAATCTTATAATAATGTGTTCATCTTATAATTCTTGTTTTGTTAATTCAATTATGAGTGAGTAGATTATTAATCTAGGGTTAAGCAGAACCCTAGTTATGATTGATGTGTGAATTTCCCAACCCCCCAATTTGATTGTTTAATTGCTCTTGCTTATTGAGTTGTTTAAATTAACAATTACAAATCAGACGTGATTATGTGTATTGTTTGAACCAATATCTAATTATCAGCGAGAGTTGGATTTAGATGGTTGTGATTTATCCAATAAGAACATGAAATTCTCCATGAGAATAGGTAGAATGGATTGTTGGAAAATTAGGATGCTGTGATTAATGTCTCTAAATTGCATGATACCATGAGAATAGGTTTGATTGTATTTCAAGAGAAGCCATTAATACTCGAGAGGGGTTATTGCTATTTATAGGGCGCATCTTTCCTGTTGAGTAGTGCACGATTAATTGGGGAGGAAATTCACAATTGCATTAATTCATGCTAGTGGGGATACTTAATTCTGGATGTTTTTAATACTTGGTTAATATAAACACAATTCTCTTTAGTATAAATTAGTTTAATAATTTCTCAAAATTTATTGTGTTACTTGCTTAGCCGAATTAAATCAGAAATAACTGGTGATTGATACATTTGTCTCTGTGGGATCGACTCTGACTTACCCTACTACATAGTTAGAAGGATTTGTTAGAAATTATTATTTGATAGGCACGCGACGGCCTTGTCAATGTCCACTGTAATGACGCCTGCAACTCATCCACTGTAAGACTATCAATATCCTTGGATTCTTCGATAGAGCAAACCACGTAATTAAAATTGTCTGTGAGACTTCGGAGAATTTTTTCAACGATTTTGACATCATCTATTGTTTCTCCACAATTCCTCATATCATTGACCGTTTCCATGACTCTTGCAAAGTATCCCGTTACTCCTTCTCCAACCTTCATCTCCAAGATTTCGAATGTCCTTCGTAGCCGTTGTAGTTGTGTACGCTTCACCCTAGCATTTCCTTTATATTTAACCTTAATAGAATCCCACAATTGTTTGGCGGTCTCCTTCTGGGTGATAGTCTTCAAAGTGGTTTTATCGATTGATTGAAACAAATAATTCTTAGCCTTGAAATCCTTGAGTTTTGCTTCATCGAGAGCAGCCTTTTATGTTGGATTAGGGGTTTCGATACGTTTCAGGTCTTCAAATCCTAGATCAATGACGCTCCAATACTCCTTGGAACGAAGAATATTCTCCATGCCTAGACTCCAGCGATCGTAATCTCCATCGAATTTCGGAACCGCCGGTGCATTGAAGGTTCCTGTATCTGTCATTTTCCCCTCGGTGTTTTTCCTCTCAAACTCTCATACTTTGTTTTGCTTTGATACCACATGTAGTAAACAGAATTGAAACTCACACAATTTTTATTCAATCAATGGAAAAGCTTTGGCTATATATAGAAGCCTACAACGTTCACTAAACAATAAACTAGAAAAAGCAAGGAATTGAAAAACAATCACCAACTCCACTAACTGTAATAGAAAAGATTAGGTCATCATGACTTATTATCATGAATTATTCAAACCCAACAAACATGTGGCATTTGAGAAATTTTTTTGAAACTTTTATTTGGTTCCCTAATATTTTTGTACTGTAAACTTGCTTTTCGGTATCAAATATCAGCCACTATACATCTGTAGTTTATTGACTATTTTTTACCATAAACTTGCTTTTCGGTGTCAAATATAAGCCACTGTACATCTGTAGTTTATTGACTGAAAATTGATAATTAATTATTCAATGTAACATAATCAGAAAAGAATAAATGCCTCTTACCCAATCTGCACCTCAGGTGGATTTGTAAAAGTGTTGTTCAAAAAAACACTAAATATTATTTGAATATAATAGTACAATTCATGATTAAATAATTCTAGTTTAAAACCCGAGCGATGCACGGATTTCTTTTAATATTATATGACTTTTTTTTATTAATTTGAATTAATCTTTTTAAATATAAATTTTGAAGGCTTAAAGTTTTAAATGAGATGATTTGATAATAATTATATAAACGTTATCCGTGATAATTCTAGGAAAGGAGGAATTTTAGTTAGAAAATATTGAAAATATGATAAATTTTAGTTGAAAAGGGTAATCGCTTAATTATAATTAATTATAAAATTATTATTTAATTTTATTAAATAGAATGCACGTGATTTAATTGCAAAAAGAGGGATCTTAGTTAGAGAAAATTAAAAAGGAAACATATTTTAGTTGAAAAAGGTAATTGATTAGTTTATAGTAATTGTAATTTAATTATGTTATTTTACTAAATAAAATTGCTCGTAATATTTTTAGAAAATGAGAAATTAATGTTACCCGTAATATTTTTAGGAAAATAGGAATTTTAGTTAGAAAATATAGAAAAGATGATACGTTTTAACTGAAAAAGTTAATTGGATAATTATTAATATTATAATATTATTATTTTATTTTATTAAATAGAACTATCCATGATCTAATTGAAAAAGAGAGATTTTAGTTAGAGAAAATAAAAAAAGTAATATGAAAATTAAAAAGGTGACATGTTTTAGGTGAAAATTAAAAAGTAAGGTTTTAGGTGAAAAAGAAAATTATGTTATAAAACCTCAGCAACGTTATTACATTTACACACAACTAATTAACGCATAAAACTTTGAGTAATTTTATTGTTTTTTTTGAGAAAAAAAACTTTGAGTAATTGGATACACACATGTAATTCTAAAAAATATTGACACTTCCTACATTTTTTGTTGTAAATGATCTAAGAACATTAACAGTAAATGATAATCTTCAGAGTATTTGGAAGAGAAAAGACGTTGGAATTATTATTACTAAATGTCAACAAACCAGTACATATAAGAAGGAAATAGAACAAAAACAAACAGACCTATAAAATAGGACCACTAGCCAACAACGTTCCTAAACAAACTACACTACTACTTATTCAAATAGTTGCTGATAAAACTCCTAAAATAACGCACGACCAAGTCATGAACCAACGTTTGGAACATGTTTGAGATTACAGTTACAACATTGTCCCCCTTAATCTCAAACATTACCCAACAACTCTTTCACCCCCAGGAGACCACGCATCTCTGCAAACTTAACAGCTCCCAAGGCTTTTGTTAGACAATCTACACGTTGTTTGTTACTGCTGATGTGCTTGACTACAATTTCACCCCGCTCAACGCACTATCTAATGAAGTGATATCGTATATCGATATGTTTACTTCTCCCATGGAAGACAGGATTTTTAGCCAAGTCAATCGCTGATTTATTATCAATATATAACACCACAGGTCCAATAAAATCTGCAGAAATCTGACTCGGAACATTACGTAACCAGATGCCTTGACAAGCTGCTGCTGTTGCAGCCATGAATTCAGCTTCACAAGTAGACAAGGCAACACACCTCTGCTTCTGCGATACCCAAGAAATCAGACTCTCATTAAGATAGTAAGCCATTCCTCCAGTGCTCTTGCGATCGTCAATAATACCTCCCAAGTCACTATCAGAAAACCCAGTGATCAAATTATTCCCACTGTTGCTTGAATAAACCAAGCCATACTGTATTGTTCCCTTAACATAACGCATTATTCTCTTAATAGCAGTCAAATGCAAAGTCGTGGGACGCTCCATGTAATGACTTACAACCCCAACTGAAAACGCAATATCAGGTCTAGTGTTTACCAAATATCGAAGACCTCCAACCATACTCTTATACATTGTAGAATCAACTAGTTTCTCCTTTTCATCCTTTAATATTTGCACCTTAGGATCCATTGGGTACTTCGATGGATTGCAGTCTCTCAAACCAGCTTTCTCCAGAATTTTATTAGCATAACTTGACTGTTTGAGTTCGATGTAGCCATCCCCTTAATCCACCTCGATTCCTAAGTAATAACTTAACCTTCCATGGTCTGTCATCTCAAAAATCCTTCCCATCTGCTGCTTAAACACTTCAATAGCTTCAACACTAGCCCCGGTTATCAATATGTCGTCAACATAGACTGGAATTATTAAACAATCATTTCCTTCACCCTTTGTATAAACTGCATTTTCATACGGGAATCTTTTGAAACCAAGCTTTCCCAAGCACTGATTTAGTTTGGTGTACCAAGCACGAGGTGCTTGTCGAAGTCCATAGAGTGCTTTCCTCAATTTGTACACTAGATGCTCCTGTCCACGCTTCTCAAAACCTACCGGCTGAGTAACATATACGTCTTCCTCAATGTCACCATTCAAAAATGTTGTCTTGACATCCAAATGATGAACCTGCCAACTCTTCTTTGCAGCTAGAGCCAATAACAATCGCACCGTTTCCAAGCGAGTCACAGGTGCATATACATCATCGTAGTCAATCCCATGTTCTTGAGCATATCCTTTTGCCACAAGCCTCGTCTTGTATTTAATTATGTTACCTGCTGCATCTTTCTTTACTTTTAAGATCCACTTCAATCCAATTACCTTTTGATCTGATGGCAACTTTGTGAGAGTCCATGTGTTATTTCTTTCGATTGAATCAATCTCAGCAGCCATTGCTTTGTTCCAGTTCTTATCCTTTGAAGCCTCGTGGTAGTTTGCTGGTTCCTCGACCCCCATTAAGTACAATTCCTCCTCTGTAATTGCTTCCTCAGTATCGTTGTAAATATCAGCAATTGCTCTGGTTTTCCTGGGCTCAACACTGTCATCATAGTTGTCTGAGTCCAGTTGATATGAATTATCGTTGCCATCTGTGTCTGGTGGAGTACCAGGCTGTTCTTCTTCACTTAAATTTGCATCAGTATCAACATTGCTGTCTTGTCTTTCTATACCCATCTCTGTAGGGATATAGAATGTGGCTTCCTGGAGCTCAATGCCTTCATTCAAGTCATCCCAAGCCCATGGTTTGCTTTCTTCGAAGACAACATCCGTGCTTACATAAACACGATTTTCCTTAGGATTATACAGTCGGTATGCTTTTGACCCAGGTTCCTTCCCAAGATTCACAACACATATGCTACGATCAGCTAGCTTAGTCATCCCTTTACTTGGCACCTTCATATGGGCTGCACAGCCAAAAACTTTAATATGTCCAATATCGGGCTTACTTCCTTTCTCAGACCAAGCTTCATATGGCGTGACACCGGTTAATGCTCGAGTTGGCAACCTATTTAGGACATAAACCGAATGCCTCACTGCTTCTCCCCAAAGCATTGCAGGTAATTTCATCTCTTTCAAGTAGCTCCTGGCCATCTCCATAACGGTTCTATTTCTGCGCTCCACAACTCCGTTTTGCTGTGGAGTATATGGAGCCGTAAAATGCCTTATTATTCCAGCTTCTTCACAGTAGTTTTTGAACTCATTTGACATGAACTCGCCACCTCGATCAGTTCTGAAAGTTTTCACCTTTCGTTCAGCTCCATTCTCAACTAATGCTCGAAAATTTTTGAATGCGACAAAATCTTCCCCTTTCGTTGTGAGAAAATACACCCACATGACACGGTTATAATCGTCAACCAACAAAAAAACATATCTCTTTCCCGAGGCTGTTGCTGGAGTGATAGGACCACATAAATCACCATGAACTAATTCTAGAACCTTGTTTGCAACAAAATTTGATCTAGTTGGAATGTGTTTACGCGTTTGCTTAGACATGAGACACCCAGTGCAAACATCTTTGGGCTGTACGACTCGAGGCAACCCCTTCACCATTATTTCTTTAAACATTAAAGTCAAAGCTTGGTAATTCACGTGGCCTAATCGAGCATGCCACAATTTTGACACCTCGTCAGTTTTAGACAACAAGCATTCTGAATTTTCAGACTCAATCAAAATCTTATACAAGCGATTTGGCGATCTTTTGACTTTCATGAGCAGTTTCTCATCTTTTTCAAACACCCACATGTACTCTCCTCTAATAACAACTTTATCAAATTCTGAAAGCTGCCCAATACTTAAAATGTTATTACGTAGGTTGGGAATGAAATATACCTCATTCAGTACACGATTCTGTCCGTCCTTGCATTTCAGAATGATGGAACCTCTGCCTTTGATTTCAACTGTTGTTCCGTCTCCAAACTTGACACGACCCGTTATTCCTTCATCAAGCACATTAAACTTCGATCTTTGCCCAGTCATGTGATAGCTGGCGCCATTGTCGAGATACCAAACATTAGACTCATAACTTGTGTTGTCAGCACCTGATGCCAGTCGTGGTTTTACGTCCATTTCATTCAACAACATCAACCTTGAATCTTCCTTGTCATGCTTGGCAAGCAACAAGGCTGGTTCGTCATCTTCAATTCTGTTCAAGTTTGCCTCCTGCCTCTGATCCTTGTTTCTTTTGGGCTTTCGACATTCAGAAGCAAAGTGACCATACAGATAACAATTAAAGCACTTTACCCTGGTTTTATCATACTTCGTTCGTCCCTTGAATTGTGAAGACTGACCTTCTGTAGCTCCTTTACGCTTCAGCCATTCCTCTCTTGTGAACAACAGCTTGTCTTCGTTGCTCTCACGTTTCTGCCACTCTTCTTCTGTGAGCAATAGCTGAGATTCATTTGTTTCAACCTTGCCTCTGGTTCTCTCCTCATGAGCCTTCAGGGCACCCATAGCCTCTTCAACGGTCATAGTCTCTAAGTCACCAAATTGCTCCATTGTAGACGTAATTTACAAGAACCTTCCAGGCACAGCTCGTAAGAGCTTCTTCACTACGTAGGTTTCCCCCATAGTTTCTCCCAATACTCGTATGTTCGTCACGAGTGCATTCAATTTCATATAGAAGTCGTCGAGATGTTCAGAATCCTTCATACTCAATGCCTCGAACTCGGCCTTAAGAGTTTGAACTCGTGCTTTCTTTACTTTGTCTGCACCTTGACAAAGAGTTTGAATCGCATCCCATGCTTCTTTGGCCGATTTCTTCTCTGCAACTGAAAGTAGGATCTCCTCAGGTATACCCTGATATATCATGGCCAACGCGATTTTATCTGTCTTCTCCTCAATGACAGCCTTTGCATCAGTTGGTTCCACCGCAGTCCACACCCCTTGGGCCTGCATAAAGACCTTCATCTTGACAGACCAGGCTGTGTAATTCGCCCTGGACAACATTGGATAGTCAGCCCAAATGATCCTCCCTTCACCTTGTTCACATCCATATCTTACGCCCTGTAAGTTCCATAGCTCTTTGTGCTCTGATACCAAGTGTTGTAAATGATCTAAGAACATTAACAGTAAATGATAATCTTCAGAGTATTTGGAAGAGAAAAGATGTTGGAATTATTATTACTAAATGTCAACAAACCAGTACATATAAGAAGGAAATAGAACAAAAACAAACAGACCTATAAAATAGGACCACTAGCCAACAACGTTCCTAAACAAACTACACTACTACTTATTCAAATAGTTGCTGATAAAACTCCTAAAATAACGCACGACCAAGTCATGAACCAACGTCTGGAACATGTTTGAGATTACAGTTACAACATTTTTAACCCAATATAATTTTAATAACACATCCTATGTATCTCAAGCAAACCCTATTATTATTAAGCCAACGCCGCATAAGTTAATATCGAACCTAGCTTAATTAGAACAAAAAATGGCAAGGTCCAAGCGACCGAAGCGATCTTTGCCTAGAGATTTAGTCATCGAAGTTCTTTGTTTGCTTCCTGCTATATCACTGGTCAGGATTAAGTCTGTTTGCAAGTTATGGCTATCCGTTATCGAAGACCCCGAATTCATTAAAATTCACATGCACCGAAGCCAAATTATGGCCAAGAACAAAGCCTCATTATTGATGATTTCCAAGGACGCTGCTTATAAGAGCCGACCTTGATTCGCCTCTATAGACTTCCAATATTATCTACATATGCCACTCCACTTCAATGTTGTTGGTTCCTGTAATGGTATCATATGTCTAGTAGCCAAAAAACATTGCTACTTCTGGAACCCATCAACCATGCAGTCCAAGGAACTTCCTAAATACCGGGAGTTTTATTCAAAGGCTCCGGATTATAATCACGATCGAGTCAAAGTAGCCTTTGTTTTTTATTCTATCTCTGATGAATACAAGGTTCTTAGGTTCATATGTCCACAAACATATTATAGAACTACTGCTGTACCCGCTGTGCAGCTATATTCCACAGGTACTGATTCGTGGAAAGTGATTAACTTTCCTGGTGAATCCCCACTAGAGGACCCAAGATTAACACTTGGTCCTGTTATAGATGGAGTATTGCATATGGGTTATAAGGGACAACTAGTATGTTAGAATTCAAACCCGTTCTAGAAGCCATGCAGTCGAGAGATACATTCACCAGACAAATATTCTCAAATCCTGGACATTTAGATTATCAAGTATTAGCAGCATCAAGGTCAAATAACATAGCTGGGTTCGAAGATAAAATATACATAAATAACTATGTGACAGTTTGTGTGTTGCATGGAGAAAAAAATTGTCTAGAAAGATTGAAACTGGACTTCACACATTTCAAGTTGATAATTTCCAGCCACACAGAACCTACACATGAAACAAAAAACTTTCTCCTTTGAAAGGAACTAACGGGCAACATCTGTTCACATGGAAGTCAATAAAGGTATGCAGCAATGTGAAGTCAAAAAGGGTAGGCTATTGACCTGAAGAAGATGTCATTCAGAAAGCTTGGTCAAAGAAAGAAACAACTCCTGAAATTATGGTGGGTAGAATTTGTTTACTGCAGATACAGGACTACCCAGAAGACTAGGAATTTAAAATAGGTGATGTAAGGCATGATCTGTATGTTAGTTTTTTATAGCCTATAAATAGAAACCAAGCTAGTTCATTTGACAACACACCAAGAAATAATACACACCAAAGTGTAAGAGAGCAGAGAGACAGAAAGAAAGAGCTGAAGCTCTTGTGTGAGAGAAAGAAAAGAAATTGTAATTTCTTATATTTATATATATATATATATATATATATATATATATAAAGTTTGTTGTTTGAGTTAAAAATATTTGGTATAAGCCCATACACGTTTCCAACAAGTGGTATCAGAGCCAGGTTTAGTTCGGAAAAGAAATTGGCAAATGTCTGGGGGAAAAAATTCCGATCACTATTTCTGTCAGAAAATACTATTCATCACTAGAGAAGAAGGCATTGTTCACACCGTAGAAGACCAAGTACTGTTCATACGGCACTGTTCATACAAAGAACTGTTCATACATACGGTACTATTCACTTATACTGTGCAAGGATATTTTTTGAAAGAAAAAAAACATGGCAAATATGATGCAACCACAAATTTCGATATTGACGGATACAAATTATGAAAGATGGAGTATCGAAATGAAAGAGTTACTCAGTTCTTACGACATCTGGGACATAGTCGAAAGCGGGTACAATTAGCCCGCAAATGCAGCCGCTGAAGCAGCTCTTTAGAATGCCGAGAAGATGGCATTAATGGAGTCTCGAAAAAAAACAATAAGGTATTTTTCATGATTTTTCATGGTGTCGATGAATCCACCTTTGATAAAATTGCAGAAGTAAAAAAGGCAAAAGATGCATGGGAGATTTTGCATAAATCATTCCAAAGTATTGAAAAAGTAAAAAGGTGCAGCTCCGGCCAAGTTCTCCGGGGAGAGTTCAAAAATATAAAAATGAAGAGTTCAGGAAAAATTGGAAAATATGTTACACGTTTGAAAATGGTGACAAATGAGATGAAAAGGAATGGTGAAAGGCTTAATGAGGTTCAGGTCATGGAAAAGCTCCTCCACTCACTGACAAGAAAATTTGATCATGTTGTTACTTTTATCGAGGAATTGAATGATTTGTCAACAATTTCAATTGACGAGCTTGTAAGTTGGCTCCAAGCACAAGAGCAGCAGATGAATAAGTATGATGAAGATACGAGACATTTGGAAAAAGTGTTGCAAAGTAAAGTGTTCATTAATGCCAATTTTGATGGTAGCATCAACAGTTCAGGGGAAGCGTCTAGGAAATGGCAGAGTCTGGATATTATCTATGAAGAGGGAAGTTCAGTACAAATAACCAATGATTATTTATTGCTTTTTATAAAGGCAAGCGAAGAAAGCAACAAAAGTCGAGAATCTGTGCAACATAAAATTGGTGAACGGGTGCACTATAAGACTAAAGAAAGTTCAGATGATATATTTATGAAGTCACTGAAGTGGGGCGTGTTTCATAAAATGAGAGATAAGTTCGAAATATAAATTCGGGTTTGAGGGGGAGTGTTAGAATTCAAACACGTTCTAGAAGCCATGCAGTCAAGAGATACATTCACCAAACAAATATTCACAAATCCTGGACATTTAGATTATCAAGTATTAGCAGCATCAAGGTTAAATAACACAGCTGGGTTTGAAGATAAAATATACATAAATAGATATATGATAGTTTGTGTGTCTAGAATAAGACAGTAGTCATGTGAAAGATGTAAAAGAAAACTATAGCTATGAAGAATAACAACGGCTGTGCATGGAGAAAGAAATTGTCTAGAAAGATTGAAGCTGGACTTCACACATTTCAAGTTGATAATTGCCAGCCACAGAGAACCTACACATGAAACAAAATACTTGCATGTATGAAAGGTTAAAAAGAACTAACGGGCAGCATATGTTCACATGGAAGTCAATAAAGGTAGGCAGCAATGTGAAGTCAAAAAGGGCAGGCTATTAACCTGAAGAAGATGTCATTTAGAAAGCTTGGTCAAAGAAAGAAACAACAACTCCTGAAATTATTGTGGGCAGAATTTGTTTAAACCTATTGTTAATACTAGTTTATATGTGTACTGGACTCGCTGTAATTATATATTGATTTCTTGGATATTAAACACTGTATCTCCTGAGATTCGTCAAAGTGTGATGTACATGAATGTGGCTAAAGACATATGGGATGATTTTGCTATAAGATTTGCTCAAACAAACGTGCCTAAATTTTTTAATTTGAGGAAAGAAATTCCATCTCTTCGTCAAGGAAATCTATCAATTTCTGCTTATTTTACGAAATTTAGAGCACTTAATGATGAATTTGAGGCTTTATTTGCTGTGCCCCATTGTGATTGTGGAAAATGAACCTGTGATGTTAACTCTAAGCTAGATATTTTTAGCAAGAGTATCACGTTGTGTCAGTTTTTTATGGGTTTAGGAGAGCAATATACAGCTATAAGAGGTCATCTCCTGTTAATGACACCTATTCTTAGCTTAAGTGCAACATATAGTCTGTTAATGCAATAAGAAAATCAGAGGGAATTTGGTGTTAACTCTATGTCAACTGATTCTGTGGCTTTGTCTGTGAAATATCATGAGTCTCAAAGGGGATCTGGTAAACCTGTTAGACAGAACAATGGTAAACGATCTGTGACTGATGCTACTCTGGTTTGTGAAGTTTGTCACCTGCAAGGTCATATCAAATATAAATGTTTCTGTGTGCATGGTTATCGTTCTTGGCACGTACTTTTTGGTAAACCAAAACCAAAGCCTAAATCTCAGGTTAAATCCTCTCATGCTTATAATGTCATTACTGACACATCTGATCAAGTCTCTGCAGTAAAATCAACTACTGAGCCTGCAGGTTTCACTAATGCTCAATGTCAACAATTGATGACAATGATTCAGAGTGGCTTCAAGGAATTGTTAGCTAATACTAGTTCTGCATCTACTTCTGTTGTGCAAGGACAATGGCCATCTGTTTCTAATACTCCAACTCATATGGCTGGTAATGTTTTACACTTTGTATGTCATACAAATAGTAAAAAGTCTTTGAGTGCAGATATGTGGATTTTAGATTCTGGAGCCACTGACCATATCACACCTCATTTTCACTTGTTATCTAATGTTCACAAGCTTAATTCTGTTCTTCATCTTCCTAATGGACATCATACTACTGTGACACATGTTGGCACAGTTCATTTACACACTAATCTTGTTCTCAATGATGTTCTGTATGTGCCCAGTTTTAGCTATAATCTCTTATCAATTCCAAAACTCACTGCTACAAATTCCTGTAATGTTTTCTTTACTAACAATGCTTGTTATATACAGGACCATATCTTGAAGAAGACCACAGAGATTGGTGAACTTCAAGAGGGCATGTATCTTCTTCATCATCCTGTTTCCTGTTCAGAACAAATACCTGTTATGCCTTCTATTACTTGTAATGCAGTCAGTAATTCTGTAATAAATGTTCATCTATGGCATGCCCATTTGGGGCATCCATCTGTATCCTCTATGAAATATTTGCCATCATCTATGTATCAGAATGATGTCTCTTTTTCTTCCTGTGAAACTTGCCATTTGGCTAAACAATGCAGATTGAAATTTTCTGACAGTACTTCTGTTAGTAATACATTGTTTGATCATATTCATGTTGATGTTTGGGGTCCTTATAAATATAAAACTCATGGTAATTGTAGTTATTTTCTAACTATAATTGAAGACCTGTCTAGAGCTACTTGGGTTTTTCTTTTTGCAGACAAGAGTCAAGTTCCATCTCTACTTAAAAATTTTATTGCCTATGTTCATAAGCAATTTTCCTGTCATATTAAACTTCTTCGAAGTAATAATGGCTCAGAATTTTTGAGCACCGATTTTCAGACTCATTTAGCTACTCTTGGTATTATACACCAGAGGAGTTGTACTTATACTCCACAATAAAATGGTGTTGTGGAGAGAAAGCACAAAACTCTCCTTAATACTGCTCGTGCTTTAAGAATTCAAGCATCACTTCCTTTGTCTTTTTGGGGTGATTGCATTCTTACAGCTACTTACCTGTTAAATAGGACTCCTATTCAGAGTCTTCATGGTAAATCTCCTTATCATATATTGTTTAATCAGTCTCCTTCCTATGACCATTTGAGGGTTTTTGGCTCTCTCTGTTATGCCACCAATACATTACCTCACAAGGATAAGTTTAGTAATAGGGCTCATAGATGTATGTTTATAGGCTATCCTTTTGCTCAAAAGGCTTATAAGCTATTGAATCTAGATACCAAAAAGGTGTTTGTTTCTCGAGATGTTGTGTTTAATGATCAGATTTTTCCTTTTCAACACATATCATCTACTACACCTGCTCCTCATTTATTCAATACAGACACTACAATGTCTACTGATCCTTTCTATGATCTGACTTCTATTGAATCCACAGTCTCTGTTCAGTCCCCTCCTTTATTTTCTGAGCAGTCTCCTAATATGTCTCCTAATATGCCTCCTACTATGTCTCCTGTAACTACTACTATGTCCCCTGATACTATTGTTGATCACAGTTCTCCACCTCCTGTTAGACATAGTACTAGACTTAAAGCTGTTCCTGCTAAGTTTCAAGACTTTGTAGGATTACCTCCAACTTTACAAGCTTCAGTTAATTCTTTACAATCCACGTTTACTCCCACGTATCATGCTTTCATAGCAAATATTACTCATGTACCTGAGCCTACATGCTATAAAGTTGCTTGTCAGTATACAGTGTGGTGTGAGGCTATGGCTTCAGAACTTGCTGCTTTTGAGGCTAACAAAACATGGAAAATTATTCCTCTTCCACCTGGTAAAAAGGTTGTGAGTTGTAGGTGGATTTATAAGGTCAAATTTAATCAAGATGGTACTGTTGAACGATATAAAGCAAGGTTGGTAGCTCGAGGTTTTACTCAGACTGAAGGGTTGGATTATTTCGAAACTTTTGCACCTGTGGCTAAAATGACAACAGTTCGGGTTTTGTTATCATTGGCTGTTGTGAGTAATTGGTCAGTTACCCAGATGGATGTTAATAATGCTTTCTTATATGGTGATTTAGAGGAAGAAGTCTACATGTCTATTCCTCAAGGTTATTGTTTACCAGCTGTTTTTGATAATTACAATTCTAAGGTTCCTCTTGTGTGCAAGCTTATTAAGTCCCTTTATGGTCTAAAGCAGTCTCCAAGGAAATGATTTTTGAAGTTCAAATTTGTGCTGCTTCCTTATGGTTTTCAGCAAACTAATTCAGACCATAGTTTGTTTGTGTTACCTACTTCTACAAGCTTCATAGTTGTTCTTGTTTACGTGGATGATATTTTAATTGTTGGTAACAATCCAGCTGCTATTACTCAGTTTAAAGCACATCTTGCTACTCATTTTAAGCTCAAGGATTTGGGGCCAGTGAAATATTTCTTGGGCATAGAAGATGCCCGTTCTGACAAAGGCATATATCTTAATCAACATAAATACACAATGGATATTATCAAGGACATTAGCTTTGAACAGGCTAAAATTGCAGTTGTCCCCATTGAGCAAAACCATACTCTGCTTAGTAACACAACTTCATCGTTTTTGTTTAATCCTGCTCCATATAGACGTCTAGTAGGACGTTTAATCTATCTTACAATTACTCGTCCAGATCTTTCCTATGCAGTCCATGTTCTATCCCAGTTTCTTGCCTCTCCTAGACGGTGTCATCTTGATGCAGCTCATCGTGTGGTTCGTTACCTCAAACATACTCTTGGCCAGGGAATTCTGTTGTCTGCCAAAAGCTCTTTGCAATTAACTGCTTATGCAGATGCTGATTGGGGAGGGTGTCCTCTCACGAGGCAATCATTAACAGGATATTGTGTTACTCTTGGATATTCATTGCTTTCTTGGAAATCCAAGAAAAAAAATACAGTGTCTCGCTCATCAGCAGAGGCTGAGTATCGAGCGTTAGCTGATGTGTGCTGTGAGATCACTTGGTTGATCAACTTATTTCGTGAGCTTGGTGTTACCTCTTTGCAACCAGTGTCTTTATTCTGTGACAATAAATCTGCTATGTACATTGCTGCCAATCCAGTTTTCCATAAGCGTACAAAACACATTGAAATCGACTGCCATTTAGTTCGTGAGAAGCTGGAAAATGGTCTTATTTCTACTGCATACATTGCATCAAAAGAACAACCAGCTGATTTGCTTACAAAAGCTATTCCTTCTTATTCCATGGCTCGCCTGTTGTCCAAGCTTGGTGTGCTCAACTTGTTCCCACAGTCAAGCTTGAAGGGGGGTGATGACACTATTGGGACAAAATCAGAGTCAACTCAGCTAGTCAACAAGAAATAAGTCACCACGTCACGCACCTTCTAGAAGATTTGTTTGTTAGTCCTAGCTGGATAGTTAGTTAGCAATATAGATTTGTGATTGGTTACTCAAATAGATATATAAGAACACATCATTGTAAACTTTCTCTTCAGACTTTGTATTTTTCACTACATTTCTTAATAATGAAGCTTCATCTTCTTCTTCTTCTATTCTTAGTTTAGCTCCATTAATAGAGCTTTCAGAGGTGTTTACAGTAATCTCATTCCCTTGTTCTAGGTTAATAACGTATGATGTTTTGGTTTACGAAAGTTCTGCTGCTTTCATCGTTCAATTCAAAAGGAAAAGATCACGGATTAGTCTATGGACACTAGCTGACGTTTGTGGCGAACTCTTTTGGATCAAGAAGTTCAATATTGTTAACAGAGACATATATTGGGTATATTCCTATTTGGGTGGTGGACTGCTTTACGGGATAAAAGGAAGCAAAATATTGTATGATTATATAAATAATGAGTTCAAGACTTTTCCACATCTAGCCAAGGCGCCAGAAGCAGTCTTTAAGTATACACAGACCCTTGCTTCGATAGAAGGTTTTAAACCTAGTGATTTATTTCTGTCTAAGTTCTATCCTCAAGTGTAGTAAATCTTTATGCTTGCTATGAATGGTTACTTGAAAAGTGTTAATAGCATGCTTCGTTAGGCATGGGTAAAGTTTCTTTAATTAGTCACAAGCGTTTGAGTTTAGATGTTCTGTTACGAACATTTTATTGTACAATGTTCTTTAGTTGTTTGCAGTTCTGTATTTTTCAATTTTATATTTTTGCGGAGTGTTTACAGTTCTAGGTTTAGTAACTGTGATCTATTTGTTAATTTCTTAGGTCTTGGTTTGTGACTGTGGTCTAATTGTTAAATTCTTAGCTACATCGTGTAAGTTGGCTCTGTTCTTGCAATTAAAAGTATGGTTTTTAAGGCTTCCTTAATAATTCGTACTATCATCTCAAACTTCCATGAGATTCATGTAAATTTGTATTGGCATGATTAAGCGAAGTTTAAGAATTTCATCATAATAATGTAAGTTTGAACATTGTTTATTTGCTGAGTTACAATAAATCCTAAAGCAATTCCAAACAGCTTTTTAGAACGTACAATATCACAAGGTTTGGAAACATTGGCTGCACTGTATATGGGCTTTTTAAAATATGGGAAACATGATGCCACACATGAAGTAGTATTAAGTCCTGAAGATTCAAAAGAAACAAACCCAGTCTTCACAAGGAAACTACAAATTTATACTCTTTAAATCATATCAATGTTCCAACACTTAGTGACTTTGTATGATATCTTTGTTAACAAGTTCAGATTCAGGGGAGTTTGTACCAACTCTTTCATCCGCCATGTACTTGCTACTACCCTTCTTTTCTGTATATGAAAGTTTCAGCATTTATACATTTGTAACGTTATGACTCAAATTAGCTAATGATGATCAGATCTAACATAATTTCAAAACAGGATGCCTCTAGCTCAACCTACACCTGAGGTCATAAAAGTGGAAGTTAATCCGAATAAACCTTGAAAGCCAAATGGACCTGCAGGTCGTCTGATATATAGTACTATATATGAGCAAATTTCTCCTCGTCATACATACTAAATGCTATATCAAATACCAAACTTTCTGATTGCTGTCAGGTGTGATTTTACAGGAGTTATACAGATATATATATATATATATATATATATATATATATATATATAGGGAGCCCTTCCACAACCACGGGTGGTTCCGGATTGCCAACCATCAGGCGCACAATGTTACATTGCGCCAGGTCACAATGTTTCATTGCCCCAGGCGCAATGAAACATTGCGCCAAACCCATATTGTGCAATGTTTCATTGCGCAATGTTTCATTGCGCCATGTGCATTGAAACATTGCTCCATTTTTTTAATATATATTTAATTATTTAAAATTAAAAAAATCATTATTATCGCATTATAAATACTTAATTTAGTTCACTTAACTTAATTTAGTTGAATAAAAATTCAATTCACTTAATTTTAATATTTAGTTGTGAATTTTGTTTGAAACAGACGATAGTAGTAATATAGATGATAGTTCATTCTTAAGAAGTTAAAATAACTCTTAACATATTATTGAGACCTTATCATTCAGTTAGAGTTAAAATAATTCTATTGGATATGATTTGAAACTAGTTTTAACTAGTTTTTTTATTTTCCCCCCATTTTAACTAGTTTGTTAAATAAATTAAAAAATTAAATAAAGATAGGAAAAAGACCGAATTTTAAACTAAAATTCATACACAACCATTGGTCATCCTCACCATTTTTGTGATGAATGTTACTCTACTTTCAATAATTTTCTTCATTTTTAACTAGTTTGTCAAATAAATTAAATAAATAAATAAATATAGGAAAAAGGTAAATTGCAAAAAATATTATAATAGATTTATTATAAAAATAATTAATATTATCAATTATTTTATTTTTATTTTTATTATTAATTTAAATTTAAATTTGTTGAATTATTAATAATACAAAGTAAGGAAAAATTACAAAAACAAAACAATAATATTGAAAAGACAAATAAGCCCTTACTGTCCCCGCAATGATTCATTGCGCCAGACGCGAACTAACTTTTACCTCCTGTCGCAATGTTTCTTCTTCATTTCAATTTTAAACCCTAAAAACACACAGACTCAAGCGATTCCGGTTGATTCTCAGGTGATTGCTTCGATTTCAGTCTCTCCAAGGTGAATTCACTCTCTCTGCCTCTATTAATAGCTTTTGTTTTCAAATTTAATTTGTTGCGTTTATGTGCCGTTATTTGTGTGTATGTTTGAATTGATATATTTAGAACCTGAAATGAAATGCATTTTTAGCTGTGTCTATATTTCGTACTGTGATTAGTTCCTTTAACACACACTTAGATGGATTAATTAAATAGGTACACTGCCTTTTGCAAACTCAAATTTTCCTACTTAGTATTATTAGTGTCTTCTAAGTGTTTGATGAAAGTTCCCTATGAATTATCTAGTAAAAATTTTATTGACAACTTTATCAATATCATATCAAGTTATATATGTGTTTGGTTCTCCACTGCATTTGCTTGTTGCATCTCAGCTTAGCTCAATCTATCTAGGAAATAGGTTTGTGTTGACTTAATTTTTATAAGATTCTGGAGGAGGTTTATTAAATACTTGTATTACATGCTTTAGTTCTTTCCTCTGTGTGTAACCATACATTATAGAGGTTTGTGTTGATCAACTCCACTGCCTTTGTGGGTTAGCATAATCATACATTATAGAGGGACTACCTTCTAGGATGATTCACTATGTTTCCAACCCAGACTTGCCAGCAGTCGACACATCCAAGCACCAGAAACTATATGTACATTGTCAATGAATGATTATGTGCAGTGCGACACAGTTACAAGGATTTCACTAGCAACATTAAAGCATAAAAAAAAAGCAAACGAAACAATACAAAGCATGCTGCAACAGGGGTATAGTCAGACTACCGACCCTGTGAGCAGAGACAACATGAACAGAAAATATATTATTGACCTGTAGCTGTTGAATATTCTATCTAACCCGTGGTAATTTTCATGACATAATAAATCAGCAAATTATAATAATCTGCAATTGAATATATTTTTAGTAAATCTATTATAGTAGTTCCCTATATTGTATTCTCCAAAAAACATGGGTACGGGAAAGGCCTCTTGATTGAGGAATATGAGAAAGTTCGTTGCTATGCATGTCTAAGATTAACTAAACATCCAGATTGTGTAGTGTGAAGCTCATATGCAAGTTATAGTAATAGACTTATCTAAAGTTTTCCCAGTTAATCATATGATAGACACTGAACTATGGAAGCTACCTCTTGTCCATTTTCAAAGGCCCTTTATTCAGTTTCTAGGATAGCTGAAATAGCTTCATCTGAAGGTCCTTCCTCCTGAATAGATCTACAGAATGATCAACCTTTAAGAAAGATTTATAATACGTAAACCATATTAACATAAATGCATAATGACTCTAGCTAATTAGCTATATATACCTCTAACAGAAAGTAACTGGAAGCATGATTGGTATTCTTATTTCTTATTCAGGACCTAGATAACTTAATTGCACCTCTAATTTACCAGTTTACCACACCCAAAAAGAAAGTCACGATCATGACTATGTTGGTTTTGTTTCCTGCTAAACATTGCACTAAATCACTTCTACATGATTAATGATTATATTCAACTCTTATTTAACAAGAAATCCTTACATCCACCTCCTTGAAAACCCACAAAATAACTCCAATTGGGTCTATTTTGTAACACCTGAGTTTGACTTTCTTTCAAAGTCACAGCACACTTCCATAATAGATAGTATCAATACGAATGTAAATATTTTTTAAAACCATTTACAGATGTAAATATTTTTTAAAACCACCAACAGACCCAAGAATGTTAGAGGTTTCACCAAGAGTTGGATGGCATGAAGCATCTTTTGAATAAGTACAGTTTGTAATTAAGATCTTCTAACTAGTGTGAGTTTGGTGCCCATGGTTTCCGAATAAATATAGTTTAATGTGAATTTGGTCAAGAATGTGCCTAGGGCCTTTAATGAGTTTTGTTTGTTGATCTCTTCTGGTAATCTTATAAACTGATCACGAAGTACATGAAGAAGCAAAACAGTTTTAACATTTTGTATGTTCTGTTCTGGTAATTTTGTAAGCTAATAGAGTTGCAAACAATAGAGTTGCAAGTTTTTTTTTTTAATTAATCAAAATGATAAAACTGTTACAAATGTAAGAGACATGTAACCATGCTACTAATCCATGTTGATGAATGCTTTAGCTAGTGGTTTTTGTTTACGTTATCTATGTTTTTAACCATGTTTATGAGATTTGTCTAATTTTTTCATTTTGCACATTGCAGATACTATGGATATGGAGTGCGGGCCTCTCGATAGATCGCTCTTGACCATGCAGGACGAGCATATTAGTACTGTGATATGGCAGGGGGGTAAGCGGGATAAGGTAGATGTCAGACAGTTGACTACTATGCATTGGCAGTGGGATTTCAGGGAGCGTCAGATTGATTTGCTAGAGTTATGGGGTTTCAGGGCATTTGCATACCCTCAGTCGATTCCTCAGAACGACATTAGATTGATCACGGCCATGATAGAGAGGTGGAGGCCAGAGACGAACACCTTTCATTTCCCATTTGGTGAGCTGACCATCACATTAGAGGATGTTTACATGATCTTGGGCCTGCCTGTTTATGGTCGTCCTGTGACTCATTCGGAGCTTAAGAATCCAAAACCATATTGGATGACGAAGTGGAAGGATTTGAGGCTGACCAAGAAAGAACGTACAAATATGTATGATGATGGGGTGATTCTTCACAAATTGAGGGAAAGATATAAGAAGATACCGAAGACGAAACGTCCAGAATACATGGAGCAGGATGATATAGTTTACACCCGGGCTTACCTTCTGTACATCATTGGGGGTGTATTGTTTCCTTCAGGGAAACGAGACGTGGTTCATCCTCGATATCTACAGCTCATCCAGGATACTGGTGAGATTGCTGGCTATGCATGGGGAGCCGCTGTATTGGCTCATCTGTTCAGGAGTTTGACCAGGGCAGCGCATAAGAGTGCCAAGGCTTTTAACGGATGCAGCATGCTTCTTATATATTGGGCATGGGAGTGGTTGTTACCTGGTGCTCCGGAGATTGCACCTCATCAGGAGTTTACACATCCGAGGGCATTGGCATGGATTGAGGCGCGGAAGAGGGTTAACCCCCACCACCATACAGGTATGTACAGGGGTGACTTTGATAGCTTCGAGATGTGTTGGCTGGCATGGCGGCCTTATGAGAGGTTTTATGATCGCATTGATGTGGATGACGAGTCTCATGACAGTGAGATGTTGGATGCATTGCATATTGCCCTCGGCCGACTCCCTCTTGTGTCTTTTGATATTATCGAGTATGTCATGCCAGACAGGGTCATGAGACAGTTTGGTATGCTACAACATATACCAAAGGATCCAGTGGACATGTCTCAGCTGCGGAGGGAGAGGTTGTCTCGTTATGAGCGGGAAGATCATATTAGTTTTTTGAGCCAATTCCGAGATGAGTGGGATAGTTTTATGGCTACGGGTTTGCCTGTCGTTGAGGAGGTTGCAGACGCATCCATAGAGGAATACATGGACTGGTTCAGGCGTGTTAGTAAGTTGAGGATTGCTCCATTTCTGGCTGAGCATCCCACGGAGATAGTGCCTCGTGATTGGTACCCCCAACAGGACATGGCTGATGCGGTATGCTTCTAGACTTTCATTTGTTAGATTTTTGCACTTTAGTCTTTAATTTCTTTAGTTCTTGCATTTTAGACCTTCATTTGCTATATTTTTGCACTTTAGTCCTTAATTTCTATAGTTCATGCATTTTACTATTTTAGACCTTCATTTGTTAGATTTATGCGCTTTACTCCTTAGTTTCTATAGTTCTTACATGATATACATGATAATGATAAATGCAGCTAGATTGTGGCATGAGGATACTTCATGAGATGCACCTTCGTAACCCCCTTGACTGGTTCTATGATCTCATCCCTGAATTTTTATATCGTTATGATCGAGTCAATGCCGAGTGGAGGGGTCTTGCATTTAGCAGGCCTAGTTTTGATAGACCCCCTAGTGCACATGTTATGGATATTGACCCCAGCGCTCCTTCATCTTCGCAGCAGCCTCCACTATCTAACTCTCAGAAACGTATGCGTGAGGTAGTAATCTTTTAATTTTATTTGATACTTGTTATCTTTGAATGTAGTGGATTTGTATTACCATGTTATGTTATTGCAGGCCGAGACTACTGATTCTCGTGCTTCACCTACGCCAGATGCCACGGGTGATGTCTTCTTTAAACGTCCTCGTCAGGTAGTAATCCTTAATGCTAGGTTTAATTCAAGGTAATTAGTATGTGCATTTGGCGTTGATATCATTGATAATTTGACTTCTTATCAAAATTGTGGTTGCAGGTTAGTAGTACTCCTCCTGTTACAGAGCCGACCCAGACATCTGTCCTGCCTGATATCCATGTTGAGGTACTAATCCTTAACGGTTGGTTTAATTCGAATAATTTGTGGAGAATTATATGTATATATGATCGGTATATTGACATGATCTTGCAGGTTGAGAGTACAGCTACTACTGATGCTCCTTCTCCTTCACAGCCGACCCCGGCATCTGTCCCGCCTGATGTCCATGTTGAGGATGAGACTACTGATTCTCCTGCTTCACCTAAGCATGATGCCACACCTCATGTCTCCTTTAAACGTCCTCGTCAAGTAGTAATCCTATTGTATCTATATTGTTGTCTCCCACTCACACAAACTGATAATCATTGATAATTTGACTTTATCAAAATTGTAGGCTCCAGTACCATGTGAGTTGGCCGTGGATAGCATAGAAAACAAGGTTGCATTTGGCATGGCATTTCTAGATGAAGGAGAAATGAGTAGGAAAGTACATGGCAAGCCTATGCCTTCTAGATGTCATAGAGTGTCGGTGGATGGATGGATTAAACCAGAAGCCTTGATTCCAGTTCCGGTAGTTGGTGAGATGGAAATGGTCAAGCAAGCTGTTGGATCTCATGTCGCATGGCCTAAGGAATGGATCATACCTCGAAATACCGAGGTTTGTATTTCTATAAAAATAATATTGTGGTTGATGTGTAAACTGCCAACTTATAGTGATTTCCCTTCTTATATGCCAACATTGTGGTTGCAGTTTAGTAGTACTCCTCCTGTTATTGAGCCGACCCCGACATCTGTCATGCCAGATGTTCATGCTGAGGTACTAATCCTTGACGCTTTCTTTAATTCAAGTCACTTGTGAAGAATTACATGTATATATATGATTGGTTTATTGACATGATCTTGCAGGTTGAGACTACAGCTGCACCTGCTCCTTCACAGCCGCCGACCCCAACATCCGTTCCGCCGGATGTCCATGCTGAGGTACTAATCCTTGACGCTTTCTTTAATTCGAGTCACTTGTGAAGAATTACATGTATATATATGATTGGTTTATTGACATGATCTTGCAGGTTGAGACTACAGCTGCACCTGCTCCTTCACAGCCGCCGACCCCAACATCCGTTCCGCCGGATGTCCATGCTGAGGTACTAATCCTTGACGCTTTCTTTAATTCGAGTCACTTGTGAAGAATTACATGTATATATATGATTGGTTTATTGACATGATCTTGCAGGTTGAGACTACAGCTGCACCTGCTCCTTCACAGCCGCCGACCCCAACATCCGTTCCGCCAGATGTCCATGCTGAGGTACTAATCCTTGACGCTTTCTTTAATTCGAGTCACTTGTGAAGAATTACATGTATATATATGATTGGTTTATTGACATGATCTTGCAGGTTGAGACTACAGCTGCACCTGCTCCTTCTCCTTCACAGCTTACCCCTATATCACTCCGTCCCATCCCTCCTGGTGTCAACCTTGAGGTAATAATATTTGTTATTAACTTTACTTCTAATTATTGCCTTAGGGTTCTTTGTAGTTAAAATATATATGATGTTTGTATCTCTCTATTGATGGTAGATTGGCAGCACTACTCCGGGTTCTTCTGAGCTGAACTCGCTGTCAGGTTCTAGACCTGCCTTTGTGGATTTTGGCACTATCAGTGGCTCTCCTTCTGATGAGTTAAAGCCGATATTGGGTGTACGTATCTTGGATCTTATTTGAATCTTATCTTTGTTTTTGTTTGATATTTTCTCCTTTCTATGATGAATATTCATCTGATTGGGGCTCTTGACATGTATTTGCAGTTGGACACAGATACAGATAAATTCAACGATAAAATGAGGCGGGGAGGTTCAGACCGGAGTGGTGATCTTACGAGACCATTGAAAAGTCGAAAAATGAACTTCCTACTTAAGCATTGGTGGGGTAAGCCTGAGGATTATGTATGGTATGATCATCGTGGGCGTGGGTTTAATCATACTCTTTCTCATAAGAATGTCGAGTGCCTAAAACCCGAGAATGATGTGAGCTGCGCTATAATAGATGCCTATTCTGATTTGTTGAAGATTATGGAGAAAAAGGCACATAATGGGGGCGTGTTCCATCCTCCGTGCAAGAAGTTCTTCATTTTCTATAGCTATTTCCTTACTCTTGCCAAAAATTATTGCACAAACTGCAAGGTAAATCATCTATTCTCTTGCAAATTTTGTTTTGCTGTTTCTTTTCTCGATGTTGCTGCGTTTGTTTTCGTTGATATCTTTTCCGTATTGTTTTCGATGTTGCTGCAAGGTAAATCATCTATTCTCTTTTCCGTATTTTCTGTAGACTCTACGACTCTGTGTCAATTCTACCAAATTCTGTGAAAGTAAGCCTAATTTGGATTAACAAATGATATATTCGAATTAATAAATCATTTTAAATCTATTTATGAGAGATCTAGCCTAAATTAGGAAAATTAAATAAAAATTAGGGAAATGAAGCATAATTTGGATTAATAAATGATAAATTTGAATTTATAAATCATTTTAAATCTATTTATGAGAAACTTAGCCTAAATTAGGGAAATTAAATCAAAATTCGGGAAAGTAACCCTAATTTGGATTAACAAATGATATATTCGAATTAATAAATCTTTTTAAATCTATTTATGAGAGATCTAGCCTAAATTAGGAAAATTAAATAAAAATTAGGGAAGTGAAGCCTAATTTGGATTAACAAATGATATATTCGAATTAATAAATCTTTTTAAATCTATTTATGAGAGATCTAGCCTAAATTAGGAAAATTAAATAAAAATTAGGGAAATGAAGCCTAATTTGGATTAATAAATGATAAATTTGAATTTATATATCATTTTAAATCTATTTATGAGAAACTTAGCCTAAATTAGGGAAATTAAATCAAAATTACGGAAATGAAGCCTAATTTGGATTAACAAATGATATATTCGAATTAATAAATCATTTTAAATCTATTTATGAGAGATTTAGCCTTAATTAGGAAAATTAAATCAAAATTAGGGAAATGAAGCCTAATTTGGATTAATAAATGATAAATTCGAATTAATAAATCATTTTAAATTAAATCTATTTATGAGAAACTTAGCCTAGATTATGGAAATTAAATCAAAATTAGGGAAAGTAAGCCTAATTTGGATTAACAAATGATATATTCGAATTAATAAATCATTTTAAATCTATTTATGAGAGATTTAGCCTTAATTAGGAAAATTAAATCAAAATTAGGGAAATGAAGCCTAATTTGGATTAATAAATGATAAATTTGAATTTATAAATCATTTTAAATCTATTTATGAGAAACTTAGCCTAAATTAGGGAAATTAAACCAACAGGACTGCAAATCTTGATCGAACCAACAGGACTGAAAATCGCCCAAATTTCACCCTTTCTATATGTTTTTCTCTCCTCTATGCGTGTGTTTGTATAATTCAAGAAGAAGAATTGTGTTTCTGTGTGTTTGTGTAGCTGTTTATTCGTAAAAAGAAGGGTAAATATATTGCCTCAAACCAAACAGAGTATAAGTTTAAACAACCACTACATATGGTTCGTATGATATATGTTCAAGTGCTAATTGGTTTCGTGAGTGATATGAAATTAATATTGCAATATACATCATAATTATTGCAGGTGCATCCAGAAATGTTTAAAGCCGAGGCTGCGATTAAGGATCAACAAGCTTTCTATAACACTTATAGGAAACAACACATCAGGGATCCATTAGAAGCTTGTGATTTTGCTTTCCTTCCCGCATGCGTAGGACATCATTGGATTTTGTTTATTGCGGACCTCCAGAATTGGCATGTGATGATAGTTGATCCTCTCCGGGAGGAGAAGCGGGATGGCTTACGGAAGGCGTACGCACATGAAATTTATGTGATGGTACATTATTTTTTTAGAGTTATCTTATTAATCGATTTATTCATATCCGAATATCTTGTTACTAATAATGATCGTTTGTAGGAACGATTCCTCCCCTGCATGCTTCATCACTTGGACAAGGAAAAATTCCATAACAAATTTAAACCTATGAGGGCAAAGTTCATGGAAAACCGACCGAAGCAACCAAATGGTTATGATTGTGGCGTGTACGTTTGCAAGTATATGGATGCTATCCTTAATGGCATATCGTTACATGAGGCGGAGTGGGGATCCACCCTTACGTCTACCACTTTCCGGTATCGCATAGCGTGGGAGCTTCTTAGTGGGGAAGCTCGAAATATTTCTGAATATGGGAAGTTGCAGAGGAACAAGGGCCTTTAGATTAGTGTTTATTCGTGTTTATTAGATTTAATGTTGGATTGTAATTATTAGATTTGATTTTGGATTGTAATTTTGGATCATAAATATGTAATTTTGGATTGTAAATTTGATTTTGTTTTGATTTTATTTTTTAACAGGTTTATTTGGATTTTTTAGAAACAGACTGCACTTTTAGCAGTTTTTTAAAAGTTATACAGAATGCATTTTGCAGTTTTTTTTGCAGAATGACCTGGAGCATTGATACAATGCGCCTGGCGCAATGTTTCATTGCGCCGGAACTTAAAAAACTGGATTTTTAAGGAATTTTGATTTTTCTTTAATTATAATAAAATATTACATTTTTTAAAAAAATTTCAATTATTATAACATTTTAAGATTTTAGAAGGTGTAAAACATTTTTTTTAAATAATTTTGGCACAAGATTCCAAAAATTAGTAAAAACAGCCATTTTATGCAGTTTATAATCCTCTGTTTTACTCTGTTTATGGACCTGGCGCATTGATACATTGCGCCTGGCGCAATGTTTCATTGCGCCTGTACTACTTTGATTTTTTTATTAAAGAAAACTGCATAAACTGCGTTTTACTAATTTTTTCATGATTTCAGTTATTTTATTAAATTTAATTTTACTAGTTGCTCATGAATAAAAATTAGAATAATTTTAAATAGTACATAAATATTATGAATACGAATAATACATAACATATTCAATTGTTTTTTGGACAATTTCTTCTATCATGATTTGTTCCAACTTCTCCGCACTTTCTTGGCTTCGTATTTGAAGTCGAAGTTTCAATACCACTTTTATATCTTTCATCTTTCTTTCTTCCCTTCGTTTTTGACATTGGTGGATCAAATATTGGATCATCTTGATAGTAATCATCTTGATAAAACGAATCATTCATCCTTTCCTTACGTTCTTCCGGGAAAGCATTTTTCACATGACATTTCTCTCTCTCAATCAAATTCATCACGTAATTGAACCGTCGTACGGAACAACTACCAATAGCACCCAAACCTTGAAAAGATTTGCACAATGCACTATACCTTGATGATTGTGATGCACCAACATTTGCAAGAACGGGAGGCGTATATGGTAGAGGTCCGGCAATTTGGTTGCCTTTCATAGTCCACCTAGGCATGATGTAATCTTTTGGTATTTGGGTTTTTTGTTGTTTATCGAGGTAACGGATCATGTGTCTACAAATCATTCCGGAATGTTCGAACTTTTTACAAGCACATTCAATCCTTTGGTCGATATGAACCGTCAATTGATAACTTCTTCTACGATTCTCCGGTACGGTAGACTTCTCCACCAAATACATTTTAAACAAGTAACATCCCAACCCTTTAGCTTTCTTCACGACATAAGATTGACTTTTTAAAAGCTCCTTTTGAAATTTTTTAAACATTTCCTTTGTGTAAACTTCGGATGCATGAATTTCCAAGGATGAGTGCAATACTAGTCTTCTTTCGGTTTCCTCGGTGTCGAAATCACATTTAACCTCCTTAAGATATTGTGTCTCCAAAGCCTTTTGTGAATTTTCGATGAATTCTTTCAAACCGGTAGATGCTTGCACATATTCATCAAAAAAAGCATTCATAGACTCGCTCCTTGAGGTAGTGGTCATACCGGCGGAAAAATAATTTCTCGTGTAAGCACCGATCCATTGATCTCTAATAGCATACATTTGATTTAACCAAACATGATCCTCAAGTTGGTACTTCTCGACCAATTCCTCCCACTTACCTTGGAATTCCGTTGGTGACAACGACTTGTACACACATGCATTGAAATCTGATTTGAAATCCAGATAGTTGGTGTACAAATTAGACAACTTCTCGGGAAACTTATTACTTATATGCCATGTACAATATATATGCTTTGTATGTGGCATAATCTCAGCAATAGCATTACTCAAAGCGAGGTCTTGATCGGTGATAATTGTCACGGGCGGTTTATTATCAACGGCTTCTAACCACGTTTTCAAACTCCACTTATAAGATGGCTCTTTTTCATCCCTTATGAGTGCAAATCCAAACAAAATATTTTGGTAGTGATGATTTACCCCCGTAATGGGTATGAAAGGCATACAATACCTATTCGTCCGATAAGTCGAGTCGAACGTAACCACATCACCAAAATTTTTGTATGCATTCATGGATCGAGGATCTACCCATACCAAACCCCTAACACGATTCTCCTCGTCCACATCCACTCGATAGAAAAATTTTCCAAAATTAGTTTCTTGTTCTAATTCCCGAAGTAAGACCAAACCACACTCCGCATCTCCTAAATCAAATACCCGGCGTCGAATGTCACGTATGACATTACGCACGTCTTGTGGGGAGAAACCAAGATTTTCAACACCGCCACATGTCTCGCTTAGATATTTCATCACTTTTGCCGTCTCGATGCCGGATTTGTTAAACAACTCAATAATTGATTTAGTGATTGGATCTATGTTTTGAGACCTTTGAAAAAATTGAACCTTATCCGGTGTCACCATAGCATGATTGTGTTTCAATTCGACCGAAATTATAATCCATTTATTTGTTTGCACTTTATGAACTACGCACATGCGGGCTTGACAATTTGTTCGTGGAATTACATCTCTAATACGTTTTCCTTTATCACGACCCATTAAATTCAATGGTTTTGTTCTTCCACCCTTCCGACAAATAAAAAACCGGGATGATGGATCCTTAGTTCCTAAATGATTATGCGTATTCCTAATTATTATCTCGAATCCGACACTTCGACCATAATCCCTATAAAATTTTGTCGCCTCATCTAATGTGTCAAAAATCATACCAACACTAGGCACAACATCATTAATATTCGGAAATGTAAACCCACAATTTTCGTTTCCGATATTAATATCACCATCATCTTCATTATAATCTTCACCATCATTTTCTACATTCACCTTATTTTTACCTTTATTAACATCATTTTTTCCCGCATCATCATCATCATCCACATTCATCTTTTCCTTACCCACATTATCATAGTCAACAACATCTATTATTTCATCAATAAATAATTTTCGAGAAACCGGATTTTTTCTAGCGGGCGTAGTAACTTCATAATCATAATCATAATCATTATGATCCTCACTAGATGAACTAAAATCATTAAATAAAAATGTTGCCATAAAAACTAACCTTTTTTGATAATATTTGACCTCCAAATGATAAGCAAAATTGCACTTTAAACCTTAAAATATAATTTTTTAAGGATGTTAGGAGAATGGAAAATTTTTAAGGATGTTGGGAGAATGGGAGAAATTTGGAAGAACTTTGATTTAGAAAGTGATGGTAGTGAGTTAAGTAGTCCATAGTTGAGAGAATGGATTGAAGAATGGGAGAATGAATGAATGTTTGGAGGATGGTAGAATTTTGGAAGAATTTAGATTTAGGAAAGGTTAAAGTAATAAAGTGTAAAGTAGTAAAGTGACAAACAGTGCCCCATGGTGAGTAACAGCCACCCAGCACCACCAACATAATGAAATTAAAGATATCTACGTTACTGGCGCATTGTTTCATTGCCCCAATTCCCCCTGGCGCAATGTTTCAATGCGCCAGGAGCAATGAAACATTGCGCCAAATCCATATGGTGCAATGTTTCATTGCGCCATGTGCATTGAAACATTGCTCCATTTTTTTTAATGTATATTTAATTATTTAAAATTAAAAAAATCATTATTATCGCATTATAAATACTTAATTTAGTTCACTTAACTTAATTTAGTTGAATAAAAATTCAATTCACTTAATTTTAATATTTAGTTGTGAATTTTGTTTGAAATTTAAATGTATGTAGTTATGCAACTGTGACCTTATCCATTTAGTTTGAGTTTATTTTTGTTTTTTGTATCTTTAACTTAAATAATCGTAAATGGCGATATCTAAAAATTAGAGATACCTCTTCGTTGAAAAACAGACAATAGTAGTAATATAGATGATATGATAGTTAGATGATAGTTCATTCTTAAGAAGTTTAAATAATTGTTAACATATTATTGAAACATTATCATTCAGTTAAAGTTTTATTTTGTATTTTGTATCCTTAAGTTAAATAAACGTAAATTGATATGTAAAAACTAGAGGTACCCCTCGTTGAAAAAACAGACGATAGTAGTAATATAGATGATAGTTCATTCTTAAGAAGTTAAAATAACTCTTAACATATTATTGAGACATTATCATTCAGTTAAAGTTTTATTTTGTATTTTGTATCCTTAAGTTAAATAAACGTAAATTGATATGTAAAAACTAGAGGTACCCCTCGTTGAAAAAACAGACGATAGTAGTAATATAGATGATAGTTCATTCTTAAGAAGTTAAAATAACTCTTAACATATTATTGAGACCTTATCATTCAGTTAGAGTTTTATTTTGTATTTTGTATCCTTAGATTAGTTATTTTTAATTTCATAATTAGTTTTAATATCCAATCTTACATTTTTTAAATTACATTGAATTAAAATAATAATAAATCATAGGCAATGTTACATTGCGCCTGGCGCAATAAAACATTGCGACCTGCGCATTGTAACATTGCGTCATGTCGCAATGTAACAATGCCCCATGTAATTTTTCAGCAGTTCTTGGCGCAATGTTACATTGCCCCGAGCGCAATGTAACATTGCGCTGGGTGGATGTCCACCCGTGGTTCTTGACCTGCTTCCATATATATATATATATATATATATATATATATATATATATATATATATATATATATATATATATATATAGGCCTTTGCTCCATACAGAACACTCTTATATAACAAACAATAAAGAACACTATAAAATCATTTATTCCAATAGATCCATTGGCCCCGCCAGGGGCACCCAATACAAAAAGTTCTTATTTTTTTATCTTCTATCCATTCAGCAAAAAAAAAATTTTAAAAAATTTTTTTTTGAAAAAAATCACTATTCATGATGACGTCACTGCTGATGTCATCATGAACAGTGATTTTTTCAAAAAAAAATTTTAAATTTTTTTTTTTTGCTAAATGGGTATAAGATAAAAAAATAAGAACTTTTTGTATTGGGTGTCATGACGGAACTCTTATATTAAATTAAATATGAAGTGTTCTTTATTGTTCTTTATATAAGGTGTTCTTCATGGAGTGCAACTCTATATATATATATGTATTTATGTACCCTTAGTGCACAAGGTTCCTACATATACATAATCTAATTATTTAGCTTGCAAAATATGCTATTATCTGGGTTCGAATTTGTGACCTGGCAAGGGATATCACAACTTTGGCCGACTCCAATATTTAAGTCAACAAAATGAAATGATACTACTGAGTACTGAAGTACTATACTTGACACTTGAGAGTTGAGAGCTCATGAATACTCATACATACATGAACTGACATTCTGAAGCCATATAACAGAAAACCAGATAGTAATACATAGGTTACAACGTGAACCAGATTCAAGGGATCAAACGATTAAAAAATTATCTCCAAATTATGTTATGGAAACTATCGGATATAAAGAGTTTCCATAGATATCTATATATATGTCCATCCCTTGAATTATGAATAACTATAATCATTTTCGAAGCCTGAATTTAACTTGTGTTTCTAATCATCCAATATGCACAGGAAGTGTAAAACTAGCACTGAAAGTACATACATTGATAGTCATATGATGAGCAGCAATAAACTAGTCGAATAACAGAAGACACAAAGCCCATGAAACATTTCTTACAAGTATCGTTCAGACAGCAGACCATCTTAGCATTTGAGGGATAATGACATATGTACATTTGATATACATCAATCAATCATGTAACAACAAACATCTAGCAAGTAAAATTTGCAAAATATCGACATAAAAAGAGTTGGTTAATTATTACCATTCACCACCACTGATGCACAGGAATTCCCTTCTCTCTTAAGGATGAAAACAAGTTCAAGCATTGAGCATATGTCTTTCGGTACTTGGAACTCCTCAAGCCCGGACAACATTTCTGCCACCTATTGTCATGACATGCAAGAAACATCTCATCAATCAAACAAATTGCTCCAGTTTTAACCAACTTCGGAATCAAATGAAACTCAGCCCCCTCCACATCCATTTTCACCACAACAAAGTCTCTCCTAGACACTGTATTCTTCAACCAATTCGCAAAATCAAACCCCTTTATTCCATCCAAATCGGTCACAAAATTCCATGTAGATTGGACTGATTGATCCTTCCCCAACCCTCTACCTTTCTCCTCAGTTTTCCTAATTGCCTTCCGATTAATTTCAAAAAACAATGACTCATTCCTCACCCAAGCAGCATAAGGCAAAAGTGTTACTCTTTTCTTCGACTTATAATCCTTATAAAACGCCTTATCCGCCTCAATTGCATAGATGTCGAAAACTTTATCCTGTTTTGGATAAAACTTCTTAAACCAACCTCCAATACTGGAACCATAATTCCTAGCTCCAACATCAACATAAACATACCGATTTTTAAAACTTATATCAACCATCGACGACACATATCTAATATTCCTAACATTCCTTTTCATAGTAATCCAAGGCTTTAGCGGCTCTTCACTAATCAACGGCTCTAAATTTCGAATCAACTCTCGTTTATAATGCGGAACATAACATTTACTCTCCTTAACATCATTTTCACCATGACCTACATTTTCGCTCCCTTTCATCAAAACAACTTCTCGAATCCTCGAAAAATCTATACCGTTAAACTCTCTCGAATCAATCAAAATACAACAATTAAACAACTCGAGCAACGAATTCAAACTATACGAATCAATCGCCTTCGTATGAACAACGAAGAAACCTCCCGGTTTAAGTGTTCTCGACACTTCTACCGCAAATCTAACCGGTTCATTCGATCTCTCGAGAACGAAAACTCCGGAAAACACAAAATCAAAACTTTCATCATCGAACGGCTGACGATCAGCCGTACCTTTTAAAATCAACGGTAACGATCTCTTTCTCGACACACCGATCGCATTTTCAACTCCGACATCTCGCAACGCAATGATCTCTTCTCTACTGCGAGGTTCGAGACAGAGAGATTTCGAGTGCGAGTCGATAAACCGCTCGGCAACCAAATTCTCGAACACCGAGGTGTAAAAGTCGAGAATTTGAGCTTTCTCGGCTGCGGAGGTGACGTAATCGCCGGCGTAAGTGACGTAATCGCCGGAATTGACGGTGAGGAGGATGAAAGCGAACTTAGCGAAGAAGATGAGGAGTATGAAGGAGAAGAGGCGTACCAGAATGTTGCTCGCGAGGGTGCGTTTTGGTGCGGTGATCACCACCATTGTGGTGGTGGTGATGATGATGATGATGATAGAAACAAATTTGTTACTGGCGCGAAAATTGAATAGAGTGTATTTGAGAATTTTGTTACAAAATTATTGAAAACTTTGTAAATATGCATTTGTCCTTCCAGTGAAATAAAAAACTAAAATGATTAATTGTGATTCCGATTTACATTTTTTGTACTGTTTTACTAAAAGAAGTTGATAAAAAAAAATTATTTGTGTTTATTTCTTTTTAAGAAAAAATTATGATATTTAGAATAGTTTTTGTATTTATATTGTACCAGAATATTTTAGTTTAGAATAACATGTTGTAAATGTGATGATTTGTAACCAAATTTCTGCAAAAGAAAATGTACCATAGCACAAAAAGTACTCAAAATCGGGTTTTGGATTTCTAAAAGTTCGGATATTTTGATCAAATTATTCATGTACTTATATAAATTTAATTCTTATATGATAAATTTAAATGTATGTATTATTATTTTTAGTCATGGGCATGTAAATAAATAAGGGTTTTTTCACAAATATTTAGGTCTAGAATTTTTTTTGTAAAAATGCTTTTTCTAAAAAATTTAATTTGCACAAATATCAAAATATTTGTACAAATACGGAGATTGCATATGTGGTTGTATATGCAACTTGATGCAATCACATATGCAATTGAATGCAACCAACCACATATGCAACTGAATGCAATTGAATACAACCTCCTACCCAACCAAAAAATGCAAATTCAACTTCCTTGTATATAAGGACATCGCAGCCACATATGTAAATTTAATTTTCAATTACATATAAAGTTAGTTGCATGCAACTACATATGTAACTGGATACAACCATATACAACTGAATGCAACCAACCCCAACTGAATGTAACTCAATGCAATCTGCTGCGCAGCCAAAAAATGTAAATTCAACTTCCTTGTATATACAGGGGCGGCGCAGCCACATATGTAAATTCAATTTTCAATTACGTATAAAATTAATTGCATGCAACCACATATGCAACTGGATGCAACCACATGCAACTGAATGAAACCAACCACATATGCAACTGAAAGCAATCTCCGTATTTTTGCAGATAAATTGGTATTTTTGCAAATATTTTGAGAAGATAGTAAAGTTGCAAAAAAAAATTAAAAAAGTACTTCCTCTCTCCCTCTCATTTTTTTACACTTTCCTTTTTGGGCCGTCCCACCAATTCTTTACATTACTAAAAATAGTAACATTTAACAATAAAATACTTACATTATTACATCCACTACTTCACTCCATTTTTTCAACAATTTATACTATTACACCCACTACTTCACTCATTTTAACAATAAAATCACTATTACACCTACTACTTCATTTATTTTAACAATATTACATTCACTATCCTTGATCTCCATGCCCAAACCAAATGTAAAGAATTGGCCGGACGGAGGGAGTAGTATTTTTTGTAAATACCATAAAGATATTTATATGTTTAAATTTTTTTTATTTAGAATAAATATAAATATATATTAATATATGTAAATTCATAGTAAAAATTAGAGTATATTTTATCAAGACTTAAATCGGATTTTTATCTGGGATGGACCAAAGCCCGAGGTTTTCAAAAGTCCAATTTCAATTTGGACTTTTATAGGGCCAGAATTTAACTATATATAAAAGATTATTGAAGGCCCTAATCCTGGGCTTTTTTAAACCAGACCAAACCATTATCACGTTCTGACCACATAGGGTTGGACCAAATTTTTGGACCCCAATTTTTTGTATCTTTGGGTGTGAAAGTAGGAGAAAGGGTATTTACTAATTTAATGAAAGAGGAAAATGCATTTTGTGTACCTGAACTTTGGCGAATACACCACTTGCAATACTACCTTTCTAAAAGTACCACGTGCAATACTAAGTAATGAATTTACTTAAACTTCGTGTATCGCCGTCTATCTCTTGCAAACGGCGTTAGATCGTCAAGGGTATAACAGTCTTTTCCATAGCAAGTATCAGGGCCGGTCCTGGGATTCAATAGGCCCAGTGCGAGAACTAAAATTTGGGCCCTCATGTAAAAATAAAATAAAATTTGAAGCTAATTATTTTAAAAATTTATAAATTAGAAAATAGGGTAAAGAAAAAGTTATCGTAAAGATGTACATGTGTTTTAAGTATTCTGTTCATTTTTCTTGAAAATTTGAGTATTATTTGAGATTACGAAAATTTTAATATTAATTTTTGCAACAGCGATTAAGAATAAGAACAATATTATATTAATATGTACAATAAATTCAAAACAAGTACAAAATGATAATCATCATGTAATTTCACAAAAAAAAAAGAGTTGGTTCATTCTAGTCCAAACTTATATACATTTACTATATATAATTAATAAGAAAAAAATGTTACATATCATTTCTACGTACATAAGTGATTTCTAATATTGACTATGAAGTACTTTTAACATTTGATTTGAATTTCCCTTAGAATTTGCATGTATTAGTCTAACGCACACAATTGAATATTACTTTACACAAGAAAACTAATTCTAAGTAGCAAAACACAACACTGTTCATGAAGGTTGGGCCTCCTGGACCCAGTGGGCCCTGTGCAACTGCACAGGCTGCACTGGGCCAGGACCGGCTATGGCAAGTATTTTCAGTACAGTAGCTGTACTTCATAGTGTCAGTAACGAGACCTTTTTTTTTAACAAGAATGAGACCCCAATTCTTACAACCCATGGTTCGTAGTGAAAATAAAATCACACCACTAATAACCAGTTTGAATTCAAGCTTTCATATACAAGCACAACAAAACAAAACAGGAGAGAGGGGAATGGTTCGACTTCTTTTGCAAATAATAACACCACGGCTTCAAATTACCCACACCTAGCTCGGCAACAACACACACGCACACAATGACTTACACTCACGCCCGCTGTAACCTAGTTGAACAGAAATCAGAAACCCCCATACCCAAATTTGCTCCACACCGTTTATACTCATCCACAAGCTCAACTTGACACACACAAAACACACCCATTGCAACACATACTATCACACCTCTGCACATATACTCCTCAATTAACACCCTACGATTTTACAACCACGCACTCTGAGTAACTCACTCACACACAACCATTCATATATACACGCACCTCATAATCACATATACATACATATAATTGCTGTAGAGGAGGGGAAAAGGGGTGAGAGAAGAGGAATTTCCGAGAGAGATGAGAGAAGAGATTTTAAGCGAAGGAGAGGGAGAACTCATGGTTGATGCTTCTTTGCCGAATTACAGTGTCCTAATTGGTAGTTTTAAGAGATTTAATTGATTGAATTAAAGAGTAAAGTGAAAAATGTAAAAGAGGGGTATTGATAAGGCACGGCTCAAAAGCCCGCGTAAATTTGCCTATGGAAAAGACTGATATGCCCCTGACAATCTAACGCCGTTTGCATTAGATAGATGGCGGTACACGAAGTTTAAGTGAATCCATTACTTGGTATTGCACGTGGTACTTTTAGAATGGTAGTATTGCAAGTGGTGTCTTCGCCAAACTTCAAGTACACAAAGTGCTTTTTACTCTTAATGAACCAAATGGGGTGTTTGGGAGAACTTTTTTTCCAGAATAAATCAACTTATTTTAAGATAAAGTTAGATATTCCTAACTTTTTTCTAAAAAAAGTCAACTTTTTTTTTTTTTTGTAACTTATAGAATTTCAAACATACATTAAATACTTGTATAAAATTTTTTTATCAAAATATGAAATTTTTACCCGAAAACAAGTCCAAAATGACTTATTTTAAGTCTGGCCAAACAGGCCAAAAATTTGAGATCTTATTGCAGATTTTAGTCCTTATAAACCCTCACAAATTCCCCCTCAAAAAAACAATAAAAATCTAGTTTGACTAGGAATCTAGGCATATAAGGTTCTTCTCGAGAAGCCACTGTTCACTGACTAATAAATGAACCTATAGGATTTTCATATCTTGAGAATCCGAAACTTCCTGGTCCCTGAAACATTTCTAGTCTATATGGTGCTTGGCCTTCAAATATTGGTGTCCCGAATGATTGAAGTGAATTTTTCAACGAGCTGTTTGGAACATGAGGTGTTGCGGAAGGCCTGGTGGTCGTCATAGGCTTGTTAACAGAGTGGTTGCCACATCTCTGGGCTGCTGGTGTATCGTGATCGTGTTTCCCCTGGTAGGTTGTTAGTACTGCCTTTAGATCATGAGATGCTCGTTCGACTTGTTTTGTCACCAGGCATCCTGGATTTGTGCACTTGTAGTGTAGTAGCTCCTAAATGAAAAGAAAACTACTGTTTGTGTTCAGAAAATTTAATGCACTTTGCACCAACATTCAATCATTCATTATCAGAACATATCAAATTACATATGTGACAAGAACTTAATTATCTTCTATACCTAAAACATAATACTTAAATCTAAGTAGCAAATCCTCTAATTTTTACACTTTCGCATAAGCGTGTGATTGTACAATTACAGATATAAGTGCATCACAATGTATACTTCTGTAAGACATGCTTTTAAATTGTACTCCTACATTATAAGAAAACATATTCCCCACAGTGAACCATCAGAGTTTTTCAGAAGATCAGCTAACATGATATATTTCAACTGTAGATTGAGATTTTGGACGGTACAGAAGAATAGCATTGTAGTACTGGAAGTCTTTTATAGCTAAGTTCATTTAAAGTTTCGACACCTTATTGTAGAAATATTCACACTTTTAAATTAAGCATGAAATATGTTCTACCTAGATAATGGAAAGAAATTAATAAACATAGCTAAAAAGTAAATGTAATGCAAGCTTTTAACCGTGGATTAGGATTTCCCTTCACTACTTTTTGGCCATATTTTCTCCATCTATAGCCATCATCAAGAATATCAACGCCGCTTATTGCTTGAACTACTACTCTGGGCTCTCTCACTGTCCTGCTCCCTGGTGCTGATACAATCTCATTCTCACTATCTGTTCTCCTGAAAAACATACAAGTCATATAAACATCTCCTTTAACAATACCCTGACAACAAAACAAAACATCAAAACTTACCATGTTTTGGCATCAGGTTCATCATCATCAAATTCTGACATGCTCTTCTGAGAATTTTGCTCACAATCATCATCTACGACGGATACAGATGAATTTTCTGGAGTTGCAGTTGAATCTTCTCGTGCAGATCCAAGTAATCCATATGACTGATCCGGGATTTCATTTGCTGACAAGATCATAGCTTCAGAAGAAGCTGGTGATGACGACGATCTCTTAATACACAGAGGAATGGGATGAGTGTGACTACCCTTATAAATGATCTCAGTTATGTGGCCTTCTACTGAGGTCTCGACAATTTTTCTCATAGGGCATTTGGGGTAGGTACATTTGTAATAACTCCGCGGATTTTCACTTCCTTTCACTTGTTTCTGCCCATATTTTCTCCAATTGAACTTATCTTCATATCTTTTTTTCTCCCTTACTGGCTGTGAAGGTTGATTCCAATCTTGTTGGACTGCACTACATGGTGTCGTTAAGGTACTGCCAATATCTGGAATTCTGATTTCAATATCGAATGTCCATCATTCTTGATGAAATTTTGACATATCCAAGGTGCTTGTTCAGCACATATAGTACATTGAGTAGAATAATGTAATTTCAAACCAAAACAAGGGACTGAATAGATAAATGCTCAATCTAGTAAATAATTGTGAACATACATTGAGATTTACGGGAATAGTAGTGAAATCAGAGTGGTAGTTCTGTTCTTGCTTAATACCCCCTGCTCCCTTTTGTTGTTATTACTGATAGAATCTTTGTTCCAATTAAATTCCTGATATGGAAAAGTTCCAGTAATGGAAGATGGTAGAATCTGTATAGCAAAATAAGTATCAGTCCATGTAGCTAAAATAACAAAATTCGAGGACTAGAAGACAACCTAGTAGTAAAAATGTTTTATCTAAAGTAAACTCAAGTTCAATCTCAGCACGATATCTTTTTCATTCCATACAAAAATCACAAAATACACTCTAACCCTTACAACTCAATATAACTAGCATATCAATCACAATAAAAAAGGTAAACATTACTTCACAAAAATGGTATGCAATAATTATAAATAAAGTAACACAATTAATTAGTAGTTACATTGGATCCGCCACCTTTAATATTTTATTTCACTCTTTTTCTTTCTATGATATTAAAGGTGGATCCGCCACCTTTAATATCATTTTAATATGTAAATTTTATCATTGTTTTATTAAAATTATGAATATTTAAATAATATACAAATTAAATTGGAGTTTAATTTGGAATATTCCTTTAAAAGTAATTATATATAATTTTCTTTTGGTTGTTTTTATTAGGGGTGAAAATAAGTCGAATATTTGCGAATAGTAGTATAATCAGATTCGGCTAGAATTTATAATTACTCATTTGGATCCGGTCCGGATTCGAATCATTATGATTATATTTTTCTCAAATTCGACTCGAATTCGAATATGAATGTTCATATCAGATTCGATTCGACTCGATTGAGTATCGAATTACTCATTTTTATATATTCTAATTCGTTCAAAATAATCTTAAAATATTAAAAATATTTGGATCAATTATTTTTAAAAAAATTAAAATAAGCTAATTTGTATATATAACTTTTATATATTTTTATATATTATATATAATATATACATAAATTACTAATTCTAATCGAATCGTATAATAAACATATTATCGAATACTCTAAAATTATTGGAGTTATTCTGCGTAAAAATGAATGAATACAGAAGTGGTGAGATTCAATTCGATATTTATTCGAATTATAAAATAAGATTCGAATTCGCTCGTTTATTGTACAAATACAAATAATATTTGTGTTAACGAATCGAATCCTGATTTGAATCCGGATTACTCAAATTCCTTTTTAGTCCTAGATTTAATTAGTAATGAAACATAATTATATGTTCGGAATATAACATTACATATATATACTAATACTAATATATAATAAGCAAAATAAGGGATAATTGGTAATTTGGTTCTTTGGTTCAACCAACCGTTAAAAAAATAGTGATCGTTAGATATTTACTAAATAGATGATAACCGTTAGATCTAATAATAAAGAATATTCTATATTTAAATCTCTGTTCTAAAGATCCAAGGTTCGAATCACATCAACAACAAATTTACGTTTAAGATTTTATATTATTAATTTTAAACAATATATGTCATTTAATAAATAACTATTATTATTACTAATAATTTTATTAATTAATATAACAAAGTTAAATTATATCTATAATAAATTATTATACTCAATTTTATTTAATCATATAATTTTAAAAATATTTAAAAATAACTCGTATTTTACATGGACTATAATCTAGTATATATAATAGCACGAACATGGAACAAAAGATGTTATCAATAATCTTTTTCAAATTTAAACGCATGAATTTAAACGCATGATTTCTGCAAAATTAAAGTAATAAAATGCATGTTTAATGGCATATGAATAGAAGAGCATGACTAATGAGCCAATAATAAAACTAATAACGGGTTATTTATATAAAATATTATAGATCAGATTTGTTAGATTAGTTATTATTTGTTGATGTTAGCTAATTAATTTGATAAATTATAAAATTCATCCACATTGGTCCGTGCAGGATGCAAACTGGCTCTAGCTTTAGCTTTATAGCTTAAGCCCAGTGATAGCAGAAAAATCTAATTTGATGGATATTCGTTTTATACAGATTCGATTAGATTTTATCGAATTTAATTTTTTAGATATATGGATTTGGATTCAATTTTAAAATTTGAAATAGTTTAAATTTGGATTTTAGGCATTCCAATCCGAACCCGATCCGAAATCCATAATTCAATCCAAATAGCATCCAAACCCAAACCCGAAAAGAAATCCAATATATATATATATATATATATATATATATATATGATATACATTAATAGTAATATACATTAATATATGTGGTATATACATTAATACATTACTAGTAATATACATATATTTATTAATATATGTAGTAATTCTTATGAAAATACACACCTAGAGGGGAGGGGTGAATACGTGTTATGACTAACAATGATCAAATAAAATTCTGCCTGAAAAATTATTCTGGCAGCTAACTGGATGTAGAAATTAACAAATAAGCAGCTAGCTAAGTTATGAAGTGCAGAAAGTAAAGCACACACAGAAATTTTAGCCAGGTTCGACCCCTATAGCCTAATGGTCTACGTCCTGGTCCTCTACCAACTCGGTAAAGTAATATATTATTGATCACAAATAATCAGAAAATACATATTCAAATATTAACAAGAAAAATTTAGCAAGCATCCATAGCAGCTAGCTGGCTAGACATTGCACATTCCAAATTCTCGACGAAGAACAGCAAAATGCTCCTCTGCTAATGGTTTTGTGAAGATGTCAGCTAGCTGGTACTCTGTACTTACAAAGATCAGCTCAATTTTTCCCTTTGCAACATTGTCCCTCAAAAAATGATGTCGAACGTCGATATGCTTTGTTCTTGAGTAATTCACCAAATTCTTTGATATGTTGATAGTGCTTGTATTGTCACAATAAATAGGAACCTTGCCACATTTGATCCCAAAGTCTCGAAGTGTTTGTATCATCCATAGTACTTGAGAGCAACAGCTTCCAGCTGCTAAATACTCCCCTTCAGCCATGGATAATGCAACAGAATTTTCCTTCTTGCTTTTCCAAGAGACCAAACTTTGTCCTAAAAATGCACAAACACCACTTGTACTCTTGCGATCAGTTTGACAACCTGCATAATCTGCATCACTATACCCAACAAGATCAAATGCATTTGTGATGGGATAAAACAAGCCAAGAGTAATAGTTCCATTAAAATATTTAAATATCCATTTAATAGCGTTCAAGTGAGACTCTTTAGGATTAGCTTGAAACCTAGCACAAACACACACACTATACATAATATTCGGTCGAGAGGCTATAAGATATAATAAAATACAAATCATACCTCCATCCTTTCGAAAATCTACATCTTTACCTTGTTCATCTACTGTCAGCTTGCTGGCAGAACTCATAGGTGTAGATTTTGCCTTGATATTCTCAAAACCAAATTTCTTGAGCAGATTTTTTATGTACTTGGATTGATGCACATAAATTCCATCTGAAGTTTGCTTGATTTGGAGCCCCAAAAAGTAATTGAGCTCTCCCATCATACTCATGTCAAACTCACTATGCATACACTTAGAAAAACACTTGCACATATCATCATTAGTAGATCCAAAGATAATATCATCCACATATATTTGCACAACCAAAATATCAGAACCATTTAACTTAGTAAATAATGTGGGATCAGTTTTACCTCGAATGAATCCATTTTTGATCAAAAACTTACTTAGCCTTTCGTACCATGATCTAGGAGCTTGCCGAAGTCCATATAATGCCTTCTTCAACTTGAAAACATGATTAGGAAATTGCTCACTCTCAAAACTAGGAGGTTGCTTGACATATACTTCTTCCTTCAAGTAGCCATTAAGAAACGCACTTTTCACGTCCATTTGATGAAGCTTGATCTTCTTGAAGCAAGCAAATGAAAGTAGCATCCTTATTGACTCTAGCCTTGCAACGGGGGCATAAGTTTCATCGAAATCGATTCCTTCTTGTTGATTATATCCTTGTGCAACAAGTCTTGATTTGTTCCTAGTAACCGCACCAAATTCATCTACCTTGTTCTTGAAAGCCCATTTAGTACCGATAATTGAAGCATCTTTAGGAGGCTCTTCAAGTTCCCAACATCACATCTTTCAAATTGATTAAGTTCTTCTTGCATTGCCATGATCCAATTCTCATCTTGTAGTGCTTCATTGACATTCTTTGGTTTTGCTTGAGCTAGAAAGGCAGCAAATGCACAAAAGTTAGCTTGACCTTTCCTTGTCTTGATTCCTTCTGATTTGTCACTAATGATAAACCCTAGAGGATGGTTCTTTACTGTCCTTGTTGACTTTGGCAGAGAATGTTGAGCTATGACTTCCTCATTGACTCTAATTCTCTTAGATTGTGGGGATGCTTCATCTCCATCATAGAGTGACATCTTTTCTTGTGATCTCTGACCTCTAGGACCTTCCAAGGTAAGTTTTGACAACTTATCAATTGTTTCATCTACTGGAGAAGAGGTTTCAGTTGGCTTTTCAGTAGTTGAAGTTGACTCAGGTTCTACGCCATAAGTGGCTTATTGTAACTCTCGCGTAATGTTACAATAGGCCCTAAATCCGTTACAATAGGTCTATTGTAACACTTGGGGGTGTTACATTTACGGGCATTACAACAGGTGCCTATTGTAACGTTTTTACCCATATACTGTAACACTAATAAAGCGATACATTATGTCGCTAATGTAACATTATCATCACCTAATGTAACGGATTTGTAGCGTTATATTTGAACTTAATCTGAGGGACAGAATGTGGTGCCCACTGACACGTGGCATCCTAACATGTGTCTTCCTGACACGTGGCAACCTGACTTGTGTCATGTGAGGGCCCACATGACACGTGGCATGTGAGACCCATCTGACACGGGCATGTGTGGGGCCCACCTGACACGTGGCATGTGGGGGGGGACCCACTGACACATGGCATGTGGGGGCCCACTCTCTATTACAACACTGTAACATGTCTAGTGTAACACTAAATAAGATTATAATGTAACACCAAAATAGGCAAGTGTAACACCAGATGGAAATGCATATGCAACACTACAATAGGCAAATCTAACACTAGAATACAAAAAATTTGAAATAGCTACTTTATATATGCAACATTCCCAAGCCCGCAAGGGTTGTCTCAGTTGGTTAAAGAGAGGCCATCTCACCTCTTGGTCACAGGTTCGACTCCCATGGGAGGCGGATTTGTGATTATGCCATCCTGGGGCAGAGCCTGTCGCACTTGTGCGATTTGCAATGGATCACGTGGTTTGCAGGCTATTGCGTGAACCCATGGGTTTACCCAGAGTGCACCCGAAGGGTAGCGGCTGCGGGTTCCCATGTTAAAAAAAAAACATTCCCATTAATAACCATTACATATCCAAACCAACATTCAAACCAAATTTAACCATTACATGTTCAAACCAACATTCAAACCAAATTTAACCATTACAAGTTCTCCTTCAACCACAACCACTCCAAACTACTTAAATCACCAACATTGAAAATAAAATAGAAAACTAGGCCAAACTCGGTGTCATCAAAAACTACACAAACATCATCTAAACTGACCTTTTCATTTTCTGCAAGCTTTACAGACACATAATTCTTCTGGAACCATGGATGATTCAAGAGCTTGACTACGCTGCTGATCCATAGAAAAGAGTTGCATGTTTCCCTTGATCAATTGGGGTTTCTATAAACATTAGAAAACGCAGCTGTAAGTAAAACAAGTTTCAATATACCAGCGACAATAAGATATAAGGTATACGGTAAAATATGTTTCTGAATTTAATCAAACAAACATAACATAGTTGATTAGGACCACAGGTATAGATACATAACGTAAATACTATGCGAGAATACTATGGATATTATCACAACTGTTCACTTAAGAAGCATGTCATTAATATTACATCAAAACTTGTAACACTGTTTACACCAAACTGATTACAAAATTAATGAAGAAGGTACACTGATTCCAGCCTGATAGATGTGTGCATAAATAGTCATCTGAATACGTAAACAAGCACACCAACGAACAGAAGAAGAAACTGCCTACCTCTGGTGAGCCAGGAGCAATTCCAATCAAAACCAACCATTTCTCTGAAGGATCACATCTATAATTGATTATCTAAGTGTTTGCTAAATTATCTATAATTGATCACATCTACAAAATAGTTTACATGTACATTATTATGAAGGTATCACTCATGAGTAAAAAGTAACACATGATTATGCATGAAGATAATACAAGGTCTCAAACAACTTGGTAAAAGTATCAAACATACAAGTTTGGCCGATCTGGAGAAGACATTAAGCTGCACGTATCACCCAATGTTTGTCTTGCAACATTGGCAACCCAGCTTGTTAAATGTGCATAAGTTGTCTTGTTAGGCTAAGCCGTCTTCTTGCTCTAGGCATTGGCAACCCAGCTTCAATTGTATCAATATCTTCTTCAACCTACAGAATAATATAACATTTCAGGGGGGAGAAAAAGAAATACTAGCAGTTGCTGACTTGTTGCAGAGATTAGAAAGGACTTCGTGAGTACAAGAATACATGGTGATGGTGACAACACACCTTCTCTATCATTCGTTGTGCTGCTTTAGCCCAGTTTTCTTCCGCCACTCTGTGTACAATAGGAAGAACTAGTTTAAAAAAAATTAACAAACTATACAGAGGACAAGAAACTATGGTTCGACTAAGCCAACTCCCATCCCCCTTCCCATTCAGTACCTTATATTCAAGATATAAAACAGAGTACATAAATGTATATGTGTCCATGGTATACCATGTTTGAAATAATGCAATTGTATTTTGCAATAATTTTCAAACAGAGTACACCATGGACACGTATGTATCTATGGTGTAAACATCAAAACAACAAATTCATTCACACTTTACATAAACATGAAAATTAGACAAAAATTAAAAATAAACATAAAACTTGAATCCCAATTGAAACTTGAACATCAAACTATTAGAAAGAGATCTCTTTCGAATTTTTAGAAAGAGATTGATGAAAAGATGATATTGTTACCGCTTGAGTGGATAAGAATCGAAGCCCTAATTGAAACTTGAACCCCAATTGAAACTTGAACATCAAACTAGTAAATGACTCTAGTGTTGTGTGCGAGTGTCTGTATGATGATTTCTTGAACACTGAAGCAAATAAAAAGAAACAAGAATTTCTGCGAGTGTGTGCGAGTATGTAAATGAGGAAGGAAACAAGAGTGTGAGAGGGGAGGGATAAAAAGAGAGGCGGTCAATAATTTTGTAAAGGCGGGCATTTTGCCGCCCAACCATTTGGTTTTTCCCCACCCACAAATTTGGTCACGGTTTGGAGTTTCAGTTTTAAAAAAATAATTCTGGACGACCCAACCATACGGAGGTCAAGATCCACCCTTTTTAATGTAATTGCCAAAAATTCGGAAAAAAAAATTTGTTTGACCAAGTAATGTAACGGTCAACTATTACTTTGACCGTAACCCCTAAACACGGTTTGGTCATGGTTTGGAGTTTCAATTTTTTAAAAAATATTTCTAGACGACTCAACCATACGGAGGTCAAGATCCACCCTTTTTAATGTAATTGCCAAAATTTTGGAAAAAATAAATTTGTTTGACCAAGTAATGTAACGGTCTATTACTTTGACCGTAACCCCTAAACACGGTTTTGTCAGGGTTTGGAGTTTCAATTTTTTTAAAAATATTTATGGATGACCCAACCATACGGAGGTCAAGATCCACCCTTTTAAATGTTATTGCCAAAATTTCAGGAAAAAATAAATTTGTTTGACCAAGTAAAGTAACGGTCAACTATTACTTTGACCGTAACCCCTAAACACGGTTTAGTCAGGGATTGGAGTTTCGATTTTTTAAAAAATATTTCTGGACGACCCAGCCGTATGGAGGTCAAGATCCACCCTTTTAATGTTATTGCCAAAATTTTGGAAAAAAATAAATTTGTTTGACCAAGTAATGTAACGGTCAGCTATTACTTTGACCGTAACCCCTAAACACGGTTTGGTCAGGGTTTGGAGTTTCGATTTTTAAAAAATATTTTTGGACGACCCAACCATACGGAGGTCAAGATCCACCCTTTTAAATGTTATTGCCAAAATTTCGGAAAAAAATAAATTTGTTTGACCAAGTAATGTAATGGTCAACTATTACTTTTAAAGAATTCTTTAAAAGATTTTTAGAAGTAATGAATAGTAAATAAAGGTAAAAAGTAAAAAAAGAAAAAAATTAAAATCATTTTATTTTCACCACAACTGGTAAAACAAGATCAAAATCGGGTCTGAAGTTGGATCAAAAACGGGTCACGAAGAACGAATCCGGGTCGCCAAGAACAACCTACCGGAAACTGGGTTTACTTCCGGCCGGTTTTTTCGGTGACCGGAAATTGCTGCACATGGAATACATCACAAACACGCACGGTTTCACTCAATACACAACCTCTGACACCATTTATACACGTTTAGCAACATCAATAACGATCAAAATGAACCAAAATCAATCAAACTCGTCGTTTTCCGGCAAGCTCGAACCATAATCCGGCGAACTCGACTTTTACAGAAAACTCGAACCAAATCCACTCTTTAATATCTCAAAACAAAGATTATGACCTCAACAATCTATATAAGGCATCAAGAACAGCAAACAATATACAATCAAGTCGAAAAATTCCAAAATCCAATTCACCCACACTAAACTCGTTTTGCCTAAATCGGACATGAAAAATCAAGTAAAAATGCTCATAAAATTCCTGAGATCATAAGCAATCTATAGACACTAACCACAATAACAACAAATCATCATACAATCCGCAGCAAATTAAAATAATTCAAAAATTAAATAAAAAAATAAAAATATTCGAAATAAAAATGAGATTCAGTTTGGTTACTCATATGAAAGATTTGGATCCCGGAATCACCTTCAAAAGGCTGTTTGATCCTCAAGAACACCAAGAACGAATTTGAAGAAAATTCAGAAAATTAAATCAGAAAATCTGATTTTCTGATTATTTTATTAAATAAAAATAAAACAGCTGCTATTTATTTTAATCAAAAACTAATACCCCAAAAATATTTTTAACCTCTAATTAAAATTATTAAACCTTAAAAATAATTTTATGGGATAAAAATGTAAGCTTTTTATTTTTAAACAAATATAATATAAATGCCAAAATTTCCCAAAAATTACAGAATAATGCATTGTTAAATAGCCTATTATTATATAAAAATGATTTTATCAAAAATAAGGTCTCGAATTCAGTACAGGGGCTGGGTCCAGAAATTAAAATGCAAAATAACTGTATTCTAAAAATATAAAAATTACAGAAAAATAGAATAAAATATTCTATGCTACACTGATGTCACATAACACGTATGGGATAGTTTTCCTATTTAATAAAAATCATAGCGCATTTAAATGCAATAAAAATAAATTAAAACTCAGTAAAATCAACTAAAAATATGTTTTAATATAATAATTTACACGAATTTTTCCCGGTCATTACAATTTTTGTGGGAAATTGAGAGAAAAAAGTGAGTAGGAGAGAAAATGGGGAAGAAAACAAAGGGCTGGTTGAGGGAAAGTAGAAAAGAATTCATATTCTATTTTTTTTGTGGGGGCCCACTTTTTGTGGGGTCCACCTGTTAAATATTAATATAAAATTTTAGAATAATGAATAAATAAAAAATTACATATTAAAATATAAATAATATTTTAAAATTTGTAATATATTATATTTTATCATTTAGAGAAAAAATTAATGCAAAATATATTTTTCCTATATTTTTTAATAGTACATACACTTTATTACTTACAAAATATTATTTTAATAAATAATTAAAAGATTTAGTAAAAAAAAAATACTAAATGTAACACTAACAATATTTGTGACACTAACATTAACAAATGTAACACCGTCACCCTTATTGCAACACCAAGTTATCGACTAATGTAACACTAGTTGATTCGTGTTACAATAGGTCAAAATTTACTACCTATTGTAACACTATTTCATGTAACGCTTTCAAAAAGCATTTTATTAGCCCACTTATGGCGTAGTGTTCCTTGGCAACTTGCTGAGTTGATATATTTGACTTTAGCAGCTCGCTGTCATTTTCTGTACCTGTAATTTCTTCCTCATCTCTTGATAGATCAACATTAGACTCTTGAAATGAAACATCAATTGACTCTTCAACAATACGTTTAGAGATATTATAAATCCTATATGCACGACTTGTTAAAGAATAACCCAAAAATATTTCTTCATAAGATTTAGCATCAAATTTACCATCTCTATCAATAGTTTTGAGTACAAAGCACATGGATCCAAAGACCTTAAGTAGCTTATGTTTGGCTTCTTGTTCCTCAGCAATTCATATGGAGTCTTGTTGAGAATAGGCCTGATCAGTACTCTGTTAAGAACATAGTTAGCCGTGTTGACTGCTTCTGCCCAGAAACTCCTTGGCAGCTTGCTCTCTTGCAACAATGTCCTAGCTGTTTCCTATAAAGACCTGTTCTTTCTTTCCATAACTCCATTTTGCTGTGGGGTTCTTGGAGCAGAGAATTCATGAGAAATGCCTCTATCTTCACAATATGAGATAAAGTCCTTTTGAAATTCACCACCTCGATCACTCCTTATACCTTCAAGTCTTGTCTTAAGCTTGTTCTCAAGCAACTTAATTAGCTTCTCAAATTCACTGAAAGTACAATCTTTAGTACGAAGAAACAATACCCATGTATATCTAGAATAATCATCTACGATAACAAATGCATATTGTTTACCTCCAATACTCTTATATGCTTCCGGACCAAATAAATCTAAATGAAGAAGCTCTAAAGGTTTAAAAGTTGATACCACATTCTTTGACTTATGAGGAGTCCTGATTTGTTTGCCTAATTGACAAGCCGAACAGGTTTCCTTCTTGACATACTTCAATTTGGGCAATCCTCTAACTAGCTTCTTTGCAGACAGCTTGCTGAGTAAGTCCATGTGAGCATGTCCAAGCCTTTTATGCCAAATATCTGGATTTGTATCAACTGCAGCTAAATAGCAAGATGAATCCTGCATCTCAAAGTCCAAAATATAGATATTTCTTTCCCTTCTAGCAACTAGGGGGACTTTGTTAGTACCAACATTAATAGTACATTTCTCTTTATCAAAATTAACAGTATGTCCATCATCATATAACTGACTTATACTAAGCAAATTATATTTAAGACCTTGAGCATATTGTACTTTATCAATAGAGATGATACTATTATCAATTGTTCCTTTGCCAAGAATTTGGAGTGTTTTGCTATCACCAATTGTGACACTTCCACCCTTTTTCTTCTTGAGAGTAAGGAACTGTGATTTATCGTCACACATATGTCTTGTACATCCACTATCCAAAATCCATTGATTTGATTTCACCTTGACAACAAGACACACCTACAAAACAAATGGGAAACAACTCAACGTTTTGGTACCCATATTTGTTTTGGTCCAGAATGGTTAGTAGATAGAACATATAAAACATTCAAATCAGATTTCTTGATCCACATTTGGACCACTTTAGGAGCTTGATTTCTGTTTCTTGCAGTTCTGTCAGCTTGCTGCCTCTGAGTTGTCTGTCTGTTCTAGCTTGTTGGATTAACATTCTGTATTGTGTAGTTGTTTGCCAAATGACCTTTATTTCCACATTTGTAGCAGATTCTCCATGGCATATGACATAGTCATAAGGGATACCATGTTTTCCATCATACTTTAAACCAGATGTTCAACAACGTTTGAATGATAAAATCACAAGTCTTTTATAATGAACGAATAATTTAAATTAAACAAACAACAATACAACGGTCTTGACTCTTGACTACCAAGTCTCACGTGTGTTGAAAGACTAATTCAAATCAACCGTTCAAAACCACAACGTTCAGAGAAGAAAAACAGAAGAAAAGAATGAACGTTAACAAAGCAATGTTCTAGTTTTCAGAAAACCCATAAGAAGGAAGTTTGTTTAGATAAGAGAACGTTTAGAAACAAATTATTAAAATATAGGATTTTAAAAGATAAATATATAAAACGTTTAGAAACAATTTTTGAGCCCATATATATGTATACGATCTGTTTTTCTAAGTAAAATCCTCACAGAGATTTAATCCTATTAAAACTCCATGAAACTCGGACTTCCAGAGATTCTGGACTCTGACTGCCAGCTTGCTGCGTTGAAGTAAATCTTGTACTGCCAGCTTGCTGCGTTGAAGTAAATCTTGTACTGCCAGCTAGCTGAGACACCTTGTTTTGCTACAAAATAATATGAATACTAAATCTGCAAAACAATGTTAGTTTAGTACACATATCCAACTTGCTTACTATGTATGATCATCAAAATCATGAGAGTTTCATCTTATTCTTGTAATTTGTATTTGTTTTAATTTGGGAGCTAAAACTCTAGAATTTAAACTTCTATTTGTATTTCATAACAATTAGTATTGTTTTTGGTTTGTAAACTCAACATTTTAATTGAAATTAAAATTTCATGAATTTTTAGGTTAAGACTAAAAAAATAGTACAAATCAATTTTTTGTTTTAGGAGTTTCACAATGTAGATTTGGATAAAGCCGAACCTGATCCGAAATCCGTTGGATCGGATTTGGATTTCGATTTTAAAATTCAATTGGATTTGGATTGAATAAAATGATTTGGATTTGGATTTGGATAGATCAAAAATTCGATCCAATCGGATTCGTGCCATCCATACTTTAACTGTCATGCAATTACTGTTTGTTTGCTATGCTTAATTCTTTTCTTTTTCAATTTATTTTTTGATATTATTTGATTGTTTATAAATCATCAAATATGCATACAAATTTTATAACATCTATAATTTATTCTAATTTAGTTATTTATTTGAAATACTCAGCAAAAAATGTTGTTTGAAATTGAATTATTCTACTTTTTAATATTACATGTAGACAATAAAAACTAGTAATTGTTGTGGGTTCAAAAGAAAAACTAGTGATTTGTTGTTATTATTGTTTTGGTGTTGCTTTTACGGAAAAAAACTAATGATTATTATATAAAAATTTAGTATCCCAATACTTAATCTTACAAATAGTATGTTGTCACTACTTTTGTATTTTCCAAATAAAAGGTGCGCGACTCTTTATTTTTATAAAGTTGAATTACATTACTTCATAACAATAACAATTTAATAATTTATACAATTTTTTTACAAAATCAAAACTTCGCTTCAACTTTTTTTTTTTTTTTTTTTAACATGTGAACTCGCAACCGCTACCCTTCGAGTGCGCTCTGGGTAAATCCATGGGCTCACACAATAGCCTGCAAACCACGTGATACAAGGCAAACCGCACAAGTGCGACAGGCTCTGCCTCAGGATGACATAATCACAAATCCGTCTCCCATGGAAGTCGAACCTGTGACCAACAGATGAGATGACATCTCTTTAACCAATTGAGACAACTCTTGCGGGCCATCGCTTCAACTTTCTACCTAACTTATTAGCTAAAGTCAACAATATCAATAACATCACATTATTTTAAAATATTTAAAATAATATCACGTTGTCATGCTTTCTTTTTATTAAAAGTTTAGAAGATTTATTTTACTAATTTTGCATTCATCACATTTGCAAATTCACCTAAGCCCTGTAAACATTCCATATCTCAATCTATTTGTTTATACCAGCATGTGGCATTTGGTTCATATGTTGGGAAGATCTGTTTTTATAAAAAAGGTCCTTTTATAAAGGATTGGCATTTGCAAATTATTTTGTTTGAAAATAATAATTTAAAATTTGTATAAAAGTTTTAGTTAAAATTTTGAGATATTTAGTTTTGGAATTTTATTTTTAATTATCTATACTAAAAGTATAAATTGACCTATCTATAAACTTTTTAATATTTAAAATTTCAAATTATTTGATATAGATGACAAAATCAATTTAAAATTTAAAATTGATTTATAAAATATATATAAGATATGTAAAATTACTTTTATTTATAAATTAAACACAATAATCTTACATGAATCCAAAAAGACCCAGCTATAGGACCCAAATGCTTACCTCACATACTAAGCTGTAGTTTAAGAGTTACAAACAATGACAAAATCAATTTAAAATTTAAAATTGATTTATAAAATATATATAAGATATGTAAAATTACTTTTATTTATAAATTAAACACAATAATCTTACATGAATCCAAAAAGACCCAGCTATAGGACCCAAATGCTTACCTCACATACTTAGCTGGAGTTTAAGCGTTACAAACTTACAACCGATAAGTGTCAGTTACAAATGTGTAACTGCTATTATGTGAGATATTGTTTTTTCTTTATTTTTTATGCTCACGCAACACATCCTTTGTAAATTTTTAAGTATTGATCTAAAAATCCGTCATTCAATCGATTAATGGTCGATTAAAGATATTCAATCGATTCGATTTTTAAATTCCCGATTAATTCTTACAAATACTTTTTGATCAAAGTATTTATAAGAAATTATTAGAATTAAAATAATATATTAATCAAATATGAATTATTATATAATTTATGATTGTGATAAATACATGACACTTAATAAATAACTAATAAATTAGAATAATATATTAAATGATATTAAAATATTAAAATATCCGAATTTTACTCCAATTAAAATCCGATTTAACGACTAATTCTTGTAAGGTATTCTTATCCATCTTGTTCAATAGTCGATTTCTATAACACGTCTTTTTAAGTCCTTTAACAGTAAAAATTTAATTAATATTTATCTAACAATAGTTACTCCCTTTGTCCCAGTTTTATTGTCCACATTGTTTTTTGCACGCATTTTAAGGTGCAAATTAAACATAGCTCCTTTAATTTTTTTTTCAACTTTTCTTTTTCTGAATAAAAATTCAATATCTAAACTTTTATTCAGAAAAAGAAATTTTTAAAAAGAATATATGGAACTATGTTTAATTTGTACCTTAAAATGCGTGCAAAAAGTAAAGTGGACAATAAAACTGGGACGGAGAAAGTATTATTATAACTTCAATCTATAGCATGAACAAAATCAAACATCAACTTAAAAACCCCAAAATAAAACTTTAAAGAATTAGGTAGAGGCTAAGGTTATTTATTAATACTCCTAGGTCATTTCATTAATTCATCCTAACAACCAACTTCAATAAACTAATTGTTCCATGCTAATATTTGTTAATAGATTGGGGCAGGAATGAGGCATTTACTTCTCCAAGTTAGAGAACAAACAGCATGCGGCAAACTTACAAAGAGGATGAACTATAAGACACACGGTTTGCACGTTTGCGTTTGCTGGCATTGTCAGCTTCCGCCAACTCTATAAATCCCCCTCATCTCATTCTTTACTTACTATCCACAGTTATTTCACATATAGATAGACTTCACATTCAAAACGCAGCATACACATAAATTAAACTTTAACATACTTATAGATATTGATAGCTCCTAGCACATAGATAGCAAAGACAAAAACATCCAAAATCGAGCTGGTTAAAAGTAGACTACTTCCGAAATTTCATTTACTCCTTTGTTAGAAAAAACCTTCCCCTTCCCCGGAATTTGCCAAATAAAACACCTTCCCCTTCCCCTTCACTTTAATACAACCCTTGTTGGTTGATCATGTCCATTCATCTTCTATTTAATTCCTAACTACAATTCGTTTATCAGTCGGTGGTGCCTGTCTTTCCAGGACCGGCATTGCCTTCTGTTGAATTCCGCAATTTCACTACCCATTTCCTCCAAACAATTTCTTATACTATTTGGTATACTCATACAAATAATTTTAGGAGTTTAGAGATGTCGATACCGGAGGATACGGAGCGGGTAATTAAGCAAAGAGATGGATCAGTGCTGGGAAAGAAAACGATTCTTAAGAGTGACCATTTTCCTGGGTGTCATAACAAACGCTTATCTCCTCACATTGATGGTGCCCCCAATTTTCGTCAGGTAGTATTTTCATTATGTACAGAGTACCCTCTCCTCTTTTTATTTGTTTGTGTGTGTGGAAGTAGAAGCAGTTTTTATTTTACGGACTTTTTAATTTTAATATTTTTATGCACATGTTTGCTTCATTTATTAATTTCTATTTAGAATGTGCAGATGAAAATTAACTTAATTATTTTGTTACCTAATTACTGTTGTGGTGCCTCTATCTTCTAAGCCTCTTGCTCAATTTTCGGGGTTATTCATTTTTTAAATGTATAAATATCGATTTATTTCGACATTCACCGTTTAATTTAATTAACTTTCTCCTGTATATGGATATCCAATGCTTGAGAGTTGAGGGGCTGGGTAGGGTGATTACAATCCAAATTTTTTACGGTTTATGGAATTTTATATAAATTTTCGAAAACAAATTCAGGGAATGGAACCCTTCTCAAGATGTTTTGATCACCCATCCTTATCCCAATTTTTCAAAACCAATACGTAATTGATTCAGTAAATTTTTGTATATTTATAATTTACTTTGTAATTTATTTACCGTGTAAAATATTATTAGAAATATATGTGTGTCACTGTTTTTCGTATTAATTTTTAAAACATTATCTGTGGTCATGAGAAATGATTAAATTAGTTTTTATATTTATTTCAAATTTTTATTTTGATTTAAGTACATTTGTAAATATTTTTAATATCTTATCTTATTTAATATTTGTAAATATTAAATATTTGTAAATATTTATATTTTAAGTAAAGGAAAATTGTATATTCTAAATAGTTGTAGCATTAAGTAGTAGCTAAAATTATGAGTGGGTAAAGTTAAAAAAATAACTTAGAAGTTAAAATTTTATTTTTAACTTAGAAGTTTTTTTTGAAAGCAACTTAGAAGTTAAAACCCCTCCGAGAAAGCATTTATTAATGTTAAGTCGCTATATTTTTGATGATCAGTAATATATTTGTGACTTTATTCGTGCCTTTAATAATTTTCTATAGTTGTATAGGTAGTTTTTGTGATGTTAATGTAAAATTTCATGGCACCTTTTAAATCATCTATTTGTTTCATACCAATTTTTCTCTTGCATTAGCCATTTGAAATCAAATTTTATAGGAATGGTTCACTACAACCCACCTTTGGGCTAATATAAATATCTTGGTGTCAAATTCGGATGGTAAACTGACGGAAACTGTCAAACACTGTCATGCTAGAATTCAAACTCAATGGAGACATAAATTTTAAGCTTAAAACTCTGCTCAAGAATTGTTATATGTTTGATCTTGGCTTTAAAGCTTGAATTTATTTTACTTAATATTGAGAAAAACTCAAATGCGATAAGTTGGGCTTGATTATCTTCAATAAACCAGAATGACTCAATAGTTTGCCTATGTTGTCCACTAAGAGGAAATTGTTAGCTAAACTATAAAAGCGAGAAGAGTTGTTATTTCTTAACTTTAACTTGTTATTATAATTTTTTTTATGTGGCACTTCATAATTAATGTGTTATTGCAATTTTTGTCTTATTTTGATAGGTAAATTTTTTAAAGCTTTTGATATATATATATATTTTGAAAAAAACTAGGGCCTACAAAATGGTGGGACTGCCTTGAGTTAAGAGACATCTGATTCTAGCATTACATGTTGCAGTCCTCTATTTATGACTGATTTCCCTTTGCTTTTTTTATTCTTTTTTGTTGTTGTCCTTTATTATTAACAGGCCGAGTCATTGCATGTGTATGGTGTTGCAATTCCAACCACCGATGGAATCCGAAATCTTCTTGACCATATTGGGGCTCATGTGGATGGAAAGCAAACACAAGTTCTCTGGATAAATCTTCGTGAGGAACCGGTATAGTCAATTACTTTATGAAGATAATACCAAGACGTACATGCTAGTCATATTTATAGTGTTTTTTGTATTTCATTATATGCAAGTTCTAATCTTTACTATTGCAAAAGTAAAACATATAAGATAACATATCAGTGCAATAGTTGACAAATTTTCATTTCTGTCGAAGTTTTATGATACTATTCAGTATTCACTATGACAGCACATGCTAATATTCGCTCGTATTATGTTGTGCTAACTTTAACGAAACACAAGTCCTGTGCCCTTGGATTAATATGCTTCCGAAATGGACTCCAGCATAAGATTTGCACATATGGTAAAGTTGACCCTCGTGCTACATGTCTCCCTTTTACATCACTAAGAAAATACGTGACAATATAAAGTCCTGCTCTATCAGTTACCCTTGCGCATTGAATTCCATTCCTAATTCAAGGTACCCAGATCCACAGAGATGTTTTTATTGGATGCCCAATAGATTCCTCCTCTTTCGTATAGCCTATATGCAATGACTTGAAATTTCAGTAACCATCATCCATGCTCTGTATTGTTTTTGTTACTTCACTTGTCTCTTCCCCACTCAAACTCATTACCAAATTATTTTTGTTGTTCATAATTCCAACATGACACAGGCGGTACGTATGTATTCTATAACTAATTTTGACTTAACATTTTTAATGCAAATCTAGTATTTCATCATCAGAATTAAATGCTGATAGGAAATAGCCTTGAACATTTCTTCAAAAGAAAATCAACAGAGAACTACTATATAAAGTAATAATAATCATAATAATAAGAAAATATGGTATATACTATCAATTAGACTACAGACCATATAGTATGTTAAAGATTAATCAATTTGAGTCATTAAGGTACATGTCATTTGTATAGAGAACAGAAATGCTTACGAACTTATTCATTGTTTTTTAAAATCTTGCATCTTCATCTATTTAATTTTACCATTTCTTGGTCCAATGTAAACAACCTGGATCCAAGGCTTACCTTTACTACCCAGAGCGATGATTTTTTTGTAACAACTTCAAAAATTGCAGGCTACTACTTTCTTATTGTATCAGTATTTTGAGAAGCTATCTCTCACGTACTATTTTCTTATTATTGTAGTATTTTGAGAAGCTTTCTCTTCTACATTACATTTATTCTACTTGTGTTTTTCTCTTCTTGACAGGTGGTATACATTAATGGTCGCCCTTTTGTATTACGTGATGTGGAAAGGCCCTTCTCCAATCTAGAATATACGGTGTGTACTTCAATTTGAATTCCTATGTCCTGGTGGTAAATCTGTTATCTAATGCTAATAATTATTGCATGTATCATATGATGATTCTTTGAAAATCTGGATGATTTAGTAGTTTTGTAGCTTAGATTTAGTTTACTTTGTCCTATGTCATCAGTGCTAGTCATTTGATAGGTTTTTCTGTCTAGAACATTATGATTCGAGTATCCTGGATTTGCTTAAGCAAGTATCGGATATCAAATTTTCATTTAGGAAGTATCCCGGCATCCAAATTTTTGCGCATTTGTTTTTCTTAACTAACTTATCAATAATCCGAATGGAGAGGAACGATAATTGTTAAATGCCTAATGTGGTTACATATGGAAATATACGATTTATGACCTAATTATCTCTTTAATATTAGGCATATAATGTTAGGACATATTTCGAGTTATGAAAGACAAACATTTAGGGTATTGTTAGTTATTAAGTGTTGGTTTTAATGTAACATTCTTGCTAGCGGCGCAATCCTTTTATGACCGACTCGATGCTCATGATTTTGGGCATTTTCAGCTAATTCTTCTTCTTTCTCTTAGCTGATGTTTCAGTTTTCATCCATACTGGTCGGAATCATTTAATATAGGCTTAATAACTTGGCATTTCAGTCATCTATTTATGTGCTACTGAACATTGTTGGGGGTGCCATTTCAATATTTATAGAATCTTGTTAATGTAAATGTGAATATTTTACATTAATTCATATTTCATATTTGGTAGGGTATTAACAGGACTAGGCTCGAACAAATGGAGGACCGGCTGAGGGAAGATATCCTGCATGAAGCATCAAGGTGTTTACAAATGATCATTTTTTTTCTTTGTTTCATGGAGTCATCCAAATTTATTAATTACTTCTCTTGACAGTTAAATTTATTTGGTCTTCTTTTTTTCTAATTTAAATGGAATAGATATGGAAATAAGATCCTTGTAACTGATGAGCTACCAGATGGTCAAATGGTAGATCAGTGGGAGCCAGTGACACAAGAATCTGTGAGTACACCGTTGGAGGTATAATCTTACTTTTTAATTCTATAAATAAGGAATTATTATCACAGTTCATACATGACCAATACTAACTCCCCTGATGTAGGTCTATTTGGATCTTCAGAACAGTAGCTACATAGTTGATTATGACCGTGTTCCTATAACAGATGAAAAATCGCCAAAGGAGCAAGACTTTGATATTCTGGTGAGTTCCTTCTTTTATCTCGAAATTATATGCTACTAAATTGAAATTCAAATTTCTCTTGCCCAAACTCTTATTCCATCTATTTATTTGAGAAGTGATATATAGTTTTCAAAGACAATTTGGTAAATTAAAATATTGATGGATGACATTGATACTAACTTAGGGGTACAGCAGTTAATGAGTCGTTTTGTAATTTAATTCAGTGGCTACAATCATTAACTTTGAATAATCACTTAGTAAGAGTGGGCATGATTTTTGGTTCCGAGTGTAATTTGTCATGTCCCTTTATGGCTGATGGAATCCATTTTTTTATTACTTTTAACAATTATGGTTGACATCCTTAGTGGGTGATGTTAGGACTGATTGTGACAAAACAAGCAAAAGTAATCTTTACTATGCTTATCGGTCATAACGTTTGTATTATGAAATAGCATTTATTAGACAAAGAATGTAGAGGTGGAATGAAATTCGAATAGATGTGAAAAATCACGGCACTGAATGTCACCATTCCTTGAGACATTGATATCCTTGCTGTCAAATTAAGCTTGATCACCACCAACTCTCAAGTTGGTGCAATGACTTTATTCATTATCTTAAACTTCAAGCTACTGTAATAAGTTTATCTTTAATCTTTCTCAGCATTAACGTGAGTAATACAATGATACTGATCAAAAATTGAATATATTGAACTCCATCATGAATGCTTTTGGTTCTGTCATAAGCTGGTAATAGTTTTTATGTAAAATTAAATGCATTCATTTTGAGAATTATATGTCCTTCAAATAGAAGGCTGTAGTATCACAAATGATAAAATCCTGGCGAGTTGTAGGTCAAAAGGTACAATAATTTGAGGAAACTAATGTTCATATTATGTACATGCACATTTAAAACTTTTAACTTGTTATTACTGTCATAATGCAATTTTGAGATATATATTTATGAAATGAGTTCCAAATATTTCAAAGACATCTCAGATATGTCACCTAATTCCAACTCTTTCTTTGACTTTCCTGACATTGCGATTCTAGGTCCAGAGAATTTTACAAGCTGATATAGAGACAAAAATAATTTTTAATTGTCAAATGGGGCGTGGCCGAACCACAACTGGGATGGTGATAGCTACGTTGATCTATCTTAATCGGATAGGATCTTCTGGTAGATACTTTCTTTCTTATGCTATTCTGTTCGACTACATGTTCATAATTTATGCGCTTTCTTTGATTCTAATCGTACACACTCCTTGTGGTTGTTTTAGTAGTTACAGTAATAATTATTCTGGAATGTCTCACATAGTCAACTATGACCTAATTCTTTGGATTTTGTGTTTTTGTTTTTTATATCGGAATAGATTTTCTCCCAAACAGTTACATGTTTATAGTAAAAGTATTGCCCTCAGCAGGAGCATATACATGTCTAATGGTCCTAGCCTTAGAATTTAGTCTCCATAGCATTCCGCATCCCATTAGCGGAATATCTACGAAACTTGGTTTCCGTTAACAAAACTGGAATAAGTCGGGCCGAGCATAAAGTATCATCTATACAGGGAAGGAACTATTTCAGGTACTTGTATCTTAAAATTTAGACAACTACATAGCCTTTTTAAAAAAAAAAAGTGAATTGTTATATTTAACTAAACTGTATATAGAAAAGTGAGATCTTTGCTGTAGAGGAAACAATCCAAGAATCAAGCTTTGTCAATTAGTAATCATGAATTCTTGTTAAAAACTTATTATGCTAGCCTTACTTGGCTAAAGATAATCTTCTAAAATGATCTGAAAATCAACCCCGTGATAGATTGTAATAACTAACAAATATCCCATATCGCCACTCCCTTAATTAAAATATTTGCTGCCTTTTAAGCACTAAGATCGCTGGTGTCCGACTTTGCAAAGTAATCTTTGTATTTAACAGTTGAATCATGTCTATTATGTTATGTACTGATAGTATGTATTCACCACCCTGCGTGCTATAAGATCTACAACTCCGACTAAAAATTAGCTGCTCTTTAAAACCCTGGAAATTTCAATTTTTTTAGGTATTTGGAGGACAAGTTCACTCGGAACAATTTCTGACTCTGCCTCTAGTGTTGCTGACAAGATGCCGAACTTAGAGGAGGTTGTGTCTAGAGGTGAATATACAGTAATCAGAAGTTTGATACGGGTTTTGGAGGTACTTTGAACGACTTCACCTTTAATTCTTAGTCCTGAATACATGAATCAATTTAAATATCTTTATATCTTGGTTTGTGGTTTCAGGGTGGTGTTGAAGGAAAGAGGCTAGTTGACAAAGTCATTGACAAATGCTCCTCTATGCAGGTATTTGTTTATTCATTTCCTTATCTACCCAGATATACTAGAGGTCTATGCGGTTCTCATGAAAATTGCCTTGCATTATTCTGTTGGAGCTTAATTTTTAAGAAAGGTGGCCATGCCAATATTTCTTCCCAGTTGTCACTCTTGAGCTTTTTGTTTTAGAAGAGAGATTTTATTTACTGATGCTTATTGAGATCTGCAGTTTCATATATCGTATTATTATATATTCAAACTGAAAAATAAATGATAATATCATCACCATTAAAAATTATTGTCTGAAATTGCCATACAGAACTTGCGTGAAGCTATTTCTACATACCGCAACAGTGTTTTGCGTCAATCTGATGAGATGAAGAGGGCGGCGCTGCTGTCCTTTTTTGTGGAGTACTTGGAAAGATATTATTACCTTATATGCTTTTCTGTGTATCTCTATACAGAGAGAGTAGCACTTGACTCTGGATCCTCTAGTCACTGCAGTTTTTACGAATGGATGAAATCGAGGCCAGAACTATATACCATTATACAAAGGTAAGCAACAAGTCTAGATATTTGATCAGACATGTTATAACAATATCCCATCCTGAACTGAGGTGACTTGAAAATGTAGCACCATATACGCACATATATATGTCAACATACTGTTGTTTCAGTATTTAATTGAAAAAACGTATCGTACGTAACTAAAACTAAAAATTTAAAGCTTTAATGACATATACTTGTCACAAAAGTTGGAACAGTCACCCTTCTGATGTTCCATTTTAGGTTACTCTTTGTAAATGCTTAACATCATGTTCTTAATATACTGCTACTGGCCAAGTATAATACATATACCCTTTTGCTTTGTAATTATTTTGATAAGATAAATCAATGTTTTTCTCTCCCTTTCTATCAATCTGTTCTATAGTACTTGAATATATTACTTTCTTGCATTCTATTCTTGTAGTCAACTGTATTTATTTTTATCATATATTAATACTCCTTATTTATGTTCATCATGTTATATGTTTTTGTTTTTCTTCTTGTTTCTTATATGTAGTTATCACAAGATTCACAACACAATACTTTTGCTACTACCAGTTTTGTCTTTTATACGGGGTACATATAAAATGGGAAATGCTTTCAAAGATTGTTGATGTTTATACTATATCATGAATTTAATATTCTTCTTGCTCTATTCTGTTGAAAGAGCCCCTTGGAACTGGAGCTTCCTAGTCTGTATATCACTTTGTTACCCAGACTCTTCACTTTTGCCATTATACCCATACCGGACATCACACAACATGGGTGTGGGATCTGGGTTGGATCCTTCATGTTAATACTGAATACTTTACCCTCTTGTAGTTGAGTCTAAGGTGTGAGGCCTCCAGACAATTTGTTTTTTAATTATCCTTTTGATTTTACTTTGATAATATATCATCAAGTCCATATGATTTATTGGCAGTAGAATATATTATATAGGAAGTACAAGAAATTAAGAATATATAATTGTTTGTTACTGTGGCTTGCCGAGTCCGTGGATCCATGTCCAATTCTGGATCCTTATCGCAAAATTCTTATATTCTCAATTGTTCAAAGCTTCATCATAGCATTATTAAAAATGTAAGACCAAGTGGTTGGTCGATTTTGGAATGTTGTGACGTCTACTTCAAAGAACACAAAGGAGCCATGCTGTCTCCCCTAAACTAACAAAAACCATATATCCATTGGAGCATACGGAGATTGCACCTTTTTGTTGTTGTTTTACAAGCCTTGTTAATGAGCCTGGTCAATGAAATTTTTTACTATTATGTTACTTATTTTGCAACAACATCATGTGTGCCGAAACATTTTGCTGACATTAATCAGGACATTATCATCCGTAAGAGTAAACTAAAAGCATTTGCTCCATTTAGATACCAGGATAACCTATAATTTTAACGCATCCATACATGACCTTGTGCAGGATCCACATTCAATAACATTTTTGTTTACCAGAAATAATGCGCCTGCAGTTGACGTTCTCTACATTTTTGTGTAAGCATGTACTAATAACATCTTATCACTTATCGTTTCCTATATGGCAGATTGCTAAGGAGAGACCCTATGGGTGCACTTGGTTATGCAAGAACAAAACCATCTCTTTTGAAAATTCCAGAATCTGCTAAAATCCATCCTTCTGATATGGAAACTATTGCATGCTTAAGGAAAGGGGAGGTTCTTGGTAGTCAGACAGTCCTTAAAAGTGATCATTGTCCAGGTTGTCAATGTCCTTCTTTACCAGAAAGAGTAGAGGGTGCCCCTAACTTCAGAGAAATTCCGGGTTTTCCAGTTTATGGTGTTGCAAATCCAACTGTTGATGGAATTCTATCTGTTATCCGTAGAATAGGTAGCTCTAAAGGTGGCCGCCCAGTTTTCTGGCATAATATGAGGGAAGAACCTGTGATCTACATTAATGGGAAACCATTTGTTCTCCGTGAGGTTGAAAGACCATACAAAAACATGCTTGAGTACCGGGTATGCATTTCATATTTTACGAAACTTTAACTTGTGAAACTTTGAGTACATATAAATGATGCTTGAACACCTGTTATAATATTTCAGTTTGGAATGGTGGAACTAGCATTTATGTTAGCAGTAAGTATGTAAATTTAGATTTTCCTTTAGTTATTGTATAATATATTTATCAGAAATACTTGTACCAAAATTTCAATTACAAAAGAAGCGTTTCTTTAGTTTTTTTAATTACATTTTAGTTGTTGAAAACATATCACACAGTCTTGCAGTTCACATTTTTCTATTCATTCAGCTTTCTTAAATGCTCATATGCCATATTGGGTTCTTTGTTTATTAATGTTTGTTTTTCTTCTACTTGTTTATACACAATTAGCTGATATATCTACTTATAGGGAATTGATCGTCATAGAGTGGAAGGAATGGAAGCTCGCTTAAAGGATGATATTCTGCGAGAAGCTGAACGATATCATGGTGCTATAATGGTCATACATGAAAATGATGACGGGCAAATATTTGATGGATGGGAACATGTGAGCCCTGAAGTAGTTAAGACCCCACTTGAGGTCTTCAGAGGCTTGCAAGCTGATGGTTTTCCAGTCAAGTATGCTAGAGTGCCTATCACTGATGGTAAAGCTCCAAGGAGTTCTGATTTTGACACACTGGCTATCAATATAGCATCTGCTTGCAAAAACACAGCTTTAGTCTTTAATTGTCAGGTGAAACTTTAACTCGGCTACATACTTGCACTAAATTTGGACTATCAAATTAGGCTTAAATATCAATCAACATATTACATAACAAGTCCATGTGATGAATGCTACATTTCATGTTATACCACTGATGCTAGTTAAGTATCTACAGATGGGTCGCGGAAGGACAACAACTGGTACTGTTATTGCTTGCCTTCTGAAGCTTCGTATAGATTATGGGAGACCTATCAAAATGCTGCCCGATGATTTTTCCCACAAAGAGGCAGACAGTGATTTATCAAGTGGTGAAGAAGCTGATGACCATTGTCACGAGTCTCTCTCTACTCCTGTAAAAGGACGAACTGAAAAAGAAGCAAGTCATACTTTTGGAATTAATGACATCTTATTATTGTGGAAGTTAACAACTTTGTTCGAAAACGGAGTGAATTGCCGGGAGGCCTTGGATGCTATTATTGATAGATGTTCGGCTCTGCAGAACATACGTCAAGCAGTTCTGCAATACAGAAAGATATTCAATCAACAGCAGGATGAGCCAAGGGAAAGGAGAGTAGCCTTGAACCGTGGTGCAGAGTACCTTGAGCGTTACTTTCGACTGATTGCCTTTGCTGCATATCTTGGCAGTGAAGCATTTGACGGGTTTTGTGAAAAAGGAGTGTCCAAAATTTCATTTAAGAACTGGTTTCATCGGAGACCTGAAATTCAAGCAATGAAATGGTCAATTAGATTGCAACCTGGGCGATTTTTTACAGTCCCCGTACGTCTCTCTTTTTATTTTACTTTCAGCTACCAGCTTTTTGAGGTTTAGAGTCAGTCAATATACTTAAATTTCTTCTTTACTGGATAAGTAATTTGTTCCAATTTCAGGAAAAGCTAAGAACACCCCATGAATTTCAGCATGGTGATGCAGTTATGGAGGCCATTGTAAAGGATCGTTGTGGTTCTGTTTTGGGCAAAGGGTCTATACTCAAGATGTACTTCTTTCCTGGTCAAAGAACTTCGAGCAATATACAAATTCGTGGTGCCCCTCATGTCTTCAAGGTAAGCAAACATGTTACATATTGCCAAAAGAGACCATCCAATTTCTTATTCACTATTTGCTTATGCCAGTGAAACCACAGACTATGCATGCGTTTGCAAGTATTAGAAGTCCCTTTGGTGATAAGTTAATTTTTGTTACTCATCTAGTTTTGAGAGATAGAAAGCGGTCCATTAATTATTCTGTCATAAACAGATACTTATGTTAATAGCTAGTTACAGCATATGAGATGAAAATTAAGAGACAAGCTTTCTACTTTCTTTTACCTAAGTCTCAACTCTTAAGTATTGGTTTAGTTAATGTGATACCTCAATCCCTTAAAATGTACTGCTTTAGTTACTCTGTACAACGCTCACGTGTATAGCACCGGTGGCTTGTAGTTTCACGGCTAGCCCTCAAGTAGTTTATCTGAGATTGAGGGTCCGGGCCTCGACCGAAGCATTGTGTGCATGAGTTTATAAATTCCCGCATTTGACCATATCAAATATAATTAAACAAAATAATTTGTCAAGTCTAGAGAGGACTAAATAAAACTTGCTTATAAATGCGAACATATTAGAGTCATATTTCTCTTATTATAGTTTGCAAGATATACTTAGTAATTGGTTTTGTGCCATCAGATAAACAAACAAATATTACGTTTTATAATGAAGTGAATCAGTTCTCAATATGCATAAATACATAAATAGCATGATATTTGATATCTTGACCTATACATGAATGTGTAAAATCTTTCCATATCTTTCAGGTAGATGGATATCCATTGTATAGCATGGCAACTCCAACAATTGGTGGTGCAAAGGAGACTTTGTCTTACTTGGGTGCCAAGCCCACTGTGGAAGGAAGTATTGTAGAGAGAGTAATTATAACTGACTTGAGAGAAGAAGCTGTTGTTTACATCAATGGCACGCCTTTTGTCCTCAGAGAACTCAATAAACCGGTTGATACTTTAAAGCATGTGGGAATCACCGGTCCAGCGGTCTGTCATCATTATATCCTAGTATCCCTTTTAATCACTCCTTCAAGTTGGACCAATAGTTTAATTTTATTTATTTTTCATTCAAACTGTAGGTGGAGCATATGGAGGCCAGACTGAAAGAGGACATAATATCGGAGGTCAGACAGTCTGGCGGGCATATGCTTTTACACCGGGAAGAATTTAATCCGGCACTAAATCAAGTTAGCATCATAGGATATTGGGAGAATATCTTTGTTGATGATGTGAAGACACCTAGCGAGGTGTATGCTTCTCTAGAAAAGGATGGGTTTAACATAACTTATAGAAGAATCCCATTAACAAGAGAAAGAGAAGCTCTAACATCTGATGTTGACGCAGTGCAGTACTGCATGGATCAGTAAGTTTATCATTAATATTGCATATGGTAGCAAACTCTTATTAATTTATCTGCAAACTCTCTACGAGATGGGTAGCTCAAATCTCATGGAACACATGATCATTATAACAACGTGCATGGTTATTTTTTCTGTTTTAGATTTTAGATGCATCTGATAATTAGTTCATAATGACTTCTGGATGGATGTAAAGATCTAATGCTTGAAATACGAATGTTGCCAAATTTTCTTAATAATTTTCTATTAGTTCAGAAGCTGAAGTCTAAAGTGAAGTTGGACTTGTTTTTTAGGTTGATAATGGAAGTTATGATTACTTTCAATTTGCCTTTGTGTTGGATACTTAAGCTACAAACGACCTCAGACATTGTGCACCACATAATTGTTTTAATTTACTTCTGGGAAGGACATGTGAATAATTGATGATATATAGAACGATAGAAGTATATTACATTTCCCGTATCACAATCTGTCTTAAAGAGTGAATCATTTTAAAATCTCAATTTTAAAACTACCCATTTTTGCAGTTCTGCAGGATCATACCTTTTTGTGTCACACACGGGCTTTGGTGGGGTTGCCTATGCAATGGCCATAATATGCATAAGGCTAGAAGCAGAAGGCAAGTTAGCATCGAATATCCCCAGATCACCTGTGGGACCTTCACATCTTTCAACAGAGGATGCCCACAGAATTGGCGATTATCGTGACATATTAAGTGTTATTAGAGTTCTGATTCGTGGTCCTGAAAGCAAAGGAGAAGTCGATTCTGTTATTGATAGGTATGTAATTTAATCTGGATGAGTGGAAAATTTGTTGAATTGACCTAACCTTTCTTAACAATCCCGCAAATAAAAGACGCCTTAAAAATATTTTGTTTACAAATAAGTGATTAATGTGATTCGGGGATACTAATTACTAGATATTTCCTTTGTAACCTATTGTCTGTTTAAGTGTGTCCACAGATTGTGATTAAATGCTTCCGGAAATGTTGTGTAGAGTATCTTGATGCTAAGTTAGTAATAAAAGAACTTGCTAACTATGCTGAAACCTGACCTCTTTTTATTTTTGCTTCAATTTTTTTAGATGTGTTCTCTGAATTTGTTCCGCTGTATAGGTGTGCAGGTGCTGGGCATTTGCGTGATGATATTCTTCATTATAGTCTGATTTTTTTCCTCTGTATAGGTGTGCAGGTGCTGGGCATTTGCGTGATGATATTCTTCATTATAGTAAAGAACTTGAAAAGTTACCAGTCGGTGATGATGAACACCAAGCTTACCTAATGGATGTGGGTGTTAAAGCTTTAAGGTTAGATTTGTTTTCCGTTTTTGCAATTTATGTCTAACAAATTTATTGAGTTAATGATGAACATTATTTTTATTTGGTTATGATACAATTATATGTCAATTACATACGCTTTATGTCTGCATTGTATTTTCTGACTAAATAAAAGTGAAGTTGTGAGATTGCAAAAGTTTATACCATTATAAAGAGCAAGATTCACTTCCTAGTCTTGGAGATATTTCAATTGTTCAGAAAGACGTTCATGCCAATTATACGCAAGATTCTAAATTGACTGTTTTTGCATGCACTTGGAAAGAATTGAATATCTGCCTATTTTTTCATTGTAAGCGGCAGCAAGATACTAATCAATCATAACTTTTTTGTTCTATAACCTCGTTTTTCCAGGCGCTACTTTTACCTCATTACATACAGATCCTACCTTTACTGCACTTCAGCTGACGAGACAAGTTTCACCGCCTGGATGGATGCAAGGCCCGAGCTTGGCCATCTTTGTAGTAACCTTAAACTTGTGTAGAGGTGTGGCTGTGAGTATGATATGTACAGCTTCATAGGATTTACTTCCCTTTGCATGAGCAAAGCAAAGCGAAAGCTTACCTTAGTAGGTAAATGTTAATCTAGCTAGTGTACAAATAGCAAAGGTTGCCCTCTTCCATAGAGACTAAAGTTTTGTGTTGACTGTGTTGTAAGTTGTAATTATATGTGTGTGTGTATATAATATACACATGAACATGCTGCTTGAAAGATGAAAAATGCCTAGTGAATGAAATTAGTGTGATCAATATAATTATAGATAATTTCTCCTCTATGTAGGGGTTATTGACTTGCTGTATCAGCGTATTAGGTGTATTAGGGATTAAGAAATTTCAAACCTGTCACAAAGGATTATTCTAACCTTTTTGATTCTAGAAAGCACATGGTAAGAAAAGTCTCTGATCTTTTCTACGCAATAAAAACTGGTCAGTACAAAAATCCTTAGCACAGATCATATGTGATATTAATTTAACGATATTTTATTATAAATTAATCTCTCATTTCAGCATTTTTCCCTTGCAAAACTACTTGCAGTTGATGATAGTATAATATTATTTCTTTTAATTTATCAAAATTAAGTGTGTACCTCTGAATCCAAAAAAAAGGGAATACTAAGTATGTAGTAACTAACATAGTAAAACATGTGCAAGGTAGCATGGAAGCTCTTTAGAAGCTTTTTGTTCTTTTTTGTTTTTGTTGTGAAGTTTCAAGATTATTTGTTTGAAACAGTTACCTTATTACTTGGTGCTGGATCGGTTACAGGGTTTTTGTATTTTGTGATGTTTTCAAGATTATTTGTTTTAAAAACAATAGGCTTAAAAAATAATTTTGGACAACTGTTATTGGTTTTGAAGTATTTAAGTCAGTTTCATATTCTTTTCGGTATGTAGTCCATAATTATTCATAATTTATTAAATCAAAATATTAGAAGAAACTATGTTTAAAAAATTGATCGTTTTTATCATAATTAATTTTTATTTCAGAGAAAGAAACACATATTAATTTAGTAAATGAGGTGAAACAAAAGCAAATCCATTATTACTGGACCTGAACTACTACCGAACAGAGCAGTGAGCACAGTACCCGTATTATGTGACATTACAAACATAGATAAAATTGATTTCAAGCACAATTCGTCGTGGATTTTTTCATCAACTTGTGCTGCAATTTTTCAATGTATCTCAAAAACCACCATGGCTTTCCAAGTCTAAACGTAAGATACCCCATGCACAATCCGCATATCAATCCAGTTCCATATCCCAACAGAATCACTTCCCACTCCACTTCATCACTTGCTTCATCTTCATTCACATTCCCAACTTCTTGTACACATTTCTTTGCAAGTGGAGCTCCACACAAGCCATAATTATCTATGTATGAATCATTTCCATCTTCTTGTGGCGGCGGTGACACTTCTTCTACACATTGCTTTGAAAGTGGATATCCACACAAGCCATAATTATCTATGTATGAATCATTATCTAAAGTGTTGAATTTTGATCCATGAGGAATTCTACCAGTAAGAGAGTTTTTTGAGAGGTTTAAAAATGCGAGAGTGTAAATACTAGTTAATTGTTGGGGAATTGCACCAGTCAATTGATTTGAAGACAAATCTACAGCCTGAAGCACTGACAGATTCCCCAGAAGTGATGGGATAGGTCCTGCAAGACTATTGTGAGATAGATTTAGCGCACGAAGTAATCTGAGCTCTCCAATTTCATTTGGGATTTCACCATGAAATTTGTTGCACGACAGATCAATTAATGAAAAAAAAAGGGGATAATAAAAATTGTATGTTTTCATTTTCCTTTCTTTTGCCTTTTTCAATCCAGTTGACGCATACGCTTCATAATAGGAGGGGATTTCATGTTCATGGACTGAAACTGTATCACCATCTTGAAAATAAATAGCCAAGTTAAGATTCCCCAAAGTCTTGAAATAATTAAGTGGCAAATAGCCAGAGAATCTATTGTTGGAGAGATCCACGACTTGTAACTTGGGAAAGGGATATGCTGTGCCTCCACTTATTGTACCTAGAAATCTATTACCTCGCAAGATAAGGACTTCTAGCGCAGGGAGTTGCATTAACCACAACGGAAATAAACCACTTATTCTGTTATTGCCAATATCAAGAATTTTTAGCTGCTCACAGTTTGCCAAAGCTTGGGGCAGTGGTCCGTCAAAGTAATTGCCAGACAATTTCAAAGTTGTCAGGCCACACCTCTTTGGGAAGGTTGTTGGTACTGTTCCTTGAAATTGATTATCGGAAAAATTTCCCAAACATTGTGGAAGTGCACCAAAGAATCTATTATTCGACAGATCAAGGGTCTCAAGGGATGTGGCTTTGCAAATTGCTGTGGGAATTTTACCTGTAAGAAACATGTCAGCTTTGATAAATTTTTAATATTCATTTTAATGCATTTAAGGGACTTTAATTTGCACAAAAATAAAAAATGTACATATGTTGAAAAGTAGACCTGTAAAATGGTTTCCGCCTAAATTAATGTAATCGAGATTAGACGAAACATTGAATTTTTCTGGAATATTTCCAGATAAATTGTTGTTTGAGAAATCAAGGGAAGCCAAGGACATACAGAATTTCCAGAAGTCACTAGGAATATGGCCAGAAAACCTGTTATCATTAAGGCCAAGTACCATTAGACTACTGAGATTAGAAATGGTGTTTGGAATCAGTCCAGTCAACTGATTAGAATCGAGCAGAATTGTTTTCAGTGTCTTCATCTTTCCAATACTTGAAGGAATATTGCCGGTAAGATTATTGGAATATAGATGTAATTCGTTGAGATTAGTCAAGTGCCCTACCTCTGGAGGAATATTGCCCGAAAAGAAATTGCCATTGAGGCCGAGAACCATTAAACTACTAAGATTAGAAATAGTTCTAGGAAGAGGTCCAGTCAATCTATTAGAATCTAGACGAAGTACTTTCAGTAGTTTCAAGTTTCCCATGTCAGATGGAATACTACCACAAAGATTATTAGAGTAAAGATATAATTCATTAAGGTTTGTCAAGAGTCCCAACTCAGAAGGAATACTGGATTTCAAATGATTATAACCGAGGTCGAGGTGTTGAAGTCCCCTGAGTAGACCTAAAGAAGATGGAATAGTTCCTTCAAATGAATTTATGGGCAAACGAAGTTCTTTAAGACCATGAAGCATACTTATCTCATCGGGAATAGGACCTGAAAAGTTATTAATTGATAGGGAAAGAACTCTTAATTTGGAAAGCTTAAATATCCCCGCTGGAAATGGCCCTTCGAAATGGTTGTGATCAAGATTGAGAGATTCAAGATTTTGCAAATTGAGAAGCATCGATTCATGCACTAGATCACCTGTTAAATTGTTATACGAAAGATCAAGGTTAGTCAGGTTATGACAACTTGATATAAATTTTGGGAATTTTGATGCAAGATTATTTAACGTAAGGTAGAGGTTGGTCAAAGAAGGCATGGGGGAAAAACTGGACCAGTTTGAAGCTACCAAGTTATTAGCTGTCAGGTCTAAGGTGCGCAACCCTTGAAGATGGCTAACCTGATATGGAATGGAACCATTCAGATTATTGGAGCTAAAATCGATGTATTGAATCTCAGTTAAATTTTCAATATCTGGTGGTATTGGACCGGTGAACTTGTTATCTGCAATGGTGAAACGATTTAGATTCGGAAATGAAGTGAAACCGAAGTTGTCCAGCGTTCCTGAGAGTTTTTTCCCTGAAAGGTTAATTTCAGAGACAGAACCTGCAGAATTACAAACAATGCCAGTCCAGTTACAAAGACTAGTGAGATTGGTTAGTGACCAAGAATCCAGAAAAGAAGACGGGGCTAGACTTTTCTTCCATTTCAGTAGGCCTTCTCCCTGTCTTCTTGTAGACAGAGTTGAGAGGCTCGACGAAAATAATGACAGAAAAGAAATAAGAAGAAGAAGGTGATATGGCTTTTTGAAGGGTACCATGTTCTTTTTTCTGTTTGGTGCATCCAATACTACGTTTGCCACTTCTATATCTAGTGCTCGTGAAGGAGATTATGTGGGTGTTATCTTAGTGGCTGTTTGGCCAAGCTTATAAGCTGGCTTATTGGACTTTAAGTCCAGTCCAGCTTATTTATAAGTGTTTGTCAATCAACTTATTTTAATGACTTATGATCCTATAAGTTCATAAGTTGAAAGTTAGAAAGTTCCAACTTTTTTCGAGCTTATTAACTTATTTGTACTATTCCTAAATCCATTCGTTTATAATTTGTTTTTTCCCGTCAATCGACGATATCTTTTTCAAATCTAACTTCACCATATTTTTCTCCATCTCTCAACGATCATTTTGCATACCATATGTGCTATATTTCGACACGATTTAGAAAAATTATATTAAAAATATGTGTTCTACAATAAACTTATAATTTCCGATTTACCAAACACTTTACTAACTTATAATTTCTGATTTACTTATCACTTATAATCAACTTATTAACTTAAAGCAATAAGTTACTTTTTTTAAGCTACCCCAAACGGCCCCTTAGTAAGAATAGTTTATGACTTATAAGCATAAATGCCATATAAGTGATAAGTAGAGCAGAACTTATAAGTCATTAAAGTGTTTGGTAAATCAGAAATTATAAATCAGTAGAGTGTTTGGTAAATCAGAACTTATAAGTTAATTTTTTTTTTTATTATTATTTTCAAAAAAAATTGTTTTTAATATATATCAATGGATGTCAATAGATAGATCTCGATGAGTAGAGTAATTTGATATATACATATCAATTTTCTAATGAACGGATTCAAAAATATATGATTTTGAAGATTTGAAGGATATTATATATTGGATGTATCGAGAAATAAGTTATAAGAATAAGTTGAAGGATTTTCTAACATTCAACTTATCAACATATAAGTTATAAGTTTAACCAAAACTTAAATAGGCAAACACCCCTCATAAGTTCTTACGGTCTTATAAGCCATAAGTTGCTTGAAAAATGAAACCCCAAACAGGGCCTATATATTCTTACCTGACTGATTCATTGGGAACGTCAATGTATCTTCATGTATGACATGTGTAAAATAATAATTTCCTGGAAATGCTATTTCAAAAATCCGTTTTTTTTTAATATTTATTAAAAATACTACTTTTTGGGTGCGTGTATTAATGTAGTGGTTTGAGCTCTCGGCTTCTTTAAGAGAGGTTAAGAGTTCAAATTTGGGGTGTGCGTGTGTTGTAACTATAAAAAAAAAATAATACATTTTCTAAATTTTTTTTTGCGATTTTACTATCTTCTCAAAATATTTATAAAAATACTTTTTTCACAAAAAATAATTTGTAAAAATACCAACTTATTTGCAAAAATAAGGCCTGCAACTAGATGCATTCAACGTTGCGTCTAGTTACATATATGGATGCGCAACAGTTTGCATACGTGATTGCAAACAGTTGCATTTGGTTTATTTTATTGCAGACCGTATTTTTGAAAATAAGATGAAATTTTTGCAAATTATTTTTTTAAAAAAATATTTTTGCAAAAAAATTTATGGACTTGAATATTTATGAAAAAAACATTTTTTATATATATTTGACAACTATTTATATTTGAATAGGTATACTTTTGCGTGAATATGTTACAAATAACATTTTTCTAATCTTATTAAATATGTTATACTAACTCATTAGTTATAAGTTATTAAATAATATATAGGCCGGGTTCAGGAGACAATATTATTACTCCCACCGTCCCGAATTATATGAACCGGTTTGACTTTCACAAAGATTAAGAAAAATAGTCAAAAAAAAGTAAAGTTAGTTGAAAAGTGGGTAAAGTGGTGTGACCTATCAATATTTAATAATATATTTGGGATAGTGCATGGAGGAAAGTAGTGGGTGTAATAGTTTTTATTTAATATAAAAAAGTGTATAAAATGGAGAAGTAGTGGGTATAATAGTGAAAAGTAGTGTTCAAAAATAGTAAATATAGTAGGTTCATTCTTGTTGAAACGTCCCAAAATAGAATAAGGGTCATATAAAATGAGACTGAGAGAGTATATCTTTATGTTGCTTCCAAAAAGTCAATTATGAATAGGAAATTTTTGTAAATACTAAAAATATTATGAAAAAAATTTAAGAATCTGTTTTTAAATCTCATAAATTTCATGAATCTATTTTTGAATCTCAGTTAAAAAGTTTGAAAAATATGCATAAATATTTTTTAATACTTAATTAATGATTCAAATTGTTGTGGAATAAAAACTAGGTTATCAAATTGCGGCTAGGGTTCGTGTGCAATTAATGCGAGGGTTGGTGAGTTTCGAGCTTTAATGGCTGTGCTTGTGCTTTGTGACTTAATTCGGGTCCTCACAAGATGCCTACGTATCTCAGAGTTGAGAATCAAGCCAAAACGTAGTTCTGAGAATGAGGGTCAAGTCCTTTATATAGGCGTTGGAAGCCTAAGATTTAGAGTAAGTTTAAGAGACTTGGTGGGCAAGCCACCTCCTTGGAGAAGGTTCTGGACTCCTAACTTGTAGAAGTCTATTTCCATGTATGATTAGGTGCCTTAGAGGCTACTTCTTGTAGGAGTAATCTCCTTATTTAACTCTTAAGCTGCTAATTGCCCTTAATATTATTTATGAGATTAATAATTAATTATGGTTGTGGCCTCATTAATGGGCTTCGTATTTGGACCAAACTCGGTTTAATTAATGCATCATTAATTGTGTCTTTAGGGCTTATTTTTAACCCATATCATTTGCCCTCCAACTTCTAGGAAAACTGATCAGGTGTTCATTGAAGTTATAACTACCTTTTTCAAGATTCGGGGTTTATCTTTGTACACTAGTGTTTCACGAATACCGTCTTAATTTAAAGCGTAGAGCGACCGACGCATTGACGACTACGCATTTACGACGACGTTTACCTATTTTTCGGGCAAATTAAACTTTAATGGCGTTTAAACGGTGTTAAATGGCACTAAGTAGCCTTAAACGACGTTTAAACGGTTAAACGACGTTGAACGGAACTAAAAGATGCTAAATGGTGCTAAACGATGTTAAACGGCGATAGTCAGCCTTAAACGACGTTTAAACAGTGTTAAACGGCATTGAACGGCACTAAACTACACTAAACAGAGCTAAACGGTGCTAAACGATGCTAAACGGCGCTAATCAGCCTTAAATAACATTTAAACGGTGTTAAACGGCGTTGAACGACACTAAACGATGCTAAACGGCGCTAATCAGCCTTAAACGACATTTAAACGGTGTTAAACGGCGTTGAACGACACTAAACGGCGCTAAATGATGCTAAACAGTGCTGATCACCATTAAACGACCTTTAAACGGTGTTAAACGGCGTTGAACGGCACTAAACGACGCTAAACGACACTAAACAACGATAAACGGCGTTAATCGGCTCCAGCTTCGGCTGCCGTTTTTCTAAAACGACAAAGTTTTTCTTAAACGAAAACCAGCTACTGACCAAAACCACTTAGATGAAGGTCTTCCCCGGGCAAGGAGGCGACCACTCGGCTGGCAACCAGTCGGCTGAAGGCCCCTCGGGCAGCCACTCGGCTGGCCTTGGGTCGGCTGGTGGCTCCCTCGGGCGGCCACTTGGCTGGCCTTGGGTCGGTTGAAGGCTTCCCCGAGCGGCCACTCGGCTGGCCTTGGGTTGGCTGAGTGCTTCCCTAGGCGGCCTCTCGGCTAGCCTTGGCTTGGCTGAGGGCTCCTTGGGCGGCCTCTCGGCTGGACTTGGGTCGGTTGAGGGCTTCCCCGGGCGGCCACTCGGCTGGCATTGGGTCGGTTGAGGGCTTTCCTGGGTGGCCTCTCGGCTGGCCTTGGCTTGGCTGAGGGCTCCTTTGGGGTCCTCTCGGCTGGAGCTTGCTCAACTAACAAATTCCTTTGGGATGTTTGAATCTCACTCATCAATATTCGAACATTAGATGTCTACATTTGAAAGTTGATAATCTAACATTCTTGACTTGGTTTAAGGCACGACTAATCTTTTAATTAGCATCCTTAATCCCTTTCAAGACAAAACTCGTTATTTTGCTTTCCTTAAGCGTAATTAGATTCTAAAGTTCAGCTAGCTGCATTGGTGCAGTTTTATGCCGCATATTCATTTATATCCCTCATTTCTTTTCCAGAATTATACGAGTTTAAACGATTCTTTCCATCTCTAACAGATAGTTTTCGCCCTTTTTGTGTTTATAATCGATACATGACCTGTAAACGCGAACCAGCCTATGTTTCAACCTGGTGTAGCAGGTCATGCTTCTTCTATAAAAAAATGGAAAGAGTCTTCATTTCATTTCCCTTCTTGACTTCTCAAATTCTCTTTCAAGTTCATAATCTTTCAAGCTCTCAAGTTTTCAAGCTCAAGTTCAAGTCTTCAAGCCCAAGTTCAAGTTATCAAGATGTCGGACAACATCCATGCACCTGCCCCCCCCAGTTTCCATAGTCGAAGCAATGGCCAAGAAGAGCAAGGCTAGGTCTCTCAAAGGTATGAATAGACTGAGGTCACCTTCATATATTGATCGTCGCTTTGATTCTTTATTAAACTTGCTAAGTACCATGAGGGATGCATTCCCCAACAGCTCAGAGTTAGATTCATATCATAGCCCATGTAAGTTAAGAAAGTCTCAAGTTGAGGAGATCAAGAATAAATACTATTTTCTAAACGTAATCAAAGTTTGCCCTCTGGGCTTACCCGATAGAACTTGTAACTAGCATCCTGAGAGACTTTACGTCTACAAAGGTGCTCTCGAAGCGGGGTTGAGGTTTCCCGTAGACCCATTTATCATCAGGCTATTAGCTGAACTCCAGGTTCACCCTTGCCAGTTGTACCTATTGGGACAATCAGATCGTGGACCTGCGATTTATGATACAATAAATTAACGAGTACGAACAGAAAATTAACCTTAATCGCTACGGCGTAAGCGATTCAAGTCCATGTCTTCTGCTGTATTCCTTGATTCCCCTTGAGCGAAGTGTGGCCTTCATGCTCCCAAGTTTTGCCTCTCTTCTTGCTTCAAGGTGGTTGCCTCCAAAAACCCTATTGTTTTTTCAACCAACTTCAGCAAGAATAGAATAGGAATATATATAGGCTATAGCAGGGATAGTGGATAATTAGGTTAGGCCTCCCAATGACATTCTGGGCCTAGCCCAATGTCATTAAATATTAATTCACTCCACTAAAGAATTAATATTTGCACTACCTTTCCTAATACCGTAATTAATTAATTAATTCGGTTCCAATATTATTTGCTTATTAAATTCCCCATGTTTAAAATATCGTATGTCCATTAATTAAATAAATTACTGATAATTCATTTAATTAATATCTTTTATCCTTTATTATCCACTCAACCTTTATTTAATTATGCCAAAATAAAGCCACCTGCAGGGTTTCACATAATTAAATCTTTTTGAGCTTTCAAGAGGACATCATTAACCCGAATATTATCAGGATATGGATTCCTTCTATAAATAATATCCACCATGTATATAATTCCATCACCCAAAATATAATGATATAATTCAAAAGAATTATTTCATATATAAATCAAAGCATGTAAATAATATACACATGTCAATTACTATATCCGGATTAAGAACCTAAGCATTAATAATAACATAAAATCTTAGTTCACCTTCTTAATCAGTATAAGGGAACAATTCTAAATTTGATCCTGTTCAATATACACAAAGTATACTAGTATTATTTAGTAGTCAATATAAACTATTCTAAATAATACTACAGCCTTACCAGTGGATTGTCCAACACCACCTATGATGTGAACCTTATTATATTATATAAACCGTATTTTACAATCTAATATTCTGTATTCCATTTGATACTAGATTGTCCACAATATATAATATTAGACAGCATATAAACATTCAAAATGATTCTCAATAAAACTGGCTAGAAATAAATGCATATACTTCAAATAAATATTTTCAGTATACACTAACAGTACCCTAATGCTTGGAGGTTTATCAATATTTTCATTATAAGGTGCCGAGACTTGAATATTCCCTTAAGCACCACGATGTTCCGGAGCATTTTTATGGTGAGGAACTCTTCTGGCTCCAACAAAAGGGTGGATTAGTTTTCAACACAGAACTAAGGTTCCCCATACAGTGAATGCCCTTTCCTTCCCGGATTCCCACCATTTCTGGGAGAGGGAGTTGGTAGTTCTCAAGTGAAAAGGCGGTGATTGGGGCCAATTCTTTGTACAAAAGTTTGGAGATGTGGAAGACAGTTCACACTTCGTTTGTGATCTTGAAATTCATGGGTTATTGGACCGTGACAGGCTCTTTGAAGATGATGGTCGTTCTCACTATAAGACCTTCCTAACTGAGAAGAAACTTGTAGAAGTTAGACTCAACTTTCTTTCCGTTAAGGGTAATTATTTTTCTTCGTTGTATTATGAACTCTATTTGTTCTTATTCCGATGTTTTTCTGAAAGGCATATGACACAGCCTATTTGTAGTTCGAGGACTCAACTCAACTTAAGCTTAGTTTGTAATAAGTATATAACTTTAACTGTCACAGGAATCTCAGGAGGTACTATCTGTCAGAAGAAAAACCCTAAAGTCAATCTATAGTTTGATGTTTTATACTGGAAGAAGTTCAGATTGCTGATCAAGCCTCAGTATAGCATCAAAGAAGTGGATTTATTTCTAAGACAGAGATTTCTAGAGTGACAGGTTCAGACAGTATACAGTGAAGTACAAGAAGGAGAAAGAGATGAGAAGAAAAATGAATCACATTTTTAATGTGAAAATTAAAGGACAGTCATTGAAGTTAGTCGTTCATGAACCAGACCGTGCATGGAACGTCAACAAAATATTCAGTGGTATTCCTTTATTACTTTCAGTGATTCAGAAAAGAATTAAGACAATTCAAGGATATATAATTATTCTTGTTTAATTAATTTAAATCAAGTAGTCAATTTAATTAATTAATTAATTCATCTTGAATTAATTCTTTAATTAAATTAATTATTAGATTAATTAAATCTGATTAATTATTTAAGTAAGAATAAATTAAAATGATTATTTATTAATCAATTTTAATTTAATTCTGAAAAATGAACTAGCAAGACAATCCCTGATTGTCTTGAAGGTTTAAATCAGAACAGCAAGACAATAGGAGATTGTCTTGCCGATTGTATTGAAGAAGAAATCAATAAAGCAAGACAATTTCTGATTGTCTTGCCGATTGTCCTGATAATGATAATGTCTGAAAAGCTTTTGAAAAGTAGAATAAAAATCTGATTTGATTGTCTTGGCAGTTCAATTTGATTGTCTTGATAATGATCAAAAAGAAAAAGCTTAGACAGAATGATAATCTTTGATAAAGCAAGACAAAGATCTCTGAATTTGATTGTCTTGCCGATTGTCTTGGAAGAACCTGATTGTCTTGACGATTGTATTGCCTATTGTCTTGGCAGTACAAAATTGGTTGTCTTGGAAGAATAAATTGTATTGACGATTGTCTTGACAGTTATAATTGAAGATAAAGATGCAGGAAGTATTATATATCAAGACATATCGACAGAAGCAATCAGCAAGGAAAAACACAGATCAAAATATTACATTTCAAGAACAGATTTCTCTCTTCTCTCTCATCAAGAACACAGCACAAGAAGCAGAAAAATATATAGAAAATCAAGTTCATCTTATTTTTAATATCTGATCCGATAGAACTGATTTACTTGATACTCTTGTACTATTAGCGAGTTTTTACTCCTAATCTATATCTTGATTTTTATTAACAAATCTAAAAAAATTCATGTTGAATTTTCTAATTTGTTTTTATTAACTAGATATAAATTCTGTACTGTATTTGTAACAAACCCCTCAAGTTAATATAATTTTATATTCAACTTGAATTTTGTTTCATTTAATTCCGCTCAAATTTGTCCAAATATAAATTAAATTATCCAGACAAATTTCGATAAATCAGTACTGTTTGTATTCAACCCCCCCTTCTACAAACATATTGGACCTAACAATTGGTATCCGAGCCGGTTGATTGATACACAAATCAAATATCCCATTTTACTCGATTAAAAATCATCTTCGAATTTTTTAACTCTCCTAAAAAAAATTCATCATGTCTTCTAAAGTTGGAACTGTGAAAATTCCCATATATGACAAAAATAGTTATGATATGTGGAAGAATAAAATGTTAATGTTCCTCGAGGTTGCAAATCCTAAATACATGAAAGTCTTATCAGAAGGACCAATAATACCTTTTGGATTAATTCCTGAAGTTGTCACTGATGGAAAAGTTATTGCCCCTGCAAGGTTTGTACACAAAGACTCTTCTGAATACACTCTTGTTGAAAGAGAGGAAGCTGGACTTGACATTAATTTAAGACTGATCTTAATAGATTCTCTAGACTCTGTAATGTACAGTCATGTGATTAACTGCAAGACTGCAAAGCAAATATGGGAAACCATTGAAACTGTGAATGAAGGAACAGAGGAAGTTAGGGAGAATCGACTAGAAATTCTGACATCTGAGTATGAACAATTTCGATCAGCATCCAATGAAAGTATTCAAGATGTGTTTGAAAGATATAACAAACTTGTCAACAATTTACAGATGCATGGCAAGTACTACACTCAGAAAGAGATCAACAGAAAATTTCTATTGTCAATGCCTGTTCATCTAGAACATAGGATTACAACTATCAGAGAGTCGAGGAATCTAAGTGAAATTACTGTAGAAAGACTCTTTGTTGTTTTAAAAACCTATGAACTGGAACAATCTCAACAAAAGGAGATTTATGGAAAAGGAAGAGTTGTTAATACTTCTACAGCTCTTATTGTTGAGAACAAACAGGAAGTGGAAGATAAGGTTATTCAATCTTGTAGTGTTGACAGTGGCAAGCTTGAAGTTGAAGTTGGTCAAACGAATGCTAGTCCAGATGAAGGAGACTTCTATTCGTTAGAAGAGCTAGATCAGTTGGAAGATGAGTCCATGGCTTTGTTGGTAAGGAAATTCAGTAACTTCAGATTCAGGAAGAATGCCAAGTTCAAGTACAAATCTAACTATAACAGGTTCCAAAGAGGAGGTTCTTCATCCTCAAGTAACAGAGGAGGTTACAAAACTGGAACAGTTGAAAGAAGTAAAATTAGATGCTACAACTGTAATGAACTTGGACATTTCGCTACTGAATGTCAGAAGCCAAAACAAAACCAAAGAAAAGACTTTGGATCTGAGAAGAAGAAGACAGGTAAAGCCTATGTGGCTGCTGGAAAGAGTTGGGATGATACAGACTCTGAAGATGAAGAGTATGGCAATCTTGCCCTGATGGCAAAATCTGATAACTCCAGTGGTACTTCATCTGAGGTATCATGTACTGAAAGTCAATATATCTATCAACTTAGTGATTCACTAGGTTGTGCTAATAGAAAGATTGAAATGATCAATTTGTTAAATACAGATCTTAGTAATCAATTATCAGAATTACACGATGTACAAAATTGCCATGATAAACAAAAATCAGAAATAAGAATTCTAAAAGAACTTGAGAGGTCTTTAGCGTTGATAGTGGTTCAACAACGTGAAACAATAGCTGAGCTTGAAATAAGGGTTAGTGCTACTTCTAATTCATGTAAAGTAGCTAAAGAGTTGTTTAACCAACAAGCAATTAATCAAACCATAGGAATTGGGTTTGATTATAATGAAGCTATTGGACGAAAAAGCATTATTACCCCTAATCGTGTCAGTGCTGTAGAAAGGGGTATACCATTAGTGCTTAAGGGTGTTAGTAACCCACTCTTTAAGACATCCATAGCAGAACCTTTGGATACAACATCTTTAATCATTAAGGAAGAGATGCGCATTGAGGATTTAGCTAATGGCGTAGTCTTAGAAAGTAATCAAGTTGTTAAAAATGATGAAGATAGAAAGACTGTGTTTAAGAAAACAGAAAGAGTTGGTGAGTCTACTAGTTCCTTGAAAACTAGTAGTAGAAGTAACAACATGAATAAATGCAACAACGTTAACACATCTACCATGAATGCTATTCCTGTTATTGATACTGCTCATAAAAAATGCAATGCTGTTAATTGCATGTCTTGTGCTTTTAATATAATGTCTGCTTACTTTAACGGTAATCATGCATGTGTTGATAAAAATGTTCCTAGACAGCATATGAGCAGAAATAAACATGTTAGATCCAGGACTGTAACACCACCTAATTCTAAGATTAGGACTCCAAGTCCTTCTCAGGATATGGTGAAGACATGGTTACCCAAGCTGAAACCAAAACAAGTTAAAGCTGTTTACAGGGTTAAATGTCCAGTACCTGAAGAAAATGTTGTTAAAATAAAAAGTGTTGCTTTGCCTGATAAAGGCCAATTCTTTAAGTGCTCCGGACCCAATCAAATTTGGGTTCCGAAGAAAGTCTAACCAATTTGTCATTGCAGGGTTTAAAACAGGTTGATCGAGTCATGTGGATTCTGGACAGTGGATGTTCAAGGCATATGACCGGAGATAGAGCCCTGCTGACAAATGTGGTGGAGAAGGCCGGCCCAGTCGTTACCTTTGGAGATAACAGCAAAGGTAAAATTGATGGATATGGCAGATTAGAAGCTGGAAATGTTATCGTTGAAGATGTCTCTTTTGTGAACGGCCTTGAGCACAATTTGCTCAGTATTAGTCAATTCTGTGACAGAGGTTATGAAGTTCATTTCAACAAGAAGAATTGTCTAATATCACACAAGAGAAATGAAAGGCCGCAGTTGACTGGAGTAAGAAAAGGAAACTTGTACATAGCCAATATGAACTCTGGAAGCACAGAAGAAATTAGATGTTTTTATTCAAAGGCATCCACTGATGAAAGTTGGTTATGGCACAAGAAACTTTCTCACCTAAACTTCAAAACAATGAATTCTCTAGTTAAAAGAGAATTGGTGAGAGGTTTACCTTCGATTGAATTTACTCAGGAAGGTCTATGTGATGCTTGTCAAAAAGGAAAGTTAAAAAGGGCAACTCACAGGAGCATTAACACATCATTAATAACTGAACCATTACAACTTCTCCATATGGATTTGTTTGGTCCAGTTAGTGTAATGTCCATGTCAAGAAAAAGATATGCTCTAGTGATTGTTGATGATTTCTCAAAATTCACATGGGTACTATTTCTGAACTCAAAAGATGAAACCCCACAACTGGTAGTTGATCACATTAAGTTAATTGAGCTGGACTCTAATCATCCAGTAAGAGCTATAAGGTCAGATAACGGAACTGAATTCAAGAATGCAGTTCTGAATGACTTTTGCACTGAAAAGGGTATAACTAGACAGTACTCGGCTCCCAGAACTCCTCAACAAAATGGGGTAGTTGAAAGAAAGAATAGAACCTTGATTGAAGCTGCACGTACTATGCTAAGTGAATCAAGGCTTCCATTGAGCTTTTGGGCTGAAGCTGTCAACACTGCATGCTATACCCAGAATCGAACACTTATCAATAAAGACTTAATGAAGACACCATATGAAGCTCTACATGACAAGAAACCAACTCTCAAGTACTTCCATGTATTTGGGACAAAATGCTTTGTGCTGAAAGAAGGAGATGATCAAGGTGGTAAATTTGAAGAAAAAGCACATGAAGCAATATTTATTGGTTATACTAGAAGAGCCTACAAGGTGTATCTTATTGATCAACAGAAAACTATGGAAAGTGTCACTGTTACATTTGATGACACAAAACTCCCAAGTATCCAAAATGAAGATCCATCTGAAAAGCTTAAGTTTGATGACATGTCAGACTCAGATTCAGATGATGACAATCAACCTGACGTTGTTGCTAATAATAATAATAATCCAAATGTTGGTGGTAATGATCAAGGTGATGCTGGTGAAAACAATGATAATTTTCAAGACACCACTGATACTCTTGAACCATCAACAAGTCAAACTGGCAACAACTCAGGGGGAGATAATGAAGGGTCAACAAGTCATACTTAACATCATACTGAAGATCAAGGTGAATCATCAAGATCAATTCTTCCCAGACAAACTGTTTGGAATAGAGCTCATCCTTTTGAGCTGATTCTTGGTGATCCAGATGTTGGTGTGAAAACAAGAAGAGCTTATCAGAATCAATGTAACTATTCTGGGTTTCTGTCTGTCATGGAACCTAAGAAAGTAGAAGAAGCTCTATCTGATCCTGATTGGGTGATTGCTATGCAAGATGAACTCAATCAATTTAAGCAACTAGAAGTATGGAACCTCGTACCCAGACCTAAAGATAGAAAAGTGGTGGACACAAGATGGGTATTCAGAAACAAACTAGATGAAGATGGCACTGTGATAAGAAACAAAGCAAGACTGGTAGCTAAAGGTTATTCTCAAGCTGAAGGCATTGATTATGACGAGACCTATGCTCCAGTGGCAAGACTTGAGGCCATCAGAATATTCTTGGCATTTGCATCCTATTCAAGATTCAAAGTTTTTCAAATGGATGTCAAGAGTGCCTTTCTGAATGGTAAGCTAGATGAAGAAGTGTATATAGAACAGCCCCTGGTTTTGAAGATCAAGATCATCTGGACTATGTCTACTTTCTTTACAAAGCTATCTATGGTCTTAAGCAAGCCCCAAGAAAATGGTATGACACTCTTTCTGAATTTCTATTAGAAAATGGTTTTATAAGAGGTGTCATAGACAAAACGCTCTTCACTAAAAGACATAAGAATGATATAATACTAGTCCAAGTCTATGTGGACGATATTATATTTAGGTCTACTAATGAGCTTCTATGCAAGAAGTTTTCTAAGTTAATGCAGGGTAGGTTTGAAATGAGCATGATGGGAGAACTGAAATTCTTTCTTGGGTTACAAATAAGTCAGAGACAAGATGGAATATTTATTTGTCAATCTAAGTACATTAAGGAGCTCCTCAAGAAATATCACATGGAGGAGTGCTCATCAGCAAAGACACCATCAACTATAGCTGTCAAAATTGGTTTATGTGAAAGTTCTGCCAAGGTAGATATCACAGGCTATAGAGGTATGATTGGCTCATTGCTTTACCTAACTACTAGTAGACCAGATATAATGTTTGCCACATGCTTGTGTGCAAGGTTCCAAGCGAACCCTAAAGAAATCCATCTCACTGCTGTCAAAAGAATCTTAAGATATCTAAAGGGTACGCCTAATTTAGGCATCTGGTACCCTAATGAATCTGGTTTTACTTTAATTGGATATACAAATTCTGACTATGCAGGAAGTGTTGTAGACAGGAAAAGTACATCTGGGAGTTGTCAATACCTAGGTGGAAGATTGGTATCCTGGTTCAGTAAGAAACAGCAAACAGTTTCCAACTCAACAGCCGAAGCTGAATATATAGCTGCTGGAAGCTGTTGTGCTCAGATCTTATGGATTAGGAATCAATTAATGGACTATGGCATTGTATTGGAAAACATCCCTATTTTATGTGATAATACAAGTGCCATAGCAATCGCCAACAATCCTGTGCAGCACTCAAGGACAAAGCACATTGACATAAGGTATCATTTTATAAGAGAGCATGTAATGAATGGTACAGTGGAACTACTATTTGTAGGCTCTAGAGATCAAACTGCAGATATTTTTACTAAGTCGCTTAATGAATCCTCATTCACTAGAATTGTTAGTGAATTGGGTATGTTAAACAGTCCTAGTAATTAATACTGTTAATATCTGAAATTTGATCTTTAATAATCTTGCAAGTGATTATTATTTGAATATTTGTTGTTTGAAATCACTTGTATAATTATTTTACCAACTGATTTTCTTGCTTGTTTAGTTATTTTTCACTCTGTTTATTCATATTATTTAGTACTTCATATTTCTGTATTTTTAGAATATTTGTAGATATTTATTTCTATTTTAATAATTATTTTATTAAATGTTTTGTAGTGTTTGTCCTTTTGTTATTTATATTTGTTTTCGTAAAAAGATTAATCCATGTTTCTGTAAAATATTTATTTTTAGTATTTTTAATAATATATTAGAGTGTATTTTAAATGGATTAATTATGAACATTTATTTGCATTTTATTAGCATAATATTAGCAGGTTAATAGATTGTCTTGTCTGTATTTTTAGTATCAAGACAATCACCAATACAATCCACAGATTGTCTTGACAGGTTATTTTGCTAAGTAATAAAATATTTTTCAGATTTTTATTCTGTTTTTATTTTGTTTTATACAAGACAAACGATTGTCTTGATAGTTTTAAACTACCAAGACAATCGGCAAGACAATCACTTGATTGTCTTGGAGTGTCTATTCTGTATGTTAAATAATAATAAATAAAAAAAAATGTGTGTGTGTGTGTGTGTTTCTTTGTTTTTATTTAATTAAATAGACGATTGTCTTGATAGTATTTATACTACCAAGACAATCGGCAAGACAATCAACCGATTGTCTTGTAATGTTAGTTTGTATTTTAAATAAAATTAAAATATATATATATATTTTCGTTTTTCTTTTATTCTTTAGAATTGTAAACGATTGTCTTGATAGTTTTTATACTACAAAGACAATCAGCAAGACAATCAAACCGATTGTCTTGTAGTATAGTTTTGTACTTAAAAAAAAAAAACAGATCACAAACTCAGAACAGCCAATACAATCTACACTCTCGTGTCTTTACACAGAGCTCTACATATACATACAATACACACGATTCTTGTACTGAATTGCTGCTCGATTTTCTTAAACAAAACTGAAAACCAAGACCAGATTCAAGTAGATCGTTCAATTACCTTTCTTTTGAACCGATTATTTTCGAATATTGTTAAGTTTTTGAAAATCAAATTTTTCAAAAGTTGAATCGGGTTTTAGGTGTTTTAAGAGTTCTAGAATTTTTCTGAGAAATCTAAAAATAGACTGAGACTCACAGTGATCAGGAGAACATCATATAAATTTTTGGAATTTTTCTGACAACTTTGGATTAATTCGAATTTTTAATTAATTTTAATTAATTATTAATTCTGAAAATTTTCGAATTTTTTTAATTTTCCTAAAATTAAAGTGTGTTTTTGTGTTTAAAAAATGGCTGATAATTTTGAGATAATGAAACATAATTTGGTTGGCTATTTTAATCCGAACGATTGTCCCTACGATCGATTTAGGCCTTGGATACGATTTTTGAATGACGATTCAATTATCCGAACTGCCATCTCGATTGAAGCCCCAATTAAGATAGGACCACTGAGATTGATTTGCACAGAAGTTGTGGTGTCTGAAGACTTGACCTCATTTTCTTTTGATTTTGATGGTACACACCACATCGTGACAGAATCAACCCTTACTACCGTATTGGGCCTTCCGGCGGATAATTTTGATCCATTTCCAACCAGTGAACAACTCTATCAATTCTTCATTGATATTAATTATCATGGAGTAATTGATATGAACAACCTGAGCAAAAGGAATCTGGTTCAACAATGGGATGCATTCTTCGACACGATCTCCAAGGTATTTGCTAATTCAGCCAGAGGTAATTTTCACTTACTCACCTCTATGTTACAAACTATTGGTTATGCTGTTGCTAACAACCGTAGAATCAATATTGGTAACCTACTTTAGAGTACTATTATTAACAGGATTGTTAAGGCCAGAAGGGATTTTGATGAGGGTAAGAAAGTTCTATGTTATTATCCTAGATTTTTAACTTTGTTATTTAATCATCTTGTTCCTGTTGGTCAACAAACAATTTTTAGGAATGATAACCCTATGGTATCAGGCAGGCAAACCAAGAAAATATTCACTAGCCTTGATACACATAGAAAGTTGATAAATGTGCCAGTGTATATTACACCATATTTGTCTAACTTCTTAAATCTACCTGTCATTCCTCGACTTTTGAATGCACCTGAACCTGAACCTCAAAATGTACCTGTCCCTGAACATCAACATCAAATGGAACAATCTATTCCTTCAGGTACAGCTACTCCATCAATGGAGCAGGTATTGCCTTCTATCTCTCAAACTGTTTCTGGAGCCCAAGTGGCTGATAGGTCAGACCAAGAGGTTGTAGAACCACAACCTCTATCCCAGGTCTTAGAGCCAAACACTGTGTCTAACCCAATCTCTAAACCTAAAGCCAGAAGCAAGTTGTTGACAAAAAGAGCTGATAGAAGAAGTGATAATGTGAGTGATCGCACAGCTCTGCCTCCACAAAAGAAGAGAAGAAACCTACTACTTGAGGCATCTGTTAGCCCATCCATTTCCTCCCAACAGGACTTGGACATTGAAATGGCCGATGAACTGTTACTAATTTCATCCTCCCAACAGGATGAAATTATTGAAATTCGCCAAAGGGTCGTGGCACCTTGTACAGAGTCAAGCACACATCTATTACTCACAATGGGGGAAAACATTAACGTTGAATCTGATGTTGTTAAGGACACTGAGCAAGGAGTGCACGATAGGATTGTTACTGTGCCTACCATTGTTACGGTAGAAGAGCCTTCACAGGCTTCTGAGGGAAATCTTGACTCTCTGCCAGTTATAATAGAGTCATCATCTCCCCTCCCAGGAGGAACATTCCTGGCTCCCTCAAGGGATTCTTCACTCGCAGATTTATCTGGAGAAAGTGAAAGGCAACTTGGTCATCCTATCACTGAAGAAATTCAGTTATCAAATCCAAATGAATTGATAGAGATGACTGAGGATTGGGAATTGCGAACTCCCATTGCACCACCACTGACCTCTCCAGAAGAGGCTAGGGTGATTTCTTATGCAGGTACAGCTCAAGGAAAGGAGCTAGTGTTGAGTGATGTGAGGACCACCTTAAATATGAATGAAACACATGCACGAAAGGAGAGTGACATATCCTTGAGTGAACATCAGGTGAGCGCACACACTGACACAAACACTTTGTCTCTTATGGCTCAAATCAAAGATCTGCAAAAGAAATTAATGGAAACTGAGGCTGAAAAACACTTTGAAGACTATGATGATGATAATGAAGGGGATAATAATGCAAATAGGGAGCTTGACAGTCAACGAAAGTCTGTAGAGGATTCCTCAACTAAGGGGGAGAAGTCTGGAGATGGAGGAGCAAAAAAGTCTGGAGAAGCAGGAGGAAGTAAGTCAGGAGATCAAGGGAGGCATAAGGAGAAGTCTGAGAAGTCTACCAAGGGAAAAGAAAAAGCTGCTCATGATCAGGATGCATTCGAGTTTGATTTTGATCTCAAGAATAGTAAGTTTGATGTACAACAGTTAAATGATATCGAAGAAGATCTTTCAAATTGGCAAGATGATCCTGAATTTGAGAAGCAACTTCAAGAGGAGAAAGCTGATCGTCAGATGAGACAAGCTAAGCTTGAGAAGACCAGACAGGTAGTGAATGAGAGATTGAAGCTGAAGCAAGCTGAAGATGCAGAGAAACAAAAGCTATATGCAATCAGTGTACAGGAAAGAAAAAGAGATATTCAGTTGAAGATTGGTCAAAAGTGGGATAGAGCAAGAGAAATTTTTGATTCTATTCAGAACACTGCTAATGATGATGAACGTTTTCTTCAACTACTTCAACAGTTTCAAGAGACCAATCCAGATTACTTGCAATATATGGATGCACTGATGCTGGAAATCTCGAGGATAGTAGCTGGATTTGACAGATGTGCAGATCAACTGATAATTCAGATTGACTCTCGTACAATGGGTTCTCTCTATGTGTCACTTCAAATCTTTCAACAGAGAAGCTTGATGGAACTGTGGATTATGTCCATAAAGGTAAAAAGGTTTTCTGAACTGAATATTTTACTTCATGAAAGACTTTTGGAGTTTGCGGAAAGGAATAGTCCACAAGTTATTCAAACTCCACATCATGTTAAGTTTCTCAAGGGTAATACACTACACTCTTGTTTCCTTGATTCTAAGTCGATGAAATTATACACTGCATCTCATCTGGTCTGGTTAGAACATATGCTGAGGACTACAGGATTCGAAGATAAAGAAAGTATCTTTGTTGCTGACATTATTCGATCATATGCTTTAACTGGCTTTGAAAAGAGATATTACATTCTTCGGAATCGGCTATGGGGTAACCTTGGAATCTTGCCTAAGAAACCTAAAGGTCTTGTGTCAGATTATGAACGTGTACTTGACAAGGATTTGATCAAAACTGTTAGGTCCGATAAGATTGTAGAAGGGGGGGGTTGAATACAATCTATACCATTTTCTCAAAATTTATTCGTTAAACAATTTTCACTTAAACGAATATTTTTGTGCGGAATAATATAACACAAATTTCAAGTTAAATATAGCAATATATTAACTTTATGGGTGTTACAAAATCAGTCCAAATGATTATCAAGTGATTAATAACTAATTAGAAAATTCAACATGAACTTTGCTAATTTAGTTAATAAAATCAAGATATCAATTTGTGAACTAGGAAACTTAATTCGCTAGTAGTACAAGAATCACAAGTAAACAAGTTCCAATGGATTGGATATTACAACTGAGATGAACTTGAATTTACAGAATAAAATTTGAAGGTGTTCTTGAGCTTGAGAGAGAGAGAAAATAGCTGCTGTGTGTATTTTTCTTGTTTAGCTCGACTGGTTTTTCTGCTTCTGCATTCTTCTGCCTTATATACACAGCCATAGTCATATTACTTGATTTAAACTGATATGACAATCATTTTACATTAATATGACAATCGGTATGACTATCAAATCAATGTAATATGACTGTCCAGCTTAAAGATGACTTTCGGTATAACTTATCTAGTCAATATAACATTCGGTATAACTTACCAAATGAATATAACATTCGGTATAACTTACCAATTGAATGAAATATGACTATCTCCTTTGATCTTCATATGACTATCTCCTTTGAACTGAATATGACTATCTCCTTTATAAACTGAATATGACTATCGGTATAACTATCAGTTTGATAGTTATATCATCATATTTTTCAGTTTATAATTAATTAAATGACTTATTAAAAATCATTTAACTAATTAATCCTTTTTCATATTAATTCTTATTTAATTAATCTAATAATCAGTTTAACAAATATATTAATTCTGATAGAATTAATTTATTTATTAACTTAATTACTTGACTTAATCAATTAAAATAGAATTAATATAAATTCTTTAATAGTCAATACTCCGCTGAAAACCACATAATTATGATAAGGAACATACACTGGCATGATGTTGACGTTCGATGTACTGTCTGGTTCATGAACGACTAACTCCAATCTCTGTTCTTCATCGTGACTTTTAACACTGTGGTCTCTTTATACTCTTCACTCTCATCAATCATTCGGTACCGAAATTGTTTCTTGTCACTAATAGAAATCTCTGTCTTCTTAAATGAATCCACTTGTTTCAATGCTACCTTGAGGCCTGATCAGATATCTGAATCTTCTTCCAGTGTAAAACATCAAAACTACAGATTGACTTGTTGATTTTTCTTCTGATGGTTATCATCTTTTGAGATTCCTGTGACAGTTGATATTATTTACTTATTACAATCTAGTTTAATTGGATTAGGATCCTCGAACTACAAATAGGCTGAGTCATATGCCTTTCAAAAACCTTGGATGATCAAGAACGATTTGACACAGAGAATATCAGAAGATTCCTAGAGCAAGAAGATGAAGTTGAACCTGGAGAGATAAGGGATGAAGAAACTTCAAAGTGAAGATCAGCTCTACATGTGATATCTTTAGAGCTTAGATAGGTCAAGATAGAAAATTGTATTATATGATCAGTCTAGAGGATCATCTATCTTGTATTTATCTTTTATGTTTGAATCTGGACAATGTTAAATATAAACCAAAACTTTTCTTTTATTTACTTTGTGTTTAAAGTTTTATCTTTTACTAAGTTAAGTTGAGTTAGTTGAGTAATCCTCTAGGTATTTGCTTGTTATCGTCTAACAAACAAATAGGGGGAGTTTGAAAGGCATATGACACAGCCTATTTGTAGTTCGAGGACTCAACTCAACTTAAGCTTAGTTTGTAATAAGTAAATAACTTTAACTGTCACAAGAATCTCAGGAGGTACTATCTGTCAGAAGAAAAACCCTAAAGTCAATCTATAGTTTTGATGTTTTATACTGGAAGAAGTTCAGATTGCTGATCAAGCCTCAGTATAGCATCAAAGAAGTGGATTTATTTCTAAGACAGAGATTTCTAGAGTGACAGGTTCAGACAGTATACAGTGAAGTACAAGAAGGAGAAAGAGATGAGAAGAAAAATGAATCACATTTTTAATGTGAAAATTAAAGGACAGTCATTGAAGTTAGTCGTTCATGAACCAGACCGTGCATGGAACGTCAACAAAATATTCAGTGGTATTCCTTTATTACTTTCAGTGATTCAGAAAAGAATTAAGACAATTCAAGGATATATAATTATTCTTGTTTAATTAATTTAAATCAAGTAGTCAATTTAATTAATTAATTAATTCATCTTGAATTAATTCTTTAATTAAATTAATTATTAGATTAATTAAATCTGATTAATTATTTAAGTAAGAATAAATTAAAATGATTATTTATTAATCAATTTTAATTTAATTCTGAAAAATGAACTAGCAAGACAATCCCTGATTGTCTTGCCGATTGTCTTGAAGGTTTAAATCAGAACAGCAAGACAATAGGAGATTGTCTTGCCGATTGTATTGAAGAAGAAATCAATAAAGCAAGACAATTTCTGATTGTCTTGCCGATTGTCTTGATAATGATAATGTCTGAAAAGCTTTTGAAAAGTAGAATAAAAATCTGATTTGATTGTCTTGACGATTGTCTTGGCAGTTCGATTTGATTGTCTTGATAATGATAAAAAAGAAAAAGCTTCAGACAGAATGATAATCTTTGATAAAGCAAGACAAAGATCTCTGAATTTGATTGTCTTGCCGATTGTCTTGGAAGAACCTGATTGTCTTGACGATTGTATTGCCTATTGTCTTGGCAGTACAAAATTGGTTGTCTTGGAAGAATAAATTGTATTGACGATTGTCTTGACAGTTATAATTGAAGATAAAGATGCAGGAAGTATTATATATCAAGACATATCGACAGAAGCAATCAGCAAGGAAAAACACAGATCAAAATATTACATTTCAAGAACAGATTTCTCTCTTCTCTCTCATCAAGAACACAGCACAAGAAGCAGAAAAATATATAGAAAATCAAGTTCATCTTATTTTTAATATCTGATCCGATAGAACTGATTTACTTGATACTCTTGTACTATTAGCAAGTTTTTACTCCTAATCTATAGCTTGATTTTTATTAACAAATCTAAAAAAATTCATGTTGAATTTTCTAATTTGTTTTTATTAACTAGATACAAATTCTGTACTGTATTTGTAACAAACCCCTCAAGTTAATATAATTTTATAACTTGAATTTTGTTTCATTTAATTCCGCTCAAATTTGTCAAAATATAAATTAAATTATCCAGACAAATTTCGATAAATCAGTACTGTTTGTATTCAACCCCCCCTTCTACAAACATATTGGACCTAACATTTTCCTCTTTATGTTTCTGCTGCTGAGGAGTTGGATAGCAGATCGGGGAATGAGCTGGTCCCTACCAAGAGAATGATCAAGATGACCGAGAGGGCAAGGAACCCATCTGACCCAAAGGTCCCAAATTTCCTGGAAGGTTGTTCCCAGGCAGGAAAAAGGGGTCGGAGCACTGAAGGGAGTATCAGGTCCCTTTTTATCCCATCTTGGGGTATATGCGAACAAGACTCCGTTCTAGGGAGCCCTTCTTTGGCCTTGGATTGGTCCAAGTGCTCTATCACCCCCCGACCTTCTCACGGTCTCTTCCAAGGATTAGATTGATGAGGCTGAGCTTCTTGGAGCACAGGCCTTATATCAGGTATGACACTCCTTATGGATTCGGTGTTTCGTCTACGTTGACATTGTAAATGCCCTAACAATTTCTTTATTTCAGGCTAATGCCTACTTTCAATTCGCTGCCCGCCAAGGTCGGGCCTTCAGAGATGATAACTTGGCCTTGATGAAGGAAAAGAGCAGGTTTGGGGAAGAGCATCGATATTTAGAGTCTAGAGCTATCCATGTCGAGGCGGAAGCTCATTCCCTCCAAAGGTAACTCTCTTTTTTGACCAAGAAGAAGACAGCTGAGTTTCAAAAGGTCATCACTGCCTATCATGAGTCGGAACCTTTCCTTAAATTCATGGATGATCATGATGATGAGATGCGCCCGGTCAATATAACTATTGGCTAGGACAGAGCTGTAAATGTTATTAGCAACAATTATCCCAACGTCGTCAATCCAATGAACTTCCCTAGCCCTGACTGGGCTGTTAGTAGGGATGGACATTCACCCCGGCCCGCCTGATCCCGATCCGATCCCCGCACCTAATGGGGCGGGGAATCGGCGATTTTTTCAGGTTTGGGCCGGGGAGCGGGGACAATTTAAAAAAAATGGGGAGCGGGCCGGGATTTTATGTCTCCCCGGCCCGATCCCTGACCCCCGTCCCGATTTTCTTCACTCTACCTAATTCTCAATCCCTGACTCAATTTCACCACATTATAATATATATTAATATATACGAATTTCTAATAATTATATGGGAAATAAAATGATATTTTAATCGTATATGTTTTGTCTTTCTAGTAGTTAAATAAATTCATTTCCATGTTATTTATTATTGTTTATTTAAGTAAAAGTTTTTTTTATCTTAATTTAGTGCATATGAGTTACTGCTTTGTAATGTGAAGATATACTTATTATGAGATTAATGGTGATGAAAAGACGTTGTAACTTAACATCTAATCTAGTTATAGTTTCTAATTTCGCTATATATCACAAGAAAAAATTATTTCAAACTATAATTAGTTTTTAGAATAATTTAAAATATATTTTTTTCTTTAAAATGAAATTCCCCGATTCCCCGTGGGGATCCCCGTTACCCGTTTGGGCCGGGGACAGGGAATAAAAAATAATCCCCAACGGGGATCGGGCTGGGGATGGGGATCAGGTTTGAATTTGGGGATGGGGGCGGGGATAGCACTCCCCGACCCCGAAGTGCCCCGATGCCCATCCCTAGCTGTTAGTGGGGGATGCTATGTTGACTGTGCCTCCGGCTCAGGGGCAAGAGCTGTATCTCAAACATCGGGTTCGGGCTCCAAGGGCGGCCGTCAACCCTCTGGCTCTGGCCTAAAGGGAGCAGCTCGTGCAGTCAGCTCTGGTTCGCGCTCCTCGAGCTCACACGGAAAGTGGCCTATGCCAACAGGGAAAGGGAAGACGGTAATCCAGAAACCACTCTCGGGGAAGGGGATTCAAAACAAACTCAGCGTCTCTTCTGAGGCTACATCTTCCTCCGGGGAAGAAGAAGAGGTGAAAAAGGCGAATGAATAGCCGATAGAGGCCGGAGCCACCGGGGAAAGCATCTCTGATAAAGAGGGTTTTGATGAGGAGGATTCTGATGAGGAGGTTTCATCCTCGGAAGAAGAAGATACTCCTCAGAAGTAGATGACTTTCATCCAAAGGGCCTTGCATGGCCTTGTTAGCCGCAGTGTGGCTTTATTTACCCATCTTTTATTCAGGGTCCTTTATGGACTTAACTTTTATTTGATGGTGTTGTAACCATACTCTCGACCCTTCGGGGTTTTATTTATGCATTTGATTTCCTTCATTCATATGTTCTTTTGTTCACATTACTTGGTCATCTTAGGCTTACACTCATCAGGCGCTTGGTACATAATTAAAATCACGTAATCATAAAACGAAAAACAAACTTGCATTAATAATTCGAAATGGGTTCAACCCTTACATAGAATACTACTGTCTTACCCGGGGCAATAAGCCCTAGAATGGTTTCATCGAACCTTATTTCTACTCTTCCTAATAAAGATGAAGCTAAATCCTCCTAGGATAGCTTAAATATAATAAACCTTCAGATTCAAGGCATTCCAAGTACGGGGCACCTCGTTCTCATCCAAGGTTTCCAAGTTGTAGGATCCACTTCCCAATGTCTTCCTGACTCGATACGGCCCTTCCCAGTTGGGGGCTAGCTTTTTTTCTGGCCAACTCCAGATGCCTCTATCTTCCTCAAAACCAAGTCGCCTTGTCAAAAGAACCTTTCCTTAACCCTTTGGTTGTAGTGGAAAGATGCCCTCTTTTGATGCTCTGCATTCCTGGCATTTGCTTCGTCCCTGACCTCATCGATCAAATTGAGGGCGAGCCTCATGCCTTCTTCATTGGTTTCGGGTTCATATGCTTCCACCCAGGGTGATGCATGCGTAATCTCCAGGGGCACAACTGCCTCGGCTCCATAAGCCAGCAAGAATGGGGTTGCTTCAATGTCACTTTGCAGGTGGTGCGATATGCCCATAATATAGGCAACAACTCATCCGTCCAAGTGTTCCTTGAGCGTTCGACCCTCTTTTTCAGTCCATCAGGGATAATCTGGTTTGCTACCTCTACTTGTCCATTATCCTGAGGATGAGCTAGTGAAGTAAAACGGAGGTTGATGGCATTCTCATCGCAATACTTCTTGAACTCTTCATTGTTGAACTTTCGTCCATTATCCGTCACAATGATTCGTGGGATGCTATATTGATGGAATATATTTATATATATATTTTAGATGATTTTATTCTAATATTTATTGTGTTTTGCACTAATTTGGATATTTATTTAATAGATTTGATGTTTTATTGTAGGATACAAGGAATTTCTAAACTTGGAAGGATTTGGAGAAAAAGATCTATTTTGGAGCTAAATACAAAATTTGGAATTATTGTTTGGGCCATATTTTGAGTTCCAGAAGTCCGATTTTAGGGATCTTACAGCCCGCGCGAAGCTTATGGAATTCTCTTTAATTCAGAGGTGGTCCAGTAAAAAAATCCAGTTGGAAAAGCCAAGAAACGGAGGAGAACAGACAACTACAAATTTTTAATAAAGAATCCTATTCGGTTTAGAAGGCTGATTTATAAATTTATTAAAGCATTAAAATATTTTATTATAGGGACCAGATTTTATTATTAGCAATTTATTAGTTTTAGGTAGGGAGAGAGATACGCACATACTTTTACATAGCTAGGGTTTGGAGAAGAGAGGCGATGGTTTTCATTCTTGTGAGAAGATTAAAGATTAAAGGTTTCTTTATCTAAATTTCTTCTCAATTCTTATTAGTTTAGTTATGTTTTCTTGTTTTACCAGTTGTTTTACTTGTTTAAGTATTAGTGAGTAGTCGTAGCTAGGGTTTAAAGGGAAGCCATGTTTGTACTATAATTGGCATGATTTTTACAGTGATTTTATTGATTATGGTTATTCTAGTTGATTATGTTTTAATCATTAATTTGTGTAATCGGTCGATATCATGAATTAATTCTATTTGAATAGGAGTATGATCGAGAGATATACTACTAGAGGCACACATATAATTAGCAGAATTGAATTTGAGTGCGGGAGCATCATTGGATTTCTGAGAGCGTTGATGCTTGAGAGAGATTAACAATTGCTCTCATTACCTAACTGATCGAATTACTAAAAGTGGTTAATTGTGTTGAATGTTTCGAGAGTGTTAATGCTTGAGAGAGATTAGGATACTCTAGTTATGTGATCGCATTAATTTCTTTAGTTTAGAAGCCGATTATTGTGTAAGCATGGTGGACTTGATTGCCCTAGGTTTTAATAATTTGTTAATCATCTATTTACTTAGTGTTAATTTAGTTTAATTTGTTTGTTAATATTCTCCACATAATCGTTTTGATCTTGAAATAATTGATAATAACTGAATCGAAATCGATAGAACCTGTCTCCTTGTGGAATACGACCCACTTGCCATTCTATACTAGAAATAGACATCGTACAATTGCGGTAATATAATTTAAACATATCACATATCTGCAGATTATGCTCTCCCAAAAGAACTAATCAACTTGTTTGGTGGTTATCTTGGCTAAGGTCTTAGCTTCAATATACTTGGTGAAGTAATCGATGGCCACTATCAGAAATTTTCTTTGTGCTGAAGCTATATGGGAATGACCAAGTATGTCCATTCCCCACATGGTGAACGGGATAGGAGAGTTGATAGATGTTAACATCTCTGGTGGTTGCCATACAACCGGAGTGTGTTTCTGACATCTTTCACACTTCTTGACATAGTTCTGTGCATCGACCAACATCTCTGGCCAATAGAACCCTAAGCGGGTAATCTTATGGGCTAGGGCTCTACTATCCAAGTGCTGCCCACAGATCCCTTCATGAACTTCCTTCAATGCTTTTTCTGCCTCTTGAGACATCAAACACTTCAAGTATGGGATGGTAGAAGACTTCTTGTAAAGGATACCTTCAATCAAGGCATATCTCAATGCTCTCTGTTAGGAATAATTCATGAGTTGTGATGTTTAGAATAGAATAAATATATACTTCTTGTAATACCCTGATCTTATAAAGGGTTTAACACTTAGTATCGAATGAACAAGTTATTCAAAAACTGCAGAACAGTGAACAGTGTTCAATCAAGAACTATGCATCACGGACTATATTTTAGGAACTATGGACATATCCTAATACGACAAGTCAAATCCTGATGCTATGATCAAATCCTGATGGAATGATCAGATCCTGATGATGATGTAATCTTGATGTCATTGTAGATGCTGTGGAAACTGGAAAGAGCTATAAAACAGGATCGGTTGTTTTGAAAATGGCAAGAAGTGTGCATGAAGAAAATAATCAAACTATTGGTGGAAACTATCAACTGGAAATCAGAACATGACCATGTATTAATTATTACTTTCTGTTATTAGTTGATAGGTAGCATTATAGATACTCTATCTATATCATTATAATAAGTGAGTGATTTTGTGAACGTCGTGAGTATACGAGTGAACGAACAGGGAGAGATTTGTATTGAGAGCAGCTGCTAAAGGTATCTGTACACCTTTGGTAGAGTTTGTATTTGATCTTATAAATACAAACAGTTTGATTTATTCGTTTCTTCTTGTTTATTTATTCGAGCAAAGGTTAGACACGATTAATTAGACTGTATTCAACCCCCCTTCTACAAGTATATTTGGGCTAACAATTGGTATCGGAGCAGGTTGATTACGTTAAATCATAAAGATCTGCAATCATGTGTGGTTACAAGGATGGTAATACCAAGATTCCTATGCTCAAGAGAAACGAGTATACTCATTGGGAAGTGAAGATGTTGCATCACCTTGAGGCAACAGACCCTGATTATCTTGATAGGAAAAGAGATGGACCTTTTCTTCCAACGAAGCTATATCCTAAAGAAACTGTTGAAGGAAAAGTTACTCCAGAGTATACATGAGAGAAGCCTAAATCTGAATGGACAGATAAGGACAAGGATAAAGTTCTTAAAATGCCAAAGTGAGGAACATACTATTCAACAGTCTTGACTTTGTTCTCGCTGACTATATTCTCTCTTGTAAGACTACTAAGGATATATGGGACAACCTGAAGGTTCACTGTGAAGGAACTAAACCTGTCAGGAAGAATATGAGGGCACTTCTCATACAATAGTATGAGTACTTTGAATCCAAGTCTGGTGAGTCACTAACAGATATCTTTCATAGGTTTACAAAACTCATCAATGAGATGGCTATGCATGGCAAGTATTATGAATTGGAGGATATGAATGTAAAGTTCATGAAAGCCTTGCTTGTTTTTTACAATGAGAAGATATCTTCCATTGAAGAAGCTAATGATCTGTGTAAGAACCCAGATTTTTGGTAGAATTAAAACTTTTATTATGAAATGGAGTACGAGTGTAACAATGGTTCTGATAAATGAATATGAATGAATTTTGATTAAAATGTTTGTATGCCATGAACAATGTAATTGGTTGACAACTTAGATAAGAATAATATATCGCCAGGATAAGTAAGATATAGTAAATTCCAAAGAGGAAGATTATTCTCATGTCATCCAAATCGATATCTGTTATTAGTCCAGTGGTTTCGTAAAAGGGTTAAGGAACGCCCGAAAGAGAACAAGGACATTTTTATAAATATAAAAAATAAAAAGAAAATAAAGTCTGAATAGTGTTTTTGGTGGAAATGAGAATATTATTAGACGATGCTATATAGGAGTATTCAGAACAGATTTCTGAGTTCGTATTAATGATCCAGGGACGGGATAAATGTATGTAAACGATATCGAATTCATAAAATTAGCACTTTTATTTTCTCCGAGGTTTCCCTGGACACTGAAAGACTTAAGGATTTATTAAGAGGATTTAAGGAATTTAAATGCAAGAATTATAAAGGAGGAATAAGAATGATAGTATAAATATTAAGAAGGTTTCCGGTAAAACCCTAACTAAAAATCCTTGAGATATTCTTCCGAACGATCAATGAAATTGAGCAATAACCGGACAAAGAAACAAGCAGGGAAGCAAGATGCATGCATGTGCAAGTAGAAAATATCTAGTAACCAAGCTAGTTACAACAAGGAACTAGAACACATAGAGATCAACCAAGTACTTAGCAATCAAACTACTAGTTAGCATGAACACAACCAAATCATCAACACTTGTCCATCCAAATGCATCATGCATGAAAGCCCACCTTTATTAAAGCTACTTTATCAAGATATTATCTAAACACTTCATCAATAATTCAGTTTTAGATGAGACTAAGGCAAGAGAAACCAAACAAACACCACCACTCTTCAAAAAACCTTCCATTCGGCCTCCACCATAATTCGAGAACTAAAATCATCCTTCCCACCATGGTTTGATCTTGAAACTTTTATGGTGAGTCTTATAATTCATAAAAGTGATCTCCTAGAAATCTTAGCTTCAAATTCATCTTTTTCCATTTTCAAATAAATCATCAAAGTAGGTGATGAATAGTGATCTTCATGAACTAACTTTGTTTTTCTTGATTTCTTGGTTGATCTAAGCTAACTTATGGCTATACAAGGACCATACAAGGCTTAGTAAGGCTAGTACACTCTCCAAGAAAGGTATAACACTTGAAACCCTAGCTTGAATCTTGAGTTTTTATGGAGTTTTGGATGTTATATGCATGCATAACTCTTAGAGATGTGATTAAGCCTTGTTATATGTTAAACAAGTTATTAAGAATGGAAAGGCAGTGCTTGGCCTCAGTTCTATGGTAATTATCATGTATATGTGGTTTAGAGTGGAAATCATGATTGTTGGAGTGTTTTAATTTTGGAAATATCCGAGTTATAGCCGTCGTAATGCCGAAATTTGCTTAACCATTAAAAACCGTGTAGGAAAGTAGCCTTAAATTTCTGTTCTTGATAAGTTTGTGAACTAACCTTATAGATCTCGAGTCATAGATCGTTTTGGCGAAAGAATCGAAGCAAACGGACTTACGGTTTAGGAATTATGGCCGATTTACTAAAAGTGGTTTGAAACTGTAAATGCAAATTCGTAATTGACATTGAACCCCCTTAACTCGAGTAATTCAATGACAAATCCTGGTAATTAAATATTAGAGATCATAAGGAAGGTGTGAGAGAAGACCTCATGTTAAAAAGATCGTTTTTCGATTTTATATAAATATTCGAATCAGGGTTAAGTACGAATAAACCCCTAAAAAGAACGAGTGGTTATAACTTTGGAAAATCACTTAGATAACGATCGATAAATCTCGAGGTATAATCTTTCGACCTTAGAACTTATATGGCCTAAGTACCTACCATGTGTAAATGTAATGACATGCCTTAATAGCGAACCAATGTCGGGTCATAACGGTGTTAATAAAAGTTACACTAGAGAGTGTATAACGGGATAACTTGAGAACGTCTTTCGACTTAAGTTAAGTATATACTTAGTCTTTTAAAAAGTGTTAATTGATTAATATCGAATGCTTTGATTGTTTATAGATCATCGAACAGACCCAGGACACGCTACCCCTACCCGACTGCCAGGCAAGTTTCCAATACTTTGGAACTGTTGTTGTGATAATATATATCTGCTGTTTTATGATACATATGCCATAGCATGCATGCCTACTTTCAAGTCTATTGCAATACTTGTTCCCTAATTGATGTTGGCTTATAAGTTAGATACAAGATATACTAATTATAAGCCGGATATTGCTAAGACCCTTAGTGAAGGGCATTTGATCTCATTTTTTTAATAAAGATCGGGATTCTGTATTTTGTAATATAGAGATAGTCATGGAAACCCGGAGGGATTCCAGTGACAGATTATTTGAGGGATGTTATTTATGAACGTTATTTATATTTTCATAAGTATTAAGTACTTGGAAATTATTCTAGGAATGTTATTTGAATACTCATTCGAGAAGTGTTATATGAATATTATTTTGAATATTCATTCGAGTTTATTTATTTAATGAATATTATTTTAATATTCATTTGAGTTTAATTGTTTATTTTATATTATTTTCGAATATTCATTTGAGCTTATTTACTTAATGAATATTATCTTGGATATTCATTTAAGGTTTTAATTATTTTCTTGGATATTATTTTGAATATTTATTCGAGGAATTATTTATTTAGTGAATATTTTATATATACTTATTCGAGGGTTAATCATGAGCAATATTTACATTAAGAATATTATTGAACTATTTCTGGTTTAATAAATATTCTTTGAATATTTATTTAATTTTTTCAACTAGTTCTAAAATGAGATATTTTATTCAAAAATTTTCTTGATATTCAAATACTATGTAAATTATCTCTGAGTCGTATTATTATTATTTTATCAAGGAAGGTTCTCAAAACTCCATTCTTCATTCGAATCAATCTTCTAAAATATAAGGGAACCTTGCTTCAGAAATGTTATTTCTTTGACTGCCAGGTCATATACTTGTTAAACTACCTTTTTACTCTCATCTTGATTCTTTTCAAACATCGATATGAGTCTTTTTGGTTACCTCATCAACACTCGAGGGGTAAGATTGATGAAACAAGTTTATATCTATTAACAAGCATCAGCTTGGGAAATATTGGTGAATTTTCCTTTCCAAATTAGATACGACTACTTTGTGGAGTCTTATCAACGAGTATTACACTTGGGGAAAGGAGGACGAACTTTACGTTTCAGAGTCATGGATTTATTCGAACTTGGAGTCATGTGTAAGAGGCCGAGTCGTGCGGTCCATCACATGGCCCAACCATTGGCCAGAGAGTTACTAAAAAGGGCGGTAGACAAGTAAATCCGTCAGTTCTTCCTTCTACCGGTAGTAAACTATATTGGGCTGTACCGTCTCCGACTGATCATCGGGGAGTGGGATAGCTGGCGCGTGATAACTCCAGTATTATTTCATCCCCCAAATTGGGAATTTCTTGCAACACGTATCGAAGAGACTTCTTTCAGGTTGACGGGCATTCCCCGCAACACGTATGGAAGAGACTTCTTTCAGGTTGACAGGAGTTTAAAAAATGTTCAAAACTGGGATTGCAATATTATCCTGCAATTCCCTTCTTTTATGACATATGATGATGTCTTGCTTTTACCTTGCATAGCAGATATTTCCACAAAATATATGTTTTGAGTTACCTTGTAACTTCATCGTTTACCTTATACTGAACTATGTTCGTTACTGCATGGCATATGGTTTCACAGATATTTGAGTTGTTATATATATACTGTTGTTCATAAATGTATTACTTTTGGTAGGCTATTGTTCACCCTTTCTTTATTTATTATATCACAACAACAGCTAGGTCTGATGGCCCGCGTAAGGCGCACTTGGCGCCAGCAGGTGACCCCAGCCAGAGGACTACCCGCTGAGTTTATCGCTGCCATTGCTGAGGTAGATTAACAGCTTTTGTTTCAGCCTTAATTATATGTATAATTAATGTAATCAACGGCAAAAACACTACGAGATATCTGGCAATAGACGACACGTATCAGACAACACCCATGGAAAAAAGTGTTGCCTGAAATGATCAGACAACTGTTATTTTCCTACTCGAGAAAGTATTGTGTAATCCAGAATTCACACAATGGGCCAAAATCGTTGTGTGATAAATCTTACCAGACAAGCATTTCTTGACCAGGGGTGTTGTGTAAATGCATAAGTATTTTTAAGATTAGACAAGCGTTAGCAAATAAGTGTTGTGTGAATGGCTGCAACACAATATCCCGGAAAACCGTTGTTGTATCCAGACAAATGTTCTTAGGTCTGTTGTCTAAGTAGCAGTCATACAATATGTTATCCATAGTGTTGTGTGACAGTGAACCAACACACAACATTTTTTAGAAATATTATGTGAATGAAGCATAGACAATACTTCGTAAAAAGTATTGTTAGAATGAGACAAGTGGTTTCCAATGTGGTATTGTGTAATGATATTTAACACAAGTGCTTTTCATAGTAAGGTTTGTTTATTTTAGGTATTTATAAAAGATAATATGTTCAACTGAAATTAGATGTGAAAAAGACAGTCGACTGACTACCTTTAATTTTATTATGTTATTATTTATTTTAGGTGTTCTATTTTTGTTAAAAATTATGGTTTGATATTTTCGGATATATATTAATGATTGTAAGGTTTGTTTTAAATGAAAATGGTAACATGTTTTAATTCGAAAGGAAATATTAATGATTGATTTATGTTTTTAGGTATTTATAAAAGCATAACTTGACTCCAAATATTTTTAAATACCTCCACCTCATTTCCTAAAGTTTTAGAAATTTTTCTAGAATTTTCTATAATTTTTAGATAATTTTCTATATTTTTAAACAATTTTATACTATTTTTGAATCACTGGAAACTATTAAACAAATAATTATAAATTAAATAACTTTAATTAAATTAATTAAAATCATTTAAAAATCAATTAATAAATTATTTAATAAATATTCACATTTATTAAGTAATTAAATTAATTAATCTTTATTTGAAATTAATTAAATAATTAAAAGTATTTAATCCTTAATTATTTCCGATTAAAGTAAATAGGTAAATGATTTTAAAAAACAATTAATCAAGTAAAATAAATCCAGAAATTCACTGAATTTAAAATATAATTTTAGAAAATAACTTTTCTGCATTTTTATAACTAAATTTCGGATTTAAAATAAATAATCAAAATAAAAATAATTGTGAAAAGTAAATAAATAAATTACCTTTTTAAATAAAAGGTAATTTAGTAATTAGAAGTAAATAAGTTAAAAGGCTAAAAACATTTCCGTTTTTACCTCTTTACCAAAACATGATTAAAGCAATACTATTCATCACCATCTTCAAGTTTTCATTCCAAGAACACGAAAAACACAATAATCAATCTCCAATTTCTATATGTTATTGAACTCAAAATCCAACATATAATATATGAAATTGACCAGAAAAACAAGATCTACAACATAGCATCTTCAGATTTCACAACAAACACTGTTTGCAAAATTTTTTATTTTTAATCCTAATAATTTCGAAAATAAATCGAATTTTAGAAAAAATCGAAATCACCTGCACCACATCTCTTGGCAAAAAACACATAGGGTTCGTTGAGAGCTTCGATTTGACTACAAGAGCGTCAAAATTTGAATTCAATAACGTCTTTGAATTGGACTTTGATCTTCAAGAACAATATTTACAGGAATCTATACTATTACAACGTTTTCATTTTTGTTAAAATCTCGTACAACCCGACCTTTTTATTTTTCGATTATTTTTTCGCAACACTAAAATGAGTGTTTATTCACTTTCGTACGGTTCGATCATCGAAGAAATCATTCAAAAAAATTGTTCAGTTAATCTGGATCGTGCCTCGTTACAAGAAGCAACACTTTTACTACATTTTTGTTAAAATCTCGTACAACCCGACCTTTTTATTTTTTGATTATTTTTTCCAAACACTAAAATGAGTGTTTATTAACATTCGTATAGTTGGATTGTCAGAGAAATCATTCAAAAAAAGTATTCAGTGAATCTGGATCGTGCCCCGTTATAGAAAGCAACACTTGTACTACGTTTTTGTTAAAATCCCGTACCACCCGAACTTTTTTATTTTTTGATTATTTTTTTCCAACACTAAAATGATTGTTTATTAACATCCGTACGGTTCGATCGTCGAAGAAATCATTCAAAAAAAGTATTCAGTGAATCTGGATCGTGTCTCGTTAAAGGAAGCATCACTTTTACTACCTTTTTGTTAAAATCTCGTGCAACCCGACCTTTTTATTTTTCGATTATTTTTTCCCAACACTAAAATGGGTGTTTATTGACATCCGTTCGGTTCGATCGTCGAAAAAATCATTAAAAAAATTATTCATTGAATCTGGATGATACCCCGTTATAGGAAGCATAACTTTTACAACATTTTTGTTAAAATCTCGTAGAACCTGACCTTTTTATTTTTTGATTATTTTTTCCCAACACTAAAATGAGTGTTTATTAACATCCGTACGGTTCGATCGTCGAAGAAATCATTCAAAAAAAGTATTCAGTGAATCTGGATCATGCCTTGTTAAAGGAAACATCACTTTTACTACTTTGTTTTTAAAACTCGTGCAACCCGACCTTTTTATTTTCGATTATTTTTTCCCAACACTAAAATGAGTGTTTATTAGAATTAATCATTCAGAAAATTACCAAACCAAATTTATTAGAAAATTTAATAACAAAAATAAATTTATAATAACGTTTCAAATTAATAATGTTTTAATAATCATTTTTAGTAATAATTAATTAAGAGTAACTAAAAAATTTCAAAAATTTCTATTTCGATTGATCTAGTAAAAAAATTCATACATATTTCACTTCCCTCTTTTAATTCATTTCCCCCCTTAGTAAATATTTCCCCCCTTTGTCAATATTTCATTTCCCCCCCTTTTCCATCTCTCCTTTCACTTATAACCCAGACGGCAGCCGCCCTTTCTCATTTCACTCTATTAACCCTCCAGGGTTCCGTTCTATAGGTGGCAGTAGCACGCTCTCTCTGTCTCTTATTTTATTTTTACACACACTCTGTTTCATATTTATTTTCACACACAACACCAATGGCCGAATCTGAACGCAAAGAAGAGGAAGAGCAGTGTCACCACCGAAGACGAAGACACCGGGGCTCAGTTCGCTCTGATTTTCCGTCTCGAACAAGTCTCCATCACTACTGGTGAAGAAAATGAAGATACTGTTCTCGATACGTACGAATCTTCATCTTAATCTATTCTCTTAACATGATTATTATTATTTTGGTTGCTTTATATATCTGTGTCGTGCTTTTGTTTCTCATCATCTAGTTAAATTGAGAAGCTAGGGTTTGTGATTTTTGAATTGAAGCTTTGATGATTTGTGTTATATGTTTTGATTTTGTGTTTTAGTTTGAAAGCTAGTGTTTAGGATTTATGAGTTATTCATTTGTGTGCAGTAAATCGAAGCTTTATAGATTCGATAAAGATGGAAACCAACGGAAGGAGAGAGGTGCTGGTACTGTTTAGTTTTTGAAGCATCATGAAACTGGGAAAGTCCGTTTGGTTATGCGCCAATCCAGGAATCTTAAGATCTGTGCTAATCATCTCGGTTTGTATCATTTCACCCCTCTTTTTCCATCCCTCTCTCATTTACCCCTTTTTTTGTTGTATAATTGTTAAGTGATTCCTTTTGTCTTTGCTGCACCAGAGCTGAAAGTTGCATTACCACAAAACAAGTACTACACTGCTGTCCAAAGTATTACAGAGTACTGACTCTGTAAGTTAACTTGTATGTTGATAAGCAATTTTGTTTCTCTTATTGCGCCCTCATCTTGATATTTGGGGATATGATCATTCTTGATTATCTTATAGATTCTGTGACTTGGAGGAAACATTCGTGGCCTTGTGCTTTTTCTTAGATAAATATTATTGTTTGTGTCATTAAAAATTGATGTCTATTTTCTTGTTTTATGAGGCTTTATGCAGTTACACTACAGCAATGGCAATAAATAAGTAAATTTGGATAATTACTGATGTTGCACCTTCACTATATTCTTGTAATTGCAACTTATTTCATCTGGATATACACAAATGCCATTTATAGAGGTTCTTTGGCAGTTTTCTTACCGTGTTGGTAATTTACACAAATGTGACTGATATTCTGTTCAATTACCGTGTTGGTAATTTACACAAACAATCGTTCACAGGAAATGCTTTTAAATCTCTCCCATGTATTAAGAGCAGAAACGTGTTCAGGTGAGTGGTACTGGTCCTTTTTGCATAATTGCATTCAAACCTCTCATGTCAATTAAGTGCAAAGTCGATTCAATGTGATTAATTTTTTCATCAATTTAACATTTTCTCCTGACAATCAGGTTGGCATCAATGTACCAATTCCAGTCCCTCTCCCTTTCTTCTCATTTCTGATATCCTTATGTTTTGTGGTGAAGATATATGACTTCCAATACATGTTCCATTTTGCAGTGGCGACGCAGAAGCAACTTGACCTATGACATGGCTGAGCTTAATGATATAAGGACTGACTTGGTGAAGTATATGTTGAAGCACCTGGCTCGTTGAACTCTGTCGTCTTTTATTGAAATTGGTATTTTGAGTTGAACATGTACTTGGTAGTAGCGTAAATTAAACTTTTAGTCCGTCTCTTTTGTGGATGTGTTCACCTAAAAATATGACTTATGTATTAGTTGTTTTGGATGTGGATAGACTTTAATTATGTACTTGGTTGGTTGGTTGTGTACGTTTGTTGGTGGTGTTGGCATTATAAGGTGAAAAATTGCTTCTGTAGTTTTGGTTGATGGTATGGTGAATATTGGTCGTAATGGACGGATGGATTGAATTGGTTTCTATTGTTTGTTTTTGGCATTTTCATTTTATAGTGTAGTTTGGTTTTCTTTACATGCCCAGAACCATTGTTTAAGATAATTTTAGTCAATGTCCACCAATGATTAACACTTGTTGTATTATATATCAAGCAATGCTTTTATTAAAATCCCTTGTGAGAAAATGACTCACATAACAGGAAAATAAAAACTACCTAATGTTAACAGTTGTAAAAAATGCAATCAAACAACATGTACCCTTTAACAAAGTAATGTGGGAGAAGAATACACACTGCAGGTTAAAACCCACAAAAACTGTTGCCTCTTTTAACAAATGACAACATGTTATACTCTACAAAACCATTGTTTGAAATAATTTCAAACAAGAGTTATATAGTAAGAAAGTGTTATCCTTCCTAGTGTACAACAACATGCCATATGAGATAACATGTTGTACATCTAACCATAAAACAAATGGTTTTTGCTAAGAAACCATTGTCTGTAGTGACATACAGCAACAACCCTGATCAAGTAAAAGATTGTATCTTTTGCACTTAAACAATAGGCTTTCTTTTAAAAACCATTGTCTTTACTGCTTAATAACAACAATATATTTGTTAAAAAGTGTTGCGTTATTGGAGTTTTGACAAGAGGTTTCCAAAGAAGTGTTGTTGTTTCTGGGTATCAGACAACACTTTTCATGTGACTTTTACTTGTCTTTCAACTTTCACACAATAGCTTGCTGTGTGTTGTCTGAGGTGTGTATCAGACGGCTTCTCAATAGTCAACAGTTTTTGGTATATTCAGACAACACGTTTTGCCTGTTGTCTAAAGCAAAAATCCTTGTAGTGAAACTTTAAACTTATGTTGTTATCCTTTTGGATTGTAATAACTTTTATTTGTGGATCCTATAAGTAGAAGACTTATTTCAATTTCATCTCTGGGACTATAACTGTTCGTGTGTGTGTGATGTGATATTATTGCGGGGTCACAGCATGTGTTTATTTATTTAGACTCAAGTCAAGTATTATTGATGGAATTAGGACCGTAACGACCAGGTTCCCGACCCCGGATCTGGGGCTATTATAGAAATGGTATCAGAGCGAGAGTTATATATCCCAAGAGATGAAACGACGTTATATAATAATAAATTCACTAAGAGAATAAGAACTCTTGCCAAGTTCACCTAAAACCTTTACGGGGACTTTTTAAGTATCATGATAGTAACATAGTTCGTATTGTGTAGGCGAGTGACATCTCCGACCCAGAGGCTTTTGAGAGGCAGCACGATGAGGCGATCCAGGCTGCCGAGGACATGGCAGTGGTTGATTCTGATGACTTGTTCAGGACCAGAGATCTTTATTATGAGCGTATGGGTGATGATGATGGAGACACAGAGGTTGTGGAGTCTGAGGAGGAGGACCCAGAGGAGGTCCAGCCAGATGCAGATACTGAGGTTGTTGAGTCTGAGGAGGAGGAGGACCCTGAGGAGGTCCAGACAGGAGAGTATACTGAGATAGTTGCTGAGGATGTTGATGATGAGGATCCTGAGGAGATCCAGCTTATAGCTGATGTTAAGGTTATGGAGGAGGACACCGACATGACTACTGAGTAGTTTATGGATGCGGTTTTAGAGCAGGCAGTGGATGAGGGTACTGAGGGAGATGTTGACGAGCCAGTTGATGATGCTATTGGGAGTTCAGGACTTCGTGTACCACCACTCTCTGCTGAGAGGATCCCTACCCCACCACCCTTTCCTGTGAGCCTTGTTTCTGAGGAGTTTGAGGAGCTGACCCCCGAGCCGCAGCAGGCAGAGGCCGCACCTCCAGCAGAGCCATCTACCCCACCCCATATCCCGATAGAGGGGATATCATTGTGTGTGCATAACTGGATTGTGAGCAGACTTTCTACAGATTTAGCAGTGACTGAGGCCAGGTTAGTAGAGTCCAGGGCGGAGCTCGCGGCTGAGAGAGTTGATAGGTTGGGACGCCAGGGCGACGACAGGCGTGCTAGAGCTCGAGAGATGCATAGGGCAATGACCCGTATTGAGCTGAGGGCCCGGATGAGGGTCCGGACTTTACCTACCAATGTATATGGCATGGTATCTAGGATAGATGCTGAGGAGATCTTTCGCGTTGCTATGATGAGGATTAGGGCTTTGGGTTCCACTGGTGGCTGATTTCAGAGACAGTGATGTAGTAGTCTAGTCTTCTAGTCATGTGCGGACATAGTAGTGCCGACTTTTGTGGGATAGTATCATTGTATTTAGTTTCCCTTTTACTGACTAGACGGATAGACCATGTATTTCACTTTTGACTAGATGTTGTTAGGATGGTTGTACTCTTAAATTGTCGATGTGACTCAGATGATGTATCTTTCAGCACTATGTATATATTTGTTTCCTTTCAGTCATTTCAGTTCTGTTGTGACGCGATCACCATTTTGTTAGCATATTTACTGCACGTAATGCCTTCGATAAGTTGCCATGAGATATAGAACTATGGGATCCTAAATCCAAATATGTAACAATTTTGCAAGGAAGAATCCTTTAAAACAAATAAATTAACCTAATGTGTAATTGTCCAAATTTTCAGTAAGATGCCTCCACAAAGAATGGGGACTAGGGCTAACCCCCGCGAGTCTACCGATCAAGAAAGTCACAATCAACATAGGGAAGATCCCGAATATGATGAAGCGCAAGATGAGGATTATAATGAGCAAGAGGATTCCTAGTATGGGACAGCGGACGAAACCTTTTTCACTGGAAAATTCGAAGAAGAAGTAGAAAGGGAAGAAATTGAGGTTGAACAGGAAGGGGAGAACCAGGATAGGGACCCCATGGGTCAGTGTATGGATCTGCTTAGGGAAAATTTGAACCGTTACCCCCAACCACCCCAGGGAAACAACAGTACCATGACAAAATCTTTCAGGGCCTTTAAATCCCTTAAGTCCCCAGAATTCCACGGATCAGCTGACCCAGTTGAGGCAAGAGCCTGGATAAAGGAAATGGAAAAGTCATTTGAGATTTTAAACATTGAGGAGGCGCAAAAGATTGTTTTTGCCACTTACCTTTTGAAAGGAGAGGTCAATTATTGGTGGAAGGCTAAGAAGAACTTGGAGACAGATGCTATAGTAACCTGGGAGAGGTTCAAGCAATTATTTCTGGAAAAGTACTTCCCGAGGTTTACGAAAACTCAAATGGAGCTCAAGTTTTTAGAACTAAAACAAAACAATTTGACAGTGGCTGATTATGAGGCCAAGTTTACCGAGTTATCAAGGTTTTTGCCATAATTTTTGGATACTGAGGAGAAGAAACCAAATAGGTTTCAGCAAGGGTTGAAGCAATGGATTCAGAATTGGGTATCAGTCTTAGAAATTATAGATTATGCCACCTTGGTGCAGAAAGCAACAATTGTGGAAGCAGGAAATGATCAAATGCAGAGGGAAAGAGAGAAAGGGGGAATAAAGAGAAAGCATGCCAGCTTGGGTGGAGGTTCTGTAGGAGGAAAGCCCCCGAATAAGTTTAACCGAGGAGCGGTTTCCCTACCAGAAAGGAGTATGGGATCAAACAGTCTGTTAGCGCGAGTGTAAGCCAGGGCGGCAAGGAACCAAGAGTGTCCCATCCCCATCATTCTCGAGTTTCAATACCAGTATGTGCGACTTGTGGAAAAAAACACCCCGGAGTACGTAACCAGAAGCAGCCAACCTGTTAAAAGTGTGGACGAGTGGGCCACTATTCTAACGTGTGCACCACCGCAATCCCTAGTGTCAACAAAAACACCACTTGTTTTCAGTGCAGACGTCAAGGTCACATGAGAAAGGACTGCCCAATGAACAAACCAGCAGCATTAGGGGCAAACAAAGCTGCCTCTAATAGGCTACCAACTGCTAGAACTTTTAGCATAACGGTGCAGGATGCCATGAGAAACACGGATGTGATAGCAGCTACATTTTCTCTCAACTCAATTAGTGCAAATGTCCTATTTGATTCTGGAGCAACTAAGTCTTTTATATCGAGGGATTTTGCACGTAAATTGAAACTTAAGACCCAACAGCTAAGGGATTCTTTACAAGTAGAAATAGCCAACCAGGAAGTAGTTCCCGTTAACAGATTCACCCCGATTGTAAATTAGAAATAGGAGGACAATCTTTTTATGTTGATTTGATTCCTTTTAAACTAGGGGAGTTTGATGTCATTTTGGGAATGGACTGGTTGTCTCATAATAATATTCAGATAGATTGTAAAGGGAAAAAGGTTAAGTTGAAAACCCCAGGAAAGAAGGAAATAGTGTTTCGAGGGATACGACAGACCCAGAATATTCTAACCATGGTACAGACCAAGAGATTGTTGCGAAAAGGGAGAAAAGCTTATTTAGCTTATGTTATAGATACCCAGAAGGAAACGCCCAAGATACAAGACATTCCGGTAGTTAATGAGTTCGAAGATGTGTTTCCACAAGATCTTCCCGGATTACCACCTGATAGGGTAATTGAGTTTGCTATCGAGTTAGCCCCGGGGACGGTGCCGGTTTCGAAGGCCCCGTACCGATTAGCCCCAGTTGAAATGAAAGAGCTAGCTAAGAAATTGCAAGAATTATTGGATAAAGGTATGATACGACCCAGTGTGTCGCCATGGGGGGCACCAGTGTTGTTCATTAAGAAAAAGGACGGGAGTATGAGGTTATGCATCGACTATCGAGAGTTGAACAAGCTAACCATAAAGAATAAGTACCCGTTACCCAGAATAGATGATTTGTTTGACCAGTTGAAGGGTGCTGAATACTTCTCTAAGACTGACCTGAGAACATGATATCACCAACTGAAGATTAAACCCGAATATATCCCAAAGACTGCATTCCGTACCAGATATGGACATTACGAGTTCTTGGTGATGTCATTTGCACTAACCAATGCCCCAATAGCTTTCATGGATTTAATGAATAGAGTGTTCAAGGAGTATTTGGACCAGTTTGTGATAGTTTTCATCGATGATATTCTTATTTACTCAAAGATAGAAGATGAACATCCCGAACATTTGAGGATAGCCTTAGAAATACTCAGGAAAGAACAGCTGTATGCCAAATTTTCGAAGTGTGAGTTCTGGAAAAATGAGGTGCAATTCTTAGGGCACGTGATCAATAGGGAAGGAGTGTTGGTTGACCCCTCCAAGATAGAGGCAATTTCAAACTGGGAACGGCCAACCACTCCAACTGGGAACGGCCAACCACTCCAACCAATTTCAAGATTTTGCAAAAATCGCAGCCCCGTTAACTCGACTTATCCGTAAAACTGAGAAATTAGAATGGACTGAAAAATGTGAGAAGAGTTTCTAAGAGCTGAAGAAGAGGTTGGTAATGGCCCTAGTGTTGGCATTGCCCGATGGAAAAGGAGATTTTGTAATTTACAGTGATGCTTCGCATAAGGGATTAGGATGCGTGCTTATGCAGCACGGTAAGGTAATCGTGTATGCGTCAAGGCAGCTAAAGGAATATGAGATTCGATATCCCACTCATGATCTAGAATTAGCAGCAATATTTTTCGCTTTAAAGATTTGGAGGCACTACTTGAATGGAGAAAAGTGCGAGATTTACACTGACCATAAGGGCCTCAAGTACATTTTCACTCAGAAAGAGCTTAATATGTGCCAGAGAAGATGGTTGGAATTAATCAAGGATTATGATTGTGAGATTCATTATCACCCGGGTAAAGCCAATGTGGTGGCTGATGCCCTCAGTAGGAAAGAGAAACTCAAAATGATAACCTCAGAAGAAGAATTGGTGAGAGATTTCGAAAAGTTGGAAATCGAGGTCAAGATACCCGGAGATGGTCAAGAAAGGTTAATGGAAATTCGAATCCAACCCCCATTGTTAGAAAAGATTAGACTATGTCAGGAACGGAAAATGGAGGAAGAAGAGAACTCCACGGAAGAGATAATGATCGGAGAGGAAATTAAGTGTGAAAGAGACAAAGAAGGAATCATGAGGTACACATAAAGGATATTGATTCCAAATGTGCAGGAGCTCAAGAACGAGATTTTATATAAGGGACACAACTGAAGGTACTCAGTGCACCCCGGTAGTACCAAAATGTATAGAGATTTGAAAGAGTAATACTGGTGGCCTAACATGAAAAAGGACGTAGCAGAGTGGGTAAGCAGATGCTTGACCTGCCAAAGAGTGAAAGCAGAGCACCAGAGACCCAATGGAATTTTGCAACCCTTAGAGATTCCCGAATGGAAATGGGAACATATAGCCATGGATTTTGTAGTAGGCTTACCAAGGACCAAAGCTAATCATGACGCCATACGGGTAATTATAGACCGACTAATGAAGTCAGCTTACTTTCTCCCGATCAATGAAAGGTATACGGTCGACAAACTAGTAGAGATCTACTTAAAAGAGATAGTGGCACGACATGGAGTCCCAGTCGCCATAGTATCCGATCGAGATCCCAGATTTAACTCCAGGTTCTGGAGAAGCTTTCAAGAGTGTGTAGGAACCAGGTTAAACATGAGTACAGCCTATCACCCCCAAAGAGACGGGCAAAGTGAAAGGACCATCAAAACGCTAGAGGATATGTTGTGAGTCTGTGCTATAGACTAATTTAAAGAAAACTGGGATGATCACTTGCCATTGATTGAGTTCTCCTACAACAATAGTTTTCATTCAAGCATAGGAATGCCACCTTATGAGGCCCTTTATGGAAGGAAATGCCGAACTCCCTTGTATTGGGATGAAGTTGGAGAGCGAAAGATGCTCGGACCCGAAATGGTCCAACGGACTAAAGATGTATTAGATCTAATCAGAGGACGGTTGGTAGCAGCCCAAGATTGACAAAAGAGATATGTCGACTTAGCTCAGAAAGGCAAGGAATATGAAGTTGGAGACCTAGTGTTTTTAAAGGTGTCTCCTTGGAAAGGCTTAATGAGGTTTGGGAAGAAGGGAAAACTGAGTCCTAGATACATTGGACCCTTTGAGATCTTAAGACGTATCGGGGAACTAGCTTATGAACTAGCATTACCCCCAAATCTTCAACAAGTACACAATGTGTTCCATGTTTCGATGTTAAGGAAATATAATCCGGATGCCAAGCATATTGTGGAATACGAGCATGTAGACATGCAGCCAGACCTAACCTATGTGGAACAGCCTGTGGAAATCATAGACCGAAAAGAACAAGTGCTCCAAAAAAAGGTCATCAAGCTTGTCAGAGTTTTGTGGCAGAACCACAACGTAGAAGAATCAACTTGGGAGCTCAAAAGCGCGATGCAAGAGAATTACCCCAATTTGTTTTCAGACTGATTCCGGGACGGAATCCTTTTAAGGAGGGGAGACTGTAAGAACCCAGATTTTTGGTAGAATTAAAACTTTTATTATGAAATGGAGTATGAGTGTAACAGTGGTTCTGATAAATGAATATGAATGAATTTTGATTCAAATGTTTATATGCCATGAACAATGCAATTGGTTGACAACTTAGATAAGAATAATCTATCTCCTGGATAAGTAAGATATAATAAATTTCGAAGAGGAAGATTATTCTCTTGTCATCCAAATCGATATCTGTTATTAGTCCAGTGATTCCGTAAAAGGGTTAAGGAACGCCCGAAAGAGAACAAGGACATTTTTATAAATATAAGGAATAAAAAGAGATTAAAGCGTGAATAGTGTTTTTGGTGGAAATGAGAATATTATTAGACGACGCTATATAGAAGTATTCAGAACGGATTTCTGAGTTCGTATTCATGATCCAAGGGTGAGATAAGTGTATGTAAACGATATCGGATTCAGAAAATTAGCGCTTTTATTTTCTTCGAGGTTTCCCTGGACACTGAAAGACTTAAGGATTTATTAAGAGGATTTAAGGAATTTAAATGCAAGAATTATAAAGGAGGAATAAGAATGATAGTAGAAATATTAAGAAGGTTTCCGGTAAAACCCTAACTAGAAATCCTTGAGATATTCCTCCGAACGATCAATGAAATTGAGCAATAACTGTACAAAGAAACAATCAGGGAAGCAAGATGCATGCATGTGAAAGTAGAAAATATCTAGTAACCAAGCTAGTTACAACAAGGAACTAGAACACTTAGAGATCAACCAAGTACTTAGCAATCAAACTACTAGTTAGCATGAACACCACCAAATCATCAACACTTGTCCATCCAAATGCATCATGCATGACATCTCACCTTTATTAAAGCTACTTTATCAAGATATAATCTAAACACTTCATCAATAATTCATTTTTAGATGAGACTAAGGCAAGAGAAACCAAACAAATACCACCACTCTCCAAAAAATCTTCCATTCGGCCTCCACCATAATTCAAGAACCAAAATCATCCTTTCCACCATTGTTTGATCTTGAAACTTTTATGGTGAGTCTTATAATTCATAAAAGTGATCTCCTAGAAATATTAGCTTCAAATTCATCTTTTTCCATTTTCAAATAAATCATCAAAGTAGTTGATGAATAATGATCTTCATGAACTAACTTTGTTTTTCTTGATTTCTTGGTTGATCTAAGCTAACTTAAGGCTATAAAAGGACCATACAAGGCTTATTAAGGCTAGTACACTCTCCAAGGAAGGTATAACACTTGAAACCCTAGCTTGAATCTTGAGTTTTAATGGAGTTTTGGATGATATATGCATGTATAACTCTTAGAGATGTGATTAAGCCTTGTTATATGTTAAACTAGTTAGTAAGAATGGAAAGGTAGTGCTTGGCCTCAGTTCTATGGTCATTATCATATATATGTGGTTTAGAGTGGAAACCATGATTGTTGGAGTGTTTTAATTTTGGAAATATCTGAGTTATAGCCGTCGTAATGCCGAAATTTCCTTAACCATTAAAAACCATGTAGGACAGTGGCCTGAAATTTCTGTTCTTGATGATTTTGTGAACTGACCTTATAGATCTCGAGTCATAGATCGTTTTGGCGAAAGAATCGAAGCAAACGGACTTACGGTTTAGGAATTATGGCCGATTTACTAAAAGTGGTTCGAAACCGTAAATGCAAATTCGTAATTGAAATTGAACCCCCTTAACTCGAGTAATTCATTGACGAATCTTGGTAATTAAATATTAGAGATCATAAGGAAGGTGTGAGAGAATACCTCATGTTAAAAAGATCATTTTTCAATTTTATAAAAATATTCGAATCAGGGTTAAGTACGAATGAACCCCTAAAAAGAACGAGTGGTTATAACTTTGGAAAATCACTTAGATAACGATCGATAAATCTCGAGGTATAATCTTTCGACCTGTTAACTCAAATAACTTGTAGAAGGGGGGGGGTTGAATACAAGTTATATAATCGTGTCTGATTTTTGCTTGATTAGATGAACAAGAACAACGAATGAATCAAACTTTGTTTGTATTAAATTAAATCAAATACAAACTCTACCAAAGGTGTACAATACCTTTAGCAGCTGCTGACAATACAAATCTCTCTCTCTGTTTGTTTCGAACTCTCGAATACAAACCTTATACAGAGCTTCACACGATATGCACTCTATAATTCTCAATTCCGCTCTTTTTACAATGATTTTGAGAGAGTATTTATAATTCTACCTATCAACTAATAACAGAATTATAATCTATCTATGACAATGTTCTGCCGTCCAGTTGATAGTTTCCATCAATAGAGAATTCGTTTCCATCACGATATCTTCTTGCTTGTTTTTCAAAACAACGATCCTGTTTTATAGCACTTGCCAGTTTCTATAGCATCCATAATGACATCATCAGTAACATGACTGATATCAGGATTTCCCATTGCATCAGGATCTGATAATCCCAACAGTATTTGATCAGGATCTGACTTGCTGTATCAGGATCTGCTCTTAGTTCCTGAAATGTAGTCTCTGACGCACTATTCCTGACTAACCTCTACAGATTACTGTCTAACACATATCTCCTATACAAAGTGCTAAATCCTTTATAAGATCAGGATATACAAGAAGTATTAACAAAATTCTATTCTCAACATCACAACTCATGAATTATTCCTAACAATCTCCCCCTATTTATGCTTTAGAATCTGAAGCATAAATCTAAGTTGTAGATGTCAAAACATATAACAATACAACCAGAATAGAATTTATGAATTTAAGATCATGAAGTTAAATACCTCCTTCTTCAGATGTAGACATGTATCTAGTACTTAGAAGAAAGAATTCAAATATTTGATGCTTCTTTTCCTTTACCACTTCCATTATAAAATTTACCAACTCTGTCACCCTTAATTCTGCTCCAAGTCTGTTTATCTCCCCCAGTCTGTTGTTGTTGTTGTTGTTGTTTCTGAATTGTCTTTATCTCCCCCTTTTTGACACCATCAACATTAATTCCAAGAGATTCAGTAACAGAACAAATGAGATTCATCAGAACTGCTTGATTGTCCATAATAGTGACTTGGTTATTTTCAAGAATTTGAAGTCTCGATTGAATATCACTTTGAGATTTCTGAATGTCCTTAAGAAGTTCAGAATTGACTTTAATGTTGGAAGTGCTTGTTGTATCTTCAGATTCAGATGCAGAAAGAACCTTATCTTCAAGTCTTGTAGAAGAAGTTGCCTGTATAGAATGATATTTAAGTAATAATACTTGAGTAGAAGTACAAACATCTTCATCTTTCTGATTTGGAGCTGAAGTATGATCATCCTGTCCTTCACCAGTATTCTGTGTACTAACATCTACAAATCCTAACTCCTCCTTAGATTGATCAGATACAGTTGATGTCTCAATTCTAGCTGAAATTGGAAGTACAAACAAAGGAATACTAGGATCATTAGGAATATCTTCTGGTACTGATTGAATAGAAGTTTGTCTTAGCCTTTCACCTTTTCTGTTAATGATTCGTGCAAGCCTTTCTTTCTGTTTCTGAGCTTTAACTTCTGGCTTTGCATTGTGATGTGCTAAGTCATGCTTCTCATACATCTTGATAAAAGAATAAGTACCAACATCCATACCAAGATTTTCAGACCAAGATTCAGGAAAAACCTGATCCCAGAAATCAAACGATGGTGGTTTCCTAATTTTCTCTCCCTCACTATGGAGTTGATCATCCATACCCTCATTCTCTCTTTGATTATCTAAAGTCAACACTCTTTCTACCTCTCCTTTTGCCTGGTCAGGAGCCAGCCTCTCTGTGTGTGGATCTATATCCATCTTTTCAAGTGTATCACTCAAATTTGGATAAGTGCTCTCATGACCTACAGAAAAATAGGGGTTAAAAGAAGTTTTTATACCTGAACTCACATGGAGAGAGGGTTTCTCATATGGCATGGGGATTGAGGTTTTCTCCAAGGAGTGAGCTGCTATAGTCTCTGAACCCTTACAAGCATCTACTTTCTTTCCAGAAACTACAGGCTCCAGTATACCACTTTCAGGTTTTACACTAGACTCTGATGTCTTCAGTAATACTTCATTAGACACCATAGCTAGTATGTAACCGTCTTTAAGTGTTGGTTGCTGAGACACACCCTCAAGGTGGATAGACTCTGAAAGAACAATATTGTTTTGATCTTCAGGAAAATCAATCAAAGTCATTCATCCCATATCATATGGTTTCGCATTTGCAATTTCAGTCATCACAGAAGACTTTTTAGCATCAGCCATCACAGTTCCTGAGTCATCCAACCTCTGACTAGATGGTTCTTGTATTGCAGTGACTGTGATCTGATCTATTCCACTATTCACCACTGGTGCAATAGTATCTTCTGTTGACTACTTCCCTCTAGCAACTACCTCCTCTTGTTCACCTTGAGCTGAAGCATCTTCAACAATGACATCCTTGTCAAATAGATATGCATGAAGTGATTGAAGTGCAACATGCTTAGGAAGTCCAAATTTCTTGTGTGAGAACTCTTTCAATCAGAAAATCTAGAACAGGCCTGGAAAGCTTCACTTCAGAGAAATAAGTTCCATAGCCTGTCTGTATGTCAATGTAGTTTCCCATGAAGAATCAAGATCCAGATCTCTCTTGCCAGATACTGACATGGATATAGCATTATTTGTAGAGACCTGCATAATGTTAGTTGGACTTGTCACTGTGTGTAGGTGACAAATGAATCTTTCTCCTTGTTCTCCTAGTATAGTGATCAAACAGATTTGTCTTGAGAAGACTCAAGAGGTGTAGACACAGAAGTGATCTTGGGATGAGATCTTTTTTCAATAGACACAATCTTTTGAGAGACAGTATCCAGTGACTATTTTCCCTTTTTAAGAACTACAGTCTTTTGAGAGACTGCAGCCTGGCTGTGACTAGGTGTTCCATCTCTTTGTCCTAGCTTAGAAAGTTGAATTGCAGCCTTCAATTCTGCTCTCTCAGTAAGAGATATATTATCATCATCTTCACTAGAACTACTACTTGAAATAACAAATCTTCTCTTCCTTACAACTGATGTCTTTTGAGAAACACCAGAGGTTGGCTTCTTTGAAACAATAAGCTGTGGATCAAAATTTGGTTCTAGAATTGTTTCAGAGACTGTAATGTTTTTGGCTACATGGGTAGACACAGGGGGTTTCTCCTCCAATTGAGGTTCCTGAGTCATTTCACCACCAAAGAAGGAAGAATTATAGATAGTAGGAAGATGAGTTCTTAGAAGTACCTGAACATGATTTGGATAGTGTAATGCAGGTATTTCATCTAGATTCTTTTCACTGTCCTTCTTTATAATGTCAGAGAAAATTCTCTTTTGCTGTACATAAGAAGAAACACAATATTCTCTACCAAATCTAGCTTCAACATCAGGAATGAAATGGTTAATAAACAGTTGCATGAATCTGTGATAATAAACCATATTCCTGTCATGATCTCTTGACCCAAGTTTAATACACATATGACTTAAGATAATGTGACCAAAATCAATTACTCTGTTATAAAGCAAGGCATATGCAATATGTGATGTAACAGCAGTAATTTGTTGAAAAGAACTACATTTACCAGTAAAACATTTAGCAATTTGATCAAAAAAGAAAGACCATTCTTTCCTAAGAAAAGATCTATTTAACTGGCTCATGTTATCTAGAGGTCCATCATAACATAATTTAGATAACATAGTTCTCACATCATCATCAGATGGTACATTCTCAAAATTCGTACTAACAGGTAAGCGAAGTACTGAATTAACAACAGATTCAGTAATATCAAATGAGTCTTGTCCTAAGTATAGAACAATCTTACTTGATTGACTCTGAGTAGAATCAATTACCTCAACATTCTGTCAGTCTTGTGAAACAACTACTTGATTAATTTGTGGAGATGCTGTCAAGGCATAGCTTAATGGTCCTTTCGCCATAAAGTCCATTATCGGGTGAAAATCAGTTGACACCCCTTCCTTGTTTGTGATAGCTGCAACATGATTGTTCATCATAAAATCAAAGTCACCAAACTTGAAAGCTACTGATTTGGGTAGTCTTCTTTGAGTTGCCATTTTGATCTGAAAAGAACTTAAGAAATCTTTGAAATGGATTAGTGATTTTGAGAACTCGAGAGTGTTTTTGCTTTAGAGAATGAAATTAGAGAAAGCAATTACACGATTAGAGTGTCAAAATAATTATATTTCAAAAATCCTTCAGACCCATTATTCCACGTTGACACGTAAGTTGACAGGTGTCAGTCCCTGAAAAGTGCAGTTACCCACTACTTTTAAAAAATAAAATCCAAAAATAACTTCAAGTAAATAAATGAAGGTAAAATCAAGATAAAAATCAATACTGATCAGCTTCCTTTTCCTGATGTGATCTTCTCATCAGGATAATCACACGATTCAATGTGACTTCTGAATAAAAAGAATTACTAATCCTGACGTGAACACACTTGTATTCCTGATCAATATCATCCTGATTCTAGAGACTAAATGAAGTTTCCACATGGAATTTTATTTTTCCTATAAAAGAAATAACAAAATCAATTGGTTAAATTCGTTCAATATTTCTTGAAAATACAAGAAATACAGTCACACATAATTATGGCTGAATGCATTGATATCTCCCAAATGACTGTTCAGATTCCCACGTCTTTCTATAAAAGAAACCGACGTCTTATGCCATTCTCCAAAACCTTTTCATTCTTTTCTCTTTCCATCATGGCTTTTAACCCAAATCTTCATATGAACCCCAGCTTTTGGTTCATTACCACTGAGAAGTTCTTTACTCTTGATGATCAGGAGCAAGTGAACTATCTCTTAGAAGAGATAACTTTTCTCATCAAGTCAGATATGGTTGATCTTGTCCCAGATGATTTCCACGAATCTCCTATAAAACATCTACCAGTTGGATACAATCTTCCTCTAATCTCTTCACACCTTGAGGAGAAAGAATTTGGTGAAGAGTCTGAGGTTGATATTGATGGAGATGCTATTCATCTTCTTCAATAAGCATGAAAATGAGTCAGCTGCTCTCATTCAAGTCGTCCAAACAAGGAATCCAATCTTGAGATGCTCCTTGTCCTGAAGTCAATCGTTGAGGAATGAAGCAGCAACAACTTTAGACAAGAATAGAATTATCAGTAGTAGTTAGACAAAAAAGAAGAATTGTATTTCATTTTCATGTATGTAATGCTTTGATTAATGAAAATACAAGTTTGCTTAATATCTACTTGTCTATCGTTGTTTATTGACTGTCATGAATAATGATATAAATTATCAGTATGCATGTAATAAAACTTGCTAACATAGACTTAACAAAACTCAGAATTGAACCACTAAATAACATGAACTTCAGAATTTGAAACAGTAAGACACACAGATTTCACAATCTTGATACTGACGATACAATCCTGATGTCAATACTGATGACGTCAGCATACTGATAGCAATCCTGATGTTTATTAACAAGTCTATCATACTGTAATTTATCAAAGTAAAGTGTTACAGCTTAAGCATTTAACAATCAAGTATAGATCCTGATAAAAATATCAAGTCTATAAGCTGAAACAACATACCTTGCTACTTGTGCAGATGTTAAAGATCTAAAAATTTAACATTCCTAACTCACTAACCAATCTAATGAATGTGGCTTCATCAAGTGGTTAAGTTAGAATATCTGCAAGCTGTTTGTCAGTAGGAACAAAATGAAGTTCCACAGTACCATTTTCAATATGTTCTCCAATAAAATGATACCTGACATCAATGTGCTTAGTCCTTGAGTGTTGAACTGGATTTTCTGCAATTTTGATAGGACTAGTATTATCAAAAAACATAGGAATATTACTTAGTGTCATACCATAATCCATCAACTGATTTCTTATCCAAAGTAGTTGAGCACAACAACTGCCTGCTGCAATGTATTCAGCTTCTACAGTTGAGGTTGAAACTGATTGCTGCTTCTTGCTTGCCCAAGAAATCAATCTGTATCCCAAGAATTGACATGTACCTGTAGTTCTTTTCTTGTCTATTTTACACCCTGCATAATCAGAGTCTGAATAGCCAATTAGGGAGAAATCAGATTCTATTGGATACCACAAACCAAGATTTGGAGTTCCCTTGAGATATCTAAAAATTCTCTTCACAGCAATTAAATGAGATTCCTTAGGATCACTTTGGAATCTAGCACATAAACAGGTAGAGAACATTATATCTGGTCTACTTGCAGTTAAATATAACAGTGAACCTATCATGCCTCTATAGCTAGTATTGTCAACACTCTTTCCCTTAGAATCTGAGTCTAGCTTAGTGGCTGTTGCCATGGGTGTCTTTGCAATTGTACAATTTTGAAAGTCAAACCTTTTTAAAAGATCTTTGATATACTTTGACTGATTAATGAAAATACCAGTCTCAGTCTGTTTGACCTGCAAGCCTAAAAAGTAATTTAGTTCACCCATCATGCTCATCTGATACTTAGACTGCATAAGCTTGCTAAACTTAGCACATAGCTTTTCATTAGTAGAACCAAATATAATATCATCAACATAAACTTGAATTAAAAGCAAATCACCTTTTATCTTTCTAAAGAATAGAGTTTTATCAATTGTACCTCTTGTGAAGCCATTTTCAAGAAGAAATTTAGACAAAGTCTCATACCATGCTCTTGGTGCCTGCTTTAGTCCATAGAGTGCCTTGTCAAGTTTGTAGACATGATTTGGAAACTTTGGATCAACAAAACCAGGTGGTTGTTCCACATACACTTCCTCATCAAGCTTGCAATTTAGAAAAGCACTCTTTACATCCATCTAGTATACCTTGAATTTTGAATGAGTTGCAAATGCAAGAAACATTCTGATTGCTTCCATTCTTGCTACAGGTGCAAAGGTTTCATCATAGTCAATTCCTTCTTCCTGAGAATAACCCTTGGCCACCAGTCTTGCTTTTTTTCTTACAATCATACCAGATTCATCTAGCTTGTTTCTGAAAACCCATTTTGCACCAAAAACAGATCTATCTTTAGGTCTTGGTACCAGTTTCCACACTTTGTTCCTCTCAAAGTCATTCAATTCTTCCTGCATTGCTATTACCCAATCAGGATCCTGTAAGGCTTCTTCAACCTTCTTAGGTTCATTCTTTGAGAGAAAATAACTATACAAGCATTCATTTTGAATTGATCTTCTAGTTCGAACACCACTATTTGGATCACCAATAATCAAATCTTCAGTATGATCCCTTGTCCATTTTCTAATAGGTGGTAGATTGTTCCTGCTAGACTCCCCCCTAAGTTAGTGGTATTTCTTGTAGAAGATTGTTCATTTCCTTCAAAAGCTCCCCCTTGATCAGTAGAATTAGTGGATTCAATACTGCTGCTAGTTTCTGATCTTCCTTCATTAGACTCTGAAGGATCAGTTCCTGATGAAGTAGATTTTGAAAGACTAGTCTGATCCTGACCAGTACTATGTTCTCCTTGATTGAATTGCTCCCCCTCAACAGCAGCATTCCTTTGAGAAGCAATAGAGATTTCCTCGGGAGAACCTTCATCATCACTGGAGAGAATCTCAGAATACTTCAGATTTTCAAATTCCAGATTGTCATGGCTTTCACCAGTTTGAAAAATTCCAAACTTCTTATCATCAAATGCAACATGAATTGATTCCATAACAGTGTGAGTTATGAGATTGTATACTTTGAAGGCCTTTGATGCTGAATATCCTAGAAAGATTGCTTCATCCGATTTGGCTTCAAATTTTCCAAGTTGTTCTGGATGTACTTTCAGGACATAGCATTTGCATCCAAAGATGTGAAAGTATTTCACACTTGGTTTCTTTCCTTTGATCATCTCATAGGGAGTCTTACCATGAGCATTTACCAAGGTACAGTTTTGAGTGAAACATGCAGTGTTGATAGCTTCTGCCCAGAAATAGGTTGGAAGCTTTGCATCTGCAAGCATGGTTCTTGCTGCCTCTATGAGAGTCCTGTTCTTTCTTTCTACTACACCATTCTGCTGAGGTGTTCCAGGTGCAGAAAACTGTTGAGTAATTCCATTGTCTGCACAATACTCCTCCATTGTAGAATTCTTAAATTTTGTACCATTGTCACTCCTGAGCACTTTGACCTTGTACTCAGAGCTATTTTGAATATTCTTGACAAGTTCAATGATTTGCTGAGGAGCTTCATCCTTTTTGTGTAGAAAGAATACCCATGTGAACCTTGTGTAATCATCAACTATAACTAGAGCATATCTTTTCTTGTTGATAGACATAATGTTTATTGGACCAAATAAATCAAGATGCAGCTTGTGAAATGGTTCAGTAATTGAATTTTCTGTCTTGCTCTTGAAAGTGGTTCTTCTTTGTTTACCAAGCTGACAAGCATCATAAAGTCCATCTTGCACATAGTTTGCCTGAGGTAGGCCTCTCACCAGATGATGCTTAACAAGTTGATTAAGCTTTTTGAAGTTGGGATGTGAGAGCTTCTTGTGCCAGTTCCAGCTTTCATCATTTGATGCCTTGCTGTAAAGACATCTGACAGTTCCTTTAGATGTATCACTCAAGCTGGCTTCATATATGTTACCATGTCTTTGACCAGTCAAAACAATGTCTCCATTCTTCATATTCAAGATTTTGCATCCTTTACTATCAAAGATTGATTGGTAACCCTTATCACCCAGTTGACTTATGCTTAAAAGTGTGTGTTTCAAGCTTTCAACCAGTGCTACGTTTTCTATGATGACATTCCCCAAAATAATTGAGCCATATCCCAGAGTTTCTCCTTTGTTGCCATCTCCAAAGAATATTATTGGGCCAACTTTCCTCTCAAATTTTGTAAGCAGGGACTTCTTTCCAGTCATATGTCCAGAGCATCCACTGTCCAAGATAATTGAATGCTTCTTTCCAGAGCCCTGCAAACAAAACGTAGCTAGTTAGAATTTTTTAGGACCCAACTTTGATTGGATCCTTTCTTACTAACTTTTGAACCAACAGGCTTTGAAGATTTTGCTTTTGATTTACCTGTTGTAGAGTCAACCTTAGACTTAGATTTCACAAACTGTTTGTGACTAGGAGTTTCAGATTTCAGAGAATAATAGTCATATTAAAGTTCATGATATTCCTTACACATATAAATGGAATGAAGTAAACTACCACAATGATAACAGTGTTCTTGTGGTTGGTATTGAATTCTCTGAGTCTTGGGGAATCTGGACTCAGTTTTCCAAGAAGGTTTTTGATTGCAGTCTACGGCCAAATGATTATGATTTCCACATTTATAGCATTTCTTCCTAGGTGCATCAGGTACATTCTTGTAATTATTCTCTTTGTTAATACCGTCTTTTCCATTCCTATTTCTTTTGATCTTGCTAGACTCTGAAATACTTTCTAGTCTCTGTTTCAACTGAGACTTAGACAGAAAACCTATGTTGACATTCTTAGGTTTTTCTAACACTCTTTCATCTGAATTGCTATTGTTAATTCTTTTGTGCACAACTGGGGTACCTTTAGAATCAACAAATTTAACATGTTTAGGTTCAGAAACCATCTTCTTACCTTCAGACTTAGATGTGCTAGCTCCAGTTTTACTATCATCATTGACAATAGCTACAGTATCTTCTTGCCTAACCTTATCAAAACCTAAACCATTAACTTTACCAAGAATTTGATTTTCAATGATTTCTTGAGTCTTTTTACCAGAATTGTTAATGGTTTTAATCACATCTTTCTCTTCCTCCAGTTCTTTTCTGACATAGTCATAAGCCTCAAGAATAACACCATAATCATGCTTAGCTTTATTAGAACTTAGCTTATATTCTTCCATTTCAATTAACTCAGTTTCAAGAAAATTATTTCTACTAACTAATTCATCATTCTTAGCCTTGAGTTCATCTTTTTCACTAGCAAGAATTTTGAAATTAGTCATAAGATTCTTAAACTCAACATGAATAGATCTAATATCATCAGAATCTAAGCTATCAAATGAATCAAGAGAGTGAAGTGATACTTTAATAGAAGATGAAGAAGTTTTCTTTGGAGATCCAGGCTTGTCTGAAGCACTTGCCATCAATGCAATGTTGTCATAATCCAATTCATCTTCAGAATCACTGGAGTCTGCCCAATCCTTCTGTGTGACCATGAGTCCATTACCCTTCCCTGAATTCCTAGGCTTCTTGCACTCACTAGCAAAGTGTCCAAGCTCACTGCAGTTAAAGCACTTGATCTTGGCTTTATCAAGCTTGATAATTGTACTTTTGCCTTTGTCACTCTTCTTCTCCTCTTTCTTCTGAAAAGTGCCTTTGTTAAATCTTCTCCTGTTGAATCTTTCTTTCTTGAAAGCTTTAGCAAACATAGCAAAGAGTTCTTGCATCCTTGATTCAGAATCCTTATCTTCAGAGTCTATATCTGTAGTCTCTGACTCAGAACTTTCTTTGCTCTTCTTCTTCCTCAAGTCTCTTTCAATAGATTCAGACTTTTCTTCAGGAAGCTTCTTTGATTCAGATTGAGCAGTGAGTGCAACAGTTTTCATCTTTCCTTCACTCCTGCTCTTTTTCTGCTGCCTGTCAAGTTCATAAGCTCTAATTTTTCCATAAACTGCTTCTAATGATATTTCATCCAGATCATTAGCTTCCTCAATTGCAGATATCTTCTCATTGTAGAAATCAGGAAGAGCTTTCATGAACTTAGTATTCATATCCTCCAAGTCATAATATTTACCATGCATGGCCATCTCATTGATGAGTTTAGTAAATCTATCAAAGGTGTCAGTAAATGACTCACTAGACTTGGATTCAAAGTACTCATACTGTTGTATGAGAAGTGTCCTCATATTCTTCCTGACGGGTTTTGTTCCATCACAGTGAACCTTTAAATTGTCCCATATCTCCTTAGCAGTTTTACAAGAGAGAACATAGTTAGTGAGAACAGAATTAAGACTGTTGAATAGTATGTTTCTCACTTTAGCATCCTTAAGAACGTTCTCCTTTTCCTTATCTGTCCATTCAAATTTAGGCTTCTCTGCTGTATGTTTTGGAACAACTTTTCCTTCGACAGTTGCTTGAGGAACAAGCCTTGTTGGAACAAAAGGCCCATCTCTGATTCTGTCAAGATAATTAGGATCTGTTGCTTCTAGGTGATGCAACATCTTCACTTCCCATAGAGTATATTCGTTTCTCTTGAGCATAAGGATCTTAGTATTACCATCCTTGTAACCAGACATGATTGTAGATCTTTATGATTATTCGAAATCAACCTGCTCTGATACCAATTGTTAACTCGAATAACTTGTAAAAGGGGGGGTTGAATACAAGTTATATAATCGTGTCTGATTTTTGCTTGATTAGATGAACAAGAACAACGAATGAATCAAACTTTGTTTGTATTAAATTAAATCAAATACAAACTCTACCAAAGGTGTACAATACCTTTAGCAGCTGCTGACAATACAAATCTCTCTCTCTGTTTGTTTCGAACTCTCGAATACAAACCTTATACAGAGCTTCACACGATATGCACTCTATAATTCTCAATTCCGCTCTTTTTACAATGATATTGAGAGAGTTTTTATAATGCTACCTATCAACTAATAACAGAATTATAATCTATCTATGACAATGTTCTGCCATCCAGTTGATAGTTTCCATCAATAGAGAATTCGTTTCCTTCACGATATCTTCTTGCTTGTTTTTCAAAACAATGATCCTGTTTTATAGCACTTGCCAGTTTCTGTAGCATCCATAATGACATCATCAGTAACATGACTGATATCAGGATTTCCCATTGCATCAGGATCTGATCATCCCATCAGTATTTGATCAGGATCTGACTTGCTATATCAGGATCTGCTCTTAGTTCCTGAAATGTAGTCTCTGATGCACTGTTCCTGACTAACCTCTACAGATTACTGTCTAACACATATCTCCTATACAAAGTGCTAAATCCTTTATAAGATCACGATATACAAGAAGTATTAACAAAATTCTATTCTCAACATCACAACTCATGAATTATTCCTAACACGACCTTAGAACTTATATGGCTTAAGTACCTACCAAGTGTAAGTTTAATGACATTCCTTAATAGCGAACCAATGTCGGGTCATAACGGTGTTAATAAAAGTTACCCTAGAGAGTGTATAACGGGATAACTTGAGAACGTGTTTTGACTTAAGTTAAGTATATACTTAGCCTTTAAAAGTGTTAAGTGATTAATCTCGAATGCTTTGATTGTTTATAGATCACCGAGCAGACCCAGGACACGCTACCCCTACCCGACTACCAGGAAAGTTTCCAATACTTTGGAACTGTTCTTGTGATAATATATATATCTGTTGTTTTATGATACATATGCCATAGCATGCATGCCTACTTTCAAGTCTATTGCAATACTTGTTCCCTGATTGATGTTGGCTTATAAATTAGATACAAGATATAATAATTATAAGCCGGATATTGCTAAGACCCTTAGTAAAGGGCATATGATCTCATTCTTTTAATAAAGACCGGGAGTCTGTATTTTTGTAATATAGAGATAGTCATGGAAACCCGGAGGGATTCCAGTGACAGATTATTTGAGTGATGTTATTTATGAACGTTATTTATATTTCCATAAGTATTAAGTACTTGGAAATTATTCTAGGAATGTTATTTGAATACTCATTCGAGAAGTATTATGTGAATATTATTTTGAATATTCATTCGAGTTTATTTATTTAATTAATATTATTTTAATATTCATTTGAGTTTAATTGTTTATCTTATATTATTTTCGAATATTCATTTGAGCTTATTTACTTAATAAATATTATCTTGGATATTCATTTAAGGTTTTGATTATTTTCTTGGATATTATTTTGAATATTTATTCGAGGATTTATTTATATAATGAATATTTTATATATACTTATTCGAGGGTTAAACATGAGCAATATTTGCATTAAGAATATTCTTGAACTATTTCTGGTTTAATAAATATTCTTTGAATATTTATTTAATTCTTTCAACTAGTTCTAAAATGAGATATTTTATTCAAAAATTTCCTTGATATGCAAATACTATGTAAATTATCTCTGAGTCGTATTATTATTATTTTATCAAGGAAGTTTCTCAAAACTCCATTCTTCATTCGAATCTATCTTCTAAAATATAAGGGAACCTTGCTTGAGAAATGTTATTTCTTTGACTGTCCGGTCATATACTTGTTAAACTACCTTTTCACTCCCGTCTTGATTCTTTTCAAACATCGATATGAGTCTTTTTGGTTACCTCCTCAACACTCGATGGGTAAGATTGATGGAACAAGTTTATATCCATTAACAAGCATCAGCTTGGGAAATATTGGTGAATTTTCCTTTCCAAATTAGATACGACTACTTTATGGAGTCTTATCAACGAGTATTACACTTGGGGAAAGGAGGACGAACTTTACATTTTAGAGTCATGGTTTTATTCGAACTAGGAGTCGTGTGTAAGAGGCCGAGTCGCGCGGTCCATCACAAGGCCCAACCGTTGGCTAGGGAGTTACTAAAAAGGGCGGTAGACAAGTAAATCCGTCAGTTCTTCCTTCTATCGGTAGTAAACTATATTGGGATGTACCATCTCCGACTGATCATCGGGAAGTGGGATAGTTGGCGCGTGATAACTCCAGTATTAGTTCATCCCCAAAATTGGGAATTTCTTGCAACACGTATCGAAGAGACTTCTTTCAGGTTGACGGGCATTCCCCGCAAAACGTATCGAAGAGACTTCTTTCAGGTTGACAGGAGTTTGAAAAATGTTCAAAACTGGGATTGCAATATTTTCCTGCAATTCACTTCTTTTATGACATATGATGATGTCTTGCTCTTACCTTGCACAACAGATATTTCCACAGAATATATGTTTTGAGTTACCTTGTAACTTCATCGTTTACCTTATACTGGTACTATGTTCGTTACTACATGGCATATGGTTTCACAGATATTTGAATTGTTATATATATACTGTTGTTCACATATATATTACTTTTGGTGGGCTATTGCTCACCCTTGCTTTATTTATTATATCACAACAACAGCTAGGTCTGATGGCCCGCGTAAGGCGCACTCGACGCAAATAGGTGACCCCAGCCAGAGGACTACCCGCTGAGTTTATCGCTGCCATTGCTGAGGTAGATTGGCATATTTTGTTTCAGCCTTAATTATATTTATAATTAATGTAATCAACGGCAAAAACTTTAAACTTATGTTGTTATCCTTTTGGATTGTAATAACTTTTATTTATGGATCCTATAAGTAGAAGACTTTTTCAATTTCATCTCTGGGACTATAACTGTTTGTGTATGTGTGATGTGATATTATTGCGAGGTCACAACATGTGTTTATTTATTTGGACTCAAGTCAAGTATCATTAGAATCTGGATGAATTATCATTAGAGGCAGTCTATGAAAAATTTAGGGCTTATGAACTTGATAGGCAGCAGAAGAGGAGTAAACGTGAAGGAAAGATGAAAATTGTTGCACTTAATGCTCAACCTATATCAGAGAAGCTTCCAGAAGAACAGCTGATTGAGCCTGCTGTGAAGATCACAATAAAAAAGAAAAGCAAATATGATTCTGAGTTAGAGACTACTGATATAGACTCTGATAACAGTGATTTTGAATCAAATATGTAGGAACTCTTTGCTATGTTTGCTAAAGCTTTCAAGAAAGGAAGATTCAACCGGAGAAGATTTACCAATAGATCGTTTCCAAAGAAAGAAGTGAAGAAAGGTGACAAAGGCAAGAGTACAATTATTAAGCTTGACAAGGCAAAGATCAAGTGCTTCAACTACAGCGAGCTTGGACACTTTGCTAGTGAGTGTAAGAAGCCTAGGAATTCTGGAAAGGGTAATGCACTCATGGTCACACAGAAGGATTGGGCAGTTTCCAGTGATTCTGAAGATGAATTAGATTAAGACAACATTGCTTTGATGGCAAGTGCTTCAGACAAACATGGTTCTCCAAAGAAAACTTCTTCATTATCTGTTAAGGTATCAATTCACTCTCTTGATTCATTTGATAGCTTAGATTCTGATGAAATTAAATCTATCCATGTTGAGTTAAAAATCTTATGACTAATTTCAGAATTCTTACTAGTGAAAGAGATGATCTTAAGATTAAGAATGATGAATTAGTTGGTAGGAATAATTTTCTAGAATCTAAGTTAGTTCAAATGGAACATTACAGGTTAAATTCTGATAAGGCTAAGCATGATTATAGTGTTATTCTTGAGGCTTATGACTAGGTCAGAAAAGAACTGGAAGAAGAGAGAGATAGGTTTAAATCATGGAATACCTCTTGCAAAAAGACTCATGACATTATAAACAATTAAATTCATGGTAAGGTTAATGGCTTAGGTTCTAATGGTACCCCTGTTGTGCACAAAAGGATTAACAATAATAGTTCAGATGAGAGAGTGTTAGAGAAACCTAAGAATGTCAAAATAGGCTTTCTGTCTAAGTCTCAGTTGAAATAGAGACTTGAAGGTCTTTCAGAGTCTAGTAAAGTTAAGAGAAATAGGAATGGAAAAGAAGGTATTAACAAAGATAATAACTACAAGAATGTACTTGATGCACCTAGGAAAAAATGCTTTAAATGTGGAAATCATAATCATTTGGCCCTAGAATGTAATCAAAAACCTTCTTGGAAAACTGAATCTAGATTCGCCAAGACTCAGAAAATTCAGTACCAACCACAGAATGCTTGTTATCACTGTGGTAGTTTAGTCTATTCTATTTACATGTGTAGAGATTATCATAAACTGTAATATGACTACTATTCCATGAAATCTGAGACTCCTAGTCAAAAGCAGTTTGTGAAATCAGAGTCTAAGGCATACTCTGAATAGGTAGCTTAAAAGTAAAATCTTCAAAGCCTGTTGTTTCTAAATCTAGTAAGAAAGGATCTAATTGTATTGGATAGTGGATGCTCTGGACATATGACAAGAAAAAAGACCCTACTTGAGAAGAAAGCTGGCCCAGGAAAAACTCTGGGATATGGCTCAATAATTCTTGGGAATATCATCATTGAAAATGTAGCACTGGTTGAAGGCTTGAACTGTACACTTTTAAGCATAAGTCAACTAGGTGACAAAGGTTACCGATGAATCTTTGACAGTGAAGGATGCAAAATCTTGAATATGAAGAATGGAGACATTGTTCTAACTGGTCAGAGACATGGTAACATATATGAAGCCAGCTTGAGTGATAAAACTAGAGGAATTGTCAGATGTCTTTACAGTAAGGCATCAAATGATGAAAGCTGGAAATGGCACAAGAAACTCTCACATCTCAACTTCAAGAAGCTTAATCATCTTGTTATGCACAATCTAGTGAGAGGCCTACCTCATGTGAATTTTGTGCAAGATGGACTTTGTGATGCTTGTCAGCTTGGTAAACAAAAAGAACTACTTTCAAGAGCAAGACAAAAAATTCAATTACTAAACCATTTCACATGCTGCATCTTGATCTATTTGGTCCAGTAAACATTATGTCAATCAGAAAGAAAAGATATGCTCTGGTTATAGTAGATGATTACACAAGGTTCATATGGGTGTTCTTTCTCCACAAGAAAGATAAAGCTCCTCAGCAAATCATTGAACTTATCAAGAATATTCAGAACAGCTCTAAGTACAAAGTTAAAGTACTAAGAAGTGACAATATAACAGAATTTAAGAATTCTGTCATGGAGGACTACTGTGTAGACAATTGAATTTCTTAATAGTTTTCTGTACTTGGGACACCTCAACAAAATGGTGTAGTGGAAAGAAAAAACAGAACTCTCATAGAGGCAGCAAGAACCATGCTTGCAGATGTAAAGCTTCCAACCTACTTCTGGGTAGAAGCTGTCATGATCAAAGTAAAGAAGCCAAGTGTGAGAAATTTTCACATCTTTGGATGCAAATGCTATGTCCTGAAAGTTCATCCAGAACAGTTAGGAAAATTTGAAGTCAAATCGAATGAAACAATCTTTCTAGGATATTCTGCATCAAAGGCCTTCAAAGTATATAATCTTAGAATTCATATTGTTATGGAATCAATTCATGTTGCATTTGATTATAAGAAATTTGGAGTTTTGCAAACTAATAAGAGTCATGACAAGTTGGAATTTGAAAATCTTAGGAATTCTGAGATACTCTCCAATGATGATGAAGGTTCTCTATTAGAAATCTCTGCTACTTCTCACAGGAATGCTACTAGTGAGGGGGAGCAAATCAATCAAGGTAAACACAGTACCAGTCAGGAGCAAACCAACCATTTAGAGTCTTCTCCTTTAGGAACTGATTCTTCAGGGACTAACGAAGGAAGTTCAGGTACTGACAGCAGTATGAAATCTACTGATTCTACTGATCAAGGGGGAGCTTTTGAAGGCAAAGAACATTCTTCTACAAGAGATACCACTAACTTAGAGAGAGAGTCTAGCAGGAGAAATCTACCACCTGTTAGAAAATGGACAAGGGATCATACTGAAGATTTAATTATTGGTGATCCAAATAGTGGTGTTCGAACTAGAAGATTAGCTCAAAATGAATGCTTGTATAGTTGCTTTCTCTTGAAGAATGAACCTAAGAAGGTAGAAGAAGCCTTACAGGATCCTGATTGGGTAATTAAAATGCAGGAAGAATTAAATGAGTTTGAGAGAAACAAAGTTTGGAAATTAGTACCAAGACCTAGAGATAGATCTATTGTTGGTTCAAAATGGGTGAAACCTTTGCTCTAGTTGCAAGATTGGAAGCAATCAGAATGTGTCTTGCATTTGCAACTCATTCAAAATTCAAAATATACCACATGGATGTAAAAAGTTCTTTTCTAAATGGCAAACTTGATGAGGAGGTATATGTGGAACAACCACCTGGTTTTGTTGATCCAAAGTTTCCAAATCATGTCTACAAACTTGACAAGGCACTCTATGGACTAAAACAGGTACCAAGAGCATGGTATGAAACCTTATCTAAATTTATTCTTGAAAATGGCTTCACAAGAGGTACAATTGATAAAACTCTATTCTTTAGAAAGGTTAAAGGTGATTTGATCTTAGTTCAAGTTTATGTTGATGACATCATATTTGGTTCTTGTAATGACAAGTTATGTGCTAAATATAGCAAGCTTATGCAGTCTAAGTATCAAATAAGCATGATGGGTGAATTTAATTACTTTTTAGGCTTGCAGGTCAAACAGACTGGTATTTTCATTAATCATTCTAAATATATTAAAGATTTATTAAAAAGGTTTGACTTTCAAGACTACACTATTGTAAAAACACCCATGGCAACAGGCACTAAGCTAGACTCTTATCCTAAGGGTAATAGTGTTGATAACACTAGCTATAGAGGCATGATAGGCTCATTGTTGTATTTAACTACAAGTAGACCAGATATAATGTTTTCTACCTGTTTATGTGCTAGATTCCAAAGTGATCCTAAGGAATCTCATTTAATTGCTGTGAAGAGAATTTTTAGATATCTCAAAGGAACTCCAAATCTTGATTTGTGGTATCCTAGAGAATCCGACTTCTCACTAATTGGTTATTCAGACTCTGATTATGCAGGGTGTATAATAGACAGGAAAAGCACTACAAGTACATGTCAATTCTTGGGAAACAGATTGATTTCTTGGGCAAGCAAGAAGTAGCAATCTGTCTCAATCTCAATTGTAGAATCTGAATACATTGTAGCAGGCAGTTTTTTTTGCACAACTCCTTTGGATAAGAAATCAGTTGATGGATTATGGTATGACACTTAGTAATATTCCTATGTTTTGTGATAATACTAGTGCTATCAAAATTGCAGAAAATCCAGTTCAACATTCAAGGACTAAGCACATTGATGTCAAGTATCATTTTATTAGAGAACATATTGAGAATGGTACTGTGGAACTTCATTTTGTTCCTACTGATAAACAGGTTGCAGATATCCTGACAAAACCACTTGATGAGACTACTTTCATTAGGTTGGTAAGTGAGTTAGGAATGTTAAATTTCTAGACCTTTAACATCTGCAAAAGTAGCAAGGTATGTTGTTTCAGCTTATAGACTTGATAATATTGTAAGGATCTATGTCTTAAAGTTTAAATTCTTTAGCTGTAACACTTTACCTTGATAAATTACAGTATGATAGAATTTTTACTGATCATCAGGATTACTGTTAGGATGCTGACGTCATCAGGATTTCTACGTCAGTATCAGGATCTTGAAAATGTTTAGTCTCTGACTTAATGTTTCAAATCCTGAAGTTCATTTTAATTCAGTGGTCTAATTCTGAGAATTGTTAAGTCTATGCTAGTTAGTTTTTAACACATGCATACTGTCAATTTATACTCTATTTAGGTCTTCCTAATAAACGTAAAAATTAAAGACAAGTAGATAATAAGAAAATTTGTAATTTCATTAATCAAAAGCATTTATGTACATACATGGAATTGAAATACAAATATTTTCATTTTGTCTAATCTCTATTGCTAACATTGTTCTTGGTTAATGTGTGGCTACTTTGCTCTTGCCTCTTCCAAGAATCTTCAACAATCAACTCGAGGACAAGAGCATGCCAAAATCCATTTGGGGGATGCCAGATCAACCATCTGCTCTTGAGTTCCGTCTCTGAGCAATTTCAGATGGTGGCCCATAGCATCTTTAAGCCTCATGTTTATTGAGCAAGGATGACAGGAAGAGGACTGAAGACTCGACATCCTCCAGGGGAAGGGTCAAAATCATCATCCCTCTTTCTCTTTCCCGCCTGGACTTTGCATGTAGGAGCAGGAGGCATTGCATCTCCATCAAAATCCTCCTCTACTTCTTCATCAAGATCTTTATCTTCATTATTTAAAGAGTCGAGACGAGGGAAATGAACGGTGTTTGGATCAATTCCGGCCATATCTAGTTCTAGGAGGATATTTATCTCCTCAAAGAGATAGTCCAGTTGCTCCTGATCATCAAGAGCATGCACTCCTCAGAAGAAATGAACCGCAAGTTTGGATTCATGTGAATATTTAGGTTAAAAGTCATTGTGTTTGGAAAGGTTTTACAAAGAAAACTTGAAGAGGTTTTGGAATGGAGAATGGCACAGGACGTTAGGTTATTTTATAGAAAGACGTGAGAAGCCGAACAGTCTTTTTGAGATTAGCAACGCAGCTAGTCATTATTACTCGCGTGACTATATTTCTTGTATTTTTAAGAAATATTAAATGTATCTAACCAAATTATTTTGTTTGAGATTGATGTTTTTCATTTTACAAAAAAAGCAAAATGCCACATGTACAACTCCATTTTTAGTCTCTGGAATCAGGATGAGATTGATCAGAAATTAAAAGTGTGATCACATCAGGATTTATAATCATCAGTATTTGGAAACTACATCAGGACTCACAATTATCAGGATGAGAAAATCACATCAGGATAAGGAAGCTGATCAGTATTGAACCTCGTGATTTGTTATTCTGATTATACCCTGATTTATTTAAGTCAAATTCAATTTTGGATTTCCAGAAATCGTGGGTAATTGCATTTTTCAGGGACTGCCACTTGTCAACCTACGTGTAAACGTGGGTTAGTGGGTCTGAAGAATTTTTGAATAAATGTTTGTTTTGAAACTAAAATTGTTTATTACTTTCTTTGTTCTCATATTTTCTAAAGCAATAAAATTGTTTATTCCTTTCTTTGTTCTCATATTTTTCAGGGACTGCCACCTATCAACCTACGTGTAAACGTGGGTTAGTGGGTTTGAAGAATTTTTGAATATATGTTTGTTTTGCAACTAAAATTGTTTATTACTTTCTTTGTTCTCATATTTGGAAACTACATCAGGACTCACAGTTATCAGGATCAGAAAATCACATCAGGATAAGGAAGCTGATCAGTATTGAACCTCGTGATTTGTTATTCTGATTATACCCTGATTTATTTAAGTCAAATTCAATTTTGGATTTCCAGAAATCGTGGGTAATTGCATTTTTCAGGGACTGCCACCTGTCAACCTACGTGTAAACGTGGGTTAGTGGGTCTGAAGAATTTTTGAATATATGTTTGTTTTGTAACTAAAATTGTTTATTACTTTCTTTGTTCTCATATTTTCTAAAGCAAAAACACTTTCGAGTTCTCAAAATCACTAATCAATTTTAAAGATTTCTTAAGTTCTTTTCAGATCAAAATCAGTGGCTGCTCAAAGACTACCCAAATCGGTAGCTTTCAAGTTTGGTGACTTCGATTTCATGACGAACACTCATGTTGCCGCAATCACAAAAAAGAAAGGGGTGTCAACTGATTTTCACCCAGTTATGGACTTCAGGACCAATGGACCATTAAGTTATGCATTGACAACATCTTCACAGATCAATCAAGCTTGTGTTTCACAAGTTTGGGAGAATGCTGAGGTAGTTGATTCTATTCAGGGTCAACTAGGTAAGATTGTTCTAAACCAAGAACAAGATTCTCTTGATATTACTGAATCTGTTGTTAATTCACTACTTGACTTACATGTTAATGTGAATTATGAGAATGTACCATCTGATAATGATGTTAGAATTATGATGTCTGAGTTAGGTTATAGTGGACCTCTAGATAACATGAGGCAGTTAAGAAGGCCCTTTCTCAGAAGGGAATGGTCTTTCTTCTTTGACTAACTTGCTAAATGCTTTACTGGTAAATGTAACTCATTTGAACAAATTACTGCTGTTACCTCACACATTGGATATAGTTTGCTTTATAACAGAGTAATTAACATTGGTCACATCATTTTAAGTCAGATGAGTAACAAACTTGGGTCAAGAGATCAAGGTAGGAATATGGTTTATTATCACAGATTTATGAAATTGTTTATTAACCATTTATTCCTAATATTGAAGCCAGATTTGGTACACAACACTGTGTTCCTTCTTACATACAGCAAAAGAGAATTTTCTCTAAAATCACAAAGAAGGACAGTGAGAAGAATCTAGATGAGATACCTGCAACTCATCTTCCTACTATATACAATTCTTCTTCTTTTAGTGGTGAAATAACTCAGGAACATCAAATGGTGGAGGACCCCCTGTGTTTACCAAAGTAACCCAATACACTACAATTTTTGAAACAATTCTAGAATTAAATTTTGATCCACAGCCTGTTGTTTCAAAGACCTCTGGTGTTTCTCAAAAGGCATCAGTTGTAAAGAAGCGAATATTTGTTGTTTCTTCTTGTAGCTCTAGTAGTTCTAGTGAAGATGATGATATATCTCTTGCTGAGAGAGTAGAATTGAAGGCTGCAATTCAACTTTCTAAGCTAGGACAAAGAAATGAAATACCAAGTCACAGCCAGGCTGCATTCTCCCAAAAGACCGTAGTTCTTAATAAAGGAAAACAGTTACTAGATATAGTCTCTCAAAAGGCTGTGTCTATTGAAAAACGATCTTCAACCAAGATCACTACTAAGTCTGCACCTCTTGAGTCTTCTTAAGTTAAATCTATTGCTCACTATAGCAGGAGAACAAGGAGTAAGATTCATTTGTCACCTACACACACACAGAGTCTAGTCCAACTAACATTTTGTAGGTCTCTAAACATCAAGTTGTATCCCAGTCAGCAAGTGACAAGAGATCTGTGTCTAATAAAGGTCTTGATATTGATTCTGCTTGGGAAACCTCATTGTCATAAAGATTGGCTATGAAGGTTATTTCTGTCAAAGTTAAGCTTTCCAGGCCTGTTCTAGATTTTCTGGTTGAAAGGGTTCCAAAGCTTTCATTTCCTGAAGAATATGGGCTTTTGTATCAAAGACTTGATCTTATGAAGATGCTCTTTTATGTGTCAATCAGAAAGGAGTTACATAAGACATTTAGACTTACTAAGCATGGTGCACTTCAATCACTTCATACATATCTATTTCATAAGGATTATATTTTTGAAGATGCTCCAACACAAGGTGAACAAAAGGAGGTAGTAGATAGTGGAATATAGTCAACAGGAGATACTATTGCACCAGTGGTGAATAGTAGGACAGATCAGGTCACAGTCACTGCAACACAAGAACCATCTAGTCAGAGGTTGGATGACTCAGGAACTGTGATAGCTGATGCTAAAAGGTCTTCTGTGATGACTGAAACTGCAAGTGAGATACCATATGATATGTGAGGAATGACTTTGATTGATTTTCTTGAAGATCAAACAAATATTGTTTGGTCAGGGTCTATCCACCTTGAGGGTGTGTCTCAGCAAACAACACTTAAAGACGGTGACACATAGGTTATAGTTCCGAATGAAGTCTTACTGAAGGCATCAGTATCTAGTGTAGATCCTGAAAGTGGTATACTAGAGCCTCTAGTCTCTAGAAAGATAGTAGATGTTTGTGAGGGTTCAGAGACTATAGCAACTCACTTCATAGAGAAAACCTCAAGCCACATGCCATATGAGGAACCCTCTCTCCATGTTAGTTCATGTATAACAACTTCTCCTAACCCCTATTTTTCATGAGAGCACATTTCCAAATTTGAGTGAAACACTTGAAAAGATGGACTTAGATCCACAAACAGAGAGGCTGGCTCCTGACCAGGTAAAAGGAGAGGTAGAATGAGTGATGACTTTAGATATTCAAAGTGAGAATGAGTGTTTGGATGACCAACTCCAGAGTGAGGGAGAGAAAACTAGGATACAATCTTTTGATTTCTGAGATCAGGATTATCCTGAATCTTGGTCTAAAAATCTTGGAATGGATGCTGGTACATATTTTTTTATTAAAATGTATGAGAAACATGACTTAGCCAAGCATAATTCTAAACCTGAAGTTAGAGCTCAGCAATATCAACAAAGGTTTTTGGATGTTACTAATCGAAGAAGTGAAAGGCTAAGGGAGTTACTTTCTCAAGAAGTACTAGGAGATTTACCTAAGGATCCTAGTGTCCCTTTGTATGTGCAATCAATATCATCTAGGATTGAGACATCTGCAGGAGCTGATAACTCGATTGAGGAGTCAGAGACTGTGGCTGTTAGCACACATGATACTGGTGAAGATCAGGATATTGGTGAAATTGGACATACAACTATGACATCTTCTACTTCAGTTGCTGATCATCGAGTTGCCATTGTAAGTCATTCTACTAAAGTACCTTTACTTGAATATCACTCTACATCTATAGTTCATGATTCACACGCAACATCATCTGCAAAGATAACAGAACCTACATTTGGTGATCATGTTTTTGATTCGTCTGATACTAAATCTGAAGAGAAGAAAGTTATCACTTATTGGGATCAGTATTTTCCTAAGAATGATATTGAGTTTGCTGGTAGTCAATTTACTGATGATCTTGAATTTTTCACTTCTGTTAAGCACATTGGTCAAGTTGAACATTTTAGAGCTAAGAACAAACTGGAATTCTTTAACAAGTATGGTATATATCCGGATGAAGTTTCAGATCCTACAGCTTTAGCTCATGCAAAAGATCTTGCAGAATTTAATTATCAATCTGAGCTTTTTGCTGGTGATCCAATACTTAAGGATGATGACATTTCTTCTGTACACCAGTCTGTTCAGGATTTAGCTACTAAATTCGCAGGACTTGATAATGTTATTCAACTTTCCAACGCTGCTTTACATCTTGTAGCTTCCAACATTGAAGATCAACAATGTTCATAGAAGAGAGCTATTGAGAATATTCAAAGTTCTCAGTCTGATGTTAATCGTCGACTTCAAGTTTTTGAAGACAACCAAGCCACTATCATGGATAATCAGGCGGTTTTGATGAATCTTATTTATTCTCTATCTGCAACTCTTGGTGTTTCTGATGTCAAAAAGGGGGAGAAATATGGGGAGATTAAAACAATTAAGAGAAATCAAACTACTGGGATAGTCATCAAAGATTTTTGCAAGGCTGATGCTTCAAAAGACAGTACTGATAAAGGTAATGATGGAGGTAGTGGTGGTTCAGAAGTTGGAGTAGGTGAAAAAGGTACTGACAATGTTACTGGTAGATCTGGTTCTTCTTGATCTAAAGGAAATCAAATATTAAACTAAACTAGTCAGAGTCTGTATATCAAAGTAAGTGCCATCTACTTGATCACATTTCTACAGGAACAAGATTGAGTAATGGATGTACTTGTTTGACTTTACTTCATGTATGTTTTATTCTAGTTGTTCTGTTAGAGGTTTTGATATCAACAACTAAGATTTATGCTTCACATTATAAAGCATAAATAGGGGGAGATTATTAGAAATAATTCATGAGGTGTGATGTTTAGAATAGAATAAATATATACTTCTTGTAATACCCTGATCTTATAAAGGGTTTAGCACTTAGTACAGAATGAACAAGTTATTCAGAAACTGAAGAACAGTGAACAGTGTTCAATCAGGAACTATGGGTCACGGACTATATTTCAGGAACTATGGACAGATCCTGATACGATAAGTCAAATCCTGATGTATGATCAAATCTGGATGGAATGATCAGATCCTAATGATGATGTAATCCTGATGTCATTGTGGATGTTGCGGAAACTGGAAAGTGCTATAGAACAGGATCGGTTGTTTTGAAAATGGCAAGAAGTGTGCATAAAGAAAAGAATCAAACTATTGGTGAAAACTATCAACTGGAAAGCAGAACATTACCATGTACTAATTATTACTTTCTGTTATTAGTTGATAGGTAGCATTATAAATACTCTCTCTACATCATTGTAATAAGCGAGTGATTTTGTGAACATCGTGAGTATACGAGTGAACAAACAGAGAGATATTTGTATTGAGAATAGCTGCTAAAGGTATCTGTACACCTTTGGTAAAGTTTGTATTTGATCTTATTAATACAAACAGTTTGATTTATTCGAGCAAAGGTCAGACACGATTACTTATACTTGTATTCAACCCCCCTTCTACAAGTATATTCGGGCTAACACTCTCACTGATTGTTTTCGTGCCTCCAAGGCATTATCAGGGAGCTATCCAGGTTCCAAGTTAGCTTTGATAGGATCTATCCAACAACTCCCCATATCAATCGGTGCCACCAATTTTGAATTGATGGTGGAGGTCTTCAAGACCTGTAAGTAAACACTCCTTGTGTAATAACCCGGATTTTTCAAGAAATGATTTATTATTATTTCAATAATAATAATGTTTTCCTAAAATGAGGAGGAATTTTTTTTTATTTTTTTATGTATTATTTTATTATTTAATTATTTTCGGTTAAGTGGAACCGGGACTTTTTTTAAAATTTTATGGATCGAGTAGATATCTCGAGTCAATAAAATTATTTGGATAAAGATTTAATTTTGGAGTGTGGAATTATTCAATAGAGTTTATTTTTATTTTAAATTATTGAATAAGTTGGATATTTTAAAATCCTTAGAAAATGATTATTTTAATTATTTGAGGAATTTTAGAAATTGCTCGATTAAGTTATAAAATTGAGAATTCGAGGTTTTGCTAATATAATAATAATTGTGGTATTTTATAAAGCCCTGTAAATTGAGATTTAGGAACCACAATTATTATTTTTATGAATTGTTTTTATAAATTATTAATAATTTGTAAAATGCATATCAATTCAGAAAAATTAGATTTAATTCTAATTCTTTTTCCCAAAATTCTTTAAAAATAATCTAGTATTTAATTATGCTAGAATTTTTTTTTTTTTACAAATTAGAGTTATTAGTTTAAATTATCATATAAGATATATAGTAATTAATTTAGTTGTTTTAAGTGTTATTGGGCCAAGCCCATTAGGGATAAAAACACAAGTACACAACACATCATATATACATACAACTACACACACAACCGCACGAAGAAACCAGTCGGGTGGAGGGGAAGAAAACAGTGGGGGAAGGAGAGAAATTGGGAGAGGATGGAATTGGGGGCTGTTAAATTAGAGAGGGAGTGATGTGTTGGTGTGGCATGAAGCAGGGACTGAGGGGGAAGTCGCGTGCGGGGAGTAGCGGCGGCGGGAGGCGGCCGGAGAAGCACGGCGGCGGCGAGGTGGTGGCGCGTCGTGGCTGCTGTGCGCGGGAGAGAGAGAGAGAGAGAGAGAGAGAGAGAGAGAGAGAGAGAGAGAGAGAGAGAGAGAGAGAGAGAGAGGGAGAGAAAGATTATTGCGGGGAATTGATGAAATTCGGAAGGTATAACCTCGCACTTTATCTATTTAATTTTTCGTATTTAATTAGTTGATTGTAATTTTAATTAGTTGTGAAATTGCGAGTATTGTTTAATTGTTGTAATTAATTAATTGCGAGTATATGGTTGTAACTTAATTAGTTAAATGGTGAGATTATTGTGGTAATCAAGTTGGATTTAAATGGAAAGTTATTATGCTAATTTTCGTAATTAGATTAATATGGTGGATTATGAATATCGTTTGGATTTCCGTTATTTAATTCGGAGAGCATGATTGTTAATTATAATTGTGGAGAAAGATGTGAGTCAGTAATATGTCGGATTAGTATTTGTTAATTGCTAATTATTATTGCCGAATATTATATGTTAAGAATTATTGAGTTGGCTAAGTATAGTTACCTTGTGCTAAATGATTGTTAGTACTAATTGTTATATGTCGTATATTGTTGGAGTTATATGATGAACTAATTGTAAATTGTTAGTTGTTAAGTGCAATTATTATTTGTCATATAATATTGGAGTTATATGAGTTTGTTAATTGTGAGCCGGTTATGTGCTCGGGTTTTTGTGATGGTTATTGGTTAATTAATTGTTAGTTATGATTGTGGGATTAATTATGAGACCGATAATATGTTTTGGTGTTTGTTAGTCGCTAATCATTGTTATTGTCGTATAAGGCATGTTAAAAGTTTATTTAAGTTGCTAGTTGCATATAGTGTCGGAAATGTTTATGTGCTAAATGGTATAAAGTGAGTTGTAGTGTTGAATGGCTTTACTAATTATGAATGTTACATGTTAAGTGTTAGAATTTTATAATAATTAGAATTATGCTAGGGGTTATGAGAAGATCACAAGTTTTTAAATGTCAATATTTAAAGGACTTGTGTAATTCTTTTCGACTAATCCCTAGGGCTTACGAATATCCATGATTAACTATCACGGGTATAATTAATATATTTGAGTGGTGTGATCATCGATATAGCGTAAGTAATGGTTAGTGCTAGGGGTTGTTCCGTAGGGCTTACGAACATCAATGATTGATTGTCACGTGTATCATTAAAATACGTGAGAAATACGATCATTGGTGTAGCGTAAGTAGTAGTGTAATATAAATCATTATGTGCTATGTGCCGCATGTCAGGGCGGATACTTTCTTATGTGTTTATTTTATGTTGCTGCAAGTTGAGGCAGCTTTATTTTTGCTAAAACATGGTTGTATTGTATTTGAGGGGCTGTGCCCATAGTCCGATAAACGAATACTTCATGCCGAAATTTTCTGAAAATCCTCTGCGATTAATTATTTTTAATTTATTAAATTTCCGTGGTCTAGAGGCATGAAGTGGATGTTAACTGATTATGTGTATATGTGTTAAGTGGTTGATTTGAGGATTAATTGTTGTCTCGAGGATTTATGTGCTAAGTTAAGTATTAAAAATGGTATTGAGGATCAATGATGCTTTGAGGATTAATTATTTATTAAATTGGTTTAAGTCTATTAAATGGATATAAATGTGTTATGTGCATTAAGTGGTATTAGAATAGTTAACTATGGGGAAGACGCCTATAGTTTTCTTTAAGTGACTTAGTAGTAACTCTGAGTCGGGACTACTCGAGATACGAGGGAGGACTGACACGTACTCGTAACCATTTCAGTACTATTAGGGCGTAATCAAATTGGAGCGATGTGCATCCAAAAAGGAAGATCGAGACGTCAGGTAAAGTCCATGGAATTGCTTGGAAAAGGTGCGAAGGATTTGTCCGCGGTTTCTATTTTCTGCTAAGGACCAGAGGCAAGTTTACTATGCATACTCTATTGTTCAGAGTATATCTATGTTAAATATATGAAATGTGTTAAATAAGTTTTCAATCAGTAATCGCGAGTTTTCCAACCTTGTACTTCTTCTTCCAAATCATTGTATTCCTGGTTTTGCCAACAATATTAAATTCTGCTCGTGTATAACCAAAACCCCATGGCTTATAATACTGTTTACGGGCAGTGATATTTTATGGCTCTATATCTTGATTTATACGGTATATATATATCTATAAACTTTTCGTACTATGGTAGTGGACTATATGTTATGAGGTATGTATTTATGTATCGGAATAAGAGAGGATCAGAGGGTAGAGCATGTATTGAGTTTTAGAACTTAGCCGCGTGTCGGGGCTATGTTGTATTGTATGTTTTCGAAAACCCGGGCAAAGCTTTCAAAAAGAATTTCGCAATAATTAACCTAAAGGCAACATCACCAATAAACCAGTGTTTATTTAATTAATAGATGCTTCTGAAAGCATTCACTAATTAAATAAACCTTATTCGCCTAATTAAATTTATTTAATTAGATAATATCGTTTTCAAAACGCTTTCTTAAAATCACTTTGTCCCGGAGAAATAATAAAATAATTTAATGGAGTGATTCTATCTAGTATATTATTTATCGGAGATAGTTTATTTTCAATACGGATTAAAGATATTCCAATGGTTATAAATTGGTTATTTTCAGCTTAAAACAGCTAGATTGATATCGATATATGTTATTTGAATGATTATTTAAATTGGTGAATATTAATTATAATATTCATTGTCAAAAAGGGAGAAAGAGAAAAAGGATTTTCAGGCTTATTAATTATTCCTTACTGACCGAGAGTCAGTAGTAGTTATTTGATAAAGTGGCTAAAGTTTGGAGACTGCCGGAGAGATTGTGTCTTGATTTTTATTAGAAACATTCCAAGAGTTGTATTTGGGTGTTTTGAGGTTATTAAATATTTCAGTATTAATAGTAAATATTATTTGAATACCATTTAATAAATGAATATTATTTTGAGTATCCTTTTAAAAAGGGATTATTGAATATTTATTATTTGTTAAATATTAGTCAAATATTTATCAAATACTTTGAGTGTTCTGAAGATTATAAAACACTATTCAAAGGATGCCTAAGGACTTTCATAGTCATTTAAAATATCATATTTTGATTCTATCTCGGTAAGTTACTTTTCAAGAACTCTTATATATATAGAATTACCCTGTTGTGTTACAAGCTTTATGCGTACCATTTTCCATATGTGAACACAAAACCCTGTGTCGGGATTGATATAAGTATAAGTGTATACCTATACTCGAACTCTTTCGAACTCAAAATATTTTCGAAAACCCCCGGTCTGGTTTTACTTCCTTGCACATTTTTCAAGAATTATCGGTCGACTGATGTCGAACCTCAACTACTCGATTTTCAACCAAAACAAGTTTTGAAAGAAAAAGAAAAAGGGGACTCTGGCAGGTGTGGGAATCATTGACGAACGATTCCCGGGATGTGTAAGCGGCCGTGAGCCAGGCGGTCCATCAATTATTATTCCGGCCCAGGTGTTGCCGAAGGATGATTACGGATGTAGTTTTCATCGAGGGTGATTACGGATGTAGTTTTCACCCGGGGATAGTTACGGATGTAGTTTCTATCCTTCTACCGGTAGAGAAGACCCGCGGATTATTGGACTTGGATGTGGCGACTGATCATCGTCAATCCTTGTCAGGTTTTTATGTTTTCTTTAAGTCCCATCCTCCACTTTGGAAAAATACTCAAACACTGCTTCTTTGGCCTAAGTGCCAAGTTTCCGATAATGTTGTTTTCAATTATGAAAGATGATGATGAATTCATGCAGTATCTAGAACTGCAAGAATATTCTAACAATAATGGCACGTGTTTGTGCACTTTTGCAATTATTCAAAAGATGAAAGATGGTTCATCGGTTGTTGATGTCAAGTCTCGAATGTTTTGCTTCAAGAGCTTTGACTCGCTTCCTATCAGTTATTTTTGAGTTTAGATTTATCAAGTGGTTAAAGAACTTATACCCGGTACATAATGTGGATCTGTAAGGTGTTTGATGGAAATGACATACTTATATGTATATACTTTCAGACTTGAGAAATACCAAAATGAAACCTTCTAATGGTTTGGTTTGTATACGATGATAAACAACTGTCTTAGCGGCATATTGAACTGCGTATTTTGAAAAGCTTTCTAAAAGGTTAGCAATACTGTAGTGTATACTATTTCGCTAAGATATGAGGATTGCTATGGTTATTATAAACTTATCTGTTCATTGGATGTTGCGTTAAACGTCATATTTTCCTTATTGAAGTTTCATAGTGATAAATGTTTCGGAAATGATGTTAAGTATTGTTGGATTTTAAAACCCCTGTGTATATTGGTTTATATATTGTTCAACTCTATTAATACTTGCTGGGCAATTCTTTCGCTCATACTTGTTTGTTTTAAATATTAACCTTTCAGAGAAAGGTAGGCGGATGATGCTTATATGCATAGCTCGGAAGAAGCAGGTAGTATGCCCTTATGAAGACGATATGATCCAGAAAATCTATAGCTGGAGCAAGTTATATGTAATCATATTGATGTGTAATAATTATATTACTTTGTACAGGATAGCACTAGTTGCTGGTGTACTTCTCATCGAAGCTATACTAGCAGTATAGGATTTGTAATACACGATGTGATGTAATTGAATGGCTGTAATGAATCGAGTAATGTAAGGATTTAGTTCTTGTTTCTAGCCCTATAACCCAAAAGATGCTTGGTAGTTGGGGTCTCAATTGTTGTATTTCTGTTAGTAAGAGTCTACAAATGGTTTAATATTGATAAACAGGTGATTTCTTATTGAGGATTTCTGCGTGACGACCAAATCCCTGACCCCGGATTTGGGGTGTTACACCTTGCATGATTTTCTATCTCAAAAGAGGTGAACTTTGATAGGGAATCGGCCTTAACGTTCTCCTCCCTTAGAATGTGCTCCACATAGCACTCATCAAATTGAGTCATCACAGCTTTCAAAACCATTAATTAATTTGCCATAGTTTCCTCCTTGGCTTCAAGTTCACCATTCACTTGCGAGACTACCAATCTTGAATCTCCACAAACTTAAAGGTTCTTGACCCTCAAAATTCTGTCCAAGCCCAATCAGGCTATCAAGGCTTCATACTCAGCTTCATTGTTGGTTTTTGGAAAATCCAACTTCAAAGCATACTCAACTGTAAACCTATTGGGGCTTTGTAAGACTAAACCTGCACCACTAGATTTTGTTTTTGATGCTCTGTCAAAATAGAGCACCCAATATTCCTTCAATTAGGACCGTGTTCTTCATCCTTATTATCACTCCATTGATTGGGTACTATCTCCTGCCCACCGACTTCTCGGTTGCCAATGGTACATTCAACCACGAAGTCAGCCAATGCCTGAGCCTTGATGGTCGTTCGAGGCTTGTACTTGATGTCAAATTCTCTGAGCTCAATTGCCCTCTTAATCAGCCTTCCACTGGCCTTCGGGCTATGCAATATGTTTCTCAGTGGCTGGTCCAGTAGGACTTCAATCTTATGTGCCTAGAAGTACCGTCGTAACTTCCTTGAGGCTGTTACCAATGCCAAAGCAAACTTTTCACTGGGAGAGTAATTCAACTCAGCTCCATGCAACACCTTATTCACGTAGTAGATAGGTTTCTGAACTTTGCTCTCCCCTCGAATGAGGACTAACCTCAAGGCTTGTTCAGATACCACCAAATATAGATAAAGGGTCTCTCCGGGACTAGGCTTGGCCAAGAATGGGGCTTCAGCCATGTATTTCTTCAATTGTTCAAAAGCCTCTTGGCTTTCTGGAGTCCATTCAAAATTCTTCACTTTCTTCAATGTTTGAAAGAATGTAAGACACTTGTCCCCAGACTTGGAGATAAATCTTCCCAGTGCTGCAACTCTACCAGCCAACTTATACACATCTCTTATGGAACGAGGTGATTCCTTAAATTGCCTTGATCTTATTAGGCACACTTGGCTGGATTCAACATCATCTTGTGGTGCCTCAACACTTCAAATGCCTCTCGAAGGTGCTCAATATGATCTGCCTTATATACGCTCTTGACCAACATGTCATCAAGATAGACCTCTATGGTTTTTCCAATCAGATGGGCGAATATCATATTCACCAATCATTGATAAGGAGCTCCTGCATTCTTTAGTCCAAAAGCCATGCATCATTCAAATCATTGAAGTCTATACGCATCCTCCACTTTCCATTTACCTTCTTGAAAATCACAGGGTTAGCCAGCCATTCGAGGAACTGAATCTCTTCAATAAAACCAGCTTCCAAGAGATTTCCTACTTATTGCTTAATGGTCTCTTGCCTTTCAGGAACGAAGTTCCTCTTCTTTTGTTTTATTGTCTTCCACTTAGAATCGACATTCAACTTGTGGGTTATGATTTGGGGATCAATCCCTGGCCTGTTAGCTGTTGTCCAAGAAACCACATCATTGTTCTCTTGTAAGAACGCTGTTATTCTATCCTTCAAGGGTTCTTTTAGAGAAGCTCCAATATATGAAACCTTTTCAGGGTCCCAAAGCTCTAGAGGAATAGGAATCAGTTCCTCAGCTGGTTTTCCTTGGTGCTCATCATCACTACGGACATCCATGTCTTCAATCGGAAGGACTGCCCCCGACTCCATAAGCTCTTAAAACATCTACATAACAACTTCTTGCCATCTTCTCATCACCCTTCTATTCTCCAACACCATTCCTGGTTGGGAACTTGATCTTCATATGATAAGTGGAGGCAACAGCCTTGAATGCATGAAGTACAGTCCTTCCAAGGATAGCATTATATGTAGAGGATGCCTTGATTACCATAAAATTCAACATCTGAGTGGCCTCATTAGGTTCCTGTCCAATAGTTACGGGCAACTGAATAGTCCCCTCGACATTGGATTCCACTCCATTGAATTCATATATAGGCATGTTAGTGGGTGTCAACTGAGAATCATTATACCCCATCTTCACAAACGCATCATGAAACCGAATGTCAATGGATACTCCATTGTCTATCAAGACTCGCTTCACCTCTGAGTTTCCAATCGCAGGAGATATGACCAATGGGACGTCGTGGGGAAACTTCACCCCTTCCAAGTCTGAATCATAGAAACCAATTGCTACTTCAATTTTTACACGCTCCGGGGCCTCTCCCAATATGTGCATCACTTCCCTGGCATAAGCCTTTCGAGAATTCTTTGTTGTGCCGGCCGCTATTGGGCCTCCCCAGATCATGTTGATAATTGGCCCTCGGGGCTGTGGGTTGCGATCACGATCGTTATCCCTCCTATCATAATCTCTTCTTTGGTTTCCACGATCTTCACCTTTCGTGAACTTGCTTAGAGTCCCACTTTCGTATCAAGAACTCAATCTCGTCTTTGAGTTGACTACAGTCATCAGTGTCATGTCCCACATCTTTGTGGAATCTGCAGTACTGGTCCTTGTTTCTCTTTGCGGGATCACCCCTAAGTGGCTTCGGCCATCGAAATTCCTTATCTTTCTGAATATCCAACAAGATCTGACTCCTAGGATTATTCAACCTTGCTTATTCATCAAACCTTGGCCCCAGATTCTTCTTAGGGGTGGAGTCAGAATCTTTGCTACTTGGGGATACTTGTCCCTAGCATCATACTCCTGGTCTGGCTTTCGCTTCTTTGAATTCCCATTTCCCCCACTCACGGTAGAGGGATCTCCCTTTTTAATGCTCTCTTCTACCTTTATGTACTTGCTCGCCCTTCTTTGGAGCTCAGTCATGCTTTCAGTTAGACCTGGCAAAATAGGTGGGTCGTGTCATTTCGTGTCGTGTACTTTCGTGTTTCGTGTATTTTGGGTGCTAACACGAACACAATACGAAATCAATTAGTGTACCCAAATCCGGACACGAACACGAAACGGTAAAAAAATGAAATGACACGACACGACATGAGATGAAGTCATGTACTAGTCGTTTTAATGAAATGAATTACACGAATTGTACATGAATTACACGAAATTTGTATATTGTGTATAATTTTTTATGTTATAAAATTCAACATAAAATTTAAAATTATGTTAAAAAATATTATACATATTTATTTATTTATTTCGTGTACTTCGTATCGTGTCGTGTACTTTCGTGTTCGTGTACTAAAAATGCAAACCCAAACAATAAATTTTCGTATCGTTTCGTGTCGTGTTTTCGTGTCATGTGGAAAATTTCTGGGTCTACCTTCAGGGAGATGCTTTGCTAACGACATCTGAAAGAAAACATTCGACGTCCCATTCTGCAAGGCTATCATAGCTACTTTGTTTTCCAGATCAGGGATGTTCAGCGTCTCTTTGGTGAAGCTCTTGAGATAATCCCTTAGATTCTCATTCTTTCCTTGTATCACCTGCATGAGGGATGCAGAGCCATTTTCATGGACTCTCCCACTGACAAATTGGTTGATAAAAGCCGTGCTCAATTCCTTGAAAGAGCCAATTGAGTTTGCAGGAAAATGACTATACCATCTTTGAGCCATGCCCGCTAGGGTTTGGGGGAACGCCCTACACTTGAGAGAATCACTAACATGCTGCAACAGTAGTGCGTTGGAGAATGTCTTTACATGGTTTGCGGGATCACCCGTTCCATCATAAGCGTTTATAGTATGCATCTTAAACTTCCTAGAGATGTGAGCATTTATCACCTCCTCGGTGAATGGCGGTGTAGGATCATCAGGATCTCCAAGTTGCATCAAATTTTTGGGATCACCCTTGGGGGCTTCTGCCCTTGTAGTTCCAACTCTTGAGACCTCGATCCTTCTCTCTCTCCTCGAAGGTCTCTCCAAATAAACAAAGGGAATCTCTCCTCCTGACCTCGGAGGGGGTCGGTTCTGGTTCTGTCTTTGATGCTCTCTTTCTATATCATTCTTCAGCTTCTGGATCTGGGCTTCATGAGCCTTGATTCTCTCAGCGGCTATCATAGGGGGTCCATCATGGATTCGTCGAGTACGCCTTATAAGCTCCATGCTCGGACGTCACCTCCTCGGGGCTCGATCTCGATCTTCCTCCTCAGAGGAGGAGTCATCAGTGTAGGGGCCAGAGTAGTCATAGTACCCTTATCCATGATGAGGGCCCAAACCTCTAACATAGGGAGGATGGTACGACTCGTGTATTTGAGTCGTCCCTGTAGGTGGAAAAACTTGAGGTTGAGTGGTCGCCTCTGTTAATGGGGGTACGTACCCTTGTTTAATGATGACGGACGGAGCAGAGGTGACAGTGGTAGCCTCGGTTGAGGCTGGTGTTGTTCTTCGTGTGTCAACCATGGTTGATGTTGTCGTCCCACAGATGGTACCAAATGTTGTTGAATAAAAACTTGGTTATCAAATTGTAACTAGGGTTCGTGTGCAATTAATGCGAGCACCGTCCAAAAAAATGGCACGAAAAAATGGCGCGTTGTTTTTTAGCAACCAATTTTCATCAGCGACCGCTATCAGCGACCAGCATCAGCGACCCATATCAGCGACCGCTATCAGCGACCCCCATCAGCGACCGCTATCAGCGGCCGAGGGCAAATTCGTCGCTAAAGCGTCCATCAGCTACCGCGTCGGTCGCTGATAGCGGTCGCTGATACCCACAATAAAAGTTAAAATTGATTAGTTCTCCAACTAAATTAATTTTTTATTTTTTGAAAATTTGGGGATATCATTACATTATATATATCTTGACATACGTATGGTTGGAACGTCAAAAAACATTTTTTTTTAAAAATAGATACAATAATATGTGACAAAGCACAAGTTACGAGTATAATTGAGATTAATAGTGATATACTATGATCTCCAACCAAATTAATTTTTTATTTTTTGCAAATTTGGGGATATCATTACATTATATATATCATGACATATGTATGGTTGGAACATCAAAAAATATTTTTTTAAAAATTGTTACAATAATATGTGACAAAGCACCAGTTACGAGTATAATTGAGATTAGTAGTGATATACTAAGATCTCCAACCAAATTAATTTTTTATTTTTTGAAAATTTGGGGATAGCATTACATTGTATATATCTTGACATACGTATGGTTGGAACGTCAAAAAATATTTTTTTAAAAATAGATACAATAATTTGTGACAAAGCACCAGTTACGAGTATAATTGAGATTAGTAGTGATATACGAAGATCTCCAACCAAATTAATTTTTTATTTTTTGAAAATTTGGGGATATCATTACATTATATATATCTTGACATACGTATGGTTGGAACGTCAAAAAATATTTTTTTTAAAATAGATACAATAATATGTGACAAAGCACCAGTTACGAGTATAATAGAGATTAGTAGTGATATACTAAGATCTCCAACCAAATTAATTTTTTATTTTTTGAAAATTTGGGGATATCATTACATTATATATATCTTGACATACGTATGGTTGGAACGTCAAAAAATATTTTTTTAAAAATAGATAAAATAATATGAGACAAAGCACCAGTTACGAGTATAATTTAGATTAGTAGTGATATACTAAGATCTCCAACCAAATTAATTTTTTATTTTTTGAAAATTTGGGGTTATCATTACATTATATATATCTTGACATACGTATGGTTGGAACGTCAAAAAATATTTTTTAAAAAATAGATAAAATAATATGGGACAAAACACCAGTTACGAGTATAATTGAGATTAGTAGTGATATACTAAGATCTCCAACCAAACGAGTATAACTTTTTTTCGGAGTCGAATTTAGAGCCGAAAAGCCCGTAAGTTAAAAAATCAAACGGTTAACTAAACTTCAACGAAAATTGACCAAATTTAGAGGGAATTTTTTTTTAATATTTCAAAGTTCTGGAACAAAATTCATAATTTTTAGAGCATTTTTGATTCTATGGGTATTTATTTAATATATTAAGTTATTTCTTTTTTATTGGTGAAATGAAAAAATAAAAACAATCTGTTAATGACATGTGGCAAGATGCTACTGGTTGAATACTTATCACAAGGATTGCCAACTCTTGGCAATTTATAGCCTTTGATTAAAATTAAAGAAGCAACATCCAACGGTCCACATTTAACAACATAAAAAAATAATACATTAAAAGTCAAAAAACACACACTAACCTACCCACCCCATTATTTTGTCTAACCAACAGCCCCCCCTAAATCACTCTCTCTCTCACTCTCTCGGCTATCACTATACACACACCCATATATATACATTTAATCTTCAAAAAATCACATCTCTCAATTTACTTATTGAAAATCAGTGATTTTTATATGTATGTGTTCTACAAATCAAGAGCTTTCCAGTGATATATATATCTTCAAGTTTCGAACTAATTTTTTTTGGGCTGTTTTTTAATTTTAATTCGGTTCTAGATTTAGAGGTTGATTTTGGTGATTCCGAGCACATGAGGTTAAAAGTCGGGTTCCGTTACTGCATGTAGATTATTTTCAGATTTTTCTGAGAATTTTTTTGTTCGCCGGATATTTCTTGAGGTGACCGGAATTTGAGTTTTATTATGTATTTCGGAATTTTGTTTTAGCCAATGTATAGATCATAGGTTGTAGATGCTTATGTATTAATTTTGTTTTTTTGTAAATATTTGAGATCGTCGGAAATAATTATAGTTGGCCAGAATCGAGCCTTTAATATATTTGTTCGAAATTTTGGTTTGGTTTATGCATAGTCGAGATGTTATGGAGTGTATATATTTTTTTCGGAATTTTCTGTTGAGTTTTGGATTCGTCGGATTTTGAATCCGGTACCGGAATCTGGGAATTATCAGGCCTGTTCTTCCTGGTCGGTGGAGCAGCAGAAGCTGCTGTGGTTTTTTTAAAAAAATAATTTTACATCAGCGACCGCTATTAGCGACCGAATGCAATAGCTGATAAACTGACGCATAAAATAATACTTTATGCATCAGCTGAAGCTAAAACAGACGAATAAAGTATTAGCGACCGCGTTCGGTCGCGGATAGCGGTCGCTAAGCATTAGCTACCGCATCGGTCGCTGATAGGGGTCGCTACACATTAGCTACCGACTCCGGTCGCTGATAGCGGTCGCTAAAACCCCGGTCGCCAAAAGTGGTCGCAGAAGAGCCTTTTAGCGACCAGTTCTTATGTGACCGCTATCAGCGACTGGAATCTGTCGCTGATAGCCATCAGCGACCGGATACGGTCGCTGATAGTCGGTCGCTGATGGACGTTTTTCTTGTGGTGGAGGGTTGGTGAGTTTCGAGCTTTAATGGTTGTTTTTGTGTTTCGTGACTTAATTCGGGTCCTCACAAGATGCCTACATATCTCAGAGTTGAGAATCAAGCCAAAACATAGTTATAAGAATGAGTGGTCAGGCCCTTTATATAGGCGTTGGAAGCCTAAGATTTAGAGTAGGTTTAGGAGACTTGGTAGGCAAGCTCTTGGATAAGGTTCTAGACTCCTACCTTTTAGGAGTCTGTTTCCATGTATGATTAGGTGCCTTGGAGGCTACTTCTTGTAGGAGTAATATCCTTGTTTGACTCTTATTGTTGAGCTGCTAATTGTCCTTAATATTAATTACGAAATTAATATTTAATTAGGGTTGTTGGCCTCATTATTGGATTCGTAATTGTATCAAACTAGGTTTAATTAATACATCACTAATTGTGTTTTTAGTATTTATTTTTAACCCATATCATAAATTTTGATTTAAAAAATTATATAATGACAACTAAAATATAAATATGTGATCATGTTGTAAAAAATAAGTTAAATAATATTTGAAATCTCTTTTGAATCTCAAATTCTCTGCTTCTCTTATAGAGAGGATTCTTTCCAGAACCTTACTCATAATATGCTCAGAAACACTTGTTCTCATAGTCGTACATAAATTTTTTTTTCATTACATCCCACACTTCTCACTAAAAGTTTAGTATGCATTAAATAATTTAAAATATAAAAATGTAAAAAAAGTAACCTTTTTTCTATTGAATTACCAATCTATCATATAAAATTAAATCTTAATTACTATAAATATGTTTTATCCTAAATACAATACTATTTATATATTCTGTTTCGTGGATTTTGTTAAAATTGAAGAAACTAGGAAAGTGCTTCCCCTTAACCTTGAGTTACCAAAGATTGGCGGAACATATCTATTTATACTATCTATACTATATTATTATAAGCTGAATGCAGTATATTTGGTTGGTCTTTTGGTACATTAAATTTGGTACATTGAAAAACTACTGTTAGATTTTAAGATAGATAAAAAAGAATCGTTGGATGTAATGCTAAAATAATATTCTTTTCATAATATTTAAAACACTCTCATAGGTTCAAAATTTGAATCCCGTCAACTACATATTATATTATTAAACATTTATATTATCTTATAAACAACTACTCACAGAAATTTAAGGTTTGTGATGTGGCAGAAATGTGTACAATTTAATATCGCAAGCGCACGATCTCGTTTTAGTATTTAAGATTCGATCCATAGGGAATAATATTTTCGCAAACCTTAATTTTATTTTAATCGAACTAGAACAATTTGGGTTTTTGAATTTTTACTAATTAATATCTAAACTATTTTTTTTTCTTTTCTCTTTTTTTTTCTTTCTTTTTTTTTTAAAGAAAATTAATCTATTTGAAACTAAGTAAAAAAAACTAAAAAGTTTTAAATTTGAATTAAAATTGGATTTTATTTTCAGATAATCGAAAAGAAATTTCGAAATGACTAATTTACAAAATCAACTAGCTAGGAACAAACCAACACCAAATTTTGGCGACTCACATAACTCTTAGACAACTGAAGAAACTCAACAAAACTAAAAGCAATTCATTCGATTACTACTCATTTTCCAACAAAATTAATACAACAAGAAACTCAGGTAACACAGCATCGAAAACTCGCAAGGTTCAACTCAAAACTGCTACTCGGACAAGACTCAAAACTCTGCAAACTCAGCCCAGCAAAACAGAAAAAAATTCACAACAAAACAAGACAGCAAACACTTTATCAGCATCTCGACAACTCAGGACATCAAAAAAAAATGACATCGACTCGGATTCGATCCAACAACGCCAACGAAACACGAACCCAGACCACTGCAGCTAAACAACTTTCACAAAACAAACCAACAACGAACAAGAATAAACCAAATTCAGATAGCTCAATAAGACAAGCTCACAGCACTCGAATAATTAGCATCTAATTAAGCCACAAACGCAGCGAAACAAGCAGCAATTAAAAGACTTCAACACGGCAAGCCCAAATCAAGCGAAGATGGACTTCGAAATTCAGAGGAAACGCAGTAAATGAACGACACAAAGAAAAATACGAAAATTAGTAAGGAAAGGAAGGGAGTTTTTGAAAAGAGAATAAAACGGGGTTTGGGTTTGTTATTTGAACCGTACAAGGACAGGGGAAGGAGAGATGGGAAGAAGAAGTGGAAAGAAAAAGATGCAGGGGAAATGGGTGTGATTAAGGAAAAGAAAACAAGATATGAAATAAGAAAGAAAGAAAAGGTTGTGTTCGTGTAAGTAAAAAAAACTGGGTTTGGTTTGTTTTGTATTTCAACAAAAACAGAGAAATAATTCGAATTAAAACAAAGTAGCAGAAAATGACTACTAAAAATTAAAATATTTTACAAGAGCTGCTAAAAAAAATTACAACTACAAATTTAAGAGTGTTCTAATACTACTCCTAATTCTAATTCTAAGTGTATTCAAAGATGTTTATTACTTCCTATTTATAGGAAGGATTAGCACACCAATTTCATAATTAAATGAAATTATTACAAAACTTTACAACCATGACACACCAACTACACCCATCTTCTTCCACTTTGCAAGATTCCTTCACATGGAAAAATCAAAACCGGCTGGCCACTTTTATTTGCGTATAGATGGGTTCCGTAGAAATGCTTTTTATCCCGCACGACTTATAATTTTTAAATAATAAATAATTAATTTAATCCGAAAATTATAAAAATAAATATCTAATATTATTAGATATTTATAAATATAATTTTCTAATCAAATAAAATATTTATTAATAAAAATAAATTCTTAAGCCCTAAGCTGCGGTCTTTTAAACTTTATTTCTTCGTTTTTGCCATTTCTTCATTTTTCTCGAATTTCCTGAAATGCAGCAAAATTACTTATTAAAATACGAATTCAAACAATAAATAGTTAATAAAAATATGCAAAAATATGCACTTATCAAATGCCCCCATACCTATCTTTTGCTCGTCCTCGAGTAAAACAAAAAGAAAAATGCATAATGAAAAACCTATACTCACTGTCGTAGGAATCACGGGTAATTTTAGGTTTAACAACCCGTTAAACCTATAGACGATCTCTACAGGAGGAGTGTTGTCTCCTAAGGGTTTACAGAAGATATACCCATAAAATCTTCGAGATAAGTCAGCAAGTATCCAACTTTCCTCTTTCACTCTAGCTTTCATTGGTGTCAACAAAACAATTTTGTAGGAAAATACATGCCTTAAAGATCATCCTAATAATAGCCAAGTTATAGGTTCCCACAATCCACATGATTAGACTAAAAATTTACAAAAAATCCCAAGGTGTGTAGTGAATTTAAGGCCTATGATGGATTAACTGCATACGAACATTTTCTCTTTTTCAACCAATATTGAACTGACCCAATCTCTATCAAAACAAGGTTCTAGCCAAACTTCACGTTCTTAGTAGTTAGACCGACAGTGCAATGGTTGAGGTCCCAAAAGACTTTTGCATTAATACCCATTTAGCGAGTTTTAGGTCAACAATCCCAGATCACAAGGGACCTTAGGTTGCTAGGCACAAAGTCCCCTCAGACTTACTTACTCGGGTTATTAATGAGCCCAACCTAGCCGAATTCCCTACTAAGAATTTATTATTACAAAATCACATTAGCACTATACAATTACAAACATTTATTGACTCTTTTTTTTTGACACTATAGGAGCAACATCTCGCAAAGGTTTGATTCGACATTGTTCTAACATGTGGGTTCTCTCTCAGGTATCGAATAACATTCCTATACAATTCTTCCATCAAAAGTCTTGTGCAAATGTGTCGTCTTGGACTTTTAAGCAAAAATTTGTTCGACACAAGTTTCATGAGGAAAAACCTTACCTGACTACGTTCAAATCATCTAAAGGCATTATACATATAATTTTCGAGAAATAGTCAACACCAACTAGTTCTAGAATTTAAAGAGTGGGAAGGACAACTAAGCTAAAATAACTCTATTTTTGGATTTTTAAAATTTTTCAATTTTTTTGGATTTTTCAATTTTATGTATATATACTAAAACCCTCCCCCATACCTAAATCATGCATTGTCCTCAATGTATGCAAAATGAACGAGAATAAAATAGAGAGGAGGAAATACCTGATAAGGGATGACGGAGAATGACAAACTGCTGAAAAACTACGAAAGAAAACAACTCACACACGCACACAATGTAACTCCCCCATACCTACATTCTACTGTGGGAGGTACAAAACAAATATTTACTAACCAATACCTGCTCTCGGGAAAACTATTTTTGTTATGCAACCAACATATTTCAGAAACTTACCCACAAAAATAGCATATACCACTCGAACGATCCGATTAGGCGCAAGAATAAAACTCATATTCCTAACTTCATCCATAGACCACGAAGATGCTTCTTTTTGTTGTTTAAGCAAATTAATTACGAGAAGATGTTGGTCATGAATATCATGAGTTTCGATGAAAGATGGAGCACGAGTGGAAAATGAAGAAATAGAAACGGGTGGGGGTGGTTCTTCGAAAAATGTTTTACCAACAGAATTAGGATCACAAGAACTATCCTCATGTTGGGTTTCCCATTTAGAACAAATATTCATCATCTCTCCAAACATCTCTTCCGAGGTCAAATCCTTAAAAGATTCGTGAAGCTCTCGATTGGTCTCGTAATGCAATTGAAAATCTTGTTTAAGAAGAGACTCAATCTCATGATCGTCCAAATTTGACCTTGAAACAACCTCCTTAACTAGATCATCTCCTATTGGTTGAGTATGAAGTTCTTCGGGTTTTTCGGGAAGAGGTTTGGAAGGTGAAAGGAAAAGTTCACTAGAAGAAGATGATGGTTGTCTAGGTGAAGTCACAAACTCAGAATCATCGGGATTCTTTGTTTGACCTAGAGAATGAAAGATGTCAGCATTAGAATCTTCTTCGTGTGAATCACCACCGAAAGGAGTGTCAACTTGAACATTAGACCTAGGAGAAACGATATCATCGAAAGTATCGATAGGTCTTTGAGTGATAAGAAATTCAGGGTTGACCTCGGGTGGATTCGGGGTGGTTATCGTCTCACGCTCGCACATGGTGGCTAATTGATTCATTTGAAATTCTAACTTAGATAAGGCTTGAGCATTAGAGTTCAAAATTTGCCTATCTTGGGTCACGGTTTGCATGAAGTTTGCTTGAGAAATCAATAAAGCCTCGATACTCTTTTCTAAGGTGTCAAGTTGACTCGGAATTGGATAAGAGTTCGGTTCTTGAAAATGTGGAGGCGGAGTTTGATAGCTATGACCTTGGTTCCATGAGAGATCGGGATAATCTCTCCAACCGGAATTAGAAGACGATGTAAAATGGTCATTTCGAGAGGTTGGTTGAAACATGGCGTTGACTTGATAAGATTCGGGGCCGTGTTGAAAATCGAGACTCGGAGAGTTGAGATTTGGGTGCCAAGACGTGTGTGAATGACCACTAAGGGTTTCTAAGGCTTCGAGTCGTCTAGTGAAAGCATTTAATTCAGAGTCGATTTCAATATCGTTTTCACTATAATGCAGATCACTAAAAGTAGACGACGCGTTATATACACTAGGTTCCCTAGTTGACTCATACCACATCGTATTACCCGTTAACTCCTCGTCAAAATCCCAACCTTGGTAATAACGATCCCTAAATGCTACGTACATGGTAAAGATTGATCAATGATAAAACCACGTAGCAAGTAAGTGCGAAAATGCAACACAAAATAAATGGTGAAAAATCAAAAGAAAAATCTAACCTAGGTTCCCTAAATAAAATAACTAGACATTGCTCATAACGTTAAGACACACTAAAAATAATCCGTAAATTAAGAATTATTCAGACCGATTCGGCCAGATTAGAGCAGGCATTGCCAAGAGGCCAAACTCGTCACTTAGACACCAAATCTTAACAGCCAGGCGAACCTTAGACACTGAAGGTCGTGAATAAGTCTTAATTACGTTTATTTGATGCAACAAACAACGAGATATATACAAAAACGATAAACAATTATGGATGCTTACACTACGTGTCCTAAAAAAAAAAAAATTAACGTACCTTCGGGTGCTCCAGCGATCACCACAATTATAAGATACGAAAAATTAAAAACAAGAAAATAAAAACCTAAATGATGTGCCCAAGTGATTAAATGCATGATACAACAAGTATGTATCTACAAATAATAATTTTTTTGGATTTTTCAATTTTCAATTTTTTTTTCTGATTTTTAATTTTTTGATTTTTTGTGATTTTCTAAAAATAAAAAGGCGAAAAGAGTGAGATACGGGTTACCGAAGCACGCTTCCAAGAATTCCAATTTGTTCCGAGCTCCGTGAGAAGATTCCCGAAATTCCAAACTTTCCTAAAGAAAACGAAACGAAAATAAGGTAAGTGAAAGAAAACTAATCCGAAAAATTAAAAATTAAGGTGCGAAAAATAATTATTCCCCGGCAGCGGCGCCAAAAACTTGATGTGGCAGAAATGTGTACAATTTAATATCGCAAGCGCACGATCTCGTTTTAGTATTTAAGATTCGATCCACAGGGAATAATATTTTCGCAAACCTTAATTTTAATTTAATCGAACTAGAACAATTTGGGTTTTTGAATTTTTACTAATTAATATCTAAACTAATTTTCTTTTTTTTTTCTTTTCTTTTTTTTTTCTTTCTTTTTTTTTTTAAAGAAAATTAATCTATTTGAAACTAATTAAAAAAACTAAAAAGTTTTAAATTTGAATTAAAATTGGATTTTATTTTCAGATAATCGAAAAGAAATTTCGAAATGACTAATTTACAAAATCAACTAGCTAGGAACAAACCAACACCAAATTTTGGCGACTCACATAACTCTTAGACAACTGAAGAAACTCAACAAAACTAAAAGCAATTCATTCGATTACTACTCATTTTCCAACAAAATTAATACAGCAAGAAACTCAGGTAACACAGCATTGAAAACTCGCAAGGTTCAACTCAAAACTGCTACTCGGACAAGACTCAAAACTCTGCAAACTCAGCCCAGCAAAACAGAAATAAATTCACAAAAAAACAAGACAGCAAACACTTTATCAGCATCTCGACAACTCAAGACATCAAAAAAAAAATGACATCGACTCGGATTCGATCCAACAACGCCAACGAAACACGAACCCAGACCACTGCAGCTAAACAACTTTCACAAAACAAACTCAAAACAACGACCACTACACTCGCAGGAAAACAAGAACTCGAGTAAACAGCAATGATTCGAAAAGAAAACAATTAGCAAAGACTCGACCAAAAAAAAACCAAACAGCAACAATCAAATCCAGAAAACAAGATTCAACAATAACAACTCGTCAGATGTTTTCAGACGACACAAGGGAGCAGAAATCGTGAATTCGGAAAGCATTTTGGCAAGAACAACAACAAACTAAGTCACGATTTATTCCAATATAGAACAAAACAATGAAATCGGCTTATAAGATTCAGCAAAACAGCCCAGAGAAACAGCATATCGAACTTAGAAACCCACGAAAAACTCAAACCAACAACGAACAAGAATAAACGAAATTCAGATAGCTCAATAAGACAAGCTCACAGCACTCGAATAATTAGCATCTAATTAAGCCAAACGCAGCGAAACAAGCAGCAATTAAAAGACTTCAACACGGCAAGCCCAAATCAAGCGAAGATGGACTTCGAAATTCAGAGGAAACGCAGTAAACGAACGACACAAAGAAAAATACGAAAATTAGTAAGGAAAGGAAGGGAGTTTTTGAAAAGAGAATAAAACGGGGTTTGGGTTTGTTGTTTGAACCGTACAAGGACAGGGGAAGGAGAGATGGGAAGAAGAAGTGGAAAGAAAAAGATGCAGGGGAAATGGGTGTGATTAAGGAAAAGAAAACAAGATATGAAATAAGAAAGAAAGAAAAGGTTGTGTTCGTGTAAGTAAAAAAAACTGGGTTTGGTTTGTTTTGTATTTCAACAAAAACAGAGAAATAATTCGAATTAAAACAAAGTAGCAGAAAATGAGTACTAAAAATTAAAATATTTTACAAGAGCTGCTAAAAAAAATTACAACTACAAATTTAAGAGTGTTCTAATACTACTCCTAATTCTAATTCTAAGTGTATTCAAAGATGTTTATTACTTCCTATTTATAGGAAGGATTAGCACACCAATTTCATAATTAAATGAAATTATTACAAAACTTTACAACCATGACACACCAACTACACCCATCTTCTTCCACTTTGCAAGATTCCTTCACATGGAAAAATCAAAACCGGCTGGCCACTTTTATTTGCGTATAGATGGGTTCCGTAAAAATGCTTTTTATCCCGCACGACTTATAATTTTTAAATAATAAATAATTAATTTAATCCGAAAATTATAAAAATAAATATCTAATATTATTAGATATTTATAAATATAATTTTCTAATCAAATAAAATATTTATTAATAAAAATAAATTCTTAAGCCCTAAGCTGCGGTCTTTTGAACTTTATTTCTTCGTTTTTGCCATTTCTTCATTTTTCTCGAATTTCCTGAAATGCAGCAAAATTACTTATTAAAATACGAATTCAAACAATAAATAGGTAATAAAAATATGCAAAAATATGCACTTATCAGTTTGATTTTCGTTAACAACATATTTTAATTAAAAATTTATATTATCTATTTTCACAAACATTTATATTATCTTATAAACCACTCCAAGAAATTGAAGGTTCAATTCCCGTCAACAACAGATTAAAATTAAAAAGTTATAAAATCTATTATCAATATAGAAGAAAAATAATATCGTTTAGAATACTATCAAATATGTATTATTACATTTTAGTATCTTCAATAATTTATATTCCTAATAATTGAAAAACATATATTAAAATTATGAATAATAAGATAAAAATATTAAAATATAATTATAAGCGGAATAGGTTATATTTGGTGGGTGGTTTGGTACAGTAGTAAATTTGGTATAGTGAATAACAATCGTTAGATTATAAGACAGATAAAAAAAGAACTGTAGAATGTAATACTAAAAGAATATTCATTTTATAATATTTAAAATACTATCATAGGTTCAAGGTTCGAAACCCGTCAACAACATATTATTATAAAACATTTATTTTATCTTAAAAACAACTACTCCTAGAAGTTCAAGTTTCGATTTCCGTCAACAACATATTTTAGTTAAAAAATTATATTATCTATTTTCACAAACATTGATATTATCTTATAAACCACTCCAAACCATTCAAGGTTCAATTACCGTTAACAACATATTAAATTTAAAAGTTATATTATCTATTCTTAATATAGAAGAAAAACACTATCGTTTAGAATACTATCAAATATGTATTATTATATTTTAGTATATTCTGTAATTTATTTTCCTACGGGTGATGGTCCAAAATAATCAAAAATAAATGTTGTTTGCCCAAAATACCGAGGGGCACGGTAGATCATGTACCGTGATAGGAGGTGTGTTGCGGAACACGATCTTCCGTAATAGGGCATGATACGGAGCTGCGTCTTCCGTGTTATGCATGATACGTTGTACCGTGTTCCGTGACAGTGCTGCGCACCCACCTAACACGGAACACCGTCCACCGTATCATGCATAACACGGTAGACGCAGCTCCGTATCTATGTAATACGGAGGACGATGCTCCGCATCATGCTAACACGGAGGACGATTCTCCATATCCCGTCGGTATTTCGTACAATTTTTTTCAAAAACAGTATTTTGGGCAAACACTTGTGAAAAATAAGCATTTTGGTCATTTTCTCTTTTCCTACTAATTGAAAAAGTTATATTAAAATTATGAATAATAAGATAAAAATATTAAAAAAATAATTATAAGCGGAATAGTTTATATTTGATTGGTCGTTCGGTTTACTAAATTTGGTACACTGAATAAAAACCGTCAGATTTAAGATAGATAAAAAAGAACCGTTGGATTTAATGTTAAAAGAATATTCTTTTTATAATATTTAAAATACTTTCATAGGTTCAAGATTCGAATCCCGGCAACAACATATCAACAACATATTATTATTAAACATTTTTATTATTTTATAAACAACTACCCCGTCAACAACATATTTTCATTAAAAATTTATATTATCAATTTTCACAAACATTTATTTTATCTTATAAACCACTTCAAGAAATTCAAGGTTCAATCCTCGTCAACAATATATTTAATTTAAAAAGTCATATTATCTATTTTTAATATAGAAGAAAAACACTATCGTTTAAAATACTATCAAATATGTATTATTATATTTTCATATCTTCTATAATTTATTTTCCTACTAATTCAAAAACATATATTAAAATAATAAATAATAAGATAAAAATTTTAAAAATAAAATAAAAATATTAAAAATTATCCGTGCACAGCACGGGATATAGGCTAATCTATACTATACTATAATAAGCGAAAGGGGGTATAATTTGTAGTTTGGTTTCCCCTATTTTTGGTTATCCCCATTCACAACCGTTAGATGTTCAACTCAAATATATTCTTACCATTAGATAAAACAATAATTAAAGTTGGAGGTCTAAGGTTCGAATCCCACCAACAACATTTTAATATAAAATTAATATTAAATTATGTTATATAGAAAGGTTGAAGGTTCGATTCCCACCAACAGCATATTAATTTAGATTTAATAAAAGGTCTAAAATTTGAATTTCCCAACATATTAAAAGGTATTGATATGGGTTAAAATTAAGCCCTAAAGACACATTTAATGTGGCATTAACTACACCAAATATGGCCTATTGCAACGCCAAAAAAGTGTAGTATTAGGCCTCAAAAATGTTACAATAGATATTTGTGTAACGCTTTTGCTAAAAATCGGCGTTGCATTTGCCGGCGTTGCCTATGCCTTCTATAGCAACACTTTTCGAACTTATTGCAACACTTTATAAAGTATTACAATAAGAGTTTGTTGTAGTTTGCTGTAACACGTTTACATGTTTTAGTAACATTTTTAAGGCGTTACAACAGACTAATGCAACACATTTTTGCAACACTTATATAGTTAAAATGTTACAAAGTCAATTTATTGCAACATTTTGATGCAACATTTTAGTACCTCTTACAATGGTTTTTGGTTTTTGAGCAACATTTATCTGCAACATTTTTATCTCTATTGTAATACTTTTAGATTTTATTGGCAACACTTCTTTGTAACACTTTTATTAGTCCATATTGCAGTGTCCTGTCTGAGATTTTAATATACCTTGCACAAAAGCATATCAAACCATAAATGACATTTCAAATTCCCCAAATGAAAAATCAAACAAAACAGATGTCAATACAGCACAAACATAGTACTACTTAGTTTAAAGTCGAAACACATGTCGACTTACACTACAATTCTACATTAAACTTATTCTTTCTCAAACTACCAACCTACTACCAACCTACTACCAAAATACACACATAAAAAATATAAGTAGTTAAGTATTGATCATCAATCATCACTTTCGTTATCCTTTCGTTGTCCTCGTGATCATTGTCATCCTCGTGATCATCGGCCTCCTGATTAATGTCTTTTCGTCACCACTAGCACATAACTCTTCAAATGATTCTCCTTATCACTGAGGTTGGATATTCACCAGGATTATGAGAAAGCTTTCCGACCAAAAAGTCCTGTAAAAAGGATCACATAGAACCATAACTATCTTGTATGAAGATAACACCAGAAAAAAGTTACAAATTAATGTAACACCATCAGAAGCATCTATATTAATACAAATTAATCAGCACCACTTCTTCCTTTTTTTTAATGAAATTAAAAAAAATGATCTGACCATCTTCATAACTGGAAAATGGTCTGACCATCTTCATAACTGGAGCCAAACGCAGTTCTGGTAACAGTTTCTTCTGTCAGTGTTTGATACCACTTGGAAACATCAATTTCCACATCACCAGAATCAGACTTGCCAGCCATTGTCAGTCTCACAGTTGGTCCAAACCAAACAAGAAATGTTGGACCTAAATAAAAAGAAAGATGAGAAGAAGACAACTCAAAACTATGCCCACTACCGAACACAACTTCATTTTCAAAATATTCACAATTTCCTGAACCAAAAACAGCCAGCCAGCCAACTCCAGCAAAAAATCTATAATAACTACTACAAGGACATGTACGGTATGAAGAAGAGCTTGTTGGTCCTTTTGAAAGAAATACTTAATTTTCATAGATTGAGGACAATTAGAACTTCAAAATGTAAAAAAAATTAAGGCAACTCATTAGCGAAGGAAGGAAAAGGAAACCTCTTTATTACTTGTAGAGCTAGATAACACTATATGATCATTCACACTCATTACATTTTGTTAAAAAAAAGGGGTAGCAGAAGACAAATACTGAAATTATACATAATTGGCAAATGAAAATTCTAAACTCTAATTTAAAACCCCTATTTAACAAAATTAAATTAGAATCCCTAATTTTTAATTAACAAAATATCAATGTAAAAGCTTATTTAATATCAACGGGGTTGAGGCACAACAAACAAGTACAATTCCTAAACCTGTCTAGAGAGGTAGCTCTTTATCACCCTGTGTGTCTTCAATTTACTTTATTCTCGCATCAAAAACATCACTGATTGTGCTACTAACATATATTATTTATCAAGAATACACAAGGTCTTCTTCTTAATTACATAATCTAAATGTTATCTGTCATTTTCTCACCAGGGACGGGATGTTATCTATTGGGAACTAAAATTCCATGCTAATTTTGCCCCCATTGTTGTGTTACCATACTCCTCTACGTATAATTACTTGCACTTCAAAAATACAGATAAGTACAATATTTGCTTCATGTTTCCTACAAATCGTATTGCAGTTCTCTGTCTTAAAGTTCTTCTCCTTTTGCAACTGCTCCGAATTGAAAGGGCATAATACTCTTAAGAGTATTTTTTATTATAAAAGATAATACTCCTAAGCTTACTCAAGTAAAATTACAGACGTGAAGTTCATGAAAGCGCAAAATGAAGAAACTAGAAACCAATTTGGTTATACAGTAAAAATGTTATATAAGGGTACATAGATGCACTGGCTTGTATGATATTAGATTTGGTTATCATTCAGATTACTAATGTACCACCTATTAATAATTCCCAAGCACACCGAAATAAGAAACGTAGTTAAAAATAAATGAAAGAACAAACAAGAAAAATAAATAGTTTGACCTTTACCCACAATTAAGCTCTTCAAATTGTCCGGTAACTATTGCAGTTCGTATCCCGGTACCTTCATTTTCTACAAAAAGCAAACCGATTAAACCAATATAAAAAAACAGAAACTTACACTCCTAAATGACATAGGTAGGTATTCTGTCAATGAAGCATAGTAGACAAAAATCAACTTCATTTCCCAAAGTACCTAGCAAAAGTAATAGAAGCCAAAAAGTACTTCTTACATATCTGGACAAATAATTCAACATATAATTGAAAATTTTCATATTCATACATATATATACATGTATAATTGAATATAATAAAAAAAAGATGGGTACTTTACCTCTAATTGAATTTTTAATCAATATCTACTGTAATTTGTTCTCTAATAAAATTTGGGATTTTAGGGTTTTGCTCTAATTGATTTTAGGGACTTGAGATAGGGTTTTGCTCTAATCGATTTCAGGGATTTGAGACAGAGAAAGGAGAGAGAGATAAGTGAGTGAGAAAGATGGGGGAGAGAGAGAATCGACAGAGAGAGGTGAGGTCGAGTGATAAAGATGGGTGAGAGTGGTGAGAACTGAGAAGAGAGCGATAAGTCAATGTTTTTTTGTTTTAATTTTGTGTGAAAGAATTTTGGTACCAAAATATTTCAGTACCACTCTTTTATCCCGCCCAATGAAAAATTTAAGTTCCCACCTACAATTTTCAGTCAAGTTAACCAAAAGTGTTTGGTCTATTGTAATGATTTTGCTAAAGTGTTGCAATTGGTCTAAAATTTCAAAGTGACCCTTTTGCTTGCAACACTTTTCGTATTTCTCGTAACATTTTTAAAAATATTGCAATAGACTACCAAGTTTTGTGTCTATTGTAACACTTTTTGTAAAAAAAAATACATATTGGTGTTGCAATAGGCCATATTTGGTGTAGTGAATTAAACCTAGAATGGTCTAAATACGAAGCCCATTAATGGGGCCCAGAACCCTAATTAAATATTTATTTCATAATTAATATTAGGGGTGGTAAAACAACTCAGCAATAAGAGTCAGATAAGGATATTACTCCTACTAGGAGTAGCCTCCAAGGCACCCAATTCAACATGGAAACTGATTCCTTCAAGGAAGGAGTCTAGAACCTTCCTCAAGGAGGCGGCTTGCCCACCAAGTCTCCGAATCCTACCATAATTCTAAGGCTCCCGCAGCCTATATAAATGTCTGCCCCCTCATTCTCAGAACAACGTTTTTGGGCACAGCTAAATATGTCCCTCTACGTTTTAGGCTTAATCCTCGAATAAGGACATACAAGTCACTACGTAACTACGCCGCGAGGGCACATCAAGCCACGTAGGTAACTCTAGAACTACGTTTTTGGATGGATTTTTGATATTCATCAAGGTACGCAGGCATCTTGTGAAGGCAGATTCAGCCACGAACAAGTGAGGAGCCATTAAAGCATGAAGCTCACGAACGCTATTATTAATTACATACAAGCCCTAGCCGTAATTTAACAACTTAGTTTTTATTCCATAACATTTGCGCCGTCTGTGGGAAGACAACATCAACCATGGTTCAAACATGAAGGACAGCACTGACCTCTACCGAGGCCATACCCCTCAGCTCTACTCCGCCCATCACTGAACAAGTGCCCCCAACAACAAGGGCGATCACCCAACCTCAAGTTTCTCAACCTATAAGGACAATTCCCCATGCTAAGAGTACGTTACCTGTGGTCGTCCATCCAAGGCAAGAAACCAACCCTCTTCAGATGGTGGTCTCTCCTCTTGTTAATCCAACTCATCCGCTACCACCGGGAGTACAGATCCACACTATGGATCTCCCCGTGAATACCAACCCGATGTATGGGTTGCCTAATTATCCCCTTCAACAAAGGGACCCTGGACCAAGCGGTCATGCCTTACAGATCCGAGATCCGAGATGCTGAATTTCTTAGTAATCAAGGCAACCTCGACATATAATGCGATCCTGGGAAGGATTGGGCTTCATGCGTTTAAGGCTATGGCCTCTACCAATCACATGAAGATTAAGTTTCCAACCATGTCAGAACATTCTCAAATGCACTGCTGTTGCAGCCTGCAAGTGATGCCCTAAAGTGTAGAGCGTTCCCTCAAACCCTGTCGGGCATGGCTCAAAGATGGTATAGCTGGTTACCTGCGAATTCGATTGGCTCTTTTAAAGAGTTGAGCGATGCTTTTGTTAGCAAATTCATTAGCGGGAGAGTTCATGAGAAAAGCTCTGCATCCCCTATGTATGTGGTGCAGGGGAAGAATGAAAATCTAAGGGATTACCTCAAGCGATTCACTAAGGAGACCCTAAATATTACTGACTTGGAAAACAAGGTGGTAATGGTAGCCCTAGAGCATGGAACCACTGATCTATTCTTTAAAAGATTTTTGGCAAAGCATCCCCCCTTGAGAATATGGCTGAGCTCCAACGAAGGGCTGATAAGTACATTAAAGCTGAGGATAGAATGAAGAAAGAGGTCGTAGTAGGTAATGGAAAAGATAACAATGATTCAAAGAAGCAGAAACAAGAGCAAGAGTACGATGCTAGGGACAAGTATCCCCGAAATAGCAAGGATTCTGACTCACCGCCACCGAAGAAGAGTTTGGGACCAAGATTTTCTGATTATGCAAGGTTGAATGCTCCTAGGAACCAGATCTTATTAGATATCGAGAAGGATAAGGACTTTCGATGGCCGAAGCCACTCAGGGGTGACCCCGCGAAGTGAAACAAGGATCAGTACTGTAGGTTCCACAGAGATGTGGGACATGATATAGATGATTTTAGGAAGTTGAGAACGAGATTTAATTCTTGATTTGGAAAGGAAAGCTAAGCAAGTTCACGAAGAGTGAAGATCGTGGAACCCAGAGAAGGGATTATGACAGGAGATAATGACAGAAGGGACAATGATCGTGATCGTAACCTACAGCCCCGAGGGCCAGTTATCAACATGATTTGGGGAGGCCCGACAACGGCCGACACAACTCGAAACTGTAAGAACCCCGATTTTTGGTAGGAATTAAAACTTTTATTATGGAATGGATATGGATTCAAATACTTATATGTCTTGAAGAATGCTAATGGTTGACAACTTAGATAAGAATAATCTATCTCCTAAGGGAATAAGATATGGCAATTCCAAGCAGGAGAATATTCTCATGTCATCCAGATCGATAACAATTAGTCCAGTGGTTCCGAAAAAGGGATAAGGAACGCTCGAAAGAGAACGAGGACATTTTTGTAAATATAAGGAATAAAGAGAGAATAAGTGATGAATAGTATTTTTGGTGGAGATTGGAATATTATTAGACGACACTATATAGAAAGATTCAGAATGGATTTCTGAGTTCGTATTAACGATCTAGGGGCGAAATAAGTGTATGTAAACGATATCAGATTCAGAGAAATAGCACTTTTATTTTCGCCGAGATTTCCCTAGAAACTAAAAGATTTAATGATTTAAAAAAAAGATTTGAGGACATATTCACAATCTATGGAATATATAAACGTAAGATTGTCTCGTCAGATTGCAAAAATTCAAAAATTATTTTTCCCTAAATGGACCAGATTGGACCAGAAATTGAGATGGACTAATTATTTATTCCAGAGAAATATTTCGAAGGCATATTCTCAATCTAGGATATATATATATATAAACGTAAGTAGGATTTGTCAGAATTCATAAAAGAGCGAATTGGAGAAAACTGATTTAACGATGTACAAATGATCAAATGAATGATGGAAAATATCCCGGAATCCGAAAAATCTCAAATTTCAGAGAGAGCTTCATATTAGTAAGTGGTGACTAAGTGCACAATTAGAAAAGTTATTTGAGGAATAGAAATTGAGATTTTTTTTTAAAGAAAGAGAAGGAAGGAGGACGAGACGCACGGTAGGTTACGGTATACGCTCGCACACGGAACAGAAACTCATTTAGCTTTATTACAACTACACCATAAGTAATTATCTCTCATTTCTCTCATCTTCCTCCCTCTTTTTCTGTCTATGGCTGAAGGTCATGCTTGCCAAAGAAAATCATGGCTAGCCTTGTCCGTTTCTTGCGTTCTAGTACTCTAATCGAAGCCCTTTCCGAGCTCTACGCATCTACGGTAACCACTCTCTTCACCTCCAACCTTAGCTTGTTCATTTCTCATGATTTATAGGCTGTGCTACAGTGTTTTTAATTTTGAAACTTCTTAGAAATTGAAATGGAAAGCAAGGATGAGCAATTAAGGTTATGGGTTAGTCGTTTATGCGTTTAGTTTAGCGATTGCATGAGTTATCGATAGATTTTTATAAAAATGAAGAACCCACTGATTATGCATGGCTTGAGGCTGTTAATGGAGTATATTTTCTGTTTATGATGGTATATGCCCGGTGTGGCTTGGTGATTGTTGTAACAATTTGGAAACGTCCGATTTATAACCGTCGTAATGCCCGATTTTAGTTAACCTCTAGAAAACCGTGCATAACAGTTAGGATGATTTTCTGCCCTTGATGAATAAATGACATGCCCTTGTAGAACTCGAGCCATAGATCGTTTTGGCACAAGAATCGAAACATTCCGACTTACGGTTTAGGAGTTATGGTCAAATTACTAAAATTGGTTCGGAACCGTAAGTAAAAGTTAGTAACTTCAATTTAGCCCTCGTAAAGCATGTTACTCAGTGGCGAATCTTGGTAAATAAATACTAGGGGTCATAAGGAAGGTATGAAAGAAAACCACATATCAAACGGATCGTTTTCCGATTTTATAAAAATGTTGGAATCGAAGTTAAACGCGAACGAACCCCTAAAAAACCCGCTTGGTTATAACTTTGGTAAAACACTTAGAAAACGAACGATAAAACTTGAAGTATAATCTCGGTTCGTAATCGATCAACTTTAGAACTTATACGACTTAAGTATATACCAAGTGTGGGTATGATGACATGTCTTGATAATGAACGAATGTCGGATCATATCGGTGATAAAAAGAGTTACGCTAAAAGGTGTATAACGAGATAATTCGAAAACGTGTTTCGACTTAAGTGAAATTTATACTTAGACTTTTAAAAGGTGTTAAGTGGTTAATCTCGAATGTTCTGATTCTTTATAGATCATCGAGCAGACCCAGGACACGCTATCTCCACCGACACCCGATTACCAGGCAAGTGTTCAAAACTTTGAACTTGTTGTTGTGATAATATATATATGTGATTGCCATTTTACATATGCCTATTGTCAAATTATATTATGATACCTGTTCCCTGAATTGATATTGGCTTATAGACTAGATACGAATTATCAATTATAAGCCGGATTGTTTTGATAAGACCCTTAGCGAAGGGCATATGATATTCATTCTTAAATATAGACCGGGAGTCGGTATTTTGAGATATATATAGTCTTGGAAACCCGGAGGGATTCCAACGGCAGATTATTATTTATTTTAAGAAATGTTATTATTAAACGTTATTTATATTTCCATAAAGTATCACTTACTTGGAAATATTTCGAGGAATGTTATTCGAGTATTATCTCAGTCGAGAGATATTAAATGAATGTTAGTTTCGAATATTCATTTAGAGTTGATTATTTAATGAATATTATTTTGATATTCATTAGAATGTTATTTGTTAAATGAATATTACTTTCGAATATTCATTTAAGGTTTTATGTACTTGATGAATATTATTTTAAAATCTTCATTGGAAGTTCTATTTACTTAAGAAATATTATTTCGATTATTCCTTTAAAGTTTTGATTACTAAATGAATATTATTTGGATATTCACTTAAAAGATTAATTATTAAATGAATATTATTTTCAAATATTCTTTTAAGGTTTGACTTATTTATTGAATATTATTTTAAATAATTATCGGAGTTTAATTATTTAATGAATATTATTTTGAATATTCATTTAAGGAGGGATTTATTTAGTAAATAATTCTATATATTCATTCGAGGATTACTTACGAGCAATAGTATGATTTAATAATATTCCGTAATTATTATTGAGTTAGTAAATATTCTTGGAATATTTATTTAATTCTTTTTAAAATGATCTATATTATTTGGAGATTATCTTTCACCTCCAAATATTATGTAAAATATTTCGGAGTCTTGTTACGACTATTTTATCAAGGAAAGGTTCCCACCCCTTTTATTTTTCATTTAAATCTAGCTTAAAAGGATTTAAATGCTCGCTCAAACTTTCATATTATAGGGGAACCTACTTGAGCAAGGTTATTTATCTTGTTGACTTCCCAGTCATAATTTATCTTTTTCACTCGCAACTTGGTTGCTATGGACTCATTAAGTCTGTGTGTACCTTCTCATCATTCGAGGGGTAAGATTGTTGGAACAAGTTGATATCCATTAACAAGCGAAAGCTTGGGAAATATTGGTGAATTTTTCTTTCCAACTAGATACGACTACTTTATGAAGTCTTATCAACAAGTATTTCACTTGGGGAAGGGAGGACAAACTCTACGTTTCAATGCTGTGGATTCATTCGAATTAGGAGTCGTGTGTAAGAGGCCGAGTCGCGCGGTCCATCATAATGTCTAACCATTGGCCAGGGAGTTACTATTAAAGGCAATCGACAAGTGGAACCGTCAGTTCTTCCTTCTACCGGTAGTAAACTATATTGGGTTGTACCATCCCCGACTGATCATCAGGGAGTGGGACAGCTGGCGCGTGATAACTCCAGTATTGGTTCATCTCCCAAATTTGGAATTCCCTGCAACACATATCGAAGAGACTTCTTTCAGGTTGATGGTGTCTTCCGCAACACGTGTCGAAGAGACTTCTTTCAGGTTGTAGGACTTCGAAAAATGTTAATAACTGGAATTGCAATATTTTCCTTGCAAGTTCCTCTTTATATGATAAATGATAATATCTTGCTTATTTTCGACATAGCAGATATCCCCACATATATTTAAATTTTGAGTTACCTTGTAACTTCATCGTTCATATTACACTGGCATCATTTCCGTAAATGCATGGCATATGGTTTGAAAGATACCTTTGAACTGTTATATATTATCGTTCAGTTAAATACTGTTGTTGATGGGCTATTGCTCACCCTTGCTTTATTATTATATCACAACAACAGCTAGACCAGATGATTCGCACAAGGCGCACTCGATGCTGCGAGGACGATGAGACTACTAGAGCCGAAGAGAAAGCTATTGGTAGGATAGATTCATTCTTTCAGTACCAAATATATGGACTAGTATGACTTATGTAAATGGATGGCAAAGAGTATGTATTCATATTGTAACTCTTTTGGGTTGTAAGAACTCATAATGTGTTTAATAAAATTTGATTGTTACTCTGATTTCATCTCTGGGACTATAACGGGTGTGTTTTATATTACTGTGTTGGGTCATAAAGATGTAAATTATTTTTTGTTGAGGTAAGTTCAAGTATTGTGGACAGAATTGGAGACCGTAACGACCGGACCCCGGATCTTGGGGTGTTACAGAAATGGTATCAGAGCGTACGTTATAAACCCCAGAGATGAGGCGACGTTAAAACAATAAATTCACTAAGATAATAAGAACTCTTGGCAAGTTCATAGTCGGACTACTTAATGCGGTGATGACATATAAAATCCTTATGGGAACTCTTAAGTATCATGATAGTAACTTAGCTCGATATCGTATCGACGAGTAAGGCGATATGTGACGGCCCCAAATCCCTTAATCAAAATTAACTAGATAATGGTAAAGCATGCATATTAATTATTTAGACATTACCACTCCCACGCCTAGATCGCCAACAGGTAAGAGTTTGAAGCAATATAAACTACCAATTCAAAACCAATTATTTATTACAGACCACAAATTATTCTAAGTTCAAAAGATTACAGACTAAGTCAAAAGTCTAACAAAACATGATCCATCTGATCGCCACTCCCTTCTACCTGGAACTGCCTCCTATAGGCTACACCTGAACCACCACAATTCTTACGCGCAGTCTCAAGAGTCCTTACCATCTTCGAGTTTCACTGAAAGGTTAAGGAAAAAAAATAATATCATTGAGCCAATTGCTCAGCAAGTGCATAAACAACAATATAAGACTGGCAAAATAATTCAACTGTAAAGCAAGATATGAAATTTGCAAATGAACTGTATCAACTGAATCAATATTAAAATAAAATGAGAAGGAATTGGAATATCTGATAAGACGCTACGAGCAACGCTGGGTGATCAGCCCACGACAAAGCTCCGAACCCGCATATCCAATACGGTGTTCACCAAATATAAGGGGATCCCATGCACACATTGGCCTATAATAGTAACATGATTTGGACCGGCGCCTCGGTCAAAGTAACATTCCATCCAATTCCATTTAGGTCCAACAATGTTTATCAAATTCAACTCATCTCAAAGAAACAAGAATATCAATGTTATATCAAGTTGTTAATCAACAAGAATAGGATTCTCAAATTTCAAATAAATGATAAGGTAAAGTGAAGAAAGTCAATCATTCTGAATTCTTGGGAGTTGGGATTCTGTTTAGTATAACTTGGTTAAGTCAGGAAAGGTTAATTCAAGAAAGTTTAATCACGAAAGGTTAATCAAGAATCAACAATTTTTTTTTTAGATAGAAACGAGTTTAAGTACAAGAAGATATTTAAGTAGTTGGTTCAAGAATTCAAGAATTCGATAAGGTTATAAAAAGGTTTTCCAAGAAATATGATTATCGATTAGCAAGTCAAGTCAAGTTCAAGGGATATGAAATCAATCACAAGGTATATGACAATAATAAGGTCGGAAAGAACTAGTTTGTAACAAACTAACAATTCAATATCTCATGGCATTCATCATATGGTAACAACAAGGTAGGATGGTACACTTGCCTTAATTCACTTGCTCGCACTATTCAACTATCTTCCTTGATCGGCTCCTTGCCTGGCCTCCTACTGGGACCTATATAAAATATAATCAGTATCTTAATTTTCCCCTCATTGTTTACATACCACAAGATGACTTAGTAACCTAGTGCCCCAACGATATCTTTATAGTACTCCACATATATACTTATATATACACGTAGTCACATAAGTCACGTAGCACATCAAGTCACATAACTTATAATGTATTATAGCATAGCATAACTAATGATATCACGACTTAACATTGGAAACGTGCCTTGGGTTTGAAAGTTGTACTTATAGATTTTTAAAAATTTCGGCAGCATTTCCTTTGTATCATCGTCATACCATACCGGAATACAACCGGCCCAAGGAGTCAAATTATACTCATATGTATATAACTCTATCCAAAATCACTTACAAATCTCCAAGTAAACAATTTCGCAATTAAATCATTATCACTTATAAAACCTATATGCACTTCTAATTTATAAGACGATACTTAGAAAATTTTCAAATAATCAATTAGGCTAAGATATACTCTTATTGTTCCACCAAAAATTCTCAAGCAAAACACAGCTCATGCAAGTCGTAACCAAATTACTATCACCACACGTACTTACTATTCAATCCAATTATTCAAATTCACATAACAATAATCATGTAACAATTTAATTCACATAACATGCAATTACTTTAAGCAATTTACTCTCAAGAATTCATACAATCTCACCACAATCTCTCTTCCTCTCCCTCTCGGCTCCCTCCTTCTTCTCTCTCTCTCTCTCGGCCTCTCGGCCTCTCTCTCCCTCGGCTTCTCCCTCTCCATCTCTCTCCTTTCTCCCTCTCGGTCTCTCTCCCTCTCCATCAATCTCTCTCTCTCGGCCTCTTTCTCTCCAACACTAACACCCACACAACATTTCTCTCAATGACTTACACCATATTTACACACAATTTTGATTCAACATCCAATATCTCAATACCCAACATCACTAACTTACAATTTACAACTCAAAATCAAACTATAACTTTAACCCATCAAATTTCATAACATTAAATCATCAAAACCCTAAACCCTTATTGATTTACACCTACTAACAAACATCAATTCACAAAACATACATGCCCACACCTTGTAATCTCATAAAAACTTATACCCATCATTAAACTTAACTTAAAAACTTGTAAACACTAACATGCAATCACATATCATATAGTAATTTCGTAAAATCAATGAATTAACACTTGCATGCAACCCTTCGGCTCACTTTCGATCATGGCCGAAGGTTTGGGATCCTCCGAAGAGCCCGAAATTTCGTGGGTCTCTTACAAGGAGTATACCCAATCAACAAAACCCACAAAACTTACCTTTAAAACTTGATTTTCGAAAACCCTAATTTGAAAGGTGAATAAAATCGAAATCCAAAAACATGAGGTTGTAAAGGATGAAGAGAGGAGTAATTTTATATATAATAGTATGAGATTTTAATGGAGAAATACCTTGATTCTTGAGGTTGAAGGTTAATGGAGGTTGAGAGAATTTTGAGAGAAGGGGGAGAGAAGAGACACGGGGAGAAAGAAGAGACCGGGGGGGGGGGGTTTGTCCGCGTGAAAAATAAAAAAAAAGGGGAGGGTTTTGTTTTGTCCAAGTTACACACACTTAACACTAATTAAAACATATTTTAATGATGCAATTTGATAAATAAAAGACTTATAAAATCCTAATTACAAAACACTTTGGATTTAAAAATAAATTATTGGCACATATATTTAAAACATAAAATTGTCTTTCTCAAAATATTTTTAAAACATTTTTAAAATCGTTTTATAAAAAGATTTGGATTTTACAAGTTTTAATATTTTAAAAGAATAAAAACTAGGAAAAATCATTGTAAAATCCTTTAATTCGAAAATAAATTAAACCTTTATTTTTAAAAAGTCTCTAAATGCATAAAGACAATATAACAAGAGATTTCATAATTTTTACTAACTCCCATAATTTTACAAAAATGTTTAAGTGAACAAAAATCATGTTTTAACATTTAAAAGCTATACAGAATTTTAATAAAATTTCACGTCAACACATCTAGCAATTAGACACGTAACATATATTCAAAATCACACAAACATGTAATGACTCATCAATTAAGGCACATAATAATATTTTAAATGCCAAATAATATTATTTAAATAGTACGAAATTCCCAGATATTACATCCTTCCCCCCTTAAAAGGATTCTGTCCCCAGAATCAGCTATGTAAACAAATGAGGGTACTGTTCTAACATATCGCTTTCTAACTCCCAGGTTGACTCTTCAACCTTAGGATTCCTCCACAAGACTTTAACTAAAGCAACTGATTTATTTCTAAGCACTTTCTCTCGGCGATCTTCTATTCTGATCGGCCGCTCTACATAATACAAATCTGGCTGAATTTCTACTGGCTCATACTCTATTATACACTTAGTATCAGGATGAAACTTCTTAAGCATTGATACATGAAAAACATTATGAATATGCTGCATCTGAGGCGGTAAAGCTAATTCATAAGCTACTTTCCCTACTCGTCGCAGAATCTCAAAAGGTCCTACAAATCTTGGACTTAGCTTTCCTTTCTTCCCAAATCTGGTTAATCCTTTCCATGGCGAAACTTTTAACAACACTAGATCACCTACTTCAAAATCTACTTTCTTTCTTGCTGGATCCGCATACTTTCTCTGTCTGTCCTGAGCAGCTCGCAATCTTTTCTGAATTATTTCCACTGTCTCTTTCGTCTGCTGAATCAATTCTGGTCCGACTATCTTTCGCTCACCAACTTCTTCCCAACACACAGGAGATCTACACTTCCTTCCATAGAGAGCTTCATATGGGGGCATCCCAATACTAGCATGATAGCTGTTGTTGTAAGAAAATTCCACCAAAGGTAGATGCTCGTCCCAATTGCCTTTAAAATCTATTGCACAAACTCTAAGCATGTCTTCAATTGTCTGAATCGTTCTTTCGCTCTGACCATCTGTCTGAGGATGATAAGCAGTACTCATTCTGAGTTGCGTTCCAAGATGTTCTTGAAACTGTCTCCAAAATCTTGAGTTAAAACGTGGATCTCTGTCAGATACTATAGATACTGGAACTCCATGACGAGTCACAATTTCTTTCAAGTACAAATGCACCAACTTGTCTAGCGAAAATCTCTCGTTAATCGGCAAGAAATGAGCTGATTTCGTCAATCGATCAACTATAACCCAAATCGCATCATGATTAGCCTTCGATCTTGGTAGACCTACTACAAAATCCATTGCAATGTGCTCCCACTTCCACTCAGGTATCTCCAATGGTTGAATTAATCCACTTGGTCTTTGATGTTCTGCTTTCACTCTTTGGCATGTATAACAACGACTTACCCACTCTGCAATTTCTCTTTTCATGTCTGGCCACCAAAAGTTCTTCTTCAAATCTTGATACATTTTCGTGCTTCCAGGATGTAATGAAAACTTAGAACTATGGGCATCACACAACAATTCTTCTTTCAACTCTTTCACATCAGGAATCCATATCCTTGAGGAAAATCTTAAAATACCTTGGTTATCTTTCTGCGTACAAATTTCTTCTCCGGTCAATTCATTCAATCTCTGATTCATCACTTCTTCTTGGCATTTCCGAATTTTGTCTAATAGTACTGGTTGAAATGTCATGGTATAGACTTGATCTGCTGATATCTCTGTTGCACAAACTTCAATTTCTAACTTCTCAAACTCTCTAAACAATTCTTGAGTCATTGTCAACGTATTCAATCTTTCCTTCCTGCTTAGCGCATCAGCTACGACATTCGCCTTTCCCGGGTGATAACTAATGGTACAATCATAATCCTTTATCAGTTCTAACCATCTTCTTTGTCTCATGTTGAGTTCCTTCTGAGTAAAAATGTACTTAAGACTCTTATGATCCGTGAATATCTCACACTTCTCACCATAAAGATAATGTCTCCACAATTTCAATGCAAATACGATCGCTGCTAGTTCGAGGTCATGGGTAGGGTATCTCTGTTCATGAGGTTTCAGTTGCCTTGAAGCATACGCAATCACCTTTCCATGCTGCATCAACACACACCCTAAACCTTTATGCGAAGCATCGCTGTAGATTACAAACTCTCCTTTATCATCCGGTAATGCTAACACTGGAGCAGTTACCAATCTTTGCTTAAGCTCTTGAAAATTCTTTTCACACTTATCAGTCCATTCAAACTTTTCATTCTTCCGGGTCAACTTGGTCAATGGTACAGCAATCTTAGAAAAATCCTTAACAAATCTGCGATAATATCCTGCTAGTCCCATAAAACTTCTTACTTCTGTTGGTGTCCTTGGTCTTTCCCAATTCACAACTGCTTCAATCTTCGCTGGGTCGACTCGAATTCCTTCCTTACTCACAATATGTCCCAAAAATTGGACTTCCTTCAACCAAAACTCACACTTGGAAAACTTGGCATACAACTTCTCCTTTCTCAATATCTCCAATGCTATCCTTAAATGCTCTGCATGTTCTGCTTCCGTCTTAGAGTATATTAAAATATCGTCAATGAAGACTATCACAAACTTATCCAAAAATTTCTTAAACACTCGGTTCATCAAATCCATAAATGCGGCGGGTGCGTTCGTCAATCCAAAAGCCATAACCAAAAATTCATAGTGACCATACCTTGTTCGAAAAGCAGTCTTCGGTATATCCTCTGGTTTGATTTTCAGCTGGTGATATCCTGATCTTAGATCTATCTTCGAAAAACATGTCGCTCCTTTCAACTGATCAAACAAATCATCGATCCTTGGTAACGGGTATCTATTCTTGATAGTCAACTTATTTAACTCTCGATAGTCAATACAAAGTCTCATACTTCCATCTTTCTTCTTTACGAACAATACTGGCGCTCCCCAGGGTGATACACTTGGTCTTATAACTCCTTTGTTCAATAAATCTTGAAGTTGACTGGCGAGTTCCTTCATTTCAGACGGTGCCATTCTGTATGGAGCCTTGGAAATAGGTTCTGTTCCTGGTGCTAAGTCAATCGCGAACTCAATCTGACGGTCTGGAGGTAATCCGGGTAGTTCTTCGGGAAATACATCGGGAAACTCATTGACTACAGGAATATCCTCTAATTCCACTCCTTCTCGATTCTTATCTATCACATAAGCAAGATAAGCCTCACATCCTTTCTTTAACAATCTCTTGGTTTGCATTATGGTAAGAAACGTACTAGTCTGCCTACGCCCCTTAAAGATAACTCTATCGCCTTCTGGAGATCTCAATGACACTCTCTTATTCTTACAATCGATATGCGCATCATACTCGACAAGCCAATCCATTCCTAAAATAATGTCAAAATCTCCTAATTGAAAAGGTATCAAAGCGACGGGAAAAAGATAACCTGAAATCTCTACTGCACAAGGTGAACATACCCTATCTACTGGTATCTGATCCTGGTTAGCTAACACAATATTCAAAGTTTCTCTTAACATATGAGTATCACACTTCAACTTATTCACAAAATCTTTAGAAACAAACGATCTAGTAGCACCCGAATCAATTAACACTTTTGCACTAATGGCGTTCACGAAAAGCGTACCTGCCACTACATCCGAACTTTTCACTGCATCATTCATGTTCATGTTGAAGGTCCGGGCATGAATTGGATAGGCTGAAGCTTGATAACTCTGAGCTTGAAGGGCTGGAACTTGTTGAAGTACAGGTGGACTTAGAATCTGAGTTGGAATCTGAGATGTTGCCATTTGGTTCACTGGGGGAGAGGTAGTCAATCTCATCAAGTTGTTGTTTGGAACAGGCGATCTGCACTCCCTAGCCAGGTGTCCTACCTTACCACACTTGTAACAAGTCACACTCGACTTCGAATTTCTGCACTCGTTTGCATAATGACCTTTCTGGTTACACTTGAAACAAACAATATCTGCCTTCACACACGCTCCGGTATGCCTCTTAGAACATGTCTTGCACTCTGGTATAGAGGGTCGGGGAAATCTTGGTTGATTGGGGTTCTGAGGAAGGGTTTCTGAGTTCCTGTTTCTGGGCACATTCTTTTTAAAATTTCTTCCCTGGTTCTGAAATCCGGGCTTTCTATCCATCTGATTAGTTGACTTTCCTTGATCCTGATTCCTTTCTATTGCTTCCACTTTTCTCTTTAAATTGCCCCTTTCCTTCTGATTTTGATCACTCTCACCTTCTATTATCATAGCCTTCTGAACCACTTCTGCATACGAGTTGATCTCGAAAGCTGCAACTCTGCTCCTTAACCATGGCTTCAATCCCTGTTGAAACCTCTTCGCTCTCTTTTCATCCGTATCCACATAATCTCCTACAAACCTTGCTAATTCTGTAAACTTCTTCTCATACTCATCAACACTCATATTTTCCTGCTTAAGATTAAAGAACTTTAACTCCATCTGATTCTGCATATACCTAGGAAAATACTTCTCCAGAAAAATCCTTTTAAACTTATCCCACTGAATCACTTCTGTTGCTTCCAATGCTTTAGCCGACTCCCACCAATAATTAGATTCACCATTAAGAAAATAACTAGCAAATTCTACCTTCTGTTCATCACTAACCCTCACCAATGCGAAGGCCTTCTCCATTTCCTTAAGCCATATCTGGGCTTCAACTGGATCCTTTGTTCCTTGGAAATCTGGGGGTTTCACAGCCTGAAAAGATTTAAAAGTTACCACAGGTTGGGCTGGTTGTTGCTGTCCTTGTTGCTGTTGCAATTGTTGATATTGTTGCTGAAGTAGCTGCTGCTGCTGAGCCAAAGTAGTCGTCTGCTGTTGCAAAAGTCCCAAAAGTTGGGCCACATCCATATTACCTTGATTATCATCTCTGTTCTGATCATCTTGATTCCTATTTTGATTAGCTCTAGCATTGCTCCTTCTTGGAGGCATTTTCTGAATATTAAACAAACATCTATTTATCCACAAACATACATCTAACCGCAACATGGCACAATATAGTCTAATAGTTCTAATATGACATGGTACAACCTAAAATTTAAACCATCTCACGCGGCCAAATAATACGATAAAAAGAAACGATAATAATAAACGATACGGCACCGATGACATCCATCGATAACCCAAATCCAAAGGTTCAAAGTACCAACCAACATAAAGTTCGAAAACCGAAACTGAAAATACGATAAAGTCTAACAACATAAGTCTGATAATCATATGGCTATACTATAAGCCATCTCATAAAACCCATAACATAAAACTAGTTATCCAGCAACAGGCTGATCACACGCCGAAGCTCGTCCACCATCATCTGAACCATAGCATAACTCTCCCAATCTCGATAAGGTACCATAACGCGAAGCCTCTCGTTAGCCATCTCGGTGAGTGACTGAAGCCTGGAGACAAGAGTCGGGACATGGCCCTCGGGTATATCCTCACTATCCTCATACAATGCATCAACTCTCCTCTGAAGCTGAGCGTTCTCATCATAGAGATGATCACACTCCCTAAGTAACTCCTGATAAACGGGCAAAGGTACAGTATCTGCTGTCTCGGCAGGAGGTGGAGCTGAAGGTCCTGGTGCCCGCTGTCGCTGCCAATAATAATATAATATATATATATATATATATGTATAAGCGTCAGATAAAACTTAGAAGCATACTACTTAAACACTCTCGATAATAAGGGTCAATCAATCCTATTCTTTTAGAAATATAATACTATTTATATTCTAAGTGAGTTTCTATTTTAATCCTAAGTGATTATTGAAAATGTGATCTATCTTGTTACCTAAACCTATATTGTTCAGTGACTCAAACCTGTGGCTCTGATACCAAACCTGTGACGGCCCCAAATCCCTTAATCAAAATTAACTAGATAATGGTAAAGCATGCATATTAATTATTTAGACATTACCACTCCCACGCCTAGATCGCCAACAGGTAAGAGTTTGAAGCAATATAAACTACCAATTCAAAACCAATTATTTATTACAGACCACAAATTATTCTAAGTTCAAAAGATTACAGACTAAGTCAAAAGTCTAACAAAACATGATCCATCTGATCGCCACTCCCTTCTACCTGGAACTGCCTCCTATAGGCTACACCTGAACCACCACAATTCTTACGCGCAGTCTCAAGAGTCCTTACCATCTTCGAGTTTCACTGAAAGGTTAAGGAAAAAAAATAATATCATTGAGCCAATTGCTCAGCAAGTGCATAAACAACAATATAAGACTGGCAAAATAATTCAACTGTAAAGCAAGATATGAAATTTGCAAATGAACTGTATCAACTGAATCAATATTAAAATAAAATGAGAAGGAATTGGAATATCTGATAAGACGCTACGAGCAACGCTGGGTGATCAGCCCACGACAAAGCTCCGAACCCGCATATCCAATACGGTGTTCACCAAATATAAGGGGATCCCAGGCACACATTGGCCTATAATAGTAACATGATTTGGACCGGCGCCTCGGTCAAAGTAACATTCCATCCAATTCCATTTAGGTCCAACAATGTTTATCAAATTCAACTCATCTCAAAGAAACAAGAATATCAATGTTATATCAAGTTGTTAATCAACAAGAATAGGATTCTCAAATTTCAAATAAATGACAAGGTAAAGTGAAGAAAGTCAATCATTCTGAATTCTTGGGAGTTGGGATTCTGTTTAGTATAACTTGGTTAAGTCAGGAAAGGTTAATTCAAGAAAGTTTAATCACGAAAGGTTAATCAAGAATCAACAATTTTTTTTTTAGATAGAAACGAGTTTAAGTACAAGAAGATATTTAAGTAGTTGGTTCAAGAATTCAAGAATTCGATAAGGTTATAAAAAGGTTTTCCAAGAAATATGATTATCGATTAGCAAGTCAAGTCAAGTTCAAGGGATATGAAATCAATCACAAGGTATATGACAATAATAAGGTCGGAAAGAACTAGTTTGTAACAAACTAACAATTCAATATCTCATGGCATTCATCATATGGTAACAACAAGGTAGGATAGTACACTTGCCTTAATTCACTTGCTCGCACTATTCAACTATCTTCCTTGATCGGCTCCTTGCCTGGCCTCCTACTGGGACCTATATAAAATATAATCAGTATCTTAATTTTCCCCTCATTGTTTACATACCACAAGATGACTTAGTAACCTAGTGCCCCAACGATATCTTTATAGTACTCCACATATATACTTATATATACACGTAGTCACATAAGTCACGTAGCACATCAAGTCACATAACTTATAATGTATTATAGCATAGCATAACTAATGATATCACGACTTAACATTGGAAACGTGCCTTGGGTTTGAAAGTTGTACTTATAGATTTTTAAAAATTTCGGCAGCATTTCCTTTGTATCATCGTCATACCATACCGGAATACAACCGGCCCAAGGAGTCAAATTATACTCATATGTATATAACTCTATCCAAAATCACTTACAAATCTCCAAGTAAACAATTTCGCAATTAAATCATTATCACTTATAAAACCTATATGCACTTCTAATTTATAAGACGATACTTAGAAAATTTTCAAATAATCAATTAGGCTAAGATATACTCTTATTGTTCCACCAAAAATTCTCAAGCAAAACACAGCTCATGCAAGTCGTAACCAAATTACTATCACCACACGTACTTACTATTCAATCCAATTATTCAAATTCACATAACAATAATCATGTAACAATTTAATTCACATAACATGCAATTACTTTAAGCAATTTACTCTCAAGAATTCATACAATCTCACCACAATCTCTCTTCCTCTCCCTCTCGGCTCCCTCCTTCTTCTCTCTCTCTCTCGGCCTCTCGGCCTCTCTCTCCCTCGGCTTCTCCCTCTCCATCTCTCTCCTTTCTCCCTCTCGGTCTCTCTCCCTCTCCATCAATCTCTCTCTCTCGGCCTCTTTCTCTCCAACACTAACACCCACACAACATTTCTCTCAATGACTTACACCATATTTACACACAATTTTGATTCAACATCCAATATCTCAATACCCAACATCACTAACTTACAATTTACAACTCAAAATCAAACTATAACTTTAACCCATCAAATTTCATAACATTAAATCATCAAAACCCTAAACCCTTATTGATTTACACCTACTAACAAACATCAATTCACAAAACATACATGCCCACACCTTGTAATCTCATAAAAACTTATACCCATCATTAAACTTAACTTAAAAACTTGTAAACACTAACATGCAATCACATATCATATAGTAATTTCGTAAAATCAATGAATTAACACTTGCATGCAACCCTTCGGCTCACTTTCGATCATGGCCGAAGGTTTGGGATCCTCCGAAGAGCCCGAAATTTCGTGGGTCTCTTACAAGGAGTATACCCAATCAACAAAACCCACAAAACTTACCTTTAAAACTTGATTTTCGAAAACCCTAATTTGAAAGGTGAATAAAATCGAAATCCAAAAACATGAGGTTGTAAAGGATGAAGAGAGGAGTAATTTTATATATAATAGTATGAGATTTTAATGGAGAAATACCTTGATTCTTGAGGTTGAAGGTTAATGGAGGTTGAGAGAATTTTGAGAGAAGGGGGAGAGAAGAGACACGGGGAGAAAGAAGAGACCGGGGGGGGGGTTTGTCCGCGTGAAAAATAAAAAAAAAGGGGAGGGTTTTGTTTTGTCCAAGTTACACACACTTAACACTAATTAAAACATATTTTAATGATGCAATTTGATAAATAAAAGACTTATAAAATCCTAATTACAAAACACTTTGGATTTAAAAATAAATTATTGGCACATATATTTAAAACATAAAATTGTCTTTCTCAAAATATTTTTAAAACATTTTTAAAATCGTTTTATAAAAAGATTTGGATTTTACAAGTTTTAATATTTTAAAAGAATAAAAACTAGGAAAAATCATTGTAAAATCCTTTAATTCGAAAATAAATTAAACCTTTATTTTTAAAAAGTCTCTAAATGCATAAAGACAATATAACAAGAGATTTCATAATTTTTACTAACTCCCATAATTTTACAAAAATGTTTAAGTGAACAAAAATCATGTTTTAACATTTAAAAGCTATACAGAATTTTAATAAAATTTCACGTCAACACATCTAGCAATTAGACACGTAACATATATTCAAAATCACACAAACATGTAATGACTCATCAATTAAGGCACATAATAATATTTTAAATGCCAAATAATATTATTTAAATAGTACGAAATTCCCAGATATTACACGATAGACCTTGAGGCATACGAGCAGCAGCGTGATAATGCTTTATATGCTAAAGATCAGCGGGTGAATTCGATGGAGTACCCTACTGGAGACCCGGAATAGGTTCCAGCAGATAAGGAAAATCCTGTTAGGATAAGGAGCTTACCCTCGAGGAATGAGGGCTGTAACCAGAAAGACGGAGATGATTAAGGTATAGTGCTCAGAAAAGTGAGCATAAAGAACTAAGCTATTAGCAAAAAAACTGAAGATTCATGTTGGATTCGTGGTCGGACTACTGGAGGTAGTACCAGCAAGTAAGACGGATTGGAAGAATTACTTGAGATCTTATACGGGAATAGATGAGAATCATTAGAGACTTTCATTTTAACAAAAAGAGTGCTACGGGGATGTATGATTATCAAAGGCATCGATATAAGACGAGGAGCAGAGTCCTTAGGAATAGTTGAGAAGAGGCAGTAAGTGCCATATCATTTGATAAATGAATAAGTATGAATATTGTCAGTAATAATTCGCCATGAGAAGGTAGATGTCATAGGTTGTAATTTATGGAACCAAATTAAGGTTAATGAGGTGGTTTTATTCAGGGAAATGTTCATTTTATGAATGAATTAGTTAGAAAGTAAAGACATTGGGAAGTGACAGCATGATTGGATAAAGTTATATAAGGAAGTAGTAAGCAAGACAATGATCTCAGAACCTATCGGAAGATAGGACCAGTGAGCCAAGATGAACTCGTAATGAGACTACTGTCAGAGACTGAGTATAGGGTTATTTCAACTGAGTGAAATGATGAACCAGAAATGTTAGATGCATGTGATTCAGAAGAATATTAAATTCTTTCTTTGAATGAATTATAGTAGTTACCTTAAGTTTACTCCGATGCGGAATTATAATGGATCAAGTAATAAGATCAGCAGTTAAAGAGAAAAATGTGAGAAAATCTTCCTGGAGCTAAAAGATGAAATTGGTAATGACCAAGAGCTGGCATTGCTTAATGGGAAAAGGAGACTTTGTGCTTCCAACGATGCTTCGCATAAAGGATTAAGATGTGTGCTTGCACAGCACGACAAAGTACTTGCGGATGTGTTCGGACAGCACGGTTCACTAGGTTCGGATGGCCTTAGTAGTGCCAATTTTGTGGAACAACCAACTCCAACGGTAATGTTCCTTCTGAGACTAGTGGTTAGATAGACTGACAATTGGTAATATTGAATATCAGGACGTATAGGTATCAGGACGTTGTGACAGGTTTCAGTTTGAAACTGTTGATTCCCTTCTAAGAAATGTATATAATTGGTTCCTCTCCAGAGGTCAAACTTCCAATCTGATAACGATTATTTCATTAATTATGACTACTTATGGTTCTACCTGCTTGGAGGTTCATAGAACTATTCTTCAGGTTTCGAAACTGGTCTCCTTAATGTTACCAGTAGGTGGATAGATTGACCAAAATTTCCTTGATTCTGGAAAGAAATCCAGAGAATTTTGGCAAACCTTGTCTTTCTGATTATCAGAGAACATCATTGAAAAGAATGGAAACTGGAGCGAACCCTGTGGATTGGGTAAGGTTGTTGTCATATTGGTTAGTAGACAGACCCTGAGTATTACAATCGATGGTAGAGATAAAATGATGAAGTGAGATTGGATGGAAACAGGAAATGTAAGTAAGAAACCAGCCGGACTAAGAAACTCCGGGATTGACTTAAGTGAAAAGGCTGTTATGCCAGGAATGGTAAACTTGCGTGGTACGCGGGATTGATAAGAATAGTTGAAAAGATAAAAGTAGAGGAAAGGTGGCCGGAGACGGGCCGAGTAGTCGATTAAGACTTATATGAAGTAAAGTTTTGTAAAGGTAGAAAGGTATCAAAGAAGAAGACACTATGCCGGCAATTGCTAGAAAAGTAATGCTAATTAGCCAACCCCTAAAATCATATATTTTTATTTTAGTGTGGTCAGTTGAGGCCAAGTCACAAAGGATTATCAAGTGACTAGACCAGCAATGAAAGGACAAAGCAGGGTTGCTTCTAAGTAAGCACCGACTGCAAGGGCTTCTAATATAAAGGCAATATTAATGAGATCGTAGGAATCTTCTACTGAACCCTTTGCAACCCATGTTTGGATTGGGAATTTACTAGACTTTTTGGAATGGGGTCACCCGTACTAAAGTGATTCATGTGTATATGATTGCCCAAGATTACGAGTTAAAATGGAAGTATAATGACTTGAGTTGTATGATGTGAGGGTATTATAAATACCATGAATATATTATGACTAAGGGAAGTAAACAATGAAGGTTTATGAAGAGAGTATAGAAATGGTCAGAGATGGATCAATATGCTATAGAAATTTTGTCTAAGGTAAGAACCTTTGAGAAGAACGATAAGTACTAAGAGATTCACGTTGAACTCGACCAATATCTTCCAAAACATCCTTGTTACCATTACCAAGTTCTGTAAGAGAGCAGATAGGCCAAATAGGCTGACAACTATCTGAAAGAAGAGGGTGGCATTAAGTTACCAATCGATTATCAAATGAGAACAGTTGAAAAGAGACCCTTATTAAGGATACATGATCTGATTGCCAATTATAGGATGCAAGAATTCCTTGGCAGTTGAATTAAGGATAGGAAATCCATAAATTAAGACAAACCCTAGGGAATGCATAAGGGATGGCATTAATCCTAATAACGACATTATGAATTCAGATGATATGAGTTGGACTTGCTAAGGCAACAATGATCGGTAAGGATTATTAAAAAGAGTTCTGGAAAGAACATAGACAGAATTATTAAAGTATTGATCAATGACGTTTTGATATACCCTGTACCCAGAAAATACAGGAGGAATGATAAGGATGACCTAAGAAACCTTACAAGGAAAAAGGTAATATTCCGAACTTCAAAATGGAAGTTTGGTAAGGAATGTATGACATAGTAACAATAATGCCAGATGAGGCATGTATGAAACCCTGAGGAAGTATGGATTGAACCTATAAAGGTTGAGATTATCCTAAGATAAGGAAATAAGTAAGAAAAGAAGTATCCTAAGTGGGATTGGGAATAAACGTGATAAAGTTCCCACGGGTAGGTGGAAGCAATGACTTATGGAAAAAGACTGATAGATATATTTTTCTCCTTCAGCAGAGCTTAAGGGAGAATGCTTTCACCCAACAGTGATGGGAACGAGGTATAAAAATTTGAGTTGGAATGTATCCAGAAAACATGGATTACAAGGAATTATTATTATCAGGAAAGTCCAATGAGGTGGCCGACATTCTAAGTATAAAGGAATAATTACAAATGTTCATACCAAAGAAACAAAATGATATTTGGAAAGACCTTGAAGGTCATATCGGAGTGGAGGAATTTACATTCCTTTTGATGATTGTGCAAGAATCGAAGGTAATAGTAGTTTAAGTAAAGATTCGATTCCTGATGGAGTCTTAAGCATATTACGTACCTTAGAAGGTCCCGTTTCGAGGCAAACCAGGACCATGATACAAAATTAACGAAGTAAACCGTTAAGTTTCCAGTCTTTTATAGAAGATGCATGAGTGATAGTTTCATCAACCGGACCTAGCTGCGATGCTTGAAACTCTTCTGCAATTTTATCTACTTCATGTAATATCTACATCAAGTTCAGGAAGTGTTCCTTATGGATAAGGAATGGTGATTACTTTGTCTCCCTAAGGGATTTGAAACCCATAGGGTTAGCTATTAACGCATTACGTAAACAACAAGCGATGGTGATTCTTCTAAGAAAGTAGATGACAACGTAAAGATAAAGAAAGTGCTGCTATTGATAAGCTAAATGGCATGTTGATGAATGATAAGCAAGTTTGTGTTAGTGTACTCCTGCGCAAACAAGATAGAGAATATGAGGGTGATGATTCATGATGCTAAATGTATTCCCGTAGAAAGAATTAATGAGACTTACTGGGCCATCTGAGAGTTAAAAGTGTTCGGGAGGTGGCATTCGAGTCAGCCTTACCCCCAAACTTATAGCACGGTCATAACGGGTTTTCATGTGGCAAGGCTACGCCAGTAAAATGCAGATGCTCAACAGATGATAAGAGTACGAGCAGGTAGATATACGACCTGGTCTGACTTACGAAATACAGCTTGTGGAAAACCGCGGATAGAAAAGAACCAGTGATGAGAAACCGGACCTAGCTGCGATGCTTGAAACTCTTCTGCAATTTTATCTACTTCATGTAATATCTACATCAAGTTCAGAAAGTGTTCCTTATGGATAAGGAATGGTGATTACTTTGTCTCCCTAAGGGATTTGAAACCCATAGGGTTAGCTATTAACGCATTACGAAAACAACAAGCGATGGTGATTCTTCTAAAAAAGTAGATGACAACGTAAAGATAAAGAAAGTGATGCTATTGATAAGCTAAATGGCATGTTGATGAATGACAAGCAAGTTTGTGTTAGTGTACTTCTGCGCAAACAAGATAGAGAATATGAGGGTGATGATTCATGACGCTAAATGTATTCCCGTAGGAAGAATTAATGAGACTTATTGGGCCATCTGAGAGTTAAAAGTGTTCGGGAGGTGGCATTCGAGCCAGCCTTACCCCCAAACTTATAACACGGTCATAACGGTTTTTCATGTGGCAAGGCTACGCCGGTAAAATGCAGATGCTCAACAGATGATAAGAGTACGAGTAGGTAGATATACGACCTGGTCTGACTTACGAAAGACAGCTTGTGGAAAACCACGAATAGAAAAGAACCAGTGATGAGAAACAAGGTTGGAAGAAGTAGATTATATTGAATCTAAGTTAAAGGGATCGGCCAGATTCATTTCGGAGAGTATAAATTGGAATAATGTGATGATTGAAAAGTAAATGTGACGGGATACCAATAAGGAGGTGCCAAGTGCAAAAGATGTCTCAATAAAGAGACGAATGTGGAAGTAAATAAGAATCAGATAATAAGAAGGATGTGATTGATAAAGAAAAGACTGGGAAAGCAACTATGGAATGTGAAGCAAGGAATGTTATGAATGGATTAACAAATGGGTTTTCTGATGAATTCTCGGGATGACAACCTGATAGTGTTAATATTATAGATATGAAAAAGCTAGTAGCGTGACATGGAATTTTAGTAACAATGATGTCAAGCGAGAAACCTAAGATTTAACCTAAAAGGTTGAAGGAATTTTCTGAAGTGAGCGTTGCTAAGGTTGAACCAGAGTATAGGTCCATAGAATAATGGACAAAGCAGCACGATATGTTGACACTTGAGATTGTGATCAAATAGTATTAGATATAATTATGATTATTTTCTTCTTTGATGAACCTCTATAGTTCAGAGGTAAAATCTGAGTATGATATTTTACAATCATGAAAACTTTCTATAATCTTTTAGAATTCTTTTCTTTTCTTCTCTCTTATTCATCTTCTTTATGAATTGAGAAGAACAACCCTTTAAGGAGGGGAGGTACTGTTACGTGACTATCTGTCTGTGTGACAGTAGTCTATATGGAATACCATAACTTGTTTAATTGCTTGTCAAGTACTAAAGGCTGGCCCCCTTCTGTACTAACTATGCAATATAACAAATGTTCATTGATCATAGTGATCTCTCAATAAATCTTTCCACTCCTCTATATTGATCGAGATTGCGAAGATTAAAGCGATCAGGAGATGCGCAGTGCGAGCGAGGTTGCCTCCGAATTCGCAGTGTGATAGTGAAACCAATGTTATTGCAGCTATCAATAAGGATAAGACTGAGTAAGAGCATAACCCGGATAGTGTGTTGTACGAAAAGTAGCAAAGTTGATGGAAAAAGGATAAAGTACATATTGTAGCACCAGTAGATGTGCTGAGAAAGGGTAGAATGACTAAGAATCGATCGGGAAGCTGAAAGGTGAAACAACAGATAAACGACTCTTGTTTTCTACCTGATTCCGGGACGGAATCCTTTTAAGGAAGGGAGATTGTAAGAACCCCGATTTTTGGTAGGAATTAAAACTTTTATTATGGAATGGATATGGATTCAAATACTTATATATCTTGAAGAATGCTAATGGTTGACAACTTAGATAAGAATAATCTATCTCCTAAGGGAATAAGATATGGCAATTCCAAGCAGGAGAATATTCTCATGTCATCCAGATCGATAACAATTAGTCCAGTGGTTCCGAAAAAGGGATAAAGAACGCTCGAAAGAGAACGAGGACATTTTTCTAAATATAAGGAATAAAGAGAGAATAAGTGATGAATAGTATTTTTGGTGGAGATTGGAATATTATTAGACGACACTATATAGAAAGATTCAGAATGGATTTCTGAGTTCGTATTAATGATCTAGGGGCTAAATAAGTGTATGTAAACGATATCAGATTCAGAGAAATAGCACTTTTATTTTCGTCGAGATTTCCCTAGAAACTAAAAGATTTAATGATTTAAAAAAAAAGATTTGAGGACATATTCACAATCTATGGAATATATAAACGTAAGATTGTCTCGTCAGATTGCAGAAATTCAAAAATTATTTTTCCCTAAACGGACCAGATTGGACCAGAAATTGAGATGGACTCTTTATTTATTCCGGAGAAATATTTCGAAGGCATATTCCCAATCTAGGATATATATAAACGTGAGTAGGATTCGTCAGAATTCATAAAAGAGCGAACTGGAGAAAACTGATTTAACGATGTAGAAATGATCAAATGAATGATGGAAAATATCCCGAAATCCGAAAAATCTCAAATTTCAGAGAGAGCTTCATATTAGTAAGTGGTGACTAAGTGCACAATTAGAAAAGTTATTTGAGGAATAGAAATTGAGATTTTTTTAAAGAAAGAGAAGGAAGGAGGACGAGACGCACGGTAGGTTACGGTATACGCTCGCACACGGAATATAAACTCATTTAGCTTTATTACAACTACACCATAAGTAAATATCTCTCATTTCTCTCATCTTCCTCCCTCTTTTTCTCTCCATGGCTGAAGGTCATGCTTGCCAAAGGAAATCATGGCTAGCCTTGTCCGTTTCTTGCGTTCTAGTACTCCAATCGAAGCCCTTTCCGAGCTCTACGCATCTACGGTAACCACTCTCTTCACCTCCAACCTTAGCTTGTTCATTTCTCATGATTTATAGGCTGTGCTACAGTGTTTTTAATTTTGAAACTTCTTAGAAATTGAAATTGAAAGCATGGATGAGTAATTAAGGTTATGGGTTAGTCGTTTATGCGTTTAGTTTAGCGATTGCATGAGTTATCGATAGATTTTTATAAAAATGAAGAACCCACTGATTATGCATGGCCTGAGGCTGTTAATGGAGTATATTTGCTGTTTATGATGGTATATGCCCGGTGTGGCTTGGTGATTGTTGTAACAATTTGGAAATGTCCGATTTGTAACCGTCGTAATGTCCGATTTTCGTTAACCTCTAGAAAACCGTGCATAACAGTTAGGATGAGTTTCTGGCCTTGATGAATAAATGATATGCCCTTGTAGATCTCGAGCCATAGATCGTTTTGGCGCAAGAATCGAAACATTCCGACTTACGGTTTAGGAGTTATGGTCAAATTACTAAAATTGGTTTGGAACCGTAAGTAAAAGTTCGTAACTTCAATTGAACCCTCGTAAAGCATGTTACTCAGTGGAGAATCTTGGTAAATAAATACTAGGGGTCATAAGGAAGGTATGAAAGAAAACCACATATCAAACGGATCGTTTTCCGATTTTATAAAAATGTTGGAATCGAAGTTAAACGCGAACGAACCCCTAAAAAACCCTCTTGGTTATAACTTTGGTAAAACACTTAGAAAACGAACGATAAAACTTGAAGTATAATCTCGGTCCGTTATTGATCGACTTTAGAACATATACGACTTAAGTATATACCAAGTGTGGGTATGATGACATGTCTTAATAATGAACGAATGTCGGATCATATCGGTGATAAAAAGAGTTAAGCTAAAAGGTGTATAACGAGATAATTCGAAAATGTGTTTCGACTAGTGAAGTTTATAATTAGACTTTTAAAAGGTGTTAAGTGGTTATAGATCATCGAGCAGACCCAGGACACGCTATCTCCACCCACACCCGATTACCAGGCAAGTGTTCAAAACTTTGAACCTGTTGTTGTGATTATATATATATATATATATATATATATATATATATATATATATATGTGATTGCAATTTTACATATGCCATAGCATGCATGCCTATTGTCAAATTATATTATGATACCTATTCCCTGAATTGATATTGGCTTATAGATTAGATACGAATTATCAGTTATAAGCCGGATTGTTTTGATAAGACCCTTAGTGAAGGGCATATGATATTCATTCTTAAGTATAGACCGGGAGTCGGTATTTTGAGATATAGATAGTCGTGGAAACCCGGAGGGATTCCAACGGCAGATTATTATTTATTTTAAGGAATGTTATTATTAAACGTTATTTATATTTCCATAAAGTATCAGTTACTTGGAAATATTTCGAGGAATGTTATTCGAGTATTATCTCAGTCGAGAGATATTAAATGAATGTTAGTTTCGAATATTCATTTAGAGTTGATTATTTAATGAATATTATTTTGATATTCATTAGAATGTTATTTGTTAAATGAATATTACTTTCGAATATTCATTTAAGGTTTTATGTACTTGATGAATATTATTTTAAAATCTTCATTGGAAGTTCTATTTACTTAAGGAATATTATTTCGTTTATTCCTTTAATGTTTTGATTACTAAATGAATATTATTTGGATATTCATTTAGAAGATTAATTATTAAATGAATATTATTTTCAAATATTCTTTTAAGGTTTGACTTATTTATTGAATATTATTTTAAATAATTATCGGAGTTTAATTATTTAATGAATATTATTTTGAATATTCATTTAAGGAGGGATTTATTTAGTAAATAATTCTATATATTCATTCGAAGATTACTTACGAGCAATAGTATGATTTAATAATATTCCGTAATTATTATTGAGTTAGTAAATATTCTTGGAATATTTATTTAATTCTTTTTAAAATGATCTATATTATTTGGAGATTATCTTTCACCTCCAAATATTATGTAAAATATTTCGGAGTCTTGTTACGACTATTTTATCAAGGAAAGGTTCCCACCCCTTTTATTTTTCATTTAAATCTAGCTTAAAAGGATTTAAATGCTCGCTCAAACTTTCATATTATAGGGGAACCTACTTGAGCAAGGTTATTTATCTTGTTGACTTCCCGGTCATAATTTATCTTTTTCACTCGCAACTTGGTTGCTATGGAGTCATTAAGTTTGTGTGTACCTTCTCATCATTCAAGGGGTAAGATTGTTGAAACAAGTTGATATCCATTAACAAGCGAAAGCTTGGGAAATGTTGGTGAATTTTTCTTTCCAACTAGATACGACTACTTTGTGAAGTCTTATCAACAAGTATTTCACTTGGGGAGTCGTGTGTAAGAGGCCGAGTCGCGCGGTCCATCACAAGGCCTAACCATTGGCCAGGGAGTTACTATTAAAGGCAATCAACAAGTGGAGCCGTCAGTTCTTCCTTCTACCGGTAGTAAACTATATTGGGCTGTACCATCCCCGACTGATCATCAGGGAGTGGGACAGCTGGCGCGTGATAACTCCAGTATTGGTTCATCTCCCAAATTGGGAATTCCCTGCAACACGTATCGAAGAGACTTCTTTCAAGTTGACGGTTCCGTAACACGTATCGAAGAGACTTCTTTCAGGTTGTAGGACTTCGAAAAATGTTAATAACTGGAATTGCAATATTTTCCTTGCAAGTTCCTCTTTATATGATAAATGATAATATCTTGCTTATTTTCGACATAGCAGATATCCTCACATATATTTACATTTTGAGTTACCTTGTAACTTCATCGTTCATATTACACTAGCATCATTTCCGTAAATGCATGGCATATGGTTTGAAAGATACCTTTGAACTGTTATATATTATCGTTCAGTTAAATATTGTTGTTGGTGGGCTATTTCTCACCCTTGCTTTATTATTATATCACAACAACAGCTAGACCAGATGATTCGCACAAGGCGCACTCGATGCTGGCGAGGACGATGAGACTACCAGAGCCGAAGAGAAAGCTATTGGTAGGATAGATTCATTCTTTCAATACCAAATATATGGACTAGTATGACTTATGTAAATGGATGGCAAAGAGTATGTATTCATATTGTAAATCTTTTGGGTTGTAAGAACTCATAATGTGTTTAATAAAATTTGATTGTTACTCTGATTTCATCTCTGGGACTATAACGGGTGTGTTTTATATTGCTGTGTTGGGTCATAAAGATGTAAATTATTTTATGTTGAGGTAAGTTCAAGTATTGTGGACAGAATTGGAGACCGTAACGATCGGATCCCGGACCCCGGATCTGGGGGTGTTACAGAAACTCTCGAAAGGCATATGCCAGAGAAGTGATGCACATCATGGGAGAGGGGTGAAGTTCTCCCATGATGACCCGTTGGTCATAACCCCTATGATTTGAAACTCGGAGGTGAAGCGAGTCTTGATAGACAATGGAACTTCTGTTGATATTCTATTTCATGACGCGTTCGTCAAGATGGGATACACTGATTCTCAGTTGACCCCGACCAACATGCCGATCTACGGATTTAATGAAGTTGAGTCCAAAGTTGAAAGGACTATTCAGCTGCCTGTGACTATTGGACAGGAACCTGAGGAGGCTACTCAGAAGCTGAATTTCTTAGTAATCAAGGCAACCTCGAAATATAATGCGATCCTGGGAAGGACTAGGCTTCATGCGTTTAAGGCTGTGGTCTCTACCTATCACATGAAGATTAAGTTTCCAACCATGCATGTCAGAACATTCTCAAATGCACTGCTGTTACAGCTTGTAAGTGATGCCCTAAACTGTAGGGAGTTCCCTCAAACCCTGTCGGGCATGGCTCAAAGATGGTATAGCCGGTTACCTGCGAATTCGATTGGCTCTTTTAAAGAGTTGAGCGCTGCTTTTGTTAGCCAATTCATTAACGGGACAGTTCATGAGAAAAGCTCTGCATCCCTTATGTATGTGGTGCAGGGGAAGAATGAAAATCTAAGGGATTACCTTAAGTGATTCACTAAGGAGACCCTAAATATTACTGACTTGGAAAACAAGGTGGCAATGGTAGCCCTAGAGCATGGAACCAGTGATCTATTCTTTAAAAGATCTTTGGCAAATCATCCCCCCTGAGAATATGGCTGAGCTCCAACGAAGGGCTAATAAGTACATTAAAGCTGAGGATAGCTTGAAGAAAGAGGCCGTAGTAGGTAATGGAAAAGGTAACAATGATTCAAAGAAGCGAAAGCAAGAGCAAGAGTACGATGCTTGGGACAAGTATCCCCGAACTAACAAGGATTCTGACTCACCGCCACCGAAGAAGAGTTTGGGACCAAGATTTTCTGATTATGCAAGGTTAAATGCTCCTAGGATCTAGATCTTATTAGATATCAAGAAGGATAAGGACTTTCGATGGCCGATGCCACTCAGGGGTGACCCCGCGAAGAGAAATAAGGATCAGTACTATAGGTTCCACAGAGATGTGGGACATGATACAGATGATTGTAGGCAGTTGAAGAACGAGATTGAATTCTTGATCTGGAAAGGAAAGCTAAGCAAGTTCACGAAGAGTGAAGATCGTGGAACCCAGAGAAGGGATTATGACAGGAGAGACAATGACAGAAGGGATAATGATCCTGATCGTAACCCATAACCTCGAGGGCCAGTTATCAACATGATTTAGGGAGGCCCGATAGCGGCCGGCACAACACGAAACTCTCGACAGGCATATGCCAGAGAAGTGATGCACATCGTGGGAGAGGCCCCAAAATGTGCTAGGATTAAAATAACAATTGGTTTTGATGACTCAGACCTCGAAGGGGTGAAGTTATCCCATGACGACCCGTTGGTCATAACCCCTGTGATTGGAAACTCGGAGGTGAAGCGAGTCTTGATAGACAATGGAGCTTCTATTGATATTCTATTCATGACACGTTCGTCAAGATGGGATACACTGATTCTCAGTTGACCCCGACCAACATGCCGATCTACGGATTTAATGAAGTTGAGTCCAAAGTTGAAGGGACTATTCAGCTGCCTGTGACTATTGGGCAGAAACCTAAGGTGGCTACTGAGATGCAGAATTTCTTAGTAATCAAGGCAACCTCGACATATAATGCATTCCTGGGAAGGACTGGGCTTCATGCATTTAAAGGTTTGGCCTCTACCTATCACATGAAGATTAAGTTCCAACCCGTAATGGTGTTGGAGAACAGAGAGGAGATCAGAAAATGGATAGAAGTTGCTATGTAGCTGCTTTGAGAGCCAATGGAGTCAGGGGGTAGGTACTCCCAATTAAAGACATGGATGTCCATGGTGATGATGAGCACCATGGGAAGCCAGCAGAGGACTTGATCCCGATACCTCTAGAGCTGGGCGACCCTGAGAAAGTACTTATATAGGAGCTTCTTTGAAGGAATCCTTGAAGGGCAAATTGACAGCATTTTTACAAGAAAACAATGATGTGTTTGCTTGGATAGCAGCTGATATGCCAGGGATTGATCCCCAACTTATAACTCATAGGTTGAATGTCGATCCTGAATGGAAGACAATAAAACAAAAGAAGAGGAATTTCCTCCTGAAAGGCAAGAGGCCATTAAGCAAGAAGTTGACAAGCTCTTAGAGGCTGGGTTTATTGAAGAGATTCAGTTTCTCGAATAGTTGGCTAACCCAGTGATGGTCAAGAAGGCAAATAGGAAGTGGAGGATGTGTATAGACTTCACTGATTTGAATGATGCATGTCCGAAGGATTGTGTTCCCTTGCCAAGGATAGATATGTTGATAGATGCCACAGCTGGACATGAGATGTTGAGCTTCATGGATGGGTTCAGCGGCTACAATTAGATTAAGATGCACAAGTATGACATCCCAAAGGTATCTTTCGTAACTGACTTTGGTGTTTTCTATTATCTTGTTATGGCTTTTGGTCTAAAGAATGCAGGCGCTACTTACCAACGACTAGTGAATAAGATATTCGCCAATCTAATTGGAAAAACCCTGGATGTCTATGTTGATGACATGTTAGTTAAGAGCCTATTCAAGGTAGACCTAGGGAGATTTATCTCCAAGTCTGGTGACAAGTGCCTGCCTTTCATTCAAGCATTGAAGAAGGTGAAAAATTTCGAGTGGACTCCTGAGAGCCTAGAGGGCTTTGAACAGTTGAAGAAGTATATGACTGAATCCCCCACTACGCCATAAATGCTCATATGCAATGCTTTTAGAAAGTGTTTCACTGAAAGTGTTCTGTTAGGTATGAAATTTTGGCTCTAATGAAACAGAACTTGAACTGGTGTTACATTACACATAATTAGCGTTGCATTTGATCCACGGTGTTTCACATAATGCAACACTAACAGTTGGCGTTGCATTAGATATTTTTTAATTTTAAAAAATGCTGATGTGGCAGCAGTGGGGCCCACATTTGCTGACGTGGCATTTGCTGACGTGGCAAGTGTGGGGCCCACAATTGCTGATGTGGCAGATGTGGGGCCCACATTTGCTGACGTGGCATTTGCTGACGCGGTAGAAGCGTTGCATTAGGTGAAAAAGGCGTTGCATTTGCTATATAAAAGCGTTGCATTAGTTATTTTTTAATTTTAATAAATGCTGACGTGGCTGTTGTGGGACCCACCTGGGTGACGTGGCAGTGTGGGCCCCACAAGGATGACGTGGCAGGAGGCCAGAGATGTTGACGTGGCAAGTGTGGAGCCCACAATAGCTGACGTGGCAGATGTGGGGCCCATATTTGCTGACATGGCATTCGCTGACGTGGCAGAAGCGTTGCATTAGGTGAAAAAAGCGTTGCATTTGCTATATAAAAGCGTTGCATTAGCTATTTTTTAATATTAATAAAGTCTGCCGTGGCAGCTGTGGGGCCCACTAAGGGTGACGTGGCAGTGTGGGGCCCACAAGGGTGACGTGGCAGGTGGTCCACAGATGCTGACGTGGCAGGTGTTGGGCCCACAATTGCTGACGTGGCAGGTGTGGGGCCCACATTTGCTGACGTGGCATTCGCTGACGTGGCAGAAGCGTTGCATTAGGTGAAAAAAGCGTTGCATTTGCTATATAAAAGCGTTGCATTAGCTGTTTTTTAATATTAATAAAGTCTGACGTGGCAGATGTGGGGCCCACTAAGGGTGACGTGGCAGTGTGGGGCCCACAAGGGTGACATGGCAGGTGGTCCACAGATACTGACGTGGCAGGTGTGGGGCCCACAATTGCTGACATGGCAGGTGTGTGGCCCACATTTGCTGACATGGCATTCGCTGACGTGGCAGAAGCGTTGCATTAGGAGAAAAAAGCGTTGCATTTGCTGTTTTGAAGTGTTGCGTTAACTGTTGCTCTTACCGGAATGATGAAACTATTTTTAAATTTTTTTTTTCGACATTCCAATCATACGGATGTCAAGATATAACGGTTTTAGTGAAGTGGTAAATTTTTAAAAAATTTGCTAGATGTATTTGGTTTGGTTTTATAACGGTCAAACCGGTCAATGTAGACTTCCCTTTTAAATAGTCTTGTCCCGAATGATGAAACTATTTTTTAAAATCTTTTTTTCGACGTTCCAATCGTACGGATGTCAAGATATAACGGTTTTAGTGAAGTGGTAAATTTTTAAAAAAATTGCTAGATGTATTTGGTTTGGTTTTATAACGGTCAAACCGGTCAATGTAGACTTCCCTTTTAACTAGTCTTGTCCCGAATGATGAAACTATTTTTAAAAATCTTTTTTTCGACGTTCCAATCGTACGGATGTCAAGATATAACGGTTTTAGTGAAGTGGTATATTTTTAAAAAATTTGCTAGATGTATTTGGTTTGGTTTTATAACGGTCAAACCGGTCAATGTAGACTTCCCTTTTAAATAGTCTTGTCCCGAATGATGAAACTATTTTTTAAAATCTTTTTTTCGACATTCCAATCGTACGGATGTCAAGATATAACGGTTTTAGTGAAGTGGTAAATTTTTAAAAAATTTGCTAGATGTATTTGGTTTGGTTTTATAACGGTCAAACCGGTCAATGTAGACTTCCCTTTTAAATAGTCTTGTCCCAAATGATGAAACTATTTTTTAAAATCTTTTTTTCGACGTTCCAATCGTACGGATGTCAAGATATAACGGTTTTAGTGAAGTGGTAAATTTTTAAAAAATTTGCTAGATGTATTTGGTTTGGTTTTATAACGGTCAAACCGGTCAATGTAGACTTCCCTTTTAAATAGTCTTGTCCCGAATGATGAAACTATTTTTTAAAATCTTTTTTTCGACGTTCCAATCGTACGTATGTCAAGATATAACGGTTTTAGTGAAGTGGTAAATTTTTAAAAAAATTGCTAGATGTATTTGGTTTGGTTTTATAACGGTCAAACCGGTCAATGTAGACTTCCCTTTTAAATAGTCTTGTCCCGAATGATGAAACTATTTTTTAAAATCTTTTTTTCGACGTTCCAATCGTACGGATGTCAAGATATAACGGTTTTAGTGAAGTGGTAAATTTTTAAAAAAATTTCTAGATGTATTTGGTTTGGTTTTATCACGGTCAAACCGGTCAATGTAGACTTCCCTTTTAAATAGTCTTGTCCCGAATGATGAAACTATTTTTTAAAATCTTTTTTTCGACGTTCCAATCGTACGTATGTCAAGATATAACGGTTTTAGAGAAGTGGTAAATTTTTAAAAAATTTGCTAGATGTATTTGGTTTGGTTTTATAACGGTCAAACCGGTCAATGTAGACTTCCCTTTTAAATAGTCTTGTCCCGAATGATGAAACTATTTTTAAAAATCTTTTTTTCGACGTTCCAATCATACGGATGTCAAGATATAACGGTTTTAGTGAAGTGGTAAATTTTTAAAAAATTTGCTAGATGTATTTGGTTTGGTTTTATAACGGTCGAACCAATCAATGTAGACTTCCCTTTTAAATAGTCTTGTCCCGAATGATGAAACTATTTTTAAAAATCTTTTTTTCGACGTTCCAATCGTACGGATGTCAAGATATAACGGTTTTAGTGAAGTGGTAAATTTTTAAAAAATTTGCTAGATGTATTTGGTTTGGTTTTATAACGGTCAAACCGGTCAATGTAGACTTCCCTTTTAAATAGTCTTGTCCCGAATGATGAAACTATTTTTTAAAATCTTTTTTTCGACATTCCAATCGTACGGATGTCAAGATATAACGGTTTTAGTGAAGTGGTAAATTTTTAAAAAATTTGCTAGATGTATTTGGTTTGGTTTTATAACGGTCAAACCGGTCAATGTAGACTTCCCTTTTAAATAGTCTTGTCCCGAATGATGAAACTATTTTTTAAAATATTTTTTTCGACGTTCCAATCGTACGGATGTCAAGATATAACGGTTTTAGTGAAGTGGTAAATTTTTAAAAAATTTGCTAGATGTATTTGGTTTGGTTTTATAACGGTCAAATCGGTCAATGTAGACTTCCCTTTTAAATAGTCTTGTCCCGAATGATGAAACTATTTTTTAAAATCTTTTTTTCGACGTTCCAATCGTACGTATGTCAAGATATAACGGTTTTAGTGAAGTGGTAAATTTTTAAAAAATTTGCTAGATGTATTTGGTTTGGTTTATAACGGTCAAACCGGTCAATGTAGACTTCCCTTTTAAATAGTCTTGTCCCGAATGATGAAACTATTTTTAAAAATCTTTTTTTCGACGTTCCAATCATACGGATGTCAAGATATTCCGGTTTTAGTGAAGTGGTAAATTTTTAAAAAATTTGCTAGATGTATTTGGTTTGGTTTTATAACGGTCGAACCAATCAATGTAGACTTCCCTTTTAAATAGTCTTGTCCCGAATGATGAAACTATTTTTAAAAATCTTTTTTTCGACGTTCCAATCCTACGGATGTCAAGATATAACGGTTTTAGTGAAGTGGTAAATTTTTAAAAAATTTTCTAGATGTATTTGGTTTGGTTTTATAACGGTCAAACCGGTCAATGTAGACTTCCCTTTTAAATAGTCTTGTCCCGAATGATGAAACTATTTTTTAAAATCTTTTTTTCGACGTTCCAATCGTACGGATGTCAAGATATAACGGTTTAGTGAAGTGGTAAATTTTTAAAAAATTTGCTAGATGTATTTGGTTTGGTTTTATAACGGTCAAACCGGTCAATGTAGACTTCCCTTTTAAATAGTCTTGTCCCAAATGATGAAACTATTTTTTAAAATCTTTTTTTCGACGTTCCAATCGTACGGATGTCAAGATATAACGGTTTTAGTGAAGTGGTAAATTTTTAAAAAAATTGCTAGATGTATTTGGTTTGGTTTTATAACGGTCAAACCGGTCAATGTAGACTTCCCTTTTAAGTAGTCTTGTCCCGAATGATGAAACTATTTTTTAAAATCTTTTTTTCGACATTCCAATCATACGGATGTCAAGATATAATGATTTTAGTGAAGTGGTAAATTTTTAAAAAATTTGTTAGATGTATTTGGTTTGGTTTTATAACGGTCAAACCGGTCAAATTAGACATTTTCCTTCTAACTAGTCTTGTCCCGAATGATGAATCTATTTTTTTAAATTATTTATTCGATGTTTCAATTGTACGGATGTCAAGATATAATGATTTTAGTGAAGTGGTAAATTTTTAAAAAATTTGCTAGATGTTTTTGGTTTGGTTTTATAACGGTCAAACCGGTCAATGTAGACTTCCCTTTTAACTGGTCTTGTCCCGAATGATAAATCTATTTTTTTAAATTATTTTTTCGACGTTCCAGTCGTACGGATGGCAAGATATAACGCTTTTAGTGATGGGGTAATTTTTTAAAAAAATTACTAGATTTGTTTGGTTTGGTTTTATAACGGTCCAACCGGTCAAAGTAGACTTTCCTTTTAACTTGTCTTGTCCCGAATGATGAATCTATTTTTTTAAATTATTTTTTCAATATCTTAAACATACGGATGACAAGATATAACGATTTTAGTGATGTGGTAATTTTTTAAAAATATTTGCTAGATGTATTTGGTTTGGTTTTATAACGGTCAAGCCGGTTAAAATAGGCTTTCCTTTTAACTAGTCTTGTCCCGAATGAGAGATCTATTTTTTTAAATTATTTTTTCGACTTTGCAAACGTACGGATGTCAAGATATAACGATTTTGTCCCGAATGATGATTCTATTTTTTTAAATTATTTTTTTAACGATCCAACTATTAGATAATAACATTCTTATGATTGATTATATTACACATATTCTATATAAGTACAATAATTAAAATTAATTATATTAACCAAAATATATCAATAAAGCACACATTACACGTATAATTTTTTTTGTTAAAAACAAAATGAAATGAAATAGGCGGCAAATTATCCCGCTCTATACTTTTCACATTCCGCTCTCTACTTTTCACCTTATACTCTTCTTTCTTTACCTATCACAGACACATACATTATATCCCCACACACATTTCAGTTCAAACTTCAAACCTATCGATTCTCAAATCTAACACCGACCAATTTCAGATCCGCGTTCTAATTATAACCCAGATTCATTACTTTGTTTGAATCTTAAGAACAACAAATCCCCCAATTTGAGTTTCTTGAATTAGGGTTTTTGGATTAATTCCCCCAATTTGAGTTTCTTGAATTAATTAATTCATTTGCTCTGTCTTCTTCGTTCACAGTTCAACACAACCACTTTCAATGCCAGCTTCGGCAGCTGTCAAGCTTGCATCATTATAAAGGTGAGCGTTGTACATGATTTGCTACATATCGTGCCTAAAATCCTTGCGGCTCTTGTATTCCAAGTTTCTGACTTTCTCCTTTATTGTAGAAAGATCCATCGGTCTCTTCACAATTCTATGGTAGTCAGGGGCTTCCTTCTTCAATACTGGTTTTAAAAAACAGGTATGAAAAGCTTTGCCTTTGAAGTAGATTTGTCTTCTTCAGGAGTTTCTACCAAAAAAATATTTGCCATGCTTTTGGGTGTATTTTTTTCTAGTAGAGGTTTCTGCGGAGGGACAACTGTCTTATCCAAAGAATTAAATTTTCCTGATGCCTTCTCTGTATCTCTACTTTCAGGCTGGGGTTCTGGATCTTCCCCATATTTGGGGCAATTCTTGTTGGTCCTCATGTGACCAAGCTGACCGCAAGCTCCACATACAAAATTATCTCTTGCAGATTTCTGTTCCTTCACACTCTTGATTCCCTCTCCTAATATCTTCACTTTTTTTAGAGAACCCAAATGTTCAGTGTCATTCTTTTTCTTTGCCTTTAACTTCGTGGGGAAGCTCTTTTTTGACGGTTCAGAGTGATTTCCACAAGCACACAGAGACTGGAGTTGTGACTTTTTTCTGTCCATTAGATTATATTTTGCCTAGTGAATATTTTTTTTAAAACTTACAGTGTAGTTGCTAGTCCTATTATGTGAATTAGTTTTATTGATAACATGAAACGTTGTGATACTAATTCCTGTGTGAGCCATGTGGCTTTGGATGTGTCCTTGAATGGTGTACATGGCTATAAGCAGCTATGCATTAAAATAAATTGTTTTCCATATGCTTTTCTGATGTATGATTGTATTACCCATACCTAAGCCAACTAACTAGTTGACGATACTAAGGCCTACGGGCAACAACAATGATTTTGGCAGATCAGTTGGTCAATCTTGGTTGTTTTACTTATTCAAGTACGAGTTGTGTTTGGAGGTTTGAAAGCTAGCAGGGCTTTGTTCCTAAATGTGATTGAATACTTATAGTTGATTGGGAAGGTCTTTGGAAGTAGAGAGTAAAGACTCACTTTGTTTAGTCGTGATGGTTTTAAGCTTAAGCTCCTGAACTTTCCATCTTCACAAGTACTTTGATCCTAGATTATGTATTTACTCTCACATACTTTACCTCATTTCCGTAGTTATTTTTAACCTTGAATCGTTCCAAGTTATGTTGTAAGTTTGTGGAATATTCCCTTAGTTGATTAAGTTTTTGTTGCTAATTTTTTAAAACTTTCTTTTGCAGTACATTATCCTTTTATTACTCTAAATTATATCTAGTGCACTACATGTCTATATGGGAATGTAAATACATAAATGATTGAATGACCATCCTTCTTGTTATCTATGTGGTTGCGCTCTTGATTTTTTCTTGCTAATGATAAGTTCTTCTTTGACAGAAAGCTGATGCTTCTACTGTTTGGAAAGAGTTCACAACTGCTGAGGGTAGAAAGTAAGTGGTGTTAGTATAATAGTATTTGCTAAGTAGTATTTTTGCGTTGCTTCGTCGTTGATTTTAATTTATGAGGTTGACCTCTGCAGGTATTACTATAACAAAATTACGAAGCAATCGAAATGGTCCATTCCTGATGAATTGAAGATTTGCCATAAAGAAACTTTTCTATATCTGAATACATCTTTTCATCATCCTTTGAACAATCATTCTAATTAAATGCCACCAGCTAGCACGTGAACAAGCTGAGAAAGCAGCTATAGATGGATCACAGTCAGAATCAGTTATAGCTGCGTCGGGAATGCCGAAAGAAATGATTGATGTGCCGACTACTATGCTCTCATCAAACGAAGTGGCTAATGTCGCATCGTCAACAACAATCGGGGTAGTTTCAAGCCCTGTTCCTGTTACACCTGTCAGTGCCCCCCTTACCACCATTTCTGAGTCAGCTACTCCTGTTGTGAATGTTGCTGCAGACACTACAAGTGCATTTGTTCCAGGAAGCGTGGGACTTCCTAGTTCCTTTCCTAATGTCAACACAGCTCTAGTGTATGATTTTATGATTGCTATTGTTTTATAGATCTTCACTCTGAAGTTAGTATGATATGTATATGTTTTATATTTTATTTGTGGATACAGAACTGGATCTGAAACTCCAGCTTCACATGATGCTGGAAATTCTTCTGAGGGAGCTTCTGTGCAAGATATTGAGGTAATACTAGCTATTGTTCAGTGTCCTCCTTCGAATCTATATTAAAATTATCCTTTGCTGTCATTTGAGGCTGAACAATAGTGGTATTTTGTTTAAAACCTGCATTGGTCTTCTTAGCTGGACACTGAAGAATGTCTTAGTCAGTGTTTTCCTACTTAACTCGAAGTTTACCGCTATTAATGCAGCTCAACAAGTGCCGGAAATTAGTCCCGATTGCAGAAATATCTTTAAAAGAGGGGACAAACTGTTATTATGCTATTGAAGCTTGTAATGAAGTCTTGGATGGGCATGGGCACGAGATTGGATCTATGTTGATGCATGAATGTTTATGTATACGTGCATCCTTACTTTTGAAGGTTTATTTGTAATGGGTTATCTTTAAGATTGTAGCATTCCTTATTCATCTACATTATTCCTTTTTATGAACATCTCTGATTGATCAAATTTAATCTTTCAATATAGCGGAACTGGAAAAATGATGCTTATATGGCAATAAGAGATTGTCAGATGGCTAGAAAGATTGATTCTTCTTCTTTTAGGGCACTCCATTGTATCTCTAAGGCTTTGTCTCTGGTATGTGTAATATTTTTTTTTAAATTTATTATGTTTTCTCTTTAGCTGTTTTGTGCAATCATCTTGGTAAGACTACAATAGATTTTTGACAAGTGGATCCAACTCTCTAATTTGATGTTTGGTTTTCGCGTATTCTTTTGGAATTCTAATATTCTTACTATTTCTATAGGAAAGAAGCGAAAAGAACAACATGATGCTAATCAAGCTGCAATCGACAGCAGCCTGCTCTCTCCTCATCGTTATATCCAGTGACAGCAAACATATTAATGCCTTTGTGCACATTAATTTAGACTTAATCGTATGTGCTTGGTTTAGAATTATGTTGGATTCCTTTTGGATGTATTAGTAATGGTTTTATTAGGTGTTAGTATGATGTTGGTGTGGATGATTGTAACTGGTTGAATGTTTTGGATGGCTTTGAATGCCTTTGAATGTATTTTGATGGGCTTCTTTATGTAAGAGACATAATATTTCAGAAATTTTAATTAAATCGTTGCATTTGATATTTCCTATGTTGCATTTCCAGTGTTGCATTAGATAATTTAGTGTTGCATTTGGTTAATATAGTGTTGCCTTTGATAAGATACTAGTGTTTTAAAAAGCAAATACAAGCGTTGCATTACATAGCTGTGGGACCCTGTGCTGACGTGGCACGTGGACCCCGTACTGACGTGGCATGTGGGACCCACTACTGACGTGGCATGAGAGGTCCCACCCCTGACATGGCACGTGGGCCCCACATGCTGACATGGCATGCCAGCTGTACTGTTACTGACGTGGCATGCCAGCTGGACTGTTGCTGACGTGGCATGCTAGCTGCACCCATTGCTGATGTGGCATGCTTGTGGGGCCCACATTCGTGACGTGGAATTGTAACTATGTCTCATGTCAATTGCAACGCCTCTTTGATGTTGCATTTGCTTGCTGTGGTGTTGCATTACATGTCAGATGCAACGCTTATTGTTGTTACTTTAGATGCCAGAAATCGTTGGATTATGGGGTCTAACGAGACGGTCTCGAATGCAAACCCCCCTGGTGTTGCATTTGGTCTAATGCAACGCTTTTTTGGCCTAAAGCAACATTAAACAGGGCGTTGCATTTGAGCGTTTATGGCGTAGTGCCCGTTGTTGGCCAAACCTAGTCCCGGGGAGACCTTATATCTGTACATGGCTATGTCCAAACAAGCCCTGAGTGCTGTACATATCCGAGAAAAGAACAAGGTCCAGAAACCTATCTACTATGTGAACAAGGTGTTGCACAGAGCCGAATTGAATTACTCTCCTATTGAGAATTTTGCTTTAGCATTGATAACAGCTTCGAAGAAGCTACGACCATACTTCCAGTCGCACAAGATCGAAGTCCTGACGGACCAAAAGTTGATAAATATTCTGCATAGCCCGAAGGTTAGTGGAAGGCTAATCAAGTGGGCAATCGAACTTGGTGAATTTGATATCACATACAAGCCTCGGACAGCGATTAAGGCCAGGCATTGGCTGACTTCGTGGTTGAATGTACCATTGACAACCAAGAAGTCGTGGGGCAGGAGATAGTACCCACCCCTGAAGGTAAGGATAAAGATGAAGAGCTGTTACCTGATCAGAAGAAATATTGGATGTTGTATTCTGATGGGGCATCAAAAACAAAATCTAGTGGTGTAGGAATGGTTTTGCAAAGCCCCGATGGGTTCACTGTTGAGTATGCTTTGAAATTGGACTTCCCAACAACGAAGCCGAGTATGAAGCCTTGATAGCCGGACAGGGCTTGGCCAAAATCATGAGGGTCAAGAACCTTAAAATTTATGAAGACTCAAGACTGGTAGTCTCGAAAGTAAATGGTGAGTTTGAAGCCAAGGATGAAACTATGGCAAAATGTTTGAGAGTTGTGAAAGCTATCATGACTCAGTTCGACGAGTGCTATGTGGAGCACATTCCGAGAGAAGAGAACAATAAGGCTGATGCCCTGTCCAAGTTCGCTTCTTTAAAAATAGAGAACTACACAGGGAGTGTTTACTTCCATGTCTTGAAGGCCCCGACCATCAACTCAAAATTGGTGGCACCAATTGATGTAGGGAGCTGTTGGATAGATCCAATTAAAGCTCACCTGGAAACTGGATGGCTCCCTGACGATGCTCAGGAGGCACGAAAGCTATCGGTGAGAGCATTGAGGTATGCCTTGATTGAGGGCATCCTTTACAAGAGGTCTTTCGTCATCCAATATCTGAGATTTTTGAGGCCCCGGGAGGCAAAGAAAGCATTAGAAGAAGTTCATGAAGGGAACTATGAGCAACACTTGGGGGGCAGAGCCCTAACTCATAAGATCACTCGTCTGTGATTATATTGGCCTGAGATGTTGGCCGATGCACAGAATTATGTCAAGAGGTGTGATAGGTGCCAGAAGCACTCTTCAATTGTAAGGCAGCCACCTGTGATGTTAACCTCGATTAACTCTCCTATCCCGTTCGCAATGTGGGGAATGGATATACTTGGACCTTTCCCCGTAGCCTCAGCACAAAGAAAGTTTCGGATAGTAGCCATTGACTACTTCACCAAGTGGATTGAGGCTAAACCTTTAGCCAAGATAACCACCAAGCAAGTCGCTCAGTTCTTTTGGGAAAGCATAATTTGTAGATACGGAATCCTGTGAATCCTTGTGACAGACAATGGGACACAGTTAAACTGTTAGGTCCAAATGTGTTGTAGAGGGGGGGTGAATACAACTTTTCGAATATGAGAAACAATAAATACGATGCAATAAATGAACACACAGATTCAAGGAATATATTTCTTATATATAACTTGAAATGGTTGCTACAACATTCATTACAAAGTATGACAGAAGTTCAGAGAGAAGTGAATGATACTAAGCTCTGTGAATGCACTCTCTCTCTTTTTCTTGTGTTTCTCTCAACTATTGCTCTACTTAAAACATTACACAAGTACTTCTATTTATACTACATGTAATCTATGTCCTGTAGTCTTCAAAGACTAAGATATACGTGGCCCAATGATGTCCACATAAATCTTGCCTTATCTTGAAAGCTTGGAAATCTGCCAATCAGAAGATGCCATGTGTCATGTTGAAGCTGCACTCTAAGTAGAACTTCTACTTGAGAATTTCTACTTAGCCATCTCGAATTTCTAAGTAGAACTTCTACTTGAGAATTTCTACTTAGCCATCTTGAATTTCTAAGTAGAACTTCTACTTGAGAATTTCTACTTAGCCATCTCGAATTTCTACTTGAGAATTTCTACTTAGCCATCTCGAATTTCTAAGTAGAACTTCTACTTGAGAATTTCTACTTAGCCATCTCGAATTTCTAAGTAGAACTTCTACTTAGAAATATTCTACTTGGTCATCTAGAATATTTAGTACTTAGAAAATATTCTGGTCTTCAACTTGAAACTTCAATGCACATCTTGAACTTGTGATATCTTCATGTCTTCTTTATTCTTCACCAAGCTCTTGAACATGGATCTTTATTACTGACATAAACTTGCTATCAATGTCCTGACACTTGATGCAACGGTCTGGTTCATAAGTGACTAGTCTTGATAGTGTTTTTGCTTCTTGAATAAATTACCATACCCAATTAGTAATGTGGCTTTCCAATATTTGCTTTCCTTCTTGTTCACTTGAAATCAATTGGTCTTATTGATACTGATAGTTATGATCTTGATTCTTGGCTTTTCAAATCACTGAGGCATGAACAACTTTGACTTGAACTTCTCTCAATGATTTCTTCTTGGCTTGATCATAGTTAACATGTTGAATTGTATCAATTACCTTGTCTTCATTTAGTGTTGATTTCTTGTGACTTCTTGTTCTTGATTGTCTTCTGGTTAAGTATCTTTTCCTTTAGTTGGGTTACATTAGTTATAGTGTTACAAGTTTACACACTCTGCCTTTCAATCTCCCCCAATTTGATTGTCTAACAATGACATTCAAATTAATGAAGGATAACTCAACTAAACAATGAGACGAGAAAAGATAATTAACATTACAGTCTTGAATAATATACAATTGAAAAGTACTTGAAAACAATGCAAAGAACTTAAACTAGAAACAGAATTCGAACCTCGAATTAAAGATCATTTGAGTGATTCCTATCACCTGGATTATTTCATACCTTTTAGTCAAACTTGTATCACCTTATTGGATTCACTCTAAGGTGAATTTTCCTCAAGTGAGTTAAAGCAACCGAAAGACATGAAGTTTTTCCAACTTCAAGTTCACACCACTCTGACCTTTAACCCTAATTCCGTTTCCTCTTTCTAGCTTCAGCAGCTTGGTCTCTCTCTTCTTTCTGCCTTTTGCGCTTCTCCTTCTGCTGCTGTTCTTTCTTGTACACTGGATCTTTAAGCTGCTTCCACCTAGCATTCAACAGACTTACAGCTTCCATTTCTAGAGGATTCTTGGGCTCTGGATAAGGATGTTTGAAAAGCCTTCTGAGTTTGTCCACCTCCTGAGTAGTTCTGATCTTTGGAATATCCTCAAAGTTCTTCATTATGAGCTGAGATTTCCAATGTGTTTTATCAGCTTTAAACTGACAATAGATCATCTTGGGGTAGCCCTTGACACGGTTAGTATTGTGGACACTAGTCGCATCTCGCTCCATTCGCTTCTTTTCCACTACTACTTCAGACAGGTAACTCATGAGTCTCTGCTTTTCTTCAACAAACTTATCTTCCACTTCGCCCCATTTGAATACATATAATACTCTCTCCAGAAATGCAGCATCTTGAGTCCGTAGCAGCCATTGTCTACTCATATGCAAGATTGTTTGATTCTGGTCTGCATCTATGAATACTAAGGCATCAGCTGTATCTTCAACATAAGCATGTATCCAGTATACACTATCACTTCCTGGAACACCAATAGCCTCCCTTATTTCTCCTTGTTCTAGTGCTCCAGAAGGAAGAGTCAGAGCTTCATCTACATTCTTCATGGCTTGAAGAATATTCCATTTCTTTTCTATCAGCTCCGGCTCAATCTTCACGTCATCAAGAGGGTTTAAAGCAATGACATCACACTTCCACACCTCATTGCTCTTCTTGAATATGACTCTTTCAATGATCTTCACGGATTTATCTTTAAGCTCAGAAGCGAATCCCTTACTCATCATTTGTCTACAGACAGCTTTGAGAGATTCCACTGAAAGCTCCATTAGATCATTTTCCTCCATGCTAACCCTCTTCATCTTTCCGTCAACTACCATCCGGACAAAATTTGGATATGCTGAGAATTCTGGACCCTTGTCCTCTGCTAGCTGCATTAACTGATCCCTGTACATAATGCTTAGCTCCTCAGATTGAGAGTACTGAATTTTAGTCGCTAGCAAGAACAACTCTGACGCAGATCTTCTCATTATGAATTGATCATCCACATATAGGAAAGATGTTGGGACTCCTTCTACCAAAGACAAGATAACCTGCCACTCCTTAAGATTTGCATTGTATCCAACCCTGACTTTAGAAATTAATCTCTTCAAAGCATTTATATAGTCCCCAGTCATTGGATTCTGCAAATTCAAGTTGTAGAACAGATCATCTGCATCCTTGTTATGAACTCCTTTCGCACAGGGTCCCATCATTATCTTCCTTGCTTCATCCCATTTCTGCCCTATCCTTCGTTTGTCCAGATCAACTTGAGGATTAGCTAGCCTTGCAAGCTCATGATCATACTGCTTCCCTTGTAGCTCCAGCTTCTTTTCTAGGAACGCAGCATGTTCTTGCATCATCTTCATTTTATGGAACTGAGCTTGTTCCAAGGCTAACTGTTGAGCTTTAAGGGTTTCCTCATCAACAGGAAATTCTTCAGGCATTCCGGAAGACATCCCAGCACCTCCACCTTGTTCCTTCAAAGATCTTTTTATAGCGTGTGCCAACGGTACGTCTTCCATGTCAGAATCTGAGTCAAGTACCTCCTGTACTGTTTCCTGATGACTCAGGTCAACAAATGGTTCATCAACCATTACTGCCTTACCCTTTCTCATCCTCAGAGCCTCTTCATCAACAGACGGCTCAACTTCTGGTTCCTTGACAAGATCAGCGGGTTCTTCAATTTCTTCGATGTGAACTGCCTGCTGTCTCGTCTCCTTTCCACTCTCCCCCTTAGGTGAGTTATCCTGAGCTCCACCTTGGTCTTCAGATCCACCAGCTGCATAGGAACCTCTAAAACCAGAACCAGAGGCTCCCGCTCCACTAGCACCACCTGCACCACCTGCACCAGCATCGGGGGGAGGTTGTTGCGACTCGAAGCACTCCGGGGGCACAAAACTCCTGACTGCGAACATCATTCTACTGATCTCCACAGTCATTGTATGCATTGTAGACTCCAATGCCCCCATCCTCTCATTGAGAGTGCTTCCCAAGACACCACCAGCATGGCCCAAGTCATTGACCTTATTTGTCAAATCATCAAAAGCTGTAGCTTGACTTGCCATTCTTGCTGCGTAGTCGTCTAGAGCCCTTTGGTTGTTTCCAATGTTCATCCCGAACTGCCCCATCGTCTGTCCGAACTGCTTCATCTGATTTTCCATTGAAGTCATACGCGTTTCAAGATATTCAATGTTAAGGGACGGTGTTTGGTTTAGGTGACCTCGCTCTAATACTCGTTCTGTTGGTATTTGACGCTCGGTTTCGGGCCTTGAAAATGAAGGTCCCTCTCTCCCTAACCTCTCACACACACTCCCTGTCTCACGCTCGTGTATGTCTTCAATGATTGATCCAAATAATGAAGCAGTACCTGCAGAAAATTGATAAGAAATGTTGTTGACAGTTATGGGATCAAATTTTGTTTGTTCCTGAGTTGGAATCTCAGGCTGAGAGGCTGCAAAGTGTTCTTGTACAACATCAGAACTGATCCTCTTTGCAGCATCAGTACGTACCGGTGAAGGTACGGCTGAAGTTCTTAAGACTTCATGTCCTCTTGAAGCAACAGTATCTTCAAGAGGTACATCATCCTCACCAAAATCAAAATCCCTATGTGTAGATTGTTCAAGGGGTGAACCACTCGCGTGGGGTGGAGTGGTTGCGTGTGACACGCTAGGGTTTGACTGTGGTTGTGAAGTAGCAGCGTGGAAAAGTTTGGCTTTCTTTCGAATAAGTTGCTGCTCTTCGGGTTCACTCTCCTCATCATCTTCTACATATACACGTGCTGGCTTTCTGACTTCCGTTAACAAGGGTGAAAGAGAATAAGAATGTGTATTGGATTCAGAAATGTAGCTCTCACCCTGGGATAGATCCTGCGGGTTAGCAGTCTCTTGGGTCGCGGAATCAGATACATAGGAGGAGGAATGAATAGTATGCAGGGAGAGATTACCTGATTGATTACCTTGTGCATCATCGCTTTCCTCATCAGGAATCTCATCAAATGCCTCAGCATGAACAGATGGATTTTGAGCATGTGATGAAACTTGTGATGATGCCTCCAAATTGGTAACTCCTGCATCATATCTAAGCCACATTTGTATATTTTCAGGAATAGACATCGGTTTACCTTGATGTTTATCATGATTAGCAATGGTTGAAAGTGACTTAGTACCCATCCCTAGCGATGCAGATGTTGGGCTTCCGGCAAATCTCTGTCTAACAGCAAGAGCTTCCTTCGGTATTAAGTCATTAATCAGCATTTGTAGGAACCGAGGAAACCAGCAGACAACATCAGCTGTAGTGAGGTCTCTGCTTGCAAGAGATCCCATTGAGGCCACTATCTCAGAGAGAACTATGCGTCCATAATTTATATCCAGTTCTCTTGCTAGGGCAACTGCAAAGGTTTGCATTGGAATTGGAATTTGATGAAAGTCTTTTTCGCGTGCCCGAAAACATCTTGTGATGGCCTCGAAAAAGTAATTCCATTCCACATGGAAGAATTGCTTTTGGATATTTCCTGTGATTGGGCCTTTCGGAGGATAACATCCAATTTCTTCAAAGAATCTGAGGCGTTCCGTAGCTGTAGGTTCTGGATCATAAGCATCTTTAATTGGGAATCCCAGAACTCTGTTGACAATCTCTTCAGTCACCTCATATTCCTGACCCGCTAAGGTAAACCTGAAACCTAAGGGGGTTGATTTGCTCCCAAAAGTAACCGCACTAGTCCATAATTGCTGTAAAGCATCATGTACTAGTGTAGGTTTAGCAGTAAAAGCATGGCTAGCTTTGGAGTACAAATTGAGAAATCGTATCCAAAACTTAAACCGCGGGAGTTGATCACCAATTTCCGTAGAAATATTATAAAAATTGTTTTTAGCAAGTGAAAATTGGTGAGCCATTTTTATTTAAATGTTTTTCTTTAAAAAGATGTGATTTTTGTTTAATTTTGAAAAACAAATAATTTACGAATTACTCAGTTTTATTCCTTTTAATTTTTCGAGAATATCAAAAGATAGTCTGAAAATTTAAACTACGGAATATGAACAGCCAATGACTAGATCTGAATATTCAACAAAGATGAATATTCGTGTGTTTATCAGTGAAATCGTGTGTATATGTGGAGAATATGAATTCGTGTTTTTGAACAGATACACAAAACTTGATGTTTGTGTGTATGTATATTCGCGTGTATATGCGGTTACAAAACACAGTATCACAATGATTAATGATAACACAGTGATTAACAGTCAAAAATTTGGCAGTAATTCGTGATTAGTATGAGTTTAATCACAAAAACACGGGTTAATTGTATGAAGTCTGTGAAATCGCACTGTTTTTGTGAAACGGCTGCTGTGAAAATGAAATTAGGTAAAGTGAATTAGGCATCGAGTTAGAGATGTATATATAGATGAATGTGAAATGACGAAAATGTCCCTGTTAAAAAGAGTGAAAATTACCAAGTCCATACAGGGAACATCTAAGTCGAACTCTATCTCGAACATTTCTATCTCGAACATCTCTATCTCGAACATCAAGTCGAACTTCGAGATAAAGTTCGAGATAGAGGTTAACTCGAACAATGAAGCACAAATAAGCACTTTAACCAATTTTACAGCAAAAACTATAGGGAAATCCTATCTTGAACATAATTGAATTGTAGTAAACTTGGAAGAAAAAGAAAATTCAAGATACTTTTCGAGTTAGAGTCTATCTCGAACATCAATTCGAACTTCGAGATAAAGTTCGAGATAGACTAAGAGCTCTATCTCGAACATCAAGTCGAAATTCGAGTTGAGTTTCGAGATAGACTAACTCGAAGTTAATCTTAATTTCTTTCCAAAATACCCCCAAAAAGTACAGGGTAATTCAAGATATGTTTCGAGTTAGGAGTGTAACTCGAAAAATTCCCTTTAGCTTAACTGAGAACTCTATCTCGAACATCAAGTCGAAATTCGATTTGAGTTTCGAGATAGACTAAGAACTCTATCTCGAACATCAAGTCGAACTTCGAGTTAAGTTTCGAGATAGACTAACTCGAAGTTAACTCTCAGTTCTTTTCAAAATATTCCCTTATGGAAACCTCATCTCAACCTTTGAGATAAGATTCGAGATAGAATTTATCTCGAATATTTTGAAGATAGAACTAGGCACACTGGAAACTCGAACTCGAAATCTAAGTCGAATTTCGAGATGAATTTCGAGATAGCCAACTCGAAATTCTTCCCAGACTTAGAATTTTTCAAAAACTTCACTCTGACAGCTTAAGTCGAAATTCAAGTCGAATTTCTAGATGAGTTTCGAGATAGAACCTAACTCGAAATTTTGAAGTTTTTAAATTCTAAGGCCTCAAATTACATGAAAATCATAGGCAAATTCATCTAAAAATCATGCAATATTTAGAATATTATGAATTTAACTCCCCCTATGATCATGCAATTTAACAAGCATAAATTCACAGATATGTGCTGTAAAAGACACTTAAAACACAAGGAATTTATGCAAAAACACACTATATGCAACCTATAACAATCATTAATTAGGCATTTTAAAGTCTAAGCACATAATGATTGATTAGCTTGCACATACAAACATAAACATGGATTTTACAGATAGAAGGCTTTACTAACTTGTGTTAAGCATTCCCAATTCACCAACCAACCTATTGAATGTTACTTCATCAAGAGGTTTGGTGAATATATCTGCAATTTGTTGCATTGTGGGCACAAAATGTAGCTCCACAGTCCCCTCCTCGACATGTTCTCTTATGAAATGATACCTGATGTCAATATGCTTGGTTCTTGAGTGATCTACAGGATTGTTGGTTATGGCAATGGCACTTGTGTTGTCACACATGATTGGAATTTTCTTGTGCTCCATGCCATAATCCTTCAATTGGTTCCTCATCCACAGTATTTGAGCTACACAGCTTCCAGCAGCAATGTACTCAGCTTCAGCAGTAGAAGTAGATACTGTATGTTGCTTTTTACTTTGCCAGGACACCAATCTTCTGCCAAGAAATTGGCAAGCACCAGATGTGCTTTTCCTATCAATCCTGCAACCTGCATAGTCTGAATCCGAATAGCCAATAAGATTAAAACCTGTATCTCTTGGGTACCAAATCCCTAGATTTGGTGTGCCCTTGAGATACCTAAAAATTCTTTTGACGGCTACGAGATGTGATTCTCTAGGATCCGTTTGGAACCTTGCACATAAACAAGTTGCGAACATTATATCTGGTCTACTTGCAGTTAAATAGAGGAGTGAGCCAATCATACCTCGATAGCTTGTGATGTCAACTGATTTACCTGATTTGTCTTCATCAAGCTTCGTGGCTGTTGCCATGGGAGTCTTAGCTGCTGATGTATCTTCTAGATTATACTTCTTGAGTAAATCTCTGACGTACTTGGATTGACAGATAAAGATACCATCTTTTCTCTGACTGATCTGTAATCCAAGGAAGAAGGACAGCTCTCCCATCATGCTCATCTCATATTTTTCCTGCATTAGCTTGGCAAATTTCTCGCACAAGCGCTCATTTGATGACCCAAAAATAATATCATCCACATATACTTGAACAAGTATTAAGTCATTTCTTACAACTTTATAGAACAATGTTTTATCAATTACTCCCCTAACAAAACCATTTTCAATTAAGAATAAGGATAGGGTTTCATACCATCGCCTTGGGGATTGCCTGAGGCCATAGACAGATTTGAAGAGTAGATACACAAAATCTGCATGTTCTGGATCAACGAAGCCAGGCGGCTGTTCCAGATACACTTCTTCTTCTAACTCTCCGTTCAGGAAGGCACTTTTCACGTCCATCTGGAAAACTTTGAAGTTCTTATGTGCTGCAAATGCCAAGAACATCCTGACTGCCTCAAGTCTTGCAACTGGTGCATAGGTTTCATTATAATCAATTCCTTCTCGCTGAGAATAACCTTTTGCAACCAAACGAGCCTTGTTTCGTGTTACAAGTCCGTTTTCATCCAGTTTATTTCTGAATACCCACCTAGCTCCAATTACGGATTTGTTCTTTGGTCGGGGTACCAGTTTCCAAACTTTCTGCCTTTCAAACTGATTGAGTTCCTCTTGCATTGCAATCACCCAATCAGCATCGCCAAGAGCTTCTTCTATTTCTTTAGGTTCAAGCTTGGATAAGAACCCAGAATATAAGGAGATATTAGCCATGTCAGCTCTTGCAGTTCTTCTAGTAGTCACACCAGCATCTGGATCACCAATAATTAACTCAAACGGATGGTCTCTATTCCATACCCGTTCACCTGGAAATTGTCTTGATGATTCAGCTTGACTTTCTGAGTTGGGGTGCTGACTACTTTGATTATTTTCACTAACTCCCCCTGAGTTAGTGCCAGCTCCTACAGAACTAGAGTCAACTCGACTCGAGCCTTGAACAGTAGTCCTTGAGCTGCTATTTACTCCCCCTGAGTTGTTGCCGGTTCGTACTGAAGAAGTCTCTCCTGATCTTGTAGAATTAGCTTGTTCACTAGACTCAGGTTCTTCATGTACGCTTGGAACATTTAATGGAACAACCAACTCAGGTTCATCTTCAAGATCTTCTAAGTCCAGATTCTGAAATTTTAGGGACTCAGGTTCACTAGAATCTCTTGAAATTGATGAGAGTTTGGTATCGTCGAATCTGACGTTGTAACTTTCAGTCACTTTTCGATCATTCACCAAGAACACTCTATAAGCTGCCACCACGTCTGTAGAGTAACCAACAAAGATTCCTTCACGAGCTTTTGCTGCGAACTTGCCTAGATTTTCATCATCTATAAGCACATAGCATTTTGCTCCGAAGACATGAAAGTATTTGATCGTTGGTCTTCTGTTGTTCATTAGCTCACAAGGTGTCTTTTCTTTATCTTTTATGATCAAGGTTCTATTTTGAGTGTAACAAGCGGTACTCACTGCTTCGGCCCAGAAATACAAAGGAAGTTTTGAATCATACAACAAAGTTCTTGCTGCTTCAACCAAAGTTCTATTCTTCCTTTCAACTACTCCATTTTGCTGTGGAGTTCTCGGGGCTGAATACTGACGACGTATTCCTTTAGATACACAGAAGTCATTCAGCACTGCGTTTTTGAATTCAGTGCCATTGTCTGATCTAATCGTCTTCACAGTAAGTGTTGAAACATTCTCAATTTGAGTGATGTGATCAATGGTTAAGAAAGGTACTTCGTCTTTAGTCATTGCGAACAATACCCATGTATACTTGGAGAAGTCATCCACGATTACTAAAGCATATCTTTTCCTAGACAAAGATAGGACATTCACTTGGCCAAACAAATCCATATGAAGAAGTTGCAGAGGCTCAGTAATACTAGAAATTTCTTTGCTTTTATGCGATGCTCGCTTCGACTTTCCCATTTCACAAGCTTCACAGAGTCCTTTCGGAGCGAACTCCATTTGAGGTAGATCTCTCACCAATTCTCGCCTCGCGAGAGCATTCATCGTTTTGAAGTTTAAGTGAGATAGTTTTTTGTGCCATAACCAGATTTCATCATCCGAGGCTTTGCTGTAGAAACAGGTGACCTCATCCTGATTTGCTGAATCCATATCTGCAACAAAAAGATCTGCCTTTCGAACTCCTCTCAAAGCTAGTGAGCCTTCCTTGATGTGAGTGATTGAGACACCTTTCTTGTTGAAGACAATTTCGTAACCTTTGTCACAGAATTGACTTATACTCAACAGATTGTGCTTTAGTCCCTCAACATAGGAAATATCTTCAATGATGACATTGCCAGTTTTCAGTTTGCCATATCCCTTAGTCACACCTATGCTGTCATCTCCAAAGGTAACATAAGGGCCAGCCTTCATAACCAACTCTGTAAGCAGGGACTTGTTTCCAGTCATATGCCTCGATGCTCCACTGTCTAGCACCCATATAACTTTATTTCTATTCTGCTTAATGCCCTGCAATAACAGATTGGTTATACATTCTTCGGAACCCAACTTTAATTGGGCCCGGCTTTTCGATAAGATCGAGAATCAACAGATTTAACAACAGGAGATGCACTTTTCTTCACATTACTAGAGCTTTCGACTATCTCCTTTCCTTTCTCAGACTTGACAGATTTGTCAGTCTTAGGAGAAGGTTTGTCACTCCTAACTTTAGGAGGACTGACAGTCTTGGCTCTACCATACTTTTTCTTGATATTTGAACTAGCAACAGTATTTGAGCATGACTGGCTAGATGCATTCATTAAATGCACAAAAGTTTGCATGATATTAAAAGTGCATGGCATACAATTAGGTTGACCACACTGTGCATGATTCTGATGCAGATTATTCATTGTATGTGTGGTAGGCAAGGCATGTGCAGCAGGAACATTCATGTTAGCTTTGCATGCATAAGAAAGATGTTCAGTAGATTTACAATGATAACATGCTTTCTTTATTCGTTCAGCCTTAACCCCTTTTATGCCTTTTTCTTTCTTTCCTTGTTGTTTAACAGCCTTAGCTCCTAATCCCAGTCTAGATTCATCTCTAGGGAAATTGATTTTAACTTGTTTAATAGGAGTTGTAGGTTGTTCTTTCTGGCGATCTTCCATCTCAATCTCATATCTAGCTATCAATTCAGTCTCTTCTTCTTCTATTCTAGGAACAAGATGTTTGTAGATAGGTTTGACAGCCGATTTAAGAATTCTAGGTGTTTCCTGTTTAAGGTCACTGGAACTAGGGTCAATAGGTCTCTTTCCTTCTTTCTTAGGAAGGTCAGAATAATCAAGTCCTATACCTACTCCAGTTATTTTCTTAAATGTGTCATTATCTACATATACTTTACTAGCAGCTAGTTTGTAAGCTTCGCATTTTGTTTCTAACTCAGCTAGATTGTTCCTAAGACATGCTTCTACTTCTTCCTTAAGGACGAGCTTGTGTTCCAGAGATTTAATAAAGTCTCTTAGAGAAGTATCTACAGTGCAAGCAGCCTCTAGCTCTTCCACTTTTGCCTCAAGCATTCTGCATTTGGCAACAAGTGTTTTCTGTTCCTTTTGAGAAGAGTCTAGGCTTTTGCACAACATATAGATCTCTTCACTAAGAGCCCCGTTCTGTTCTTTATAATCATCAATAGACATTTCTACTTTAAGAGTCAGAACTGGTACCTCTGGTTCCTCTGATGTCTCAGCCATGAGGGCAAAGTTTGCTACATGAGTAACATCTTCCTCATCTGAATCATCCCAAGCTCTTCCTTCTGTCACCAATAAAGCTCGTTTTCCATGTCTTTCCTTCAACAGTGCTTCATAGTTGCTTTTGAGGGCTTCAAATGTCTCTTTTGGATAAGTCTGTTTAGGCTTTTTACAGTCCGAGGCAAAGTGTCCAGCTTCACCACAATTATAGCATTTGAACTTCATTTTGAAATCCAAAGGAGATTTGTAGCTGGTATTCTTGCCTTTACCTTTGTAGCCTGACGAACTACCACCACCCTTAGCAGCCCGGTAATAAGATGAAGATTTTCTTTGTGGTCGGTTGCTTTTTCTAAATCTCATGTTGCTGAACTTTCTTGCCATGTATGCCACGACACTATCGTCCATGTTGTCCAGCTCTTCTTGGGTGTAGTAGTCATTATCACTGTCAGATTCGCACTCGTCATCATTATCAACTTGATGTGGTGCAAGTGATGATTTAGGCTTTGCTGCAACCATTGCCTTCTTAGACTCTTCCTCATCAGCAACTAATCCTGATGCACTTTCTTTTCCCTTTGAATCATTGTCCCATGCTTGATCTTGAAGAGTTTCCAGCTCATAGGTCTTTAATATTCCATAATATTCTTCCAGAGAAGTTGTATGCAAATCTCTGGTTTCTCTTATTGCGTAGACCCTATGTTCAATGCTTTTTGGCTGGTTCCTCAGATATCTCGTATTAGTCTCAACCATGGGGAGAGTTACACCTCTCAGATTCAAATCCAATACCAACTGACTGAATCGTAGGTAGACATCTGTTATGCCTTCTCCTTTCCTTATTCTAAAGGTGTCATACTCCATCTTGAGTATGAGTGTTTTGTTGCTTCTGACCTCTGCAGATCCTTCCATGACAACTTCTATCTTGTCCCAAATCTTCTTCGCTGTAGTCAGACCTTTGACTATGTTGAACATTTCATGATCAAGAGATTCCATCAAGGTTTGTCGAACGGCAGTATCACAAGCTATTTGTTCCTTATCAGCATCCGAAAACTCCGAGACCTTTTTAGGCTCAGACCGAGGTGGTATAACCACTCCTCCTTCCGTATGTGAAGGAATAACTACCATTGGGACAAATTTACCCTTGTCAAGGACTTCCAGATATTCAGGGTTAACAGTCTCTAGATATAGTCTCATTCTGAAAACCCATTCTTCATAGTGATCTTTGTTGAACATTGGGATCTTGAATGCATTTTTAGGAGCCATTTCAATTCTGGTCACTAAAAGTTTCTAAGTACCCAAGACTAGGCTATGTAGAATATTTATGTAGAACTTTTGCCTAAGTCGAAATTTCTCTAAGTAGAAATTTTGCTCAAGTCGAACTTCACCAAGTAGAAATTGTCCAAGTCGAAATTCTATGTAGAAAATCTCAAGTAGAAATTCTATGTAGAACTTTTGCCTAAGTCGAAATTTCTCTAAGTAGAAATTTTTGCTCAAGTCGAACTTCACCAAGTAGAAGTTATCCAAGTCGAAATTCTATGTAGAAAATCTCAAGTAGAAATTCTATGTAGAACTTTTGCCTTAGAATAATTTTTCTGCAGATTACTTTAATATTGAATAAACAATATTATCTCTTTAACACCTTTTGACTTTGAATGCTTTACTCACCTAACCCACCTAACCCACGTGCTAGGTAATGAATATGTCTTGTTCACTTTCGGCCGTGAATAATGCAAATCACAAAGTCCAAAAACACCTTTTTATTCTTTTACTATTTTTCTGTTTGAAAAGGAGATCAAAAAGTTGTTGGGTTGTCTTCTTTGATAAGAACAGATGATGAACACTCAAGAACACCAAATATGAAAGTACCCAGATTAATTCACAAAAATTAATTAAAATACATCCAAGCTAAATAATCACACCTGGAGTATTTAAATAATTTTTCAGATGAGTTTTTCACCACAAGCGATTTAAAGCACACTTTTCAAGAAAATGAAAAGTAGATCTAGAAAATGAAAACTCACGATTCTTCTACTCAACACAAGGATCTATGTTTTGTATGTTAAACATAAAGCTCTGATACCAATTGTTAGGTCCAAATGTGTTGTAGAGGGGGGGTGAATACAACTTTTCGAATATGAGAAATAATAAATACGATGCAATAAATGAACACACAGATTCAAGGAATATATTTCTTATATATAACTTGAAATGGTTGCTACAACATTCATTACAAAGTATGACAGAAGTTCAGAGAGAAGTGAATGATACTAAGCTCTGTGAATGCACTCTCTCTCTTTTTCTTGTGTTTCTCTCAACTATTGCTCTACTTAAAACATTACACAAGTACTTCTATTTATACTACATGTAATCTATGTCCTGTAGTCTTCAAAGACTAAGATATACGTGGCCCAATGATGTCCACATAAATCTTGCCTTATCTTGAAAGCTTGGAAATCTGCCAATCAGAAGATGCCATGTGTCATGTTGAAGCTGCACTCTAAGTAGAACTTCTACTTGAGAATTTCTACTTAGCCATCTCGAATTTCTAAGTAGAACTTCTACTTGAGAATTTCTACTTAGCCATCTCGAATTTCTAAGTAGAACTTCTACTTGAGAATTTCTACTTAGCCATCTTGAATTTCTAAGTAGAACTTCTACTTGAGAATTTCTACTTAGCCATCTCGAATTTCTACTTGAGAATTTCTACTTAGCCATCTCGAATTTCTAAGTAGAACTTCTACTTAAGAATTTCTACTTAGCCATCTCGAATTTCTAAGTAGAACTTCTACTTAGAAATATTCTACTTGGTCATCTAGAATATTTAGTACTTAGAAAATATTCTGGTCTTCAACTTGAAACTTCAATGCACATCTTGAACTTATGATATCTTCATGTCTTCTTTATTCTTCACCAAGCTCTTGAACATGGATCTTTATTACTGACATAAACTTGCTATCAATGTCCTGACACTTGATGCAACGGTCTGGTTCATAAGTGACTAGTCTTGATAGTGTTTTTGCTTCTTGAATAAATTACCATACCCAATTAGTAATGTGGCTTTCCAATATTTGCTTTCCTTCTTGTTCACTTGAAATCAATTGGTCTTATTGATACTGATAGTTATGATCTTGATTCTTGGCTTTTCAAATCACTGAGGCATGAACAACTTTGACTTGAACTTCTCTCAATGATTTCTTCTTGGCTTGATCATAGTTAACATGTTGAATTGTATCAATTACCTTGTCTTCATTTAGTGTTGATTTCTTGTGACTTCTTGTTCTTGATTGTCTTCTGGTTAAGTATCTTTTCCTTTAGTTGGGTTACATTAGTTATAGTGTTACAAGTTTACACACTCTGCCTTTCATAAACAATGAAGAGTTCAAGAAGTATTGTGAGGAGAATACTATTGAGCTTCGCTTTACTTCAGTGGCTCACCCGGCCTCAAGCTAATGGACAGGCAGAGGTAGCAAACCGAATTATCCTTGATGGATTGAAAAAGAGGGTCGAACGCTCAAGGAACACTTGGGTGGATGAGTTGCTGCCTATACTTTGGGCGTATCGCACCACTCGTAAAGTGACAACTGGAGCAACCCCGTTCTTGCTGGCTTACGGAGCCGAGGAAGTTGTGCCCTTGGAGATTATGCATGCTTCACCCCGAGTTGAGGCATATGAACCAGAGACTAATGAAGAAGGCATGAGGCTCACCCTTGATCTGATTGATGAGGTTAGGGATGAAGCAAATGCTAGGAATGCGGAGCATCAAAAGAGAGAATCTTTCCACTACAACCAAAGGGTTAAGGAGAGGTTCTTTCGACAAGGCGACTTGGTTCTAAGGAAGATAGAGGCTTCTGGAGTTGGCCAGAAGGGAAAGCTAGACCCTAACTGAGAAGGGCCATATCGAGTTAAGAAGACACTAGGACGAGGAACCTACAAATTGGAGACATTGGTCGGGAACGAAGTGCCGCGTACTTGGCATGCTTTGAACCTGAAAATTTATTACGTTCGAGGTATCCTTGTAAGGATTAAGCTTTTTATCTATTTATTAGGAGAAGTAGAAATAAGGTTCGATGAAACCATTCCAGGGTAGGAAGTAAAGTATCTATGCAAGGGTTGAACCCATCTTATCGACATTCTTTGTGAGCTTATTAATAAAGTTTGTTTTTGCTTTCCTTCAAATTACATCTTTTGTTTTGTAAGCACAAGATATAAAATTTTATATCAATTTATGGATTTAGTACAAGCCAAGGGGCCAAGTACCCGGAAAACTCTAAAGCATAACAAACTATAAGCAAAAGGCAAGAAAGTGAAAGCAAAGGAAACTAACTATCTAAATAGTTAAGTCATAAGATTACATAAATAAAAGCCCGAAGTCTATTAAGTTAAGTTACAAAAACCAAGAGTTTAAACAAACAGGAAATACAACAAATGAGCTCAAGGGGCCTTAGGGGCCTCCTTGGCAGGAGAGTCATCCTCGGAACTAGTAGCTGTAGAGGAATCATCTGCAGCAGAATCAGCAGTTTCATCTCGAACAAGGGGGAGCTTAGGGTCTAAGGATTTAGCAGCAGTGTGCTCTCTGACCAAAGCATCATCCTCCCCGAACAACTCCTCGCTAGAACCAGCCTCAATAACTAGTGTGCTAGGAAGATGGGGGCTCGGAAAATCAGAAGGCTGGAATAGGCCCGGATGACTTCTCATGACTGCTTCAAGGACCTTGTTCCAACCATCGGTAAACTGGCTAGGAAAAAGCATATCATCATGCTAGTCCATAAGAGTCTTGTACTCAGCTGAATCTAGATAATCATCGATTAGCTTTTCATTGTCATCTTTCAGTGCAACCAACTCCGCATGAACCCCAACCAGCTCTTCATCCTTCTTCTTTAGCTGCTCCTCCAGCTGGTGGATGTGAAGACTCTTCTTTTGAGACTCAGTCTCAAATCCCTTGGCCTTCTCCTTCTAGGCTTTGGCTTGATGAGCCAGGCTCTGAAAGTGGACGTTAGCCTGCACAAAAGATTAGCGTTATAATCAAATAATGGAACGAAAGCACCCAAAAAGTTAAAAAAAAAGGGTCTGAGACTTACTACTGCAATAGCCTGAGAGCCAAGTGCCTCTGACTCCCCAATACCCCATTAAGGACCAAGTCCTTATAGTCCAGAAAGGTGATCGAGTTCAGTGACCAATCCATAGAATGCTTGGTGGAGCCCACTACAAAATCCTGCTTCCTGAAGCCCCAAGATGGCCTAAACACAGTCGATTGGACGTTGACCAGGGAGCTCCCCTCCAGTCCAGCTATGTCACCATACCTCAGGTTCCCTTTTTGTGTCTTATGAGGACGCACAAAAGAAGGCTCTGTGGTTTTTTCCCGAGGATCAATAATCCTTTGATGTCGAGCCATCCTAGTGGTCTCTTCAGTAGGAGAGGGTGCGGCCTGCACGATCATCTTCGCAACTGCGAAAACATAAACAGAAACCAGTTGGAATAATTTAAGTATGAAAATAAATGACAAAGATAAGAAAGAGAATTACCCCACTCAGACAAAGGAGAAAGGCCTACATCCCTTAAAGATTCTTCATTTATAAGGCTTTGGCAGGTTACAGAATCGTTGTCTCCTTTAATCAAAATTTCGAAGGCAGCCTGTTCCTCGGGACTAAGGACGATTCCTTTAGCACTCCCGTCCGTAACCTTAGAGAAGGTCTTCCTAAAAAGAGTGCCCCAGTCTCCACCGTCCTACTCTAAATAGGCAAACTCATTCTTCCAACCCGTGTTGTTATCAGGCACAGACTTGCCATTGAAAAGCGAAGGGACTTTGGGGGCGAAGTTTAATGTATACCCAACCAGGATATTTAGCAGGGCTATTATAAAACTGGAAAATTTTGCGAAAAAGCGGGACAGAAAGAGGAAGGTTTTGTCTAGGACATAAAACCATAAAACACAAAATTATTCTCCATGCATATGGCGGGAGTTGACACGGGGTAATTTGTACATCAGCTAAAAGTCGAGGTATAAATTCGTGAAAGGAAAAGCGAAGGCCAGCTACTATACTCTCCCTATAAACACACAAAGAGTTGGGTTTCCAGTGATAAGGCCTATCACCTGGCTCAGCTGGGACAAGTTTATAAGGTGGTTTGATTTTTAATAGTTTGTTATATCTATCAATTTCTTCGGTATCATGATAAGAGCTACAACAATCGTATGCATCTAACTCGGCTAAGGAAGGATAGTCAGCCCCCGCTCGTTTATCATATCTGAAAGGACATATAAGGAGATCGAATGGTGATAGTACCTTTATAAGAGGCTGAGTTCATTTTCGCAAGGCGAGCTTGAGCTTTGTCCTCCATTGATGACAGCTTGAAACCTTTGAGCTCAAACGGAGAAGACGACCGGAGAAGGAGGTCGGAGTAAGCCGAGAAACTTCAAACGGAGTTTGGAGAGAAAAAACTTAGAAAGTAAGATGTGAGAAAATGAGATGTGTGAAATGAACTCACAACCTCACTCTTATATAGCAAATATTAGCTGGTTGAAAACCTGGAGAAACCGGTCAGAATTCTATTTTTGACTGAAAAAAATCCCACGAAGGAAGCCCAAGTGGCACAAGCCCAATTCTGGAACGTTCCGTAGGTAGATATTTTCAAGAAATATATGTATATCAAAGATATTTCTGGAGTTTCCAGAATTTCTAAAACCCTAGCGAAGGATCTAGAACCTGGGCCAAGAATAGCCTGAACAGGCCCAATACAGCCAGGTGGCAAAGCCGATTAAAAAGGAAAGATAATATTAGGCCTGGAAGGCCCAAAAACAATAAAGGCTCGATAGAAACCAGCCCAAAGCCAAAGTGGTCTAATTTCAAATAAAATTCTGGTCGAAAATTCATTTGACCAAGCCACGAAAAAGGCCCTTATTTCGACAAAGATTCTGGTCGAAACGACCAAGAATCCTGGTCAAAAAGTTGTTCGACTAAAATGTTAGAAAGGCCCTTATTTCGACAAAGATTCTGATCGAAACGACCAAGAATCCTAGTCAAAAAGTTGTTCGACTAAAATGTTAGAAAGGCCTTTATTTCGATAAAGATTCTGGTCGAAACGATCAAGAATCCTAGTCGAAAAGTTGTTCGACTAAAATGTTAGAAATGCCCTTATTTCGACCAAGATCCTGGTCGAAACGACTAGCAATCCTAGTCGAAAATCTCTTCGATCAGGAAAATTTGGGACGATTATTTCGACCAAGATCCTGGTCGAAACGACCAGGAATCCTGGTCGAAAAACCTTTCGAGCATGAAATTACGAGGCCCTTATTTCGACCAGAATTCTGATCAAATTCCTGGTCGAAGTTCTGGTCGAAATGGCCAAGTTCTGGTCGAAAAATTACTTTAAAAAGTTGATTTTTTGATAGGTAAATCCTCGTGGATATGAAAATAAAGTAAATATTTGTGGGTACTGTAAAAATCCTAAGAAATTAGGATAAGTATGGAAAAATACAAGGAATTTTATGAATAATTCCTTGAAATATATGAGCAAAAATTCAGTAACAAAGTTATTGAAAAATGATTGCTTAGCCTCGAATAAGACACATCGTCGTAAACGTGTAGGTCGCTCCACACTTTACATCTAGACGATACTCGTGAAACACTAGTGTACAACGATAAACCCTGACCCGAGTCTCAAAAAAGGCCGTTAAAACTTCAAGGAAAACCTGATCAGTTTTCCTAGAAGTTGGGGGGTAAATGATATGGGCTAAAATTAAGCCCTAAAGACACATTTAATGTGGCATTAATTAAACCTAGAATGGTCTAAATACGAAGCCCATTAATGGGGCCCAGAACCCTAATTAAATATTAATTTCGTAATTAATATTAGGGGTGGTAAAACAACTCAGCAATAAGAGTTAGATAAGGATATTACTCCTACCAGGAGTAGCCTCCAAGGCACCCAATTCAACATGGAAACTGATTCTTTCAAGGAATGAGTCTTGAACCTTCCTCAAGGAGGTGGCTTGCCCACCAAGTCTCCGAATACTACCATAATTCTAAGGCTCCCGCAGCCTATATAAGGGTCTGAACCCTCATTCTCAGAACAACGTTTTTGGGCACAGCTCAATACGTTCCTCCACGTTTTAGGCTTAATGCTCGAATAAGGACATACAAGTCACTACGTCACTACGCCGCGAGGGCGCATCAAGCCACGTAGGCAACTCTAGAACTACGTTTTTAGCTTGATTCTTGATATTCATCTAGGTACATAGGCATCTTGTGAAGGCAGATTCAGCCACGAACACGAGAGCCGCCATTAAAGCACGAAGCTCACGAACCCTAGTATTAATTACATACAAACCCTAGCCGCAATTTAACAACTTAGTTTTTATTCCATAATAGGTATGTTTGTAATATTAAATTAAAAAAAATTAAAAATAACTCGTACTTTGCACGGTCTATAAGCTAGTATATATAATCTTCGAAATACTGACGTGATTAGAGTATATCTATTTGTTCAATAAGCATTGATTATCGTTTCAAAATGGTAAAATAGAAAAAAAAAAAAAAAAAAAAAAACCTCATCGAATAGCACTACTGGAAATATGTCAATATACATCGGTTTTTAGCCGTTTTGAAAGGTCCAAACTTTAGACATCGGTTTTTAGCCGATGTCTATTATCGGTTTAGACATCGAGTTCAATAACAAAACCGATGTTATATGTCCTGACAGACATCGTTTTTACTAATAACAAGTGATGTGAATTATTGTTAAAGACATCAGTTTTATATAATAACACCGATGTATGTTTTAACAGTAGACATCGGTTCTTTTAAAAAATTTGATGCAATAGACCTTTTTGTACATCGATTATTTTAGAAAAATTGATGTGAATTATAGTTAAACACATCAGTTTTGTTTTAATAACTAATGTATCTTGTTGAGGTTTTAGCAACAATACCAGGTAACCTTGATAACTTTTATAAGAAGATAGCAACAAGAATTCCATGTAAAACATGACATATTACATAAAACAAAATCTAACAAATTAACTCACAACTACAGTTAAGCAGGCCAGAACTGTGTAGTATACACTTTCGATTCCGTGGATTTTTTCATACACACTACTAAAGAAGACTGATAATGTGCTAGCTTCAATAGCCATAGTTCCTATAGACAGAGCCATAGTCTCCGGCAGGTGCATGACCAGCACCGTCTTGTTGATGGGGTAGATACGCAGCTCCGTGATTAGGATAAGGATTATATCTTTGACCAGGGGCAGCTGGAACGTTTTGTGCAGCATTTGCTGCATCAGCAATGGTCTGCATCATGCAAACATTGACAAGAGCATTACATGAGGTGATGTTACTATTACCCTTACTAGCATAGTGTACAAAATTTATAGTAATTAATATGGCCTACTAACAGTAATACCAACATTTAAAATTTATAAGTAATACCATACTTGTCAAATGTGGTTCCACCAACCTTCGTTCCATACACATGATCATAGGTGAATCTATTGTCAGGTGAAATCCCAACTTCAAGCAGACCATACCTCATTGCCCGCTGCCAATACGCCAATTTAGGCATGTGAACAATCTGATTCTCGATCCACATGTATGACTCATTTAGCAAGTTAGCATCCAATCCTAGTCTTTCGATATCACTGCAAAATTGTACTGACATATTAAAGCATGAAGAAACGAGAATGCTTAGCCTCTATCACGTCAATGGATTAGCAGTTAAATTTGTTCTGCATTACATAATTGTAATATTACAACAAACTACTCGATTTCCATGCTTAATGTCTCAATTAGTGATAGGCCAATTTATGGCCTTATGCACCGAAATTTACAGAAGAAAATGGTGAATCAGTCTTGGGACCTGAATGTCCATGATTATATTTAATATAATAATGGATACTCAAAACAATAATGAGATACCAAATCGGTCTAGTATGTGAATTCCACCTAAATTTTACAATTCACTTGTGCTAATTCCTCATAATTTAATGACACGAGAATTTGCTGCTAAGTAAAGTATTTTGTAAGGAGATGTAAGCATTTCAAATTCTGGGACATCACACAGTAATATTGTTAAACAGTACATTGACGTTAATCTAAAATATAGTGATGCAATGCATTTTTTCAGAAATTGTAACAAGTATGACAATGCCGATATTTTTGAATAGCTATAGCAAAATGTAGCACCAATTATGTATTTAATCTATTCATTCGACAATAAATTTTACAAACAGCTCCTGCAGAAGCTGTCATCCAATTACATATGTGGTGACTGAATGATGCATACGGAAAAAAGGAAAGTAAGATTTAGCACGAACAGGTTGGGAATAAATTTATCATAGCAAGGATTTATGGATGAACTACCTCAGAGAACAAACTGTATATTATTTTCTTGCAATCCCTTAGCTCACGCAGAGATCCTTGCATCTTAACAATATGAATGACTGATGCCTTAAAATTTAACATCTTAAAATCATGATTTTGAAATAGTTTAATATACATACATATAGTAGCATTCCTACCAAGTAAAAATTTAATATCACTTTGAAACCTTCATCTTACCGGTCCAGGTATCAAGAATCCTGAGAACAGGCTAAGAATAGTGTGTGCCCACGGCTAGTATGGAGACAACTTTCATGTCTGGGCTCAGTGACACGATAAGAATTCCCTAGTAACTGAAGTAGAGCAGTGTGAAGAATGTCACGTAAAAGTACCAGACTACCTTGCTGATGGACCAATAGAACCCCATTGGACCAACAAATATGGTATTTCAATAGTCACCTATAAGAACAAAGAAACTTGTTACATGACATGAAGGGGATATTAATATTTGTACTAGCATCTATTTATTTGCCTAAGAAATGTATGTTACTTGTGCAAATGAGTATGCAAAGGAAGAGTACATTCTAGAAAACATCTCCCTGTACAAGACAGAACGTTCGCTCGCCACAACTGCTATGACCGACGAGCAGTTATTCGTACAAGACAAACAATGCATGTACAATGATTGTTATTGACAAGTTTTAATGAAATATTAGAATAATAATAAAAAACTGGAAACAAGTTAAAAACCAATTGGCTTCCTCTTCCATCATGAAACCAATTACATATTAAATTAAGCAAGCAAAAGTAATACCTGCTGTAGGGACATACTTAAGAATTATTATCATTTCATAAATGCGCACAATGGGCATTAATTATTTACTACATAATTATATATGGCAATGAGCTAAATTCACCTGCAACCATAGCAACAGTCAGTGGTTGATTCTGGCTAAAAACTACTAGCTAGAAAAACACCCCTAACAACAAATCCAAATGTGTTATATTCTGCACATTGTACATATATATATACGTAAAGATTCATATATCAATTGTTCATATATATAGCAAATGTGTTTTCTATCAATTGTTCCCTGCACAAAATATTGTACAAGCTAGTTAATAGACACATACATCAACCTAAATTAATAGACAATAGCACTAAGGATAGCATTAAGGATGAAATTCATATCTAAATGATAAAATATGAAGAGACGATTAAATAAAACCTTGTGTACAGCCTTTTTCTTGGATATGGGCATGGTGGTGTTCGTCACTTTCTTGGCCTCTTGTACAGAGACTTGAACAATAACATTCTTAGCAACTTACTAATACAAACAAGAAAAATACAAGCAAAAATCTACAGGAAAAACAAGAAATTAACAAGAAACAAAAATACAAACAAGAAACACACAAGTAATACAAACAAAAACACGAAAACTGAAAAATACAAACAAAAATCTACAAGAAAAACAAGAAATTAACATAAAAACTTACTAATTGCAGATTTAGAGATGACGATTTGAGTTTCCTCTTCTCTATTTCGATTTAGAGATTAATTAGGGTTTAATTAGAGAAAAGTGATGGTTTAATTTAGAGAGAGATACGGGTGAGAGAGTTCCTCTTCTCTATTTCGATTTAGAGATTAATTAGAAAAAAGTGATGGTTTAATTTAGAGAGAGATACGGGTGAGAGAGAGGGTCGAGTGAGAGGGAAAGGGTTGAGAGATGAGCGAGAGTGAGAGAGAGAGAGAGATGAACGAGAGGGAGAGAGAGATAAAAGAGAGAGATGAGTGAGTGTGTGTGTGAGAGAGAGAGAGAGAGAGAAAGAGAGATGAGGGTCGAGTGAGAGATTGAGATGAGAGTTTTGGGGAAAAGTTCAGAGCGGGCAAAACAATTAGGGGAAATGTTACTAAGGCGGGGGAATGAAATTTTTAAGGGGGAAATGTTTTACTAGAAATAGGGGGAAAATGTATGAGCCGCGTGTTTTTTATTTTTTAAAAAATCATAAAAGACATCGGTTATTTTACCTACCGATGTTTGAAAAATAGCTTAACATCGCTTTTGAAAAAACCGATGTCAAAAACCTTTTTAACATCGGTGGTTTTTCAAATCGATGTTAAAGGGGCGATGTCTAATCCAGTTTTCTAGTAGTGTAGTATGCTGTGCATGTTTATTCCACGTATATGTTTTGCCGTATCTCTCACACAAATAAAGAATTGATATGACTTATGACGTGTCTCAGTTGATTGGGATCATGAATTTATCAATATAAGGTCATGGGTCTCGTTTGAAAAATCTTATTTATCATAAATAAGTTATTTATTCTAAAAAAAGTATAAAAATATGTATTTTTTTCTGAAATAAGTAACTTATTTTTACAGGATAATGAATATTAAATTATCCATACTTATTTTTCTTTAAAAAAGTATGTAAACACGATTTTTTTTCCAAAATCAATAACTTATAATTTAAAATTAATATTTTCCAAACGGGCCATAGTTTGATCACCAATTTGGCACATGCTTTCCAAGTCTTGAAAGAGATTGTGAAAAAAAAAAACTTATTTTGTGGAAAGGAAAATTTATTTTGACTTGGAACATGTCGAAGACTTGGAAATGATGCGGAAAGAAGACTCGGGAGAATTTCAAAAAAAAATATATTAAAACATTAATAAATATAATATAATTCATCATTTTTCAAACTAAAAATTGAAATTATATAAACTTAATATTATAAGCGGAATGCGATATGTTTGGTTGATCGTTCGATACATTAAATTTGGTACATTGAATAACAATTGTTAGATTTTAAGGTAGATAAAAAAGAACCGTTAGATCTAATGATTAATAAATATTTTTTTTATAATATTTAAACTACTCCGATATGTTCAAGGTTCGAATCTCGTCAACAACATATTATATTATTAAATATTTATAAACAACTACTCCTAGAAGTTCAAGGTTCGATTTTCGTCAACAACATATTTTGGTTAAAATATATATTATCTATTTTCACAAACATTTAAATTATCTTATAAATCACTCCAAGAAATTGAAGGTTCAATTCCCGTCAACAACATATTAAATTTAAAATGTTATATCATCTATTTTCAATATAGAAGAAAAACAATATCGTTTAGAATACAATCAAATATGTATTATTACATTTTAGTATCTTCTATAATTTATTTTCTACTAATTGAAAAACATATATTAAAATTATGAATAATAATATAAAAATATTAAAAAAAAATTAAGCGGAATAGGTTATATTTGGTTGGTCGTTTGGTATAGTAACTTTGGTACACTGAATAACAAACGTTAGATTTTAACATAAATAGAAAAGAACCGTTAGATGAAATTCTAAACTAATATTCTTTTTAAAATATTTAAAATACTCTCTTAGGTTCAAGGTTCGAATTCCATCAACAATATATTATTATTAAACATTATATTATCTTATAAAAAATTACTCCTAGAAGTTCAAGTTTCGATTCCCATCAATAACATATTTTAGTTAAAATTTTATATTATCTATTTTCACAAACATTTATATTATCTTATAAACCACTCCAAGAAATTCAAGGTTCAATTACCATTAACAACATATTAAATTTAAAAAGTTATATTATCTATTCTTAATATAGAAGAAAAACACTATCGTTTAAAATACTATCAAATATGTATTATTATATTTTAGTATCTTCAATAATTTATTTTCCGACTAATTGAAAAACATATATTAAAATTATGATTAATAAGATAAAAATATTAAAAAATAATTATAAGCGGAATATGTTATATTTGGTTGGTCGTTTGGTATACTAAATTTGGTATACTGAATAACAACCGTTAGATTTAAGATAAATAAAAAAGAACTGTTGAATTTAATGCTAAACGTATATTCTTTTTATAATATTTAAAATACTCCCATTGGTTCAAGATTCGAATCCCGTCAACAACATATTATTATTAAACATTTTTATTATCTTGTAAACAACTACTACGAGAAGTTCAAGGTTCGATACCTGTCAACAACATATTTTAAATAAAAATTTATATTATCTATTTTCATAAAGATTTATAATATCTTATAAACCACTCCAAAAAATTCAAAATTCTATTCCCGTCAACAGGCGCGTCTTAAACTTTACAGGGGCTCTATGCTAATTATAAAATTGGGTCCTTAATTTACTTAAAATTTTAAACAAGTTATATAAAATAATTATATTTGAAGAGTCATTAAGGGAGAGTAAGTCAAATTTTAGTGTAATTTTGCTTAGAATTATATGGATATATGTAACATATATAAATGAGTTTTTCTGTTTGGGAGCCCTAATAAAATTGAGGCAATGTTGGGCTCCTTGCACACACTGCCCATTAACAACATATTAAATTTAAAAAATTATATTATCTATTTGTAGTATAGAAGAAAACTCGATCGTTTAGAACACTGTCAAATATGTATTATTATATTTTTAATATCTTCTATATTTTATTTCCAACTAATTGAAAAATATTTATTAAAATTAGGAATAATAAAGTAATTTTTTTAAAAAATAAAATAAAAATATTAGAAACTATCCATGCATTCCACGAATTATAGGCTAATATATTTAATTCTCGAAATATTGGCGTGAATAGTGGATATCTATTTGTTCAATATGCCTTGATTATCGTTTCAAAAGGGTAAAATAGAAAGAAAAAAAAAATCCTGATCGAATAATATGAAAAAAAAATCCTGATCGAATAATATGCGGTGCATGCATGTTTATTCCACGTATATGTTTTGCCGTATCTCTCACACTAATAAAAATTGATATGACCTATCACGTGTCCCAATTGATTGAGGTCATGAATTTATCATTCTAAGGTCATAGTTTGATCAGTGGAAGAGTTTGGAACATGCTGTCCACGTCTTGAAAGAGATTGTGGAAAAAAAAACTTCTTTTGTGGAAAGAAAATTTATGTTGACTCGGTATGTGTTGGAAGACTTGGAAATGATGCTAGGGAGAATCTCCAAAAAATTGAAAATTGAAATTATGTAAACATAAATATAATAACACATAAAATTAGATGTCAATAGACATAATAAGGTACAATAATATTTTTTTTTAACTAAAACTAGTGAATATGTGTCTGAAAAACTAAAATAAGTAAATATAACAATTTTGAATATGTCTGCAATTTTAATAATTAGAATTCACATTTCCTAAATGATATATTGATTTTTAAATGAAATATACCATTTCAAGGGTTCATTTCAAGGAAACAAATTAAAAAATAAAATTCTAAAATGCATATTTCTCAAATATCATATAAAGGTCTATTAATACGATTCTTAAAGAAATGAGTAAGATAATTAAGCCAAAAATATACTCCCTCCGTCGCTAATTAATGTCTTATTTTTTCTTTCAGTAAGTAAATTGATCAATTTTTTATCAAAAATGAAAAATTATAATTTAAAATAAATAAAATATATTTTTAAATAATATATTTATTAAATCTATTATATATTATTATATATAATACATCAACAAGTGTTGTGGAATAAAAAGTAGGGTATATTTATTGCGTATTAACTACTAGGGTTTGTGGGAGCTTCGAGCTTTAATAGCTGTTCTTGTGTGTTCGTGGCTGAATGTGCCTTCACAAGATGCCTACGTACTTCGATGAATATCAAAGATCAAGCAAAAAACGTAGTTCTGAGGTGAGGGGTCAGGCCCTTTATATAGGCTGCTGGAGCCTTAGAATTATGGTTGGAGTCATAGACTTGGTGGGCAAGCCACCGCCTTGAGGATGGTTCTAGGCTCCTTCCTTGTAGGAGTCAGTTTCCATGTAGAATTAGGTGCCTTGGAGGCTAAGTCAGGCAGGAGTTATATCCTTATTTGACTCTTATTGCTGAGCTGTTTACTACCCCTAATATTAATTACGAAATTAATATTTAAAATAGGGTTTTTGGGCCACCTGGTGGGCCCCACGTTTGGACCATACTAGGTCTAATTAATGCAACATTAAATGTGTTTTTAGGGCTTACTTTTAACCCATATCATTTGCCCCCCCAACTTCTAGGAAAACTGATCAGGTTTTCGTAGAAGTTATATTTGCCTTAATCGAGACTCGGGATCGTTTTTATCCCTTACCTGGGACTTCTAAACTTTCCTACCCTTATATGAGGATTTTGTTTTACACTAGTGTTTCACATATATCGCCTTATTGTAAAGTGTGGAGCGACCGACACATTTACGACGATGTTTGAACGATGCTAAACGGCACTAACAAGCCTTGAACGACACTTAAACAATGTTAAGCGATTCTAAACGGCGCTAAACGGTGCTAAACGGGGTCCAAGGGGCAGAGCCCCTGGCTGGAAGGTCTGATTTTTCTCCTGGTCGAACGGATTTTCGACCAGGATTCCTGGTCATTTCGACCAGGATTCTAGTCGAAATAAGGTCTGATTATTCTCGTGGTCGAACGGATTTTCGATCAGAATTCCTAGTCATTTCGACCAGGATTCTGGTCGAATTAAGGGCCAAATTCGTGGCCTCGTCGAAGAGTTTTTCGACCAGGATTCTTGGTCATTTCGACCAGGATTCTGGTCGAATTAATGGCCTTTTTCGTGGCTCAGTCGAACAATTTTTCGACCAGGATTCTGTTCTTGTCGAATTAATGGCCTCTTAATGGCTTGGTCTGTCAAGACCTCGATTTTACGTGACTAAAAAGTAAGGTCTTAATTTTCTTGAGGCCATGACCGTGCCTAAAGCAAACTTCTCTATAGCGGAGTGATTCAGGTCAGCTTCATGAAGCACCTTGGTGACATAGTAAATGGGTTTCCAAACCTTCCACGAGAAAGCTTCAAACTCCTTTCAAAGGTTTCATGCTTGCCTAATCTTACATAGAATTACTTTGAACCTTTCAACCACCTTGTTGGAATGTTGATTCAGTTACTCATTCTTGAGTTGTTCACGAATCTCTTGATCCAAGGATGGATCTGATAGCTTTGTTGGCCTTCTAAGGCTTCAACTTAGTTCCTTAGCCCTTGATTTATAACACAAGGCCTGGATTCTAAGGTTGATGTTGGTGTTCTGGATCACCAACACGAGGTTTCAGGTCAATAGGAGGTGTTTGTTATGCCTTGAATGGTTTCGTGAACCTTGACTTGTGACCTTCCGGGCCTTAACTTATTTGCTGAGACCTTGGTTTTAAGGTTATTATCAACCCTTGATTCCCTTGATTCTCATTCTAAGATGTAGGAATGATGAAGTCCCTTAGTTCTTGCCCCCCTTGCTTCATACGGAGGAGGCCTTACTTTTCAGTTGATCGTTCAGGGAGTTCACTTGCTCCTCAGCGTTTGACTTCAAGTCCGGTGTGTCTTGGCTGGTTGTTAACCTTCTTTTCTTGATTCTAGGTTTCCAACCTTCTTCTTATGCTCACAGGACCTTGCTTTGGTTTATATTCGATTGAAGACTCTTCATTTAAGTCCTTAAACTTCAAATGACAAATTCGATTGGAGGCAGACAGCCTTTTTGGCCATTAAGGCTAAAATTTTGTGTCGGGATTTGAGATTCAAGATTTTAAGTAAGGAATGACAAAGGACCTCTCATCTCAACACTCTCACTAACTATTTCTATGCCTTCAAGGCATTATCAGGGAGCCAACTAGTCTCAAGATGAGCTCGAAGAGGGTCTATCCTTCAGCTTACATCAACTGGTGCTACCAATTTTGATTCGATGGTGGGGTTTTCAGGACCTGGAAGCAAAAGCTCTCTGCATAATTCTTTATCTCAGAAGAGCCATACTTAGACTGGGCTTCGGCCTTAATGTTCTTTTCTCTCTTGGGATATACTTAACATGGCATTTATCGAGCGGGGCTATCACGACTTTCACAATCCTCAAGTATTTGGCCATACTCTTTTCTCTAGCCTCAAACTCTCCATTGACTTATGAGACTAGCAGATTTGAGTCTCCACAAACTTTCAGGTTCTTCACCCTCAGGGCTCTCGTCAATCCAAGACTGGCCATCAGAGCTTCATACTCCGCCTTATTGTAGGTTGTTTGGAAGTCCAACTTTAAGGCATACTCAATTGTAAACCCATCGGGGCTTTGCAAGACTAAACCTGCATCACTAGATTTTGTTTTTAATGTTCCATCAAAATAGAGCACCCAATATTCCTTCTGATCAGGTACAAGCTCTTCATCTTTTTCTTCACTTCCAGGGGTGGTTACTATATCTTGCCCCCCGACTTCTTGGTTGTCAATGGTACATTCATGAAGTTAGCCAATGCCTGAGCCTTAATGGCTGTTCGAGGCTTATACGTGATGTCAAATTCTCCAAGTTCAATCGCCCACTTAATCAACCTTCCACCGGCTTTCGGGCTATGCAATATGTTTCTCAACTGCTGGTCCGTCAGGACTTCAATCTTGTGTGCCTGGAAGTACGGTCGCAGCTTCCTGGAAGCTGTTACCAATGCCAAAGCAAATTTCTCGATGGGAGAGTAATTCAACTCAGCTCCATGCAACACCTTGCTCACGTAGTAAATAGGTTTTATCGAACCTTATTCTCTTCTCGAATGAGGACAACACTCAATGCTTGTTCAGATACCGCCAGGTATAGATAAAGAGTCTCCCCAAGACTAGGTCTGGCCAACAACAGGGCTTTAGTCATGTATTTCTGTTGGGACAATCAGATCTTGGCACTGCGATTTTTGATACAATAAATTAACAAGTACGAATAGAAAAATCACCTTGTTAACGGTTGATTCCACGCTCTTCTATTGTATTCCCAAATTCCCTTGAGCGAAGTGTGGCCTTCGTCTTCTTAAGTTAACCTCTCTTCTTGCTCCTGGGTGGCTACAATATTTTTTCGACCAGCCCCCAGCAAGAAGAGAATAGGAATATATATAGGCTACAATAGGGATCATGGACAATTAGGTTGGGCCTTCTAATTACATCTTGAGCCTAGCCCAATGTAATTAAATATTAATTCAATCCACTAAAGAATTAATATTTGCACTACTACCTTTCCTAATACCGTAATTTAATTAATTAATTCGGTTCCAATATTATTTGCTTATTAAATTCCCCATGTTTAAAATATCGCATGTCCATTAATTAAATAAATTACTGATAATTCATTTAATTAATATCTTTTATCCTTGATCATCCACTCGACCTTTATTTAATTATGCCGGAATAAATCCACCTGCAGGGTTTCACATAATTAAATCTTTTTGAGCTTTCAAGGGGACATCATTAACCCGAATATTATCAGGACATGGATTCCTTCAATAAATAATATCCCACCATATATATTATTTCATCACCCAAAATATAATGAAATAAATCAAAAGAATTATTTCATATATAAATCAAAGCATGTAAATAATATACAGGTGTCAATTACTATATCTGGATTAAGAACCTAAGCATTAATAATAACATAGAATCTTAGTTCACCTTCTTAATCAGTATAAGGGAACAATTCTAAATTTGATCCTGTTTAATATACACAAAGTATACTAGTATTATTTATTAGTCAATATAAACTAATCTAAATAATACTACAGCCATTCCAGTGGATTGTCTAACTCCACTTGTGCTGTGAACCTTATTATATTATATAAATCGTATTTAATAATCTAATATTCTGTATCCCATTTGATACTAGATTATTCACAATATATAATATTTAGACAACATGTAAACATTTAAATGATTCTCAATAAAATAGGCTAGAAATAAATATATATACTTCAAATAAATATTTTCAGTATACACCAAAAATTTCTTCAGCTGTTCAAAGGCCTCTTGGCTTTCAGGTGTCCACTCAAAATTCTTCACCTTCTTCAATGATTGAAAGAAAGGCAACCATTTGTCACCAGATTTGCAGATGAATCTCCCTAGGGTTGTAACTCGGCCCGTCAACTTCTGTACTTTTTGTATAGAGTGGGGTGGTTCCATGTCCAAGATCGTTTTGATCTTATCAGGGATTGGCCTCAATGCCTCTTTTTGAAACCATCAGACCCAGAAACTTTTCCTGATCCAACGCCAAAAGCACACTTGGCCGGATTTAACATCATCTTGTGGTTCCTCAGCACTGCAAATGCCTCTCTGAGGTGCTCAATGTGGTCAGCCGTGAATAGGCTCTTGACTAACATGTCATCAACATAGACCTCCATGGTTTTTCCAATTAGATGGGCAAATATCTTATTCACCAGTCGTTGGTATGTAGCTCCCGCATTCTTTAGACCAAAAGCCATAACAAGATAACAGAAAACACCAAAGTCAATTATGAAAGATACCTTTGGGATGTCATCCTTGTGCATCTAAATCTGATTATAACCACTGAATCCATCCATGAAGCTCAGCATCTCATGTCCAGCTGTGGCATCTATCAACGTATCAATCCTTGGTAGAGGAAAACAATCCTTTGGGCATGCATCATTTAAATCAGTGAAGTCTATACACATCCTCCACTTTCCATTTGCTTTCTTGACCATCACAGGGTTAGCCAACCATTCGGGGAACTGAATCTCCTCAATAAAACCAGCTTCCAAGAGCTTGTCAACCTCTAGCTTGATGGCATCTTGCCTTTTCAGGAGCAAAATTTCTCTTCTTCTGCTTTATTGTCTTTCGTTCAGGATCGACATTCAACCTGTGAGTTATAAGTTGGGGATCAATCCCTGGCATATCGGCTGCTGTTCAAGCAAACACATCACTATTCTCTTGCATAAATGCTATCAACTTGCCCTTCAAGGGTTCCTTCAGAGAAGCTCTTATGTAAGTAACTTTCTCAGGATCATTTGGCCGTCATGACTCCAATGTTTGTCTTTTATCCCAGGTCCTTCAAGGACTTAAACTCTTATTTGGTTGTGTTGTAACTTAACTCTCGATCCTTCAGGGTTTTACTCATGCGTTTGTTTGTTTCCATTCGTGTATTCTTTTATTTTCGGTACTTGGTCATCTTTGACTTACACACATCAGGTGCTTGGCACATAAATAGAATCACACAATCAATGAATGGAAATCAAACTTGCATTAATAACTTGAAATGGGTTCAATCCTTACATAGAGTGCTACTGTCCTACTCGGAGCAACATGCTCTGCAATGGTTTCAATGAACCTTTATTTCTACTACTATTAGATAAATATGAAGCTAAGTCCTACTAGGATAACTTGAGCCCATCGGGGCTTTGCAAGACTAGGCCTGCACCACTTGATTTTGTTTTTGATGCTCCACCAAAATAGAGCGCCCACCATTCCTTCTGGTCTCCTCATTCTTATTCCGAAGTTCACTTCCGGCTTGGGGTACTACCTCCTGCCCCCCGACTTCTTGGTTGCCAATGGTACATTCAACCATGAAGTCAGTTAATGCCTTAGCCTCAATGGTTGTCCGAGGCTTCTGTGTGATGTCCTTTACTGGCCTTTCTTGGTGTTCCTTACTACTGCGGGCATCCATGTCTTCAATCGGAAGGACCTGCCCCTCAACTCCATCAGGCCTTAACGAGGCTACATAACAGCTTCGTGCCATCTTTTGATCACCTTTATGTTCTTCAACACCATTCCTGGTTGGGAACTTGATCTTCATGTGATAGGTAGAGGCTACAGCCTTAAAAGCGTGGAGTCCAGTCCTTCCGAGGATGGCATTGTAAGTCGAAGATGCTTTGATAACCAAAACGTTCAGCATCTCAGTGGCCTCTATCGGCTTCTGTCCGATGGTGGTGGGCAACTGAATAGTTCCCTCAACTTTAGATTCTACTCCATTAAACCCATATATAGGAGTGTTGGAGGGGGTCAGTTGAGAGTCGTTATACCCCATCTTCAAAAATGCATCATGAAACAAGATATCCACGGAAGCGCCATTATCTATCAAGACTCGCTTCACCTCTGAGTTTCCAATCACAAGAGTTATGACCAGCGGGTCATCGTGGGGGAACTTCACCCCTTCAAGGTCTGAATCATCAAATCCGATTATTAATTCGGTTCTTGCATTCTTTGGTGCCTCTCCAACAATATGCATCACCTCTCGGGCATAAGCCTTCCGAGATTTCCTAGTTGTCCCGGCCGTAGTCGGGCCTCCTGAGATCATGTTGATTACTGGCCCTCGGGGCTGCGGGTTGCGATCTTGATCGTCATCCCTTCTATTATAGTCTCTTCTTTGATCACCACGATCTTCACCCTTAGTGAAGTGGCTTAGTTTTCCTCTACGGATCAAAAACTCGATCTCATCTTTGAGTTGCTTGCAGTCATCAGTGTCATGCCCTACATCCTTGTGGAATCTGCAATACTGATTCTTGTTTCTCTTTGCGGGATCACCCCTAAGTGGCTTCGGCCATCGGAAATCCTTATCCTTCTCAATGTCCAACAAGATTCGACTCCTAGGAGTATTCAACCTTGCATACTCAGTGAACCTTGATCCTTAGCTCTTCTTAGGGGCAGAGTCAGAGTCCTCGCTAGTTCGGGGATACTTGTCCCTAGCATCATACTCCTGGTCATCATACTCCTGCTCTCGCTTTCGTTTCTTAGAGTTACCGTTGCCTCCACCTACGGTGGCCTCTTTCTTTATGCTATCCTCAGCCTTGATATACTTGTCAGCCCTTCGTTGGAGCTCGGCCATGTTTTTAGGAGGATGCTTCGCCAACGACCTTTTGAAGAATAGATCAGTAGTTCCGTGTTCCAGGGCTACCATGGCCACCTTATTCTCCAAGTCAGTGATGTTCAACGTCTCCTTAGTGAACCTTTTGAGGTAATCTCTCATATTTTCGTTCTTCCCTTGTACCACATACATAAGAGATGCGGAGCTTTTCTCATGAACTTTTCCGCTAATGAATTGGCTGACAAAAGCGGCACTTAACTCCTTAAAAGAGCCAATCGAATTTGTAGGCAACCGTCTATACCATCTTTGAGCCATGCCCGCCAGGGTTTGAGGGAATGCCCTACACTTGATAGCGTCACTAGCAGGCTGCAACAGCAGTGCGTTCGAGAATGTTTTCACATGGTTTGCGGGATCACCCGTTCCATCATAAGCCTTTATAGTAGGCATCTTAAACTTCTTAGAGATGTGAGCATTTATCACCTCCTCGGTGAATGGTGGTGTAGGATCATCAGGATCTCCTAGCTGCATCAACTCTTTGGGGTCACCCTTGGGGGCCTCTGCCCTTGTAGTTCCACCTCTTGGGGCCTCTGCCCTTCTCTGCCTCCTAGAAGGCCTTTCCAAATCAATAAAGGGAATCTCTCCTCCTGACCTCGGAGGGGGTCGATTTTGATTCTGTCTTTGCTGCTCCCTTTCTATATCGTCCTTCAGCTTCTGGATCTCGGCTTCATAAGCCTTGATTCTCTCAGCAGCTGTCATAGGGGTCCATCATGGATTCGTCGAGTATGCCTTATAGGCTTCTTGCTTGGATGTCGCCTCATCGGGGCTTGATCACGATCGTCATCCTCAGATGAAGAATCATCAGTATAAGGACCAGAGTATTCATAATATCCTTGATCAGGGCCCAAGCCTCTAATGTAAGGAGGGTGATACGGCTCATGTATCTGCAGGGCATGGCCGCTTGACCCAATACCTCGAGTATTCGGGGGGTAGTTCGGCAAGCCATATGTCGGATTCGTACTTCTAAGGAGATCCGTAGTAGAGATCCGCACCCCCGGAGGTAGTGGATGATTGATAAGGGGAGAGACCACCAACTGAAGAGGGTTGGTCTGCTGGCTTGGATGGACAACCATGGGTAAAGTTCTTTCAACATGGGGAATCGTCCCTGGAGGTTAAGAAACTTGAGGTTGGGTGATCGCCCCTGTTGATGGGGGTACATAACCTTGTTCAGGCGGAGCAGAGGTGACGGTGGTCGCCTCGGTTGTGACTGATGTCCTTCGTGTTTGCACTATGGTTGATGTTGTCTTCCCACAGACGGCGCCAAATGTTGTGGAATAAAAAGTAGGGTATATTTATTGCGTATTAACTACTAGGGTTTGTGGGAGCTTCGAGCTTTAATGGCTGTTCTTGTGTGTTCGTGGCTGAATCTGCCTTCACAAGATGCCTACGTACTTCGATGAATATCAAAGATCAAGCCAAAAACGTAGTTCTGAGGTGAGGGGTCAGGCCCTTTATATAGGCTGCTGGAGCCTTAGAATTATGGTTGGAGTCATAGACTTGGTGGGCAAGCCACCGCCTTGAGGAAGGTTCTAGGCTCCTTCCTTGTAGGAGTCAGTTTCCATGTAGAATTAGGTGCCTTGGAGGCTAAGCCAGGCAGGAGTTATATCCTTATTTGACTCTTATTGCTGAGCTGTTTACCACCCCTAATATTAATTACGAAATTAATATTTAAATAGGGTTTTTGGGCCGCCTGGTGGGCCCCACGTTTGGACCATACTAGGTCTAATTAATGCAACATTAAATGTGTTTTTAGGGCTTACTTTTAGCCCATATCAACAAGGGATTTAATGATCAAATTTAATCATAAATATTCTCATTAATATCTTTATAATATATTTATTTTACCTAATTAATAATCTAATTATTATAAATAAAATATTTATTCAATCTAATTAATACTCTCATTAATATCTATAAATATTTATTTATCTATCTCTCACATTAATATCTATTAATAGTTACATTAATACTAACTCAAATTAGTATTATCTAACTTATTATTTTAGGGAAAATAAAAAATACTTGCTCGCTAACATGAATTTAAAATTGCAATACACGTAGTTGACGTTAGTGCTATGAGAGCTTTTTTTTTTTTTAAAATGAGGTTTATAGTTAAAATGGAATACTTAATACTTAAATATCGAATCAAAATTTTCAAATATCTATAATAAAATTTTAATTTTTTCAAATTAATAGCATGTAATAGTATTGTTGAAATTATAATATGAACAGTGATATTAAATGATACGTTTATGAGAAAGTTTTTAGTGTATAGAGACCAAAATCATATTATGTCATATTTTATAAAACAGTAACTTATGTTGTAACTATTCATGTATTTAGTTAATAAACAATTTCTTCTATCATATTTTAAATATTAAATTTATAGTACTAATAAGTTTAAATTCATATGAAAATAACTAAACATAAAGCTCAATAAACTAAAAGATGATCAATATCTAAATACAAATTTTGACTAACGCATACTAACGTATAACTCAACCTTTCATCATATTTCTAATTAATTCCACAAACATTAACAATTTATTAGCATCTCGAACGTGCCCGTGCATTGCACGGGCTTAAAAGCTAATTTTATATATGCACAAATTTGAGTCTAATCAATTTGACCAATGACTATGGGATAGTTTTATTGTCACACAGCAAAGCTTTGGTAGTCCTATTTTATGGAGTTGATATACTGCTTGATTGTTTTGAGCAAAACATTCTTTAATGCGTGTCCACCAGCCTAGCAACGTAGGCAGGCATGAGGCATGCCACGTAAACTAATAATATTTCGAGGCTTCCGGATTCTCTCTATATTAAAGCTTTTTCTTTGAAGGGAAAATGATTTTAAAAATAACGAGAGTTACAGACAACCGACTCCAAGTGCAATGGGTCGTAGATCTTTCATGTCATCTACTTTGTCTTTTTTCGGGATTAAAATAATGTTAGTACCATTTAAATCTGCTGGAAAGCATTATCAGCCAACCAATTATTACAGCAAACATACATCTCTTGCCTAAAACTTGCCAGAAATTCCGAAAAAAAGCAGGATTTAAACCATCCGGACTAGAAGCTTTGTCCGAATGCATTTGCTTAACAGCCTCAGTAAATTCCACAAAAGTAAAATCAGAGACAAGCTCTTCATTTGGACTGTTAGATATCAGATTTTCCCTCATATTACTCTCATGTATGTTCACCTGATTAGGACAACTGAAGACTTTGTCAAAGTAATTTTTCACCACATGACACATCTCGCCATGCTCACTAACTATGCCACCTTCTTCATTCCTCAACTGAATCACATAATTTATTTTCTTTCGAGCTGTTGCTGTGGCATGAAATACTTTGAATTCGAGTCACCTTCTGTAAGCGAAAAAACTTTTGCACTCTGCTTCTAGTAAATTTCCTCTTGTAATAGAAGCTCTTTCAGCAAAATACTTCCTTACATTATCATCATCAACACAATCCATATACTTATCCTCCTCCTGCTTCTGCCTATCGATTTTATCTTTAACCTTATGGAAGAAGTTATGCCCCCATTTTGCTATATATGACGAAACAACAATTAGTTTAGGCAAGAAATGAGGAGACAGTTTTTTCCAATACTCCATAATTTCTTCGTGAAAACTTGGCTTTTTTTAACCAGGTGTTTTCAAATTTAAACCTGAATTGTTTCTTCGAGTGTGAAGTGCTTAACAATTCTAAATTTATTTAATCATGATCTGAACATGAAGTATGAATAAGAGTAATCTTACACAAAGGAAACAATTGCCACCAACTGTCTATTGCAAAATTACGATCCAGCTTTTCACGAACCCAATCACTGGTCCCCTTACTCTTTTCCTAAGTAAAATTGCCACGTGTAAGCTCCACTTCTACTAACATACTATCCTCCACAACCTTCTTAAAACCATCTAGAAGATACTCCGGTTGTAAATGTTTACCTTTACGTATGAAATAAATAACAAATCATTGAAATCACCCATGATACACCATGGGAGATTAGATTTTGAAGCTAGTAATCTGATGAAGTCCCAAGCATCTCTCCTTCTCTACCGTTCAGGAAAATCGTAGTAACATGTCAACCTCCACCACGGATCATTACCTTTTAAAATATACACATTAATATGATTACTTGATGAGTCAACAACTTTTACAGCAACATTCTTCTTCCACAAAATTGCCAGACAACCACCCTTGCATACTCTATCAACTGAGAATGAATAAGCAAATTTAAACCTAGAACATAACCTTTGAATAACCTCATTATTCACCAAAATTATGAGAATGTACCATCTGATAATGATGTTAGAATTATGTTGTCTGAGTTAGGTTATAGTGGACCTCTTGATAGCATGAGCCAGTTAAGATGGCCCTTTCTCAGAAAGGAATGGTCTTTCTTCTTTGACTAACTTGCTAAATGCTTTACTGGTAAATGTAGCCCATTTGAACAAATTACTGCTGTTACCTCACACATTGGATATAGTTTGCTTTATAACATAGTAATTAACATTGGTCACATCATTTTAAGTCAGATGAGTATCAAACTTGGGTCAAGAGATCAAGGTAGGAATATGGTTTATTATCACAGATTTATGAAATTGTTTATTAACCATTTATTCCTAATATTGAAGCCAGATTTGGTACACAACACTGTGTTCCTTCTTACATACAGCAAAAGAGAATTTTCTCTAACATCACAAATAAGGACAGTGAGAAGAATCTAGATGAGATACCTGCAACTCATCTTCCTACTATCTACAATTTTTCTTCTTTTGGTGGTGAAATAACTCAGGAACCTCAAATGGTAGAGGACCCCCCTGTGTTTACCAAAGTAACCCAATACACTACAATTTCTGAAACAAATCTAGAACTAAATTTTGATCCACAACCTGTTGTTTCAAAGACCTCTGGTGTTTCTCAAAAGGCATCAGTTGTAAAGAAGCGAATATTTGTTATTTCTTCTTGTAGCTCTAGTAGTTCTAGTGAAGATGATGATATATCTCTTGCTGAGAGAGCAGAATTGAAGGCTGCAATTCAACTTTCTAAGCTAGGACAAAGAGATGAAGGACCAAGTCACAGCCAGGCTGCAGTCTCCCAAAAGACTGTAGTTCTTAATAAGGGAAAACAGTTACTAGATATAGTCTCTCAAAAGGCTGTGTCTATTGAAAAATGATCTTCACCCAGGATCACTACTAAGTCTGCACCTCTTGAGTCTTCTTAAGTTAAATCTGTTGCTCACTATAGAAGGAGAACAAGGAGTAAGATTCATTTGTCACCTACACACACAAAAAGTCTAGTCCAACTAACATTTTGTAGGTCTCTAAACATCAAGTTGTATCCCAGTCAGCAAGTGACAAGAGATCTGTATCTAATAAAGGTCTTGATATTGATTCTGCTTGGGAAACCTCATTGTCATACAGATTGGCTATGAAGGTTATTTCTGTCAAAGTTAAGCTTTCCAGGCCTGTTCTAGATTTTCTGGTTGAAAGGGTTCCAAAGCTTTCATTTCCTGAAGAATATGGGCTTTTGTATCAAAGACTTGATCTTATGAAGATGCTCTTTTATGTGTCAATCATAAAGGAGTTACATAAGATATTTAGACTTACTAAGCATGGTGCACTTCAATCACTTCATACATATCTATTTCATAAGGATTATATTTTTGAAGATGCTCCAACACAAGGTGAACAAAAGGAGGTAATAGATAGTGGAATGCAGTCAATAGGAGATACTATTGCACCAGTGGTGAATAGTAGGACAGATCAGGTCACAGTCACTGCAACACAAGAACCATCTAGTCAGAGGTTGGATGACTCAGGAACTGTGATAGCTGATGCTAAAAGGTCTTCTGTGATGACTGAAACTGCAATTGAGATACCATATAATATGGGAGGAATGACTTTGATTGATTTTCCTGAAGAACAAACAAATATTGTTTGGTCAGGGTCTATCCACCTTGATGGTGTGTCTCAGCAAACAACACTTAAAGACGGTGACACATAGGTTCTAGTGCCGAATGAAGTCTTACTGAAGGCATCAGTATCTAGTGTAGATCCTGAAAGTGGTATACTGGAGCCTCTAGTCTATGGAAAGATAGTAGATGTTTGTGAGGGTTCAGAGACTATAGCAGCTCACTCCATAGAGAAAACCTCAAGCCACATGCCATATGAGGAACCCTCTCTCCATGTTAGTTCATGTATAACAACTTCTCCTAACCCCTATTTTTCATGAGAGCACATTTCCAAATTTGAGTGAAACACTTGAAAAGATGGACTTAGATCCATAAACAGAGAGGCTGGCTCCTGACCAGGCAAAAGGAGAGGTAGAATGAGTGATGACTTTAGATATTAAAAGTGAGAATGAGTGTTTGGATGACCAACTCCAGAGTGAGGGAGAGAAAACTAGGATAAAATCTTTTGATTTCTGAGATCAGGATTTTCCTGAATCTTGGTCTAAAAAGCTTGGAATGGATGCTGGTACATATTTTTTTATTTAAATGTATGAGAAACATGACTTAGCCAAGCATAATCCTAAACCTGAAGTTAGAGCTCAGCAATATCAACAGAGGTTTTTGGATGTTACTAATCGAAGAAGTGAAAGGCTAAGGGAGTTACTTTCTCAAGAAGTACTAGGAGATTTACCTAAGGATCCTAGTGTCCCTTTGTATGTGCAATCAATATCATCTAGGATTGAGACATCTACAGGAGCTGATAACTCGATTCAGGAGTTAGAGACTGTGGCTGTTAGCACACATGATACTGGTGAAGATCAGGATATTGGTGAAATTGGACATACAACTATGACATCTTCTACTTCAGTTGCTGATCATCGAGTTGCCATTGTAAGTCATTCTATTAAATTACCTTTACTTGAATATCATTCTACATCTATAGTTCATGATTCACACGCAACATCATCTACAAAGATAACAGAACCTACATTTGGTGATCATGTTTCTGATTCGTCTGATACTGAATCTGAAGAGAAGAAAGTTATCAGTTATTGGGATCAGTATTTTCCTAAGAATGATATTGAGTTTGCTGGTAGTCAATTTACTGATGATCTTGAATTTTTCACTTTTGTTAAGCACATTGGTCAAGTTGAACATTTTAGAGCTAAGAACAAACTGGAATTCTTTAACAAGTATGGTATATATCCGGATGAAGTTTCAGATCCTATAGCTTTAGCTCATGCAAAAGATCTTGCAGAATTTAATTATCAATCTAAGCTTTCTGCTGGTGATCTAATACTTAAGGATGATGATATTTCTTCTGTACACCAGTCTGTTCAGGATCTAGCTACTAAATTCGCAGGACTTGATAATGTTATTCAACTTTCCAACGCTGCTTTACATCTTGTAGCTTCCAACATTGAAGATCAACAATGTTCATAGAAGAGAGCTATTGAGAATATTCAAAGTTCTCAGTCTGATGTTAATCGTCGACTTCAAGTTTTTGAAGACAACCAAGCCACTAACATGGATAATCAGGCGGTTTTGATGAATCTTATTTATTCTCTATCTACAACTCTTGGTGTTTCTGATGTCAAAAAGGGGGAGAAATATGGGGAGATTAAAACAATTAAGAGAAATCAAACTACTGGGATAGTCATCAAAGATTTTTGCAAGGTTGATGCTTCAAAGGATAGTACTGATAAAGGTGATGATGGAGGCAGTGGTGGTTCAGAAGTTGGAGTAGGTGAAAAAGGTACTGACAATGTTACTGGTAGATCTGGTTCTTCTTGATCTAAAGGAAATCAAATATTAAACTAAACCAGTCAGAGTCTGTATATCAAAGTAAGTGCCTTATACTTGATCACATTTCTACAGGAACAAGATTGAGTAATGGAGGTACTTGTTTGACTTTACTTCATGTATGTTTTATTCTAGTTGTTCTGTTAGAGGTTTTGGTATCAACAACTCAGATTTATGCTTCACATTATAAAGCATAAATAGGGGGAGATTGTTAGGAATAATTCATGAGGTGTGATGTTTAGAATAGAATAAATATATACTTCTTGTAATACCCTGATCTTATAAAGGGTTTAGCACTTAGTATAAAATGAACAAGTTATTCAGAAACTGCAGAATAGTGAACAGTGTTCAATCAGGAACTATGGGTCACGGCCTATATTTCAGGAACTATGGACAGATCCTGATACGATAAGTCAAATCCTGATGGTATGATCAAATCTGGATGGAATGATCAGATCCTGATGATGATGTAATCCTGATGTCATTGTGGATGTTGCGGAAACTGGAAAGTGCTATAAAACAGGATCGATTGTTTTGAAAATGGCAAGAAGTGTGCATGAAGAAAAGAATCAAACTATTGGTGGAAACTATCAACTGGAAAGCAAAACATTACCATGTACTAATTATTACTTTCTGTTATTAGTTGATAAGTAGCATTATAAATACTCTATCAACATCATTGTAATTAGGAGTGATTTTGTGAACATCGTGAGTATACGAGTGAACAAACAGAGAGAGATTTGTATTGAGACACGATTACTTATACTTGTATTCAACCCCCCTTTTACAAGTATATTCGGGCTAACACTCTCACTGATTGTTTTCGTGCCTCCAAGGCATTATCAGAGCGCTATCCAGGTTCCAAGTGAGCTTTGATAGGATCTATCCAACAACTCCCCATATCAATCGGTGCCACCAATTTTGAATTGATGGTGGAGGTCTTCAAGACCTGGAAGTAAACACTCCTTGCATGATTTTCTATCTCAGAAGAGGCGAACTTTGATAGGGAATCGGCCTTAACGTTCTCATCCCTTAGAATGTGCTCCACATAGCACTCATCAAATTGAGTCATCACAGCTTTCAAAACCATTAAGTACTTTGTCATTGTTTCCTCCTTGGCTTCAAGTTCACCATTCACTTGCGAGACTACAAGTCTTGAATCTCCACAAACTTTAAGGTTCTTGACCCTCAAAATTCTAGCCAAGCCCAATCAGGCTATCAAGGCCTCATACTCAGCTTCGTTGTTGGTTGTTGGAAAATCTAACTTCAAAGCATACTCAACTGTAAACCTATTGGGGCTTTGTAAGACTAAACCTGCACCACTAGATTTTGTTTTTGACGCTCTGTCAAAATAGAGCACCCAATATTCCTTCAATTAGGAACGTGTTCTTCATCCTTATTATCACTCCATTGATTGGGTACTATCTCCTGCCCACCGACTTCTTGGTTGCCAATGGTACATTCAACCACGAAGTCAGCCAATGCCTGAGCCTTGATGGTTGTTCGAGGCTTGTACTTGATGTCAAATTCTCTGAGCTCAATTGCCCACTTAATCAGCCTTCCACTGGCCTTCGGGCTATGCAATATGTTTCTCAGTGGCTGGTCCGGTAGGACTTTAATCTTATGTGCCTAGAAGTACCGTCGTAACTTCCTTGAGGCTGTTACCAATGCCAAAGCAAACTTTTCACTGGGAGAGTAATTCAACTCAGCTCCATGCAACACCTTACTCACGTAGTAGACAGGTTTCTGAACTTTGCTCTCCTCTCGGATGAGGACTAACCTCAAGGCTTGTTCAGATACCGCCAAATATAGATAAAGGGTCTCTCCGGGACTAGGCTTGGCCAACAATGGGGCTTCAACCATGTATTTCTTCAATTGTTCAAAAGCCTCTTGGCTTTTAGGAGTCCACTCAAAATTCTTCACTTTCTTCAATGTTTGAAATAATGTAAGACACTTGTCCCCAGACTTGGAGATAAATCTTCCCAGTGCTGCAAATCTACCAGCCAACTTCTACACATCTCTTATGGAACGAGGTGATTCCTTAAATTGCCTTGATCTTACTAGGCACACTTTGCTGGATTCAACATCATCTTGTGCTGCCTCAGCACTTCAAATGCCTCTCGAAGGTGCTCAATATGATCTGCCTTATATACGCTCTTGACCAACATGTCATCAAGATAGACCTTTATGGTTTTTCCAATCAGATGGGCAAATATCATATTCACCAATCATTGATAAGTAGCTCCTGCATTCTTTATTCCAAAAGCCATGCATCATTCAAATCATTAAAGTCTATACACATCCTCCACTTTCCATTTACCTTCTTGACAATCACAGGGTTAGCCAGCCATTCGAGGAACTGAATCTCTTCAATAAAACCAGCTTCCAAGAGCTTTTCTAATTATTGCTTAATGGCCTCTTGCCTTTCAGGAACGAAGTTCCTCTTCTTTTGTTTTATTGTCTTCCGCTTAGAATAGACATTCAACTTGTGGGTTATGAGTTGGGGATCAATCCCTGGCATGTTAACTGTTGTCCAAGCAACCACATCACTGTTCTCTTGTAAGAACGCTGTTATTCTACCCTTCAAGGGTTCTTTTAGAGAAGCTCCAATATATGTAACCTTTTCAGGGTCCCAAAGCTCTAGAGGAATAGGAATCAGTTCCTCAGCTTGTTTTCCTCAGTGCTCATCATCACTACGGACATCCATGTCTTCAATCAGAAGGACTGCCCCCGACTCCATAAGCTCTTAAAGCATCTACATAGCAACTTCTTGCCATCTTCTGATCACCCTTCTATTCTCCAACACCATTCCTGGTTGGGAACTTGATCTTCATATGATAAGTGGAGGCAACAGCCTTGAATGCATGAAGTACGGTCCTTCCAAGCATAGCATTATATGTAGAGGCTGCCTTGATTACCAGAAAATTCAACATCTGAGTGGCCTCATTAGGTTCCTGTCCAATAGTTACGGGCAACTGAATAGTCCCCTCGATATTGGATTCCACTCCATTGAATTCAGATATAGGCATGTTAGTGGGTGTCAACTGAGAATCATTATACCCCATCTTCACAAACGCATCATCGAAACCAATTGCTACTTCAATTTTTACACGCTTCGGGGCCTCTCCCAATATTTACATCACTTCCCTGGCATAAGCCTTTCGAGAATTCTTTGTTGTGCCGGCCGCTATCGGGCCTCCCCAGATCATGTTGATAACTGGCCCTCGGGGCTGTGGGTTGCGATCACGATCGTTATCCCTCCTATCATAATCTCTTCTTTGGTTTCCACGATCTTCACCTTTCGTGAACTTGCTTAGCGTCCTCCTTCATATCAAGAACTCAATCTCGTCTTTGAGTTGACTACAGTCATTAGTGTCATGTCCACATCTTTGTGGAATCTGCCTGGTCCTTGTTTCTCTTTGCGGGATCACCCCTAAGTGGATTCGGCCATCGAAAATCCTTATCTTTCTCAATATCCAACAAGATCTGACTCCTATGATTATTCAAACTTGCATATTCATCAAACCTTGGCCCCAAATTCTTCTTAGGGGTGGAGTCAGAATCTTTGCTAGTTGGGGGATACTTGTCCCTAGCATCATACTCCTGGTCTGGCTTTCGCTTCTTTGAATTCACATTTCCCCCACTCACGGTAGAGGGATCTCCCTTCTTCATGCTCTCTTCTGCCATTATGTACTTGCTCGCCCTTTTTTGGAGCTCAGTCATGCTTTCAGTTAGACCTGGCGAAATAGGTGGGTCGTGTCATTTCGTGTCGTGTACTTTCGTGTTTCGTGTATTTTGGGTGCTAACACGAACACAATACGAAATCAATTAGTGTACCCAAATCCGGACACGAACACGAAACGGTAAAAAAATGAAATGACACGACACGACATGAGATGAAGTCATGTACTAGTCGTTTTAACGAAATGAATTACACGAATTGTACACGAATTGTACATGAATTACACGAAATTTGTATATTGTGTATAATTTTTTATGTTATAAAATTCAACATAAAATTTTAAATAATGTTAAAAAATATTATATATATTTATTTATTTATTTCGTGTACTTCGTATCGTGTCGTGTACTTTAAGGGTAAATCCAAAACCGACACTAAATCTCGGTCGTGTATTTTCGTGTTCGTGTACTAAAAATGCAAACCCAAACACTAAATTTTCGTGTCATTTCGTGTCATGTTTTCGTGTCATGTGGAAAATTTCCGGGTCTACTTTCAGGGAGATGCTTTGCTAACGACATCTGAAAGAAAACATTCGACGTCCCATTCTGCAAGGCTATCATAGCTACTTTGTTTTCCAGATCAGGGATGTTCAGCGTCTCTTTGGTGAAGCTCTTGAGATAATCCCTTAGATTCTCATTCTTTCATTGTATTACCTGCATGAGGGATGCAGGGCCATTTTCATGGACTCTCCCACTGACAAATTGGTTGATAAAAATCGTGCTCAATTCCTTGAAAGAGCCAATTGAGTTTGCAGGCAAATGACTATACCATCTTTGAGCCATGCCCGGTAGGGTTTGGGGGAACGCCCTACACTTGAGAGAATCACTAACATGCTGCAACAGTAGTGCGTTCGAGAACGTCTTTACATGGTTTGCGGGATCACCCGTTCCATCATAAGCATTTATAGTAGGCATCTTAAACTTCTTAGAGATGTGAGCATTTATCACCTCCTCGGTGAATGGCGGTGTAGGATCATCAGGATCTCCAAGTTGCATTAAATCTTTGGGATCACCCTTGGGGGCTTCTGCCCTTGTAGTTCCAACTCTTGAGACCTCGATCCTTCTCTCTCTCCTCGAAGGTCTCTCCAAATAAACAAAGGGAATCTCTCCTCCTGACCTCGGAGGGGGTCGGTTTTGGTTCTGTCTTTGCTGCTCTCTTTCTATATCATTCTTCAGCTTCTGGATCTCGGCTTCATGAGCCTTGCTTCTCTCAGCGGCTATCATAGGGGGTCCATCATGGATTTGTCGAGTACGCCTTATAAGCTCCATGCTCGGACGTCACCTCCTCGGGGCTCGATCTCGATCTTCCTCCTCAGAGGAGGAGTCTTCAATGTAGGGGCCAGAGTAGTCATAGTACCCTTGTCCATGATGAGGGCCCAAACCTCTAACATAGGGAGGATAGTACGACTCGTGTATTTGAGTCGTCCCTGTAGGTGGAAAAACTTGAGGTTGAGTGGTCGCCTCTGTTAATGGGGGTACGTACCCTTGTTTAGTGATGACGGATGAAGCAGAGGTGACAGTGGTAGCCTCGGTTGAGGCTGGTGTTATTCTTTGTGTGTCAACCATGGTTGATGTTGTCATCCCATAGACGGTGCCAAATGTTGTGGAATAAAAACTAGGTTATCAAATTGCAACTAGGGTTCGTGTTCAATTAATGCGAGGGTTGGTGAGTTTCGAGCTTTAATGGTTGTTTTTGTATTTCGTGACTTAATTCGGGTCCTCACAAGATGCCTACATATCTCGGAGTTGAGAATCAAGCCAAAACGTAGTTCTAATAATGAGTGGTCAGGCCCTTTATATAGGCGTTGGAAGCTTAAGATTTAGAGTAGGTTTAGGAGACTTGGTAGGCAAGCTCTTGGATAAGGTTCTAGACTCCTATCTTTTAGGAGTCTGTTTCCATATATGATTAGGTGCCTTGGAGGCTACTTCTTGTAGGAGTAATATCCTTGTTTGACTCTTATTGTTGAGATGCTAATTGTCCTTAATAGTAATTACGAAATTAAAATTTAATTAGGGTTGCGGGCCTCATTAGTGGGTTCGTATTTGTACCAAACTAGGTTTAATTAGTACATCACTAATTGTGTTTTTAGTATTTATTTTTAACCCGTATCATAAATTTTGATTTTTAAAATTATATAATTACAATTAAAATATAAATATGTGATCATGTTGTAAAAAACAAGTTAAATAATATTTGAAATCTTTTTTGAATCTCAAATTCTCTGCTCCTCTTATAGAGAGGATTCTTTCCAGAACCTTACTCATAATATGCTCAGAATCACTTGTTCTCATAGTCGTACATAAATTTTTTTTCATTACATCCCACACTTCTCACTAAAAGTTTAGTATGCATTAAATAATTTAAAATATAAAAATGTAAAAAAAGTAACTTATAATTTATTGAATTACCAATCTATCATATAAAATTAAATCTTTATTACTATAAATATGTTTTATCCTAAATACAATACTATTTATATATTCTGTTTCGTGGATTTTGTTAAAATTGAAAAAACTAGGATAAGTGCTTCCCCTTAACCTTGAGTTACCAAAGATTGGCGGAGCATATCTATTTATACTATCTATACTATATTATTATAAGCGGAATGCAGTATATTTAGTTGGTCTTTTGGTACATTAAATTTGGTTCATTGAAAAACTACCGTTAGATTTTAGTATAGATAAAAAAGAATCGTTGGATGTAATGCTAAAATAATATTCTTTTCATAATATTTAAAACACTCTCATAGGTTCAAAATTCGAATCCCGTCAACTACATATTATATTATTAAACATTTATATTATCTTATAAACAACTACTCACAGAAATTTAAGGTTCGATTTTCGTTAATAACATATTTTAATTAAAAATTTATATTATCTATTTTCACAAAAATTTATATTATCTTATAAACCACTCCAAGAAATTGAAGGTTCAATTCCCGTCAACAACATATTAAAACTAAAAAGTTATAAAATCTATTATCAATATAGAAGAAAAATAATATCGTTTAGAATACTATCAAATATGTATTATTACATTTTAGTATCTTCAATAATTTATTTTCCTAATAATTGAAAACATATATTAAAATTATGAATAATAAGATAAAAATATTAAAATATAATTATAAGCGGAATAGGTTATATTTGGTGGGTGGTTTGGTACAGTAGTAAATTTGGTACAGTGAATAACAATCGTTAGATTTTAAGATGGATAAAAAAAGAACCGTTGAATGTAATACTAAAAGAATATTCATTTTATAATATTTAAAATGCTATCATAGGTTCAAGGTTCGAAACCCGTCAACAACATATTATTATAAAACATTTATTTTATCTTAAAAACAACTACTCCTAGAAGTTCAAGTTTTGATTTCCGTAAACAACACATTTTAGTTAAAAAATTATATTATCTATTTTCACAAACATTGATATTATCTTATAAACCATTACAAACCATTCAAGGTTCAATTACCGTTAACAATATATTAAATTTAAAAGTTATATTATCTATTCTTAATATAGAAGAAAAACACTATCGTTTAGAATACTATCAAATATGTATTATTATATTTTAGTATCTTCTATAATTTATTTTCCTACTAATTGAAAAACTTATATTAAAATTATGAATAATAAGATAAAAATATTAAAAAAAATAATTATAAGCGGAATATGTTATATTTGATTGGTCGTTTGGTTTAATAAATTTGGTACACTAAATAAAAACCGTCAGATTTAAGATAGATAAAAAAGAATCGTTGGATTTAATGTTAAAAGAATATTCTTTTTATAATATTTAAAATACTTTCATAGGTTCAAGATTCGAATCCCGACAACAACATATCAACAACATATTATTATTAAACATTTTTATTATTTTATAAACAACTACTCCGAGAAGTTTAAGGTTCGATACCCGTCAACAACATATTTTCATTAAAAATTTATATTATCAATTTTCACAAACATTTATTTTATCTTATAAACCACTTCAAGAAATTCAAGGTTCAATCCTCGTCAACAATATATTAAATTTAAAAAGTCATATTATCTATTTTCAATATAGAAGAAAAACACTATCGTTTAAAATACTATCAAATATGTATTATTATATTTTCATATCTTCTATAATTTATTTTCCTACTAATTCAAAAACATATATTAAAATTATAAATAATAAGATAAAAATTTTAAAAATTAAAATAAAAATATTAAAAATTATCTGTGCATAGCACGGGATATATGCTAATCTATACTATACTATAATAAGCGAAAGGGGGTATAATTTGTAGTTTGGTTTCCCGTATTTTTGGTTATCCCCATTCACAACCGTTAGATCTTCAATTCAAATATATTATGACCATTGATAAAACAATACCTAAAGTTGGAGGTCTAAGGTTCGAATCCCACCAACAACATTTTAATATAATATTAATATTAGATTATGTTATATAGAAAGGTTGAAGGTTCGATTCCCACCAACAGCATATTAATTTAGATTTAATAAAAGGTCTAAAATTTGAATTTCCCAACATATTAAAAGGTATTGATATGGGTTAAAATTAAGCCCTAAAGACACATTTAATGTGGCATTAACCACCAAATATGGCCTATTGCAACGCCAAAAAAGTGTATTATTAGGCCCCAAAAATGTTACAATAGATATTTGTGTAATGCTTTTGCAAAATCTCGGCGTTGCATTTGTCGGCGTTGTCTATGCCTTCTATATCAACACTTTTCGAACTTATTGCAACACTTTATAAAGTATTACAATAAGAGTTTGTTGTAACACTTTAACATGTTTTAGTAACATTTTTAAGGTGTTACAACAAACTAATGCAACACATTTTTGCAACACTTATATAGTTAAAATGTTACAAAGTCAATTTATTGCAACATTTTAGTACCTCTTGCAATGTTTTTTGGTTTTTTAACAACATTTATCTGCAACATTTTTATCTCTATTGTAATACTTTTAGATTTTATTGGCAACACTTCTTTGTAACACTTTTTATTAGTCCATATTGTAGTGTCCTATCTGAAATTTTAATATACCATGCACAAAAGCATATCAAACCATAAATGACATTTCAAATTCCCCAAATGAAAAATCAAACAAAACAGATGTCAATACAGCACAAACATAGTACTACTTAGTCTAAAGTCGAAACACATGTCGACTTACACTACAATTCTACATTAAACTTAGTCTTTCTCAAAATACCAACCTACTACAAAAATACACACATAGAAAATATAAGTAGTTAAGTATTGATCACCAATCATCACTTTCGTTATCCTTTCATTGTCCTCGTGATCATTGTCATCCTCGTGATCATCGGCCTCCTGATCAATGTCCTTTCGTCACCACTAGCACATAACTCTTCAAATGATTCTCATTATCATTGAGGTTGGATATTCACCAGGAATATGAGAAAGCTTTCCGACCAAAAAGTCCTGTAAAAAGGATCACATAGAACCATAACTATCTTGTATGAAGATAACACCAGAAAAAAGTTACAAATTAATGTAACACCATCAGAAGCATCTATATTAATACAAATTAATCAGCACCACTTCTTCCTTTTTTTTAATGAAATTAAAAAAAATGGTCTGACCATCTTCATAACTGGAAAATGGTCTGACCATCTTCATAACTGGAGCCAGACGCAGTTCTGGTAACAGTTTCTTCTGTCAGTGTTTGATACCACTTGGAAACTTCAATTTCCACATCACCAGAATCAGACTTGCCAGCCACTGTCAGTCTCACAATTGGTCCAAACCAAACAAGAAATGTTGGACCTAAATAAAAAGAAAGATGAGAAGAAGACAACTCAAAACTATGCCCAATACCGAACACAACTTCATTTTCAAAATATTCACAATTTCCTAAACCAAAAGCAGCCAGCCAGCCAACTCCAGCAAAAAATCTATAATAACTTCTACAAGGACATGTACGGTATGAAGAAGAGCTTGTTGGTCCTTTTGAAAGAAATACTTAATTTTCATAGATTGAGGACAATTAGAACTTCAAAATGTAAAAAAAATTAAGGCAACTCATTAGCGAAGGAAGGAAAAGGAAACCTCTTTATTACTTGTAGAGCTAGATAACACTATATGATCATTCACACTCATTACATTTTGTTGAAAAAAAGGGGTAGCAGAAGACAAATACTGAAAATATACATAATTGGCAAATGAAAATTCCAAACTCTAATTTAAAACCCCTAATTAACAAAATTAAATTAGAATCCCTAATTTTAAATTAACAAAATATCAATGTAAAACCTTATTTAATATCAACGGGGTTGAGGCACAATAAACAAGTACAATTCCTAAACCTGTCTAGAGAGGTAGCTCTTTATCACCCTGTGTGTCTTCAATTTACTTTATTCTCGCATCAAAAACATCACTGATTGTGCTACTAACATATATTATTTATCAAGAATACACAAGGTCTTCTTCTTAATTACATAATCTAAATGTTATCTGTCATTTTCTCACCAGGGACGGGATGTTATCTATTGGGAACTAAAATTCCATTCTAATTCTGCCCCCATTGTTCTGTTACCATACTCCTCTACGTATAATTACTTGCACTTCAAAAATACAGATAAGTACAAATATTTTCTTCATGTTTCCTACAAATCGTATTGCAGTTCTCTGTCTTATAGTTCTTCTCCTTTTGCAACTGCTCCGAATTGAAAGGGCATAATACTCTTAAGAGTATTTTTTATTATAAAAGATAATACTCCTAAGCTTACTCAAGTCAAATTACAGACGTGAAGTTCATGAAAGCGCAAAATGAAGAAACTAGAAACCAATTTGGTTATACAGTAAAAATGTTATATAAGGGTACAGAGATGCACTGGCTTGTATGATATTATATTTGGTTATCATTCAGATTATTAATCTACCACCTATTAATAATTCCCAAGCACACCGAAATAAGAAACATAGTTAAAAATAAATGAAAGAACAAACAAGAAAAATAAGTAGTTTGACCTTTACCCACAACTAAGCTCTTCAACTTGTCCGGTAGCTATTGCAGTTCGTATCCCGGTGCCTTCATTTTCTACAAAGAGCAAACCGATTAAACCAATATAAAAAACAGAAACTTACACTCCTAAAAGACTTAGGAAGGTATTCTGTCAATGAAGCATAGTAGACAAAAATCAACTTCATATCCCAAAGTACCTAGCAAAAGTAATAGAAGCCAAAAAGTACTTCTTACATATCTGGACATATAATTCCACATATAATTGAAAATTTTCATATGCATACATATATATACATGTATAATTGAATATAATAAAAAAAAGATGGGTACTTTACCTCTAATTGAATTTTTAATCAATATCTACTGTAATTTGTTCTCTAATCAAATTTGGGATTTTAGGGTTTTGCTCTAATCGATTTTAAGGACTTGAGATAGGGTTTTGCTCTAATCGATTTCAGGGACTTGAGACAGAGAAAGGAAAGAGAGATAAGTGAGTGAGAAAGATGGGGGAGAGAGAGAATCGACAGAGAGAGGTGAGGTCGAGTGACAAAGATGGGAGAGAGTCGTGAGAACTGAGAAGAGAGAGATAAGTCAATGTTTATTTGTTTTAATTTTGTGTGAAAGAATTTTGGTACCAAAATATTTCAGTACCACTCTTTTATCCCGTCCAATGAAAAATTTAAGTTCCCGCCTACAATTTTCAGTCAAGTTAACCAAAAGTGTTTAGTCTATTGTCATGCTTTTGCTAAAGTGTTACAATTGGTCTAAAATTTCAAAAAGATCCTTTTGATTGCAACACTTTTCGTATTTCTTGCAACATTTTTAAAAATATTACAATAGACTACCAAGTTTTGTGTCTATTGTAACACTTTTTGTAACAAAAATACATATTGGTGTTGCAATAGGCCATATTTGGTGTAGTGAATTAAACCTAGAATGGTCTAAATACGAAGCCCATTAATGGGGCCCAGAACTCTAATTAAATATTAATTTCGTAATTTATATTAGGGGTGGTAAAACAACTCAGCAATAAGAGTCATATAAGGATATTACTCCTACTAGGATTAGCCTCCAAGGCACCCAATTCAACATGGAAACTGATTCCTTTAAGGAAGGAGTCTAGAACCTTCCTCAAGGAGGGGGCTTGCCCACCAAGTCTCCGAATCCTACCATAATTCTAAGGCTCCCGCAGCCTATATAAGGGTCTGACCCCTCATTCTCAGAACAACATTTTTGGGCATAGCTCAATACGTCCGTCTACATTTTAGGCTTAATCCTCGAATAAGGACATACAAGTCACTACGTCACTACACCGCGGGGGCGCATCAAGCCACGTAGGTAACTCTAGAACTACGTTTTTGGCTTGATTCTTGATATTCATCAAGGTACGCAGGTATCTTATGAAGGCAGATTCAGCCACGAACACGAGAGCATCCATTAAATCATGAAGCTCACGAACCCTAGTATTAATTACATATAAACCCTAGCCGCAATTTAACAACTTAGTTTTTATTCCACAACATTTGGCACCGTCTGTGGGAAGACAACATCAACCATGGTTCAAACACGAAGGACAGCACTGACCTCTTCCGAGGCCATACCCCTCAGCTCTACTCCTCCCATCACCGAACATGTACCCCCAACAACAGGGGTGATCACCCAACCTCAAGTTTCTCAACCTATAGGGACGATTCCCCATGCTGAGAGTACGTTACCTGTGGTCGTCCATCCAAGGAAATAAACCAACCCCCTTCAGATGGTGGTCTTTCCTCTTGTTAATCATACTCATCCGCTACCACTAGGAGTACAGATCCACAAAATGGATCTCCCCGTGAATACCAACCTGATGTATGGGTTGCCTAATTATCCCCTTCAACAAAGGGACCCTGGACCAAGCGGTCATGCCTTACAGATCCGAGATCCGAGATGCTGAATTTCTTAGTAATAAAGGAAACCTCGACATATAATGCGATTCTGGGAAGGACTGGGCTTCATGCGTTTAAGGCTATGGCCTCTACCTATCACATGAAGATTAAGTTTCCAACCATGTTAGAACATTCTCAAATGCACTGCTGTTGCAGCCTGCAAGTGATGCCCTAAAGTGTAGAGCGTTCCCTCAAACCCTGTCGGGCATGGCTCAAAGAGGGTATAGCCGGTTACCTACGAATTCGATTGGCTCTTTTAATGAGTTGAGCACTGCTTTGGTTAGCCAATTCATTATCGGGAGAGTTCATGAGAATAGCTCTGCATCCCTTATGTATGTGGTGCAGGGGAAGAATGAAAATCTAAGGAATTACCTCAAGCGATTCACTAAGGAGACCCTAAATATTACTGACTTGGAAAACAAGGTGGCAATGGTAGCCCTAGAGCATGGAACCACTGATCTATTCTTTAAAAGATCTTGGGCAAAGCATCCCCCCTGAGAATATGGCTGAGCTCTAATGAAGGGCTGATAAGTACATTCAAGTTGAGGATAGAATGAAGAAAGAGGTCGTAGTAGGTAATGGTAAAGATAACAATGATTCAAAGAAGCGAAAGCAAGAGCAAGAGTACGATGCTAGGGACAAGTATCCCCAAACTAGCAAAGATTCTGACTCACCGTCACCGAAGAAGAGTTTGGGGCCAAGATTTTCTAATTATGCAAGGTTGAATGCTCCTAGGAGCCAGATCTTATTAGATATCGAGAAGGATAAGGACTTTCGATGGCCGAAGCCACTCAGGGGTGACCCCGTGAAGTGAAACAAGGATCAGTACTGTAGGTTCCACAGAGATGTGGGACATGATATAGATGACTGTAGGAAGTTGAGAACGAGATTGAATTCTTGATCTGGAAAGGAAAGCTAAGCAAGTTCACGAAGAGTGAAGATCGTGGAACCCAGAGAAGGGATTATGACAGGAGACAACGATAGAAGGGACAATGATCGTGATCGTAACCTACAGCCCCGAGGGCTAGTTATCAACATGATTTGGGGAGGACCGACAACGGTCGACACAACTTGAAACTCTCGAAAGGCATATGCCAGAGAAATGATGCACATCGTCGGAGAGGCCCCGAAACGTTCTAGGATTAAAATAGCGATTGGTTTTGATGACTCAGATCTCGAAGGGGTGAAGTTCTCCCATGACGACCCGTTGGTCATAACCCTTTTGATTGGAAACTCGAAGGTGAAGCGAGTCTTGATAGACAATGGAGCTTCTGTTGATATTCTATTTCATGACGCGTTCATCAAGATGGGATACACTGATTCTCAGTTGACCCCGACCAACATGCCGATCTACGGATTTAATGAAGTTGAGTCCAAACTTGAAGGGACTATTCAGCTGCCTGTGACTATTGGACAGGAACCAGAGGAGGCTACTCAGATGCTGAATTTCTTAATAATCAAGGCAACCTCGAAATATAATGCGATCCTGGGAAGGACTAGGCTTCATGTGTTTAAGGCTGTGGCCTCTACCTATCACATGAAGATTAAGTTTCCACCCATGCATGTCAGAACATTCTCAAATGCACTGCTGTTACAGCCTGTAAGTGATGCCCTAAAGTGTAGGGCGTTCCCTCAAACCCTGTCGGGCATGGCTCAAAGATGGTATAGCCGGTTACCTGCGAATTCGATTGGCTCTTTTAAAGAGTTGAGCGCTACTTTGTTACCCAATTCATTAGCGGGACAGTTCATGAGAAAAGCTCTGCATCCCTTATGTATGTGGTGCAGGGGAAGAATGAAAATCTAAGGGATTTGTTAGCACAAAATTACGCAAGCGCACGTAGTCACAAGTAATATAATTAAAGTTCGTTCCGCAGAGATCTGGTTAAGTTTAAATCAGTAAATATGCCTATGCAACAATGTTTGGTTTTAATCCACTGCTAAGACAAATAACAAGAATGAGGTTTTAATTATCTAAATTAACTAGGATGCAAATTATTAAACTAAGAATAATTAACTAATGAGAATTTAATATGAATTACTTAAATGAGATAAAACATGGAATCCTAATTTCATTATCTACTTCACTTAGAGTCGCAGCCTTTAATCAATACTTGTGATGGTTTTGATATCTGATCGGATAACACGAAACAAGTAAAAGCTACCTCTCGGTATACTAATACCAAACTACGCATGCATCCACAAAAGAGATAGAAGATGAGTAGACACCTATTATGTTTAGACCCTATATCTCTATAGAATTTGAAAACATAGAGGTTTAAGCACAAGTTATCCACATAGATCACATAGGGTAGCATAATATCTCTATTTACGCCACAAATCATGATGTTAAAACATCAACCTATGCTATGCTAGCATGGCAAGTTCTAAATCTCAAAATCCACTCTCGTTTAGCAAGAGATTAACATATTAGATGTTAGCTACGCATCTAAATTCATGAAGCACAACCATACAAGGATGTCAAGAATTCACCACACATAAATCTTTAAAGCATATAAACTACTAAGCTACATAGATAAATCCATTAGGATCCCATGACAACGATTAGTTCATAATTGAATCGTTCGTCACCATGGGATTAGATGAAAACATGATATTAAACAAGATATGAAAGAAAGAAGCAATAATATTAATAAAAACAACAGTTGAGAGAACAAATCTATAATCCAAAGTATACAAAAGATGAAGTAGATCTAGATCTTTGTTTGTCACCGAGCTTGAATCCTTCTCCACTTTGCTCTCTTGTAGTTCTACGTTACAATAATAAAAATCTGATACAAATTACATGATAGGATGTGTTTAAATAGACTCTAGAAGTCTTACCCAATAAGCAATTACCTTCTATTACAATTAGAATTCGATTAAGGTACCAAAAACTGCCAAAAATACAATTAGAATTAGAAAAAGGGCAAAACTGGAATTTTTCTGCATGGCTTCTCATAGATTACGCACGCGATTTTATTCAGCAGGTCCCCTGCACCTGTTATCTATCCCAGGTTGTAGAAAATCTCTCAAGCTTTGCGTGAGCTGTAAGATCGCTGAAAACGGACTTCTAGAACTCCAGATATGGCCAAAACAGTGTAGACTGCGCAACCTTCCCGGAAAATCCGAATTTTAATCAATTAATCCTCCAAACAAGATAGAAGCATCACCCATAATCGACATTCTTGTAAGTCTGCACAACTAAGCAAAACAAATCAAAACTACAATAAACTTGAGGCCAAGTCAATCAATTTAAGCCGAATTTAAGCGATCCAAGTGGATATAAAATCCACTTATCACACTCCCAAACTTAAACCGATGCTTGTCCTTAAGCATAAACAATTACAACTAACTAACTAACTAGTACCACTTCCGTAGGTGATCACGGTTGCATTTGGCATATGCAACAAGCCCTTTAAACCCCTAGGTAGCCCCAGTGGACGAGTAAGGTCTCGTGAGGGCCTATAGTGAATGAACCCATAAAATCCATTTAACCTAATGCAATGCAATGCATGAATGCAACTGGAATGAAAATGCAACAATCCCCTTCAAACTAACCAAAACCAATTAGCAAGCAAATATTTAGAGAATGCAACTAAATCCAAATAGAGCTCGACCAAGTTCCCGTATACTAACAATACATGAACAGAAACGTGCGTGTGTGCAATGCTCATCAGAAATACTCCCAAAACTAGGTCAAAGATCATACATGCTCTTCGTCAAGACAATCACAGGTTTATAAATAGAATAGACTGTAGACACTTCATAACCTAAGAACACCTCCATCCTTATCCAAGGTAGACAGAAATTCATGCTTTATTACTACTACTACGACTACGACACATATATACAAGCATGCTTATTTAACCGTGCAATGGATGAGACCCCGAAAGGCTTATACAATAATACCCATGTAGCGAGCGTTGGGTTAGTGGATCCCAGACTATAAAAGCCTTAGGTCACTAGGCACAAAGTCCCCGCGAACTTAATAGCTCGAGTATTAAAGAGCTCACCCTAGTTAATTTTGCATATAAACACTTGAAACTTTTGACTTTTTTTTTCTCTTTTCTTTTTTCTTCTTTTTTTTTTTCTATTTTTTTCTGTTTTTTTTATGCAATCTGGAATGAGAATTCTCAATTCCAACCCTAGACTACTCATATAAATATGAGCCGGCTACTAGCCATTTGACATCTAGCCATTATTGACAAATATTTACAATTTAGCATGAAATCCCTATTTTCCCCCAAACTTAGACTTAAGTGTTCTAAGCCATCAAGGGAATAAATAAATTCTAACTATAATCAAGTGATTAAATCTCAAAACATTCAAACAAGCATGACCTCAACCTAGCCCAAAAGCACCCAATGAGACTGTATAATTAGATTTGTTTCCGAAACACATAAGTCAATTTCATAGAAACTATAAGTCAACCCTCTATTCATCATTAACACACTCAATTAGACACCTACCTACCAATCAGAATTAGCTCGCTCTAAGGGATCATGAAATATGCATGCCATGAAATGCAACTAATATGAACTCACATGGTATACAAAAATAAAAACAGAATGTCCTATATGAAACAAACGTAAATAACACGAACATACATGAATAATTTACTACTAATAATATGCAAAGCATGAAATCCTACATGAACACATAATACAACAACTACTAATCCCTCAAACCACCCCCAAATTTAAAATATTCAATGTCCGCATTGAATGGAAGTAAATACGAGGGATAGCAGAAAACATACCTACTCGTCCAAATCATCACCCTGCTCGGGTGAATCTGGATCTGGCGGTGGATACGGTGTACGAGCTCCATAGACGGGCCACCGGGCCTGAATACCCGCATCTCTCAAAGCTGTAGCCATATCCTCAGCATACTCCCGATTACTAGCATGTATAGCATCCATCCTCCTAGTCATAGCATCCAATCTCCTAGTCAATCCACGAAAATGAGCATCCAACCCTGACATATCAATACCTCGACCTCGACGGCTAGGACCTGCTCGAGCAACCCTAGGAACATCCACTCCCGCTTCACCAGGACCATGAACCTGATAACCTAAACCATGGTGATGTGGAATGCCGCCAGGCCATTCCACCATCGCATCAATCGTAGCATCAACAATCGGATTATCCGGCATCTGCAACGGCTCATCTGCATCCCAACTAACTCCAGCCTCCATACACAAACCCCATACAATAGAAGCATGCGGAATAGCGGACTGCCCACCACTTTGAAAAAACCGAAGTATGTTCTGATGTACTAAATAAGCCACATCAATATACTTGCCTTGAAGAATGCCCCACAAAATAATGGCTCTCGGCACAGTCACATCGGCCGGATGAGATGAAGGCAACATGTTAGCAAAAATAAACGAGTTCCACGCCCGTGCGAACTTGTTCATAGCCGAGGCCGGAAAAGTAACCTTCTCAAAAGTGCCCGGCCTTAATTTCCAAACTGTACCCGGTACACAAATCTCAGCCACAGTAGCATCCAAATCAACATCCTCTCTAGTCTTCGTTACCCAATTTACGACCCCCCTCGGCTTTGGAGGCTGTTCCACAACTCGACGAATAGCCACCGGCCGATAGTCTATTGTCTTACCTCGAACCATACAAATACCACTCTTCTCCATCTTTGCATTAGCATAAAACTCCCTAACAACACCCAAAGGAACTGGAGAAGGTGCCTCGCAAAACCTTTCGAAACCATGCCCTCGAATCATACGAACCAACTCCGAATGGTTAACCGGCAAAAACCCCCGTTCTCTAGCAATCGACCTCTTCATCAATCTATCATACTCGTTTTGAGCGTCCACCGACATAAATTTCTCCCCATTACCTCCATTAGCATCCTCATCCGAGGTTGGAAGGGTACTAGTACTACCTCGTCGACGCTTAGGTGCCATATAAATCAATACCCAACTCACAAAATTCACCAAAATCCACAAAAAATTCGAATTCACAAATACCCCCAAATAATCAAGAACACACAACCCTAATAATGCAAAAACAAAATTCGTAATATCCAAATAAAAGGAAGAAATATACCCCAAATACGAACGGGAGAGGTGAAGCTTGCAATTAAAAATCCCCCAAACTTGAATCTTGAAGCCTTGAAATTGATTGCAGTGAAATATAATTGGAATGGGGTAGGATTAGTGTGTATATATAGGTGTATATATAGATGGGTAAGTAGATTTGGGGAAAAAAATATGAAATAGGAGATGAATTGGGAATGATTTGGAATTAATATAGGACTAGAATTAGGATTTTAGTTAGAGAAAATAATTAGAAAAGGGGTTGGAATTGATTTTGGGGGAATTTTTTTTTATATATATATATATGTTAACACATATACACGGGCAACAACCTGGTGGACAGAAACTTTTGGAGGACATGTCGCGGCCTGTGCGAGGCGGCGCGCGAAAAGTTTTTTTTTTTTAGTAATAAAATAAAAAAACAAAATAAAAAAAACAAAAAACAAAAGTAAAACAACTTACACATATACACTTACGTACACCTGGACAGAAATATTTGGAAGCAGGGTCGCCATTTTGGCGCAGTGGCGCGTGGGAATTTTTTTTTTTTTTTTAAAACCACACAATACATATACAAGGAATAGTACTAGTACCTGGACAGAAATTCTTGGACGAAGGGTCGCAGACTTGGCGCTGTGTCGCAGGAAAAAATCTGTTCACAAATTTTTTTTTCTATGTGTTACACACACATACACGGCCGAAACATGGCCTGGACAGAAAAAGTTGCAGGCTATGTCGCGCGTTTGGCGCAGTGGCGTGTGCAGAATTCTGTTGCAATTTTATTTTTTTTTCACAACAACAACTTTTTTTTTTCTTTTTCTTTTTTTTTAACACTTTTCTCTCTTTTTTTTTTTTTAGAGAAAGAAACAAAAATATACAAGGCTTACACAAGGCTTGGGTTGCCTCCCAAGAAGCGCTCCTTTTACGTCATTAGCTTGACATTCTTCCGAAAAATCACGAACAAGATAAAATTGCGGCAACCTTCTCGCGGTTCACCATTCCTCCATAATACGGCTTAAGACTCTGTCCATTGACCTTGAAAGCATCATCAATAGAACCCCTATATATCTCCACTGCTCCATGTGGAAACACGGTTTTGACTGTAAACGGACCCGACCACTTTGATTTGAGCTTACCCGGAAAAAGTTTAAGGCGAGAATTATAAAGCAAAACCTGTTGGCCTGACACAAATGACTTATGCACCAACTTCCTATCATGCCACCTCTTCACTTTCTCCTTGTACATCTTAGCATTCTCGTAAGCCTGCTCACGAAATTCCTCGAGCTCATTTAACTGAAGTAGACGTTTCACACCCGCAGCTGAAATATCTAAGTTTAACTTCTTCAACGCCCAATAGGCCTTGTGCTCTAACTCTGCCGGCAAATGACAAGCCTTACCAAAAACCAACTGATAAGGAGACATACCTAGGGGTGTCTTGTAAGCAGTTCTATACGCCCAAACCGCTTCTTCTAACTTCAAAGACCAGTCCTTTCTTGGTGGATTTACCACTTTCTCGAGAATTCTCTTGATCTCACGATTCGAAACCTCCGCTTGACCATTAGTTTGAGGATGATAAGCTGTGGCAACACGATGAGTAACATTATACCTTGCCACCATAGCAGTAAAATGACGATTACAGAAGTGTGTCCCCTCATCACTGATTATAGCTCGTGGAGTTCCAAAACGCGTGAAAAATCTGCTTGTGAAGAAAATTCAGCACCACCTTATAGCATCATTGGTCGGTAAAGCCTTCACCTCGACCCATTTAGACACGTAATCCACTGCTAAGAGAATGTACTGATTGTTGCAAGACGAAACAAACGGACCCATGAAATCAATTCCCCACACATCAAAAATCTCAACTTCAAGAATCGTACTAAGAGGCATCTCGTTCCTCCTAGAAATATTACCAACCCTTTTACATCGATCACAACTCATCACGAACCTATGAGAATCTTTAAACAGAGTTGGCTAATAGAATCCCGCTTGAAGTACTTTCTGAGCTGTTTTATCACCACCATAGTGGCCTCCATATGCAGTAGAATGACAATCATGCAAAATACCTTCCGTTTCACTATACGGAATGCACCTCCTCAAAATCTGATCTACACCAAGCTTGAACAAGAATGGCTCGTCCCAACGGTACCACTTCACATCATGCAGAAACTTCTTCTTTTGAGCATAAGAAAATTCCGGAGGAATAACATTGCTAACCAAATAGTTCACATAATCTGCAAACCATGGCTCTTCACCTTGCACTCCAAAAAGCTGCTCATCTGGAAAAGATTCATTAATAAGAGATTTGTTATGCGAATCCTTACCGTGGTCCTCTAAGCGCTAGAGATGATCCGCTACTTGATTTTCCGTGCCTTTCCTATCCTTGATTTCCACATCAAATTCTTGCAAAAGAAGCACCCAACGAATCAATCTAGGCTTTAAATCCTTCTTCGACATGAGATATTGAATAGCAGCATGATCCGTGTAAACAATCACCTTCGTACCAAGCAAATAAGACCTAAATTTCAAGAAACCATAGACAACTGCTAGCAACTCCTTCTCCGTAGTAGTGTAGTTCAGTTGTGCATCATTGAGGGTTTTACTAGAATAGTAAACCACATGAAAAATTCTATCCTTCCTTTGACCAAGCACAGCTCCAACAGCATAGTCACTAGCATCACACATAAGTTCGAACGGTTCCTCCCAATTAGGTGCGGTAATGACTGGCGTAGTAGTCAACTTCTTCTTCAAGAGCTCAAAAGCTGCAAGACACTCATCATCAAACTTGAAAGGAACATCCTTCTCCAAGAGATTGCACAAGGGTTTAGAAATTTTTGAGAAGTCTTTGATGAATCGCCGATAGAAACCGGCATGACCAAGAAAACTGCGAATTCCTTTAACACAGATAGGTGGAGGAAGATTTTCGATTGTTTCCACCTTAGCCCTATCCACCTCAAGTCATCTACCAGATACCTTGTGCCCAAGAATAATTCCCTCTTGCACCATGAAGTGACACTTCTCCCAATTAAGCACCAAGTTAGTCTCCACACAACGTTTCAAAACCAAGCCAAGATTATGCAAGCACTCGTCATATGAAGTACCAAATACTGAGAAGTCATCCATAAAAACCTCCACATTCGAACCAATCATGTCTGAGAAAATAGCCATCATGCACCTTTGAAAAGTGGCAGTTGCACCACATAACCCAAAAGAAACACGTCGAAAAGCAAAGGTACCAAAAGGACATGTGAATGTGGTCTTCTCTTGATCTTCCGGAGCAATGCAAATCTGACACTACACCATATATGGCCTACCGTAACCCCTACAGAAAAAATGTTGCCCCAATATGTTACATTAGCTATACTACTTACATCCTGAGGTAACATTGCGTTTTTTATGTTACCTTAGCCTAAAATATGATGTTACAGTAGTTAGAAAGTGTTGAAGCATGTAACATAAATATGTACGTGTTACATTAGAGTTGGCCATGACAACTCTTTTCATATAATGTAATTTTTTTTGGAATTTTTTTAAATAAATTTAGTTTTTAAAATTTGTTAACTTTTTTGTAAAATGAGTTGGAATATTATTTTATTTTTTAAAGTCGAATTTTTTTCAAAAAATAATTTTTTTTCAGAAATTGTAATATTTTTTTAGAAATTGTAATTTTTTCAATTTTTTTAAAATCCTGCTCTGAATTTTTTTTTTGTAAAGTAATGTATTTTTCAATAATTTTAAATTTAACAAATTTAAAACTTTTACGTTTTACCTGAAAAAAGAATGAATATTTAAAATTATTTTAAAATTACATTTACCTTTAAATTAAATTTGTCTATAAAAAGCTAGAATTTTCCAAATACATGAGTTAATATTTTTAAATATTAAAAATATTTGTATTTGTTAAATTTTAAATGAAAAATCCTAAAAACATCAAAATTAATAAATATATTTATAATAACATTGAAAGGCACACGCATCGGTGAAATTTTTAAGCGGCAAAAACTAGCGCCCAGACTAAAAATTTCAATCTTAATATTCTTAACAAAAACTCAGCTCTCCCCAAATTTATAATAGTAGTGAAATTTTTAATTATTTAAAATTATTTCTTTCGACGATTTAACCATATAGATGTTAATAGATTTTATCAAATTTATAATGAATAGATTCTTTTGGAAATTAAATAGTTTAAGAAACAGGTATTTCAATTTTACAAGCAGCAAAGGCAAAAATGAGAAGCGGCAAAACCAAAATGAGAAGGTAGAATACCAAAACCAAAATTCAGATTAGGGTTCCAACTAAAATACTCACTCTCAAAATAAACTTGGTCGCCACTCTGAAAATAAGGGTTCGAGCAAAACAATTAGGGGTTTAAGCAATTGGATTTCAATTAGGATTCTAGCTATTTGGGGTTCCTGCAATTTGGGTTTGAATATGTGAAATTTGGGACACTCTATCATCTTTGTTTGGGTTCAACTTTGAGGTACAACCCCTTTTCTATCTTCGATTTGGGTGCGTTTGTGTTTGTATGATTCGATTTGGTTTGTATTTGTGTTTACAACTTCGATTTGGTTTGTATTTTATTTACAAATTCGATTTTATTTGTGTTTGTATGTCTCTGTCTCACTCTCTCGTAGTCTTATTCTTTCACTCTCTCTCCCTCTCTTAGTGTGTCTCCCTCACTCTCTTTTTCTTTCTCGCTCTCTATCTATTTCTCTCCCGCACACTCACTCTTTGTTTCATAAGATGGGTGAAGAAAGCAGCAATGGTTCCCAAGGACAAAGAACACCCATATGGCCATCAGGTTTGCAAGAACACTCACTCTTTGTTTCATTAGACAGTGTTATACGTAATTGGTATAACGAACAACAATTTAGACGTGCATTGTTATACGTAATTGAAGCAAATTTACATTCATCTATATAGTTAGATTCCACACTAGTTGTTACTCCCTGTTGTATGCTGATAACTAATAATCAGACCTTCATATTCCACACTAGTAGCAAACACGACAACATACAGTTTATCAGTGAGTAGCTCTCATTTTTTGGCCATTGCATTCACCTGACAACATAAATTTGCCAAGTATATAATACATCAGTGCAATACAGCATTTTCAGTGTAGCCCTTTTACTATCCTGACCACATAAATCTCATATATTTAAATTCCTACAGGTGAATTCAGACAACTTGCAAGAATGGTGACACCGGCTAAACAATCCCTGGATGGAGTCGAAAGCAGTTCTCTTCGATTTTCGACTAATGTCACGGTGAATCCCTGGATAGACCCGCATCTGGAACAGAAGGGTCCAGTGGATGTTTACTGACCGTATCCTTTCAGTTATTGGTGGATAGTTCTCCAACATACGTGCTGCCTGATGGAATGCATTCCAGAGTAACCAACCCGGACATCACAGTTGATGTCGAGCAGTTGTGTGCAATTGCTACAAGTGAAGCTGATGACGGTACACCTATCACTGGAGGCAGTAGCTTCTAGTATCACTGCTTTCTAAGTTTAAGCTTCTAGTACATTATTTTAGAATTGGGATGTAAAAGTACTTATGGATGTTAACTAGCTTTTATCTTCTAATTCGGATGTTAAATTAGTTTGTTTTGTTTGGATGTTGAATCAGAATTTATAAGTTTGTTTTGTTTGGATGTTGAATCAGAATTTATAAGTTTGTTTGGATGTTGAGATTGATCTCTTTGTGGTTCATTGTGGTTGAATGGTATTTTGGGATTGTATAGTTTCAAAGAGGTGTTGTTCAATTGTTTTTTTGTTAAAGTGTTACATTAGCCTGTTAAAGTGTTACATTAGCCTGTTAAAGTGTTACATTAGCCTGGTTAAAAAATAGGGGGCACAGGTGGGGTCCACAGGTGGGGCCCAATAGTGGTGCCCACTGGTGGGGCCCAGTAGTGGGCCCACTGGTGGCCCCACTTTTTTAAAAAAATTGAAGCACCCTAACGTAACCGAATTTTATGTTGCAATATGTCATTTTTATGTTACAGTTGACCTCTAAGGTAACCGATAGGGCATGTTACCCTAGGGGTGAAATATGTTACCTTAGGTACCCTAGGGTAACATCGAAATATGTAACATGTCATTTATGTTACCCTAGCCCAAAAATGGGTCTATTGTAACATTTTACCACCCTACTGTAACAGAATTTTTGGGTTAGAGCAGACTGTTTATGGCGTAGTGTGATTGTAGCCTGAATAACCATCAAGGAGGCAATAGTAATCATGTCCTGCCAACCTGTCTAGCATCTGATCAATGAATGGCAGAGGAAAGTGATCTTTTCTCGTGGCTTTGTTGAGCTTCCTATAATCCATGCAAACTCTCCACCCCGTGACCGTTCGAGTAGGGATGAGCTCATTCTTTTCATTAGCAACAACTATCATGCCTCCTTTCTTTGGCACACATTGAACCGGGCTCAGCCAATAACTGTCTGAGATAGGATAGATAATACCCACATCAATCCACTTTAGAATTTCCTTCTTCACCACCTCTTTCATAATCGGATTAAGTCTCCGCTGATGCTCAACAGTAGGCTTAGCTCCCTCCTCTAACAGAATTTTGTGCATGCAATAAGAAGGGCTGATTCCCTTGATATCTGCTATAGTCCAACCAATGGCTGATTTGAACTCTCTCAGAATTCACAAAAGCTTTTCTTCCGCACTAGCTGACAAGTTAGAGGCAATAATAACAGGTAATATAGATGCATCACCAAGAAAAACATACCTTAAGTATTCCCGCCTGTCACGCGGGTGACCCGGGTTCGATCCCCGGCAGCGGCGCCAAAAACTTGTTAGCACAAAATAACGCAAGCGCACGTAGTCACAAGTAATATAATTAAAGTTCGTTTCGCAGAGATCTAAATCAGTAAAAATGCCTATGCAACAATGTTTGGTTTTAATCCACTGCTAAGACAAATAACAAGAATGAGGTTTTAATTATCTAAATTAACTAGGATGCAAATTATTAAACTAAGAATAATTAACTAATGAGAATTTAATACGAATTACTTATATGAGATAAAACATGGAATCCTAATTTCATTATATAATTCACTTAGAGTCGCAGCCTTTAATCAATACATGTGATGGTTTTGATATCTGATCGGATAACACGAAACAAGTAAAAGCCACCTCTCGGTATACTAATACCAACCTACGCATGCATCCATAAAAGAGATAGAAGATGAGTAGACACCTATTATGTTTAGACCCTATATCTCTATAGAATTTGAAAACATAGAGGTTTAAGCACAAGTTATCCACATAGATCACATAGGGTAGCATAATATCTCTATTTACGCCACAAATCATGATGTTAAAATATCAACCTATCCTATGCTAGCATGGCAAGTTCTAAACCTCAAGATCCACTCTCGTTTAGCAAGAGATTAACATATTAGATGTTAGCTACGCATCTAAATTCATGAAGCACAACCATACAAGGATATCAAGAATTCACCACACATAAATCTTTAAAGCATATAAACTACTAAGCTACATAGATAAATCCATTAGGATCCCATGACAACGATTAGTTCATAATTGAACCATTCGTCACCATGGGATTAGATGAAAACATGATATTAAACAAGATATGAAAGAAAGAAGCAATAATATTAATGAAAACAAGAGTTGAGAGAACAAATCTATAATCCAAAGTATACAAAAGATGAAGTAGATCTAGATCTTTGCTTGTCACTGAGCTTGAATCCTTCTCCACTTTTCTCTCTTGCAGTTCTACGTTACAATAATAAAAATCTGATACAAATTACATGATAGGATGTGTTTAAATAGACTCTAGAAGTCTTGCCCAATAAGCAATTACCTTCTATTACAATTAGAATTCGATTAAGGTACCAAAAACTGCCCAAAATACAATTAGAATTAGAAAAAGGGCAAAACTGGAATTTTTCTACATGGCTTCTCATAGAACACGCGTGCGATTTTATTCAGCACGTCCCCTTCACCTGCCATCTATCCCAGGTTGTATAAAATCTCTCAAGCTTCGCGTGAGCTGTAAGATCGCTGAAAACGGACTTCTAGAACTCCAGATATGGCCAAAACAGTGTAGACTGCGCAACCTTCCCGGAAAATCCAAATTTTAATCAATTAATCCTCCAAACACGATAGAAGCTTCACCCATAATCGACATTCTTGTAAGTCTGCACAACTAAGCAAAACACATCAAAACTACAATAAAATTGAGGCCAAGTCAATCAATTTAAACCGAATTTAAGCGATCCAAGTGGATATAAAATCCACTTATCAGGATTACCTCAAGCGATTCAATAAGAAGACGCGAAATATTACTCACTTGGAAAACAAGGTGGCAATGGTAGCCCTAGAGCATGGAACCAGTGATCTATTCTTTAAAAGATCTTTGGCAAATCATCCCCCCTGAGAATATGGCTGAGCTCCAACGAAGGGCTAATAAGTACATTAAAGCTGAGGATAGCATGAAGAAAGAGGCCGTAGTAGGTAATGGAAAAGGTAACAATGATTCAAAGAAGCGAAAGCAAGAGCAAGAGTACGATGCTAGGGACAAGTATCCCCGAACTAGCAAGGATTCTGACTCACCGCCACCGAAGAAGAGTTTGGGACCAAGATTTTCTGATTATGCAAGGTTGAATGCTCCTAGGAGCCAGATCTTATTAGATATCGAGAAGGATAAGGACTTTCGATGGCCGAAGCCACTCAGGGGTGACCCCGCGAAGAAAAACAAGGATCAGTACTGTAGGTTCCACAGAGATGTGGGACATGATATAGATGATTGTAGGCAGTTGAAGAACGAGATTGAATTCTTGATCTGGAAAGGAAAGCTAAGCAAGTTCACGAAGAGTGAAGATCGTGGAACCCAGAGAAGGGATTATGATAGGAGAGAAAATGACAGAAGGGACAATGATCGTGATCGTAACCCACAGCCCCTAAGGCCAGTTATCAACATGATTTGGGGAGGCCCGACAGCGGCCGGCACAACTCGAAACTCTCGAAAGGCACATGCCAGAGAAGTGATGCACATCGTGGGAAAGGCCCCAAAACGTGCTAGGATTAAAATAACGATTGGTTTTTATGACTCAGACCTCGAATGGGTGAAGTTTTCCCATGACGACCCGTTGGTCATAACCCCTGTGATTGGAAACTCGGAGGTGAAGTGAGTCTTGATAGACAATGGAGCTTCTATTGATATTCTATTCATGACACGTTCGTCAAGATGGGATACACTGATTCTCAGTTGACTCCGACCAACATGCCGATCTACAGATTTAATGAAGTTGAGTCCAAAGTTGAAGGGACTATTCAGCTGCCTGTGACTATTGGGCAGGAACCTAATGAGGCTACTCAGATGCTGAATTTCTTAGTAATCAAGGCAACCTCGACATATAATGCATTCCTGGGAAGGACTGGGCTTCATGAATTTAAGGTTTTGGCCTCTACCTATCATATGAAGATTAAGTTTCCAACCCATAATGGTGTTGGAGAACAGACAGGAGATTAGAAAATGGCTAGAAGTTGCTATGTAGCTGCTTTGAGAGCCGATGGAGTCGGGGGGTAGGTACTCCCAATTAAAGACATGGATGTCCGTGGTGATGATGAGCACCATGGGAAGCCAGCAGAGGACTTGATCCAGATACCTCTAGAGCTGGGCGACCCTGAGAAAGTACTTATATAGGAGCTTCTTTGAAGGAATCCTTGACGGGCAAATTGACAGCATTTTTACAAGAAAACAATGATGTGTTTTCTTGGATAGCAGCTGATATGCCAGGGATTGATCCCCAACTTATAACTCATAGGTTTAATGTCGATCCTGAACGGAAGACAATAAAATAGAAGAAGAGGAATTTTGCTCCAGAAAGGCAAGAGGCCATTAAGCAAGAAGTTGACAAGCTCTTAGAGGCTGGGTTTATTGAAGAGATTCAGTTTCCCGAATGGTTGGCTAACCCTGTGATGGTCAAGAAGGCAAATAGGAAGTGGAGGATGTGTATAGACTTCACTGATTTGAATGATGCATGTCCGAAGGATTGTGTTCCCTTACCAAGGATAGATATGTTGATAGATGTCACAGCTGGACATGAGATGTTGAGCTTCATGGACGGGTTCAGCGGCTACAATCAGATTAAGATGCACAAGGATGACATCCCAAAGGTATCTTTCGTAACTGACTTTGGTGTTTTCTGTTATCTTGTTATGGCTTTTGGTCTAAAGAATGCAGGCGCTACTTACCAACGACTAGTGAATAAGATATTCGCCCATCTAATTGGAAAAACCCTGGATGTCTATGTTGATGACATGTTAGTCAAGAGCCTATTCAAGGCAGACCACATTAAGCACCTCAGAGAGGCATTCAAAGTGCTGAGGCACCACAAGATGATGTTGAATCCAGCCAAGTGTGCTTTTGGCATTAGATCAGGAAAGTTTTTGGGATTGATGGTTTCGAAGAGAGGCATAGAGGCCAACCCTGATAAGATCAAAGCGATTTTGGATATGGAACCACCCCGCTCTATACGAGATGTATAGAAGCTAACAGACGTTGCTGCCCTAGGGAGATTTATCTCCAAGTCTGGTGACAAGTGCCTGCCTTTCTTTCAAGCATTGAAGAAGGTGAAAAATTTCGAGTGGAGTCCTGAGAGCCAAGAGGGCTTTGAACAGTTGAAGAAGTATATGAGTGAAGCCCCATTGTTGGCCAAACCTAGTCCCGGGGAGACCTTATATCTGTACATGGCTGTGTCCAAACAAGCCCTGAATGCTGTACATATCCGAGAAGAGAACAAGGTCCAGAAACATATCTACTATGTGAGCAAGGTGTTGCATAGAGCCGAATTGAATTACTCTCCTATTGAGAAGTTTGCTTTAGCATTTATAACAGCTTCGAGGAAGCTACGACCATACTTCCAATAGCACAAGATCGAAGTCATGACGGACCAACAGTTGATAAATATTCTGCATAGCTCGAAGGCCAGTGGAAGGCTAATCAAGTGGGCAATCGAACATGGAGAATTTGATATCACATACAAGCCTCGGACAGCGATTAAGGCCAGGCATTGGCTGACTTCGTGGTTGAATGTACCATTGACAACCAAGAAGTCGTGGGGCAGGAGATAGTACCCACCCCTGAAGGTAAGGATAAAGATGAAGAGCTGTTACCTGATCAAAACAAATATTGGATCCTCTATTCTGATGGGGCATCAAAAACAAAATATAGTGGTGTAGGAATGGTTTTGCAAAGCCCCGATGGGTTCACAGTTGAGTATGCTTTGAAGTTGGACTTCCCAACAACCAACAACGAAGCCGAGTATGAAGCCTTGATAGCCGGACTGGGCTTGGCCAAAATCATGAGGGTCAAGAACCTTAAAATTTATGGAGACTCAAGACTGGTAGTCTCGCAAGTAAATGGGGAGTTTGAAGCCAAGGATAAAACTATTGCAAAATATTTGAGAGTTGTGAAAGCTATCATGACTCAGTTCGATGAGTGCTATATGGAGCACATTCCGAGAGAAGAGAACACTAAGGCTGATGCCCTGTCCAAGTTCGGTTCTTCAAAAATAGAGAACTACGCAGGGAGTGTTTACTTCCAGGTCTTAAAGGCCCCGGCCATTAACTCGAAATTGGTGGCACCAATTGATGTAGGGAGCTGTTGGATAGATCCAATTAAAGCTCACCTGGAAACTAGATGGCTCCCTGACGATGCTCAGGAGGCACGAAAGCTATCGGTGAGAGCATTGAGGTATGCCTTGATTGAGGGCATCCTTTAGAAGAGGTCTTTCGTCATCCCATATCTGAGATGTTTGAGGCCCCAGGAGGCAAATGAAGCATTAGAAGAAGTTCATGAAGGGAACTGTGGGCAACACTTGGGGGGCAAAGCCCTAACTCATAAGATCACTCGACTGTGATTCTATTGGCCTGAGATGTTGGCCGATGCACAGAATTATGTCAAGAGGTATTGAGCATCGCTTTACTTCAGTGCTTCACCCTCAAGCTAATGGACAGGCAGAGGTAGCAAACCGAATTATCCTTGATGGATTGAAAAAGAGGGTCGAACGCTCAAGGAACACTTGGGTGGATGAGTTTCTGCCTATACTTTGGGCGTATCGCACCACTTGTAAAGTGACAACTGGAGCAACCCCGTTCTTGATGGCATACGGAGCCGAGGAAGTTGTACCCTTGGAGATTATGCATGCTTCACCGCGAGTTGAGGCATATGAACCAGAGACTAATGAAGAAGGCATGAGGCTCGCCCTTGATCTGATTGATGAGGTTAGGGATGAAGCAAATGCCAGGAATGCGGAGCATCAAAAGAGAGAATCTTTCCACTACAACCAAAGGGTTAAGGAGAGGTTCTTTCGACAAGGCGACTTGGTTCTAAGGAAGATAGAGGCTTCTGGAGTTGGCCAGAAGGGAAAGCTAGACCCTAAATGGGAAGGGCCATATCGAGTTAAGAAGACACTAGGACGAGGATCCAACAAATTGGAGACATTGGATGGGAACGAAGTGCCGCGTACTTGGCATGCTTTGAACCTGAAAATTTATTACGTTCGAGCTATCCTTGTAAGGATTAAGCTTTTTATCTATTTATTAGGAGAAGTAGAAATAAGGTTCGATGAAACAATTCCAGGGCTCAGTGCCCCGAGTAGGAAGTAGAGTATCTATGCAAGGGTTGAACCCATCTTATCGACATTCTTTGTCAGCTTATTAATAAAGTTTGTTTTTACTTTCCTTCAAATTACATCTTTTGTTTTGTAAGCACAAGATATAAAATTTTGTATAAATTTATGGGTTTAGTACAAGCCAAGGGGCCAAGTACCCGGAAAACTCTAAAGCATAACAAACTATAAGCAAAAGGCAAGAAAGTGAAAGCAAAGGAAACTAACTATCTAGATAGTTAAGTCATAAGATTACATAAATAAAAGCCCGAAGGCTATTAAGTTAAGTTACAAAAACCAAGAGTTCAAACAAACAGGAAATACAACAAATGAGCTCAAGGGGCCTTAGGGGCCTCCTTGGCAGGAGAGTCATCCTCGGAACTAGTAGCTGTAGAGGAATCATCTGCAGCAGAATCAACAGTTTCATCTCGAACAAGGGGGAGCTTAGGGTCTAAGGATTTAGCAGCAGTTTGCTCTCTGACAAAAGCATCATCCTCCCCGAACAACTCCTCGCTAGAACCAGCCTCAATAACTAGTGTGCCAGGAAGATGGGGCTCGGAAAATCAGAAGGCTAGAATAGGCCCGGATGACTTCTCAGAACTGCTTCAAGGACCTTGTTCCAACCATCAGTAAACTGGCTAGGAAAAAACATATCATCATGCTGGTCCATAAGATTCTTGTACTCAGTTGAATCTAGATAATCATCGATCAGCTTTTCATTGTCATCTTTCAGTGCAACCAGCTCCGCATGAACCCTAACCAGCTCTTCATCATTCTTCTTTAGCTGCTCCTCCAGCTGGTGGATGTGAAGACTCTTCTTTTGAGACTCAGTCTCAAATCCCTTGGCCTTCTCCTTCCAGGCTTTGGTTTGATGAGCCAGGCTCTGAAAGTGGACGTTAGCCTGCACAAAAGATTAGCGTTATAATCAAATAATGGAACGAAAGCACCCAAAAAGTTAAAAAAAAAAGGGGTATGAGACTTACTACAGCAATAGCCTGAGAGCCAAGTGCCTCTGACTCCCCAATACCCCCATTAAGGACCAAGTCCTTATAGTCCGGAAACGTGATCGAGTTCAGTGACCAATCCATAGAATGCTTGGTAGAGCCCACTACGAAATCCTGCTTCCTGAAGCCCCAAGATGGCCTAAACACAGTCGATTGGACGTTGACCTGGGAGCTCCCCTCCAGTCCAGCTATGTCACCATACCTCAGGTTCCCTTTCTTTGTCTTATGAGGACGCACAAAAGAAGGCTCTGTTGTTTTTTCCCGAGGATCAATACTCCTTTTATGTCGAGCCATCCTAGTGGTCTCTTCAGTAGAAGAGGGTGCGGCCTCCATGATCATCTTCGCAACTGCGAAAACATAAACAGAAACGAGTTGGAATAAGTTATGTATGAAAATAAACGAAAAAGATAAAAAAGAGAATTACCCCGCTCAGACACAGGAGAAAGGCCTACATCCCTTAAAGATTCTTCATTTATAAGGCTTTGGCAGGTTACAGAATCGCTGTCGCCTTTAGTCAAAATTTCAAAGGCAGCCTGTTCCTCGGGACTAAGGACGATTCCGTTAGCACTCCCGTCCGTAACCTTAGAGAAGGTCTTCCTAAAAAGAGTGCCCCAGTCGCCACCGTCCCACTCTAAATAGGCAAACTCATTCTTCTAACCTGTGTTGTTATCAGGCACAGACTTGCCATTGAAAAGTGAAGGGACTTTGGGGGCGAAGTTTAATGTATACACAACCAGGATATTTAGCAGGGCTATTATTAAACTGGAAAATTTTGCGAAAAAGCAGGACAGAAAGAGGAAGGTTTTGTCTAGGACATAAAACCATAAAACACAAAATTATTCTCCACGCATTTGGCGGGAGTTGACACGGGCTAATTTGTACATCAGCTAAAAGTCGAGGTATAAATTCGTGAAATGGAAAGCGAAGGCTAGCTACTATACTCTCCCTATAAACGCACAAAGAGTTGGGTTTCCAGTGATAAGGCCTATCACCTGGCTCAGCTGGGACAAGTTTATAAGGTGGTTTGATTTTTAATAGTTTGTTATATCTAGCAATTTCTTCGGTATCATGATAAGAGCTACAACAATCGTATTCATCTAACTCGGCTAAGGAAGGATAGTCTTCCCCCCGCTCGTTTATCATATCTAAAAGGGACATATAAGGAGATCGAATGGTGATCTTGAGCTTTTACCTTTATAAGAGGCTGAGTTCATTTTCGCAAGGTGAGCTTGAGCTTTGTCCTCCATTGATGACAGCTTGAAACCTTCGAGCTCAAACGGAGAAGACGACCGGAGAAGGAGGCCGGAGTAAGCCGAGAAACTTCAAACGGAGTTTGGAGAGAAAAAACTTAGAAAGTGAGGTGCGGGAAAGTGAGATGTGAGAAAATGAGATGTGTGAAATGAACTCACAACCTCACTCTTATATACTCCCTCCGTCCCAAATTGTAAGAGTTGGTTTGACTTTCACGAAGATTAAGAAAATTCTATTTGACTTGCTAGGTGGTAACATGTGGTTGGTTGGTTGTGAAAGTGGGTGTAAGTGGGTGTATAAAAAGTGGGTAAAGAAGGATAGTAGTGGGTGTAATAGTGTTTATTTAAAAAAAAAAGAGTATAAAATAGAGAAGTAGTGGTTGTAATAGTGAAAAGTAGTGTTCAAAAATAGTAAGTTTAGTAGGTTCATTCTTTTTGGGACGTCCCAAAAAGAAATAAGGGTCTTATAAAATGGGATGGAGGGAGTAGCAAATATTAGCCGGTTGAAAACCTGGAGAAACCGGTCAGAATTCTCTTTTGACCGAAAAAAAGCCCACGAAGGAAGCCCAATTGGCACAAGCCCAATTCTGGAACGTTCCGTAGGTAGATATTTTGAAGAAATATATCTATATCAAAGATATTTCTGGAGTTTCCAGAATTTCTAAAACTCTAGCGAATGATATAGAACCTGGGCCAAGAATAGCCTGAACAGGCCCAATACAGCCAGGTGACAAAGCCGATTAAAAAGGAAAGATAATATTAGGCCTGGAAGGCCCAAAAACAATAAAGGCTCGATAGAAACCAGCCCAAAGCAAAAGTGGTCTAATTTTAAATAAAATTCTGGTCGAAAATTCATTCGACCAAGCCACGAAAAAGACCCTTATTTCGACAAAGATTCTGGTCGAAACGACCAAGAATCCTGGTCAAAAAGTTGTTCGACTAAAATGTTAGAAAGGCCCTTATTTCGACAAAGATTCTGGTCGAAACGACCAAGAATCCTGGTCAAAAAGTTGTTCGACTAAAATGTTAGAAAGGCCCTTATTTCGACAAAGATTTTGGTCGAAACGACCAAGAATCCTAGTCGAAAAGTTGTTCGACTAAAATGTTAGAAATGCCCTTATTTCGACCAAGATCCTGGTCGAAACGACTAGCAATCCTAGTCAAAAATCTCTTTGATCAGGAAAATTTGGGACGCTTATTTCGACCAAGATCCTGGTCGAAACGACCAGGAATCCTGGTCGAAACGACCAGGAATCCTGGTCGAAAAACCCTTCGAGCAAGAAATTATGAGGCCCTTATTTCGACCAGAATTCTGATCAAATTCCTGGTCAAAGTCTGGTCGAAATGGCCAAGTTCTGGTCGAAAAATTACTTTAAAAAGTTGATTTTTTGATAGGTAAATCCTCGTGGATATGAAAATAAAGAAAATATCTGTGGGTATTGTAAAAATCCTAAAAAATTGGGATAAGTATGGAAAAATACAAGGAATTTTATGAATAATTCCTTGAAATAGATGAGCAAAAATTCAGTAACAAAGTTATTGAAAAATGATTGCTTAACCTCGAATAAGACACATCGTCGTAAACGTGTAGGTCGCTCCACACTTTACATCTAGACGATACTCGTGAAACACTAGTGTACAACGATAAACCCTAACTTGAGTCTCAAAAAAGGCCGTTAAAACTTCAAGGAAAACCTGATCAGTTTTCCTAGAAGTTGGGGGGTAAATGATATGGGCTAAAATTAAGCCCTAAAGACATTTAATGTGGCATTAATTAAACCTAGAATGGTCTAAATACGAAGCCCATTAATGGGGCCCAGAACCCTAATTAAATATTAATTTCGTAATTAATATTAGGGGTGGTAAAACAACTCAGCAATAAGAGTTAGATAAGGATATTACTCCTACCAGGAGTAGCCTCCAAGGCACCCAATTCAACATGGAAACTGATTCTTTCAAGGAAGGAGTCTAGAACCTTCCTCAAGGAGGTGGCTTGCCCACCAAGTCTCCGAATACTACCATAATTCTAAGGCTCCCGTAGCCATATAGGGTCTGACCCCTCATTCTCAGAACAACGTTTTTGGGCACAATTCAATACGTTCCTCTACGTTTTAGGCTTAATCCTCGAATAAGGACATACAAGTCACTACGTCACTACGCCGCGAGGGCACATCAAGCCACGTAGGCAACTATAGAACTATGTTTTTGGCTTGATTCTTGATATTCATCAAGGTACGTAGGCATCTTGTGAAGGCAGATTCAGCCACGAACACGAGAACCGCCTTTAAAGCACGAAGCTCACGAACCCTAGTATTAATTACATACAAACCCTAGCCGCAATTTAACAACTTAGTTTTTATTCCACAACATGTATGTTTGTAATATTATATATATTAAATTATAAATAAATTAAAAAAAATAAAAATAACTCGTGCTTTCCATGACCTATAAGCTAGTATATATAATCTTCGAAATATTGACGTGAATAGTGGATATCTATTTGTTCAATAAGCATTGATTATCGTTTCAAAATGGTAAAACAGAAGAAAAAAAAAAAAAAAAAAAAAAAAAAACCTCATCGAATAATATGCGGTGCATGTTTATTCCACGTATATGTTTTGTCGTATCTCTCACACAAATAAAGAATTGATATGACTTATGAGGTGTTTCAATTGATTGGGATCATGAATTTATCAATACAAGGTGATGGGTCTCATTTGGAAAATCTTATTTTTCATAAATAAGTTCTTTATTCTAAAAAAAGTACCAAAATATGTATTTTTTTCTGAAATAACTAACTTATTTTTACAGGATAATGAATACTAAATTATCCATACTCATTTTTCTTTAAAAAAAAGTATGTAAACACGAATTTTTTTCCAAAATAAGTAACTTATAATTTTAAATTAATATTTGCCAAACGGGCCATAGATTGATCACCAATTTGGCACATGCTATCCAAGTCTTGAAAGAGATTGTGAAAAAAAAAAAAACTTATTTTGTGGAAAGGAAAATTTATTTTGACTTGGAACATGTCGAAGACGTGGAAATGATGCGGAAAGAAGACTCGGGAGAATTTCAAAAAAAATATTAAAACATTAATAAATATAATATAATTCGTCATTTTTCAAACTAAAAATTGAAATTATATAAACTTAATATTATAAGCGGAATGCGATATATTTGGTTGATCGTTTGATACATTAAATTTGGTACATTGAATAACAACCGTTAGATTTTAAGGTAGATAAAAAAGAACAGTTAGATCTAATGATTAATGAATATTTTTTTTATAATATTTAAATTACTCCCATATGTTCAAGGTTCGAATCTCGTTAACAACATATTATATTATTAAATATTTATAAACAACTACTCCTAGAAGTTCAAGGTTCGATTTCCGTCAAAAACATATTTTGGTTAAAAATGTATATTATCTATTTTCACAAACATTTAAATTATCTTATAAATCACTCCAAGAAATTGAAGGTTCAATTCCCGTCAACAACATATTAAATTTAAAAAGTTATATCATCTATTTTCAATATAGAAGAAAAACAATATCGTTTAGAATACAATCAAATATGAATTATTACATTTTAGTATCTTCTATAATTTATTATTGAAAAACATATATTAAAATTATGAATAATAAGATAAAAATATTAAAAAAATCAAGCGGAATAGGTTATATTTGGTTGGTCGTTTGGTATAATAAATTTGGTACACTAAATAACAACCGTTAGATTTTAACATAAATAGAAAAGAACCGTTAGATGAAATTCTAAACTAATATTCTTTTTAAAATATTTAAAATACTCTCTTAGATTCAAGGTTCGAATTCCATCAACAATATATTATTATTAAACATTATATTATCTTATAAAAAACTACTCCTAGAAGTTCAAGTTTCGATTCCCATCAACAACATATTTTTGTTAAAATTTTATATTATCTATTTTCACAAACATTTATATTATCTTATAAACCACTCCAAGAAATTCAAGGTTCAATTACCATTAACAACATATTAAATTTAAAAACTTATATTATCTATTCTTAATATAGAAGAAAAACACTATCGTTTAAAATAATATCAAATATGTATTATTATATTTTAGTATCTTCAATAATTTATTTTCCTACTAATTGAAAAACATATATTAAAATTATGATTAATAAGATAAAAATATTAAAAAATAATTATAAGCGGAATATGTTATAGTTGGTTGGTCGTTTGGTATACTAAATTTGGTACACTGAATAACAACTGTTAGATTTAAGATAGATAAAAAAGAACCCTTGAATTTAATGCTAAACAGATATTTTTTTATAATATTTAAAATACTCTCATTGATTCAAGGTTCGAATCCCGTCAACAACATATTATTATTAAACATTTTTATTATCTTGTAAATAACTACTCCGAGAAGTTCAAGGTTCGAAACCTGTCAACAACATATTTTAAATAAAAATTTATATTATTTATTTTCATAAAGATTTAAAATATCTTATAAACCACTCCAAAAAATTCAAGATTCTATTCTCGTCAACAGGCCCGTCTTAAACTTTACAGGGGCTCTATTCTAATTATAAAATTGGGTCCTTAATTTACTTAAAAATTTAAACAAGTTATATAAAATAATTATATTTGAAGAGACATTAAGGGAGAGTAAGTCAAATTTTGGTGTAATTTTGCTTAGAATTAGATGGACTGTCAAATATGTATTATTATATTTTTAATATCTTCTATATTTTATTTCCTACTAATTGAAAAATATTTATTAAAATTAGGAATAATAAAGTAATTTTCTTAAAAAATAAAATAAAAATATTAGAAATTATCCATGCATTACACGAATTATAGGCTAATATATTTAATTCTCGAAATATTGACGTGAATAGTGGATATCTATTTGTTCAATATGCCTTGATTATCGTTTCAAAAGGGTAAAATAGAAAGAAAAAAAAAATCCTGATCGAATAATATGAAAAAAAAAATCCTGATCGAATAATATGCGGTGCATGTTTATTCCTCGTATATGTCTTGCCGTATCTCTCACACTAATAAAGAATTGATATGACCTATGTCCCAATTGATTGAGGTCATGAATTTATCTAAGGTCATAGTTTGATCAGTGGAAGAGTTTGGAACATGCTGTCCACGTCTTGAAAGAGATTGTGGAAAAAAAAACTTCTTTTGTGGAAGGAAAATTTATGTTGACTTGGAACGTGTTGGAAGACTTGGAAATGATGCTAGGGAGAACCTCCAAAAAAATATTAAAACATTAATAAATATAATATAATTCATCATTTTTACACTAAGAATTGAAATTATATAAACATAAATATAATAATACATAAAATTAGATGTCAATAGACATAATAAGGTACAATAATATTTTTTTTAACTAAAACTAGTAAATATGTGTCTGAAAAACTAAAATAAGTAAATATAACAATTATTGAATATGTCTGCAGTTTTAATAATTAGAATTCACATTTCCTAAATGATATATTGATTTTTAAATGAAATATACCATTTCAAGGGTACATTTCAAGGAAACAATTTAAAAAATAAAATTCTAAAATGCATATTTCTCAAATATCATATAAAGGTCTATTAATACGATTCTTAAAGAAATGAGTAAGATAATTAAGCGAAAAATATACTCCCTCCGTCGCAAATTAATTGTCTTATTTTTCCTTTCAGTAAGTAAATTGCTCAATTTTTTTATCAAAAATTAAAAATTATAATTTAAAATAAATAAAATATATTTTTAAATAATATATTTATTAAATCTATTATCTATTATTATATATTATACACCAACAAGGGATTTAATGATCAAATTTAATCATAAATATTCTCATTAATATCTTTATAATATATTTATTTTACCTAATTAATAATCTAATTATTATCAATAAAATATTTATTCAATCTACTTAATACTCTCATTGATATCTATAAAAATTTATTTATCTATCTCTCATATTAATATCTATTAATAGTTACATTAATACTAACTCAGATTAGTATTATCTAACTTATTATTTTAGGGAAAATAAAAAATATTTGCTCGCTAACATGAATTTAAAATCGCAATACACGTAGTTGACTTTAGTGCTATGAGAGTTTTTTTTTTTTTTTTAAATGAGGTTATCATTGAATAGTTAAAATGGAATACTTAATACTTAAATATCGAATCAAAATTTTCAAATATCTATAATAAAATTTTAATTTTTTCAAATTAATAGCATGTAATAGTATTGTTGAAATTATAATATGAACAGTGATATTAAATGATACGTTTATGAGAAAGTTTTTAGTGTATAGAAACCAAAATCATATTATGTCATATTTTATAAAACAGTAACTTATGTTGTAACTATTCATGTATTTAGTTAATAAACAGATCTTCTATCATATTTTAAATATTAAATTTATAAATAAGTTTAAATTCATATGAAAATAAATAAACATAAAGCTCAATAAACTAAAAGATGATCAATATCTAAATACAAATTTTTACTAACGCGTACTAACGTATAACTCAACCTTTCATCATATTTCTAATTAATTCCACAAACATTAACAATTTATTAGCATCTTGAACGTGCCGGTGCATTGCACAGACTTAAAAGCTAATTTTATATATGCACAAATTTGAGTCTAACCAATTTGACCAATGACTATGGGATAGTTTTATTGTCACACAGCAAAGCTTAGGTAGTGCTAATTTATGGAGTTGATATACTACTTGATTGTTTTGAGCAAAACATGCTTTAATGCGTGTCCACCCGCCTAGCCACGTAGGCAGGCATGAGGCATGCCACGTAAACCAATAATATTACGAGGCTTCCGGATTCTCTTTATATTAAAGCTTTTTCTTTGAAAGGAAAATGATTTCATTAAAAATAACGAGAGTTATAGACAATCGACTCCAAGTGCAATAGGTCGCAGATCTTTCATGTCATCTACTTTGTCTTTTTTCAGGATTAAAATAATGTTAGTATCATTTAAATCCAACCAATTATTACAGCAAACATACATCTCATGCCTAAAACTTGCCAGAAATTCTGAAAAAAAGCAGGATTTAAACCATTCGGACTAGAAGCACTAGTACAGAACTGTCTTTTAGCGTCGCACTTTTAGCGTCGGTTATTAAGAGAGCCGTGGCCTATACATGCTTTAGGTGTCGGTTGCTAGCTTAACCGACACATAAAGTCATTTGTGTTGGACCATTGGCGTCGGTGATGAAACAACCGACGCCTAAAACTGACCTTTTAGCATCGGTTTTTACTTAACCGACGTCTAAAACGGACCTTTAACGTCGGTCATTAACAACCGACGCCTAAAACTAACCCTTTAGCGTCGGTCTTTACTCAACCGACGCCTAAAACCTAACCTTTAGCGTTGGTTATAAACAACCGACGCCTAAAACTGATCCTTTAGCGTCGGCCTTTACCCAACCGACGCCTAAACTGACCCGTTTGTACTTTATGTGTCGCCTTACATTTGACCGATGCTAAAAGTATAATAATTTTAAAAACACTAAATTATATACAAATAATATTTTTATACAAATTATACGTTATTTTATATTATACCAGTCTATTAAAAAAATTAAATTGAATAATATTATTCAAATAAGATTTATACAAATCAAACAACATTTTATAAAAAATTACATTTAAATATTTTCAATACACAAATAAATAATATGTATTCATTCCTACTTATATATCTTGAACCATTATTTATGATAAAATTATATTCGGACCTTGCTTCATTATAATGTAAATTGTATTATTAAAAAATTACATTTTTATCTAAGTGAGTTTTTAAAAAATTTGAAATTTTATATAATATTAATTAATAAATAAAAATCATTTATATATTTTCGTTTTATTGTCTATAGCATAGAATTATTTGAAACAAATTTTTTTAAAATTTTTTATTTGAATTTGTTTGTATAAATTCAATACTGATAAATTAATTATAAAATAATCCAATATACAAAATATTTTTTTTTTAAAAAAAAGGAATATATTTTCTAAATCTGTTGCTCAATTATTTATATCCCACCCCAATATACCATCCCCAATTTTGCAAGGGACTAACTCATCCCTCCAGCCCTAATTTCGGATCTCACTACGTCTCCATCTTTCCATATATCCATCCCCGTCTTGTGTGTTCCTCGTTTAAACCGTACTTCCTCCGATTGACCTGAGTTTTGCCAATTAGAAGCTGCAATTAAAAGTACAAGGTGACAATTGGACCATTTGTTCCGCCAATTGTTTTGGCTATAGCTAAAAGTCCAGTGGTTGATAATTATGATCTGTCGTCGGTTAGAACAGTCATGTCAGGACGTCAGGTGCTGCCCCTTTAGGTAAAGATCTCGAAGATGCCGTTCGAGCCAACTTCCCTAATGCCAAACTTGGTGAGGTACGTACTTTATTTTAGCTCATATTGTGTATCAATTACTTATCGCTGTTAGCCTGGTTGATATCCCTCTTTACTTGCTTAATAGATACGGGAGTTTAAACAGATTGGTTATCCGACTAATTTCTAGAGATTGAGTATTTATACCATATGTCCCAAATTAGTAGTGGCTTTATCAATATGTCCTATTTTGAATCAATATTATAAATATGTCCTATAGTTAATATTTAACTCATATATAACTTATATACATATAATTATATATATATTTATAATTATTAAGACTATAATGCCCATATTTTCCCCTTCTCTCTCCTCGCCCCGCAGGGGCAGCACAATCAAGCATAGTACGATTTTCATATCAATTTTTTTTTTGAAGAGCAAGGAAGACTTAAGATTAAAAACCAACCACACAGAACAATTGTCAAAGCCACTACTCGGCTTATAGCTTACAAAATAGATAGGCCCACTTTCAAACACAACCACCAGCACATGATTAAGAAACAAGAGATAATAAATCTAGATACTGAAACTAAAAAGCAAGTAAATAAAAGAACCTAAGACGGTTCAAATCCCATATCTGATTACTGACCCCAAACATTCCCAGCTTCTCCGGCCTATGACTATTAAGCGTAAACTAATGCTTGATGTGGAAAGGAAGTATATACAAAAATTAAAAATAAATAAGTCGAGGATAAAATTGTCTTTTAATAATGTATAGTTAGTGAGTTAATCATGGTTACAATTTAAAATGGGACATATTAATAAAAAGGGACATATTTATAATTATAATTAAGAATGGGACATATTTATAAATGGCTTATTCAAACGGGACATATTAGAAAAAAAACCCTAAAAGAATTGAGCCTTAGAATTTTCTGAACGATGGAATGATGTTTCTTATTGTTATTAATGATCTTCTGTTTATTTAAAACCATATATGATGCATACATTATAAAAAATCTAAAGAAATGATCATAGTACTTTCACCAATAACTAATAACTTAATTTTTAAGTAAGATGGTATTATAGTTAAAGCAATTGCATTTTTAAGAATTAGATATATATATAATAGCATGAATTCTTTTCTTCTGGATAATTGGGAGGGTGAAAAAAGTCAATCCAGGCCCTGATGAAAAAAGTGAGGGTGGGATTGTGGTTGAAATTAAACTCAAAGAACTGGAACAACAGTTTGCTGAAGTTAGCACAGAATGGAGTATAGTTCCTGGACGTGGAGGTCGTCTTACTCTGGTATATATTATACTTAGTGTTTTTTAGTTATTGTAGTGATCAGTCCAACTAGATTTTTCTTAGGTTCAACTGCTGCTAAATCCTGTTTTCTATCTATTTACTGTCCAAGCCTCAATTTAGCCAGGGGGGACTGTTTCATTTGATCATCGAAATCTCAAAGGATTAAATAGGTCACTTCTTGGTTCAGCCACGACCAGTAACTTTCTGAATCCTCAGGTTAGTTTATTTAGCTACATACTATAAGATTAAGAATGGTTATCACTAGTACGCTTACCTCATAAATTTATTTAATATAGAATGGTTATCTGTCTGCAGGACGATCTTGCATTCAAACTTGAGTACCAGGGATGGATGAAGTTCCCCCAATATGGGTTTATCGGGCTGGTATCAAAACAAACATCACGGAGGTAGACATAAGTACCCACATACCCTCCCAATATGTAAAGACATTATTTAACTTGTATTAAATAATGGTATTAATGTATTATTTTGGTATCAAATGCATGAAAAATAATAATGCAGGGGTACGGACTAACAGAGGCAAGGCCAGTATTAGCAATGTGTTTGGCTTTTGCTAAATAACCATTCGAGATCAAATCGGGTGCGTGTGGGACTGTGGTAAGAAATGCAGAGATGAAGATTGTTGATCCTGATACGTCTGTCTCTCTTCCAAGGAATCAATGGGGAGAGATTTGTATTAGAGGTAATCAGATCATGAAAGGTATGTGATTACAGCTCTTTATGCTTTCACGATTGGATATTGTTAGCTTTCCTTATAAATACTGAAATAGTCCACATAATTTTATAATATGTGCACCCTAAGATTAGAAAGCAAAGGCATGGTCGACCTGCATTATCATCCTAATCAAAAACACAGATGTTAAAATTGAATGTTTTCGCAAAACTCTGAATTTATGTGGACCTTAGTCTAAATATGTTAACTAACCTTCCGGTTAAGCATTAAAGCAGTTCTTCTATTAGTTCAAGTATTTAGATAGTTTTCTTGTGTGTGTGTGTGTGTGCTCTTAAATAATTGCTTCCATAAGTATTTTACATTGTAAAAAGATGTTTAATGTGTTACATGATCAGATATCTTATGGTTCACAAGGAAAGAAACAATCACCATCTCCAAACTAACATTTTAAAACAGAAAAACAAAACGGTTCATCTATACTTGTTGAGTTATTGTAAGTGTACAATCAATTACATTGTAATTTAATTTATGTATTGATGATTTAATGGTGACAAAATATATCAGGTTATCTAAACGGTCCCTAGTCAACAGAGAGAACAATAGACAAAATGTTGCCAACAGTGTTTCTACAGCAGAGCCCATTAAAATTGCTCTTCTTGGTACTAGGAGTAGTGGTTCATTTCCTGCTGTACCAAAGGAAAATAAAGAAACTTTGCCCTCGTCTGCATCTTCTAAACCTCACCATGCTGTTGCTCAACCTGAAATTACCAATGAGGATGCAGCTGGACATTCCGGAGTATCAGTTGCTGTTTTTTCTCGTTAGTGATTACAGTCTTATGATTTGTCTGCCGTACCCGGGCAGTCAGAAACTTACATCCTTGAAGGACTAATTTATCCTTTTTGTTGTGTTCAGATGTTGAAACAGATACTTTATGTTAGTGTCTGATATGAAATTTGTGTGCGTGCTTTTAAATTTTTGAAGCATCTTCTCAGGTAACTTTTAATTTATGTGCTATTGGTTATCTCGGGTATGCTTTTACAGCCTTTAAAATTTTGAAGCGTCTTTACACTTATGCTTTTACTGTCAGTTGTTTTATTCGTAATGGATTTTGGTGTAGAAACGGAAAGGACTAACATGTTAAACTTGTGTAATGTTTTTCATAAAGGTTTAACACATCTGCAACTCGGCTGGTTCCCTGATAGGCTGATACAGAATATTAATTATCGGTGAACATGTTGGATCCAATGCTCACAAAGAAGTCACACTAGTTCTATATATATACCCGTTGTTGGACAATGGAGATAGAGGTCATGGGTTTACTATTGCCAAGAATATAAAGAGAACCGTAAAGGAATATATAATTGTTGGCTTGGGCAGGAAGTTCAGTAAATGTTAGATTCATGTGATAAGGATTGTTAGCAATATGCAGGAACACTACTTTTTCTTAATGGTGTTCAATTGTATGTGTACTTGGTGGTGATTAAATTGATGTAGAGAATTGTTATGTGATATTTTCTATCATTATTAAGATTGAATGTGGTCTCTTCTCTTTTGTTGTTTGAGATTAGTTTTTTACATAATAAAATATGATATTTGTTGGAATGGGATAATTGCAATTGTTATATGCTATAATGTGGTATTTGTTGGTATGATGTAAAGGTTACTAAAATTGCAATTTCAAATTTTTTTTAAAAAAAAATTGGCTTTAAGCGTCGGTTCTTGAAAAACCCGACACTTCCAACATGGCTTTAAGCGTCGGTCTTTTAATTGACTGACGCTTTTAACTTGATTTTAAGCATCGGTTCTTTAGGCAACTGACGCCTTAATCTGACTTTAAGCGTCGGTTCTTTAAGCAACCGACACTTATAACTGACTTTGAGCGTCGGTTCTTTAGGCAACCGACGCCTGAACCTGACTTTAAGCGTCGGTTCTTTAAGCAACCGACGCTTATAACCTGACTTTGAGCGTCGGTCCTTTAGGCAACCAACGCTATTAACAACTAATAGGCGTCGCATATTTAACCGACGCTGAAGACCCATACCTTTAGCGTCGCCTTCATGTACTACGCCCAAAAACCGACGATAAAAGCCTTTTTTGACCGACGCTAAAAGTCATTTTTGTAGTAGTGAAGCTTTGTCCGAATGCATTTGCTTAATAGCCTCAGTAAATTCCACAAAAGTAAAATCAGAGACAAGCTCTTCATTTGGACTGTTAGATATCAGATTTTCCCTCATATTACTCACATGTATGTTCACCTGATTAGGACAACTGAAGACTTTGTCAAAGTAATTTTTCACCACATGACACATCTCGCCATGCTCACTAACTATGCTACCTTCTTCATTCCTCAACTGAATCACATAATTTATTTTCTTTCGAGCTGTTGCTGTGGCATGAAATACTTTGAATTCGAGTCACCTTCTGCAAGCCAAAAACCTTTTGCACTCTGCTTCTAGTAAATTTCCTCTTGTAATAGAAGCTCCTTCACCAAAATACTTCCTTACATTATCATCATCAACACAATCCATATACTTATCCTCCTCCTGCTTCTGCCTATCGATTTTATCTTTAACCTTATGGAAGAAGTTACGCCCCCATTTTGCTATATATGACGAAATAACAATTAGTTTAGGCAAGAAATGAGGAGACAGTTTTTTCCAATACTCCATAATTTCTTCGTGAAAACCTGGCTTTTTTACCCAGGTGTTTTCAAATTTAAACCTGAATTGTTTCTTCGAGTGTGAAGTGCTTAACAATTCTAAATTTATTTAATCATGATCTGAACATGAAGTATGAATAAGAGTAATCTTACACAAAGGAAACAATTGTCGCCAACTGTCTATTGCAAAAGTACGATCCAGCTTTTCACGAACCCAATCGCTGGTCCCCTTACTCTTTTCCTAAGTAAAATTGCCACGTGTAAGCTCCACTTCTATTAACATACTATCCTCCACAACCTTGAGTTTCATCAAGGTACGTAGGCATCTTGTGAAGGCAGATTCAGCCACGAACACGAGAGCCATCATTAAAGCACGAAGCTCACGAACCCTAGTATTAATTACATACAAACCCTAGCCACAATTTAACAACTTAGTTTTTATTCCACAACAGGTATGTTTGTAGTATTATACATATTAAATTATAAATAAATTAAAAAAAATTAAAAATAACTCGTGCTTTGGACGGCCTATAAGCTAGTATATATAATCTTCGAAATACTGACGTGAATAGTGGATATCTATTTGTTCAATAAGCATTGATTATCGTTTCAAAATGGTAAAATAGAAAAAAAAAAAAAAAAAACCTCATCGAATAATATGCGGTGCATGTTTATTCCACGTATATGTTTTGCCGTATCTCTCACACAAATAAATATATATTATCTATTTTCACAAACATTTAAATTATCTTATAAATCACTCGTTCAATTCCCGTCAACAACATATTAAATTTAAAAAGTTATATCATCTATTTTCAATATAGTAGAAAAACAATATCGTTTAGAATACAATCAAATATGTATTATTACATTTTAGTATCTTCTATAATTTATTATTGAAAAACATATATTAAAATTATGAATAATAAGATAAAAATATTAAAAAAAATTAAGCGGAATAGGTTATATTTGGTTGGTCGTTTGGTATAATAAATTTGGTACACTAAATAACAACCGTTAGATTTTAACATAAATAGAAAAGAACCGTTAGATGAAATTCTAAATTAATATTCTTTTTAAAATATTTAAATACTCTCTTAGGTTCAAGGTTCGAATTCCATCAACAATATATTATTATTAAACATTATATTATCTTATAAAAAACTACTTCTAGAAGTTCAAGTTTCGATTCCCGTCAACAACATATTTTAGTTAAAAATTTATATTATCTATTTTCACAAAAATTTATATTATCTTATAAACCACTCCAAGATATTCAAGGTTCAATTACCATTAATAACATATTAAATTTAAAAAGTCATATTATCTATTCTTAATATAGAAGAAAAACATTATCGTTTAGAATACTATCTAATATGTATTATTATATTTTAGTATCTTCAATAATTTATTTTCCTACTAATTGAAAACCAAATATTAAAATTATGATTAATAAGATAAAAATATTAAAAAATAATTATAAGCGGAATATGTTATATTTGGTTGGTCGTTTGGTATACTAAATTTGGTACACTGAATAACAACCGTTAGATTTAAGATAGATAAAAAAGAACCGTTGAATTTAATGCTAAACAGATATTCTTTTTATAATATTTAAAATACTCCCATTGGTTCAAGGTTCGAATCCCGTCAACAACATATTATTATTAAACATTTTTATTATCTTATAAACAACTACTCCGAGAAGTTCAAGGTTCGAAACCTGTCAACAACATATTTTAAATAAAAATTTATATTATCTATTTTCATAAAGATTTATAATATCTTATAAACCACTCCAAAAAATTCAAGATTTTATTCTGGTCAACAGGCCTGTCTTAAACTTTACAGGGACTCTATGCTAATTATTAAATTGGGTCTTTAATTTATTTAAAAATTTAAACAAGTTATATAAAATAATTATATGTGAAGAGACATTAAGGGAGAGTAAGTCAAATTTTGGTGTAATCTTGCTTAGAATTAGATGGACATATGTAACATATATAAATGAGTTTTTCTGTTTGGGAGCCCTAATAATATTGAGGCAATGTTGGGCTCCTTGCACACACTGCCCATTAACAACATATTAAATTTAAAAAAATTATATTATCTATTTATAATATAGAAGAAAACTCCATCGTTTAGAATACTGTCAAATATGTATTATTATATTTTTAATAACTTATATATTTTATTTCCTACTAATTGAAAAATATTTATTAAAATTAGGAATAATAAAGTAATTTTTTTAAAAAATAAAATAAAAATATTAGAAATTATCCATGCATTCCACAAATTATAGGGTAATATATTTAATTCCCGAAATATTGACGTGAATAGTGGATATCTATTTGTTCAATATGCCTTGATTATCGTTTCAAAAGGGTAAAATAGAAAGAAAAAAAAAGTCCTGATCGAATAATATGAAAAAAAAAAAATCCTGATCGAATAATATGCGGTGCATGTTTATTCCACGTATATGTTTTGCCGTATCCCTCACACTAATAAAGAATTGATATGACCTATCACGTGTCCCAATTGATTGAGGTCGTGAATTTATCATTCTAAGAGCATCTCCAATGGTATTGGCTAAAATGGGTGTCTAAAATGATATAAAATAGTGATTATGTAAAATTTATTGAATCTGTAAGGTGTTGTATTCCAATGGAGTTGGCTATAATGATTAATCATATTTTAAAAATAGCAAGTTATTATTATTTCAAATTGTTAAAAATAGAATGTATTATTTTAATAAGGTAATATTGATGATGTGGAGTTTTACTACAGGTCTCTAGAGATTCGACAAATATAGCCAATATGATAGGATTTTAGAGGATTATCTAAAATTTTAGATAACAGTAATGTCCCGTTGGAGATGATTTTTTTTTACACAATATCTATAATTTTTATTTAATGCATGTTTGACACACTTTTAGCTAAGGGGTTTCTATGGTTGGAGATGTTCTAATATCATAGTTTGATCAGTGGAAGAGTTTGGAACATGCTGTCCACGTCTTGAAAGAGATTGTGGAAAAAAAAACTTCTTTTGTGGAAGGAAAATTTATGTTGACTTGGAACGTGTTGGAAGACTTGGAAATGATGCTAGGGAGAATCTCCAAAAAAATATTAAAACATTAATAAATATAATATAATTCATCATTTTTACACTAAAAATTGAAATTATATAAACATAAATATAATAATATATAAAATTAGATGTCAATAGACATAATAAGGTACAATAATATTTTTTTTTAACTAAAACTAGTAAATATGTGTCTGAAAAACTAAAATAAGTAAATATAACAATTATTGAATATGTCTGCAATTTTAATAATTAGAATTCACATTTCCTAAATGATATATTGATTTTTAAATGAAATATACCATTTCAAGGGTACATTTCAAGGAAACAAATTAAAAAATAAAATTCTAAAATGCATATTTCTCAAATATCATATAAAGGTCTATTAATACGATTCTTAAAGAAATGAGTAAGATAATTAAGCAAAAAATATACTACCTCCATCGCTAATTAATTGTCTTATTTTTTCTTTCAGTAAGTAAATTGATCAATCTTTTATCAAAAATTAAAAATTATAATTTAAAATAAATAAAATATATTTTTAAATAATATATTTATTAAATCTATTATCTATTATTATATATAATACACCAACAAGGGATTTAATGATCAAATTTAATCATAAATATTCTCATTAATATCTTTATAATATATTTATTTAACCTAATTAATAATCTAATTATTATCAATAAAATATTTATTCAATCTAATTAATACTCTCATTAATATCTATAAATATTTATTTATCTATCTCTCACATTAATATCTATTAATAGTTACATTAATACTAACTCAGATTAGTATTATCTAACTTATTATTTTAGGGAATATTTGCTGGCTAACATGAATTTAAAATCGCAATACACGTAATTGATGTTAGTGCTACGAGAGTTTATTAGCATCATATTTCTAATTAATTCCAAAAACATTAACAATTTATTAGCATCTCGAACGTGCCCGGGCTTAAAAGCTAATTTTATATATGCACAAATTTGAGTCTAATCAATTTGACCAATGACTATGGGATAGTTTTGTTGTCACATAGCAAAGCTTAGGTAGTGTTAATTTATGGCGTTGATATACTGCTTGATTGTTTTGAGCAAAACATTCTTTAATGCGTGTCCACCAGCCTAGCCACGTAGGCAGGCATGAGGCATGCCACGTAAACCAATAATATTTCGAGGCTTCCGGATTCTCTCCATATTAAAGCTTTTTCTTTGACAGGAAAATGATTTCATTAAAAATAACGAGAGTTACAGACAATAGACTCCAAGTGCAATGGGTCGTAGATCTTTCATGTTATCTACTTTGTCTTTTTTCGGGATTAAAATAATGTTAGTATCATTTAAATCCGCTGGGAAAGTATTATCAGCCAACCAATTATTACAGTAAACATACATCTCATGCATAAAAATTGCCAGAAATTCTGAAAAAAAACAGGATTTAAACCATCCGGACCAAAAGCTTTGTCCGAATGTATTTGATTAACAGCCTCAGTAAATTCCACAAAAGTAAAATCAGAGACAAGCTCTTCATTTGGACTGTTAGATATCAGATTTTCCCTCATATTACACTCATGTATGTTCACCTGATTAGGACAACTGAAGACTTTGTCAAAGTAATTTTTCACCACATGACACATCTCGCCATGCTCACTAACTATGCCACCTTCTTCATTCCTCAACTGAATCACATAATTTATTTTCTTTCGAGCTGTTGCTGTGGCATGAAATACTTTGAATTCGAGTCACCTTCTGCAAGCCAAAAAACTTTTGCACTCTGCTTCTAGTAAATTTCCTCTTGTAATAGAAGCTCTTTCACCAAAATACTTCCTTACATTATCATCATCAACACAATCCATATACTTATCCTCCTCCTGCTTCTGCCTATCGATTTTATCTTTAACCTTATGGAAGAAGTTACGCCCCCATTTTGCTATATATGACGAAACAACAATTAGTTTAGGCAAGAAATGAGGAGACAGTTTTTTCCAATACTTCATAATTTCTTCGTGAAAACCTGGCTTTTTTAACCAGGTGTTTTCAAATTTAAACCTGAATTGTTTCTTCGAGTGTGAAGTGCTTAACAATTCTAAATTTATTTAATCACGATCTGAACATGAAGTATGAATAAGAGTAATCTTACACAAAGGAAACAATTGCCACCAATTGTCTATTGCAAAAGTACGATCCAGCTTTTCACGAACCCAATCATTGGTCCCCTTACTCTTTTCCTAAGTAAAATTGCCACGTGTAAGCTCCACTTCTACTAACATACTATCCTCCACAACCTTCTTAAAACCATCTAAAAGATATTCCGGTTGTAAATGTTTACCTTTATGTATGAAATAAATAACATATCATTGAAATCACCCATGATACACCATGGGAGATTAGATTTTGAAGCTAGTAATCTGATAAAGTCCCAAGCATCTCTCCTTCTCTACCTTTCAGGAAAATCGTAGTAACATGTCAACCTCCACCACGGATCATTACCTTTTAAAATATACACATTAATATGATTACTTGATGAGTCAACAACTTTTACAACAACATTCTTCTTCCACAAAATTGCCAGACAACCACCCTTGCATACTCTATAAACTGAGAACGAATAAGAAAACTTAAACCTAGAACATAACCTTTGAATAACCTCATTATTCACCAAAATTTCATAAAGGAACAACAAATCGGGTTTACGAGACCTCACTAAGTCCCCTAAAATTTAAACTTTACGATGGTTCCCCAACCCTCGACCGTTCCAACTTAGAAAATTCATTGCAATCGGCTCGCTTGCATAGCAAGCTGAGCCGAATCAGATTTCGAGGGTGCGACATAATCTATTCCAGAAAGAGAAGTTCTAATTAAAGTATTATCCATTTTATCACTCACAACTACCTGTATCCTTCCTTCAGTGTCCATAGTTTTATATGTATCTGCTTCACCCCTTCTCCTTTTCCTTTCCTCCACATTAAGCCCAATAAATTCCTCATCTTCTGGCCCAAAAACATTTTTTAATAAAAATTTCGGGCCCACATAATTACTTCCTTGACCGCCACAATTTGAAATAAAAGATTTGCCAGAATTTAAAATACCCGCCTTCTTATTTTCACTCCTCAAATTGATTTCCTTTCCCCCGAAATTTTCGTAGCCACCCAGAGATCTCGGGATACTGTTATTTCTGCCAATCCTTTCCTTCTAATCCGTATCGCCCTCCTCCCTGAGCCACTTGCTTTTCAACTGACCAGCCGCCTTGTGTGGTGGCGGCCGTAACTAGTTACCCCATTCTTTTGAGAATTCATCCCACTTTTTATCCAATGACTTCCTAGCAAAAATTCTTTATATGCGACAACAGACCACAGGAGAAACAAAAGTCACCCAGCATTTTATACTTATAGGTTACCATGAACTCCGTTCCATTCCTCCTTGTAATTTTCTTCTTTCGTTTCAATGACATCCTTACATCCAGACTTATCCTCAACCTCATATATTCCCACCAAATTCTTGTATTATTCTTATGATCATACTCCAAAAACTGCCCAAAGAAATCTTCCAGTTGTTTCCCAACAGCCTCTGTCATGTATCCTGTAGGTAAATCATATATTTGAATCCAGAAATTAAGACTCCATAACGGGACTTTTAACGGTTCTTCGCCTGCTGGAATCTCCTTAACAATGAGAATAGCACTATCAAAAGACCATGGTCCACCTTTGACAACCCACTGAACAACCTCCTTATAATAAAATTGAAACAAAAACACCCTTGTTTCAATCTCTTTTATGTTAATGCCCATTGCTGGTTTCCACACATCAGCCAACTTAGATTTCATCGCTCGAACGTTAATGCTCTTCTCCGTAAGAAACCGTCCCACCAAACACAATTTATATATGTTCGATTCCTCCTCAATACCCTCCTAAAAAACAAAAGCTTCATTTTCCTCATCATCGATATCCAAATCTGCCATCTCGATGTGTATATCCTGATACTTTGCCATAGAGAATAAAACTCAGACACCTTTACGCTCTAAAGATTTGATGGTAAAGAGGAGAGACAAACCAAAGACTCTCACACTCATGGAGAGAAAAAGGAGATTTTTTTTAATCTAAATAAAGATTTTCATAATATGGATAAAATTATATTGGACTAAAAGTACATATACATGAATATATAAAACTTAGCTATAGAGATCCATTCATTCAAAAAGAAAATAAAACATGTTTGAAGAAGTCCATAATCTTAAATACAATTTCTCTGTATTGAAGCTTAAATTTTCATCTTGAAAATCCTATAACAAGTTTTCTTCCCCCTCCTCTCGCTTTCTATCTTTTGATTAGCACAACATGTTAGGTCCCATGTGAGGGCTATTTTAAGCTAGAAGGGGGGGGGTTGAATAGTTTAATATCCAATTTAAAAATTATTATGGCGTTTTAAATATTTTTCCCGTTTTAAAATATTTTACCGAGTCGTTAGCAGTTTATGTGCGGAAATAAAAGACAAGGAAAGTAAATAACACACAGGAGATTTTATCCTGGTTCGCGATGGCGCAACCCCTAATGGATTCGCTCACCCCTACTCCAGTCCCCAAGCTCCTTTCCGGACTAGAGATTTTACCCTTAAAAATAAACTCGCTCCTTTAGTAGGCGGAAAAGCCTTTACAACCCTACAAATATTTGTCTTGGTGCGTAACTACCCGTTACCACCTTAAAATAAATGTAAACAAATACAAGACTCGTCTTGGTGCGTAACTACCTATTACCACCTCAAAGTCGTTGTAAAACCTACACAACTTATCTTAGACAGCAACTCCCCGCTCCTTCTTCAGAGTTGATGTAGAACCTTTGGTGTAGACTATTGATTCTTGGCTTTTGTCGGTCTTGGGTCTTAGATGAAAGGTCTCGGGTCTTTCCTCTTCCTCATGGTGCGAAGACTACTAACTCCCCGTTAGTACGTCTAGGACTTGGGTCTTAGAACGAGAATTACCTCACTTAATCTTCACCTCACTACAAAAGTTAGACAAACAATATCTATGAAACAATATGTGGTTAAGCAAGATATATAAAGATCGTGCAAAACTAGCAGGTTACTGTGCTAGCCACGAAGGACGCTTAATATGCGTTAAACTATTATTCGACTCACAAGTGTGAGGATGAGAAAGAAAAATTCAAATCGCAAGTGCGAGGACCGTGAAAGAACGCTATTACATGTTAGCTATATGCGTAGTGCAGAAAATAGTAAATAACGGCAAGGGTTAAGTCACACGAGTGGACTTTACGCACAAGCGGTATTGGAACGTTAATATTCAATTAAGAATATTAAGTTATGTCTTGTTATTTTAACTTCTTCACGAAGTTTATGTGATACGAAGTATTCCTGTAAAGAATGTCCCACGGAGCACTGTTGATGCTAGTTGGGAATCCGTAAGAATATTTAATCGTAGCACTTTGACGTGTGTCAAATATGCAAGTCTTTTTAAGCTACTAGGCTTAAGACTTTTAAGATGTATACTTGTTATTGATTAAAATCAATGTCAAAGTATAATCTTCTTTGTAACTTCTTGCACTAAAAAGTTTATGGCCACGTAAAATAAAACGTAAATAAAACAAGTGGCTAAACTTGTGCTTAAAGAAGCTTATTTTGAACGAAGTATTCCTTTAAAAGAAATTCCCACAGAGCACTGTAGATGCTAGTTGGAAACCCGTAAGAATACTTAATCGTTACAACCTCGACGTTTGTCGGATAATCGTTCTCTTTTATAAATAGACTTTTGGGATCTTTAAAATAGATCCGAGAATAGAGATTAAGATGAAATATAAAAGTTAAGCACACATCTCAAATATAAACACAAAGACGAAGCTAAAAATTACCACTTTTAAAAGTCGCCGGAAAAAGTTCGTCGGAGGTTCGACCGGATTTTGGCACGGTGGTCGAACTTTGGGCAGCCCTTCGTGTAATAACCCTAACGTTAGAAAGGCTACAGTGCCCAAATGAATAGTGATCTTGAGGAATCCAGGGAAATGGTGTGTAGGTACTCTATACTAGGGATGGAAAATGAGTAAACAAAAACTATATTAGTGTTGTACATTGAAAATAAGTGACTCGAAATGACGATGGATTTTAGAAATTCCTGAATTTTGATTTTGAGGATTTTGATTTCGAATAAGCTTCTATTGGACATTAAGGAGCATGGAAACATTATAAGAATTATATATTGAGGAATTAGTGAATTTAGATTTAACCTAGGGATTATTAAGTTAAGAGAATACCAAAGGAAATTGGATTGTTAAATGGTTTCAAAACCACTGAGATAATGAAGTATATTCGAACCAAATCACAATTAGACGAGTATGGAGATTAAGCAACCAAGATTAGTAATATAACAAGGACACATACCACATTTTTACTTACCAAGATTACTAACATAATAATTAGAAAAAACAAGAAAAGAGATTATGAGGTCATTAAGGTGATGTCACATTCCATTAACATTTTTAAGGGGTAAATTAGTAACTTTGCAAGGTGTTAACCACAAATATCTTTCCAAGGCTTCCATAACACTCTTGATTAAACAAGATTAGCCAAGATAAGATCAAATAAGCAAGAGAAAAACCTCTCCCCCATCCATTACATCCATTCGGCCAAAAGCAAGAAAAACAAGAAAAATAAAATTCAAAACCCTAGCAAAAATCAACAAGAAACCAAGAGAAAAATCATGGAGCATCTTGGAGGATAGAACAAGACTAGCACAAAGTTTCATAGCCATCCACCATCATTTAGCAAGGTAATAAAATCATAGAAGTTGATGATGAATAGTGCATGAATAGTAACTTTAAGAAACTAACTTGTTTTTCATGGCTCCTTTAGTTAATCCAAGCTAATTCAAGGTTGTTCAAGGTGTGTCCAAGGATTATTAAGGATTATTAAGTGTTCTTCAAGCTTCAAAGAGGTATAACAACCCTTGCCCTTTTGTATTTATGGTAGATATTGAAGTGATTAGTAGTTAAGTGTTGTTAATGTAAAGTTTATAATGAGTATGTGTTATAAGTGGTTTGTTTTGATGTGGAAATTGTGTGTTGTGGACTTGTAACCATGGCTGGTGAAGAATACCACATGGTGTAGGTGATGATTATGGTGTTGATAATTGATTTGGAGGAGTTGGATTTATGGAAAGTACGAAATTATAGCCGTTATAATGCCCGATTTTCGTTAGGATGTAAATTGCCCTGTTTTGGACCCCCTGCATCCGTATGGTACCCTACTGTCCAGGTTCCTAATTAACTATGAAATGATAGAGCTTAGTTCATAGATCGTTTTGATATAAGGTGCGTTAAAATCTGATGAACGGTTTAGGAGAAAAGTCAGTTTTAGTGAAAGCGGTTCAGAAACCGAGAAACTGTAAATGTATCAAACTTGAGTTTACAATTACCATACCTTAACATTGTTAAAAGTCACGAAATTTTGGGAGATGATAGTAGTGTGGTCAAAGAACTATTTCCAGTTGACCTTACATTAAAATTCGAAATTTAAAAATTATAAGAAATTCTACAGTCGAGTGTGGTCGTTAAGGGAAATGGTGAAAAACCCTGAAACTTCGACTTAGGTTATAAATGGTTAAGTTCTTGAACCTTTGGGGTAATAAGAATACGTTAAACATATATTAAAGTTTCAAAAGGTAATGTTATACAAGAGTGTAGTGAGTAAGAGATGTGGTTCTAACGACGGTCCTTTTGTGTTTATAGAAACTCCGGAAGAGGGACGAGCCATACCGTCAGGATATCGAAACCGAGGCAAGATTTCTTCTATCCCTATTTGTAAAACTACTTATCTTCACAAAGAAACTTGATTTTGTGAAATATATATGTGATGCTATTATTACTATATTGTGAAGAAATTGTCTTCCTTGAGTATTAATATGGAAAAGAAAGATATACGAAGATGTATATGAATATGGATATGAGTATAAGATGTATATGAATATGAATGAGAGTATGAGATGGATATGTATAGAGATGATTATGCATGAATTGAACATGCCTTATGATTAAGAGAATAAGAGAGAATGGTATCAGTTGTTATCGAGGGTTATATGGTTATAATATTATATTAAAAATGTTCTTATTGAGTATCAGTGGTTTAATAAACATTATTTGATTAACATGCATTACTCTTAAAACAGATGGAATATTTTACGAATATAAAAGTATATTTGATTTCTGAATTTGAAAGAGAGGTCTGAATCATAATCAAAGCCTTATGATATATATATATATTTTATAGAAGTAATGTGCGAGAATGGAAATGTGGGATGATATTTTAAAAAGAGAATAATGATGTGATAAAGAGGGGGATTGCAACAGACTTGCGTAAGTGGCTGTGTCAGGGCTGTGTGCGACACAGTCCAGCATTTATTATTTTTATTACGGCACGAAGATGCCAAGGGAGGATGTTAGCAGGTGGCCTTCCTCCAGGGATGATTTTCATTCCTTCTACCGGTAGTAAAAAGAGAGCAGATACGATTAGGCGACTGATCATCGTCCTAACGTATCAGGCGACAGCAGATATCCCCAATGTTTTGAAAAGAAAGTGCAGACAATGGTTTTCAGATTGCTATACTGAAAACAGAACAATGATATGAGATGATGGAATGATAGTTACAGATGAAGAAAAACTGATATTATATTATTGTAGATTTCAATACTGAAACCAGAATAATGATATGAGATGATGGTATTATGGTGGCAGATGAAGAAAAACTGATATTATATTAATATAGATTTCTTTTTTTATAATAGTGAGTGGATGATGTATTATTAAATAAGAGCTTTACTCTTCCTTAAGAATTTTAATTGTTTCCTGCTATTACATATGCATATACATATATGTATACTTGTTCACATTTTAAATTTTAGTTACAGTATGATCTTGCTGAGCTATTATAGCTCACTCTTGCTACTTATGTATATAGCAGCTAGGTCCCATGCCGATACTACGTACCACACCCCGCAAGAGGGTAAGGGAAAGGCGACCTTTTGAGCGAGTGCTGGCGACCATCCCCGAGGTAGTGACAAGCGGAGGGGCTTAGTATACTTATGTAAATTAAGTGTGTAAATTGTAATAAACTTTAGTTGTTGAAGTGCTTCATGTAGAAGCTTTGTTCAACAATGTACTTAGTAAATTCTGGGCTTGTAATAACTGTTAACTTTAAAACTTTTAAATATTGTGGTTGTTGTTCTATGAGCTTATGACTGGTGTGTGTGTGTATTAGTGTCGGGTCAACTGCTTATTTATTTAATTATTTATTGATAAAAAAAAAGATTACAGAGATATTGATCTTGATCGGAAATTTGACCTTGACGGCCCGGATCCTTGACCCCGGATCTAGGGGTGTCACAGATGGTATCAGAGCTAAGAGTCATAATGCTCAGGAACAAAAGTGATAATAATAAATATATCAGTGATAATATAAATTATGAACTCCCATCGAGTTCAAGGGCGGTATATCGCATGTAGCATTTATTCTAAGTAGTGATTATAATTTTATAGATTATTACTAATATAAGATTATGTTTTAGTATAGGGAAAGGAAGGGGTGTGAGCCGGGATAGTTGTTCGTCACTAATCAGACTAGTCATCTTGTTGATGTCATTTTGGGGATTAGTATAGTTGTTCACTGTTTTAATCCCAGTCTGATTAGAGGACAGCTAGTAGTACTTTTGGTGATATCGGATTAGTATGTACGACTATGTTTTGGGTTTCGAACCTTGTATTAGATGATATATATTATTAGCAGTAAAAGATGTTGTACCCAAATTGTAAAATATTTATGTACATTAATGAAGTTTGTGCATTTCTATCTAAATTTTTTGCTGCATTTTTTTTTTATATATAATAAATGTTGAGACTCAGAAATATTGATGTATAAAAGGTGATTGACTTAATGAAAAGGCTATCGTGTTAAGGGCGATACACTTACCTACTAAAGTTATGGTATAACTAGATGTAAATCGCATGATAAAGATATTGTGATATGCAAATGAGCTAATTAATGATATAATTGTGTATATAGAAATGATGTATATAGTAACCCAAATTCGGGTAATTAATAAGGACTATTGTTATGTACAGAACTATGCCGCCTAGACGTGACAGTAGAGCGAATGCAAGGGAAAATGAGAGAGACGAAAGAAGTCGAAATATCGAAGGTACTAGACTGAACGAAAATGCTCATAATGAAGAAAATCATGAAGAAGGAGAAGAGGAATCAACTGGCCAACAAAGGAATCCGGGAGGTGATCCCTTTGCCCAATTCATGGACTTATTAAGGCAGAATTTAACAAATCCACAGAATCCTCAACCACCACCTGTTCTCCCCAATAAGGCAGCTAGTTCCTTTCGTGCCTTTAAGTCATTAAAGCCCCCAGAATTCGAGGGAACCACTAACCCAGTAGTAGCCAGGGCATGGCTAAAAGAAATGGAGAAAGCTTTCGAAATACTGAGGATAGAGGAAGATCATAAAACAGTTTTTGCAGCCTATCTCTTAAAGGGAGAGGCAAATTACTGGTGGGAAGCTAAGAAGAACCTGGAGGAAGCGGGAGTGATAACCTGGGAGCGTTTCACTAGGGTGTTCCTAGAAAAGTATTCTCCTAGGTATTTAGAAAACCAAATGGAATTAAAGTTTCTGGAGTTAAAACAGGATAACCTAACAGTAGCAGAGTATGAAAATAAATTTACAGAACTGTCGAGGTTTGTTCCCGAGTTTGTGCGTACTGAAGAACAACGTGCAAAAAGGTTTCAACAAGGGTTGAAACCCTGGTTACGAACGAGAGTGGCCCCATTTGAGTTGACTGATTATGCTGCAGTGGTTCAAAAGGCATCAATTATAGAGGCCGAGAGTGAGCAGGCTCAAATAGGTCGAGAGAATAAGAAAAGAAGATTTGAGGGCCCAAAAGGAGGTTTAAGTGAGGGAAGCTACTTTAACAAAGGAGGTAAAGGACAAAAATCTCAATTTGTGGGAAAGTCGGGGGGTAACAAGACTACTAGTGAGACGGTGAGTCAAGGTGGAAAATCTTCAGGAACATTTCAGTCCAAACAATCACGACCACCATTACCAGATTGTGAGACGTGTGGTAAGAAGCATATAGGAGTCTGTAGAGTGCTGGGAGTAACTTGTTTTAAGTGTGGACAAAAAGGACACTACCTTAACCAGTGCCCATCAACTGATGCAAAGCCTAAAAGAGATGTTAAGTGTTACCAGTGTGGGAAACTAGGACACATTGCTAGAGATTGCCGTTCAGGTGGGTCATACGCGTCAGGACAGAGTGGGGCTGCTTCAAATATGCCTACTGCTAGAGTGTACAACATGACCTTAGGGGAAGCGTTGACAAAACCAGATGCGGATACAGGTACTTGCTTTTTGATTTAAATTTGGTGTGTAAATCTTTGGCTAAGGATCGACTTAATCAATTAATGGAATAAATAAGTTAATAATATAGATAAGGAAAATCAGTATCTGCTAAGGGCTAGGAAACGTTATGAAAAGAAAAGTAGGAGTGTTTTGGGAAAACACAAGCTCGTTGAGACGAACAGGAAATATATGTTATAGGTAGTATTTTCTTACAATTGTTTTAAAGAATATTATTAGAGCTTATTTTCTGGAAAATTTTACAGAGAGGAACTATGGGAATATTGAGGAATTAATATTTATGTCATGATAGAGATCAGAAGATGGTCAAACCATAAGTGAGATACACTACCATTCAGAAAAGGTCAATGTAGTGGCGGATATCTTCGTCAAAAGAGGAAGGAGAGACGAGATAACCTGGAATGACTTGAAACAGGAGGAGATTTGTGAGGAAAAGACAGTAAAAGGACTGCTATTGATAAACTAAATGGCATGTTGATGAATGACAAGGAAGTTATGTTAGTATATTTCTGCGCAAACAAGATAGATATATTATAGAAGGAAAAAAAAGGATAAAGGAAATAGTGTGGAAGTTAGAAGGTGTGAAGGAGAAAGATACTTATGGACATTTCCAACATGATTCCGGGACGGAATCCTTTTAAGGGGGGAAGACTGTAATAACCCTAACGTTAGAAAGGCTACAGTGCCCAAATGAATAGTGATCTTGAGGAATCCAGGGAAATGGTGTGTAGGTACTCTATACTAGGGATGGAAAATGAGTAAACAAAAACTATATTAGTGTTGTACATTGAAAATAAGTGACTCGAAATGACGATGGATTTTAGAAATTCCTGAATTTTGATTTTGAGGATTTTGATTTCGAATAAGCTTCTATTGGACATTAAGGAGCATGGAAACATTATAAGAATTATATATTGAGGAATTAGTGAATTTAGATTTAACCTAGGGATTATTAAGTTAAGAGAATACCAAAGGAAATTAGATTGTTAAATGGTTTCAAAACCACTGAGATAATGAAGTATATTCGAACCAAATCACAATTAGACGAGTATGGAGATTAAGAAACCAAGATTAGTAATATAACAAGGACACATACCACATTTTTACTTACCAAGATTACTAACATAATAATTAGAAAAAACAAGAAAAGAGATTATGAGGTCATTAGGGTGATGTCACATTCCATTAACATTTTTAAGGGGTAAATTAGTAACTTTGCAAGGTGTTAACCACAAATATCTTTCCAAGGCTTCCATAACACTCTAGATTAAACAAGATTAGCCAAGATAAGATCAAATAAGCAAGAGAAAAACCTCTCCCCCATCCATTACATCCATTCGGCCAAAAGCAAGAAAAACAAGAAAAATAAAATTCAAAACCCTAGCAAAAATCAACAAGAAACCAAGAGAAAAATCATGGAGCATCTTGGAGGATAGAACAAGACTAGCACAAAGTTTCATAGCCATCCACCATCATTTAGCAAGGTAATAAAATCATAGAAGTTGATGATGAATAGTGCATGAATAGTAACTTTAAGAAACTAACTTGTTTTTCATGGCTCCTTTAGTTAATCCAAGCTAATTCAAGGTTGTTCAAGGTGTGTCCAAGGATTATTAAGGATTATTAAGTGTTCTTCAAGCTTCAAAGAGGTATAACAACCCTTGCCCTTTTGTATTTATGGTAGATATTGAAGTGATTAGTAGTTAAGTGTTGTTAATGTAAAGTTTATAATGAGTATGTGTTATAAGTGGTTTGTTTTGATGTGGAAATTGTGTGTTGTGGACTTGTAACCATGGCTGGTGAAGAATACCACATGGTGTAGGTGATGATTATGGTGTTGATAATTGATTTGGAGGAGTTGGATTTATGGAAAGTACGAAATTATAGCCGTTATAATGCCCGATTTTCGTTAGGATGTAAATTGCCCTGTTTTGGACCCCCTGCATCCGTATGGTACCCTACTGTCCAGGTTCCTAATTAACTATGAAATGATAGAGCTTAGTTCAGAGATCGTTTTGATATAAGGTGCGTTAAAATCTGATGAACGGTTTAGGAGAAAAGTCAGTTTTAGTGAAAGCGGTTCAGAAACCGAGAAACTGTAAATGTATCAAACTTGAGTTTACAATTACCATACATTAACATTGTTAAAAGTCACGAAATTTTGGGAGATGATAGTAGTGTGGTCAAAGAACTATTTCCAGTTGACCTTACATTAAAATTTGAAATTTAAAAATTATAAGAAATTCTACAGTCGAGTGTGGTCGTTAAGGGAAATGGTGAAAAACCCTGAAACTTCGACTTAGGTTATAAATGGTTAAGTTCTTGAACCTTTGGGGTAATAAGAATACGTTAAACATATATTAAAGTTTCAAAAGGTAATGTTATACAAGAGTGTAGTGAGTAAGAGATGTGGTTCTAACGACGGTCCTTTTGTGTTTATAGAAACTCCGGAAGAGGGACGAGCCATACCGTCAGGATATCGAAACCGAGGCAAGATTTCTTCTATCCCTATTTGTAAAACTACTTATCTTCACAAAGAAACTTGATTTTGTGAAATATATATGTGATGCTATTATTACTATATTGTGAAGAAATTGTCTTCCTTGAGTATTAATATGGAAAAGAAAGATATACGAAGATGTATATGAATATGGATATGAGTATAAGATGTATATGAATATGAATGAGAGTATGAGATGGATATGTATAGAGATGATTATGCATGAATTGAACATGCCTTATGATTAAGAGAATAAGAGAGAATGGTATCAGTTGTTATCGAGGGTTATATGGTTATAATATTATATTAAAAATGTTCTTATTGAGTATCAGTGGTTTAATAAACATTATTTGATTAACATGCATTACTCTTAAAATAGATGGAATATTTTACGAATATAAAAGTATATTTGATTTCTGAATTTGAAAGAGAGGTCTGAATCATAATCAAAGCCTTATGATATATATATATTTTATAGAAGTAATGTGCGAGAATGGAAATGTGGGATGATATTTTAAAAAGAGAATAATGATGTGATAAAGAGGGGGATTGCAACAGACTTGCGTAAGTGGATGTGTCAGGGCTGTGTGCGACACAGTCCAGCATTTATTATTTTTATTACGGCACGAAGATGCCAAGGGAGGATGTTAGCAGGTGGCCTTCCTCCAGGGATGATTTTCATTCCTTCTACCGGTAGTAAAAAGAGAGCAGATACGATTAGGCGACTGATCATCGTCTTAACGTATCAGGCGACAGCAGATATCCCCAATGTTTTGAAAAGAAAGTGCAGACAATGGTTTTCAGATTGCTATACTGAAAACAGAACAATGATATGAGATGATGGAATGATAGTTACAGATGAAGAAAAACTGATATTATATTATTGTAGATTTCAATACTGAAACCAGAATAATGATATGAGATGATGGTATTATGGTGGCAGATGAAGAAAAACTGATATTATATTAATATAGATTTCTTTTTTATAATAGTGAGTGGATGATGTATTATTAAATAAGAGCTTTACTCTTCCTTAAGAATTTTAATTGTTTCCTGCTATTACATATGCATATACATATATGTATACTTGTTCACATTTTAAATTTTAGTTACAGTATGATCTTGCTGAGCTATTATAGCTCACTCTTGCTACTTATGTATATAGCAGCTAGGTCCCATGCCGATACTACGTACCACACCCCGCAAGAGGGTAAGGGAAAGGCGACCTTTTGAGCGAGTGCTGGCGACCATCCCCGAGGTAGTGACAAGCGGAGGGGCTTAGTATACTTATGTAAATTAAGTGTGTAAATTGTAATAAACTTTAGTTGTTGAAGTGCTTCATGTAGAAGCTTTGTTCAACAATGTACTTAGTAAATTCTGGGCTTGTAATAACTGTTAACTTTAAAACTTTTAAATATTGTGGTTGTTGTTCTATGAGCTTATGACTGGTGTGTGTGTGTATTAGTGTGGGGTCAACTGCTTATTTATTTAATTATTCATTGATAAAAAAAAAGATTACAGAGATATTGATATTGATCGGAAATTTGACCTTGACGGCCCGGATCCTTGACCCCGGATCTAGGGGTGTCACACTTCGGGAGGCCGGAAAGTGGTGGTGGATGAGCTAGCTTGGGTGAAAAAAGCTTGTTGAACAAAAACCTTGAATATATTGATATATATATATATATATATATATATATATATATATAAGAGAAGGTTTTTGAGATGAAGAGAGAAAATATGAACTTGAAAGTGTGTTCTACTTCTAAAATCCCAGCATGTATTTGGCTCTTAGCTTGCGTTTAAAATGGGTGGATGAGGGGGTTTATTTATAGAGAGAGTTGGGTGGAATGAATGGTTGAGATGTAGATTTAAGGGAGTGGTTGAGATTAAAAGGGTGTGGATTGGTGACCTAGCTTTCACTTGGATTGCCAACTTGGAAAGTTTGTGTTTCTTTGCAAGAGGATGAGCCAAAATATCCAGCACTCTTATATTATATAATAAGCCATTCGTTATTAACGATTAAATACGAATCAAGTATCGTTAATTAAATACCCGAATTCTCTAATAATACCCAATAAATAAATCTAAAATTATGGAGCACTTAGGAATATTATAAAATAATATTCTGGAAAGTTTGGCCAATTTTGGTCAAGGTTGACTTGGTCAAACGTAGTCAACAGTTGACTAACCGTCTCGATTTTCGTGCCCGGACGAAAATTCTCTAAAACTTACGAAACTTTAACCATGCATATAAAATAGTATTTAAGTGATCAATCTCAAGTATCAAGTCATTCTAGCAAGTGGAAGTATTTTATTAGGATTTAAAACGATTAAATCAACTTTCGGTTCCGAATAAAATACAATTGGTCTTTTCTCGAAAAAGATAAATGTTTTGACTAGAATAAATACTTAGAATATATTTCCTAATATATAAAATATTTTGAGAATGAAGGAAATATTTTTGAGCGAATGAAATAATTTTCTCCGAAATATAAGATAATTAAGAATCGAGAGAAAAATTACTTTAAATATCTCTGGCACGAGAGGAAAATTTTCCTGAGAGTGAAAAGTCTTTTCTAGGATGAGAAAAATATTTTGAGTGCAAAGAGAGAATATTTTTCAAATAAAACTGATCATTTTTGAATTTAGCATGAGTTCTCTAAAGAACGTTAAATCTCAGATATTCTTTCTTCGAGCTTGTTGCCATATTAATATCGCATTGTAGATCTAAAAAATATCAAATCTCGATATTTCTTTTTCGCTCTTATTGCCTTAAGGTAGAGATATATTCCATAAAATATATTTTGATTTTTCAGCAAATCGGAATATCTCTTATACTTTAAAATAGGATGATAAATTTTGCTAGAATTGACCATTTGACTTTTGACCGAATCAATTAAATAAATGACCTAGTGGAGAGGATTCTACGTGTATTTAAATTTTATGTTAAATCGTACAAATAACAAAATAAATATTATATCGAAGATATCCTTTCAATCTTCCCCTTTTTGGTATTTGCCAAACAAACATAAAATTTAAATTTTTAAAATTGTGTGTTTCCCCTTAGTGTATTCATGATATTTGAAAAATCGCAAGTAAAGAGTAAGGAGAATACTACTTATCATTCCTCTCTTAAAGACATTAATTGAATCCTGCAAGATAAAACAATAGTCAGATGGTTTGAAATTATCAAAAATTTAAAATTTTCGAATAGTATATACTATTCTCAATTCCCCTTTTGTTTAGTATAGTACCAAAAATTCTATTAATGAGACTTCTCCTTTTGTCACTTTTGTTTGAACAAAATACTCTTCCCTTAGCATAGTAATTTTCGGGATAATTAGCATGCATGGATATTCGCATTTTTATCATACACATACGTTGTACTATTTTCTCTTCCCCTTTATAACCAGCATATTCGAACATGAATGTTATAAGAGTACATAAATATGCAGTTCAAAATTGAATCTTATGCAACAACTTTCAAAAAATATGGCAAGTTATATTACTGTGAATTGTACTTTTAACCAGTATCTACAAGTTGTTGATTTAGCATACTTTTAAATGTACAAACACATGCTTTTATCAATGTTTTCCACAGATAATACACATGCGGTAAAAACTGAACTTTTTAACTATCATAACCAAGCTATAATTTTCATGAACTTATATGTGTATATTAATTACAGACTGAATAAGAATCCATAATACACACATAGTTTATGTCTTACAAGCTGAAAACCATAATGTTGCATTGTTTACATAAAACGTTGGCTAAAACAATCTAGCAGTTTACATGCAAGCCTACTAGTTCTATTTATATTACATGCGATTATAACCAGTATGCGATTATTACACAAGAAATTATAGAACCTGTTTTACATTAAGGAATACTAGTACAAACTATAGAATCTTGTCCATATATTGACTAGTGTCCACATTACTGAGTTACAGTATTATTACATCTGATTACACGAACATTCAGCTAATACAATCTAAGCATTCTTCAATCAAAACTATGTCACTTTAAATTCGATCTAATCCAGATTATAATACATGGAAAAGCAATTCCCAGAATTTTACAAGTGATGAGCCGTGCTACAAAGTCTGATACTAATACATTCTAAATTGATTACATTGATGATTATCAATACAATCTAGATAGTTTACATCAAATATAACTGAGTTAGCCTTTTAATCCATTGTACAACTTGCATAGTAGAGGATACAATCCATGAATTACATCGCAAAGTACAGCTTATTACAGGAAGAGATATGAATACAAATATAGCCTAGAATATTATTACAATTTTTTTATAGCAAGAAAATTAGGCCATAACTGTTCTGTCAGGGAGTCTGATATAGGAGCTTACATTAGAGGAATAACCAAGATAATTACCTTATTAGCATAGTTCCAGTAATGTAGAACTTACCAGACTGTATGAGTAGCTTAGAGAAAAGAATCCAGTACAGAGTTGATATGTACCTTAAGTTGTCAGAACAGATACATAATATATGGTTTATAGTGATATAATGACAGCAGGAATAACAACAGCAAATAAGAAAACTACAGAGCATACATTATATATCAAAATTGTTCTTTATCAATCAATGGACCACACTGATTAACTAGAACAAGGTTCTACAGCCATATAAAACTTGCATACCACCTTCATGACTTATAACAAGTCATACCAACTACTACAAACAACCAGTCTTAAGGGCAAGATTACAAGCCAGCAACCAAAGTACATGTAAGTCTTAACAGACTTCCAAAGTAAACTACAACATTACAAGCAGAAAATACACATCCAAGATACCAAGTAAAACAGTACCCAACTTCAACCAAAAATAGCAAGGGTCAAAAACAACAGCAGTCAGCAAAAACAAGCAATCAGAGTAAAACTATGGCATCCTCCATAGCAGCCACAAACTCATATTCACCAACCATGTTAGGGAGACCATTTTCATCAAGCAATTCTACTCCAGCACCTATGTTTTCTAACTCATTGATTATCTCAACATCATTAACAGTTTGCACTTGAAAGGTATTTAGAATTTCCATGTCTCTCACTCTATTGTTTCCCATGGTTATAGCAGCTAGACTCTCTATGAAACTCAATCTCCTTTTTATATCTTTATTTTCAGTTCTAAGCCTCTGAATCTCTAAGTTTTGTTCTTCAAACATAACTCTAGCAGGTTTAGTCATATTCAAGTAAATATCCTCTTCCCTAATGTTTCTAGGGAGATCAGTAGCAAATACATCTTGGGGTTGACATAAGACTAAGGGAACTTGAGGCCTAATATGCATAGGAGTGATTTGAGAATCAGCAACAGATGAATGATCAAGATGAGTGTGAATGTAACCAACAAAGTTTGCATTTATCAGATTTAAGAGAATCATATAAGAGATGTTGAAATCAATTTTGTTAATGGACAACAAAAACAGAATTTTCATGTCAAAGAAATCAAAGTATTTACTTTGATTTGGTTTAGGCAAGACATTAGCTCTAACAAACAAAGCTAGATTTTGAAAAAGAGGAGTAAAATGCTTGTAGTGAATACTACAATGCTTATCACAAAGCCCAAGAGGCACATCAGATTCACACAAAACAGATAACATGATTTTGAATTCATCTTTATTGAACATGAAGTGAGAATAGATGTCAACACAAGGATGTTCATAATCAATCAAACATGCAGGTAAATGAAGTACAATATTGATAGTCTTATGGTCTACTAAGATGGTTTTCTTATTGACACATGTAGTAAAATGCATGACTCCATCTAGACCTTTAATAATCCTCATGTTACAATAAAATTCTCCCATTAGAGATGTGAAATACCACTTTCCTAGGTATGCACCTAATCCTTCCCATCTTGCCATTTTTATGACAGTATCTACCTCACCACTGAAATGCATGTTTATGCCAGGTTGGACATTTTTGATCATGTCCTTGTACTTTTTAGTGTGTGACAGATTGATCAGTTTAGGAGGGGGTAGAAATTTTGGAATGTTTTGAGGGTTAGGGTTTGGAAACTGTCTTCTAGAGTAGACTTTTGGCCAGTATGGCTTCCTTGGTCTAGCGCTGTTTGTGTTTGGAATTTGGAATTTTGAGCTTTGATAGAAGGGTATTGAGGGGCTTTTGAAGTGAGTCTTTTGTTTCTTGAGATTTCTGAGTTTTTGTATCCTAGGAGGTATTACCTTGAAATGTGAAGTTTTAGAGTGTATGAATTGATTTTGTTCCATATCTTCAAGAAGAAATGGACTTGAGGTATTTGGTTTAGGGTTAGGGTTTGATGGAAGTTTGTGAAACTCCATGGATTTGGATAAGTGTGTAGGGTAAAAAGGATGCAGGTGAGTAATATGAGTGTGTGAGTGAATGAACTCAACAATGACATGCTTTATAAAGACTTACACATGAATTTGAATTTAGAAAATGAACACTATTCATGCACAATTACAAAAAATTTTGAAATCCGAAATTTTTTGGATAAGTACATGATGCAGATTTTGAAAACCAATGCAGTTATGTATGGATATATATGGACAGACAATATAATGCATGCATATAGTTAATATGAGAATATAAGAATGTATTTAAGAAGGAATAGAAGAATAAAGTCTTCATAGAAACAGTGCATAGTACATTTTTGTTACTATTTAGGGAACATGTGCACCAGACAAAGGACTATAGAAAAGCACAAAAAGGACAGAGACCCCACACTGTGATGTCATGCAAGTTAAAACAAATGTGCAGGTCTTTTGTAAGCATGTACTAAGAATTTAATGTTGTACAAATGATTGATGTGAAGTTGACACTCTTTAAAAGTTTTAAAGGCTTTGAAAAGTCAAAATATGATTTAGTAATCTATATGCCAGCTATATACCATTCACAAATACCAGCACATAATTTTGTTACACATAATGTATCATTTAACACATAAAGTTTTTCAGTGCACCATAGATAGTCCATTCAACATATAAGATATGTAACACAAAAAAATGCATTTAAATTGTAACAATTTATCAGTATGAATGTCCTATAACTATGTGGCCAGTCACACCAGTGATCCAGATACTGGGGTTCTCTAAGGGATCCTTAGCCAGGTCTTAGTGCAAGGGCATTATGTGTGAAGGTATGTATGACTGTTTATAGTTACTAGAAATGTAAACTAAGTTTACACAGTTACAATAGTGAACCAACAGTTTATATAAATTGAAGTAAACAACATAGCCATACACAGACAACATATCACATTATAGAAACAAAGGTAACATAGTTAGTACCCATGACATATCCAGAGCATACATTCATTTCAGATCATATAATATAAGCACAGATTGAATTATTATACTAGTCAACGATATAGGGACACAGTTCACCAAATCAACCTAATGTTGACACAATCCACATTTTTATAGTGTCAATATTCTTCAGTCATCATAAATTGTAACTTAAAAGTCTTAAGCAGTTAATATATAGTTTGCATATATTTGAACATACGAGAACTACTATAAAATATCTCAAGTTATTACATGCTGCAAGATCAATTCTCATAAAAGTAAGTTGAGCACTATTATTTGACTTTCCAGATCATACAAAATCACAAGTATATAAATTTCTTGCATGCTTGAAAGTCCAAATATATTAAAGATAATATGACCATCTTGCAATTTACATTAGACAAAACAAGTGATTAAGTTCTTATTAGCACAACAGTTCAGATTTCATATTAAGCATAATGACAATACTTTTAGACAGAGTTTATCATTTAGATAATAATACATCAGTCTTAAGCCAAGAATATCAATAATAGAAGAAAGTATATCTAATTTCAAAATGTGTCAAATTCAGCAGTTAGGAATAGATAGTCATATAGGCATGTATACAGTCCATTCAGCAAGATATCTAAGTTTAACAGATTCTCAATCAGGCAGGTGAGACCAGTTTTTATACTCATGAAAGTGACTATCAATCTTGATTAATCAAATACAAGGTTAAGCACCATTAGTTATTTTTATCAGATACAAGTATTCATATGACCAAGAAATCCGGTCATGGGGTACATAATCAATTGAAGCAAGCATTTAGAACCACAGTTTCATAATAGATGTAGATCAATCAAGGATTTTGTAAATAAATCACATAAGCTTCGCATGTAATTCAAGTAAATAACATCAGGGTTTGCACCACAATAATCAAGTATTGAGATTTAAAATTCACCCATCAGTCAGTGGACATTACGAATATCATTGAAGTGATTAACACAACTAGACATTTACATTCAAATCAGGAACTGAAACTCGATTAAATTTATTAACCGTCAATACACACATGCAAGGCTTAGCTACTTGAATTAGTTAAGAACGGAGCATCACATATGAACACATAACATACAGTTACCAAGCTTAGACAGTTAATCTCATAAGATTTATAGATCATAACCTGAGCCCAAGGACTTAAGCTAAGCCTCAAGGGACTTACCTGGTTAACTCAGTCGCGGACTGAGTTAACCTCCGAGTTAACTCACTGGGTTGCCAATGATTCGTCCGATTTGACTCAGTGAGTCAAAGTAGATCGGCCGAGTTTAGCAACGATTCTATCACAATCCGCTTGTTTCTTCACTTGATTTCATATCTTATGAAAGAAATGAGTACCTGCAAACATTTTCTCAACCAAAATCGTTAGGGTTATGTAAGTAATCATCAAAAACAAACTGTGCGTGTGTGTTCGTGTGTGTATATATCATTGTTATGTCTAACTTGAGCTTTATCAAACGATTTATGAAGAAAATCGTTGATTGAAACTCTAAGTTCATTCGATTTTACCAATCCCAGCTTGAACACATCGATTAATTCGATTAAACGACACATGGAGATATATAATATAGAGTATAGAGTGTTTAATCGCCACAGAGAGTTAGAAATTAGAGTTCTAAGGCGAAGAGCACAGAGAAATGAACGAGAGAGAGAGAGAGAGAGAGAGAGAGAGAGAGATTTTAGGTTTAGAGAAATGAAAGAGGCGAATAAATAGTACACATGAAACCGTGTAATGTTAGTATATATATTTTAGCAGATAAACGGTGTAGATTAATCTCACATTATGATCAATGGCTGAGATCTATTAGGGTTTAGTAAATGGGCTGGGTTAAGAGATTGAATAAGCTGGATTGGGCTTGATTGTATGGACTGGGTCGAAATTGACCAAAAATAATCAGAAATTAATATATATATTCTTATGAAAATAATTTTGTAAAATCAAAATATATATAAATAATAATATGTAGATATTTGAAAATATTCTAATATTTTGATTCTTTGTATGTGAATTTAAATATCACAATTACTATCTCAAATATATTTTTGAATTTAATTCAAAAATACTTATTCGAATAGTTTTATCTAATTGATAAAATGATAAGAATCTCAATAAAATCCGATGGATAAAGTTTCATATGTTATAATTATCGATGAATCTGAGTTTTAGAGTCCCTTAGAATTCGATCAAAAAGATCTCTTTTTCGTGAGATAATTGCGATAAATATTTTTCAGAAAATATATAAATATAGATAATATTTATATAAATATGTAAACCATTATTTTGGAAATTCCAACATTCCTAAATCCAAACGGAGTTTAGCGAATCTTTTGGAATTTAATGGTTTTGTGAAAATGTCAGCGAGGTCGTACTCAGTTTCAATATGAGTCATTTTTATATCGCCTTTATTGACATGATCACGTAGGAAATGATGTCTCACATCTATATGCTTAGATCTTTCATGTAACACGGGATTTTTGCTAAGGTCGATAGCACTCGTGTTATCGCATAAGATGGATATTACATCAAATTTAATATTATAGTCGGCTAGTGTTTGCTTCATCCACAATCATTGAGCACAACACTTGGCAGCCGCTATATATTCAGCTTCTGTCGTGGAAATAGATACTGAATTTTGTTTCTTGGAAAACCAAGAGACCAAGCATCCTCCCAGAAACTGACATGTACCACTTGTACTTTTTCTGTCGACTAAATGCCCAGCATAGTCCGAATCAGAAAAACATACTAATTCCAATGGTACTCCTTTCGGATACCAAAGACCTACGTCAGTGGTTCCTTTAAGATATCTCAAAATCCTTTTTACCGCGGATAGATGAGACTCTTTAGGTGCTACTTGAAATTCAGCACACTTACAAACATTATATTGTATATCGGGACGACTTGCAGTTATGTAAAGCAAGCTACCGATCATACCACGATATTTCTTAGTGTCTACGGGAATTTCGTTGGGATCTTTTGTTAATTTCTCAGAAGTAGACATAGGAGTAGATATGGGTTTGGCATTATCCATTTCGAATTTCTTTAACATCTCTTTACAATACTTGAATTGAGAGATATGGATGCCTTCGATAGATTGCCTAACTTGCAATCCGAGAAAGAAATTTAATTCTCCCATCATACTCATTTCGAATTCATTGATCATATTATCAGAGAATTCTTTACATAGTGCATCATTGGTTGAACCAAAAATGATGTCATCCATGTATATTTGTATGACTAAGATATCATCCTTTTCTTGTCTCATAAATAAGGTTTTATCGGCAGTTCCCATTTTGAAATTATTATCTAATAGGAATTTGCTTAACCTTTCGTACCAAGCTCTTGGAGCTTGTTTCAAACCATATAGAGCTTTGTATAATTTATATACATACTCCGGATGTGTGGCATCTTCGAAACAGGGAGGTTGTTTAACATAAAATTCTTCTTCTAATATCCCGTTTAAGAAGGCCGATTTGACATCCATTTGGTATACTTTGAAATCTTTATGACACGCGTAAGCTAACAACATTCAAATTGATTCAATTCAAGCTACGAGTGCATAAGTTTCATCGAAGTCTATACCTTCCATTTGGGTATAGCCTTAAGCGATTAATCTTGCTTTTTTTCGAATAACCGTTCCATTTTCATCTAACTTGTTTCTAAAAACCCACTTAGTTCCAATTATGGAAGTATCTTCGGGTTTTGGAACAAGTTCCCAAACTTTGCTACGAGTGAATTGTAATAATTCATCTTGCATGGCCGAGATCCAATCCACGTCTAGCAAAGCTTCTTTCGCGGTCTTAGGTTCAATTTGAGACAGAAAACTAAGATGATTCACAACATTTTGAACTTGTTACCGCGTTTGAACTCCTTTGTTCAAATCTCCAAGAACATTGTCCAAGGGATGACTTTTAATTATAGGAATTTCTTTTGGGAGTTCAACTTCTGTTTCGACCAACTCTAATGGGTTTCTTGGAACAGGGGTCCCGAGATCCATATTTTCGAATTGTCGAATAATTTCTTCTACATCATCTTGTTCGACATTGTCTTTTTCAACAAGATCTTTGTTCTTTGGTGGAGGTTTACTTTCATCAAATGCTACATTCATTGATTCTTCCACCACAAGTGTTTTGAGATTGAATACTCGATAGGCTTTACTATTGTAGAGTATCCAAGAAATATACCTTCACTTGACTTAGGGTCAAATTTAGTGAGGTAATCTTTCAAGTTTAATATGAAGCACTTGCTTCCAAATACTCGAAAATAGCTTAGTTTCGGTATTTTGCCAAAGTAAAGCTCGTATGGTGTCTTTTGCTTTATTGGCCTTAACAAAACCTGATTAAGAATATGGCAAGCCGTAGACATAGCTTCAGCCCAGAAATACTTAGGTCGACGATATTCATTTAGCATTATGCTAGCCATTTCTTGTAAAGTTCTATTTTTCCTTTCAATAACCCCGTTTGATTGTGGAGTGTACGGAGCGGAAAAGTTATGTGTAATACCATTTTCATCACAAAAATTGGTGAAACTGGAATTCTCCAATTCTTTACCATGATCAGTCCGTATATAGACTATGGTAGTGTTTTGTTGATTTTGAATCTTTTTACATAGGGAAGAGAAAGATTCAAAAGCATCACTTTTATTTTTGAGAAATTCCGTCCACGTGTATCGTAAATAATCATCAACGATTACTAACGTGTATGAGCATCCTCCGAGGCTTTGTATTGGAACCGGACCAATAAGATCCATATGTAAAAGCTCGAGAGGTCTAGAGGTAGATATCATAAACTTTGCTTTGTGAGAGGCTCGAATTTGTTTTCCAATTTCTCAAGCCTCGCAAGTATGATCTTTTTGATAATTCAATTTTGGTATACCTCGAACATGATCTTTGGTTGATATAATTTTAATCAACTTCATATTTGCATGTCCTAATCTTCGATGCCAAAGCCATGGGTCATCGTTTGTAGTGATTAGGCATACATTCTCATGTTTGCTCATGTCACATGTATAGACATTTTTGTTTCGGGGACAAGTGAGAAGTAGTTTCCAATTTTTATTTAAAATACAACAATGAGTAGTATAGAAAATTACCTTGTAATCATTGTCGCAAAGTTGACTAATCGAGAGTAGATTGTACCTTAGTCCCGAGACTAGTTGTACATTTGAAATCTTGAATCGACTATTCTCGATGTCTCATATTCCGAAAATGATTCCTTTACTACTGTCTCCGAATGTAACACTTCCCGCGGTGACCTTTTTAATGTTGCTCAAAACTGACTTGTTACCGGTCATGTGTCTTGAACATCCACTATCAAGGTACCACATGTCTTGTTTCGCGGCAAGACAAACCTTCAAAATAAATCAATTAAATTTATAGGTACCCTTTCGTCTTGAGGGTCCTGGGGTTAGTACATCATAATCAACATTCGCATTACAAAATCTAGGCATAGAGTAATCGTTGTTAGGCATGTATAGATTTCTAGGAGCATAATTTCTAGCGTGATGTGTAGGTCTAGCATGATGAGTATATCTAGAGTTATCACGATGCATATTATATCTATCATTTGCAAAGTAGGGAGCATATTGAGGATAGACATTCCCATTAGGAGCATATTGATTTCTAGATGCATACCTACTAGAATTGTTACGATACATTGTGTTTCTATTTTGAAACACCCTAGGTTGTTGAAACCTTTGTTGCCTTTGACCATTATAAGCAACATTGTTAAATGGTATTTGTCTTTCAACCGTCTTTTATGGGTTTGATCCTTTACGAACCCATACATGCTTCCCCTTAATCGAACCACTGTTGTATTTGCAATCAAAGACAGAATGTCCATCTTTGTTACAATATGTGCATTTTAACATTTGTGGTTGAGGAGGAGCAATATTAAGTTGCACTCTTCGTTGAACATCTCGCACATGGGGAGTGTTCCTATCATATCATAAACCTTCACGGTTACGGGATACTTGAGAGTGTACCATTCGGTCTAACATCTCATTGCCTTTAGTGAATCTTTGAACAACTGTTTCAAGGTTTTCTTTTTCTCTAAGGCATCAATCTTGTTGTTAAAGAATCTCTCTTGATCCATTACTTGAGATATGAGTTTAAAATTTTCTTCCTTCACTCTTTGAGTTTCTTCTTGTAGTTTCTTTTCTTTTAACTCAAAGATTTGTGAAAGCTCATTCTCTTTTTCAAGATTATTTTCATGAGATTGAGATGTTACACTATTTCGAACAATCGATTCATTTTGAATCTTTAAGTTCAAAAGATCAACATTGAGTTTACTAATGTTGTCATTGAGTTGTAACTTCTCATTTTCCATCTCTTCAACTTGAAGTACTAAAGCCACATTCTCTACTTCAAGATTGAGAGCATTGTCCTCGAATTGACTGTCCTCACTTTTCAAGTGATGATTTTGGTCACTTAAGAACATGATTTCTTTTTCATTTTGGATTTTTAAATCCATCATCCGAGTGAACTCTTTACTTTGCGTATGATGCATTTCTTCGAGTTTCATTTTCTCGGACCATAATGGATGAAGTCTTTTATCAACATCTTTATATTTGTTGTTGATACCTACTACAAGCTCAATCAAATCATACTTACTCATATCAACTAAGTTCAACTTAGATTCATCTAATTGCAATTTATTTGATATATAGTTGAGATTAGCGTTTACCTCTTGATTTGAAGTAGAGGCTTGTGTTGATGTAGCTTCGTCTCCGATAGCCATTAAGCATAGATTGACAATTTCTTCACTAGCTTCCGGAGCTTCTTCATCTTCACTTAAATCCCAACCGTTTTCGGCCACAAGAATCCGTCCTTTCGAAAGCTTAGGACATCTCTTTTAAAATGACCCGGTTGCTTACACTCGAAGCACACTTCTTGAGTCTCCTCCGGTGTTTGTTCCTTATGCTTTGGAGGAGTGTAAGTAGGATTATTGTTAACATTGGCATTGTTATAGGCATTAGAATTTTGAGTGCCTTTGCCTTTGTTATAGCTCGTTGTTGGAAAATTACTCTTATACTTAGGAGTATAATTTTGAGAGTAGTTTGGCCTTCCGTTAGAGTTAAAAACTCTTTGTTTGTTATTGGATTTTAGGAAGCCTTTTCCATATCTTTGAGCTTTGCTTTGAAGCACACGACGAAGTTGTCTCGTTAGTAGAGCAATTTCGCTTTCATCGAGATCTTGGAGTTCTTCGTTCAACTCCTCGTCGTTTTAATTTTCATCGATTAATATAGCTTTTAATGCCATATTTTTCTTTTTGTCTTCCACTTTGGGAATGACCATATCCGGAATATTATCCTCTTCGTAAGCACGAAGGTTCCCGAATAAACTATCAATGTCATAATCATTTAGATTATGCATTTCTTTAATAGTTGTAACTTTAACCTTCCAACTAGGAGGTAAAGATTTAAGAACTCGTCGGTTCTTTTCATTTCGGGAATACTTCTTCCCGAGTTGAGATAATTCATCGATGATACGAGTAAATCTTGTTTCCATATCGATGATATTTTCTCCTTCTTGGAGTTTAAAGTTCTTGTATTCATGGATTAAAGTCTCCATTCGAGAATCTTTTATATCAATGGTTCCTTCGTAGGTAATTACTAGTTTATTCCACATTTCTTGTGCCGACTTGCAATTGTTTACTCGTTTATATTCTTTTTCAGCAAGTGCACTTGTAAGAACCATTTCCGCCTTTGCGGCAGTATTCATCATATTTTCTTCGGCAAGAGTATATTCACTAACCTTCTTTTCAACAATGACATCGTCGATCGTTTCGGTAGGAATAATGACTCCGTCTTCTATTGCCATCCAAACTTTGACTCCTTGTGATCTAGCATAGATGCGAAACCTCGTTTTCCATGTTGCAAAGTTTGTGCCATCAAATAGAGGAGGGCGAGAGCTAGATAGGCCTTCACCACAACCGATGGTATTTAGATACGCCATGTAGGATCACTTTTTGTTGTGCGTGTAGATCTGTAAATCAGTCAACAAACATGTTAAAAAGCACTGCTCTGATACCAATTTTTAGGTCCCGTGTGAGGGCTATTTTAAGCTAGAAGGGGGGGTTGAATAGATTAATATCCAATTTAAAAATTATTATGGCATTTTAAAATATTTTTCCCGTTTTAAAATATTTTACCGAGTCGTTAGCAGTTTATGTGCGGAAATAAAAGACAAGGAAAGTAAATACCACACAGGAGATTTTATCCTGGTTCGCGATGGCGCAACCCCTATGGATTCGCTCACCCCTACTCCAGTCCCCGAGCTCCTCTCCGGACTCGAGATTTTACCCTTAAAAATAAACTCGCTCCTTTAGTAGGCGGAGAAGCCTTTACAACCCTACAAATATTGTCTTGGTGCGTAACTACCCGTTACCACCTCAAAATAAATGTAAACAAATACAAGACTCGTCTTGGTGCGTAACTACCCATTACCACCTCAAAGTCGTTGTAAAACCTACACAACTTATCTTAGACAGCAACTCCCCGCTACTTCTTCAAAGTTGATATAGAACCTTTGGTGTAGACTATTGATTCTTGGCTTTTGTCTGTCTTGGGTCTTAGATGAAAGGTCTCGGGTCTTTCCTCTTCCTCACGGTGCGAAGACTACTAACTCCCCGTTAGTACGTCTAGGATTTAGGTCTTAGAACAAGAATCACCTCACTTAATCTTCACCTCACTACAAAAGTTAGACAAACAATATCTACGAAACAATATGTGGTTAAGCAAGATATATATTAAGATTGTGCAAAACTAGCAGGTTACTGTGCTAGCCACGAAGGACGTTTAATATGCGTTAAACTATTATTCGACTCACAAGTGTGAGGATGAGAAAGAAAAATTCAACTCGCAAGTGCGAGGACCGTGAAATAATGCTATTACACGTTAGCTATATGCGTAGTGCGGAAAATAGTAAATAACGGCAAGGGTTAAGTCACACGAGTTGACTTTACGCACAAGCGGTATTAGAACGTTAATATTCAATTAAGAATATTAAGTTATGTCTTGTTATTTTAACTTCTTCACGAAGTTTATGTGATACGAAGTATTCCTGTAAAGAATGTCCCACGGAGCACTGTAGATGCTAGTTGGGAATCTGTAAGAATACTTAATCGTAGCATTTTGACGTGTGTCAAATATGCAAGTCTTTTTAAGCTACTAGGCTTAAGACTTTTAAGATGTATACTTGCTATTGATTAAAATCAATGCCAAAGTATAATCTTCTTTGTAACTTCTTGCACTAAAAAGTTTATGGCCACATAAAATAAAACGTAAATAAAATAAGTGGCTAAACTTGTGCTTAAAGAAGCTTATGTTGAATGAAGTATTCCTTTAAAAGAAATTCCCACGGAGCATTGTAGATGCTAGTTGGGAACCCGTATGAATACTTAATCGTTACAACCTCGACGTTTGTCGGATAATCGTTCTCTTTTATAAAGAGACTTTTGGGATCTTTAAAATAGATTCGAGAATAGAGATTAAGATGAAATATAAAAGTTAAGCACACATCTCAAATATAAACACAAAGACGAAGCTAAAAATTACCACTTTTAAAAGTCGAAGGAAAAAGTTTGCCGGAAAAATTCGCCGGAGGTTCGGCCGGATTTTGCCACGGCGGTCAAACTTTGGGCAGCCCTTCGGGAGGTCGGAAAGTGGTGGTGGATGAGCTAGCTTGGGTGAACAAAGCTTGTTTGGGTGAAACTAAGCTTGTTGAACAAAAACCTTGAATATATGGATATATATATATAAGAGAGAGAAGGTTTTTGAGATGAAGTAGATGAAGAGAGAAAATATGAACTTGAAAGTGTGTTCTACTTCTAAAATCCCAGCATGTATTTGGCTCTTAGCTTGTGTTTAAAATGGGTGGATGAGGGGGTTTATTTATAGAGAGAGTTGGGTGGAATGAATGGTTGAGATGTAGATTTAAGGGAGTGATTGAGATTAAAAGGGTGTGGATGGGTGACATGGCTTTCACTTGGATTGCCAACATGGAAAGTTTGTGTTTCTTTGCAAGTGGATGAGCCAAAATATCCAGCACTCTTATATTATATAATAAGTCATTCGTTATTAACGATTAAATATGAATCAAGTATCGTTAATTAAATACCCGAATTCTCTAATAATACCCAATAAATAAATCTAAAATTATGAAGCACTTAGGAATATTGTAAAATAATATTCTGGAAAGTTTGGTCAATTTTGGTCAAGGTTGACTTGGTCAAACGTGGTCAACAATTGACTAACCGTCTCGATTTTCGTGCCCGGACGAAAATTTTTGAAAACTTACAAAAATTTAACCATGCATATAAAATAGTATTTAAGTGATCAATCTCAAGTTTCAAGTCATTCTAGCAAGTGGAAGTATTTTATTAGGATTTAAAACGATTAAATCAACTTTCGGATCCGAATAAAATACGATTGGTCTTTTCTCAAAAAAGATAAATCTTTTGACCAATGTTTTGACTAGAATAAATACTTAGAATATATTTCCTAATATATATAATATTTTGAGAGTGAAGAAAATAATTTTGAGCGAATAAAATAATTTTCTCCGAAATATAAGATAATTAAGAATCGGGAGAAAAATTAATTTAAATATTTCTTGCACGAGAGGAAAATTTTCCTGAGAGTGAAAAGTCTTTTCTAGGATGAGAAAAATATTTTGAGTGCAAAGAGAGAATATTTTTCGAGAATATTTTTCGAATAAAACTGATCGTTTTTAAATTTAGCACGAGTTCTCTAAAGAACGTTAAATCTCAAATATTCTTTCTTCGAGCTTGTTGCCTTATTAATATCGTAGTGTAGATTTAAAAAATATCAAATCTCGATATTTCTTTTTCGATCTTCTTGCCTTAGGGTAGAGATATATTCTGTAAAATATATTTTGATTTTTCAGCAAATCGGAATATCTCTTATACTTTAAAATAGGATGATAAATTTCTACGTGTATTTAAATTTTATGTTAAATCGTACAAATACCAAAATAAATATTATCGATGATATCTTTTCACAACAATAAATAGTTTAGAAGTAAATACATAATTATTGTTAAATAAATATTAAATAATTTTTATATTTTAGTATTGAAATTTTAACATTATTTTTTCAGAAAATGCTTTTATCTAGAAGTTTTTTTTTCCCAAGAAAATATAGCAGTTCTCGTTAATTAGAAAAAAACACAGTTGGGACAAAATCCCAACTCGCAATACAACTAGGTTGAAAAATAAATAGACAAGCTAACTTAGCTGATTTGTTTCCTGATCGTTTAAACATTATTAAAGCTAAAAATGAAATCAAAGACATCTCAATCAATCCAAATTGCACCGACATCCCCGAATATAGTAGTATAAAATTGATCTTAACACATAAGAACCATTGGTAGCTCAGTGTTCAGAAACCCCAATTGCATAAACTAAGGTTGGAGAAACTGCACCCAAAACATACGAAACACTCCAAAAGGAGAGACACAAACCACTCCAAAAAAAGAGACATAAAACACCCAAAAAATGAATGCAAGAATCAAAATTCTCATCCAAAGATGAAGATTATTAAAAATTATTGAAGGAAAAAATAAAAGAAAACAAGAGAAAGGAAAAAATGGGTCTCCTGCGATGATATAATTATTTAGATTGAGTGTATATAGGTAAGGAGTAGAGGGGGAGAGAAGGCAACGAATGAGAAGAAAGATGGAAAAGAAAGGGGGTCGACTAGATTTTTTTTTATCTAGAAGTTAGATTTAGGAAAAATAGATACTCATATACGGTCGGAAAAAGTTTTTTTATAACTTTTTAGGGAAGTAGTTTCGTTATCAAGTTTCATCAAAAATGATAACTTAGATTCTTTGTAACTGATAGTTTTGAGTAATGAGAAAAAAATTAAGATTAGTAGTTTTTAGATAAATAAATAAGAATAAAAACATTTGATATCAAAAAAATTATATATATTAACATCAAAAGAAATTAAAAGTATCTTTTTTGAAAAATGATCATGGTTTATAATATGGGTTTTGAAAAATCATGTCACCCATACTTTAAGAAAAAAAACTAATTTTGAGTTTTGTAGAAAACAATTGCCCTAATCTAACATTATTAACAAGTAAGAATTCAATTTTGGGATAATCTCAAAACTACCCGTCCTTCAAATTATTTTTTTAAAAATACTACCATTTTTAAAACTATTTATAAAAATACATTTCTTTAAAATTCTTTTTTTTAAAATACGTTATGCAACCTTTACAACATCATTTGTAAATTCACGGCGGCGCCAGCCGTGTGAGTTCCAAATGAGGTTGCAAAAGTCGCAACTGAAAATTGGAAGTTGCAAAAGTTGCAACTGAAAACTGGAAGTTGCAAATGAAAACTGGAAGTTGCAAATGAGGTTGCAAAAGTTGCAACTGAAAACTGGAAGTTGCAACTGAAAACTGGAAGTTGCAAATGAGGTTGCAAAAGTTGCAATTGAAAACTTGAAGTTGCAAATGAGGTTGCAAAAGTTGCAACTGAAAACTGGAAGTTGCAAATGTTGCAACTGAAAACTAGAAGTTGCAATCGGAAATTCGTCTGCTCACCTATATAGCATCGAAGTTGCATATGAGATTGCATATGAGGTTGCATAGCAACCTCATATGCAACCTTATATGCAACCGAAAAATGAAAATTGAAAACTGGAAGTTGCAACTTACAGTTTTCAGTTGTCATTTTCGACCAGTTTTTATGAAATATATATATATATATATATATATATATATTTCAAAAAACTGATCGAAAATGACAACTGAAAACTGGAACTTGCAATCGGAAATTCGTCTGCTCCCCTATATAGCATCGAAGTTGCATATAAGGTTGCATATGAGGTTGCATAGCAAACTCATATTCAACCGAAAACTGGAATTGTAACTTACAATTGTCATTTTTGACCAGTTTTTTGAAATATGTATATATATATATATATATATATATATATATATATATATATATATATATTTCAAAAAACTGGTCGATAATGACAACTGAAAACTGGAACTTGCAATCGGAAATTCGTCTGCTCCCATATATAGCATCGAAGTTGCAACTTTTGCAACTTCCAGTTTTCAGTTGCAACTTTTGCAACTTCCAGTTTTCAATTGCAACTTTTGCAACTCACACGGTTGGCGCCGCCCTGTATTTCCGAATGAGGTTGCAAAGGTTGCAAAACGTATTTTTAAAAAATTAAAAACTTAAAAACAAAGTTGGTAGTATATTTGTAAAAGTAAGATTATAGAATTGAAAAAGGAAGTTAATGATAGTAAAAACGTAAAAGAAAGTTAAAAACATATATATATTTTTGTAAATATCCCTTCAATATTTTGTAATAGTACTTTCTTTCCTAGCATTTTTGTCTGTTATTTTGTTTTGGAACAACAATTTTGAATAACAATTCCAAACAAAGTCTTAGAATTATATTGTAAATGTGTGACCTAGTATAAATTTAATTTACGACTCATAAAAGTACTATTTATTTATAATATTTTAAATAAAAACTAAAAGGACAAATTTAGAAATATCTTATTTTTCCTAATTCTGCACTTTTTTATTTTTGATTTTATGGCCAATTATCTTTTAAATTTTATAGTGTTCTTTTTTTTTCAAACATGTATGTTGACCACTCCAAACTATCTTAATATTTTTTTCCCCAGAAATAAACTTGACTAATACTGAATTTTTTTATTTTTTCTTGTCAAAACAAAACTGATGTGGAATAAAACTAGGGCGTATTTATTGCGTATTGAATACTAGGGTTAGGGAGAGCTTCGAGCTTTAATGGCTGATCAAGTGTTTCATGACTTTACTCGGGCCCTTACAAGATGCCTACGTATCTTGCAAATATCAAGAATCAAGCCAATAAAACGTAGTTCTGGTTGTGTGGAGTCAGATCCTTATATAAGCATTGGGTTCCTTGGAGTTAGAGTAGGGTTTAGTATCTTGGTGGACAAGACACCCACTCTAAGCCCGTTTCTAGATACTTCCATGAGGAAGGTTGATTCGGATCGGACTTATATGACTTGGGGACTACTCCTCAAAGGGTTTGGGTCCTCATTGGACTCATTAACGGATTCCCACATTGGCAGATTTATTCAATTACAAATTTATTATCATAATTAGGGTTTTGGGCCTCATAATTGGGCTTTGACCTTAGATGACCCTAGGTTCATTTAATGCATCATTAAATGTACTTCTAGGGTTTATTTTCGGCCCATATCATTTGCCCTCCAAATTTTAAGAAAACTGATCAGGTTTTCTTGGAAGTTAAGGTTTGTGTGGAGTGACCTACACATTTATGACGATTCGCCTTATTCGAGGCTAAACAATTATATTCGTGTCTTATAGAAAATTATTAATAATTTCCTAGCATTTCTCTCATACTCACAGGTATTTTTCATTTTTTTTAAACTTATTTATCAAAAATATTTTGGACCTCTGGCCTTTGGAGACAACCTCGTATCTTCTCTCCATTTTTCAGAAAAACTTTCTCAAGAATTATCATTTTTACAAAAAAATTCATATTTTTATGAAAAAATCAAAATAAAAGCTTAATATTTTCGACCAGGATTCCTGATAGAATTCGATCAAGATCCTGATCAAATTAAGGCCTGTTTTTCCATCCTGGTCGGGAGCTTTTTGACCAGGAATCATGGTTGAATTCGATCAGGATTCTGGTAGAATTAAAGCTTATTTTTCCATCCTGGTCGCGAGTTTTTCGACCAGGAATCCTGGTCGAATTTGATCAGGATTCTGGTCGAATTAAGGCCCATTTTTCCATCTTGGTCGTGAGCTTTTTGACCAGGAATCCTGGTCGAATTCGATCAGGATTCTGGTCGAATTAAAGCCCATTTTTCCATCCTGGTCGCGAGCTTTTCGACCAGGAATCCTGGTCGAATTCGATCAGCATTCGGGTCGAATTAAGGCCCATTTTTAACACTCTGTTCGTAGCATTTTCGATTGGGATTACTGATTGAATTCAATCAAAATTCTCATCAAAATTTCAAATACCATGAATCTTATTTTTAGCTCCAAGTATTTTTGGGCCATTCGGGCCTATTGGGCCTAATTCACTATTATTTATGTAAAGCATAATGTAATGTAATATGTAATAGAGGATATATATAACTCAACTAGGATAAAAGATAAATAATATTAAATCTATACAGGGATCGTGAAATTTGAAGAACAGGCACCAACAAGGATCAAGTCGATGAAACAAGTTCATTAACATGTTCAAGCCTCAGTGACAGAATAAGATGTACAGATGATTCAGTTGAAGAGCCAAAAAGATTCCATGTATTTACATAATTTGAAGATACTGCTACACGCTAATCAATTGGAATGTAACGAAGGTGTGAAGATCAAGATCAGTGCTAGTCACTTGTGAACCAGACCAACGCACTAAGTGTCAGCACATATGAGAAGGATCAACACATTAATTTACAGAAAGAATTGCCAAATCCAATTGACGATCAAGGACAGAGATAATATTTCAAGGTATTGTCAAAAATTAATTTACTCTCTGAAAATTAAATAAGTAACAGATTAATTAATTATTTATAACAAATAAATAAATTAATCTAGTACTTGAATTATTTTCAGAGATGAATTAAAACAACAGAATAAAACAGAAGAAAGAAGCCCTAGAGATACAAAAATAGTATTACTATGCATGGTTACTATTTGGGGTTGGTGTAATAGTGCTCGGTTACTATTTGGGGTTGGTGAAATAGTGTCCGGTTAGTATTTGGGAGTTGTTGGAATAGTGCTCAGTTACTATTTGGGGGTTGTTGGAATATTGTCAAATAGTGACTTTCTATAATCTATAAATAGGCCTGTCGTATTTCATTTCAAAACACACCTCAACACACAACTCTCTATTCTCTCTTTTATATCTTCTCTGTGTAAGCTGCTAGACAGTCCATCTAGTAGGGAAGTCGGCTTAGTCCGCTTTAAAGAAATCGGGTAGAAGGTCCTCGTGCCTAAACTATCCTAGGAGTGTTTGATTTTGTAGCTAATCCATAGGATTAGATTGTGTAGCAAACCTCCGGGTTTTATCTATTTAAAGATCTTTCCCAAACAGTTGTGTTATTTCGATTCAGTATTTTTTGATCTCATATTCACATCAAAAATCGAAATATTTCTAAATAACGTATTCAACCCCCCTTCTACGTTATTTCGGACCTAACAATCGGCATCAGAGCCACTCTGTTATTATACAACAGTTAAGATCCAAAAAGCTATACAATCACGACAGAGAAAACACAAACTCCAACAACAAGAAGATATGAACAGGGCATCAGAATATCCCATATGGAAGGTGAAGAGGGACATGTTTCTGGAGGCTACAGATACAGAGTACTTAGACAGAATCCATTATGGTCCACATAAGCCGACCAAATTGTCTGTTGCAGTTGATAAAGAGGAAAAGAAAATGATTCCAAAGGAGAAGAAAGACTACACTCCTGAAGATATCTCCTCTATTAGCAAGGATGCCAAGGTAAGGCATTTATTACATAGCGCTCTTGACAATGTTATGTCTATCAGGGTCATTGGATGCAAAATTGCTAAGGAGATTTGGGATGCTTTGGAAGTCAGATGTCAAGGAACCAAAGCCATCAATAAGAACAGGAGAACAATACTCACACAGGAGTACGAGCACTTTGACTCGAAGTTTGATGAATCATTAACAGATCTATATAACAGATTCCTGAAATTGCTAAATGACTTGTCACTGGTAGATAAGGAGTATAATCTTGAAGACTCTAATCTGAAATTCTTGTTGGCCCTTCCTGAGGAGTGGGATTTAAAGGCCACTACTGTAACACCCCCAGATCCGGGGTCCGGGATCCGGTGGTTACGGTTTCCAATTCTGTCCACAACACTTGAACTTTCCTTAACATAAAATAAATTACGTCTCTATAACCCAACACAATAATATAAAACACACCCGTTACAGTCCCAGAGATGAAATCAGAGTAACACTCAAATTTTTATTAATCACATTATGAGTTCTTACAATCCAAAAGAATTTCAATATAAATACATACTCTTTGCCATCCATTTACATAAGGCATACTAGACCATATTCTTGGTACTAAAAGAATAAATATACCCTACCAATAGCTTCTTCTTCAGCTCTGGTAGTCTCATCGTCCTCGCCCGCGTCGAGTGCGCCTTGTGCGAGTCATCTGGTCTAGCTGTTGTTGTGATATAATAATAAAGCAAGGGTGAGCAATAGCCCACCAACAATAATATATGACTGAACGATAATGTATAACAGTTCAAAAGTATCTTTCAAACCATATGCCATGCCTTTACGGAAATGATGCCAGTATAATATGAACGATGAAGTTACAAGGTAACTTAAAGTATTTGTTTGTAGAAATATCTGCTACATCAAAGTAAGCGAGATATTCTTATTGTTATTAAGAAGAGGAACTTGCAAGAAAAGGTTGCAATTCCAGTTATGACCCTTTTCCAACTCTGCCAACAGTAATCATGTTGCAGGAAATAAATAAATTTGGATGATGAACCAATGATGGAGTATTCACCGCGCCCGCTGTTCCAATCTTGATGATCAGTCGAGATCGTACAGCTCAATTTAGATTTACTACCGGTAGAAGGAAGAACTGACGGCTTTACTTGTGTACCGCCTTACTAGCTCTCCCCGGCCAACGGTTGGGCCAAAGGGGATGGACCGGCGCTACTCGGCCTCTTACACGACTCCTAGTTCAAATAGAATTCATGATTCTGAATGTAACGTTCGTCCCCCTTTCCCCAAGTATAATACTTGTTGATAAGACTCCACAAAGTAGTCGTATCTAGTTGGAAAGGAAAATTTACCAATAACTCCCAAGCTATTACTTGGTAACGGATATCAACTTGTTCCAGTGATCTTACCCCTCGAAAGATGAGAAGGTAAGCAACGACTTAATAAGTCAACAGCACCCGAGTTGCGAGTGAAGGGAATACTTTATGACCGGGAAGTCGACAAGATAAATAACATTTTCCAAGTAAGGTTCCCTTATTATTAAGGAGGTAGACTCAAAGAAGAATGATGTCTGAGAACCTTCCTTGATATAGGATTAATAATAATATGACTCCGAAATATTTTTCGTAATAATCGAAGAAGATAAACCTTATTGAGGTTATTCTAAGTATGGAATAAATATTCAGAGAATATTTATTGAATTAAAAATATTTAAAGAATATTCAGGAATATGAAAGAATATCTTTAATCAGAGTATTTTTCAAATAATTCTTGAAGAAATATCGAGAGAATATTTATTGCATAATTAAATATTCAAATGAATATTCCAAATAATATTCATTAATCAATAAGACCTGAAAGGAATATTTAAAATATTTAAAATAATATTCGATGATTAAATAGAACCCTGGATGAATATTCAAAATAATATTCATAATTAATTAGGAATTTAAATGAATATCAATAAAGTAATATTCATTTAATAAATAATATCCTAAATGAATATCAAGTAATATTCATTTAGTAATCCAAGCTTTAAAGGAATATTCGATATAATATTCGATAAGTAAATCAAGCTTCAGATGAATATTGAAGATAATATTCATCAAGTACTTAATACCTTAAATGAATTTTCAAAAGTAATATTTATTTAATGAAATAATATTCTAAATGAATGTCCACATAATATTCATTTAGTAGTCTCATCATTAGAAGAGTATTCGAAATAATAATCGATAATCAATTCGACTCCGAATGAATATTGACGAATATTATTCGTCGAATGATTACGTTCAAATAATTATTTGAAGTAAGGATCGTTAAAATAATTAGTCTCGAATGAATATTCAAATAATATTCGTCGCCCAAATAATAGAAAATATTTACTTAAATATTTTCCTCCGAGGTAATCTCGATATATCAAGGAATATTGACTCCCGGTCTATTTTTGATTAATAAGATGTATACGCCCTTCTATGAGGGTCTTACAATAATCGGCTTATAACTGATATATAACTATCTAGCTTATAAGCCAACAATAACATTCAGGGAACAAGTATATCACTTCAACTTGAAAGTAGGCATGCATGCAATGGCATATGTATATCAGCATATATATATATATATTTATTCAATCACAACAACAGCCTAAAAGAAGGGAATTGGAACTTGCCTGGTAGTCGAGTACGGTAAGGGGTAGTGGTAGCGGGTCCCGGTTCAGCTTGGTGATCTATAAATAGCCAAGGCATTCGGGATTAATCACTTAACATATTTAAAAGTTAAGTTATACTTAATTCGAAACACGTTCTCGAGTTATCTCGTTATACCCCTTTTTGTGGATTACTTTTATCACTGATCCGACCCGACATTCGTTCGTTAATACGACATGTCATTGCATTTATACTTGGGACATACTCAAGTCATATGAGTTCTAAGGTTGATCGTTACGAACCAATATTATACTCCGAGTTTTATCGCCCGTTTTCTAAGTGTTTTACCGAAGTTATGAAAGAGTCGTCTTTTAGGGGTTCGTTCGCGTTTAACCTCGACTCGAACATTTTTAATAAATCGAAAAATGATCTTTTTGACATACGGTTTTCTTTCACGCCTTCCTTTTTACCTCTAGTATTTATTTACCAAGATTCGCCATGACGTTACATAGTTTACGAGGGTTCAATTACAGTTACGAACTTTCGTTTACGGATTCGAACTACTTTTAGTAATTTGGTCATAAATCCTAAACCGTAAGTCCGTTTCATGCGATCTTTATATCAAAACGAAGCTTGAAACATAATCTATCCTATCATGGCAGAAAATGAAGCTGTACAGTGAGTTATAGCTACTGTGATGCTCGGTGTTTAATAGTCTAACGAAAATTCGGCATTACGACGGCTATAAATCGAACGTTCTAAAATTCATAACAATCAATCCAAGCCACACCGGGCATACTATACATGGTTTTCATCTTAACCAGTCCAAGAAGGTTTCAATTAACCATCATAATCATCAAAACTCTTAAATCATCACTACTAACTACATAATCATGCTTTTATGCATATAACAACACCATAATCTTAACTAATCTAAAACCATCAAGAACATATATAAAACTCAAAGTAAGATCTTGGGTTCTTAAGAATTATACCTTCCTTGGAGAGTGTACAAGCTATAATAACCCTTATATAGTCCTTGTATGGCTTTAACAGAGCTTAAATCATCCAAAGAAACCAAGAAATCAAAGTTAGTTTCTTGAAAACACTATTCACCCTCATCTTTGAGGATTTATTTGAAAATGGAAAACATGGAGTTTGAAGCTAAGATTTCTAGGAGATCATTTTTATGAAATATAGGACTCACCATAAAAATTTGGAGATCAAACAATGGTTGGAAGGTGGATTTTGAAATCTTAAAACTCCAAAATTCGAAGTGCCTTGGTTTTGGGGGAAAAACAGTGAACTTCTCGAATTTATTTACCCATCCAAACGATCTTCAAAAATTATGAAATTAAATCCCCAACTTCACCTTGATGTGTAGAAGCTCCATGAATTTTTTCATGATTTTTAGATGAGTAGATCTAGGTGAAAAAAAATGGCAAAGACCCCTGCCCTGGAAAATGCAACTGCTGGAAAAATGGGGGAGAGGTGGTGTTTGCTTGGCTAGTTGTCAAATGATATTTGTGATGTGTATAAGTGGGTATAGCTGCTAATACTCCTCTTAATACAAGTGTCAAAGGTTTATGGTGTGTTAGAAAAATTGATGATGTGAAGCCTTGTTGTTTTCTTCTTGTCCATCCACCTCATTACTTCCTTTCTCATTTCTTTTCTTCATTTCATTTCCACCAAATATTCTTATATATAACCCCAGCTGATCAAGTAGGGTTTTTTTTTATCTCGTTACGTATTTAATCCGTAATTTCTTTCGCGTTTGCTTGATCGCTTAATCTTGTTATAAAGTTCTAGCGATTTCTAGAACACTTGTTATTCTAACTCAAAGGTTTTCATTCTAAATCCTCAAATCATACTTAATAAATAAAATCCTTGAATCCTTAACATTATAATACTCTTGTCTTGATCGTATTGATAGGCTCTTTACGGTTCGGTCAAATATTGTACCGAAAAAGAATTTGGAATTTCTGAATTCCGATCGTCTCTGCATTCACTTATTTCCTCCGCGTATTACTAATATGACTTCAAAACATCCATAACACGTCCCGTACATAGGGTGGCGTGAAAAGTTTTCCAACTTACAAAGTCACTATTCATCCACCAAATTACTATGCACGTACAGGAAACACTATGCACGTACGGGAAATACTATGCACGTACGGGAAATACTATGCACGTATTCATTTCTCTTCAAGGATCCATTAGCTCCTTCCTGGATGGTAGATTATTCTTATCTAGGTCCTCAACCATCGAATTACTCTATTCTGACAATATACCAATGCATCAGGATCATTGTCCAAAGCAATATCCATTCATTACAATCATTGTTCTTTGAAACCACCATTCATTAGAGCTGGTGACCTTGTTGTTGGAATCATTGTTCCTCATTTTATCATTACTTAATAAAAGTTTTAATTATATCCAAAATTTGGGGTTCTTACAGTCTCCCCTCCTTAAAAGGATTCCGTCCCGGAATCAGGTAGGAAGCAAAGAGTCGTTTGCCTGTCGTTCACTCTTTGTCTGTTGCAGTTGATAAAGAGGAACAGAAAATGATTCCAAAGGAGAAGAAAGACTACACTCCTGAAGATATCTCCTCTATTAGCAAGGATGCCAAGGTAAGGCATTTATTACATGGCGCTCTTGACAATGTTATGTCTATCAGGGTCATTGGATGCAAAACTGCTAAGGAGATTTGGGATGCTTTGGAAGTCAGATGTCAAGGAACCAAAGCCATCAATAAGAACAGGAGAACAATACTCACACAGGAGTACGAGCACTTTGACTCGAAGTTTGATGAATCATTAACAGATCTATATAACAGATTCCTGAAATTGCTAAATGACTTGTCACTGGTAGATAAGGAGTATAATCTTGAAGACTCTAATCTGAAATTCTTGTTGGCCCTTCCTGAGGAGTGGGATTTAAAGGCCACTACTGTAACACCCCCAGATCCGGGGTCCGGGATCCGGTGGTTACGGTTTCCAATTCTGTCCACAACACTTGAACTTTCCTTAACATAAAATAAATTACGTCTCTATAACCCAACACAATAATATAAAACACACCCGTTATAGTCCCAGAGATGAAATCAGAGTAACACTCAAATTTTTATTAATCACATTATGAGTTCTTACAATCCAAAAGAATTTCAATATAAATACATACTCTTTGCCATCCATTTACATAAGGCATACTAGACCATATTCTTGGTACTAAAAGAATAAATATACCCTACCAATAGCTTCTTCTTCAGCTCTGGTAGTCTCATCGTCCTCGCCCGCGTCGAGTGCGCCTTGTGCGAGTCATCTGGTCTAGCTGTTGTTGTGATATAATAATAAAGCAAGGGTGAGCAATAGCCCACCAACAATAATATATGACTGAACGATAATGTATAACAGTTCAAAAGTATCTTTCAAACCATATGCCATGCCTTTACGGAAATGATGCCAGTATAATATGAACGATAAAGTTACAAGGTAACTTAAAGTATTTGTTTGTAGAAATATCTGCTACATCAAAGTAAGCGAGATATTCTTATTGTTATTAAGAAGAGGAACTTGCAAGAAAAGGTTGCAATTCCAGTTATGACCCTTTTCCAACTCTGCCAACAGTAATCATGTTGCAGGAAATAAATAAATTTGGATGATGAACCAATGATGGAGTATTCACCGCGCCCGCTGTTCCAATCTTGATGATCAGTCGAGATCGTACAGCTCAATTTAGATTTACTACCGGTAGAAGGAAGAACTGACGGCTTTACTTGTGTACCGCCTTACTAGCTCTCCCCGGCCAACGGTTGGGCCAAAGGGGATGGACCGGCGCTACTCGGCCTCTTACACGACTCCTAGTTCAAATAGAATTCATGATTCTGAATGTAACGTTCGTCCCCCTTTCCCCAAGTATAATACTTGTTGATAAGACTCCACAAAGTAGTCGTATCTAGTTGGAAAGGAAAATTTACCAATAACTCCCAAGCTATTACTTGGTAACGGATATCAACTTGTTCCAGTGATCTTACCCCTCGAAAGATGAGAAGGTAAGCAACGACTTAATAAGTCAACAGCACCCGAGTTGCGAGTGAAGGGAATACTTTATGACCGGGAAGTCGACAAGATAAATAACATTTTCCAAGTAAGGTTCCCTTATTATTAAGGAGGTAGACTCAAAGAAGAATGATGTCTGAGAACCTTCCTTGATATAGGATTAATAATAATATGACTCCGAAATATTTTTCGTAATAATCGAAGAAGATAAACCTTATTGAGGTTATTCTAAGTATGGAATAAATATTCAGAGAATATTTATTGAATTAAAAATATTTAAAGAATATTCAGGAATATGAAAGAATATCTTTAATCAGAGTATTTTTCAAATAATTCTTGAAGAAATATCGAGAGAATATTTATTGCATAATTAAATATTCAAATGAATATTCCAAATAATATTCATTAATCAATAAGACCTGAAAGGAATATTTAAAATATTTAAAATAATATTCGATGATTAAATAGAACCCTGGATGAATATTCAAAATAATATTCATAATTAATTAGGAATTTAAATGAATATCAATAAAGTAATATTCATTTAATAAATAATATCCTAAATGAATATCAAGTAATATTCATTTAGTAATCCAAGCTTTAAAGGAATATTCGATATAATATTCGATAAGTAAATCAAGCTTCAGATGAATATTGAAGATAATATTCATCAAGTACTTAATACCTTAAATGAATTTTCAAAAGTAATATTTATTTAATGAAATAATATTCTAAATGAATGTCCACATAATATTCATTTAGTAGTCTCATCATTAGAAGAGTATTCGAAATAATAATCGATAATCAATTCGACTCCGAATGAATATTGACGAATATTATTCGTCGAATGATTACGTTCAAATAATTATTTGAAGTAAGGATCGTTAAAATAATTAGTCTCGAATGAATATTCAAATAATATTCGTCGCCCAAATAATAGAAAATATTTACTTAAATATTTTCCTCCGAGGTAATCTCGATATATCAAGGAATATTGACTCCCGGTCTATTTTTGATTAATAAGATGTATACGCCCTTCTATGAGGGTCTTACAATAATCGGCTTATAACTGATATATAACTATCTAGCTTATAAGCCAACAATAACATTCAGGGAACAAGTATATCACTTCAACTTGAAAGTAGGCATGCATGCAATGGCATATGTATATCAGCATATATATATATATTTATTCAATCACAACAACAGCCTAAAAGAAGGGAATTGGAACTTGCCTGGTAGTCGAGTACGGTAAGGGGTAGTGGTAGCGGGTCCCGGTTCAGCTTGGTGATCTATAAATAGCCAAGGCATTCGGGATTAATCACTTAACATATTTAAAAGTTAAGTTATACTTAATTCGAAACACGTTCTCGAGTTATCTCGTTATACCCCTTTTTGTGGATTACTTTTATCACTGATCCGACCCGACATTCGTTCGTTAATACGACATGTCATTGCATTTATACTTGGGACATACTCAAGTCATATGAGTTCTAAGGTTGATCGTTACGAACCAATATTATACTCCGAGTTTTATCGCCCGTTTTCTAAGTGTTTTACCGAAGTTATGAAAGAGTCGTCTTTTAGGGGTTCGTTCGCGTTTAACCTCGACTCGAACATTTTTAATAAATCGAAAAATGATCTTTTTGACATACGGTTTTCTTTCACGCCTTCCTTTTTACCTCTAGTATTTATTTACCAAGATTCGCCATGACGTTACATAGTTTACGAGGGTTCAATTACAGTTACGAACTTTCGTTTACGGATTCGAACTACTTTTAGTAATTTGGTCATAAATCCTAAACCGTAAGTCCGTTTCATGCGATCTTTATATCAAAACGAAGCTTGAAACATAATCTATCCTATCATGGCAGAAAATGAAGCTGTACAGTGAGTTATAGCTACTGTGATGCTCGGTGTTTAATAGTCTAACGAAAATTCGGCATTACGACGGCTATAAATCGAACGTTCTAAAATTCATAACAATCAATCCAAGCCACACCGGGCATACTATACATGGTTTTCATCTTAACCAGTCCAAGAAGGTTTCAATTAACCATCATAATCATCAAAACTCTTAAATCATCACTACTAACTACATAATCATGCTTTTATGCATATAACAACACCATAATCTTAACTAATCTAAAACCATCAAGAACATATATAAAACTCAAAGTAAGATCTTGGGTTCTTAAGAATTATACCTTCCTTGGAGAGTGTACAAGCTATAATAACCCTTATATAGTCCTTGTATGGCTTTAACAGAGCTTAAATCATCCAAAGAAACCAAGAAATCAAAGTTAGTTTCTTGAAAACACTATTCACCCTCATCTTTGAGGATTTATTTGAAAATGGAAAACATGGAGTTTGAAGCTAAGATTTCTAGGAGATCATTTTTATGAAATATAGGACTCACCATAAAAATTTGGAGATCAAACAATGGTTGGAAGGTGGATTTTGAAATCTTAAAACTCCAAAATTCGAAGTGCCTTGGTTTTGGGGGAAAAACAGTGAACTTCTCAAATTTATTTACCCATCCAAACGATCTTCAAAAATTATGAAATTAAATCCCCAACTTCACCTTGATGTGTAGAAGCTCCATGAATTTTTTCATGATTTTTAGATGAGTAGATCTAGGTGAAAAAAAATGGCAAAGACCCCTGCCCTGGAAAATGCAACTGCTGGAAAAATGGGGGAGAGGTGGTGTTTGCTTGGCTAGTTGTCAAATGATATTTGTGATGTGTATAAGTGGGTATAGCTGCTAATACTCCTCTTAATACAAGTGTCAAAGGTTTATGGTGTGTTAGAAAAATTGATGATGTGAAGCCTTGTTGTTTTCTTCTTGTCCATCCACCTCATTACTTCCTTTCTCATTTCTTTTCTTCATTTCATTTCCACCAAATATTCTTATATATAACCCCAGCTGATCAAGTAGGGTTTTTTTTTATCTCGTTACGTATTTAATCCGTAATTTCTTTCGCGTTTGCTTGATCGCTTAATCTTGTTATAAAGTTCTAGCGATTTCTAGAACACTTGTTATTCTAACTCAAAGGTTTTCATTCTAAATCCTCAAATCATACTTAATAAATAAAATCCTTGAATCCTTAACATTATAATACTCTTGTCTTGATCGTATTGATAGGCTCTTTACGGTTCGGTCAAATATTGTACCGAAAAAGAATTTGGAATTTCTGAATTCCGATCGTCTCTGCATTCACTTATTTCCTCCGCGTATTACTAATATGACTTCAAAACATCCATAACACGTCCCGTACATAGGGTGGCGTGAAAAGTTTTCCAACTTACAAAGTCACTATTCATCCACCAAATTACTATGCACGTACAGGAAACACTATGCACGTACGGGAAATACTATGCACGTACGGGAAATACTATGCACGTATTCATTTCTCTTCAAGGATCCATTAGCTCCTTCCTGGATGGTAGATTATTCTTATCTAGGTCCTCAACCATCGAATTACTCTATTCTGACAATATACCAATGCATCAGGATCATTGTCCAAAGCAATATCCATTCATTACAATCATTGTTCTTTGAAACCACCATTCATTAGAGCTGGTGACCTTGTTGTTGGAATCATTGTTCCTCATTTTATCATTACTTAATAAAAGTTTTAATTATATCCAAAATTTGGGGTTCTTACAGTCTCCCCTCCTTAAAAGGATTCCGTCCCGGAATCAGGTAGGAAGACAAGAGTCGTTTGCCTGTCGTTCACTCTTTAGCTTCCCGGTCAATTCTTATTCGTTCTACCCTTCCTCAGCACATCTTCTAGTGCTACAATTCATACTTTATCCTTTTTCCATCAACGTTGCTACTTTTCGTACAACTCACTATCCGGGTTATACTTTTACTCAGTCTTATCCTTATTGATACCTGCAGTAACATTGGTATCACTATCACCCTACGATTCGGAGGTAACCTCGCTCGTACTGTGCATTTCCTGATCGCTTTAATCTTCGCAATCTAGATCAATATAGAGAAGTGGAAAGATTTGTTGAGAGATCACTATGATCAATTGAACATTTGTTATATTGCATAGTTAGTACAGAAGGGGGCCAGCCTTTAGTACTTGACAAGCAATTAAACAAGTCATAGCATTCCACTTAGACTTCTATCACATAGACAGATAGTCACGTAGCAGTACCTCCCCTCCAAAAAGGGTTGTTCTTCTCAATTCATAAAGAAGATGAATAAGAGAGAAGAAGAGAAAAGAGTTCTAAAGGATTATAGAAAGCTTCCATGATTGTAGAATATCATACTCAGAATTTACCTCTGAACTATAGAGGTTTATCAAAGAAGAAATTAATCATAATTATATCCAATACTATTTGATCGCAATCTCACGTGTCAACATATCTTGCTGCTTTGTCCATTATTCTATGGACAAATACTCTTGTTCAATCTTAGCGATACTCACATTCGGGAAATCCTTCAACCTTTCAGGTTAAATCTTAGGTTTCTCACTTGGCATCATTATTACTGACATCCCATATCATGTTACTAGCTTTTTCATAACTATAGTATTGACACTATCAGGTTGTCATCCTGAGAATTCATTAGAAAACCCATTCATAACACTCCTTGCTTCTCATTCCATAGTTGCTTCCCCAGCCTTTTCTTTATCAATCACATCCTTCTTATTATCTGATTCTTATTTACTTCTGTTATTTACTTTCACCTTCACCTCTTTATTGAGACACCTTTTTGCACTTGGTACCTCCTTATCGGTATTCCGTCTCATTTACTCTATAATCATCACGTTATTTCAATTTAAACTTTCCGAAATGAATCTGGCCCGATTCCTTTAACTTAGATTCATATAATCTACTTCTGCCAACCTTGTTTCTCATTACTTGTTCTTTTCTATCCATGGTTTTCCACAGGTTGTCTTTCGTAAGTCGGACCAGGTCGTATATCTACATTCTTGTACTCCTATCATCTGTTGAACATTTGCATTTTACTGGCGTAGCCTGGCCACATGAAAACCCGTTATGACCGTGCTATAATTTTGGGGGTAAGGCTGGCTCGAATACCACCGTCCGAACATTTTAAACTCTCAGGTGGCCCAATAAGTCTCGGGCTCAACCGCCCTTCCCTCCAAATCTCATTAATTCTTTCCATGGGAATATCTTTAACATCATGAATCATCAACCTCATATTCTCTATCTTGTTTGCGCAGAAGTACACTAACATAAACTTGTTTGTCATTCATCAACATGCCATTTAGTTAATCAATGGCAGCACTGTCTTTATCTTTACATTGTCATCTACTTTCTTAGAAGAATCACCATCGCTTGTTGTTTACGTAGTGCATTAATAGCTAACCCTACGGGTTTCAAATCCCTTAGGGAGACAAAGTGATCACTATTCCTTATCCATACGAAACACTTCCTGAACTTGATGTAGATATAACATGAAGTAGATAGAATTGCAGAAGAGTTTCAAGTATCGCAGCTAGGTCCGGTTGATGAAACTATCACTTATGCATCTTCCATAAAAGACTGGAAACTTAACGGTTTACTTCATCAATTTTGTACCATGGTCCTGGTTTGCCTCAAAACGGGACCTTCTAAGGTACGTAATATGCTTAAGACTCCATCAGGAATCGAATCTTTACTTAAACTATTATTACCTTCGATTCTTGCACAATCATCAAAAGGAATGTAACTTCCTCCACTCCAATATGACCTTCAAGGTCTTTCCAAATATCATTTTGTTTCTTCGGTATGAACATTTATAATTATTACTTTATACTTAAACTGTCGGCCACCTCATTGGCCTTTCCTGATAATAATAATTTCTGGTAATCCTTGTTCCTTGGATATATTCCAATTCAAACATTTATACCTCATTCCCATCATTTTTGGGTGAAAGCATTCTCCCTTAAGCTCTGCTGATGAAGAAAAATATATTTAACAGTCTTTCTCCATAAGTCATTGCTTCCACCTACTCGTGGGAACTTTATCACGTTTATTCCCCATCCTACTTAGGATACTTCTCTTCTTAGTTCTTTCCTTATCTTAGGATAATCTCAACCTTTATAGGTTCAATCCATACTTCCTCATGGTCTCATACATGCCTCATCTGGCATTACTGTTACTATGTCATACATTCCTTACCAAACTTCCATTTTGAAGTTCGGAATATTACCTTTTTCCTTGTAAGGTTTCATAGGTCATCCTCATCCTTCCTCCTGTATTTTCTGGGTACAGGGTATATCAAAATGTCATTGATCAATACTCTAATAATTCTATCTATGTTCTTTCCAGAACTCTTTTTTTTTTCTAATAATCCTTACCGGTCATTGTTGCCTTAGCAAGTCCAGCTCATATCATCTGAAGTCATAATGTCGTTATTAGGGTTAATGCCACCCCTTGTGCATTCCCCAGGGTTTGTCTTAATTCATTGATATCCTATCCTTAATTCAACTATCAATGAATTCTTGCATCTTATAATTGGCAATCAGATCATGTATCCTTAATAAAGGTCTCTTTTCAATCATTCTCATTTGATAATCGATCGGTGGCTTAATGCCACCCTCTTCTTTCAGATAGTTGTCAGCCTATTTGGCCTTCCAAAAAGGCAACGTATGCCTATCTCCTCTCTTACAGAACTTGGTAATGGCAGCAAGGATGTTTTGGAAAATATTGGTCGAGTTCAACGTGAATCTATTAGTACTTATCGTTCTTCTCAAATGTACTTGCCTTAGACAAAATTTCTACAGCATACTGATCCATCTCTGACCATTTCTATACTCTCTTCATAAACCTTCGTTGTTTACTTCCCTTAGTCGTAATATGTTCATGGTATTCATGATACCCTAACATCATGCATCTCAAGTCACTATACTCCCATTTTACTCAAAATCTTGGACAACCATATACACATGAGTCACTTTAGTACGGGTTACCCCATCCCAAAAAGGTCTAGTAAATTCCCCATCAAAACATGGGTTGCAAAGGGTTTAGTAGAAGACTCCTACAATCTCATTAATATTTCCTTTATATCAGAAGCCCTTGCAGTCGGTGCTTACTTAGAAGCAACCCTGCTTTGTCTTTTCATTGCTGGTCTAGTCACTTTATAGTCCGTTGTGACTTGGCCTCAACTGGCCACACTAAAATAAAAATATATGATTTTAGGGGTTGGCTAATAGCATTACTTTTCTAGCAATTGCCGGCATAGTGCCTTCTTCTTTGATACCTTTCTACCTTTCCAAAACTTTACTCCATATAAGTCTTAATCGACTACTCGGCACCGTCTCCGGTCACCTTTCCTCCACTTTTATCTTTTCAACTATTCTTATCAATCCCGCGTGCCACGCAAGCTTACCATTCCTGGCATAACAGCCTTTTCACTTAAGTCAATCCCGGAGTTTCTCCGTCCGGCTAGTTTCTTACTTACATTTCCTGTTTTCGTCCAATCTCACTTCATCATATTATCACTACCGTCGATTGTAATGCTCAGGGTCCGTTTACTAACCCATTTTATAGCAACCTTACCCAAATCACAGGGTTTGCTCCAGTTTCTACTCTCTTCCATGACATTCTCTGATTATCAGAAAGACAAGGTTTGCCAAAATTCACCGAATTCCTTTCCAGACTCAGGGAAATTTTGATCAATCTACCCACCTACTGGTAACATCAAGGAGACCAGTTTCGAAACCTGAAGAATAGTTCTATGAACCTCCAAGCCGGTGGAATCATAAGCAGTCATAGTTAACGAAATAATCATCATCGGATTGGAAGTTTACCCACTGGAGAGGAATCAATTATATCCATCCCTTAGAAGGGAATCAATAATTTCAAACTGAAACCTGTCACAACGTCCTGATATTCAATACTACCAAATGTCGGTCTACCTAACCCTTTATGCGAAGCGTCATTGGAAGCACAAAGTCTCCTTTTTCCATTAAGCAATGCCAGCTCTTGGTCATTACCAATTTCACCTTTTAGCTCCAGGAAGATTTTCTCACATTTTTCTCTTTAACTGCTGATCGTATTACTTGATCTATTATAATTCCGTGTCGGAGTAAACTTAAGGTAACTACTATAATCCATTCAAAGAGAAGAAGGAATTTAATATTCCTCTGAATCACATGCATCTAACGTTTCTGGTTCATCATTTAACTGAGTTGAATTAACTCTATACTCAGTCTCTGGCAGTAGTCTCATTACGAGTTCATCTTGACTCACTGGTCTTATCTTCCGGTAGGTTCTGAGATCATTGTCTTGCTTACTACTTCCTTATATAACTTTTACCCAATCATTCTATTACTTCCCAATGTCTTTACTTTCTAAATGATTCATTCATAAAATGAACATTTTCCTTAATAAAACCACCTTATTAACCTCAATTTGGTTCCATAATTTACAACCTACGACACCTGCCTTCTCATGGCGAATTATTACTGACCATATTCATACTAATTCATTTATCAAATGATATGGCACTTACTGCCTCCTTCTCAACTATTCCTAGGGACTCTGCTCCTCGCCCTATATCACTGTCTTTGATAATCATACATCCCTCTAGCTCTTTCTTTGTTAAGATGAAAATCTCTAAGGATTCTCATCTATTTCCGTATAAGATCTCAAGTAATTCTTCCAATCCTTCTTTCTTGCTGGTACTACGTCTGGTAGTCCGGCTATGAATTCAACATGCATCTTCAGATCTCTTAATAATATATCAGTTCTTTATACTCACTTTTCTGAGCACCATATCTTAATCATCACAGTCATTCTGGCTGCGACCCTCATTACCCATGGGTAAGCTCCTCATCCTAACAGGATTTTCCTTATCTGCTGGAACCTCTTCCGGGTCTCCAGTAGGGTACTCCATCGAATTACCCGCTGATCTTCAGCATATAAAGCATCATCGCGCTGTTGCTCGTATGCCTCAAGGTCAGTCACCTTACTCGTCGATACGATATCGAGCTAAGTTACTATCATTATACTTACGAGTTCCCATAAGGGTTTTATATGTCATCACTACATTAAGTAGTCCGACTATGAACTTGGCAAGAGTTCTTATTATCTTATTGAATTTATTGTTTTAACGTCACCTCATCTCTGGGGTTTATAACGTACGCTCTGATACCACTTCTGTAACACCCCCAGATCCGGGGTCCGGGATCCGGTGGTTACGGTTTCCAATTCTGTCCACAACACTTGAACTTTCCTTAACATAAAATAAATTACGTCTCTATAACCCAACACAATAATATAAAACACACCCGTTATAGTCCCAGAGATGAAATCAGAGTAACACTCAAATTTTTATTAATCACATTATGAGTTCTTACAATCCAAAAGAATTTCAATATAAATACATACTCTTTGCCATCCATTTACATAAGGCATACTAGACCATATTCTTGGTACTAAAAGAATAAATATACCCTACCAATAGCTTCTTCTTCAGCTCTGGTAGTCTCATCGTCCTCGCCCGCGTCGAGTGCGCCTTGTGCGAGTCATCTGGTCTAGCTGTTGTTGTGATATAATAATAAAGCAAGGGTGAGCAATAGCCCACCAACAATAATATATGACTGAACGATAATGTATAACAGTTCAAAAGTATCTTTCAAACCATATGCCATGCCTTTACGGAAATGATGCCAGTATAATATGAACGATGAAGTTACAAGGTAACTTAAAGTATTTGTTTGTAGAAATATCTGCTACATCAAAGTAAGCGAGATATTCTTATTGTTATTAAGAAGAGGAACTTGCAAGAAAAGGTTGCAATTCCAGTTATGACCCTTTTCCAACTCTGCCAACAGTAATCATGTTGCAGGAAATAAATAAATTTGGATGATGAACCAATGATGGAGTATTCACCGCGCCCGCTGTTCCAATCTTGATGATCAGTCGAGATCGTACAGCTCAATTTAGATTTACTACCGGTAGAAGGAAGAACTGACGGCTTTACTTGTGTACCGCCTTACTAGCTCTCCCCGGCCAACGGTTGGGCCAAAGGGGATGGACCGGCGCTACTCGGCCTCTTACACGACTCCTAGTTCAAATAGAATTCATGATTCTGAATGTAACGTTCGTCCCCCTTTCCCCAAGTATAATACTTGTTGATAAGACTCCACAAAGTAGTCGTATCTAGTTGGAAAGGAAAATTTACCAATAACTCCCAAGCTATTACTTGGTAACGGATATCAACTTGTTCCAGTGATCTTACCCCTCGAAAGATGAGAAGGTAAGCAACGACTTAATAAGTCAACAGCACCCGAGTTGCGAGTGAAGGGAATACTTTATGACCGGGAAGTCGACAAGATAAATAACATTTTCCAAGTAAGGTTCCCTTATTATTAAGGAGGTAGACTCAAAGAAGAATGATGTCTGAGAACCTTCCTTGATATAGGATTAATAATAATATGACTCCGAAATATTTTTCGTAATAATCGAAGAAGATAAACCTTATTGAGGTTATTCTAAGTATGGAATAAATATTCAGAGAATATTTATTGAATTAAAAATATTTAAAGAATATTCAGGAATATGAAAGAATATCTTTAATCAGAGTATTTTTCAAATAATTCTTGAAGAAATATCGAGAGAATATTTATTGCATAATTAAATATTCAAATGAATATTCCAAATAATATTCATTAATCAATAAGACCTGAAAGGAATATTTAAAATATTTAAAATAATATTCGATGATTAAATAGAACCCTGGATGAATATTCAAAATAATATTCATAATTAATTAGGAATTTAAATGAATATCAATAAAGTAATATTCATTTAATAAATAATATCCTAAATGAATATCAAGTAATATTCATTTAGTAATCCAAGCTTTAAAGGAATATTCGATATAATATTCGATAAGTAAATCAAGCTTCAGATGAATATTGAAGATAATATTCATCAAGTACTTAATACCTTAAATGAATTTTCAAAAGTAATATTTATTTAATGAAATAATATTCTAAATGAATGTCCACATAATATTCATTTAGTAGTCTCATCATTAGAAGAGTATTCGAAATAATAATCGATAATCAATTCGACTCCGAATGAATATTGACGAATATTATTCGTCGAATGATTACGTTCAAATAATTATTTGAAGTAAGGATCGTTAAAATAATTAGTCTCGAATGAATATTCAAATAATATTCGTCGCCCAAATAATAGAAAATATTTACTTAAATATTTTCCTCCGAGGTAATCTCGATATATCAAGGAATATTGACTCCCGGTCTATTTTTGATTAATAAGATGTATACGCCCTTCTATGAGGGTCTTACAATAATCGGCTTATAACTGATATATAACTATCTAGCTTATAAGCCAACAATAACATTCAGGGAACAAGTATATCACTTCAACTTGAAAGTAGGCATGCATGCAATGGCATATGTATATCAGCATATATATATATATATTTATTCAATCACAACAACAGCCTAAAAGAAGGGAATTGGAACTTGCCTGGTAGTCGAGTACGGTAAGGGGTAGTGGTAGCGGGTCCCGGTTCAGCTTGGTGATCTATAAATAGCCAAGGCATTCGGGATTAATCACTTAACATATTTAAAAGTTAAGTTATACTTAATTCGAAACACGTTCTCGAGTTATCTCGTTATACCCCTTTTTGTGGATTACTTTTATCACTGATCCGACCCGACATTCGTTCGTTAATACGACATGTCATTGCATTTATACTTGGGACATACTCAAGTCATATGAGTTCTAAGGTTGATCGTTACGAACCAATATTATACTCCGAGTTTTATCGCCCGTTTTCTAAGTGTTTTACCGAAGTTATGAAAGAGTCGTCTTTTAGGGGTTCGTTCGCGTTTAACCTCGACTCGAACATTTTTAATAAATCGAAAAATGATCTTTTTGACATACGGTTTTCTTTCACGCCTTCCTTTTTACCTCTAGTATTTATTTACCAAGATTCGCCATGACGTTACATAGTTTACGAGGGTTCAATTACAGTTACGAACTTTCGTTTACGGATTCGAACTACTTTTAGTAATTTGGTCATAAATCCTAAACCGTAAGTCCGTTTCATGCGATCTTTATATCAAAACGAAGCTTGAAACATAATCTATCCTATCATGGCAGAAAATGAAGCTGTACAGTGAGTTATAGCTACTGTGATGCTCGGTGTTTAATAGTCTAACGAAAATTCGGCATTACGACGGCTATAAATCGAACGTTCTAAAATTCATAACAATCAATCCAAGCCACACCGGGCATACTATACATGGTTTTCATCTTAACCAGTCCAAGAAGGTTTCAATTAACCATCATAATCATCAAAACTCTTAAATCATCACTACTAACTACATAATCATGCTTTTATGCATATAACAACACCATAATCTTAACTAATCTAAAACCATCAAGAACATATATAAAACTCAAAGTAAGATCTTGGGTTCTTAAGAATTATACCTTCCTTGGAGAGTGTACAAGCTATAATAACCCTTATATAGTCCTTGTATGGCTTTAACAAAGCTTAAATCATCCAAAGAAACCAAGAAATCAAAGTTAGTTTCTTGAAAACACTATTCACCCTCATCTTTGAGGATTTATTTGAAAATGGAAAACATGGAGTTTGAAGCTAAGATTTCTAGGAGATCATTTTTATGAAATATAGGACTCACCATAAAAATTTGGAGATCAAACAATGGTTGGAAGGTGGATTTTGAAATCTTAAAACTCCAAAATTCGAAGTGCCTTGGTTTTGGGGGAAAAACAGTGAACTTCTCGAATTTATTTACCCATCCAAACGATCTTCAAAAATTATGAAATTAAATCCCCAACTTCACCTTGATGTGTAGAAGCTCCATGAATTTTTTCATGATTTTTAGATGAGTAGATCTAGGTGAAAAAAAATGGCAAAGACCCCTGCCCTGGAAAATGCAACTGCTGGAAAAATGGGGGAGAGGTGGTGTTTGCTTGGCTAGTTGTCAAATGATATTTGTGATGTGTATAAGTGGGTATAGCTGCTAATACTCCTCTTAATACAAGTGTCAAAGGTTTATGGTGTGTTAGAAAAATTGATGATGTGAAGCCTTGTTGTTTTCTTCTTGTCCATCCACCTCATTACTTCCTTTCTCATTTCTTTTCTTCATTTCATTTCCACCAAATATTCTTATATATAACCCCAGCTGATCAAGTAGGGTTTTTTTTTTATCTCGTTACGTATTTAATCCGTAATTTCTTTCGCGTTTGCTTGATCGCTTAATCTTGTTATAAAGTTCTAGCGATTTCTAGAACACTTGTTATTCTAACTCAAAGGTTTTCATTCTAAATCCTCAAATCATACTTAATAAATAAAATCCTTGAATCCTTAACATTATAATACTCTTGTCTTGATCGTATTGATAGGCTCTTTACGGTTCGGTCAAATATTGTACCGAAAAAGAATTTGGAATTTCTGAATTCCGATCGTCTCTGCATTCACTTATTTCCTCCGCGTATTACTAATATGACTTCAAAACATCCATAACACGTCCCGTACATAGGGTGGCGTGAAAAGTTTTCCAACTTACAAAGTCACTATTCATCCACCAAATTACTATGCACGTACAGGAAACACTATGCACGTACGGGAAATACTATGCACGTACGGGAAATACTATGCACGTATTCATTTCTCTTCAAGGATCCATTAGCTCCTTCCTGGATGGTAGAATATTCTTATCTAGGTCCTCAACCATCGAATTACTCTATTCTGACAATATACCAATGCATCAGGATCATTGTCCAAAGCAATATCCATTCATTACAATCATTGTTCTTTGAAACCACCATTCATTAGAGCTGGTGACCTTGTTGTTGGAATCATTGTTCCTCATTTTATCATTACTTAATAAAAGTTTTAATTATATCCAAAATTTGGGGTTCTTACAACTACCATCAGAGATAATTATGATCTGGAAGACATGTCTCTTAATGAAATCTATGGAATGCTCAAGACTCATGAGCTTGAGATGGAACAAAGAAGCAAGAGGCACGGAGGAAAGCCCAAGTCAATTGCTCTTAAAGCTGAGGAGAAAGCTTCTAAAGAACACTACAAGACATTGGGGTCATTTTCGACCAAATAATTTCGACTACGGCTAAATTCGACCATATTTGGTCGAATTTAGCAGGCCCGGCTAAATTCAACCCAATATGGTCGAATTTAATGGGACCGGCTAAATTCGACCAAATACGGTCGAATTTAATACGATCGATTTTAATAGAGTCGGCTAAATTCGACCAAATATGGTCGAATTTAACGGGCCGGTTAATTTCAACCAAATATGATCGAATTTAGTAGCCGTCAAAAGTAGGAGGGAAACTTCCAGCCAATTGAAAATTGGCTTCGACAATATTTGGTCGAATTTAGCAATTGGGGTGAACGGGAAAATTTATTTCAAACTTAGTAAAAATTTGGAAACTTGTCGCCCAAATTTTTTCAAACCATTCAAAATTATTTTCAACCATTTTTGGTCAAATTTAGTTAAATGTGACAAAATTCGGTTGAATTCATTATTTTCAGAAATTGAAAAAATGTTATTAAAATTTAAATGTTTGTACACAACTTGAAAAAATATTTATAAACGGGATACGTTCCACGTAGTCATACCACCAAATTTTATGTTCAAAAATTGGCATTTTTCCTATTTTAATTTAATTTTTTAATTTATTTTACAAACTAGTTAAAAATGGGGAAACAAATAAAAAAATGGAAAATTAGTGAAACTAGGGTAAGATTCATCACACAAATAGTGAGTATTACTAATTTGGTGTGTATAAATTTATGTTAAAAAATTGCCATTTTTCCTAATTTTATTTTATTTATTTATTTATTTTACAAACTAGTTAAAAATGGGGAAAAAATAAAACAAAATGTAAAATTAGTGAAAGTATTGTAAGATTCAACACACAAATAATGAGTATGACTACTTTGGTGTGTAATAATTTTAATTTAAATTTTTGTCTTTTTTCTATTTTTATTTAATTTTTTAATTTATTTTCAAAACTAGTTGACCGTTAAATTACCAAACCAAATTAATTTTTTTTTTCTGAAATTTTGGCAATAACATTAAAAAGGATGGATATTGACCATCATATGGTTGGATTGTCGAGAAATATTATTAAAAAAATTAAAACACTGAACCCTGACGAAACCCCGTTTAGGGGTTATAGTCAAAGTTCTAGTTGATCGTTAAATTACCAAACCAAATTAATTTATTTTTTTCTGAAATTTTGGAAAAACAATAAAAGGATGGATATTGACCATTGTATGGTTGGATCGTCAAGAAATATTATTAAAAAAATTAAAACACTGAACCCTGACGAAACCCCGTTTAGGTGTTATAGTCAAAGTACTAGTTGACCATTAAATTACCAAACCAAATTAATTTATTTTTTCTGAAATTTTGGCAATACCATTAAAAAGGACGGATCTTGACCATCGTATGATTGGGTCATCGAGAAATATTTTTAAAAAAATTGAAACACTAAACCCTGGCGAAACCCCTTTTAGGGGTTATAGTCAAAGTACTAGTTGACCGTTAAATTATCAAACCAAATTAATTCATTTTTTTCTGAAATTTAGGCAATAACATTAAAAAGGATGGATCTTGACCACCGTATGGTTGGGTCGTTGAGAAATATTATTAAAAAAATCGAAACATTGAACCCTGAGAAAACCCCGTTTAGGGGTTATAGTCAAAGTACTAGTTGACCGTTAAATTACCAAACAAAATTAATTTTTTTTTTTGAAATTTTGGCAATACCATTAAAAAGGATGGATCTTGACCATCATATAATTGGGTCATCGAGAAATATTTTTAAAAAAATCGAAACACTAAACCCTAACGAAACCCCAATTAGGGGATATAGTCAAAGTACTAGTTGACCGTTAAATTACCAAACCAAATTAATTTATTTTTTTCGGAAATTTTTGCAATAATATTAAAAAGGTTGGATCTGGACCACCGTATGGTTGGGTCATCAGGAAATATTTTTAAAAAATTGAAACACTAAATCCTGACGAAACCCCGTTTAAGGGTTATAGTCAAAGTACTAGTTGACCGTTAAATTACCAAACCAAATTAATTTATTTTTTTTCTGAAATTTTGGCAATAATATTAAAAAGGATGGATCTTGACCACCGTATGGTTGGGTCGTTGAGAAATATTATTAAAAAAATAAAAACACTGAACCCTGACGAAACCCCGTTTAGGGGTTATAGCCAAAGTACTAGTTGACCGTTAAATTACCAAACCAAATTAATTTATTTTTTTTTTGAAATTTTGGCAATAGCATTAAAATGGATGGATCTTGACGACCTTAGGGTTGGGTCATCGAGAAATATTTTTAAAAAAATTGAAACACTAAACCCTTATGAAACCCTGTTTAGGGATTATAGTCTAAGTACTAGTTGACCGTTAAATTACCAAACCAAATTAATTTATTTTTTCTGAAATTTTGGCAATACCAGTAAAAAGGACGGATCTTGACCATCGTATGATTGGGTCATCGAGAAATATTTTTAAAAAAATTGAAACACTAAACCCTGGCGAAACCCATTTTAGGGGTTATCTTCAAAGTACTAGTTGACCGTTAAATTATCAAACCAAATTAATTCATTTTTTTCTGAAATTTTGGCAATAACATTAAAAAGGATGGATCTTGACCACCGTATGGTTGGGTCGTCGAGAAATATTATTAAAAAAATTGAAACATTGAACCCTGAGAAAACCCCGTTTAGGGGTTATAGTCAAAGTACTAGTTGACCGTTAAATTACCAAACAAAATTAATTTTTTTTTTGAAATTTTGGCAATACCATTAAAAAGGATGGATCTTGACCATCATATAATTGGGTCATCGAGAAATATTTTTAAAAAAATCGAAACACTAAACCCTAACGAAACCCCATTTAGGGGATATAGTCAAAGTACTAGTTGACCGTTAAATTACCAAACCAAATTAATTTATTTTTTTCGGAAATTTTGGCAATAATATTAAAAAGGTTGGATCTGGACCACCGTATGGTTGGGTCATCAGGAAATATTTTTAAAAAATTGAAACACTAAATCCTGACGAAACCCCGTTTAAGGGTTATAGTCAAAGTACTAGTTGACCGTTAAATTACCAAACCAAATTAATTTATTTTTTTTCTGAAATTTTGGCAATAATATTAAAAAGGATGGATCTTGACCACCGTATGGTTGGGTCGTTGAGAAATATTATTAAAAAAATAAAAACACTGAACCCTGACGAAACCCCGTTTAGGGGTTATAGCCAAAGTACTAGTTGACCGTTAAATTACCAAACCAAATTAATTTATTTTTTTTTTGAAATTTTGGCAATAGCATTAAAATGGATGGATCTTGACGACCTTAGGGTTGGGTCATCGAGAAATATTTTTAAAAAAATTGAAACACTAAACCCTTATGAAACCCTGTTTAGGGATTATAGTCTAAGTACTAGTTGACCGTTAAATTACCAAACCAAATTAATTTATTTTTTCTGAAATTTTGGCAATACCAGTAAAAAGGACGGATCTTGACCATCGTATGATTGGGTCATCGAGAAATATTTTTAAAAAAATTGAAACACTAAACCCTGGCGAAACCCATTTTAGGGGTTATCTTCAAAGTACTAGTTGACCGTTAAATTATCAAACCAAATTAATTCATTTTTTTCTGAAATTTTGGCAATAACATTAAAAAGGATGGATCTTGACCACCGTATGGTTGGGTCGTCGAGAAATATTATTAAAAAAATTGAAACATTGAACCCTGAGAAAACCCCGTTTAGGGGTTATAGTCAAAGTACTAGTTGACCGTTAAATTACCAAACAAAATTAATTTTTTTTTTGAAATTTTGGCAATACCATTAAAAAGGATGGATCTTGACCATCATATAATTGGGTCATCGAGAAATATTTTTAAAAAAATCGAAACACTAAACCCTAACGAAACCCCATTTAGGGGATATAGTCAAAGTACTAGTTGACCGTTAAATTACCAAACCAAATTAATTTATTTTTTTCGGAAATTTTGGCAATAATATTAAAAAGGTTGGATCTGGACCACCGTATGGTTGGGTCATCAGGAAATATTTTTAAAAAATTGAAACACTAAATCCTGACGAAACCCCGTTTAAGGGTTATAGTCAAAGTACTAGTTGACCGTTAAATTACCAAACCAAATTAATTTATTTTTTTTCTGAAATTTTGGCAATAACATTAAAAAGGATGGATCTTGACCACCGTATGGTTGGGTCATCGAGAAATATTATTAAAAAAATTGAAACACTAAACCCTGAAGAAACCCTATTTAGGGGTTATAGCCAAAGTACTAGTTGACCGTTAAATTACCAAACCAAATTAATTTATTTTTTTTTGAAATTTTGGCAATAGCATTAAAATGGATGGATCTTGACGACCTTAGGGTTGGGTCATCGAGAAATATTTTTAAAAAAATTGAAACACTAAACCCTTATGAAACCCTGTTTAGGGATTATAGTCTAAGTACTAGTTGACCGTTAAATTACCAAACCAAATTAATTTATTTTTTCTGAAATTTTGGCAATACCATTAAAAAGGACGGATCTTGACCATCGTATGATTGGGTCATCGAGAAATATTTTTAAAAAAATTGAAACACTAAACCCTGGCGAAACCCCTTTTAGGGGTTATAGTCAAAGTACTAGTTGACCGTTAAATTATCAAACCAAATTAATTCATTTTTTTCTGAAATTTTGGCAATAACATTAAAAAGGATGGATCTTGACCACCGTATGGTTGGGTCGTCGAGAAATATTATTAAAAAAATCGAAACATTAAACCCTGAAGAAACCCTATTTAGGGGTTATAGCCAAAGTACTAGTTGACCGTTAAATTACCAAACCAAATTAATTTATAGCCAAACCCTATTTGGTCGAAAATAGCTATTTTCGACCGTTTTGTTGTAGTGGAAGTTACTGTGAAAAAAAGTCAATCCAATGGAAAGGCTCTTATTACAAAGTCTGATGTTGAGTCATCAAACTCCGATAATGACTCAAACTCTGACAATCTCACAGACTCTGATGATGATGGCAGTGATTCGGAAATGAAGCAACTTGCAGGCCTGATGGTAAAAAGCTTCAAGAAGATGGCTTACAAGAACTTCAGGAAGGGAAAGAAGTTCACACGAAGAGATTCAAATTCCGAAAAGAAGAATTTCAGAAAAGCTGAGGGAAAGGAAGGCAGGTCTGGGAAAGTGGACAAGTCCAAGATCAAATGCTATAATTGTGGTGAGAAAGGACATTTTGCACCTGAGTGCAAGAAAGCCAAAGCTGATAAAGGTCAAGCTTACATCACAAAGAAGAAGGACTGGACTGACACTTTAGACTCTGAAGATGAAGTGAACTATGCCTTGATGGCAAATGTTGATGGTATCTCTGAAGCTACTGAGACCAAGGTACCTCACTCTACTCTAGCTTTTGATACTACTAATATATCTGAGTTAAGAATCTTTCTTAAAAACTTGCATTTTAGCTACATAGATCAGACTTTAGAAAATGAAAGAGTAAAATCTGAAAGTCTAGACCTTAGAAAGAGAAATGACTATCTAGAATAAGAATTAGTCCAGATGTTAAAAATTCAGAAAGAAAGAGATGATGCTATTATTGTTAAAACTGAATTATTGAAAAAGCATGCTTATCTTGAATCTGAACTTGCTAAAGAAAGAAACATTATTAAAACTTGGACTAACTCTGGTAAAACTACTCATAGTATCTTAGAGAATGGTTGTTGGAAACAAGGTCTAGGTTACACTGATAAAAAGAAAACTGCCAACCTAGAAGCTGAGACCTCTAAACCTGTATTTACTGAAAGGGCTGCAAAACCCAAAATTAATCCTGTGAGGTTTGTACCAAAATTTGACAAACCAAAACAGGATGAAGTCAAATCAGTAAATATTGACTTAATGTCTTAGAAACAGCTTAAACACAAGCTGAAGGAGATAAAAGGAGTGAACAATGTAAAAGAACCTAGGTTAAATAGAAATGTAAAGGTAGGCATCAATAAAAGCAATAACTATATGCCTATTCCCAATGCTCCTAGGAAGAAATGTCACAACTGTGGAAATTCTAACCATCTTGCTACTTTTTGCAGGAAGAATAAAAATATAAACTCTATACCTCCTAAGTCAGGAGTTAAGAGTGGTTTAGTTAGGTTTAAGCCACAGAATCCTTGTTTTCACTGTGGCAGTATTTGGCATTCTATTTATACATGCAAAGAGTATCATAATTTGTATTATGATTATTATGAACTTAAACCCTCTTTGAATAAATTCAAGATTGATTCTACATGTATAAATTCTGATAAAAAGAATGTTAGCATAGACTCTGATAAGACTTCTGCTGCAAAAGCTAATAAACTTAATAAGGCCAAAGGATCCAAGCAAGTCTGGGTCCTTAAAACTAATCATTAGTGGTTTTTGTGATTGCAGGGTAATAGGAAAAATATCCTTGTTCTGGACAGTGGATGCTCAGGACACATGACTGGAAATAAAGCCCTGCTATCAAAATTTGTGAAGAATGTTGCCCAAGTGTTTCTTATGGAGATGGCAACATAGGAAGGACTCTGGGATATGGCAATATCAATCTTTGGAATGTCATCATTGAAACTGTAGCTTTAGTCTCAGGACTCAAACATAATCTACTAAGTGTGAGTCAAATCTGTGACAGAGGTTATCATGTGTATTTCTTTGAAGAACACTGTGAAGTTATAAGCAAATCTACAGGCAAAATTGTTCTGAAGGGATACAGGCATGGTAACATTTATGAAGCCCAGCTTTCAACAAACTCTGAAGGCTCTGCAATCTGTCTACTGAGTAGAGCATCAATTGAAGAAAGCTGGAATTGGCACAAGAGAATTTCTCATCTGAATTTCAACAGCATTAATGAGCTAGTGAAGAAAGATCTTGTGAGAGGATTGCCCAAATCAGTTTTTACTCCAGATGGCCTATGTGACTCATGTCAGAAGGCAAAACAAAGGAAAACTTCATTCAAAAGTAAGACTGAATCCTCAATTCTTGAGCCATATCACTTATTGCATGTTGATTTATTTGGTCTAGTAAATATAATGTCTATTGGAAAGAAAAGATATGCGTTGGTTATTGTTGATGAATACACCAGATATACAATGGTGTATTTCATGCACAAGAAAGAAGAAACTGCATCAATCTTAACAGAGCATGTCAGACAACTGGACAAAGGATCTAAGCATACAGTGAAAATCATAAGAAGTGATAATGGCACTGAGTTCAAGAATGCAGTCATGGAAGAATATTGTAAAGAAAAGGGAATAAAGCAAGAATTCTCTGCACCTGGAACTCCACAACAAAATAGAGTAGGAGAGAGAAAGAACAGGACTCTCATAGAAGCTGCAAGGACCATGCTTGATGAAGCAAAGCTGCCAACTTACTTCTGGGCTGAAGCTGTGCAAGCTGCTTGTTTCACACAGAATGCTACACTCATAAACAAGCATGGTAAAACACCATATAAGATGGTGAAAAATAAGAAGCCAAACCTGAAGTATTTTCATGTATTTGGATGTAAGTGTTTTGTTCTTAAGACTCATCCAGAACAGCTTTCCAAATTTGATTTAATAGCTGATGAAGGAATCTTTGTTGGATACCCACTATCCATAAAAGCATTCAGAGTCTACAATCTGAGAACAAAAGTGGTCATGGAATCTATCCATGTGTCTTTTGATGATAAGAAGATAACAAGACTTGAAGATTTTGATGCACATGACCAGCTGAGATTTGAGAATGAAGAAACAAATGTTGATCTACAAAATTCTGATACTCCTTCAGACTATATTGTTCAATCTATAAAATTAGATCAGACTGCAGCACATGTTGAGGGGGAGCAAGTGAACGATGAAAATGAACCTCAATCAAGTGAAGAAACATCAAAGAATGCATCTGCTGCTAATGATTCATTAAACTCTGTTTCATCAAACTCTGAAAGCAACAGCTCAGGGGGAGCAAATAATGATTTTGGATCTACTAGTCACCACACTCAACACAATTATGAACTTGGGGAATCATCAAGATCAAATCTGCCGAGACAAAGGGTATGGAGTAGAGCACATCCTTTTGAACAGATCATTGGTGAACCGGACACGGGTGTACAGACTAGAAGAGCAACACAGAATGAATGCAATTTCATAGGATTTTTATCTCAAATTGAACCTAAAAAGGTTGATGAAGCTCTTGATGATCCAGATTGGGTAACTGCAATGCAGGAAGAACTCAATCAGTTCGAAAGGCAGAAAGTATGGAAGCTAGTGCCAAGACCAAAAGATAAATCTGTAATTGGTACTAGATGGGTGTTTAGGAATAAACTGGATGAAAATGGTATTGTTACGAGGAACAAGGCTCGATTGGTAGCAAAGGGTTACTCTCAAGAAGAGGGAATTGATTATGATGAAACCTATGCTCCAGTTGCAAGGCTTGAAGCAATCAGGATGTTCTTAGCATTTGCTGCACACTCCAACTTTAAGGTTTTTCAGATGGATGTGAAGAGTGCATTTTTGAACGGAGATCTAGAAGAAGAAGTCTATGTTGAACAACCCCCTGGGTTCGAAGACAAGGAATTGGAAGGTTTTGTGTACTTTCTCTTCAAAGCTCTCTATGATCTCAAGCAAGCCCCTCGAACATGGTATTATACTCTCTCCAAGTTTTACTTGAAAATGGTTTTACAAGAGGTATCATCGACAAAACTCTCTTTCATAAAAAGCATAAAAATGATATAATTCTGGTGCAAGTATATGTGGATGATATAATATTTGGTTCTACTAATGATTTGCTATGCAAGAGATTTGCTAAGCTAATGCAGAGTAAGTATGAGATGAGCATGATGGGTGAGTTGTCCTTCTTCCCTGAACTTCAAGTTGTTCAGAAGCCTGATGGTATTTTCATCTGCCAATCAAAATACATAAAGGATCTTCTGAAGAAGTATGGGATGAAAGAAGCAGCTACTGCCAAGACCCCGATGCCAACTGCTGTCAAGCTTGATCAAGACAAATCTGGTAAGTCAGTTGACATCACGAAGTATCGAGGTATGATCGGCTCTCTCTTATACCTAACAGCTAGTAGACCAGATATTATGTTCGCAACTTGTTTATGTGCTAGATTCCAGGCTGGCCCTAAAGAGTCACATCTTATAGCTGTTAAACGTATTTTCAGATACCTTAAGGGAACCCCCAATCTTGGGATTTGGTACCCTAAAGGAACAAGTTTTGACCTAGTTGGCTATACAGATTCTGAGTTCACAGGTTGTAAGATTGATCAGAAAAGTACTTCTGGAAGCTGTCAGTTTCTAGGAAGAAGGTTGGTATCTTGGTACAACAAGAAGCAACACTCAATGTCTACCTCGACAGCCAAAGCAGATTACATTGCGGCAGGTAGTTGTTGTGCTCAGATCCTGTGGATGAGGAATCAACTTTAGGATTATGGACTCATGTTGGACAAAATTCCAATTCTATGTGACAACACGAGTGCCATTGACATTGCCAACAATCCAGTTCAACATACCAGGACTAAGCACATTGATATCAGGTATCATTTCTTACGAGAGCATGTCATGAATGGAACTGTGGTATTATATTTTGTTCCCACAGATCAACAAATTGCAGACATCTTTACTAAACCACTGGATGAATCCACTTTCTCTAGGTTAGATGTTAAATCTGTCTAATTAATTTTGGATAATCAATAACTGCAATTTGTTATAAGTTTACATGTATTTTACATGTCCATATGTTTAGGATTTGTGAATTTATTTGCATCCAGTCCTCATATTACAGTTATCTCTATATTAATTACCATGCTTATAAATGCTATATTTTATGGTAATTAGTTAGTAAATAATTGTGTCAATTGTAGCATAATTAAATAAATATTTTATTGACATATATCAATTAATGATACTTAGTTAATTTTATGTTTATTTAATTATGAGTTTGTCTGATTATTGTGGAATAATTCTTGAATTATTGATTGGTTATTTTAAATCCACAATAATTAGAAATAATAAATGTGCATGTGTGTGTGTACATAGGCTGATAGGTTTCGGTGATAAGATGTTTTTTCGGCTGACAGGTTTCGGTGATAAAATATTTTTTCGGCTGACAGGTTTCGGTGATAAGATGTTTTTCGGCTAAGTAGGTTGTTAGGTGAGAAATTATTGAGCGGTGTAATTTTTCAAACATAACCTGTCACGCTCTCGCCTAACCCACTAGTCCTTGAAACCTTATAAGTGATGAGTGTTTGTTTGTGTTTAACATCATCATTTTTCAGATATACAGAGCATATACACACAATTGTTGAATATTTCGAGTTTTGATCGGAAAGATCTCCCAATCTAGCTAGTGGTTTTTAGATCGGATTTCATATTCTTGCTTTATAAATCATCCTTTATAAAAACTAACCCTTGTTTTTGAATTTCCTCTAAGTTTTGAAAATGGCATTGCAGGGAAGCTTTTTAATTGCTAAAGTTAATCCTATTCCATTCAGCAAATCGAAACCATTTTTGATGAGCAATTTCGGGCTTGGACACAATTTCTGAATGAACATTCATTAATTTGCTATGCTTTAGTTACACTAGTGTAGCTTAACCATGATGCATTGCGTGAACTATATTGCAGTGCGGTTAACACTTCTGGACAAGACGGGTGTGCAATCACATATAGACTATTTGGTTGGTCGATTAGGGTCACTGAACGAGATGTTAGTCGAATTCTTCATTTTCCTATGGAAAATCTTGTTTCTGATCCTACACCTGAACAGATTAAAATGTTCTTTCGTTTTATAAGGTACCAAGATGGCAATTTCAATACTGGTAATCTTTCTAGAAGGTTTCTAACCCAGTATTGGAATTTCTTCTTTCACACTCTTAACCTCAGATAGAACAAATCAAGATCGAATACCTGAATTTATTCAAAAAATAGGGTATGCGGTCGCCAATAATTTGAGGATTAATTTTGGAAAAATAGTGCTTGGTCAAATCATTTTAAAGATGAAACACTTGGGAACAAGAGATGTTCGGACTCAAAATGTCAAATGTCTATATCCAAGGTTTATACAGCTAATATTAAATGATTTTTTGAATGATGAAGACAGGGTACGCTTGGAAAATGGTCAAAAGGTGGAATGTTCTTACATGAAGACGAATGTAATTAATTACATAAGCAAAAAGAACTATACGGATGTGCATACAGTCCTAACTGAATATCTAAAGACAGTCCCATTTTTGTTGTTACCAAGATCAGTGAGAGCAGGTATACGACAAGGTAATATTTCAATCCCTGCTATTCCAACCTCTGTATTCCCTGTTGTGTCATAGGAAATACAGTTTCTACAACCCCTAGTGGCCATGTTACCCGACCAAGAGCAAGAAATCCCACCGACTCTAACACAGGTCGAAGAGCCCATTCTAGAAATGCAAACACAAATACAACAAACTCCTACACCTCAATTGTCACTTAAACGACCAGCCATCAACACTTTTGAGGGAGATAGTGCCTCAGCAGCACCACATAAGGAGTTAGTTACATCAGCAGCTCTACCTCATTCTAAAAGAAGTAAACCAAATGAACCTGAGGTAACTCCAACTGTTAGTGAAACAATTCTTCCTTGTCAAATGAGTGAAAATGTAAATAAGGTTGAATTGACGGGAGAAACTATCTTCAGTTCCATTTCACGGAACATAAGAGTGGTTGATGATCTTTCTAAAGATCAAATGCCTTCACAGGCATCCGAGGTGGAATTACCTAACTCAATAACTGCTGGTGTATCTTCCATTTTACGGAAAGATCCATCGGTAGGTGGTTCTTTTATGAACCAAGTGTCTTCACAGATGAACGAGGGAAACTTGGGTTTTGTGCCATTTAATCGATTCAGGTTTAATCTCCCAGAGGGAAAATCTCTGGATCTCTTTCGAGATTTACCACTTTTTACCAGTGGTTGGCAACTCGCTTCATGAAAGGAGGAAAGCTCACGAACTTTCATTTCACCATCCATGACCTCTGAAAAAGTGGCTAGGATGATTTCATTTGTAGGTACACATATCGATGGAAGCTCTGGAGGAGAGTTGAGGGAAAAACGAACAGAACATGCAAGTGTAACCCAAACCACTAAACCAAGTGAATATAGAGTGTTGAGTGAAACACCTGCAGAACGTATGAGTGAGCAACCTACTCAACCACATGCACCTGTAACCAGAAAGGAATACAACAGACTCCTTACACGGGTCCAAACAATGGAGAAAGAGTTGTCAAATATCTATAAGTCCATTGTAGAAATCAAAAATTTGCAACTTATTCAACATGATGCATTCCAGGCTCAATTAAGTTCCACGGCAGCCTAGTTTAGTCATGCAATTAATTCCTTTGTGAAGACAGCTTCGTCCAATTTAGCAACTCCACATCCTACTATTCTGGAGGATAACCCAATTGAGGGGGAGAAGGTGGATGGGCAAGAAGCTACTAGGCGTAATAAGGGCAAGGAAAAGGTTGTTGACACGGAATTAACTTTATTTTGGGAAAGGAAAAGCTAATGGGAGTATTAGTGCTATGTGGAAAGAAAGCAAAGGAAAACTTGAAGATATGTTCAGTCTAAAGGAACAATTGTCTTAAACTTGGTTAATTTTAGAAATCTGAAAAATGTATATATATGATCCAGAATGCGCTTTAATATTATTTATCTTTGTATTTTATTTTTGTTGTATCAGTTGAGTTATCCTCTAGGGATTTGCTTGTCAAACCCTAACAATCAAATAGGGGGACATTGTAAAGTATAATGTAATGTAATATGTAATAGAGGATATATATAACTCAACTAGGATAAAAGATAAATAATATTAAATCTATAAAGGGATCGTGAAATTTGAAGAACAGGCACCAACAAGGATCAAGTCGCTGAAAGAAGTTCATTAACATGTTCAAGCCTCAGTGACAAAATAAGATGTATAGATGATTCAGTTGAAGGGCCAAAAAGATTCCATGTATTTACATAATTTGAAGATACTGCTACAGGCTAATTAATTGGAATGTAACGAAGGTGTGAAGATCAAGATCAGTGCTAGTCACTTGTGAACCAGACCAGTTCACTAAGTGTCAGCACATACGAGAAGGATCAACACATTAATTTACAGAAAGAATTGCCAAAGCCTATTGACGATCAAGGACGGACATAATATTTCAAGGTATTGTCAAAAATTAATTTACTCTCTGGAAATTAAATAGGTAACAGATTAATTAATTATTTATAACAAATAATTAAATTAATCTAGTACTTGAATTATTTTCAGAGATAAATTAAAACAACAGAATAAAACATAAGAAAGAAGCCCAAGAGATACAAAAATAGTATTACTATACGTAGTTACTATGCATAGTTACTATGCACGATTACTATTTGGGGTTGGTGTAATAGTGCCCGGTTACTATTTGGGGTTGGTGAAATAGTGTCCGGTTACTATTTGGGGGTTGTTTGAATAGTGCTCAGTTACTATTTGGGGGTTGTTGGAATAGTGTCAAATATTGACTTTCTATAATCTATAAATAGGCCTGTTGTATTTCATTTCAAAACACACCTCAACACACAACTCTCTCTTCTCTCTCTTATATCTTCTCTGTGTAAGCTGCTAGACAGTCCATCTAGTAGGGAAGCCGGCTTAGCCCGCTTTCAGGAAGTGTCGGGTAGAAGGTCCTCGTGCCTAAACTATCCTAGGAGTGTTTGATTTTGTAGCTAATCCATGGGATTAGATTATGTATCAAACCTCCGGGTTTTATCTATTTAAAGATGTTTCCCAAACAGTTGTGTTATTTCGATTCAGTATTTTTTGATCTCATATTCACATCAAAAATCGAAATATTTCTAAATAATGTATTCAACCCGCCTTCTAAGTTATTCCAGACCTAAAAATTTATTTATTTATTCACCCTTTTATAACTATTACCTTTCTAGGGTAGGTTCTAGTTTGTTCTAGAACCTTTTTCTGGGCCCTAGGGCTTTTATTGGGCCTTTACCGCCTATCACCTGTTCCAAGGAATTTTAACTGGTTGGTAACCTGCTAAAGAATTCTTATAAAAGAGTGAAGTGAGATTTCACTTCTCATTTCACTCTAGTTACTCAAAATTTTCTTTCCAAATCTCTCTCAAATTTTCCCAAGTTAAGGCATTTTCGGCGTTCAACCTAGCATTTTATCTACTCTTTTCCAGCTGAATTTCACCGGATTTTGGGTTTTTGAAGCATATTCATCTTCTTCAATTCATTTTCTTGGTTCAAGAACTTGTCCTTTGAATATCAATGGCGGACAAAGCCGCACAGCGCCTTGCCAAGATGAACTCTGCCTCCAAAAAAGGTAATGACATCGAAATCCATTTATCTTATATGAATTTAACTGAAATGATCAATGTTCGTGGGGATGAATATCCCTCCTTAGCTCAGCTAGATGCCTGCAACTGTTGTAATAAATTTCATGAGGAGGATACTATTAGGAATTATAATAAGACCTATAATGTTAAATCTCCCTTTAAGCTTGTCATAGCTGGGCCTGGTGACAGGCCTTGCCATTGCAGGCCCAATGCTCTTTGCATTTTTAGGGACGCTATTATAGCTGGGCTTAGATTCCCCTTCCATGAGTTCATCCCCCGCTTATTAGCAGATGTGCAAATTAGCCCATGTCAACTCCCCCCTAACGCTTGGAGGTCCATACTCTGTTTCATGGTCCTTTGCCTTGGAAACAAACTTCCACTTTCTATCGCTTTATTTAGGAAGATTTTTCAGTTTTACAATAGCTCTTTTGTTCAACCGGGGTGGGTTTACGTGAGACAACGCCCAAAAATTCCCCATATTTTTAACGGTCATTCAGTAGTAGATAATAACCACAAATGGAAAGAAGAATTCATGTATTTACTATGGGAGGGGGTGATTGGGACACCCTCTTTAGAAAATCATTTGGCAAGGTGGTCGACGGTAGCCGAAAAAAATTACCTTAAACTCGGAGGAGCAGGCTGCTTATGACTTCCTTATCAAGGATAACGATCAGTCGTTATGCTGGGACCTCATCAACGAGGAGTCTTTGAGGGCAATTGGCCTTTCTAAAGTTTCTGATTTGGGTAATTTCTAACACCTTTGTGCTTTTATCTATTTCTTGTTTTATTTATACCAGTGTCCTTTGCTAATGCGTTTGCAGCTGCGAGGAGGATTATGGATGCCATAGATCCTGGGGAGGAGGAAACCTCCCACATGAGGAGGGTGAAGAAGGGTTTAGCCCATACTCAGGGCCTTGAACCTGCCTTCTTGCGACCTCACAAAACTTCAAAGGCGGATATGGTTCCTGTGGATTTGGATGAAGGTCCATTGCAAGTAAAGGTCAAGTCTTCGGTCTACAAGGCCCCTTGGGGCTTTAGGAAACAAGATACGATGGTTGGATCCACCAAACATTCTCTGGATTGGTCGCTCAACTCCATTACCCCTTGTGACTACAATGACTTGGTATTTGGGGGTACCATGGAGCAGTCCGAGCATCTGAGCGCTCAGGCTTTAGCTACGGTGAGCTTCTAACCTTAGCATTTTCTTTTTGTTTTACTTCTTTTTGTTAACTTTCCAATGTAATTCTTTTTGCAGACCAATGTTCATTTCCAGAGTATGATTCACCAAGCCAAATCCTGGAAGAGCAATGCGAAGTCTTTTGAGACTAAGTTTCAAAAGGCTAAGATTAGAGCTGAGGAGGCTGAGGAGAAGCTCAAGGGTAAGGAGGAGGAGTTATCTGCAGCCCAGGCAGAGTTTGTAGATTTACGGGCAAAGAAAGAGGAAGCTATCGATGCTTACATGGATTACGAGGACTTCCAGGCCCTAATGGAGCAGCATGATAAGATTCTCTTCCATAGCCAGTATACAGAGGGTTGGGATGAGGCCATTGAGGCCGTATTGAGGAAACATCCCGGGCTGTTTTCTCCTGCTGACTTCCCGAGTCCACACCCCCCTGTTCCTACTCCTGTCGAGGGAAGTGAGGATGAGGTTATGGAGGATAGGGAGAGGATTCTAAATCCTGAGGTTTCTCCTTTTCGGAGGGCCTCAAATACTACTACCACATCCCCTTCCCGTTCTGCAGGGGATTCAAAGGCCTAGGGAGACGAGGAGGAGTCTGCTTCTTCTAAAGTTGCTGAGACTTAGTATATTTTTGTTGGCCCTGCGTGGCGTATGTTTTTATGATTTCATCGTTTTTGTTTTGTAAATTTAATTTATAGCCTTCGGGCGTGTTTATTTATTTATGCATTTTGAGCTTTCCTTTCTATTTAATAATTTTGTCATTTGTATTTGGCCTTTACAAGCTTGCAATTTAGTTATGCATTGATACATACCAGACATAAAATATGAAGACAAAGAATACTGAAAATCAAATTGCATAATTGCATAAATGAATCCTGAAACGGGTCTAACCCTTACATAAGTAATTTACTTCCCTACTTGGAGTTTGAAAACTCTGAAATGGTTTCGCCGACCTCATTTCTACTTTCCTACTAGATATAAGCTATGTCCTACTCAGGATAATCAAACATAATAGACTTTGAGGTTCGATGTGTGCCAACTGCGAGGCACCTCGTTCGCTTCCAGAGTCTCCAACTTATACGATCCACGTCCCAGTGTACCTTTGACCCGATACGGGCCTTCCCAATTCGGGGATAACTTCCCCTTCTATCCAACTCCGGATGCTTCAATCTTTCTGAGTACTAGGTCCCCCTGACGGAAGAACCTTTCTTTCACCCTTAAGTTATAGTAGAAGGAGGCTCTCTTATGATGTTCATCATTCCTAGCATAAGCTTCATCCCTCACCTCATCTATCAAGTCGAGGGCCAACTTTATTCCCTCTTCATTAGTGTCAGGTTCTAAGGCCTCTACCCGTGGAGATGCATGCATGATTTCCACAGGTACGATAACTTCAGCTCCGTAAGCTAACATAAAAGGGGTTGCCCCGGTAGTCACCTTACAGGTGGTTTGGTATGCCCAAAGTATGGGTAGTAACTCATCCACCCAAGTGTTCCTTGAGCGTTCCACCCTTTCCTTAGCAACCTCAGCTTGCCCATTAGCTTGAGGATGGGCAACCGAGGTGAATCGAAGCTCAATTCTATTCTCATCACAGTCTTCCCTAAATTCTTTATTATTAAATTGTAGCCCGTTGTCCGTAACTAGGATTCATGGTATCCCATACCTACACATGACATTCTCCCATAAGAACTGCGAAACTTGCTTGGTTGTGATTTAAGCCAAGGGTTTGGCTTCAATCCACTTAGTGAAGTAATCAATAGCTACAATCAGAAACTTCCTTTGAGTAGTGGCTATAGGAAAAGGCCCAAGTATATCCATTCCCCACATAGCAAAAGGAATGGGGGAGCTAATGGATGTCCACATCTCTGGTGGTTGCCTCACCACTGGTCCATGTTTCTGGCACCGATCATACTTTTTCAGATATTCCTTGGCATCGACCATCATTTCAGGCAAATAGAAACCGAGTATGGCTATCTTGTGAGCTAGGGCCCTGCCCCCAAGTGTTGCCCACAAATTCCCTCATTGACCTCCTCAATAGCTTATTTAGTCTCTTCGGGTCTTAAACACTTTAAATGAATCACAAAAGACTTCTTGTAGAGTATCCCTTCAATCAGATCATACCTCAACGCTCTTACAGATAATTTCCGTGCCTCCATGGCATTAGTTGGAAGCCAACCGGTCTCGAGGTATGGGATCTATCCAACATTCCCTGACCCCGATAGGTGCAACCAACTTCGAATTGATAGTAGGGGCTCTAAAAACTTGGAAGTAGGCACTTTCAGAATAATTCTCTATCTCGGAGGAGGCAAACTTTGACAGGGCATCGGCCTTGACGTTTTCCTCCCTCGGAATGAGCTCTATGTAGCACTCATCAAATTGAGTCATTACTGCCTTCACAAGCCTTAAGTACTTGGCCATGGTTTCATCCTTCACAAGCCTTAAGTACCTGGGCCACAACTAGCCTTGAATTTCCACAAACTTTAAGATTCTTGACCCTTAGTACTCCTGCTAAACCAAGTCCAGCTATCAAAGCTTCATACTCTGCCTCATTATTGGTTGTTGGGAAATCCAACTTCAGGGCGTATTCAATCGTGAATCCATCGGGACTTTTGTAAGAACCCCAAATTTTGGATATAATTAAAACTTTTTATTATGTACTGAGGTAATGGTAAATAGTGATTATGACTACGATGTAACGATTGAGATAATGAATGAAAGGAATGGATATGGATTCAAATACTTATGTCATGAAGAATGCTAATGGTTCACAACTTAGGTAAGAATAATATATCTCCTAGGGGAATAAGATATGGCAATTCCAAGCAGGAGAATATTCTCATGTCATCCGGATCGATAACGATTAGTCCAGTGGTTCCGGGAAAGGGTTAAGGAACGCCCGAGAAAGAACAAGGACATTGTCATAAATATAGGGAATAAAGGAAGAATAAAGTATGAATAGTGTTTTTGGTGGAAATGAGAATATTATGAGACGGCACTATATAGAAGTGTTCTGAACGGATTTCCGAGTTCGTATTAGTGATCCATGGGGAAAATAAGTGTATGTAAAAGCTGTCGGATTCTGAAAAATAGCACTTTTATTTTCCCTGAGATTTCCCTAGACACTGAAAGACTTAGAGAATTATTGAAGGGATTTAAGAAATATAGGTTCAAGAATTATTAAAGAGAATGGAGGATGATAGTATAAATATTAAGACGTTTCCGGTAAAACCATAACTAGAAATGAATGAGTTATTCCTCCGAACGATCAATGAATTGAGCAATAACCGGATAAAGAAACAAGCAGAGAACCAAGATGCAAGTATGTGCAAGTGGATAGAATCAAGTAACTAAGTAGTTACAAAGGTAACTAGCATGCTTAGCAACCAAACCATGTAGTTAGCTTCAACACATCATCAAACTACAAGATCACCACACATGTCCACTTGATGATGCAAAGGATGACCCAAGCACTTTAATAAAGTGGCTTTGTGCAAGATATTTCTCAAAGACATCACAATAATTCATTTTGCCAAGGATTAGATCAAGAACCAAGCAAGCAACTACAAACTCTCTCTAAAAAGCCATTCGGCTTTTAGCATAAATCAAAAACACAAATTCACCTTCCACTCCTTGTTTGATCTTGTAATTTTTAATGTGAGTTCTATATTTCAAGAACTAATCTCCTAGAAATTTCAAGTCCAAATTCCTTTGTTTCCATTTTCAAATAAATTAAGAAAGAGGAGGGTAAATAGTGTTCTTCAAGAACTAATCTTGTTTTTCCTTTGATTTTTATGGTTAATTTAGCTTGGTTAAGGATATACAAGGACCATACAAGGCTTACTAAGTGTATACACACTCCAAGGAAGGTATAAACTTCAAGAACCCAAGTTTTTGTTTTGAGTTTTAATGGAGTTTTATATGAGATTTGGTGATGATGTTAGTATAAGCATAGTTACATGATCATGTAGTTGTTCTTTGTAGTTATTTAATCATGATTCAAGTCCTTGATGATTTTGAGGTTAAGATCAGTGGTTCTAGGACTTGTGGATATGAGAATCATGTTTATAAATTGTGTTGGTGCCCGGTGTGGCTTGGTTGTGTTACGATTTTTAGAACGTCCGATTTATAGCCGTCGTAATGCCGAATTTTTGTTAACAATTAAAAACCAAGCATGGCAGTTAATGTAGGTTCCTGACCTTGATAATATTATGACTGGTCCTTGATAATATTAGGGAAACATTCCGGCTTACGGTTTAGGAGTTATGGTCAAATTACTAAAACTGGTTCGAAACCGTAAGTAAAAGTTCGTAACTTCAATTGAACCCTCGTAAAGCATGTTACTCAGTGGCGAATCTTGGAAAATAAATACTAGGGGTCGTAAGGAAGGTATGAGAGAAAACCACATGTCAAACGGATCGTTTTACGATTTTATAAAAATGTTTGAATCAAGGTTAAATGCGAACGAACCCCTTAAAAGTATAACTTTGGTTATAACTTAGAAAATGAACGATAAAACTCGAGGTATAATCTCGGTTCGTAATCTATCGACTTTAGAACTTATATGACTTAAGTATATACCAAGTGTGGGTATGATGACATGTCTTAATAACGAACAAATGTTGGATCGTATCGGTGATAAAAAGACTTACACTAAAAGGTGTATAACGAGATGATTCGAAAACGTGTTTCGACTTAGGTGAAGTTTATGCTTAGACTTTTAAAAGCTGTTAGGTGGTTAATCTCGAATGTTCTGATTGTTTATAGATTCATCGAGCAGACCCAGGACACTCTATCTCTACCCACACCCGATTACCAGGCAAGTGTTCAAAACTTTGAAACTGTTGTTGTGATAATATGTATATATGATTGCCATTTTACATATGCCATAGCATGCATGCCTATTGTCAAATTATATTACGATACCTGTTCCGTGAATTGATATTGGCTTATAGACTAGATACGAATTGTCAGTTATAAGGCGGATTGTTTTGATAAGACCCTTAGCGAAGGGCATATGATATTAATTCTTAAATATAGACCTGGAGTCGGTATTTTGAGATATAGATAGTCGTGGAAACCCGGAGGGATTCCAACGACAGATTATTATTTATCTAAGGAATGTTATTAGAAAACGTTATTTATATTTCCATAAAGTATCAATTACTTGGAAATCTTTCGAGGAATGTTATTCGAGTATTATCTCAGTCGATAGATATTAAATGAATGTTAGTTTCGAATATTCATTAGAGTGATTATTTAATTAATATTATTTTGATATTCACTAGAAGATTATTTATTAAATGAATATTATTTTCAAATATTTATTTAAGGTTTGACCTATTTATTGAATATTATTTAAATTATTTATTGGAGTTTAATTATTTAATGAATATTATTTCGAATATTCATTTAAGGAGGGATTTATTTAGTAAATAATTCCATATATTCATTCGAGGATTACTTACGAGCAATATTATGATTTAATAATATTATGTAATTATTATTGAGTTAATAAATATTCTTGGAATATTTATTTAATTCTTTTAAATTCTTTTAAAAATGATTTATATTATTCGGAGATTATCTTTCACCTCCAGATATTATGTAAAATATTTCGGAGTCTTTTTACGACTATTTTATAAAGGAAAGGTTCCCAACTCTTTATTTTTCATTTAAATCTATCTTAAAAGGATTTAAATGCTCGCTCAAACTTCCATATTATAGGGGAACATACTTGAGCAATGTTATTTTTCTTGTTGACTTCCCGGTCATAAATCTTGTAAAACTATTTGTTTCACTCGCAACTTGGTTGTTGTTTATCAATTGAATCTGTGAGTAACCTTCTAATCATTCGAGGGGTAAGATTATAGGAACAAGATGGTATCCTCTAACAACCAGCAGTTTGAGAGATATGATGTTGAATTTTCCTTTCCAACTAGATACGACTACTTTGTGGAGTCTTATCAACAAGTATTATACTTGGGGAAAGGGGGACGAACTTTGCGTTCAAAGTCACGAATTTCTTTTTGAACTTGGAGTCGTGTAAGAGGCCGAGTAGCGCCGGTCCATCCCCTTTGGCCCAACCGTTGGCCGGGGAGAGCTAGTAGGGCGGTAGACAAGTAAAGCCGTCAGTTCTTCCTTCTACCGGTAGTAAATCTAAATTAAGCTGTACAATCTGCGACTGATCATCGTAAGATTGGCAGTGGGTGCGGTGAATACTCCAGCATAAGTTCATCATTCAAATTCTTTTATTTTCTGCAACATTATCATTGTTGGCAGTATTGGAAAAGTATTCATAGTTGGAATTGCAATATTTTCCTGCAAGTTCCTCTTTTATGATAAATGATAATATCTTGCTTATCTTCGACATAGCAGATATTCCCACCTATATATATGCATTTTGAGTTACCTTGTAACTTCATCGTTCATATTATACTGGCATCATTTCCGTAAATGCATGGCATATGGTTTGAAAGATACTTTTGAACTGTTATATATTATCGTTTAGTTATACATTATTATTGGTGGGCTATTGCTCACCCTTGCTTTATTATTATATCACAACAAAAGCTAGACCAGATGACTCGCACAAGGCGCACTCGATGCTGGCAAGGACGATGAGACTACCAGAGCCGTAGAGAAAGCTATTGGTAGGATAGATACATTCCTCTAGTACCAAATATATGGACTAGTATGACTTATGTAAATGGATGGCAAAGAGTATGTATTCTTATTATAACTCTTTTGGGTTGTAAGAACTCATAATGTGTTTAATAAAATTTGGTTGTTACTCTGATTTCATCTCTGGGACTATAACGGGTGTGTTTTATATTGTTGTGTTGGGTCATAAAGATGTAATTTATTTTATGTTGAGGTAAGTTCAAGTATTGTGGACAGAATTGGAGACCGTAACGACCGAATCCCGGACCCCGGATCTGGGGGTGTTACAGAAGTGGTATCAGAGCGTACGTTATAAACCCAGAGATGAGGCGACGTTAAAACAATAAATTCAATAAGATAATAAGAACTCTTGCCAAGTTCATAGTCGGACTACTTAATGTAGTGATGACATATAAAACCCTTATGGGAACTCTTAAGTATCATGATAGTAACTTAGCTCGATAATGTATCGACGAGTAAGGCGACAGACCTTGAGGCATACGAGCAGCAGCGCGATGATGCTTTATATGCTGAAGATCAGCGGGTAATTCGATGGAGTACCCTATTGGAGACCCGGAAGAGGTTCCAGCAGATAAGGAAAATCCTGTTAGGATAAGGAGCTTACCCTTGAGGAATGAGGGCTGCAGCCAGAAATATTGTGATGATTAAGATATGGTGCTCAGAAAAGTGAGCATAAAGAACTGAGCTATTTAGCAAGAGAACTGAAGATGCATATTGAATTCATAGCCGGACTACCAGATGTAGTACCAGCAAGTAAGATGGACTGAAAGAATCACTTGAGATCTTATACGGGAATAGATAAGAATCCTTAGAGACTTTCATATTAACGAAGAAAGAGCTAGAGGGATGTATGATTATCAAAGACATCGATATAAGACGAGGAGCAGTGCCTAGGAATAGTTGAGAAGGAGGCAGTAAGTGCCATATCATTTGATAAATGAATTAGTATGAATATTGTTAGTAATAATTCGCCATGAGAAGGCAGAGGTCATAGGGTATAATTTATGGAACCAAATTGAGGTTAATGAGGTGGTTTAATTCAGGTAAATGTTCATTTTATGAATGAATCAGTTAGAAAGTAAAGACATTGGGAAGTGACAGCATGATTGGATAAAGTTATATAAGGAAGTAGTAAGCAAGACAATGATCTCAGAACCTACCGGAAGATAAGACCAGTGAGTCAAGATGAACTCATAATGAAACTACTGCCAGAGACTGAGTCTAGGGTTATTTCAACTCAGTGAAATGATGAACCAGAAACGTTAGATGCATGTGATTCAGAGGAATATTAAATTCTTTCTTTTCTTTGAATGGATTATAGTAGTTACCTTAAGTTTACTCCGATGCGGAGTTATAATGGATCAAGTAATATGATCAGCAGTTAAAGAGAAAAATGTGAGAAAATCTTCCTGGAGCTAAAAGATGAAATTGGTAATGAACAAGAGTTGGCATTGCTTAATGGAAAAAGGAGACTTTGTACATCCAATGACGCTTCGCATAAAGGATTAGAATGTGTTCTTGCGTAGCACGACAAAGTATTTACGGATGCATTCGGATAGCACGGTTTACCAGGTTCGGATGGCCTTAGTAGTGCCACTTTTGTGGAACAACCGACTCCGACGGTAATGTTCCTTTTGAGACTAGTGGTTAGGTAGACTGACAATTGGTAATATTGAATATCAGGACGTATAGGTATCAGGACGTTGTGACAAGTTTCAGTTTGAAACTGTGGATTCCCTTCTAAGGGATGTATATAATTGGTTCCTCTCCAGTGGTTAGACTTCCAACCTGATGATGATTATTTCGTTAATTATGACTGCTTATGGTTCTACCTGCTTGAAGGTTCATAGAACTATTCTTCAGGTTTCGAAACTGGTCTCCTTAATGTTACCAGTAGGTGGATAGATTGAGCAAAATTTCCCTGATTCTGGAAAGAACTTCAACGAATTTTGGCAAACCTTGTCTTTTTGATTATCAGAGAACGTCATGGTAGAGAGTAGAAACTGGGGAGAACCCCGTGAATTGGGTAAGGTAGCCGCTATATGGGTTAGTGGACAGACCCTGATTATCGCGATTGATTGTAGAATTATAATGATGAAGTGAGATTGGATGAAAACAGGAAATGTAAGTAAGAAACCAGCCAGACTGAGAAACTCCGGGATTGACTTAAGTGAAAAGGCTGTTATGCCAGGAATGGTAAGCTTGCGTGGCACGCGGGATTGATAAGAATAGTTGAAAAGATAAAAGTAGAGGAAAGGTGATCGGGGACGGTGCCGAGTAGTAGAGTAATATTTATATGAAGTAAAGTTTTGGAAAGGTAGAAAGGTATTAAAGAAGAAGGCACTATGCCGGCAATTGCTAGAAAAGTAATGCTATTAATCAACCCCTAAAATCATATATTTTTATTTTAGTGTGGCCAGTTGAGGCCAAGTCACAAAGGATTATCAAGTGACTAGACCAACAATGAAAGGACAAATCAGGGTTGCTTCTAAGTAAGCACCGACTGCAAGGGCTTCTGATATATAGGAAACATTATCCAAGATTACGAGTAAAAATAGAAGTATAGTGATTTGAGATGTATGATGTTAGGGTATTATGAATACCATTAATATATTATGACGGGGGAAAGTAAACAATGAAGGTATATAAAGAGAGCATAGAATGGTCAGGGATAGATCAGTATGTTGTAGAAATTTTGCCTAAGGTAAGTACCTTTGAGAAGAACGATAAATACTAAGAGATTCACGTTGAACTCGACCAATATCTTCCAAAACATCCTTGCTACCATTACCAAGTTCTGTAGGAGAGCAGATTGTTTACACAATATCACGCAAGTATACGTGGTCACAAGTAATACAATTAAGTTCGTTCCACTGAGATCTGGTTAAGTTCTTTTCAGCTAATGTGCCTATTCAACAATGTATGATCTTAATTCACTGCTAAGATAATTAACAAATATGGGTTTTAATTATCTAAATTAAACTAAGATGCAAAGTAAGAACTACTTAACTAATGAGAATTAAATCTGAATTTCTTATAAGAATAAAAACATGGGATCCTAACTTCATTATCTACTTCACTTAGAGTCGATGCCTTTAATCAATGTATGTGATGGTTTTGATATCTGATCAGACAACACGAAATAAGTATACGCTACTTCTCAGTATACGAATACCAAACTAAACATACATCCATAAAAGAGATAGAAGATGAATAGACACCAATTATGCTTAGACCCTATATCTCTATAAGATTTGAAAACATAACGGTTGAAGAACAAGTTGTCTATTAAGATCACATAAGGCAGCATAATATCTATATTTACGCCATAAATCATGATGTTAAAACATCAACCTATCCTATGCTAGCATGGCAAGTTCTAAATCTCAAGATCCACTCTCGTTTTGCAAGAGATTAACAAATTAGATGTTCGCGACGCATCTAAATACATGAAACACAACCATACGAGGATATCAAGAATTCACCACACATAAATCTTTAAAGCATACAACTACTAAGCTACATAGATAACTCCGTTGGAATCCCATGACAACGATTAGTTCATAGTTAAACCTCTCGTCATCATGGGATCTGATGAAACCATGATATAGAACAAGATATGAATTAAAGAAGTAATAATATTAATAAAACAAAGAGTTAAGAAAACAAATCTAGAATCCAGAATAACACAAAAGATGAAGTAGATCTAGATCCGTTGCTTGTCACGAGTGTTGAATCCTTCTCCACTTTTCTCCCTTGCAGATCTAAGCTATGTCATAATAAAAAAAACTCCCCTAATTACAATGCTAAGATGTGTTTAAATAGGCTCAACATCTCTTGCCCAGCAAGAAATTACCTTCTATTACAATTAGAAATCGATTAAGGTACTAAAACCTGCCCAAAATATAATTAGAATTAGAAAAAGGGCAAAACAGTAATCTTTCAGCCTTGCTTAACAAAGAACACGTGCGTAAATTTTAACTACACGCTCCCTACACCTGCGTTCTGTCCCAGGTTGTAGAAAATCTCTCAAGCTTCGCGTGAGCTGTATGATCGCTGAAAATGGACTTCTAGAACTCCAGATATGGCCAAAACAGTGTAGACTGCGCAACCTTCCCGGAAAATCCGAATTTTAATCAATTAATCCTCCAAACACGATAGAAGCATCCACCATAATCGACATTCTTGCAACTCTGCACAACTAAGCAAAAAACATCAAAACTACAACAAACTTGAGTCCAAGACAATCAATTTAAGCCGATATGGAACACTCCAAGTGGATATAAAATTCACTTATCACAGATAGAGATACGTTGTCTTTTGGAAGGTCAAATAGGCTGGCAACTATCTGAAAGAAGAGGTTAGCATTAAGCCACCGATCGATTATCAAATGAGAATGATTGAAAAGAGACCCTTATTAAGGATACATGATCTGATTGCCAATTGTAGGATGCAAGAATTCCTTGGCAGTTGAATTAAGGATAGGATATCCATAAATTAAGGCAAACCCTGGGGAATGCACAAGGGATGGCATTAACCCTAATAAAGACATTGTGAATTCAGATAATATGAGTTGGTTTTGCTGAGGCAACAATGACCTGTAAGGAATATTAAAAAGAGTTCTGGAAAGAACATAGATAGAATTATTAGAGTATTGACCAATGACGTTTTGATATACCCTTTACCTAGAAAATATAGGAGGAATGATGAGGACGACCTAAGAAACCTTACAAGGAAAAAGTTAATATTCTAAATTTCAAACTAGAAGTTTGGTAGAGAATGTAAGACACAATAACAATAATTCCAGATGAGGCCTGTATGAAACCATGATGAGGTATGTATTGAACCAAAGAAGTTTGAGATTATCCTAGAACAAGAAAGAACAAAGAGAACAAATATCCTAGGTATGATTGAGAGTAACTTAGATAAAGTTCCCACGGGAAGGTGGAAGCAATGACTTATGGAAAAAGACTGATAGTTATATTTTCTCCATCAGCAGAGCTTAAGGGAGAATGCTTTAACCCAACAGTGATGGGAATGAGGTAGAAAAATTTGAGTTGGAACGTATCCATAGAACATTGATTACAAGAAATTATTATTATCAGAAAAGGCCAATGAGGTGGCCGACAGTCTAAGTATAAATAAATAATTACAAATGTTCGTACCGAAGAAACAGAATGATATTTGGAAAGACCTTGAAGGTCATATCGGAGTGGAGGAATTTACATTCCTTCTGATGATTGTGCAAGAATCGAAGGTAATAATAGTTTAAGTAAAGATTCGATTCCTGATGGAGTCTTAAGCAAACTACACACCTTAGAAGGTCCCGTTTTAAGACAAACCAGGACCATGATACAAAATTGACGAAGTAAACCATTAAGTTTCCAGTCTTTTATGGAAGATGCATAAGTGATAGTTTCATCAACCGGACCTATCTGCGATGCTTGAAACTCTTCTGTAATTCTATCTACTTCATGTAATACCTACATCAAGTTTAGGTAGTGTTCCTTATGGATAAGGAATAGTGATTACTTTGTCTCCCTAAAGGATTTGAAACCCGTAGGGTTAGCTATTAACGCACTACGTAAACAACAAGCGATGGTGATTCTTCTAAGAAAGTAGATGACAACGTAAAGATAAAGAAAGTGCTTCTATTGATAAACTAAATGGCATGTTGATGAATGACAAGCAAGTTTGTGTTAGTGTATTTCTGCGCAAACAAGATAGAGAATATGAGGTTGATGATTCATGATGCTAAATGTATTCCCGTAGAAAGAATTAATGAGACTTGGAGGGAAGGGCAGTTGAGCCGAGACTTATTGGGCCATCTGAGAGTTTAAAAGTGTTCGGAAGGTGGCATTCGAGCCAGCCTTACCCCCAAAACTTATAGCAGGGTCATAACGGGTTTTCATGTGGTAAGGCTACGCCAGTAAAATGTAGATACTCGATAGATGATAAGAGCACGAGCAGGTAGATATACGACCTGGTCTGACTTACGAAAGACAACCTGTGGAAAATCACGGGTAGAAAAACAAGTGATGAGAAACAAGTTGGCAGAAGAAGACTATATTGGATCTAAGTTAAAGAAATCGGCCAGATTCATTTCGGAGGTTTTAAATTGGAATAATGTGATGATTATAGAGTAAATGTGACGGGATACCAATAAGGAAGTGCCAACTGCAAAAGATGCCTCAATAAAGAGATGACGGTGGAGGTAAATAATAGAAGTGAAAAAGAATCAGATAATAAGAAGGATGTGATTGATAAAGAAAAGGCTGGGAAAGCAACTATGGAATGTGAAGCAAGGAATGTTATGAATGGATTAATAAATGGGTTTTCTGATGAATTCTCGGGCTGACAACCTGATAGTGTTAATATTATAGATATGAAAAAGCTAGTAGCGTGACATGGAATGTCAGTAACAATGGTGTCAAGCGAGAAACTAAGATTTAACCTGAGAGGTTCAAGGATTTTCCAGAAGTAAGTGTGCTAAGGTTGAACCAGAGGTATAATCTCGGTTGGAGCCCTTCGTTGGAGCTCAGCCATGTTCTCGGGGGGATGTTTTGCCAGCGACCTCTTAAAGAAGAGGTCAGTGGTTCCGTGCTCCAAGGATACCATGGACACCTTATTCTCCAAGTCAGTGATATTTAATGTCTCTTTAGTGAATCGTTTGAGGTAATCTCTCAGATTTTCATTCTTTCCTTACACCACATACATAAGAGATGCAGAAATTTTCTCATGATCTCTTCCACTAATGAATTGGCTGACAAAAGGGCACTCAGCTCCTTAAAAGAGCCAATCAAATTCGGGGGCAGACGGCTATACCAACGTTGTGCCATGCCCGATATGGTTTGAGGGAACGCCCTACACTTGAGAGAGTTACTAGCCGGCTGCAACGACAGCACATTTGAGAATGTCCTAACGTGATTGGCGGGATCACCTGTTCCATCATAAGCCTTAATAGTGGGCATCTTAAACTTCCTAGAAACATGAGCATTCATCACCTGGGGAGTTTCCACCCTTAATCGTTAGAAAATGAACAATAAAACTCGAGGTATAATCTCGGTTCGTAATCGATTGACTTTAGAAATTATACGACTTAAGTATATACCAAGTGTGGGTATGATGACATGTCTTAATAACGAACAAATGCCGGATCGTATTGGTGATAAAAAGAGTTACACTAAAAGGTGTATAACGAGATGATTCGAAAACATGTTTCGACTTAAGTGAAGTTTATGCTTAGACTTTTAAAAGGTGTTAAGTGGTTAATCTCGAATGTTCTGATTGTTTATAGATCATCGAGCAGATCCAGGACACGATATCTCTACCCACACCCGATTACCAGGCAAATGTTCAAAACTTTGAACCTGTTGTTGTGATAATATGTATATATGATTGCCATTTTACATATGCCATAGCATGCATGCCTATTGTCAAATTATATTATGATACCTGTTCCCTGAATTGATATTGGCTTATAGACTAGATACGAATTGTCAGTTATAAGCCGGATTGTTTTGATAAGACCCTTAGCGAAGGGCATGTGATATTCATTCTTAAATATAGACCGAGACTCTTTATTTTGAGATATAGATAGTCGTGGAAACTCGGAGGGATTCCAACGACAGATTATTATTTATCTGAGGAATGTTATTAGTAAACGTTATTTATATTTCCATAAAGTATCAATTACTTGGAAATCTTTCGAGGAATGTTATTCGAGTATTATCTCAGTCGAGAGATATTAGAGTGATTATTTAATGAATATTATTTTGATATTCATTAGAAGATTATTTATTAAATGAATATTATTTTCAAATATTCATTGAAGGTTTGACCTATTTATTGAATATTATTTTAAATATTTATTGGAGTTTAATTATTTAATGAATATTATTTCGAATATTCATTTAAGGAGGGATTTATTTAGTAAATAATTCCATATATTCATTTGAGGATTACTTACTAGCAATATTATGATTTAATAATATTCCGTAATTATTATTGAGTTAATAAATATTCTTGGAATATTTATTTAATTCTTTTAAATTCTTTTTAAAATGATTTATATTATTCGAAGATTATCTTTCACCTCCAGATATTATGTAAAATATTTCGGAGTCTTTTTACGAGTATTTTATCAAGGAAAGGTTCCTAACTCTTTATTTTTCATTTAAATCTATCTTAAAAGGATTTAAATGCTCGCTCAAACTTCTATATTATAGGGGAACCTACTTGAGCAATGTTATTTATCTTGTTGACTTCCCGGTCATAAATCTTGTAAAACTATTCGTTTCACTCGCAACTTGGTTGCTGTTTATCAATTGAATCTGTGAGTAACCTTCTCATCAATCGAGGGGTAAGATTATTGGAACAAGATGGTATCCTCTAACAAGCAGTAGCTTGAGAGATATGATGTTGAATTTTCCTTTCCAACTAGATACGACTACTTTGTGGAGTCTTATCAACAAGTATTATACTTGGGGAAAGGGGGACGAACTTTGCGTTCAAAGTCACGAATTTCTTTTCGAACTTGGAGTCGTGTAAGAGGCCGAGTAGCGCCGGTCCATCCCCTTTAGCCCAACCGTTGGCCGGGGAGAGCTAGTAGGGCGGTAGACAAGTAAAGCCGTCAGTTCTTCCTTCTACCGGTAGTAAATCTAAATTGAGCTGTACAATCTGCGACTGATCATCGTAAGATTGGCAGTGGGCGCGGTGAATACTCCAGCATAAGTTCATCATTCAAAATCTTTTATTTTCTGCAATATTATCATTGTTGGCAGTATTGGAAAAGTATTCATAGTTGGAATTGCAATATTTTCCTGCAAGTTCCTCTTTTATGATAAATGATAATATCTTGCTTATCTTTGACATAGCAGATATTCCCACATATATATATGCATTTTGAGTTACCTTGTAACTTCATCGTTCATATTATACTGGCATCATTTCCGTAAATGCATGGCATATGGTTTGAAAGATACTTTTGAACTGTTATATATTATCGTTTAGTTATACATTATTATTGGTGGGCTATTGCTCACCCTTGCTTTATTATTATATCACAACAACAGCTAGACCAGATGACTCGCACAAGCCGCACTCGACGCTGGCAAGGACGATGAGACTACCAGAGCCGAAGAGAAAGCTATTGGTAGGATAGATTCATTCCTTCAGTACCAAATATATGGACTAGTATGACTTATGTAAATGGATGGCAAAGAGTATGTATTCTTATTGTAACTCTTTTGGGTTGTAAGAACTCATAATGTGTTTAATAAAATTTGGTTGTTACTCTGATTTAATATCTGGGACTATAACGGGTGTGTTTTATATTGTTTGTTGGGTCATAAAGATGTAATTTATTTTATGTTGAGGTAAGTTCAAGTATTGTGGACAGAATTGGAGATCGTAACGACCTGATCCCGGACCCCGGATCTGGGGGTGTTACAACTTTGTAGAACAAGGCCTGCACCACTTGTTTTTGTTTTTGATGCCCCATCAAAATAGAGCATCCAAAATTCCTTCTCCTTGATCATGGGTTCCTTGTCTTCCTTATTACCTTCATGAGGTATCTACTGCCCCCCGACTTCTTGGTTTTCAATGGTGCATTCAACCACGAAGTCAGCAAGTGCCTGAGCTTTAATGGCCGTTCTTGGCTTGTACTTAATATCGAATTCTCCTAACTCAATTGCCCACTTGATGAGCCTACCACTGGCTTTAGGGCTGTGCAAAATATTCCTTAATGGTTGTCCTGTGAGGACTTCGATCTTGTGCGCCTGAAAATAGGGTCGTAATTTTCTAGAGGCAGTTACCAATGCTAAGGAAAATTTCACAATAGTGGAGTAGTTCAACTCTGCGCCGTGTAAAACTTTCCTCGCATAGTATACGGGTTTCTGAATCTTGTCTTCCTCCTTTACCAGCACAACACTCACGGCTTGATCCAAGATTGCCAGTAGAGATAAAGGATTTCTCCCATATTCGCCTTGGCCAACAATGGGGCTTCAGCCATATACTTCTTCACCTGCTCAAAGGCCTCTTGGCTTTCTTCTGTCCACTCAAAGTTTTTTACCTTCTTCAAGGTTTTAAAGAATGGTAAACACTTGTCCCCGAATTTGGAGATGAGTCTCCCCAATGCAGCAATCCTTCCTGTCAGCTTTTATACGTCCCTTATAGAACGTGGTGGTTCCATATCCAGGATAGCTTTGATTTTGTCGGGGTTAGCCTCGATTTCCCGTTTCGAGACCATGAGACCCAAGAACTTTCCTGACCCAACACCAAAAGCACACTTGGCCGGGTTCAACATCATCTTATGGTGCCTCAGCACTTCAAATGCCTCGCGTAGGTGTTCAATATGATCCACCTTGTGTAGGCTTTTCACCAAAGTATCATCCACATAAACCTCCATAGTCTTTCCAATGAGATGAGAAAAAATCTTGTTTACCAACCTCTGATAGGTAGCTCCTGCGTTTTTCAATCCAAAGGCCATGACTAGGTAACAGTACACACCAAATTCGATGATGAACGATACCTTAGGAATATCATCCTTATGCATCTTGATTGGGTTGTAGCCACTAAAGCCATCCATGAAGCTTAACATCTCGTGCCCAGTCGTGGCATCTATCAACATATCGATCCTTGGCAAGGGAAAATAGTCCTTTGGGCATGCATCGTTCAGATCAGTGAAGTCTATACACATTCTCCACTTTCCATTGGCCTTTTTGACCATTACGAGATTGGCTAACCATTTTGGGAACTGGATTTCCTCAATGAACCCTGCCTCTAGAAGTTTGTCAACTTCATGTTTTATGGCTTCTTGTCTCTCAGGTGCAAAATTTCTCTTCTTTTGTTTCACCGACTTTCGATTTGGATCCACATTCAAGTTGTGTGTTATCAATTAGGGATCTATCCCATGCATATCGGCTACTGTCCACGCAAAGACGTCATTATTTTCTTGCAAGAAGGCAATCAATTTACTTTTCAAGGGGTCTTTTAGAGATGCCCCGATATGAGTAACTTTTTCAGAATCTCCCAACTCTAAAGGTATGGGAACCAAGTCCTCTACTAGTTTTCCTCTCCGCTCTTCATCCTCACGGACATCCATATCCTCAATTAGAAGGACTTGCCCCCCAATTCCATCAGGACTTAAAGGGCCACATAACAACTCCTTGCCATCTTTTGATCTCCTTTCTCTTCTCCCACACCATTTCTGGTTGGGAACTTAACTTTTAAGGGGTAGGTAGAGGCAACCACCTTAAAATCATGAAGTCCTATCATTCCTAAGATAGCATTGTTGGTAGAAGTGGCCTTAATAACCAAGAAGTTTAACATCTGAGTGGTCTCCCTTGGCTCTTACCCTATAGTCATGGGTAACTGAATCGTCCCCTCAACTTTCGACTCTACTCCGTTGAACCCGTATATGGGCATGATTGATGGTGTCAATTGAGGCTCAGTATATCCCATCTTCAAAAAGGCATCATGGAATAGAATGTCCACTGAGGCTCCATTATCTATCAAGACTCTTTTCACTTGGGAGTTGCCTATCACAGATGAGATAACCAGTGGGTCATCATGGGGAAACTTCACCCCTTTAAGGTCCAAATCATCGAATCTAATTAAGACTTCCGTCTTTGCATGCTTCGGTGCTTCCCCTACAATGTGCATCACCTCTCGTGCATACGCCTTTCTGGAATTTCTACTTGTCCCGGCCACTGTCGGGTTACCAAAAATCATGTTTATTACCGGCCCCCGGGGCTGCGGATTGCGGTTACGATCCTCATCTTTCCTATCATAATCCCGTCTTGGGTTTCCCGATCCCCATCTTTGCAGAATTTATTCAATTTTCCCCTGCGGATCAGGAACTCAATCTCATCTTTCAATTGTCTACAATCGTCGGTATCGTGCCCCACATCTTTGTGGAACCGGTAGTATTGATTCTTGTTTTTTTCTCAGGATCAGTCCTTAGTGGCTTCGGCTTTCTCACGTCCCTGTCCTTTTCTATCTCCATCAGGATTTGGCTTCTTGGGGCGTTCAACCTTGCATACTCCGTAAACCTTTACCCTGGACTCCCCTTTTTAGGAGCTGAATAAGAATCTCTGCCCGTGCGCGGGTATTTATCTCTCCCATCATATTCTTTCTCCTGCTTCCGCTTCTTAGAATTGTCACCGTTTGCTGTGTTTCCCGTTCCTCACTCCTTCTTTAGACTATCTTCAGCTTTAATATACTTATCAGCCCTTCGTTGGAGCTCAGCCATGTTCTCGGGGAGATGTTTTACCAGCGACCTCTTAAAGAAGAGGTCAGTGGTTCCGTGCTCCAAGGATACCATGGACACCTTATTCTCCAAGTCAGTGATATTTAATGTCTCTTTAGTGAATCGTTTGAGGTAATCTATCAGATTTTCATTCTTTCCTTACACCACATACATAAGAGATGCAGAAATTTTCTCATGAACTCTTCCACTAATGAATTGGCTGACAAAAGGGCACTCAGCTCCTTAAAAGAGCCAATCGAATTAAGGGGCAGACGGCTATACCAACATTGTGCCATGCCCGATAGGGTTTGAGGGAACGCCCTACACTTGAGAGCGTTACTAGCCGGCTGCAACGATAGCACGTTTGAGAATGTCCTAACGTGATTGGCGGGATCACCTGTTCCATCATAAGCCTTAATAGTGGACATCTTAAACTTCCTAGAAACATGAACATTCATCACCTGGGGAGTTTCCACCCTTAATCGTTAGGATCTCCCAGCGGCATCAAATCCTTGGGGTCACCCTTGGGAGTTTCCACCCTTGTTGATTTCTAGTTGGGGTATCTACAATTCTTTGTCTCCTTGAAGACCTCTCCAAATCAATTTGGGGAATCTCCCTTGAAACCCCGGGGGTCGATTCTGATTTTGCCTGGCTTGCTCTCTTGGCATGTTGTCCTTCAGCCTTAGGATCTCTGCCTCGTGTGCCTTGATTCTCTCAGTAACTGTTTGAGGGGGTCCATCATGGATTCTTCGGCGACTTTGTCCTACAGGCTCCTTGCTCGGACGTCGCCTCCTTGGGGCTTCATCCCTATCTTCCTCCGAGGATGAATCATCAGAATACGGGCCTGAGTAGTCGTGGTATTGCTAGCCTTGATTGGGTCCTAAACCCCTTATGTAAGGTGGATTATACGGCTCGCGTATCTGGAGGGCATGACCGCTTGGTCCAGCCTGATACTGGGGATAGTTGGGCAACCCATATGCCGGGTTCGTGCTTGCGGGGATCAAGGTAGTAGAGATCTGAGCGACGGGGGGAATGGATTGTCCTCCTAGAGGGGAGACCACCATCTACAGGGGATTCGTCCCCTGGGTGGAGGGATTCGTCACTAAGGGTAACGATCTATGAGTTTGCATTTCAGTTCTTTGAGGCTGAGTGGTTAATGTCCGGGAATCCATCCCTGGGGTTACCTGTTCCCCAATCGGGGGTGCGGTGGTGCTGGTAGTGGTTTTAGAAAGTGTTGGTGTTCTCCAGGTGGTAACCATAGTTGATATCCATTTCCCACAGACGGCGCCAAATGATGTGGAATAAAACTAGGGTGTATTTATTACGTATTGAATGCTAGGGTTAGGAAGAGCTTCGAGTTTTAATGGCTGATCAAGTGTTTCGTGACTTAACTCGGGTCCTCACAAGATGCCTATGTATCTTGCAAATATCAAGAATTAAGCCAATAAAACGTAGTTCTGGTTGTGTGGAGTCAGATCCTTATATAATCTTTGGGTGCCTTGGAGTTAGAATAGGGTTTGGTATCTTGGTGGACAAGACACCCACTCTAAGCCCGTTTCTAGATCCTTCCATGAGGAAGGTTGATTCGTATTGGACTCATATGACTTGGGAACTACTCCTCAAAGGGTTTGGGTCCTCATTGGACTCATTAACGAATTCCCACATTGGCTAATTTATTCAACTACGAATTTATTATCATAATTACACTACACCATATATGGTCTTTGCCGACACCTGAAAAAAGTGTAAAAAATCAAGAATAATGTTGCCATAAGTCAAAAATTGGTCTAAGGCTACACTTTTTCCAAATTTGATGATGTTGGATATAGTCCCGTAGCCTTAGGTGATAAGCCAACACTTTGTTCAATTCTATGGCTACATCATTATATATGTTGCCTTAGTTATTTATGGCAACACTTTACGATCTATAGCAACACCAAATACAATGTTACCATAGATTCTACTGCAACACCATTTTTTCTTACAGCAACAGTATTTTATCTACACCTGTAAGAACCCAGATTTTTGGGTAGAATTAAAACTTTTTATTATGTAATGATGTAAGAATGAATAGTGGTTACAGCTACGATGTAATAGTTGATATTCTGAATGAATGAATGGAATTCGATTTAAATATTTATATGTCTTGAAGAATGCTAATGGTTCACCTCTTAGGTAAGAATAATCTATCTCCTAGGGGAATAAGATACGGCAATTCCAAACAGGAGAATATTCTCATGTCATCTAGATCGATAACGATTAATCCAGTGGTTCCGTAAAAAGGTGAAGGACGATCGAAAGAGAACAAGGACAATTATACAACCCTAAGAGAATAAGTAAAGAATAAAGAATGAATAGTGTTTTTGGTGGAAAAGAGAATATTATGAGACGACAATATATAGAAGTATTCGGAACGGATTTCCGAGTTCGTATTAATGATCCAGGGGGAAAATAAGTGTATGTAAAAGTTGTCGGATTCTGAAAAACCGCACTTTTATTTTCTTCGAAAGTTCCCTGGACACTGATAGACTTAAGGATTTAAGGAAGGGATTTAAGGAATATAAATTTGAAAGTTAGTAAGAAAGACGGAGAATGATAGTATTAATATTAAGAAGATTCCCGGTAAACCCTAATTAAAAATTCGTGAAATATTCCTACGAACGATCAATCGAAACGAGCAATAACCGAACACAGAAACAAGCAGAGGAAGCAAGGTGCATGCATGTGGTATTAGGAAAGTAACTGAGTGATGACTCATGTAACTAGCACACTTAGGAAAAGGAAGTAGTACTTAGAGATCTAACCATTACTTAGCTTTCCACCATTCAAAACATAACACATGTCTTGCCAAATGCCTCATCCATTACATCACACTCCACTAACACAACCAAGATGAGATATTATCTGCCAAAAGTCACTTTATGCATTATTTTCAAGCAACCAAGCAAAGAAACACCAAGCTCTCTCCATTCCCCTTCCATTCAGCCTTTTGGCTAATTCAAGAATACAAATCCCACTTCCAACCATCATTTTATCTTGTAATTTTTATGGTGAGTCCTATAATTCAAGAAACTAATCTCCTAGAAATTTCAAGCCCAAATTCCTTTGTTTCCAGTTTCAAAAAAATCAACAAAGAGGAGGGTGAATAGTGTTCTTATGAACTAACCTTTGATTTTTATGTTTCTTTTGATTGATCTAGCTAGCTTAAGGTCACATAAGGATAGATCAAGGCTTGATAAGGCTATATCACTCTCTAAGGAAGGTAACAAGCTCAAAAACCCTTGGTATCATTTTGAGATTTTATGAGTTTTATGGATGATTTAGTGTTAGTATGCCATGTTATGCTTAGATCTATGTTATTAGTTGATATTGGTTGTTGTTTGGATTGTGATCCATGAGATGGTTGAGATAAGATGTTGTTAGACTAGTCATGATGTTATCATGTGTTAGAATGGATGGGGTGTAGTGCTTGAATGATTCACGGTGATGTAAAAACTTTGGAAATCGTGTAAACATAGCCGTCGTAATGCCGAATTTTCGTTAATCTTTAAAAATTGAGCATCACAGTAGCTTGAACTCACTGTCCAACCTTGTATTTTTCCATTATAAGATAGATAATGTTCCAAGCTTCGTTTTGATATAAAGAACGTGTGAAACGGACTTACGATTTAGAATTTACGGTCGATTTACTATAAGTAGTTCGAAACCGTAAACGAGAATTCGTAACTGAAATTGAACCCTCGTATAATACGTAAGTCAGTGGCGAATCTTGGTAATTAAATAATAGAGGTAAAAAGGAAAGTGTGAGAGAAAACCTCATGTGAATCGGATCGTTTTTCGATTTTATAAAAATGTTTGAATCAAGGTTAAACGCGAACGAACCCCTTAAAAGTATAACTTTGGTTATAACTTAGAAAACGAGCGATAAAACTCGAGATATAATCTTGGTTCGTAATCAATCAAATTTAGAACTTATACGACTTAAGTATACACTAAGTGTGAGTATGATGACATGTCTTAATGACGAATAAATGTCGGATCGTATCGGTAATAAAAAGAGTTACACTAAAAAGGGGTATAACGAGATAATTCAAAAACATGTTTCGACTTAAGTTGATACTTAACCTTTTGAAAAGTGTTAAGTGATTAATCTCGAATCTCTTGACTATTTATAGATCGCCGAGCTGACTCGGGACACCCTACCACTACCCCTACTCGTACTCGATTACCAGGAAAGTTCTAAATCCTTTTAAAGGCTGTTGTTGTGAATATATATTTGTGATTCGATTTTGTGTTTCATATGCCATAGCATGCATGCCTACTTTCAAGATATATTGTGACACCTGTTCCTTGAATTATTGTTGGCTTATAAACTAGATATCGAATAATCAGTTATAAGCCGGTTGTTGATAAGTCCCTTAGAGAAGGGCATATATATATATATATATCGTATTCATTAAATGTAGACCGGGAGTCAGTACTTCTTGATATATCGTAATTACATTCGAGGAAAATATTTAAGTAAATATTTTCCATTATTTGGTTGACGAATATTATTTGAATATTCGTCCGAGATTATTTAATTAGCGATTATTACTTCAAATAATTATTTGAACATTATCTATTCAATGAATATTATTTTTAAATATTCATTCAAATTCGATTCATCTATCGAATATTATTTCGAATATTCTTTTAAAGCTTGGATTACTAAATGAATATTATTTTGACATTCATTTAGAATATTATTCATTAAATGAATATTACTTTGTGAATATTCATTTAAGTTCCTGTTTACTTAATGAATATTAATTTAAATATTCATCTGATGTTCTATTTAATTATCGAATAATATTTCAATAGTCCCTTCAAGTCTTATTACTTGAATGAATATTATTTTGAATATTCAGTTAAATATTTAATTATTCAATAAATATTTTCTCCTTAATTATTCGAGAAGTATTCTAAGAAATACTTCGATTTAAATATTCGCTCGTAGTCATAGCCTTCTGTAACTATTTCTAATTCAATAAATATTCTCCGAATAATTATCTAATACTCTAAAATGATATCATGTATTATCATTGACCTTCGATAATTATAAAATTCCTCGAAGTCGGATTATTATTAATATTATATCAAGAAAGGTTCTCAAAATGTCGTTCTTCCTTCGAATCTATCTTCCAAATAATAAGAGAACGTTACTTGAAAAATGTTATTTATCTCCGGTCATAAATCTTTCGAAAAGTATTCTTTTCACTCGCAACGAGAAATGCTATCTATTGCATCTGTGTACCCTCTCATCATTCGAGGGGTAAGATTATTGGAACAAGATGGTATCCTCTAACAAGCAGCAGCTTGGGAGATAAGATGTTGAATTTTCCTTTCCAACTAGATACGACTACTTTGTGGAGTCTTATCAACAAGTATTATACTTGGGGAAAGGGAGACGAACTTTGCGTTCGGAGTCATGAATTTCTTTTTGAACTTGGAGTCGTGTAAGAGGCCGAGTAGCGCTGGTCCATCCCCTTTTGGCCCAACCGTTGGCCGGGGAGAGCTAGTAGGGCGGTAGACAAGTAAAGCCGTCAGTTCTTCCTTCTACCGGTAGTAAATCTAAATTGAGCTGTACAATCTGCGACTGATCATCGTAAGATTGGTAGTGGGCGCGGTGAATGCTCCAGCATAAGTTCATCATCCAGATTCATTTATTTTCTGCAACATTATCATTGTTGGCAGTATTGGAAAAGTATCCATAATTAGAATATATAAGTTTTGAACTTCATCATTTACCTTATACTGGCATTATTATGGCGTATGGTTACAAAGATGTTTGAACTACTATATATATATATATATATATATATATATATATATATATATATATATATATATATGTCATCACTGTTTAGTTATATTGTTGTTGGTGGGCTATTGCTCACCCTTGCTTATTTATTATGTCACAACAGCAGCTAGGACAGATGGCTCACGTCAGGCGCACTCGGCGCAAGCGGGTTACCCGACCCACCGGACTCCCGGCTGAGATGCTAGCCGCCATTGCTGAGGTAGCACAGTTAGACAGCTTTTGTTTCCTGTTTAACTATATGTATAATTAATGTAATCAACGGCAAAACTTTTAAACTTATGATGTTATCCTTTTGGCTTGTAATAACTTTTATTCGTAAACCCCTTTATGTAAGACTTATTTCAATTTCATCTCTGGGACTATAACTGTGTGTGTGTGAGTGGATATTATTGTGGGGTCACAGCATGCTGCTTATTGATTTTGGACTCAAGTCAAGTATTAGGTATGAGTTATGAGACCGTAACGACCCGATCCCTGACCCCGGATCTGGAGGTGTTACAACACCTTTTTTTTTCGGCAACACATTTTCAACTTTATTGCAACATCTTGTTATTGAACACTTTTTTTATTGGCAACATCTTTTCACTTATTCCAACACTTTTTTATTAAATAGTTTTTCATATTTTATAAACCAATTAATAGTTTCAATTTATGTACAACACATAAATATTAGAAAAACGCTTTTAATTATTGGCAACATCCTACTTTTTGTTACCAAAATTCGTAATAATAAACCAAAATCACACTTAAATCATAAAAACTCATTGATTAATACATAAGAAAGTAAAATACAAATATATGTCATATCGTCGTATAGACCGAGTTAGTTGCTATCAAAGCCTAGAACCAATTGAGTAATCAAATCTTGGCTATCATTGCTAACGAAGTTCATTGTTTAAAGCCTTAGAAGAAATGTAGTTCCAATTCTTCGCGTAGTTACACAATCTATTTTTCCAAGTCCTCCTACACCTGGCCATCTACAATGAGAAGAGGTTAGTATATTTATTAACGACACTGCTCTGAAAAATAAAAACATGTAATTTACTGGACAAAAAGATCTCACCAGCAAGTGAAACAGCCAACTTGGCTTGAGCATTAGCATCAGAATTTAGGTCCTACCCTAAAATTGTTCTAAAAGTTAAGAAACCAATATAATCACTTACCCCAGAAACCAGCACATCATTCTTGAGACGATGATCTAACATAGGGTGCTTTCGGGAAGTATCTGAAAGTGATAAAGACCCGAGTTCTTTCTGCAAATGTTAATATCACATGATCAGATTAATCTACATAAGAACAAATATAAGGTCGGAAACTAGGACTTGACAATACCTCTATAACGGCTTGAACAACACGAATACCTCTATCAGTCTGCATAAGTTACACAACTTAATCTTACAGCCAGAGCCAACACTACTTTCAGGTTCAAAAATGTTTCAGTAAGTTAGAAATAAGACTATGTTATGTAATATTGCAAGCCTGCCAATGTGCAACATTCCAACTATGATTATCATCCAAGCAACAATTGGAAAGTCCTAGTTAATCCAAGTAGAAGAGATGTTGAGAACACCTGGCCAACTTTTTTCATAAAGTCCATTACATGCTGTTAGAATCTCAATCCCATCTCTACAAAGTTTCTGCTCAGCAAACATGCTAATTTTGTCATCAAACCAACATTATGACATGAAGAAAGTTAAGTTGAATTCTCAAGACAATTGGAAATTGGAGTATAAACCTTCTAAACTAAATATCAATATGTGTCAACATCAACACACATCTATATCTACAAAGCTCACAGATGAGAAACAAAACTTGATGCATTACTTGTAGATGATAATTAATTATGTCAAACAAAGAAAGTGTCGGTATATATAATTTTATCTCACTAGTAAGACATTTTTTACGAAAATCCCAATTGAAAAATGACATCCAAGGCTGTATTGATGAACAATTGTAAGTAAAGCGGAAAGATAATTAAGACGCATGCAACATTCAACTAGAAGACAAAGGATGTTACTCCACAACTTAACTCGTCATACAGTAGTCAACACCTAAACCATCTGCAATCATTAATAATTACTCACATTTTCCTATACAGTAGTCTTTCTTTACGTATATTAGAATCATCTTAGCAGGAACATTAAACATATATATAACTCACAATATGCAGATATAAGACACATTAATTTGTATCTGAATCATGACTATATTTTATATATATGTATATTTTTTTATAAGAAAAAAAAAGCATCTCAAGAATTTGACATTACCATATTCATTGAGCTTCTTGAACCACTCTGAGAACCATGTTTCTGATTTGTCACATTAGCTAATGCAGGCCTTTTCTTTGCCATTTCCGGTATAAGAACCGCAGCTTTTCCGAAACTCTCTGCTTGCCTCTAAGCCAAAGAAGATGTCTGTGAAGTACTCATCAAAAATATACACACATATGGTCATCTGCACGAATTAAAATCTACATATCAAAAACAGAGTACAAAATAGAGTACGAAAATATGGTGTAATGTCATAAGAAAATCCACATAAAAATTGAATATAAATCCACTAAAAAACAAAAATAAAAGGTGATAATAAAATATAAAGCATAAATCAAAATCCCTAAATCGAAATAGTACACGGATTGACTGAAAATCAAAAATAAAAAGAAAAAATGGAGAGACATGGGGGAGAGAGGCCTTAAATGAATGTCTTGAAGTGCAAAGCTCAAGTGCCCTGAAATCAAAGATAAAATCTGATTAGATGAAGTTTAAGTATAGATATCTACGTAATTTAAATCTAAATGAAGAATAAAATCATTAATTCGAAGAAAGATGCTAACGAAGAATTAAAGCCTTGACCCCTCACATAACCCTAATTTGAAATCCCCTAACAATTGTGTACGGATTTGAAGATGCAAAAGTGAGAGAGGGGAAAAGGGAGGAGACTAAAAGATACGAGAAAGAAAGTGAGAGATGTATACTGAGAGAGAGAGGGGTGGAAGAGAGAAATTGAAGATGCTAAAATTTGAGAGAGGCGGCTACTTGGTGAAAAATTGTCGCTCATAACTTTTCATCTAAACCGGGCTGGGCTGTCCAAACAAGGCTCTTAACATGTGAACCGTTTAATTGTGGGTAGTGTACTCTACTTATTTTTTAAATTGAACAAAATTTATGTTGAATTATTTTAATAGATAAATATCTTAAATTATATTTAAAAATTATATTTCATTCATATGATATATTCTTAATTTTTATAAAAATTGTAATAATCACTTCTATGAATTTTTTATTTTATAAATTTGTATATTTACATTTTAAGATTTATTATAAAAAAAATTCTTTTCATTTTAAATTTTATTATTTTCTAAATTCTTATATTAAATTCTTTAATTTTTTTAATTTTTTATTTTTTAAATCGTATATCAATATTCGTATTACAATTATTAATTTTTTAAAAAGATAAATTTGTGCCTCATTCGTAAATTTGTTGTTTATAATAAATAAATTAATATTTTAAATATAATTTTTTTAACTTATTATACTTAGAAAGGTGTTAACAATTTTTTTGAAATGTGTTAACCAACCAAATATATGTTGTTTTGCTTAGAATACTATAGTATAAATTAATCCAAAATATTTATGATTTTTATTTAAAAAAAATTCTACTTTTAAAATTTAATAATAAATAGAAATTGAAAAAAAATAATAAATAAACACTCTTAATATTTAAACACTTTTGTTAGTGTCTACGACAACATCATTTTAAGTGTTGGCATAGCCAACCAAAAATATTTAAGCCAACACATATTGAAATGTATAGAACATCAAAATATAATGTTGGCTTACATCAAAATCAAGCATTAAGGCTACATTTTACATCCCAACACTGGTAGGTATTGGTAAAGACCATATATGGTGTAGTGTTAGGGTTTTGGGCCTCATAATTGGGCTTTGACCTTAGATTTCATTTAATGCATCATTAAATGTACTTCTAGGGCTTATTTTCGGCCCATATCAAAAACAATTATCCATCATTCTAAAAGATAAAAATTACATCTAATAATAGATTTAATCTAGATTCAAATTTTTTAGTAATATTAACTTATAACTCATGTGATTGAAGAATTTTTTTGTTTATTTTGAATTTTCTCTCAACATTTAGTTCAATTCAAATAAAAAAATAATAAATAGATTACATGTATATTTTAAAATAGTTCCGAGCATCGAAAAACTAGGAAAAAAACTAGAAAATAACAAAACAGCATAGATTATATTTACTAAGTTTATTGCATTTGACATGTTGTCGGTTTATTACTAGATATTGAAAATGCACACCTAAAAGGGGTACCAGAAACGACTTATTGATTTCACTTTAAACAGATGCAAATGATACGCTGAATGTAAATGGTAAGCTGAATGCACAAGCAGTAAATAAAGTGCAGGAAAAAAAAATAACACCACAATCTTTTAGCCATGTTCGACCCCTAATCCCCTGTGGTCTACGTCATGGTCCCTTACCAACCTGGTAAAAGAATATATTATTGATCAATAATGAAATGATTACAAAATACAATAATATATCACCCTCTAACCCGGCTGCTGACACAAATGGCTTGCTGAATAGACCTGAAACAGAATCTGCTCTCTAAGCTATACTACCCTAGTATACTTCTCTAGCACAACTCTTGAATCCCTACTATTCCAAGCCAAGTGTCCAACAACAAAAACACTTACAATCAGAACAATACAAATAATCAAAGATACAACTTAAACTATAGCTTCTCTAAATAAACAATACAGATAGATATATAAATGAGCTCAAAGAGAATCGAAGTGAAAGATTTTGCAAAGTAGAAACTGAGTTGTTTTGTTTTTGATGTTCTTGGATTAGCAACTGAAAATCTGTACAAAAAAACAAGTATATAAAGATGTTACATAAACGGTCATAAACTAAACCAACAATATTGGAATGACTTGATCCAATCTAACGTTCAGTTTTGTTGGAGTTGTTTACAAACGTTAATGTGAACATTTGACAGAAGAAGAAAGAGAGATACAAAAATATAAGGAAAAGAGTTTTTATCGAAACTAACTCCTATAATTTAGGAAATCAATTTTGAATAGAAGGATAAGTTTAAATTGAGGTCAGATATATATAATATATGTATTATATAATATATGTATTATGCATTATATGAATTATATATTATATTATATATATAATATATGTATTATATTATATATATATATAATTATATATAGAATATATATAATATTATATATATAGAATATATGTATTATATATTTAAAAGAGTTTAAATTGTATTTAAAATATATACAATTGATTAAAAGCAATTCCTATAAAATCTCTATGATGATTTTCGCGATTTTCTGGACTGTTGACAAATGTCATGCTGTTTGTGATTTGTCTCTCCTGATTTGGGATATCGAATTAACAATCGGTAAGCTGACTTACCCTGCAAAACCAAATTAGTACAAGCAGAAATTGCACGTTTTATATCAAAATACAAGCCTATTGACTTGCTGATTGTGATCATAAAACCTAAAGAGTATCGATCTTCCCTGATTACAACTAATTTAGGAGAATCATTAAACTCCCCCTAAATACCTGCATATCAAGATTAGATATAAAACAATGATCTAACAGATAAACCAATATCATTTTAATAAATACATAACATATCCATAAACAACTTAATCATTAAAACATCAAGTTCTAACACCACAATATCCAACAAATATTCTACAACCATTCAAACAACCAGATATCATAAAAGTTAAGACACATTAACAAGTTCAGAATAAAATGAAAGAAATTTTCTTTTGTAAATAAATAAGTAAAATACGTATATGAGGTTTTGAATAAGAAAAAGAGTTTTTATCGAAACCAACTCCTATAATTTGGGAAATCAATTTTGAATAGAAGGATAAGTTTAAATTGAGCTCAGATATATATAATATACGTATTATATATTTAAAATATCCTTACAACTGATTAAAAGCAATTCCTATAAAATCTCCATGATTTCCGTAGTTCTAGATTTTCTGGACTATTGACAAATGGCATGCTGTTTATGATTTGTCTCTTGACTTACCCTGCAAAATTAGTACAAGCGGAAATATCACACTCTTTTATATCTAATTACATGCCTCTTCGCTTGCTGATTGTGATCATCAAAACCTAAGGAGTGTAAGATATGAGATGAGCATTGCAATAGAAATTATGAATTGTAAATATAATCAAAATTTTAACAATAATTATTTGGGGTTAAAAAAATCACCATTATTTATTTCCTGAATGTTGAAAAGGTTTTTTGTTGTTGTTTCGTCGTTCATGTTATTTTTGTTTAGTTAGCTATTTTCATTGATTAGGAATTATTGCATTTTACACATGCATCATCACACCACAATTTATATATATGCCTCCTGTTAGCCCCATTAGTAAAAATATATTAAAATTAGCTCAATATCTATTTTTCATACGATTTTATGTTGTTGAAATATCAATTCTTTTACATGATTTAATGTTATCAAGTTTTAGTTAATATTATCTAATTTCTATTTTCTTTTTTGTTGACATAGTTAAATTTAAAAAATGGATGTTCAAGTTTGTATAAAATTGTTACAAATTCCTAATAGTTACATGCTATATGTATTGTCTTATATATAAACAACATTTCACATGATTTTATGTTATTAAATATATTATTTAATTTTGATAGATTTTTATGTTGTTCGGCTTTAGTTCTTTAGTATCTTGTATAAGTTATCAAAATAATTATTTTTACAATTTATTACTTTGAAAACATAAAAGTTGTTATTAATTTTTCATGGTTTACATTTTAATAGTAAACAACGGATTAAGGGGACCAAATTACCACTTTACTGCTTATTATATATAGGATCTTTAGTTCTTCGTATCTTTTATAAGTTATTAAATATTTTGTGCAATAATTATTATTTATATAATTTACTACTTTGATAACATAAAATTTATTTGTTATGGAATAAAAACTAGGTTACGATTTGTAATTAATGCAAGGGTGGTTGAGTTTCGAGCTTTAATGGCTGCTTCTGCGTTCGAGACTAAGCGGTCCTCACAGAACGCCTACGTATCTCTGTATTAGAGAATCAATCCAAGAAAACGTAGTTCTGAGAATGAGGGGTCAGGCCCTTTATATAGGCTTGAGAAGCCTTAGAATTATAGTAGGATTTGGAGACTTGGTGGACAAGTCTTTGAGGAAGGTTCTAGATCTATTCCTTATAGGAATCAGTTTCCATATCGAATTGGATGCCTTGGTGGCTAAGTCTGAAGGGGATATTATCCTTATCCAACTCTTATTGCTGAGTCGTTTATTTCCCCCAATATTAATTACGAAATTAATATTAAAATAGGGATTCTGACCTCATTAATGGGCCCCACGTTTGGACCACACTGGGTCTAATTAATACCATATTAAATGTGTCTTTAGGACTTATTTTCAGCCCATATCATTTGCCCCCCAACTTCTATGAAAACTGATCAGGTTTTCGTAGAAGTTATATTTGCCTTAATCGAGACTCGGGGTCGTTTTTATCCCTTAACTGAGACTTCTTAATTTTCCTTCCCTTATATGGGAATTTTGATTTACACTAGTGTTTCACGAGTATCGTCTTGATTGTAAAGTGTGGAGCGACCTACACATTTACGACGATTTGCCTTATTCGAGGTTTTAACTTGTGCTTGCTTCTAGCAATTTCGGCACTTTTATACAGCTTTTATGCATTATGAGCATAAATGATTGCTCAATTTTTCTCGTATTTTTCTGTACTTTTCCTAATATTTTAGGAATTTTTATTTACCCACAGGTATTTTTCGTAATTTTTCCTAATAATTTAGGAATTTTTATGTACCCACGGGTATTTTTCTTAATTATTCCTAATAATTTAGGAATTTTTATGTACCCACAGGTATTTTAATTATTTTTGGATATTTTACCAAAAATAATCAATAGTACTTTCAAGCATAAAATAATTTTTCTGTTTTTCGGAAATTATATTTCAATTTCCAAATCATTATTTTTCAGAATTTTTAAAGGATTAACTTTAAAAAGACATCCTGCCAAAAAATGCACCCTGGGCGTGGGTACCCCCGCCAAGGAGAAACTTTCCTTAGGCACGCCTAGGAAGTTTGGGCTCCTGGGCGTTGGTGTACCTTCGTCCTTTAAAAACCATCCTGGGCGTGGGTACCCCCGCCAAGGAGACACCTTCCTTAGGCACGCCTAGGAGGTTTGGTCTCCTGGGCGTGGGTGCACCTTCGTCCCTTAAAAATCATCCTGGGCGTGGGTACCCCCGCCAAGGAGACACCTTCCTTAGACACGCCTAGGAGGTTTGGTCTCCTGGGCGTGGGTATACCCCTCTTTAAGAAAAATCAAGTTGGGCGTGGGTACCCCCGCCAAGGAGACACCTTCCATAGGCACACCTAGGAGGTTTGGTCTCCTGGGCGTGGGTATACCCTTCTTTAAGAAAAGTCAAGTTGGGCGTGGGTACCCCCGCCAAGGAGACACTTTCCTTAGGCACGCCTAGGAAGTTTGGTCTCCTGGGCGTGGGTATACCCTTCTTTAGAAAAGTCAAGTTGGGCGTGGGTACCCCCGCCAAGGAGACACTTTCCTTAGGCACGCCTAGGAAGTTTGGTCTCCTGGGCGTGGGTATACCCTTTTAATTGGACCTCCTGCCTTTAAATTCTGATGGGCTTTTATCCTATTTTCTAAAAATGTCATAGAACATTCTAGAACTAATTCGAAATTTGAATTTCATGGGCTTCCCGCCTATTCAAAGGCCCAGTCACCTGTTGACAGCCCATTTACTTGCTATAACCGGTTGAGTGACCAACCATGAACTCTATAAAAGAGTGGTGTGCGTCCCTCATTTCTCATCTCACTATTCAGCAAAAATTATCTCTCACTATCCCACAAATACTTTCCAAAAAGCTCTGCTAGGGTTCTGTCGCAAGGCAATTTCCGGCGTCTTTCCTCCGCCCTATTCTCCAGTTTCCGTTTGAAGATCGTTGAATCTTCATCTTCTCCAACTTCTTTTTTCAACATTTCTGGGTTCAAGCCTTCAAGGGAAGCATTTCAATGGAGGATTCCAGCTCTTCAGGCCAGTCTCAACTCGCTAATACCTCTACCACTGCTTCACGGCTTTCAAGGGGTAAGAACCCTAAAACATCTCTTGTCCATGCCAGTGTTTTTTCCCTTAGAGATCTTTTAAACGAGTTTGGTCAAGCTTTTCCCAATATGCTTCATTTAGATGCTTATGAATATAAATCAAAATACAAACAGCATAGGGTAGATATTTTAGCCCAACTTTTTCGTATTAATGGGCCTTATAGGGCCATTGTTCCGGCCTCAAATGAAAGTGCTTGTCACCCAAATCCTGGGGCAATTAGGGTTTACAAAGAGACTTTTTATGCTGGTTTCCACCTTCCACCTCCTCCTTTTGTTTGCCTTCTTTTGGCTGAAGCCAGGGTTTGTCCAACCCAACTTATGCCAAATGCATGGCGTTTTATGTATTGTTTCATGGTCCAATGTAAGAAACATGGGCGTGAGCCCAGTATTTCTGTTTTTCGATATTTATTCAAATTTGTCAATTCTTCTGATAATTCGGGCTGGGTCAAAATCCAACATCGTTCTTTAGCCCGTTCTTGTTTTGTTTTGGATTCCGCTCCTGATTCCCTTCCTGATTGGAAGAGGGAGTGGTTTTATATCTTTTTGGATGGGGATGATTGGGACAACTATTTTCGGCCCAATTTCTGCAGAGCCGTTGATGGGCCTGTCAGGAGTATAAAATTGGGTGTGGAAGAAGAGGCTGTCATAGCTTTGTTAACGTCTGATAATTTGCATCAATGTGCAAATTTGATTTCTGAAGATTCGTTGCAGGCCCATGGGCTAAGCGATTTGGGCCCTGAGGGTAATTAACTTGAAATTCTCACCTCTTGCCTTATTAACATTTTATGCTAGATATAACTTTCTAACATTTTGTAATCATTTTGCAGCCAAAGTTGCTCTGGGAGCAATTTTTAAGCAGAGGGAGGCTGTTGTTGCTGCTAGGGTGGTAACAGAGAACCCTAGGGCCAAAAGGGCCAGGACTGATGATGCTTCTCCCGCAGTGGAGCGTGTTCCTGCTTTTCTTCAAGAAAAGCCAGTTCCCATTGAGGAAGACCTCACTCCCTTTACAGTGGGATGGGGTTTATGCAATAGGGACACAGCTGTAGGTGACTCTAGGGCTGCAGCTGAGTGGTCTAGGAGCGTGGTTACTCCACGAGATAGGGTCCACATTGTGGAGTCCTCTGATGACTTGCAGATTGAGCTTCTTGGGGCCCAAGTTGTTGCTTCGGTAATTTCTTGATCAACTTCTTTAATTTAATTGTATTTCCGTTTCCCTTATTCACTTGTTTTCTTTGCAGATGAACGCCTACCTTCAGGCCGCTGTTCATAACCTGAAGGAGGTACGTGCTGATAAGACTATAGCTGAGAGGGACAGAGACAGATACTTTGATTCCTCTGAGGCAAACTTTGCTCGCTTTAGGGAGGTGGAGAAGGAGCTGGCTGCTGAGAAGGAGAAGAACAGGAAGCTACAGCTGGAGGTGTAGCAGAACAGGGAACACATCATTGCTGATTACAAGGCTTCTAAGGACTTTCAAGATGTCCTGAATGTCAAGTATGATGCAAACTTTCCTGGTACCTTCAAGGAGTGTTGGGAGGAGATCATCGAGGAACTGAGTGGGAAGATTGAGGGGGTGTCCCTAGAGAGGTTCCCGGTTCCTGCCATCCCTGGAGTGACAGCTGCTACGGAGGTTGCTACAGAGACAGCTGTGGATGGGGACTCTCAGCCCACTCAGGATCCACCTTCTTCTCCTGGGATAAAGGTAGCAGATCCTCCTTCTACCCAAGGAGATGTTGTAGTTGATGACCTAGATGCGTAGATGGCCCTGCGTGGCTTATTTCTGCTTTTTTTTCTTTATTTATTCTGAACTTTTGCCCTTCGGGGTTTATGACTTAACTTATATATGCAGTTAGTTTCTTTTGTTTCCATATTCTCGTTTTTGCTTATAGTTCGTTAAACTTTTATAATTCTTTGAGTACTTGGCCCCCTGGCTGGTACTAAACTCACAAGCTAGTTCAACGTTTGCCTTTCGTGTTTATTTTAACAAGGAGGAATAACTCATAGAGAAAACAGAATAAAATCCATTATGCTGTTAAAGGATATCAATAGAATGGGTTCAACCCTTACATAAATACTTTATCTCCTACTGGGAGCAACATGCTCTATAATGGTTTCATTCGAACCTTATTCCTAATAAATAGATAAAAGTTCAAGCCTTTGTCAAAAGAACTTAAACATAATAAACTTTGAGGTTCACAGCATGCCAAGTTCGGGGCACCTCAACCCCATCCAAGGTTTCTAACTTGTAGGATCCTCGTCCTAGCACCTTTCTGACTAGATATGGTCCTTCCCAATTTGGTGCTAACTTTCCTTTCTGGCCAACTCCTGAGGCTTCAATCTTCCTTAAAACCATGTCGCCTTGTCGAAAGAATCTTTCCTTAACTCTCTGGTTGTAGTGAAAAGAGGCTCTCTTCTGATGTTCAGCATTCCTTGCATTAGCTTCATCTCTAACCTCGTCAATTAAGTCAAGGGCAAGTCTCATTCCTTCGTCATTAGTTTCTGGCTCATATGCCTCAACTCGAGGTGATGCTTGCATGATCTCTAAAGGTACAACTGCCTCAGCTCCATAAGCCAGCAAAAATGGGGTTGCTCCAGTTGTTACCTTACAAGTGGTACGATATGCCCAAAGTATGGGCAGCAATTCATCTACCCAAGTGTTCCTAGAGCGTTCGACCCTCTTTTTCAGTCCATCAAGGATAATTCGATTAGCTACCTCAGCTTGCCCATTGGCTTGTGGGTGTGCCACTGAGGTAAAACGGAGCTCAATCGCATTCTCTTCACAATACTTCTTGAACTCTTCATTATTGAACTGTGTCCCATTGTCTGTTACAAGGATTCGTGGGATTCCGTATCTGCAAATTATGTTCTCCCAAAAGAACTTGGAAACTTGCTTGGTGGTTATCTTGGCCAGAGGTTTAGCCTCAATCCACTTAGTGAAGTAATCAATGGCCACTATTAGGAATTTCCTTTGTGCTGAAGCCATGGGAAAAGGTCCAAGTATATCCATCCCCCACATCGCAAATGAAATGGGAGAGTTAATTGAAGTTAACATCTCAGGCGGTTGCCTCACAATTGGGGCATGCTTCTGGCATCTCTCACATCTCTTGACATAGTTTTGTGCATCAGCCAACATCTCCGGCCAATAGAACCCTAAACGAATTATCTTGTGAGCTAGGGCTCTGCCCCCCAAGTGTTGCCCACAGATCCCTTCATGAACTTCCTCCAATGCTTCTCTTGCCTCTTGAGGCCTTAAACACTTCAAGTATGGGATGACAAACGATCTTTTATACAGAATGCCTTCAATCAAAGTGTATCTTAATGCCCATACTGAAAGTTTTCGTGCCTCCAAGGCATTGTCTGGGAGCCATCCGGTCTCAAGGTGTGCCTTGATAGGGTCTATCCAAGAGCATCCTACATCAATTAGTGCCAATAACTTTGAGTTAACGGTCGGGGCCTTTAAGGCCTGAAAATAGACACTCCCAGCATAATTTTCTATCTTGGAAGAAGCAAATTTAGACAGGGCATCAGCCTTAATGTTTTCCTCTCTTGGAATGTGCTCAACATAGCACTCCTCAAACTGGGACATAACAGCCTTTACTACTCTCAGGTATTTCGCCATAGTCTCGTCCTTAGCCTCGAATTCACCATTTACTTGTGATACTACAAGCCTTCAATCTCCACAAACTTTGAGATTTTTGACCCTCATGATTCTAGCCAAACCCAAACCAGCTATTAATGCCTCATACTCCGCCTCATTGTTGGTAGTAGGAAAATCCAACTTTAAAGCGTACTCAACTGTGAACCCATCGGGGCTTTGCAAAACCAAACCTGCACCACTAGATTTTGTTTTTGATGCTCCATCAAAATAGAGCACCCAATATTCCTTCAGATCAAGTGTAAATTCTTCTTCTTTTTTCTCTTGCCCAGGGGTAGTCATTATCTCTTGCCCCTCGACTTCTTGGTTGTTAATAGTGCATTCAACCACGAAGTCAGCCAATGCCTGAGCCTTGATAGCTGTCCGAGGCTTGTATGTGATATCAAACTCTCCTAACTCAATCGCCCATTTGATTAGCCTTCCACTGGCCTTAGGGCTATGCAATATGTTCCTCAACTGCTGGTTTGTCAGAACTTGAATCTTATGTGCCTCAAAGTAAGGACGCAACTTCCTTGAGGCAGTTACTAATGCCAAAGCAAACTTTTCTATGGGTGAGTAATTCAACTCAGCCCCATGCAACACTTTGCTCACATAGTAGATAGGTTTCTGGACTTTCTCCTCTTCCCGAATAAGGACAGCACTCAGGGCTTGTTCGGATACCGCCAGGTATAGACAAAGAATCTCCCCAGGACTTGGTTTGGTCAACAACGGGGCTTCAACCATGTACTTCTTCAGTTGCTCAAAGGCTTCTTAGCTCTCAGGTGTCCACTCAAAATTTTTCACCTTCTTTAATGCTTGGAAGAAAGGCAAGCATTTGTCTCCAGACTTGGAGATGAATCTTCCTAAAGCTGGAACTCGGCCTGTCAACTTTTGCACATCTCTTATAGAGCGTGGTGGCTCCATGTCTAAAATCGCCTTGATCTTGTCAAGATTGGCCTCAATGCCTCTCTTTGAAACCATCAGCCCTAAAAACTTTCCAGATCCAACGCCAAAGGCACACTTGGCGGGATTCAACATCATCTTATGGTGCCTCAGCACTTCAAATGCCTCCCCGAGGTGCTCGATATGATCAGCCTTGAGTAGGCTCTTGACTAACATGTCATCAACATATACCTCCATGGTTTTTCCAATCAGATGGGCGAATATCTTATTCACCAACCGTTGGTAAGTAGCTCCTGCATTCTTTAGACCAAAAGCCATAACAAGATAACAGAAGACACCAAAGTCAGTTATGAAAGATACCTTAAGGATGTCATCCTTGTGCATCTTAATCTGATTATAGCCGCTGAATCCATCCATGAAGCTTAACATCTCATGTCCAACTGTGGCATCTATCAACATATCAATCCTTGGCAGGGGAAAACAATCTTTTGGACATGCATCATTCAGGTCAGTGAAGTCTATACACATCCTCCACTTCCCATTCGCTTTCTTGACCATCACAGGGTTTGCTAACCATTCGAGAAACTGAATCTCTTCAATAAAACCAGCCTCCAAGAGCTTATCCACTTCTTGCCTAATGGCCTCTTGCCTTTCCGGGGCAAAGTTTCTCTTCTTCTGCTTTATTGTCTTCCTCTTGGGATCAACATTTAACTTATGAGTTATGAGTTGGGGGTCAATCCCTGGCATATCAGTTGCTGTCCAAGCGAACACGTCGCTATTCTTTTGTAAGAACTCTATCAACTTGCCCTTCAGGGGTTCTTTCAGAGATGTTCCAACATAAGTAACTTTTTCAGGATCATTCGGCTCTAGAGGTATGGGAATCAAATCCTCTGCTGGCTTCCCTCTATGCTCTTCATCATCGCGGACATCCATGTCTTCAATCGGAAGTACCTGCCCCCTGACTCCATCGGCCCTCAGCGCGGCTACATAGCAACTTCTTGCCATCTTCTGATCACCCTTTTGTTCTCCGACACCATTCCGTGTCGGAAACTTAATCTTTATATGATAGGAAGAGGCCACAGCCTTAAACGCATGAAGTCCAGTCCTTCCAAGGATTGCGTTGTATGTTGAGGCTGCCTTGATCACCAAGAAGTTCAGCATCTGAGTCGCCTTTTTAGGCTCCTGCCCAATGGTCACTGGTAACTGGATAGTCCCTTCAACGTTGGACTCCACTCCGTTAAACCCGTATATAGGCATGTTTGTAGGGGTCAACTGAGAGTTGTTGTACCCCATCTTCACAAATACATCATGAAACAAAATATCCACAGAAGCCCCATTGTCTATCAAGACTCGTTTTACTTCTGAGTTTCAAATCACAGGAGTTATGACCAGCGGGTCGTCATGGGGGAACTTCACCCCTTCCAAGTCTGAATCATCGAAACCAATTACCATCTCAGTTTTAGCACGCTTCGGGGCTTCTCCCACAATGTGCATTACTTCTCTAGCATAAGCCTTTCGAGAATTCTTAGTTGTGCCAGCTGCTGTCGGGCCTCCCCAGATCATGTTGATAACTGCCCTTCGGGGCTGTGGATTGCGGTCATGGTTGTCATCCCTCCTGTTATTATCTCTCCTTTCATTGTCCCTTCTGTCATTGTCCCTTCTCTGGTTCCCACGGTCATCACCCTTGGTGAACTGACTTAGTTTTCCTCTTCGTATCAAGAACTCAATCTCATCCTTGAGTTGCCTACAATCGTCGGTGTCATGTCCCACATTTTTGTGGAACCTGCAATACTGCTCCTTGTTCCGCTTGGCTGGGTCTCCCCTAAGTGGCTTCGGCCATCGGAAGTCCTTTTCCTTTTCAATGTCCAACAGGATCTGGCTTCTTGGAGCATTAAGCCTGGCATATTCGGAAAACCTTGGACCCAAGTTCTTTTTTGGAGCAGATTCAGAGTCTCTGCTAGTTCGGGGATACTTGTCCCTAGCATCGTACTCTTGTTCTTACTTCCGCTTGTTGTTCCCTCCATTGCCAAATGCGGCTTCCTTTTTCATGCTGTCCTCGGCTTTTATATACTTGTCCGCCCTTCGTTGAAGTTCATCCATGCTTTCAGGGGGGTGTTTTGCCAACGACCTCTTAAAAAAGAGATCCGTGGTTCCATGCTGCAAGGCTACCATAGCCACCTTATTTTCCAAATCAGTTATGTTCAGGGTCTCCTTAGTGAATCGCTTGATATAATCTTTTAAGTTCTCATTCTTTCCCTGTATTACATACATAAGGGATGCAGAGCTTTTCTCATGAATTCTTCCGCTAATGACTTGACTGACAAAAGTGGTACTCAACTCCTTGAAAGAGCTAATCGAGTTTGGAGGTAAACGACTATACCAACGTTGCGCCATGCCCGACAGGGTTTGGGGGAACGCCCTACACTTAAGGGCGTCGTTAGCAGGCTGCAGTAACAATGCGCTTGTAAACGTTCTCACATGAGTTGCGGGATCCCCCGTTCCATCGTAAGCTTTGATTGTGGGCATCTTAAACTTTCGGGAGATATGTGCGTTCATCACCTCCTCAGTGAATGGAGGGGTTGGATCATCAAGATCTCTTTGTATCATCAGGTCTTTGGGGTTACTCTTGGGGAGTTCCATCCTTGTAGTTCCTCTGGTTTGGGCTTCAGCCCTTCGGTGTCTCCTTGAAGACCTCTCCAAATCTATGAAGGGAATCCCTCCTGAAGTCGGAGGAGGTCGAGTCTGATTAGGGTTCTGTCTCTCTTGCTCCCTTGCTTGGTCGTCCTTCAGCTTCTGAATCTCGGCTTCATAAGCCTTAATTCTCTCTGCAATTGTTAAAGGACCATCACGGCTTGCTGGGTTCCTCCCCAGAGGTTCCATACTAGCACGTCGCCTCCTTGGGGCTTCGTCTCGATCATCGTCTTCAGACGACGAATCTTCAGTATAAGGACCAGAGTGATCATAGTATCCTGGTTCAGGAGGGGCCGGGCCTCTAAGATAAGGGGGTTGTTGTTGCCCGTGGATCAGCCGAGCATGACCGCATGGTCCAGGATCCCTTGGATCCTGGGGGTAGTTAGGCAGCCCATACAGTGGGTTGGTGTTGACAGGGAGCGAAGAAGTGGAGAGACTGTGAAGCGGCGGGCGGCTACTCAGAGGGAGAGGAGAGACTATCATCTGGAGCGGGTTAGTCTCCTGTCCTCGAGGGACGATTACTGGTTGAGGTCCTTCAGCATGGGGATTCGTCCCTTGTGGTTGAGAGGTCTGAGTATGAGGGTTTGTTTCCGTCAGTGGGGGTACATACCCTTGCTCCGTACCAACAGGAGGAGCAGTGATTGGTGGAACGACGGTTCCAGAGGTAGCCTCGGTTGAGACCGGTGTTGTTCTTCGAGTGGTAACCATGGTTGATGTCTTGGTCCCACAGACGGCGCTAAATGTTATGGAATAAAAACTAGGTTACGATTTGTAATTAATGCAAGGGTGGTTGAGCTTCGAGCTTTAATGGCTGCTTCTGCGTTCGAGACTAAGCGGTCCTCACAGAATGCCTACATATCTCTATATTAGAGAATCAAGCCAAGAAAACATAGTTCTGAGAATGAGGGGTCAGGCCCTTTATATAGGCTTGAGAAGCCTTAGAATTATGGTAGGATTTGGAGACTTGGTGGACAAGTCTTTGAGGAAGGTTCTAGATCTATTCCTTATAGGAATCAGTTTCCATATCGAATTGGATGCCTTGGTGTCTAAGTCTGAAGGGGATATTATCCTTATCCAACTCTTATTGCTGAGTCGTTTATTTCCCCCAATATTAATTACGAAATTAATATTAAAATAGGGATTCTGACCTCATTAATGGGCCCCACGTTTGGACCACACTGGGTCTAATTAATACCATATTAAATGTGTCTTTAGGGCTTATTTTCAGCCCATATCATTATTCTTAATATTTTACAGTTTATATTGGGATATTAGTTAAATTGATCCCTTTATTCTTTAGAGAAATTGTTGAAAATATGTGTTTTTCACATTCTTTTTGCAATTTTACGTTCATTGACTTTTTTTTGTCAAAACGTTCATTGACTTTTAATTACACATTTACGACCTATTTCACTTTTCAAGTCTTTCTCTTCTCATAACAACCGTTTCCCCCTTTTTCTTTAGCTTTTTTGCCGTTGACGATGGCCACTCTACCATCCTAATTGTTAACCACCACACTACTTAATATTTTTCAATCATCCATATATATTCATTGTCGACTCGTCTCAAATGATGATGCTTTGGTTTGACTTTCAATCACAAATTCGTATATATATATATATATATATATATATATATATATATATATATATATATATATATATATATATATATATATATATATATATAGGGTCCCCTTCCACAACCAAGGGAATTTAGCCACCAAATCATAGCCGTTCATTTTAAATATAAATGGTCAGGATTAATTACTACCGCAATGAATCATTGCGGCAGCCAGGACATAGCAATGTTTCATTGCGGTAGCAGCAATGAAACATTGCTATGGTGTATGGTGATAGTCTGCTACCTCACTTTCTTACATACTTACATATACATACATATATGTCTCTGCCAAAGCGGAATATTGCAACAACCATAAAATCAACTATAAACCACAGACCCACCTCAAAACCAACCATAAATCTTTCAATCTTGAACACCTATTTGCTTAAATGTCAAAATCACAATCAATTCAATCAAATACTCTCTCAAATGCTCACAACTTCTTACATAAAAGACACATATGCTGCAAGTAATCTTTTAAAGTTCTCAACTGAATCACCTTTTATTCATATCGATTATTCGTACAAGATCATTAGTTACGTTGAGAACCTAAATGGGTTTATTTATAATACTATGATGAGAGGCTATTTGAATGATAATTGTGTTAAAAATGTGATTTTTTAATAGAATGATGTTGTTGAAAAATATGGGTGCTGATAATTATACTTACCCAATTCTTGTGCAAGCAAAGTGGGATGTTTGAAGTGCGTAGATTGTTTTTGCGAAAATGAATGGTTATGGGGTTGTAATAAATGATGTTGTGTGTGTTAGTGTACTCTTTGCTTGTGCAATGTTTCATTGCGATAGCAGCAATGAACCATTGTTGTGGTTAGTGTACTCTCTGCTTGTGCAACGTTTCATTGCGGTAGTAGCGATGAAACATTGTTGCTATAACAATGTTTCATTGCTATAGTCATATGTTCTGCTTGCATTTATTGCGCCAACCACCAACCACAAATACCACATTTAAAGCTGGATGAAAAATTGATTTTTTAACGAAATTTTGCGACTACCACAATGAAGCATTGTGGGAGCAGAGACTATAGCAATGCTTCATTGCGGTAGTCCAATGATTTTTTTTTGTCCTTTTTTTAAATTTAATTATTAAAATATGTACGTGAAATCATAATAAGTTAATTTAAAATTAGAAATATCTTGAATTCTAAGTTATGAATATAATTTTCGAGCCTATGTATTTAATTAAATATATTTAATCTAAATATAGTGGGAGACATGTGAAACAATCATTTTAAAAATATCTCGAACTTCTATTCAGTAAAATGTGTATACAATTATTTAGTTGTTTTGATTTTAACAATAATCGATGATGAATTTTACCTTACTTCCACTAATTTTCTAATAATTTGATTTTTGATCCTTTTTTTAAAAATTAAAAAATTAAAACAAATTAAAAATTAAATAAAAATAGAAAAAACCAAAAATTTGGATAAAAATGCATACAAACCCAAGTAGTCATACTCACTATGAACATTACAAAACAACTAAAAATAGTAGTAGTTGTTGTAGCAATGGAAGAACTGATTTTGACAAGTGAAGAAGAATCGGGCCCAATAACTCAAACTAAAAATATTTTAAAAAATATTTCTCGACGACCAAACTATACGGAGGTCAGGATCCATTCTTTTCAATGTTATTGCCAAATTTCAGAAAAAAAATAAATTTATTTGGTTTTGTAATTTAACGGTCAACTAGTATTTTGACGAAAATCCCTAAACAGAGTTTAGTCTGGTTTTATGGTTTCAATTTTTTTAAAAATATTTCTCGACGACCCAACTGTACGGAGGTCAAGATCCATCCTATTTAATGTTATTGCCAAAATTTCTGAAAAAAATAAATTTATTTGGTTTGGTAATTTAACGGTCAACTACTACTTTGACTAAAGCCCCTAAATAGAGTTTCGTTAGGATTTAGGGTTTCAATTTTTTAAAACATATTTCTTGATGACCCAACTATATGGAGGTCAAGATCCATCCTTTTGATTGTTATTGCCAAAATTTTAGAAAAAATAAATTTATTTGGTTTGGTAATTTAGCGGTCAATTAGTACTTTGACTAGAACCCCTAAACAGGATTTCGTCAGGGTTTAGGGTTTCGATTTTTTTAAAAGTATTTCTCGACGACCCAACCGTACGGAGGTCAAGATTCATCCTTTTTAATGTTATTTCCAAAATTTTAGAAAAAAATAATTTTTTTTTATTTTTCCCCCATTTTTAACTAGTTTTAAAATAAATTAAAAAATGAAATAAAAATAGGAAAAAGGCAAAATTTTGAACATAAATTCAAACACATCAAAGTCGTCATACTCAATATTTATGTGATGAATGTTCCCCTACATTCCTTAAATTTCCATTTTTATGATTTTCCCTCATTTTTAACTAGTTTGTAAAATAAATTAAATAAAAATAGGAATAATTAATTTAATTTTGATAATAATGTCGATTGAGATTCATTGGTGTGGTGGTTAAACACTTCGTCCCATTTACATAAGGTCAGGTGTTCGAGTCCAACTCCTTACAATCGACATTTTTGTATTTTAAAGCATTGCGACTACCGCAATGAAGCATTGCACAAGCGGCAATGAAGCATTGCGACTGCCGCAATGAAACATTGCACAAGGCACTGCGACTACCGCAATGAAGCATTGCACAAGGTGGTTGCACAATTTTTGCTAACCAACTGTGATTGTGGAACAAATTCCATATATATATATATATATATATATATATATATATATATATATATATATATATATATATCATGGTTGTCACTTCGCTCGATTAGTCGCGACTAGTCGAGTAGTCGGTCAGGATAGGTCGACTTGAAACCTCGACTTGCTTTTTGTTACTCTTTTCGGCGACTGGGGCTCGACTGGTCGACTGGGTCGACTAGTCAGGTCGACTGGGCGACTTAATAGCTCGACTGGTGCAGAAATAATAAAAAAAAATCCGACCCAGTTGCACATTAAGTAACCTAATCGTGACCAGTTGTCTATTTTCATCTCCAAGTCGTCATTTTAAGCCACAAGTCATCTTCAAGTCTCCCCAATCACCTCCAACTTCGATTTTTTGTAGATAATCTTCATCTTCTATATACACACAGTACCCACACTTATATATATACACACAGTACCCACACTTATATATACACACAGAGTGCACACATATATGTATATATATACACACACTTGTACATAAACACTTATACTCTGTATTTATGTAGTAAAAACACACACTTTGTTCCATCTACTTTTGTTTTTATATAGTAAAGATGAATGTTAGAACACATGTACACATAATTTTTAATATTTATTATCTTATACCTTGTCAACTAGTGTCGACTAGTCTCGACTAGTCACGACTCGACTTGCTGGAGTCTCCGTCCGACTCGACTCGACTTACCGATGTAACAACCATGATATACATACATACATACATACATACATACATACATACATACATACATACATACATACATACATACATGTCAATTGGTAAATCGATTTGAGTGGTTTAAAAAAAAGGTAAACGATTATACACACACCAGCTTCACCTCCCCTCCCTCTTTCTTCACCTCTTTCGATACTTCCTTCGATTTTTCCACAATTCTGTTTTGATTTTTTGATTTTTCTGACATCAACTCTCTATTTTTTCCTCTAAGCTTTCTTTTGGAACTGAATCAAATGTTCCTCATAGTACTTTTTTGATGCCTATGAATTTCTCAATTGAGTGCAATTGAATTATCAAAACGAAGCTATAAAGTTTTATAAGAAGAGAGATGTAATTGATGCCTATGTCTTCTCCGATTTGTTGGATATCGGGGCCGCAGGCCAGGCCAGGTAGAGAGGAATGGTTGTTGTTAGTTGCCGATTTGATGAATATAAAAGATGAAGTATGATTATGCAGTGTTAGTTGCTGTTAGTTGATTTGTTGGTTGCTGTTAGTTGATTGATTGATTTATGTTGATTATGTACCACAGATTATTACTATTTTATTTGGTAGCAAAATGTATGTCAAATGTTTGCTTAAATGTCAAATAGAAATATTAAGTTGCACATGTGGTTGCAGGAAATTTTCATTTTTATGCTGCTGCGCAGCCCTTATATACAGCTGGAAGTTGGCAAAAACAATAGAAATTCAACTTCGAGTTTTCAGTTGCATATGAGGTTACATCCAGTTGCATATGTGGTTGCATTCAGTTGCATATGTAAATTTCCATTTTTCTGCAACCAACCACATATGCAACTAAATGCAACCTGCTACGCAACCAGAAAATGCAAATTCAACTTCCTTGTATATAAGGGCGGCACAACCACATATGTAAATTCAATTTTCAATTACGTATAAGGTTAGTTGCATGCAACCACAACTGGATCCAACCATATATGCAACGGGTTTATATCAAACGGGCCACTGATCTCGTTAAAAAGTATTAAGTAGCTCCCCAGTCTCCATGGGGACTCATTTAAACCACTAAACTAAGAAATATATCATTTTTCCCCCCTGCATTCACAAAAATAATACAATTTATGGTGGCCTAAGTGATATACACTTGATACTTTTGTGAATGCAAGGGGGAAAATGATATATTTCTTAGTTTAGTTGTTTAAATTAGTCCCCGTGGAGACTGGGGAGCTACTTGATACTTTTTAATTAGATCAGTGGCCCATTTGATATAAAACCCTATATGCAACTGAATGCAACTTGTTGTGTAGCCAAAAAATGAAAATTCGACTTCCAGTTTTTAGTTGCAGTCAGTTGCATATGAGGTTGCATATGAAACTGAATGCAACCTGCTGCGCAACCACATACGCAAATTCAACTTTCATTTGCATATAAGGTTGCATATACAACCTTCGTATTTTTTCAAATATTTTTGCATATGCAACTGGATGCACCCACATATACAACTTAATAAATTAACTTTTTGCTGGGTACAAGGAAACACGAGATAATTATAAAAATTGATAACAACAAGATAATGAGAATGTTTCAATGACTAGTTCATGGAGATCTATACACGAACTTATTCAAATATTTTAGTATAATTGAAATGTGGTACTTATTTAAATATTTGTTGTGTGTGTTACGAAGTTAAATTAAGCAAACAGGACTCACATATGAGGAATTAAGAAACAATGTAGTACAACCACTCAACCCAATATATGTTAATGACGAGTGTGTGTATTTTTGTAATTTTTTAAAAAAAAATGGTATAATTTCAATTAAGATGGTAAATTTGCAAATAGCTTTTCTTAACAAAAGTAAAATTGCAAAAAATTACTTTCAGCTATATATTTATCAAAAAAAACCCTATTTTGTATTAACACTTTAATTATGAATACTTTATTTTAAATACTTGTTAGATAGGCTTTTTCATCTAATATAATTTCCTTGTAAAGATCTTTCAAATGGTGTCACGCATTGATAAATGGATTTTACATCCATCTAGAGCATTCTAAATCGGTTTAAATTGATTGCTTTGGCCTCAAGTTTGTGGTAGTTTTGATGTGTTTTGTTTAATTGTGCAGGGTTGAAGAATATCGATTAGGGGTGTAGTTTCCATCATTTTTGGAGTTGATTTATGATATGGAATGAAGAATGGAGGCTAATGTCAGCTACCAAGAAATATACAAGTCAATAGGGATTAAAGATGGAAGCTCATGCAAAAGAAACGGGAAGAAAAAGCTGAAAAACGAAGAAAAATTAATTCCCGCAGATTGAGGCCGAGCAGGGTGCGCCATTTGAGCACTCTGCGCCATTTTTATGCAGATTGAAGCCGTGCACCCTGCGCCGTTTGAGCACTCTGCGCCAAGAAGTCGCTGAAAAAATTACAGTTTTGCCCTTTTTACGATTTTGGCCATATCTTTAGTTCTACAAGTCCGTTTTGGCCGATCTTACAGTCCACGCGAAGCTAACAAGATTCTCTATCATTCTAAAGTGGTCCAGATGTCAAAACACAGCTGGAAAGGTCCAGAAATACTGAAGAAAAGTCAGCTACGAATTTTCCTTCAAAACAGAATCAGTTTAGGAAACGTATTTTGCAGAATTCTATTTTCACAAGGAAATTGCTATAATTCCTACTTCAAATCAGTATGGTAATTGTCCTGAATGGCTAGAACATTCTAGAATCAGTCTTGAGCATGGAATTTGCAAATCCTATCCCGTTTAAAGATGGAAATTGCTGGTCTTCTATTCCAACTCTAATATGGTAATTGCTTGATAGAGAGGCAACTTGGGGCTATAAATACACATCTTGGGGGACAGAAAAAACACACCATTACATATCAATTATTTAGTTTTATTTGTATCTTTTCATACTTTGTTTTTATCATGGTTTCATCAGATCCCATGATGATGAGAGGTTCAATTACGAACTAATCGTTGTCATGGGATTCTAATGGATTTATCTGTGTAACTTAGTAGTTTGTATGGTTTAAAGATTTATGTGTGGTGAATTCTTGATATCCTTGTATGGTTGTGTTTCATGTATTTAAATGCGTCGCGAACATCTAATTTGTTAATCTCTTGCTAAACGAGAGTGGATCTTGAGATTTAGAACTTGCCATGCTAGCATAGGATAGGTTGATGTTTTAACATCATGATTTGTGGCGTAAATAGAGATATTATGCTACCCTATGTGATCTATGTGGATAACTTGTGCTTAAACCTTTATGTTTTCAAATTCTATAGACATATAGGGTCTCAGCATAATTGGTGTCTATTCATCTTCTATCTCTTTTGTGGATGTATGTTTAGTTTGGTATTCGTATACTGAGAAGTAGCGTATACTTGTTTTGTGTTGTCCGATCAGATATCATAACCACTGCATATAGTGATTAAAGGCGTCAGATCTAAGCAAAGTATTTAATGAAGTTAGGATCCCATGGTTTACCTTGCATAGTAGTTAGATTTTAATTATCATTAGTTAATTAATTCTTAGTTTAATAGTTTGCATCTTAGTTTAATTTAGATAATTGAAAACTCAATATTGTTATTTGTCTTAGCAGTGAATAATAATCATACATTGTTGCATAGGTGCATTAGCTGATTTAAAACCTTACCAGATCTCTGTGGGAACGAACTTGACTTATTCATATATTACTTGTGACCACGTACGCTTGCGTGATTTAGTGCAAACAAGTTTTTTGCGCCGCTGCCGGGGATCATCGATGTTTTATTTTTGGTTTATGTGCTTGTCAATAGTGGTCGTTAGCGTTCACTGACTCGGATTTTTTTATCTATCTTGTTTATTTTGGTATGTTTCAGGTACTTGAATGTTTGAAGATGGCATGCGAGGAGTTGCCATGGTGGGCATATTCGAGGACATCCATGCCTCAGCAATGCGAGTGGTGTTTGGGCATTCATGATCCCTCAATATTGTTACTACGAAGGAGTTGATCCGTATGTCACTTATGAGGGACAACCATATTTTCAATACCATCCTCAACAGTACCAGCAAGATGTTCCAGATATGTCATATTTCTTTGGAAGTGAAGAGTTTCAACATCAGCAACCTACTCCTACTTTTCAGTCAGATGAGGTTGATGTTATGGAGGAGATTAGGATGCTTGCAAAGAGTTATGAGGAGTCTACCAAATCTTTGGAGACACTAGTTGCTCAAGTTTTGAGTTCCTTGGAACAAGAGAAACAGCAATGCATACTAGAGGCAATTCCAGAAAATGATGGTGACTTGGAGCAAGGTACTGCATGCATAAGTGAGGAAGACAAATTCCAAGGTGAAGTGAGCATTCGCAAGCCATGTGAGGAATTTGATCATGTTAGGATGGTGGATGATTTGGAAAGGGCACTAATTGGTATGTGCCTACCAAGAGGCTGAAGAACATGGGAAAGATGTAGGTTTTCTACTTGACTCAGAGTTTAAAGATGGAGGTAGCGCATTAGAGCCAATGGAGGAAGTTCTCTTTGAGGAACCAAAGGCTTCAGCAACTTACATTTACCCTCCTCCATTATATTCAAGCGAAGCCCGCGAGTGTGTGTTATTCTACAAATTGACAGATTTTGGGTCAACCGATGAAGGCATTGGAATAGGACATAGTTGTTATACGAATAGGCAAAGCGAGGAGAAGGGGCAGAAAGTGTGCCACCGTGATGACGATGAAGTCTCACGAAGAGAGGACCAGGTAAACTATTATCATCCTTAATGGAGGTTTAGAAGTAACGTCAAGTTATTGACGTTAAAGAAGCACTTCTTGGGAGGCAACCCAAGCATTGTTGTATACTGGTATGTTTTCTACTTTCCCTCGTATTTACTTCCATTCAATGAGGACATTGAATGTTTTAAGTTTGGGGGTGGTTTGAGGGATAAGTAGTGTATATATATGTGATTGTTAGTCATTGTGTTCATGTAGGATTTCATGCTTTGCATATTAATATTAGTAAATTATGCATTTATGTTCGTGATATCTACGTTTGTTTCATATAGGACATTTTGTTTTTATATATCATGTGAGTTCATAATAGTTTGCATTTGAACCCATGCTTGATAGGAATTTTGTGTTGTTGACGCTTTTTGATTGAGAAGTGATATGCTTTGTTCTTGTGCACACACATACACTAGTAAGTTGAAGCTAGTAGACTTATTGAATGTTGTAAGTAATTAGAAAGACATGAATATGTGCAAGTTGATTTAGTTTGCATGCTTTGAATACAAGTAGGGGCATTAGAGAGGTTTTTGCTTGGGATTGAGTACGTTTTCCTACCAAGTGAGCTTTTGAGCCTTATTGCATATTTGTTGCAATTTATTCGTTTGCTTGAGTGTCCACGGATTGTTTGCATTGCTAGCAGTTGTTTGAGATCTTTCTTGAAACGCATGACATTAATTGACGATTAAAATGATAAAGGCATTTAGGATTAATCGCATATTTTCCCATATTACCACATCATGTTTACATGATCAATTAGTTAACCCGTTGAGCTTAATCCTATTTTTTTGGTGACATACCACATTACTTGCCTAGACCTTTTTCTTGTATTGGCCTTACATTAATTTGAACCCACATTGTCAAAGGCTAGTAGGGTGCTTAAGGGAGTAATAAGGTGTGCAAGGAGGGGTTTATTGTTGGTCATAATTTTGGGGGAAATATTGAAATTTGGGTTTGGTTGTTGCTTGATATTCGGCATATGTAATAAAATCGTGGGATCATTGTTATTGTCTATATTATTGTTGCTTTAGCTCTCGAAAAAAAAAAGAAAGAAAAAAGAAAGAAAAAAAAACAGAAAAAAAAGAAAAAAAAAAGTTATATTATGAAAGCATATTTGTGTTATTGTGATCCTACTTTAGTCGACTAGTCGAGCGTTTTTGTTAGAAGAAAAATAATAGATTATGTGGGGGGGGAATAGGGTGTTGTGTATGATTCATCATGGTACTTACTAGCTATTGACACTTAACCTGTTTTGGCTTATTTGACATACCTTGTCCCTAGCCCCATTACAACCCAAATAAAGACCTTTTGATTATCGTCATTGATGTATGTTGTGTTAAGAGTTAGATTGATACCAAATGTCAATCATGCTTATGATTTTGTTGGAATTGAGTGATACACTTACCCTTGTTCTTGAGTAAATATTCTTTTATGAGTGGATTGTGAGTGTTTGCTTGTTTTTACGTATGAGATCCCGAGTTTTGTCTCAAAGATGTGCTCTTGTAGGCTTAGCATGGTTACTAACTTATTCTTACACTTGACATGGACTTGTGAGAACTTATGCATGTTCATTGAGTAGACTATGTGAATACTTGCACTTTCGACACCAAGACATTGCGTATTTACTTTGATTCTTAAGTTGATATGGCATGAGCGGATTTGAAGGTATGGTAGGATATTAGTACTAGATTAGTTGCATTTTTCATATTAGTTGCATTCATGCATTGCATTGAATTTTGTGGGTACATTCGCTATAGGCCCTCACGAGACCTTACTCGTCCACTAGGGCTGCCTAGGGGTTTAAAGGGCTTGTTGCATATGCCAAATGCAACCGTGATCACCTACGGAACTGGTACTAGTTAGTTAGATAGTTTGTAATTGTTTATGCTTGAGGACAAACATCAGTTTAAGTTTGGGGGTGTGATAAATGGATTTTATATCCATTTAGAGCATTCTAAATCGGCTTAATTGATTGCTTTGGCCTCAAGTTTGTGGTAGTTTTGATGTATTTTGTTTAATTGTGCAGGGTTGAAGAAATATCGATTAGGGGTGTAGTCTCCGTCGTTTTTGGAGTTGATTTATGATATGGAATGAAGAATGGAGGCTAATGTCAGCTACCAAGAAGTATACAAGTCAATAGGGATTAAAGATGGAAGCTCATGCAAAAGGAAAGGGAAGAAAAAGCTGAAAAACGAAGAAAAATTAATTCCCGCAGATTGAGGCCGAGCAGGGTGCGCCATTTGAGCACTCTGCGCCATTTTTATGCAGATTGAAGCCGTGCACCCTGCGCCGTTTGAGCACTCTGCGCCGTTTGAGCACTCTGCGCCAAGAAGTCGCTGAAAAAATTACAGTTTTGCCCTTTTTACGATTTTGGCCATGTCTTGAGTTCTACAAGTCCGTTTTGGACGATCTTACAGTCCACGCGAAGCTAACGAGGTTCTCTATCATTCTAAAGTGGTCCAGATGTCAAAACACAGCTGGAACGGTCTAGAAATACTGAAGAAAAGTTAGCTACGAATTTTCCTTCAAAACAGAATCAGTTTAGGAAACGTATTTTGCAGAATTCTATTTTCACAAGGAAATTGCTATAATTCCTACTTCAAATCAGTATGGTAATTGTCCTGAATGGCTAGAACATTCTAGAATCAGTCTTGAGCATGGAATTTGCAAATCCTATCCCGTTTAAAGATGGAAATTGCTGGTCTTCTATTCTAACTCTAATATGGTAATTGCTTGATGGAGAGGCAACTTGGGGCTATAAATACACATCTTGGGGGACAGAAAAAACACACCATTACATATCAATTACTTAGTTTTATTTGTATCTTTTCATACTTTGTTTTTATCATGGTTTCATCAGATCCCATTATGACGAGAGGTTCAATTACGAACTAATCGTTGTCATGGGATTCTAACGGATTTATTTATGGAGCTTTAGTATCTTGATACTTTAAAAATCTGTGTGTGATGTATATCTGATATCCTTGTATGGTTGTGCTTAATTGATAGATGCGTCGCGAACATCTAATTTGTTAATCTCTTCTGAAGTGAAAGTGGATCTTGAGATTTAGAACTTGCCATGCTAGCATAGGTTCATGATTGTTTATCAACATGATTCGTAGTATGAGATGAAAATACTTATATTGCCCTGTGTGATCTTAATGGATAACCTGTTCTTCAACCGTTATGTTTTCAAATTGTATAGACATATTGGGTGTAAGCATAATTGGTGTCTATTCATCTTCTATCTCTTTTGTGGATGTATGTTTAGTTTGGTATTCGTATACTGAGAAGTAGCGTATACTTGTTTCGTGTTGTCCGATCAGATATCATAACCATTGCATATAGTGATTAAAGGCGTCAGATCTAAGCAAAGTATTTAATGAAGTTAGGATCCCATGGTTTATCTTGCATAGTAGTTAGATTTTAATTATCATTAGATAAGCAATTCTTAGTTTAATAGTTTGCATCTTAGTTTAATTTAGATAATTGAAAACCCAATATTGTTATTTGTCTTAGCAGTGAATAATAATCATACATTGTTGCATAGGTGCATTAGCTGATTTAAAACCTTACCAGATCTCTGTGGGAACGAAGTTGACTTATTCATATATTACTTGTGACCACGTACACTTGCGTGATTTAGTGCAAACAAGCATCAGATTTGATTAGAAAAGAATATGAAGATTTATGGTTGATAAATCCACCTGGGGCAGTTTCTTTGACAAAGAAGATCCAGAACACTAAGAGATTTTGCAGCTGGAATTCTGAACACATTGGCTATGTGGATGGATCTTTTTCTCTAGATGATAACAATCTTCACAAAAGTGGGATATGAGGCTACATCTTGGACAATAATGAGGAGCTTAAATTCATATTCTCAGGAAAGGGTAATGCTTCTTCTCCTTTGAAAGCGGAAATAGAAGCCATTAAATTTGTGCAAAGGCCCTTATCAGCATTTTAAGAGAAGGGAATAGCTCATGATCTGTACATATAGTCAACTTGTTGTTGCAAGTTTTTTAAGACTGAAAGCAGGTATTTTTTATGAGTCAGATGAAGATTTAGAGTGGATACAACTAGCAACATCTCTCAAAATAAGGTTATATTACATCCCAAAAAACGAACTTCATGGTGTAGACGAGCTGGCAAAGCAAGGTATTCAGAGAGGGTCTATTTTACATGCATGGGTTTAATTCATTACAGAGCCCAATTATGCTATTTTATAGGTAATGGGCTGATCCTCCAATTAACCCAATAACAATGATACTCTGAAAGAAGATTATGGAAGTAATTTATTAGTATAAATTTTAAGAGGCGCTAATAATTACTTTTTTAAAAAATATTAGAGAGAGGAAGAATGTATCAATTGCAATAATATTCTTATTGGAGCAACAAAAGAGCATTCAAGAGTAGGATGTATTTTCGAGGCCAACAAGCTTAAATACACAGCCTTTTCCATTTGGTTTACCATCCTCTCTCATATCTCCCTCTAAAACCCTAACTTATCTCTTTCCCTCAATGGAAAAAAATTGGGATTTTCCAAAATCTGGCTTCGTCAAGATCAATGTCCATGCTTTCCTTCTCAATGCACTACGCCATAAATGCTCATATGCAACGCTTTTAGAAAGTGTTTCACTGAAAGTGTTTCGTTAGGTATGAAATTTTGGCTCTAATGAAAGAGAACGTGAACTGGTGTTGCATTACACATAATTATTGTTGCATTTGATCCACGGTGTTTCACATAATGCAACACTAACAGCTGGCGTTGCATTAGATATTTTTTTAATTTTAAAAAAATGCTGATGTGGCAGCAGTGGGGCCCACACGTGTTGACGTGGCATTTGCTGACATGGCAAGTGTGGGGCCCATAATTTCTGATGTGGCAAATGTGGGGCCCACATTTACTGACGTGGCATTTGCTGACGTGGCAGAAGCGTTGCATTAGGTGAAAAAGGCGTTGCATTTGCTGTTTAAAAGCGTTGCATTAGCTATTTTTTAATTTTAATAAATGCTGACGTGGCAGTTGTGGGACCCACCTGGGTGACGTGGTAGTGTGGGGCCCACAAGGGTGATGTGGCAGGAGGCCCACAGATGCTGACGTGGCAAGTGTGGGGCCCACAATTGCTAACGAGGCAGATGTGGGGCCCACATTTCCTGACGTGGCATTCGCTAACGTGGCAGAAGCGTTGCATTAGGAGAAAAAGGCGTTGCATTTGCTGTTTAAAAGCTTTGCATTAGTTATTTTTTAATATTAATAAATGCTGACGTGGCAGTTGTGGGTTCTACTAGGGTGACGTGGAAGTGTGGGGCCCACAAGGGTGACGTGGCAGGATGTCCACAGATGCGGACGTGGCAAGTGTGGGGCCCACAATTGCTGACATGGCAGATGTGGGACCCACAGTTGCTGACGTGGCATTCGCTGACACGGCAGAAGCGTTGCATTAGGTGACAACAGTGTTGCATTTGCTGTTTTGAAGTGTTGCGTTAACTACTGCTCTTACCGGAATGATTAAACTATTTTTTTTTAAAAAAAAATTCGACGTTCCAATCGTACGGATGTCAAGATATAACGATTTTATTGAAGTGGTAAATTTTTAAAAAATTTGCTAGATATATTTGGTTTGGTTTTATAACGGTCAAACTAGTCAAAGTAGAATTTACTTTTAACTAGTCTTGTCCCGAATGATGAATCTATTTTTTTAAATTATTTATTCGACGTTCCAATCGTACGGATGTCAAGATATAACGATTTTATTGAAGTGGTAAATTTTTAAAAAATTTGCTAGATATATTTGGTTTTGTTTTATAACGGTCAAACTAGTCAAAGTAGAATTTCCTTTTAACTAGTCTTGTCCCGAATGATGAATCTATTTTTTTAAATTATTTATTCGACGTTCCAATCGTACGGATGTCAAGATCTAACGATTTTAGTGAAGTCATAAATTTTCAAAAAATTTGCTAGATGTGTTTTGTTTGGTTTTATAACGGTCAAACCGGTCAAAGTAGACTTTCCTTTTAACTAGTCTTGTCCCGAATGATGAATCTATTTTTTTAAATTATTTATTCGACGTTCCAATCGTACGGATGTCAAGATCTAACGATTTTAGTGAAGTCATAAATTTTCAAAAAATTTGCTAGATGTGTTTTGTTTGGTTTTATAACGGTCAAACCGGTCAAAGTAGACTTTCCTTTTAACTAGTCTTGTCCCGAATGAGGGATCTATTTTTTTAAATTATTTATTCGATGTTCCAATCGTACGGATATCAAGATATAATGATTTTAGTGAAGTGGTAAATTTTTAAAAAATTTGTTAGATGTATTTGGTTTGGTTTTATAACGGTCAAACCGGTCAAATTAGACTTTCTTTCTAACTAGTCTTGTCCCGAATGATGAATCTATTTTTTTAAATTATTTTTTCGACGTTCCAATCGTACGGATGACAAGATATAACGGTTTTAGTGAAGCGGTAAATTTTTAAAAAATGTGGTAGATGATTTGGATTGGTTTTACAACGGTCAAACCTGTCAAAGTAGAATTTTCTTTTTACTAGTCTAGTCCCGAATGATGAATCTATTTTTTTAAATTATTTTTTCGACATTCCAAACATACGGATGTCATGATCTAACGATTTTAGTGATGTGGTAATTTTTTAAAAAATTTGCTAGAAGTATTTTGTTTGGTTCAATAACGGTCAAAGTAGAGTTTTCTTTTTACTAGTCTTGTCCCGAATGATGAATCTATTTTTTTAAATTATTTTTTCGACATTCCAAACGTACGGATGTCATGATCTAACGATTTTAGTGATGTGGTAATTTTTTAAAAAATTTGCTAGAAGTATTTTGTTTGGTTTTATAACGGTCAAACCGGTCAAAGTAGAGTTTTCTTTTTACTAGTCTTGTCCCCAATGATGAATCTATTTTTTAAATTATTTTTTCGACATTCCAAACATACGGATGTCATGATCTAATGATTTTAGTGATGTGGTAATTTTTTAAAAAATTTGCTAGAAGTATTTTGTTTGGTTTTATAACGGTCAAACCGGTCAAAGTAGAGTTTTTTTTTTACTAGTCTTCTCCCGAATGATGAATCTATTTTTTTTAAATTATTTTTTCGACATTCCAAACGTACGGATGTCATGATCTAACGATTTTAGTGATGTGGTAATTTTTTAAAAAATTTGCTAGAAGTATTTTGTTTGGTTTTATAACGGTCAAAGTAGAGTTTTCTTTTTACTAGTCTTGTCCCGAATGATGAATCTATTTTTTTAAATAATTTATTTTTAGTTTTTACTATTTTCACATTGATTTTTTTATTTATCTATCATGTTTTTAGTTTTTCTAAAATTTTATAAATTTAATTGTAAGACAATAACTTAATAAAAAAATAATTTAAAACATTAAATTCGATATTCCAAAAAAGAAATAAAATTTAAAATACCTAAAATAATTTCTATTAGCGTATGAACATTTGAAAATTTTGATGAAATTTTAGGGGGAAAGATGAAATTTTGGGCGGAAAATTTCCCTCTTACCCAAATTTTGAGATATACCCAAAACACTTAACCTAATTTCCCCAAAAACACTCTCTCCCTCTCTATTCTACTCTCTTTCTTGACAAACCCACTTTCTTCGTACCCTCTACTCAAATTCTCTCCATAAATTAAATTTACCAATTCTACACCTCCAATTGGTACCAATTGAATAAACATTTCTTCTTTCCGATTAGTATTCGTGACTATAGATCTAAGATCGAGAACGAACTCTCCGGGATCTGTGATTGAATATATATCTGTTTAAATCTTCCATTTTATTCTATGTTTTATTGAAAACCCTAATTTTCCGTCGGGAAGCTTGTCCTTCCTCCATGGTTAGACTCGTCAAATTTGTTTCTTGAATTGTTTTATAGTAAGTTTTGTAGAATTATAGATCCTTTTGCTGCAACTGAAGATAATAATATGTAAAATTGCTGGTGAATGTTTCGATAGGGACTTCGTCATCATCTGTAATGAATTTCTAGACAGAGCCCTCTTCAAACCAAAGATATCGTGGTAACAAATCCAAGCTTTTGTGGCCAGCGGAAGAGAGAGTAAGCTTCTCTTGCTCTTATTCCCTTGTCCAACTTTTTCTGCACAATATTTGTTTTCCTTAATCTTCACATTTAGTAGAACATCTGCAATCCGGTCTTCCTCTGTTCACATAAATTTAAATGTACTCTGTTAGATGATATATTGTTATAGAGAATGCAAATAACATCTTGTACACAAATTGCCTACTCCAGGTGATGCCTATGGAGGTTGGGAGGGGCCTAATGTCGAGCTTCGAGGTCATTTTGTAGGTTAGTTCTGCTTCTAAACCTCGATAGTTTCCGCAATTTTTCGTAGTGTTCTAGTTTTTTTGTCGAGATTATGTGCATATTTTATTCTTTTAGATGTAACTGTTGTGTAGTACTCCAATTTCAATAACTTCATTCTGGTAGATAGCTATTTTTTGTAGTAACTTCATGTCCCATATTTTGTTAGTTTTGGTGAAAAAATTGACTTGAGTATTAATTTGTGGTTTTCATGTTTTAGGTTGGAAGATGGTGATGGTGAGAGCTTAAATGTGCATGCTGTTTCTAACCCTGATGAGGTTGCTTCAATGGTTGACATGTAAGAAACCCCCTCTATGCCCTCCCTACTTTACTCAGATTTAAATACATATGATGTACATGTAATATCTTGGAGTATCTCACTTTGTCATTTTCATGCATTTTCTGCTACATTTATGTATAAGCAATGCACTATAAAATTTGGTATTAAGAGAAATCAAGAGTGATTTTTAGATTAAAGAAGATATAATAATGTTTTGATTTCATCTGCCACATTCTTCTGCAATTGTAAATCTTGTTTGTTAGGTTCAATCACATGGGGGTTCCTGTAATCCATATCCTACACATTAATTCTTTCATTCTCTCTTTCTTTTCTGTTTTTTTATTACCCCACCAACCATGTGTTATATTTAATTTGATATTGACAGATATGTAAAAATAGTTCTATTTTACTCTGCAATAGGCTCACGCTCACCTCTGTTCCATTATAACAACTTTGTATTTCATTTATCTAGAAGTAGAAAACAAAGAATGATCTTTTATGTTTAGGTCACTACTTTACCATAGTAACAAAAGTTTGGAATCATCTGTTCCTGATAAATTTACATACATGATTTCATTGATTGATTATGTAAAAATAATGTGAATGTTTGTTAACTTGAGTATATTTGTGGGGCTTGCACTGTTGTTTACATGCAGATAATGTTTATCTAATCTGCATATAAGTCATCTTATCTTTCCTGTGCATCCTTGGTATGTCCCATCGGAGCATCTATTCTGGTCATCTCATTTAATTACGTAAAGCACATGAACATCCACTATGCCGTGGCTTACTTGTTGACTGCCCTTGAGTTTTTGCAAGTGTCATGTTCAGACTGTACTCTCCTCTTTTCTCTGTACTTTGAATGAAAGTGTCATTTTTTTTTGTTTCATAGGAATGACGAGCAGCACCTGTTTGTTCGTGGCGGTGGTATTGAAACTGGTGATTATTTCCGTTTCTTTCAGCCAGATTCCCATATGACATTGTCTTCTCTTAGACATGTCTATAACAAATTTAAAGATTTGAAGAAAAGTTGTGATGTGCGGAGTTCTGATTGTCAAACCATTAGACCTGCTAATGGCGAGAGAAATAAAATCTTTGGTGCTATTACATTTTCTTGCATCAGTCGTGGCAAGCCACTTGGGGAAGCTAATTTAGCTAGCTCTCCGTTCTTGGAGAATTTCCCAGATGTCACATTGGCTGGATCATTTTGTAATGGAGAAATATGTCGTGGGGATTCAAGTTCATATGGTCTACTGTCCGAACATTCAGGTTCTCACCGTTGCTGTCTGCATTACTACAGTAGTGTTTATTTAGTCATGTCCTATACTACATCCTTGCTGGGGATTTAGCAATTCCTTGATGTTAAATTTTGAATCCTAATTATATCCATGTTAAATTTTTGGACCCTATTTCTTAAAATTGTTGTCACATGGGTGTATTTTCTTGCCATTACTCTCTTTAGTTGCCCACACTTCTAATGATTAGTTACATGTACTATGAAAGTGTAATAGTAATCTTACTTCGAGGCTTTATTTTTAATGATGCAGGACATTACTTGAGTGCTTCAGCACAAATGTGGAGCAGCACTCCCAATGACACTCTTAAAGAGAAAATGTCTGAGATAGTTTCTGCTCTTTCGGAATGCCAAGAAAAAATGGGAACTGGGTATCTTTCTGAATTCCCATCAGAGAAATTTGACCGTTTTGAAGCTGTAAAACCTGTGTGGGCACCATATTACACCATTCATAAGGTCAAAAAAGCACTCGTATTTTGTAAACTGTAGTAAATGTCAAGCCTCAGTCTTAATTTTTGTTTTTATTTCTTTAATAGATAATGGCAGGACTCTTGGATCAGTATTTATTTGGTAAGAGTACTCAAGCTTTGAAAATGGTAACATGGATGGCTCAATATTTCTACAACCGTGTGTAAAATGTGATATTAAAGTACATTATCGAACAACATTATCAATCACTGAACGAAGAAGCGGGCGGCATGAATGATGTTCTTTACAACTTGTACAGCATAACTGTACGTAAACTTTAATTGCCTGTAATTATTATCAATTGTTCACTCGTTTCTAGTAATGCAAAGTTGTTTTGCACTAAATGAAGAATTTTTTTGTTTTATTTTCTCAAGCAAGTTGAGATGTAAAGGTGTGCAAGCAACATCAATTTTAGTGCTGGCCAACTTAGCTTCACTCACACATAAGATACACATACGTAGAACTAAATATTAGGCTTTTTCTTGTATTTTATATGTGGTTGGTTTTGGTAGTTAGTTATATTTTGGGAAGTATTTGTATGGTGTGGATGGGATGTAAATTATTTGGATGGCTCGTAAGATGATTGAATGTATGTTGAATGTTTTGGATTGATTTCTTTATGTATCAAACAAGATATTGCAGAAATTTTAATCAAAGCATTGCATTTGATATTTCTAGCGTTGCATTAGATATTTTAGTATTGCATTTGGTAAATATAGTGTTGCATTTGATAAGATTCTAGTGTTTTAAAAAGCAAATAAAAGCGTTGCATTACATGGTTGTGGACCTTAGTGCTGATGTGGCACATGGGACCCAGTGCTGATGTGGCACATGGGACCCACTACTGACGTGGCATGTGGGACCCACAGATGATGTGGCATGGCAGGCCCCAATGTTGACATGGCAAGTGGGCCCCACATGTTGACGTGGCATGCCAACTGGATTGTTGCTGACGTGGCATGCCAACTGGACCCATTGCTGACGTGGTAAGTTAGTGGGCCCCACTTAGTGACGTGGAATTGGAATTTTATGTAATGTCAAATGCAACGCCATTTTGGTGTTGCATTTGCTTGCTGTGGTGTTGCATTACACGTCAGATGCAACGTTTATTGTTGTTGCTTTAGATGCCAAAAAGCGTTGTATTATGGGGTCTAACGAGACGGTCTCGAATGCAACGCCCCCTGGTGTTGCATTTGGTCTAATGCAACGCTTTTTTGGCCTAAAGCAACAGTAAACATGGCGTTGCATATGAGCATTTTTGGCGTAGTGATGAACAGATGCCTAATGGAAATGACGCTGGCATCGGAGTTGTGGTGAGGGATGATGTAGGCATTATCATCAAGATGATCTCAGGAACTGTTCGTGACCTAACAGTAAGGGCTAACGAACTATGGGGTTCTTGATCAGCTTGAGGTCTGCCTTTTATGAAAAGCTCAACTATGTGCAACTCGAAACAGACAACATTGAAGCACTCAAAGAATGGGAAGAGTGGAGATGGTTTTTGGATCCAAATCACTCAAGGGTTATCCAACAACTCGAACAGAGGAAGAAAGACAAGAATCTCCATCTGAAAATCTTAGAATGCACTGCAAATCAGAATAGTTTGGCTCGTTATCTGGATGAGGATGGTGCGAGAAACCGTAACAGGCTGGTTGTGTTTAGACGACCTTTTGGGAGAGTTAAGGAATTATGGAGGTGGGACATGGGGCTGGGTGAAGTTGATGCTAGGTTTAAAGAAGTTTTCCAAGATGAATACATAGACATGCAAGCTCAGGAAGAAGACAACAATGCTGATGGTTGGGAAATAAATGACTTGAATAAGGAAGAGGGTAACTGGCTAGTTCAGGATGCAAATCAACCCAACATGGGAGTGGAGGCAGCGCCAGGGAATGGAGTCATGCAACAAGATGTGGAGATGCAAGTTCAGGAAGCTGAAAAGGTTTGAAGAGGCTGCAAGAATTCGAAGGGGTGCATTAAATCTGCAAAAATCATCATTCTTTTGTTTAATTAAGTTTTAGTATTTTATCTATTCAGTTTAAGCGATATTCCTAGTTTTGTTCATCATTTTTAAGTGTATGAACTAAATCAGTAGTTTTTTTTTTTTGACAATAAAAACACGATTTCAATTCATCTCACAAAATATTACATCGATAAGGAAGGAAGGTGTGTAAAACCATTCCTTAAGATCAGACAATGAACTAGCCTCTCTAGCAAGACAATGAGTTGCCGAGTTCGCTGATCTTCTTACAAAATAAACTAAATAGGACCTCAAGTCCTTACCAATCTCCACACAATCCTTAACAATAGAACCAAAATAAGAGTGATCAACTTTGTTGCTGCGAAATGCCTGAACAACTCCCAGTGAATCCATCTCGATAAAAACCTGAGATACCTGCAGCTTTTTAAGCCAAGACAAAGCCTCTCGAAGAGCCAAGACCTCTGCTATCTTTGGATCCACTATACCCAGAAACCTACCCCCATACCCTGCTATGAAGGAGCCTTCATCATCTCTTAGCACACACCCAAATGAACTATGGCCACTATTAGCCGACACAGCTGCGTCCATGTTACAAGTCTTCCAGCCCCGAGTTGGTTTCTGCCAGATTGCTACACCTTCACGGGTATTCCCAGTCATGTTTCTATTTTGCTTCACTTGAGCTTGTTGCCACTGATGAAGAATGGTACTCGCCCCATTAACCACCCTGGAAGGACTTTGATGTCTACGATTCCACACTACATCATTTCTGTGATTCCAGATGCTCCAAGCAATGGAACACAGTAACTCCAAATCTTTCAAACCGAGGGCTGTAAAAAAATCCTGAAACCTCTGAAAAACTATGACATTTAAAGGGGGTTGAAACATTAACTTACTTTGATGCCAGCATTGTTGAGCGAAAGGGCGGGAAAATAAAATATGTTCCAGGGATTCAATGTCGGTATTACAAATTGGGCAGATTGGGTATACCTCCACTTGTTTATTTCGAAGATTTTCTAGAGTCGGAATGCAGTTGTGAAGCACTCTCTAGATAAAATTTTTGACCTTAGGAGGGACTTCCAAAGACCAGAATTTCAACCAATTAAACCCTGCTATTGGATTTGGAACAAGGTTTTGCATTTTACAGAGTAGACGATATCCACTCTTTACTGTGTAGTGACCTTTCTCGTCTTCCAACCATAACCAAGAATCATCTGTTGTTGTACGACTGAGAGGGATACTAAGAATTCTAGCAGCGTCTTCAGTATTAAAGATATCTCGAATTATGTCAGAATCCCAATAATTTATTTCCTCTTTGAATAGGTTGCAAACCTTTGCGTCTTCCAATCCCTCTGCAACAGGTGTAGTGACCTTTGTATTGCTCACCACCGGGATCCAAGGATCAGACCACACATTGATAGAATCTCCCTTGCCCACTTTTATTACGCTACCAGCCATCACCAAATTTTTGGCAGCGAAAATGCTACGCCACACATAACTGGGGTTGTTTCCAAGACGAGCATCAGCAAACGAACATGATGGAAAGTATCGAGCTTTAAGAAGTTTAGCTATAAAAGACTGAGGGTCAGTCATCACCCTCCATACTTGCTTCCCCAGCATAGCTAAGTTAAACTCCCTAATCTTTCTGAAGCCCATACCTCCAAATTGTTTAGGCATACAAAGGTTCCTCTAACTCATCCACCTAATGCCACTCCTTTTCTCTATTTTCGATAACCACCAGAATTTGTTCATCAATAATTCTAGTTCGTCACAAAGCTTCAGAGGAAATAGAAAAATACTTGAAGCGTACGAAGGAATAGCTTGAATTACTGCCTTCAATAACACTTCTTTCCCAGAGCGAGCTAGTGTTTTGCCTTTCCAACTCTGAAGACGGTTCCAAACTTTCTCTTTTATATAACGAAACACCTCCCATCTGTTACGAGCCACAGACTTTGGGAGTCCCAAATACAACTCATCTTCGCGAATAGGGACTTGCAAAATATTGCTGATGATATCAGCCATCTCATTAGAGGTATTGCGACTGAACTGAATACTTGATTTCTGGAAATTAATTTTCTGCCCTGATGCTTTCTCATAAGTAGCTAAACAATCTTTAATGCACTGCGCTTCTTGTTGATTTGCTCTGAAGAAAAGATAAGAATCATCTGCGAAAAATAAATGAGTAACAATGGGAGCTCGGTTAGCTATTTTGCACCCATGAAGCAAGCCTCGAACTTGTTTTTTCTGAATCAGAGCTGATAACCCTTCTGCACAAAGAAGAAACAAATATGGAGAAATCGGAGCACCTTGACGTAGCCCTCTCCCCGGACTAATAGGACCTATTTCTTTACCAGACATCAAGAAACTATACTTAACAGTTGAAATACACATAAAAATCCATTCCCTCCACTTATCTGAGAAACCCATTTTCTGCACTATCCCCATAACAAAACTCCATTCCACCCTGTCATACGCTTTGCTCATGTCAATTTTTAGAGCTGAGTATCCTACCTTCCCTTTCGTTTTCCTGTGCATCCAATGATTTATTTCAAAAGCTGCTATAACATTGTCTGTGATCAATCTACTCGGTATGAAAGCGCTTTGTGATTCCGAGATTATCATTGGAAGCACGATTTTAAGTCTGTTCGAAAACATCTTCGTTATTATTTTCATCATAACATTGCACAGTGATATTGGACGAACATCATTCATTGTCTCAAGGGAATTTTTCTTCGGAATCAAAACCACAAGCGTGTTATTCAAATTTTGGGGAATAGTTCTAGAAGATATGATATCTAAACAGGCTTTAGTGACATCTTTACCTATAATTTCCCAGAAATGTTGAAAAAAAGCCGGATTCATACCATCAGGGCCCGGGCTCTTATCTGGATGCATCGAGAATATAGCTGTTTTAACATCCTCGATAGTGAACTCCTCGGTTAACAACCGATTCTGTTCAGAGGTGAACCTCTCTGAGATACACTCCAACAATTCCCCTATTTCCACATCTTGAGCTTGAAACAGATTCCCATAGAACTCTTCAATCAACTCACCCAACCCAGTTGACCAGTTTCTCCATTGCCCACCTTCATCTTTCAGCTGGGATATTTGGTTCTTTTTTCTCCTTGCTGATGCATACGCGTGAAAAAACTTCGAATTACTATCCCCTGCTTGTAACCAGTGTTGCTTTGCCCTTTGTTTCCAGAAATCTTCCTGTTGACTTAGCAAGATTGAGTATTCTTTTGTAGCCTCCTTATAGCATTGTACAGAGAAGCTATCAGTACCACTTCGAAATCGATCCATCCTCCCTCTACAACGATTTAATTTCTCTTTAAAAAAATTTGCAACCCTTTCTCCCCAATCTTTTAAACTAGTTGCACAGCTTTCTATTTTATCAGCAATGTCTCGGCCTTCGTTTCTTTGCCAACAATCAGCCACAATTTCACTACATCTTTCCTCCTTTAGCCATGAGTTTTCGAAGCGGAAACGATACCCATTAGGAACTTGTCTCCACACACTAACCTGCAGGTAAATAGCCGAGTGGTCTGATGTAGGAGCAATAAGGTTTTGGACTTTATTTGTTGGGAACAGCCTCTGCCATTCCTCATTTACGAAAACCCTATCAAGCTTCTCCTGAACCCATCTCACTGTTCCTCTTCCCCTTTCCCAGGTAAACGGGAAACCTTCTAATGGTAAATCTGAGATGCCACAATCGAACATAGTATCTCGAAAACCATTAAACAACCAGTTTGGGTGAGGATTCGTACCTTTCTTTTCACTTGCCCTCAGCATATCATTAAAATCTCCTAATATTGCCCATGGAATTGTAGATTGGGATGCTAATGTTCTGAGAAGATGCCATGATTCCTTTCGTCTAGCTCTCTCAGGATATCCATAGAAGCACGTAAGCCTCCAGAACTGAGTATCCGTAAGATGAATTTCTGTATCAATATAGTTTGGCGAGGATGATTTGATTGACACACTTCCATTTTGTTTCCAAAATAAGGCTAATCCTCCTCCATGACCTGGGCCAGCAACTGTAAAGAGGCCTTCATACTTCATTTTGGCCCGAATGCTATCAATTCTACTATGCTCTATCATTGTCTCCATAAGAAAAACAAACATGGGCTTCTTTAATTGGACCAAGTCCATTAACGTTTGAACTGTACGAGGGTCACCCAAGCCTCTACAGTTCCAGAATAATGTACTCATTGTGGCGGGCGGGCCTGTAAAACAGGTCCCGCCAATATCAAGTTTTTTTGGTTCTGTTGAAATACATTTTCCATCTCTACATCAAGCCTAATAGCATTCATAACTTCATGGCCCAGATTAGTCCCTATATCTAGTCCACCATCTTTAGTACGGGCCCGTTTCTGGTTTGATATGACAATCCCATCATTATCCAACATATTTATGTCAATATTTGAATTTTCCTTATCATCACTACACCATATATGCTCTTTAGCAAAACCTGAAAAAAGTGTAAAAAAAGCCTGAAAAGTGTTGCCATAAGCCCAGAATTGGTCTAAGGCTACACTTTTTCCAATTTCAGTGGTGTTGGATCTGCTCGTGTGGCCTTAGGTGGGTAAGTCAACACTTTTGTCACCCTACAGCCACATCGCTATAGATGTTGCATTAGTCATCTATGCCAACACTTTCGGGTGTATAACAACACTAAAGGGGATGTTGTAATAGACCTATTGCAACATCGATTTTTTCCTATTGCAACATTGGTTCATCTAACATTTTGTTTTTTGGCAACACTTTGTTCAGTATTTAGCAAAATCATTATTTCTTTGGCAACATATATTTGTTTCAAATTATAGCAATACCTTTTTTTTGTTATCCCAACTATTATAGCAATAACAGATTTTTTTTGTTACAACGCTTTTCATATTTTAGCAACACCATTTTTTTGTTAGATGAATACAATACAATAAAATTGACAATGCCAATCCAAATTCTAAAAAAAACTAGAAACTAAAATTACTTCGTTAAAATTGAAATAAATTCCAAATATCAACAACTTACAAAAAATATGAAGTAGCAATATAAATCTAAAGTATACCTAACAACTATAGAACATTAGCAACTACACAACGGATACAAAGACCATCCCTTTTTCTTGGAAAATATTTGGAAGCTTGTATATTCCTAAATATGCAGCAAGCATACAAAGATTGAGTGCCTGCAGTTCTAAAGTCCTGCGCCTGTTCCAACCAAGCATACAAAGATTGTAACACTCGTTCAAACAAGAAAGATGATATATACTACTAAACAACTCCTTGAGGACTGCATAATAACTTCAAGCAAATATGTGAATTCCAACCTTTTCTGTTTTCTTTTGTTTTATTGCCAGCAAAATATCAGAGCCTCCAGCTTCCATATCTCCTCCTGGACTGCCAAAGTGCCTACTAGCAACATTGCTTCCACTCTCAACTAATCTTCCAGATATATCTTCAGATGCTATGGCACTATTAGGAATTAGATTCTGAACATGAACTATGGTAGAGTCACTTGTGTTATTTCTAGTGTCCCTGTGCAGATCCCTGGGTAACAATGCAGGTGGAGAGGTGCTGTTCTCGTCCTGTACTTTGAGTTTTTTGAAACGATCCAAACAATTAGAATGCCTGTAACTGGTGTCACAAATGTAAGATCTGCAACCCTTACTGTAGGAACTGCACAAAAGAACAGCATTGTGGGGGTGGTCCATGCAAATGGGACATGAAGCTTCATCCCATTCCTTGTGGAGGGCATTACTATCTACATCCTATTAGGGGTTTCAAACAGAAACCCAGATAATTGCATACCTACGAAAAAAAAGAAAATACCTACGAATTAATAAAGCCCCGGATACACAAACAAATCCCCAAAAATTACGGTTTTAAAAACCCCCAAAATTAAAAAAGTTTTAGTATGTTTAAAACAAATTTTGACAAAACTGGCATGCATAGACGATAAAGAAAGGACACATCCTATTAGGCATGCTTACATTTTATAAATCAGTCGATAGATATATATAACTTACAGCAACACTTTAGTATGTAATAGACCTTGTCAGATAACTCAAAATGTAGAATTATTTAAAAAAAATATATATTGCAAAAGAGCTACCCAACATAAATTTGCAAAACAGATGAATGACTGAATGATTATTCTTGATAAATATGAAATCATGCGCTAAAGTACCCAAACAACTGAACAAGCAAACCAGATCAAAGATATATAAAAACAAATATTTTTAAAAAGCTGAACAATCTCAAATGACTCATAAAAAATAGATCAAGAATCCGGCCATTAGTACTGAATATTGATCCGACTTTTAGTACTGTATAATGATCTTCCTTACCCCAACTCAACTTAATAACACCTGCTACTTTAAATTGAGTGGGTAGGGACAAAATGAATCCAATTGAAGCTACCCTGAAACTGTTCTAAAAGTTAAGAAACCAATATAATAACTTACCCAAGAAACCAGCACATCAGTCTTGAGATGGTGATCTAACTTAGGGTGCTTTCGGGAAGTATCTGAAAGTGATAAAGACCCGGGTTCTTTCTACAAATGTTAATTTCACATGACCAGATTAATCTATATAAGAACAAATATAAGGTCGGAAACTAGGACTTGGGAGGAGTATACCAACATTTTTAGCTATATTGTATTCCAATTGAATGGTAGTAGTTCTATTTTAAAATCCTAGTTAACACATTTGTGTACCATTTCGAAACTAAAGTACAGCATGACAAAATGAGGTTTGCAACTTTGCATATAATACAGTTATATTGTGTTTTCGCAATGGTGAGAGAGAGGAACAGATTTCAAGAGAGAAATTAAAGGTGTAAGAGGAGGATGCAAGGGTAAAATTAAAGGTGAAACTAAAATATAAATTTAGAAACTTAAGAAAAGATCTAGAACTAAATTTAAATTGTTTTGTTTACATTGTTTTGTTTCTTAATTCATAGACCACATTCAATAGTGACAATCACTATATTTGTTGTGTAAAAGGTTTATAATCAGATAAGAAATTTGAACTTCAAATATTAGAAACATTGAGGTTTGGTTTTCTAAAGATATGTGTGTGTGCGTCTTATACTCTGCTGATGTAGTATCTGTTGTAACATTTTGACAATATATTTTGTAGTTGTGAAAAATAATGTGTTTCATCTTTTATTCAAAGTTGTATATTGTCTGTAGACAGTGAATGACCAAAAATGATTAAGTGTTCAGTTTTCATTCATTTCGTTTCTTTTTATAAGATTCATGCACTCGGGTTGAAAGAAAATCGTGTTGCCTTGATTTACCACTGTATTCAATCTAAAATCACAAATCAAAAACAGTAACTAGTATGTCTCGCTCCGAAGTGAGATTTTAAAGGTACCAAGTGACATACAATAAGATCATATGTGGAATCAAGGTTGATAGTAAATTCATAGGACAGGATAAAAAGGATAAAATATAGTAGAAAGTTGGAGCAAATAAATAGTGAAGAAACAAAGACAGACCAGGTGGCCCTATATTATTACTCCTGCAGGCTGTAATACAAATTACAAACACAGACCAGGTGGCCCTATATGAACAAAACAGGTAAGAATCTAGTTTTTGAAACATCAAGACATCTAGATTATCAGAAATCAATTACAAATATAGCCTATTCACATAGAAAAATCAACATAAATAATATGGTTGACTGGCAAAACTGAAAATTAGGAATATTTATTCGTGATAGAAATGTACCTAAGTTCATGCCAAAAAATACTAGTCTTCTCAAGCAGAAAAGGCCGCAAAGGCTAAAGATAACTATCCGCTACAAGAACCCGGCCAGAGAGCCCTGATGAGTTTTGCTTTCTTTCAACGACTGCAATGTATATAGAGGTAGTGACATGCACGAGTATTGATGGATCAGGATCATTGGTGATTGCCTTTAGTTCCCTCTGTATCCATGGTTCTATTTTCTGCAGTATCCTCTCTTTGACACCTTTCTTTCCTATCATGTCCTGAATAAAAAACAAAAGAAGAGAATTATCAGTCCATAAATAATTCTAATTATCTAACTAGAATGCAGTATTAAAATCTTAATGATCACTGATCAGTGCCATAGTGATTCTCAAAAATCCAAGTATTTGATTCATCCTCTTGTTTTTCAAACGATAAAAGTCAAAGTCAGTGGAATAGGTTCAGGTGAGTCCATTTGGAGTATATAACTGATTACAAGACTTTAAAATATTAAGGATAATATTAAGTAAACAGTTTTACATGATCGTAACTCTAACTCACATGCACTAACTACTACAAACATTAGCTAAAATAATAGCAAATGCATACCAAAAAGATGTATGTAACTGAAGCATACCTGCTCCTGAAGTTTACTGTTACAACAAGGCACGGCCTGAAGATGCTGCTCATATATGCTGCAAGACAAACACAAAAAGGAAGATGACGTAATGAAGAAAAAGGCTAGATTACATAAACCAATAAGCTACCATGATTCTAATTCGTAAGCAAATTGCATGTTTTCACTGGCCAACAAAATGCCATACAAAAGAAGTGTGTGCTTTGGTAAAAATCAAAAACAACAAGTAAACAGGATATACCTTCTACGCCATTGCAGAATCCTCTCTTTAACAATGTCAGGAGGCACTGTCCTTGGATTTCCAAATGATCTAAGTCTTGGCAATGGCCTTGTTCTGGAATTACCAACATCCGAGCCTTCCCTTGAGCTTACAACTCTACACAACATGATAAACAAACCAGTAAATTTACAACGCTCATTAGCGAACTTATAAACTAACAGCTGATTATTATCTCTGGATATAAACCAGAAAATAACATTATAGAAACCGTCATGTAACCAATCCACTCAATCAAAATTCTACTAAATATTATTTTCCAATCATCATTACCTCGTAGCCGTAGGGCTTGGGCACATTGGTGACCCATTCTAATAAGAAATTTGAAAACAAAAATAGCTGCTGCTATACGTACTTCGGCTTCATTATCTCAAAGTAACCGCACATATGCAGGAACCAAATTTGAACTTCAAATATTAGAAACATAAAATTAGAGTTATAAAAGCAAACACAAAATTATTTTTATGCTACCACAAACATAAAATCAAAATAAAGAAAATCAACAAATTAGGATTTTGTAAATTACTGAAAAAATTAGAAAACCCCCCAAATTTTAGGGTTTACAAATCTTAAATTAATACAAAACTAGGGTTCATAAGTGAATTAATACATCTACAAATTAGATTTTCTTACCACAACAAGCTTCAAATTCGTAACCACGCAGCAAGCTTCACAGAAAGAGTGAGTGAGAGAGAAATTAGGTATGTGTTAATTAGAGAAAAATTAAAGATATTTGTTAGAGATATAGATATATAGAGAGAATAAGGGAGTGAGAGACCACAAGTACCCTAATTTGAGAACGCGAGAGAGAGAGTGGGAGAGAAATTAAAGATCGAGAAAGAGATAGAGGGAATTACCTGAGAGATGAGAGAGAGAGTACTGAGAGAGATAAGAGCGTGTATTGAAAATGAGTGCTGTGGACTTATCCAAACTAGCTTCAATTCCCGTGCCTTGCACGGGATTGTTCTATTTTATAATTGGTATTGTAGTTTTTCTCGTTACTTTTTGATATTAATATTAGCAATTGATATTGTGACGATTAAAATTCTTTTCAGTTTAGCACATTTTTTTTAATCAACATTTATTTTGTCCCCATTTCAAGATCTCCAATTTTGGTTAAAAAATTCAAATGTACCCTTTATTTTTCCAAAGTACTCAGAGTCATGTATTTCTTGTATTTGATATTACAGAATGTCAAATAATGAACCAGAGCCAAGAAAGTATAAAAAAATATTGTATTAGACACATTTCTATAAAGTAAAAATACTCGGTACAAAAATTAATTTATTATGTAGATTGCATAGCCAAAATTTGTAGTTAGCAATCTGATGTTAATGTTTTATTTCTTCAAGTTCCAACTTCCAAGGCTTCGCGAGGCACAAACTGTTTCGAATACTTAGTTAATTGCAATGTAACGAAAGTGTTATAATTAAGTAGATAGTATTAAATAAACATATTAAATACGAATTTTAATTGATGTATATTAATGAATGCACTTATTAAATACAAATTTTAACTTATGTGTATTAATGAATGCTATATTAATGAATGCACATATTAAATACGAATTTTAATTGATGCGTATTAATGAATGCAGAAGGTTAAAATAGTAATTTAGCATGGATTAAAATGGTACATGTTGTGGTATTATATATATAGTAGATTATTACCCCGCTAAATATTTTATTCCCCCCAAATATTTCACTTTCCCCCCTAAATATTTCACTTTCCTCCCGGTTATTTTCAACATTTTTGTTAATGTCTACGGCAACATCATTTTAAGTGTTGGCTTTGCTAACCAAAAATATTTAAGGCAACACATATTGAAATGTATAGCAACATTAAAAGATAATGTTGGCTTACATCAAAATCAAGCATCTAAGGCTACATTTTACATGCCAACACTGGTTTTAGGTGTTGGTAAAGACCATATATGGTGTAGTGCATCCTCTTCAATTATCGTTGTCGCCACTACCACTCCACTTTTCCTGCCAGTTGTTCGCTGCAATCTCCCCAAATCACGCAAAGCAGTTGTATGGCCCCCTTCCACTATTCCACTTTTTCCGCCATTTGTTCGATGCAATCCCCCTAAATCACGCGAAACAGTTGTACTTCCCTCTTCCATTTCAATTCTGATTGATTTGTCTACAGTCTCACTCATCTTCATCGGAGTTAAGCCACCTCCATCTGCTGCACGGAGCCATTGGTTCTCCTTATTAGTCATTTGTTTCCTTACCGAAGCTCTAAGGGAACTATCATACTTTCTTTCCTCTTGTCCCTGTGGGTTGTCGAATAATGCCTCGCAAAACTTGTCTGAATGACCAATCCTTCCACAATAAAAACAAAAAGATGGTAACCGTTCATACTTGAAACTTATCCATATCCATTCACCTCCGCTCTTTTTAATTCCCATCTTGCTCCTTAATGGACGTTGAACATCAATAGCCACTTTTATCCTAATATAATTTCTCCATAATCCCTGAAAGTTCTTGGGATCAGAAGCTAAGAACTTGCCCACATGGTTTCCGATGGACTTATGAATAACCTCTGAATTGAACCCCATAGGCAGATCGTACACTTGGATCCATATATATAATTCAGTAAGCTTGATATTTTGCAACTGATCATCCCCTTCCAGTTTCTTAAGCAGCAATACTTGTTGATTGAATGTCCATGGTCCATCTTCTACACACGTTGCACATCTAGATCATGAAAGAACTTGAACAGGAACAGATTTTGAAAACTTGTTTCCTCCATGAATACACCTTTGACAGGCCTCCATATAGACGATAACATCTCCTGCATCGCCATGAAATTGATCTTCTTATCAGTTAAGAAGCTACCCACCAAGCACCGCTCATAGTCAGCCTTCGTGTTGTTTTCCGGTATCTCCTCCAGAATCAGACCTTCACCTTCGTCATCATCGATGGAGAGATTAGCATAATCGTTCAGTAGTTTCACAGACTGAGAAGTACCAGCCATAAGAAACTATTGAGGAGAGGAAAATTTTAGAGGAATAAATTTCTGAGGAGTAAATGAGAGTTTCTTTTTAGAGGGAATTTTAGACTGGGAGGGAATTTTCAAGGTATAAATTTAGAAAAACAGAGTAGGACAATGGAACCAAAGATTGAGAAGAGCAAAACAATAACAATGAGGAAACTGATAAAACTCGTCAAAAGACGAGACAGGTTAACTCATCAAAAGATGAGAGAAAAAAGGTATCACTCACGATTTAGTTAAAAAAATGAAATCTACAATTAGAATTAGAAACGACGAAACAAACCTTCATTAACTAAATCAGTAGTTAAGTTGCGTAGTTGGTTGGTAAGTTAAAATCTGGAGCTGGTATGCGGGAGAGGAATCAAGCATGGCCTATTAAGTTGTAATGGGCTTTGCCCAATTTCATTTTAATATATTTTGATTATAAAAAAAATCCTTTTATGTAACATTTTTCTAAGAAATTAGGTCTCCCTTTTAATAATTTTTTTCTTCTAGGATAAGTTTTTATAATTAGATGATAATTTATTATAAATTAATATTTATTAATTAATTTCTATAAATAATTAAAATTGTACCAATTTAATATAATTTTATTCTTAATTTAATTTAATTTGTATTGAATTTGATTTTAATATTTTATAGAGCAATTAAAGAATTCTTAATTTAAAAGAATTATAGAAAATAAAATTAAATTGGATTTATTATAAATAAAATATAAATATTTATTAAACTTTACATCCTCAATTTTGTTTATTGGATATTATTTAATAATTTTTTTTATTTTTGTTAACATATTAATTATAAATATTTATTGGATAGGTTTTTTGTCAAATTTAATTTCCTTTATTTGATTTTTTTAAATCATGTCTCTATTTTGGTATCCACGTTATTCTTGAATTTATTTTATTCATATACAGCAGATAATTTATCATTAATAAAATTTAATAATTATTTTCTATAAGTAATTAGAATTTTTAAATTTATATGCAATATTTTGAATTTGATTTTAGTTGGATAAATTTTAAAATTTTATTAGAATAAATTAAGAAGTTCTATATTCGAAAAGATTAGAGAAAATTGTATCATTTAGAGTTAAAATAAAAAAAAATGTTCATTATATTTTAGAGGATGGGGAACCTGAGATATGATAGTATTTTGTCCTAAACCCAATCATGTGTGATGGGTTAGGAAATACTTTCATGTAATCTTATTTGATTTTATTTATATTAATAAAAGACTTGTTGTTTTTATTACGGGCTTTATCTATTTAAAGTGTTTAAATAAGAAGTTCCATAGTTTAGAGTAAAGCTTCTAGAATTATAATGAGATTATAATAATGAGATCTAGAAGATGATAACACTAAACTTAAATAGTTCCCGATCGTAGGATAACTAATTGGGAGTTAGTCAATCCGTAAAGATCGGTACATACTATGCTTGCTTCCTCGGAAGGATGTCTGTTCTCATAGACATTCGTTTGGTGACACTATAGCTAGTATGTAGGTGCTTATTGGAGAATAAGTTCACTGAACGTGACTTGATCTAATGAACGACTAATGGAGTTTACTCACGTGTTAATAGTTGTTCATAAGTTGATGGTGGTACAAGTGTCCTTAGACTTGAGACCGTTAAAGTAATCTTATATACAATGAACTATGTTTTGGTTTAGTTCTAAGTCCTCAAGGGACAATCATTAGTTCTATTCCGGGTATAGGAATTTGTATATGAAGATAGTTAACGATCGATAAAGAATCTACCCCTTTCAGTAAAAGAAAGTGAATATCCTATGATGTTCTTACTATGTTAGTTCTGGAATCTCTGGCCAGAGTAATTGAAGTTAGAAAGAGTTTCTAATTCAAATGAACTAGACATAATGTATAAGAAATTATATGATTAAATTAAATAGGCTTGACACGCGATCCATGCCTTGTATTTAATCGGGATATTGTCGGGTAGAAGGAATTGATTGTACGGTAACCATTTGCTGAATAGGTTTTATATATTCTAAGCAATGAATTCATATTATCCGGATAGTCGCGATATATTCAAAAGTATCACTCACGATGTAGAATAAATATTAATTACTTATGTAATTATATTTAACGAATTAATTAGTAATTCGTATAAGTAATAATAAATAGTTTATTATTATTTATTTCTACTACCGGCTTAATATTGAACCTAAAGGGTCACACCATAAAAAGGTTAAATATTTATAGATGATGAGAATAATTAATAATGGCTATGAATTATTTATTTATTGAATAAATAATTAATTAGCAATTATTTATAATTTATTAAATGAGATTTAATAGATTATAAATAAATTAAGAAAAGTTCTTAATAATTATTAATTACAAAATTTAGTTTGAGAAATTAAATTTTATGAGAGAATTATTTTCAGAATGGGATTAATAATTAAAAGGGTTTTAATTATTAAATGATTATTTAATTAGATAAAGTAAAGACTTTATTTCTTTAAATATCAAACATATCCAAGAGTTGGAAAGACATCACAAAGACATAACACAAAACATCCCAGGAGGTTTAGAAGATCATGGAGAGCTTTTGAAGTTCATCAAAATCATTCCAAACCATTTAATTATTTTTCTCAATTGTTCTTAATCTACTATATGATATTTGATCTTGGTGGATACCATTAGAGCACTCCACACTTGAGGGGTGATTGCTGGAAATCATAGACACATTCATAACAATCCCAGGAAAGCTATCAAGGTATTTTTCTTGTGTTCATACAATTTTTAAATCTATATACATGATTAATTAGGTTTTTATGCAAGTAAATGTGATTTACACTTCCGCTACGGTCATAAATTCCTTCAATGGTATCAGAGCATAGGTTGCATGTATATAGATCCCAGAAAAAATTTCGGAATTTTTCAAGCTTGTATGAATTAGTTATGAATTTTTTAAGTTCTAGGAGGCTATAATCAAATTAATTACGAATTAATTAATAAATTATTTTTTAAAATAATTTTGATCACTGATATATATTCTACAAGTGTTGTAGAAGTCCCAGAAAAAGTTTCATAATTTTCCCATGGATAGATTATTTATTATTGATTTTTAAAGAGTTTAGAAATTAATAAATAATAATCTGTTTTATAAATATATATTATATTTATAAAATATCTTGATGGGCAGTTAAAGTATGGGGGCCCAAAATATGTATTATTGGGCTGGTGGGCTGGAAGGATAGAAATGGACTGGTCGACTGTAATTTTTATTAAATATTAAATAGTATATGTATATTATATATTTAAAAAGGTTCTGTCGACTGAAATAAAACTGACTGTGCGCGTCTGTGGCCCGCGCGTGGGCGGCACGCGCTGGCGGCTCACGCGCCGCACGTGTAGCGCACGCGCCGGGTCGGGTCGGGGCATGGTCGGGTCGGGTCAAAAGGTGACAGTAATGGCCTGATTCGTATTTTGATTTTTTCCGTTGATCCGTAACTCCGTTTGAGGCGTATAATATATCGTTGGATTCGTTTTTTCAAGACGGATCTAATGGAGTGGTCAAATAAATTTTAAAAATTAATTTTAAAATGGTTATAGCTTCCGGAAGTGTTTTAAAGCCCGTTTTAATTGTGTTAAAATGCTTTAAAATAATAATATTGTTTCATATAGATGTTTAACAATGTTTAACATGATATAACATGTTTGCCTATATATATGTGTGCATAGAAATGCCATGAGATAATATATATAGTTTTATATATCGTATATAAAATGCATGTTTGACTTTAGGTTTTAACGAAAACGTTTCGTAACCTAAATAATATAAAATCCCTCGTTATTTAATATCAAGTAATAAAATGGCCAATGTCACAACGGGCTTGTGTCGGTCATAGCCTTCCAACATGGTAGAAAGTGATTCTTAGTTTTGAGCTTTGTCGTTTCGTGCTACAGCCGAGGGCTTCGTTTTCAAAAATAGGAATTACTTGTCTATTACATGAGATGCGTATAATTAATTAGAATCCAATTGTCGTTACGTGCTACAGCCATGGGCTATTGAGATCTTATTAATTTAACGAGATGTTGGGTCTCACTTGACTTAGAATATTGAATTTAGACGTGCTACAGCCGTGATTCAATGATTCAAGAGGCTAAATGGAATTAGGGAATAACATGAGATGTAATTGATAAAGAGTTATCTGCCTATAGAACATTACATAGCGTTTCGTGCTACAGCCGAGGTTATATAATGGAAAGTAGGATCCCTATTCTCACATGCATTGAGAATGCTTAAGTTATACATTTGAGGGTTGTATAATTTTAATAAAACTGTGGGAGCCACCTATGAATAAAGACCCGATTCATAAGGTGTTATAATAAAATTGGATATCTACTAATGTTGTTATGTGTTCACAAATTTCAGATTTATAGATCATGTCTTCTGCTCTATCACTCCGTAGCATACTTGATGCGAACAAATTGACTGGTCCCAATTATGCTGATTGGCTTCGAAACCTGAGAATCGTTCTCAGGGCTGAGAAGAAGGATTATGTGCTTGACTAACCTTTACCTGTACCTCCTTCTGATGATGCACTTTTCCATGAACGAGAAGTGTATGATGAATGGTTAGATGCTGCTAATGTTGCTCAATGTGTCATGCTAGCATCCATGACACCTGAGTTACAGAAGCAACATGAGAAAATGGATGCTTCAACCATTCTGATACATCTACAGGAGCTTTACGATGTACAAGGGAGAACCGCTCGATATGATATATCGAAAGAGCTATTCCAATGTAGAATGGCTGAAGGGTCGTCTGTGAATGACCATGTGCTTAAGATGATGAATCTGATTGAGCATCTAGGGCAGTTAGGTTTTGTCATGGATGGGGAGTTATGCCAAGATTTAGTCTTGCAGTCACTCCCGGATTCGTTCTCGCAGTTCGTTATGAACTTTCACATGAACAAGCTGGATGCCAGCTTAGCTGAGCTCCACAACATGCTGAAAACTGCTGCGGCAAATTTTCCCTCCAAAAGGGGTTCTGTTCTTATGATCGGTGCCAGTACCTCTACTAAGAGGAAGAGGAACTGGAAGCCGAAGAATAAGAAAAAGGGTGAGAATAAGCCTGTTCCACCAAAGGATGACCCGAAAAGCAAAGGAGTTTGCTTCCACTGTAACAAGGTGGGACACTGGAAGAGGAACTGCAAGGTTTACCTTGCAGAGTTAAAGAATAAGAAGGGCAATGAGATTACCGCTTCTGATCCAGGTATGTTCATGATTGAACTAAATATGTCTTTAAGTCAGATTTCTACTTGGGTATTGGATACTGCTTGTGGGTCTCATATTTGCAATTCGTTGCAGGGACTAAAGCAAAGTAGACCTCTGGGGGAAGATGAAGTGATTCTATTGATGGGCAATGGAGTAAGAGTTGCTGCTGCAGCTGTAGGATCATTTCCTTTGCATATGCCTACGGGCAAAACTATCGTGTTGAATAAATGTTATTATGTATCATCTATTGTAAGAAATATTGTTTCTATTCCTGTACTTGATTCGGATGGTTTTACATTTATTGTTGAGAATAATAAATGTTTAATTAAGAGAAATAATATTACTTATGGATACGGTACATTACATAATGGTTTGTATATATGTGACTTAGAACATAATTTGTTTCAAATTGAACAACCTAATAATAAAAGAAAAAGAGATAATAAAAATCCAACTTATTTATGGCACTGCAGACTAGGTCATATTAGTGAGAACAGACTTCGCACATTACAAAAGGATAAGTTACTAGAACATTTTGATTTTGAATCATATCCTACATGCGAGTCTTGTCTCATGGGTAAAATGACTAAATCTCCATTTACTGGACATGGAGAGAGAGCTGCGGGGTTGTTAGACTTGGTACACACAGATGTATGTGGACCAATGTCAACAAGTGCTAGAGGAGGATTTTCATACTTCATTACTTTTACGGATGATCGATCCAGGTTAGGATATGTATATCTTATGAAACACAAATCCGAAGCTTTTGAAAAGTTCAAGGAATATAGAAATGAAGTAGAAAAACAAACCGCACGTAGTATAAAAGTTCTTCGATCAGATCGAGGAGGTGAGTACTTAAGCGGAGAGTGTTTAGGCTATCTTAAAGAAAATGGTATAGTTTCTCAATGGACCCCTCCCTATACTCCACAATTAAATGGAGTATCTGAGAGAAGGAATCGCACTCTATTAGATATGGTGAGGTCCATGATGAGCTTCACTGATCTTCCAGTATCACTATGGGGTTATGCTTTAGAGACGTCAGCGTATTTACTGAACAAGGTGCCTTCTAAATCGGTTCTCACGACCCCACATGAGATGTGGAGTGGGAAGAAACCAGGTCTTAAACATGTTAAGGTTTGGGGGTGTCCAGCTTATGTCAAGAAAGTTGAACATGATAAGTTGGAACCTAGATCCGTGAAATGCAGTTTTGTGGGATATCCTAAAGAAGGTCATGGATATTATTTCTATTATCCTTCTGATCAAAGGATATTTGTTTCTAGACACGCACACTTCTTAGAGGAACAGTTCCTCCTTGATAGAAACAGTGGGAGAAATATTGAACTTGATGAAGTTCAAGAACCACAAAATGCAACGATTAGAGAAGAAGTACCTGTTCAGAAAGAACAACCTTCTGTAGAACAACCTTTACGTAGGTCAGAGAGAGTGTCCCGCCCAATCGAAAGATATTACGGGCTTGTCATTGAAAATGATGATGATTTGTCATTTATTGATGATGAGGACCCTATGACTTATGAAGAGGCTGTGAGTTGTAATGACTCAGAGAAATGGCAGGATGCCATGAAATCCGAAATGGACTCGATGTATATAAACCAAGTGTGGACTTTGGTTGAGGCACCTGAAGGAATTAAACCCATTGGGTGCAAATGGGTATACAAACGAAAGTTAGGAGCAGATGGCCAGGTGGAGACCTATAAGGCCAGGCTTGTGGCAAAAGGATTCAAACAAAGACAAGGGATTGACTTTGATGAAACCTTTTCGCCTGTAGCCTTGCTCAAATCCATTAGGATTTTCCTTGCGATTGCAGCCTACTATGATTACGAGATCTGGCAAATGGACGTAAAGACGGCCTTCCTCAATGGGAAACTTGAAGAGGAAGTGTATATGACACAGCCAGAGGGTTTTGTTTCCAGTGGAAACGAAAATCTAATATGTAGACTGCTGCGAACCATATATGGTTTGAAACAAGCTTCTCGAAGATGGAACATCCGTTTTGATGAGACAATCAAAGAGTTTGATTTTATCAAAAACTTAGATGAACCATGTGTTTACAAGAAGGTTAGTGGGAGCGCGGTAACATTTCTTATATTGTATGTGGATGACATACTTATAATAGGAAATGATATACCGATGTTACAATCAGTCAAGGTCTGGCTATCAAAGAACTTCACTATGAAGGACTTGGGAGAGGCATCCTATATTTTAGGGATGAAGATCTATAGAGATAGATCTAATCGAACGATTGGCCTATCCCAAGGTACATACATCGATAAAGTGCTAAAACGGTTTAGCATGGAGAACTCGAAAAGAGGTTTCATTCCTATTAGTCATGGGATTACTCTTTCCGAGAAGATGTCTCCAAAGACATATGAGGAAAGGGTGCGCATGAGTAGGATTCCTTATGCCTCGGCAATAGGATCCATCATGTATGCGATGTTATGTACTAGAGCTGATGTTGCTCATTCACTTAGTGTGACGAGCAGATATCAGTCTAACCCAGGTGAAGAACACTGGAAAGCAGTGAAGAACATATTGAAGTACTTGAGAAGGACTAAAGATGTTTTTCTTGTTTTTGGTGGATCTGAATTGAAAATTGAGGGTTATACTGACTCTAGTTTTCAATCAGAAGGCGATGGTAGCAGATCCCAGTCAGGGTATGTATTTACTCTAAATGGGGGAGCGATTAGTTGGAAGAGTTCCAAACAGCCTACAACGGCTGACTCCACAGCGGAAGCGGAATATATAGCTGGGTATAAGATACCAGAGTGATTGGCTTTAGTACAAGTGGGAGTTTGATAGTATTTTGTCCTAAACCCAATCATGTGTGATGGGTTAGGAAATACTTTCATGTAATCTTATTTGATTTTATTTATATTAATAAAAGACTTGTTGTTTTTATTACGGGCTTTATCTATTTAAAGTGTTTAAATAAGAAGTTCCATAGTTTAGAGTAAAGCTTCTAGAATTATAATGAGATTATAATAATGAGATCTAGAAGATGATAACACTAAACTTAAATAGTTCCCGATCGTAGGATAACTAATTGGGAGTTAGTCAATCCGTAAAGATCGGTACATACTATGCTTGCTTCCTCGGAAGGATGTCTGTTCTCATAGACATTCGTGTGGTGACACTATAGCTAGTATGTAGGTGCTTATTGGAGAATAAGTTCACTGAACGTGACTTGATCTAATGAACGACTAATGGAGTTTACTCACGTGTTAATAGTTGTTCATAAGTTGATGGTGGTACAAGTGTCCTTAGACTTGAGACCGTTAAAGTAATCTTATATACAATGAACTATGTTTTGGTTTAGTTCTAAGTCCTCAAGGGACAATCATTAGTTCTATTCCGGGTATAGGAATTTGTATATGAAGATAGTTAACGATCGATAAAGAATCTACCCCTTTCAGTAAAAGAAAGTGAATATCCTATGATGTTCTTACTATGTTAGTTCTGGAATCTCTGGCCAGAGTAATTGAAGTTAGAAAGAGTTTCTAATTCAAATGAACTAGACATAATGTATAAGAAATTATATGATTAAATTAAATAGGCTTGACACGCGATCCATGCCTTGTATTTAATCGGGATATTGTCGGGTAGAAGGAATTGATTGTACGGTAACCATTTGCTGAATAGGTTTTATATATTCTAAGCAATGAATTCATATTATCCGGATAGTCGCGATATATTCAAAAGTATCACTCACGATGTAGAATAAATATTAATTACTTATGTAATTATATTTAACGAATTAATTAGTAATTCGTATAAGTAATAATAAATAGTTTATTATTATTTATTTCTACTACCGGCTTAATATTGAACCTAAAGGGTCACACCATAAAACCAAACCAAACCAAACCAAACATACCCAGTATATCCCGCTCAGAGCAGGGTCTGGGGAGGGTAGGATGTACGCAGACCATACCCCCACTTTTAGAGCGGGGAGGCTGTTTCCGTGTAGACCCTCGGCTAAGTGCACGACATACAAAGAGTGTGATAAATACAAAGGAAACCAGCTGATACGGAAATAGTCAATGCCATACCTGAGCCCATGGCGTTCTCCACATGGGGCCTACCTATCTGCGGGGATTTATGATACTCATGACTCGAAGCGCTCCAATCACATGAATATCCTGCAGTGAGACATCACTGTGCAAGGATCCCAGAAACTGCAAAACTAGCAAACAGAAGACACTAAAAACGCAAAGTGAGAATGCTAAAGTCGAACTAAAGGGTCACACCATAAAAAGGTTAAATATTTATAGATGATGAGAATAATTAATAATGGCTATGAATTATTTATTTATTGAATAAATAATTAATTAGCAATTATTTATAATTTATTAAATGAGATTTAATAGATTATAAATAAATTAAGAAAAGTTCTTAATAATTATTAATTACAAAATTTAGTTTGAGAAATTAAATTTTATGAGAGAATTATTTTCAGAATGGGATTAATAATTAAAAGGGTTTTAATTATTAAATGATTATTTAATTAGATAAAGTAAAGACTTTATTTCTTTAAATATCAAACATATCCAAGAGTTGGAAAGACATCACAAAGACATAACACAAAACATCCCAGGAGGTTTAGAAGATCATGGAGAGCTTTTGAAGTTCATCAAAATCATTCCAAACCATTTAATTATTTTTCTCAATTGTTCTTAATCTACTATATGATATTTGATCTTGGTGGATACCATTAGAGCACTCCACACTTGAGGGGTGATTGCTGGAAATCATAGACACATTCATAACAATCCCAGGAAAGCTATCAAGGTATTTTTCTTGTGTTCATACAATTTTTAAATCTATATACATGATTAATTAGGTTTTTATGCAAGTAAATGTGATTTACACTTCCGCTACGGTCATAAATTCCTTCAAGATATATCTCAAGTAAGTTCCCTAAGATATCCATATTTTATATGTAAAAATAAGGTGGGTGTTTTAGTAAATTCACAATTTTTTTAATTAGCCCTGCGAGCCCAGGAAAATTTAGAGTTAGTTTGTATGTATCTTAGGAAAAGTTCCCTGAGATATATCTCAGGGTCCTTTTTCTCTATATTTTATACGCTCACTATACTATTTTGGTTGTATCTTGAATTCTAAAAATTGGATTTGGACGATTTTATAACTCACATGAAACTTACGAAATAATCTTTAATTCGACGATAGTTTAACAATTATATTTTTATCGTAATTATCCAAAAATTGAAGAAAAAAGAAAGTTATGATTGTTATAATATTAAGAATTCTATTCTAATCAGAAAATCTATTTATATTTGGTTTTAATTATTAAACTACAAGGAACCGACTAAATTATCTCTATATTTGATTTTATACGCTCACTTTACTATTTTCGTTGTATCTTTGAATTCTAAATATTGGATTTGGACGATTTTATAGCCCACATGAAACTTACGAAATAATCTTTAATTCGACGATTGTTTAACAATTATTCTTTTATCGTAATTACCCAAAAATTGAAGAAAAAAGAAAGTTACGATTTGTTATAATATTAAGAATTCTATTCTAATCAGAAAATCTATTTATATTTGGTTTTAATTATTAAAATACAAGGAACCAACCAAATTATCTCTATATAGCTTATTATATATAGGGATGAAATTTATATGGAGATCATTGTTTTATTGGAGACCGCGGAAACCATATATGTTCTACACTTAAAACAATTTATTTTGCAAAGCGTCTTAGATGAAAAATCACTATTTCATTGAAAATTTTCAAAATCATGTATGTTACACAAACAAAACATGTATATTTTGCGAAGTTCTGCAAACAGAATGTGATTTGCAGAACTGTTTATTTTGTAATATTTTTTAGCCGAACATGCATGTTTTTCAAAATTTTCAGTGAAATAGTGATATGCATAGAACATGTTTTATAAAATAATTCATTTGGTAATGTTTTACTCGCATAACATATATAGTCTCTAAGGTCTCCAATGAAAATGATATATGATATAATTTTTTACGTATAGTATACTCCCTCCGTCCCATTATACATGTTCCTTTTTTTTTAACCGGTCTAAATTGACCAAAGTTTGATTGAAATTTATATATATATATATATATATATATATATGTATATATATATATATATTATAATTGAGAAAAATAAAAAAATTATATTATTAAAAAGTACACGTAATCTATTTTAAAACGTAACTTTCGGTTTTTAAAAATAATAATTGAATAATTTTTAATGTTTAGTCAAAGATTTTTTTGACTGGTCTAAATTGACCAAAGTTTAACTGAAATTTATATGTATTATGTAATTGAGAAAAATAAAAAAATTATATCAATAAAAATTACACGTAATCTATTTTAAAACATAACTTTAGGTTTTGAAAAATAATAATTGAATAATTTTTAATGTTTAATCAAGGATTTATCAATTTGACCATTAAAAAGTTAAAAAGGACATGTAAATTGGGATGGATGAAGTAATTTATATTGAAAGACAGTTACTCCCTCCGTCCCTAATTAGTTGTCCAGTTTGATTTTTCAACGGTCAAATTGACCAAATTTTGACTAAAATTTACATATATTGTATATTTGAAAAAAATAAAAAATGTTATATTATTGTAAAGTATATTTAATCTATTTTAATATGTACTTTTCCGTTTCTTAAAATAAAATAATAGAAGGATAGTTTTTAATCTTCGATCAAAAATTGATCAATTTGACTACTAAGTTAAACTGGACAACTAAAAAATTGATCAATTTGACTACTAAGTTAAACTGGACAACTAATTAGGAACTGTAATTAAGTAGGAATATTTGCCACCTGAAATTCGAGGCTCTGGTGGCTACGTATCAATTATTTTCGAGGTCCGACAATTAAACATTAAATACAGAGCATAATATGACACACCAATTTTACATAGCAAAATAACGTTATCTTCAAGTTGTTGGTCGTGATCGAACCGTATATTTCCTGGATCTTTTCACCAAATTCTGCTGCAGTCTTTCGATGTATCTCAAAAACCACCAAGGCTTTTCTGTTGTGAAGACAATGTACCCCGTGGACAATCCGCATATCAATCCTATTCCATATCCCATTAGGATCACTCTGCAATCAGATTGATATTCTGAATTATCTTCATCGTTGTTTTCGACTTCTTCTGGTGGTGATACTGTGTGTGTGCAGTTCTTTGTCAAAGGAAATCCGCACAAGGCAGAGTTACCTAGATATGAACCATTACCAAAATTAAATAGTTGTCCACTCGTCGGAATTTCTCCGCTGAGATGGTTATTCGAAAGGTTCAAAACGCCAAGATATGTCAAACTATTGGACCTGCCAATTCATTTGAAGACAAATCTAGAGAATTGAGGTCTTCTAAATTTGCCAGCAGTGATGGAATAGGTCCTGTAAGACAATTATGTGATAGATTGAGCAATACAAGCCATCTAAAATTTCCAGTGACACGTGGAATTTCTCCTTTAAAATTGTTGCATGATAGGTCAATGGCTGTGTAAAGATAAAGGTTATTACTGACTTCATGCTCTGACCCTTTAACATTTATTGAGATAGATGCTGGATAATACGGTTGCGCCCGTAAAGAGTAATAACCGTCGACCTTACCAGTCGGTTTAATATTACTAAAATATTGAATTGGCAAATAACCGTTGAAATCATTGTTAGAGAGATCCACAATACGCAACTTGGGGAAGGGATGTGATATACTTCTTCCGCTTACTGTACCCTGAAGTTTGTTTGATCTCAAGACAAGGACTTCTAGCTCTCCAAGAGTGATTAGCCATGAAGGAAATTTGCCACTTATATTGTTGTGTCCGACATCTAGAACTTTTAAGTGCTTACAGTTTGCCAAGGCTTGGGGTAATGGTCCTTCAAAGTGGTTGCTATACATGTTTAAAAATGTTAGCTCGCAGCTCTCAGTGAACGTTGTTGGTATGCTTCCACGAAATGTATTATTACCAAGATTCACAGAATAAAGTTTATCGGAAAGATTTCCCAAACATTGTGGGATTGTTCCGCTTAATCCATTATCTGACAAATCAAGAATCTCAAGTGATGTGGCTTTGCAAATTGTTGTTGGAATCTCACCTGTTAAAAAAATATAGGTGCTTTAAAAATTAGTAAAAATCAGATAATTGGCTCTACAGAGAACTTGCATACAAGAGAAAGAAAATGAAGGCTAAAAGTAGACCTGTGAAGCGATTCCCACTTAAATTGATGTAATCAAGATTAGTGTGAAAATCAAATTCGTTGGGAATGTTTCCACAAAAACTGTTGTTTGAAAAATCAACAGTAGCCAAAGATACAGATTTATTCCAGAAGTCACTTGGAATATTGCCAGAGAACCTATTATCATTGATGCCAAAAAACATTAGATTGCTCCCTAAGTTCACCTATAGAGGATGGAATATTTCCTTCAAATGAATTAAAAGGCAAATGTAGTTCTTCAAGATTATGAAGCATCATTATCTCATATGGAATAGGACCTGAAAAGTTATTGTTTGATAGGTCAAGAACTCTTAATTTGGAGAGCTTGAATATCGTTGGTGGAAAATTTCCCTGAAAATGATTGTGACGAATATTGAGGGATTCAAGATTATGCAAATTGTTAAATACTGATTCAGACACCATATCACCAGTTAACATGTTAAATGAAAGATCAAGGGAAATCAAATCATGACAACTGGATATGAATTTTGGGAATTTTGACGCAAGATTATTTATCGTAAGATGCATGCTTCTCAAAAAGGGCATGGGGGAAAACTTGGACCAGTTTGGAGCTTCCAAGTTATTATCTGTGAGGTCCAAGGTGAGCAACTTCTGAAGATTGCTAACCTGGTATGGGATGATTCCATGGAGGTTATTAGAGCTAAAATCGAGGTATTGAAGCTCTTCTAGATATTCAATGTCTGCTGGAATCAGACCACTGAACTTGTTGTCTGCGATGGTGAAACGGATGAGATTTGGAAATGAAGTGAAACCAAATTTGTCAAGCGTTCCCGTGAGTTTTTTACCTGAAAGATTAATCTCGGAGACTGAACCAGCAGAATTACAGGTGATGCCAGTCCAGTTACAAAGACTAGTGAGATTGGTGACTGACCAGTAATCGAGGAAAGAAGATGGGGGTAGGCTATTCTTCCAATTTACAAGAGCTTCTCCCTCTTGTCTTCTTGTAGATACTATTGCGAGACTGGATGGAAGTAATGAGAGAAAGAAAACAAGTAGAAGAAGGTAATAAGGCATCTGAATGAAGTGCACCATGCTTATCATCAAATTGATAATATTACAATGCACACTGTCTATTTATTTGCTCAAATCTTCTTGGAAATTAGGATGCTTTTGTTAAGCTCCGTAAGCAGCATTTACTTTATGTAGACAATTTTAACTGTATCCCCGTGTAATTCTTTTTTAAACCAAAAGTTCAGCTTTTTTTTTTTTTGCTAAATACCAAATGTTCAGCTTTAGATTTTCTTTCTACTCTTTCAGTGGCAAACACGATTTTGTTTGGCAGACAAAAATCTGAAAGTGCTTGGACAGAGAGAACATTCTACTGTATTATTCCCTACGTCCAAGAAAAAGTGGATTAAGTTAGTAATTTTTACTAAAATTTGCAAAAAAATAATAATTAATATTTTAAAAAATTTGTTAACAATCAATATATATATATAAAGGAGGATAGCTGGAGTTTAGGTGGCGCTCTAATATCGTCTCAATCGATTTTTCTAATTTTTTAGAATTTTAAACACTAATAAATATGAAAATATCAATTAGCATATTAGAAGTAGAATAGGTGTTCGAATTTATAAAGGAGAAGAGTTCGAATTTATAGGGAAGACATATGATTAGAAGTTCTATTGGAAGTATAATAAGTATTTATAAGGCATACGATTAAAAGTTCTATTAGAAGCAGAATAGGAGTTCGAATTTATAGAGAATAATAGTTTGAATTTAGAAAAAATATATAAATAAAAATTCTACTAGAACTAGAATATGTGTTTGAATATATAGAGCAGACATATAATTAAATATTTTATAGAAAGTACAATATTCTTAAATTATATATTTTTTATATAAGTTAATTGTACTTATATTAGGAAAATTTATTCATAAATCGAATACTATTGTCATGAAAAAAGTCACCGTATTTAAAAAGAAAAGAATTGATGTCTTAACATAATAAAAGAACAATGAGTAAAAGAACAATCTCATGCAGTCTTTATAATATATGTTTTATAGAAAGTACGATCTTCTTAAATTATATATTTTTTATATAAGTTAATTGTACTTATATTAGGAAAATTTATTCATAAATCAAATACTATTGTCATGAAAAAAGTCACCGTATTTAAAAAGAAAAGAATTGATGTCTTAACATAATAAAAGAACAATGAGTAAAAGAACAATCTCATGCAGTCTTTATAATATATGTTAAAAAGTTGGGATTTCGGTTTTAACGAGAGAGCGGCTCAATCGAAAAAATTGTATTTAACAAGAAATTGATTCATTAGAGAAGATTATTTAATTATTAAAATTTAATATTAATATTATAATATAACGTAAATGTATTGAATTTTTAAAAAAATATTTTAACGCCGCCGCGAAGCGCGGCTTTATCAACTAGTTAGCTGTGATGAGACGTTTGAAAAATAAAATTATATCTTATCTATACTAATCTATTAAAGCCGAAAGATTGAAAATTTGGTCGATTTGATTTTCGGTTTGGTTATCCTAATTATTAAAATAAATAATGACATAATATAACTAATGGTAATTAGTTATTGCCATTTTCACATTTATTTTTAACTCTAGATATTACCTTTTATAAAAACATCAATCGTACCATCATTAATATTTCCTTTCTAATTAAAATACGTTATCTTTTATATTTAAAACTAATCTTACAATCATTAATATATTCTCAAAATTATCATACCATATTTTTAATTATTAATAAAATATATTAAAAATTCCTGTACATTGTTTATAATAAGAAAATATTAGTATAATACGTAAATATGAGTATATTAAATTATGTTAAATTAAAATATTAAAAATTATTAAATTGACAATTATATAAAAACATAATTGTATTATTAACTAAAATTTAATAAATACCTAAAAGATCTTATCTTTCAAACAATTTAAAATACGTTTACTTTTAATTGAACATATTACCCTTTATGTGCACCTAAAATATCGTAACTTCCAATCATTAATATTTCTTTTCTAATTAAAACACGTTACCTTTTAATTTAAAACATAATTTTGCAATCATAATCTTCCAATTATTAATATTTCTTTTCTAATTAAATGCACTACATTTTAATTTAAAACATAAATTTACAATCATTAATGTATACCCAAAAATATGACACCATATTACTGTTAGATTTTTAGTAATTAATAAGAACCGTTAGATGTAATTATAAGGTATATTTAACGATTAAATTAATTTACTAAATATTCAAGGTTCAAATTCTGTTAACGACATATTTAACTTAAAATTTTATTTTATAAATTTTAAATCATGAAAATCACTTATTAAATTTACTTCAAAATTTATTAAATTAATATCAAAATAATTTTTAAAATTAATAATTATATAAAAACATAATTATAGTGTTGTGGAGTAAAAATTAGATTACGAGTATTGCGGCTAAGGTTTGTGTGTTTAATGCAAAGGTGTGTGAGCTTCGTGCTTTAATGGCTGCTCTTGTGCTCGTGGCTGAATCTAGCCCTCACAAGATGCCTACGTACTTTGATGAATATCAAAGATCAAGCCAAAAAACGTAGTTCTGAGAATGAGGGGCCAGGCCCTTTATATAGGCTGTAAGAGCCTTAGAATTATGGTAGGAGTCAGAGACTTGGTGGACAAGTCTTCCTTGAGGAAGGTTCCAGATCTATTCCTTGTAGGAATCAGTTTCCATATCGAATTGGATGCCTTGGTGGCTAAGTCTGATGGAGATAATATCCTTATCCAACTCTTATTGCTGAGCTGTTTATTTCCCTCAATATTAATTACGAAATTAATATTAAAATAGGGATTCTGACCTCATTAATGGGCCCCAAGTTTGGACCATGCTGGGTCTAATTAATGTCATATTAAATGTGTCTTTAGGGCTTATTTTCAGCCCATATCATTTGCCCCCCAACTTCTAGGAAAACTGATCAGGTTTTCCTCGAAGTTTTAACGGCCTTTCCGAGACTTGGGTCAGGGTTTATTGCTTGTTATACACTAGTGTTTCACGAATACTGTCTTAATGTAAAGTGTGGAGCGACCTACACATTTACGACGTTTGGCTTTATTCGAAGCTAATGGTATTTACGTCTTACAGGGAATTATAGATAATTTCCTTGCGTTCTTTATGTACCCACAGGTATTTTACTATTTTTGGATATTTTACCAAAAATAATTAATGGTACTTTCAAGCATAAAATAATTTTTCTGTTATCCGGGATTTTTTGGAAATTATTTTCCAATTTCCCAATCATCATTGGCTTGTTTTCAGAATTTTTAAAGGATTTTCTTTCATTAATTTCAGAAAGATATCCTGCCAAAAATGAAGCATCCTAGGCGTGGGTACCCCCGCCAAGGAGACACTTTCCTTAGGCACGCCTAGGAAGTTTGGTCTCCTGGGCGTGGGTGTACCTTCGTCCCTTATAAACCATCCTGGGCGTGGGTACCCCCGCCAAGGAGACACCTTCCTTAGGCACGCCTAGGAGGTTTGGTCTCCTGGGCGTGGGTATACCCTCGTCCCTCAAAAACCAACTTGGGCGTGGGTACCCCCGCCAAGGAGACATCTTCCTTAGGCACGCCTAGGGGGTTTGGTCTCCTGGGCGTGGGTATACCCTTGTTTATGAAAAATAAACCTGAGCGTGGGTACCCCCGCCAAGGAGACACCTTCCTTAGGCACGCCTAGGAGGTTTGGTCTTCTGGGCGTGGGTATACCCTTGTTTGTAAAAAATCAACCTGAGCGTGGGTACCCCCGCCAAGGAGACACCTTCCTTAGGCACGCCTAGGAGGTTTGGTCTCCTGGGCGTGGGTATACCCTTGTTTGTAAAAAATCAACCTGAGCGTGGGTACCCCCGCCAAGGAGACACCTTCCTTAGGCACGCCTAAGAGGTTTGGTGTCTTGGGCGTGGGTATACCCTTGTTTGTAAAAAAAGAGCCTGGGCGTGGGCATCCCCGCCTAGAAGATACTTTGCGAACCAACGCCTAGGAGTTTTATCCTCCTGGGCGTGGCCTTTTTAATTGGGCTTCCTGCCTTTAGACTTTTACCCTATTTTCTAAAAATGTCATAGAACGTTCTAGAATTTAGTAAAATTAATTCAAAATTTGAATTTCATGGGCTTCCCGCCTATGCAAAGGCCAGTCACCTGTTGACAGCCCATTTACTTACTATAACTGGTTGAGTGACCGACCGTGAATTCTATAAAAGAGTGGTGTGCGTCCCTCATTTCACATCTCACTTTTCTGCAAGAATTTTCTCTCAATATCCCACAAATACTTTCCAAAAAGCTCTGTTAGGGTTCTGTCGTGAGGCGATTTCCGGCACCTTTCCACCGCCCTATTCCCCAGTTTCCGTTTGAAGATCGTTGAATCTTCATCTTCTCCAACATTTTCTTTCAATTTTTCTGGGTTCAAGCTTATAAAGGAAGCGCTTCAATGGAGGATTCCAGTTCTTCAGGCCAGTCTCAACTCGCTCATACCTCTACCGCTGCTCCAAGGCTTTCAAGGGGTAAGAACCCTAAAACATCTCTTATCCATGCCAGTGTTTTTTCCCTTAGAGATCTTTTAAACGAATTTGGTCAAGCTTTTCCCAATATGCTTCATTTAGATGCTTACGAGTATAAATCAAAATACAAACAGCATAGGGTAGATATTTTAGCCCAACTTTTTCGTATTAATGGGCCTTATAGGGCGGTTGTTCCGGCCTCAAACGAAAGGGCTTGTCACCCAAAGCCTGGGGCAATTAGGGTTTACAAAGAAACTTTCTATGCTGGTTTTCGCCTTCCACCTCCTCCTTTTGTTTGCCATCTTTTAGCTGAAGCCAGGGTTTGTCCAACCCAAGTTATGCCAAATGCATGGCGTTTTATTTATTGTTTCATGGTCCAGTGTAAGAAACATGGGCTTGAGCCCAGTATTTCTGTTTTTCGTTATTTATTCAAGTTTGTCAATTCTTCTGACAACTCGGGTTGGGTCAAAATCCAACATCGTTCTCTAGCCCGTTCTTGTTTCGTTTCGGATTCCGCTCCTGATTCCCTTCCTGATTGGAAGAGGGAGTGGTTTTATGACTTTTTTGATGGGGATGATTGGGACAACTATTTTCGGCCCAATTTCTGCAGAGTCGTTGATGGGCCTGTCAGGAGTATAAAATTGGGTGTGGAAGAAGAGGCTGCCATAGCTTTGTTAACATCTGATAATTTGCATCAATGTGCAAATTTGATTTCTGAAGATTCGTTGCAGGCCCATGGGCTAAGCGATTTGGGCCCTGAGGGTAATTAACTTGAAATCCTCACCTCTTGCCTTATTAAAATTTTATGCTAGATATAATTTTCTGACATTTTGTAATCATTTTGCAGCCAAAGCTGCTCTGGGAGCAATTTTCAAGCAGAGGGAGGCTGCTGCTGCTGCTAGGGTAGTAACAGAAAACCCTAGGGCCAAAAGGGCCAGGACTGATGATGCTTCTCCTGCAGTGGAGCATGTTCCTGTCTTTCTTCAAGAAAAGCCAGTTCCCATTGATGAAGACCTCACTCCTTTCACAGTGGGATGCGGTTTATGCAATAGGGACACAGCTGTAGGCGACTCTAGGGCCGCAGCTGAGTGGTCTAGGAGCGTGGTTACTCCACGAGATAGGGTCCACATTGTGGAGTCTTCTGATGATCTGCAGATTGAGCTTCTTAGGGCCCAAGCTGTTGCTTCGGTAATTTCTTGTTCAACTCCTTAATTTAATTGTATTTCCGTTTCCCTTATTCACTTGTTTTCTTTGCAGATGAACGCCTACCTTCAGGCCGCCGTTCATAATCTGAAGGAGGTACGTGCTGACAAGACTATAGCTGAGAGGGATAGAGATAGATACTTTGCCTCCTCTGAGGCAAACTTTGCTCGTTTTAGGGAGGTGGAGAAGGAGCTGGCAGCTGAGAAGGAGAGGAACAGGAAGCTGCAGCTGGAGGTGCAACAGAACAGGGAACACATCATAGCTGACTACAAGGCTTCTAAGGTCTTTCAAGATGTCCTGAATGCCGAGTATGATGCGAATTTTCCTGGTACCTTTAAGGAGTGCTTGGAGGAGATCATCGAGGAGCTGAGTGGGAAGATTGAGGGAGTGTCCCTGGAGAGGTTCCCGGTTCCTGCTATCCCTGGAGTGACAGCTGCTATGGACGTTGCTACAGAGGCAGCTGTGGATGGGGACTCTCAGCCCACTCAGGATCCACCTTCTTCTCCTGGGGTAGAGGCAGCAGATCCTCCTCTTACCCAAGGAGATGTTGTAGTTGATGACTTAGATGTGTAGATGGCCCTGCGTGGCTTATTTCTGCTTTATATCTTTATTTATCCTGAACTTTTGCCCTTCGGGGTTTATGACTTAACTTATCTATGCAGTTAGTTTCTTTTGTTTCCATATTCTTGTTTTTGCTTATAGTTTGTTGCGCTTTTATACTTGGCCCCTTGGCTTATACTATACTCACAAATTTATACATCGTTCGTCTTTCGTGTTTATTTTAACAAGGAAGAATAACTGATAGAGAAAACAGAATAGATTCCATTGTGCTGTCAAAGGATATCAATAAAATGGGTTCAACCCTTACATAGATACTCTATCTCCTACTGGGAGCAACATGCTCTATAATGGTTTCATTCGAACCTTATTCATAATAAATAGATAAAAGTCCAAGCCTTTGTCAAAAGAACTTAAACATAATAAACTTTGAGGTTCAGAGCATGCCAAGTTCGGGGCACCTCAACCCCATCCAAGGTTTCCAACTTGTAGGACCCTCGTCCTAACACCTTTCTGACTAGATACGGTCCTTCCCAGTTTGGTGCTAACTTTCCTTTCTGGCCAACTCCTGAGGCTTCAATCTTCCTTAGAACCATGTCGCCTTGTCGAAAGAATCTTTCCTTAACTCTCTGGTTGTAGTGAAAAGAGGCTCTCTTCTGATATTCAGCATTCTTAGCATTAGCTTTATCTCTAACCTCGTCAATTAAGTCAAGGGCAAGTCTCATCCCTTCTTCATTAGTTTCTGGTTCATATGCCTCAACTCGAGGTGACGCTTGCATGATCTCCAAAGGCACAACTGCCTCAGCTCCGTAAGCCAGCAGGAATGGGGTTGGTCCAGTTGTCACTTTACAAGTGGTACGGTATGCCCAAAGTATGGGCAACAATTCATCTACCCAAGTGTTCCTAGAGCGTTCGACCCTCTTTTTCAGTCCATCAAGGATAATTCGATTAGCTACCTCAGCTTGCCCATTGGCTTGTGGATGTGCCACTGAGGTAAAACGGAGCTCAATCGCATTCTCTTCACAATACTTCTTGAACTCCTCATTATTGAACTGTGTCCCATTGTCTGTTACAAGGATTCGTGGGATTCCATATCTACAGATTATGTTCTCCCAAAAGAACTGGGCAACTTGTTTGGTGGTTATCTTGGCCAGAGGTTTAGCCTCAATCCATTTAGTGAAGTAATCAATGGCCACTATCAAGAACTTTCTTTGTGCTGAAGCTATTTCGCCATAGTCTCGTCCCCCCACATCGCAAATGGAATGGGAGAATTAATTGAAGTTAACATTTCAGGCGGTTGTCTTACAATTGGAGCATGTTTTTGACATCTCTCACATCTCTTGACATAGTCTTGTGCATCAGCCAACATCTCCGGCCAATAGAACCCTAAACGAATGATCTTATGAGCTAGGGCTCTGCCCCCCAAGTGTTGCCCACAGATCCCTTCATGAACTTCCTCCAATGCTTCTCTTGCCTCTTGAGGCCTTAAACACTTCAAATATGGGATGACGAACGACCTTTTGTACAGAATGCCCTAAATCAAAGTGTATCTCAATGCTCTTACTGAAAGTTTTCGTGCCTCCAAGGCATTGTCTGGGAGCCACCCGGTTTCAAGGTGTGCCTTGATAGGATCTATCCAAGAGCCCCCTATATCAATTGGTGCCACTAATTTTGAGTTAACGGTCGGGGCCTTCAAGACCTGAAAGTAGACACTCCTAGCATAATTTTCTATCTCGGAAGAAGCGAACTTAGACAGGGCATCGGCCTTAATGTTTTCTTCTCTCGGAATGTGCTCAACATAGCACTCCTCAATCTGAGCCATAACAGCCTTTCCGACTCTCAGGTATTTCGCCATAGTCTCGTCCTTAGCTTCGAATTCACCATTTACTTGTGATACCACAAGCCTTGAATCTCCACAAACTTTGAGATTTTTGACCCTCATGATTCTAGCCAAACCCAAACCAGCTATTAATGCCTCATACTCCGCCTCATTGTTGGTAGTAGGAAAATCCAACTTTAAAGCATACTCAACTGTGAACCCATCGGGGCTTTGCAGAACCAAACCTGCACCACTAGATTTTGTTTTTGATGCTCCATCAAAATAGAGCACCCAATATTCCTTCAAATCAGATGTAAGTTCCTCTTCTTTTTTCTCTTGCCCAGGGGTAGTCACTATCCCTTGCCCCCCGACTTCTTGGTTGTTAATAGTGCATTCAACTACGATGTCAGCCAATGCCTGAGCCTTAATGGCTGTTCGAGGCTTATATGTGAAAATCCCGCAAATTTAACATACCGGACATTAATTCACTGCAAAACAAACCAAAACACACAAAGCTCTCACAAGGAGAGAATAAACAAACCCAAATAAATTGGGAACAAACTCAACAAAAACAGTTTTAAAATAAACAAAAACCTAACATAAGCTCGATTTGAAACTGGAAAAAAGAAAGTTTAGAAGAATGGATGGAGGATTGAAGAAGGATTAGAACGGAGGAATGAGACTTTAAACGGAGAAGAAGGAGGTAGATCGGAAAAAAAATGAGGAAACGACGACTATGGAGATGAAAGGAAGAATAGGGACGACGACTATTGACAACTACATACTTGTTATTATTTCATAAGAAAATTTTAAATAAGAGGGAAGATCAATATACAAATCGTTATAATTCACAATTAGTAAGAAAAAATTTTACGTTGATGAATTTACATATAAAATCTCCCACAAATATTTCAAAATTCATGATTTTAGCAAATCTGTTGAAATTTGAATACCCTGAGATTTTGAAAGATTTTTTAAAATTTGGACTGAATACCTACAGATTTTAGAAGATTTTTTAAAATCTTAATTGAATACCTCCAGATTTAGAAAGATTATTTGAAATTCGAATCGAATACCTGCATAATCGAATACCTAGAATTTAAAAAATTATTTAAAATCTCAAATGAATACCTGCTGATTTTAAGATTCCACTAAAATTCAACAGAATCTCAAATGAATACATCTATACTATTATATAAATTCCGAAACATTAAAAGTTTGGTTAGTCGGTCGGTCGGTCAGTCGGTCGGTCGGTCGGTACTGTTGATCTTACTTATTTACCCTTACTTAATTACAGATAAGCTAACTAATCAATTTCCTTATTGAGTTTAAACATATTATCTTTTCATTTTTCAAGAACTAACTAATTTCCTAAAATATAATATCCTTTTATATTTTATCTAACTAAAATTTCTACTTTATTAATCAATTACCTTTTTCAGGTTAGACATATTACCTTTTCTACTAACTAATCAATTTATAACTAATCAATTAAGGTTAAACATATTATCTTTTCTCTTTTTCAAAAACTAAATAATTTCCTTTTTATGATAAAATATAATATCCCTTTATATTTTATCTAACTAACTAATTTCCTAAAATACAATATCCTTTTATATTTTATCTAACTAAAATTTTTCCTTTATTAATCAATTTATTTTTTGAGGTTAGACATATTACCTTTTCTACTAACTAATAAATAATTACAGATAAACTAACTAATCAATTTCCTTCTTGAGTTTAAACATATTATCTTTTCTATTTTTCAAGAACTAACTAATTTCCTAAAATATAATATCCTTTTATATTTTATCTAACTAAAATTTCTACTTTATTAATCAATTTCCTTTTTCAGGTTAGACATGTTACCTTTTCTACTAACTAATCAATTTCCTTCTTAAGGTTAAACATATTATCTTTTCTCTTTTTCAAAAACTAAATAATTTTCTTTTTATCCATTTATATTTTATCTAACTAACTAATTTCCTAAAATACAATATCCTTTTATATTTTATCTAACTAAAATTTCTCCTTTATTAATCAATTTCCTTTTTCAGGTTAGACATATTACCTTTTCTACTAACTAATAAATTTCCTTCTTGAGGTTAAACATATTATCTTTTCTATTTTTCAAAAACTAAATAATTTTCTTTTTATAATAAAATATAATATCCCTTTATATTTTATCTAACTAAAATTTCTCCTTTATTAATTAATTTCCTTTTTCAAGTTAAACATATTACCTTTATATTTTTCAATAACTAAACAATTTTCTTTTTCAAGTAAAATAGAATATCTTTCACATTTTATTTAACTAAAATATCTCTTTTTTTTAAAAATAGTACGAGCAGTTTTGTTTAATAAAATAACGTAATTATATTATAATTATTATTAACTAATCAATTACTTTTTTCACCCAAAATACGTTACCTTTTCTTTTTACTCTAATTAACATCTCTCTTTTTCCAATTATATCATGAACGGTTACCTTTTTCAACCAAAACACGGTACTTTTTTTCTTTTCTCTTACTAAAATCTCTCTTTTTCCAATTATATCATAGATGTTTCTATTTAATAAAATAAAATAATAATATTATAATACTAATAATTAACCGATTACCTTTTCAGCTAAAATGTATCATCTTTTCTATTTTTCTAATTAAACTCCATTTTTTTTCTAGAAATATCACGGACAACATTAATTTCTCATTTTCTAAAAACTATGAGCAATTTTATTTAGTAAAATGACATAATTAAATTATAATTATATAAGCTAATCAATTACCTTTTTCACATAAATCATGTCATTTTTTTAATTTTCACGTTACCTTTCTATTTTCTCTAACTAAAATCTCTCTTTTTCCAATTATATCAAGGGAGGTTTTATTTAATAAAATAAACTAATAATATTTTAATATTAATAATTAACCGATTACCTTTTTCAACTAAAACGTATCATCTTTCCTATATTTTTTTTAACTAAAATCCTTCTTTTAATAGATATATATATCACGGACAATATTAATTTCACCTTTTCTAAAAATATTTCGTACAATTGTATTTAGTAAATAAGGTAATTAAATTATAATTGCTATAAACTAATCAATTATATTTTTCACCTATAACATGTTTCCTTTTTAATTTTCTCTAACTAAATCCTATCTTTTTCTAATCATATCACATGCATTCTATTTAATAAAAATAATAATTTTATAATTACCAATAATTAATCCATTACCCTTTTCAACTAAAACCTATCATCTTTTCTATATTTTCTAACTAAAATCCTTCCATTTCTAGAAATATCACGGATAACATCTGTATAATTATTATCAAATCATCTGATATAATAATGTAAGCCTTCAAATTCATCTTTTAAAAAGTTAATTTAAATAAATGAAAAAATTTATATAATATTAAAATAAAAAAATCCGTGCATGGCACGGGTTTTAAGCTAGTACTTCTAAAATTCAATACCCCATTAAAATTAATGAATAAATTCATATATACCCTTTACTTTATTTTAGCGACTAATTTCATATTTAACCCAATATTAAATTAGTGATCGAATATATTGTCATTGTTCAATATACAAGTTTGACACGCTTGTGTATTTGAACAATTGGTATGAGTATTTTCGAAGACTTGGAGGTGGAAGACTCGAAGACTTGAAGGAGGTGGAAGACTCGTTCAATAGGTCTGTTTCCAACTACTGTATTATTGCCTTGTAGAGATATTTATTATAAGGAGATTTAAACAATCATCGATATTATTTAATTATATATTAACTTTAATAGTAAATTTATATTTTAATAAATTAGGTATCACATGAGCTAAATTTGTATTCATTTATTAAAAAAACTCAGTATACACAGCTTTAATGATAGATCCTTTGGATAATTGCATATAGTGATAAAGTATTTCTGACTTCAATAATTTTATCGAAAATTGCTTAACAAAATATTTTTAACTTGTATGAAATATTTGAGTCTTTCATTATTTTTGGTAATTATACACAAGTTTGAAATAATTTCTTGAGCATATGGCAGGTGAAGTAAATTACCCTCATTTATTATGTGATGAAATTTATTTTTACCCTCATTTACATATAAATTGAGTGTAATGGCCTGAGAAAAGTAGCGGGGTAGTTAATTTGTATATTATAATTTTTCATTTTTTTTGGAAATTTTAGAAATCTAAAAAGTTGAAGACATTCAATCCATAGTAAAGAAATGAATGAGACGGAGATAGTAATTTATTCATTTACAGTAAAACCTCGTTAAATTAATATTTGATAAGTTAATAATTTCTCTAAGTTAATAATTTCTTCCTGTCCCAACTTGGGCCAGTTCAAAAAATAATAAATTTTGATTTTGAAAACCTATAAATATATGGTCTCAATAATATTATAAATTAATAATTCCTTTATAATCATAAAAATATATGTATTTCCCTTTTGTAAAATATGATTATAGGGTTCTTAAAATTTGAATCCATATGAAACTCATCTTTAATCATTTTTGTTGCATCCAAAAGTTCGAATGTGATATTTTCGTAAAATATTAAAATGTTATTAATCAATGTTTTTTATGTTTTGGATGTTTCTTTAGATGAAAAAGGTTCAAAAGATGTTGTTTTATTTTTAATATCATCTAAATATACATAAATATTTAATTTGAATCTCGAAAATACTCATTAAATTTGTAAACAATATATTTTGAAATAAATTAATTTGTAAATTTATTTGGTTTATGGGGATGGGATCTTTATTAAAAAATCCCTCCTCCATGTGTTTTTTGGATTTTTAGTGATTAAATTGACAAATTTTTAATTAAATATTAAAAATTATTTAATTATTATTGAAAATTGAAAATTGTATTATAACATAGATCATATGTACTTTTTAATGATATATATACTTTTTTATTTTTTTCAATCATGTAGTACATATAAATTTCAAATTTTGGTCAATTTGATCAATCAAAAATTAAAAAGGACATGTATTTTGGGACGGATAGAATATGATATATGATCTTGAAATATGTGCTATTTGTACTAAGAAAAAAAATAGGTTTTAGTAACCTTCTGAAATTATTCCCGGGAAAGTAATGCATGTTCAAAAGTTTGGAGTATAATGGGTCTGTTTGTTGTACACGGCCCATTTCTTTGTAGGATCATAATTTCTCGAACTTATTATAAAGAAAAAAGAACGACTAGCTATTTGTAATTAGATTGTGCTTGGTTAGGAATGGGCATGCCTTAATTATGGTGCTGCCGAATATATATTAAAAATATATTTATTAAATTTTTAAACAATATATATTGAAATAAATTAATTTGTAAATTTATTTGGTTTATGTGGATGGGATCTTTATTAAAAAATCCCTCCTCCATGTGTTTTTTTGGTTTTTTAGTGATTAAATTGACAAATTTTTAATTAAATATTAAAAATTATTTGATTATTATTTTTGAAAATTGAAAATTGTATTATAACATAGATCATATGTACTTTTTAATGATATATATATTTTTTATTTTTTCCAACCATGTAGTACATATAAATTTCAAATTTTGGTCAATTTGATCAATCAAAAATTAAAAGGGGGACAGAAGGAGTATGATATATGATCTTGAAATATGTGCTATTTGTACTAAGAAAAAAATAGGTTTTAGTAACCTTATAAAATTATTCCCGGGAAAGTAATGCATGTTCAAAAGTTTGGAGTATAAATGGGTCTGTTTGTTGTACACGGCCCATTTCTTTGTAGGATCATAATTTCTCGAACCTATTATAAAGAAAAAAGAACGACTAGCTATTTGTAATTAGATTGTGCTTGGTTAGGAATGGGCATGCCTTCATTATGGTGCTGCCGAATTATTGTGATCGCTGAATCGTTTTTGTGTGCACCACATATTAGGTTAGAGGATTATACACAATCCGAGATTTACAAACATCAATACACAGTACATACATCAATTGATTAGTTGACAAGATTTACCGAAGCGCGGTTAAAACCTATTCAAGTATTACTTATACTTCTATCATCAATAAGTAAAAGCAAAACAAGAACACGAAACAATATTTGACGTGGAAACACCCACGTCCCAAACTTGTATTATTAATCAAAACAGTTATCAATAATACATCAACACAATAAGACCTCAATGGTGCTGTCCTAAACCCGATACTTGAGCCAACAATGCTCAAGCACCTCCCAAACAATACTTAAAACTACATCTCTTAAGCTTTCACACCTCAAACAAATACAATATGACTATGTATATATAGCCATCCAAAACTTAGCCACCAAGACTTACCATACTTGTTCTACAAGTCTTGCCATACTTGTTATACAAGTCTTCCAATTCTTGGCACCTAATTACCCAATTTAGTGATCAAGATATATCATATATAACAATTGTCTACACATACAATTATTATCTCACCCATTTATATCTTAAACCACTCAAGCCCATAACAATCACATTGGGTTGAAACCCAACAATCCTCCCCTTCAACCCAAAAGTCCATAACAATTATATTGGGTTGAAACCCAACAATCCTCCCCTTCAACCCAATAACCATATCGGATTGAACGGTAACCATCAAGCCATCGACTTCCATTCGCCAACGCCTCTCCTCGAACAAGAACCTCCTCTTGTTCTTCCAATCATTGAGTGTCGCTAAAACCCGTATAGTGACCCTCCAAACCATCGTTCTTCACCATAACGATGTATCAATCTTCAAAATCACATGCATCAACCACCACGAGTGCTCTTCCACATGTTGAGTCACCCGATCCTTGCTTTCACAATCCTTCGGCCTCCTGAAGAACATCCATAGTATCACCCAAATAGTTCACCTGGTTGATCAAGCTATTGAAGCAATTGCGAAGACCTCTTCCATCTTCTTGCATCTCGAGTCCGAACACATGATTGATCCATGGTGCAAGTCAACCGTCAAACCGCACGTAACTTTGTCTCTACCCGCCTTAGCAGCAATCTCCTTGTCAGCAAATCCTTCATCATGCTCCATCATACCAATTGAACCTCGAACCTTCCCACAACCTCATCCATCACGAACCCGAACCTTGGCTCTGATACCATTTGTTAGGTTAGGGGACTATACACAATCCGAGATTCACAAACACCAATACAGAGCACACACACCATTCGATTTGTTGACAAGATCCACCAAAGCGCGGTCAAACACTATTCAAGTATTACTTATACTTCTATCATCAATAAGTAAAAGCAAAACAAGAACACGAAACAATATTTAACGTGGAAACACCCACGCCCCAAACTTGTATTATTAATCAAAACAGTTATCAATAATACATCAACACAATAACACCTCAATGGTGGTGTCCTAAACCCGATACTTGAGCCAACAATGCTCAAGCACCTCACAAACAATACTTAAAACTACATCTCTTAAGCTTTCACACCTCAAACAAATACAATATGACTATGTATATATAGCCATCCAAAACTTAACCACCAAGACTTACCATACTTGTTCTACAAGTCCTGCCATACTTGTTATACAAGTCTTCCAATTCTTGGCACCTAATTACCCAATTTAGTGATCAAGATATACCATATATAACAATTTTCTACACATACAATTATTATCTCACCCATTTATATCTTAAACCACCCAAGCCCATAACAATCACATTGGGTTGAAACCCAACAATCCTCCCCTTCAATCCAAAAGCCCATAACAATCACATTGGGTTGAAACCCAACAATCCTCCCCTTCAACCAAATACCCATATCGGATTGAACAATAACCATCAAGCCATCGACTTCCATTCGCCAACGCCTCTCCTCGAACAAGAACCTCCTCTTGTTCTTCCAATCATTGAGTGTCGCTAAAACCCGTATAGTGACCCTCCAAACCGTCGTTCTTCACCATAACGATGTATCAATCTACAAAATTACATGCATCAACCACCACGAGTGATCTTCCACATGTTGAGTCAACCGATCCTTGCTTTCACAATCCTTCGGCCTCCTGAAGAACATCCATAGTATCACCAAAATAGTTCACCTGGTTGATCAAGCTATTGAAGCAATTGCGAAGACCTCTTCCATCTTCTTGCATCTCGAGTCCGAACACATGATTGATCCATTGTGCAAGTCAACCGTCAAACCGGGCATAACTTTGTCTCTACCCGCCTTAGCAGCAATCTCCTTGGCAGCAAATCCTTCATCATGCTCCGTCATACCAATTGAACCTCGAACCTTCCCACAACCTCATCCATCACGAACTCGAATCTTGGCTCTGATACCATTTGTTAGGTTAGGGGACTATACACAATCCGAGATTCACAAACACCAATACAGAGCACACACACCATTCGATTTGTTGACAAGATCCACCAAAGCGCGGTCAAACACTATTCAAGTATTACTTATACTTCTATCATCAATAAGTAAAAGCAAAACAAGAACACGAAACAATATTTAACGTGGAAACACCCACGCCCCAAACTTGTATTATTAATCAAAACAGTTATCAATAATACATCAACACAATAACACCTCAATGGTGGTGTCCTAAACCCGATACTTGAGCCAACAATGCTCAAGCACCTCACAAACAATACTTAAAACTACATCTCTTAAGCTTTCACACCTCAAACAAATACAATATGACTATGTATATATAGCCATCCAAAACTTAACCACCAAGACTTACCATACTTGTTCTACAAGTCCTGCCATACTTGTTATACCAGTCTTCCAATTCTTGGCACCTAATTACCCAATTTAGTGATCAAGATATACCATATATAACAATTTTCTACACATACAATTATTATCTAACCCATTTATATCTTAAACCACCCAAGCCCATAACAATCACATTGGGTTGAAACCCAACAATCCTCCCCTTCAATCCAAAAGCCCATAACAATCACATTGGGTTGAAACCCAACAATCCTCCCCTTCAACCAAATACCCATATCGGATTGAACAGTAACCATCAAGCCATCGACTTCCATTCGCCAACGCCACTCCTCGAACAAGAACCTGCTCTTGTTCTTCCAATCATTGAGTGTCGCTAAAACCCGTATAGTGACCCTCCAAACCGTCGTTCTTCACCATAACGATGTATCAATCTACAAAATCACATGCATCAACCACCACGAGGGCTCTTCCACATGTTGAGTCACCCGATCCTTGCTTTCACAATCCTTCGGCCTCCTGAAGAACATCCATAGTATCACCCAAATAGTTCACCTGATTAATCAAGCTATTGAAGCAATTGCGAAGACCTCTTCCATCTTCTTGCATCTCGAGTCCGAACACATGATTGATCCATAGTGCAAGTCAACCGTCAAACCGCACGTAACTTTGTCTCTACCCGCCTTAGCAGCAATCTCCTTGGCAGCAAATCCTTCATCATGCTCCGTCATACCAATTGAACCTCGAACCTTCCCACAACCTCATCCATCACGAACTCGAATCTTGGCTCTGATACCATTTGTTAGGTTAGGGGACTATACACAATCCGAGATTCACAAACACCAATACAGAGCACACACACCATTCGATTTGTTGACAAGATCCACCAAAGCGCGGTCAAACACTATTCAAGTATTACTTATACTTCTATCATCAATAAGTAAAAGCAAAACAAGAACACGAAACAATATTTAACGTGGAAACACCCACGCCCCAAACTTGTATTATTAATCAAAACAGTTATCAATAATACATCAACACAATAACACCTCAATGGTGGCGTCCTAAACCCGATACTTGAGCCAACAATGCTCAAGCACCTCCCAAACAATACTTAAAACTACATCTCTTAAGTTTTCACACCACAAACAAATACAATATGACTATGTATATATAGTCATCCAAAACTTAACCACCAAGACTTACCATACTTGTTCTACAAGTCCTGCCATACTTGTTATACAAGTCTTCCAATTCTTGGCACCTAATTACCCAATTTAGTGATCAAGATATACCATATATAACAATTTTCTACACATACAATTATTATCTCACCCATTTATATCTTAAACCACCCAAGCCCATAACAATCACATTGGGTTGAAACCCAACAATCCTCCCCTTCAATCCAAAAGCCCATAACAATCACATTGGGTTGAAACCCAACAATCCTCCCCTTCAACCAAATACCCATATTGGATTGAACAATAACCATCAAGCCATCGACTTCCATTCGCCAACGCCTTTCCTCGAACAAGAACCTGCTCTTGTTCTTCCAATCATTGAGTGTCGCTAAAACCCGTATAGTGACCCTCCAAACCGTCGTTCTTCACCATAACGATGTATCAATCTACAAAATCACATGCATCAACCACCACGAGGGCTCTTCCACATGTTGAGTCACCCGATCCTTGCTTTCACAATCCTTCGGCCTCCTGAAGAACATCCATAGTATCACCCAAATAGTTCACCTGATTGATCAAGCTATTGAAGCAATTGCGAAGACCTCTTCCATCTTCTTGCATCTCGAGTCCGAACACATGATTGATCCATTGTGCAAGTCAACCGTCAAACCGGGCATAACTTTGTCTCTACCCGCCTTAGCAGCAATCTCCTTGGCAGCAAATCCTTCATCATGCTCCGTCATACCAATTGAACCTCGAACCTTCCCACAACCTCATCCATCACGAACTCGAATCTTGGCTCTGATACCATTTGTTAGGTTAGGGGACTATACACAATCCGAGATTCACAAACACCAATACAGAGCACACACACCATTCGATTTGTTGACAAGATCCACCAAAGCGCGGTCAAACACTATTCAAGTATTACTTATACTTCTATCATCAATAAGTAAAAGCAAAACAAGAACACGAAACAATATTTAACGTGGAAACACCCACGCCCCAAACTTGTATTATTAATCAAAACAGTTATCAATAATACATCAACACAATAACACCTCAATGGTGGCGTCCTAAACCCGATACTTGAGCCAACAATGCTCAAGCACCTCCCAAACAATACTTAAAACTACATCTCTTAAGTTTTCACACCACAAACAAATACAATATGACTATGTATATATAGTCATCCAAAACTTAACCACCAAGACTTACCATACTTGTTCTACAAGTCTTGCCATACTTGTTATACAAGTCTTCCAATTCTTGGCACCTAATTACCCAATTTAGTGATCAAGATATACCATATATAACAATTGTCTACACATACAATTATTATCTCACCCATTCATATCTTAAATCACCCAAGCCAATAACAATCACATTGGGTTGAAACCCAACAATCCTCCCCTTCAATCCAAAAGCCCATAACAATCACATTGGGTTGAAACCCAACAATCCTCCCCTTCAACCAAATACCCATATCGGATTGAACAGTAACCATCAAGCCATCGACTTCCATTCGCCAACGCCTCTACTCGAACAAGAACCTGCTCTTGTTCTTCCAATCATTGAGTGTCGCTAAAACCCGTATAGTGACCCTCCAAACCGTCGTTCTTCACCATAACGATGTATCAATCTACAAAATCACATGCATCAACCACCACGAGGGCTCTTCCACATGTTGAGTCACCCGATCCTTGCTTTCACAATCCTTCGGCCTCCTGAAGAACATCCATAGTATCACCCAAATAGTTCACCTGGTTAATCAAGCTATCGAAGCAATTGCGAAGACCTCTTCCATCTTCTTGCATCTCGAGTCCGAACACATGATTGATCCATAGTGCAAGTCAACCGTCAAACCGCACGTAACTTTGTCTCTACCCGCCTTAGCAGCAATCTCCTTGTCAGCAAATCCTTCATCATGCTCCGTCATACCAATTGAACCTCGAACCTTCCCACAACCTCATCCATCACGAACTCGAATCTTGGCTCTGATACCATTTGTTAGGTTAGGGGACTATACACAATCCGAGATTCACAAACACCAATACAGAGCACACACACCATTCGATTTGTTGACAAGATCCACCAAAGCGCGGTCAAACACTATTCAAGTATTACTTATACTTCTATCATCAATAAGTGAAAGCAAAACAAGAACACGAAACAATATTTAACGTGGAAACACCCACGCCCCAAACTTGTATTATTAATCAAAACAGTTATCAATAATACATCAACACAATAACACCTCAATGGTGGCGTCCTAAACCCGATACTTGAGCCAACAATGCTCAAGCACCTCCCAAACAATACTTAAAACTACATCTCTTAAGTTTTCACACCACAAACAAATACAATATGACTATGTATATATAGTCATCCAAAACTTAACCACCAAGACTTACCATACTTGTTCTACAAGTCTTGCCATACTTGTTATACAAGTCTTCCAATTCTTGGCACCTAATTACCCAATTTAGTGATCAAGATATACCATATATAACAATTGTCTACACATACAATTATTATCTCACCCATTCATATCTTAAATCACCCAAGCCCATAACAATCACATTGGGTTGAAACCCAACAATCCTCCCCTTCAATCCAAAAGCCCATAACAATCACATTGGGTTGAAACCCAACAATCCTCCCCTTCAACCAAATACCCATATCGGATTGAACAGTAACCATCAAGCCATCGACTTCCATTCGCCAACGCCTCTCCTCGAACAAGAACCTGCTCTTGTTCTTCCAATCATTGAGTGTCGCTAAAACCCGTATAGTGACCCTCCAAACCGTCGTTCTTCACCATAACGATGTATCAATCTACAAAATCACATGCATCAACCACCACGAGGGCTCTTCCACATGTTGAGTCACCCGATCCTTGCTTTCACAATCCTTCGGCCTCCTGAAGAACATCCATAGTATCACCCAAATAGTTCACCTGGTTAATCAAGCTATCGAAGCAATTGCGAAGACCTCTTCCATCTTCTTGCATCTCGAGTCCGAACACATGATTGATCCATGGTGCAAGTCAACCGTCAAACCGAGCATAACTTTGTCTTTACCCGCCTTAGCAACAATCTCCTTGTCAGCAAATCCTTCATCATGCTCTGTCATACCAATTGAACCTCGAACCTTCCCACAACCTCATCCATCACGAACCCGAACCTTGGCTCTGATACCATTTGTTAGGTTAGGGGACTATACACAATCCGAGATTCACAAACACCAATCAGAGCACACATAAAAATCGATTAGTTGACAAGATCCACCAAAGCGCGGTCAAACACTATTCAAGTATTACTTATACTTCTATCATCAATAAGTAAAAGGAAAACAAGAACACGAAACAATATTTAACGTGGAAACACCCACGCCACAAACTTGTATTATTAATCAAAACAGTTATCAATAATACATCAACACAATAACACCTCAATGGTGGTGCCCTAAACCCGATACTTGAGCCAACAATGCTCAAGCACCTCCCAAACAATACTTAAAACTACATCTCTTAAGCTTTCACACCTCAAACAAATACAATAAGACTATGTATATATAGCCATCCAAAACTTAACCACCAAGACTTACCATACTTGTTCTACAAGTCCTGCCATACTTGTTATACAAGTCTTCCAATTCTTGGCACCTAATTACCCAATTTAGTGATCAAGATATACCATATATAACAATTTTCTACACATACAATTATTATCTCACCCATTTATATCTTAAACCACCCAAGCCCATAACAATCACATTGGGTTGAAACCCAACAATCCTCCCCTTCAATCCAAAAGCCCATAACAATCACATTGGGTTGAAACCCAACAATCCTCCCCTTCAACCAAATACCCATATCGGATTGAACAGTAACCATCAAGCCATCGACTTCCATTCGCCAACGCCTCTCCTCGAACAAGAACCTGCTCTTGTTCTTCCAATCATTGAGTGTCGCTAAAACCCGTATAGTGACCCTCCAAACCGTCGTTCTTCACCATAACGATGTATCAATCTACAAAATCACATGCATCAACCACCACGAGGGCTCTTCCACATGTTGAGTCACCCGATCCTTGCTTTCACAATCCTTCGGCCTCCTGAAGAACATCCATAGTATCACCCAAATAGTTCACCTGGTTAATCAAGCTATTGAAGCAATTGCGAAGACCTCTTCCATCTTCTTGCATCTCGAGTCCGAACACATGATTGATCCATAGTGCAAGTCAACCGTCAAACCGCACGTAACTTTGTCTCTACCCGCCTTAGCAGCAATCTCCTTGTCAGCAAATCCTTCATCATGCTCCGTCATACCAATTGAACCTCGAACCTTCCCACAACCTCATCCATCACGAACTCGAATCTTGGCTCTGATACCATTTGTTAGGTTAGGGGACTATACACAATCCGAGATTCACAAACACCAATACAGAGCACACACACCATTCGATTTGTTGACAAGATCCACCAAAGCGCGGTCAAACACTATTCAAGTATTACTTATACTTCTATCATCAATAAGTAAAAGCAAAACAAGAACACGAAACAATATTTAACGTGGAAACACCCACGCCCCAAACTTGTATTATTAATCAAAACAGTTATCAATAATACATCAACACAATAACACCTCAATGGTGGCGTCCTAAACTCGATACTTGAGCCAACAATGCTCAAGCACCTCCCAAACAATACTTAAAACTACATCTCTTAAGTTTTCACACCACAAACAAATACAATATGACTATGTATATATAGGCATCCAAAACTTAACCACCAAGACTTACCATACTTGTTCTACAAGTCTTGCCATACTTGTTATACAAGTCTTCCAATTCTTGGCACCTAATTACCCAATTTAGTGATCAAGATATACCATATATAACAATTGTCTACACATACAATTATTATCTCACCCATTCATATCTTAAATCACCCAAGCCCATAACAATCACATTGAGTTGAAACCCAACAATCCTCCCCTTCAATCCAAAAGTCCATAACAATCACATTGGGTTGAAACCCAACAATCCTCCCCTTCAACCCAATACCCATATCAGATTGAATGGTAACCATCAAGCCATCGACTTCCATTCGCCAACGCCCCTCCTCAAACAAGAACCTCATCTTGTTCTTCCAATCATTGAGTGTCGCTAAAACCCGTATAGTGACCCTCCAAACCATCGTTCTTCACCATAACGATGTATCAATCTACAAAATCACATGCATCAACCACCACGAGTGATCTTCCATATGTTGAGTCACCCGATCCTTGCTTTAACAATCCTTCGGCCTCCTGAAGAACATCCATAGCATCACCAAAATAGTTCACCTCGTTGATCAAGCTATTGAAGCAATTGCGAAGACCTCTTCCATCTTCTTGCATCTCGAGTCCGAACACATGATTGATCCATGGTGCAAGTCAACCGTCAAACCGGGCATAACTTTGTCTTTACCCGCCTTAGCAACAATCTCCTTGTCAGCAAATCCTTCATCATGCTCCGTCATACCAATTGAACCTCGAACCTTCCCACAACCTCATCCATCACGAACCCGAACCTTGGCTCTGATACCATTTGTTAGGTTAGGGGAGTATACACAATCCGAGATTCACAAACACCAATCAGAGCACACATAAAAATCGATTAGTTGACAAGATCCACCAAAGCGCGGTCAAACACTATTCAAGTATTACTTATACTTCTATCATCAATAAGTAAAAGCAAAACAAGAACACGAAACAATATTTAACGTGGAAACACCCACGCCACAAACTTGTATTATTAATCAAAACAGTTATCAATAATACATCAACACAATAACACCTCAATGGTGGTGTCCTAAACCCGATACTTGAGCCAACAATGCTCAAGCACCTCCCAAACAATACTTAAAACTACATCTCTTAAGCTTTCACACCTCAAACAAATACAATAAGACTATGTATATATAGCCATCCAAAACTTAACCACCAAGACTTACCATACTTGTTCTACAAGTCCTGCCATACTTGTTATACAAGTCTTCCAATTCTTGGCACCTAATTACCCAATTTAGTTATCAAGATATACCATATATAACAATTTTCTACACATACAATTATTATCTCACCCATTTATATCTTAAACCACCCAAGCCCATAACAATCACATTGGGTTGAAACCCAACAATCCTCCCCTTCAATCCAAAAGCCCATAACAATCACATTGGGTTGAAACCCAACAATCCTCCCCTTCAACCAAATACCCATATCGGATTGAACATTAACCATCAAGCCATCGACTTCCATTCGCCAACGCCCCTCCTCAAACAAGAACCTCATCTTGTTCTTCCAATCATTGAGTGTCGCTAAAACCCGTATAGTGACCCTCCAAACCATCGTTCTTCACCATAACGATGTATCAATCTACAAAATCACATGCATCAACCACCACGAGTGATCTTCCACATGTTGAGTCACCCGATCCTTGCTTTAACAATCCTTCGGCCTCCTGAAGAACATCCATAGCATCACCAAAATAGTTCACCTCGTTGATCAAGCTATTGAAGCAATTGCGAAGACCTCTTCCATCTTCTTGCATCTCGAGTCCGAACACATGATTGATCCATGGTGCAAGTCAACCGTCAAACCGGGCATAACTTTGTCTTTACCCGCCTTAGCAACAATCTCCTTGTCAGCAAATCCTTCATCATGCTCCGTCATACCAATTGAACCTCGAACCTTCCCACAACCTCATCCATCACGAACCCGAACCTTGGCTCTGATACCATTTGTTAGGTTAGGGGACTATACACAATCCGAGATTCACAAACACCAATCAGAGCACACATAAAAATCGATTAGTTGACAAGATCCACCAAAGCGCGGTCAAACACTATTCAAGTATTACTTATACTTCTATCATCAATAAGTAAAAGCAAAACAAGAACACGAAACAATATTTAACTTGGAAACACCCACGCCACAAACTTGTATTATTAATCAAAACAGTTATCAATAATACATCAACACAATAACACCTCAATGGTGGTGTCCTAATCCCGATACTTGAGCCAACAATGCTCAAGCACCTCCCAAACAATACTTAAAACTACATCTCTTAAGCTTTCACACCTCAAACAAATACAATAAGACTATGTATATATAGCCATCCAAAACTTAACCACCAAGACTTACCATACTTGTTCTACAAGTCCTGCCATACTTGTTATACAAGTCTTCCAATTCTTGGCACCTAATTACCCAATTTAGTGATCAAGATATACCATATATAACAATTTTCTACACATACAATTATTATCTCACCCATTTATATCTTAAACCACCCAAGCCCATAACAATCACATTGGGTTGAAACCCAACAATCCTCCCCTTCAATCCAAAAGCCCATAACAATCACATTGGGTTGAAACCCAACAATCCTCCCCTTCAACCAAATACCCATATTGGATTGAACAATAACCATCAAGCCATCGACTTCCATTCGCCAACGCCTTTCCTCGAACAAGAACCTGCTCTTGTTCTTCCAATCATTGAGTGTCGCTAAAACCCGTATAGTGACCCTCCAAACCGTCGTTCTTCACCATAACGATGTATCAATCTACAAAATCACATGCATCAACCACCACGAGGGCTCTTCCACATGTTGAGTCACCCGATCCTTGCTTTCACAATCCTTCGGCCTCCTGAAGAACATCCATAGTATCACCCAAATAGTTCACCTGATTAATCAAGCTATTGAAGCAATTGCGAAGACCTCTTCCATCTTCTTGCATCTCGAGTCCGAACACATGATTGATCCATAGTGCAAGTCAACCGTCAAACCGCACGTAACTTTGTCTCTACCCGCCTTAGCAGCAATCTCCTTGTCAGCAAATCCTTCATCATGCTCCGTCATACCAATTGAACCTCAAACCTTCCCACAACCTCATCCATCACGAACTCGAATCTTGGCTCTGATACCATTTGTTAGGTTAGGGGACTATACACAATCCGAGATTCACAAACACCAATACAGAGCACACACACCATTCGATTTGTTGATAAGATCCACCAAAGCGCGGTCAAACACTATTCAAGTATTACTTATACTTCTATCATCAATAAGTAAAAGCAAAACAAGAACACGAAACAATATTTAACGTGGAAACACCCACTCCCCAAACTTGTATTATTAATCAAAACAGTTATCAATAATACATCAACACAATAACACCTCAATGGTGGCGTCCTAAACCCGATACTTGAGCCAACAATGCTCAAGCACCTCCCAAACAATACTTAAAACTACATCTCTTAAGTTTTCACACCACAAACAAATACAATATACCTATGTATATATAGTCATCCAAAACTTAACCACCAAGACTTACCATACTTGTTCTACAAGTCTTGCCATACTTGTTATACAAGTCTTCCAATTCTTGGCACCTAATTACCCAATTTAGTGATCAAGATATACCATATATAACAATTGTCTACACATACAATTATTATCTCACCCATTCATATCTTAAATCACCCAAGCCCATAACAATCACATTGAGTTGAAACCCAACAATCCTCCCCTTCAATCCAAAAGTCCATAACAATCACATTGGGTTGAAACCCAACAATCCTCCCCTTCAACCCAATACCCATATCAGATTGAATGGTAACCATCAAGCCATCGACTTCCATTCGCCAACGCCCCTCCTCAAACAAGAACCTCATCTTGTTCTTCCAATCATTGAGTGTCGCTAAAACCCGTATAGTGACCCTCCAAACCATCGTTCTTCACCATAACGATGTATCAATCTACAAAATCACATGCATCAACCACCACGAGTGATCTTCCACATGTTGAGTCACCCGATCCTTGCTTTCACAATCCTTCGGCCTCCTGAAGAACATCCATAGTATCACCCAAATAGTTCACCTGGTTGATCAAGCTATTGAAGCAATTGCGAAGACCTCTTCCATCTTCTTGCATCTCGAGTCCGAACACATGATTGATCCATAGTGCAAGTCAACCGTCAAACCGCACGTAACTTTGTCTCTACCCGCCTTAGCAGCAATCTCCTTGTCAGCAAATCCTTCATCATGCTCCGTCATACCAATTGAACCTCGAACCTTCCCACAACCTCATCCATCACGAACTCGAATCTTGGCTCTGATACCATTTGTTAGGTTAGGGGACTATACACAATCCGAGATTCACAAACACCAATACAGAGCACACACACCATTCGATTTGTTGATAAGATCCACCAAAGCGCGGTCAAACAATATTCAAGTATTACTTATACTTCTATCATCAATAAGTAAAAGCAAAACAAGAACACGAAACAATATTTAACGTGGAAACACCCACTCCCCAAACTTGTATTATTAATCAAAACAGTTATCAATAATACATCAACACAATAACACCTCAATGGTGGCGTCCTAAACCCGATACTTGAGCCAACAATGCTCAAGCACCTCCCAAACAATACTTAAAACTACATCTCTTAAGTTTTCACACCACAAACAAATACAATATGACTATGTATATATAGTCATCCAAAACTTAACCACCAAGACTTACCATACTTGTTCTACAAGTCTTGCCATACTTGTTATACAAGTCTTCCAATTCTTGGCACCTAATTACCCAATTTAGTGATCAAGATATACCATATATAACAATTGTCTACACATACAATTATTATCTCACCCATTCATATCTTAAATCACCCAAGCCCATAACAATCACATTGAGTTGAAACCCAACAATCCTCCCCTTCAATCCAAAAGTCCATAACAATCACATTGGGTTGAAACCCAACAATCCTCCCCTTCAACCCAATACCCATATCAGATTGAATGGTAACCATCAAGCCATCGACTTCCATTCGCCAACGCCCCTCCTCAAACAAGAACCTCATCTTGTTCTTCCAATCATTGAGTGTCGCTAAAACCCGTATAGTGACCCTCCAAACCATCGTTCTTCACCATAACGATGTATCAATCTACAAAATCACATGCATCAACCACCACGAGTGATCTTCCACATGTTGAGTCACCCGATCCTTGCTTTCACAATCCTTCGGCCTCCTGAAGAACATCCATAGTATCACCCAAATAGTTCACCTGGTTGATCAAGCTATTGAAGCAATTGCGAAGACCTCTTCCATCTTCTTGCATCTCGAGTCCGAACACATGATTGATCCATGGTGCAAGTCAACCGTCAAACCGGGCATAACTTTGTCTTTACCCGCCTTAGCAACAATCTCCTTATCAGCAAATCCTTCATCATGCTCCGTCATACCAATTGAACCTCGAACCTTCCCACAACCTCATCCATCACGAACCCGAACCTTGGCTCTGATACCATTTGTTAGGTTAGGGGACTATACACAATCCGAGATTCACAAACACCAATCAGAGCACACACACCAATCGATTAGTTGACAAGATCCACCAAAGCGCGGTCAAACACTATTCAAGTATTACTTATACTTCTATCATCAATAAGTAAAAGCAAAACAAGAACACGAAACAATATTTAACGTGGAAACACCCACGCCACAAACTTGTATTATTAATCAAAACAGTTATCAATAATACATCAACACAATAACACCTCAATGGTGGTGTCCTAAACCCGATACTTGAGCCAACAATGCTCAAGCACCTCCTAAACAATACTTAAAACTACATCTCTTAAGCTTTCACACCTCAAACAAATACAATATGACTATGTATATATAGCCATCCAAAACTTAACCACCAAGACTTACCATACTTGTTCTACAAGTCTTGCCATACTTGTTATACAAGTCTTCCAATTCTTGGCACCTAATTATCCAATTTAGTGATCAAGATATACCATATATAACAATTGTCTACACATAGAATTATTATCTCACCCATTTATATCTTAAACCACCCAAGCCCATAACAATCACATTGGGTTGAAACCCAACAATCCTCCCCTTCAACCCAAAAGTCCATAACGATCACATTGGATTGAAACCCAACAATCCTCCCCTTTAACCCAATACCCATATCGGATTGAACGGTAACCATCAAGCCATCGACTTCCATTCGCCAACGCCTCTCCTCGAACAAGAACCTCCTCTTGTTCTTCCAATCATTGAGTGTCGCTAAAACCCGTATAGTGACCCTCCAAACCATGGTTCTTCACCAAAACGATGTATCAATATACAAAATCACATGCATTAACCACCACGAGTGCTCTTCCACATATTGAGTCACCCGATCCTTGCTTTCACAATCCTTCGGCCTCTTGAAGAACATCCATAGTATCACCCAAATAGTTCACCTGGTTGATCAAGCTATTGAAGCAATTGCGAAGACCTCTTCCATCTTCTTGCATCTCGAGTCCGAACACATGATTGATCCATGGTGCAAGTCAACCGTCAAACCGCACGTAACTTTGTCTCTACCCGCCTTAGCAGAAATCACCTTATCAGCAAATCCTTCATCATGCTCCGTCATACCAATTGAACCTCGAACCTTCCCACAACCTCATCCATCACGAACCCGAACCTTGGCTCTGATACCATTTGTTAGGGGACTATACACAATCCGAGATTCACAAACACCAATACAGAGCACACACACCAATCGATTAGTTGACAAGATCCACCAAAGCGCGGTCAAACACTATTCAAGTATTACTTATACTTCTATCATCAATAAGTAAAAGAAAAACAAGAACACGAAACAATATTTGACGTGGAAACACCCATGCCCCAAACTTGTATTATTAATCAAAACAGTTATCAATAATACATCAACACAATAACACCTCAATGGTGGTGTCCCAAACCCGATACTCAAGCCAACAATGCTCAAGCACCTCCCAAACAATACTTAAGACTACATCTCTTAAGCTTTCACACCTCAAACAAATACAATATGACTATGTATATATACCCATCCAAAACTTAGCCACCAAGACTTACCATAATTGTTCTACAAGTCTTGCCATACTTGTTATACAAGTCTTCCAATTCTTGGCACCTAATTACCCAACTTAGTGATCAAGACATACCATATATAATAATTGCCTACACATACAATTATTATCTCACCCATATATATCTTAAACCACCCAAGCTCATAACAATCACATTGGATTGAACCCCAACAATCCTCCCCTTCAACACAAAAGCCCATAACAATCACATTGGGTTGAACCCCAACACCACAACCCAACTTCTTCTCCGACTACTTAGAAATGTATTCCGGTCCCGTTGCCAGTTTTCGCTTCGGGTCCGAACTCCTGCATAAATATTGATATTTTCTTGTCCTGATTGCTATTAGTTCGTGAAGATCCCCTATGCCTGTATGAGGATTTGTATCGGATTTACTTTTCGCATTCTTTGTAGGCATCATAATGTTTTTACAATAGAGTTAAGAATCTCAATAGAAAGTGTTAAAATATAATATGAGATTTAGACCAGATTTTTCTCTAACATTTTGAAATTTTACATGGATTGGTTACTTAACATAGTATTTATAATAATTGATACTGTTTTGACATTATTTGCTAATTAATTAATGGCTACACAAAAGATGGCCATATTACTGCAGGGATTTACCTATTCTAATGGGGAGTAAACGATTTACGCCCCTGCTGCCATAGTTTTCTAGTTTCTATATTTCTGCATATGTTGGATCTACGCTACTGAATGTCCTTGAACTTGTTCTGTTTAAAACAAAGCAAGAATCTTTAGAGTCGGCCTTTCTCTATCCAAAGCCGCAAAACCTCTCTCATCTTTTTCCTTGGTGGAATTGTGTAACTAGTAATTTGATACGACAATAGAGGGTTTTCTGCATTTCTATTAAACATTTTCCATAAATTTTGAAGTAAACGAGGGAAACACTAATGATTTGTGAGGCAAAAGTGAATTCATTTTCAGAACCAAAGTACTGTACCAGACTAGTGCCCAAGTGCCCATCTTGGCATAATAAGAAATCATTTATAAATTATGACACCACAAATTTATGTGCACAATAAACAAACAAATTCTTTATGACACCAAAAATTTATTAACCTAATATGCTAATGTAACAGAACTCATCTCAAGATAATATGGTTTTCAATTTGTTCGACTTGATCAGATAGTTTTCTTCTTGAATCTTCTCATCAACTTCTGCTGTAGTCCACAGATGTATCTTACAAACCACCTAGGTTTTTCGATTGTGAAAACAATGTATCCCGCAGACAGTCCACATATCAATCCAGTTCCATATCCCATCAGGATCACTTCCCATTGGAATCCATTATCTGCTCCGTCATGATCATTTTTGACTCTGTGGCGGTGACACTGCGTGTATACATTTCTTTGTCAAAGGAGATCCATGTAGGAAGAGAATCAATGAACTAAGTGTTTATATTAAAACTGAGAAAAGAAAACGAAGCTGTATTCAATCTGCATTTCAACGTTCATTACAAAATCAAATATATAGCACAAAAATAGAACCAAACAGAATGATAAACACACACATGGCCACATGGGCAACCTGGAGCCACTACAAGAAAAGCCATTTCTGCCAATGGAAATGTTTTCGTTGGCATTTACCAACGGATTGGCAACGAATGAGCAGGATAGTGCTATACCAACAGATTACCAACGGATCACTAACAGATATTTACCAACGGAATTTTCTGTTGTTAAATATAATTACCTTCAGATTAGTAACGGAATAACAACGGTTTATCAATGCCTTACTAACGGAATACTAACAAAATTATTTGTTGTTCATTCCATTGGTAGTTTGTTGGCAATCCGTTACTATATATTCCGTTACAAAAATAGATTGGTTAATTTTTCATTCCGTTACGAATCCATTGCAATTGTAGATCTGGTAAAGTTATATCCGTTGTTAATCCCTTGGTAATAAGTTAAACACATGGCTATTGCTGATTGGCTAAATATGAAGCACACGGATTCATCACTTGGTTAAAAAGACAGATCAAATCAAAACCATTGAAATAAGTTTAAATTAAATTTTGGTTTTTTTTCTATTTTTAATTTATTTTCCAAATTAGTTAAAAATGGTGGAAAAAATAAAAAAATAGAAATTTATGGAAAGTAGGAAAACATTCATCACACAAATAATGAATATGACTATTTGGGTGTGTATGAATATTGGTTCAAAATTTGGTCTTTTTCTACTTTATTTAACTTTTTAATTTATTTTTCAAACTTGCTAAAAATGAGGGAAAAATCTAAAAAATGAAAAACTAGTGAAAGTACGTTAACATTCATCACACAAATAGTGAGTATAAGTGTATAACAAATTGAGTGTGTATGAATTTTAAAGTAAATTTTGGCTTTTTTTCTATTTTTATTTAATTTTTTAATTTATTTTCCAAACTAGTTAAAAAAGTGGAAAAAATAAAACAAAAATATAAAATCAGTGAAAGTAGGGTAACATTCATCACAAAAATAGTGAGTATGACTATTTGGGTGTTTATGAATTTTAAATTCAAATTTGGACTTTTTTTTATTTTTATTTAATTTTTTAATTTATTTCCCAAACTAGTTTAAAATGGTGAAAAAAAACAAACAAATAAAAAATTAGTGAAAGTAGTGTAACATTCATCACAAAAATAGTGAGTATGACTATTTGGGTGTGTATGAATTTTCCAAACTAGTGTATGAATATTTTAAAAAAATTGAAACCCAAAAACCTGACGAAACCCTGTTTAGGGGTTCTAGTCAAAGTACCAGTTGACCATTAAATTACCAAACTAAATAAATTTATTTTTTTCTGAAATTTTGGCAATAACATTGAAAAAGATGGATCTTGACCTCCGTACAATTGGGTCATCGAGAAATATTTTTTAAAAAATCGAAACACTAAACCATGACGAAACTCTATTTAGGGATTCTAGTCAAAGTACTAGTTGACCGTTAAATTACCAAACCAACTAAATTTATTTTTTCCTGAAATTTTGGCAATAATATTAAAAAGGATGGATCTTGACCTCCGTACAATTGGGTCGTCGAGAAATATTTTTTAAAAAATCAAAACACTAAACCCTAACGAAACCCTATTTAGGGGTTCTAGCTAGTCAAAGTACTATTTGACCGTTAAATTACCAAACCAACTAAATTTATTTTTCTGAAATTTTGGAAATAACATTAAAAAGGATGGATTTTGACCTTCGTACGGTTGGGTCGTCAAGAAATATTTTTTTAAAAATCGAAACACTAAACCCTGACGAAACACTGTTTAGGGGGTCCTAGTCAAAGTACTAGTTGACCGTTATATTACCAAACCAAATAAATTTATTTTTTCTAAAATTTTGGCAATAACATTAAAAAGGATGGATTTTGGCCTCTGTACAGTTGGGTCATCGAGATATATTTTTTAAAAAATCGGAACACTAAACCCTAACGAAACCCTATTTAGGGGGTTCTAGTTAAAGTACTAGCTAGTTGACCGTAAAATTACCAAAACAAATAAAATTATTTTTTTCTGAAATTTTGGAAATAACATTAAAAATGATGGATCTTGACCTCCGTATGGTTGGGTCATCGGGAAATATTTTTAAAAAAATAGAAGTACTAAACCCTGACGAAACTCTGTTTAGGGGTTATAGTCAAACTACTAGTTGACCGTTAAATTACCAAATCAAATAAATTTATTTTTCCTAAAAATTTTGGCAATAACATTAAAAAGGATGGATCTTGACATCCATACGGTTGGGTCATTGAGAAATATTTTTTTTAAAAATTGAAATACTAAACCCTGACGAAATCCTGTTTAGGGGTTCCATTCAAAATACTAGTTGACTGTTAAATTACCAAACCAAATAAATTTATTTTTTCTGAAATTTTGGCAATAACATTAAAAAGGATGGATCTTGACCTCCGAACAGTTGGGTCATCAAGAAATATTTTTTAAAAAATTGAAACACTAAACCCTGACAAAACCCTGTTTGGGGGTTTTAGTCAAAACTAGCATGATAGCCCGTGCAAAGCATGGGCCTTATGATAATTCATAGAATTTTCTCGTGTTAGTCTGTTGAAAGTTTGTGCAAACTTCTTGATGTTTCTAGAGTATATCCTGCATTCATAGTTTCATGTATTAAAAGGTTCATGTATATGCATTTGAAATTAATATTGTTCAATGCATTTGTCTAGGATCATGTTTCTAGCTAATCATCTAGATCATTCTACTGCTCCTATAAATTGTCCCTGCATATTTGTATCAGATAACAGAGTTCGCAATTTATAATATATTCCAAGTTACATCCCTGTTCTGAGTGTTAAACAGCAGTGTGTGTGTGTGTGTGTGTGTGTTTTATCTGTGCATTTTCTGTTAGGTCCCAAAGTATCGTAGAAGGGGGGGTTGAATACGATACCACCAAAAAAAATAATTCTGAGAATATATCTTTATTGATAATAAACTCGAAGGGGTGTTACAACTTCTAATCCAATGGATTAGCTTCAAAACCTGAACACTCCTAAGGATAGTTTAGGCGAAAGGACCTTCTACCCGACACTTCCTGAAAGCGGGCTAAGCCGACTTTCCTACTAGATGGACTGTCTAGCAGCTTACACTCCTAAGGATAGTTTAGGCACGAGGACCTTCTACCCGACACTTCCTGAAAGCGGGCTAAGCCGGCTTTCCTACTAGATGGACTGTCTAGCAGCCTACACAGAGAAGATATAAGAGAGAGAAGAGAGAGTTGTGTGTTGAGCTGTGTTTTGAAATGAAATACAACAGGCCTATTTATAGGTTTTAGAAAGTTACTATTTGACACTATTCCAACAACCCCCAAATAATAACCGAGCACTATTCCAATAACCCCCAAATAGTAACCGGGCACTATTTCACCAACCCCAAATAGTAACAATTGGTTACTATTCATATGAATAGTACTATTCATATGAATAGTGATTTCGGATACTATTCACATGAATAGTAATTTTGGATACTATTCATTTTCCTCTTAATTTGACATCCTTAAATATTCAGCTTCCAACTAACCAGAGGATATCAATACTGCTCTAAACTCAATCATACTCGTGGTCTTCATATCATATGTCTTTAAGAACACTACTAAGAATTGTACAATCATAAAAACTTTATCACTGAAATCTTTTGGCCCTTCAACCGAATCGTCTATACATCTTATTTTGTCACTGAGGCTTGATCATGTTAATGAACTTCTTTCAGCGACTTGATCCTTGTTGATGCCTGTTCTTCAAATTTTACGATCCCTGTATAGAGTTAATATTATTTATCTTTTATCCTAGTTGAGTTAAATATGTCTCTATTACATATTACATTACATTATGCTTTACAATCTCCCCCTATTTGATTGTTAGGGTTTAACAAGCAAATTTTTAGAGGATAACTCAACTGATACAATAAAATAAAATACAAAGATAAATAATATTATAAAGTGCATTCTGGATCATATATATACATTTTCCAGATTTCTAAAATTTGAACAAGTACAAGACAAATTGTTCCTCTAGACTGAACATATCTTCAAGTTTGCCTTGCTTTCTTTCCACATAGCACTAATACTCCCATTAGCTTTTCCTTTCCCAAAATAAAGTTAATTCCGTGTCAACAACCTTTTCTTTGCTCTTACGCCTAGTAGATTTTTCTTAATCATCCAACTTCTCCCCCTCAGTTGGGTTATCCTCTAGAGTAGTAGGATGTGGAGTTGGTAAATTAGACGAAGATGGCTTTACCAAGGAGTTGATTGCATCATTAAACTTGGTTGCCATGGTATTCAATTGAAACTGGAATACATCATGTTGAATAAGTTGCAAATTTTTGATTTATGCAATGGACTTATAGATATTTGGCAACTCTTTCTCCATTGTTTGGACCCGTGTAAGGAGTCTGCTGTATTCCTTTCTGGTTACAGGTGCATGTGGTTGAGTAGGTTGCCCACTCGTACGTTGTACAGGTGTTTCACTCAACACTCTATATTCACTCGGTTTAGTGGTCTGGGTTACACTTACATGTTCTGTTTGTGTTTCCCTCAACTCTCTTCCAGAGCTTCTACCGAGATGTGTACCTACAAATGAAATCATCTTAGCCCCTTTTTCAGAGGTCACAAATGGTGCAATGAAAGTTCGTGAGCTTCCGTCCTCGCGTGAAGCGAGTTGACGACCACTGGTAAAGAGTGGTAAATCTCGAAAGAGATCCAGAGATTTTCCCTCTGGGAGGTTAAACTTGAATCGATTAAATGGCATAAAACCCAAGTTTCCCTCGTATGTCTGTGAAGACACTTGGTTCATAAAAGAACCACCTACCGATGGATCTTTCCATAAAATGGTAGATTCACCAGCAGTTATTGTAATAACCCGAATTTTTGGTAGAATTAAAACTTTTCTTATTAGGATTAAGTGCATCAGTGAATATTTAGCAAAAAAAAAAAGTGCATCAGTGAATATTGTTTCCACACGTGAATAGTGTTTTTCATGGATGAATAGTGATTTTGGGAACCAAGAAATTTTTCATGCCACCCTATGTACGAGACATGGTATGGATATTTCGAAGTCACATTAGTGATTCACGGAGCAAATAAGTGTATGTAAAGACGATCAGAATTCAGAAATTCCAAATTCTATTTTGGTGTAATATTTGACCAGGCAGTGAATTATATAATATTATATTCAAGAAATGAGATATTAAATTTGAGGATTTGAGGACTTAATATTTGAGAATTTTATTATATTTGATTTGAGGATTTATAACGAAAACCACTAAGACAGTGAAACGAACATTCTAGAAATCGTTGAAACTTTACCACGAGATTAAGCGATTAAACGAACAAATCATGGATTAAGGATTGAGATTATGACAAGATTAAATATCCTACATGATCATCAAGAGAATTATATCAAGTGGATTTAATGATTTAATCAAGGATTAAATCAAAACAATTTAGAAACAAAGTGATTTAAATCACTTAAAACAAACCAAAAACCAAACAAATATCCATCAAGCTTCTTGGATACACCTTGCACAAGCCCCAAGAGGGTCAAACTCAGCCACCTAACTGATCTTATCAACATATTAGATCAAAAGCTAGTTGAACAAGTCAAAGAGAAAAAGGGAAGGAAAAGAAAAGCAAGAACCCATTTTCTCCTTAAGAAAAATCTGCTCCTTTTTAGCAAATTCAAAGTGTCACTTCCAAGCATCCAACAATGGTGATCTATAGCTTAAAACAAAGCTCTTTCATAGGACAAGGTATGGTAAAAATTTGAGAACCATCCAAGGATTTTTCCATTTTCAAATAATTAGTGAAAGTGATGATGAATAGTGTTCTAACTTGTTTCCATGGTTTTTATCTTTATGTTATGGCCTTCCATGGATCATCCAAGCAAGGTTTAAGTGTTGTGTGACCTTACTAGCATCTTTAAGCTTCCTAGGCAGGTATAACTCTCTTCCATGCCTTGTAAGTTTGTGAGATTTTGGAGAGTTTTGAGTTATAGTTCCATTGTTATGGTTTTAAGTGGATGACTTGCATATTGATCTTGTATAAGTTTTATAAAAATGGAAAACCATAGTTTTAGCCTCAAAGTCAGTTGACAACTTGAGATAGATGATGAATAGTGAATATTAGTCTTGAGAATTGATTGTAAGCTTGGTTGGGTTGGTTAAAATTTGGAAATGTCCGAATTATAGCCGTCGTAATGGCGAAATTTCGTTAATCCTTATAAACAGTTAATTCCCGAGACCATAACACCATTTTTAGCATCACCACTGCCTATGGTTACAAAGATATGGTTGTCTAGTTTATTTTTCCGAAAGAATCGAGTTAAAAGAGTTTACGGTTTAGGAGAAATCGCGAAATTCGTAAAAGTGGTTCAAAGGATTTTATCGCAGAAATATAACTACTTTGATGATGAGTTCGAAACCCTTAAGAGTTGAATTAGAATGTGAAATTTTGTGGTAAAGTGCTAAGGTCAGTTAGCGAGGTTTGTGCGAAGGTCTCGAGTCCAAAAGATTATTTTACGATTTTATAAAAATGAAACAGCAGAGGTTGCGCATGTGAAAACCACTAAAAACGCGACTTAGAAACCAATGTTCCAAAAGGTTGAGTATAACTTGGATTCGAGGATGAATTTCGAACCAAACTTACGACTTAATTAATTGCGGATTAACATGGACTTAGTATGAGCCTAAAATGAGCTAGTGTTACCTTGGTTATGTTTCGCTTGTGTGTTTAAGCGTTGAATTATAAGAGGATTATCTAGGGGATTAATCGTGCGTTTTCTTTTGACTTTGTCTAGATGGACCGAAATCGTCGCGAGCCCTATCGTATCTCGAGTACCAGGCAAGTGTTCTAAACCATACTTTGTAGTATTGGTTCTATATTACTGTTTTGCCATGAATAAAGTTATACAATGTTGCGGTAAATGCTTATATTGCCATATATATAATGTTTGCTTTCTGATTCACATATAAATTTTGAGATGAGTTAGAACGAACCGATGTATATTGTGGCTCTAAGTATAAGAACATAATTATTGTGTTCGACTCTAGACCGGGAGTCGGTATTTTGATATATATAACTAGTCGTGGAAACCTGGAGGGATTCCAACGGCAAAGTGCTATGTATTCTGAGGAATGTTATTTAGCATCATCATTATAATTTCAAAAAGTATTTATTACTTGGTAAAGATTCGAGGATTGTTATTTGAGTATTATCTCACTTGAGGAATATTAATCAAATATTATTCCATTAAGAGTATTATTGAATATTTCACGATATACGATGCAAGGTATATGCATAGTTGTTTTGACTTAATATATTGTCATACTTGAAGTGTGATTTTTAAGTAGACGACTTATAAACTAGAGGTGATCTAGTAGCTATAAGCCGGGTTTACGATAGCCCTTAGTATAGGGCATATGTTTCGATTAATTTGTTACGAACCGTGAGGCGGTATATCGTACACGTATTACAATTATTTTCTGAATATTATTTATTTAGTAAATAATATTCGAGGATTATAATTACATGGAAAATATTGTTTCAAATATTTATTTAAAGTATGATTTCATAATCATACGTGAATTATTTATTTAAATGAATCTTAATTCGGATTTTCATTTAAAGGTTTCTAGTTATCTCTAGATGACTATTTATTTAATGAATATTATTCTAAATATTCATTTAAAGTTTTCCTTATTTTTAATAAGGATTGTTTAATTGACGAATATTATTTCAAATATTCATTTAAAGGTTGTTAATTATAAACTATTTAATTATTTATTTATTAAATGAATATTATTTTGAATATTCATTTAAAGGCTTTTCGAATAATCATTTAATGATTATTTATTTAATGAATATTATTCTGAATATTCACTTCTGGGTTTAAGCGTAATAATTTTATTTAATTATATTCTTTAAACATTCTCGATTTAATAAATATTATCTGAATATTTATTAAATACTTTCAATATAGATGGAATAGTTTATGTATATAAATGCATATTTGACTTCAATAATTATGAAGTGTATTATGAGTTTTATTCAAGGTATCTTGTATATTTCTGACTTCTGGACTTTCTATGAATTATGTTGAGAGCCTATCTTATTTGGCCTAACAAAGATTTTCAGAAAAAGATCATCAGTATACTGTTCAGGTCCCCATGATTCCAAATCAACTTCTTGCCTGTAAAGGCGTCGCTTTCCTTCAAAACTGGGGAACCTTATTTGAGATAACTTTATTATTACTTAACTTTTGAGTCAAGGATGTTGAAAGAAAAATTATTTTCAACTCATTGCGTATGAGTCAGAATGACTCTGGTTACCTCCTCAACACTCGAGGGGTAAGATTGATGTAACAAGTTTTAATCCATTAACAAGCTATTGCTTGGGAAATATTGGCAAATCCTTCCTTTACAATGGTGACGACTACTTTGTGGAGTCTGGTCAACAAGTATTATACTTGGGGGAAGGGGGATGAGCCTTACGTTTCAGAGTCATGGATTTTACTCGAACTAGGAGTATGTGTGTATGAGGCTGTGAATCAGTCCATCACTGATAACAGGTGTAAGAGACTGTGGGACAGCCCATCCTGGAAATAGGGTCCGAGTTGCGCCGGTCCCAAACTATGCCCAACCGTTGGCTAGGGAGATCTGGCGTATGGTGGTGTCCATATGTTCTTCCTTCTACATGTAGAGAAACAAACTTTGAGATGCACAAACTTATGACTGATCATCATAAGGTTTGACATCTGGCGCGAGATACTCCAGTATTAGTTCATCATCCAATTTGGATATTTCTGCAACATTATCGAGAGCACCCCGATCGGAAAGCTACGGTTGGGTGACCGATAAGTGTTGGCAGGGTTGAAAAGTGTTCAAAACTGATGTTACAATAACCTTCCTTATAACTTTATTTTTTAAGCTATATGCTGATATTCTGCTTATGGTTGATATAGCAGACATGATTTTTTTGAAAAGGTTATTGGTGTGCTTTGAAACCTCATCCTTTTATAAAATGCAAGAACTGTTCATATTGCGATAAAGATTAAAGATATATCATGAAAGATGATATTTATATATTGATTTTCTACTTATCTTCTTTTCATAGCAGATATTTTGACGGAAAGGTCATTATTATGATTTTGAACTTATCATGTTCATTTACTGATTATTTTAATCATTATACTTTCCCTATTGAGGTTTCTTGGATACAGATATTTTATTAATGATATTAAGTATCCGTGGTATTATGAAAACCCCAAGTATATGATGGGATATTTTGTGAACTCTATTAACCACTTGCTGGGCAATTCTTTCGCTCATACTTGTTTGTTTTATATATATTAGCCTTTCAGAAAGAGGTAAACGGATGAGGGTTATCTGCATAGCTCGGAAGAAGCAGGTGGACTACCTTATGAAGAAGACAGGATCCTAAACATCTATAGCTGGAGTAAGTTACATATGGTTTTATTAATGTGTAATATATATATCACATTGTATAGAGTAGAACTAGTTGCTGGTATACTTCTCAACGAAGTTATACTAGCGGAATAAGATTTGTAAGACACGGTGTAATTTGATTCAATGGAGGTAATGAAGTGAGTAATGTAAAGACTTTAGTTCTTGTTTCTAGTCCTATAACCTATAAGATGCTTGGTAGTTGGGATCTCAATGATGTATTTCAGTTATTCAATGATTACAGATGGATTAATGTTGTTAAACAGGTAAATTGTTAATAAGGATTTCCGCGTGACGACCAAATCCCTGACCCCGGATTTGGGGGTGTTACATAAATGGTATCAGAGTTGAGGTTATAGTACACTAGAAACGAGAGTGAGTAGGAGTGTGTATAGTTATGTGAGAACGTCGGAACTCATGTAGAGTTCATGTTGGACTATTGGATATAGTACCAACGGTAAAGTTAAGGTGTGAATGCAACGTTGAAGAATATGATGATGTAGACCTCGCTTCTTGTGGTGATGAATATCTACCAAAGAATGCTCAGAGATAAGTATTGGTCGGCAGGGGCATAGATCGCCCGAGACATGAATTTAAGATGATTTGAGGGAATTCATGGATGCAGTTATGTATTCCCCGAACTATAGGGAATTTTCAAAATTATGATGAAGGATAGAAAGTTGACATCGGATATGGTGGTAGAGAGGGTTGAGATACCGAATATGCCAGACCCCGAGGCCTCTGAGAAGACACATAATGATGCGTTCCTTGAGATGGACGCTGACCCAATAGACGAGGATCCAGAGGAGGATCTAGAGGAGGACCTCATTGAAGGTCAAGGGAATAATCTTGTAGAGAACGAGCCGATTGATAAAGATGTGATATGTTTACTTGAGGACCGAAAGAATCCTTAGAGAGTGATTAAGTGACAAGACAAGAATTTGGAGTCGATTATGATTCATCAGGAGATATGATGAAGCGAATGGAGTAGAGTTTTAAGAATAGATGAGATAGAGGTGGTATCAACTTTTGCCCACGACTGGATCATTCGGAACTTGGCTGTTGATTTGATTGGAATAAATACAAGGACAAATGAGTAGAGGACCCGGCTGACGGCCGAGGAGGAAATTACGAGGATAGAACTGAGAAGTCGGAGTCAGATCCGGGTACTGCTAGTTTTGAAGAATAACTAGTTATAAAGTAATGTTCCCTTTAAGTGGGGGGGGTTAAGTAAACTGACTGTTGGTAATATAGACTACTCGGACGTATATGTATCAGGAAAATGCGGCATGTTCCGTGTGAAACTTTGGTTTTCCCTTCTATGGGAGGTGTATATTTGGTTCCTTTCTAGTGGTTAAACTTCCAAGTTTATGTCGATGTTTCCGTTATTATGACTGCTTACGATTCTACCTGTTTGGATGTTCATAGAATTGTTCTTCAGGTTTCGAAATTGATTTCCTAGTATTAATAGTGGATAAATAGACTGACCAAATTTCCCTGATATTGGGAAGAGATTCGACAAATTTTTGGCAAACCTTGTCTTTCCGATTATCAGAGCATGTCGCCAAAGAGAGTGAAAACTAGAGGAAACCTGGTCGATTGGTTAAGGTAATCGCCATATGGGTTGGTGGACAGACCCGGAGTGTTAAAATGGACTGTAGAGATAAAATGATGAAGTTGAGATTGGACGGTAAAGATGAACCATATTTAAAGGACCAAGACGGACCGAGAAATTCTGGGATTGACTTAAATGAATGGCTGTTATGCCAAAAGTGTTAAGCTATGTGGCACACAGGATTGATAGATACCGAATTTAAGCCTGTATTTTTCTAATGATCGTCCGGAATACCGCCTATTCGAAATATGGAATTCGTCAACACTAAGGATGGCACCGATATCGAAGCCTTTGTGTGGAATGGAACGTTGCTTGAGATGATTGCACCTAGTTGGGTATAACTCTCTACGATTGTAAATGTTGATGGTTGAGACTGTGGTGACTAGTACGAGTCGATAATGGCGTAAGTTATCGAGCACTCTAAGGTGCATGCAGAAAAAAAAAACTTTAGAATCAAACGATTATCCGCCAGATGAGCCGACATATAAGGCATCCGTAGAGACGTTGGCAGTAACCTCCCCATTAGTAAATCGTTTTGATTACCTCCCCGATCTATGAATTATTTGACATCTCTCCAAGCGAGAGCTTCCTTATATGGGATATACTTCTTCTAAAGATACATTGTTGTATTCGTGTTCACCCGTACTGGGTTTCAATTATGACAGAGGCTGTCATGATTACTTTCAGGTTCTGAAGCATGTCTATTGATGTTATTTAAACTTTCACTTTCCTTCAATAGTGAATAATCTTATGGTGATACAACACCACTTGCTTGTGATATATATCAGTATCTTTCTGGATATTCTTTACTTTTGGAATCACACCTTAGAATTTTCTCCAAGGTGTCCCTCTGAGAATTATTTGTCGAAAGACGATAATTTATTAACTGGAGTTCAAATTGATTCCTATTTCTCTTCTTCCACCGAGACGAACAACCCTATCCTTATAGGGGCCACAAGGACTGTCTGTCTGTGTGATGGAAGTCTAATGGGACGCCATCACTTGTGTGTTGTGAAATACAAGAAGGCTAATTACCTTTAGTAATGCCTTAACTAAGGCACGCAACGTTAGTTCTTTTGATCATATTGATCTCTTGGTAAATTCTCTTATCTCAAATAAGATTTGCTTTAAAATTCATAATCTTATGATCACCATTGTGTGACATTTGTCTTGATATGGCAGCTATCTTTTCAAAGCTCAATGATTCTTGTTATCTCTAATAAATTCCAAGGGGGGGCCAACCAGGTTGAATAAGTCAAAAATTCGTTGACAGGAATTAGATTCACAAAGAAATAGCCTATGACAAGAGCGGATCGCTAAGACGAATAAAATATCGATGACATATCAATGAATTAGTTTATTCTCTCTCTCAGAGATATTGTGATAAGTGGAAAGTGGGTCAAACGATATATGTGAAAGGAATAGCGATGTGTCGTGAAACTCCAATGATAACCGTGTCAAATAGAAACCCCCAGAGTTCCATGGAACCGCTGACCCAGTGGAGGCCAGAGCTTATCTTAAAGAGATGGAGAAATCATATGAGAAACTGAGTATTGCAGAGAATCATAAAACGATGTTCGCTGCCTACCTGAAGGGAGAGGCGAACCACTAGATAGTGTCGTGACTTGGGAGTTATTCAGCTTGTTATTTTAGGGAAATGTTTTCCAAAGTATATGGAAACCCAGATGGAAATAAAATTTCTCGAGTTAAAACAAGGAACCATGACTGTGGCAAAGTACGAAGCCAAGTTATCCGAGTTGTTGAGGTTGTTCCCGAGTTGTGGACACCGAAGAGAAAAGAGCCCGCAGGCTTCAATTAGAGCTGAGACAAGGGATCCAGAATCGCGTGGCAATGTTGGAATTAACAGATTATCCTATATTAGTGCAAAAGGCATCGATTGTGGAAAGCTTGGACACAAGGCTAAGGAATGTCCATCTACTGGACCAGCTATACCCAGAGTCAATAAGGCTACCTCTAGCAAGCAACCCCTGCCAGGACTTTCAAAATGACCTTGCGAGATGCCGTGAGAATCACGGACATGACAGCAGGTACCCTCCTACTTAAATTCAGTTGGTATTAACATTTTATTCCAGAACTGCTAAGTACCTTGCACCTCAAGATTGTGCATGACAATTAGACCTTAAGGTTGAACCCTAACGGAGTGATTGCAAGTAAAGATGGTCGATCGTGAAATTTTGCATTAAATTGGTGCAACCAGGCTGTGAACTAGAAATATGAGGTCGACACTTTTAATAGAATTGATTCTTTTCAAGTTGGAAGAAGTTGATATTATAAGGGAAAGAGAGTAATAATTAAGGGATGAAGATAGATTAAGAGATTCTTGAATCTAGTTCAGATTAAGAAATTATTACGTTAGAGATTTGAGGCTTAATTAGCTCTTATTGTTGATGCCGAGAAAAGAGGCACGAAGTATAAAGGAAATTACAATGGCCTTAGGAGGCTGTACAAGGTTTTAATTAGCTACCAGATATCGATTTGGATGACATGAGAATGAATACCGAGTATTCAGAGTATATTGTTGCATCTCCTGTTAGCCCCAGTGGAAATGAAAGAGTAGTGACTCAGTTACAAGAAATGTTGGGCAAGAGTATGATAAGACCCAGTGTACCACCGTGGAGAGCCCCGGTGTTATTGCGAGAAAGAAAAATGTTAGCACGAGATTGTGCATCAAACTTCGAGAGTTGAACGAGTTCGCCATTGAGAATAGGTATCATTACCTAGGATAGATGATTTATTTGACCAGCTGAAAGATACTGAGTATTCCTCTAAGATTGACTTGAGAACTGAATATTACCAGTTGAAGATAAAACCCGAGGATATACTTAAGACTGCGTTTCGCACTAGGTATGGACACTATGAGTTTTAGTAATGTCGTTTAGGTTGACTAAGGCAACCATAACTTTTATGGATTTAATGAATTGGTTTAGAGTTAGTCGCGATAGTTTTCGCCCTAAAAGATTTGGAGACCGTATTAAGATAGAGAAAAGTGCGAGATCTATATTGATCGAAAGAACTGAAGATATATATATATATATATATATATATATATATATATATATATATATATATATATATATATATATATATATATTCACCCAGAAAGAGCTGAACACAAGATAGAGAAAATGGCTAGAATTGATAAAGGATTATATTGTGAAATACCCTACCATCCAAGGAAGGCCAATATGGTGGCCGATGCCCTTAGTCATAAAGAAAGACTTGAGATGATAATCACGTCAGCTGAGTTAATTAAGGATCTTGAGAAGATGGAAATGGAATTATGAAATATGCATCGAGAATATGGAATAATTGATCGAGTTTGCTTATAACAACAGTTACCACGCGAGCATAGGAATGCCCTTACAAGGCCCTATATGGAAGAAGATACCACTCTCCCTTATGCTGGGAGGAAGTGGCAAGAGAAAGATGTTGGGGCCAGAACTAGTTCAACAGACCAGAGAGACAGTAGAGCTTAATCGAAAGTGACTAGTGTCAACCCAGGACAAACATAGAAAGTATGCAGCCCAAGCCCGCAATAATAGAGATAGTGCTGCTATTGATAAGGTAAATGGCATGTTGATGAATGACAAGCAAGTTTATGTTGGGGTATTTCTGCGCAAATAAGATAGAGAATATGAGATCGGAGATGCGTGATGCTAAAGGAATTCCTGTGGAAATCATGAATAGAAATGAGCAAGTGTAAGGAACAAGGTTGTCAAGCTAATAAGAGAATTGTAGAAAATCAAGAAGTGGAAGAATCCACCTGGGAATTTGAAAGTGCAATGGGAGAAAAGTACCCCAGTTATTCCTAAACTGATTCCGGGACGGAATCCTTTTAAGGAGGGGAGACTGTAATAACCCGAATTTTTGGTAGAATTAAAACTTTTCTTATTAGGATTAAGTGCATCAGTGAATATTTAGCAAAAAAAAAAGTGCATCAGTGAATATTGTTTCCACACGTGAATAGTGTTTTTCATGGATGAATAGTGATTTTGGGAACCAAGAAATTTTTCATTCCACCCTATGTACGAGACATGGTATGGATATTTCGAAGTCACATTAGTGATTCACGGAGCAAATAAGTGTATGTAAAGACGATCAGAATTCAGAAATTCCAAATTCTATTTTGGTGTAATATTTGACCAGGCAGTGAATTATATAATATTATATTCAAGAAATGAGATATTAAATTTGAGGATTTGAGGACTTAATATTTGAGAATTTTATTATATTTGATTTGAGGATTTATAACGAAAACCACTAAGACAGTGAAACGAACATTCTAGAAATCGTTGAAACTTTACCACGAGATTAAGCGATTAAACGAACAAATCATGGATTAAGGATTGAGATTATGACAAGATTAAATATCCTACATGATCATCAAGAGAATTATATCAAGTGGATTTAATGATTTAATCAAGGATTAAATCAAAACAATTTAGAAACAAAGTGATTTAAATCACTTAAAACAAACCAAAAACCAAACAAATATCCATCAAGCTTCTTGGATACACCTTGCACAAGCCCCAAGAGGGTCAAACTCAGCCACCTAACTGATCTTATCAACATATTAGATCAAAAGCTAGTTGAACAAGTCAAAGAGAAAAAGGGAAGGAAAAGAAAAGCAAGAACCCATTTTCTCCTTAAGAAAAATCTGCTCCTTTTTAGCAAATTCAAAGTGTCACTTCCAAGCATCCAACAATGGTGATCTATAGCTTAAAACAAAGCTCTTTCATAGGACAAGGTATGGTAAAAATTTGAGAACCATCCAAGGATTTTTCCATTTTCAAATAATTAGTGAAAGTGATGATGAATAGTGTTCTAACTTGTTTCCATGGTTTTTATCTTTATGTTATGGCCTTCCATGGATCATCCAAGCAAGGTTTAAGTGTTGTGTGACCTTACTAGCATCTTTAAGCTTCCTAGGCAGGTATAACTCTCTTCCATGCCTTGTAAGTTTGTGAGATTTTGGAGAGTTTTGAGTTATAGTTCCATTGTTATGGTTTTAAGTGGATGACTTGCATATTGATCTTGTATAAGTTTTATAAAAATGGAAAACCATAGTTTTAGCCTCAAAGTCAGTTGACAACTTGAGATAGATGATGAATAGTGAATATTAGTCTTGAGAATTGATTGTAAGCTTGGTTGGGTTGGTTAAAATTTGGAAATGTCCGAATTATAGCCGTCGTAATGGCGAAATTTCGTTAATCCTTATAAACAGTTAATTCCCGAGACCATAACACCATTTTTAGCATCACCACTGCCTATGGTTACAAAGATATGGTTGTCTAGTTTATTTTTCCGAAAGAATCGAGTTAAAAGAGTTTACGGTTTAGGAGAAATCGCGAAATTCGTAAAAGTGGTTCAAAGGATTTTATCGCAGAAATATAACTACTTTGATGATGAGTTCGAAACCCTTAAGAGTTGAATTAGAATGTGAAATTTTGTGGTAAAGTGCTAAGGTCAGTTAGCGAGGTTTGTGCGAAGGTCTCGAGTCCAAAAGATTATTTTACGATTTTATAAAAATGAAACAGCAGAGGTTGCGCATGTGAAAACCACTAAAAACGCGACTTAGAAACCAATGTTCCAAAAGGTTGAGTATAACTTGGATTCGAGGATGAATTTCGAACCAAACTTACGACTTAATTAATTGCGGATTAACATGGACTTAGTATGAGCCTAAAATGAGCTAGTGTTACCTTGGTTATGTTTCGCTTGTGTGTTTAAGCGTTGAATTATAAGAGGATTATCTAGGGGATTAATCGTGCGTTTTCTTTTGACTTTGTCTAGATGGACCGAAATCGTCGCGAGCCCTATCGTATCTCGAGTACCAGGCAAGTGTTCTAAACCATACTTTGTAGTATTGGTTCTATATTACTGTTTTGCCATGAATAAAGTTATACAATGTTGCGGTAAATGCTTATATTGCCATATATATAATGTTTGCTTTCTGATTCACATATAAATTTTGAGATGAGTTAGAACGAACCGGTGTATATTGTGGCTCTAAGTATAAGAACATAATTATTGTGTTCGACTCTAGACCGGGAGTCGGTATTTTGATATATATAACTAGTCGTGGAAACCTGGAGGGATTCCAACGGCAAAGTGCTATGTATTCTGAGGAATGTTATTTAGCATCATCATTATAATTTCAAAAAGTATTTATTACTTGGTAAAGATTCGAGGATTGTTATTTGAGTATTATCTCACTTGAGGAATATTAATCAAATATTATTCCATTAAGAGTATTATTGAATATTTCACGATATACGATGCAAGGTATATGCATAGTTGTTTTGACTTAATATATTGTCATACTTGAAGTGTGATTTTTAAGTAGACGACTTATAAACTAGAGGTGATCTAGTAGCTATAAGCCGGGTTTACGATAGCCCTTAGTATAGGGCATATGTTTCGATTAATTTGTTACGAACCGTGAGGCGGTATATCGTACACGTATTACAATTATTTTCTGAATATTATTTATTTAGTAAATAATATTCGAGGATTATAATTACATGGAAAATATTGTTTCAAATATTTATTTAAAGTATGATTTCATAATCATACGTGAATTATTTATTTAAATGAATCTTAATTCGGATTTTCATTTAAAGGTTTCTAGTTATCTCTAGATGACTATTTATTTAATGAATATTATTCTAAATATTCATTTAAAGTTTTCCTTATTTTTAATAAGGATTGTTTAATTGACGAATATTATTTCAAATATTCATTTAAAGGTTGTTAATTATAAACTATTTAATTATTTATTTATTAAATGAATATTATCTTGAATATTCATTTAAAGGCTTTTCGAATAATCATTTAATGATTATTTATTTAATGAATATTATTCTGAATATTCACTTCTGGGTTTAAGCGTAATAATTTTATTTAATTATATTCTTTAAACATTCTCGATTTAATAAATATTATCTGAATATTTATTAAATACTTTCAATATAGATGGAATAGTTTATGTATATAAATGCATATTTGACTTCAATAATTATGAAGTGTATTATGAGTTTTATTCAAGGTATCTTGTATATTTCTGACTTCTGGACTTTCTATGAATTATGTTGAGAGCCTATCTTATTTGGCCTAACAAAGATTTTCAGAAAAAGATCATCAGTATACTGTTCAGGTCCCCATGATTCCAAATCAACTTCTTGCCTGTAAAGGCGTCGCTTTCCTTCAAAACTGGGGAACCTTATTTGAGATAACTTTATTATTACTTAACTTTTGAGTCAAGGATGTTGAAAGAAAAATTATTTTCAACTCATTGCGTATGAGTCAGAATGACTCTGGTTACCTCCTCAACACTCGAGGGGTAAGATTGATGTAACAAGTTTTAATCCATTAACAAGCTATTGCTTGGGAAATATTGGCAAATCCTTCCTTTACAATGGTGACGACTACTTTGTGGAGTCTGGTCAACAAGTATTATACTTGGGGGAAGGGGGATGAGCCTTACGTTTCAGAGTCATGGATTTTACTCGAACTAGGAGTATGTGTGTATGAGGCTGTGAATCAGTCCATCACTGATAACAGGTGTAAGAGACTGTGGGACAGCCCATCCTGGAAATAGGGTCCGAGTTGCGCCGGTCCCAAACTATGCCCAACCGTTGGCTAGGGAGATCTGGCGTATGGTGGTGTCCATATGTTCTTCCTTCTACATGTAGAGAAACAAACTTTGAGATGCACAAACTTATGACTGATCATCATAAGGTTTGACATCTGGCGCGAGATACTCCAGTATTAGTTCATCATCCAATTTGGATATTTCTGCAACATTATCGAGAGCACCCCGATCGGAAAGCTACGGTTGGGTGACCGATAAGTGTTGGCAGGGTTGAAAAGTGTTCAAAACTGATGTTACAATAACCTTCCTTATAACTTTATTTTTTAAGCTATATGCTGATATTCTGCTTATGGTTGATATAGCAGACATGATTTTTTTGAAAAGGTTATTGGTGTGCTTTGAAACCTCATCCTTTTATAAAATGCAAGAACTGTTCATATTGCGATAAAGATTAAAGATATATCATGAAAGATGATATTTATATATTGATTTTCTACTTATCTTCTTTTCATAGCAGATATTTTGACGGAAAGGTCATTATTATGATTTTGAACTTATCATGTTCATTTACTGATTATTTTAATCATTATACTTTCCCTATTGAGGTTTCTTGGATACAGATATTTTATTAATGATATTAAGTATCCGTGGTATTATGAAAACCCCAAGTATATGATGGGATATTTTGTGAACTCTATTAACCACTTGCTGGGCAATTCTTTCGCTCATACTTGTTTGTTTTATATATATTAGCCTTTCAGAAAGAGGTAAACGGATGAGGGTTATCTGCATAGCTCGGAAGAAGCAGGTGGACTACCTTATGAAGAAGACAGGATCCTAAACATCTATAGCTGGAGTAAGTTACATATGGTTTTATTAATGTGTAATATATATATCACATTGTATAGAGTAGAACTAGTTGCTGGTATACTTCTCAACGAAGTTATACTAGCGGAATAAGATTTGTAAGACACGGTGTAATTTGATTCAATGGAGGTAATGAAGTGAGTAATGTAAAGACTTTAGTTCTTGTTTCTAGTCCTATAACCTATAAGATGCTTGGTAGTTGGGATCTCAATGATGTATTTCAGTTATTCAATGATTACAGATGGATTAATGTTGTTAAACAGGTAAATTGTTAATAAGGATTTCCGCGTGACGACCAAATCCCTGACCCCGGATTTGGGGGTGTTACAGTTATTAAGGTAGGTAATTCCACCTCGGATGCCTGTGAAGGCATTTGATCTTTAGAAAGATCATCAACCACTCTTATGTTCCGTGAAATGGAACTCAAGATAGTTGCTCCCTCAAAAGTGTTGATGGATGGTCGTTTAAGTGACAATTGAGGTGTAGGAGTTTGTTGTGTTTGTGTTTGTAGAATGGGCTCTTCGACCTGTGTTAGAGTCGGTGGGATTTCCTGCTCTTGGTCGGGTAAGATGGCCACTAGGGGCTGTAGAAACTGTATTTCCTGTGACACAGCAGGGAATACAGAGGTTGGAATAGCAGAGATTGAAATATTACCTTGTCGTATACCTGCTCTCACTGGTCTTGGTAACAACGGAAGTGGGACAGTCTTTAGATATTCAGTTAGGACTGTAGGCACATCCGTATATTTCTTTTTGCTTATGTAATTAATTACATTCATCTTCATGGAAGAACATTCCACCTTTAGACCATTTTCCAAGCGTGCCCTATCTTCATCATTCAAAAAATCATTTAATATTAGCTGTAGAAACCTTGGATATAGACATTTGACATTTTGAGTCTGAACACCTCTTATTCCCAAGCGTTTCATCTTTAAAATGATTTTACCAAGCACTATTTTTCCAAAATTAATCCTCAAATTATTGGCGACCGCATACCCTATTTTTTGAATAAATTTAGGTATTCGATCTTGATTTGTTCTATCTGAGGAAAAAACATGGTTAAGAGTGTGAAACAAAAAATTCCAGTACTGGGTTAGAAATGTTCTAGATAGATTACCAGTATTGAAATTGCCATCTTGGTACCTTATAAAACGAAAGAACATTTCAATCTGTTCAGGTGTAGGATCAGACACAAGATTTTCCATAGGAAAATGAAGAATTCGATTAACATCTCATTCGGTGACCCTAATCGAATTACCAAATAGTCGATATGTGAATGCGCACCGGTCCTGTCCAAAAGTGTTAACCGCACTGCAATATAGTTCACGCAATGCATCATGGTTAAGCTGCACTGGTGTAACTAAAGAATAGCGAATTAATGAATGTTCATTCAGAAATTGTGTCCAAGCCCGAAATTGCTCATCCAGAATGGTTTCGATTTGCTGAATGGAAATAGGATTAACTTTAGCAATTAAAAAGCTTCCTTGCAATGCCATTTTCAAAACTTTGAGGAAATTCGAAAACAAGGGTTAGCTTTTATAAAGGATGATGTATAAAGCAAGAATATGAAATCCGATCTAAAAATCACCAACTAGATTGAGAGGTCTTTCCGACCAAAGCTCGAAATATTCAGCAATTGTGTGTATATGCTCTGTATATCTGAAAAATGATGATATTAAACACAAACAAAAACTCATCATTTATAAGGTTTCAAGGATTAGTGGGTTAGGTGTGATAGTGACAGGTTATGTTGAATAACACCGCTCAATAATTTCTCACCTAATCAATCAATTAGCCGAAAAACATCTTATCACCGAAACCTGTCAGCCGAAAAACATCTTATCATTGAAATCAATCAGCCTATACACATACACACATATTTAATACTTCTAATTATTATGGATTCACGTAATTAATCAAGAATTAATCCACAATAATTAGATAAACTCACAATTAAATAGACATGAAATTAACAAAATATCATTAATTGATATATGTCAATAAGATATTTATTTAATTATACTACAATGATATCTCTAGAATATTAATCATGCTGATAAACAAATAAAACAAACAAAATCCAGAGAATAAAATTCATTGGCTGCAAGCAAATTGAACAGACATTTTAAAAGATCATGTGAAATTTAACATACCAAGCTCACTTACCAACCTTGAAAAGGTTGCTTCATCCAAAGCTTTAGTAAAAATGTCTGCCAACTGCTTTTTCACTAGGAACAAAATGCAGTTCCACAGTGCCTTCCATCACATGCTCCCTGATGAAATGGTATCTGATGTCTATGTGCTTGGTTCTAGAATGCTGCACTGGATTCTGTGATATTGCAATTGCACTAGTGTAATCACAGAAAATTTGGATCTTTTCAACTTTAACTCCGTAGTCAAGTAGTTGATTTCTCATCCATAGAATCTGTGAACAGCAACTCCCAGCTGCTATGTATTCAGCCTCTGCAGTTGAGGTAGATACTGAGTTCTACTTCTTACTGAACCATGAGACCAGCTTGTTTCCCAAGAATTGACAGGTTCCTGTGGTACTTTTTCTATCCATTTTGTAACCTGCATAATCTGCATCTGAGTAACCAATTAGATCAAAACCAGAATCTCTAGGGTACCAAATGCTAAGGTTTGGTGTTCCCTTGAGATATCTGAAAATCCTTTTAATATCTACTAAGTGAGATTCCCTAGGATCAGCTTGAAATCTAGCACATAAACATGTAGCAAACATAATATCAGGTCTACTAGCTGTTAAGTATAAAAGAGATCCAACCATGCCCCTATAGCTTGTCATGTCCACCTTCTTTTCCTTAGTATTCAGTTCAAGCTTAGTGGCAGTGGCCATGGTTGTTTTTACAGAAGAGCAATCTGCTAAATCAAACCTTTTTAAAAGATCATAAATGTATTTTGTTTGACTTATAAAAATTCCCTCATTTACTTGTTTAACTTGTAAACCAAGAAAATAAGTTAATTCACCCATCATACTCATTTCATATCTACTTTGCATGAGTTTGGCAAATCTCTTGCAAAGTTTCTCATCTGTAGACCCAAATATTATATCATCTACATAAATTTGGACAAGTATCATAGAGCCATTGACATTTATATAAAAGAGAGTTTTATCAGTAGTACCTCGAATGAAGTGATTCTCTATAAAAAACTGTGAGAGTGTGTAATACCAGGCTCTAGGTGCTTGCTTCAGGCCATGGAGTGCTTTGAGTAGAAAGAACACATATTCTGGAAAGTCTGGATCTTCAAAAATAGGCGGTTGACTAACATACTCCTCCTCCTCCAGAATACCATTAAAAAATGCACTCTTGCTATCCATTTAATAGACTTTGAAATTGGCATGCGCTGCATAGGCCAGGAAGATCATTATTGCTTCTAACCTTGCCACTGGAGCAAAGATTTCTTCAAAATCAATTCCTTCCTCTTGACAGTAGCCTTTAGCAACTAATCTAGCTTTATTCCTTGTGACTATGCCATTCTCATCCATCTTGTTCTTGAATACCCACTTAGTGCCAATCACTGATGTGTCTTTAGGTTTGGGTACAAGTTTCCATACTTCATTTCTTTCAAACTGGTTTAGCTCTTCTTGCATTGCTAAAACCCAGTCTGGATCCAGAAGAGCATGTTCAACTCTCTTTGGTTCCTCTTTGGATAGAAAACTGCTATATAAGCATTCTTCTTGAGTTGCTCTTCTGGTTTGGACCTTTGCGTTAAGATCTCCAATGATAAGCTCAAATGGATGATCCCTGGTCCATTTTCTTTGTGGTGGTAAGTTTGACCTTGATGAAGTGGCTTCATTTTCTCTGTGTTGATCATTGTGGCTTGTTGTTGAGTTTTGACTGTGAGAAACTCCCCCTGAGTGTATGGCCCTCGAGATTGATGGAGTTCTTGTAGATTCATCAACAGATGCTTCTCTTTGATTTCCAACTGATGGTGTAAGTTGCTCGTCAATAGGTGGTTCATTCTGTACTTCAACTGATGATCCTTGTCTGTTTCTCACACCATTAGATCTCCATTCTTCATCATCATCTTCACTTTCTTCACCACTTCTCTCATTCTCAAATGAGAGAGACTCATGAAAACCTTCATCTACTAGACCAGATATTTTCTTGTCATCAAAGACAACATGTATGGACTCCATTACAATGTTTAGTCTTAGGTTGTAGACTCTGTAGGATTTTCCAGCTGAGTATCCAATAAAGATAGCTTCATCTGCCTTTGAATCAAATTTTCCAAGATGCTCACCATGATTTTTTAGTACAAAGCATTTACATCCAAAGACATGCAGAAAGTTGATTGTTGGTTTCTTTCCATTGAAAAGTTGAAAAGGTGTCATGCCTTTTGCTTGATTGACCAAAGAAATATTCTGAGTGTAGCATGCAGTGTTTATAGCTTCTACCTAGAAGTATGTTGGTAGCTTAGACTCTTCAAGCATTGTTCTTGCAGCTTCAATTAGAGTTCTGTTCTTTCTTTCCACTACACCATTTTGTTGAGGAGTTCTTGGTGCAGAGAATTCTTGGATAATTCCTTCTTCTTCACAAAACTCTCTTATTACAGAATTCTTGAACTCAGTTCCATTGTCACTTCTGATTCTCCTTACTTTGAGTAAAGGATTGTTGTTGACTATCTTGATGTGATTTATTATGACTTCATATGCCTCATCCTTAGAGTGCAGAAAGAATGTCCAAGACAATTTTGAGAAATCATCAATAATCACTAGACAGTATTTCTTCTTTGAGATTGACAAAACATTGACTGGTCCAAAGAGATCCATGTGAAGTAGTTGCAAGGGTTGATCAATTGATGGCATTGACTTTGATTTGAAAGAGGCCTTCTTCTGCTTCCCTTTCTCGCATGCATCACAAAATCCATCCTTGGAGTAATCCAATTTTGGAATACCTCTAACCAAATCCTTCTTTACCAACTCATTCATTGCTTTAAAACTCAAGTGTGACAGTCTTTTATGCCAAAGCCAACCTTCATCTACACTTGCCTTGTTGAGAAGACATGTAGTCATGTTTGCATTTATTGAATTGAAGTCAGCAATGTACACATTTCCTCTTCTATCTCCTGTCAACACTACCTTGTTGTCATTTTTCTTGAAAATGACACAAGCTTCATATGTGAACCAGACATTCTGGCCTTTATCACACAGTTGGCTGACACTTAGCAAGTTATGCTTAAGTCCATCAACCAGTGCTACTTCTTCAATGACAACATTCCCTTGTGAAATCAAGCCATATCCTCTAGTATATCCTTTGCTGTTTTCTCCAACGGTAATGCTAGGGCCAGCTCTCTCCTCAAACTTAGTAAGCAGGGTAGAATCTCCAGTCACGTGCCTAGAACAACCACTATCCAGGTACAAAATATTCTTTCTGTGTCCCTGCACACATCAAAATCAAATCAAGTTGATTTTGGTACCCAAGTTTTCTTGGGTCCTGCCTTGTTAGCCTTTTTCTTATTTTTCAAGCCCTTACTACCCAGGGGTTCTAATTGAGTTAAATCAACCTTAACTCTTGTTTTAGATTTCTGAAAAATAGGTTGTTTCACTTGCTCACATGCATTAAAACTAGATGTATAATTTGGCATAGTCTGTGCAAACATGTTATTCATCATCCATGGCAACTGAGGCATATTAAAAGCATTGTAATATGGATTATATATGAATGGCATGTTAGCATAATGACTAGATGCATGAGCAGGCTGGACAAACATGTTTGGCATAACATTCATAGCATGCATAGGTACTGACTTAGGCATACTAGGCACAGAAGCATTCTTAACAGATTTACAGCTGACAAATAAATGATTAACACTACCACAGTTCACACATTCCTTTCGAGGAGCATATTTATCAGGTGTGTAATTACTATGTTTGTTAATTCCTACCTTGCCATTTCTATTCTTCTTATTAGCCTTAGCCTTAGGTTCAGTCTTTTCTAACTTATCCTTCAATTTCTTGATTGACAAGTTGCCTATGTTTCCTTGTTCAACTGACTTGGTTTTGCTACACTCTCCATTAACAAAGTTCTTATTGATAGGCCCGTACTTTTTATTCAATTTAGTTAAAGTTGCTTTGCTAACAGACTTAAGTCTCAAAGAACATTCTTTTTCGACTAAATCACTGTCTGAAGCAACTTCCCTATCAACATCTAACTTAACTTCTGCTAATTTGTGAAAAGAATCAACTCCTTATATACTATAAATTTCTTCAGTTTTATCCTTTGATCCCTTCCACTTAACAATTAAGTGTTGTTCCTCTTTTAACTATTTTATTAAACACTCTTCTCTTTTCAGAGCCTCAAGTAACTCATTCTTAGCATCCTGGAAATCTCTTTTCATTGTTTCAAAATCAATTAGTTGAGTTTCTAACAGAGTATTCCTATCACCTATCTTAGCATTAAGATCTTTAATCTTTTTGTTCTCCTTGTTAAGCGATTTTAATGTGACATGCATGTTATATAATTCATTAGACATTTCATTAACAACATTATCACATTCATCTTTGGAAAGTTCGGTTAGGTTTGTAGAGTATACCTGGTTGCTTGTTGAACTATCCTTTTCATCAGTTTCGTTTGCCATGAGTGCAAGATTGACAAACTCCTCTTCTACATCTGAGTCTCCTCCAGCTGCCCAATCATTATCTCTAGATACAAATGCTCTTTCCTTTTGCTTGAGAAGATCAAAGTATTTCTTTTTGTAATCAACAGTCTCGAACTGTTTCTTTTCTTTCTCAGCTTTGGATTTTCTGCATTCATTGGCAAAGTGACCAGCAATTCCACAGTTATAGCATTTGATCTTTGATCTTTCAACTACATCCTTGTTCGGTTGATAGCTTTTCTTGAATTGCCCGGCTCTTGCTGGATTCTTCTTGAATCTTAGCTTCGAAAATCTCTTTGACAGAAATGCCAAATACTCATCTAGATCTTCAGCTTCATCCTCACTTAATGCATCAGGTTCTTCAATCATCTTGCTTTTACCTTTGCTAGTTTCAGCTTCACCTTCACAAGTTTTTGAACTTAGTGTGGCTTCTACACTCTTCATTCTTCCACCACCTTGGATTGTTGGTTTGTTGGCCATTAAGGCTATAGCTCTACTCTTCTTCTGGCTCTTTTCTACTTCCTCATCTTGCTGCATTTCAAGCTCATATGTTTTTAGGATGCCATACAGTCTCTCAAGTGTAAAATCTTTGTAGTCTTGAGAGTTCCTCAACGAGACTGTCACTGGCTTCCATTCCTTAGGAAGAGATCTCAGAAACTTTAGGTTGGAGTCCTTGGTTTCATATTTTCTCCCATAAAACTTTAGACCATTCAGTAACTTTTGAAACCTACTGAATATGTCTGTTAGATTTTCACCAGAGGAGTAGTGAAAATGCTCATATTGTTGTATTAGGAGCTGCATTTTATTTTCTCTGACTTGCTCAGTTCCTTCACAGATTGTTTGAATAGTGTCCCACACTTGCTTGGCAGTGGTGCAGTTTATAGCACAATCAAACATATCTTGGTCGATGCCATTGAATAGGATGTTCATAGCTTTCTTATCTTTGTGAATCTCCTCCAAGTCTTCATCTGTGTACTCAGCTTGATTCTTTGGAATAGGCCTTCCAACAGCTACAGTGGCAGCATCTTGACCAATCCCAGAGTTGGCCTTCATTGGAACATGAGGTCCTTTTCCTATGCAATCTACATAGCCTTCATCGATGGCTGAGAGATGAATATGCATTTTTACTTTCCAGTGAAAGTAATTATCTTTGTCAAGCATTGGAATTTTCACACCTGTATCCTTCCTTCCCATGGTTTTGATCTTTAGACTTCTTGTATGTTAGAAGCTTGCTTTGATACCAATTGTTAGGTCCCAAAGTATCGTAGAAGGGGGGGGGTTGAATACGATACTACAAAAAAAAAATTCCGAGAATATATTTTTGTTGATAATAAACTCGAAGGGGTGTTACAACTTCTAATCCAATGGATTAGCTTCAAAACCTGAACACTCCTAAGGATAGTTTAGGCACGAGGACCTTCTACCCGACACTTCCTGAAAGCGGGCTAAGCCGACTTTCCTACTAGATGGACTGTCTAGCAGCTTACACTCCTGAGGATAGTTTAGGCACGAGGACCTTCTACCCGACACTTCCTGAAAGCGGGCTAAGCCGGCTTTCCTACTAGATGGACTGTCTAGCAGCTTTCACAGAGAAGATATAAGAGAGAGAAGAGAGAGTTGTGTGTTGAGGTGTGTTTTGAAATGAAATACAACAGGCATATTTATAGGTTTTAGAAAGTTACTATTTGACACTATTTCACCAACCCCAAATAGTAACCGTTGGTCACTATTCATATGAATAGTACTATTCATATGAATAGTGATTTCGGATACTATTCACATGAATAGTAATTTCGGATACTATTCATTTTCCTCTTAATTTGACATCCTTAAATATTCAGCTTCCAACTAACCAGAGGATATCAATACTGCTCTAAACTCAATCATACCTCTTGAACAGTTTTTCTGAGTTAGATACTTCGATTCTTTTGTGAAGTGTTGATGCCTAGTGCAACTGGTCTGGTTCACAAACGACTAACATTCACTCGTGGTCTTCATATCATGTCTTTAAGAACACTGTTAAGAATTGTGCAATCATAAAACTTTATCACTGGAATCTTTTGGCCCTTCAACTGAATCGTCTGTACATCTTATTTTGTCACTGAGGCTTGATCATGTTAATGAACTTCTTTCAGCGACTTGATCCTTGTTGATGCCTGTTCTTCAAATTTCACGATCCTTGTATAGAGTTAATATTATTTATCTTTTATCCTAGTTGAGTTATATATGTCTCTATTACATATTACATTACATTATGCTTTACAAAAATTATGAGAAAATTTTTATTCATTTTAGTAATTAAAAATGTATATCATACAAATGATTAGAATATACAATGATTATGATTCGATTTATACAAAAAAATAAAATAAAGTGAATAACATAGATTTCGTTAATATTTATATAATATTTCATATTAACTACATATACATTAAACAAGATATTTTGATTGACATCCATTAAAATATATGAGTAGGCTGAAGAAATAAAATTTTAAAATAATTAGAAAAAATATGTAATTAAATTAGAGTGCAATATGTACTACACCGGAAAAAACTAAAATTTTAAAAGAAAATAAAATAATAATTCATATTTGAGATTTCAACTCTACATCAATTATCAGATCAAATAATGAGATAAAATACATTGAATTAGATTACAATATTATAAATAAGATTATAAAGGTTACACAAAAATTTATAGAGATTATATTTAACAAATAAGATACTAGCTTGTACATAATTATAAAAGAGATAATATTGAATTAATCAAATGTTGGCACTATTAAAATAATTGTATTTATAAAAAAATTGTTTTAAAAAAAAACGGCTTTTACTGTATGTAAATATTAATCAAATTTCAATCCAAATCACAATAATTTAAATATTCATGCACTTATTGTTAGGTCCACTATGATTGTAGAAGGGGGGTTGAATACAATCTATATCAATTTCTCAAAATTTATTCGTTAAATAATTTTCACTTAAACGAATATTTTGTGCGGAATAAATTGACACGGATTTCAAGTTGAATATAACTTTATATTAACTTGATGTGGTGTTACAAAATCAATCCAAACTATTATCAAGTGTTTAATAACTAATTAGAAAATTCGACATGAACTTTTCTAATTTAGTTAATAAATCTCAAGATAAGTACTAGGAAACTTAATTCGCTAGTAATACAAGAATCACAAGTAGACAAGTTCTATCGGATAGAATATTACAAAGATGATGAACTTGAATTTATGTGAATTAATTTGTTCTTGGTGTTCTTGATATTTGAGAGAGAAAGCTGATGTGTATTTCCAGGAATTTTCTGTGTTCTGTTCTGTTTTGATTTCTGCTGCTTCTACTGTGTTATATAGGTCTGTATTGATTAGATATGACTTAAACTGCTTCAAGACCTATTAAATCAGCTGTCAGCATTACTTAATCTTGCTCCAAGACATAATTAAACCTTAGATATGACTTATTTTCTGTCGGTATGACTTAGAAAATGTGTCGGTATGACTTAATCTTCAACAGTGTGGTCGGTATGACCTAAACCACTTTTGTCGGTATGACTTAATACCTTTCCAGAAATATCTTGCTTCGGTATGACTTATTTCCCTCGGTATGACCTAGCAGCTTTGAGGTCGGTAAGACATAATTCCTTGCAGTAGCTCGGTATGACTTAAACTTAATTCATGTCGGTATGACTTAACTTAAGTCATACCGAACCAAACTCAGTCATGACATAATCTATTCAGCCTTATTTAAGTCATATTTGTGACGCCCCCAGATCCGGGGTCGGAGATCTAGGCGCTCACGGTCCATTTTCCATTAGTAACATACCTGTTCTTGCACATAATATAGATAACACAGCCATCGACCCCACAATAAACTCACACCACACTCACACACACAGGTTAGAGCCTCAGAAACGTCACAACATTGATTAAGCAGAATTAAAATTATCAGAGTTATTACAGACCGAATTAAATAGTATTTATGCTACCAGCAACACTTCGATATGAAGCGAAGTTGGAGGCTTGAAAGTTTGTTACGATACACTGCCTTGCTGATAAATAAAACGTACTAACAAAAGCTGCCAACCAATCCGGCTAATGGGGCCTACCGGTGGAATCTCAAGTGGTGGCTCGGGCCTAGTCACCTGCTTTCGAACAGTCTGCCTGGGTCTTGCCATTTCGCTTAGCTGTTGTGTTTGTAAAATTTGAAAACAAGCAAGAGTGAGCAACTATAGCTCAGCAAGAAATATATATATAAGGTAAGCAATATAACATTTCATATGATTGGCAGTTGATATACTTGTTTGTTTCAATCGGTTATAAAATCACTTGTCATAGTTGATAAATCTTGAAGGTGCAACAATATGTGCCCTTGTTTTCAAAATAAACTTGCAGTTCTAGATACTGCATTGAATCAACATCCTTCTCATCAAAATAGAACACTATCAGCAACTTGGCACAAAAGCCAAAGAATCAGTGTCAAAGCATTTTTCCAAAATGGAGGAATGGGACTTAAAGAAAACACAAAACCTGACAAGGATTGACGATGATCAGTCGCCACATCCAAGTCCAATAATCCGCGGGTCTTCTCTACCGGTAGAAGGATAGAAACTACATCCGTAACTATCCCTCGGGTGAAAACTACATCCGTAATCACCCTCGATGAAAACTACATCCGTAATCATCCTTCGGCAACACCTGGGCCGGAATAATAAGTGATGGACCGCCTGGCTCACGGCCGCTTACACATCCCGGGAATCGTTCGTCAACGATTCCCACAACTGCCAGAGTCCCTTTTTCTTTTCTTTTAAAACTTGATTTTGATTGAAAACAGAGTAATTGAGGTCCGACATCAGTCGACCGATGATTCTTGAAATCATACAAGAAGCAGAATCTGACCGGGGGTTTTCGAAAATGTTTTGAGTTCGAAAGAGTTCGAGTTTGAAAGTATTAAAAAGTATCTTGGATTAACTTTGTCTTTAAATAATGAACAATGATTAATAAAGAATATTTTAAGATTTAATATTAATAATTAATAATATAATTATTCGATAAAATAAACTTTTAATCCAAGATAGGGTTTCGAGTATTTACGAAGATATAACAATAATTATTTGAGTATACGATACCACCCGAATGACAGTGAAAATCCTTGTATAGGGATAAGTTTTGAAAAGTAAACTTGCCTTGGTTTGGTTGGGGTGGTCGAGCATGCGGATTCGAACGATCTATACATAAACAATAATCGTTCGTTAGTACCTTAACAATTTCTCTTTAATTACGGGGTTTTAAGGGGGTACGAAATTAACTTAACGACTTCGTCTTATGACTCCCTAGCCCCACTATAGGTCCATGTCATCTCTCGATTACGCTCGTCACTTACTCGACTTAATTTAGTTACCACATTCGAATCATAACCACTAACCCTAGAATCATGTTCCACTAATCGACTTTTTTCATTGCGCGAATTTTACTCTAGCATTTTTATAAAATCCAAAAATTAATATTTTAATCCAACTCCTTTTGGGTGGTCTTCACCACTGCATTACCTACATTCTCAAATTTTTCCATGACCCCACATATATTTTAAGGTGTTTAAACAAGGTTCACAAGGGGGTCACTTAATGCAGTCCATAGTCCAGAAACAAAATTCACTCCTCCGGCCATAACTAAAGATCCACACATCACCTAGCTATGAACCTTACATTTCCAGAAACTACATTCAATTATCTTTCCAACAATATAAGGTAGGAGATTAGGGGACATCATATGGGGGTTCAAAATCGTGCTACAACACAGATCAAAGTTCCTGGACAAACTCAGCAAGCTGAAACTACTTAGATAAACCATTATTCCTACTTCCATAACATAATCACCACTTAATACACTTAGATCATGGTTCATAACACTCATGGAGATATATATTAACCATAGTCATAAAAATCACAATCTCAACATCAAAACTCAAGATCCATGCTATCCAATACATATACATCCAAGATTAGTCCTAAAACACATGGATCTACTACTATACTATATAAACAATACATAACCAAGGGGGTTTGAGATTTTTATACCTTCTTGAGCTCCTAGAGGCCTTGGACAATCTTTACACAACTCAAAAACACCTTAGATGGCCTCCTACAACACTTACAATGCAAGATCTAAATGAAAAACAAACTTGGTTACTATTTACCAAAGCTTGAATAATTTGTAACTTGAAAATGGTTGGATAAAATGGAGTGAAATTGCTTGCATACCTTGCCTATATGATGTAGATGACAGAGGAATTATGGCAAGATTTATGAGTGATGTAAGAGGGGAGAAGAAGAAATTTTCTTCTTCCTTGGAAGCCTTGGCCGAGAGCAACAAAGGGGGGGGGGGGAAGAGAAAAGTTTGTGTTTTGTTTTTGTGTTTGTGTTGGCAAATAATTGATGTTAGGTTATTTAGGTTGGGTGATACATATCACATGTAAGCATAGGTAGTGTACTAGCAAGCATGGGCTCTTGTACTATGTGTCCCCTTTTTTGAAAAAGTAACCAACTAGATACTATTCATCTTCCAATGGCCAACTAACTTGTTTGATTTCTAACCACTTGGTTGCATGGGCTTGCATGCAATACTACTCCTTGTATTATTATTCTTCCACCAATGCTTATAATTAACTCTTTAATTCGTATCGTATCTTAATTATTCTCTGGTAATAATATTTCGTCGCGTAGAGATTTCCCCTATAATTCCTTAAGTGCTTATTGTGTAAATTCCTCGAATGTCCATAATTCCTCGTCATAATTCTTAATAAATCCTTTAATACTCTAACCATTCTCAAATCCCAAGTTTTATAAATATTACTAACAATAAGACTCTTGCCTTCACACTCTCTCTGTATATCTTACATAATAAATGCAACAACGCAGTTTCTCAGACAATCAATTCTGTTAATCAACAGGGATGACTAGAAAGGTTCCATAATGACAATGTCACAAGATATAAAATAAAAGGAAATATTACCAAAAATTAGGGTTCTTACAGCCTCCCATCCTTAAAAGGATTCCATCCCGGAATCAGGTTGAAAACAGTTGGGGGTGCTTTTCACGCATCGCGCTCTCTAGTTCCCATGTTGATTCTTCGACATTCTGATTCCTCCACAAGACTCTCACTAGTTTGACAAACTTGTTCCTCAGCACCTGTTCTTTTCTATCCATGATCTCTACGGGTTGCTCTTCATATGTTAAGTCTGGTTGCAGATCCATTTGATCATGTTCTATCACATGTCGGAAGTCGGTATGGTACGGTCGTAGCATGGACACATGGAACACATTATGTACTTGCTGTAAGTTCGGGGGTAAAGCCAATTCATAGGCTAACTTCCCAACTCGTTTCAAGATCTCAAAAGGTCCAATAAATCTCGGGCTTAGCTTTCCCTTCTTACCAAATCTCATCAATCCTTTCCACGGCGATACCTTCAACATCACAAACTCTCCTACCTCATATTCTTTGTCCTTGCGGGTCTGGTCCGCATACTTCTTCTGTCTGTCTTGGGCCGCGACCAGCCGTCCTCTTATGAGCTCGATAGTTTCTCTTGTCTGTTGGACCAGTTCAGGCCCTAAAATCTTCCGCTCTCCAACTTCTTCCCAACACAAGGGAGACCGACATCTTCGTCCGTATAAAGCTTCATATGGGGGCATGCCTATACTCGCATGGTAACTGTTGTTGTAAGAAAATTCGATCAACGGCAAGTGGTCATCCCAACTTCCCTTAAAATCAATGGCACATACCCTCAACATGTCTTCGATGGTCTGGATGGTTCTCTCACTCTGTCCGTCTGTTTGGGGATGGTATGCAGTACTCATGTTTAACTTAGTCCCCACACAATCCTGAAAACTTCTCTAGAACCTGGAGTTGAATCTTGGGTCTCTATCTGATACAATGCTCACAGGAACCCCATGTCTAACCACAATCTCCTTTAAGTAAATATCTGCCAGTTTGTCGACAGTATATCTCTCGTTGATTGGAAGAAAATGTGCTGACTTGGTCAACCTATCGATAATTACCCAAATGGCATCATGATTAGTCTTGGTCCTTGGTAATCCGACCACAAAGTCCATTGCAATTTGCTCCCATTTCCACTCGGGTATCTCTAAGGGTTGCAACAATCCAATGGGCCTCTGGTGTTTGGCCTTCACTATTTGACATGTCAAACATTTACTTACCCACTCTGCCACGTCCTTCTTCATATTAGGCCACCAATAGTATTCTCTCAGATCTCTATACATCTTAGTGCCTCCAGGGTGAATTGAGTACCTCGAACTATGAGCCTCTTGCAAAATCTCATCTTTTAATTCTTGCACGTTCGGGATCCATATCCTAGATGCGTACCTCATAATTCCATTCCCGTCCTTTTCACAATTAATTTCCTCGCCAGTCAAAATTTTCTCCATCGAATTCTTTTCTTCTTCTATCTTCTTTTCCTGACATAACTTAATCTTCTCCAGTAACGGTGGTTGGACTTTTATTTCCATTAGACTCTCTTGTCCAATTCCTGGTAACCTCACTTCAATCTCCAGTTTCTCAAGGTCCTTGATCAATTCGTCCATTGACGTTATCATCTTAAGCTTCTCCTTTCGGCTAAGTGCATCGGCCACCACGTTGGCCTTCCCTGGGTGATAATGAATCTCACAATCATAATCTTTGATTAGCTCTAGCCATCTCCTGTGCCTCATGTTTAACTCTTTCTGAGTGAATATGTACTTTAAGCTCTTGTGATCCGTGTAGATTTCACACTTTTCTCCGTAAAGATAATGTCTCCAGATCTTCAAAGCAAAAACTATCGCTGCTAATTCCAAATCATGGATGGGGTATCTTATCTCATACTCCTTAAGTTGTCTGGACGCATACGCAATCACCTTACCGTGCTGCATAAGCACACACCCTAAACCTTTATGGGATGCGTCGCTATAAATCACAAAATCTCCCTTATCATCAGGTAGGGCTAGTACTGGTGCTGTCACCAACCTCTTTTTCAACTCTTGGAAGCTCTCTTCGCATTTTTCAGTCCACACAAACTTCTCGGTCTTGCGAGTTAGTCGGGTCAAAGGGGCTGCTATCTTTGCAAAGTCTTGGACAAATCTCCTATAGTAGCCAGCCAGTCCTATGAAACTTCTCACCTCTGTCGGAGTGGTTGGTCTCTCCCAATTTGATACAGCCTCTATTTTGGCTGGGTCCACTAGAATGCCTTGTTCGCTAATCACATGCCATAAAAACTGAACTTCCTTCAACCAAAATTCGCATTTCGAGAACTTAGCGTACAACTTTTCTTCTCTCAATGCTCCCAATACAATCCTCAAGTGCTCTGCATGTTCCTCCTTCGTTTTGGAATAAATCAAGATGTCATCGATGAAGACTATAACACACTTGTCCAAGTATTTCTTGAAGACTCGATTCATTAAATCCATGAAAGCTGCAGGGGCATTCGTTAACCCAAATGACATCACTAGGAACTCATAGTGTCCATACCGGGTGCGAAAGGCCGTCTTTGGTATATCTTCTGGTTTAATCTTTAACTGGTGGTACCCGGTCCGCAAATCAATCTTAGAGAAATAAACTGCATCTTTCAATTGGTCAAACAGGTCATCTATCCTGGGTAAGGGATACTTATTCTTTATAGTAACCTTGTTCAACTCCCTGTAGTCTATACATAATCTCATGCTGCCGTCCTTCTTTTTCACGAATAACACCGGGGCTCCCCACGGTGACACACTAGGTCTTATCATCCCTTTATCCAACAACTCTTGTAACTGAGTGGCCAGCTCTTTCATCTCCACTGGGGCTAGCAGATATGGGGCTTTCGAAATTGGGGTCATACCCGGAACTAAGTCTATAGCAAACTCGATGTCCCTATCGGGTGGTAGTCCGGGAAGATCGTCCGGAAATACGTCCGCGAACTCATTAACGACAGGGATTTCCTGCAGGTTTGGTGCCTCTTTCTTGGTATCCTTCACATAGGCTAAATAGGCTTCGTATCCTTTACGTAACAACTTCTTAGCTTGAATCATAGTCAGGAACTTTTGGTCTTGCCGTTTCCCACTAAACACTACTTCTACGTCCCCTGGCAGTCTCAAACTTACTTTCTTCTTGACACAATCAATCTGGGCTCCGTGGGTTGTTAACCAATCCATACCTACTATTACGACAAACTCCCCTAGTTTAAAAGGTATTAAGTCTACCCGAAAGTGTCGCCCTTCTATTTCTAAGTCACAACTTGGACATACTTGGCTAACGGGAATAATTTCATGATTAGCTATCTCTATTTGCAATCTGTCTTTCAATGGTTCAGTCTTAAGGCCTAACTGACATACAAAATCTAGAGATATGAAGGACTTGGTAGCTCTCGAATCAAATAAAACATTTGCTTTAACTGAGTTGAGTAATAGGGTACCTGCAATCACATCCGTGTTCCTCACGGCATCCTGCACCGTTATGTTAAAAGTTCTTGCAGTAGGGGCCTTGTTAGAAGCAGTTCCACTCACTCTCGATGCAGCTGGCCCAGAGGACATACATTCCCTCATTCGGTGCCCTGGTTTCCCACACTTGAAGCAATTACCTCCGACACTCGGGTTGTTACTAGTTCCGCGACAGGCGTTAGCATAATGCCCTGTCAGCCCACATTTGAATCATTTCACATCTTGCAGGTTACACACGCCCGCATGTTTCCTTCCACATTTATTGCATTCTGGGGGTTGGGCTCGGGATGGGGTAGAGTAAGACGATCCCTGAGGTCGGCCGCCCTGGCCCACACTCCAACTTTCAGCTCTCTTGGTTCCAAAGTTCCCGCTGGGTTGGGACATCGTTCCTCGCTTAAATTTGCTCGGAAAGCTCCCACCAGCAGAGTTTCCCTTTCGACTATCTAACTTCCTCTTCTTTCCTTCCCTCTCTTTCTGCATCTGTTCACTCCCAGCCTCAACAATTGACGATTTCTGTACCAGGGTGGCATAGTCTGTCAGCTCAAGAACCGCCACACGATTCTGAATCCATTGTTTTGGCCCTAATTGAAACCTTCGGGCCCTCTTTGCCTCAGAGTTCACATATTCCGGCACAAATCTCGACAGCTCGGTAAATTTGGCCTCATACTCGGCCACCGTCATATTTCCTTGCTTCAGCTCCAAAAACTTCAGCTCCATTTGAGTCTCCATGAACCTAGAAAAGTACTTCTCCAAGAACAACTCGCTAAATCTCTCCCAGGTCACCACACCGCTTCCTTCCAAATTCTTCTTAGCTTCCCACCAATAGTTCGCCTCACCCTTCAGAAGGTAAGTGGCGAAAACAGTCTTCTGCTCCTCAGCGACACCTAGTATCTCGAAAGATTTTTCCATTTCCTTCAGCCAGGCCCTTGCCTCGACAGGGTCGGCAGTTCCTTTAAATTCTGGGGGTTTCAGGGATTTGAAGTTCCGGAAAGCATTAGCACTAGCATTCTGGGGTGGTTGCTGAACTGGGGGACGGTCCAAGTTTTGCCTAAGTAACTCCATGAACTGTTCCATAGGGCCTCCCCTAGGATGTTCTACCTCTCGGGTATCATCACCAGCTTCTTCTTCTTCATACTCAGAGTCATCAAACAGGTTATGATCGTTGTCCTCATTCTCACTCAGGTTGACATTCTCCCCTTCACGGTTCTGGTGGCCTCCGGCTCCATGGTGGCTACCCTGGCCCTCAGAACTGATCGGGTGAGCTCGAGTGTTCATTCTTCTGGGTGGCATGATTCTGATAATAAAACAAGAAAGGGGTTAGGGTTTTCCAATTACCTGACAGCGTTTGCACGGGTCAGGAGCGTATCGTTCCTCCTCATAAGGGTGGAAGTGCAAAAGTTTTAATAACCCGATGTTGGAGATAAAATGTCAAACATTTTTTGGGGGAAAAATCCCTTTGGAATGCGAAAACATTTACAAGAGTTTTCAAAATTTCGAAACCTCAAAAATATTTTTCAAAATTTCAAAACATTTTTTTTTTGAAAAATTTATTTTTAAAGATTGTAGGAACATTTTTGGAAATTTTAGAAAACAATTTGAAATCGCATATCGTAATTTGAAACAGTATGGTTGTATTTATGGCTTGTAGCAATTTTATAATCACAGTTGTATATCAAAACAGTAAAGCATGGCATCAGAAAGTAAAGCAGTTGAGGCAATATTAAGGAAACTGAAACTAAATAAGTACGGTACACGGGTTATCACAAAGTTTGGATGTTAGAGCCAAATACATAGTTCCGATGTCAAAGTCTAGCAAAAGTGGAACTAATACAAATACATCATCCGAATAGTCAGGCTACACAAAAGTAGGGCTACATCCATACATACTACCCGAAGTCACATCTACATATCTGTAGGTCAGTCTACTCATCCACTGGTCAGAAAGGATACCACTGCACAAGTCAACTATCCCGCAAAATCGACACACTAATGTCATCTGAACCTAGGGGACTGAGCTATAAGTAACACATCACGGGGTCGCGCCGCGACGGAGCAAGGTCCTCACTCGGGCAAATGCACGACGCACAACACGCCTAGCATCCCTAGCCTGGATCACTCCGCCCCCGCGGATCCCTAAACCAAGAATCCTATCACGACTCCTCATCTCAATCCGGTGGAGTCGAGCCCTAGTCCTCCTAGCAACAGCAGTCCTCATCTCAGCCTGGATCCTCAAGCGCGCCTCGCGCTCCTCCACTAGTGCCCGCCTCGCCTCGTTAAGTCGGGCCTCTGCAGATAGTAAGTCTCGGGTCAGGAACTGTACCACGTAATCATGCTCAGTACCCGACACTGGGGGTAGGTCCATCGGTGGAGGTGGTATGACAGGAACAGGAGTAGGTGCAGCAGCAGCAGCAGGAGCAGTAGCAGGGGTAGGGTCAAGCTCCTCCCCGCCAGAAGTGTCATCCTCAGAGTCACCGTCCGATGAAACAGGGCTAGATGTCTGTGGAGAAGGTGGTGGTGACACAACACGACCCTCGCCGGATCTCACACCCTCCTCATCAGTAGCTACAGGAGATGGGGTAACAGGCTCTGGCTCGGGCTCAGGCTCAAAGGGCTCCTCAACGGGATCCTCATCATCAGTACTCTCTATCAGTGTAATCCAGGGGCCAAGCTCGGAGTCAGCACCCATATCCTCCTCAGGATCCTCGGTCTCTCGCATCAGGGCCTCATCATGCTCTCTCTCGAAAGCCTCAGGGTCTGGTATCTCCTCCATCTACACAAGGGAAATAAGGTGGGTCACTAACCATAAAAGAAGGGTTTAGGAGTAGTTCCCTCACGGGCCTTAAAGTCAGGGCTATATCCGATAACCCGACTACAAACTCGATGAGAGTTCTAAGTATTATTAAAGTTGTTATTAAGGTTATCGTTATTGTTATTATTATTAGGGTTGCTTTCTTAAATTACTATCGTTTCTGAGAACTGTAACCTCGCTCTGATACCATTTCTGTAACGCCCCCAGATCCGGGGTCGGAGATCTAAGCGCTCACGGTCCATTTTCCATTAGTAACATACCTGTTCTTGCACATAATATAGATAACACAGCCATTGACCCCACAATAAACTCACACCACACTCACACACACTGGTTAGAGCCTCAGAAACGTCACAACATTGATTAAGCAGAATTAAAATTATCAGAGTTATTACAGACCGAATTAAATAGTATTTATGCTACCAGCAACACTTCGATATGAAGCGAAGTTGGCGGCTTGAAAGTTTGTTACGATACACTGCCTTGCTGATAAATAAAACGTACTAACAAAAGCTGCCAACCAATCCGGCTAATGGGGCCTACCGGTGGAATCTCAAGTGGTGGCTCGGGCCTAGTCACCTGCTTTCGAACAGTCTGCCTGGGTCTTGCCATTTCGCTTAGCTGTTGTGTTTGTAAAATTTGAAAACAAGCAAGAGTGAGCAACTATAGCTCAACAAGAAATATATATATAAGGTAAGCAATATAACATTTCATATGATTGGCAGTTGATATACTTGTTTGTTTTAATCGGTTATAAAATCACTTGTCATAGTTGATAAATCTCGAAGGTGCAACAATATGTGCCCTTGTTTTCAAAATAAACTTGCAGTTCTAGATACTGCATTGAATCAACATATTTCTCATCAAAATAGAACACTATCAGCAACTTGGCACAAAAGCCAAAGAATCAGTGTCAAAGCATTTTTCCAAAATGGAGGAATGGGACTTAAAGAAAACACAAAACCTGACAAGGATTGACGATGATCAGTCGCCACATCCAAGTCCAATAATCAGCGGGTCTTCTCTACCGGTAGAAGGATAGAAACTACATCCGTAACTATCCCTCGGGTGAAAACTACATCCGTAATCACCCTCGATGAAAACTACATCCGTAATCATCCTTCGGCAACACCTAGGCCGGAATAATAAGTGATGGACCGCCTGGCTCACGGCCGCTTACACATCCCGGGAATCGTTCGTCAACGATTCCCACACCTGCCAGAGTCCCTTTTTCTTTTCTTTTAAAACTTGATTTTGATTGAAAACAGAGTAATTGAGGTCCGACATCAGTCGACCGATGATTCTTGAAATCATACAAGAAGCAGAATCTGACCGGGGGTTTTCGAAAATGTTTTGAGTTCGAAAGAGTTCGAGTTTGAAAGTATTAAAAAGTATCTTGGATTAACTTTGTCTTTAAATAATGAACAATGATTAATAAATAATATTTTAAGATTTAATATTAATAATTAATAATATAATTATTCGATAAAATAAACTTTTAATCCAAGATAGGGTTTCTAGTATTTACGAAGATATAACAATAATTATTTGAGTATACGATACCACCCGAATGACCATTCGGGTTTTTGCAATCTAGATACGATATAATAATATACCGCTCCCCGGTCAATAATATATACGGACCGCTACGACCTCTATTGCTAGAGTCGTTGTCCGAAGAAAACATTTCAATCTAAGTTCAAGGGGTAAAAGCAAACATGTACTTGTTCAATCTCAATTGCATCAACACTTCGATAAACATAGCATTTGATATAATTGAAAACTACAAACACAACAGTGAAAATCGTTGTATAGGGATAATTTTTGAAAAGTAAACTTGCCTTGGTTTGGTTGGGGTGGTCGAGCATGCGGATTCGAACGATCTATACATAAACAATAATCGTTCGTTAGTAACGGGGTTTTAAGGGGGTACGAAATTAACTTAACGACTTCGTCTTATGACTCCCTAGCCCCACTATAGGTCCATGTCATCTCTCGATTACGCTCGTCACTTACTCGACTTAATTTAGTTACCACATTCGAATCATAACCACTAACCCTAGAATCATGTTCCACTAATCGACTTGTTCCATTGCGCGAATTTTACTCTAGCATTTTTATAAAATCCAAAAATTCATATTTTAATCCAATTCCTTTTGGGTTGTCTTCACCACTGCATTACCTACATTCTCAAATTTTTCCATGACCCCACATATATTTTAAGGTGTTTAAACAAGGTTCACAAGGGGGTCACTTAATGCAGTCCATAGTAAAGAAACAAAATTCACTCCTCCGGCCATAACTAAAGATCCACACATCACCTAGCTATTAACCTTACATTTCCAGAAACTACATTCAATTATATTTCCAACAATATAAGGTAGGACATCAGGGGACATCATTTCGGGGTTCAAAATTGTGCTACAACACAGATCAAAGTTCCTGGACAAACTCAGCAAGCTCAAACTACTTAGATCAACCATTATTCCTACTTCCATAACATAATCACCACTTAATACACTTAGATCATGGTTCATAACACTCATGGAGATATATATATTAACCATAGTCATAAAAATCACAATCTCAACATCAAAACTCAAGATCCATGCTATCCAATACATATACATCCAAGATTAGTCCTAAAACACATGGATCTACTACCATACTATATAAACAATACATAACCAAGGGGGTTTGAGATTTTTATACCTTCTTGAGCTCCTAGAGGCCTTGGACAATCTTTACACAACTCAAAAACACCTTAGATGGCCTCCTACAACACTTACAATGCAAGATCTAAATGAAAAACAAACTTGGTTACTATTTACCAAAGTTTGAATAATTTGTAACTTGAAAATGGTTGGATAAAATGGAGTGAAATTTCTAGCATACCTTGCCTATATGATGTAGATGACATAGGAATTATGGCAAGATTTATGAGTGATGGAAGAGGGGAGAAGAAGAAATTTCTTCTTCCTTGGAAGCCTTGGCCGAGAGCAACAAAGGGGGGGGGGGGAAGAGAAAAGTTTGTGTTTTGTTTTTGTGTTTGTGTTGGCAAATAATTGATGTTAGGTTATTTAGGTTGGGTGATACATATCACATGTAAGCATAGGTAGTGTACTAGCAAGCATGGGCTCTTGTACTATGTGTCCCCTTTTTTGAAAAAGTAACCAACTAGATACTATTCATCTTCCAATGGCCAACTAACCTGTTTGATTTCTAACCACTTGGTTGCATGGGCTTGCATGCAATACTACTCCTTGTATTATTATTCTTCCACCAATGCTTATAATTAACTCTTTAATTCGTATCGTATCTTAATTATTCTCTGGTAATAATATTTCGTCGCGTAGAGATTTCCCCAATAATTCCTTAAGTGCTTATTGTGTAAATTCCTCGAATGTCCATAATTCCTCGTCATAATTCTTAATAAATCCTTTAATACTCTAACCATTCTCAAATCCCAAGTTTTATAAATATTACTAACAATAAAACTCTTGCCTTCACACTCTCTCTGTATATCTTACATAATAAATGCAACAACACAGTTTCTCAGACAATCAATTCTATTAATCAACAGGGATGATTAGAAAGGTTCCATAATGACAATGTCACAAGATATAAAATAAAAGGAAATATTACCAAAAATTAGGGTTCTTACAATATTGATCCATTTAATTAATTAATGATTAATCAATTCATAATTAATTGATACAATAATTAATTTAATAAATAAATTAATTCTGTTAGAATTAATTCATTAATTAAATCAATTAAATGATTCATATCAATTACAAATGAATTAAATTAAATCAATAACTAATTAATTTAATTCTCCCAAACCACGGAAAATAATAAAGAATTACCACTGACTTATGTTGACGTTCGATGTACTATCTGGTTCATGAACGACTAACTTCAATGATGCTTCTTCACTTCTGACTTTAAGGTGTGGTTTATTTCTTCTCTCAATTTTCTTGTACTTTGATTGATTTTCAATCTATCACTCGAAAAATCTCAGTCACTGTAAATGAATCCATTCACTTCAATGTTATACTGAGGCTTAATCAGATACCTGATACGTCTTCCAGTGTGAAACATCAAAACTATAGATTGACTTCCTTCTTTCTTCTGACAGATATTGCTTCCTGAGATTCCTGTGATAGATCATACAGATATTTACTTATTACAATTTGGTTTAAGTTGATTAGGATCCTCGAACTACAAATAGGCTGATTCATATGCCTTTCAATCTCCCCCTATTTGTTTGTTAGACAATAACAACCAAATACCTAGAGGATACCTCAACTAATTCAACTTAACCAAATGAAATATAAAATATTAAATGTAAAGCAAATATCAAACAGTTCTGGTTTATATTAAACATTTCCAGATTCAAACAAAATGATAAATACAAGATAGATGATCCTTTAGCCTGATCATATTTAACATATTCCTATCTTGACCTATCTAGCTCTAAAGATAATACATGTAGAGCTGTTCTTCAATTACTGTCTTCTCGTCTAAATTCTCCTTCTTTTGGCTCATCTGTGACTTGAAGTTTCTTGTGCAAATCAGAATCAACAAGACGCTCTCTTCTTGATGACAATCCTTGAGGTAAGATTAAAGGAATTCCAAGCTTCTTTCTCAGTTCACCTTGAAATTTCTTGTAATCTTTTATATTCGTTTGTGCATAGGATCGAATGTGATCTGCATCTATTACCTTTTCTTCAGTCAAGAATCCATGATTTCTGAGAGCATATTCAGCATATACCAAGTGTTTTGCATGATGTTCATATAACTCATCTGTCTGAAGATTGATTGAATGAAGTACCTCTCCCTTAAGAAATTTTACTTGTGGAGGATTCTTAATTACTTCTGGTCCAGCTCTTTCAGCAAATTCTTTGAACTTTTCATGTAGTAAAACACCTAGCTCAGACGATGTTCTCACCTTAGGCCTAAGTACCCAAATCTCTGTCAGCGATCTGTCATAAAAGAACTGAATAGATATTCTGAAAGTTCCAACATTATGACAATCCACAAATATTACCAGCTCATCAGATTTGGGGTCAAATGCAGTAGTTATCCTGATGACTTCTACCTTTAAGGCCCTTATATACATATGATGAATTGGATTTGCCAGTTTGAATTCCTCGAGAATTTCTCCAAGACGACGATCTTCATAATCAGAACTCTGAGGTGAATCAATTGCTTTTTGAGCACGTTCCCATTTGTCACCGCTCTTGATTCTGATATATGTCTTTCTCTTCTCAACATTTATAGCATGTAATCGTTGTAGTGCTTGCTGTTCAGCTTTCTGAAGCTCTTCATTTCGTGCAATTTGCTCTAATGACTTTTGAAGCTTTTCTTCTCTCATCAGCAAATTAGCTTCCCTCTGAGCAAATAACTCTTCAGATTCTCTCTCTGCTTGTTGAGCTTCATATTCAGATGTCACTGGTTCTTCTCCTTCCCAGTGACTTAAATCTGGTTCAGGTAATTTCTCACCTTCATCAGAAAAATCAAAGTCATCAAAAACATCAAAATTATCCGGTTCACCCGTGTAGAAATATTATGTGTCTTTGACTGAATCATCTACAACAACTTTCTTCTTCCCCTTATTCCTCATGTCTTCACTGTCTGTATCAGATTTATCTCCTCGCTCTCTTTCTTTCGATTTATCTCCTTTATCCCCTTGTGATTTCTGTTGCTGTTGTGATTTCTCCCCCTTAGTTGAGGAATCCTCTACAGATTTACCAGTTGCACCAGCTCCAGGATCTTGCTCATCATCATCACCACCTGTTCTTGCAAAGAATTCTCTTTCTTCAGTTGTTGGTGTGCGATTTTGACTTATCAGATTAAACAAATGCCTTAATCCTTTAGCTTGATGTGCATTTTGCTTCTCAATTTGATCTAGTCAAAAATCAGTAGAACGCTGATTTTCATGTACTTCTTCTTGTAGATTGTCAACCTTGTTGGAGATTTTAGCAATTATTTTATCTTGTGCCACAGTGACCTCACCAGAATCATCAAGAGCTTTTTCATAAGAAAGTTCGAGAGTGTTGATTTTATTAGTGAAGAATGTCTTCAAGTTGTTTGTGACGCCCCCAGATCCGGGGTCGGAGATCTAGGCGCTCACGGTCCATTTTCCATTAGTAACATACCTGTTCTTGCACATAATATATAGAACACAGCCATCGACCCCACAATAAACTCACACCACACTCACACACAGAGGTTAGAGCCTTAGAAACGTCACACATTGATTAAACAGTAATAAAGTTATCAGAGTTATTAGAGACCGAATTAAATAGTATTTATGCTACCAGCAACACTTCGATATGAAGCGAAGTTGGCGGCTTGAAAGTTTGTTACGATACACTGCCTTGCACAGGTCATACTGATAAATAAAACGAACTAACAAAAGCTGCCAACCAATCCGGCTAATGGGGCCTACCGGTGGAATCTCAAGTGGTGGCTCGGGCCTAGTCACCTGCTTTCGAACAGTCTGCCTGGGTCTTGCCATTTCGCATAGCTGTTGTGTTTGTAAAGTTTGAAAACAAGCAAGAGTGAGCAACTATAGCTCAGCAAGAAATATATGTATAAGATAAGCAATATAACATTTCATATGATTGGCAGTTATTAAACTTGTTTGTATCAATCAGATATAAAATCACTTGTCATAGTTGACAAATCTCGAAGGTGCAACAATATGTGCCCTCGTTTTCAAAATAAACTTGCAGTTCTAGATACTGCATTGAGTCAACATCTTTCTCATCAAAATAGAACACTATCAGCAACTTGGCACAAAAGCCTAAGAAGCAGTGTCAAAGCATTTTTCCAAAATGGAGGAATGGGACTTAAAGAAAACACAAAACCTGACAAGGATTGACGATGATCAGTCGCCACATCCAAGTCCAATAATCCGCGGGTCTTCTCTACCGGTAGAAGGATAGAAAATACATCCGTAACTATCCCTCGGGTGAAAACTACATCCGTAATCACCCTCGATGAAAACTACATCCGTAATCATCCTTCGGCAACACCTTGGCTGGAATAATAAGTGATGGACCGCCTGGCTCACGGCCGCTTACACATCCCGGGAATCGTTCGTCAACGGTTCCCACACCTGCCAAAGTCCCTTTTTCTTTTTCTTTTAAAACTTGATTTTGATTGAAAACAGAGTAATTGAGGTTCGACATCAGTCGACCGATGATTCTCAAAATCATACAAGAAGCAGAATCTAACCGGGGGTTTTCGAAAATGTTTTGAGTTCGAAAGAGTTCGAGTTTGAAAGAATTAAAAAGTATCTTGGATTAACTTTGTCTTTAAATAATGAACAATGATTAATAAATAATATTTTAAGATTTGATATTAATAATTAATAAAATAATTATTCGATAAAATAAACTTTTAATCCAAGATAGGGTTTCGAGTATTTACGAAGATATAACAATAGTTATTTGAGTATACGATACCACCCGAATGACCCTTCGGGTTTTCGCAATCTAGATACGATATAATAATATACCGCTCCCCAGTCAATAGTATATACGGACCGCTACGACCTCTATTGCTAGAGTCGTTGTCCGAAGAAAACATTTCAATCTAAGTTCAAGGGGTAAAAGCATACATGTACTTGTTCAATCTCAATTGCATCAATACTTCGATAAACATAGCATTTGATATAATTTGAAAGCTACAAACACAACAGTAAAAGTCCTTGTATATGGATAAGTTTTGAAAAGTAAACTTGCCTTGGTTTGGTTGGGGTGGTCGAGCGTGCGGATTCGAACGATCTATACATAAGCAATAATCGTTCGTTAGTACCTTAACAATATCTCTTTAATTACGGGGTTTAGGGAGGTACGAAATTAACTTAACGACTTCGTATTATGACTCTCTAGCCCCACTATAGGTCCATGTCATCACTCGATTACGCTCGTCACTTACTCGACTTAATTTAGTTACCACGTTCGAATCATAACCACTAACCCTAGAATCATGTTCCACTAATCGACTTTTTCCATTGCGCGAATTTTACTCTAGCATTTTTATAAAATCCAAAAATTCATATTTTAATCGAATTCCTTTTGGGTAGTCTTCACCACTGCATTCCCTACATTATCAATTTTTTTCATGATCCCACATATATTTTTAGGGGTTTAAACAAGGTTCACAAGGGGGTCACTTAGTGCAGTCCATAGTCCAGAAACACAATTCACTCCTCCGGCCATAACTAAAAATCTACACATCACCTAGCCATGAACCTTACATTTCCAGAAACTACATTCAATTATCTTTCCAACAATATATGGTAGGACATCAGGGGACATCATTTGGGGGTTCAAAATCGTGCTACAATACAGGTCAAAGTTCCTAGACAAAACTCAGCAAGCTCAAACTACTTAGATCAACCATTTTTCATACTTCCATAACATAATCAACACTTAATACACTTAGATCATGGTTCATAACACTCATGGAGATATATATAATAACCATAGTCATAAAAGTCACAATCTCAACATCAAAACTCAAGATCCATGCTATCCAATACATATACAACCAAGATGAGTTCACAAACACATGGATCTACTACCTTACTTTATAAATAATACATAACCAAGGGGGTTTGAGATTTTTATACCTTATTGAGCTCCTAGAGGCCTTGGATAAGCTTTACACAAATCAAAAACACCTTAGATGGCCTCCTACAACACTTACAATGCAAGATCTAAAGGAAAAACAAACTTGGTTACTATTCACCCAAGCTTGAACAATTTGTAACTTGAAAATGGGTGGATAAAATGGAGTGAAATTGTTAGCATACCTTGTCTAGATGATGTAGATGACCTAGGAATTATGGTGAGAATTATGAGTAATGGAAGAGGGGAGGAGAAGAATTTTTCTTCTCCACTTATGCCTTGGCCGGGAGCAAGTATACAAGGGGGGGGGGGAGAGAGTTTGATTTTTTGTGTTTTGTGTTTGTGTGAATAATCGAGGTTATGTTATTTAGGTTGGGTGATACATATCACATGTAAGCATAGGTAGTGTACTAGCAAGCATGGGCTCATGTACTATGTGTTCCCCCTTTTGAAAAAGCAACCAACTAGATACTATTCATCTCCCAATGGCTAACTTGTTTACTTGATTTCTAACCACTTGGTTGCATGGGCTTGCATGCAATACTACTCCTTGTATTATTATTCTTCCACCAATGCTTATTATTTAATCTTTAATTCATATCGTATCTTAATTATTCTCTCGTAATAATATTTTGTCGCGTAGAGATTTCCCCTATAATTCCTTAAGTACTTATTGTGTAAATTCCTCGAATGTCCATAATTCCTCGTCACAATTCTTAATAAATCCTTTAATACTCTAACCATTCTCAAATCCAAGTTTTGTAAATATTACTAACAATAAGACTTCTGCCTTCACAATCTTCCTTTTTATATTACATGATAAATGCAACAACGCAGTTTCTCAGACAATCAATTCTATTAATCAACAGGGATGACTAGAAAGGTTCCATAATGACAATGTCACAAAATATTAAATAAAAGAAAATATTACCAAAAATTAGGGTTCTTACAGCCTCCCCTCCTTAAAAGGATTCCGTCCCGTAATCAGGTTGAAAACAGTTGGGGGTGCTTTTCACGCATCGCGCTCTCTAGTTCCCATGTTGATTCTTCGACATTCTGATTCCTCCACAAAACTCTCACTAATTTGACAACCTTGTTCCTCAGCACCTGTTCTTTTCTATCCATGATTTCTACGGGTTGCTCTACATATGTTAAGTCCGGTTGCAGATCCACTTGATCATGTTCTATTACATGTCGGAAGTCGGTATGGTATGGTCGTAGCATGGACACATGGAACACATTATGCACTTGCTGTAAGCTCGGGGGTAAAGCCAATTCATAGGCTAACTTCCCAACTCGTTTCAAGATCTCAAAAGGTCCAATAAATCTCGGGCTTAGTTTTCCCTTCTTACCAAATCTCATCAATCCTTTCCACGGTGATACCTTCAACATCACAAACTCTCCTACCTCATATTCTTTGTCCTTGCGGGTCTGGTCCGCATACTTCTTTTGTCTGTCTTGGGCCGCTACCAGCCGTCCTCTTATGAGCTCGATAGTTTCTCTTGTCTGTTGGACTAGTTCAGGTCCTAAAATCTTCCGCTCTCCAACTTCTTCCCAACACAAGGGAGACCGACATCTTCGTCCGTATAAAGCTTCATATGGGGGCATGCCTATACTCGCATGGTAACTGTTGTTGTAGGAAAATTCGATCAACGGCAAGTGGTCATCCCAACTTCCCTTAAAATCAATGGCACATACCCTCAACATGTCCTCGATGGTCTGGATGGTTCTCTCACTCTGTCCGTCTGTTTGGGGATGGTATGCAGTACTCATGTTTAACTTGGTCCCCACACAATCCTGAAAACTTCTCCAGAACCTGGAGTTGAACCTTGGGTCTCTATCTGATACAATGCTCACAGGAACCCCATGTCTAACCACAATCTCCTTTAAGTAAATATCTGCCAGCTTGTCGACAGTATATCTCTCGTTGATTGGAAGAAAATGTGCTGACTTGGTCAACCTATCGATAATTACCCAAATGGCATCATGATTAGTCTTGGTCCTTGGTAATCCGACCACAAAGTCCATCGCAATCTGCTCCCACTTCCACTCGGGTATCTCTAAGGGTTGCAACAATCCACTGGGCCTCTGGTGTTCGGCCTTCACTCTTTGACATGTCAAGCATTTACTTACCCACTCTGCCACGTCCTTCTTCATATTAGGCCACCAATAGTATTCTCTTAAATCTCTATACATCTTAGTGCCTCCAGGGTGAATTGAGTACCTTGAACTATGAGCCCCTTGCAAAATCTCATCTTTTAATTCTTGAACGTTCGGGATCCATATCCTAAATGCGTACCTCATAATTCCATTCCCGTCCTTCTCACACTTAATTTCCTCGCCAGTCAAAATTTTCTCTATCGAATTCTTTTCTTCTTCCATCTTCTTTTCCTGGCATAACTTAATCTTTTCCAATAACGGTGGTTGGACTTTTATTTCCATTAAACTCTCTTGTCCAATTCCTGGTAACCTCACTTCAATCTCTAGTTTCTCAAGGTCCTTGATCAACTCGTCCACTGATGTTATCATCTTAAGCTTCTCCTTTCGGCTAAGTGCATCGGCCACTACGTTGGCCTTCCCTGGGTGATAATGAATCTCACAATCATAATCCTTGATTAGCTCTAACCATCTCCTCTGCCTCATGTTTAACTCTTTCTGAGTGAATATGTACTTTAAGCTCTTGTGGTCCGTGTAGATTTCACACTTTTCTCCGTAAAGATAATGTCTCCAGATCTTCAAAGCAAAAACTATCGCTGCTAGTTCCAAATCATGGGTGGGGTATCTTATCTCATACTCCTTAAGTTGTCTGGACGCATAAGCAATCACCTTACCGTGCTGCATAAGCACACACCCTAAACCTTTATGGGATGCGTCGCTATAAATCACAAAATCTCCCTTATCATCAGGTAGGGCTAGTACTGGTGCTGTCACCAACCTCTTTTTCAACTCTTGGAAGCTCTCTTCGCATTTTTCAGTCCACACAAACTTCTCGGTCTTGCGAGTTAGTCGGGTCAAAGGGGCTGCTATCTTTGCAAAGTCTTGAACAAATCTCCTATAGTAGCCAGCCAGTCCTATGAAACTTCTCACCTCTGTCGGAGTGGTTGGTCTCTCCCAATTTGATACAGCCTCTATTTTGGCTGGGTCCACTAGAATGCCTTGTTCGCTAATCACATGCCCTAAAAACTGAACTTCCTTCAACCAAAATTCGCACTTCGAGAACTTAGCGTACAACTTTTCTTCTCTCCATGCTCCCAATACAATCCTCAAGTGCTCTGCATGTTCCTCCTTCGTCTTGGAATAAATCAAGATGTCATCGATGAAGACTATAACACACTTGTCCAAGTATTTCTTGAAGACTCGATTCATTAAGTCCATGAAAGCTGCAGGGGCATTCGTTAACCCAAATGACATCACTAGGAACTCATAGTGTCCATACCGGGTGCGAAAGGCCGTCTTTGGTATATCTTCTGGTTTAATCTTTAACTGGTGGTACCCGGTCCGCAAATCAATCTTAGAGAAATAAACTGCATCTTTCAGTTGGTCAAACAGGTCATCTATCCTGGGCAAGGGATACTTATTCTTTATAGTCACCTTGTTCAACTCCCTGTAGTCTATACATAATCTTATGCTGCCGTCCTTCTTTTTCACGAATAACACCGGGGCTCCCCACGGTGACACACTAGGTCTTATCATCCCTTTATCCAACAACTCTTGTAACTGAGTGGCTAGCTCTTTCATCTCCACTGGGGCTATCCGATATGGGGCTTTCGAAATTGGGGCCGTACCCGGAACTAAGTCTATAGCGAACTCGATGTCTCTATCTGGTGGTAGTCCGGGAAGATCATCAGGAAATACATCCGCGAACTCATTAACGACAGGGATTTCCTGCAGGTTTGGTGCCTCCTTCTTGGTATCCTTCACATAGGCTAAATAGGCTTCGCATCCTTTACGTAACAACTTCTTAGCTTGAATCATAGTCAGGAACTTTTGGCTTTGCCGTTTCCCACTAAATACTACTTCCTCGTCCCCTGGCAGTCTCAAACTTACTTTCTTCTTGACACAATCAATCTAGGCTCCGTGGGTTGTTAACCAATCCATACCTACTATTACGTCAAACTCCCCTAGTTTAAAAGGTATTAAGTCTACCCGAAAGTGCCGCCCTTCTATTTCTGGGTCACAACCTGGACGTACTTGGCTAACGGGAATAATTTCATGATTAGCTATCTCTATTTGCAGTCTGTCTTTCAATGGTTCAGTCTTAAGGCCTAACTGACATACAAAATCTAGAGATATGAAGGACTTGGTAGCTCCCGAATCAAATAAAACATTTGCTTTAACTGAGTTGAGTAGTAGAGTACCTGCAATCACATCCGTGTTCCTCACGGCATCCTGTACCGTCATGTTAAAAGTTCTTGCAGTAGGGGCCTTGTTAGAAGCAGTTCCACTCACTCTCGATGCAGCTGGCCCAGAGGACATACATTCCCTCATTCGGTGCCCTGGTTTCCCACACTTGAAGCAATTACCTCTGACACTCGGGTTGTTACTAGTTCCGCGACAGGCATTAGCATAATGCCCTGTCAGCCCATACTTGAAGCACTTCACATCTTGCAGGTTACACACGCCCGCATGTTTCCTTCCACATTTATTACATTCTGGGGGTTGGGCTCGGGATGGGGTAGAGTAAGACGATCCCTGTGGCCGGCCGCTCTGGCCCACACTCTAACTTTCAGCTCTCTTGGTTCCAAAGTTTCCGCTGGGTTGGGACATCATTCCTCGCTTAAATTTGCTCGGAAAGCTCCCACCAGCAGAGTTTCCCTCTCGACTATCCAACTTCCTATTCTTTCCTTCCCTCTCTTTCTGCATCTGTTCACTCCCAGCCTCAACAATTGACGCTTTCTGTACCAGGGTGGCATAGTCTGTCAGCTCAAGAACCGCCACACGATTCTGAATCCATTGTTTTAGCCCTAATTGAAACCTTCGGCCCTCTTTGCCTCAGAGTTCACATATTCCGGCACAAACCTCGACAGCTCAGTAAATTTGGCCTCATACTCGGCCACCGTCATATTTCCTTGCTTCAGCTCCAAAAACTTTAGCTCCATTTGTGTCTCTATGAACCTAGGAAAGTACTTCTCCAAGAACAGCTCGCTAAATCTCTCCCAAGTCACCACACCTCTTCCTTCCAAATTCTTCTTAGCTTCCCACCAATAGTTCGCCTCACCCTTCAGAAGGTAAGTGGCGAAAACAGTCTTCTGCTCCTCAGCGACACCTAGTATCTCGAAAGATTTTTCCATTTCCTTCAGCCAGGCCCTTGCCTCGACAGGGTCGGCAGTTCCTTTAAATTCTGGGGGTTTCAGGGATTTGAAGTTCCGGAAAGCATTAGCATTAGCATTCTGGGGTGGTTGCTGAACTGGGGGACGGTCCAAGTTCTGCCTAAGTAACTCCATGAACTGTTCCATAGGGCCTCCCCTAGGATGTTCTACCTCTCGGGTATCATCACCAGCTTCTTCTTCTTCATACTCAGAGTCATCAAACAAGTTATGATCGTTGCCCTCATTCTCACTCAGGTTGGCATTCTCCCCTTCATGGTTCTGGTGGCCTCCGGCTCCATGGTGGCTACCCTGGCCCTCAGAACTTATCGGGTGAGCTCGAGTGTTCATTCTTCTGGGTGGCATGATTCTGATAATAAAACAAGAAAGGGGTTAGGATTTTCCACTTACCTGACAGCGTTTGCACGGGTCTGGAGCGTATCGTTCCTCCTCATAAGGGTGGAAGTGCAAAAGTTTTAATAATCCGATGTTGGAGATAAAACGTCAAACATTTTTGGGAAAAATCCCTTTGGGATGCGAAAACATTTACAAGAGTTTTCAAAGTTTCGAAACCTCAAATTTTTTTTTTTTTTCAAAATTTCAAAACACTTTTTTTTTGAGAAATTTATTTTTAAAGATTGTAGGAACATTTTTTTTTGAAATTGTAGAAAATAATTTGAAATCGCATATCGTAAATTTGAAACAGTATGGTTGTATTTGTGGCTTGTAGCAATTGTATAATCACAGTTGTATATCAAAACAGTAAAGCATGGCATCGGAAAGTAAAGCAGTTGAGGCAATATTAAGGAAACTGAAACTAAATAAGTACGGTACAAGGATTATCACAAAGTTTGGATGTTAGAGCCAAATACATAGTTCCGATGTCAAAGTCTAGTAAAAGTGGAACAAATACAAATACATCATCCGAATAGTCAGGCTACACAAAAGTAGGGCTACATCCATACATACTACCCGAAGTCACATCTACATATCTGTAGGTCAGTCTACTCATCCACTGGTCAGAAAGGATACCACTGCATAAGTCAACTATCCCGCAAAATCGACACACTAATGTCATCTGAACCTAGGGGACTGAGCTATCGGTAACACATCACGGGGCCGCGCCGCGACGGAGCAAGGTCCTCACTCGGGCAAATGCACGACGCACAACACGCCTAGCATCCCTAGCCTGGATCACTCCGCCCCCGCGGATCCCTAATCCAAGAATCCTATCGCGACTCCTCCTCTCAATCCTATGGAGTCGAGCCCTAGTCCTCCTAGCAACAGCGGTCCCTATTCTTTTTCTGAAAAAAAAAGAAGGGTAACTCAACTTCTCAGCTAGAGTTGGTCTCAGCCTGGATCCTCAAGCGCGCCTCGCGCTCCTCCACTAGTGCCCGCCTCGCCTCGTTAAGTCGGGCCTCTACAGATAGTAAGTCTCGGGTCAGGAACTATACCACGTAAGCATGCTCAGTACCCGACACTGGGGGTAGGTCCATCGGTGGAGGTGGTATGACAGGAACATGAGTAGGTGCAGCAGCAGCAGCAGGAGGAGCAGGAGCAGTAGCAGGGGTAGGGTCAAGCTCCTCCTCGCCAGAAGTGTCATCCTTAGAGTCACCGTCCGATGAAACAGGGCTAGATGTCTGTGGAGAAGGTGGGGGTGACACAACACGACCCTCGCCGGATCTCACACTCTCCTCATCAGTAGCTACAGGAGATGGGGTAACAGGCTCTGGCTCAGGCTCAGGCTCAAAGGGCTCCTCAACGGGATCCTCATCATCAGTACTCTCTATCAGTGTAATCCAGGGGCCAAGCTCGGAGTCAGCACCCATATCCTCCTCAGGATCCTCGGTCTCTCGCATCAGTGCCTCATCATGCTCTCTCTCGAAAGCCTCAGGGTCTGGTATCTCCTCCATCTACACAAGGGAAATAAGGTGGGTCACTAACCATAAAAGAAGGGTTTAGGAGTAGTTCCCTCACGGGCCTCAAAGTCAGGGCTATATCCGATAACCCGACTACAAACTCGATGAGAGTTCTAAGTATTATTAAGGTTGTTATTAAGGTTATCGTTATTGTTATTATTATTAGGGTTGCTTTCTTAAATTACTATCGTTTCTGAGAACTGTAACCTCGCTCTGATACCATTTCTGTGACGCCCCCAGATCCGGGGTCGGAGATCTAGGCGCTCACGGTCCATTTTCCATTAGTAACATACATGTTCTTGCACGTAATATATAGAACACAGCCATCGACCCCACAATAAACTCACACCACACTCACACACAAAGGTTAGAGCCTCAGAAACGTCACACATTGATTAAACAGTATTAAAGTTATCAGAGTTATTACAGACCGAATTAAATAGTATTTATGCTACCAGCAACACTTCGATATGAAGCGAAGTTGGCGGCTTGAAAGTTTGTTACGATACACTGCCTTGCACAGGTCATACTGATAAATAAAATGAACTAACAAAAGCTGCCAACCAATCCGGCTAATGGGGCCTACCGGTGGAATCTCAAGTGGTGGCTCGGACCTAGTCACCTGCTTTCGAATAGTCTTACTGGGTCTTGCCATTTCGCTTAGCTGTTGTGTTTGTAAAGTTTGAAAACAAGCAAGAGTGAGCAACTATAGCTCAGCAAGAAATATATGTATAAGATAAGAAATATAACATTTCATATGATTGGCAGTTATTAAACTTGTTTGTATCAATCAGATATAAAATCACTTGTCATAGTTGACAAATCTCGAAGGTGCAACAATATGTGCCCTCGTTTTCAAAATAAACTTGCAGTTCTAGATACTGCATTGAGTCAACATCTTTCTCATCAAAATAGAACACTATCAACAACTCGGCACAAAAGCCTAAGAAGCAGTGTCAAAGCATTTTTCCAAAATGGAGGAATGGGACTTAAAGAAAACACAAAACCTGACAAGGATTGACGATGATCAGTCGCCACATCCAAGTCCAATAATCCGCGGGTCTTCTCTACCGGTAGAAGGATAGAAACTACATCCGTAACTATCCCTCGGGTGAAAACTACATCCGTAATCACCCTCGATGAAAACTACATCCGTAATCATCCTTCGGCAACACCTGGGCCGGAATAATAAGTGATGGACCGCCTGGCTCACGGCCGCTTACACATCCCGGGAATCGTTCGTCAACGGTTCCCACACCTGCCAGAGTCCCTTTTTCTTTTTCTTTAAAAACTTGATTTTGATTGAAAACAGAGTAATTGAGGTTCGACATCAGTCGACCGATGATTCTCAAAATCATACAAGAAGCAGAATCTGACCGGGGGTTTTCGAAAATGTTTTGAGTTCGAAAGAGTTCGAGTTTGAAAGAATTAAAAAGTATCTTGGATTAACTTTGTCTTTAAATAATGAACAATGATTAATAAATAATATTTTAAGATTTGATATTAATAATTAATAAAATAATTATTCGATAAAATAAACTTTTAATCCAAGATAGGGTTTCGAGTATTTACGAAGATATAACAATAGTTATTTGAGTATACGATACCACCCGAATGACCCTTCGGGTTTTCGCAATCTAGATACGATATAATAATATACCGCTCCCCAGTCAATAGTATATACGGACCGCTACGACCTCTATTGCTAGAGTCGTTGTCCGAAGAAAACATTTCAATCTAAGTTCAAGGGGTAAAAGCATACATGTACTTGTTCAATCTCAATTGCATCAATACTTCGATAAACATAGCATTTGATATAATTTGAAAGCTTCAAACACAACAGTAAAAGTCCTTGTATATGGATAAGTTTTGAAAAGTAAACTTGCCTTGGTTTGGTTGGGGTGGTCGAGCGTGCGGATTCGAACGATCTATACATAAGCAATAATCGTTCGTTAGTACCTTAACAATATCTCTTTAATTACGGGGTTTAGGGAGGTACGAAATTAACTTAACGACTTCGTATTATGACTCTCTAGCCCCACTATAGGTCCATGTCATCACTCAATTACGCTCGTCACTTACTCGACTTAATTTAGTTACCACGTTCGAATCATAACCACTAACCCTAGAATCATGTTCCACTAATCGACTTTTTCCATTGCGCGAATTTTACTCTAGCATTTTTATAAAATCCAAAAATTCATATTTTAATCGAATTCCTTTTGGGTAGTCTTCACCACTGCATTCCCTACATTATCAATTTTTTTCATGATCCCACATATATTTTTAGGGGTTTAAACAAGGTTCACAAGGGGGTCACTTAGTGCAGTCCATAGTCCAGAAACACAATTCACTCCTCCGGCCATAACTAAAAATCTACACATCACCTAGCCATGAACCTTACATTTCCAGAAACTACATTCAATTATCTTTCCAACAATATATGGTAGGACATCAGGAGACATCATTTGGGGGTTCAAAATCGTGCTACAATACAGGTCAAAGTTCCTGGACAAAACTCAGCAAGCTCAAACTACTTAGATCAACCATTTTTCATACTTCCATAACATAATCAACACTTAATACACTTAGATCATGGTTCATAACACTCATGGAGATATATATAATAACCATAGTCATAAAAGTCACAATCTCAACATCAAAACTCAAGATCCATGCTATCCAATACATATACAACCAAGATGAGTTCACAAACACATGGATCTACTACCTTACTTTATAAATAATACATAACCAAGGGGGTTTGAGATTTTTATACCTTCTTGAGCTCCTAGAGGCCTTGGATAAGCTTTACACAACTCAAAAACACCTTAGATGGCCTCCTACAACACTTACAATGCAAGATCTAAAGGAAAAACAAACTTGGTTACTATTCACCCAAGCTTGAACAATTTGTAACTTGAAAATGGGTGGATAAAATGGAGTGAAATTGCTAGCATACCTTGTCTAGATGATGTAGATGACCTAGGAATTATGGTGAGAATTATGAGTAATGGAAGAGGGGAGGAGAAGAATTTTTCTTCTCCACTTATGCCTTGGCCGAGAGCAAGTATACAAGGGGGGGGGGAGAGAGTTTGATTTTTTGTGTTTTGTGTTTGTGTGAATAATTGAGGTTAGGTTATTTAGGTTGGGTGATACATATCACATGTAAGCATAGGTAGTGTACTAGCAAGCATGGGCTCATGTACTATGTGTTCCCTGTTGGTTCAAAAACTAACTGCGCAAGTGTACGCGGTCACAAGTAATATAATAAATTCGTTCCCACAGAGACTCGGTGTTTGTTCAGAAATAATATTTAAGCAACGACGTATGATTAAACAACAAACTGCTTGAATAAATATCAAAAAAGGGTATTTTTGTATTATTCTAATTGATTAATTAAATTATTAATATTAAATAATTCGAACTATTTAATTTAATTAAATGAAAATTTATATGTGAGAAAAACATGGGATTCTAATTTCATTATTTATTTCATTTAGAATTGATGCCTTAATTTCAAAGTATTTTGATAATTTACGAAAGCTAGTCGGGAACACGAAAATAACATAAGCGCCTTTCAGTCTTAACTTATATCAAACCACACAAACATCCACTTAAAAAGATAGAAGTCGTGAGGACACCTTTTATGTTTAGACCCTATATGTCTATAAGATTTGAAAACATAATTGGTTTACGAATAAATTCCTTTATTATGACTACATAGGGTGATGTGAAAAAAATCCTATCACTTATCGTAAATGTACATGACAATTACGAACCTATGCTAACATGGCAAATTCTAAATTCCTAAATCCACTTTCGCATTCATTAGGAATTAATAATTTAGACGTTAGCTACGCATCTAATAAATTAAGCGCAACCACATTAGGCAATCTGAATTTTTATCATAATACAAATTATTAAGGCATCGAATTACTAAATTACGTAAATAAATCCATTAGAATCCCATGACGGCGATTAGTTCATAATTAAACGAATCGTCATCATGGGATTAATTGAAATCATAATACTAATAATAATAATAATAATAATAATAATAATAATAATAATAATAATAATAATAATAATAATAATAATAATAATAACAACAACAACAACAATAATTAATCTAAATAAAAAATTACGATAAATTAAATATGAAAATTACAAGAGTTAGAAAGTAGAACCGAAATAGCTTCCAATGAAAGAAAAGAGCGCTCCTAATAATCCCCGTAAATTCTTCAACCAAAATAACAATTATACTAAAATTGCAAAAATTTAAAGTGTATAAAAATGAAACTTAAAATTACAAGAAAAAAGAGAGAATACAAGAGAGAATTTATTGCTCTCTAAGAAATGGTGTGTGAATTCAAGTATGAGAACTCACCTATTTATAGCAAAAATTTAGCACACCAATTAATAAAATAAAACTAAAAAGAATAAAAAAAACAAAAAGAATTACACAAAAATAATACAGCACACACTTATAAAAAAAAAAAATAGCCAAAAGTGATCACCACCTCTCAGCAACTGACCAACTACGCTCAGCCCTTCTGCAATCCCCACACGCGTGCATGGCGCGTGCATGCCACGCGCTTGCTGTTACGGCTCCCCTCCTGGCGCGTGCCCCACACGCTGAACCAGGCGCGTGCCCTTGCAGACTACGACAGTTTCCTGGCAGACCACTAACTTTGCTTTCCAACTCTTTTGTTTTACTTTTTTTGTTTTTTTTGTTTCTTTCTTTAAAACTTGCCGACAGCACTTCACTTTACAAACCAATTGCTTTCTTTCTTTTGCTTTTGCTTTTTTTTTTTTTTTTAATTTCCTTGGCTGACCACAACACTCTGCACTGCTTTGATAATTATATGTCCGGAAAAATTGTTTTTAAATCGCATAGCTTTTTATCTTTAATTAATAAATAATTAATTTAATCCAAAAATTATAAAAATAAAAATCTAATATTATTAGATATTTAAAAATATAATTTCCTAATTAAATTAAATATTTATTAATATAAATAAATCCTTAATTCTTAAGCTGCGGTCTATTGCGGGCCTGGAACTGGACTCCTTTTGTATAAAGAAAAATATAACAATTCCAACCGGGATTCCTGCTTTAAGAATATATCACTTTCCATCTTTTTGTGAAAATTCTATTTTCTCCTTGCTCGTTCAGGTGTAAATTACGGCCTGCTGAGGGTCAGAAACCGGATTCCTTTTGCTTAACTGAAAATATATCAATTCCAACCGGGATTTCTGCTTTAAGAATATATCACTCAGAATTTCTTTATGATAATTCTTTTGGCAACTCTTAATTCCGAATTGGTGCAAAATTTCACCGTTTTTAGCCTTTTATCGCCACGATACCTAAAGTCGCGAGTTCTGCACAACAAATGCTGAAACACAACAAAAATAAATTAAAAGACACAACATACTTAAGGATAAACCATCAATCTAGACCATTTAGCGCATAATAAGTGGATATAAAATCCACTTATCACACCCCCAAACTTAAACTGATGCTTGTCCTCAAGCGAAAACAGACTCGACTACCTCTAAATGCATGAATGCAACTGATGCAAGGATCCCATAAGCAAAGCAATAACCAATTTAGCAGAGTGTCTCAGAGAATGTGATAACTCCAAATAGAGATCGACTAAATATCAGCATATTAACATTTACAAGTACAGAAACGTGCGTGTGTGCAATACTCATCAGAATTACTCTTAGCACTAGATCAAAACCATACATATTCTTCGTCAAAACAATCACAAGTTTATAAATAGAATGAACGCTAGACACTTCATAACCTATAAACACCTCCATCATCATTTGGGTTAGACAGGAATTCATGCTTTATTACTAACAATTTATGACACATAATACTATACACAACACACATGCTTATTTGACCGTGCAATGGATGAGACCCCAAAAGGCTTATACAATAATACCCATGTAGCGAGCGTTAGGTTAGTGGATCCCAGACCGGAAAAGTCTTAGGTCACTAGGCTTGAGTCCCCTAGAACTTAATTGCTCGAGTATTAAAGAGCTCACCCTGATCAACTTTGCATACACACACATACTCACAAACACTCCTTTTTTTCTCTTTTTTTTTCATTTTTTTTTCATTTTTTATGCAATCTGAAATGAGAATTCTCAATTCCAACCCTAGACTACTCATATAAATATGAGCTGGCTACTAGCCAATTGACACCTATCCATTATTAACAAATACACAAAAACTAGCATGAACCCTGGCTTCCCCCAAACTTCTATTTAGTGATTCTACGCTATCAAGGGAATAAAGAAAATTCCAAATATAATCAGGTGATTAAATTTCAACAACCAAACAAGCATGACCTTAACCTAGCCCAAAAGTAACCGATGAGTTGTGTAAGATTGTGTTTCAGGAGGTGGAAATGAGCTCCAACCTGAGGCTAATCAGGAGGTGGAAATGAGCTCCAACCTGAGGCTAATCCTGCTACTCGCCAATGGCCTGCAAACTGAACAAAATCACACAAAATCAAACCACACATAAAAACACCAAACCTATGGGTTGCCTCCCATGAAGCACTGTCGTTAACGTCATTTAGCCGGACGTTCCTTCTGTAACTCGATCATGCTGGGGCAAGAAATGCGGTGAATTCATCACGGTTCACCGTACCCGCAAGATAATGCTTAAGCCTCTGCCCATTCACCTTAAAAGACTGATCAGGTGACTTATCAAAAATTTCCACTGCACCATGCGAAAACACTGTTTTAACCGTGAACGGACCTGACCACCTTGACTTGAGCTTTCCAGGAAAAAGTCTTAGCCGAGAGTTGAAAAGCAGAACCATTTGACCCGGTACAAATGTCTTATGTACCAACCTTCTATCATGCCATCTCTTGACCTTTTCCTTGTACAGCTTGTTATTCTCATAAGCCTGTAGACGAAGCTCATCAAGCTCATTCAGTTGAAGCATCCTTTTTTCACCAGCAACTTTCATGTCGAAGTTCAATTTCTTCAAAGCCCAGTATGCCTTGTGCTCAAGCTCGGTAGGCAAATGACAAGCCTTACCATACACCAACTGAAAAGGAGACATACCCAGGGGTGTTTTATACGCGGTTCTGTATGCCCAAACAGCTTCGTCTAGCTTCAAGGACCAATCTTTCCTTGAAGGATTCACCACCTTTTCCAAAATCCGCTTGATTTCCCTGTTGGAGACTTCTGCCTGACCATTAGTTTGAGGATGATACGCTGTTGCAACCCGATGTGTCATACGGTACCTTGCCATTAATGCAGTGAATTTTTGATTGCAAAAATGTGTCCCCTCATCACTGATTATTGCTCGTGGAGTTCCGAAACGGGTAAATATGTTCTTGTGCAGAAAGTTTATAACCAGTTTAGCATCGTTTGTAGGCAGAGCTTTGACTTCTACCCATTTGGACACATAGTCTACCGCTAGCAGGATGTACTGGTTGTTGCACGATGAGACAAATGGTCCCATGAAATCTATCCCCCAGACATCGAAAATCTCAACTTCAAGAAGCATGTTGAGAGGCATCTCATTCCTCTTGGAGATATTTCCAACCCGTTGACAGCGGTCACATACCAATACAAATTGATGAGAATCTTTAAACAAGGTTGGCCAGAAGAATCCTGCCTGAAGTACTCGAGCCGCGGTCTTCTCTCCACCATAATGACCACCGTATGTGGTAGAGTGGCAATCTCGTAAAATCTCCTCCGTTTCATTGTAAGGAATGCATCTCCTGATAATCTGATCTGCTCCCTGCCTGAACAAGAATGGTTCATCCCATCGATACCACTTCACATCATGCAAAAACTTCTTCTTTTGGGCATACGAGAATTCTGACGGAATGACGTTGCTCACCAGATAATTCACAATATCTGCAAACCATGGCACTTCTCCGTGCACTACGAACAACTGCTCATATGGGAATGATTCATTGATTAGCGTCTTATCCTTACCATGCTCCTCCAACCGCGATAGATGATCGGCTACCTGATTTTCTGTCCCCTTCCTGTCTTTTATTTCAAGCTCAAATTCTTGCAGCAGAAGAACCCAACGAATCAATCATGATTTAGACTCCTTTTTTGAAAATAGATACCTAATGGCTGCATGATCAGTGTAGACTGTCACCTTCGTCCCAAGCAAATAGGACCTGAATTTCTCAAAACCATAGACAACTGCCAAAAGCTCTTTCTCCGTAGTGGTGTAATTTAGCTGTGCATCGTTAAGGGTTTTACTAGCATAGTAAACCACATGAAAAACATTTTTCTTTCGCTGACCAAGCACAGCTCCCACTGCAAAATCGCTAGCGTCACACATTAGCTCGAATGGCTCTTCCCAATTAGGTGCTGTAATAATCGGGGCTGATGTCAACTTCTTCTTCAATAGCTTGAAAGCAGCCAAACAATCATCATCGAACTTGAAAGGTTTGTCTTTCTCCAGCAAATTGCACAATGGCTTAGAAATTTTGGAGAAGTCTTGTATGAATCGTCGATAAAAACCTGCATGTCCAAGAAAGCTACGAATTCCTTTAACTGAGACTGGAGGAGGCAGTCGTTCAATAGTCTCTACTTTTGCCTTATCCACCTCGAGCCCTTTACTAGATACCTTGTGCCCAAGAATGATTCCTTCTTGCACCATGAAATGACATTTCTCCCAATTGAGCACCAGATTAGTCTCAACACATCTTTTCAGCACTAGGCTCAGGTTGTGCAAGCACTCATCGTATGAAGTTCCAAAAACTGAAAAGTCATCCATGAAAACCTCCACATTTATTCCAATCATGTCAGAGAATATGGCCATCATGCATCTCTGAAAGGTCGCAGGAGCACCACAGAGCCCGAAAGAAACTCGACGAAAAGCAAAAGTGCCAAAAGGACAAGTGAATGTGGTCTTCTCCTGATCTTCTGGGGCGATACAAATCTGATTATATCCTGAATAACCATCGAGAAGGCAGTAATATTCATGGCCAGCCAACCTATCCAGCATTTGATCGATGAATGGAAGAGGAAAATGATCTTTTCTGGTGGCCTTGTTCAACTTGCGATAGTCCATGCATATTCTCCATCATGTGACTGTCCGAGTAGGAATGAGCTCATTCTTCTCATTGGTTACAACTGTCATGCCTCCTTTCTTGGGCACACACTGAACTGGACTCACCCAAGAACTGTCTGAAATGGGGTAGATGATACCAGCATCCAACCACTTAAGAATCTCTTTCTTCACCACCTCCTTCATAATAGGATTGAGTCTTTGCTGATGCTCAACAGTAGGTTTACTTCCTTCCTCTAGCAGAATTTTGTGCATGCAATACGAAGGGCTGATTCCCTTGATATCTGCTATGGTCCATCCAATAGCTGATTTGAATTCTCTCAGAATTCTCAGAAGCTTATCTTCCTCACTCCCTGGTAGATTAGAAGTAATAATAACAGGTAATGTAGATGCATCACCTAGAAACGCATACCGCAAGTGGTCCGGCAATGGTTTGAGTTCAAGTATAGGAGCTTCTTCAATAGATGGCTTTAGACGCTCCTGGGAATTTTTTAGTTCTGCTAATCCAAGAGACTCAAATGGAATATCAAATCTTCTCTTCCAAGGAGCTGAATTTAATTGCTGAAGTTGTTCTGCTCCTTCTTCATCTTCCACCTCAGAATCCCCTATCAAGGCTTTCTTCAAGGGGTCTGTTAATAACATCTGCTCAAGCTCCGTTTTAACTGTAGAATCTACCAAGTCAACTTTGAAACACTCCTCTTCAGATGGAAGCTTCATTGCTTTGAACACATTAAAAGTGATGTTTTGGTCTTGCACCCTCATTGTGAGTTCACCTTTCTGGACATCAATCAACGTCCGACCTGTAGCTAAGAATGGTCTCCCCAAGATAATGGGAATCTTCTTATCCTCCTCGAAATCTAGAATAACAAAGTCAGCTGGGAAGATGGGCTTATCCACTTTTACCAAGACATCTTCCACTATTCCTCTTGGATACGTAACTGACCGGTCTGCTAGCTGTAAGGAGATATTTGTGGGTTTTGGATCAGGTAGACCAAGTTGCATGAAAACCGACAATGGCATCAGATTGATGCTAGCTCGCAAGTCACACAAGCACTTTTCAAAAGATAGATTACCAATAGTACATGGTATGGTGAAGCTTCCAGGATCTTTGAGCTTCGGAGGCAGTTTCTGTTGGAGGATGGCGCTGCATTCTTCTGTTAAGGCAACAGTTTCTAATTCCTCAAGTTTCAGCTTCCTTGATAGAATACCCTTCATAAAATTAGCATAACTCGGCATCTGCTCCAATGCTTCTGCAAAAGGTATATTAATATGTAGCTTCTTGAATACCTCTAAGAATTTAGCAAACTGCTTATCCAATTTCTGCTTCTGGAGTCTTTGCTGATATGGTGGAGGTGGGTAGATTTCTGTGTTTGCAGTTTTATGCTCCTGGGATGCTTTCTCAGATGGCCTGTTGACCTCCTCCGGTTCGCTGATGCTGATGTCCGGCTTCAAGATCTTCGTTTGCTCCTCAGTCGCGGAGTGGTTGCCCTGTGCCTCTACCTCTTCAACTTCTTGGTCCTTTGTGATTTTTCCAGATCTTAAGGTGATAGCTTTGACTTGCTCTTTGCCGTCCCTTTTTCCAGGGTTTGTTTCTGTATCGCTAGGTAGAACTCCTTGTGGCCTGTTGAGTAAGGCGTTTGATATTTGGCCAATTTGGTTTTCCAGAGTTTTAAGAGACACAGCCTGGCTCTTACACATCAATCTGAGTTCTTCCAATTCTGATTTCTCAGCAGACTGTTGACCTGAACCTGCATAATAATGCTGATTAAATCCCGGAGGTTGAGATTGCTTCGGGGGGTACTGATTCTGAAGTTGATGCCCCTGCTGTTGATATAGTCCTGAGGGATTGTATGGTCTAGCCCCATATTGCTGATTTTGGGTTTGATGGTATGGTTGTTGTTGATATGGGTGTGGTTGATATGGTGGTTGGGCTTGATATGGTTGCGGTGGTGGTTGCAATCCATTGTTACTGTTGCTCCAGCTGAAGTTAGGATGGTTTCTGTTGTTGGGTTGGTAAGTGTTTGGGACCGGATGCTGTTGCTTTTGAAAATTGCTCACAAAGTGCACTGATTCATTGGAAATTGCACATTGATTCGTTTCATGTCTACCGGCACATAGCTCACAAACACTTGCTACTTGTTGTACCCCATAGTTTGTCAAAGAATCCACCTTCATGTTTAACGCTTCAAGCTGAGCTGATAGGGATGTGACTGCATCAACCTCGAGGATTCCTGCCACCTTGTGTTAAGGCATCCTCTGTGTCGGATTCTGATACTCATTAGCCGCCATCATTTCAATTAGCTCGTAGGCAGCTTCATAACTTTTAGCCCATAATGCTCCTCCTGAAGCTGCATCCACAATAGGTCTTGATTGCCATCCCAATCCATTATAGAAACAATTTATGACCATCCAGTTGGGCATGCCATGATGAGGGCATTTTCTTAGCATCTCCTTGTAGCGTTCCCAAGCTTCACATAAAGATTCCCCCGCCTGTTGTGTGAACTGAGCAATAGCATTCCTTATGGCAGCTGTTTTTGCCATGGGATAGAATTTAGTGAGGAACTTTTGAGTGAGTTCCTCCCATTTGTTATCGAGCCAGCTGGGAGAGAGTGCAACCATCCCTTAGCTTTGTCCCGTAGAGAAAATGGAAAGAGCCTCAACCTTACAGCATCATCTGACACGTTGTTGAATTTGAATGTGTCACAAATCTCTATGAAGTTTCGGATATGCATATTTGGATCTTCCGTTGCAGTTCCCCCGAACTAGACAGAGTTTTGTACCATCTGGATTGTGCCAGGTTTGATTTCAAATGTGTTGGCTGCAATGGCTGGCCTGACTATGCTTGACTGAATGTCATTGATTTTTGGTTGAGAATAGTCCATCAACGTCTAGGGCACATCTTCCGCCATGTCTAACTCTTCTTCCAGCTTTATTACGGTTCTTGATTTAAGGGCTTGGGCACGTGTTAGCATAAACAACTCAAGATCCTTATACTGGCAGAGCGAGAAAACACGATGTTTAGAAAAAATAAACAAAAAATTCAAGCCAGTTAAGTTTAACCTCCGTTGATGTAAACACAATTTCTGAAAATAACACCGAAGTCCCCGGCAGCGGCGCCAAAAACTTGTTGGTTCAAAAACTAACTGCGCAAGTGTACGCGGTCACAAGTTATATAATAAATTCGTTCCCACAGAGACTCGGTGTTTGTTCAGAAATAATATTTAAACAACCGTATGATTAAACAACAAACTGCTTGAATAAATATCAAAAGAGGGTATTTTTGTATTATTCTAATTGATTAATTAAATTATTAATATTAAATAATTCGAACTATTTAATTTAATTAAATGAAAATTTATATGTGAGAAAAACATGGGATTCTAATTTCATTATTTATTTCATTTAGAATTGATGCCTTAATTTCAAAGTATTTTGATAATTTACGAAAGCTAGTCGGGAACACGAAAATAACATAAGCGCCTTTCAGTCTTAACTTATATCAAACCACACAAACATCCACTTAAAAAGATAGAAGTCGTGAGGACACCTTTTATGTTTAGACCCTATATGTCTATAAGATTTGAAAACATAATTGGTTTACGAATAAATTCCTTTATTATGACTACATAGGGTGATGTGAAAAAAATCCTATCACTTATCGTAAATGTACATGACAATTACGAACCTATGCTAACATGGCAAATTCTAAATTCCTAAATCCACTTTCGCATTCATTAGGAATTAATAATTTAGACGTTAGCTACGCATCTAATAAATTAAGCGCAACCACATTAGGCAATCTGAATTTTTATCATAATACAAATTATTAAGGCATCGAATTACTAAATTACGTAAATAAATCCATTAGAATCCCATGACGGCGATTAGTTCATAATTAAACGAATCGTCATCATGGGATTAATTGAAATCATAATACTAATAATAATAATAATAATAATAATAATAATAATAATAATAATAATAATAATAATAATAATAATAATAATAATAATAATAATAATAATAATAATAATAGTAATAATAATAATAATAACAACAACAACAATAATAAATCTAAATTAAAAATTACGATAAATTAAATATGAAAATTACAAGAGTTAGAAAGTAGAACCGAAATAGCTTCCAATGAAAGAAAAGAGCGCTCCTAATAATCCCCGTAAATTCTTCAACCAAAATAACAATTATACTAAAATTGCAAAAATTTAAAGTGTATAAAAATGAAACTTAAAATTACAAGAAAAAAGAGAGAATACAAGAGAGAATTTATTGCTCTCTAAGAAATGGTGTGTGGATTCAAGCATGAGAACTCACCTATTTATAGCAAAAATTTAGCACACCAATTAATAAAATAAAACTAAAAAGAATAAAAAAAAACAAAAAGAATTACACAAAAATAATACAGCACACAATTATAAAAAAAAACAGCCGAAAGTGATCACCACCTCTCAGCAACTGACCAACTACGCTCAGCCCTTCTGCAATCCCCACACGCGTGCATGGCACGTGCATACCACGCGCTTGCTGTTACGGCTCCCCTCCTGGCGCGTGCCCCACACGCTGAACCAGGCGCGTGCCCTTGCAGACTACGGCAGTTTCCTGGCAGACCACTACCTTTGCTTTCCAACTCTTTTGTTTTACTTTTTTTGTTTTTTTTTGTTTCTTTCTTTAAAACTTGCCGACAACACTTCACTTTACAAACCAATTGCTTTCTTTCTTTTGCTTTTGCTTTTTTTTTTTTTTTTTTAATTTCCTTGGCTGACCACAACACTCTGCACTGCTTTGATAATTATATGTCCGGAAAAATTGTTTTTAAATCGCATAGCTTTTTATCTTTAATTAATAAATAATTAATTTAATCCAAAAATTATAAAAATAAATATCTAATATTATTAGATATTTAAAAATATAATTTCCTAATTAAATTAAATATTTATTAATATAAATAAATCCTTAATTCTTAAGCCGCGGTCTATTGCGGGCCTGGAACTGGACTCCTTTTGCATAAAGAAAAATATAACAATTCCAACCGGGATTCCTGCTTTAAGAATATATCACTTTCCATCTTTTTGTGATAATTCTATTTTCTCCTTGCTCGTTCAGGTGTAAATTACGGCCTGCTGAGGGTCAGAAACCGGATTCCTTTTGCTTAACAGAAAATATATCAATTCCAACCGGGATTTCTGCTTTAAGAATATATCACTCAGAATTTCTTTATGATAATTCTTTTGGCAACTCTTAATTCCGAATTGGTGCAAAATTTCACCGTTTTTAGCCTTTTATCGCCACGATACCTAAAGTCGCGAGTTCTGCACAACAAATGCTGAAACACAACAAAAATAAATTAAAAGACACAACATACTTAAGGATAAACCATCAATCTAGACCATTTAGCGCATAATAAGTGGATATAAAATCCACTTATCATTCCCCCTTTTGAAAAAGCAACCAACTAGATACTATTCATCTCCCAATGGCTAACTAGTTTACTTGATTTCTAACCACTTGGTTGCATGGGCTTGCATGCAATACTACTCCTTGTATTATTATTCTTCCACCAATGCTTATTATTTAATCTTTAACTCGTATCGTATCTTAATTATTCTCTCGTAATAATATTTTGTCGCGTAGAGATTTCCCCTATAATTCCTTAAGTACTTATTGTGTAAATTCCTCGAATGTCCATAATTCCTCGTCACAATTCTTAATAAATCCTTTAATACTCTAACCATTCTCAAATCCAAGTTTTGTAAATATTACTAACAATAAGACTCCTGCCTTCACAATCTTCCTTTTTATATTACATGATAAATGCAACAACGCAGTTTCTCAGACAATCAATTCTATTAATCAACAGGGATGACTAGAAAGGTTCCATAATGACAATGTCACAAGATATTAAATAAAAGAAAATATTACCAAAAATTAGGGTTCTTACATTGTTGATGTCACCTTTTATCGAAGTAAGCTGATTATCAACAGAGGTGGATGGAGAAGACCGTTTATCCACTTGTGCTCGAAGTAGTCTAGCTTCAGCTTTACTTGCTTCCAGTTCCCTTTCTAGATTTTGTATCTTTTGTATCAATGAGAGAGTGTATGTGTCTGTGTGTGCACTCACTTGAGTTTCACTCTGAATTTCACTCACCTGATGTGCATGTGTATCACTCAATTTTGTGGTGATCCTCGCATCACTCCTCTCAATTTCCTTAGCTTCTCCAGAAACGGTACCTGCAGTTAAAATCACCCTAGCCTCCTCTGGGAAGGTCAGTGGTGGTGCAATGGGAGTTCGCAAATCCCTATCCTCAATCAATTCTACTTGTACATTTGGATTTGTAATCTGAATTGCTTCAGTAGTAGATTGATCAAGTTGCCTTCCACTTTCTCCAGTTGAAACTGCGAGTGGAAACTCCCTTGAGGGATCTAGGAATGTTTCTCCTAGGAGGGGAGATGATGGTTCCATTAAAGTTGGCAAGGAACCAAGATTTCCCTCAGAAGTCTGTGAAGACTCTTCTACCGTAACTATGGTAGGCACTGTTTCAGACTCGATGTGCTCTCCTGTCAATGTGTCCCTATGTTCATCATAATCTATATGTTCTCCCATTGTTAGTAATAACAAAGGGGTTGTGCTTGACACGTTACAGGATGCCATGGCCCTATGGCGAATTTCAATAGTATCATCCTGTTGAGAGGATGATCCTAGTAACTGTTGCATGGCCATATCAATGTCCATATCTTGTTGGGAAGATACGGATGGGCTTATAGTTGCCTCTGAATCAGTTATGCTTTTCTTTTGTAGAGGCAGAGCTGTGGGTTCACTCATTATATTAGTTCTCTTCTTTGCTCTTTGAAAGGGAATTTTCTTTCTGGAATGGAAAGTTTTAAGTGATGTAGATTGAGTGTGTGGCTCTATGACCGGGGTTCGAGATTGTGGTCTTACAATCCCTTGGTCAGCCCTATCAAACACTTGGGTTCCAGAAGTAGATTGTTCAGCAATAGAAGTTATAGAGAGATTAGAAGTCAATACCTGGTCAGCAGGTGTCGAAGAGATTGCAGCTTGAGTTGTTTGAACCAGTTGCTCTTGAACAGGTTCAATTTGCTGAATAGGTACTTCTTGTTCAGCTTCAGGTTCCACTAATGGTTCTGCTTGCTCAGGTAGTGGTTCATTTTCCTCGGGTAAAGGTACAGGTGCAATGATGGGTAGTTGTATAAAGTTTGACATGTATTGAGTGACAACTACTAGCACATTTGAAAATTTAGGTTTGACACCGTACTCATTGAATAATCTTGTCGAAGGTTTACCCGACACCATTGCTTCACTATTCAGAAATGGAGCATGATATTGTAATTCTACCAAATGATTAAAAATCAAAGAAAGGAATCTTGGGTAAAAGCATTGAACTTTATCGCCCCTGTCAAAATTCCTTTTAGCATTGATTACTCTTCTAACCATAGGTCCACACAGAAGGCTGCCAATGTTGATTCTTCGATTATAAGCAACTGCAAATCCAATATGCTGCATAAAGGAAGGTAATACTCCGAAGTTACTTTTTGTGGAATTGGCAAACACCTTGGCTAGTGTGTCGAACACATAATCCCATTCCTGAACTAGAAACTTTTTATTCAAGACACGAAGATCTGCTCTGTCTTGATAATGAATACCAGCAAAGAAATTATTTAATTCCTCATCTGACGGAAAATCCTCAAAATTGTCATTTGGAAAGTTTAAGACCGTATTTATGACAGATTCATCCATTGTGTACTGATTGTCTCCAAGAGTGAAAACAAACGATCTGTTATCGCTAGAAACGACAGCAGTAGTACACATAATTTGCAGGGGTTCAATTTTTAAAGGAGTATCTAAACTCAAAGCAGTGCGAACTAGTGAATGATCATTCAAAAATCGAATCCACGGTTGAAAACGTTCGAGTGAACATTTTTCGGGATCAAAATATCCGATCAAACTATGCTTAACTATTTCAAAACGATCATTGTTATTACCAGCCATTTTTATCAAATTTTAACCCTTTGAAAAATTTCAGATTTTACAATTTAATTAACTAAATTGAATTATTTAGAATTAATAATTAATTAAAAATTCAAAAATAATCAAAGTTGTTCAAAAATTATGAAAAATTCACACAATGATCTTGATACACACACAATCACACCAGTATTTTTAGATTTTACAAAATCAAAGCCAATCGACTGGAATTTTAGATCGAAATTTCGATTTTTCGAAAACAAAAATCTTCAAAACTCGACTAAATCGGTCGATTAACTGGTTGTTTTGAAGAGAATCGAACAGAGAATCGATTATTAGTCCTTAGAGCTTGATTACAGTGAGATTTGAGTGAAAAATTGGGCAGCAATTCGTTACAATACGTCGTGTATATATGTATGTATCAACTGAGAGGTTCTCTATGACTTAACATGAGAGAGACTTAAAACTTAAATGACTTAAACTTTCTAATCAGTTATATATATACTAATGTATGAATATGACTTAAATCGATTATGACTTAATATATACTAACTGTTATATACAACTTAATACTCGAATATGACTTAAATCTATAAAAGAAATAAACGAAAATGACTTATTATATTATTAAGACATAACTCGATAAGACTTAAAATAAACTAAGACTTAATTAACTATATACAAACAGACACGATTATGACTTAAAACAAAATAGACTTAATTCTAATGAGACTTAAATATTTACTAACGAATATGACTAAATCTAATCAGTATAACAATTAAGTCAAACCGACCAGAAAACAGAATAAAAACAAGTCATAATATAGTTTAGATTTGATTTAAGTCATATCTACTCAAAATAAATTAAAGTAAATGCATATTTCTTAATTAAACACACAAATATTTATAACTATTAATACAGAAAAATATATTATAAATAATATTATAAATCAAACAAATAATAAAAATAAAAATAACTAATATAGATTAATCTGTTAACGGAAATAAAACAATATTAACAGGACAAACATTACAAAACATTAAATAAAATATTCTAAACAAATAAAATAAATACATACAATTATTCTAAAATTATAGAAATATGGAATAACAAATATTTAATTAAACAAAGTGATAAATACAATAACAATCAATAAAAAACAAGTTGATAAAATAATTAAACAAGTGATTTTATTCAACAAATATTCACAAACTAATCACTTGTTAATTATTAAAGATCAAACCTCAGATATTAACTAGATTAATTACTAGGACTGTTCAACATACCCAATTCACCAACAATTTTGGTGAATGTGGATTCGTCGAGCGACTTAGTAAAAATATCTGCTGTTTGTTCTTCAGTGGGTACAAACAGTAATTCCACTGTACCATTCATGACATGCTCTCTAATAAAATGATACCTGATATCTATATGCTTTGTCCTTGAATGCTGCACAGGATTGTTGGAGATTGCTATGGCACTTGTATTATCACACAAAATAGGAATATTTTGTAATACAAGGCCATAGTCCATCAGTTGATTCCTAATCCACAAGATTTGAGCACAACAGCTTCCAGCAGCTATATATTCAGCTTCGGCTGTAGAGTTGGAAACTGTTTGTTGTTTCTTGCTGTACCATGAAACCAATCTACCACCTAGGAATTGACAACTCCCAGAGATGCTTTTTCTATCTACAACACTTCCTGCATAATCAGAATCTGTATATCCAACAAGATTAAAACCAGAATCTTTAGGGTACCAGATACCTAAATTAGGCGTACCCTTAAGATATCTCAGAATTCGTTTAACAGCAATGAGATGAACATCTCTAGGATCCGATTGGAACCTTGCACACAAGCACGTAGCATGCATAATATCAGGTCTACTTGCAGTAAGGTAAAGTAATGAGCCTATCATACCTCTGTAGCTTGTAATATCTACCTTAGCAGAATTTTCACATGCTCCAAATTTGACAGCTGTGGATGATGGTGTCGTTGCTGAAGAAGAGTCCTCCATTTGATATTTCTTGAGAAGCTCTTTGATGTACTTGGATTGACAAATAAATATACCATCTTGCCTTTGACTTATTTGTAATCCAAGAAAGAACTTCAGCTCTCCCATCATGCTCATTTCGAATTTACCCTTCAATAACTTTGAAAATCTCTTGCAAAGAAGATCATTAGTAGACCCGAATATTATATCGTCCACATAAATTTGAACTAATATTGTATCATTCTTATGTTTCTTTGTGAAGAGAGTTTTGTCTATGACACCTCTAGTAAATTCATTTTCAAGTAAAAATTCAGAGAGAGTGTCATACCATTTCCTTGGTGCTTGCTTAAGACCATAAATGGCTTTGAAGAGAAAGTAAACATAACCCAATAGATCTGGATCTTTATTGTGATGTTGAGTATGATTAGTAGATCCTTCATTAGCTCCCCCTGAGTTGTTGCCAGGATGATTAGATGAGTGTTCAGAAGTATGAGTGGTGTTTTCAATATTATCATTATTTTCACCACTATTATTCTGATTAGACTCATCATTGTCATTGTTGTCATTTGCATCAGCAAAAACATCAGGTGGACTATCATCATCTGAATCTAGATGTGTCATATCTTCAAAAGATAGCTTTTCAGATGAATCTTCAGTTTGGATACTAGGGAGTTTAGTGTCATCAAATGTAACATTGACACTTTCCATCATCTTCTGATGTTCAATCAAATACACCTTATTAACTCTTCTTTCATAACCAACAAAAATTGCTTCATGTGCTTTGGCTTCAAATTTTCCACCTTGATCATCTCCTTCTTTAAGTACAAAGCATTTTGCTCCAAATACATGAAAGCATTTGAGTGTTGGTTTCTTTTCATTCATGGCTTCATAGGGTGTTTTCATCAAGTCTTTGTTGATAAGAGTTCGATTCTGAGTATAGCAAGCAGTGTTGACAGCTTCAGCCCAAAAATACAATGGAAGCCTTGATTCACTTAACATAGTACGTGCAGCTTCAATCAAGGTTCTATTCTTTCTTTCAACTACCCCATTTTGCTGAGGAGTTCTTGGAGCTGAGTATTGTCTGGTTATACCTTTTTCAATACAAAAGTCATTCAGAACTGCATTCTTGAATTCAGTTCCATTGTCTGACCTTATAGCCCTCACTGGATACTTGGAATCCAACTCAATTAACTTGATGTGATCAATCACCAGTTGTGGAGTCTCATCTTTAGAATTCTGGAACAAGACCCATGTGAACTTTGAAAAATCATTAACAATCACAAGAGCATATCTTTTCTTTTACATAGACATCACATTCACTGGACCAAATAGATCCATGTGAAGTAACTGTAAAGGTTCAGTTATTTAAGACATATCAATGCTTCTGTGAGTTGCCCTTTTTAGTTTACCTTTTTGACAGGCATCACATAGTCCTTCCTGTGTAAATTCCATAGAAGGTAAACCTCTCACCAATTCTCTCTTGACCAGAGAGTTCATCGTCTTGAAATTTAGGTGAGAAAGTTTCTTGTGCCATAGCCAACTTTCATTTGTGGATGCTTTAGAATAGAAGCAATTGATTTCTTCAGTGCTTCTAGTGTTCATGTTGGCTACATACAAGTTTCCTTTTCTGACTCCCGTTAGAGATGGTTGTTCACTTCTTTTGTGTGTAATCAGACAATTCTTTTTGTTAAAGTAGACTTCAAATCCCTTGTCACAGAATTGACTGATACTGAGCAAATTATGCTCAAGTCCTTTTGCAAAGGACACTTCTTCAATGATAACATTTCCAGCTTCAAGTCTGCCATATCCATCAGTTCTACCTTTGCTATTATCTCCAAAGGTAACTACTGGGCCGGCCTTCTCCACCACATTTGTCAGCAGGGTTCTGTCTCCAATCATATGTCTTGAACATCCACTGTCCAAGATCCAGGTTACTCGTTCAACCTATTCAATACCCTGCAATGACAAATGGATTAAACCTTCTTCGGGACCCAAATTTGATTGGGTCCTGCGGATTTAAAGTATTGACCTTTATCAGGCAAAACAACATTTTTAATTTTAACTTCTTTAGTCAATAAACATTTAACCTTATAAACAGATTTGAAAATCTTTCGTTTTATCTTGGGTATCCATGTTTCTGTAGCAGTAATAACACTTGTTTCATTGACTGGACATTTGACCTGGTAAACATTCTTGGTAACCTTTTGTTTAGTCTTAGCTACAAATGTCTCTCTCCTAACTTGAGGAGGAAAAGCAGTCTTTGATCGAGCATTATTGTTCCTGTTCATATGTTGTCGAGGAGCAGTCTGTTTAACACATGCATAACTACCATTAAAATAAGCACGCATACTGTTAAAAGCACAAGACATACAATTGATAACACCACATGCTTTATGATTAGAATAAATGATAGGCATGGTATTTTTCTGTTTCAACTTATTACCACCTAATCCAGTCTTAGATGAACTAGCTGTTTCAACAACTTTGACTGGCACTTTAGGTACATCTTTTTTGGATGAAACATTCGTTGTATTATTGTCCTCAACAGATTTAGCCTTAACAAAGACCGTGACATCTTTCTTGGATGAAACATTCTTTGGATTAGCGTTCTTTACAGATTTATTCTTAACAAGGACTGTGCCATTTGCACTATCCTCATTTCTAATTTCTTCTTGGATAACAATAGAAAGAATATCTGGTGGTCCAGCATCAGATTGTTTAAATAGAGGTTCTTTAACATTTTTGAGCACATGTGGTATTCCCCTTTCTTTAGCACTAACAAGGTTAGGGGAATTTATGCCCAACGATCCAACAGTTTCATTGTAACCATACCCTATACCTGTTGTTCGTTCTACAACTTGATTGTTAAAAAACTCTTTGGAAACTTTAACAGAATTATAACAAGCCCTGACATGTGTTTCAAGTTCAGTAATTCTAGCCATTTGTTTGCCTACAACTTCTAGAATAGCTTTCTCCTTTTTATAAAGCATTGTTATTTCATCTTTTTGTTGATCTTGATTAATATGCACCTTTTTCAATTCTGACACTTCATTTCCAAGTTTAGTGCTTAGCAGATCTAGTCTATTATATCCAGTTTGTGCATTATCTAAGGAATTGTATAGACTACGAATCAAATCAGTGTCAGTAACAATTACCGGTTTGTTGTGATGATCAGATGCTTCATCATTTACCACCAACGCAAAATTTCCATATTGTTCATCTTCGCTGTCCGTGTCATCCCAACTCTTACCAGCTACAACATAGGCTTTTCCAGGTTTCTTCTTCTCAGCAGCAAAATCTCTTCTTTGAGTTTGCTTGGGTTTCTGACATTCAGTGGCAAAGTGCCCCAATTCATTACAGTTGAAGCAACGAATCTTGCTTCTGTCAACAACTCCAGTTTTGTATCCTCCCTTGTTACTAGAGGAAGAAGAGCCTCCTGTCTGGAATCTGTTATTTGACTTGAACCTGTACTTTGGATTTCTTCTGAATTTGAAGTTGCCAAATTGCCTTACCATCAATGCCAAGGATTCATCTTCTAGTTGATCTAGCTCTTCTAATGAGTAAAAGTCTCCACCATCCTGAGTAGGTGGTGTCTGACCAAGCTCTACTTCAGTCTTTTCCTTGTCTGAGCTGTAAGGTAGAACAACTTTAGCTTCCACTTCCTTAGGTGCCTCAACTACAAGAGCTGTAGATGAACTTGGCACTCTTCCTTTACCAGAGACCTCCCTCTGCTGTACTTGTTCCAGTTCATAGGTTTTTAGAACACCAAACAACCTTTCAAGAGAAACCTTATTCAAATCTCTTGATTCTCTGATGGCTGTAATCCTATGTTCAAGATGAGTGGGCATAGTCAACAAAAACTTCATATTAATCTCCTTCTGTGTATATTGCTTGCCATGAACTTGCAAGTTGCTGATTATTTTGTTATACCTTTCAAACACTACCTGAATACCTTCATTAAGGCCAGCTCTAAAGTGTTCATACTCAGAGGTTAAAATCTGAAGTCTGTTTTCCCTGACTTCATCAGTTCCTTCATTGATAGTCTCAATAGTTTCCCACATGTGTTTTGCAGTTTTACAATTTATCACATGACTGTACATCACAGCATCCAGGGAATCTATTAGAATAAGTCTCAAATTCTTATCTAGTCCTGCGTCCTCTTTTTCATCAGGAGTAAAAGAAGCAGCAGGCTTTGGAAAAGATGATGCAGGTGTTATAACAATTCCTCCAACAATAGATTCAGATACATATTCTTTTGGAATTATAGGTCCGTTCTGTAGAACACCCAAATATTTAGAATTTGCGACATCAAGAAACAACTCCATTTTATTTTTCCACATTGAATAATTGTCCTTGTTAAACATGGGAATCTTAACAATGCTTTTTGAAGACATGATGAATTTTTAAGTGAGTTAAAAATTCGAGATAGATTTTTGACGGAATAAAATTAGGATCTTTATTTGTGTATCAATCAATAGGCTCTGATACCAATTGTTAGGTCCACTATGATTGTAGAAGGGGGGGTTGAATACAATCTATATCAATTTCTCAAAATTTATTCGTTAAATAATTTTCACTTAAACGAATATTTTGTGCGGAATAAATTGACACGGATTTCAAGTTGAATATAACTGTATATTAACTTGATGTGGTGTTACAAAATCAAATCAAACTATTATCAAGTGTTTAATAACTAATTAGAAAATTCGACATGAACTTTTCTAATTTAGTTAATAAATCTCAAGATAAGTACTAGGAAACTTAATTCGCTAGTAATACAAGAATCACAAGTAGACAAGTTCTATCGGATAGAATATTACAAAGATGATGAACTTGAATTTATGTGAATTAATTTGTTCTTGGTGTTCTTGATATTTGAGAGAGAAAGCTGCTGTGTATTTCCAGGAATTTTCTGTGTTCTGTTCTGTTTTGATTTCTGCTGCTTCTGCTATGTTATATAGGTCTGTACTGATTAGATATGACTTAAACTGCTTCAAGGCATATTAAATCAGCTGTCAGCATGACTTAATCTTGCTCCAAGACATAATTAAACCTTATATATGACTTATTTTCTGTCGGTATGACTTATAAAATGTGTCGGTATGACTTAATCTTCAACAGTGTGGTCGGTATGACCTAAACCACTTTTGTCGGTATGACTTAATACCTTTCCAGAAATATCTTGCTTCGGTATGACTTATTTCCCTCGATATGACCTAGCAGCTTTGAGGTCGGTAAGACATAATTCCTTGCAGCAGCTCGGTATGCCGTAACTTAAGTCATACCGAACCAAACTCAGTCATGACATAATCTATTCAGCCTTATTTAAGTCATATTGATCCATTTAATTAATTAATGATTAATCAATTCATAATTAATTGATACAATAATTAATTTAATAAATAAATTAATTCTGTTAGAATTAATTCATTAATTAAATCAATTAAATGATTTATATCAATTACAAATGAATTAAATTAAATCAATAACTAATTAATTTAATTCTCCCAAACCACGGAAAATAATAAAGAATTACCACTGACTTATGTTGACGTTCGATGTACTGTCTGGTTCATGAACGACTAACTTCAATGATGCCTCTTCACTTCTGACTTTAAGCTGTGGTTTATTTCTTCTCTCAATTTTCTTGTACTTTGATTGATTTTCAATCTATCACTCGAAAAATCTCTGTCACTATAAATGAATCCATTCACTTCAATGTTATACTGAGGCTTGATCAGATACCTGATACGTCTTCCAGTGTGAAACATCAAAACTATAGATTGACTTCCTTCTTTCTTCTGACAAATATTGCTTCCTGAGATTCCTGTGACAGATCATACGGATATTTACTTATTACAATTTGGTTTAAGTTGATTAGGATCCTCGAACTACAAATAGGCTGATTCATATGCCTTTCACTTATTTTTTATAATAGTGTATATCACCACCACCACGAATCACGAAAATTAAATAATAAACATTAAAAATTAGACCACCACCATCATCATAGTATCACTAAACATGAAATTATAGAATTCCATCTATAATCACAAATTTGTAATGCAAATTATGAAATTTTTGTCAGAAATATCAAATTTTCTTAACTTAAGTTTCAAAGAAATAATTAGATCTGAATATGTGGTGATGTCGTGAATTTGAGTGTGGATGTCATAAATCATCACTATAATAAAATTTACAACCACACCTCTTCCACTTCTGTCGTTGTCGTATTCACCATCATTGTGATAATTATCACTCTCCGAAATCAATCACATTTGAGGAATTTTGGAAATACAATTCGAAGAGAGGTTACTAAATATGAATTAGAGACGGTCGGACGAAGGAAAATGAACAAATTTAAGGTCGTCAAAAATAAAAGAGAGGTGGTCGGGGAAGATGAATGCGTATATATGACGTGGCCAGAGGGAGGAGAAGGGAATAAGTTGTACTATATATGAGGTGGGAAGATGGGTAAAGTGATATATAATAGATCTATTAAAATTATTGTGTATACGATTCAAAATAGCTGAATTTATTGTACTGATCAACGGATTATCTTAAATTCGTCTTTAATATAATAGTATAAATAATATAGATATATGATACTGTGTTCAAATATAAACTTTTTAAATGACAAACTCTATGAGTGTAATATAATGCAAATTATCATAATATACTTTATAAATTAAAGGATAATTCTTTTTAAAGCAATCTCAATTACAAAGAGAGCACTTGTTTAGTCTCTAAATTTTGTTAAATATGAGTTAATTATGTAACAATTTTAAAATCTTTCTTATACTTAAGGAATTCAACATGGTTAAAACATAAAAAAAATATTGTATTTTTATCCTACTAAACGAGTGTACAGGATTATCATGGAAAATGTTTCATTGTTAAATTTAAAATTAAATTGTACGTAGTTTGAAATTTTGTGCTCAATTAGGTAAAAATATTGTTACATTGTAAATCTTGTTTATAAGTTTTGTAACATTCCCACATCGAGGAGGGTGGAGACTTTATTTGAGTATATAAGGCAAAGTACTATTACCAATTGCACCAACAAATCATGATTTTTTGGGGGCCTGTGGTGGACTTGTAGATTATCCAAGATGTTACATTTGGACCAGTGTACTTCAATTTATTTCGAATTCAGAAACGAGATTTGACCCGATTTCGGAAAAAGGCTCGGGTTTGACCCGGGTTGTCACAAAAACAGACTACAGGGCACACTATTATTATTGTAATACGCGACATCTAATGATTAACTTTTATTTACCACATTTACCGGTCATCGTTCACACATTGAACAAACAACGCTATAAATATGGTATTTCGGATTTAGAGTATACTAATATTTTGAAATTACAACGACGATCAACCACTGATTATAGATATAGACCGAGACACGTGAAACATATTAGAAATGAAAGACTCTATAGCAACGTTTGGAAAAAATTATACGAAATAAAATGTGGTCCGTGCTTTTCACGGGCTATCATGCTAGTTTTTATTGAATGCTACCCTAACCAAATTAAAGGTTAATGATTCTAGTATTTCTGATAATATATTAAAATTTTAAGAAATTTTATACTATTTATTTTAATTTTATAATTATTTTATTTCATTTAATTAAAAGTAAATTGTAAATAAATTTCTAAAAATCTAAATATATTATCAAAAATACTGAAATTCATAACAGTTCATTTGGTTACAATATCATTTAAGAAAAATGTGTAGAATTCCATGCAAAATTACTTTTTCTTCCCAATTATATATATACAGGTATTTGTTTGATATTTATTATGACTTTAAGAGGGGTGTATTTCATTTGAGATTCTGTTGGATTGATAATAATCCATGAATTTTAATGGAATGTGTAAATCCATCGATTCTTTAAAATCTATTATAGACTCTATACAGATTATTTTAATTCCCTATAGATTTTGATGGATTTTGATGGATTGATTTATTTAAATTTTTGTAGAATAAACAAAATCCCACAGATTCTACAAGATTGATTTCTTAATATTTTTTATTTTATAATATTTATAAATCAATTGAAGATAATTATTTATAAATAAATAGTTCAAAATCAATATAAATAAAAAATTTTAAAATATTAAATGACAGTACTTTCTTCCTATCTTATGTTTTAAAGGCGTTTTGGAATTTTGTGCTACCTTGTAAGCTGACCACATAAATTTCTAATGTACAGTAATATGTTCCATTCCCTTCGATCATCTACAATCTTCTAAGCAAATTCTAATGGGAGTTAACTACAAAAAGCTGGATAAAATTAACACATTTAAGTAATTAGGATTAACTTTCTGGTCCATGACGGTAGAAAATGGTTATAATACAAAAGGAAGTACAATTCACTTGTGAAGAAGTTCTACGTCTCTACTTGTGAAGTGATTGCGATTCTTCCAAAATTTACTAAGGGGATGAAGATTAACTACAAAAACTGCAGTAAGGCAAATTTTCAGGAAAGACATCAGTAGACAATGGTACCATGTAGGGATGGGAATCGGGTCGGATCGGCTCGGGTTTGGCAAAATCCAAATCCAAACCCAATTTTTTGGATAAAACCTGAATCCGATCCGATCCGAAAAATATCCGAAAACTAAAATCCGAACCCGATCCAATGGATTTCGGGTGGATTTCGGGTATACCCGAAACCCGAAAATTTTTGGATTTGGATAATACCCGAAATCCAAAAACCCGAAATTTTCAATCAAGTTTTATAGAATACACACTTTAATATTTATACATTATAAAATGTATTATTTATATTATATAAATAAATTATATTCTTTGCATTAATTTTAACATTTTTATATTTAATTTTGTTATAAAATTTTACATATAATCAATTTTTAAATGAATTTAAATCATTAAAATAATCAAATAGATTTGATATGAAATACATCTTAAACACTTAGAGTCTAAAATTGTTTTTAATATTTTGGTTTTAATAATACAAGGTTATTTGTTATACGCTGCACCAATGACTTTTATATAAGATGTATTACATTATGAAATACTAGCCTATAACCCGTGCAAAACACAGGCTACCATATATTATTGTTATTAATTAATACATAAATTATTTGATTTAATATAAACTTTTGACTTATTTTAATAAATTTTATTTTTAATTTTAAATTTAAATATGTTTCAAACTTAATTTCATGACATAAAAAAATATCATTAATTTAACTTTATTTTTAAATTTATTTTAAATATCTTAATAATTCAAAAAAAATTAAAAATTATTTAGTGTTTTATAACCTAAAATCGTAGAAGAAAGAATTGTAGTAAGAAATGTGTGTAGACGATGATTTTAATCGGGATATAATTGAAAACGTTTATAATTCTGTAAAACATGTGTTTTTTATTTTTAATAAATATATATAATTTTATTTAATTTGGAATTTTTTATACGTTATTTTAATAAAAAAACAAATTAAAATGTATTTAATTTTAATTAAAATTAAAAAATATTTCGATTATATTTCCATTAGAATTCTCCACCAACACCCAACTTCTCTTCAGACTCTTTCGAGAACCAATATCTTTTAAAATTAATATAAACAATTTCAATATAAAAATTTATTAATAAGTGAACAAATTAAAAAAAGGAAAATTAAAAGAAAAATAATATGTACTATACTTTTATAAGAAAAATATGGTATAATTGGTTGGTTAGTTAAAATCTTTCTAAAAAACTTATTCACACTTCTAAAAAAACAAATTAAAATATATATTATAATTTACTAAAAAAATAAAACTCATAATTTACATAAATACATACTTTATGATTTATATTTCAACTGAAATTCAACTACATGCTCTTCAATTATATCTTTAATATAATTTTTTTAACTTGTTATATTTAGGAAGGTGTTAACAATTTCTTTGAAAGACGCTACTAACCAACCAATCTGTACAAAACACGGGCTAGTATCTATTATTATTATTATTATTATTATTATTATTATTATTATTATTATTATTATTATTATTATTATTATTATTATTATTATTATTATTATTATTAATAATAATTAATATATTATTTATTTGATTTAATAGAAAATTTTAATTTATTTTAATTAATTATATTAATAATTTTAAATTTATATATTTTTCATACTTAATTTCATTACATAAATAAATATCATTTAACGTTAGTTTTAAATTTATTGTTAAATATTTTAAAATTCAATAGATATTTTTAAAATTTATTATTGTTACCTAGAATAATAGAAGAAAGAATCGTAGAAATAAGTTTGTGCGGGTGATGATTCTAATCAAGATAAAATTGAAAATATTTATAATTCTATAAAATATGTGATTTTTTATTTTTAAAAAATTACCTACCCTCTCCGTTCCATTTATGTTGATGAAACAAATTAAGGGTTAAATATGTTAAGTTTTTCTAAATATATAAACAATTGAGAGTAAGTATGACAATTTTCACTTGATTGTTAAATACATGTTAAAATTTTATAGTTTATTATATAGTTTTAGATTGTCTTTACTTTGTTGATTTATAATTTTTTGTAAATTTGTTAATAAATATGTGATTTTATTTCATATATAATTGAAAGAGTATGTAATAATTAAAGAGTTTGTTATTAAGTTAAATATGTAGTTTATTTTTTGCAAAATAAATTTTATATGCATTTTAATTTATTTTTTACTTTTTAGAAAGTGTTATTATACTTTTTGGGAAGGTGTTAACCGACCGACCGACCAACAAATTACACCCTGTTTAGCTTATAATAGTATAGTATAGATATTATAGTATAATATATATATATATAGTTATATATTCGGGTTTTTTTCGGGTTTTGGGTTCGGATATCGGTTTTCGAGTTTCATATTGGATTTCGGATCGGGTTTCATAATATCTAAATCCAAAAAATCGGGTTTGGGTTATCCAAAATTTCGGATTTCAAATCGGGTATCCGTCAGATCAGATTTTTTTCCCATCCCTAGTACCATGCATGTTTAATGAAATTAGCTAGTTAAACAGTACGTAGTTAAAAGGTCAGAAATCGATTCTAAGAAGATCTATTCAGATTTAGCCGGTACAGAGATTATTCTAATATGGCGACTTGCAAATGCAGCTCAAGCTAGCAAAAGATTAATATAACCGACAACTATATACTTGTTTTTTTTTAACAAAGAATTTAATTCATTAATAAAAAGCGTACGGCATCTACAAGAATAATCGAATCGAACAAATCATAAAAAGATACAATCGCAGATTAATTCAGTATTCTTAGACCTCTTGGATATACCATCAAGCGATTTATTGAAACTGAAAAATATATATGTAACCGTTTCGCCACATCTGGTTTAAGCTATCGATCATAAATGCAATCCCATAAAAACTTTCATCGCTAAATCAAAATCTTGAAAATCCCGCAAATTTAACATACCGGACATTAATTCACTGCAAAACAAACCAAAACACACAAAGCTCTCACAAGGAGAGAATAAACAAACCCAAATAAATTGGGAACAAACTCAACAAAGAACAGTTTTAAAATAAACAAAAATCTAACAAAAGCTCGATTTGAAACTGGAAAAAAGAAAGTTTAGAAGAAAGGATGGAGGGCTGAAGAAGGATTAGAACGGAGGAATGAGACTTTAAACTGAGAAGAAGGAGGTAGATCGGAAAAAAATGAGGGAACGACTATGGAGATGAAAGGAAGAATAGGGACGACGGGTATTGACAACTACATACTTGTTATTATTTCATAAGAAAATTTTAAATAAGAGGGAAGATCAATATACAAATCGTTATAATTCACAATTAGTAAGAAAAAATTTTACGTTGATGAATTTACATATAAATCTCCCACAAATATTTCAAAATTCATGACTTAAGCAAATCTGTTGAAATTTGAATACCCTGAGATTTTGAATGATTTTTTAAAATTTGGACTGAATACCTACAAATTTTTTAAGATTTTTTTTAGAAAGATTATTTGAAATCCGAATCGAATAACTGCAGAATCGAATACCCACAAATTTAGAAAGATTATTTGAAATCCGAATCGAATACCTACAGAATCGAATACCTAGATTTTAAAAATTTATTTGAAATCTCAAATGAATACCTGCTGATTTTAAGATTCCATTAAAATTCAACAGAATCTCAAATGAATACACACTTCTAAAATTCAATACCCCATTAAAATTAATGAATAAATTCATATATACCCTTTACTTTATTTTAGCGACTAATTTCATATTTAACCCAATATTAAATTAGTGATCGAATATATTGTCATTGTTCAATATACAAGTTTGACACGCTTGTGTATTTGAACAATTGGTATGAGTATGTTCGAAGACTTGGAGGTAGGGCTGTTCATCAAACCGCACAAACCGCAAAAATCGCTCGCACCGCACCACACCGCACTGCGAAGCGTGATTTTTATTTTTCGTGGTGCGGTTGCGGTTTAAAATCTTGACAAACCGCGCGGTGCGGTGCGGGTTGCGGTTTTGAGTTTTAGTTACGCGGTTCAAACCGCACCGCACCGCACCGCACCGCATCGCAATATTTAATAAATTATATATATTATATGTATTTTATATATTTTATAACTCTATCAGCGGTCAATCCATTTAAATTAACGGGTCCAATTTAAACTTATTAATAATACTAAAAAGCTAAATAGGTTAATACCTCACGGTGAAATATTCATTACATTATATATATTAATTCATCATTTATTTCTTTCATTTTATATAAAAATCTTGCTTAATTATTACAAATTTAGTATTATGGATTACCAGCATGTTTTTATTTTTAATTATAGGCTAATATGATTGGCTTAAAATTAACTAGATGAACAAGCAATGTACATTAGATCCTCACGATATGTTTTAATGTTCAATTTATTATGTTAGTATGTTCTAATAGTTTGAGACACCAACTACGAAATAAAATAACAAAATAATATATAGGTACAAATTACATAAAGATGAGGAAAGCAAATCAAATCACCGAGAATTTAATTCACATTATTAAAAAATATTATTTAATTCATCTAATAATTAATATCATTAATTTTTAAATGTATAAATCGCACAAACCGCACCGCACCGCACCGCATTTTCGTGATACGGTTTTCGCGATTTTTATGTTACGTGGTACGATCACGGTTTGGAAATTTGTTTAAACCGCATATACTGTTTGATTTACGGTTTGACAAAAAAACCGCACCGCCCCCACCGCGAACACCCCTACTTGGAGGTGGAAGACTCGAAGACGTGAAGGAGGTGGAAGACTCGTTCAATAGGTACCCCTACTTGGAGGTGGAAGACTCGAAGACTTGAGGGAGGTGGAAGACTCGTTCAATAGGTCTGTTTCCAACTACTGTATTATTGCCTTGTAGAGATATTTATTATAAGGAGTATATTTAAACAATCATCGATATTATTTAATTATATATTAACTTTAATAGTAAATTTATATTTTAATAAATTAGGTATCACATGAGCTAAATTTGTATTCATTTATTAAAAAAACTCAGTATACACAGCTTTAATGATAGATCCTTTGGATAATTGCATATAGTGATAAAGTATTTCTGACTTCAATAATTTTATCGAAAATTGCTTAACAAAATATTTTTAACTTGTATGAAATATTTGAGTCTTTCATTATTTTTGGTAATTGTACACAAGTTTGAAATAATTTCTTGAGCATATGGCAGGTGAAGTAAATTACCCTCATTTATTATGTGATAAAATTTATTTTTACCCTCATTTACATATAAATTGAGTGTAATGGCCTGAGAAAAGTAGCGGGGTAGTTAATTTGTATATTATAATTTTTCATTTTTTTCGGAAATTTTAGAAACCTAAAAAATTGAAGACTTAGTAAAGAAATGAATGAGACAGAGATAGTAATTTATTCATTTACAGTAAAACCTCGTTAAATTAATATTTGATAAATTAATAATCTCTCTAAGTTAATAATTTCTTCCTGTCCCAACTTGGGCCAGTTCAAAAAATGATAAATTTTGATTTTGAAAACCTATAAATATACGGTCCCAATAATATTATAAATTAATAATTCCTTTATAATCATAAAAATATATGTATTTCCCTTTTGTAAAATATGATTATAGGGTTCTTAAAATTTGAATCCATATGAAACTCATCTTTAATCATTTTTGTTGCATCCAAAAGTTCGAATGTGGTATTTTCGTAAAACATTAAAATGTTATTAATCAATGTTTTTGATGTCTTGGATGTTTCTTTAGGCGAAAAAGGTTCAAAAAATGTCTTTTTATTTTTAATATCATCTAAATATACATAAATATTTAATTTGAATCTCAAAAATACTCATTAAATTTGTAAAAATTATATATTGAAATAAATTAATTTGTAAATATATTTGGTTTATGTGGATGGGATCTTTATTAAAAAATCCCTCCTCCATGTGTTTTTTGGCTTTTTAGTGATTAAATTGACAAATTTTTAATTAAATATTAAAAAATATTTAATTATTATTTTTGAAAATTGAAAATTGTATTATAACATAGATCATATGTACTTTTTAATGATATATATACTTTTTTATTTTTTTCAATCATGTAGTACATATAAATTTCAAATTTTGGTCAATTTGATCAATCAAAAATTAAAAAAGACTTGTAATTTGGGACTGAGGGAGTATGATATATGATCTTGAAATATGTGCTATTTGTACTAAGAAAAAAATAGGTTTTAAGAAAAAAAATAGGTTTTAGTAACTGTTATAGGGAGAATATTGTATAACAATATTTTGGAGGTTTGTTGGATTATCGGAGCAAAATACGGATATTTTGCTAACAAAAGAAGAACAAGGATTAGGGTTTGTGTGTTTAAATGTGGCTGAGCTTGATAGGTGTTTGCAGGTTTAACTGTTTCTCCCTCCTATCAAGGTGCCTACGTACCCTATTTATAGGGATCAAGCCTGACGTAGTTCTTGGGCAACAAGTTACCTAGGCGGGCTAGGGTTTTAAGAGATAAGCCAAAGTCCAAGCCCACTTGTTTAGGGCTGACATGGCAGTGAGTCATCAACCCTATCCATGATCCATGATCCAACTGTAGAAGCCCATGGTCTCGAACGGATAGATTTGGCCAATGAAAGATCCATCAAGGCCCTTGCATGCGACCTTGAGAGGCCTGGCCACGCGAAGCGATCCCTGTGCCTAGCTACTCATGCGACCTTGGGTCTGGCCATGAGCCTTCCAGAGAAGAGGAGATAATGATCTCGCTGCAAGTTATAGATGTGATGCAAAAGCGAAGCGATCCCCTGGCAGGCATGGCCAGCGAGGCGCTATATAGCGAGGCGCAACCATGTAGCGAGGTGCTCCTGTAATAGAGGTATTATTGCCAAGGCATGTTGGGCGGATTCCGATAGTGGGCTTTAGTGACCCAATCTTCATCTTCTAGGCCCATCATAGATGATGCAACATTATTCTAGCCCATTTAGGCCTGCTTAGAACTTATGCCAAATTAGGGCATAACAACTACCCCCGAGTCCATATTGTCATTGGAAATGCAATGTGGACTCAGAAGACTCGATTCCAAGAAATTCTGGCGCGAGGCCAAGGCCCATTATTCATCATTTCCGGCCTCTCTTCGCTGGCCCAATGAATTTGAACGGTTTCTAACAGCTGTCACGTCTCGAGATCCACTCTGGATTGCTAGGATGATGACACGTGTAACATATCTTTCTCTCTCCTGCCTACTATATAAACTAAGATTTCCCAATCATTTGTCAATTTCCTTATAAACAACACAACGAATTGCTGCCAATTTGCTCCCGGATCAAACAGAGAACCAGATCGCCTTCGTACAAGAACGACCTCAAACTTTTCTCAGATCTTCACACTTTTCTTCAACCAACAGTAAGATTTCTTCCCTTGTTCTTCATTTTTAATTCATTTAAATGCATGCATAGTTTATAATTCCTTCTTTTATCACTTATACATGTATGCGACGCGAGCCCGAATGTATGCGACCCCTCCTTTATAATTTGACACTGCGAGCCTAGCCCCACTAGAATAGAAAATGCGATCCCTCATTTAGATACAGAACAGTCCTTTCCTCTTGAGAATATAAATCAACCCTTTCACCGTGTGCGATGTGAGAACACTTAGAACCTTCTATATTTCTGAATCCCCTTAATATTCTGTAAGTGCACACACTAATAATTCACTTTTACAGATGTCTACCTACGATAGCTCAAGGACTCCTTCACCCCTTCCCCACATCACAATAAGCGAGCAAGCGGCCGCTAACATTGCTAAAGCTACCAGTGCGAGTGACAGCTCGTTCAAGTTGTATTTGGATCACCATTGGTCCAATGAAGAATATACTCGGGAAACTGATTTATGCTCCTGGAAAACCAAACACCCGTCTGCCTCGCAGAATACATCTGTCGGAGTCCCCTCCAGTTCACAGAATCAACCGTCTCCACAAATTCCTTCATCTATTCAAGACGAAGTGAATGAACTCTTGGAGAAGGGAAATCAGCTTTTCTCCAGTATCCCCAAACTCCTTTCTCCCATTAACAAGAACTTTCTTCCTCCGACCCCCATAGAGATTGCTAGCGACTCCTCTACAAACTCGCTAGGTACTGCTTACTATGAGCACGAGGGTGGAGATGACAATGAGGCCAATTCCGATGATTCTGACAATGAGGAGCCTTCCTCTGATTACAATTATATACCAGAAGTTTCTCCCCAGCCTTACGAACCAACTCCCCAACCTGAGCTAGAAGGGACTATATATGTTGGCGGTCCTCGTCCTGAAGATATCAAACCAGGTTCGAAAGTGAAACCCGGCCAACCTCGCGTCCTAGCCTGCAGGGATCTATCAACGACCCTAGATACAGAGTCTTTAGCTAAGGCGGTTGACATTTTTAGGCCAGAAGGCAAAATTATTCTCCCCAAGTCTTCAATGCGATGTTACCGCTTTGATCATCAAGAAAATGGTGGCAGAGTGCCTCGAATGGTTCTGACCTCGTCAATGATGAAGATAGGCGTCTCCTATCCCCTTCACCCTTTTATTAGGGATGTTTGTGAAACGTACCATCTGGCCCCGATCCAAATAAATCCCAATGGTTACAGAGCCATGATTGCCCTCTCCGTTCTTTACCATAAGCTTGACTATCCTTAGTTGGATGCGAGGACCATGGGTTACTTTCTGCAATTGAAGCGATGCGGGGCCTCAGACTTTGGCTACGTCTATTTCTCAATGTGGCCAGAGTTTAACAAAAAAGAACTTTATCACAGTGCTCCAAGTAACGCAGGCTCGTGGAAAGGTCCTTACTTCTATGTCCACGAGGTGCCCAGAGTTAAGACTTCTTTTAATTATCTCCCAGGTATGGAACTATCCTTTTAACTTCACCCTCCTTTCATTCGATCCGTACGCTAATTCATCCTTCCTGAGATCGCAGTTGGTCAAGTGCGAACCGTCCTGAAGGGCGAAGAGAAGAAACGTGCCGACGATGTACTGAAAACTTCGCGAGAGGCCCGCAACATTAGAACCCTTCTTTCTCTTGAAAATCTAATCGAGTGCGGCTTCTTGAAAGAAGGAGTTGGTTTTCCTTCACAAACGAGGCCCTCAGCTGCGAAGAAGGCTTCTTTGAAAAGGAAAGCTCGCGAGGAGGCCTCATCCTCACAAGTTGTAGTTACCACTAGCGAGGGTATTCTCTTCGTCATAACACGACCATTACTCCATCCTCGTTAACTTTAACACTGCTTTCATCTTTACTGTTCTTGCATTTGTATAACTTCTATTATTATGCTTCTAATTGTATTTCACTTCCACTTTTCAGGTATGTCGGGTAAAAACGGTCGCAGGCCTCCCTTTCTCCAAAAAAGCGGGGCCGCCCCCGTCGCGAAGACTGCTACAGTCCCTCCCAAGCCAAAGACTACTGAACTGCCACCCCCTCCACCATCGTCAAAGAACACCGAAATTATTCAGCGGGCCCAGGGTACCCCTGAAGATCATGTCTCTAAGAAAACTAGAAGGGACGAACCTGTGCTTCCTGTTCCTAAGCACCCAGCAACTACTACTCCTGTTCATCACCTCTTTGCGAAGCATGGATATAATCATGCTACTGAAGAGGAATGTACGAGCTGGGTGGGAGCCGAGCTGATTGACAATGCTGAATCTCTTTCCAAGTGTTTATCTGAGGCGTTCATTCGTCAAACTTCACATCTTAAGGAATTGAAGACCCTCGCATTTGTCAAAGCCAAACTGGAGAAGGAGGTCACAGTCCTTAAGTTCCAGAAGGAAGAAGACAAAAGGACGCTGATGGAGACTCATAGGCTAGCCCTTGAAACAGAAACTGCCACCCTGCGATCCGAGCTCAAGAAGATCATTAATGAGAGGAATACTCTCAACAAATCTCTGAAAGAGGCAGAGGAGCTAGAGGAGACTCTCAGGAGGGAGCATGGGGAAGAGCTGGGCAAATTGAAGAAGGAGCTCGAGGCTGCCAAACTTGATCACGACGCTGTGGTGGAGGCTGCCCAGGTCGAGTTCATGAAGGGCTTTATCAGAAAAATTCCTGACTTCGACTGGGAAAGGCTCGGGCCTGGTAATGCTGAATTTGCAGAATCTCTTCGCAAAGAGATCGAAGAAGAAGATGCGAAGGAGGCAGCCAGGCTCGCTAGCGAAGCCACTCAGACCAACACAACTGAAGCCGCAAAGCAATGAACTCCTTTCTTTTGTTTCTAAGTACCGAACTGGGGATGCGGACACCCCTTGAATGTCTCGCAGCATGTAATATTATTTTGTTTAACTCTGGTAACCTGTGAACTGCATTGGGATCGCATGTCGACCCATTAATTGTGAATTGGCATCACTTTTACTTCTTCATCATGTGTTGTCTCTTGTTATTTTTGCACATAACATATTTGCACAAGTAATTTAGCTTCGCTTCCTTTGTACTTTGACTTCGAAATTACATCATTATTCCATCTTTGCATGTTGGATTGTCTTGAATAGTGCTAGATTTTCATGCCTTTGCTTAGATTCCTTAGATTGTTGTATCAGTAACTTCAAATGCGATCCTTGCATCATTGAGATGGCTTGGACCTTAGTATGTTAATGTTAACAAACAAGGAAGTAAAATTTGAATGCACAATAAAAAGTAATTCATAAAGAAATTGAACTTTTATATTGATAAACGGGGCGAAGCCCAAACAAGTTGACAAGCGGGGCGAGACCCAATAAATGATAAGTGGGGCGAGGCCCAGTAGTTGATACGTGGGGCGAGGCCCAATGTCATTGCATCATAAAGGGAGGGTGTCTATATGATCACTACCCCCCAGTATTTTTTATGAATTTATTCATGCGAAATAGACAGAAACTACCAGGAGCGATGCCTTCACTGATAGTATTTGCGTAAGTGTTCCGCATTCCAAGCTCGCGGAATAACTTTATCTTTCATGTCTATGAGGTAGTAAGTTCCCTCTGAGAGAGTAGCATAGATTTTGTAAGGCCCTTCCCAATTAGCACCAAAGACTCCATGCCCCGGGACCTTAGTGTTAGGCATGACTCTCCTAAGCACGAGGTCGCCTGTCTTTAAAGAACTTGCTTTGACCTTCCCATTATAGTACCTCGCTGTCCTTTGTTGGTAAGCCGCGAGGCGAAGCTGAGCCTCGCTTCTTGTTTCTTCTATCATGTCTAAGTACAATCTATGATTGACCTCGTTTGCTTCGGGATCGTAGTGTTCCCTTCTAAACGACCCGGAGCCCACTTCAACTGGGACCATGGCCTCGCAGCCATATGTTAAGGAAAAAGGAGTCTCTCCAGTTGTGGTCCTTGGGGTCGTGTTGTATGACCACAAGACCCTTGGTAATTCTTCAGGCCAATTGCCTTTGCTCTCCTCCAACTTAGCCGTCAAAGTATGTTTGATGATTTTGTTGATGGCCTCAGTTTGGCCATTTGTCTGGGGGTGACTCACAGCTGAAAAACTCTTTTTGATCCCCAAGTTCTCACAGAATTCTTTCATGTCCTTGCTGTCAAATTGCTTTCCGTTATCTGATATGAGCTGATAAGGAATCCCATAGCGACACACAATTGCCCTGTACACGAAGTCCTTGAGTTTCTTTGCAGTAATAGTGGCAAGTGGCTCAGCCTTGGCCCACTTGGTGAAATAATCAACAGCCACAACTGCGTACTTGACACCTCTTTTGGCTTTAGGTAGCTCCCCAATTAGATCAATGCCCCACATAGCAAAGGGCCATGGGCTCATTACCGAGGTGAGCTGAGAGACGGGGACGTTGCTGAAGTTGGTGATCCTTTGACAGGCATCGCATTTTCTTGAAAACTCAAATGCATCTCTTTTCAACGTAGGCCAATAATACCCTTGGCGAAGAATTTTCTGGGCCAGTGAACTACCCCCTGTGTGATTGCCGCATATCCCTTCATGGACTTCTCTGAGAATATAGTTACACTCTTCCCCATCTACGCACCTCAGGAGTGGGATGTTAAACCCTCTTCGATATAAGACTTCGTCATAAATGACATAGCGAGCCGCCTGATATTTAATCTTCCTCGCTTCTTTTTTGTCTTGAGGCATCGTTCCGTTTTTCACATATTCCCATATTGGGGTCATCCAAGTCAACACTGGGGTCGCTATTTCCATAATGAACTCCTTAGGTACACTAGGCTTCTTCTGAATTTCCAATGGGATAATTCCAAGTAATGTGGCCTCGCGACGCGACCCCAGTTTTGCCAGTGCATCTTCTCCTTGATTCTTCTCTCTTCTAATATGAACCACCTTGACATTGTTAATTTTTTTCATCAACTTCTGTGCACATCGCAAATATAGCTCAATTTGCTCGCCTCTAGCTTGCCACCAACACCAGAGTTGATATGTTACCAGCATGGAATCGCTGTAAGCTGTGAGGTTCTCTACCTTCATTTCCAGTGCTAGTTTGAGACCAATAATGAGGGCTTCGTATTCTGCTGCATTATTGGTGGCTTCGAAAGCGAAGTGTACTGCACTTTGTATCTTGCGACCCTCTGGAGTTACCAACTCGATGCCGGCCCCGGATCCTTCCTTGTTAGATGCCCCATCTACGTATAGTTCCCACCACAAGGCCGAATTTTCTTTTTTGTCCTCGCTAACTATAATTTTTGGAGCTGCTATGATGGCCCAATCATCTCCCTCAGATTGAGGAGGAAACTCCAAGATAAAATCCGCAAGTGCCTGTCCTTTTATAGGGCCGCGAGGCTTAAATTCGATGTCAAACTGACTAAGCTCCACTGTCCATTTTAACAATCTCCCTGAGGACTCTGGCTTGTGCATCACCTGCCTCAGTGGGTAGGCAGTGCGAACCTCAATACTTTGAGCCTGAAAATAGGGCCTTAACTTCCGCGAGGCCAAGACCAGGGCATAGGCTAGCTTCTCCATGTTTGTATATTGAGTCTCAGCATCTAACATTCTTTTACTGACATAGTAGACTGGATATTGAACTTTTCCCTCCTCGCGAACCAATACTGCACTGACCGCGTGTTCAGACACAGAGAGGTAGACAATGAGGACCTCGCCTTTAAGGGGCTTTGAGAGAAGTGGTGGCGAGCCCAGGTGTTCCTTTATCTTCTGAAAGGCCTCCTCGCATTCCAATGTCCATTCAAATTTTTTTCCCACCTTTTTTATGGCCTTAAAGAACTAATGGCACTTATCTGATGATTTGGAAACGAACCGATTGAGAGCTGCGATCCTCCCTGTCAGACTCTGTACTTCTTTCACACTTCTTGGGGATCGCATGTCCATTAAAGCCTTTATTTTTGCATGGTTCGCTTCAATTCCTCGGTGGTTGACAATGAATCCCAAAAACTTTCCAGATTCGACCCCAAAGACACACTTCTGGGGGTTAGGCTTCATTTGGTACTTCCTTAGTATATCAAACATCTCTGCGAGGTGAGAGATGTGATCCACAGCTTCCTTAGCCTTGACCAACATGTCATCTACATAGACTTCCATTGTCTTGCCAATTTGTTTCTCGAACATCATATTAACGAGCCTCTGGTAGGTAGCCCCAGCATTAAGAAGACCGAAGGGCATCCCTATGTAGCAATAGAGACCTCTATCTGTGATGAACGAGGTGTGCTCTTGATCAGGGCCATACATGGGTATTTGATTGTACCCAGAGTAAGCATCCATGAAAGAAAGAAGTGCATGCTCTGCTGTTGCATCCACTAACTGGTCGATCATTAGTAGCGGAAAACTATCTTTGGGACAATGTTTGTTGAGGTCGGTAAAGTCCACACATGTCCTCCACTTTCCATTTGGCTTCTTCACAAGGACTGGGTTCGCGAGCCAGTCAGGGTAGAATGATTCCTTGACGAGCCCTACCTCGAGGAGTCTGTCCACTTCTGCCTTTAGAGCCTCAGCCCGTTCCCCACTTATGGGTCGCCTCTTCTGTCTGACCCCCTTCTTGCTTGGATCCAAGTTTAGCTTATGACACATTACATTAGGATCGATCCCAACCATATCTTCATGTGACCAGGCGAACACGTCAAGGTTTGCCTTTAGAAAAGTGACTAGCCTTTCTCTCAAATCAGGATTGAGTTGCGACCCTATTTTCAACACTTTTGAAGGGTCCTGCACATCAACAAGAACAGGAATTGTGTCTTCAGCTGCCCCGGCTCGCTCCACATGTTCTGGGATGCGAGGATCAAGATCTAGATTAAACTCACGAGCCTGACCTGATTCTGCCTCGCAGGGGTTGGCACCCGCGTGCCCATACTCCTTAACAACAGTTGTTGTCTGTGTAATTCCATTTGGCAGTTCTGTCAGTGTGGACGTTTCTTTACTAACCCATTTTCCCTTTCGGGCTCGCACAGCGGCCTACTCTGGGCTCTCCTCGCTGTCACTATCTGTAGCCTCTTCCACGATCCCTTCCTGGAGAACCATAACTGGCTGCGAGGTTCCCATCATCAAAGCCCCAGGTACTGGTTCTACTTGAATTCCAAAATTATCAAAATAATCAGCTGGGAGCTCCTCAATCGAGATCATGTTACAGTCGGTTGGGGGTACAAAATTTGTCTTGCGAGGCCTACTTTCCTCCTCGCACTCCATCTTGTCTGTCATAGAATTACTCCCTTTTTCTGCTGACTTGAGGGCTTTGTTGTAACATTCACGAGACTCATGTTGTGCCCCCCTAATGCATCCGACTCCATTTGGGGTAGGGAACTTCATAGAGAGATGGTAAATAGAAGTAACCACCCTCATTTCTTTGAGTATTGGCCTCCCCACAATAGCATTATAGGCTGAAGGTTGATCAACCACCATAAAGTCTGCAATTTGGGTGGTAATACAGGGCTCGTCCCCTAAAGTGACAGGGAGCCTTACGAGGCCCTTGACATTGACTGAAGCTCCAGTAAAACCATGAAGATGCCCTACGGTAGGGATAAGGTCTTTATCCACGAACCCCATTTTCTGATAGACCTCGTAGGTTAGGACATTCACTGCGCTTCCATTGTCCACAAGGACCCTGTGAACATTCTGCGATCCAATGCGAACTCGGACAACGAGGGCGTCCGAATGAGGATGGTGGACCCACTTCGCATCTTCCTCAGTGAACATGATATTTGTATCTTCCCCCTTGAAGAGCTTTGGGGGTCGCTCCTGCAGGTGATGGATATTGGTGAGGGGTCGCTCCTTAGCTTCGCGGGCATATCTTTCTCTAGCCCTATTTCTATCCCCCCCGATATGGGGTCCCCCAATTATTACGTGGATACTTCCGCTCGCGTTTCCCTTTCCTTAATGACTGGATTCTGTTCAGGTGGGGGGGCTTGATTATAACCAAGGCCAGACTTGGGATTATGCTTCTTCACCTCACGAACTGCCCACTCAGTTAACTTTCCTTCACGAATTAACTGGTCCACTTGCTGTTTGAGCTCTCGGCAGGTCGTTGTATCATGTCCTGTTTGTTCATGAAAGGCACAATACCTGCTAGTGTTTGCAGTCCCCTTCGGACCCATCGGTGTAGGCTTCCTGAATACCCCTTGTTTTCATTGACTGCATAAATGTGATCAATTGGGGCGACCAGAGGAATATACTTGTCTTCATCCCTCGCGGGGCGAGCTCTCGGTGGGTGTAAGAACCCCAAATTTTGGATATAATTAAAACTTTTTATTAAGTAATGATAAAATGGGGAACAATGATTCCGACAACAAGGTCACCAGCTCTAATGAATGGTGGTTTCAAAGAACAATGATTGTAATGAATGGATATTGCTTTGGACAATGATCCTGATGCATTGGTATATTGTCAGAATAGAGTAATTCGATGGTTGAGGACCTAGATAAGAATAATCTACCATCCAGGAAGGAGCTAATGGATCCTTGAAGGAAAATGAGCACGTGTATAGTATTTCCCGTACGTGCATAGTATTTCCCGTACGTGCATAGTATTTCCCGTACGTGCATAGTGTTTCCTGTACGTGCATAGTAATTTGGTGGATGAATAGTGATTTTGTAAGTTGGAAAACTTTTCACTCCACCCTATGTACGGGACGTGATATGGATGTTTCGAAGTCATATTAGTAATACGCGGAGGAAATAAGTGAATGTAGAGACGATCGGAATTCAGAAATTCCAAATTCTTTTCGGTATAATATTTGACCGGACAGTGGATTAAATATTATTATAATCCAAGAATTGAGATATTAACTTTGAGGATTTGATATTTTGGGATGTTATTATATTTGATTTAAGAATGAAGGTAGGAAACCACTGAGGAGTGGTTATGGCTACAATGTAATAATTGATATTTGGAAAGAATGAATGGAATTCGACTTTATTATTTCTATGTCTTGAAGAATGCTAAAGGGTGACAACATAGGTAAGAATAATCTATCTTCTAAGGGAATAAGATATGGCAAATTCAAGCAAGAGAATACTCTCATGTCATCCAGATCGATAACGATTAATCCAGTAGTTCCGTAAAAAGGTTAAGGAACGATCGAAAGAGAATACGGACAATTATACAACCCTAAGAGAACAAGTAAAGAATACAGAATGAATAGTGTTTTGGTGGGAGTATATAATAATATGAGACGACACTATATAGAAGTATTCGGAACGGATTTCCGAGTTCGTATTAGTGATCCAGGGGGAAAATGAGTGTATGTAAAAGCTGTCGGATTCTGAAAAACCGCACTTTTATTTTCTCCGAGAGTTCCCTGGACACTGATAGCCTTAAGTATTTAACGAATGGATTTAAAGAATATAAATTGGAAAGTTAGAATGAAAGATGGAGAATGAAAGTATTAATATTAAAGAGGATTCCCGGTAAACCCTAATTAGAAATCCGTGAAATATTCCCACGAACGATCAATCGAAACGGGTAATAACCGGACACAGAAACAAGCAGAGGAAGCAAGAGACTTGTGCAAGCTACTAGTATAAATATCTAGTAACCAAGTGGGCAAGAGTAACTAGATTAATTGGAGCATAACTAGTACTTAGAAATCAAAAACCCTTGGTTAAGCTTCCAACCATGGAAAACACAACACTTGTCCATGCTAATTACCTCATCCAATGCATCACACTCCACTAGCACCACTTGGATGAGATATTATCTCACAAAATCACTTTAAACATTATTACAATCAACCAATACAAAGAAAAGAGCAAGAACACTCCCCCCCATTTCCATTCGATTCGGCCTCAACATAAATTCCAAATCCAAACTCCACATTCCCACCATTGTTTGCTCTTGAAATAATTAAGGTGAGTCTTACATTTCATAAAACTTATCTCCTCAAAATCTTAGCTTCAAACTCAAATCAAACAAGAGGAGGGTGAATAGTGTTCATCAAGTACTAACTTTATTTTCTTGATTTTCCATGGTTAATCCAGCAAGCATAATCACTCCTAAGGACCATACAAGGCTTAGTAAGGCTATATCACTATCTAAGGAAGGTATAAAGCTCTTGAAACCCTAACCCTTGTTTGAGATTTAAGCATGTTTATGATAGTTATAACTTAGTTATGGTTATGTTAAGATTATAAGCATGATTATGTATGGATTTTGGATTAATGATGTAAATAGCTAGATGAACGGAAAGGCATTGCTTGGCCTCAGTTCATGTGTATAAGTCATGTATATGATGTTTGGGTTGGATACTATGTTTATGGGAAGATTCGAAATTGGTAGATATTCGATTTACAGCCGTTATAATGCCCGATTTCACAATACCATGTTTTGTATGCCATTTTCCATGTCGAACCCCTACTGTCCAGAGACCTTACTTCAATGATAGGATAGTTAATGTTCTAAGCTTCGTTTTGATATAAAGATCACGTGAAACGGACTTACGGTTTAGGATTTATGACCAAATTACTAAAAGTAGTTCGAATCCGTAAACGAAAGTTCGTAACTGTAATTGAACCCTCGTAAACTATGTAACGTCATGGCGAATCTTGGTAAATAAATACTAGAGGTAAAAAGGAAGGCGTGAAAGAAAACCGTATGTCAAAAGGATCATTTTTTGATTTATTAAAAATGTTCGAGTCGAGGTTAAACGAGAACGAACCCCTAAAAGACGACTCTTTTATAACTTCGGTAAAACACTTAGAAAACGGGCGATAAAACTCGGAGTATAATATTGGTTCGTAACGATCAACCTTAGAACTCATATGACTTAAGTATGTCCCAAGTATAAATGCAGTGACATGTCGTATTAACGAACGAATGTCGGGTCGGATCAGTGATAATAAGTAATCCACTAAAGGGGGTATAACGAGATAACTCGAGAACGTGTTTCGATTTAAGTATAACTTAACTTTTAATATGTTAAGTGATTAATCCCGAATGCCTTGGCTATTTATAGATCACCAAGCTGAACCGGGACCCGCTACCACTACCCCTTACCGTACTCGACTACCAGGCAAGTTTCAATTCCCTTCTTTTAGGCTGTTGTTGTGATTGAATAAATATATATATATGATTGCTGATATACATATGCCATTGCATGCATGCCTACTTTCAAGTTGAATTGATATACTTGTTCCCTGAATGTTATTGTTGGCTTATAAGCTAGATAGTTATATATCAGTTATAAGCCGGTTATTGTAAGACCCTCATAGAAGGGCGTATACATCTTATTAATCAAATATAGACCGGGAGTCAATATTCCTTGATATATCGAGATTACCTCGGAGGAAAATATTTAAGTAAATATTTTCTATTATTCAGGCGACGAATATTATTTGAATATTCGTTCGAGATTATTTATTTTAATGATCCTTACTTCAAATAATTATTCGAACGTAATCATTCGACGAATAATATTTCTCAATATTCATTCAGAGTCGAATTGATTATCGATTATTATTTCGAATATTCTTCTAAAGATGAGACTACTGAATGAATATTATTTGGATATTCTTTTAGAATATTATTTTATTAAATAAATATTACTTTTGAATATTCATTTAAGATATTAAATACTTGATGAATATTATTTTAATATTCATCTGAAGCTTGATTTAATTATCGAATATTATCTCGAATATTCCTTAAGGCTTGGATTACTAAATGAACATTACTTGATATTCATTTAGGATATTATTCATTAAATGAATATTACTTTTGAATATCCATTTAAATTCCTAATTAATTATGAACATTACCTTAAATATTCTTTTCAAGTCTTATTAATTAATGAATATTGTTTTGAATATTCATTTAAATATTTATTTATTCAATAAATATTCTCCTGATATTTCTTCAGGGATTATTTTGAGAAATACTCTGATTAAAGATATTCTTTCATATTCCCAAATATTCTTTAAATATTTTAACTCAATAAATATTCTCTGAATATTTATTCCATACTTAGAATAATCTCGATAAGGTTTATCTTCTTCGATTACTACAGAAAATATCTCGGAGTCATATTATTATTAATCTTATATCAAGAAAGGTTCTCAGACATCATTTTTCTTTGAGTCTACCTCCTTAATAATAATAAGGGAACCTTACTTGGAAAATGTTATTTATCTTGTCGACTTCCCGGTCATAAAGTATTCCCTTCACCCGCAACTCGGGTGCTGTTGCTTACCTTCTCATCTTTCGAGGGGTAAGATTACTGGAACAAGTTGATATCCGTTACCAAGTAATAGCTTGGGAGTTATTGGTAAATTTTCCTTTCCAACTAGATACGACTACTTTGTGGAGTCTTATCAACAAGTATTATACTTGGGGAAAGGGGGACGAACGTTACATTCAGAATCATGAATTCTATTTGAACTAGGAGTCGTGTAAGAGGCCGAGTAGTGCCGGTCCATCCCCTTTGGCCCAACCGTTGGCCGGGGAGAGCTAGTAAGGCGGTATACAAGTAAAGCCGTCAGTTCTTCCTTCTACCGGTAGTAAATCTAAATTGAGCTGTACGATCTTGACTGATCATCAAGATTGGAACAGCGGGCGCGGTGAATACTCCATCATTGGTTCATCATCCAAATTTATTTATTTCCTGCAACATGATTACTGTTGGCAGAGTTGGAATAGTGTCATAACTGGAATTGCAACCCTTTTCTTGCAAGTTCCTCTTCTTAATAACAATAAGAATATCTCGCTTACTTTGATGTATCAGATATTTCTTCAAACAAATACTTTCAGTTACCTGGTAACTTCATCGTTCATATTATACTGGCATCATTTCCGTAAATGCATGGCATATGGTTTGAAAGATACTTTTGAACTGTTACATTATCGTTCAGTTATATATTATTGTTGGTGGGCTATTGCTCACCCTTGCTTTATTATTATATCACAACAACAGCTAGACCGGATGACTCGCACAAGGCGCACTCGACGCGGGCGAGAACGATGAGACTACCAGAGCTGAAGAAGAAGCTATTGGTAGGGTATATTTATTCTTTCAGTACCAAGAATATGGTCTAGTATGACTTATGTAAATGGATGGCAAAGAGTATGTATTTATATTGAAATTCTTTTGGATTGTAAGAACTCATAATGTGATTAATAAAAATTTGATTGTTACTCTGATTTCATCTCTGGGACTATAACGGGTGTGTTTTATATTGTTGTGTTGGGTTATAGAGACGTAATTTATTTTGTGTTAAGGAAAGTTCAATTGTTGTGGACAGAATTGGAAACCGTAACCACCGGATCCCGGACCCCGGATCTGGGGGTGTTACAGTGGGGATCGCCTCAAAGGATCGCGGTCTCTCCTTTTTGGGCTGGGGCTTCGACTTCGATCCCGTCTTCGCCTTGGACTTCTGGAGTCCTTTCTTTTTACCCCCTGTTCCTACTCCAACTGCTACTCCTTTCATTATTCTTCTTCAAATCTGCGAGTGACTTCTCAGCACGCTTGAAAGGCTCAGCGACCTTGTGCAATTCAGAAAGAGTTCTAGGGGTTTGTTCGTGTAACTTCTTCCAAAATTCGATACCTTCCCTCACTCCAGCGATGAGGAAATTTTTTACAGCTTCGTCATTTGCACCTCGTACGCGAGGCACCTCAGCATTGAACCTCTTGAAGTAATCATGAAGGGTTTCACCTTCCTTCTGTTTTATGTTTGCCAAGGTGGACACAGGGGGTGCGTAGAGCATCGAGGACTGGAACTGTTTGATGAAGATGTCCACGAATTGTTCCCAAGAATCGATGACAATCAATGCCCCTAGCTTCGAAAACCACTGCTGAGCACTTCCCCTCAGCGAGGCCGTAAATAATCTACACCTCGCTAGTAGCGAGACCTGATAAACATCCATCTCATTATTGAATCGAATCACAAACTCTGCTGGATCAGTATCGCCATTATAGGTCATATCATGGTGATGGCCTCGAAACACTGCAGGAAGTGGAGCAGTTCGAATTTCATGAGTAAAGGGCGATGAAGAGCCCATAGTGCTAAAGATCCCTTTCTCATTGTTCATCGCGTCCAAGGCCTTCTTCAACTCCTCCAGCTTATAGTCTCCTACCTTGACCTCCTTGTCACCCTCCTTTTTACCTCCAGTACTTCCATGATGTGACTGAGTCTTTTTTGGGACACTGGACTCCTCCTAATCATCCCTGCGATCCTTATTTTTACGATCCTCTTCAAGGTATTGAGATCGTTCTTGGTCTCGATGAGACGGGGGTCTGTCATCGCGACGATGGGACCGCTCACGCTCTCTACGGGGAGAGGGGGGTCTGTCATCACGACGATATGACCGCTCGCGATCTCGAAGAGACAATGGTCGATGTGTGCCCTTGCTTCTGTTCTTAGATTCTTCATGTCGAGGCGCATTGACCTTTTCCAATTTTAGACGAAGGTCATGTTCAGTTGGCTTCTTTCCGAGACGGTCAAAAACACTAACCGATCTCCCCTCAGATGAGGCGACCTTATCATGCGATCCCCCTTTCTTTTCGAGCGAATCCTCCTCCTCATTCCAGTTAGGGTTGGTTTGATCTGTTAGGACATCCTCGAAGTCATCAATGAGTTTCTTAGTGGGGAATTTGCTTCCTTCCCCACTTTTGCGACCCTTTCATGTACAGCGGTCACTTGCTCGCCGAGGCCTTTTAGAAAGGACATAACCTCGCTGGTCAACGCCACCATCTGTACTGGGGGGGTGTGTTCCTCCTTGTACCCAGTCTTAGAGTTGTCCTTGGACGCCTCGTCCTCTGAGGGGTCCCTCGTCAGGGGATCATCCTTGTTAGCCTTATGCGATCCCGGGGTCTCTCCATCGTTCTTATTTTTCTGTGACTTAGTCATCGCTTCTCCCAATTCAATGACTCCCCTCCTTCTAGCGCCAAATGTTATAGGGAGAATATTGTATAACAATATTTTGGAGGTTTGTTGGATTATCGGAGCAAAATACGGATATTTTGCTAACAAAAGAAGAACAAGGATTAGGGTTTTTGTGTTTAGATGTGGCTGAGCTTGATAGGTGTTTGCAGGTTTAACTGTTTCACCCTCCTATCAAGGTGCCTACGTACCCTATTTATAGGGATCAAGCCTGACGTAGTTCTTGGGCAACAAGTTACCTAGGCGGGCTAGGGTTTTAAGAGATAAGCCAAAGTCCAAGCCCACTTGTTTAGGGCTGACATGGCAGTGAGTCATCAACCCTATCCATGATCCATGATCCAACTGTAGAAGCCCATGGTCTCGAACGGATAGATTTGGCCAATGAAAGATCCATCAGGGCCCTTGCATGCGACCTTGAGAGGCCTGGCCAAGCGAAGCGATCCCTGTGCCTAGCTACTCATGCGACCTTGGGTCTGGCCATGAGCCTTCCAGAGAAGAGGAGATAATGATCTCGCTGCAAGTTATAGATGTGATGCAAAAGCGAAGCGATCCCCTGGCAGACATCGCCAGCGAGGCGCTATATAGCGAGGCGCAACCATGTAGCGAGGTGCTCCTGTAATAGAGGTATTATTGCCAAGGCATGTTGGGCGGATTCCAATAGTGGGCTTTAGTGACCCAATCTTCATCTTCTAGGCCCATCATATATGATGCAACATTATTCTAGCCCATTTAGGCCTGCTTAGAACTTATGCCAAATTAGGTCATAACAGTAACCTTATGAAATTATTCCCGGGAAAGTAATGCATGTTCAAAAGTTTGGAGTATAATGGGTCTGTTTGTTGTACACGGCCCATTTCTTTGTAGGATCATAATTTCTCGAACTTATTATAAAGAAAAAATAACGACTAGCTATTTATAATTAGATTGTGCTTGGTTAGGAATGGGCATGCCTTCATTATGGTGCTGCCGAATATATATTAAAAATATACTCATTAAATTTGTAAACAATATATATATATATATTAAAATAAATTAATTTGTAAATTAATTTGGTTTATGTGGATGGGATCTTCATTAAAAAATCCCTCCTCCATGTGTTTTTGGCTTTTTAGTGATTAAATTGACAAATTTTTAATTAAATAATAAAAATTATTTGATTATTATTTTTGAAAATTGAAAATTGTATTATAACATAGATCATATGTACTTTTTAATGATAAATATATATTTTTTATTTTTTTCAACCATGTAGTACATATAAATTTCAAATTTTGGTCAATTTGATCAATCAAAAATTAAAAAGGACATGTATTTTGGGATAAAAGGAGTATGATATATGATCTTGAAATATGTGCTATTTGTACTAAGAAAAAAAAAATAGGTTTTAGTAACTTTATGAAATTATTCCCGGGAAACTAATGCATGTTCAAAAGTTTGGAGTATAAATGGGTCTGTTTGTTGTACACGGCCCATTTCTTTGTAGGATCATAATTTCTCGAACTTATTATAAAGAAAAAAGAACGACTAGCTATTTGTAATTAGATTGCGCTTGGTTAGGAATGGGCATGCCTTCATTATGGTGCTGCCGAATTGTTGTGATCGCTGAATTGTTTTTGTGTGCACCACATGTTAGGTTAGAGGATTATACACAATCCGAGATTTACAAATATCAATACATAGCACATACACCAATCGATTAGTTGACAAGATTCATCAAAGCGCGGTCAAACTCTATTCAAGTATTAGTTATACTTCTATCATCAATAAGTAAAAGCAAAACAAGAACACAAAATAATATTTGACGTGGAAACACTGGTCACGCCCGTCGTCGACGCGCCAAATTGATAATGATTTATTTATGCTCTACTATGTTCGCACTTAACTATAAAATATAGCAAATGTGGCAAGTAGGGATCGAACACAAGGGAATAGCGTTCAAAAATAGTGTAATGTGAAATGGTGGGGGGTTTTAAGTTGATTGTGGTGTTTTTTCAAACACCTTGCCTACAGGAAATAAATTGCTAGAGAACTATAACCAAATGAATTTACAATCATCCAATTTTACCAACACAACTAGGCACAATAAGAGAATTAGCAAGATAAAGAGATATTTGACCCAAGGATTAATGCAAATCAAGCACTTCAACCCAACAAACAAGCAAAATATATCCAACTCTACCTAACCAAGTTAATTGGTGAAGCACACAATCACTTATTTCTCTTCTAAAAACACTAATTTAGTGAAGCACATAAATTAGCTCTCTTGACAATAGCAACCAATAATGAAGCACTATCAATTAACCAAGTCAAGGAATTAAACAAAGAGAGGTTAGGACAAACCCAAGGATGAGAAGCTCAACCTAGGTATTTGCACTTGAATTTTGTGAATTTAGGTACACTAAATCTTGTGCTACTATAATGAATGAACTAACGATGACGTATTAGAACAAACAATTAGCAATTGAAGATACAAGAAGAGTAAGGTGAAGCAACTTACAAATCTTCAAGCAAAATCATAGGCAATACAACACAAATATTCAAGATAGAGTGAAATAGATCTTACTTAAAATGGAGTGGGTTTAGTACAAGAAATGCTTCCTTGAGCCAAATATATGGAGTTAGTTACTCATAATCAATGCTAGATTATGACTAATTGATGTTTCTCTCTCAATTCTACTAACCCTAATTTTGTTCTTGAAGAGGCAAAGAAGAGATGAAAATAAAATGTAGGTTAAGATATTAGGTTGTGTTTGGTTACATCTCTTTTTAATACACAACAGGGGTCGTACGGCCTGTCGAACGGCCGTACAGCTGCCCGTACAGAAAATCTGATACTTTGAACGGCCTGTCGAACGGCCGTACATTAGCCCATACGAGATAAAATCTTCAAGATAATACATTAAACACCTCCCGACATCACGAGCTTTCCTCTTCTAACTTCCCTCTTGAATAATCTTCGCTTTCAAGCCCAAAATGAGTCATCTTTTCAACAATTAGCACGTGGCATTGAAAGATGAAAAACATAGTTAATATCGATAAAACAACATTCGAAACGAACAAAAATGCAAGAGAATAAAAGACAAAACGTGTATAAAATACACATTATCAAATCTTCCCCCACTTAAACTTTGCTAGTCCCGAGCAAACTAAAATTAACATAACCATATACTTCTAACTAGTACCACTTCCGTAGGTGATCACGGTTGCATTTGGCATATGCAACAAGCCCTTGGAATCCCTAGGTAGCCCTAGTGGACGAGTGTGGTCTCGTGGGGGTTTATAGCTGATGTACCCACAAAATCACAAAAACCACTAATAAACAAGAAACTAACAATACCTACTAATTAAACTAACTACTACACTCACATGTTCGAATCGTCATACAAATAGGAAACAACCCAAGCATGGTGCTATATCTACTTGTAACTAAGATCAAACATATAGAACTAATCACCTTGTCATCCACTCTAATGAGCTAACAACCAATTCAAGAATCAAGATAACACACCTTGTGCAAAATGTAACCACGACATTAAAGCTAGAATGAATGCACTTCAATCGTGAACACTAGACAAGATTATCACAAAGCACACATGGCTTCGCATTAAGAAGATGAAATTGCATGGTGAAAAATCTCACATCTCTCAATTATGCATCACAAAAGTATGGGCTAGAGATTTCACTCAACTCCAAGTCTAAATACATGCGCTCTACTTGACCTTGCATGTTCACCTGAATTCCGGATTGCACCAAGAACAAGGAATTCATAAAATGGGTTGTAATGAGGCTTGGGTGAAGGTGTGAAAATTTAAGTTCAAGGAAGGTGTAAAAGTCTCGCTAGTTGAGTCAAAATGACGCTTGCTCGCTTCATCCACCAAATTCTCAAACTAAAGAATGCTTTCACTCATTTACAATTACAAAATACAACCACATTTACCAAGAAAATTGAAACAAAATAAAGTACAAAGATTTATTGCTTTTTTCTTTTGTTTTTTTGTTTTTTTTACATCCCCATTTATTATTATTTTTTTTAGCAAAGGGAATGCATAACATAAATAAATACTACAAAGAAATTTGAACCACATCTAAACATGCATAACAAGCTAATTCCCACTTACAATAAATAGCATTCTTCCTCTTCACAACATCTCCAAATTCTCATGCTCATCAATCAATTCTTTCTAAGACTCAACTAGCTCAACTTGGTCGAGAGTGAAGTATTTGGCTATGACTCATGTATAAAAGGGGAAAGTGTCGAAGAAAAATATGGATATAAGCTTCAAAGGGGTGACTAGGGATTATTTTCATGGTTCTCAAGCTAAAGAGGCCAAAATGGTTATCCTAAATAGAATTTCCTTATTATGGTGCATCAAAGAATGAAGCTTTAATGCAAGCCCTAGAGCAACAAACATACATAAAGATGGAGAAACACACAAGCAAAAGAAATCATCGTTCAAGGCCTCACAAGGTTTACGTTGTAATAACATCTTCTCAATTTGATTCCATACATGCTAAGAGATAATCGTCATGTCACAATTTAATTACAACAATCTAGACTTTTCTTGCCATTTCAAGCGTGTGTGTGAAATAAGGTGCATCAAACTTATAGATTCACATCAAATTGATAATGCTAGGCACGAAATAGGAGAAAACAAGGCTGCAAGCTCACAATGTCTTAAATTTTATAAACAAGTCAACTTGTTCCCAAATGCAAACGAAACGGACATCAAAATAAACAATCCAAAATAAACAATCCTTCCCCCACTTAAAACATGGCATGTCCTCATCCATGATAAATAAAAACGAGGGAGAAACAAAAGTGAAAGAAAACTCCCCTAAATATAAGCAACAAGGACCGGGAGCAAAACCAAGAAGCTCAAGCATCATGAGGAAGATCCAAGGATGGATCCCGAGAACTAGCGCGAGACTGAGCCATCATCGAAGCACAAAACTGCTCCATCCACTCTCGATGCTCAGAAAACCGCATATCAACATGGTCCTTGATGGACTGCTCCATGCGCTGTAGGAAGGCCCGTTGAGGCTCAGAAAACTCTTCGGAATGACTATGAGAGGGAGATGCATGTCGATCATCAGAAAGTAGAAAAGGCTCAGAAACCGGCTCCTCCTCGGCTCGAGTAGGAGATGTAGGACACTCGAGCTGAGATGATTTGTGTCCAGTCCATCGAAAATTATCAAAAGTCCCCGAGATGACCCCCATGTTCTTCAAAACAGCAAAGTCAATAGTAGCTACAGGTTGGCCACCCTCCATCCATGAAATAGGGGAGTTATCCCGATCAAGAATCCCTAGCTTAGTAGCAATTCGGGTGATAAACCCGCCAAAGATAAGGGAACCCTTCCCTTTACGCCGAGTTAGCTCCAACAACCGGGAAGAGAATACAGGCCCCCAATCTACAAGAAACTCATCATACAACCAACTGAGGACCCCAAGCTCTCCCAAAGAAATGGCGCTATTTGAACCTTCATTACCATACAAAGAATGAACCATAACCCGATGAATATAGCACAAACTAGGGTCCGTGATTTTGGTGGACTTAATCCGACCACCCGAAGGCCATTGAGCATCCGAAGAAATTTCACGCCAAAAAGAATATTGAAATCGGGTGGAAAATGTCCGGAAGCCTTTATTGTATTTCCACCCAAACCAATCACAAATCTCCTCCAAACGAACACTAAACCATAAACCCATCATCCTAAAAGTGAAGCGAGAGGGAACGCTAAACTCATTCACAACTTCAACATCACACTTCACGGTAGTAAAGAATTCATAGACCAAAGCCGGACAAGTAGGCTCATCCATATCTAACCATGTAGGCCAACCGGAAGTAGGCAAAATTTTCTTAACATTATCCCAAATACCAAGCTTTTCCATAACATGCTTATCAAAATAACGAAATGGTAAAACCTTTAGTGAGGAAATAGAATTATACCTCTCAAGGGCATCACCGGAGAAGGACAAGCTAGGCTTAGCGGAGTGCAAATCAATCCCATAATTGGAAGGAGGCAATGGTAGACCCGACTCTTCACATTCCTTGCGGGTTAGAAAAATGTGAGGCTCCGAAGATGAAAAAGTGGTGTTTTGACGCTTTGATTGAACCTTTCCCTTGTTTTTACCCCGCTTAGAAGAAACACCACTCATGATTATCAAATCCCAACTTCAAATAGCAAACCAAATAACGCCCAACAAAAACACCGAACAAAACCACAACGATAACCAACAACCCAACAATAATCCCACAACCAAACCGCAACCAATTCAAGACCAAAATTTCAAACCCCGAAGCGAATTAACACCACATAGCACAATCAACCCAACAAAAGTAACCGACAATCAAAATTCACACCCCTCAAAACTACTAAAATACACTAATTAAGGATATAGAAATTATAAAAATATTTGTTTTTGCTTTTTTTTTTAAAATAAAATAAACTAAAATAAAATAACTAACCAGTTAATAATAAAATAAAAAAAAATAAAAATAAAAATCAAATCAAAGTTAAAACTAAAATAATGATAAAAGCAACAATCAAATTTAAAACTAAAACTAAAAGTAAAATAAAATAATTACTTAGTTTTAGAAAATTAAAAACTAAAATCAAAATTAAAAGAATTAAATTTTGGTTTTTTGATTTTTTTTTTAAAAAATAATAAAATAAAATTAAATAATTAAGTAATTATTAATAAAATTAAAAATAAAATTTTAAAACTAAAATAATAATAAAATCAAAAATCAAAGTTAAAATTTAAAATAAAATAAAATCTTGAATTTATATTAAATATCTAGTAAAAAAAAAATTAAACTGAAAATCAAAAATAAAATAAAATAAATTAAAAATAATAATTAACAAAAAACAATCAAAATAAAATGAACAAAAAGAAAGGGGGGGTGTTCTGTTCGTAAAAAAAAACAGAGGGGGGAGGGTGAAAGAGTGGCGGAAGAGGAGAGGTTTGTGGTGGAGTGGTTTGTGTTTGGTCGAACGGTGGAGTTGAAGGTGGAAAGGGGACGGACAGAATTTACGGGGGAGATGGGTGGTGAGGTGGTGCTGCGGCTGGTGTTGCTGGAGGATTTTGATGGTGGGTTGTAGAAGGGGGCGGCGGAACAGAGTTGAGGCGGAGTAGTAATGGAGGCTACAGGTTGGTTGAACGAAAGAGGGGTGGTGCTGTGTAGTTGGGTGGAAGACGGTGGGGTGGTATAAAGGTGGAGGAGGAAGGTGTGACGCCCCGGGATCCGGGGTCAAGGATCCGGGCCGTCAAGGTCCAATTTCCGATCAATATCAATATCTCTGTAATCTTTTTTTTTTTATCAATAAATAATTAAATAAATAAGCAGTTGACCCCACACTAATACACACACACACCAGTCATAAGCTCATAGAACAACAACCACAACCACAATATTTAAAAGTTTTAAAGTTAACAGTTATTACAAGCCCAGAATTTACCAAGTACATTGTTGAACAAAGCTTCTACAGGAAGCACTTCAACAACTAAAGTTATCACAATTTACACACTTAATTTACATAAGTATAATAAGCCCCTCCGCTTGTCACTACCTCGGGGATGGTCGCCAGCACTCGCTCAAAAGGTCGCCTTTCCCTTACCCTCTTGCGGGGTGTGGTACGTAGTATCGGCATGGGACCTAGCTGCTATATACATAAGTAGCAAGAGTGAGCTATAATAGCTCAGCAAGATTATACTGTAACTAAAATTTAAAATGTGAACAAGTATACATATATGTATATGCATATGTAATAGCAGGAAACAATTAAAATCCTTAAGGAAGAGTAAAGTTCTTATTTAATAATACATCATCCACTCACTATTATAAGAAAGAAATCTATATTAATATAATATCAGTTTTTCTTCATCTGCCATCATAATACCATCATCTCATATCATTATTCTGGTTTCAGTATTGAAATCTACAATAATATAATATCAGTTTTTCTTCATCTGTAACTATCATTCCATCATCTCATATCATTGTTCTGTTTTCAGTATAGCAATCTGAAAACCATTGTCTACACTTTCTTTTCAAAACATTGGGGATATCTGCTGTCGCCTGATACGTTAGGACGATGATCAGTCGCCTAATCGTATCTGCTCTCTTTTTACTACCGGTAGAAGGAATGAAAATCATCCCTAGAGGAAGGCCACCTGCTAACATCCTCCCTTGGCATCTTCGTGCCGTAATAAAAATAATAAATGCTTGACTGTGTCGCACACAGCCCTGACACAGCCACTTACGTAAGTCTGTTGCAATCCCCCTCTTTATCACATCATTATTCTCTTTTTCATTTTCACATATCATTCTCTCATATCATTTCCATTCTCGCACATTACTTCTATAAAATATATATATATCATAAGGATTTGATTATGATTCAGACCTCTCTTTCAAATTCAGAAATCAAATATACTTTTATATTCGTAAAATATTCCATCTATTTTAAGAGTAATGCATGTTAATCAAATAATGTTTATTAAACCACTGATACTCAATGAGAACATTTTTAATATAATATTATAACCATATAACCCTCGATAACAACTGATACCATTCTCTCTTATTCTCTTAATCATAAGGCATGTTCAATTCATGCATAATCATCTCTATACATATCCATCTCATACTCTCATTCATATTCATATACATCTTCGTATATCTTTCTTTTCAATATTAATACTCAAGGAAGACAATTTCTTCACAATATAGTAATAATAGCATCACATATGTATTTCACAAAATCAAGTTTCTTTGTGAAGATAAGTAGTTTTACAAATAGGGATAGAAGAAATCTTGCCTCGGTTTCGATATCCTGACGGTATGGCTCGTCCCTCTTCCGGAGTTTCTATAAACACAAAAGGACCGTCATTAGAATACCACATCTCTTACTCACTACCCTCTCGTATAACAAAACCCTTTACACTTCAACATATGTTTAACGTATTATTATTATCCCAAAGGCTCAAGAACTTAACCATTTATAAGCTCAATCGAAGTTTCAGGGGTTTTCACCATTTTCCCTAACAACCACACTTAACTGTAAAAATTCTCAGAAAATATGGATTTCGAATTTTAATGTAAGGTCAACTGTCAAGGGTCCTCTGACCACCCTACTACGCTATCCCAAAATTTCGTGACTTATAAAAACGTCTAAGTATGGTAACTTTAGCCTCAAAGTTGATACAATTACGTTTTTTCCGTTACCGAACGTCTTTCACTAAAACTGACTTTTCTCCTAAACCGTTCATCAGATTTTAACGCACCTTATATCAAAACGATCTATGAACTAAGCTCTATCATTTCATGGTCAATTGGTAACCTAGGCAGTGAGGTACCGTACGAATACTGGGGTCACAAAACAGGGCAGATTTCGTCCTAACGAAAATCGGACATTATAACGGCTATATTTTCCTACTTTCCAAAAATCAAACTCCTCCAAATCAATCATCCACCTTATACATCATTACCTACACCATGTGGTCTACATCCCAACCATGGTTACAAGTCCACAACATACAATTTCCATATCAAAACAAACCATTTATAACACATAATCATCATAAACATTACATTAACACCACTTAACTACCAACCACTTCAATATCTACCATAAATAAAAAAGGGCAAGGGTTGTTATACCTCTTTGAAGCTTGAAGAACACTTAATAAGCTTTGGGTACTCCTTAAACACTCCTAATATAGCTTGAATCAACTAGATGAACCATTAAAACAAAGTTAATTCCAAGATTTCACTATTCATCAAGCAACTTTGAGAATTTCTTTACCTTACTAAATAATGATGGATGGCTATGAAACTTTGTAAATCTCTCTTTCTATCCTCCAAGAAGCTCCATGAATTATCTCTTGATTTAATGTTGAAGCTAGCTAGGGTTTTGATTTTTTTCTTTTTTTTTTTTCTATGGTTTTGCCGAATGGAAATGAAGGAGAAAGGGAGAGAGATTTTTGTTGCTTTTCTTGATCTTATCTCAACTTCTCTTCATCTCTTGAATAATCTAGAGTTTAATGGATAATTTCCTTGGTTAAAGACTAAATTACCCTTAAATTTAGTTAGTGGAAAGTGATGTAATGTAGGTGACCTCATAATCCCTTTTTCTTGGTTTTCTTTTCTAAGTTAAATCCTAGGAATCTTAGTATATGATAATGGAATAAGTATCCTTGTTATATTATTAATCTTGGTTGTTTGGTTTCCATACTCGTCTAATTGTAATTCGTTTCGAGTAAACCTCATTATCTCAGTGATTTTTCAAATCATTTAACAATCCAATTCCATTGGTATTCTCTTAACTTAATAATCCCCTGGCTCAAATCTAAATTCACTAATCCCTCAATATATAATTCTTATAATGTTTCCATCCTCCTTAATATCTAATAGAAGTTCTTTGGAAGTCTAAATCCTCAAAAATCCATCTTTAGGAATTCCTGGAATCTATCGTCATTTCGAGTCACTTATTTCCTCAGTACATCACTAATATGGTTTCTGTTTACCCATTTTCCATCCCTAATATAGAGTACCTACACACCATTTCCCTGGATTCCTCAAGATCACTGTTCATTTGGGCACTGTAGCCTTTCTAACGTTAGAGTTATTACAGTCTTCCCCCTTAAAAGGATTCCGTCCCGGAATCAGGTTGGAAATGTCCATAGGTATCCTTTTTCATTCACACATTCTAACTTCCACACTACTTCTTCTACCCTTTTCCTTTCATAATATCTCTATCTTGTTTGCGCAGAAATACACCAACATAACTTCCTTGTCATTCACCAACATGCCATTTAGTTTATCAATAGCAGTCCTTTTATTGTCTTTTCCTCACGAATCTCCTCCTGTTTCAAGTCATTCCATGTTATTTCGTCTCTCATTCCTCTTTTGACGAAGATATCCGCCACTACATTGACCTTTTCTGAATGGTAGTGTATCTCACTTATGGTTTGACCATCTTCTGATCTCTATCATGACATAAATATTAATTCCTCAATATTCCCATAGTCCCTCTCTGTAAAATTTTCCAGAAAATTAGCTCTAATAATATTCTTTAAAACAATTGTAAGAAAATACTACCTATAATATATATTTCCTGTTCGTCTCAACGAGCTTGTGTTTTCCCAAAACACTCCTACTTTTCTTTTCATAACGTTTCCTAGCCCTTAGCAGATACTGATTTTCCTTATCTATATTATTAACTTATTTATTCCATTAATTGATTAAGTCGATCCTTAGCCAAAGATTTACACACCAAATTTAAATCAAAAAGCAAGTACCTGTATCCGCATCTGGTTTTGTCAACGCTTCCCCTAAGGTCATGTTGTACACTCTAGCAGTAGGCCTATTTGAAGCAGCCCCACTCTGTCCTGACGCGTATGACCCACCTGAACGGCAATCTCTAGCAATGTGTCCTAGTTTCCCACACTGGTAACACTTAACATCTCTTTTAGGGTTTGCATCAGTTGATGGGCACTGGTTAAGGTAGTGTCCTTTTTGTCCACACTTAAAACAAGTTACTCCCAGCACTCTACAGACTCCTATATGCTTCTTACCACACGTCTCACAATCTGGTAATGGTGGTCGGGATTGATTGGACTGAAATGTTCCCGAAGATTTTCCACCCTGACTCACCGTCTCACTAGTAGTCTTGTTACCCCCCGACTTTCCCACAAATTGAGATTTTTGTCCTTTACCTCCTTTGTTAAAGTAGCTTCCCTCACTTGAACCTCCTTTTGGGCCCTCAAATCTTCTTTTCTTATTCTCTCGACCTATTTGAGCCTGCTCACTCTCGGCCTCTATAATTGATGCCTTTTGAACCACTGCAGCATAATCAGTTAACTCAAATGGGGCCACTCTCGTTCGTAACCAGGGTTTCAACCCTTGTTGAAACCTTTTTGCACGTTGTTCTTCAGTACGCACAAACTCGGGAACAAACCTCGACAGTTCTGTAAATTTATTTTCATACTCTGCCACTGTTAGGTTATCCTGTTTTAACTCCAGAAACTTTAATTCCATTTGGTTTTCTAAATACCTAGGAGAATACTTTTCTAGGAACACCCTAGTGAAACGCTCCCAGGTTATCACTCCCGCTTCCTCTAGGTTCTTCCTAGCTTCCCACCAGTAATTTGCCTCTCCCTTTAGGAGATAGGCTGCAAAAACTGTTTTCTGATCTTCCTCTATCCTCAGTATTTCGAAAGCTTTCTCCATTTCTTTTAGCCATGCCCTGACTACTACTGGGTTAGTGGTTCCCTCGAATTCTGGGGGCTTTAATGACTTAAAAGCACGAAAGGAACTAGCTGCCTGATTGGGGAGAACAGGTGGTGGTTGAGGATTCTGTGGATTTGTTAAATTCTGCCTTAATAAGTCCATGAATTGGGCAAAGGGATCACCTCCCGGATTCCTTTGTTGGCCAGTTGATTCCTCTTCTCCTTCTTCATGATTTTCTTCATTATGAGCATTTTCGTTCAGTCTAGTACCTTCGATATTTCGACTTCTTTCGTCTCTCTCATTTTCCCTTGCATTCGCTCTACTGTCACGTCTAGGCGGCATAGTTCTGTACATAACAATAGTCCTTATTAATTACCCGAATTTGGGTTACTATATATACATCATTTCTATATACACAATTATATCATTAATTAGCGCATTTGCACATCACAATATCTTTATCACGCGATTTACATCTAGTTATACCATAACTTTAGTAGGTAGTTGTATCGCCCTTAACACGATAGCCTTTTCATTAAGTCAATCACCTTTTATACATCAATATTTCTGAGTCTCAACATTTATTATATTATAAAAAAAAATGCAGCAAAAATTTAGATAGAAATGCACAAACTTCATTAATGTACATAAATATTTTTACAATTTGGGTACAACATCATTTACTGCTAATAATATACATCATCTAATACAAGGTTCGAAACCCAAAACATAGCCGCACATACTAATCCGATATCACCAAAAGTATTACTAACTGTCCCCTAATCAGACTGGGATTAAAACAGTGGACAACTAAACTAATCCCCAAAATGACATCAACAAGATGACTAGTCTGATTAGTGACGCACTACTATCCCGGCTCACACCCCTGCCCTGACAACATCCCGTATCTGGACTACCATGGTAGTAACCGTATCCACTATCTGGGCCCTCCATGCCGGGTTTCCTCTATCACCCAACAACCTCCTAATATCTCCTAATGCTCGTAGCTCAATACTGATCATCCCCAGAGACATCCCATCCGGGATAACCCCTCCTCTCCCTCTCTCCAACCTCTGTAGAAGGGTGTCTATAGTCCTGCGGGACTCCTCCAACTGTCCCTGAAGGGCAAAGTACTCGGTCAATAAGGTAGCTGAAAGTGAGTCACCCGCCGGTAAAGGTGCCTCCTGAGGGGGTACAGCTAGGGGAGGCGCATCCACAGGTGGAGGTGGTGGAGGTGCAAAGGGTGGGGATGGAGGAACCGACTCTGTCTCAGCATCCTCTGAAGGATCCTCCTCCTCCTCAAAAAAACCAAACTGCCCTGGAGGGGTAAACTGCTCAAAAGGATCATCTATAGGGTCAGGACTAGGTAGAGGGGATGGAACTGGTGACGGCACTGGGATGGGTCGGACAGGAGTGGGAACCATCTGAATATCCCTCCACTCAATCGGCTCTTCAGGTATAACTGACAACCTAGGCCTCTTACGCAGTGGCCTCTCCTCCTCAGGGATCTCCGATCTCACTCTGGAAGGACCTGCCTCGTCAGATCCTGTAGAAGGTCTACCCATATATGGCACTAGGGCCACAGCATCTCTCCGTCTCTGCTCCTCTGCCTCCTCTCTCTCTAATCGCTCTCTAGCCGCCGCCCGGCGTCTCTCCCTGAGGTCCTCAACTGCATACTCGGGGACCTCTACCCCGGCCAGCTGAAGATCTAATAGCTCCTGCTCTGACATCCCTAGCCACTGGGGGTCCTGACTCGGCTCACCCATCTCCGCTCCCTATAATAAAACATAAAATTCTATTAGTAACAGTCTAATAAATTATAATATATGCTTAAAGTAAATACTACCTGCGATATACCACCCCTGAACTTGATGGAAGTTCACAATATATATTATAACTGATACATTTATTATTATCACTTTTGTTCTTGAGCATTATGACTCTTAGCTCTGATACCATCTGTGACGCCCCGGGATCCGGGGTCAAGGATCCGGGCCGTCAAGGTCCAATTTCCGATCAATATCAATATCTCTGTAATCTTTTTTTTTTTATCAATAAATAATTAAATAAATAAGCAGTTGACCCCACACTAATACACACACACACCAATCATAAGCTCATAGAACAACAACCACAATATTTAAAAGTTTTAAAGTTAACAGTTATTACAAGCCCAGAATTTACCAAGTACATTGTTGAACAAAGCTTCTACAGGAAGCACTTCAACAACTAAAGTTATCACAATTTACACACTTAATTTACATAAGTATACTAAGCCCCTCCGCTTGTCACTACCTCGGGGATGGTCGCCAGCACTCGCTCAAAAGGTCGCCTTTCCCTTACCCTCTTGCGGGGTGTGGTACGTAGTATCGGCATGGGACCTAGCTGCTATATACATAAGTAGCAAGAGTGAGCTATAATAGCTCAGCAAGATTATACTGTAACTAAAATTTAAAATGTGAACAAGTATACATATATGTATATGCATATGTAATAGCAGGAAACAATTAAAATCCTTAAGGAAGAGTAAAGTTCTTATTTAATAATACATCATCCACTCACTATTATAAGAAAGAAATCTATATTAATATAATATCAGTTTTTCTTCATCTGCCATCATAATACCATCATCTCATATCATTATTCTGGTTTCAGTATTGAAATCTACAATAATATAATATCAGTTTTTCTTCATCTGTAACTATCATTCCATCATCTCATATCATTGTTCTGTTTTCAGTATAGCAATCTGAAAACCATTGTCTACACTTTCTTTTCAAAAAATTGGGGATATCTGCTGTCGCCTGATACGTTAGGACGATGATCAGTCGCCTAATCGTATCTGCTCTCTTTTTACTACCGGTAGAAGGAATGAAAATCATCCCTGGAGGAAGGCCACCTGCTAACATCCTCCCTTGGCATCTTCGTGCCGTAATAAAAATAATAAATGCTGGACTGTGTCGCACACAGCCCTGACACAGCCACTTACGTAAGTCTGTTGCAATCCCCCTCTTTATCACATCATTATTCTCTTTTTAAAATATCATTCCACATTTCCATTTTCTCACTTTCATTTTCACATATCATTTCCATTCTCGCACATTACTTCTATAAAATATATATATATATCATAAGGCTTTGATTATGATTCAGACCTCTCTTTCAAATTCAGAAATCAAATATACTTTTATATTCGTAAAATATTCCATCTATTTTAAGAGTAATGCATGTTAATCAAATAATGTTTATTAAACCACTGATACTCAATGAGAACATTTTTAATATAATATTATAACCATATAACCCTCGATAACAACTGATACCATTCTCTCTTATTCTCTTAATCATAAGGCATGTTCAATTCATGCATAATCATCTCTATACATATCCATCTCATACTCTCATTCATATTCATATACATCTTCGTATATCTTTCTTTTCAATATTAATACTCAAGGAAGACAATTTCTTCACAATATAGTAATAATAGCATCACATATGTATTTCACAAAATCAAGTTTCTTTGTGAAGATAAGTAGTTTTACAAATAGGGATAGAAGAAATCTTGCCTCGGTTTCGATATCCTGACGGTATGGCTCGTCCCTCTTCCGGAGTTTCTATAAACACAAAAGGACCGTCATTAGAATACCACATCTCTTACTCACTACCCTCTCGTATAACAAAACCCTTTACACTTCAACATATGTTTAACGTATTATTATTATCCCAAAGGCTCAAGAACTTAACCATTTATAAGCTCAATCGAAGTTTCAGGGGTTTTCACCATTTTCCCTAACAACCACACTTAACTGTAAAAATTCTCAGAAAATATGGATTTCGAATTTTAATGTAAGGTCAACTTTCAAGGGTCCTCTGACCACCCTACTACGCTATCCCAAAATTTCGTGACTTATAAAAACGTCTAAGTATGGTAACTTTAGCCTCAAAGTTGATACAATTACGTTTTCTCGGTTACCGAACGTCTTTCACTAAAACTGACTTTTCTCCTAAATCGTTCATCAGATTTTAACGCACCTTATATCAAAACGATCTATGAACTAAGCTCTATCATTTCATGGTCAATTGGTAACCTAGGCAGTGAGGTACCGTACGAATACAGGGGTCACAAAACAGGGCAGATTTCGTCCTAACGAAAATCGGACATTATAACGGCTATATTTTCCTACTTTCCAAAAATCAAACTCCTCCAAATCAATCATCCACCTTATACACCATTACCTACACCATGTGGTCTACATCCCAACCATGGTTACAAGTCCACAACATACAATTTCCATATCAAAACAAACCATTTATAACACATAATCATCATAAACATTACATTAACACCACTTAACTACCAACCACTTCAATATCTACCATAAATAAAAAAGGGCAAGGGTTGTTATACCTCTTTGAAGCTTGAAGAACACTTAATAAGCTTTGGGTACTCCTTAAACACTCCTAATATAGCTTGAATCAACTAGATGAACCATTAAAACAAAGTTAATTCCAAGATTTCACTATTCATCAAGCAACTTTGAGAATTTCTTTACCTTACTAAATAATGATGGATGGCTATGAAACTTTGTAAATCTCTCTTTCTATCCTCCAAGAAGCTCCATGAATTATCTCTTGATTTAATGTTGAAGCTAGCTAGGGTTTTGATTTTTTTCTTTTTTTTTCTATGGTTTTGCCGAATGGAAATGAAGGAGAAAGGGAGAGAGATTTTTTTTGCTTTTCTTGATCTTATCTCAACTTCTCTTCATCTCTTGAATAATCTAGAGTTTAATGGATAATTTCCTTGGTTAAAGACTAAATTACCCTTAAATTTAGTTAGTGGAAAGTGATGTAATGTAGGTGACCTCATAATCCCTTTTTCTTGGTTTTCTTTTCTAAGTTAAATCCTAGGAATCTTAGTATATGATAATGGAATAAGTATCCTTGTTATATTATTAATCTTGGTTGTTTGGTTTCCATACTCGTCTAATTGTAATTCGTTTCGAGTAAACCTCATTATCTCAGTGATTTTTGAAATCATTTAAAAATCCAATTCCTTTGGTATTCTCTTAACTTAATAATCCCCTGGCTCAAATCTAAATTCACTAATCCCTCAATATATAATTCTTATAATGTTTCCATCCTCCTTAATATCTAATAGAAGTTCTTTGGAAGTCTAAATCCTCAAAAATCCATCTTTAGGAATTCCTGGAATCTATCGTCATTTCGAGTCACTTATTTCCTCAGTACATCACTAATATGGTTTCTGTTTACCCATTTTCCATCCCTAATATAGAGTACCTACACACCATTTCCCTGGATTCCTCAAGATCACTGTTCATTTGGGCACTGTAGCCTTTCTAACGTTAGAGTTATTACAGAAGGGATGGTTTGCAGTGGTGTTGAGAGAAAATAGGAGGATGAACGGAGAGGAGAAAAATCGGTGGTGAAGGAGACTGGATTTGTGCGGATTAATATGGGCGTTTTGATTGTTGAATAACAGACGGAAGGGGATGGTGGCGGCTGTTGAAATGGAGAAGAAGAGGAGTGGTAACGGAGGTGTTGTGGTTGGGTGTTCGGATTTGGATATGCAGGTGGGAGGACTTGGAATTGGTTGCCGCCGTGAAGAAGGGAATGGAGGAGGGAATGCAGGACGACGGTGAAATGAGGAGGGAGAAAGGGGGGTGGGGATTTGAGGGGAAGGTAATGGGGAACAGCGGTGAAGTGAAGGAAGAATTGGTGTTGAAGAGAGGTGGGGTGTGGGTCGAGAGATGGGAGGCTCGGTGGTGGTGAAGTCGGGCTGTGTAGTGGAGATCGGAGGTGCGCGATACAAGGGGGGATGCGGGGGTTAAAAGAGTTGTTAGTAGTGAGAACGGAGGTGATGGGTAGTGTGGCAGATGTAGACGGATAGAGATGAGGCGTGAAGACGGTGGTTGGTGTTGTTGGTGAGTGCCGAAGGGGGAAAGGAATTGCAGGGGGGACGAGGTGGAAAACTGCAGTGGTGAGAACGAAATGGGCGGGGCTGTTGAACGTTAGGGAGATGCATTCGATGGAAGGAGAAGAAATTGAAGGGGAGGCAGTCGGGTGGTGGTGTTGTAGTGGCACAGATCTTTGTAGTGTTAGGTGAAAAGGGGTTAGGAGAAAATTTGTGTTTTTGAATTTTTATTAGAGGGTTGTACAGGCTGTTCAACAAGTGGGTAGGGGGTTTAGAATTTCCCTCATTTTGAACTAAGTTAAGGATAGAAGGTACCAAATTTCTGAAAAACTGTGAACGGCCTTATGCACGGGTTGTTGTACGGCCTGCAGCCCATGCGATAGCCCGTATAACCCTAAAATTTAATAAAATTGCAATATTTTTTTTTTATTTTTTTTGAATAAAATATTAATTCTTGAAAACATGAAACAAACACATCAAGGTACGAGTGGAATAAACATAAAAAAATATAAAAATTAGAATTAACGATACTAAATATTATTGAGCGGGGAATTATTATTATTATTATATATATATATATATATATATATATATATATTTTAAAACTCTGTTATAAAATTCACTAGTCACACCACAAAAATACATAATAATTAATTAACACCCTTTTTTGGGTTATTTTCTTAGAATTAAGATAGATGAAAAATGGAATCCCCACTCACTAATATTTAGATTAATCCTCGAACTCACAATATGCATAACGTTATACATAAATGCAAGCGAGGAACAAAATCTAACACACGGATAAAAATATATAAATACATACGTACCTTGGGTTGCCTCCCAAACAGCGCCGTTGGCTCGACTTCCCGAATGTGCCTCGTAGCACCAACACACAAACTAACATAAGAGAAACTCATCCATGAAGGGAATCCTCTAAGGAGATGACATCAACGGTAGATTCTTGAAATCCCTCATAGAAAGGCTTGAGACGGTGACCATTCACCTTGAATTCTTTGTCGGTAGATAAACTTCGCAAATCAACCGCTCCATGAGGGTAGATTTTCACAATAACAAATGGACCTAACCAACGAGAACGAAGCTTCTCGGGCATTAACTTGAGACGAGAGTTGTAGAGGAGGACCTTTTGCCCAACATAAAATGATTTAGGAATGAGTGAACGATCATGAAAGTCTTTCACTCTAGCCTTATATGATTGAGCATTCTCATAGGCATTGTTACGAATTTCCTCCAATTCAAGCAAGTTAAGTTTTCGATGAGCCCCGGCAACATTAAGATCCATATTGCAAGCTTTGATTGCCCAATAAGCTTTGTGCTCTAACTCAACGGGAAGATGACAAGATTTACCAAAAACCAACTTGTAAGGAGACATGCCAATAGGGTTTTAAATGCCGTCCTATAGGCCCGTAAAGCATCTTCAAGACGAACACACCAATCATTCTTAGAGGGTTTCACCACCTTCTCAAGAATAGACTTAATCTCCCGATTAGAAACTTCGGCTTGACCATTAGATTGAGGATGATAAGCCGTTGCCATTCGATGATAGACCCCATAATATTTAAGAAGACTCCCCACCAATTTGTTACAAAAGTGGGTACCTTGATCACTTGTGATAGCTTTGGGAACACCAAATCGATTGAAAACATGAGATTTGAGAAATGCAACAACCGCCTTACCATCATCCGATTTTGTTGCCTTGGCCTCCACCCACTTAGAGACGTAATCAACGGCCAAGATAATATAGGGATTTCTATGAGAAGAAGATGGAAATGGCCCCATAAAATCAATACCCCATACATCAAAGATTTCTACCACAATAATTGGAGTTTGAGGCATTTAATTCCTTTTTGCAATATTACCGGTTCTTTGACAAGGTTCACATTGCTTACAAAAATCGTGAGAATCACGAAAAAGAGTTGGCCATGTAAATCCGCATTCAAGCACCTTCCTTGCCGTTCGATCTTTTCCAAAATGACCTCCACAAGCATAAGAATGACAAAATTGAAGAATTGAAGAAATTTCCGACTCGGGAACACACCTTCTCAATACTTGATCCGCACAATGCTTCCAAAGATAAGGATCATCCCAAATGTAGTGTTTGGCTTCACTTCTTAACTTCTCCTTTTGATACTTAGGCATGCCATTAGGAAAAGTTTTGCATACAAGGTAGTTCACAAGATCTGCATACCATGGCACCTCGGTTTGAATTCCAAATAAGTGCTCATCCGGAAATAATTCTTGAAGAGGAGAAGCATCTTCCTCCCTCACAAGTCGACTCAAGTGGTCCGCCACTAAGTTCTCGGCACCTATTTTATCTTTGATTTCTAATTCAAATTCTTGAAGGAGAAGAATCCACCGAATCAACCTAGGCTTTGACTCCTTCTTCGCCAAGAGATGTCTTTAGGTGGCATGATCCGTGTACACAATGACTTTGTAACCAAGGAGATATGAACGAAATTTGTCAAGAGCAAAGACAATAGCAAGTAATTCCTTCTCGGTTGTGGTATAGTTCACTTGGGCGGGATTAAGCGTGAGAGAGGCATAATAAATCACATGAGATCGTTTGTCAACTTTTTGCCCTAACACCGCACCAACCGCATAATTACTAGCATCACACATAATCTCAAAAGGGAGAGACCAATCTGGAGCCTTAATGATAGGAGCCGGAGTTAAAGCTTCTTTGAGATGGTCGAAAGCCACCTTGCATTTTTCATCAATTTTAAACTCTACATCCTTTTGTAGAAGAGATGATAGGGGGAGAGCAACCTTGGAAAAATCCTTGATAAACCTTCTATAGAAACCGGCATGACCAAGAAAAGATCGCACATCCTTGACATTTGAAGGGTATGGAAGACTTGCAATAATATCAACTTTTTCCTTGTCCACTTCAATGCCCTTCCTAGACACAATATGCCCTAATACAATACCTTCTTGGACCATGAAATGACATTTTTCATAATTGAGCACTAGATTAGTCTAAAAGCATCGATCCAAAGCATATGTAAGAATTTGAAGACATTCATCAAAATAATCACCCGAAATGGAGAAATCATCCATAAAGACTTCAATTCCATTCTCTATCATGTCGGAGAAAATACTCACCATACACCTTTGAAAAGTTGCGGGAGCACCACATAAGCCAAATGAGAGTTTACGAAATGCAAACGTGCTAAAAGGACAAGTAAATGTGGTTTTGTCTTGATCTTTGGGAGCAATGACAATTTGATGATATCCACTAAATCCATCTAGAAAGCAATAGAATTCCTTCCCGGCTAACCTCTCTAGCATTTGATCAATGAAAGGGAGAGGAAAATGGTCTTTTCGAGTTACCGCATTTAACTTGCGATAATCTATGCACATTCGCCACCCATTTTGGACTCGGGTAGACACAAGCTCACCTTTAAGATTCTCCTCAAGAGTGATACCCACCTTCTTAGGAACACAATGTACCGGACTCACCCATTCGCTATCCGAGATTGGAAAAATGATACCCACATCAAGTAGCTTAAGAATCTATTTTTTAACAACTTCCATCATTACCGGGTTAAGTCATCTTTGAGGGTCTCTAGTATGTTTAGCTCCGTCTTTGAAGAGTATACGATGCATGCAAGTGGAGGGACTAATACCCTTAATATCGGTAATGGTCCACCCAATAGCACTTTTATGATCCTTAAGAACCCGCAAGAGGCGTTCTTCTTGTACATTACTCAAATTAGAAGCTATGATTACGGGAAGAGTCTCATTGTCCCCAAGATAAGCATATTTGAGATGATTAGGCAATACTTTCAATTCCAAAGTAGGAGGATTCTCAATAGAAGGGAGTAATTTAGAATAAGACAGGGGAAGATCAATTTTTGTAAGATCACACCTTTGGGGTAAAGGTTGAAATACATTGAGTTCCATAATTGCCTCATTGGCCTCTTCCGAATTAGGGAATCCATCATCTTCATTTGCACATCCCTCAATAACCACTTGGAGAGCTTCTTTATTTCCCATGTCAAAGGCTTGTTGGGCTAAACCATCAATAACATCCATGGAGCAAATTGAGTGTGACTCACTAGGGAATTTCATGGCATCATAAATATTGAACTTAACAACTTCATTGCCAAACTCCATAGTGAGAGAACCATCATCCATATTAATCTTGGTCTTCGCCGTTTTAGGAAATGGACGTCCAAAGAGAATTGGTACGGACTTGATGTTTGATGGACCATCTTCCATTTTCAAGATGTAAAAGTCGGCGAGGAAAACCATTTCATCAACATGAACAAGCACATCTTCAATTACCCCTTCGGGATAGGCATTAGATCTATCCGCGAGCTGAATGTTCACATTTGTATTCTCGAGTGCCCCCAAATTTAAAGTTTGGAATATGGAAAGGGGCATCACATTGATTGAGGCACCCAAATCAAGCATAGCTCTTTCAAAGAATTTACCTCCAATCTTGCAAGGAATAGTGAATGTGCCCGGATCCGAACATTTTTTAGGTAACCTCCTTTGAATCACGGCCGAGACATTCTCATCCACCGCTATAGTTTCATCACCTCTTAACTTCCTTTTGTTAGTACACAAATCTTTGAGAAACTTTGCATACCTTGGAACTTGGTTTATGGCATCTAGTAACGGGAGAGTGATTTCCACTTTTCGGAATGTCTCAAGCATTTCCTTGTCAACAATGTCTTTCTTTGGTTTAGAAAATTTGGAAGGGAATGGAGGTCCAATAACCACATCCTCATCAATAAACCTTGGCTTCTTTGCTTGTGGAACGTCCTCTTGAACACTTTCCTTTTTACCCACATCAACTTTCTCTTCCTCAATTTCCATATCATCTTCAAGGTTTTCATCCTTAGCCTCGAAGATGTCATCATTTTCAACCTTTCCACCTTCATTATCATTCACCATCTTACCCTTGGCCTTAGCATGAAGGTCCTCCAATTCTTTCCCACACCTTAAGGTCATGGCACTAGCATTTTCTTTGGGGTTCACCTCCGCTTGAGAAGGAAGTTGCCTAGAACCTTGGCTTTGCAATCGATTCACAGTTGTGGCTAGTTGGCTCATTTGTTTTTCCAAATTGGATATACTTTGAGAAGTATTCTTTTCCAAGTTGGATATATTTTCAGAAGTGATGTTTTGAAATTGGAGGTTGTTTGTTGCCATTTGCTTTATCATTTCTTCAAGTGATGACAATGTAGATGAAGAAGACCCTTGATGGTCTTGGGAATTGTATGGAGGTGGTGGTGGGAGTGCTTGGAAATTTTGATTGGGACGTTTTTGTGAGAATGGAGGAGAGTTTTGTTGATGTTGGGTGTTGTAAGTGTTTGGATTTTGGTATTGGTTAAAGTTTGGTGTGTTGGGATTTCCATATCGAAAATTAGGGTGGTCTCTCCAACCAGGATTGTAGGTGTTACTATAGGGGTCATACTTCCTTTGAGGTGGTTGTCCCGAAAAACCTCCAATAGCATTAATTTGCTCTTCGGGTTGTTGGAATGATTGGCATTCGTAAGTAGCATGATCCGACATATTGCAAACACCACAATATTTTTATTGTTGGAGATTCCCAACGGCTAATTGACGAACCAATGATGTAAGGTCCGAGATTTGGCCCTCTAACTTTTGAGTTGCCACTTAATTCACGGAAGGGTTCTTGACATGCACTTGACGATCCCCAAATTGGCGAGAATTCTCGGCAATCTTGGTTATCAACTTCCTAGCCTCCTCCGGCGTTTTATCCACAAGAACTCCACCACTTGAAGCATCAAGGTGCAATTTAGCACTATATTCCAAGCCTCCATAGAAGTAGTGAATGAGGAACTCTTCCGATATCAAGTGTGGAGGACAACTTTGACAAAGCTTTTGAAACCTTTCCCAATACTCATACAATGTTTCTCCGGAGTATTGCCGAATACCACAAATTTCTTTGGAGATGCCCGTAGCCTTTGAGGTAGGGAAGAATTTCCCCAAGAAAGCACTTCGCATTTGCTCCCATGTAGTGATTGGGTTTGGAAGAAGGTAAATATCCATGCCTTGGCATTGTCTCTCAAGGAAAATGGAAATGCTTTCAACTTCATTTGTTCTTCCGTAGCATTGTTTGGTCTCATTGAAGAACATACCATTTCAAATTCTTGAAGATGCCTAAAAGGATCTTCCGTGCCTTCACCTCCAAACTTGGGAAGGAGGGCAATAAGACCACCCTTTAGCTCAAATGGTTGTCCTCCTGGAAATACAATGCACAATGGTAGTTGAACGGAGCTAGGAGAAGCAATCTCCTTGAGTGTACGTTGATTAGGATTTTCCATGACTTGATCAATGTTGTCGTCCGGTGATGAGATAGGAATAACAAGGGGAGGACCCTCGTTCAACTCCTCTTCCTCTTCCAAAGGTGAACTAGAAATAAATTGACTTGATGAATCTATATTGGCACTTGAATTCCTTTGATTCCTTCGCAAGAGTCTCTTGGGATTGGATGAATACGCAAGATCACCTAAACAAGAGGATCGAGTCATACATAGCAAAAATTTCTAAAATCAAAGAAAAATACATAAATATGCACAATGGAACTAAAATATTCATAATTTTATACTGTTAGGCCGAATACACAAATAATAATCAACTTTGTATGAGAGATTAACAAGTAAAAGCGTTTATGCACTTAAAAAACTTCTTGTATTTCAAACCCTCTTCGTGATGTAAAATATCACAAAGAGCTGCTAGGTTACAATAATGATAATTCGTTATCGATACCCTTCTAGGGTTAACCTATCTGTATTTATATAACATACAGCTACGATACAATCTCTAATTGATATTCCTAATAATCAGCTATACAATGATATCAATTACAGATTGTCACACGTCTCCTATGTCAACTCGATCTCTTTGATAGCTATCCAATCTTCAAAGATATCGCTTCCATAATTAATCTTTAATCACTGTTGAACAGTAGACGCGCTTCCTCCAGACAGAGTTTAACAAACTCTGTCAAGCTTCCAACTGTCAGAGTTTACACAAACTCTGACTGCTTCCAGCTAAACTCTGATAACTCCCTGTAACACTTAAACACTGATCAAAACACATCAATTATATTTAACAATCTCCCCCAACTTGTTCATTATCAAAAATGTACAAGTTAATGACAATAATTGATGATGTCAAAACAAATGATAAATACAGTGTTTATACAGATTCAGAGTTTAAGCTTGAAGACTATAGAGAATAAGAAAATTCTTACAGAACTTTAATCTCTAATCATTTCAAGATCTGGCATGGTTCTGAGATAATCAATCAGCAATCTTCTTTCTGCATTTTCAAGTTCAGTCTTCATTGCTTCTTTGATTTCTCTGAGTTGAGGATCACTTTCATCTGTTTGGTAAATAGCAGCCCTAAGATCATAAATCTTGTTTCTTCTCATTTCATTACCCAGTCTGATAAATCTGTCTTTTTCTGCCTGAGTATTGAATTCAAGTACTGTGATTCCCAAATCAGTTTTTAATTTTGCAGTACCTTTCTTCATTTCAATGAGATTGCCTTGATAATCCTTGTACTTAGGAATGTATCTGCTATTGTATTTCTGTCCTCTAATAGCCAGATTCAGAGTCATCTTCTGTCTTAGAACACGAGCAACAGATTGAGTCCTCCGACTATTCACCTTGAGAAGATATAGAACATACTCTAGTTCTTCCCAATATTTCAAGCTGATATCATTCTCACCAACTTTGAATACTGTCCCATCAGCCATGAAGTAAAGAAGAAAATCTTTATCTAAACTCTTCTGATAAACCAACTGCACTGATTCCAGTCTATCCAGACTCTCTTGAGGTACACCACGACCTGGAACAGCCAGTGAAGAAGGATCTCTAGGACCAGTATATTGCCTCCTGTCTCTATGTGAGCCTAATCCAGCTTTATTATTTCCAATCTTACCAGATAAAGCTCTACCATCAGAAATATTCATTGAGACTCCAGATAACTCATTTGGATCAGAAATTGTTCCTTTGCCAAAAACAGATTTCAACTGAGAAGATAGAGGTTTAAACACAACTTGTGTAGCAACAGAGGTTGTATCTTTCTTCTTTGAATCTTCTCCTTCCATAGCAATACCTTTCAGCTTGTGTTTAGCTTCAGCTTCTGTTGATTTCTTAGATAAATGTGATCTTTGATCAGCATCAACATTTTCCTTGATTACAACACCTTTAAGAACAGGCCTAGGAACTTTTTCTTTTTGTACTTTGTCAGACTTTAAAGCTTTAAGATGTTCTTCATGTAAACTCTTTTCCTCAGCTTCAATGTCTTCAATCGTTACTCCTTCCTCATTCTCTTCAATGAATAACTTAGCAGCCAACTCTTCATCAGTTTGTGGATTTGAAGATAACAGTAAACTCTTGGTCCTTGAAGTTCCTTGAGTATCAGTATTTCTTCCAACAGACTGTGATTTGGATGACTTACTAGTTCTCAGAGTTTGAACCTCCTCAGCCTTTTTCTTTCCTTTGTCTTTGTTACCTGCCCCTCCATCTCCAGAACTATCCCTTCTGACAACTCTCTCCCCCTTTTTGACATCATCAGGCATAAGGATAGAAGTAATTAACTCCAGAGAGGTAGCAATAGAATCAATTTTAGCAGATAAATCAGACTGATTCTCTTCAACTTTACTCAATCTGGCAAGGATATTGTCTTGAGCTTTAGAGAATTTTGTAGTCACTAGTTTGGAATGTGTTTCCATCTTCATCTCTCTAGCTACAACCTCATTTCTCAAAGAAGTGATTGCCAAATTAGTATCATCAAATCGTCTATCCAGAGTTTTAACTTGAACTATAGTTGCTTTCAAGCAAGAAAGAATCTCTGGATTAGAGATAGTATCAGCACTTTGCTTAACAAACGTAGCTGCTCTTCTTGATGGAAAAATACAATCTTCTTTGTACCATTCAGCAGCATTCTTGGCAAATTGTGCTCTTTCAACTTCATGAGAAGAACAAGGTTGAGAAAAAGGTGTATGTTTATCATCAGTTTGTACTGGTGCACTCAGAGAAGTATCAGAGTTTGCACTACTGTCACCTTCAGCTTCAACACTTGTAGCTTTAACTGGTTCATCTTCAGCCATAGATTTAGCAATATCTTCTGTAGGCTTTTGAGGATTTTCTTCATGTTGCTCAGGCTCAGCAACAGGCATTGACTGAGAAGTTACTTTGGTTGCCTGATCAATTTCTTCACCTTCTTCAACAGTGTGATGAGCATCAGATATTATCTCAGTATGAGATGCCACAACTTCAGAAGGTACAGATGTAAGTTGATCAACTACACCAACATTAGAGATAGGATCAGAAAATGGCATAAATGAATCAGGAACATCATTTATTGGAGAAACACCATCTCTTGCATCCTCTTCCGCAGGCATTTTATCCTCTGCAGGTATTGCATCTGTCTCAATCTCAACAGAAGGTGTTTGCTGTGAAACAACCTCTGGAGCTGCAATATCGTCATCCACAGAATCAGAGAATAACACTTTTCTTCGTTTTGCTAGAGGTACATTATCTGAATCCTCTTCGCTAGTTGGTGGAGTTCGTTCTACCACTGAGAGTGACTTAGATATGTTTGCCCGAGCTTTCATTCTTTTCCCCCTTCTAGTGTAAACAGCTTCAGGAAATTTCCGTTTTGATTTTCTTTGTGTCTCTACTTCCTGCTTTAGACTTGCACGTAGTTTAGTAACTGCCTTCTTAGCTCTTTGCATTTTAGACTGTGATGCTGGTGGAGATTGTGACGAATCAGAGTTTGTGTTTGAAGTGAGTGAAGGTTGCTTTGCAGGTGAGTCAGTGTTTGGTTCTAGTTGAGGTTCAAGGTGTGGTTCAGGTTGTTGTGGTTCTTGTTCAGGTTCATCTTGTTGTGGTGCATCGTGTTGTGGTTCCTGTTGGTCTTGTTGTGGTTCTTGTGGTTGATTTAGAAAATTTCGTAAAGCAAGAGGCATGATAAACTCAGGAAGATTTTCTTTACCAACATCCTTGTTAGTCATATCAGAGAATATGCGCTTATTGACTCTAAAAGGATCAACCGATATGGAGACTATCCATTGGAATGGCATCCCAGTTTGTGACTTTCTTCTGGAATGTTCTTGTTATGCAATCAAAGAAGAAATTCCATTCCTTTCTTAGATTTGGTCTCTTTATGCTGCCAAGCTTGTCAAGAGATTCCATGTAACCTATCTCTTGTAGCATATCTCTCAGATAACTTTCACTAACCAGAGCATAAGAAGTATGTGTGTCAAAACCCATCGTATCTCGTACAGTCTGTGGAGTAATCACATGGTCTTGATCGTCATAGGTGAAGATAATGGTAGGAGTTCCACTTTCTCCTCCATCCACATAAACTGAGTTCTGCCAGAATGAAGCAATTTGTGACGCAGAAAGAACAGCAGGTCCAGTCAGAGCTTGTCCAATCTCTGAATCCCTCAAAAAATTCTGCATGAGATGAAACGATTCTGGAACGCGTTCATGATAGAGTGGAGCTTCATAGTTATTAGGAACAAACCGTAAGCCAAGAGCAGTGAATGCTTTAGATGCCATTGAGTTAAGAATTTCCAAGAATTTCCAACAGATATGAATGTAGAAAAGGTGTTTGCGTGAGTGCCCAAGAGAAAAATAAGAAAACTGTAAGAGTAAGAATAAAGCAAACTCGTTTGGACACAAGAGTGATTAAATTAATAAAAACTCAATCTCTTATGTAACAAACACTCAAACAGTTCCTTGATTAATGTGTAGTGGGACACGATAATAGGTAAGTGGGACACATTAAAGGCAAGTGGGTCATGTGCGCCTATTTTTTAAAAAGAGTATATTAAAAATAAAACATTAAAATATTTGATTTTAACAAAAAAATCAAATAATACTCTTTTAAAAATATCTGGACCCAAGTAAAATCAGAATGTGAAACGTTTACCTGTTGCCTTTAATAACCAGAATACGAAGCGATTAAGGACTTCGTTCTTACCCATCTCTATTTAAGGCCTAGAGACTTGATCAGATTATTTCATTAAACCTTTAACCTTTCAGTCTCCCCTGTAAAATCACAAACCTTTCAAACCAAATACTCTTGAAAAACAATGGCTAACCTTACCATCAAAGAGAAAAACCTTCATCTTGTCGAAAACAGAGACATCTTCAGCTATACTCGTGAAGAGTTTGAAGCGTTTGAGTGGGAAAGGCAGCTTGAGACGCTGTGGCTGCAAATGGATGCTGGTCTGGAAGAGCTCGAGAGAGAGAAACCTGCAAGGGTGATCGACATCGATGCTGCCCTCCAAGCAACATTGGCATGGCTCTCCTCGAAGGCATCCTCATCCACCACCACCAACCATTGTTAATGAATATGTCAGCAAAAATAACCTTATCCCTTCAACTTCCACCCAAATAAAGTGGCAAAGATGGGATCTGGGAGTTTTTGCTAACAATGGAGTGGTGTGGACGGACCTTTTACTTTCCTGTTGAATAGATTAGCAGATAGAGAGAACAAAAATATGTAATATTTGCTTGTAATCTCTTTCTTATTATCAATGAAAATTTTGCTTTTCTAATCATATTCATTGTTTTCTGCAACTGTTATTTGAGTTATATGAATTGTTCATCAATAAAATGCATCAAGAAGAGAATATGAAAACTAATAAAAGTAATCATATAAAGAACACATTCATGAACTATCCACTGATTAACAGTTGTCAAAAACTCTACTTACTCCAAGACTTTCAAATTGTCCAAGTGAAAATTTACCTTAGAGTACAAATCACAAATCAACAGCGTTTGTCAATTCTCCAACTTTATCATCGAAACCCGTTCATAAATTGCACAGTTGTGAATATTTGTGTGTGTGAAGCAGAGTTTACTAAGTCAATCTTTAGAGCATCTAATTTTTCATAAAATCCATAAAGTAAATCAATAAACACTGGATGCACAAACTGTCATAATAAACACTGACTGTGTGATGAAAGCTAAACTCTGAAGTATTCGAACTTTATACAGTAATTTTTTATTTTATACCCTCTTTATATACACATTTTTTTTCATTTTTTTTTTATTTTCATTTTTTTTTTTTTTTTTTTTTTTTTTTTTTTTTTCATTCCAGTAATCAGAGGTTGGAACCAGTCACCAAAAATTCAAAAATTTTAGCCCTTATCATTTTGATAAGTTCCTGGGTCATCCTAGTATTTAACTAGTCACCAAAAATCAGAGAATTTTAGCACATATTATATACCAATAGGTTCCTGGGTCATCCTAGTATCCAACATAATCTCAAAGGAGTATAACAACCTATATACACTTTCTTTGGGGTATTGCAGTAAACATTTTATTTTATCAGAGTATAACTAACAGAGTTTAGAGTTCATCAACATCAGTAGTTCTTCATGAAAGGTAATGCACACAGTATTTATAGACTCAGAGTTTAGGACAAAATAAACTAAGAGATGCTATAAATATGAGCCAGTATCATGCTGTGTTAACTTTCTGCACAATCTAAGATTAGATCTCAATAACTCAGAAAGATTCATGATTAATTGCTGAGAATCATGCTTCATACATATTTCTTCATTGGTGTTTTCATTCAGACAAAAATCAACTCAAAGTTCACAGAGTTTATCAAACTTATTAACAGTGTATGACATATATACATTCGATATCTCAAAGACTCAATATGCTATTCGATATCTCAGGGATTCGATATGTCAAAATAACACTATTCGATATCTCAAGGAGTCCCTGAGAAAAGAGCTATTCGAGAAGTGATTCGATGTGTCAAGATAACACTATTCGAGAACTTAGAGTTATCGATCAAGGCAACTTCAGTTCTCGAATCACTCACTTAGTCACTTCTCGAATACATTCTTGAGGACAAGATATGACAGAGTTTAACAGAGTATGCATAACAGAGTTTAATCAACAGAGTTCACTTAGTATTTAACCAATCAGGAAATATGATTAATACATCACATAAGTAAAGTTTGAATCTAACCAACATTTCTAGTCAGAACCAGAGATCATTCCTAGTTCATTAACCAGCCTTGTAAATGTAACTTCACTCAATGGTTTAGTGAAGATATCTGCAAGCTGTTGTTCTGTAGAGACAAAATGTAGTTCAATATTTCCTTCTTCCACATGTTCTCTGATAAAGTGGTACCTTATGCTGATGTGCTTGGTCATTGAATGATGTACTGGATTACCTGTCATAGCAATAGCACTTTGGTTATCACAGTAAATAGGTATATTACTGTACCTCAATCCATAATCCAGCAATTGATTCTTCATCCATAAGATCTGTGCACAACAGCTACCAGCTGCAATATACTCTGCTTCAGCTGTAGATGTGGAGATTGATTTCTGTTTCTTGCTGTACCAGGAAACAAGTCTGTCACCAAGAAATTGACAACTTCCACTAGTGCTCTTTCTGTCTACCTTACAGCCTGCAAAGTCAGCATCGGAATACCCAAGTAGCTTAAAATCTGATTCTCTGGGGTACCACAGACCTAATGATATAGTGCCCTTGAGATACTTGAAGATTCTTTTCACAGCTGTCAGATGTGGCTCTCTAGGATCTGCCTGAAACCTTGCACAAAGACAGGTTGCATACATGATGTCAGGCCTACTAGCTGTCAAGTATAGAAGAGATCCTATCATGCCTCTGAAGTTTGTCATATCCACTGAAACTCCTGTGTCTTTGTCCAGTTTAGTTGCTGTTGCCATGGGAGTTGATGCAGATGAACAGTCAAGCATACCAAATTTCTTGAGAAGATTTCTGGTGTATTTTTCTTGATTAATGAAAATTCCATCTTCTGTTTGTTTCACCTGTAGGCCTAGAAAGTAACTAAGCTCTCCCATCATGCTCATTTGATATCTGGATTGCATGAGCTTGGCAAACTTCTTACAGAGTTTATCATTAGTAGACCCAAAGATGATGTCATCAACATAAATTTGAACTAAAAGGAGGTCACTTCCTTGGTTGAAATAAAACAGAGTTTTGTCAATTGTACCTCTGTTGAATCCACTTTCGAGAAGAAACTGAGCAAGTGTCTCATACCATGCTCTTGGTGCCTGCTTAAGTCCATATAGTGCCTTATCTAGTCTGTAGACATAATCTGGATATTTGGGGTCCACAAATCCTGGTGGTTGTTCAACAAACACTTCTTCTTCAAGCTTTCCATTCAGAAAAGCACTTTTCACATCCATCTGGAACACTTTGAATTTCTTGTGAGAGGCATATGCTAGAAAAATTCTGATTGCCTCCAATCTTGCTACTGGAGCAAATGTTTCATCATAATCTATTCCTTCTTGCTGTGAATAACCTTTTGCTACCAGTCTAGCCTTGTTCCTTGTGATAACACCTTCACTGTCAGTCTTGTTTCTGAAAACCCATTTAGTACCAACAATAGATCTGTTCTTTGGTCTTGGTACAAGGGTCCAAACTTCATTTCTTTCAAATTCATTTAACTCTTCCTGCATTGCTGTTATCCAGTCTGCATCTTGAAGAGCTTCTTCCACTTTCTTTGGTTCATTTTTAGACAAGAATGCATGAAATAGACATTCACTTGCAGTAGCACTTCTTGTCTTTACTTTTGCATCTGGATCACCAATTATCAAATCAGGTGTATGTGATTTAGTCCATTTCCTAGCAGAAGGCAAATGACTTCTATCAGCATGTGATCCTCCCCCTCGATCCATGCTCTCCTGATTCTGTTGTGATCTATTTTCGTTTTCTGAGACTCCCCCTGAACTTGACTGTCCAGAGTCAGAATTTGAATTTTCAGAGTTTGAAGCATCAGAGTTTGATCCAGATTTTTCAGTTGACTCAGTATCAGTGTTTGAGTCTTCATCTTGATTATGCTCCCCCTCAACTGATTCTCCTCTTTGTTGTGACTGAGAAGTTTCTCCAGAATTTATCAGTAGAGGTTCAGAGTTTGTTTCAACAGAGTCTGTCAGAATTGTTTCATCAGAGTTTCCTTCATCAGAGTTTAAAACTTCATTTTCAAAGTTCAGTTGATCATATTCGTCTTTGTCTTCAAGTCCAGTTATCTTCTTATCATCAAAAGAAACATGTATTGATTCCATGATCACTTTAGTTCTCAGATTGTAAACTCTGAATGCCTTTGTTGATAGTGGATAGCCAACAAAAATTCCTTCATCTGCCTTTAACTCAAACTTGGTCAACTGTTCTGGATGAGTCTTCAAAACGAAACATTTGCACCCGAAAATATGAAAGTATTTCAGGTTAGGCTTCTTTTTCTTCACCATCTCATATGGTGTCTTTCCATGCTTATTGATCAGTGTTGCATTTTGAGTAAAACAAGCAGTTTGAACAGCTTCTGCCCAGAAATAAGTTGGCAATTTTGCTTCATCAAGCATAGTTCTGGCAGCTTCAATTAATGTTCTATTTTTCCTCTCAACTACACCATTTTGTTGTGGTGTACCAGGTGCTGAAAATTCTTGTTTCACTCCATTGTCCTTGCAGAATTCTTCCATTTTTGCATTTCTGAACTCAGTTCCATTATCACTTCTGATGATTCTCACTTTGTTGCTTGATCCTTTGTCCAGAAGCTTCACATGCTCCATCAGAGTTGATGCTGTTTCATCCTTCTTTGCTAGAAAATACACCCAGGTGAATCTAGTGTATTCATCAACAATGACTAAAGCATATTTCTTCCTTGCAATAGACATAACATTTACTGGACCAAATAGATCAACATGAAGAAGATGATGAGGATCAGTGATAGAAGATTCTGTTTTGCTCTTGAAAGATGACTTCCTTTGTTTAGCCTTCTGACATGAGTCACATAGGCCATCAACATTTAACAGGGTCTTTGGGAGTCCTCTTACAAGATCCTTTCTGATCAATTCATTGATGTTGTTCAAGTTCAAATGTGAGAGTTTCTTGTGCCACTTCCAACTCTCTTCATTAGACATTCTTGTAGACAGGCAAACAGCTTTTCCAACAGAGTCTATCAAAAGCTTGATTTCATAAATGTTGTTTTGCCTGTGACCAACTAGAACAACCTTCCCTGTAGATTTGCTGATTACTTCACAGTATTCAGGTTGAAAATCTACATGATATCCCTTGTCACAGATTTGACTCACAGATAGCAGGTCATGCTTGAGTCCTGGGACATGAGCTACATTGTTGATGATGACATTTCCAAGATTGATATTGCCATATCCCAATGTTCTTCCTATATTGCCATCACCATAGGAAACTTTTGGGCCAGCCTTCTCCTCATATTCTGATAGCAGGGCTTTATTTCCAGTCATGTGTCCTGAACATCCACTGTCCACGACTAGGGTTGCCTCCCTGTTACCCTGCAATCACAAACAATTACTGAGGATTAGTTTTAAGGATCCAGACTTGCTTGGATCCTTTGGCATTCTTAACTTTGTTAGCTTTTGCAGCGGAATTAACATTATCAGAGTTTGAGCTAACAGTATCAGTGTTTGCACTTGCAGTATCAACTTTAACCCATTTTAGATTGGGTTTCAGTTCATAATAATTATGATAGATAGCATGATATTTTCTGCAAGTATAGATGGAATGCCAAGTGCTTCCACAGTGTGTGCATAGAGTCTGTGGCTTAGTTCTAGCAGAATCCTTCTTTACCTCAGACTTTTTAGGTAAAGAATTTATATTTTTATTTTTCTTGCAGAAATTTGCAAGATGCTTAGTACTACCACAGTTATGACATGTCTTTCTTGGAGCATAACTAGCAAGCATTGGTTTATTTCCTGAAGTAATGCCTACTTTTCCATTTCTGTTCTTGTTTGACACTTTCTTTTTCTCAACAGATTTTAACTCCTTCAATTTATGTTTGAGTTGTTTATCTGTCATTGAACCAATGTTAACCTGATTAACACTAGTTTTTACTGGTTTACTATTGACAGCTTCTTTTTCATTCTCAGACAAAAATTTACTGGTTCCATGAACAAATTTAGTTCTGACTTTAACTTGATTTTGAAATCTAAGTTCGTCTTCCTCATTATAACCTAGACCAACAGTGTCTGTTTGAAAAATCTGTTGAGTGTCCTTTCCAGAATTAGTCCAAGTCCTAATTTTCTTATTTGCTTCCTCCAACTCAGATTCTAGTTGTTTATATTTCTGAAGCAAAATCTGTTCTTTGCAAACAGCATCATCTCTCTCTTTCTGAACTTGTTGCATATTTTCAAGTTTCTCTTCAACAAGTTTATTTCTCTCTTTAAGTTCAGAATTTTCAGCTTTTATCCTCTCATTTTCTAAAGTCTGATCCCTATAACTTATATGCAATGACTTAAGAAAAATTCTTAATTGAGCAATGTCATCAATATTATAAGCATAGGTAGTTGGAGGTACCTGATTTTCAGAGGATTCTGATTCAGTAGTAGCCATGAGAGCATAATTCACTTCTTCATCAGAATCTGAAGTATCTGCCCAATCTCTGCCTTTAGTGTAGAGTACCTTTCCAGTTTTACCCTTCTTGCACTCAGGAGCATAGTGACCCATCTCCTTACACTTGTAGCATTGAATTTCAGACTTATCCTTCTTCCCTTTAGAATCTCTCTTATCAGACTTCCTGTAGCTTTTCCTGTCTTCATTTGAATCCCTAGAAAACCTTTTTCCTTTCTTGAAATTCTTGAAGCCCATTTTCTTGAAAGTTTTCACCATCAGCACAGCCATTTTTCTCATCTCTTCTTCATCATCCTCAGAGTCAGATGATTCAGAAGAGTTTGAATCATAATCTGAGTTTGGTGAATCACTTTCTGAGTGTATGACCAAAGCTTTTCCCTTCATTTTCCTTCTTGATGCCTCTTTCTTCTGAGGCTTCTCTTCAACATTAAGAGCAACTGACTTTCCTTTTCTACTTGATCTCCTGTTTCTCTGCTCCATTTCCAATTCATAAGTTTTGAGCAGTCCATAAATTTCATCAATCTCTGTTTCAGCAAGATCATAGTTGTCTCTAATAGTGGTTGTTTTCACATCCCACTTTTCAGGTAGAGAAAGAAGAAACTTGAGATTAGAGTCTTCTAGATCATACTCTTTGTTGACCAATGACAGATCATTAATCAGTTTACAGAATCTATCAAATGTTTCTGTCATGGTCTCTTCAGGTTTAGCCTCAAAATGCTCATACTCTTGTGTGAGTATGTTTCTCCTATTCTTCTTAATAGCTGCAGTTCCTTGACACCTGACTTCAAGTGCATCCCATATCTCTTTTGCAGTGGTGCAGTTAATGACTTTGTTAGACATGACATTGTCTAAGGCACTATGAAGTAAATGCCTAACTTTTGCATCCTTAGCAATTGATGATAGATCTTCAGGAGTCATGTCCTTCTTTTCCTTTGGAACCATTTTTGCTGCTTCACCAGCAACTGCAACAGATAGCTTTGTAGGATTGTGAGGACCTTCATAAATCCTGTCAAGATATTCTGGATCTGTAGCCTCCAGAAACATAGTCATCTTGACCTTCCACGTAGCATACTCTAATGGCCTCAGAATAGGAACCCTGATTGGTTCATAACGACTCACAGTAGTAGGAGCCTTTTCAGAAACAGTAGGTGTTGGTGGAGGAATTTCTGACATGATTATTGTTGTGTTTGGATCTTAACCTGTAATAAAGTAACAGATTGGCTCTGATACCACTTGTTAGGCCGAATACACAAATAATAATCAACTTTGTATGAGAGATTAACAAGTAAAAGCGTTTATGCACTTAAAAAACTTCTTGTATTTCAAACCCTCTTCGTGATGTAAAATATCACAAAGAGCTGCTAGGTTACAATAATGATAATTCGTTATCGATACCCTTCTAGGGTTAACCTATCTGTATTTATATAACATACAGCTACGATACAATCTCTAATTGATATTCCTAATAATCAGCTATACAATGATATCAATTACAGATTGTCACACGTCTCCTATGTCAACTCGATCTCTTTGATAGCTATCCAATCTTCAAAGATATCGCTTCCATAATTAATCTTTAATCACTGTTGAACAGTAGACGCGCTTCCTCCAGACAGAGTTTAACAAACTCTGTCAAGCTTCCAACTGTCAGAGTTTACACAAACTCTGACTGCTTCCAGCTAAACTCTGATAACTCCCTGTAACACTTAAACACTGATCAAAACACATCAATTATATTTAACATATACGCGCACTAATATTGAACTAAAACTAGCTCCCCGGCAGCGGCGCCAAAATTTGGTCATGCCCGTCGTCGACGCGCCAAATTGATAATGATTTATTTATGCTCTACTATGTTCGCACTTAATTATAAAATATAGCAAATGTGGCAAGTAGGGATCGAACCCAAGGGAATAGCGTTCAAAACTAGTGTAATGTAAAATGGCGGGGGGTTTTAAGTTGATTGTGGTGTTTTATTAAACACCTTGCCTACAAGAAATAAATTGCTAGAGAACTATAACCAAATGAATTTACAATCATCCAATTTTACCAACACAACTAGGCACAATAAGTGAATTAGCAAGATAAAGAGATATTTAACCCAAGGATTAATGCAAATCAAGCACTTCAACCCAACAAACAAGCAAAATATATCCAACTCTACCTAACCAAGATAATTGGTGAAGCACACAATCACTTATTTCTCTTCTAAAAACACTAATTTAGTGAAGCACATAAATTAGCTCTCTTGACAATAGCAACCAATAATGAAGCACTATCAATTTAACCAAGTCAAGGAATTAAACAAAGAGAGGCTAGGACAAACCCAAGGATGAGAAGCTCAACCTAGGTATTTGCACTTGAATTGTGGATTTAGGTACACTAAATCTTGTGCTACTATAATGAATGAACTAACGATTACGTATTAGAACAAATAATTAGCAATTGAAGATACAAGAAGAGTAAGGTGAAGCAACTTACAAATCTTCAAGCAAAATCATAGGCAATACAACACAAATATTCAAGATAGAGTGAAATAGATCTTACTTAAAATGGAGTGGGTTTAGTACAAGAAATGCTTCCTTGAGCCAAATATAGGGAGTTAGTTACTCATAATCAATGCTAGATTATGAGTAATTGATGTTTCTCTCTCAATTCTACTAACCCTAATTTTGTTCTTGAAGAGGCAAAAAAGAGATGAAAATAAGATGTAGGTTAAGATATTAGGTTGTGTTTGGTTACATCTCTTTTTAATACACAGCAGGGGTCGTACGACCTGTCGAACGGCCGTACAGCTGCCCGTACAGAAAATCTGCTCCTTTGAACGGCCTGTCGAACGGCCGTACATTAGCCCGTACGAGATAAAATCTTCAAGATAATACATTAAACACCTCCCGACATCACGAGCTTTCCTCTTCTAACTTCCCTCTTAAATAATCTTCGCTTTCAAGGCCAAAATGAGTCATCTTTTCAACAATTAGCACGTGGCACTGAAAGATGAAAAACATAGTTAAAATCGATAAAACAACATTCAAAACGAACAAAAATGCAAAAGAATAAAAGACAAAATGTGTATAAAATACACATTATCAAACACCCATGCCCCAAACTTATATTATTAATCAAAACAGTTATCAATAATACATCAACACAATAAGACCTCAATGGTGGTATCCTAAACCCGATACTTGAGCCAACAATGCTCAAGCACCTCCCAAACAATAGTTAAAACTACATCTCTTAAGCTTTCACACCTCAAACAAATACAATATGACTATGTATATATAGCCATCCAAAACTTAGCCACCAAGACTTACCATACTTGTTCTACAAGTCTTTCCATACTTGTTATACAAGTCTTCCAATTCTTGGCACCTAGTTACCCAATTTAGTGATCAAGACATACCATATATAACAATTGTCTACACATACAATTATTATCTCACCCATTTATATCTTAAACCACCCAAGCCCATAACAATCACATTGGGTTGAAGCCTAACAATCGTCCCCTTCAACCCAAAAGTCCATAACAATCACATTGGGTTGAAACCCAACAATCCTCCCCTTCAACCCAATACCCATATCGGATTGAACAGTAACCATCAAGCCATCGACTTCCATTCGGCAACGCCTCTCCTCGAACAAGAACCTCCTTTTGTTCTTGTTAGGTCCAAATGTGTTGTAGAGGGGGGGTGAATACAACTTTTCAAATATGAGAAGCAATAAATACGATGCAATAAACGAACACACAGATTCAAGGAATATATGTCTTATATATAACTTGAAGTGGTTGCTACAACATTCATTACAAAGTATAACAGAAGTTCAGAGAGAAGTGAATGATACTAAGCTCTGAGAATGCACTCTCTCTCTTTTACATGTGTTTCTCTCAACTATTGCTCTATTAAAAACATTACACAAGTACTTCTATTTATACTACATGTAATCTATGTCCTGTAGTCTTCAAAGACTAAGATATACGTGGCCCAATGATGTCCACATAAATCTTGCCGTATCTTGAAAGCTTGGAAATCTGCCAATCAGAAGATGCCATGTGTCATGTTGAAGCTGCACTCTAAGTAGAACTTCTACTTGAGAATTTCTACTTAGCCATCACGAATTTCTAAGTAGAACTTCTACTTAGAAATATTCTACTTGGTCATCTAGAATATTTAGTACTTAGACAATATTCTGGTCTTCAACTTGAAACTTCAATGCACATCTTGAACTTGTGATATCTTCATGTCTTCCTTATTCTTCACCAAGCTCTTGAACATGGATCTTTATTACTGACATAAACTTGCTATCAATGTCCTGACACTTGATGCACTGGTCTGGTTCATAAGTGACTAGTCTTGATAGTGTTTTTGCTTCTTGAATAAATTATCATATTCACTTAGTAACGTGGCTTTCCAATGTTCGCTTTCCTTCTTGTTCACTTGAAATCAATTTGTCTTGTTGATACTGATAGTTATGATCTTGATTCTCTATTTCTCAAATCATTGAGGCATGAACAACTTTGACTTGAACTTCTCTCAATGATTTCTTCTTGGCTTGATCATAGTTAACATGTTCAATTGTATCAATTATCTTGTCTTCATTTAGTGTTGATTTCTTGTGGCTTCTTGTTCTTGATTGTCTTCTGGTTAAGTATCTTTTCCTTTAATTGAGTTACATTAGTTATAGTGTTACAAGTTTACACACTCTGCCTTTCAATCTCCCCCTATTTGATTGTCTAACAATGACATTGAAATTAATGAAGGATAACTCAACTAAACAATGAGATGAGAAAAGATAATTAACATTAAAGTCTTGAATAATTTACAATTGAAATGTACTTGAAAACAATACAAAGAACTTAAACTAGAAACAGAATTCGAACTTCGAATTAAAGATCATTTGAGTGATTCCTATCACCTGGATTATTTCATACCTTTTAGTCAAGCTTATATCACCTTATTGGATTCACTCTAAGGTGAATTTTCCTCAAGTGAGTTAAAGCAACCGAAAGACATGAAGTTTTTCCAACTTCAAGTTCACACCACTCTGACCTTTAACCCTAATTCCGTTTCCTCTTCCTAGCTTCAGCAGCTTGGTCCTTCTCTTCTTTCTGCCTTCTGCGCTTCTCCTTCTGCTGTTGTTCTTTCTTGTACACTGGATCGTGAAGCTGCTTCCACCTAGCATTCAACAGACTTACAGCTTCCATTTCTAGAGGATTCTTGGGCTCTGGATAAGGATGTTTGAAAAGCCTTCTGAGTTTGTCCACCTCCTGAGTAGTCCTGATCTTTGGAATGTCCTCAAAGTTCTTCATTATGAGCTGAGGTTTCCAATGTGCTTTACCAGCTTTAAACTGACAATAGATCATCTTGGGGTAGCCCTTGACACGGTTAGTATTGTGGACACTAGCCGCATCTCGCTCCATCCGCTTCTTTTCCACCACTACCTCAGACAGGTAACTCATGAGTCTCTGCTTTTCTTCCACATACTTATCTTCCACTTCGCCCCATTTGAATACATGTAATACTCTCTCCAGAAATGCAGCATCTTGAGTCTGTAGCAGCCATGTTCTACTCATATGCAAGAGTGTTTGATTCTGGTCTGCATCTATGAATGCTAAGGCATCAGCTGTATCATCAACATAAGCGTGTATCCAGTATACACTATCTCTTCCTGGAACACCAGCTGCCTCCCTTATCTCTCCTTGTTCCAGTGCTCCAGAAGGAAGAGTCAGAGCTTCATCTACATTCTTCATTGCTTGAAGAATATTCCATTTCTTCTCCATCAGCTCCGGCTCAATCTTCACGTTATCTAGAGGGTTTGGACCAATGATATCACACTTACATATTTCATTGCTCTTCTTGAATATGGTTCTTTCAATGACCTTCACATATTTTTCTTTAATTTCAGAGTAAAACCCCTTACTCATCATTTGTCTACAGACAGCTTTGAGAGATTCCACTGAAAGATCCATTAAATCATTTTCCTCCATGCTAACCATCTTCATCTTCCCGTCAACTACCATCCGGACAACATTATGATATGCTGAGAATTCTGGACCCTTGTCCTCTGCTAGCTGCATTAACTGATCCCTATACAGAATGCTTAGCTCCTCAGATTGAGAGTATTGAATTTTTGTTGCTAGCAAGAACAACTCTGACGCAGATCTTCTCGTTATGAATTGGTCATCCACATATAGGAAAGACGTTGGGACTCCTTCTACCAAAGACAAAATAACCTGCCACTCCTTAAGTGTTGCATTGTATCCAACCCTAACTTTAGAAATTAATCTCTTCAACGCACTTATGTAGTCCACAGTCATTGGATTCTGCAAATTCAAGTTGTAGAACAGATCATCTGCCTCCTTGTTGTTCACTCCTTTCGCACAGGGTCCCATCAATATCTTCCTTGCTTCATCCCACTTCTGTCCTATCCTTCTCTTGTCCAGATCAACTTGAGGATCAGCTAGCCTTGCAAGCTCATGATCATACTGCTTCCCTTGGAGCTCCACTTTCTTTTCTAGGAACGCAGCACGTTCTTGCATCATCTTCATTTTATGGAACTGAGCTTGTTCCAAGGCTAACTGTTGAGATTTAAAGGTTTCCTCATCAACATGAATTTCTTCAGGCATTCCGGAAGACATCCCAGCACCTCCACCTTGTTCCTTCAAAGATCTCTTTATAGCATGTGCCAAAGGTACGTCTTCCATATCAGAATTTGAGTCAAGTACCTCCTGTACTGTTTCCTGATGACTCAGGTCAACGAATGGCTCATCTTGCTCAACCATCATTGCCTTACCCTTTCTCTTCCTCAGAGCCTCTTCATCAACAGACGGCTCAATTTCTATTTCCTTGACAAGATCAGCATGTTCTTCAATTTCTTCGATATGAACTGCCTGCTGTCTCGTCTCCTTTCCACTCTCCCCCTTAGGTGAGTTATCCTGAACACCACCTTGCTCCTCAAATCCACCAGCAGCATAAGAACCTCCAAAACCAGAACCGGAGGCTCCCGCTCCACTAGCACCACCTGCACCAGCATCGGGGGGAGGTTGTTGCGACTCGAAACACTCCGGGGGCACAAAGCTCCTGAATGCGAACATCATTCTACTGATCTCCACAGCCATTGTATGCATTGTAGACTCCATTGCCCCCATCCTTTCATTCAGAGTGCTTCCCAAGACACCACCAGCATGGCCCAAGTCATTGACCTTGTTTGTCAAAGCATCAAAAGCTGTAGCTTGACTTGCCATTCGTACTGCGTAGTCATCAAGAGCCCTTTGATTGTTTCCAATGTTAATCCCTAACTGGCCCATCGTCTGCCCGAACTGCCTCATCTGATTTTCCATAGAAGTCATACGTGTATCAAGATTTTCAATATTAAGGGACGGTGTTTGGTTTAGGTGACCTCGCTCTAATACTCGTTCTGTTAGTATTTGGCGCTCGGTTTCGGGCCTTAAAAATGAAGGTCCCTCTCTCCCTAACCTCTCACACACACTCCCTGTCTCACGCTCGTGTATGTCTTCAATGATTGATCCAAAGTATGAGTCAGTACCTACAGAAATTGGATAAGCAATATAATTGGCAGTTATGGGATCTATTTCTGTTCTGTCCTGAGTTGGAATTTGAGGCTGAGAGGCTGCAAAGTGTTCTTGTACAACATCAGAACCGATCCTCTTTGCAGTATCAGTACGTACCGGTGAAGGTACGGCTGAAGTTATTAAAACTTCATGTCCTTTTGAAGCAACAGTATCTTCAAAAGGTACAAATTCCTCACCAAAATCCCTATGTGCAGACTGTGCAAGGGGAGAATCACTCACGTGAGTTGGAGTGATTGAGTGTGACACACTAGGGTTTGACTGGGCTTTTGAAGTAGCAGCATGAAAATTTTTGGCTTTCTTTCGAATAAGAGGCTGCTCTTCAGGGTCACTCTCCTCATCATTTCCTACATCTACATGTGCTGGCTTTCTGGCTTCCGTTAACAGGGGCGAAAGAGAATAAGAATGTGTGTCAGACTCAGAAATATAGCTCTCACCCTGGGATAGATCCTGCGGGCTAGCAGTCTCTTGGGTCTCGGAATCAGATACATAGGAAGGGGTTTGAGTAGTATGCATAGAGAGATTACCTTCGTCATTACCTTGTTCATCACCACTTTGCTCATCAGGAATCGCTTCAAATGCTTCAGCATGAGCAGACGGATTCTGAGCATATGACGATACTTGTGATGATTCCGCCAAAGTAGTAACTCCTGCATCATAAGTAAGCCATAGTTGAATGTTTTCAGGAATTGACATCGGTTTACCTTGATGTTTATCCTGATTAGCAATTGTTGAAAGTGACTTAGTGCCCATCCCTAGCGGTGCAGATGTTGGGCTTCTGGAAAATCCCTGTCTAACAGCAAGAGCATCCTTCGGTATTAAATCATTAATCAGCATTTGTAGGAACCGAGGAAACCAGCAGACAACATCAGTTGTAGTGAGGTCTCTGCTTGCAGGAGATCCTATTGTAGCCACTATCTCAGAGAGAACTATGCGTCCATAATTTATATCCAGTTCTCTTGCTAGGGCAACTCCAAAGGTTTGCATTGGAATTGGAATTTGATGAAAATCTTTTTCGCGTGCCCGAAAACATCTTGTGATGGCCTCGAAAAAGTAATTCCATTCCACATGAAAGAATTGTTTTTGGATGTTTCCAGTGATCCGGCCAGTCGGAGGATAACTCCTATTTCTTCAAAGAATGTGAGGCGTTGTGCCGCTGTAGGTTCTGGATCATAGGCATCTTTGATCGGGAATCCCAGAACCCTGTTGACAATTTCTTCAGTCACCTCATATTCTTGACCCGCTAAGGTAAACCTGAAACCATAGGAGGTAGTTTTGCTCCCAAAAGTAACCGCACTAGTCCATAATTGCTGTAAAGCATCATGTACTAGTGTAGGTTTAGCAGTAAAAGCATAGCTAGCCTTGGAGTACAAATTAAGAAATCGTACCCAAAACTTAAAGCGCGGGAGTTGATCACCAATTTCCGTAGAAATATTATAAAAATTATTTTTAGAAAGTGAAAATTGGTGAGCCATTTTAATTAAATGTTTTTCCTTAAGAGATGTGATATTTTAATTTTTGAAAAACAAGTAAGTAACGAATTAAAGGTTGTATCCCTTTTAATTTTCCGAGAAGACCAAAAAGCACTCTAAGAAATTAAACTACAGGATTCAAACAATAGCCAATTACTAAATCTGAATAGTCAATGAAGATATATATTCGTGTGTGTATACCAGTGAAATCGTGTGTGGATATAGATAGAGAATATGGAAATCGTGTTTTGAACAGTTACACAAACACTTGATGTTCGTGTGTATGTATATGTGCGTGTATATGAACGGTTACAAAACACACCAACACAAAGATTAATGATAACACAGACAATAGTAGTCTAAAAATTGGCAGCAATTCGTGATATGTATGAGTTTAATCATAAAAACACGGATTAGTGGTATGTAATTGTGAGATCGCCTTGTTTTTGTGAAGAGGCTGCTGTAAAAAAGAAATTAGGTAAAGTGAATGATGCATCGAGTTAGAGATGTATATATATAGATGATTGTGAAATGACAAAAGTGTCCCTGTTAAAAAGAGTGAAAAACACTAAGTACATACAGGGAAGACTTAAGTCGAACTCTATCTCGAACATCAAGTCGAACTTCGAGATGAAGTTCGAGATAGATGTTAACTCGAACAAATAAGCACTTAACCAATTTACAGAAAAAACTACAGGGAAATCCTATCTCGAACTATAAGTCGAAATTAGAGATACGTTTCGAGTTAGGAGTTTAACTCGAAAATTCCCTTTAAGCAACTGAGAACTCTATCTCGAACATCAAGTCGAAATTCGAGTTGAGTTTCGAGATAGAGACTAAATCGAAGTTATTCTCAGTTCTTTTCAAAATATCCCCTTAATGGAAACCTCATCTCAACCTTTGAGATAAAGTTCGAGATAGACCTTATCTCGAATATTTTGAAGATAGAACTAGGCACACTGGTAACTCGAACTCGAACTCAAAGTCGATTTTCGAGATGAATTTCGAGATAGACACTAACTCGAAATTCTTTCCAGACTTAGAATTTTCAAAACTTCACTCTGACAGCTTAAGTCGAAATTCAAGTCGAATTTCTAGATGAGTTTCGAGATAGAAACTAACTCGAAATTTTGAAGATATTTAATTCTAAGGCCTCTAATTACATGAAAATCATAGGTAAATTCATCTAAAAATCATGCAAAATTTAGAATACTATGAATTTAACTCCCCCTATGATCATGCAATCTAACAAGCATAAATTCAAAGATTTGTGCTATTAAAGACACTTAAAACACAATGAATTCATGTAAAATGACATTATATGCAACCTATAACAATCATTAATTAGGCATTTTAAAGTCTAAGCACATAATGATTAAGTAGCTTGCACAAACAAATATAAATCTGGATTTTACAGATAGGAGGCTTTACTAACTTGTGTTAAGCATTCCCAATTCACCAACCAATCTATTGAATGTTACTTCATCAAGAGGTTCGGTGAATATATCTGCAATTTGTTGCATTGTGGGCACAAAATGTAGCTCCACAGTCCCCTCCTCGACATGTTCTCTTATGAAGTGATACCTGATGTCGATGTGCTTGGTTCTTGAGTGATCTACAGGATTGTTTGTTATGGCAATGGCACTTGTGTTGTCACACATAATTGGAATTTTCTTGTGCTCCATGCCATAATCCTTCAATTGGTTCCTCATCCACAGTATTTGAGCTACACAGCTTCCAGCAGCAATGTACTCAGCTTCAGCAGTAGAAGTAGATACTGTATGTTGCTTTTTACTTTGCCAGGACACCAATCTTCTGCCAAGAAATTGACAAGCACCAGATGTGCTTTTCCTATCAATCCTGTAACCTGCATAGTCTGAATCCGAATAGCCAATTAGATTAAAACCTGTATCTCTTGGGTACCAAATCCCTAGATTTGGTGTGCCCTTGAGATACCTAAAAATTCTCTTGACGGCTACGAGATGTGATTCTCTAGGATCCGCTTGGAACCTTGCACATAAACAAGTTGCGAACATTATATTGGGTCTACTTGAAGTTAAATAGAGGAGTGAGCCAATCATACCTCGATATCTTGTGATGTCAACTGGTTTACCTGATTTGTCTTCATCAAGCTTCGTGGCTGTTGCCATGGGAGTCTTAGTTGCTGATGCATCTTCTAGATTGTACTTCTTGAGTAAATCTCTGACGTACTTGGATTGACAGATAAAGATACCATCTTTTCTCTGACTGATCTGTAATCCAAGGAAGAAGGACAGCTCTCCCATCATGCTCATCTCATATTTATCCTGCATTAGCTTAGCAAACTTCTCACACAAGCGCTCATTAGATGACCCAAAAATAATATCGTCCACATAGACTTGAACAAGTATTAAATCATTCTTCACATCTTTATAGAACAATGTTTTATCAATTACTCCCCTAATAAAACCATTTTCAATTAAGAATAAGGATAGGGTTTCATACCATCGCCTTGGGGATTGCTTGAGGCCATAGACAGATTTGAAGAGAAGATACACAAAATCTACATGTTCTGGATCAATGAAGCCAGGCGGCTGTTCCAGATACACTTCTTCTTCTAACTCTCCGTTCAGGAAGGCACTTTTCACATCCATCTGGAAAACCTTGAAGTTCTTATGTGCTGCAAATGCCAAGAACATCCTGACTGCCTCAAGTCTTGCAACCGGTGCATAGGTTTCATCATAATCAATTTCTTCTCGCTGAGAATAACCTTTTGCAACCAAACGAGCCTTGTTTCGTGTTACAAGTCCGTTTTCATCCAGTTTATTTCTGAATACCCACCTAGCTCCAATTACTGATATGTTCTTTGGTCGGGGTACCAGTTTCCAAACTTTCTGCCTTTCAAACTGATTGAGTTCCTCTTGCATTGCAATCACCCAATCAGCATCACCAAGAGCTTCTTCTATTTCTTTAGGTTCAACCTTGGATAAGAACCCAGAATATAAGCAAATATTAGCCAGGTCAGCTCTTGCAGTTCTTCTAGTAGTCACACCAGCATCTGGATCACCAATAATTAATTCAAACGGATGATCTCTATTCCATACCCGTTCTCCTGGAAATTGTCTTGATGATTCAGCTTGACTTTCTGAGTTGTGGTGCTGACTACTTTGATTATTTTCACTAACTCCCCCTAAGTTAGTGCCAGCTCCTATAGAACTACTGTCAACTCGTCTCGAGCCTTGAACAGTTGTCCTTGAGCTGCTATTTACTCCCCCTGAGTTGTTGCCGGTTCGTACTGAAGAAGTCTCTTCTGATCTTGTAGAATTAGATTGTTCACTAGACTCAGGTTCTTCACGTACACTTGGAACATTTAATGGAACAATTAACTCAGGTTCATCTTCAAGTTCATCTAGGTCCAGATTCTGAAATTTTAGGGACTCAGGTTCACTAGAATCTCTAGAAATTGATGGGAGTTTGGTATCGTCGAATCTGACGTTGTAGCTTTCAGTCACTTTTCGATCATTTACTAAGAACACCCTATAAGCTGCCACCACATCTGTGGAGTAACCAACAAAGATTCCTTCACGAGCTTTTACTGCAAACTTGCCTAGATTTTCATCATCTATAAGTACATAGCATTTTGCTCTAAAGACATGAAAGTATTTGATTGTTGGTCTTCTGTTGTTCATTAGCTCACATGGTGTCTTTTCTTTATCTTTTATGATCAAGGTTCTATTTTGAGTGTAACAAGCGGTACTCACTGCTTCGGCCCAGAAGTACAGAGGAAGTTTCGAATCATACAACAAAGTTCTTGCTGCTTCAACCAAAGTTCTATTCTTCCTTTCAACTACTCCATTTTGCTGTGGAGTTCTCGGGGCTGAATACTGACGACGTATTCCCTTAGATACACAGAAGTCATTCAGCACTGCGTTTTTGAATTCAGTGCCATTGTCTGATCTAATCGTCTTCACAGTAAGTGTTGAAAAATTCTCAATTTGAGTGATGTGATCAATGATTAGGAAAGGTACTTCGTCTTTCGTCATTGCGAACAATACCCATGTATACTTGGAGAAGTCATCCACGATTACCAATGCATATCTTTTCCTAGACAAAGATAGGACATTCACTGGGCCAAACAAATCCATATGAAGAAGTTGCAGAGGCTCAGTAATACTAGAAATTTCTTTGCTTTTATGCGATGCTCGCTTCGACTTTCCCATTTCACAAGCTTCACAGAGTCCTTTCGGAGCGAACTCCATTTGAGGTAGATCTCTCACCAATTCTCGTCTCGCGAGAGCATTCATCATTTTGAAGTTTAAGTGAGATAGCTTTTTGTGCCATAACCAGCTTTCATCATCCGAGGCTTTGCTGTAAAAACAGGTGACCTCATTCTGATTTGCTGAATCCATGTCTGCAACAAAAAGATCTGCCTTTCGAACTCCTCTCAAAGCCAATGAGCCTTCCTTGATGTGAGTGATTGATACACCTTTCTTGTTGAAGACAATTTCGTAACCTTTGTCACAGAATTGACTGATACTCAACAGATTGTGCTTCAGTCCCTCAACATAGGAAATATCTTCAATGATGACATTACCAGTCTTCAATTTGCCATATCCCTTTGTCACACCTATGCTGTCATCTCCAAAGGTAACATAAGAGCCAACCTTCATAACCAACTCTGTAAGCAGGGACTTGTTTCCAGTCATATGCCTCGATGCTCCACTGTCTAGCACCCATATAACTTTATTTCTATTCTGCTTAACGCCCTGCAATGACAGATTGATTAGACATTCTTCGGAACCCAACTTTGATTGGGCCCGGCTTTTCGATAAGATCGAGAATCAACAGATTTAACAACAGGAGATGCACTTTTCTTAACATTACTAGAGCTTTCGACTTTCTCCTTTCCTTTCTCAGACTTGACAGATTTGTCAGTCTTAGGAGAAGGTTTGTCACTCCTAACTTTAGGAGGACTAACAGTCTTGGCTCTCACATGCTTCTTTTTGATGTTTGAACTAGCAGCAGTATTTGAGCATGACTGGCTAGATGCATTCATTAAATTCACAAAAGTTTGCATGACGTTAAAAGTGCATGGCATACAATTAGGTTGACCACACTGTGCATGATTCTGATGCAGATTATTCATTGTATGTGTGGTAGGCATGGCATGTGCAGCAGGAACATTTATGTTAGCTTTACATGCATAAGAAAGATGTTCAGTAGATTTACAGTGATAACATGCTTTCTTTATTCGTTCAGCCTTAACCTCTTTTATGCCTTTTTCTTTCTTTCCTTGTTGTTTAACAGCCTTAGCTCCTAATCCTGGTCTAGATTCATCTCTAGGGAAATTGATTTTAACTTGTTTGATAGGAGTTATAGGTTGTGCTTTCTGGCGATCTTCCATCTCAATCTCATATCTAGCTATTAATTCAGTCTCTTCTTCTTCTATTCAGGAACAAGGTGTTTGTAGATAGGTTTGACAGCTGATTTAAGAGGGCTAGGAATTTCCTTTTTAAGGTCACTGGAACTAGTATCGATAGGTCTCTTTCCATCTTTCTTAGGAAGGTCAGAATAATCAAGTCCTATACCTACTCCAGTTATCTTCATAAATGTGTCATTATCTACATACACTTTACTAGCAGCTAGTTTGTAAGCTTCGCATTTAGTTTCTAACTCAGCTAGTTTGTCCCTAAGACATGCTTCTACTTCTTCCTTAAGGATGAGCTTGTGTTCCAGAGATTTAATAAAGTCTCTTAGGGAAGTATCTACAGTGCAAGCAGCCTCTAACTCTTCCACTTTTGCCTCAAGCATTCTGCTTTTGGCAACAAGTGTTTTCTTTTCCTTTTGAGAAGAGTCTAGGCTTTTGCACAACATATAGATCTCTTCACTAAGAGCCCCGTTCTGTTCCTTATAATCATCAATGGACATTTCTACTTTAAGGGTTAGAACTGGTACCTCTGGTTCCTCTGATGTCTCAGCCATGAGGGCAAAGTTTGCTACATGAGTAACATCTTCCTCATCTGAATCATCCCAAGCTCTTCCTTCTGTCACTAACAAAGCTCTTTTTCCATGTCTTTCCTTCACCAGCGATTCATACTTGCTTTTGAGGGCTTCATATGTCTTTTTTGGATAAGTCCGTTTAGGCTTTTTGCAGTCGGTAGCAAAATGTCCAGCTTCACCACAGTTATAGCATTTGAACTTCATTTTGAAATCCAAAGGAGATTTGTAGCTGGTATTCTTGCCTTTTCCTTTGTAGCCTGATGAACTACCACCACCCCTAGCAGCCCGATAGTAAGATGAAGAATTTCTCTGTGGTCGGTTGCTCTTTCTGAATCTCATGTTGCTAAACTTCCTTGCCATGTATGCCACGACACTATCGTCCATGTTGTCCAGCTCTTCTTGGGTGTAGTAGTCATCATCACTGTTAGATGTGCACTCATCATCATTATCAACTTGATGTGGTGCATGTGATGATTTAATCTTTTCTGCAACCATTGCCTTCTTAGACTCTTCCTCATCAGCAACTAATCCTGATGCAGTTTCTTTTCCTTTTGAATCATTGTCCCATGCTTGATCTTGAAGTGTTTCCAGCTCATAGGTCTTTAATATTCCATAATATTCTTCCAAAGAAGTTGTATGCAAATCTCTGGTTTCTCTTATTGCGTAGACCCTATGTTCAATGCTCTTTGGCTGGTTCCTCAGATATCTCGTATTAGTCTCAACCATGGGGAGAGTTACACCTCTCAGATTCAAATCCAATACCAACTGACTGAATCGTAGATAGACGTCTGTTATGCCTTCTCCTTTTCGTATTCTGAAGGTGTCATACTCCATCTTGAGTATGAGTGTCTTGTTACTTCTAACCTCTGCAGATCCTTCCATGACAACTTCTATCTTGTCCCAAATCTTCTTTGCTGTAGTCAGACCTTTGACTATGTTGAACATTTCATGATCAAGAGATTCCATCAAGGTTTGTCGTACGGCAGTATCATAAGCTATTTGCTCCTTGTCAGCATCTGAAAACTCCGAGGCCTTTTTCGGCTCAGACCGAGGTGCTATAACCACCCCTCGTTCCGTATGCGCAGGAATAACCACCATTGGAACAAATTTACCCTTGTCAAGGACTTCCAGATATTCGAGGTTAACAGTCTCTAAATAGAGTCTCATTCTGAAAGCCCATTCTTCATAGTGATCTCGGTTGAACATTGGGATCTTGAATGCATTTTTAGGAGCCATTTCAATTCTGGTCACTAAAAGTTTCTAAGTACCCAAGACTAGGCTATGTAGAATTTCTGCCTAAGTCGAAATTTCTCTAAGTAGAAATTTTTGCTCAAGTCGAACTTCACCAAGTAGAAGTTATCCAAGTCGAAATTCTATGTAGAAAATCTCAAGTAGAAATTCTATGTAGAACTTTTGTCCTTAGAATAATTTTGCTGCAGATCACTTTAATATTGAATAAACAATATTATCTCTTTAACACCTTTTTCACTTTCGAGGCTTTACTCACCTACCCACCTAACTCACGTGCTAGGTACTGAGTATGTTCTGATATACTTTCGGCCGTGAATAATGCAAATCAAAAATCCAAAAAAATACCTTTTTAGTCTTTTACTATTTATCTGTTTGAAAAGGAGATCAAAAAGTTGTTGGGTCGTCTTCTTTGATAAGAACAAATGATGAACACTCAAGAACACCAAATATCAAAGTACACAGATTAATTCACAAAAATTAATTAAAATACACCCAAGCTAAATAATCACACCTGGAGTATTTAAATAATTTTTCGGATGAGTTTTCACTACAAACGAATTAAAGCTCACTTTTCCAGAATTTTAGAAAAATAGATCTAGAAAATGAAAACTCACGATTCTTCTACTAAACACAAGGATCTATGTTTTGTATGTTAAACATATAGCTCTGATACCAATTGTTAGGTCCAAATGTGTTGTAGAGGGGGGGTGAATACAACTTTTCAAATATGAGAAGCAATAAATACGATGCAATAAACGAACACACAGATTCAAGGAATATATGTCTTATATATAACTTGAAGTGGTTGCTACAACATTCATTACAAAGTATAACAGAAGTTCAGAGAGAAGTGAATGATACTAAGCTCTGAGAATGCACTCTCTCTCTTTTACATGTGTTTCTCTCAACTATTGCTCTATTAAAAACATTACACAAGTACTTCTATTTATACTACATGTAATCTATGTCCTGTAGTCTTCAAAGACTAAGATATACGTGGCCCAATGATGTCCACATAAATCTTGCCTTATCTTGAAAGCTTGGAAATCTTCCAATCAGAAGATGCCATGTGTCATGTTGAAGCTGCACTCTAAGTAGAACTTCTACTTGAGAATTTCTACTTAGCCATCTCGAATTTCTAAGTAGAACTTCTACTTAGAAATATTCTACTTGGTCATCTAGAATATTTAGTACTTAGACAATATTCTGGTCTTCAACTTGAAACTTCAATGCACATCTTGAACTTGTGATATCTTCATGTCTTCTTTATTCTTCACCAAGCTCTTGATCATGGATCTTTATTACTGACATAAACTTGCTATCAATGTCCTGACACTTGATGCACTGGTCTGGTTCATAAGTGACTAGTCTTGATAGTGTTTTTGCTTCTTGAATAAATTATCATATTCACTTAGTAACGTGGCTTTCCAATGTTCGCTTTCCTTCTTGTTCACTTGAAATTAATTTGTCTTGTTGATACTGATAGTTATGATCTTGATTCTCTATTTCTCAAATCACTGAGGCATGAACAACTTTGACTTGAACTTCTCTCAATGATTTCTTCTTGGCTTGATCATAGTTAACATGTTCAATTGTATCAATTACCATGTCTTCATTTAGTGTTGATTTCTTGTGGCTTCTTGTTCTTGATTGTCTTCTGGTTAAGTATCTTTTCCTCTAATTGAGTTACATTAGTTATAGTGTTACAAGTTTACACACTCTGCCTTTCAGTTCTTCCAATCATTGAGTGTCGCTAAAACCGTATAGTGACCCTCCAAACCATCGTTCTTCACAAAAACGATGTATCATTCTACAAAATCACATGCATCAACCACCACGAGTGCTCTTCCACATGTTGAGTCACCTGATCCTTGCTTTCACAATCCTTCGACCTCCTGAAGAACATCCATAGTATCACCCAAATAGTTCACCTGGTTGATCAAGCTATTGAAGCAATTGCGAAGACCTCTTCCATCTTCTTGCATCTCGAGTCCGAACACATGATCGATCCATGGTGCAAGTCAACCGTCGAACCGCAAGTAACTTTGTCTCTACCCGCCTTAGTAGCAATCTCCTTGTCAGCAAATCCTTTATCATGCTCCGTCATACCAATTGAACCTCGAACCTTCCCACAACCTCATCCATCACGAACCCGAACCTTGGCTCTTATACCATTTGTTAGGTTAGGGGACTATACACAATCCAAGATTCACAAACAACAATACAGAGCACACACACCAATCGATTAGTTGACAAGATCCACCAAAGCGCGGTCAAACACTATTCAAGTATTACTTATACTTCTATCATCAATAAGTAAAAGCAAAACAAGAACACGAAACAATATTTGACGTGGAAACACCCACGCCCCAAACTTGTATTATTAATCAAAACAGTTATCAATAATACATCAACACAATAACACCTCAATGGTGGTGTCCCAAACCCGATACTCGAGCCAACAATGCTCAAGAACCTCCCAAACAATACTTAAGACTACATATCTTAAGCTTTCACACCTCAAACAAATGCAATATGACTATGTATATATAGCCATCCAAAACTTAGCCACCAAGACTTACCATACTTGTTCTACAAGTCTTGCCATACTTGTTATACAAGTCTTGCCATATATAATAATTGCCTACACATACAATTATTATCTCACCCATATATATATTAAACCACCCAACCCATAACAATCACATTGGATTGAAACCCAACAATCCTCCCCTTCAACCCAAAAGCCCATAACAATCACATTGGGTTGAAACCCAACACCACAACCCAACTTCTTCTCCGACTATTAAGAAATGTATTCCGGTCCCGCTGCCAGTTTTCGCTTCGGGTCGGAACTCCTGCATAAATATTGATATTTTCTTGTCCTGATTGCTATTAGTTTGTGAAGATCCCCTATGCTTGTATGAGGATTTGTATCGGATTTACTTTCCGCATTCTTTGTAGGCATCATAATGTTTTTACAATAGAGTTAAGAATCTCAATAGAAATTGTTAAAATATAATATGAGATTTGGACCAGATTTTTCTCTAACAATTTGAAATTTTACATGGATTGGTTACTTAACATAGTATTTATAATAATTGATACTGTTTTGACATTATTTGCTAATTAATTAATGGCTACACAAAAGATGGCCATATCACTGCAGGGATTTACGTATTCTAATGGGGAGTAAACGATTTACGCCCCTGCTGCCATAGTTTTCTAGTTTCTATATTTCTGCATATGTTGGATCTACGCTACTGAATGTCCTTGAACTTCTTCTATTTAAAACAGAGCAAGAATCTTTAGAGTCGGCCTTTCTCTATCCAAAGCCGCAAAACCTCTCTCATCTTTTTCCTTGGTGGAATTGTGTAACTAGTAATTTGATACGACAGCAGAGGGTCTTCTGCATTTCTATTAAACATTTTCCATAATTTTTTAAGTAAACGAGGGAAATACTAATGATTTGTGAGGCAAAAGTGAATTCATTATCAGAACCAAAGTACTGTACCAGACTAGTGCCCACCTTGGCATAATAAGAAATCATTTATAAATTATGACACCACAAATTTATGTGCATAATAAACAAACAAATTCTTTATGACACCACAAATTTATTAACATAATATGCTAATGTAACAGAACTCATCTCAAGATAATATGGTTTTCAATTTGTTCGACTTGATCAGATAGTTTTCTTCTTGAATCTTCTCATCAACTTCTGCTGTAGTCCACAGATGTATCTTACAAACCACCTAGATTTTTCAATTGTGAAAACAATGTATCCCGCAGACAATCCACATATCAATCCAATTCCATATCCCATCAGGATCACTTCCCATTGGAATCCATTATCTGCTCCGTCATGATCATTTTTGACTCTGTGGCGGTGACACTGCATGTATACATTTCTTTGTCAAAGGAGATCCATGTAGGAAGAGAATCAATGAACTAATTGTTTATATTGAAACCGAGAAAAGAAAATGAAGCTGTATTCAATCTGCATTTCAACGTTCATTACAAAATCAAATATATAGCACAAAAATAGAACCAAACAGAATGATAAACACACACATGGCCACATGGGCAACCTGGAGCCACTACAAGAAAAGCCATTTCTGCCAACGGAATCTGCCAACGGAAATGTTTCCGTTACCAACGGATTGGCAACGAATGAGCATGTTAGTGCTATACCAACAGATTACCAACGGATCACTAACAGATATTTACCAACGGAATTTTCTGTTGTTAAATATAATTACCTTTAGATTAGTAACGGAATAACAACGGTTTATCAATGCCTTACTAACGGAATACTAACAAAATTATTTGTTGTTCATTCCGTTGGTAGTTTGTTGCCAATCCGTTACTATATATTCCGTTACAAAAGTAGATTGGTTAATTTTTCATTCCGTTATGAATCCATTGCAATTGTAGATCTGGTAAAGTTATATTTGTTGTTAATCCCTTGGTAATAAGTTAAACACATGACTATTGCTGATTGGCTAAATATGAAGCACGCGGATTCATCATTTGGTTAAAAAGACAAATCAAATCAAAACCATTGAAATAAGTTTAAATTAAATTTTGGTTTTTTTTCTATTTTTAATTTATTTTCCAAATTAGTTAAAAATAGTGGAAAAAATATAAAAAATAGAAATTTATGGAAAGTAGGAAAATATTCATCATACAAATAATGAATATGACTATTTGGGTGTGTATGAATATTGGTTCAAAATTTGGTCTTTTTCTACTTTATTTAACTTTTTAATTTATTTTACAAACTTGCTAAAAATGAGGGAAAAATCTAAAAAATGATAAACTAGTGAAAGTAGGTTAACATTCATCACACAAATAGTGAGTATAAGTGTATAACAAATTGAGTGTGTATGAATTTTAAATTAAATTTTGGCTTTTTTTCTATTTTTATTTAATTTTTTAATTTATTTTCCAAACTAGTTAAAAAAGTGAAAAAAATAAAACAAAAATAGAAAATCAGTGAAAGTAGGGTAACATTCATCACAAAAATAGTGAGTATGACTATTTGGGTGTGTATGAATTTTAAATTCAAATTTGGACTTTTTTTATTTTTATTTAATTTTTTAATTTATTTCCCAAACTAGTTTAAAATGGTGAAAAAAAATCAGAAAAATAGAAAATTAGTGAAAGTAGTGTAACATTCATCACAAAAATAGTGAGTATGACTATTTGGGTGTGTATGAATTTTCCAAACTAGTGTATGAATATTTTAAAAAAATCGAAACCAAAAACTTGACGAAACCCTGTTTAGGGGTTCTAGTCAAAGTACTAGTTGACCATTAAATTACCAAACCAAATAAATTTATTTTTTTCTGAAATTTTGGCAATAACATTGAAAAGGATGGATCTTGACCTCCGTACAATTGGGTCATCGAGAAATATTTTTTAAAAAATCGAAACACTAAACCATGACGAAACTCTATTTAGGGATTCTAGTCAAAGTACTAGTTGACCGTTAAATTACCAAACCAACTAAATTTATTTTTTCCTGAAATTTTGGCAATAATATTAAAAGGGATGGATCTTGACCTCCGTACAATTGGGTCATCGAGAAATAATTTTTAAAAAATCAAAACACTAAACCCTAACGAAACCCTATTTAGGGGTTCTAGCTAGTCAAAGTACTATTTGACCGGTAAATTACCAAACCAACTAAATTTATTTTTCTGAAATTTTGGCAATAACATTAAAAAGGATGGATTTTGACCTTCGTATGGTTGGGTCATCGAGAAATATTGTTTTAAAAATCGAAACACTAAACCCTGACGAAACACTGTTTAGGGGGTCCTAGTCAAAGTACTAGTTGACCGTTATATTACCAAACCAAATAAATTTATTTTTTTCTAAAATTTTGGCAATAACATTAAAAAGGATGGATTTTGGCCTCCGTATAGTTGGGTCGTCGAGAAATATTTTTAAAAAAATCAGAACACTAAATCCTGACGAAACCCTATTTAGGGGGTTCTAGTCAAAGTACTAGTTGACCGTAAAATTACCTAACCAAATAAAATTATTTTTTTATGAAATTTTGGCAATAACATTAAAAATGATGGATCTTGACCTCCGTATGGGTGGGTCATCGGGAAATATTTTAAAAAAAAATCGAAATACTAAACCCTGACGAAACTCTGTTTAGGGGTTATAATCAAACTACTAGTTGGCCGTTAAATTACCAAATCAAATAAATTTATTTTTCCTGAAAATTTTGGAAATAACATTAAAAAGGATGGATCTTGACCTCCATACGGTTGGGTCATCGTGAAATATTTTTTTTAAAAATTGAAATACTAAACCCTGACGAAATCCTGTTTAGGGGTTCTAGTCAAAATACTAGTTGACTGTTAAATTACCAAACCAAATAAATTTATTTTTTTTGAAATTTTGGCAATAACATTAAAAGGATGGATCTTGACCTCCGTACAGTTGGGTCATCGAGAAATATTTTTTAAAAAATTGAAGCACTAAACCCTGACGAAACCCTGTTTGGGGGTTTTAGTCAAAACTAGCATGATAGCCCGTGCAAAGCACGGGCCTTATGATAATTCATAGAATTTTCTCGTGTTAGTCTGTTGAAAGTTTGTGCAAACTTCTTGATCTTTCTAGGGTATATCTTGCATTCATAGGTTCATGTATTAAAAGGTTCATGTATATGCATTTGAAATTAATATTGTTCAATGCATTTGTCTAGGATCATGTTTCTAGCTAATCATCTAGATCATTCTACTTCTCCTATAAATTGTACCCTGCATATTTGTATCAGATAACAGAGTTCACAATTTATAATATATTCCAAGTTACATCCCTGTTCTGAGTGTTAAACAGCAGTGTTTGTGTGTGTGTGTGTGTGTGTGTGTGTGTTATCTGTGCATTTTCTGTCTCTGAACAAAATGAAGTTGCTGAACAGAAATTAAGACATGTACAAGATGTGAGTAGAGGTTGGTTGCATGCAAAAAATCTTCCAAAGGAATTGTGGGTAGAAGCTATGAAAACGCCGTTTTCCCTCAAGGGTTATCAACATGAAAACGCCGTACAATCTCATGTACAAGGAGAAACCTTCTGTTTCTTACTTCAGAATTTTTGGTTCGGTATGTTATGTTCATGTTCCAGACCAGTTGCGAGCTAAAATGAATGCAAAGGCGAAAAAATGCGTGTTTGTTGGCTACGATCCTAAAAGAAAAGGCTAGCGATGTATGGACTCTGAAACACTCAGAATTGTGACATCGAGAGATGTTGTTTTTTATGAAATCTCATCCTATTATGTACAACCTATATTAACACGCATGACAGATTCATCAAATGAAGGAAATGAAGATGTACATGACAACACAAGTTCTCCAAGTCCACCAAAATCAAACTTTGTACCACACGATCTTTCTCGAAGTGAAAGTGAGACATCCTATGAAACTAATGATGGAAGGCCTGGAGGTATCGAATTGCAAGGAAGGGATCACTATTTCTCAAGGTCAGTATATTCGAAAAATTCTTGAGAAATTTAAGATGACGAATTGTAAGCCAGCAGCTACTCCAATGGAACAAAATTTAAAGTTAAGATGTAACGAGGGAAAGAAACTTAGGAACTCTCATACATATCGTACTTTAGTTGGAAGCTTGCTTTATTTGACAATTACAAGGCCTGATATTTCTTTTCCAGTTGGAGTGATTAGTCAGTTTATACAACTACCAAGGAAACCACATCTTGATGCTGCAAATAGGATACTTCGGTATCTTAAAAATACAATGAACTATGGCATGTTGTATAAAAGGGGTGCAGAAGTTTCTCTCAAAGGTTTCATGGATGCGGACTGGGCAGGCAATCCATCATTCAGACGGTCTACCTCAGGCTATACTTTTAGCCTTGGTTTAGCAGCTATATCATGGTGTAGCAAGAAACAAGATGTTGTCGCATTATCAAGCACGGAAGCTGAATATAATGCTGCGACACTTGTAGCCCAAGAGGGTGTATGGTTAACAAGATTAATTGAAGAAATTTATCAGTCCACTATGGAATTAGTTGAAGTTTATTGTGATAATATGAGTTCAATCCGACTGGCTTCAAATCCAGTATTTCATGCGATGACTAAACATATTGAAGTTCACTACCATTTCATTCGAGAAAAGGTTTTGGCAGAAGAGATTGATCTAATTAAAGTGGATACAAGTGAACAACTTGCTGATATATTTACGATGGCCTTACCTAAGGCGAAATTTGAGTTTCTTAGAGCACAACTTGGTTTGATCTCCGAAGTTCGCACAAAGGGGGAGTGTTGAAAGTTTGTGTAAACTTCTTGATGTTTCTAGAGTATATCTTACATTCATAGGTTCATGTATTAAAAGGTTCATGTATATGCGTTTGAAATTAATATTGTTCAATGCATTTGTCTAGGATCATGTTTCTAGCTAATCATCTAGATCATTCTACTGCTCCTATAAATTGTACCATGCATATTTGTATCAGACAACGGAGTTCACAATTTATAATATATTCCAAGTTACATCCCTGTTCTGAGTGTTAAACAACAGTGTGTGTGTGTGTGTTATCTGTGCATTTTTTGTTAGGTCCCAAAGTATCGTAGAAGGGGGGGTTGAATACGATACAACCAAAAAAATAATTCCGAGAATATATCTTTATTGATAATAAACTCGAAGGGGTGTTACAACTTCTAATCCAATGGATTAGCTTCAAAACCTGAACACTCCTAAGGATAGTTTAGGCACGAGGACCTTCTACCCGACACTTCCTGAAAGCGGGCTAAGCCGACTTTCCTACTAGATGGACTGTCTAGCAGCTTACACTCCTAAGGATAGTTTAGGCACGAGGACCTTCTACCCGACACTTCCTGAAAGCGGGCTAAGCCGGCTTTCCTACTAGATGGACTGTCTAGCAGCTTATACAAGGAAGATATAAGAGAGAGAAGAGAGAGTTGTGTGTTGAGGTGTGTTTTGAAATGAAATACAACAGGCCTATTTATAGGTTTTTTTTACCAGATCCAAATCCCATATGTAAATAATTTCTTATTTTCAATATTTTAATCTTTTTTATTAGTCAATCTATAAATTATCCGATGCTAGTAGGATTAACCGATATAATGCAAATATACTTAAAGTAGAATATTATACTGATATCGAGTAAAAATTTGTTATACACTTTATTTATCAATTATTTGTATTAATTTAATAATGAACATATTCTTGTCGTTCGACTAATATATAGACATAAATGTTAAAAGAGAGAAATATTGTAATAAATTTTTATATATCTATTTTTACTTTCTCCCTTTTACCTACTTGAAATAGACTTCTAAGTCCATCACCTACCTCCTCACTTCAATTTTTTTTAACAAATTTTCGGTAACCTCAGTACCTTTCATACTTATAATAGAATATTATACTAATATCGAGTAAAAATATATTATATACTTTATTTATCATTTTTTTGCATTAATTTAATACTCCCTTCGTCACACTCATTTCTGTAAAAAAAAAAAATCATTGGTGGACATGCATTTTAAGGTGTATGTAAAGTATAGTTCCGTAACTTATTTTTAATTTTTTTTTTGAATACAACATTAAATTTTTATTCATAAGAAGAAAATTTAAAATAATTTATGAAACTATACTTCATATGAGTTTTAAAATGTGTGTCAAACTCTCTGTCTCAAATATAAAGAACCTAGTGGGACAAAGGTAGTAATAAACATATTCGGCCCATTTGACTAATATATATACATAATTTTAAAAGAGAGAAATATTGTAATAAATTTTTATAGATCTACTTTCACTTCCGCCCGTTTACCTATTTGAGATAGACTTTTACTTATTTTCCGTCACCTAGCTGCTCACTGTGATTTTTCTTTGACCAATTTTTGGCCACCTCGATACCTTTCATAATTTTGACTTTGACGACATTATATTTATCAACTTATATTTTCTCTCCCCAATTACCATTTTTTACTATTATATGAGAAATGTATTTTAATGATTTTATCCCTAATGAAGCATAAAAATAAATGCGAACATAAATTTTATGAGTATATAAATGTCGTAGGTTTAATTCTTGTCAAAATTCAAATTATTAAAATTAGTATAATTATGTAGACACTTTTATCCTGAATAAATTATAAAACAAATATATCTAATAAGTGCGTTATTTGAGCATGTAGTGAATGAGTTTAAAGTATTTCATAAAGAAGTGATTTGTCTTAGTGGTTTTTTTAACATTAATATAATCCAAGGACAAATTTGTAATTTACTAAACTGGAACAAAATTTAGTGGGTTATTTGAGCATGTAGTGAATGAATTTAAAGTATTTTATAAAGAAATGATTTGTTTTAGTGGTTGTACATGTCAACATCAAGTTATAAGCGCTAGATGGTTATGAGTTCGACTCCGGTCAACTCCAAATTTTTTAACATTAATATAATTCAAGGACAAATTTGTAATTTACTAAATTAGAACAAAACCCATGTTAGACTATAATAGATATAATAAATACTAGTTAATCGTTAAATAAATAATCATTCTAGTGTTGAAAAAAAATAATCAAAAAATATAAATACTCAATTGTGCCGCGTAACATAAACGTTATAATAATACAGTTTTCGATAACTACCAAAATTTCCCCCACTAGCTAGCAAAATTTCATTTGACTTAGTTTTTTTTCATTCCCCTAAAACCAAAATTTAAGTTAGAATTTTTCAATTTTATTCCCCCAATTAACCCCCACTTCAGTAACCCGCTCACAAACACACTCACACAAAACACAAAAACCTCTCTCTACTAAGAACCCTAAATCGAAAACGCAAAAATTACTCTCGCTCGATTAGCTTTTCTCTCTATTCGATTAGCTCTTCAATTAGTAAGTAATATCTATCTAATGCCCCATTTATTCAATTTGTTCGTTTGTATCTATATAAGCGATTACTTGTGAATTCAATTTCTCCTTCAGTGAGATTAATTGGTCTTTCCCATGATTCTGCTTCTGTTTTCTCTTTTTATACTCACCAAAATGCTCCCTTTACTCATCTTGTCATTTGTCTTACTGGTTGATAATTCCCACGGCCGATTAGAGGCTTCCGATCACCGTTCTGGGCACTTTTTCCGGGGGTACTTCACCTGAGTTTGGGTTTCTGCAAAACAATGCTTGCCCGGGGGTGGTGGCCGTCAAGCACCTCCGGTGTGAGAATCAGTAATCAGAAATAATAATAACCAAGCTGGTGAGAATATATCGTGTATGAAAAATATGTAGAGAGCTTTTGTATTGTAGGAGTTTTTTTGTGTATGAAAGTTGTCTCTTCCTGTTTTTGTGTAGAATGGGGGTATTTATAGGTTGGGTTTCTCAATCACTGTTGCCCACTAGTTGTGCCATTAAAGCTATAGTGAGCCACTATTGGAACAGTGATTGGTGTCCCCTCCTGACATACCTTGATTCTGGCACTGAGCTACTCTAGTCAGATTTTGTCTGTTGCAACTGGTGTCCTTGAATATTATATAGCTTCCTTGTCTTATGGAGCAAGATACCTTTATGCAAGTGGGTGTGCAAGTGGATAAAGCAAGATACTTTTGTGCAAGTGGGTTAGTATAAGAGAGATAATACCTTGAAGCACAATTTGTGAATATTCTTTATTTTGTGACCTGTATTTGTTGAAATAATACTTTTGAAATTATATATACTTTGTTAAGTGCTCCAAAATTGTGTTTTTAGAAAACAAGTATTTGCTATTAGCGGGTGCCCGCTGATAACTACCAGCGGGTACTTATCATTGCCCCCCACTCCCTCTAGGCGCTTTAGCGGGTAGGGGGAGTAAAAGGAAACGAAATGCGGAAAATATGCAAAACTGTGTAATGCCTGTGCCCCCAAGTGTTGGCGGATAACACTTTGGAGTTAGAAAATGTTGCTTTTAAAATGTGCCCCAAGTGTTGGCGGACAACACTTAGGAGTTAGAAAATGTTTCTTTTAAAATGTGCCCCCCAAATGTTGGCGGACAACACTTAGGAGTTAGAAAGTTTTGCTGGACGGGTGCAAGTTAGTGCGGTTTGCGGTGCTTGACGTGTGCGAAGTTGAAACGTTTTTTTTATATACGTAACTGCTATGCGAATAAATGCTTATTATTGTCAATTAATGAGAGAATAATATTAAATGCCAATAATATGAGAAATGATAAGTGCGAGTGTGTATTAATGAGTGAAGTGACCTTTGGGTGGAAAGAGAATGTACCTTTGATATAATATGTGAAGAAAAGTGGGGAGTTATTACCAAGTGAGTAGTTGGTGTTTTGTACCGAGGCAGTTATTGTTTTGCTTTTGCCGTGGACCAATCAGAAGCTGCCACGTTGAGCTCTATAATCTCTCCTCCTCCTTTCACGCGCCTCACGTAATAAAAAGGGAGGTTTGCTCAGTTATTTCTCTCATCTTTTTACTGTCTTCATATCTTTTCCTTTTGAATTTTTACTCGGTTGTTCTTGGCTGTTGTTGATGCGCTATTCCGGTGATCGACGAGGTTTCTGTCCCTTTAAAGCCGTTCGTATCTCCTACTTCGCGGTGAGATTTGTGCTCTTTCTTTGTATTTTCTTTTGTGATTTATGTTTCCTAGATAACCGTGCCATGTATGTATCTCCATTTTTGTGATGTCTATTTAAATAGATGGTTTTGAATGTGGGTTTGTGTTGTCTTTTGTTTTAATGGTAAATGGGTTTTGTTTTGATTTCCTCTTGCATGAAAAAGAGTTCGATTTGTGTTTTGGTAGGTTTTTGGTCATGACTTTTGGTGGTATAGTGTTTGTTGTTCGTGGTTTATGAGTTTCAGTTCTGTGATTTTTTGATGTTTAGGCTAGTGGTGGTGTGTATATATGTATGTATATGTTTAAATAAGGTGTAAATTGCTTTCTGATGTTATGGCTTCGTTGTTTTGTGGAGGGAAATGGAATATGAATCGTTTTTCTTGTATTAGTTTAGAAATAAAAATGGAAATTGCTGTGAAAATCCACGTGTACCTTGATAGTTGTAAGCGGTTTATGTGTAAGCGGTTTATGTGTAAGCGGTATTGGGTTTTTACTTTGAATTTGTGTAGATGGGTGATGAATTCACAGATACCGGGACCGGAGAGAGGGGCCCGTTGATAAATTTGAACGGGCGCTGGGCGGATATTGGGCAGATGACCTACCCAGCTGTCCTTCGGAGAAATCGCTATAAATACTTTGAGAGTAGTGAGAGCTTGTTTCGGGCAACCAATGTGGCACCGATAGCATATTCGAAGGCGAAGATGGATGCCGCCTTTTCTAAATTTCCTCATCTTCAACACGACAGTACGTTCATGGCTGATGAATGGTCAGAGTATGTTAGTAGGATGTTCCGGATTGAAGATGGCTACTTCTGGAGGCGGGCGGAACCGTCTGAGAGGCTGTATCACCGTTTTGATGATGGTTCTGTGTGTATCCCAGTTAGTCATTTGAAAGCTGGTTTCCGGGTTCCCCCACACAAATTTATCATGGATTTATTCCGGGTGTATTTTCAGTGTCCGTTAGCCCAGTTTACGCCCAATTCCATAAGAGCTATTAATTGGTATATAGCCAGTAGTGAAGCAATGGGTTAGCAGCCGACGTTTAGGTCGTTTTTCTGTCTCTTTGATGTGAAAGCTAGTCGTGCCAAGACCTTCTATGAATTGCAATTTGTGAATCCGAATACCGTTATTGGGAAGGCCTTGGATGGGCATCGCCCATTTTTATTTCCCAAGGGCATGGCGGGTTGGCATGAGGAGTTCTTGGTTATTGGCGGTAGTGAGTTTGCTTGGCATAAGAATTTTACGAAGAAAGTAGAGTGTACTTACAAGGTGAACCACAATCGACTGAGCCGTGTTGAGATTGATATCTTGGTCAGGCTTGTGAAGGCGTTAGGCGAGGTGTGGACGGAAGCCAATTTAGTTGATCCGGCCGATTTGAGAAGACATTGCCGTAAGTCTCTGTTTCATGTTTTTTGTTGTTTTTTTTGTTGTGTCTGCTATTGACGATATCGTCTATTTTGTGTAGTATTGGATCCTCGTAAGCCGGAGCTGGATTTACACCCAACCCTGGGTCTGAGTGAAGCGAGATTGTATGCAAAGTTTATGTTGACGGTGCCCCAGACCAAACCGTCTCCGCGGTGGTCATTTTTCCGTAGCAAATATATTGGATGCTTTTGACCTATCAGGTGAGGGTAGAGGGGCTGAGCCTTCTGTTCCTTTTGAAGATCCAGAAACCGTTGTGGAGGAGGAAGATGCCGAGGAAGATGTGGACGAGGATGACATTGATTCGAATGCCAACTCGCTATCTGAGGAGTTGCTAGGTGAGTCTGAGGAGTTTTTGGGTGGGGAAGGTCAGGCAATTGATGAAAGCATCGAGTCAGAGTCAGAGGGAGAAAAGCCTGCACAAGGAGAGAGTGAAAAGGACGAGGTTGTGGTTGAAGTTGACTTGCACGCCGTGGCAGATGTACAAACTGAGGGTGAAATGCCCGCCGATGTTGAAGCACTTGTCGAGGAGGACGTGCCCTCTGAAAGTGGAGTCAATAGCCCCGGTACAGTGGGGAGGCTATATGCTGCCAGCCTGGAAGTTGGTGACAAAGAACCGGATATTCTTTCAAGGGAGTATAGAGCGTCAATTCGAAGAGTTGAGCGGGGCGTTTCTGATATTCCCGAAGCGGTTGGCACTCCTGGGAGCAAGGTAGTAGTTGACTTGGATTCTGAAGAAACTCTGCTGACCGCTCAAGCGGCCGAGGTTGTGGCGGATACACATGTTGATGTGGCGGGTGATGTTCCGCCTCCAAGTTTGAAGCGGAGAGCTATTGATGATGTTGGTCCGTCTAAGCGTAGACGGACTGAGGCTTCCAGGGTAGGTGATTACATTCCTTCCAACCTGGTTGTTGATGAGAGCGCAGATACTGCTTCTGATGGTACTGAGAAAGAAGATGGTGAGGATAGCGGAGAGTCTTCTGAAGAGATTGTTCATTATACAAGTAGTGATGATGAAGTTAATGACGCTGAGTTTGGAAATAGGCCTGGCTATGGTTTTCTCTTTAAGTCAGGGCCTAATACTTTCACAGCGGAATCTATGACTAATGACGATCTGTTGAGGATGAATGAGTTGTGTTGGGGGCGGATGTGTTGCCTTTCTCAGAAGTACGCTGCACGGGTATGCATCTGTCTAGTAGTTTTCTGTTTGCTCTTACTTGTGCCCGTTGTTGACTTGTTTTATCTGTTGTGTTGTGTTTTTTGTAGAATCAATGTATGTATACGAGTCTGATGGCCCGGGGTAATATGTACCGCAACAGCAATATTGCTTTAAAAGAGAGAATGAGATTGCTTGAGCGGGAACTGACCGCTGAGAGGATCATGAAGGATAATGCTGCCAAGGCTTTGTATGAAATTGAGACCGAGAAAACTGATATCAAAGCAAGCTATGCTTATAGCTCTGATCTTCGAAGGTTCTTGGCGGAGGACAAAATCGAGCTTGAGGCCGAGAAGGCTGCTTTGACGGAGCAAATAAAGAACTTAAATACTTCGCTGAAGTTTGAGAGGGACCGTGCGAATGATGCTGAAGGCCATCTTGATTCCCGTCCTACGGAAGAGGCTGCTATTAGGAAATTTAGAAACAGTGCCGAATTTGCTATAATTGTGAAAGAAGAAGCCGCCAGGATTCGTATAGTGGTATCTAAAGATGAGCTCGTTGAGCTTGGTGAGTTAAGGCGGAAAGCCGTCGAGAATGTTGCGGAGATTGACCGTTTGAGAAATGAGGCGTCCAAGCTGAAGTCTAAAGCAAAGAGAGCCAAACGTAAAGTGAAAGCATTGAAAGCCCGTCTGGGGGAGACGGTCACAGTGAGTGTCGGTTGTCAAGTTGAGCCTGTGGCAAGTGAAGTTGACGTGCAAATTGCTGAGCGTGGAACGGGTGGGGATGAGTTGGATGCCGTAACTCCATTGTCGGCTATAGCAGCTGTGTATGGCGAGGAGCCGGGTGAAGAGGAGCCGTTGATAGGCATGTCTAGTCCGCTGAGAGCTTCCCGCTGGGGATGAGTTTTCATTGTAGCTGTGTCCGTTGTTGGTCTATCTAGAAGTCGCTTTGCGGGTCTGTCCGCTGATGTGACTTGGAAATAGTTTGATATCTTTTGTACTTGGAATTTTTGAAAGTCTGAAATATTCTGTGTGTGTTTGGTGGGATATATATTTTTGATTTTTTGTAGTGAAATATAACTGCAATGTATGTGGTATTTTGTTTGTCAAAGGGAGGAATAAATAGGCCTTCGAGAAATGTTACCTGGAAATTATGCGTTTGACTGTGGGAATTTGCTGTAAGCATTAAATGCTACATGGAAATCACATCCTTTTGACCGTGCCTTTACTGCAGTCTGCATGGGGATGGACGTTTTTTGACTGTGGGCTGTTTTAACCCTCTTTCACCCCCCTATAAATAGGATAGTTTAGCTTTTGATTTGAATTACACCTCCTTTGCTTTCATAAAAACTCTTTTCTGTCACCTCGACCAAAAATGGCCAACCGTGAGATGGATGCGAATTTTACCCCCTTCTCTTGGGGTCGTAAGCTCCAAATTTCCGAGGAGACGGAGGCTGTCTGGTTAACATGGGCCCGTATTTATGAGGAACAGGGCGATTTGTATACGGTTGAAGAACTTCGAAACCATGCTCGAAAAATTGCCCGCACTCGTGCTGCGGAGGAGGCCAAGGAGGCGGCGAAGGATGGCAGGTTGAACTTCCGTTTCCGTGCCCCTTCGCAGGGTGAAAGTTCTGAGAAGGATGCGGACGCTGAGAAGAAGGCTCCCCAAGCATGAAGGTTTTTAGATGTAGGAAACTATATCTTTGTAACCCGTGCTTGTAATAAACTTTATTTGATATAAATAAAAATTTCCTTTCCCGTTGCATTTGTTTGTATTTGTCTTCATTCTGCACATATTGCCTTTGTTTTAGCATAGTCGATTGTAGACTTTGTACTCCTTTGTTTTAGCATATTTGTTTTGCTAGATGTCTCTTGATGAGACCTGAGCGACTATGTCTGCCAAGAAAACTGGCCTTTGTTGTACGTCCGTTGTGGGCATGGCAGATAACTTGGATTTTGTAGTACTGAGCTTTTGTAGATAGCCGTTTGGCTTTCGTAGTAGATTTTGTTGTTGTAGATGGGTGCTTGCCCTCCTAGGGATTTTTCCATTGTAGTTGGATCCTCTTAAGGACTTTGTTATTGTAGATGGTTGCTTTCCCGTCTAGGGGACTTTGCTATTGTAGTTGGATGCTTGCCCGTCTAGGGGACTTTGCTATTGTAGTTGGATGCTTGCCCGTCTAGGAGACTTTTGCTATTGTAGTTGGATGCTTGCCCGTCTAGGGGACTTTGCTATTGTAGTTGGATGCTTTCCCATCTAGGGGACTTTGCTATTGTAGTTGGATGCTTGCCCGTCTAGGGGACTTTGCTATTGTAGATATTTTTGTAGAAGATTTTTCATTCAGAATAGAATAATCCTGGGTTACAGAAGTGTAATTGGCTACTGATAATACTTTCTTAGTTTATCCCCGTGCCAAGTATTGTTGACTTCCGTCCCGTCTAGGTGGTCAAGTTTGTAAGAACCCGGCCTAAGTACTTGGGCGATTTTATAGGGGCCTTCCCACTTGGGCATGAGTTTGCCCGTATGTCTTGGGTCGGATGCTTCTGTTGCTCGATTGACCAAATCGCCTTCCACATAGGCTTTGATTCTAGCCCGTCTTCAGAAAAATTCCTTTGTTTTTTCTTTGTAGGCGGCCATTTTTTCGACGGCGGCCTCCCTTGCTTCGTCTAGAAGGTCAAGGTTTGTTCTGAGTCCGTTGTTGTTGGCTTCTTCTTCGAAATTGATGGTACGGAAAGATGGGGATCCTATCTCGATTGGGGCAAGAGCTTCGGTGCCAAAAGCTAATTTGAAAGGGGATTCTCCCGTACTGACCTTGGCTGATGTCCGGTAAGACCAAAGGACGTTGGGTAGCTCATGTGGCCATTTTTTCTTGGAAGTCGTTAGCCTTTTTTCTAGGCCCCTGACAATGATGCGCTTGGTTACTTCAACCTGACCGTTGCTTTGAGGGTGGCATACTGAAGCTTTTTTGTGTTTGATCCCGTAGTCGGATAGGAACTTTGTGAATTTTGACCCAACGAATTGTGTGCCGTTGTCGGATATGAGTACCACTGGAATGCCAAATCTTGTAATCACTTGTTCTGTGACGAAATGGATTGCATCATCTTGTGTGATGTTTTTGAGTGCTTTTGCTTCGGCCCATTTGGTCATGTAATCGATGGCGACCATTACATATTGTAGGTCACCTTTGGCCTTGGGGAAAGGTCCCATGATATCGATGCCCCAAACCGCAAACGGTATAGGTGACAATATTGCCGCAGGGAGGGCTGGTGCTTTTCTAGACATGTTGCTGAACAGCTGGCATTGGTGGCATTTCTTGGTGAATGTCTTGCATTCCTTGTGCATTTTGGGCCAGTAGTAACCCTGCCTGAGTATTTTATGTGTCAGTGCCTTCCCAGCCATATGGTCGCCACAGATGCCTTCGTGGACTTCTCTCATGCAATAGAGAGCTTCTTCTTCGTCGACACATTTGAGGATGGGAGAATCAAAGCTCCTTTTGTACAGGTGTTGTGGAATAAAAACGAGGGTTTGTAAATTGCGGCTAGGGTTTGTATGTATTAAATACAAGGGATGGTGAGCTTCAAGCTTTAATGGCTGTTCTTGCGTTCGAGACTGATCGGTCCTCACAAGATGCCTACGTATCTCTGTATTGCTAGAGAATCAAGCCAACTTAGTTCTGAGAATGAGGGGTCAGGCCCTTTATATAGGATGAGAAGCCTTAGAATTAAGGTAGGAGTTGGAGACTTAATAGATAAGTCACCTCCTTGAGGAAAGTTCTAGACTCCTTCCTTGTAGGAGTCTGTTGCCATATCGAATTGGATGCCTTGGAGGCTAAGTCTTGTAGAGATAATGTCCTTATCTGACACTTATTGCTGAGCTGTTTATTACCCCTAATATTAATTACGAAAATAATATTAAAGATAGGACTTTGGACCCTGTTGGTGGGCCCCACGTTCGGACCATACCGGGTCTAATTAATGCAACACTAAATGTGTCTTTAGGGCTTATTTTTAGCCCATATCAACAGGGTGCCTTCTTGGATGAAGTATTTTGTTGCTTGAGATTTGAGTATTTTAGCTTTGATGTTGTCCTCTGGCAGCGTGTCGTCTTCTAAATAACGGATGTAAGGGCTCATCCAAGTTTCAGTTGGTGGATTTATTTCCATGATATCGAGGGCGCTGACACTGGGAGTGGTAAGTTCTTCAAAGTACACTGTGTTCGCTTCTGTCTTTTCCCCTTGGGTTAGTTTAGATAACATGTCCGCTATTGCATTGTCTGCCCGGTCTATCTGTTCTAGGGAGTACTCTGCGAATTGAGGGAGCATGGCTTGCACTAATTCTTGATATTTGCTGATATTTTTGTCTTTTGTTGCGTAATCCCCCGTTGTTTGTCGAACAACTAATTGCGAATCGCTGTGGATGGTGATTTTTTTCACTTGTAAGTTTTTGGCCAGTGTCAAGCCGGCCAAGAGTGCCTCGTACTCCGCCTGGTTATTTGTAGCTTTGAAATTCAATTGTATGGCTTGCTTAACCTGAAAGCCGTCGGGGCTAGTGAGGATGAGTCCAGCCCCGCATCGAGTGTTTGTGGAGGAACCGTCCACATATAATTGCCAATTGTTGTCCGTTGTTGTAAGGTTTTTTGCGGGAACTATGCTTTCTGTTGTCGAAAATAAACATTTGATCACGAAGTCCGCCAACGCTTGTGCTTTGATTGCGGTTTTGGGTATGTATTTTAAATTGAATTGGCCAAGCTCACGGCCCAGTTGATCAATCTACCTGATAAGTCCGGTTTGTGGAGAATTTTTCTGAGCGGTTGGTCTGTGATGATCCTGATCTGTCTGCCTTGGAAGTAATGTCTCAATTTTCTACTTGCCACGACCAATACTAGAGCGAACTTTTGGACATTCGGATAGCGGGTTTTCGCATCTCTGAGCACTTGACTGACATAATAAACTGGATTTTGCTCGCCATTCTCCTCTTTTATGAGTACTGCTCCCACGGCTTTATCTGTTGCGGATAAGTATAGTGATAGTGGTTCTGAAGGAGCCGCGACCGCGAGTAGGGGAGCCGAAGATAGATAAGTTTTGAGATCTTCGAAGGCTTTCTGGCAGGCGTCCATCCAAGATATAGCTTTAGTTTTTGTGGCTCCCTTCAAAGTGTCAAAGAATGGAAGGCATCTGTCTGCTAATTTAGCGATAAACCTTCTGAGAGTGGCTAACCTTCCTATTAATTTCTGTATATCTTTTAAAGTTTTGGGCGGTTGCATGTCGATTATAGCCTTTATTTTTTCCGGGTTGGCCTCAATACCTCTGTGGGATACTAAGAACCCAAGGAACTTGCCCGCGTCTAGTGCAAACGCGCATTTGTCGGGGTTTAGCTTCATGCTGTATTTTCTGAGGGTTGAGAAACATTCTTCTAGGTCTTGAAGGTGGGAAGCCGTTAAGAGAGATTTTACTATGAGATCATCCACGTATACTTCCATATTTCGGCCTAACTGACCGCCGAAGATTTTATTCATGGTCTTCTGGAAGGTGGCGCCGACGTTGATTAATCCAAAGGACATGACTTTGTAGCAGTACACCCCCCTATGTGTGACGAAGGCTGTTTTTTCTCTATCTTCAGGGGTCATTTTGATTTGGTTCTAGCCGGAGTAGGCATCCATGAAACTTAACATTAGATGACCCGCTGTCGCATCAATGAGTTGGTCTATTGAAGGGAGTGGATACGGGTCCTTTGGGCATGCTGCATTTAAGTCCGTGTAATCCACACATATTCTCCATTTCCCGTTAGATTTATTCACTAGTACTACATTTGCAACCCACTTAGGGTAGGTGACCTCGCAAATTAGATCTGCGTCCAAGAGTTTGTCGATTTCGATATCGATTACCTGCTGTCGCTCTGGTGCAAAGTTCCTTCTTTTTTGTATCTTCAGAGCCTTATCCGGGTCCACATTCAACTTGTGGATAGCTACCGACTCATCTAGACCTGGCATGTCTTTTCGACTCCATGCGAAAACATCCGCATATTTTCTTAAAAGGTCTGTGAGGCCGGATTTGAAGACGGACTCTAAACCCGCTGCTACACTTACACTTTTGTTCGAGTCACCAGGTATGATTTCTATTTTTTCTGTTTGCACCGCAGGGCTTATTGGCGGCCTCTCTTCTCATTTGAGACAATTCATGAGATTTGCGTCGATGCGAGGAGGGTCTTCTAGCAGCGGGTTATGCCCGTCTATGAACTGTACTTCCTTTCTCCTTTTGTTTTTCGCGCGCTGATTCTCAGCGTGCCTTTGCCTTTTTGCTTGTTTTCTCTTGGTTGCCTTTTCTCTGCGGATATTGCTAGGCTCTGTTTTCGCCATCGTGATTGCTATGCCATAGCATCTCTTAGATGTTTCGGAATCTCCCTTGATCTCCCCGACCCCGTTTAGAGTGGGGAATTTGACTTTAAGATGGGGGGTGGAGGTGACTGCCTTTAGCATATTGAGGGTAGGTCTTCCCAAAATCATGTTGTAAGAGGAAGCGGTGTTGATGACATAGAATTTGACCGTTCGACATACTTGCCTGGGCGATTCACCGAAATAGACGGGGAGTCTGGCAATGCCCGCAATTGGGACGACGTTGTGCCCAAAGCCGTAAAGGGGTGTCTCGTCGGGACATGTTTCGAGTTTCTCGCCATCTAACTTGAGTCTGTCCCAGGTATGTTTGAAGCAGATGTCGACTGAGGACCCGTTATCAACGAGGATCCTCTTTACCTCATTGTTGGCCATGCCCAATGACACAACTAGTGCCTCAGTGTGGTTTGGGTTAATGCCTTCATAGTCTGCATCTGTAAAAGTAATGATATTCGGGGGTCCCTCGTATATCTCATAAATGTCATGCTCTTCTCTTGGTGGGGAAGATTGTCCGCCGAAGACGGTATGTACGATGTTTCTGTTTTGTCCTTGCGGGGTGGATGCTCCCTGCACCTGTCTTGGCAAGTACTGAGATAGATTGCCCGCCTTTACCTATCTTTCCAAGAAATATTTGAGGGACAGGCAACTGTCTGTGTAGTGCCCATGCGTCTCGTGGTAATCACAGTGTTTGTCTTTAGGTCTGTCCTCGGGCGGAGAATGCATTGGTGCTGGTGGGAGATAGAAGGGTTTCCCTCTGATTTCTTTCAGAATGCTCGCCCTAGGGAGGGTGAATTTGGTCCACTCCAGCTCAGGACGCCTATCTGGTCTTTGCGGGTTTGCCGCCCCAAGCGGTCTCTGACCGGGACTGATGATTGTGCTCTTTGTGCGGGCGGTGGCGGTCCATGAGTGGTCTGCACTTGGTGTGAGGCCGGCATTTGCCTTTGATAGGACGAAAACCTTTCTCTTTGAAAATACGGTGGAGGTGCAGGTGGAGCCCTGGATTGCTTCAGCACGCTCAGAGATTCGGCTTCATTGATGGCTTGGGAGGCCAGGTCATATGCTTTTGCTAATGTGGTGGGTTTTGTCTCCATAAGACGGCATACGTATTTCTCGCATTCGTAGGGATTAAGACCTCTCCTTAAGTGGACCAAAGCTTCTGTTTCATTGACACAGACAACTTTGTTGACGGCCTCCTTGAAGCGGTCAATGTAGTCCTGCAGTGTTTCCCCGTTGCGTTGTGCAATGGTTTCCAAAAACACGGTATGAACCTCGTGTTGCTGGTTTGCTTTGAACTTATTGAGGAATAGTCTTTTGAATTCCAGCCAAGTGTCTATGGACCGGGTTATATTCTGCAGAACCACCTCTGTGCATTTCCGCGGAGAGTTGTGGCAAAGAAACGACATCGCGTCAGGTCATTGTATTCATAATGAAGAGCTAGCTGATCAAAGTAGCTAAGATGCTCCTCTGGGTCGCCTAACCCGTCGAAAGAATTAAAGCAGTGATGTTTAATTTCCTTTTGACGGGGCTCCGCCTCCAACCTAATGGTAAACGGCGTGCCACCTGATTCTGGTTCGCTATTTCCCTCTATCTTTTTCTTGAGTTCCATAATAGTTCGCAACATCTCTGCGTTGTGGGTTGCATGCTGTCAGTATCTTTTGGACGGGGAGGGGAAAGCTCTCTTTGTTTCTGTTTTTCGTACTCGGCCAGAACCTTTTCGTAGGCAGCTTTCTTATCAACAATCACCTTCCTTAGGTCTCTCTGCTTTCTGTTCTGCTCCCATATTTTGGGTTGATGATGGCCTTTGTTGTGCCTCTCATGGATTGTTTCTTGGGATGAGCCTAGGCGAGAAAAGGCGGAGTTTGTTTTGGGTGGCCGGCTGTGTGCCTCGCTTCGGTCGTCGTGTGGATTTACTCAAGATTCTTTCTGTTCGGGTGGCTTTTCTTGTTTGGCCTGGGGAAATGCAAAGGCTATTTGCATGAGTAAGTTTATTTGTTACGGGCCGTAGCCTGTTAGGTCGAGGCTAAGAATTTGCTCTTGGTTTCTTCCTCGAGGAGGGTTTGTTTGTAAGCGGTTTTCAGCATTTATTGGTGGGTCTTGTGGCGGGATGCCAGTATTATTTCCTTGTATCTCTATTGACTGTCGCTCGTCGGGGTTTGCCATCACGGTTTTTAGGTCTGGTGTTTGTGATTATACGGATGCTGTGTATCTTGTGTTTTTGAGGCTGATGCTTGTGTTTTGTCCTGTAGAAGTAGCTATTCTGGTAGAGCAGGCGAGGGATTTTTCTTTAAGATAAATGTCCCCTCCTTCTAGCGCCAAATGATAATTCCCACGGCCGATTAGAGGCTTTCGATCACCGTTCTGGGCACTTTTTCCGGGGGTACTTGACCTGAGTTTGGGTTTCTGCAAAACAATGCTTGCCCGGGGGTGGTGGCCGTCAAGCACCTCCGGTGTGAGAATCAGTAATCGGAAATAATAATAACCAAGCTGGTGAGAATATATCGTGTGTGAAAAATATGTAGAGAGCTTTTGTATTGTAGGAGTTTTTTGTGTATGAAAGTTGTCTCTTTCTGTTTGTGTGTAGAATGGGGGTATTTATAAGTTGGGTTTCTCAATCACTATTGCCCACTAGTTGTGCCGTTAAAGCTACAGTGAGCCACTATTGGAACAGTGATTGGTGTTCTCTCCTGACATACCTTGATTCTGCCACTAAGCTACTCTAGTCAGATTTTGTCTGTTGCAACTGGGTGTCCTTGAATATTATATAGCTTCCTTGTCTTATGGAGCAAGATACCTTTATGCAAGTGGGTGTGCAAGTGGACAAAGCAAGATACTTTTGTGCAAGTGGGTTAGTATAAGAGAGATAATATCTTGAAGCACAATTTGTGAATATTCTTTATTTTGTGACCTATATTTGTTGAAATAATATTTTTGAAATTAGATATACTTTGTTAAGTGCTCCAAAATTATGTTTTTAAAAAACAAATATTTTGCTATTAGCGGGTGCTCGCTGATAACTATCAGCGGGTACTTATCACTTGTCTTTCCAAAGGTATCATCTCTCTCTCCCTGTCCCTCCCCCCTCTCTCCCTCTCCCCCTCTCTCTCTCACACACGCATACCACACATTCATTTTTATATTCATATATGTTGCTGAGCATTTGATTTTGCTTCTTTTTGATGTTTATACTTTTAATTTTTGTTATTTGTCTTTATATATTGATAAATTTATAATGTGGAGATATGGCATCTTTTGGGAAATTTTGTCAATCAGGATACGAATAGAATCTTAGTATTTTGATGGCTTTGGTCGCACATCACTGCATCAATTTCACTCCAATTTTGCTACTTTCGGTACCCTGTTTATAGCTACTTTTTCATTTTGGTAAATGATTTACTGCAGGCGTCCAACCGGAACCAGCACGAAGTTCTTAGGGCATCTGCTCAACTGAATGTGGTATGTTAAACATTGTTGTCAAGTCTTCTAGCTCTCTTTCCTTTCGAACTTATTGCTTTTAGTTTATTTTTGGCCTTCACCTTATTCCACTCTCCACATCAAAGGTTTCAGTTGAAAAATCATCAAACTCTGTACTATTTCCAGATACAAAGACAGAAGAATCAACCAAGAAATCTTCTCAGGATGCCATTCCTGATGCATCATACATTACGGCATTTATGGATCAAATGGCAGATCTAATAGAGTGTGTATACTGTCCTTCATGCATATAAAAAATGTGTTTATTAGCAGCTCATTTTATTAACTACTTGTCCTTTTATTGCCTTGGAGTAACTCTATTTTCTGTGGCAGGCTTGTGGATTCAAGAGAAATCATGGAGTAACACTTGGGGTGGCCTAAAGGTGTACCCTGTGACTGTGAAGCTTTTCTTAATTTACCTCATATAGCTGCTGGAGGCTTTGGAGTACCTGCTGGAGATTTTAGTTTACTTATTGGTGATTGGCGCACAAGCAGTCATAAGGTGAAAAACACATGTGGCTTGCCTACACTTATTTTGTTTAGTATTGTTTTTTCCTTATTCTTGAAAGGTTGTATCTTCTTAGGATACACAGTTGATGTTAATACCGTCATTGCCAAAGGTGATAGCACTGTCATTGCCAAAGGTGCTAGCACCATTGCTAAGACGAAACGGACCCGAAAAAGTGTGCCACGAGATTCTCCACCGCAACGTAGCTCTATTTACAGGGGTGTCACAAGGTTTCAAAATGCTAATGATCAACTTAGTATTAATTTTACTTTGTATTCTTGTGCATTGTTAAATTTATAATATCGTGTTATTTGTGCGATTGGCGAACATTTTAGGCACCGGTGGACAGGGCGATATGAAGCTCATTTGTGGGATAAGAACTGCTGGAATGAATCACAGAGCAAGAAAGGCAGAGAAGGTTAAGTCTTTTTAATCAACTGCATCTTTTTATCAATATGAGAATCTTGTTCAATTTTTACTGATCATCAGCCCACATTTGTTTTCTTGTTTTTGGTGTTCGAAATCAACTGAAAAATGCAGTTTATCTAGGTGAGCATCAATATCTTTGAAATGTATAAAGAATCAGAATTAATAAATAGAAATCGGAGAAAATGATTATATCCTTCTGCTGGATCTTGACAGGGGCTTACGACGATGAAGCAGCAGCAGCACATGCATATGATTTAGCAGCATTGAAGTATTGGGGACAAGAAACTACCCTCAATTTCCCTGTAAATTTTCCTACTAATGATCCTATGTTGTAGTAATATTCAAGTTTTCGACACTAAAGATTTGATGTTGTATTTGATCGAAGCTGTCAACTTACGAAGAAGAAGTAAAAGAAATGGAGGGAATGTCAAAAGAAGAGTACATTGGATCACCGAGGAGGTAAAACAAATACTAATAAGCATTATAGCAGTGTTTTCTAGTGTTTGATTTTTTATTTTTATGGCAGTATGTTTTGTCAAATATGAACAATTATGTTCTGAAAACTTATTGTAGAAAGAGCAGCGGCTTCTCCAAATACAGAGGTGTAACAAGGTACCGAAACTAATTTCTGATGAGTTTTCGACAATTTATTCATAACAAAAAATCTGCGCGATAGCTCTTATCCTTTCATAGCACTGTCACCTTTCAGGCAAGATAGCTCTTATCCTGCTAATGCCTACTTGACTACTATATGGGATCTCAGATTTTTAAGTTTCAGATTAGTGTCTAAGTTTGACATTATGCTCTCAGTTCCAATTCAATAGGTTTTGGATTTCGGTAGTATATCATGTGGCATCTCATGATATCTGACTATCAGGAAAGAGATTTTATTTAATATGTTACTAAAAGATACTAGAATACAAGGGGGAAAGATACCAGCTCTCAATTTGGCCACCATTGTACATGAAAGGAAAAGGTTCTTGATGACCTTCCTGCTCAAAGAAAATGTAGTCTGTATTATTTAAATTAAGTTCCATGTCAAGTGCTTTTAATTTCACCTTGCTAATTACAAAATTTTAAAATCATGTATCACATTTTGGATATAAAGCCTTTGTATGTGCTATTTAAATCTATTTGTGGGTGTTACCTGACAATTTTATCGAGAAGATGCCAAGTCTACAATGCAACTATTCTTATATAACAAAATTTTGATCACAGATATTGGTTAACATTCATTCTCGGTTGAAGGAGCCGGAGGTCAAAAATGCGTTGATGCCGGAGATTGCTCATATATATTTAAATGATCCATTCCGTTATGAGATGAGGGCCAGGTGTTGAGGGCCAGGTGCTGGACTAATAAGTATGCAAATGATCCATTCAGTGAATCTCCTGTACTTTGTATTGACTAGTTTGGTTTGTAATATAGGGTAAGAGTGATCTTCTAACTCTTAACCCCATTTTGAATTTGTATTATTCACGTGTTGGTATTATATAAAAAAGACTTTTGTTATGATTTGTTTGTTGGTATTGATATTAAAAATGTAAATGTTGGTAAATATTTTGCATCCGTTGGCAAAACGGATTATCCATTGGAAGTGTTTCTAAATTTAACAACGGAATACCATTGGCAAATGGTTGTTAAAACTACCAACGGATTATCTGTTATAAAATTGTTACTAATAACTAGCTTATAACCCGTGCGTTGCACGACCCCTTTTTTAATATTTTTAAATATATTAATTTTTTAATTTTATATGTTATTAATTTACATATTAAATTGTTGTTACAAAATTGATATATATAAGATTTTACACATTCGATTTAATATTTATACTCTATCTTAAATTTTTAAAATTTGATTTGGACGATTTTACAGCCCACGTGAAATTTACAAAATAATCTTTAATTTAGTGATGGTTTAACAATTACTTTTCAATTAAACCTACGCAAAAATTGACGATTTTTACATTGAAAATTCTATTTGATTTATGAATTCTACTTATAATTCGTTTTAATTATCAAAATATCCTTGTAATTATTTGATGATAGTTCTACTAACAACCAATTACAATTTTAATAATAAGTGTAAGAGAGATTTTGTCCAAAATTTTGATAATCGGTAGTCTGGTCCTCCGTACGACAAAGATATTAAAATAAATAGATGAAAATCGTTGTATCTAGCATAAAAAAATGTTTTATATTTTAATATGTTATAAACTAAAAAGTATATTTACTTTGAAATGCGAAAATGTATTTGTCAATGATTTAAAATATATATAATTAAGGTTTCTACATTGAATAGCATTATCAATGTAGGACTTCTATATTGAATAGGATTAATGTAAAAATTCGTAATTATATTTTCTTTTCAGATTCCGAGTATTTTCATTTGAATAATAATTATTAGTGCATCACTAAATTAAAGATAATTTTATGAGATTCGCGTGGATTGTAAAATCATCTAAATCTGATTTCTTCCCAAGATAGAGCCCAAATAGTAAGTATGAATTTCTTTTTAATACTAATAAAAAAGTAAATAAAATTCAATTCTAATACAATCTCTTTTTAATTATATTTTTTTTCATATTATATATATTTTTTAAAATTCAATTATAATCCAAACTTTTATAATTATATCCTTTTTAGGTTATAATTTTCTTTTTAAAATTCACTTCTAATACAACCTTTTCTAATCATATCCTTTTTAGATTATAATTTTTTTTAATGTGATCTAATCTTGATCGTCTGTTTTTAATCCAACGGATCATATAATTTTGGTAGTACAGTGACCAGGCCAAAAATTTGTATAAGATCCTTATGCTTATTACAGAATTTGGAATTTTTTACACGTTATTTTAATAAAAAACAAATTAAAATATTTAATTTTAATTAAAATTAGAAAATATTTTGATTATATTTCCATTAGAATTCTCCCCAACACCCAACTTCTCTTCAGACTCTTTCGAGAACCAATATGTTTTAAAATTAATATAAACAATTTCAATATAAAAATTTATTAATAAGTAAACAAATTAAAAAAAGGAAAATTAAAAGACAAATAAATATACTATCTATATGTACTATACTTTTATAAGGAAAATATGGTATAATTGGTTGGTTAGTTAAAATCTTTCTAAAAAACTTATTCACACTTCTAAAAAAACAAATTAAAATATATACTATAATTTACTAAAAAAAATTAAACACATAATTTACATAAATACATACTTTATTTGTTATACTTCAACTGAAATTCAACTACATGCTCTTTCAATTATATTTTTAATATAATTATTTTAACTTGTTATTTTTAGGAAGGTGTTAACAATTTTTTTGGAAGGCGTTAACCAACCAATCCGTACAAAACACGGGCTATTATCTATTATTATTATTATTATTATTATTATTATTATTATTATTATTATTATTATTATTATTATTATTATTATTATTATTATTAATTAATTAACTAATTAATTAATTAATATATTAATTATTTGATTTAATAGAAAATTTTAATTTATTTTAATTAATTATATTAATAATTTTAAATTTATATATTTTTCATACTTAATTTCATGACATAAATAAATATCATTTAACGTTAGTTTTAAATTTATTGTTAAATATTTTAAAATTCAATAGATATTTTTAAAATTTATTTATTGTTACCTAGAATAATAGAAGAAAGAATCGTAGAAATAAGTTTGTGCGGGAGATTATTCTAATCAAGATATAATTGAAAACATTTATAATTCTCTAAAATATGTGGTTTTTTATTTTTAAAAAATTACATACTCTCTCCGTTCCATTTATGTTGATGAAACAAATTAAGGGTTAAATATGTTAAGTTTTTCTAAATATATAAATAATTGTGAGTAAGTTTGACAGTTTTCACTTGATTGTTAAATATGTGTTAAAATTTTATTGTTTATTATATAGTTTTAGATTGTCTTTACTTTGTTGATTTATAATTTTTTGTAAATTTGTTAATAAATATGTGATTTTAGTATGTAATAATTAAAGAGTTTGTTATGAAGTTAAATATATAGTTTATTTTTTGCAAAATAAAATTTTATATGCATTTTTATTTTTTTTTATTTTTTGGAAAGTGTTATTTTTGGGAAGGTGTTAACCGACCAACCGACTAACCAATTATACCCTGTTTCGCTTATAATAGTATAGTATCGATTAAGTTAAATATGTAGTTTATTTTTTGCAGTATAGTCTAGATTAAGTTTAATATGTAGTTTATTTTTTTCAAAATAAAATTTTATATATATTTTAATTTATTTTTTATTTTTTGAAAAGTGTTACTATACTTTTCGGGGAAGGTGTTAACCGACCGACCAACCAATTATACCCTACGGTTAGCCGTTGGTAATCTGTTAGTATATATAACAACGAAAATTCCGTTGGCATTTGGTTGCTAATAAATACCAACAGAATATCCGTTACAAAGTCGGTTGGGTGATGGTTGTTTGTAAAAACAAGAATTCCGTTACCAGTCTGTTGATATTCCGTTGTTAAGTTTAGTAATAAAAATAAATTCGTTGTTAGAGACTTCCCAACGTTTATACCAACAGATTTATTCCGTCATCATTCTGTTGGTATAAGGTCTTAGTAACGGATTTTCTTAACATGCCAACGGATATTTCTGTTAGCAAAATAGGATTTTCTTGTAGTGAGCTTTGCTCAATAGAAAAACCTTACAGCTAATTCATCATCACAACTACTACATGTTCCACCACTATAATAAACAACTTCCAAACAAGAATCTTCCCACCTGCAGAGTGTTGGAAATTAATATTAAACTTATTATTTAGACATTTGTTTTATTTGTTTAGTTGTTTGAATAAGTACTCCGTGTTATTTGCAACTAGAATAGGTCAAGCATTATCAGAAGTAGTTTTAAATAAATGCAGTAGTAGTGGAGAAATTGTAGGGAGGTGGTGCATGTTTGTAGGACGTTATAGGTAGTTTTATTTCCTATAAATTAGTTTGTAATTTCCATTACTGAATTATCAAGAATATACACCAGTTCTTGGTCTCTCTGTACATATCATTTGTCTTTGTTATATATTTGGTGTGTTTATATCAAGGAAAGCCCAGGCCCAGTATTTTAAAATATAACAGTTGGTATCAGAGCTTGGGGGAGTATCAAGGCTTAACAGCCTTCCCTACCGTTCCTTGGAGGTATAACAATTCATTTCCGAAGAAGCTCCATGCTGGGATGAAGCCGAAGGCGGGGAAGCTTCCGTCAAAGCCTCTACCTCCTGCTCAGGCTGTGAGGGAGTCAAGGAGTGATGGTCAGCGAGGTGGGGGACGAACTGGTGGCTGTGGTCGTGGTGGAAGGTTTGGTCGAGATTTCGCAGATAATGGAAACTCATACAACAGCAACAGTGGGTTTTCTGAGGGATACAGACAACCTGAACAAGGTGATTTAGAAAAGTCTTCTGAAAGACGAGCATATGGAGCTCCTCGTGGGGGTCGCCATGGTGGTTATAACAATGGAGAGAAAGTGCTCCAAAGTGTTTTGGAGAGAAGTGCTCCAAAGTGTTTTTGATGAGAAAGTGCATCAACATTGATGGTGGTGAGAAGTGCATCACAAGATGGTGGTGAGAAGTGCATCACAAGACGAAGAGAAGTGCTTCGTAAAGAGAACATTGCAGTCATGGAGGATGATGAACCAACATAAGTTTAATATTAAGGGGGTGAATGTTGGAAATTAATATTAAACTTATTATTTAGACATTTGTTTTATTTGTTTAGTTGTTTGAATAAGTACTCCGTGTTATTTGCAACTAGAATAGGTCAAGCATTATCAGAAGTAGTTTTAAATAAATGCAGTAGTAGTGGAGAAATTGTAGGGAGGTGGTGCATGTTTGTAGGACGTTATAGGTAGTTTTATTTCCTATAAATTAGTTTGTAATTTCCATTACTGAATTATCAAGAATATACACCAGTTCTTGGTCTCTCTGTACATATCATTTGTCTTTGTTATATATTTGGTGTGTTTATATCAAGGAAAGCCCAGGCCCAGTATTTTAAAATATAACACAGAGAACGTGTTTTTTCTTAAACTAAAACCAACAATCCACACAAGGCCGAGTTGTCTAGGTAATTAAGAATCATTACTGAAAGTGCTAAATTGTCCTTCTTGAGGAATTTCTCCCGTATGAAAGTTTACATAGAGATTTAATACTTATAGAAATGTTAAAGTAGTTAACTGTTTAGGAATAACACCTGTCAACTGATTTGAAGACAAATCTAAAGATTGGAGCGCTTCCATATTTCCCAGCAGTGATGGGATAGGTCCTCTAAGACTATTATGAGATAGATTAAGCAGTGCAAGTGATTTAAGCCCTCCAGTGACCTTCGGAATTTCTCGTAGAAAATTATTGCATGACAAATCAATGGCTGTATAAAGATGAAGGATTTTAGTCACTTCGTACTCTGTCCCTTTCACATTTATTGAGACAGGGGCTGGATAATAGGGGCTCACTAACTGTATGGCCGATCATTCGGTTTAATATTATGCAAATATGGTATTGGCAAATGGCCGGTGAATTTGCTGTTAGAGAGATCCACAATTCGCAACTTGGGGAATGGATGAGCTGTAGTTTTTCCATTTACCATACCATGAGCCTGTTTGATCTCAAGACAAGTACTTCTAGCTCTCCAAGAGTAGTTAACCATGACGGAAATGTCCCACTTATTTTGTTATTTCCAATATCAAGAATTGTCAACTGCTTACAGTTTGCGAAAGCTTGGGGCAATGGTCCTTCAAACTGATTGGTATGCATATTTACAAAGGACAGGTGACAGCTTTTGCTGAATGCTGTTGGTATCCTTCCTTGAAGTTGATTATTACCAAGATTTATGGAAAGCAGTTTGTCCGCAAGAGTTGCCAAGCAACTTGGAAGTGCTCCGCTAAATCTATTATTTGACAAATGAAGAATCCTTAGGGATGTGGCTTTGCAAATCGTTGTGGGAACCTCACCTGTCAAAACTTAGGTCTTAGGTAAATAAAATATAATCAAATTATTGTATCATAAAGATGAAGATACATACTAAACGGATAAAAAATAAAGGAGAAAAATTGACCTGTAAAAGTGTTTCCACTTAAGTCGATGTGATCAAGATTCGGGTGAACATTAAATTTCTTCGGAATGTATCTGGTCAAATTGTTGTTCGAAAAAATCAATGGCAACTAAGGATATAGAGTTCTCCCAAAAGTCACTCGGAATATTGCCAAATAACCTATTATCAAGCAGATGCAGAACAATTAGATTACTGAGATTAGCGATGGGTTTTGGAAGCGGTCCAGTCAATCGATTATAGCCGAGACCAAGAGAAGTCAGTAGCTTTAAGTTTCCAATGTCCGGTGGAATATTTCCACTGAGATTATTGGATTCAAGATTTAATGAGGCGAGCTTAGTTAAAAGCCCAAGCTCAGAAGGAATCTTTCCAGTAAAATTATTGAAATTAAGTGCTAAGTGTTAGAGTAGAGCACATGGAGCACATGTAACTGTCATGTAACACATGTAGCACTCATGTAACTGTCATGTAACACATGTAGCACTCATGTTTGTCTAGTTGTCTTGTGTAAGATTAGTGCGATCGATCCTCTTTCAGCCTTCTATATAACTATGTAATGTCAAGCTATGTATCAATCATCTAATACAATGTAGTCTCTTGTTGTCATTGTGTCTCTTGTAGTCTACTGTTCTTGTAACTCTATCATGGTATCAAGAGCCTTTTCTCTAACGAGCTAAGATCCTCATGTTTCTTCCGCATTAATAATTTTCTGCATCTTTTTCAGTTTTCTGCAGAAATTTTCTGAATCTATTCTACATATAGAGGTCACTCTTTTTCCCCAAGTGGTTTTTAATGAGGACCTCCTACAAATCTTGCTCATCATTTTCCATTGTTTTGAGCAAATTAAGACTTTTCATCAACATTTTCTGCATTTTTTAGTCCCTGAAAATTTCTGCAAACCAGTTCCTATCACCATTAGTTTGACCAGGCTGTTCTTTAGCCTCTTTTGCACACTTTTCAATATAATTCAGAACACTACATATGCACCACCAACAACATCTTAATCATGTATCTGAACCACCAGCAGTAGCCCCGGCAAAACAATTTTTTGTTTTTTCAGTTTTAATACCTCCTTTTTTCTGCAGTTTCTTCGAGCAAGTCTATAGCTGTTAATCGGCAAGTAGATAGCTTCACGTCCGGCATGTCTATAGCTGTTTTTATGGCATGTAGATAGCTAGTGTGTTTGTGAAAGTTTCCTTCTCATCTCCTTCTAAGCTTTCTCCACGAAGACTCTTCAAGATGTGCTGTTTATTTTTCAAGGCGGATAGCGAAATCCAGCCGTTATCAAAGCCTCTTTGTAAGGCTGCTCCATAGAGAGCCGTTATGCCCATGTTGGCCGAGCTTATAATGCTCCGTTTGTTGCCCGGATTCATGTTGCTACTGCTGCTTGTTGCTCCTCCATTTGCTGCTGTTGAGCCTCTTGTTCGTTACCGTTTCTTCAAGTTGGTTGGTTGTCATTGTTGTTCAAGCCAAATGTTTTCGTTTCTCTCCCACATATGTCTTGAGGGGGGATGTTAGAGTAGAGCACATGGAGCACATGTAACTGTCATGTAACACATGTAGCACTCATGTAACTGTCATGTAACACATGTAGCACTCATGTTTGTCTAGTTGTCTTGTGTAAGATTAGTGCGATCGATCCTCTTTCAGCCTTCTATATAACTATGTAATGTCAAGCTATGTATCAATCATCTAATACAATGTAGTCTCTTGTTGTCATTGTGTCTCTTGTAGTCTACTATTCTTGTAACTCTATCACTAAGTAATTGAGCTTGGTCAAGAGCCCTAGGCCAGAAGGAATAGGACCTCTAAATGAATTATTAGTCAAACGGAGTTCTTCAAGATCACGAAGCATGCTTATGTCATTGGGAATAAAACCTGAAAGGTTATTATTTGATAGGGTAAGAAATCTTAATTTAGAAAGCTTGAGCATATTTCGTGGAAACGGCCCCTCGGTCAAAAGAATTGTAGCCAAGATTGAGGTATTCCAAATCACGAAGCGTCCCTATATTATCTGGAATAGAACCTGTAAAACTATTATGTGATAGGAGAAGAAATCTTAATTTGGAAAGCTTGAACATATTTGGTGGAAACGGCCCCTTTAAAGAATTGTTACCATTAAAGTTGAGGGATTCAAGATTATGCAAATGTTTCAAAATTGATTCATTCACCAGATCACCTGTTATCAAGTTATATGAAAGATCAAGATAAGTCAGGTTATGACAATTGGATATGAATTCTGGTATTTTTGACGCAATATTATTGACACTAAGATTGAGTGTAGTCAAAAATGGCATGGGGCGAAAATCAGACCAGTTTAGAACTAACAAGAGATTAGCTGAGAGATCTAGGGTCTGCAACCTCTGAAGATGACTAACCTAGTATGGAATGGAACCATTGAGATGATTGAAGCTAAAATCTACATATTGAAGCTCTGTCAAATTTTCAATATCTGGTGTTATTGGACCGGTAAAGTTGTTATCATTGATCATGAACTGGTTGTGATCTGGAAATGTTAGTGAAACCGAACTTGGAAAGTGTTCCCTTGAGTTGCTTTCCCGAAAGGTTGATCTCAGAGACTGAACCTGCAGAATTACAAATTATACCAGTCCAGTTACAAAGATTAGTGAGATTTGCATGTGACCAAGAACTGAGTAACGAAGATGGAGGTAGGCTATTCTTCCACTTCAATAGAGCTAGCTTCTCCTTGTCTTGTTGTAGATACTGTTGTGAGGGTGGATGGAAGTAAAGAGAAGATAAAAACAAGTATAAGGAAGTGATAAGGATTTTTAAAGTTGTCAGGGATCGATTTATGCCTCGGACAAACCTATCCTCGGTATGCCAGGAACATGTTCGGGTAGCTCCTGCAAAGAGAAGAATGCAAGGGTGTTACCCCCCGATTCACCTCTGGTGTGAGAATCAGTAAAATATAGTGGAAACGTAAACGTAAATCTCATGTAAACCAGTGTATCTCAGGGTGTGTGTGATTGTGTTTATCACCTGATAATTGTGTCTATTTATATTGTGTCTATGAATAGTACCGTTGACGATCCTCTTGATTCTCAGTTATGGAGGGCGATAAATGGTAAGGCGTTACACTGGCAACGGTCGACCGTTTTTGCTATCTTCAGCTGGATGATTCGGATGGGCCTGGTTCAATCGCATGGTTTTAACGGTCATGAGCCCAAAGGCTTATTGGATTGGGCCCCCAAAGGCTTATAAGATCGGGCCCTCTAACATGTCCCCGGGCTTCGGTCGGTTTGGAAATAAGACCGAAGTCTATCTTGGCCGAAGAGTCTAGCCGATCGATATATCTCCCTTGAAGGCGCGTCTTTTGAGGCGACAGTTGTATTCAATTTACATCCCTTTTGTTTTAAACGGTCCTCCACGTGTCGTTATCTGGGACAAGGGTATTGAACCGTCTATATATCTCATCCATTCATTTTTGTATATATATTTACGTCCTTGTATCTTGCTTACCCTATTTGCTTTGGGAATTCTTTTTGTGCGAGACCTCAGAGCAATCAACGGACTTTCAACTAACGTCGACAACTCACTTCAACAAGTAAGTCCCTTTCTGCCATGTATCTTTGATGTTTTTCTTTCAAAAGTACTTTCTCTTTAGATAATGTGCTTTAGTTTTTCCAATGTGTAAAGTCTCTTCGATTGTCCGATTTTTTCTTGATTTTGAGTACAAGAACCTCCTTCACCGTAGTCCCCTTTTTCTTTGTCTTTTTCAATTTATCGTTGGTCTATTCATACTCGGGGATTTCCTTCGGCTATAGTTTATTATTTGATTTTTGTCTTTCTGTCCCCGAGTATTGGACTAACGACTCACCTTTCTTTTTCCAGATTCAATGGCAAACCCTGAAACAGGTCCTTCGGGTCATGCCGTGGGCCATGTTCCTGCTTTGCTTTTTGAGGATGGCACCGTGTATGCTGCCGCTAATCAATCTTCTATTTTGAAACAAGAGGACTTAGATACTTTTAGGGCCAAATTCGATTTTCCCGAAGGTTATCGTTGTTTTTTACCCGATTCTACCGATCGTATATACGACACCCCGGGCATATCAGTCAATGATCAACCCAAAGAGATTGCTACAGGTGTATCGGAAACTGCCTTCGTATGTGGGCTCCGATTTCCTTTGTTGCCCTTGTAAAAGTTCTTCTGAGGGAAATGGGTATAGCGATTGGTCAGTTAGATCCGAATGGTTTCATCCACGTGAATGTTTTCCAATACCGATGTTTGCAGCGCGATGTGCCTCCTTTATCAGTTCTTTTCTGGCACCATTATGATTTCCGTAAAAATGCCAAGTCCCCTTGTTTTTATAACATTACCCGAAGAGGGGGTCGCTCCTATTGGGCGGCCACCAACTCAAGTAACAAGAAGACGCACAACCATTGGTACGGTGTTATGTCACTGGGCCCGACCTTCCTAGGTTTTCGGAGTGGAAGGAAGTTGAGATCGATAGGGTCAAGCTGAAAGCTCTTTCCGATGAAGAGAAGTCTCTTTATCGAAAACTGAACACTCCCTTAGTTCCCGAAGACAGACTCCCATTGTCTATTACTAAGGATGGGGCTTGGTTGAAGAGCATGATCGGTACTTTCTGCATTATTTTGTTTCTTCGCTCCATGTTTTTTAATAGCTAACCTTGATGTGCCGAAAATATGACAATTAAATATCGCAAGCGCACGATCATCGTTTTAGTATTTAAGATTCGATCCACAGGGAATAATTTTATTTCGCAATCCTTAAAATTTAATTTAATCAAATTAGAACAATTTGGGTTTTTGAAAATTTTAATTTTACTAATTAATTCCTAAATGAAAATTTGAATTATTTAAAACTAATTAAATTCATTCTAATTTTAAACTAACTAATTGAAAGTGAAAAGAATAAAAATTAAACTATTCTAAAAAAAATTTCAAATTTGAATAAATTTTATTCTAAGAAATTAATTACATAAATTTTAGAAAAACGAGAACTAGATTTTAGTAAATAAACCAAACTCGAAACACCCTTTAACAATTCAATACCACAAGACAGACTTGAAGATGTAACCATCACAGACAGCAATAATCGGACTCAGACTCTAACATAGCAACTACTGCGACAGCAAAACTTGACATAAACTTAGCCAATTAGTTCGAACACTGCAGTGAACTCGCAGAATTAAAACTCGACACCAAACCTCACAAAACTCGATGGCAAAATGGCAACAACGAGGATGAATCAAACATTGACTCAATGACTTGGAACAACACATCTATCTTAGCATCACACCGAACAGTCTACGCAACGATAGCAAAATAAGAACAACTTCGAATTACTCAAGAAGCAAACCCAGAAGTTACAATAAATTGACGAACAAAGCTAAACTACAAAACAACTAGGATACCAACCATACTTCTCGACCAACAAAACACGGAACACTTCGACTCATTCAGTTACGTATCAACAAGAACAGAACAAACCACGCAGTGAACTAAAAATCAAAACTCAAAGTGTCGCCATAATGAACAATCTTGAACTATTCGACTCGGCCATTTACAGAGAACATGACACTCGGGACTGCAGGGAATATGCAACTATGAAAATACAACAAACTGAACAGCTAGCAACTCGACTACAAAACTGATTCGATGGATACTACTAAACTCAGAATTCGACTCATCGCTGGCATCGAAACAGAACAATTCGAACATCAATTAAATTAAAGGAGAACAATGATTCGAAAAGGGGGGAGACGCGGTTCATTAGAATCGGAGAGAATGGTGGTGGGTTTAATCGAAAAAGAAGGAGATGGGGGAGAAGAGAGAGAGAGAGAGAGAGAGAGAGAGAGAGAGAGAGAGAGAGAGAGAGAGAGAGAGAGAGGGGGGGGGAGAGAGAGAGAGAGAGTTGGGGTTTTGGATTTGTGATGTAATTGAAGATGGAGGAGATGAGAAAAACAAGAACTAGGTGCTGGGTTTTAGAATCTTTCGAACAGGTAAACAAATAAAAACAAGGGAGGCTGGAATTTGTGTGATTAAAACAAGAAGGTAAAATGATACACTTTAAACAAATTTTAGCAGAAAAGAAAAAAAATAAAAATTACATATTAAAAATAAATGTTTACAAGAGCTGCAAGAAAATTAACTACAATTTAGGAAGTACTAAATACTAATCCTAAATCTAACTAAAAATGGTGTCTTTACAAGAGAGAAAATGAGGTTATTTATAGGAAATTAGTGGGGTTTTTGGTTGGTGTGGATTAATCCTCACCATTCATTTGTTTGGTGGGATTAAATCCTAGCCCTCCATTTTTATTAATTTTTTTATTTATTCTTTTTTTTTTCTTTTTAGTTTTTAAATAAAAATTCAGCTTTTGCACAAAACTCCCTCTTCTTTCCTTTTCTTCTATTTTGGTCCTTCTTCTTCTTCTTTTTCTCTTCCTTGGCATTTATTTCTTTATTTTGCAATTTCTTCAATTTTTCTTCAATTTCCTGAAATACAACAAAATAATTTATTAAAATACGCATTCAAACTATAAATAGGTAATAAAAATATGCAAAATTATGCACTTATCAAATGCCCCCATACCTATCTTTTGCTCGTCCTCGAGTAAAACAAAAAGAAAATCTAGATAAAAAGTCCTATACTCCTTTTCGTAGGTGTGACGGGTAATTTTAGGTTTACCAACCCGTTAAACCAATAGACGATCTCTACAGGAGGAGTGTTGTCTCCTAAGGGTTTACAGAAGATATAACCATAAAATCTTTGAGATAAACAGCAAGTATCCAACTTTCCTCTTTCAATCTAGCTTTCATTGGTGTTAACAAAACAATTTTGTAGGAAAATACATGCCTTAAAGATTATTCTAATAATAGCCAAGGTATAGGTTCCCACAATCCACTTGATTAGACTCTAAAAATTTACACAAAATCCCAAGGTGTGTAATGAATTTAAGGCCTTTGATGGATTAACTGCATACGAACATTTTCTCTTTTTCAACCAATATTGAACTGACCCAATCTCTATCAAAACAAGTATCTAGCCAAACTTCACGTTCTTAGTAGTTAGACCGACTGTGCAATAGTTGAGGTCCCAAAAGACTTTTGCATCAATACCCATTTAGCGAGTTTTAGGTCAACAATCCCAGATCACAAAGGACCTTAGGTTGCTAGGCACAAAGTCCCCTCGGACTTACTTACTCGGGTTATTAATGAGCCCAACCTAGCCGATTTCCCTACTAAGAATTTATTATTACAAAATTACACTAGCACTCAACAATTACAAACATTTATTGACTCTTTTTCTTTTCTTTCTTTTTTTTTTTTTGAATTTTTTTTTTTGAATTTTTTTTTTTTTGACACTATAGGAACCAAATTTCGCAAAGGTTTGATTCGACATTGTTCTAACATGTGGGTTCTCTCTCAGGTATCGAATAACATTCCTATACAATTTTTCCATCAAAAGTTTTGTGCAAATGTGTCGTCTTGGACTTTTAAGCAAAAATTTGTTCGACACAAGTTTCATGAGGAAAATCTTACCTGACTACGTTCAAATTATCTAAAGGCATTATACATATAATTTTCGAAAAATAGTCAACACCAACTAGTTCTAGAATTTAAAGAGTGGGAAGGACAACTAAGCTAAAATATCTCTATTTTTGGATTTTTTTTAAAATTTTTCAATTTTTTTGGATTTTTCAATTTTGTGTATTTACACTAAAACCCTCCCCCATACCTAAATCATGCATTGTCCTCAATGTATGCAAAATGAACGAGAATAAAATAGAGAGGAGGAAATACCTGATAAAGGATGACGGAGAATGACAAACTGCTGAAAAACTACGAAAGAAAACAACTCACACACGCACACAATGTAACTCCCCCATACCTACATTCTACTATGGGAGGTACAAAACAAATTTTTACTAACCAATACCTGCTCTCGGAAAAACTATTTTTGTTATGAAACCAACATATTTCAGAAAGTCACCCACAAAAATAGCATAGACCACTCGAACGATCCGATTAGGCGCAAGAATAAAACTCATATTCCTAACTTCATCCATAGACCACGAAGATGCTTCTTTTTGTTGTTTAAGCAAATTAATTACGATAAGATGTTGGTCATGAATATCATGAGTTTCGATGAAAGATGGAGCACGAGTGGAAAATGAAGAAATAGAAAGGGGTGGGGGTGGTTCTTCGAAAAATGTTTTACCAACAGAATTAGGATCACAAGAACTATCCTTATGTTGGGTTTCCCATTTGGAACAAATATTCATCATCTCTCCAAACATCTCTTCCGAGGTCAAATCCTTAAAAGATTCGTGAAGCTCTCGATTAGTCTCGTAATGCAATTGAAAATCTTGTTTAAGAAGAGACTCAATCTCATGATCGTCCAAATTTGACCTTGAAACAACCTCTTTAACTAGATCAGCTCCTACTGGTTGAGTATGAAGTTCTTTGGGTTTTTCGGGAAGAGGTTTGGAAGATGAAAGGAAAAGTTCACTAGAAGAAGATGATGGTTGTCTAGGTGAAGCCACAAACTCAGAATCATCGGGATTCTTCGTTTGACCTAGAGAAAGAATGATGTCAGCATCAGAATCTTCTTCGTGTGAATCACTACCGAAAGGAGTGTCAACTTGAACATTAGACCTAGGAGAAATGATATCATCGAAAGTATCGATAGGTCTTTGATTGATAAGAAATTCAGGGTTGACCTCGGGTGGATTCGGAGTGGTTATCGTCTCACGCTCGCACATGGTGGTTAATTGATTCACTTGAAATTCTAACTTAGATAAGGCTTGAGCATTAGAGTTCAAAATTTGCCTATCAGAATTTATGGTTCGCATGAAGTTTGCTTGAGAAACCAATAAAGCCTCGATACTCTTTTCTAAGGTGTCAAGTTGCCTACTCGAATCATGAAATCCGGGCGGGTGGGCGTTGGTTTGAATTGAACTCGAATAAGGAACTTGACTCGGAATTGGATAAGAGTTCGGTTCTTGAAAATGTGGAGGCGGAGTTTGATAGCTATGACCTTGGTTCCATGCGAGATCGGGATAATCTCTCCAACCGGAATTAGAAGACGATGTAAAATGGTCATTTCGAGAGGTTGGTTAAAACATGGCGTTGACATGTTGAAAATCGAGACTCGGAGAGTTGAAATATTGGTGCCAAGACGTGTGTGAAGGGCGTCTAAGGGTTTCTAAGGCTTCGAGTCTTCTAGTAAGAGCATCTAATTCGGAATCGATTGCAATATCGTTTTCACTATAATGCAAATCACTAAAAGTACTATACGACTCGTTATATACACTAGGTTCCCTAGTTGATTCACTCCACATCGTATTATCTGCGTACTCCTCGTCAAAATCCCAACCTTGGTAATAACGCTCCCTAAATGCTACGGACATGGTAAAGATTGATCAAGGATAAAACCACGTAGCAAGTAAGTGCGAAAATGAAACACACAAAATAAATGGTGAAAAATCAAAAGAAAAATCTAACCTAGGTTCCCTAAATAAAATAACTAGACATTGCTCATAACGTTAAGACACACTAAAAATTCCGTAAATTAAGAATTAGTCAGACCGATTCGGCCAGATTAGGGCAGGCATTGCCAAGAAGCAAAACTCGTCACTTAGACACCAAATCTTAACAGCCAGGCGAACCTTAGACACTGAAGGTCGTGAATAAGTCTTAATTACGTTTATTTGATGCAACAAACAACGAGATATATACAAAAACGATAAAAAATTATGGATGCTTACACTACGTGTCCTAATCTAAAAAAAAAAATTAACGTACCTTTGGGTCCTCCAGCAATCACCACAATTTATAAGGTACGAAAAATTAAAAACAAGAAATTAAAAATCTAGATGATGTGCCCTAAAATGCATGATGCAACAAGTATGTATTTACAAATAATTTTTTTGATTTATCAATTTTTTTTTGTGATTTTTGATTTTTTTGATTTTTTTTGTGATTTTCTAAAAATAAAAAGGATGAAAAGAGAAAAATACGGGTTACCGAAGCACGCTTCCAGAAATTCCAATTTTTCCACGCTCCGAGAGAAAATTCCCGAAATTTTACACTTTCCTGATAAAAACAAAATAAAAATAAGGCAAGAAATAAAACTAATCCCAAAAATTAAAAATTACGGTGCGAAAAATAATTTACGTCCCCGGCAGCGGCGCCAAAAACTTGATGTGCCGAAAATATGACAATTAAATATCGCAAGCGCACGATCATCGTTTTAGTATTTAAGATTCGATCCACAGGGAATAATTTTATTTCGCAATCCTTAAAATTTAATTTAATCAAATTAGAACAATTTGGGTTTTTGAAAATTTTAATTTTACTAATTAATTCCTAAATGAAAATTTGAATTATTTAAAACTAATTAAATTCATTCTAATTTCAAACTAACTAATTGAAAGTGAAAAGAATAAAAATTAAACTATTCTAAAAAAAATTCCAAATTTGAATAAATTTTATTCTAAGAAATTAATTACATAAATTTTAGAAAAAAAAGAACTAGATTTTAGTAAATAAACCAAACTCGAAACACACTTTAACAATTCAATACCACAAGACAGACTTGAAGCTGTAACCATCACAGACAGCAATAATCGGACTCAGACTCTAACATAGAAACTACTGCGACAGCAAAACTTGACATAAACTTAGCCAATTAGTTCGAACACTACAGTGAACTCGCAGCATTAAAACTCGACACCAAACCTCACAAAACTCGATGGCAAAACGGCAACAACGAGGATGAATCAAACATCGACTCAATGACTCAGTGACTTGGAACAACACATCCATCTTAGCATCACACCGAACAGTCTACGCAACGATAGCAAAATAAGAACATCTTCGAATTACACAAGAAGCAAACCCAGAAGTTACAATAAATTGACGAACAAAGCTAAACTACAAAACAACTAGGATACCAACCATACTTCTCGACCAACAAAACACGGAACACTTCGACTCATTCAGTTACGTATCAACAAGAACAGAACAAACCACGCAGTGAACTAAAAATCAAAACTCAAAGTGTCGCCATAATGAACAATCTTGAACTATTCGACTCGGCCATTTACAGAGAACATGACACTCGGGACTGCAGGAAATACGCAACTATGAAAATACAACAAACTGAACAGCTAGCAACTTGACTACAAAACTGATTCGATGGATACTACTAAACTCAGAATTCGACTCATCGCTGGCATCGAAACAGAACAATTCGAACATCAATTAAATTAAAGGAGAACAATGATTCGAAAAGGGGGGAGACGTGGTTCATTAGAATCGGAGAGAATGGTGGTGGGTTTAATCGAAAAAGAAGGAGATGGGGGAGAAGAGAGAGAGAGAGAGAGAGAGAGAGAGAGAGAGAGAGAGAGAGAGAGAGTTGGGGTTTTGGATTTGTGATGTAATTGAAGATGGAGGAGATGAGAAAAACAAGAACTAGGTGCTGGGTTTTAGAATCTTTCGAACAGGTAAACAAATAAAAACAAGGGAGGCTGGAATTTGTGTGATTAAAACAAGAAGGTAAAATGATACACTTTAAACAAATTTTAGCAGAAAAGAAAAAAAATAAAAATTACATATTAAAAATAAATGTTTACAAGAGCTGCAAGAAAATTAACTACAATTTAGGAAGTACTAAATACTAATCCTAAATCTAACTAAAAATGGTGTCTTTACAAGAGAGAAAATGAGGCTATTTATAGGAAATTAGTGGGGTTTTTGGTTGGTGTGGATTAATCCTCACCATTCATTTGTTTGGTGGGATTAAATCCTAGCCCTCCATTTTTATTAATTTTTTTATTTATTCTTTTTTTTTTCTTTTTAGTTTTTAAATAAAAATTCATCTTTTGCACCAAACTCCCTCTTCTTTCCTTTTCTTCTATTTTGGTCCTTCTTCTTCTTCTTTTTCTCTTCCTTGACATTTATTTCTTTATTTTGCAATTTCTTCAATTTTTCTTGAATTTCCTGAAATACAACAAAATAATTTATTAAAATACGAATTCAAACAATAAATAGGTAATAAAAATATGCAAAATTATGCACTTATCAAACCTCCTTTTCTTATTTTTCTTTCAGTGTCTGCAGTGGCCGATATGAGGAGGAGAGCGGACGAAAGGAAGGCTTTGTTGGCTGGTGGATCCGGGAGCACTTCTCAAGGGAACGTTGCTTCGACTCTACAAGAGGTAGATGCTCCTTTGGTGGTGCAAGAAATTACGCCAATGCAGGCCGAAGAAGTAGAGATTCCTACCAGTAACATTGTTGCTGTGATCCCTTCGGAATCTCCTGTTTTGGATGGAAATAAATCCGAGAAGAAGAGGAGAACCAATGATTCAATTCTTGTCTTGAAGACTTATCGCCCTTCATGGGGTGTAGTGGACACTGATTCTTTCGGTGCTCCTGCCCCGAAGCCTGTCAAGGAATTATGCCAAGACTTGTGCAGTTCTTTTATTCTTCCGGCCGATCGCTTGGTTTATGATGCAGCTCCTACTGTGGAGGCTTGTGAGAACATGCTAGGGCACCTTAGTTTGGTAAGTTCCCTTCAATATACTTTATTTTTACATATATATTTTTCCCTATGCTTATATCTCTCTGTCTTGATGCATTTTGTGGTGCATTTTCAGGCCGTCCCTTGGGCCACAACTGTGACCGAAAAGGTCAAAGATCAGGTTGCCATCATACGGGTATTTAATGCAGAGATTGGTTCTCTAAAGGATAAGGTTAATCCTTTGGAAAACCAGGTAAAGAAGCTTGAGGATCTTCTGGCGGGGTCTCAACGAAAAGAAGGCCTTCTCCAGCAAGAGAAGAATGATCTTATGCTTCAGAACGACGCCTTGATCGAGGAGAAGAAGAAGCTGACCGATGACAAGGAGGTCAATCGATTGGAGCTGCGCCGTTTGAAGAAAGAACTGAAGAAGACGAAGAAGACCATCTCCCGATCCGAAGATAGGGGTTTTGCTGTGGGATATGATGATGCTGTCATTGCTGCTCACAAGGCAGGTTTTGACTATAAGCAAATCCTTTTCAACCCTGAAGATGATCCAGTCCTTCAACAGGAGGTCCCTGATGTGTATTTAGTTGTTTCTTCTGATCCCGATTCAGAATAAATTAATTTTTTTTGTAATGAACTTATGCCTTTGTGATGTAATATTGCCTTCGGGCTTATCTTGCAGTGAACTTAGTAACTGGTTTTTAATGTACTTTTTGTAGTTTCTCCGATTATTTGTAGCTGCCTTCGGATGCCTTATGTCAAATAATTATTGCTGTTTTCGAATAACATGACTCTTCATATAGTAGCTAATCTGTGGTAATCTCCTGAATAATCTCCTGATAACTCGTAAACATTTCTCCAAGTAATTTCCGGAATTTCAGGTTCTTTCGGTCCATAAGATCATTCATATATTCGACATTTCCCTTACTTGGGGTAATTTTCGGAATTTCATCTCTTCGGACCGAGTCACTTCGGACTATAATACTTTGTTACCCCTGAGTCGCAGTTCGGTTGAAGGTTTCTTCTTTCGGTTTTGGGCGAATCCTGCCTCCCGAAGACCTTGGGGCGAACTGGGACTTATGTTTCGGGGGTTTTTCAATAATTCCCGACCGAGAACTAGTGTCTCAGTCATTCGGGTAGTTCGTCCGATAAATAAATATAAATGAGGCGAACAAATTGAGCTTTTATGGATGGTTGAAATTGAAATTTTTCTTACAAAAAGCTTACTGATAAAACTTACGTAATCGGGAAGCATGCCACGTGTTTTTGATCGGACTCCCATCTAGCTCAGTTAGTTTGTAAGTTCCTGGTCGTACGACTTGAATAATCACATAGGGTCCTTCCCAGTTTGGCTGAAGTTTCCCTTGCTTGTTTGGCATCGAAGTTGCTAATTCCCGAAAAACTAGATCATCGACTTTGAAAGACCTCTTTATTACACCCGAGTCATAATATTGAGAAGTTTGCTGTTGATACTTGACATTTCTTAGGTATGCCACTTCCCTGGCTTCTTCTAACAAGTCCACATTAGCTCGGAGACCCAACTCGTTTGTATCGAGATTAAATACTTCGCTTCGGTATGATTCTAGGCCGAATTCTACTGGTACCATTGCATCGGTGCCATATGCCAGACTAAAAGGTGTTTCTCCGATCGAAGATCTTGGCGTGGTGCGATAAGCCCATAGTACATATGGTAATTCTTCAACCCATAACCCTTTGGCTTCTCCGAGCCTCTTCTTTATCCCATCAAAGATGACTCTGTTTGCGGCCTCTATCGCCCCATTTCCTTGTGGGTGACCGACCGAACTGAATTTCTGTTGAATTCCGAAAAAAACTAGAAATTTCTTGAACTTCTTTCCGATTCCTTCGTGAACGGCCTCCCAAGTGTTCCCCACAGATTCCTTCGTGAACTGCTTCTAGAGCTATTTTTTGTTCTTCGGGAGCCAGGCATCTCAGCAGTGGTTCAGTAGCCGACCTTCGGTACATTTTCCCTGCTATGATTGTGTACCTAGTGGCCCGATTTCTGATTTTTTGAGCCTCGGTTTTTTCCAATGGTAGTGTCCCTTTTTCTAGGAATAGTCGAATTGGAGTCATCCAATCTATCCCTTGATGAATCTCGAAACATACCTTTTTATTGATGGAGGGCGCTTTGACTTCAGTGAGGTAAATTGAGCCTGTGAGATTCTGAGTGTCGGTCGAAGCTAGTCTAGACAATGCATCTGCTCGGCTGTTGTTTTCCCTGGCAACAGTGGTCAGTTCAAAGTACTCGAACAACAGAGAATTTGCTTTCACCTTAGCTGCATAGGCTTTGGTTCGGGCGTCCCTTTGTTCATATTCTCCTGAGAAATGCTTCACTACTAGCATCGAATCGCTGAATGCCCGAAGATGTCTGACTTCTAGGTTTCTTGCCAGATTCATCCTAGCCAGAAGTGCTTCATATTCAGCTTCGTTGTTGGTTAAGGAAAAGGTGAATCGGATGGCCTGACATATCTCAAAACCTTCAGGGCTTGTAAGAATTAGACCGGCTCCGCACTTACTTCCAGCCACCTAACCATCAACAAATAGCTTCCACTTGCCAGGAGCTTGTATTAGTTTTTCTTCGACTTGCAACCCTTCGGAACCAGTGAACGAACACTCTACTATGAAATCTGCCAGGGCCTGTGCTTTTATCGCAGTTCTCGGCACATATTCCAAATCAAATTCCCCCAACTCGATGGCCCAGGCAACAACTCTGCTTGAAGCCTCTGGTCTCTGTAATATCTTTTTCAGGGGTTGATCGGTCGTGACTTGTCTCTGTAATATCTTTTTCAGGGGTTGATCGGTCGTGACTTGTATCGTCCTCCCTTGGAAATAATGTCTCAGTTTTCTTGAGGCCATGACCAACCCATAAGCGAACTTCTCGGCATTCGGGTATCTGGTTTCTGCTTCTTTTAGCATGTGGCTGATGTAGAAAACTGGATATTGGTTTCCATTATGTTGCTTGACTAAGACAGCCCCCAATGTCCGATCATTTACAGCCAAGTATAGTTGTAAAGTCTCTTGTGGATCCGGTCTCATTAGCAACGGAGCCTTTGTTAGATACTCCTTGATATCTTCGAAAGCTTTCTCACATTCTGGACCCCACGAAAAAGTCTTCGTACCTTTTAATACCTCAAAGAAGGGTAAAGCTTTGTCGGCCGATTTGGAGATGAATCTTCTTAGAGCAGCCAATCTTCCCATCAATTTCTGAATGTCCCGAATTGTTTTCGGAGCTTCCATGTCGATTATCGCTCTTATCTTTTCTGGGTTGGCTTCAATGCCTCGAGCACTCACCATATAACCAAGGAATTTACCGCTGAATACTCTAAACGTGCATTTGTTCGGGTTGATCCGCATGTTATTTTTTCTTAGCGTCTCGAAGCATTCTCTCAAATCATAGGCATGATTTTGAAACAAAGATTTTACTATCATGTCATCCACGTAACATTCCATATTTCTCCCGATCTGGTTTTTAAAGACATTGTTGATCATTTTCTGAAAGGTGGACCCCGCGTTCTTCAAGCCGAAAGGCATGACAATGAAAGCATATGTTCCTTTCGGGGTGATGAATGCTGTTTTAGGGATGTCTTCAGATTTCATGGCGATTTGGTGATATCCTGAGAATGCATCTCGGAAGCTCAGGATCTCATATCCTGATGTAGCATCAATGAGCTGATCGATGCTGGGAAGTGGGTAATGGTCTTTAGGGCAGGCGAGATTGAGATCAGTGTAATCGACGCACATCCTCTATTTGTCATTTGCCTTTTTGACCACTACCACAATAGCTAACCATTCGGGATATTTGATTTCTTCAATAAAATCTGCTTCCAATAGCTTTTCCACCTCTGTCTGAATCACTTTTTGTCTTTCCATAGCGAAATTTCTATTCTTCTGTTTGACTGGCTTGGCCCCTTCTTTCACATTTAAACTGTGTTGGGCAATGCTCGGATCAAGTCCGGGCATGTCTTCAGGACCCCAAGCATATATGTCGTGGTACTCTCGGATCACGGCAATCACTTTCATTTTCAGATCATAGTTCATGTCTCTCCCGATACGGATCATTCGACCCGAAGTGCCTGCATATAACTCGACCTCTTCGGTTTCCACTGCTGGTTTGGCTATAGGGTTTGAAAGATTGTCCCCAAACTTTTCTAGCTCAATGTTCATCGTATGGTGGATGTTTCCAGCCTGATCGTTCATGCGTCTTTTCTTTTTACCTTCATCTTCGGTTTCTTCTTCGGATCTATCTAAATCTTCTAGCATAATGATCATGGCTATCTTTTGATCTCCTTTCATTTCACCGATGCCATGATCGGTAGGGAACTTCAACTTCAAATGGGGTATTGAGGCTATAGCTTGGAAAGCCGTTAAAGTAGGACGCCCGAGGATGCCATTATCTGGGCTATCTACTCGGACAACATAGAATTTCACTTGTTTTTCCACAGTGCAGGGAGGCTTACCCAATACCAGGGACAATGTGATCGTTCCCTCAATCGGAACCGGTGAGTTACCAAAGCCATAAAGTGGGGGTTCATCGCAAGATTCTAGCCGTTCTCCTCCCAGATTCATTTTTTCATAAGTCCGGTGGTACAAAATGTTGACCAAACTACCACCATCTATCAGTACCTTCCATACCTTATTTTGGCCGATGATCGGATTCACTACCAAAGGATCCTCGTGCGGCCAAATGATATCCTCATAATCTTCTTCAGTAAACATTATGGGCAATGGCTGTTTGCCCTGTGTAGTATGTTGATATAGATTGTAGACTTGACGAGCATACCTCCTTTTGGCCGTTTTACTACATCGATCCAGTATTGTAACCCTTGTGATGGTTCTTACCTCCCCTCTATATCGAGGGGCTTCATCTCTTTCCCTTTTCCTAGGGTTATCATCCTCTTCGTTCCGATCTCTGGTTTCTTTCGGACCTGAGTCATTCCTTTTTGGTTCCAAACGATCTCTTAAATCTTTAACAAATTGATTTAGGTCACCTATTTTTACCATTCTGTCTATCAATCTCTTCAGATGAAAATATTCATCTGTGTTGTGACCTTTGTCCTGATGGTAATCATAGTATTTATTCCCATTCTTCTTATGATCAGGTACCCTCTGCTTCGCCGGTCTCCGGAAATCAGACCTGCCTTTGATTTCGTTCAGTATCTTTGAGATGGGAGTGTTTAGTGGAGTAAACACCATGGGCTCCCTTCCCTTCTTTGAATCATTTCTTCTATCATCCCTTCGGTCACCATCTCGCTTATCATCTCACCGGGAATCATCTTTCCTTCGGTCGTTCTTCCCCAGACTTCCCTTTCTTCGACTGTCTTTAGACAATTCTTTGTATCCATCGATAGAATCCATTTTTCTCCTGATACTTTCTCCTCGGATATAGATGTCATTGAGTGACTTCGGGGGAACATCATATAAGGACAACCGAAGCTTTCTTCCTTTAACTAAGTCAAGGCCGGCGGTCAGAAATCCTGCCGCCTTGACCTTATCCAGGTTGGTCACCATGCCAGCTTCTTCCTTAAAACGGGCTAGGTAATCACCCAATTCTTCATCAGATCTTTGGCGACAATGAATGAGAGATTCAGTATCTTTCTCTCTCCGACACATGTGGGAATAATGCCTCAAAAACTTGCTCTTAAGTCGATCATAAGAAGGTATGGATCTAGGCCTCATTGATCGATACCACAGGGAGGCCGAGCCTTTCAAATGGGTTTTAAACATTTTTCAAAGCATGATATCATCATGACCCATTCCTGTCATCAAATTTTCATATTTTTCACAATGGTCTTCTGGGTCTCCCTTGCCACTAAATTCGGTCATTTTCGGGAACTGACGACCTGGGGGTGGTCTATATTGTTCAATCTCTTCAGTTACGACGGGCTTCCGACGCATCCTCTTCTGGTCTCCAAACATACATTTTTCCATTCTTCGAAGCCTATCTTTCCATTGAGAGCCTGTTTCCTCTTCCTCTGAGTCTGAAGGATCTTGGGACGGGTGTGAGAAATGTGTTTCGGATTCTGAAGACTCCTCCTGGTGAGGTCGGGACCTTTTTTCTCTTCGGCCCTTAGAGAATGTTTTCTGAGGTTCATTCACGGGATCCTCTTCTCCAGTTTGAAGGGCTTCTCGCGCTATCCTTTCTTCCAACTCAACTTCTTCGCGCCGGAGTTTTATGGCTTCCAATCTTGACTCGTCCGCCTTCTTCTGCAAGGCTCGTCTTTTTGCCTCTTGGGATCCTTCCACTTCAGTGGCTTTTCCTTTGACATTCTGTAGCCTTATTTCTTCGGAAGTAGGAGTTCTATATTGAGATTTTCAGAATGCTGAGGTAACATGATTCACAAAAGAAGCTTATACGTTCCCATAGACGGCGCCAAATGTCAGGGATCGATTTATGCCTCGGACAAACCTATCCTCGGTATGCAAGGAACAGGTTCGGGTAGCTCCTGCAAATAGAAGAATGCGAGGGTGTTACCCCCCGATTCACCTCCGGTGTGAGAATCAGTAAAATATAGTGGAAACGTAAACGCAAAGCTCATGTAAACCAGTGTATCTCAGGGTGTGTGTGATTGTGTTTATCACCTGATAATTGTGTCTATGAATAGTACCGTTGACGATCCTCTTGATTCTCAGTTATGGATGGCGATAAATGGTAAGGCGTTACACTGGCAACGGTCGACCGTTTTTGCTGTCTTCAGCTGGATGATTCGGATGGGCCTGGTCCAATCGCATGGTTTTAACGGTCATGAGGGCTTATTGGATTGGGCCCCCAAAGACTTATAAGATCGGGCCCTCTAACAAAAGTGTATCATCTTTCTCCTCAAATTCATCATACATCCAAATATTACATCGCACACTTCTGGTAATAACCCGTATTTTCTCTCTCTAGTTGCTGCAGTAGCAGGCACGTATCGAATTGCGAAACTCCATAGAAATGTCAAACTGTTGAAGGAAAATGACAGAGACCTCAAATTGCATCCCATCTTGGTCATATTATAATTAAACTAGCCTTTGACCGGTGTTATGGTTACTTTTAATATTTTATTTTTAATATTAACTATTTTTAATAAAACATTATTTTAATTATATTATTAAATTTTAGTTTACAATATACTGTACTGATTAATTTTGTATTTTTATTTTATGATTATCCAAATGATTAAATGTATTTTGATCGAACATTTTTAGTTAATTAAATTTTATGTTAACTCATATCAAATTGATATAATATATTGCCAAATTATTATTCGTTTATTCAACCTTTTCATATTAATATTTTTTATCCTTACTATAAAATTTATTTTGGAAAAAATCAAATTTACTGGCTTCTCTAACTCATTTTTTTTTGTCAGGACTCTAACTCATTTTTTAATCTTACTAAAATCTTTGCATTTCTTGGTTACCTTAAATTAAGTAAGTACACAAATTATTATATTGGACTCAGATTAATTAGATTTTCTAGTATGACTCTTACTTATTGCAGTATATTAATTAGATTTTCTAGTACTTCACCCATGTTCCCACCTATCTCCTTCATCCCTCACCAGTCGCTTCTTCCTTTCTCGCCCACCTCTTTCTTCCTCTCTCTATCTGACCAAACTCCCGTCAAATTCCGATTGTTGTCACCATGAATCTCTAATGACCCGTATCTTTTTCTTATAATAACACTCTCTCATCTTCTTTATAAATTTTTAATCATACATACATACATGGGTTAATACATGGGTTGATGTATATATAGCAGTAAATATCTATTTGAAATCTGAATTTGATTGTGATGGTGGTGCTATTAACTTTAACGAAGAGCAAATTTAGATCGGGTCAACTATAACATGAATTTTGCGATGATTTGATTCAATTTTTTGATAATTATTATTTAAAGCAAGTGATTTTGGTTTTGATAATTATTATTTAAACCAAGTGATTTTGATATGATATTGGTGATGTCAGATGTGGTGTCGGGAGGTCATGAGTCGTAATCGAATGTGGTTGGTGTGTGGTTCTTGTGTTGATTTATGTGATTATTACTTAATTGTAGTGATTTGATTTGATTATAGTAATTACTGCACTGAACGTTGACTGTACGTTGAGGATGTGGATATTGATTGATTAGTGAGTGTTGTAAATTAAAAATTGGTTTAGTTAAATGGATGGCTTACATTGAATAAAAAATAAATTATTAGGATTATATTACATGACTCTAATTAATTAATCTCACTTATATACATATTCACAATAACTTAATCCCCGATTCATATTTATATAATTGTTTATTAAAATGGATATATAAAAAAATTTGGTTGATGTGGGCCAAATTTTTAAAAATAATAATGATATTATGTATAACTAGCTCAAAACCCGTGCGATGCACAGATGTTCTTTAATATATTAAAAAAAAAAATTTAATTCGAATTAAAAAATTTTAGACATGAATTTTGTGGGCTTAAAATTTTAAATAATATGATCTGATAATAATTATATATATGTTTTCTGTGATACTTCTAGAAAAGGAAGATTAATTTTACTTTGAAAATATAGGAAAAATGATATGTTTTAGCTGAAAAATGTAATCGGTTAGTCATTAGTTATTATAATATTATTATTTTATTTTACTTAAATAAAGTCATCTGAATAGGTATTATTGGAAAAAAATAAAAAAATAGAAAAGGTAACGTATTTTAGGTAAAAAAAAGGTAATTGTTTAATTATTAGTGATTATAATTATAATATTGTATTTTATTAAATTGAATTGCTCATAGTGTTTTTAGAAAAAAGGAAATATTTAGTTAGATAAAATATAAAATATAATGTATTTTACGTGAAAAAAGAAATTGATTAGTTATTGAAAAATTGAAAAATTAACATGTATTACCTAAATTGAAAAAGGAAATTTATTAGTAACTATAAATAATTAAGTAAATTTAATTACCGTTAAGTAAGGTTAAATGAGTAATATCAATTGGTATGGTACGGACCAACCAAACTTCTAATGTTTCGGCTATTATATAATAGTATAGATTGCGGACAATTCTGTTTTATAAAAATGTAATAATATTATAATTTTAAGAAATATCTAATTAATTTTTTGGGGTTAAATATCAAAATGATCACTCAAGTGAAGCCCATATATCATTTTTCTCATCGATCTCAATGGGGTATCATTTGAATCACTAAAGTCACAATAAATATCAGATAGATACATCTAAAAATGTGCTCAAAAAGTAAAAGTAATTTTTTGTTCAGTTCTACACATTTTTCATTAATATAGCCGCAACCAAATGAAAAGTTGTTCAATTCTAGAATTTCACATAATATATTAAGATTTAGAAAAGTTAATTTACTATTTATTTTTAATTTTATAGTTATTTTCTTTGATTTAATTAAAAATAAATAGTAAATAAATTTTTTAAAATCTAAATATATTATCTGAAATACTTGAAGTTAACCACTTTTCATTTGGCTGCGGTAGTATTCAAGAAAAATATGTAGAACTGAAAAAAAATTACTTTTACTTTCCGAACACATATTTAGAGGTATCTATTTGATATATATTATGACTTTAGTGATCCAAATGATATCCCGTTAAGATCGGTGAGCAAAATGATATACGGGCTTCACTTAATGACCACTTTGATATTTAACCCTTAGTTTTTTCCACCATTAATATTAACATTTTGATCCTCCTCTTCTCCTCCATTATTGCTGCTGCAACACGACTGAGAATTGTCGGCGCCTGTGGCGCCTCATCACTTGTTCAATGTTAGTTCTGAGCGTTGTCACAATAGCCTCATTAGAATGAGCCAAGTCTCTCCATATTTGGTTGTCGATACTGAATTTAACCCTTTCATGTAAAGCCTGATTAAATTTTACTATTTTGTCGGCTTCTTTTTCTTTTGCTCTTAATTTGTTAATTATCACGTCTTCCACCTGCTATGATTCTTCTCCTGTTAGCTTTTCGATGCTAATAATTTTTTTATTCATATTATTTAGTACGATATAATTAATATTATTTTATTAGGTTATTTTTATTCTTATTATTTAGTACGATATAATTAATATTATTTTATTAGGTACCTATGGTAGTACTCGCTTATTATCTCTCTTACTCTTATTATATAATACTAGCTTATAACCCGTGCAACGCATGACTCTTTTTTTAATATTTATTATATTATTTTTTTTAATATTTATTTGTTATTAGTTTACATATCAAATTGTTGTTATGAAATTGATATATATATAAGATTTTACACGTTCAATTTATTATGTGTTTTATTTTGAATAATTAAAACTTGATTTGGATGATTTTATAGCCTACATGAAATTAACAAAATAATCTTTAATTTAGTGATGATTTAACAATTTTCTCCAATTAAAACTACCAAGAAACAAAAGAGAGATGAAATTGACGATTTTTTATATTGAAAATTCTATTCTATTTAGGAAATCTACTTATATTTTATTTTGATTATCAAAATAACCTTCTATTATTTGAAGATAGTTGTACTAACAACCAAATACAGTTTTAATAATAACTATAGGAGGAATTTTGTCCAAAACTTTGGTAGTTGGTAGTCTGGTTCTCAGTACGATAAAATAAATAAGAACTTCTAAATCTTAAAATAAATAGATAAAAAATGTTGGATCTAACATAAAAAATATTTAATATTTTAACATGTAAACTAAAAAGTGTATTTATATTAAAATACGAAAAAAATGCTTGATCAATGACTTAAATCATATATAAATAGGTTTTTATATTGAATAGGATTATTAATGTAGGTATTCTACACTAAATAAGATTAATGTAAAAATTCGAAATTATATTTCCTCTTGAGATTCTGAGTGTTTTCATTTGGATAATAATTGTTAAATCATCACTAAATTAAAGATAATTTTATAAGTTTCGCGTGGATTGTAAAATCATCCAAATCTGATTTCTATATCTCGAGATAGACAATACAAGAAATCTGGCCATTTACGACGGCAAACTTACGATGAAAAATTTTTGCGCGCCAAACTTACGACGAAAATCGAAAACCATCGTAAGTTATTATGATGGAAGGAATTTCGTCGCAAGTTCGGGGGTAGCAGGAACTTTACGACGAAAATTTAGTCGTAAATTTGTTTTTTGAATTAAATTTAATTGCAAAAATGAATTAATTTTATTGATGATGACACGACGTCACTTTACCATAAAACTTGCGACAGAATTCCATTTCTGTCGTAAGTTAGTTTACCAAACAAGATAAATGCCACCTAACTGCATTTACACTTAGCCGTTCAAAATAATATTTTTAAATGAACTTGCGATGGAATTCCATTTCCGTCGTAAGTTTGTCTGTGTAAAATTTAAAGCTACTGCCCATTCTCTAGCACCACATTCCTTCCAATTTTCCTTTTAAATAAAAACACATCTTCAAATCATCAAATACATAACATGACATAGCAACAACGATTACAACAATCATCAATGTAAGGATTCAATTTTAATCTCCTCTACTTTATTTTAATACATTTAAATATATGTGATTTATTTTCAAGTTCATTATATGTTCAACATATATATGTGTGCACTTTGAAATTGATTTGCATTTTCTTTTTACATTTGTAGATGTCTTACGATACTAGTTGGATCTCTAAACGAACTATTCCCGGTGGTTATGGTTTTTCGAAAGAATTTGTTGATGGAGTTAAATATTTCTTGGCATTTGCAAAAAATAATAGTGAGGAACCGGATAATCTGGAACTTTTGATTAGATGTCCATGTAATACATGTAGGAATCAACTCTTTCAACTCATTCCCGATGTCGAGTTTCACTTATATGCAACCGATTTTCTTGAGAGCTACACCATATGGCGTTATCATGAAAAAGAAATTCAAGAAATGAATGATCGTCAAGATGTGTATGATGAATATGAAATGTTGAGGGATGCCTTTAGAGGGGAATATTTTGGAGAGGAAATTGACAACCACGAGGACCCGAACGAGCAAGCATCTAAATTTTTAGACAATATGAATAATTTCGGGGAACCAATATATTCGGGCAATACCAAGTACACGCAATTGAAGTTTGTTACGAAATTACTACATTGGAAGAATCATAATATATGTAGTGATAAGGCATTTGATCAGATGCTCCTTTACTTGGAGATGTGTTTCCCGAGGGGCATAAGCTCCCTTTTAATTATTATGCTGTGAAGAAGATAGTCAAGAAGCTGAACATGGGATACGAGAAAATACATGCATGTGAGAATGATTGCATGTTGTTCTACGGTGACGATAAAGATTTGGAAAATTGTAAGTACTGTGAGTTGAGCCGATACAAAGTTGCAACTAATGGCGGGAGTGATACCATTCCAAGAAAGATCTTAAGATATTTCCCAATCAATCCTCGTCTACAGCGTTTGTACATGTCTACCCGCACAGCCGAGCATATGAAGTATCACAAGAACAGAATATTAACTGAAGGGGTCCTTAGTCATCCTGCAGATGGAGAAGAATGGAAGGAATTTGACAAGAACTATCCGGATTTTGCAGCGAAAATTCATAATGTTAGACTTGGTCTTGCAACTGATGGATTCCCCCCGTACAACAATGTTACTTCTACTATATACTCAGTTTGGCCTGTTGTACTACTTGTGTACAACCTTCCACATACCATGTCCATGAAGGAACCATACATGTACATGACACTACTGGTACCTGGGCCGAATGATCCTGGGATGAATTTGAATGTCTATCTTAGGCCTTTGATTGATGAGCTGTTTAATTTGTGGCAAGTTGGGGTGCACACATTTGATACTTCTACGAAGACTAATTTCATGATGCGGGCAGCTTTGTTATGGACTATCACTGACTTTCCCGGGTTGGGTATGGTTAGTGGATGGTCAACCCATGGGAAGTTGTTATGTCATGTTTGTATGGGTGATGTTAAAGCCAAAAAACTACCATACAGCAGGAAGTCCAGTTTTTATGGGTTACATAAGGGATTCCTACTCAAACGCCGCAGAGTTCGAAGAAGAGGCCGAATTGTTCGTAACATGTGTGCTGGCATCACTTTTCCACCACCCGGGAAGCCATACAGCAAAGAAAGGGCAGATGGATTTGGGGATTTACACAACTGGACGCATGTCACTAGCTTCTTTGACCTACCATATTGGGATTCATTGCGCCTGCATCACTGCATTGATGTCATGCACACGGAGAAAAATGTATCTGAAAATATATTTCATACTATTATCTGTAGTGCCAAAAAAAAAGATACCACAAGATCAAGAGATGATTTAAAAGCAATGGGCATTATGCAAGAGCTATGGATGAATGGTAAACAGAGGCCTAGAGCTAGATACGAACTCACCCGAGATCAGCTCAAATTGTTATGTAAATGGGTGCATCGATTGAAACTCCCCGATGGTTGTTCTTCAAACTTGAAAAGATGTTGTAAGATAGCTCAGCTAAAATTCCAAGGCATGAAGTCCGATGACTGTCACGTATTTATGCAGAAGTTATTAGCTTCTGCATTTCGTGAACTTCTTCCGGATGATATAAACAAAGTGCTTTGTGATCTTTCAAATTTTTTCAAAGACTTGTGCTCAACTACACTACTCGAACAATGGAAAAAAACATAGCTGGGATCATTTGTACTTTAGAGATTAAATTCTTCCCAGCCATGTTTGATCCAATGGAGCATCTTCCCGTTCATTTACCTGAAGAGTGCTGACTCGGTGGCCCTGTCCCACAACGGTGGATGTATAATGTTGAAAGGCTACAACGCAAAATGAAACAAAAAGTAGGGAACAAAGCACGAGTTGAAGGTTCCATTGCAGAAAAGTATGTACATGAAGAGTTGACACATTTCTGTTCCATGTACTTCGAGTCTGAAGTTGAGACATCACACAACTTGCTAGGTCGAAATGTGGTTGATGATCGCTCACGTGATCCAAATAAACTGGAGGCATTCACATATCCGGTAATCTTATAAATAAATAATATGATGTATTGATGCAAAAAAATTGGATGGAATTGTCATTCTAGGCTACTTTCTAATTTTAAATGAATTAAAATGGATTTTCAACTCACTAACACTATTTGGAACCAACTTTTTTCACCATTGCAACTTTTTAAGCAATTTGAAGGTTTGGAAATCCTACAAATGTGGAATGTGTTGTGTTGATGCAAAAGAATTGGATGATATTATCATTCTAGCTTAATTTCTAATTTTAATTGAATTTTAAACAATAGGGGGGAAAAACTCCAGCCTGCAATTTTTTATTCTGGGTAACTTACGACGGAATTTTAGATTGTCGGAAATCTGGGTAAATTACGACGGAAATCGGTGTATATTACGACGGAATTCGGGGTAAATTACGACGGATTGCCTATTCCGTCGTAAGTTACTTTAAGGTTCTTCGCCATTTTTTCTTATTACGCATAGATCTATCATAGATATTATTTTAGATTGTTTTGAATGCAATGAAAATATACTATTTAGCTTATTAAAACTCGACAACGACATTAACCATAAATCACAAAAAAAAAAAAAAATTACATCAAAATTCGTTACAAATAATATGATATAAATTCCTGTACATCATATATCATTAAAAGTCTATTAAGCAAACAAGATCTATTGTGTTTTTATTTCGATTTATAAATTATAGTTACATATCAACTAATATTCAACTAACAAATCACAACAACAATGTTAAGTATTGTATGTTCATGTATATCAGCGGACACCAAGGATCGAATATCAAAATTCTTTAAATTTCGTACTACACGAATGACAATATCGCAATCGTTGAGATTCTTATAAGCATTCAACATTTGTTTTATTATTTTAGTTACATATCAACTAGCATCTCATAACATCAATATTAACTATTATATGTTCGTTTGTATAGTCGTGATAATCAAAATTTAAACTATAAAAATTCCAACTTATGTAAATTATGGAAAAATTTATATTTATTCCCATGTTACATGTGTTAGTGATTATTGGTTTTAATCATTTATAAGCTTATAAATGATTATTGGTTTTAAAATTAACTAGGCAATTTAGCCGTGCTTCGCGCGGTTAATAATTTTTTTTTTTAGCTACTGAAAATAATAAATTAATATAAAAATTAATAGGTGTTATAAAAATTTCCTTAAAAAAGTTAGTTAAAACAGTTTGTATGAATTATTAGTTGGAATAATACTCTCATTATATATCCAAAATTTTAATAATCTTAAAAATATTATAAACATGAAAAATAGCAATTATAATATTAAATATAACTAAATAACATTTTTAAAGCCGACACCCCTCTCATAATATACATGTTCAATAAAAGTATAAGAATTTATATAATTAGAATATTAATTTATTTTGACATAATATAATGAAACAACATGTGTACAATATTTTGAAACAATAAAAAATGTCGCAATGTGAACAATTTTAAATCGTTAATTTACATAAATAATAATCTTAATTTTATACATATAATTAATATTTTATATTGAAATAATAATTATAATGCTCAAATAAAGTTTGTCAATCTTTATATAAATAATTTGAAGTAAATTTAATAAATATATATAGGGTCCTACTCTACTACAAACTAAAATTAACTATAAACTACAAACTAAACACTAATTCAATATTTCATGCTAATCTAATGATCAAACTAGGGGTACCCGAATACAAAAAGTGTTTAAAATAATTGGCTCCATTCAGCAAAAAATAAAAAATAAAAAAATTCACTGTTCACGTGATGACGTGGCAGTGGATTTCACTGGTTAACGGTGCTTCGCACCTTCTTGTACGGCGCTTCGCGCCTTTATCATTCTAAAGTTGTAAGGAATGGCAATCAATGGTAAAGGCAATAGACGATTGACGGGTGTGTCGAGGGTCTGCGGCCCTCATGACTACCTAACTCATCCGTTTACTGTCTTAAATGCTTCGCATTTCCACGACAAGTTTTTTTTTTTTTTTTTTGTGGATAGAGCCAATTATTTTAAGCGTTTTTTGTGAAGGTACCCTTGGCGGGAACCTTAGAATAAATGAAATATAAATAATCTAGTGTTAGTTTGTAGTTTGTACTATTTAAGGATTGGTTTGTATTTGAGCAAAAGCCTATATATATATATATATATATATATATATATATATATATATATATATATATATCTATACTATTATATAAATTTTGTAACATTGAAAGTTTTGGTACCTGTTTTTTGGTACTAAGTGAATTTACTTATTTACCCTTCATTATAAAGATATATATATATATATATATGATATCTATACTATTAAAATTTCTAAAATAAATAATAACATAATATGATTAATGGTAAGTAGTCGATTGCTTTTTTTCACAATTACTTTTAATTGAAGATATTATCTGTTATAAACACCCAATAATCTTACAATCACAAATATCTACACCCAATAATCTTACAATCACAAATATCTATACTATTATATAAAAGCCGAAACAATAAAAGAGTTTTGGTACCTGTTTTTTGTTACTAAGTGAATTTATTTATTTACCCTTTATCTATACTATTAAAACTCCTAAAATAAATAATAACATAATATAATTAATGGTGAGTAGTCGATTGCCTTTTTTCACATTTATTTTTAATTGAAGATATTATCTTTTATATACACCTACTAATCTTGCAATAATTAATATATACCCGAAAATATCACATCATATTTTTCAATTATTAATAATATATATTAAAAATCTGTATACGTTGTTTATAAAAACATCAGTCGTATCATATCTTACAATCATAAATATTTCCTTTCAAATTAAAACATGTTACCTTTTTAATTTAATACTAATCTTACAATCATTAATATATACCCGAAAATATTACATCATATTTTTCAATTATTAATAAAAATATATTAAAAATTTATATACGTCGTTTATAATAAGAAACATTAGTATAATCCGTAAACATAAGTATATTAAATTATATTAAATTAAAATTAATTAATTAAAATAATGGTAAGTAGTCGATTGCCTTAATTAAATTATAATTACTATAAACTAATCAATTATCTTTTTTCACAGAAATCGTATAATCTTTTTAATTTTCACGTTGCCTTTCTATTTCTATAGCTAAAATATCTTTTTTTTTCCAATTATATCACGGGCGGTTCTATTTAATACAATAAACTAATAATATTCTAATATGAATAATTAACTAATTTTCTTTTTCAGCTAAAATGTATCATCTTTTATATATTTTCTAACTAAAATCCCTCTTTTAATAGAAATATCACGTACAATATTAATTTCTTATTTTCAAAAAACATTACGAGCAATTGTATTTAGTAAAATAACGTAATTAAATTATAAATACTATAAACTAATCAATTACCTTTTTCACCAAAAACATGTTACCTTTTTAATTTTTTTTAATTAAATCCTCTCTTATTCTAATCATTACAAGGACATTATATTTAATAAAATAAAAGAATTATTTTATAATTACTAATAATTAAACAATTATTTTTTTCAACTGAAACCTATCATCTTTCTATATTTTCTGACTAAAATCTCTCCATTTTTAGAAATATCATGGATAATATTTATACAATTATTATCAAATCATATCATATAAAAATTTAAGCCTCCAAAATTAATATTTCAAAAATAATTTAAATTAATGAAAAAAAATCATATAATATTTTAAAAAATCCGTGCATCGCACGGGTTTTAAGCTAGTATATATAATAAGTGTAATTAATGATTATAAATGCCATTAAGATGCCATAAAGAGTTATTTAATGCTCGAAAATATTTTTATTAAAAAAATCTAAAATACGACAATTCAAGAAAATTATCTTAAACACTTCTGGTAACTTTCCGATCTCCAGGCATTATAATATATATAGATAGATAAATTGTAGTATTATAATAAATACTTTAGAAAAAAAAAATTAAGTATATGTTCAATAAAACAGAAATGCCTGACAACAAGCATATGTCTCACGTGGTTTGGTACTCTTTATTCTCCACAAGAGACTCGGGTTCGAGTCCATGTATTGTTTTTTGGTTAAAACATTAGCATACGACGGAAACCGTCGTAAGAATTGCCGGTAAAAAATTGAATTGACCGCCCAATCAGTAATACGACGTCGCTGCTGTTACACGAAAACCCTAATAAACACCTACCTCCTCCTTTTTTTACTTTTCATCTCAAAAGAAAGGAACGGCTTCTGCGACTCAAAAGGGATCAAGGCGATTGCAAGCAAAATGATTCTAACACTCATCATAATGTTCAAGGTAAACTCTTCATTTTGTGCAAGATTCTAATAGATGTGTAAAGTCTTTGTTATTATTTTTTACCTATTGGTAACATGCAGCCTTCAATATACACCGTCGTTTTATTAACTACAAGTATTTACACTGCGCATTACTTGTTTTTCTTCAAATTAGGTTTTAATCAATCTTTATGTTGATGGGTATGTATGGGTATGTATATCTATAACTAGGTATCAGTAAATTACCAGTGTTTATCAAGTGTATATATATATATGACTGGGTAATAAAGAATATTGCAGTTCTTTTAACATGTTTTTCTTTTTATGCCTTACCCTGTATAAGAGTATAATTTGGTATAGAGTAATCTTAATCTGAGGTAATTAAAACACTGTTATTTGGGAGATTAAATTAGACAATGTGCTAGTCGTGCTGGAGTGTGTCATATTGTTGCTCCATTTGCAAATTACATATGGAGATATACGTACAATTGCTACGTACATGCCGTAGAGGCTACGTCATCTTTTGCAAGACTTAAATGTTATATATGTTATTTCTTAATCAAATCTTTTGCTAGACTTAACATAATTTTGTATCATTAGGTCTTATATATAATATATATGCTTTTGAAGTGTTTGACACTACAATATATATGTTATTTCTTACTTAAATAAGTTTGAAAGCGCGTTATGTTAAACAAGAGTAAACTAATGATTTGTTTTATTTGTACTTCATTTCAGTGTTGCAGGGATGATGGCAGGGAGGAGGGCGGCTAGTGGCAGGGGTGGTAGTGGCCATCGAAGAGGTGGTCAGAGAAGTGGCAGTGGTGGTGGTCGAGGGGACAACAATGGCAGTGGTGATCGGGGGGTCAACGATGGCAGTGAGGGCAGGTCAGAGGGTAGTGGTACTGGAGGTGGAGAGGGTAGTGGTACTGGTGGCGGAGAGGGTTGTCGTACTGGTGCTAGGGAAGGTGATAGTACTGAAGGTACCAGGGAAGGCGATAGTGAAGGTGCCAGGGGAGGTGCACGAAGAGTACGTCAACGTTAGCATGAAGATGATGAAAATTCCGAATGTGTTCTTTGGGACGATGATGGGAGGCACGTTCTTCCACATGGGGTGGATGCTGATCCTCGCAAACATAGGACACGAGGCTATTCTCCCGGAGGATTTGGTAAATACCCTGCTGCCCCGACAGTTGTTCGGATTGCGGGTAACCTGTAATGTTGTGTTTGGTTGGGGTGAATGGAATGGAATGGAATGGAATGGGTAGAATTAAAGGAAATTAGTGAAGATTAGAGAGAAGATTTGGAAAAAATTAAGATAGGACAAATTTTTTATGATAAGAATTGTGAAGAAAATGGGGGTGATAAGGAATGGAGCATTCCTTCTCCAAATGAGATGCTTGAATTATAATATCAATTGGTAGGAATGGAATGGTGGAAAGAATGAAAAATTTGAATTTCTACTCATTTTATACTTGAAATCTCATTCCATTCCTTCCAATTTCATTCATCCCAACCAAACACAACATAAGTTATCAGCCTTACAAATACATTTGTTTACATAGTTTTAATAGTGATTCAGTTCTGTCCCTGGATTTTGAAATACTATGCTGTATCAGAATAAAAATCAAACTAAGTTGGCTTTTGTATATCAGCCAAACCATCTCTGAACACCTTTGCTACATCCCACTTTCTCTGTCAAATTTCAGAGACTGCAATTTGGTTTTACATTCACATGTAATGTGTGTAAATGACAAATTGCATGGGCATATACTGAACATTTGTGTATTCATGCAGTAAGAGAGTTAATTACATTTTGCATCAACAACTTTCGTTCGATATCAATTTTGTACTTTAACTTTCAGATAAATAGATTGCTATACTTATAAGAATGTTTCAGGTGAAGTTAATTATAACTGGTTACTTATAAGACACTAAACTTAAGAATGTTTCAGGTGAAGTTAATTATAAGAACTTGGGATTAGGCCTGATAAACGCATAATTAGAAGTCATACGACCTAAAATATTACAGAGTTAAGAAAATTTTCTTAAATGTCAATTCATTAATCATGATGGTTCATAAGTTCAATTTTGATGGTTGTTTTTCATTGTTAGTACAAGTTGATTAATCATAAATGGCTGTTTCACAACCAGTTACTGATCCAAATGTACACCTGACTAAACTAGATAACTTAATATAAGTCTGTCTACGTAATTTCCTTGTATTATCTGTGCCTCCTGCCACTTTCCGTGTTCGTCTTACATGTCAACATTTGTAATTTCATTAATATTTGTGACACATTTCAGGATAGATTGTCCGATGGCGTTGCGAAATTTATTGGCGGTTATGCGCATGTTTTGGCCAGATGGTTGTGCTGGCACCAAAGAAATCGATAGGAAATCCCCTGGGTTCTGGAACACGTGTATAGATGGGTTCTTGGTATGTCATATATATATATATATATATATATATATATATATATATATATATATATATATATATATATATATATAGTTGCATTCCATAGCAAACACCTTATATAACAAACAATAAATAACACCTCATATCTAATATAATTTAAAAGTTCCGTCATAGCACCCAATATAAAAAGTTATTATTTTTATACCCTCTAGATGACGTTATCAGTGAACACTAATTTTCAATTTTTTTTTTTGCAGACTTGATATAGGGTAAAAAAATAACAATTTTTGTATTTGGTGCCCCTGGCGGGGTCAAAGGATCTAATAGATCTAAGGTGTTCTTTGTTGTTTGTTATATAAGAGTGTTTGTATGGAGCAAATGCCTATATATATATATAGAGAGAGTTGCACTCCATGAAGAACACCTTATATAAAGAACAATAAAGAACACCTCATATTTAATTCAATATAAGAGTTCCGTCATGACACCCAATACAAAAAGTTCTTATTTTTTTATCTTCTATTCATTTAACAAAAAAAAAAATTAAAATATTTTGTTTTGGAAAAATCACTGTTCATGATGACATCAGCAGTGACGTCATCATGAATAGTGATTTTTTTCAAAATTTTTTTTTTAAAATTTTTTTTTTGCTGGATGGATAGAAGATAAAAAATTAAGAACTTTTTGTATTGGGTGCCCCTGGCGGGGCCAATGGATCTATTGGAATAATTGATTTTATAGTGTTCTTTATTGTTTGTTATATAAGAGTGTTCTGTATGGAGCAAAGGCCTATATATATATATATATATATATATATATATATATATATGATCACGTTCGTTTATAGTCTTTATATTTTGTCTTACGCTTTCCACTTATTCTTTCTTGGTATTAATATTTGTCAACGTTTGTTTTTACCAAGTATCTATTCAGCAATAGCACAAGATATCTAACATGGGCCTAGGAAAGATCCCCCGCTGTTGAAAATTTTGGGACTTCCAATTGACTGTATTTATATCTGTTTCATATATAGAATTTAATTGACATTAATCAAATCAGCGATTGGCGGGAAGAGAATTTTCTTTAATTTTGACCTACGTTTTCAGTCTTTGTATTTTCTTTTTATTAAAGGCCAACATGACATAGTTATATGCCTTTTTTCTCTTCTGTGTTCTTTCTTAAAATAACATCCATTAATATATGTATAGCAGTTTTGTTTAAAATCTAAATTAATTGGAAAATTAACACCATTTTGTTTAAAATCTAAATTAATTGCTAAGAAATGAAAACACCAAAACTTACAAACATTATGTTACAAGTCTACATAAGACTCAAATGGTGTTGTTTTCATTCTTATTCCTTGTGTTATTAATAATAGTTACACTTGCAGGAAAAACAGAACAAATACAATTTATATAAATATAACACAAATAGTGGTAGCCCACCTTGAATTGTTTTTATGAATTTGGCTATTAGAGGAGCCATGATACATATAACATAAAATTTTAAAGTCACCAAAACTAGAGCTACATATGTCGTACGCTTTACATTAATATAACATGGACATGTTGCTATTTTGTCTTCTTGCTGAATAGATGTCTTATGCTTTCCACTTATTCTTTTTCGTAGCGCTACTACACATGGGTTCAGAGATTTGCGACTGAAGACGAAGCAAGGGCTTCCATACTTGTGCACATGCGTATAACTTGCGCCGTACACTTAAAGATGACAAGAAAAGGGCTGAAGCGAAGATGGCGTTAGCTAAAGGGACTACTTATGCAGATCACAGGCCCGGATATATGAAACCCGATGTTTGGTCCAGATTAGCCGAGTATTGGGTAAGTGACAAATTTAAGAAGACGTCTGAAGCTGGTAAGAAGGCTCGAGAAGCTGTGATAGTGCCTCACACATCTGGCGCGCGTTCATTTGACCGTCGTCGTCGGGTATGCTGTTGTTTCTCAAAACTTGACTTGTATCTATCATTTCTTTAGCATGAAATTAGACTTTTTATTGTTTGTTTTTATTTGAGTTTGTTTTTTATCCGAGGATAACCAATCTGTTTCTTAATGATAGATATCTATTGCAATCTAAGCATTAATTTATCCTTAGGTTTCACACATTCTGTGTACAGTTACTAGTTGCACGAGTTCTGAAGGACAGTATGTAGATTATGGTAACTTGTATCAGCTTTAGGAAAATTGCTGCAATTTAGCCTTGTCACTGATGTGTCCAGAGTTGTGCCCACACTTCATCACATGCGGAGGAATTTAATGGTTGCTTGGCATTTAAAGATAAAGCCAAAGAAGTGTCCCAGAAATCTTTAATTAATTAGGAGACTTTATATTTGCATGTACGCTTGTTTACCATTGGTTTAGGAATCTTAATCGATTTGCATCTCAAAACTTCAAAATTTTAAATCTTATTTTTTTTGTTTAGTTTAGGTTATCCATCTATAGATTGATATATAATGATCTAATTCCCACATATAAGAACTACATTATTATTATAATAATCTAGCATTTTAGTCTTTAACAAATGTTTCTCTCCTATTTAACAAAATTCCAGTAGTTGAGTATTCTTTTTGGGTGGTAGCTTTTTAAATGTTAGTTTGAACTCAATCAATTTTTGTTGTTTTTCTTTTCATTTTCCGTATTTTATCTCTTGATTCTGTCCTAACTCCTATGCCAGAACATTGCTTTTGTTTTTATTTGAGTTTGTTTTTTTAAATTCATGGACAGGATTATATGGAGTTGCACGATGGCAATCTTGATAATCTTGTTGTCTATAAAGATTGTCACACGTTAAAAGATGAGGAGAGGAAGGGTCAGTGGATTACCGAGGACGCCAAAAAAATCATTGTAAGAAATCAGATTATTCTTATTTAAGAAATTGTCACATCTTTTCATGTTCTAAGTGAAATGATTTGGCTTATTTTTCAGGAGCGTTATGTTAGACTATGTCAAAAGAAAGGCCTTGATCCCAAGAAAACCCAAATCCATAGTTGGATAGAGGCGGTAGGAGGTGTTCGGAAGAACAAGATTCTTGGACTTCCACGGGTTCGAGCCTCTGATGTCTACGGTATTCTTCTATTATATTACTTTGAAATGTTTCACATGTACCATTTATTCTGTTATATATCTACTCAATAAATATATAATCCAATTATTTAAATTGAAATGAGTCCAAAAATTAACGAAGCAAAACTCTATCTCCGACTAGTATAATGCATGCACATACCAATGACAAATTGTATACTTGATGGTGGCTGATACGCTATATATTTAATATATTAAGTCGGTACCTTTCTTGTAATTTGTAACTAATTTGTAGTTAACATAAGATAAAACTGTACTTGTTATGTCCAGTAATACAAATATCTAACCACTCCAGAATTTTAAATCTTATTTTTGGATTCATAGCTGAGGGACGTACTCCAGAATTCAGAGCATGAATAACTGTACTTGTTATATTGTCACAGAGTCTTAGGGACGTCCCCCGCGGCCTCGGAAAGGAGAAGGAAGCTCTGGTAGGTCTGCATTGGCTCGCTTATAGGATGACATGTTCATGCGAGTAGTGGATGATACCCTGGCCCAGGCTCGAGCCAATCCGGAAGAGTACATGTTGACACCCGAGCAGATCCGTCTCTTAGCACGGGATGTGGTAGAAGGAGACTCCTCTCTACCTTCCGACCATCCTATCGCAAGAGAGACACGACATGCCATTATCCGAGTCGTAATTGATGTGCTAAACAATATATATAAGACGGATGGACCAGGAGCAGCTAAGGTAAAACCTCTAATTAGTGTTTTCTTTTTTTTTTTTTCTTTTTTTCTTGTTTTAGAATCTATCTTTTGGGATAATATATGTATCTAGACTAAAAACCAATCTGGGAATCACCTAGCCTAGCTAAGCAGGCGCCAGACGACATGCTTATGTGTTGCCAACTTAATAATATCTGGTTATTATGTATTATGTACGTATTTAGCTAGAACCATTTCCAAAAATAGAAAATTTTAAGAATTACCTGTCTAACTTGACTTTAGTTTCATAGGATTCCTCAGCTGTATATAATGTACTTCTCTATATTATTAGTATGCATAAATGTGTGTTTAATGTTTAAATACCGATTATAACTAGAGTACTGAATACTGATCACTAATCACTTACTGGCTGGTTTATTTGAATTATTCATGATTGGAATATCAGATTAATGAGGGTACTAATTAATAATATTAATTCCTTAATATTACTGTATGTATGTGGAAAATAGAACGACCCTGTATTACTGGCTGGTTTTATGTGTTGTGTATTTTGTAGAAAAACTAGGAGAGAAATGTAGAGAATAAAAAATATTAGAGATTGAAATGAGTAAAAAACAGCATGAGAAAGAAGATATTCAGTCACATAGAGAAACAAGATAGAAAACCTAGAGAGACTTTGGTAGAAAATAAATTCCATTTTTTGGTAATTGTTCAATACATGCTGAATTTACAGAATGTCATACTATTTATACTAGTTATGTAGCTAGCATGACAGAATGATACAAATACCCTCATGATAAACAGTATACTAGTTATGTATGCACCCTCATCTGCTAATGTGTTTTTACTTCGCAATTTCCTGCTCTATGTTAGCAATAGATTATAGTTAAGAGATTGTCATTCAAATTTTTATAGCTAATTATTTATGTGTATAATGTAGGGGAAGGCTCCAGCAACTGACAATGATGATCTTGATGATGGTGGGGGCAGAGATGATGATAATACCGACTCTGACAATGATCGTGACATGAGTGCTTCGTATCATGATATCGTCTCTCGTGGCGGTCCTATTATTAGGGGTTAAATTTAGTGTTGGTGAACAATATGGATGATGTATGTTTCTTTTAAGTTGTATTTTGTGACTTGAATTTGGCTTGTGGCTGTTTGTATGACCATCTAAGTTTGTGTATGATGGTTTAAACTTTTGCATGTGAATGGATGATGGTTTAAACTTTTGCATGTGAATGGTTATGGATTTATGGTGAAATCTATGTAAATTATGGTATTTTAATTTGTGTATCATTCTATTTTAGGGTGTTTAGTTATATGGTTGATTGCTAATTAGGATGTCCGATTGCATTATTGTACATTGTATGTGATTTGGAATGCGCCGAAAATGGCTGGAAACCAAAAAATTACCTGAAACTTTGTCGTAATTCTGGGTTCATGCATACTTACGACGGTTGTTCTTCGTTATATTCGGTCGTTAATTAATATTTTAGTGTTTTTTGATAAAATTAGATTCAGCAAGCAGGTGGGTCCCACTAAAACTTACGACGAATAATGTTGTAAGAAAATAAAAATGACACCTTTTTCTGTCGTAATTTTGTCAAAAGCCTATCACCGAAGTGGGCCCCAGTAAAAAATACGATGAACTTTCCATCGTAAGAAAGGAAAAAACGACAAAATATTTCTGTCGTAATTTTACTTGGAACTTACAACGCAAATTGTAATTTGTGACGAAATCTTAACTTTGTGACGAATATCTGAACTTTCTACTTGAGCAAAAGCGGCGGAAGAAATCCGTTGTAATTGATACTATTTACGACGGTTTCAGTGCAAAATATCCGTCGTAAATAGCCAGATTTCTTGTAGTGAGAGCCTAAATAGTAAATATGAACCTTTTTTAATATTAATAAATAAATAAATAAATAAAATTTATTTCTAATACAATTTTTTATATCCTTTTCAGATTATAACTTTTTTTTAAAATTCAATTCTAATACAACCTTTTAAATTATATCTTTTTTAGATTATAATTTTCTTTTTAATATGATATAATATTGATCGTCTATTTTTAAAAATATTATATTCGACGGTTGAGATTATTTTGGCGGTACAGTGACCAAACCAAAATTATGAATAAGACTTACACATATTATATATAAGGATGTATAGGATATAATTTAGTCTTTTTGATCAAATTCGTTTATAAAATAATTAGCTTCTTTTTTGGAAAAATATAATTCGAATTTTTTAGATCAAACTAAAATGACAAAAATATGGGATTTTTTTACTTCATCTTTGATACTTAAATTTTGAATCGATATTTCGGCCCTACTTATTATGCAAAAGTGTATCTATTTTTTGTATTCCTACTTTGTTACATAACTTTAAATTGTAGTATTTCGGACTACTTATTTATAAAAATATATATGCATATCTTTGTAATTTAAATATTTTTTTTGAAGTAAAAAAATTTAAATATTTTAATAGATATAATAATTTCACTAGTACTATTAAAAAAATTTGACTATTTTAATATAAACAAATATATAGGGTTAATTTTTAGATATTCTAACATAAACACATATCTTGGACGTAGTATTGAAAGGACCTAATTATTTTTTAAAAAAATTAATGGACTAAAGTATTTTTCTTATTTTTAAAATCTATTTTAACGTGTTTATTTAGTATGAAAGTTTATGAAAATACTTATAACAAAATAGATGTAGGTATAAACCTAAAAATTATTAAAAATATATCCATGTGTAACACAGAATTTAAGATAGTATCATAATAAAATAGGTAAGTTATTTTTTAAGACTTGGATTAAATAGAAAAAATTATGAGATTTTATATCATGATCTTAATACAATATTTTTTACATGTCACATTATCATAATATAATATTATGCATTTGTTGAATTAATTTTAAATTTGGATTTTAATTTCATACCAGTTGAATGATTTTTTGAAATTATTATGTTAAATCAGTTTTAGTTTTAGTTCTATATTTTGTCAATAAACTTACTTTTTTGAATTATATCCCTCTAATATTTATTAAATTTATTCTATTATATGATATTAATAAGAATCCAATTTAGATAATTTGAGAATCATTATTCACATAAATATCAAGAATTTTGAAGATTATTTTATTTAAATAACATTCCTCTTACGTAAGTATCAACATTTTTGAAAATTATTTTAGTTGTATTATATTTCTCTAATATTTATATAATCTGTGAATAAATAATCCAAATTTAATTTAAGTATATAAACTATTTGACAAAAATTAGATTATTGATATGTGGAATTATATTTCAATTAGGTTGTATTACATTAGTCGTTTCCTGTTCTAAATCAGTTAGGACATCTTTTTATGTTCTAGGACATGATTTTTCTAGTTCTATATCAATTATGTTATAGATCAGTTAGGACATGATTTTTCTACTTCTATATAATTAGGTGTTGCATAGTGTTATCAGTATTTAAATATTAAAATGAATAGGATATAATTTAATTCGTTAATTAAAGTTTAGATCAAATCATCAATATTTGTTTGGCTATAGTAGTGACAACCAAATATCCACCTTATGCTTATTAAATATTATAAAATTATACTCTAAGTAATATAAAACTAATTATTATTTATTCAATAAATGTTAAAGAATCAATGAAAATATTAAAACAATTCGGCCAAAGTATCAGAATTAATTTAGCACATTTTTTGGTTCTCATTTTAATTTGATTATTAGCCAAATAACCAAATTTTAATCTTTAATAATAAGGTTATTTCATTTTCCCATTTAAAATGATCAAAAAAAATTAATGTACAACTGGAATCACTGCTCAATATAATCATATTAAATCATATTATAAACTTCTTTCAAACACCGAAAAACAAGTACTAATGTGTGTAATAAACCCCGTGCGTTACACCCTCAAACCTCCCTCATTTGTCAACAATTTCTACCTGGGCATCCTCTCCTAGGTTTCTACTTGTGTTGTTTTGCCCATAAATTACTTGTCGGAACAAGAATTAGTTGAAAAAACCATGAATAATATGTAACACCCCCTTCCTAAAATGGGAGGAGATATTACTTATAATCCATAAAGAGCACTAAAATAATTCTCTAAATAACAATTAAACAGTCTAATAATCTCCACAATTTAAATAAACCTCCAAAATTACAGTTAAAACCAATAAATATAGAAAACCACAATTCTCTAAATAAATAATCAAGTGTAAATAATTCTAGAATTCCATAAATCCTAAGCAACGAAATAATGGGTAGCACTCCATCACACAGTCCCAGATTCCCCTAAGCACCTGCCAGAAAAAGAATACAGCATGAGCCAAACGCCCCGTACGGATTTGGAATACAATTTATAAAACAGAAAAACAGATATGTATATTTGACAGCGATAAATAAAATATTTATTTTAAAAACATGCATGGCTGAAGCAACGAGGGGTTAGGATATTTCCTGCCGAGATCAGAACAGAACAGATACAGATACACACATCATAGTGTACTTAATGAGTGCAACAAATCGGATAACGTGTACGGCATATACAACGTCACCGCCAAAACAAATCACAAATCACAAAATCTGGGTGCACCCACGTATCCTGAAACAAATATCAAAATGCGCAAAAGCTCGCCACTTGAACTATAAGAAGGATACGCCGTGACCAATCACACTGCCACGGAAGTGTCATGTCACTGGTGCCCCAATGACATGGCTGTAGTACCCCTACAGCTGGTTAACTCGGTATAACCTATATCACTAAGGGTTCAAATAAAGTATTTCGCAAAATCCTTAAATCACAATAAACAAATATCTGAACATTTCCAACAAATATATAGTTTGCAAAATTTCATAAAGTCACATAAACAGATATTTAAATATTTTCAAAACAGATATAAAAATCACTTTCCAAATTCAACGAGTCAAAACTTTTTTTTTTAAAATCAGAACAGTCAAAACCAAGTGAATAGATTTGAGGACAAAACATATTTAATATAGTTAATTCTAAGATGAGTAACGCTGAATAAAAAGGAGAGAGAATCCGTACCTCGAAAATAGCAACTAAGAATACTAACGAAATTCGCAAATGATTCGCTAAACTCTCGTCCCGCGATCTAGTTACAACATATAATTTATTATTTTAAATACATATATTTTTTTTTAAAATTACAGAGGACACGCATGCAAAGTCACAAAGCTCATTCTTTTTTTATAAAATAAAACTAGCTGATTTGTACGTAACAATCGAATAAATGGCTAATTATATATAATAAAATTTCAGTAAAACACTCTGTGGTTTAAAAACTACATTAATACATGTACAAGCACTGACTTCAAAACTAGACTAGAAAACTAAGTTAATTTGCCTACTTGTTGTACGAGGTTAAGAAATCAAATAAATATAATAACAAAATTCATGACATCCTATATTACAATAACATTAAAATATAAAATCGGTTTAAACTCCTGTAAGCTAGCAATTATGTACCAAAACAAGGTCTTGATTAAACTATTAAAATATTAAATAACTTCGTGACTTCAAAATCTTAATATACTTAACTAAATAATAATAATCAAGTATGCATAATTAATAAGCTAATATAAAAATATGTTAAACAAAAGATCATCTCACAACAATATAATAATAACTAAAAATATCATCACTATGGAATAAAAGCTCGACTATAAAATCACTTTTTAGTTTTCACGAAGTGTATCAAAATTGAATATTATGAAACTGTACTACAAAACGGCTACAATAGACGACATCACAACCGAATTATATATGCATTAGTTACTGTCACTTAAAACATACAAGAGAAACAACATACTATATTAATAAAATATCAAAATCACAAGTCCTGAATACTTTGGTGTTTCAAAAGGAAAACTAATATATAATATATAATACCTCGCACAGCAGACAAGCACTCTCCCTCACTGTTGTCTCCTCTCGGTTGCGCCGCAGCTTCTTCTTTCTAAGGGTTTGAGTTTTATGAAAATAAAAGTGGGTCTTAGACTCGTAGTATGTATTTATATAACCAACCCATCAATCACCAATTGCGAATAGAACTCTATGACCTATATTTTTTTTTCCTAAATCTTTTCTAATTAGTAGATTAAATATTACAAATATTATTATTATTATTATTATTATTATTATTACTATTATTATTATTATCTAAAATTACGGATATTACATAAGTTGGCATCAGAGCTTAGGTTCTTTCTTGTAGAAAACCTATTTAGGTTGACCTATGAGTTTGGGTAGACGTTAGGATGGGTATTTTTTTTCAAATTCATATCATCTTGCTTTACTCTTTCGACATCTATTTTTAATTACTTCTGATTATCTATTCTTGTGATCTTCATTCGTTTGCTAATCTTATATTGTAGATGCCTCCTAAGAAAAATCAAAATCAAACTACCTTGAATGTTAGCCCGGCTCAGCTAGCTAATATGTTAGGACAAGCAGTGGCGAATGGTATACAACAAGCTATGACAAATATGAATCATCAGAATAATCAGAATGGCCAAGGCAATCAGAATGGTCAGGGAAATCAGAATGGTCAGGGAAATCAGAATGGTCAGGGAAATCAGGATGGCCAGGGTAATCAGTTGGAGCCATTTGCATGGTTGGAGAGGTTTTCTAAGCAGAAACCAGATTCTTTTCATTCAGCATCGACTCCTATTGATGCTGAAAATTGGATTGTTCATCTTGAGAAGATTTTTGATGCCTTGGGTTGTGATGAGCTTCAGAAGGTCAAGTTAGATGTGTTCAAGTTGGAGGGGGATGCTCAGAGGTGGTGGAGAGGAGTGAAAGCTACTAGAGGAGAGGAATTAACAGAGACATTGGTATGGCAGGGATTCAAGGAGGTGTTCTATGAGTAGTACTTTTCTAATACAGACAGAGAGGGTTATTTGAGGGAGTTTCATTCGATCGCGCAGAATTTTGATGAGAGCATTACTGACTATATGGCGAGGTTTATCAGGTTGGCTGGATTTGCTGGGACAGTTGCAGGGACTACTGCACAGTAGGCTGAGAAATTTAAATGGGGGTTGAGGCCTAATCTGAGGGGTGGTATCATTTCACTGAGGTTTCCTAATGTGGCTGAGGTGGCAGATGCAGCTAAGGATATTGAGAAGGAGCGCACTGAGTATAGAGCTTACAGGTTCCAGAATGATCGCAAGCGGGTTAGAGATGATTAGATTTTTGTACAGGGTAAGCAGTGGAATGGAGGTCAGGGTAGTCAGCAGGGACAGTGGCGTGGAAGATATCAGAATATGAGGACTCAGTCCGCTTATGGTCAGAATCAGTATGGTGGTCAGAAACAGAATCAGAATTAGCGATTTCAACAGCAGCAGCCTAGACAGTGGCAGGGTCGTCAACAGGGGCAGAGTCGTTATTCAGTTTATGGGGGCAACCCCAATATGATTCCAGTGGCTCCTTGTGCTACTTGTGGTGGACATCACCCAGGGAGAGCTTGTTATAAACAGACCGGGGCTTGTTTCTTGTGTGGTAGCATGTCACATAGGGCAAAGGATTGTACAGCGTCACGTAACACTGGTGGAGGAGCAAGTGGTAGTGGTAGTGGTAGTGGCAGTCAGCAGAATACTTCAGGTAGAGTGTTTGCATTGACTGCTAACCAGGCAGCAGCAAATTCAGGTAGCGTTTCAGGAACACTTCTTGTTGGTAGGCGTGATGCTTATGTGTTATTTGATACTGGTTCGACTCATTCTTTTGTGTCTTTATCCTTTGTTCGTCATCTTGGTGTTGTACCTTCATTACTATATCCTCATATGTGTATTGCTACCCCGATGGGGAATTCTGTTATTATTTCTGATGTGTACCGATAGTGTCCGATAGCTGTTGGGGAGAGAAATTGTAAGGTTAACTTGCTTCCGATGAAAATGCATGACTTTGACATTATTCTGGGTATGGATTGGTTGAGTGAGCATCGAGCTACAATTGACTGTCAGGGGAAGAGGGTGATCTTTGGAGATGCAGATAAACTAGAATTTGTATACCAGGGTTCTCAACCGAAAGGAGAGATTAAAATGATTTCAGCTCTAAAGGCGAGTAAACTTTTATCTAAGGGTTGTGATGGCTATCTTGCTTTCGTGAAGGATACTTCTAAGGATGAGCCTCACATCGAGGATTATCCAATTGTTAATGAATTTGTAGATGTGTTTCCCGATGAACTACCAGGTTTGCCACCAAAGAGAGAAGTGGGGTTTACTATTGAACTTGTTCCAAGTGCAGAGCCTATTTCTAAGGCACCATACCGAATGGTACCACTAGAGTTGCAGGAATTGAAAGTGCAGTTGCAAGAGTTGTTGGATAGAGGATTTATCAGGCCAAGTGTATCTCCATGGGGTGCTCCGTTGTTGTTTGTGAAGAAGAAGGATGGTTCTACGAGATTGTGCATCGATTACAGGGAGTTGAATAAGGTGACTATCAGAAACAGGTATCCTTTGCCATGCATTGATGACCTGTTTGATCAGTTGCAAGGGGCGATATTCTTTTCGAAGATAGATTTGAGATTGGGTTACCACCAGTTACGAGTAAGGGAGGAAGATATTCCGAAGACTGCATTTCGTACTCGTTATGGTCATTATGAGTTTCTTGTGATGTCCTTTGGCTTGACGAATGCACCAGCGGTGTTTATGGATTTGATGAATCGAGTCTTTCATGATTACTTGGATAAGTTTGTTGTGGTCTTCATCGATGATATCTTGATTTACTCGAGGAGCAGGGAGGAGCATGAGGAGCATTTACGTATTGCACTTGAGATCTTGAGGGAGAAGAAGTTATTTGCAAAATTTTCAAAATGTGAGTTCTGGTTGGAGCAGGTGGCATTTTTGGGGCATATTGTGTCTTCTAGAGGGATTGAGTTGGATCCTGCGAAAGTCGAGGCTATCACTAATTGGCCGAGACCTAGCACTGTGACAGAGGTGAGGAGCTTCTTGGGTTTGGCAGGTTACTACAGGCGTTTTGTGGAAGGTTTATCATCCATAGCTTTACCATTTACTCAACTGATGAGGAAGGGTGTTAAGTTCGAGTGGAATGATGATCGTGAGCAGAGTTTCCAAGAGTTGAAGAAGAGGTTGGTGTCAGCTCCTATTCTCGTATTGCCAGCAGGGAGTGGAGGATTTCAGGTTTATAGTGATGCTTCTAAGAGAGGATTGGGGTGTGTTCTTATGCAGCATGGGAAGGTGATTTCTTACGCTTCTAGGCAGCTTAAACCTTATGAGGTAAACTATCCTACTCATGACTTGAAGTTAGCAGCAGTGGTCTTTGCTTTGAAGATTTGGAGGCATTATTTATATGGGGAGACTTGTGATATCTTCACTGATCATAAGAGTCTTAAGTACATTTTTACTCAGAAGGAGCTTAACATGAGGCAACGAAGATGGCTTGAACTTCTTAAGGATTATGATGCTAATATTCAGGACCATCCAGGGAAGGCGAATGTTGTGGCAGACGCTCTTAGTAGGAAGAACTTGGGGAGTGTTGCATCTCTTATTACTCAGCCACACCTTATTTCAGACATGGAGCACTTTGGTATTGAGTTGTATGTTAGAGGATCATATGGTAGCATTGCGAGTTTGAGAGTGGAACCAAATCTGGTTTCAAGGGTTAAGGAAGCTCAGAAGAATGATACAGGATTTGAAGGTATTAGATCAGAGGTGGCAGAAGGTAAGCAAAAATATTTTCGTGCTGATGATGAGGGTGTGATATGGTTGGGTAGTAAATTGTGTGTGCCCGCGGATGTGGCAATTCGTGAAGAGATTTTGACTGTGGCCCATAGCTCTTCATTCTCTATTGATCCAGGTTCCACCAAGATGTGTATAGATTTGAAGAAGCACTTTTGGTGGAGTGGAATGAAGGGAGACATAGCAGAGTTTGTGGGAAAATGTCTTATATGTCAACAGGTGAAGATAGATCATCAGAGGCCTAGTGGATTGTTGCAGCAGTTGGATATTCCAGTTTGGAAGTGGGAGAACATTACTATGGATTTTGTGACTCATTTGCCGAGAACTTTTAGGAAGAATGATGTTATATGGGTGGTGGTTGATAGACTTACTAAGTCTGCTCATTTCTTGCCTATTAGAGAGACTACTCCTGTTCATGAGTTGGCATAGATTTTTCAGCGGGATATTGTTAGACTTCATGGTGTGCCTGTGTCGATAGTTTCTGACAGGGATATGAGGTTTACATCACGTTTTTGGAAGGGATTTCAGCAAGCTTGGGGTATGAGGCTTAATTTTAGTACTGCTTATCATTCAAAGACCGATGGACAGTCAGAGAGGACGCTTCAGACATTGGAGGATATGCTGAGGGCTTGTGCTTTGGAGTGGACAGGTGATTGGGATAAGTATTTGTATCTTGTTGAGTTCGCGTACAATAATAGCTGGCACGCGAGTATTGGTATGCCACCATTTGAAGCTTTGTATAGTAGGAGGTGTAGGGCACCATCTTGTTGGGATGAAGTAGGAGGTGTATGCGGATCAACACAGAAAGTTTGGTGGATTTGAACCAGGTGATCATATGTTCTTGAAGGTGTCTCCTTGCAAGGGTGTTAAGCGCTTTGGTATGAAGGGAAAGCTTAGTCCTAGATATGTTGGCCCGTTTGACGTTATAGAGAAAGTGGGAGAAGTGTCTTACAGAGTTGCATTGCCACCACAGTTATCGCATGTACATAATGTCTTTCATGTGTCAGTTTTGAGGGGTTATAAGTATCATCTATTTCACATAGTTCAGTATCCGTTGCATAAGATTCGAGAGGATCTTTCTTGTGAGGAGGAAGCCGAAGCTATCTTAGCTCGAGAGGAGCGAGTTTTGAGGAAGAATACTATACCATTTGTGAAGGTTTTGTGGAAAAATCATTCTGAGAGAGAGGCTACTTGGGAATTAGAAGAATCTATTCGTGAGAGATATCCGCATTTATTCGAATCAGGTACGAGTTTTAGTTTCGTTAGATTCCGGGGACGGAATCCTTTTTAAGGGGGTATATATGTAATATCCGTAATTTTAGATAATAATAATAGTAGTAATAATAATAATAATAATAATAATAATGATATTTGTAATATTTAATCTAATAATTAGAAAAGATTTAGGAAAAAAAATATAGGTAATAGAGTTCTATTCGCAATTGGTGATTGATGGGTTGATTATATAAATACATACTACGAGTCTAAGACCCACTTTTATTTTCATAAAACTCAAACCCTTGGAAAGAAGAAGTTGCGGCGCAACCGAGAGGAGACAACAGTGAGGGAGAGTGCTTGTCTGCTGTGCGAGGTATTATATATTATCTATTAGTTTTCCTTTTGAAACACCAAAGTGTTCAGGACTTGTGATTTGTGAATTGATATTTTATTAATATAGTATGTTGTTTCTCTTGTATGTTTTAAGTGACAGTAACTAATGCATATATAATTCGGTTGTGATGTCGTCCATTGTAGCCGTTTTGTTGTACAGTTTCATAATATTCAATTTTGATACACTTCGTGAAAACTGAAAAGTGATTTTATAGTCGAGCTTTTATTCCATAGTGATGATATTTTTAGTTATTATTATATTGTTGTGAGATGATCTTTTGTTTAACATATTTTTATATTAGCTTATTAATTATGCATACTTGATTATTATTATTTAGTTAAGTATATTAAGATTTTGAAGTCACGAAGTTATTTAATATTTTAATAGTTTAATCAAGACCTTGTTTTGGTACATAATTGCTAGCTTACAGGAGTGTAATATAGGATGCCATGAATTTTGTTAATATATTTATTTGATTTCTTAACCTCGTACAACAAGTAGGAAAATTAACTTAGTTTTCTAGTCTAGTTTTGAAGTCAGTGCTTGTACATGTATTAATGTAGTTTTTAAACCAGAGAGTGTTTTACTGAAATTTTATTATATATAATTAGCCATTTATTTGATTGTTACGTACAAATCAGCTAGTTTTATTTTATAAAAAAAGAATGAGCTTTGTGACTTTGCATGCGTGTCCTCTGTAATTTAAAAAAAAAATATATGTATTTATAATAATAAATTATATGTTGTAAGTAGATCGCGGGACGAGAGTTTAGCGAATCATTTGCGGATTTCGTTAGTATTCTTAGTTGCTATTTTCGAGGTACGGATTCTCTCTCCTTTTTATTCAGCATTACTCATCTTAGAGTTAACTATATTAAATATGTTTTGTCCTCAAATCTATTCACTTGGTTTTGACTATTCTGATTTAAAAAAAAAAAAAAGTTTTGACTCGTTGAATTTGGAAAGTGATTTTTATATCTGTTTTGAAAATATTTAAATATCTGTTTATGTGACTTTATGAAATTTTGCAAACTATATATTTGTTGGAAATGTTCAGATATTTGTTTATTGTGATTTAAGGATTTTGCGAAATACTTTATTTGAACCCTTAGTGATATAGGTTATACCGAGTTAACCAGCTATAGGGGTACTACAGCCATGTCATTGCGGCACCAGTGACATGACAATTCCGTGGTAGTGTGATTGGTCACGACGTATCCTTCTGATAGCTCAGGTGGCGAGCTTTTGCGCATTTTGATACTTGTTTCAGGATACGTGGGTGCACCCAGATTTTGTGATTTGTGATTTGTTTTGGCAGTGACGTTGTATATGCCGTACACGTTATCCGATTTGTTGCACACATTAGGTACCCTATGATGTGTGTATCTGTATCTGTTCTGTTCTGATCTCGATATGAAATATCCTAATCCCTCGTTGCTTCAGCCATGCATGTTTTTAAAATAAATATTTTTTTTATCACTGTCAAATATACATATCTGTTTTTCTGTTTTATAAATTGTATTCCAAATCCGTACTGGGCGTTTGGCTCATGCTGTCTTCTTTTTCTGGCAGGTGCTTAGTGGGATCTGGGACTGTGTGATGGAGTGCTACCCATTATTTCGTTGCTTAGGATTTATGGAATTCTAGAATTATTTACACTTGATTATTTATTTAGAGAATTGTGGTTTTTTGTATTTATTGGTTTTAACTGTAATTTTGGAGGTTTATTTAAATTGTGGAGATTATTAGACTGTTTAATTGTTATTTAGAGAATTATTTTAGTGCTCTGTTTGCAGGTTTATCGATTATAAGTAATATCTCCTCCCATTTTTGGAAACTAACGAGCAGGTATGTACCCTAAAATACCTATTAATACCCTAAAATATATTTACTATCTCAATTTATATAGCAAAACTCTATTATTTGATCATTTCTCAAAAGCAAAAGAGATAAGAACCTAGCTAAGTAATTTACAATTAATTCTAATAGCTTTATTACTTCTCCTCGCACCTCTTTCCTGTAGAGATTGTTGAGTATCTTGTTAGGCAGCCTACCTTTCCTAATTGTCTTATTTGTCAAACTCACAACAACCCCCCCACCTACTACCTCCCCCCCTCCTATAAATACCCCCTTCCCCCTTCATTCTAAAATTACACCAAAATCTCTTCTTCCTCTTTTACTTCTCAGTATATATATAGCTGCTAGATAGTCCGTCTAGTAGGAAACTTACCTTGTGGTAGTTTCAAGCAGGTCAGGATAGGGGGCCCTCGTGCTACTCTATTCTTTCGTTTCGAGGGAGTTTGTGTGAGTGTCAGGCTGCAGCCATCGGAATCTGTCCCGCTGCAGCATTAGGAGTTCGTCCAGCTGTTGTAGTTGCTACAAAGGGAGTTCATCCAGGTTATCCGGTCAAGTACCGAAGGAGTAGGGAATCGTTGTATTTCTATTCAGTTGTGCCTCAAGTGTTACTTCGTAAACTTGAGAGAGAATATTGTAAACATTGTTGTCATTATAGTGGAAACATTCGGAGCTGGTCCCGTGGTTTTTACCTCTTTACTTTAAGGGGGTTTTCCACGTATAAATCTTGGTGTTCATCTGTCTTTATTATTGACTGTTATAATCTCCGTATTTAATTTACGCAAAGACAGGAAACGGGAATTCCTAACAAGTGGTATCAAAGCTGGGGCCCACATTGTTGGTGTCGAGGAAAGTGCTTTGTGCGCAGTGGTTACTTGATAACGCGCCGTACTAATACGGAAGGCTCCCCAAACACATCCACTTTCCTGGCCAACTTGTGTGGTTCTAAGTGAGATTCCCATAGTCTTTGGTAAATTAAAATGGATGATTCTTCCAGTGTAATGGTAAGCCTAACAGCTTCAAATTATCCGATGTGGAAAAGCAGAATAAAGGATTTGCTTTATAGTAAGGACTTGTTTGATCCGGTGGAGCTGAAAGGAGTTAAACCTGCAGCAAAGTCTGATGCTGATTGGAAGAAGATGAACATGAAAACTATCAGTCTCATTCGTCGATGGATTGATAATTCGGAGTATCATCATGTCTCTGAAGAAGAAGATGCTTATACGCTTTGGACGACATTAGAGTCTACGTTCCAAGAGAAAAGTTCACAAAATGTAACTTTTCTAGTTCGTCAGCTGGTGAACATGAGGTACCAGGATGGGAACAACATGTCAGAGCATATGAGCGAATTCCAAGGGTTGTTAAATCAACTATCAAATATGAAGATGGAGTTTGAGCAGAAATTCCAAGCAATATTTCTTCTCAACACTTTACCATCCAGCTGGGATACGCTAGTGGTGACAGTAACTAATGCTGTACCAACTGAGCAACTAACGTTGCGATCAATTAAGCAGAGTATTCTTAGTGAATCCATGAGAAGAAAGGTACAAGGAGTCAACCACGATTCCCAGGCTCTTGTTACTGAGAACAGGGGCAGAAGCAACTACAGGGAGACAAACCGAGGACGTAGTAAAAGTAGGAATTTTGGTAATTCCGGTGGCAAATCAAATGCCAATGTTGAATGCTACTATTGTAAGAAGAAGGGTCATTACAAAAAGGATTGTAGGGCCTGGCTCAAGCAACAGAACAATGGTCAGCAAGGGAAACATGCAGAGAAAAGTACAACAGCTGCTATGACAGAAGATGTTGTGATCCTTTCTTTTGGGGAAGAAGAATGCTTACATGTTGATGATCAGAAGGTCGAATGGGTGATAGATACTGGAGCAACGTATCATGCAACACCCACTCAGGAATTCTTTACGACGTACAAGTCAGGGGACTTTGGTGCTGTAAGAATGGGTAACTCAGATCAATCAAAGATCGCAGGCATTGGTGACATCTGTATTGAGACAAACACGGGTTGTTCAATGACTTTGAAAGATGTCAGGCATGTTCCGGACTTACGGCTCAACTTGATTTCCGGCATGGCGCTAGACAAGCAGGGGTACGTAAATACCTTCGGTGGTGGAAGGTGGAAGCTTACTACGGGTTCATTGGTGGTTGCAAGAGGATCCACTTGTGGCTCTTTGTACAAGACACAAGTGAAGATGTGTTCAAATGCTTTGAATACAGTTGAAGATGAAGCTTCAGCAAGTTTGTGGCACAAGAGGCTTGGTCACATGAGCGAGAAAGGGCTACAGATATTAGCGAAGAAATCCCTTATTCCGTTTGCTAAAGATACTGCATTGCAGCCCTGCGAATATTGTTTATTCGGGAAACAACATAGAGTATCTTTTAGCAGTCCACTGAAGAAAAAGTCGGGGCTGTTAGAAAGAGTTTATTCTGATGTATGTGGTCCGTTTGAGGTGGAGTCCTTAGGAGGAAATAGGTACTTTGTTACCTTCATTGATGAAGCATCTCGAAAGGTGTGGGTTGAGATACTCAAATCCAAAGATCAAGTGTTTGAGTACTTCCAAAAGTTTCATGCCATGGTTGAAAGATCAACAGGAAAACAACTGAAGTGCCTTCGTAGTGACAACGGGGGGGAGTACACTTCAAAAGAGTTTCAAAAGTACCTTACAAAGCATGGTATCCGGCATGAAAGAACAGTTCCTGGCACCCCACAACAGAATGGCGTTGCGGAAAGAATGAACCGCACCATTGCTGAACGAGTCAGATGCATGTTGAAAATGGCTAAATTGCCGAAGTCATTTTGGGGAAAGCTGTAAGAACAGCTTGCTACTTGATCAATCGATCTCCATCGGCACCTCTGAATTTTGAGATTCCAGAGAAGATCTGGTTAGGAAAGGATGTTTCCTATTCCTACTTGCGGGTGTTTAGATGCAAGGCTTTTGCACACATCCCAAAGGAGCATAGAACAAAGCTTGAAGATAAAACAACTCCGTGTATTCTCGTTGGCTACGGGGATCCAGAGTTCGGGTATCGGTTGTGGAATCCTGAATCAAAGAAGATATTCAGGAGCAGAGATGTGGTTTTCCATGAGTCTCAAAATTATGAGAATTTTGGGAGCACTCAACAACCAAGGAAAGCTAGAAATCCAGATACAGTAGAAAATGAGGGAGATGATATAGCAGATGATGAGGCTGCTGAGCAGGGGGAGCTACCGCCTCAGCCTGAAGTTGAAGAAACTCAGCCACGACGTTCTACGAGAGAACGGAGACCATCAGGAAGATATCTTTCATCCGAGTATATCTTAATTGCTGATGAGGGGGAGCCCGAGACCTTTGAGGAAGTCAAGACTCATAAAGAAAGCAGTTGCTGGTTGAAAGCAATGCAAGAGGAGATGGATTCTTTAAACAAGAATGAAACTTATGAGTTGACTACACTTCCGAAAGGACGGAAGGCTTTGAGGAACAAATGGGTCTTCAAAGTAAAAAGGGATGATGAAAAGCTTGTAAAGTATAAAGCACGCTTGGTGGTTAAAGGCTTTGCACAGAAGGAAGGCATTGATTTCGATGAAATCTTTTCTCCGGTTGTAAAGATGACATCAATCCGAACAGTTCTCGGATTAGCGGCTAGCATGGATCTTGAGCTTGAGCAGTTAGATGTGAAAACTGCATTCCTTCATGGAGATTTGAAGGAAGAGATCTACATGCACCAACCAGAAGGATTTGAAGTGAAAGGGAAGGAGCACATGGTTTGTTAACTCAAGAAGAGTTTATACGGGCTTAAGCAAGCGCCAAGACAGTGGTACAAAAAGTTTGATTCATTCATGAGGAATCATAAGTTCAAGAGAACTGCATCCGATCACTGTGCTTATGTGCAAAGGTTTCCTAACGGTAACTTCATTATCCTGCTACTTTATGTTGATGATATGTTAGTGGTCGGCCAAGATGCTAACATGATCCGCAAGCTGAAAGAAGATTTGTCCAAGTTCTTTGATATGAAAGACTTGGGTCCAGCAAAACAAATCCTAGGGATGAAGATTGTTCGTGACAGAACAACTCGGAGTTTGTGGCTTTCACAACAGGGATATATTGAACGGGTATTGAAAAGGTTCAATATAGATGATGCTAAACCTGTTAGCATACCATTGGCGGGACATTTTAAACTGGACAAGAAAATGTGTCCGTCAACAGACAAGGAGAAGGAGGATATGGAGGAAGTTCCCTACTCATCCGCAGTGGGGAGTCTTAAGTATGCATTGGTTTGTACAAGACCAGATATTGCTCATGCTGTTGGAGTTGTGAGTAGATATCTGTCAAATCCAGGAAGAAAGCACTGGGAAGCAGTTAAATGGATTCTCAGATATCTCAAGGGCACTTCCGGGTTATGCTTGAAGTATGGACACGATGAACCAGTCTTGGAAGGTTTTACAGATGCTGACATGGCAGGACATCCAGATGGGATGAAGTCCACGTCAGGGATGCTTTTCACTTTTGCGGGGGGAGCTGTAGCATGGCAGTCCAAGTTACAAAAGTGTGTTGCGTTGTCAACAACCGAATCAGAGTATATTGCTGCTTGTGAAGCAGGCAAGGAGCTGGTTTGGTTAAAGCGGTTTCTCTAAGAATTGGGTCAGAAGCAAGACAAATTTGAGTTGTATTGTGATAGCCAGAGTGCTATTGACTTGAGCAAGAATGCTACTTGTCATAGTCGTACTAAGCATATTAATGTACGTTACCATTGGCTACGGGAACAGGTTGAAGATGGGGTGATACAGATAGAGAAGATACACACGGATAAGAATCCGACTGATATGATGACGAAGGTCGTTCCACGGGAAAAGTTGGAGCTATGCAGACGGGGTGCAGGTATGGAGTGCAAGTGATTAACTGTGAGTTTGGAAAGAGGGGGAGATTGTTAGGCAGCCTGCCTTTCCTAATTGTCTTATTTGTCAAACTCACAACAACCCCCCCACCTACTACCTCCCCCTCTCCTATAAATACCCCCTTCCCCCTTCATTCTAAAATTACACCAAAATCTCTTCTTCCTCTTTTACTTCTCAGTATATATATAGCTGCTAGATAGTCCGTCTAGTAGAAAACTTACCTTGTGGTAGTTTCAAGCAGGTCAGGATAGGGGGCCCTCGTGCTACTCTATTCTTTCGTTTCGAGGGAGTTTGTGTGAGTGTCAGGCTGCAGCCATCGGAATCTGTCCCGCTGCAGCATTAGGAGTTCGTCCAGCTGTTGTAGTTGCTACAAAGGGAGTTCATCCAGGTTATCCGGTCAAGTACCGAAGGAGTAGGGAATCGTTGTATTTCTATTCAGTTGTGCCTCAAGTGTTACTTCGTAAACTTGAGAGAGAATATTGTAAACATTGTTGTCATTATAGTGGAAACATTCGGAGCTGGTCCCGTGGTTTTTACCTCTTTACTTTAAGGGGGTTTTCCACGTATAAATCTTGGTGTTCATCTGTCTTTATTATTGACTGTTATAATCTCCGTATTTAATTTACGCAAAGACAGGAAACGGGAATTCCTAACATATCTCTCTAGGGATAGGATGGTTTGGTGGTAACGAGGAGTCTCCATCTAAAACATCACATCCCAAGAGACGAATCTGCTCATGAATAAACATGTACTTATCTGGATTGGCTTGGGCCTGGGCTAAAGTCTCATTAATGATTCTCATGAACGTATCATCCTGTAAGCATGTCAGATCTGCCGGAGCCTTCCTCCCCTTTCCAAGGCGGTGGGGAACGGAGATCTGACCCTGTTGCAATATACATCCACGTTTAAAAGTAATTAGTAGGAATACTTGTTATATAACACCTGAAGAATAAATTTATCGCTAAATGTGCATAATAAATTTACCTAACAAATCACATGGTCGAACTCGAGGAGAGGAAAGAATAGTGTTCTTTCGAACACCTCCAACAGCCTCTACCCTGCTCTGAATTTGAGTCTCCTTTGGATCAACACCTTTCTTTTTGCATATCTTCTTGTAACGAATCTGTAACAAGAATTTTATCATGCGAGTGTATTAGGTAAATTATTGTGTGTGTGATTATTAATTAAAATGCATGTATTCTCGTATTTACACTTACCATGATTCTTTTGGCCTTCTTGATGATCCACTTACCCTTCCTTTTCTCATCTTTTAATGTGTGACAATCCTTGTAGGCAATCGGATAATCCAATTTTCCATCATGTTTTTTCTTATACTGCTATTTATAAAATGCAAAAAACAAGTCAAATAAACTAACTACTAATAAAATACTTGACAAATATTAAACTTAGTCATAAATTATGTTGTACTAGCATACCCGACGACGAGTTTCAAATGCAGTTGCACCAGATGTGTGAGGCACCTCCACCTTTCCTCGAGCTACCTTACCAGCTACAGACCTTGCCTCAAATTTATCACTCTTCCAATACTTGCACAACGTGCCCCCAAACATCATGATTTATATATGAGGGCCTGTGACCTTCAAAAGTCCCTCCCTTCGTTTGAATGATCTTTAAGACCCTCTTCTTATCATCAGAAGGCAAATGGAAATTTTTTTTATACATGTGGTTGCTAATGATGCTTGCTCGTTTGGGATCTCGCGGTTGCTAATTTCCCCTCCAAAATCTTCCCCTCTAAAGGCATCCCTCAACATTTCATATTCATTATACACATCTTGACGATCATTCATTTCCTCAATTTCTTTTTCATGATAATGCCATATGGTGTAGCTCTCAAGAAAACCAGTTGCATATAAGTGAAACTCGACATCGTGAATGAGTTGAAAGAGTTGATTCCTACATGTATTACATGGACATCTAATCAAAAGTTCTCGATTATCTGGGTCCTTACTATTATTTTTTGCAAATGCAAGAAATAATTAACGTCTTCAACAAATTCTTTCGAGAATTATAACCACCAAGAATAGTTCGTTTAAAGATCCAAGTATTATCGTAAGACATCTACAAATGTAAAAAAAAAATATGCAAATCAATTACACAAGTGCACACATATATATGTTGAACATGTAATGAACTTAAAATTTTGATTGTATTTGTGTTTGGCTCAACTGTTTGTGTAGTTCTTAATTAATGTATATGATGTTCATAGTTTATTTAGTATATTCTTTGCTTAATTTATGTTTGTGTATGTTCTTAATTAATATAGGTTCTTAATTGCCTAATGTATGTTTTATTGATGTTGTTTCCATTTACTTATTTTTAATTTATAGTATATTTAGAGTTTGTTTGGTTGATATTTTTAGAATAAGTATGTTTAAAATTATGCAAAAGTAAATTGTGTTCCGGGGAACAGTAGTATAACCATCGTTATAAAAATTTACTCCTATTTTTATTCTAATTAATCGAGTATATGAAAGATTTTTGTATTTCAGTGCGTAGGGAATATAAACCAGTTAAGATAATTATATTAGTTTTAGCAACGTGTTAATAATTTGAATATCAAAGTTATCACTATAGTAATATAGACTAGTAGTTGTCTCTGTAAAATGCTTGCTCTGTTATTTGATATATGAAATGACAATCAGGTAGTTTGCCGATAACATGGACAAGTCATGGATTTCGAAAGATAGGGATTCATTAGCTTATGAAATTAGGGTTGAACAGGTCTTGATATATGCCAAGGACAATTCTCGTGATCTTAAGAATATTCCTTATCCTTGTGCACGATGTGTCAACTTCAAAAAGTTATCGGTAAAAATCATCAGGGGTCATTTATATGAAAATGGTTTTAATTTAGGGTATGTTGATTGGATTTGGCACCAAGAATATTCCAGGATTAAGTCATCAGCTGGTAGTACATCTGCGGCTTCAAAGACGAATGCTGCACCTACCCCTGCACCTGTACATGCATCAGAAACCAATAATGTTTGTGATGCTGCATATAATTCTGCTGACCACTATAATGATTCATATGAGTTTGAGGTTTTTAGTTGATGCTCAATAGCCTTTGTATGAGGGTAGTGAATGTACCAAGTTAGAGTCAATGCTAAAGTTACATAATTGGAAAGGTAGGTTCGGTACAAGTGATGGTGCCTTCACAGATTTACTCTTTTTCGTTGGCTCTCTCCGTCCAAAGGATAATGTGTTGCCACATAATGCATATGAAGCAAAGAAAACCATGTCTGATTTAGGCCTAGAGTATATAAAATATCACTCATGTCCAAACAACAGCATACTATATCGGGGTTTATATTCTGATGCTTCTGAGTGTTCTAAGTGTCATCTATCTCACTGGAAGGTGGCAAAGGATGGTAAAATAAGGGTTAATATTCCTGCAAAAGGCATGTGGTATTTTCTGATTATTCCGAGATTTAAACGGCTGTTAAAATCTCCATCTATCGTCGAACTTATAACTTGGCATGCAAAGCATCGAATACAAGATGGAAAGATGCGCCTTCCATCCGACTCTCCTTCTTGGAGAAATATCAATTATAGGTGGCCTGCCTTTGGTAGTGAGGCAAGAAATATTCTCTTGGCTTTATTGGTAGATGGTATAAACCCACATAACAATGGTCCAACCAATAGATACTCCTGTTGACCGGTAATACTAGTAAATTATAATCTTCCTCCCTGGTTATGCATGAAGAGGAAATTTATGATGTTAACGATATTAGTTTCCGGTCCACATGAGCCTGGTAATGACATTGATGTATATTTACAGCCATTGATTGATGATTTAAAGAAGCTTTGGGAAGAGGGCGAACCAAATGTGTATGATGCGTATAGTAAATCATATTTCACTTTAAGAGCAAATTTATTGTGGACAATAAATGACTTCCCTGCATACGGAAATTTATCTGGTTGCTTCAATAAGGGTTACATGTGTTGTCCAATATGTAGCTAGTGATGATACCGTTGGTAAATATTTAAGCCATAGTAGGAAAATGTGTTACCTAGGTCATCGACGTTATTTGACTAGAAATCTTCCTTATAGGAGGTAGAAGGCAGCATTTAATGGAGAGTAAGAGTTAGGGCAGGCACGCCCACCTCTTTCAGGAGAAGAGGTGTTATCGCATCAAGAACAAATTAAATTTGAATTTGGGAAGGAGGTAAGAAAGTCAAAGAAGGTGGATTGTCCATGGAAGAAAAAGTCGATTTTTTTCGAGTTAGAATATTGGAAGTTTCACCATGTTCGTCATTGTCTTGATGTTATGCATGTAGAGAAGAACGTGTTTGATAGTTTGATTGGCACATTACTAAATATGAAATTTAAGTCAAAAGATAGTGAGGCTTCTCGTCGTGACATGATTGATATGGGGGTTAGAACTAATTTAGCTCGACAAATAGGAAAAAAGAAAACCTACTTGCCCCCTGCATCTTTTAATTTATCAAAGGCAGAAAAAAAGAAAATGTTATCCTCATTAATGAACATGAAGCTTCCATATGGACATGCATCGAACATCAAAAACTGCGTAGCCTTTAATGAATTAAAGATGTTTGGGATGACATCCCACAACTGCCATATCCAACTCCAACAATTACTTCCTATTGCAATTCGTGCGGTTCTTCAAAAAAATGTCAGGGTCACAATAATGAGATTGTGTTTCTTTTTTAATGCTTTGCGCAACAAAATTGTAGGCGTATCGAAACTTGATAAAATGCAGGCAGATGTGATAGTAACTTTGTGTGAGCTGGAAAAATCTTTCCTACATCATTTTTTGATATAATGATACATCTCATAGTCCACTTGGTTCGTGGATTATGGTTATGTGTGCTGGTGTTTTATAGATGGATGTATGCATCTGAACGGTTTAATAAGGTGTTGAAGAGTTACGTGCGAAACCGTTATTATCCCAAAGGTTTTATAGCGGAAAGTTATCTTGGAGTGGAATCGATTGAATTCTGCCAAGAGTTTGTTAACCAGAGTTGCACCACTACCGACCTTCAGAAAGGTGCAGGCAAGCTAAGTGGTCCATTATCTGTTGTGAAGATGAAATTAATTGAAGAAAAAGAGCGAGATGAGACTCATTTACATGTCCTTCTGAACAACCCTAAAGTACATCCATATATTTTGTAAGAAATTATTATTCTTGTAAATTCTTTTAATTATTCATGTAACTATTTTGTGGCTGTTTAATTAATATATGCATTTTCACAGAATGCATAAGGAGTATCTAGAAGGAATTCACCAAGGAAAAAAGAAAAGTGGTCATTGGCTCTTGAGAGAGCACAATTGGCATTTTGCTGATTGGTTCGAAAAGTTAGTTTAATTTATTATAATTTCCTTTGTACTTACTTTAACAGATCCATATTATGAAATTTACTCCTATTTTTTTGTGACGATGTGTAGGTTAGTATTGAATTGATGGAGATTGAAGAAGGAGTTTCAAAGACAATAAGATGGCTTGCTGGAAAGCCATTATTTTCCGTTGTTACTTATGAAAGTTATTTAGTTGACGGGGTTCGATACTTTACAAATGAGCGAGATGGTGTGAGGGTTGTTCAAGTCTTTAGTTGATAATACGGTCCAGGTGTCTAGTGCTAATGATTTAAATCACGTGGAGAGTGATATGACGTTTTACGGCGTTATCTTAGAAATATGGGAGTTAGATTTGATAGTGTTAGTGCCATAGAGACAATGTAGTTGTGCTTCGAGGAAAGACTATTTTGTTATTTAATGATTATGTTCCATAGATTATTTCTATGTTGATTTATTATGTCTTTATTTACTGCGAAATAAATGTTAGAATAATAAATGTCCTTGGAATATGCAACACATATTCTATATCTTTAAGTATGTGACTTAAAAATGAGATTATATAAATAGTGTTAATATTCCTAAATATCCCTAATCGAGCATTAATAATATTGGACAATTATAATGCACAAAGATTAGTATGTTTGTTGACTGATGACCACATCTCATTGGTCATAGGTATAGGGATACTAAAGTCAAGAACATAGGTGCATGTAATATTCTACATGGCACTGGATAAACCCATAGTGAGATTCTACATGTTAATAATGTCATTAGAAAGACTCGCAGTGATAATGGTGTAATGATCCTTAGACTTGAGATCATTCTATTTATATACGAGGATTAATATATTTTTACTACATTAAAAGTTACCTTTGACTGGGTGATGATAAAAGTGGACATCGGGTATATTATGAGACGTATGAGAAATATGAATGATAGATAAAGGATTTAACCCTCCTATTATTAGCAGAGATATTATTGGCCTCTTGATTGAGTGAGACTATGAAAATGCATGGCCATGCTTTTTAATAGTCTACTCATTGCCGGATTAAACATTGAAGAGGATGACTAATTAATGCCTCGAGTTTAATCTATAATATTTGGTTAAAGGGATTATATCACACGGAAACATTATATCACGAAAGGTTTAATTGGATCACCAATTATTATTATTACTTGGGTAGCAATGATGTATTACTAGATGCCGCTCATTGTTTATAATTTTATTATTGGATATTAAAATTATTGCCAACGTAATAATAACCTAAAGGGTTACACAATAAGAATGTTTAAAAGGAGTTTTAATTTAAATTATAAATTTAAATTAAATCATTAAATTCGAAATTGATTATTAATTAATTGAGCTTGTCTTACTTAATTATTAAAGAGAATTCAAATTTAATAATAAAACCAAATCAGAATGGGTTTGGAGAAGCCCAATTCAATTTAGGGTTTTAGCCCAATCTCTCTTCCCTATAAATACATTATGATGTATTGTTTAGGGACACACTTTTTGCAATTCGTTAAAATGTGTGAGAGGCTAGAGAGAGAGAGGTAGGTTCTTCGGCTAGTACCGACTCCGATGATCGTTGGACGATCAAGCGTTCGTGTGGACTACTTTGGCAACGTAGATCTCGAAGAGGGCTGCGTGGTGATTGCTTTGGACCTCCATCTGTCATCAATTTGTTAAAGCTTCATTGTAAGGTAAACGTTCATAACTACGAATGAAACGTCTTGTTTTGCATGGATCCTACGATTGGGTTTCGATTTTATTGTTTTAATTATTGTTTTCCGCTGCGTTTGTTGCCTCAAAACCCTTCAATGGCATCAGAGCTAGTTGCAAAACGCTTTTAATTCGGTTTTGTGTTTAACAGTTTTGGTGTATATAAGCATGTATGTGATTTGCCATGCTTTTGTGATTATACGAGATGTGTATGTATATGTTTTGAATATATGATATATTAGTGGATTGTATAATCAAGGGATGATTGTATAAATTGCTGAGTGTATATGATACATGCTTGTTCTTATTTTGGAGATTGTATACAATATGATTTCCAGAAAAACTGTGCAGATTTAGTGAAACTTGCGTACTGTGTCCGATTTTCGCAAACAAGATATGTTTTTGACTGGAATCGGGCCATTAAGCAAGACTGAAAAAGTCAAGTTCGCATCTGTAAGCCGTTTGACGTAGTTTACTGCCTGTAAACAGCGATTTATGGTTTTCTGATTTTATTTCGAATTTTCTGAAAATTGTCTTTTGAGTTAAAACTTATTAGATCATATTGGATACGATATGGTATGATGTGTTGATGATGTAATATACGTGATATAATAATAATAATAATAATAATAATAATAATAATAATAATAATAATAATAATAATAATAATAATAATATTATTATTATTATTTAGTGAAATTATTTATTTGCTATATAGAGTAGAAATAAGATATGTATTTTACTTTTAAATGTGGCACATACTCCTAATTGCTGTAGGCTAGTTGTTATTCTATATAAAATATAGTATTACGTATTACGTCTCCTATCAAACCTAATTTCGAGTCATAGAGCAGCAGTCGAGGAGTAGGCAGGAGCGGAGTAGGAGAAAGAAGAATCATCTCTTATTACTATCATACTTTCATTTCAGGAGCGGAGTAGGAGAAAGAAGAATCATCTCTTATTACTATCATACTTTCATTACAGGTTAGTATATTCCTATCAAACCTAATTTCGAGTCATAGAGCAGCAGCCGGGGAGTAGGCATGAGCAGAGTAGGAGAAAGAAGAATCATCTTTTATTACTATCATACTTTCATGGTTAGTATATTCATAACATATGTTACGATCGACATATTCATAATTGGTTTAAAGGACAAGGTGTATGCATTAATATATGTATGTATTAGTTCGATATTTGACGAGAGTTTTGTAGTATAAATCGATTGGTTTGTTTACTTTACAACCTTTTTACTTTTTCCTGCATGTAAAATTGATATACTATTCTCTGGATTTAATAATATAAATGATGTTTCGAAGCTTACATTTAGTATTCATTAAATTGTTATCTTATAATTACGTTTTGTTAATTAGGAATGCTTCATAAACTTTAGTTTAAAAATTACTTTTGATTTAATACTATTAATTTCCCTGACTTGTATTTAAAATTAGCATATTATACTCTAAAGGTCCACACCGATGCTTTCTTTTTCCATAAACCGGGAAATCATGTTTTATCCTTGATTATTAAACATAAATGTACCTAAATTATTCAAAACCATTTGACAAGCTCGGCCATGTTCTGTCAGCTAGTTTAAGTGCATAGTGATTTATTTATAGTGATTGTCAATATACTACTGCATGTATTTTGATGGTTAAGTGACTGATCAATGCTAACAGTACTATATATTTAATTTTTATAATATGTAAAAGTGGTTAGTTGGGTACAGGAATAATAAATATATTTTTAATATTAAATTATATTTTGTATTTAGATCGCGGGCCGGAGGTTTAGAGGATCGTTTGTAAATTTCGTTAGTAGTTTAGTTGCTATTTTCGAGATACGGATTCTATTTCCTTTTTATTCAGCGCTACTCATCTTACAATTAGTTATATTAAATCTGTTTTGTTCTCAAAACTATTCACTTGGTTTAGATTGTTTTGACTGTTTTGATTTTGAAAACATGTTTTGACTCGTTGATTTTGGAAAGTGATTTTTATATTTTTTTTGAAAATATTTTAAAATCTATTTATGCGACTTTCTGAAATTTTGAAAATTATATAATTGTTGGAAATGTTCAAATATTTGTTTATTGTGATTTTGAAGATTTTGCGAAATGTTTTATTTGAACCCTTAGCAATATAGGGTATACCGAGTTAACCAGCTGTAGGGGTACTACAGCCATGTCATTGCGGCACCAGTGACATGACACTTTCGTGGCAGTGTGATTGGTCACGGCGTATCCTTCTGATAGCTCAGGTGGCGAGCTTTTGTGCATTTTGATATTTGTTTTAGGATACGTGGGTCCACCCAGATTTGATTTGATATGTGATTTGATTTGGCGGTGACGTTGTATATATCGTACACGTTATCCGATTTGTTGCACACATTAGGTACCCTATGATGTGTGTATTTGTATCTGTTCTGTTCTGATCTCGGTATGAAATATCCTAACCCATCATTGCTTCAGCCATGCATATTTTTAAAATAAATGTTTTATTATAAACTGTCCAATATACATATATGTTTTTCTGTTTTATAAACTGTACTCCAAATCCGTACTAGGCGATTTGCTCAAGCCATATTCTTTTTCTGGCAGGTGCTTAGGGGGATCTGGGATTGTGTGATGGAGATCTACCCTTATTCCATTGATTAAGACTTATGGACTTCAAGCATTATTTAAACATCAAAACTTATTTAGAGATTTTAGTTTTTCATATTTATTGGTTTAAACTGTAATTTGGAGTTTTAATATTACTTGGAGGTTATTATATTATTTAATCATTATTTAGAGATTGTTTTTAGTGCTCTGTTTGTAGGTTTCTGGATTATAAGTAATATCTCCTCCTTTTTTTAGGAAGGGGGTGTTACAAAGATGGTATCAGAGCTTAGGTGCAACAACCCAACTTTTGGGATTATTATCATTCGATCAAATTATCAAACCAAATTCAAATTCCGTAAACTCAATAAAATGAAATTCCAAAATATCGTAAAGATATTCTAAAATCCAAAAGTGGTTCTACATAAAATAATCCAATGTAAAACTAAAATCCGTAGAGACGCAGCTCCTCAAATCTAAACAGCTAAAAACTGGAACATTATTTAGGGGCATAAGTTTCACTCTAATCCAATCCAATTGCAATACCAGCGCTAGTACCTGAAAATTCATAATTAACGAGCTACACAGTCCAACAAGAAAACAAATTGAACTAACCAGTGGATCAAGTAAGTTTTACAAAAATATTTCATAAATATCCGTAAATCAAAGTTCATAATTTCGTAGTTCGTAAATCACAGTTTCAGAATCAAAACTCAAAAACGTATCCAAAATTCCACAATTCGCTAAGGTCACAAATACCTGGTGACACAGTATCACAGGTTCATAGGTGTCAATAATGCGCCCCTTACTAAGGTATCATAAAGTGTGCACTCCCGAAGGCATCATAAACGCACGCCCTACTAAGGTATCATAGGCTAGTTCCGGAACTATACGCAATTACTAACGGGTTCATAAGTCATAGCTAGCTGGGAATTCTTATATCTAAAAATCATACTCGATCCAATTTTCGTAACAAAAATATTATAAATATAAAACATTTAAAAGCATTTCAAATATTAAACCATTTAAAAAAATATATACCGGAGAGCACGGAAAGTTAACTTACCTCGTTACGATAACCACTTAAATAACCAACACGAACCAGACCTATATAATATTTAACCACGATTAACATTGCCTTAGTTCTCGATCAGCTATAAACAAATCAGTAAACTTAATCCTATATATTCCGACTTCAAGACTTGTACAGACTCAAATAAAAAAAATAAAAAAAAATGCTATTGTTACAAAACAGGATCCACGTACATGCATGCATATTAACATAACATTTAACAACAAAAAAAAATTCAAACTGTAGTCATTTGTTTATAACTGGATGGGACAATCTGGACTGAATGGTTATATATTTTCTATTCAGATTGTTTGATTGTTGTTTTTAAAATCTGGACGATGCAAATTTCCCTGGACGATTGCTGAACGACTACTCCTTTAATTTTTATCTGGATGGTTCAAATATTCATTACACACTCTACAAGTCAAGTCACCTGCTGCCCATATTTTTATCTATCTTCATTAATTTTGAATGAAAAATGACGTTGTACCTTTGTATTATTTATTGACTATACACATGCTAATTAATTAACTAAAAGTGTTGTGATATATATTTTAATCTCCTTTTAGAAATTTTCAAATTATAAATATACTTTTTAAACATAATCTTATCATGCTAAAAATTATACCTTTACAAAAATTATTTAAAAACAATATTGTTTAATTATCTAGCCATATATAGTAAATTCAAAACAAAGTAATTAATATTTTAATAGGATAAAATAGATAACTATCACCGTTCAGAAAATTTAGAATTATTTATCAAACAATCCCAATTATTTACCATTCAGATTTATCATTCATCCAGAATCTTAACTATTCAGAAATTATTGTTCAGATTTAACAAATACCAATCCTCATGCCATAGAACTCGCATGATGACCATCATGTAATTCAAATTAATTTCCAGAAAAGAAAATTGTTCTTAATATAATATTAATTAAAAAAATTAACTATATATTCCCACTAAATGAAGAATCAACATATTTTAATTAAAACTTATAAATAAAATACTAACTTAATTCAAAATATGAGATCTAATTATGCAGTTCATATTAATACTAAAGAAACATAAGTAATTGACCTTGCAACCATAGAATAATAAATTAAACAATGACAAGGTAATATAGAAAACCTTCACGAATAGCAACATGCTAATTGGTAAAATAACTAATATTCACAAGTGCAAATCAACTATATAACTTCTTCAAGTTACTGTAAATAGGAAATATAATACAGAAAGTCATCATAGTAATTACAGAGAAATCAAATATGGTGATAGGAACGTACCCCTTTTTTTTCCCGTTTGGCAGTAGAATAAGTGAACAAGCACTCGTGTTTTAATATTTAACCAATTGATAGTAGTAAGTTTGATTTGAAAGACTAAAAGAATGCTAATTACACTACAAGAAAATCGGTTATAACCGACCGTCAAAAATGGTCGGCTATAAAAGGAATCGGTCGGTTTAACGATTAAAACCGACCAAAATCGATGGTCGGTTTAAGCCTGGTTGGTTATGTCATTTGGTCGGGTTTAACACACATAACCGACCAATAATTTGGTCGGTTATATATGTTTACAAATTCTTTAATGTGGGGTCCGAATTGGACATGTGGCACCACGTGTCACCACGTGGCGACAGTTGTCGACAGACGTCAGCAACACATAACCGACCGACAACGGTCGGTTATGACTTTAAAAATTCCTTAACGTGGGGTCCGAATTGGACATGTGGCACCACGTGTCACCACGTGGCGAAAGCTGTAGACAAACGTCAGTAACACATAACTGACCGACATCAGTCGGTTATGGTCGGTTATGTATTATTTCGGTCCGTTTTCTGGGTTTTTAAAGAATTGTCGGTTATGTATTATTTCGGTTACGAATTTAATGTTCACAAACAACATTAATACTCAACTTCGTGAAAAGCATCAAAACTAAGTTTATAAACATTCAATTTTGTCAAAACCATCATCGTCTTCATCATCCTCTTCTTCTTGTTCTTGTTCTTCTTCTTCTTCTTCTTCTCCTTCTTCTTGTTCTTGTTCTTCTTCATCTTCTTCTTCTTCTTCTTCTTCTTCTCCTTCTTCTTGTTCTTGTTCTTCTTCATCTTCTTCTTCATGCTGAATGAATGGGATTCGTCCATATTGTGCGAAATCAACAAAGAGTGAAAAACTTTCGGCATTAGATCTATCTTCTTGAAAGGCATCCTCAATATCGTTTTGCACAATGATAGATTCATCAATTGGACGACTTTTAGATTTGACCATGGTATATATATTGCTTCGTGGATTCAATACACTAGGAGCGTAATATACTTGAGAGGCTTGGCTAGCTAAAATAAAAATCTCATTAGACCTCAATCTTGAATTTATATTAATCGTCACCACTCGATTCTTATCCATCCTCACACCGTCACCGATACTATCAAACCATATACACTTGAACAAATATACATGATTGCATCCACCATAAATAAGCCTCATGATTTCTTATAATTGACCATAATAATCAAGAATATTTTCATGTGAAGTGCCTTTAACAACAATACCGAAACCAGATGCGGATGTCGTCGAAAATTTAAATCCATTAATTTGACAAGTTTCAAAAGTCATGACTCTTAGTGATGGTCCTTCAAGCAAATCCTTAAAACGAGGTCCCTCTACCTCATCCTTCTCAACCTAGTTATAAAAAAAAATTAGAAATAAAACATGTAATGACAAAATCAAAATTGAGATTTAAAGGTTGCCAAATTTAACTAATACCTTTTTTTTAAACCAAGTTTTAAATCGAGTCGTGATGATACGATCTAAATCTTGAGGAGTTGTCCCTGGACGTTGTCTCATGACACGACTTTGGTACCTTCTAAAATATAAGAACAAATAAATAATACAACGTGTAAATAACATAAAATAATGCAAATATGACAATATCACTAAATTAGGAGAATATATTAGTACCTTAGGTAAGGTTGAACTTCAGGTGAGTTTAAAAAAACATATTCTTCTGTAAGTAGTCGCTCATCATCGTCCATATATCGCGTTCTTTCTTTTCCGGGACATGCAATTGGATATCTAAAAACTTCTAATTTATCGGAATTTTGTACATCACACAAAACTTCGTTTCGACGTACTTTATTATGAACCGAGTCGGAGGCAAAATAGAAAGAACAAAAATTAAGAGCCTCTTCTTCCATATACCATTCGGCAATTGAACCCTCAATTCTTGCTTTATTACCGACTTTTTGTTTTAATTTTCCCAAAAAACGCTCAATTGGATACATCCAATGCCAATAAGCGGGTCCGGCTAGTCTAATTTCTTCCGCTAAATGTACAACCAAGTGTTCCATCGAATAAAACCAAGTTTGAGTAAAAATTGTTTCCAAGAAGCACAAAGCTCTAATAACCGATTTCGCCATTACTTCCAAATCGGTTCTTGTAACAACGGATGAGCATAAATCTTGAAAAAAATTTGAAAGTGCCGTCAAGGCATCCACGATAGGCTCCGGTAGAAGCTCATGAATTGCAAGAGGCAACAATTTTTGAAGAAATATATGACAATCATGCGATTTAAATCCAAAAAATTTACACTCCTCAACATTGCAACAACGAGATATATTTGAGGAATAATCGTCTGGAAGTTTCAATGAGCAAATCCAATGGCACAAAAGTTTAAGTTGTTTCCTATTTAGGGAAAATGGTGCTTTTGGCATTTTGCCTTTTTCATCAATCCACAAATGAGGCAACACACCAAAGTGTTTGCAATCCGCCCTTGCTTTCTTGTGATCCTTTGACTTTGCCCCATTTACAATAGTAAAAAATATGTTTTCAAACACATTTTTTTCCGTATGCATGATATCAATTGAATGTCGCAAAGTATGTGATGACCAATAAGGGAGTTCATAAAAAATTGAAAGATGAGTCCAATGATGCTCTTCCCCATAACCGGCAATTCTTACATTGGCATTCGTCTTTCCGGGTGGTGGAAAATTTAAACCATCAAGCAACTCCTTTACATCCTTCCCGGAAAAACGACCACGAAAAACTCTTTTCTCCGCATTATCAAACAAATTACTTTTTTCGCGCAATGGATCATTTGGTTCAAGGAATATTCGGTTTGTGCCATAAAAACTACATTTTCCAGAATGTTTTAATTGAAAACCTTGCATACTTCCACCACACACTTGACATCCCATTTTCCCTTTACCCGACCACCCACTTATCATACTCATAGCGGGAAAGTCATTAATAGTCCACATAAGAGCCGCTCGCATTTTAAAATTTTGCTTTGAAGATTGGTCAAATGTTTCCACTCCGGTATTCCACAATATTTTCAATTCATCAATGAGAGGCCTTAGACAAACGTTAATATCTTTGCCAATGCTATTCGGACCCGGAATTATATCCGTCATAAACATATAAGGCTTTTTCATACACATTGATGGAGGAATATTATAGACAACAACCACCACGGGCCATACACTATATGTTTTCTTTCCGGTAGGATCAAATGGATTGAAACCATCGGTCGCTAAGCCAAGCCTTATATTACGAATCTCTTTAGCAAATGATGGATAACGACGGTCAAAATTTTTCCATTCATCTCCGTCCGCGGGATGACTAATTTCATCCTCTTTCACATCACGATTCTTGTAAAATCTCATATGATCGGATGTTTGCGCCGACATGTACAAGCGTTGTAGTCGAGGAATCAAAGGGAAATGCCTTAAGATTTTTTTTGGGATTTTTTTTACCATTTTTCCTCGAAACATCCCGATAACGATCTTGACCACATATATCACATACAATTTTATCCTTGTCATCTCCATAAAATAACATGCAATCATTCTCGCATAAATCAATTTTTTCATATTCAACCCTTAAACCCTTCATAATCTTTTTCATTTCATAATTAGTTCTGGGCAATGTGTGTTTGTTTGGCAACACATCCGCAAGAAGTTCAAGCAAACTATCAAAAGCTTTATTACTACAATTTGAATAGTTTTTGAATTCTAACAATTTTGCGCTCAAGCTCATTCTTGTATACTTTGTATTACCCGGATAAATAGGAACTCCATTTTCAACAATCACCTCATATAATTTTTTAGCACTATCATTTGGAGCTTCTTCTACATTACTAGTACCCGTATCCATGGTTTCATAAAATTCATAATTTGCACCGGCAAAATCATTTATCATCGCATTGAAATCTACCGGTTGGTCTATCCTTGGAGGTTCCCGATCACTACGACAATGTGATTTTCGACTCTTTTTTCTTTGCACAACTTCACCGTGCGATGTCCACACGGTATAACCCTCAAGCATTCCTTTAGAGAACAAATGAAATCTAACATCATCCAATGATAACCAATTTAAATTCCTACAACGCTTACAAGGACACTTCATCATATCATCTTCCATTCCATTTTCACTTGCAAATTTTAAAAAAAATTCCACACCATTTCTTTATTCGGGAGTCAAAGAAATTTTATCCCTTTCTAATTGATTACTTATCCAACTTCGATCAATGTTTTCCATCTACATAAATATACAAATAAACAAACATATATAGAATTATAAACATACACATAGAATGATGAACACACACACACACACACACACACACACACACACATATATATATATATATATATGAATTATGAACACATATATATGAATATATGAAGTATGAACACCCATATATAATCATATATAAATGACAAAATAAATAAAATTACACTTACATTATATGTTGTAGCTTCAAATCTTCAACTTTAATTCTCTACTTTTTTTCCTTCTCTACTTCTTTACTTCTCTACTTCAATATATGAGAAATGAGAGTGTAAAAATGAAAAAGTATAAAGTAACTTTTAAAACCGACCGATGAATTGGTCGGTTTTAAAAATACAGTAATATGATGTTGTTCCATAGTACGGGAGTGAAAAAATCTGAATCAAATCATTTTTTTATTTTTTCATTGCCCACTCATAACCGACCGATAACACCGGTCGGTTATGACATTACATTGAAATAATTATTGATTGAACCATATAACCGACCATAGTCAAATGTGCACTATCGGTCGGTTTAACCCCAGAAGGTCTGTTAATTTGCATAACTGACCACTTATAACCGACCACTCGTTAAAGAAAACTGACCCCTTATAACCGACCGACATTTAAGAATGTGGTCGGTTTTAGATGACGTGTCACAGAGACTGAAAATGTGAGTCAGCAAAATGGGCCCGAGTCCGCACCGGTCAGTTTTTGATGATCGGTTTTATCATAAAACCGACTACCTACGGCAGCGGTCGGTTATAACCATTGAATTTGTGACGGTCGGTTTAAAGCTATTTTCTTGTAGTGTAAGGTAATATATCACAATTCAAATCCTTCTTATCCTAATCAACTTCTTCTACCTTTTTTATTTTATAGATAATGCATCCTTTAAATCAAGAAAAATAAATAAATAAAATATTACAACATCTTAATTTCATTTCGTAAAATAATATCATAAAGCTACATAATTAATTATAAAAAAATAGTGGGTGTTACATTCTACCCTCCTTAAAAAAAATTTGTCACCAAATTTTACAACAAAATATAAGAACACGTAAATGCAACAAGTTCATAAATAACACCTTATTTCAAATAATTTGACATAGCAAATAAATTCGTACCTTAATCTTGCTTCGGTTGGTGCAGATACACTCGTCCGTAGGTAGGTCCAAGAAGAGTTGCCAAAGTACCTTTATTTGCATCATTCTTGTCTTTGGTTGGATCGCGTTTTGGACATTCTGCGACCCTATGTCCCATCTCACCGCAGCTAAAACAAGCACCCATGTTCCATCGACAGTTTTTATCCAAATGATTACGACCACACCTAGAACACTGAAGTTTGTTCCCTTAAGTTCCCTTATTCGCATTTTGACCAAATCCTCGATTTCCAAACTTCTTTGTTGGCCCATTATCAATGACTCCACTTGCAGGTTCGTTCCTCTTCTTACCATCTTCGTCTTTCTTCTTCTTTGCATCTAACAAACCCCTTTCAACCACAAGAGCCTTATTAAGCACTTGCTCGTACGTACCTAGCTCAAAATTGGCAACCGAGTGACAAATGTCAGTCCTAAGTCCCTCTTCTAGTCTTCTAGCACGACTAACTTCATCTGCAACTAAAGTAGGAGCGTACTTTGAGAGCTTCGCAAACTCTACTTCATACTCTATCACTGTTTTATCTCCTTGCTCAAGTCTAATAAAATCTCTCTCTTTTTGAACACGCACAGTTCTCAAAAAATACTTGTCAGTCAATGCAGCCTTGACTCTTTCCCAGGTAACAGGGTCAGGATTTGCCTCGTTTCTTCTCTGCTCCATCAGCCACCAGTCATAAGCACTTCCCTGCAACTGATACACCGCTAAAGTTACTTTCTGTGCATCATTACTTCCCATCAGCTCAAACGCCTTTTCCATTTCTTGTGTCCATTTTTCGACAACAGCTGGATCCGTTTCACCATCAAAAGTAGGAGGATTTAACCGCTTGAACTCCGATACAATGCTCCGTTGAGCCGGTTTCTTGTTCCCAACAAGTGTAGCTATGGTTTGCGCTAGCTGGTTAAAGATATTACCCGTATCGTTGTTGTTGTTGCCGTTGTTGTTGTGGCTGTTATTTCCGTTGCCTCTGCCTCGACCTCGACCTCGAGTGTTCATGTTTCCTTATTTCCCTTCATAAATAAAATAAAACTTTTAGATGCACAAATAACGAACACATAGCACATAAAGTCAAATAACACAAAAAATCAAAAAATTCAAATAAGCGACAAACATCAGCCCAAAATTTAATTCACTGCCCTACGAGTTAATCCTAAGCAAAAGTCTACAGGATCGCAAAACGCTCCCTAGGAAATGTACTAGTCCCATACCTAATACATTTCGAAGAGAAGTCTGCTCTGATACCAACTGTAACAACCCGACTTTTGGGATTGTTATCATTCGATCAAATTATCAAACCAAATTCAAATTCCGTAAACTCAATAAAATGAAATTCCAAAATATCTTGAAGATATTCTAAAATCCAAAAGTGGTTTTACATAAAATAATCCAATGTAAAACTAAAATCCGTAGAGACGCAGCTCCTCAAATCTAAACAGCTAAAAACTGGAACATTATTTAGGGGCATAAGTTTCACTCTAATCCAATCCAATCACAATACCAGCGCTAGTACCTAAAAATTCATAATTAATGAGCTACACAGCCCAGCAAGAAAACAAATCGAACTAACCAGTGGATCAAGTAAGTTTTACAAAAATATTTAATAAATATCCGTAAATCAAAGTTCATAATTTCGTAGTTCGTAAATCACAGTTTCAGAATCAAAACTCAAAAATGTATCATAAATTCCACAATTTGCTAAGGTCACAAATACCTGGTGACACAGTATCATAGGTTCGTAGGTGTCAATAATGCGCCCCTTACTAAGGTATCATAAAGTGTGCACTCCCGAAGGCATCATAAACGCACGCCCTAGTAAGGTATCATAGGCTAGTTCCGCAACTTTACGCAATTACTAACGGGTTCATAAGTCATAGCTAGCTGAGAATTCTTATATCTAAAAATCATACTCGATCCAATTTTCGTAACAAGAATATTATAAATATAAAACATTTAAAAGCATTTCAATTATTAAAACATTTAAAAAAATATATACGGGAAAGCACGAAAAGTTAACTTACCTCGTTACGATAACCACTTAAATAACCAACACGAACCGGACCTATATAATATTTAACCACGATTAACATTGCCATAGTTCTCGATCAGCTATAAACAAATCAGTAAAATTAATCCTATGTATTCCGACTTCAAGACTTGTACAGACTCAAATAAAAAAAAATAAAAAAAATGCTATTGTTACAAAACAGGATCCACGTACATGCATGCATATTAACATAACATTTAACAAGAAAAAAAATCAAACTATAGTCATGCTAATAAGTCGATGTAGATATAATATTACAATAAAGAATAAATAAAAAAAATACCAATCCTCATGCCACAGAACTCGCATGATGACCATCATGTAATTCTATTTAATTTCCAGAAAATAAAATTGTTCTTAATGTAATATTAATAAAATAAATAACTATATATTCCCACTAAATGAAGAATCAACATATTTTAATTAAAACTTATAATTAAAATACTAACTTAATTCAAAATATGAGATCTAATTATGAAGTTCATATTAATACTCAAGAAACATAAGTAATTGACCTTGTAAACATAGAATAATAAATTAATGACAAGGTAATATAGAAAACCTTCACTAATAGCAACATGCTAATTGGTAAAATAATTAATATTCACAAGTGCAAATCAACTATATAACTTCTTCAAGTTACTGTAAATAGGAAATATAATACAGAAAGTCATCACAGTAATTACAGAGAAACCAAATATGGTGATAGGAACGTACCCCTTTTTTTTCCGTTTGGCAGTAGAATAAGTGAACAAGCACTCGTGTTTTAATATTTAACCAATTGATAGTAGTAGGTTTGATTTGAAAGACTAAAAGAATGCTAAGGTAATATATCATAATTCAAATCCTTCTTATCCTAATCAACTTCTTCTACCTTTTTTATTTTATAGATAATGCATCCTTTAAATCAAGAAAAATAAATAAATAAAATATTACAACACCTTAATTTTATTTCGTAAAATAATATCATAAAGCTACATAATTAATTATAAATAAAATAGTGGGTGTTACATTAGGTTCTTTCTTGTAGAAAACCTATTTAGGTTGATATTAGTACGGGTTCAATGTTTTAAAAATTCGTTCAGTTTTGTTCATTAGAGAACTATTATACTTTTATGATATTTTTCAACTACCTCGGCCCATCTCTTTGTTGTGAATTTTATTCAAATATGTTTATACACGGATTTTTTTAGGAGTGAATTTTTTTTTGTTATTCGATTATGGTTCTACTCGGTCTATAATTTCTTCGTCATCAATTCAGTACCTTTGAGTTTTGTCCTTGTTAGTGAGTCGTTTACATTTTTAGAGGTCCTAAAATGAATCTTACTATTTTAAAGTGTCAAGAGTAATAGATAATTGTAAGAGTAGTGTGTTACTTTTGAGGATAATGCTTTATTTATCAATCGTTTAAGTATAATTTGTGCAACAATTGGTTTGTAAGGAAAACAAATGATATTTGAAGACACATATATATTAGAATCTATTTAATAGTAGCCTTAACTCATTGAAGTCTTGAAAATTTTGTTAGTTTTGCTAGAGATAAAAGCTTTTGATAAAAATTGTGTTAACTTTAAATTTTACTCGAGCATAAGATGATATTAATTAGTTTAGATGTGTAGGTCCGTGAGGTGCCTTTATCTTCTTATTAATTTTTGTGAATTATTAAAATTTTTGAATAATATGTCCATTTGTTTCGTGTTTGTGAGTCAGTCTTACATTTTGAATTATCGATAGAAAAAGTCTATTGTGCACTTTTGTTTCTTATTTCAATCAAGTAAACTTTAAGTTTTCTAGAATACAAATCTTTGATACTTTTTTTTTTCATTTATCTATTTTTAATATTTCCGAATTTGCTAATTTTTATTATTTCCCATACTCATATATGTTTTAGTAGTTAACTTGTAAGATTATAGTATATATTACTAGTAGATTTTGATACTCGATGTCCACATTTCTTTTAAAATATTACTAGTAGATTTTTCTTTTTCTCAACTTTATTCAATTATGCCTAAAAAAATTCATTCCTAAATTTTATAATTTAATTATTATATTTTGGGGATGCTCAAAATAAATAATTAACTAAAATGATATTATTAATATTTGGGACGCCTGAAATTAATAATTTAGTAAAGGAATGTAAGTGCTATGTATTCTAAGATTATTTTATTTTTTTATTGTTTTTAAGTATCAAGGTATTTGAAATTATCGGTATTGTATGTCACATGCAAGGTCATTTGACATCCCAATAGGTTTTAAACACATATAAATCTTTTTGAGTTTTAATCTTAATTTTTTTTCTTTCCTAGTATTAATAATTATTCAAAGACCAATAAATTTAGTTTAATATGCCTTAACAATCGAATTCTTTTCTTACTTGGCAATGATTTTCTTTAATGTTCTAATTATATGTATCTAATAAAATGTTTTAGTGTTATAATTTAACAAGTTCATTAGGTTTTGGATGAGATTAAGTTATTTATTATAATATATTATATGCAAGTTATTTAATATTCAGTGTTGTGCTTTCGAAAATAATTTTATTTAGAACTACTGATTTTTGTTTTTCCTTTACATTTTGTTTCATGTAAAACACTTGTGCATCTTACCCGTATAGTTTATAGATGATGTTTTGGCGGGAAAAAAAATTTGATTCTTGATTTTATTTAATTTCAATCTTAGTTGCAAAATTGCTACCACAGAATGTCAATATCTAAAAATCAATTTGAAGAATCAATGTGTCTGTTTTTTTTTCAATTTTTTTGCAAAGAATCAAATCTTAAATTTCTAGAACAAAATAATTGTTTTTGAGTTATATAAAAGTATTGATTGTATTAAGTTGAGTTGAATAAAATTTTATATTTTATGTACAATGTATGATAATTAAATTTGTTCCGATTTTGATATATAATATATTTTGGTTATGGCTAAGCATAGTAGTGTATTCAGTTGCACTACACTAGACACCTCGGAGAGAAACAGGAGAGGAAAAAAAAACCACAGATACTTAATCATTTTGGTCAGTTACAATCGAAGTTATATATTTTTTTTTAATTACGTGATGCTTAATTTACATATTAAATTATTTTCTAACCTATTATCTATTAGTTGTATATTCATACATATTAAGTTCATGGCTATTTTTTGTAGAGAGAGACAACATATTTGATATTTCATAGAGTACAATAATTAAGTTTATATCATTGGTTTGTACAACCTGTTTCGATTAATTGTGATTTGATTTATATTTTAAATTAATTTATCTAATGAAATTTGTTCTGAAATCTTTTACACAATGTTAGAATGGTGTATGTATATGAGAATTTTTTTTCTATTTTATAAAAATGCAAAAATTAATATTGCCATGTATTTTATTATATTTTATTTTACATTATTATTAAAATTATTTTTAAAAACAGTACGTTACTTTGTAAACAAACATTGGTTACATGTCATCGTTTGATTTTCGATTCACTTTCGACGACTAGTTCCGGAGTGGTTGTGCTAATAAAATTTTTTTGTAATTGTTTATATTTCTTAATCGATATTTGCTTATTTGTATAATTATTTTATTTGTTTACAGTAACAAAGGGATTTTTTTATTGATTGTTTTACTAGTTGAGTGTGCTTATCTAGTAGTAGTAGGGTCTGGGCAACCGTGATTGTCCGAGTTACTTTGTTCATATTATTTAATTAATATTTTGAGGGCATTAGTTCATGTAATAGTTATACTATTATACGTTCAATAATTTTTTTTTAAACGTGATGAGTTTTGATTCTTGAAAATGTCATTTGTTTTTAGGGTGTGATACTTTTGGTGTAAAAAGGACAACTTGGATTAAGATTTGTGGTCTTTTGATATTATAGATAAAGTGGGGGAAGTGTCTTACAGAGTTGCGTTGCCACCACAATTATCGCATGTGCATAATGTGTTTCATGTGTCGATTTTGAGAGGCTATAAGTATCATCCGTTTCACATAGTTCAGTACCCGCTACTTAAGATTAGGGAGGATCTTTCTTGTGTGGAAGAAGCAGAAGCTATCTTAACTCGAGAGGAGAGTTTTGAAGAAGAATACCATTCCATTTGTTAAAGTTTTGTGGAAAAATCATCCTGATAGAGAGGCTACTTGGGAATTTAAGGTATCTATTCGTGAGAGATATCAGCATTTGTTCGATTCAGGTACAAGTTTAGTTTCATTTGATTCCGGGGACGGAATCCTTTTTAAGGGGTATATATGTAATATACGTGATATTTAATAATAATAATAATAATAATAATAATAATAATAATAATAATAATAATAATAATAATAATAATATATTTAGTGAAATTATTTATTTGCTCAATAGAGTAGAAATAAGATATGTATTTTACTTTTAAATGTGGCACATACTCCTAATTGGTGTATGCTAGTTGTTATTCTATATAAAATATAGTATTAGGTATTACGTCCCCTACCAAACCTAATTTCGAGTCACAGAGCCGTAGCCGGGGAGTAGGCAGGAGCAGAGCAGGAGAAAGAAGAATCATCTCTTATTACTATCATACTTTCATTACAGGTTAGTATATTCATAACATATATTACGATCAACATATTCATAATTGGTTTAAAGGACTAGGTGTATGCATTAATATATGTATGTATTAGTTCGATATTTGACGAGAGTTTTGTAGTATAAATCGATTGGTTTGTTTACTTTACAAACTTTTTACTTTCTCCTGCCTGAAAATTGATATGCTATTCTCTGGATTTAATAATATAAGTGATGTTTCGAAGCTTACATTTAGTATTCATTAAATTGTTATCTTATAATTACATTTTGTTAATTACGATTGCTTCATAAAATTTAGTATAAAAATTATTTTTGATTTAATACTATTAATTTCCCTGACTTGTATTTAATATTAGCATATTATACTCTAAAGATCCACACCGATGCTTTCTTTTTCCATGAACCGGGAAATCATGTTTTATCCTTGATTATTAATACATAAATGTACCTAAATTATTCAAAATCATTTGACAAGCTCGGCCATGTTCTGCCAATGCTAACAGTACTATATATTTAATTTTTATAATATGTAAAATTGGTTAGTTGGGTACGGGAATAATAAATATATTTTTAGAGGATCGTTTTTGAATTTCGTTAGTATTTTAGAGGTACGGATTCTCTTACCTTTTTATTCAGCGCTACTCATCTTACAATTAGTTATATTAAATCTGTTTTGTTCTCAAAACTATTCACTTGGTTTCGATTGTTTTGATTGTTCTGATTTTGAAAACATGTTTTGACTCGTTGATTTTGGAAAGTGATTTTTATATTTGTTTTGAATATATTTAAAAATCTGTTTCTGCGACTTTCTGAAATTTAGCAAATTATATAATTGTTGGAAATGTTCAAATATTTGTTTATTATGATTTGGAAGATTTTGCGAAATGTTTTATTTGAACCCTTAGCGATATAGGGTATACCGAGTTAACCAGCTGTAGGGGTACTACAGCCATGTCATTGCGGCACCAGTGACATGACACTTTCGTGGCAGTGTGATTGGTTACGGCATATCCTTCTGATACATCAGGTGGCGAGCTTTTGCGCAATTTGATATTTGTTTCAGGATACGTGGGTGCACCCAGATTTGATTTGATTTGGTGGTGATGTTGTATATGCCGTACTTGTTATCCGATTTGTTGCACACATTAGGTACCCTATGATGTGTGTATTTGTATCTGTTTTGTTCTGATCTCGGTATGAAATATCCTAACCCATCGTTGCTTCAGCCATGCATATTTTTAAAATAAATGTTTTATTGTAAACTATCAAAGAAACATATATGTTTTTCTGTTTTATAAACTGTACTCCAAATCTGTACTGGGCGATTGGCTCATGCCATATTCTTTTTCTGGCAGGTGCTTAGAGGGATCTGGGATTGTGTGATGGAGAGCTACCCTTATTCCATTAATTAGGACTTATGGACGTCTAGCATTATTTAGACTTGAAGACTTATTTAGAGATTTTAGTTTTTCATATTTATTGGTTTAAACTATAATTTGGAGTTTTAATATTATTTGGAGGTTATTAGACTATTTAATCATTATTTAGAGATTGTTTTTGGTGCTCTGTTTACAGGTTTCTGGATTATAAGTAATATCTCCCCCTTTCTTTAGGAAGGGGGTGTTACAAATGATGATCATATAATCTGTACATATACTGATATATACATGATATATGTTTGTTCTTGTTATGAGAATCATATTCGATATGATTTTGGAAAAGCTGCGCAGATCTAGTGAAATCGGTCCAGTGTCCGATTTTCGCAAACGATATGTGTTTTCTGAATGAAAACGAGCGTCTAAACAAAACTGATAGATTTTGCTATCATCGACTCATCTGTACGGCGTTTGACCACTACGCCATAAGTGAGCATACGCAACCCCCAAATAAAGTTGCAAAAGACCTGAAAAGCGTTGCGTAAGGCCTTACGCAACACTAGAGTGGCGTTGCCAATATTGACGTTGCGTAAGACCCCCTAATGCAACGCTTTTCCAAGCTTTTGCAACGCCACGAAAGTATTGCATAAATGGCCTTATGCAACACCAAAAGCACACAAAGGCAACACCACATGGTGTTGCATAAGATTTCAGGCTCCACCATGGTGCCACGTCAGCAGTGGGGCCCAACATGGTGCCACATCAGCAGTGGGGCCCACCATTGTGCCACATCAGCATTGGGACCCACATGATGCCACGTTAGTAGTAGGAACCACCATGATGCCACAATAGCAGTGGGGCCCACGAGGGGTGCCATGTCACCAGTAGGACCCACAAAATGCCACGTCAATAATGAGGCCCACATGGTACCACGTCAGTAGTGGGGACCACTATCTAATGCAACACTAGTTTGGTCTAATGCAACATCATATTTATTTTTGCAACATCAGAATTATTTTTAGCAACGCTAAATATACCATAATGCAACATCATATATAATCAAATGCAACACTTTTTTACAAAAAAATTGAAATTGCTGCTTTGTTTATACATAAAACCATCCTGTCCAAACCAAGCCAACAACTTCAAAAGTCCTAAATAATGCAACCAACAAAACTACTTAACAGTTTTACAAAAATACCAAGTTCTACTACTAGCAAGTTAAAGTTACAAAAAAAATACTAAGTGTATCCGCCTTGAGTCATTGTAGTACAATTTTCGTCTTAATCGCTTGTCCAAAATTTTTCAGCATGTCTGAGCCACTTGTCCTATAGCTTTTACCTGTCTGAGCAGCAGCTTCCACTAATTATTTCTGGCTGAACAGCAAAAAAAAAGACCAAAAGAGGTAAACAACTTAGCTGTATGACATCTAACAAACGACAAGATTCATATAGAAAATGATGAAAAGATGGTACGAGGGCAAACAATATATGTGTAGTCAACCTCAATAGAAGCCAGGTGGGATCGAAATATAACTAGGAGATACAGCTGCATTCTTTTTATTTTTTTTTTATTTTTAGGATACAATTATATGACTTGTCAACAAGTAACTTTGACCTTGTTATTATACATTGTATCAACTGTAAAAACCATGTAAAACCACCAGGAAGTATTATCTCTACTTGAGAAATTATATTTCACATGCATACACAAGTACGACAAAATAGTGTTGATCAGTGTTAAATCATCACTATCATATGTTGATCAGTGTTAAGTCATCATTATCATATGTTGGACTCTGTTTTATTAGGGGACATGCTAGACTCTACTTAGGCAAACTATAAACAAATTAAGTCTGTCAAACTAATGAGGGTTCTTGACAAATTTTATCTTGTCAAAGTAAGTTTTTGATTGCACATTTGCACAAAAAACAGTCTCTCAAGGTATAGAAAAAATTGCGATAATCTGATAAATTTTATCTTGTCAAAGTAATCATAATAGGTGGGCTCTGATATATTTCAGAAAAATAACAGTCTCTCAAGGTGGAGGAAAAATTGCGATAATCTGGTACAATAAGGTGTTTGTGGTGGCATAGCTAACTGAGAAGATAGCTCTTGCCATCGAAGCCATTCTTGATGACTTTGAATGTCTGTCCATAGTAAATTTGAAAATATACAGCATCTTCCACCTTTGATATGTTCCCTACTTTGACCGTACTAGCTGCTGCTGATGTACTGATCAAACCCTTGATCATATCATAGTCTACTGATGTTCCACTACTAGCGCCGCAACTGAACATGTACGTCCATACCAACAACAACAATTGCACATTTGCCATCAAAAATTTCTGAGATCTCATTGTATAATCCGGCATAATATAACTACGAATTATTTCAGCTAGTATGCAGCTAGTGATATATAGTGGGTGTGATATACGGTGGGGTAGTCAAGTTGGTGCTTCAACTAGTATATTTGTTTTGTGCTTCAGAAATACGAATATATTTGTTTTGTTTTAACTAGTATGTAGCTTCACGAATGGACTATCAAACACACAGAAACAAATAAAAAACCAATACTGGCTGTTTTTTTATGTAATACAAATTGTTTAGGTTTAGCTGTCCTTTTATAATGTATAGAAATCAAAATCCATACTTTTACTAGTTTTCCGCATGCCACTACAAGAAACAGGGCCATTTCCGGCCACTTGTATTCAGACCGACTACAACTATAGCTACAACTGCTGTCTATAGTCTGCTGTCAACCATATTAATTACTTATGCACACATGACATCTATTGTGAAATACATAAATAGATCTAGTTACCTGTTTCTTAGTGTAGAATGCAGATTAATGATCATATGCTCTTCTTCATCAGTAAAGGAATATGCAGAACCATATATAGCTGCAACACACAAGACTCACACTAGAGATCAGAGCTTATTGTGATTGTATAATTAGTCTATGAAAGTAAATTCAAAAGGCACCAGTGACTTCAATTACTTGTGTAGTAAGATTCTGAACGAGCAGATTATGATCATAAGGTAAATGAACACTAGCATGAACAACAATAACTTTTATATTTAAGCATCAAACAAATCATAAACTGCAAATGATAACAAATATAAGCCATGTTCCTTAAATTACAGGGAGGAATTCTACAAAAATTACTGCAAGAGCGAACATTTTGACGCAAATTATATATGTGTATATTTATTACCAAACTCTTCTTCACCCTTAGGCTTGTCATCATGTTCCTTGTTAACGATTGCAACAGGTATCCGGAGACCAATTTCTTCTCTAAACTCATCCCAGCGAGACTTCAACGTTCTTGAAAGAATTTCTACAAGCAAACAACCCTAATTATTATAAACTTCTATACAGTGTTCAGAAGAGCCCCTTATGAAAGAACATAGATATTTTGTATTTTGCAGGAGGCAATAACCTTAATGTAGAACAAGAGCCCCTTATAGTAATATATATAACTATTCTGTTTTGCAGGACGCAATAATTCTTTTGTAAATTAAGCACACACCTTTCTAAGACAAAACAATGTTTAGCAACCTTAAACTTACTGAGTTACTGGTGATACCTCTATGTAAATGTGGTACAATCAGATTGGTAAATGAAATTCTCGAATTTGTTCCTTCACGGAATCTATTTCTCGGAATCACAGCAACAATATAGAGTTAAACAGTGCCTTAGGTTATAAATGAGCAGTTCTATTCCTAGAACTCAACATTTCGTACTTAGTTTTATCTTCAACTATGGTTAGGTTTAAGATTTTATCATGCCTGACATACATTGCTATGGAATGTTCTGCAACAAAGTGCGACCATTTGGTTTCGATTTGAAACCTTTACAAAATTCACAAGATTGTTTGCAAATAGTCAGTCTCCTTGTTACACCTTACATAAATCTACCTGATCAAAAGGCTTGGGTTGCACAACAACATCTTACATAAATTATTTTTGAAAATTAATTTGAATTCCCTGTCAATATAGTAATTAGATATGGGAAACCAGAAATTATTTTTAGGAAACAAGCTATGGTAATAAATACATACAGATGCGTTTTGTAATAAAGAAAAAGGAATCACCATGAAATGAGAATCCAAACATTGCATCACCATAATATAGCTTAGATATAAGAAGGGACTTACTTACCACGGCCAAATCAAGATCCAGTTCAGACATGTATGATTGCAGAGTTGCAGAATGACTCTTAATATAATCTTTTTCTGGGTTGCTGAGCTTCTCTTCAATTTGCTCAGGAAGAACACGCTCCAGAAAGAACCAGAAGATTATATTACAGGTGTTGAACATACATACATTGAAGGCGGAGAGCTGGTCGGGTTCACTGCTAGCAAATTCTTTGACCAATTTGTTGCTTTTCTACTGTACATATTGGAAATATTCAAGATTTGTGTTGTTTAGATTAGCTGAGACATTTAATCAAACAATTAGGGGGCAAGGAAAGGTAAATGAATCATGAAAATCAATATAATAATTGAGTATAAAATTAAATAAATGATGATGAATTTCTAATCAGTTAGAAATTGAAAGCCCTAAATGAAACCCAAATCAATTAGAGATTGAATACCTAAACCAAAGCCCTAGAATGAAGACCCAAAATTAATCACCTGCAAATCAAAAATGCAAATTATAAAAAAGTCGGTAGAAAATCAATCGCAAGAAAAAGAGTTTTTAAAAAAATAGTAGAGAAGATAGTAGAGAAAGATAGAGATTTCAATTTGAAGTCCGATTTTGTTGAGAGACAGACGAGGGAGAGAGAGAGAGTAGAGAAGGAGTAGATAGTAGTGCAAGGAGTAGAGGGAAAGTTTGTGAATTATATCGTTTAGGGGGGAAATTTTCCGCCCAAAATTTTCACCTCGTGTTCTGTGATCCTAGTGTGTTATGTACGTGCTGTGCTATTTTTTTTTTGAAAATATAATTTTAATTTTTATATTCTTAGTTTAAAAATTTTTAGAAAAATCTTGATGAATGCTTATTTAAGATACTAGCTTATAACCCATGCGATGCACGGATTCCTATGTAATAAATTTTATTTTATGTTATAATTACATTTTTATATAATCAATTATTTACAATGTTTTATTTAATTTTAATAATTTATTATAAATTTAATTAATGATATTCAAGGTTTAAAACTTATATTATAAAATTTTAAATATGTCCTGATAGAATTCGTACCTTGAAATATAAAAGTATAGATATGTAAATCTATTATAAAATCAAAAGAAATAAATCTACTTTGACCATTAAAAAATCAAACCGAATAAATCTAGGATTTTTTTTAAAAATTTACCACATCACTGAAATCGTTAGATCTTAACATCCGTACGTTTGGAACGTCGAAAAAATAATTGAAAAAAATAGAATCATCATTCGGGCAGTACTAGTTAAAAGGAAAGTCTACTTTGACCGCTTTGACCATTAAAAAATCAAACCGAATAAATCTAGGATTTTTTTCTAAAAATTACCACATCACTAAAATCGTTAGATCTTAACATGCATACGTTTGGAATGTCAAAAAAATAATTTATAAAAATAGAATCTTTATTCGGGACAATACTAGTTAAAAGAAAAGTTTACTTTGAACGCATTGACCATTATAAAATCAAAAACAAATAAATCTAGGATTTTTAAAAAAAATTACCACATCACTAAAATCGTTAGATCTTAACATTCGTACGTTTGGAACATCGAAAAAATAATTTAAAAATATAGGATCATCATTCAGGACAAGACTAGTTAAAAGGAAAGTCCACTTTGACCGGTTTGACCGTTATAAAACCAAACCAAATACATCTAGGATTTTTTTTAAAGATTACCACATCACTAAAATCGTTATATCTTGTCATCTATACGATTGGAACATCGAAAAAATAATTTAAAAAAATAGATTCATCATTCGTAGGGATGGGAAAAAAATTCGATCTGACGGATACCCGATCCGAAACCCGAAATTTTGGATAATTCGAACCCGATTTTTTGGATTTGGATTTGATTTTCAGAGCCGGAAATTTTTGGATTTGGATTTGGATATTATGAAACCCGATCCGAAACCCGATTCGAAACCCGAAAACCGATCCAAACCCGATCTGAACCCGAAACCCGAAAAAAAACCCGATATATATATATATATATATATATATATATATATATATATATATATATATATATATATATATATATATATATATGTATGTATATATATATAATTTATATTATAATATATTTCATAATGTAATACATTTTATGTAAAACTCATTTGTGCATCGTATAACACATAACCTTGTATTATTAAAACCGAAATATTAAAACAATTTTAGACTAAGTGTTTAAGATGTATTTCATATCAAATTTATTTGGTTATTTTAATGATTTAAATTCATTTAAAAATTGATTATATGTAAAATTTTATAACAAAATTTAATATTAAAATATTAAAATTAATGCTTAGAATATAATTTATTTATATAATATAAATAATACTTTTTATATAAATAATACTTTTTATAATGTATAAAATATTAAAGTATGTGTAATATAAAACTTGATTGAAAATTTCGGGTTTTCGGATTTCGGATTTCGGGTATTATCCAAATCCAAAAATTTTCGGGTTTCGGGTATACCCGAAATCCACCCGAAATCCATTGGATCGGGTTCGGGTATTTTTCGGGTTCGGGTTTTATCCAAAAAATTGGGTTTGCATTTGGATTTTGCCAAACCCGACCCGATCCGACCCGATTCCCATCCCTAATCATTCGGGACAAGACTAGTTAAAATGAAAATCCACTTTGACCGGTTTGACCGTTATAAAACCAAACCAAATACATCTAGGAATTTTTTTAAAAAATTACCACATCACTAAAATCATTATATCTTGACATCCGTACGATTGGAACGTCGAAAAAATAATTTAAAAAAATTGATTCATCATTCGGGACAAGACTAGTTAAAAGAAAAGTCCACTTTGACCGTTTGACCGTTATAAAACCAAACCAAATACAACTAGGATTTTTTTTTAAAAATTACCACATCACTAAAATCGTTATATCTTGACATCCGTACATTTGGAACATCGAAAAAATAATTTAAAAAAATAGATTCATCATTCAGAACAAGACTAGTTAAAAGGGAAGTCCACATTGACCGGTTTGACCGTTATAAAACCAAACCAAATACATCTAGGAATTTTTTTAAAAAATTACCACATCAATCAAATCGTTATATCTTGACATCCGTAAGTTTGGAACGTCAAAAAAATAATTTAAAAAAAATAGATTCATCATTCGGAATAAGACTAGTTAAAAGGAAAGTCCACTTTGACCGGTTTGACCCTTATAAAACCAAACAAAATACATCAAGGAAATTTTTTAAAAATTTTCCGCATCACTAAAATCGTTATATCTTGACATCCGTACGATTGGAATGTCGAAAAAATAATTTAAAAAAGTAGATTCATTATTCGGGAAGAATATTTAAGGCAACACTTTAAACAACAAATGCAACACTATTCTTACCTAATGCAACGTTTCTGACACCTCCAGCAAATGCCACGACATCATCTGTGGGCCCCACCTGCCACGTCACACTCGTGGGTCCCACACTACCATGTTAGCACAGGTGGGCCCCACAAACTGCCACGTCATCAATGATAGGTCCCACATGCTACGTCATCAATGGTGGGGCCCACACCTACCATGTCATCAGTGGTGGGTCCCACACCTGCCACGTGAGCATTGGTGGGCCCCATACCTGCCATGTCAGCACTGCCCCTAGCCACGTCATCATCTGTGGGCCCCACACTTGCCACGTCACCATTTATTAAAATTATAAAAATAGATAATTTACAGCTAATGCAACACCATCTGTTAGTGTTGCACGGTGTGCAACACCGTGAGTAATATGCAACGCTAATTTACAGCTAATGCAACACCAATTCTGTCGTGTTGCAAAAGGGCCAAAATTTCATAGCTAACGAAACGCTTTCAGGGCAACACTTTGTAAAAGCATTGCGTATGCTCACTTATGGCGTAGTGGATGCTGTGTAGTGCCTGAAAGTGACGATTTATTGTTATTAGAATTTGATTCTGATTTTCTGATTTTTGCGTTATATGATTTCTTTGATTGGATCATCTGAAATATGATATGGTTTAACATGATTAGAAAATATGACATGTTCTTTAATTGTTACTTGAGCATGATGGATGGTTATGGCCTTGAGACCCATAGGATGAGGTTTTTTGTTTACTAGCTTATAATCCGTGCGACGCACGGCTCTTTTTCTAATATTTATTATATTATTTTTTTATTATTTATTTCTTATTTGTTTACATATCAAATTTTTGTTATGAAATTGATATATATATATATATATATATATATATATATATATATATATATATTAGGGAGCCTGAGATATATCTCAGGTAAGTTTCCTGAGATACCTATCTTTTATATGTAAAAATGGGTTGGGCATTTTAGTAAATTCAGAATTTTTTTAATTAGCACTGCGGGCCCAGTAAAATTTAAAGTTATTTTGTATGTATCTCAGGAAAAGTTCTCAGGAAATACTAAAGTAACATTAAAATATATAAAAATTATATAAAACTCATATATTAATAAAATACTGTATCTAAATATATATAACTATAATTATTGAATACGAAACTATAAAAATATAAGGCAGTGCAATGTTGTTTTTCTGTTATTAACTAAAATAGAATTTACAAATAAGTCTCTATTACAAAAAGACTGAACAATAAACATCAATAATGATCTGACTCGTCAAATAGATGACAACAAAAACCCAAAATCGGTCCAAATAGCCATCCTATAAGGCACACCCATAGAGGTACAACAACCATATAAAATGGTACACTAATACAAGCTATGACTTTACAATAAAACCGAATCACAAATAAATATTCCACTGATTACTCCAAATCTGAATCAAATATCCCACTGATTACTCCAATTCTCAATCAATAAAACAAGATTCAATTAACATTAACTAAAAATAACTGATTTCAATTACTCCAAATCTCAATCAAATAACATTAAATAAAAATAACTAATTCTAATTTCCTCCTTAATGCTATTAACACTAATTAACCAAGATTTTAGCTAAACATCCCAAACAAAGATTAAGTTAACAATTAAAACAAAACGCCTAATTAAAATTAACATAATAAATCACATTAAGTTTACAATTAATATCAAATTATCCATCCCAAATCATGGAGCAAAATCAACGTTACAGACTAATCACATAAATGGTATCAATTAATCGCATAAATGGTACAACTAATCACAAACAATAAAATCAATTTAAACTACCTTTACTTTACATATAAAACATAAAAAACTATAGGAAAACTTAGACATGACCAATTTGTAACTTTAACGAACCAAAATTAAACCAATAAAACAGTCATTTAATAGTAGAGATGAGATTAAAATGGATAGTACAGGTCGATATAATCTTCCAAGTCATTACTTATGACCATAACACCCATCACCAAATTACACCAAGCAAATCACCAATATTAGTTTTGAATGATAATCAAATCACAACTTATTCCTGAAATATATCCTAAGATATATCTTTGATATATTACCTGAAATAGATAGATATGATATCCCTGAAATATGGCAAATGACAGATTATATTCAAGATATTCGTTAGACACATGGAATCAAATCTCTAGAATATAATTTGAAAATAATTCAAAGTATCATCCTAAAAACATGGTACAAACAATCTCCCCCTTTTTTATGATGATGAATAACTTTGAATTAGTTGCTCTTCTTGTCTTGCTCCCCCTGTCAAAAACACTTGAAGAGGCATTAAGCATATTGCACATAATCTGTATATTTAAGCAAAGACATATATGATCTGTAAAGATACGTAATAAGCAACTCTTTTTTATGATGATGAATAACTTTGAATTAGTTGCTCTTCTTGTCTTGCTCCCCAAAGCGCTTACCACTTGCTCTAAGAGCCCGAGCTTTTAAGCAGACCTGCAAACACACACATATATATATTTATTTATGTCTTAGGTACCCACCTTAAATTGGGTCCTGTTTTGTTAGTGTCCACAATCTTATATAAGTGCTTTTCCGATTTTTTAATCCATATTCGAGCAACATTAACAGAGGCATGCATATACGAATTATATGGTTTAGAAGTGTGGCCCTTGATATCACAGAACTTGGATTCTGCTGAGATATTCCCCTTTTTCCGCAATCCTTGCATTTCTCATACGGCATACTGTACTTCATAGTAGTCCTATTCTTTGTCTTTTGAAATGCACTCTTTTTGTTCGAGTTATATCCCAGTCCTTCTTTTCCCAAAGAAGATTTTTGGCTTGCCAACATCACATCTAATGTGCCTTCACCATGCACGAACTTGGCCAGATCTTTCTTTAGACGATCGATCTTTTCCTGGAGTTCAGAGAATTTCTGTTCTGTGTCCGTCTTTTTGCATTCAGTTTCCTTGAAAGAATCTGTTTCCTGCCTTAGTGTGGCTAAGCAAGCATCTTTTCTTTCAATCTCATATTTCAGATGCGTATTTTCTTCGACAAGCTTGGTCATCTTTTCATTTAGCAACTTGTTTTCTTCAGCAAATGATTCCTCTTTCATCGAGTCATCCATTTCACTTAGTACTTCATTTAGGGCTTGCTTTAAATATGCATTTTTGCTATGCAACTTTCTATTTTGTGCCTGTATAGTTAGTAAATCTTCAGAAACAAATGATTTTAAAGGAGTAGAAAATACCTCTTCGTTTTCACTGGAGCTTTCATTAAATCCAGCAAAACACAGTTGACCAACTTCATCATCAGAGTCAATTTTTATATCAGATTCATCGTCGCTCCATGTGAGAAATTCTTTACTCTTTTTCTTCTCCTTGTCTTTGCCCTTTGATCCAGAAGCCTTTAGTTTTGTCTTGTATTGAGAGCAATCCTTTTTAAAATGTCCTTTCTTACCGTATTCAAAACAAGCATCATCATTTGTGTTGCTTCTGAATTCCTTTTTAGGTCTGTTGAATTTTTGAGAAGGTCTGCTAGCATCTTTCTTCTTGGCTAGAAACTTCTGAAACCTCTTTGTTAGGTGAGCGATCTCTTCGTCTGAATCCTCATTGGAGTCTGCATTAGCATTGAGAGATAAAGTCTTTTTCCTGGGTACTTCTTCTTCCTCATCATACCTTCGATGCTGGTTCTCAAACTCTTCTAATTCGCTGAAGAGGGTGAGAGTTTCCATTTTTGAGATGAAAGAAGAATCTTGCAGAGTAGTCACCTTGGGAGCAAACGTTTTGGGAAGAGATCGAAGGATTTTTCTATTAATTTCTGCTTGAGGAATATGCCTTTCCAGGAGAGCAATTGAATTCATTAGTGTAAGAAACCGTCCCTGTGCTTCGTTTATACTTTCATCCTTTTCTAATCTGAAGCTTTCATAGTTACTTAGAAGAAGATCAAGCTTGACTTCACGAACCTTTGAAGTGCCTTCATGGCTAACTACAATAGTATCCCAAACTTGTTTTGCCGAAGTACATGCTGAAACTTTTCGAAGTTCAGTAGCACACAGTCCTATGAGTAAAGAATTCGTAGCTCGAGCATTATAATTCAGAGAATTGACTTCATCAACAGTAAAATCCTTTACTGGTTTGGGTTTGCCATCCTTCATGGGAATAGTGATACCATTTTCAACAGCATCCCATTCGTATGTATCCTTCTGGAGAAATATTTTCATTAGGAACTTCCAGTCATGATAGTTTTCCGTTCCAAGCAAGAGTGGAGGAACATTGATTGAACGACGTTCTTGCCAACCTGATTGTGCCATGGATCTAACAAAATAAACACTTAAACAAGGGTTAAATGCACCTGCTCTGATACCAAATGTAAATCGAGTAGCACAATATATTTAACTGCCAAGTAAATGATACTGTCTCAAATGATAATGAGACTGTCTCTTTTGTGTGTGAGAGTGTCCCAATTAACTAACAGAGTAAATAAACAGCAATAAGTAAATGACAGAATATAAAACAAGAACACCAGGAATTTTCACTTGGTTCAGCCCTTACCCAATCTATGGCCTACATCCAAGTCCCTATGCCAACTAGCACAGAGATTATATTATTATAACAATAATATAAAGTTTACAGTTTTCCCGATTACAAGTTTAAAGCCTCTTGAAGAACCCTTCCCTTGACACACATGTCACCTAGCAAACCTGCTACCTAGCCCACTGGCTACCTTGGCTTATGACTTGCAACCCTATCTAATTGCCACAACCCGGCACAAGTGTGTGTAAAATGAATAAACTTTTACAACTCGATGAATGGAACTTCAAAACAGAATGTATATAAACTTGAATGTATGTGTATAGAAGTTGTATTGCAGAGAAGCTTCGAGTCCCTGTTCTTCTTGCTGAATGAGCGAATATATATAGCACTTAGAAGATGTAGACGTTGGGAATTTGAATTCCTGAAATCATAGCTTTAAAGAATAAATCAATTAGATGTAAATTAGTGATTTCACATGATTAGCAATCAATCAGAATAATTATGTTGCTAAGTCAAACGGCTCTATTAATAAGTTTAGGGATTTGAATGATAATCAAATCACAACTTATTCGTGAAATATATCCTAAGATACATCTTTGATATATTACCTGAAATAGATAGATATGATATCCCTGAAATATGGCAAATGACGGATTATATTCAAGATATTCGTTAGACACATGGAATCAAATCTCTAGAATTTAATTCGAAAATAATTCAAAGTATCATCCTAAAAACATGCTACTAATACTTAATATTAATCCTAATTATGTAATTTCAGGATCACACAAAATGGATCCTTTTTTAGTATGAATATAAATTATATTAGTTTTATCAAATTTAAAATTGAACACAATTTGAGAAAGGAAGAGAGTACATTTGTTTTAAGAGGGGTTATCTATCATTTATAAACCTGTGTGAATCAAAAGAAAATATGGAATATGGTACTATAGATTTATCAATATATGATAATTTTTTTATATATTGCCAGGCTTTTATATGTTGTTCTTATGTTTGGTTACATGCTCTATGTGCGAGATACAATAGTAAATTTAATCTTGGTTTTGTGTGTGTGGTTTTAAAAAATATGTTGGAATCAAAAGAATGTAGCATATATACCTGAGAAGGATTTCCAGACAAATTAACCGCGGCCTTAGTAGCCTCAGCATACTTGCCATCATTAACTAGTTTTCTGACCTCGGATAATACCTTCGGAGCATCTGGATTAGTATAATTCCAAGGATCCCTAGTCCAAATTGTGTCGTCTACACATATATACACAAAAGACTAACAGAGATTAACTAGACGGAACATAAAAAATTGTGCAATGTGCTTGTAATCTATCCTAGACATTTTGAATCGTGATATGAATTGTACAAGTATAAGCTTACGCACAGAGAAAGGACATAATACATGCACAGTACTAAGGAACTAAATAGATGCACACCTTAATATATTGTAGTATTAAATGACAATATTCGGACAAGAATCAGAAACTGACTTCATTATCGGCACAAGTACAACAACAAAACTATAAAATTACACTACACACATAGATTTTTGCACTGAGTAGTTGACTAAAAAAGTAACTGGCGGGACTAAAAAGTAACAGGACTTTAAACTAGAAGGTAACGCACCTGAATAGAATTCAAACTAAAGACAACAACTGGGTATCTTGCAATTGTATATAAAGATGTAATTAAGTAAAGATACAAAATTAACACTAGTCAAGTAGTCAAGTGTAGCAGCAAGACAAGAGATGATTGGCATATACAGTACGTACCATTGAGGTTGATAGTTTCAGAAGCAATACCACCCCAAATCTTGCCAACTAATTGGCCATTGCCAATAGGCAGAGCATCAGTCCGGTGTGTTGTTGGGTCAAAAGACCGTATTTTCAGAGGCTTAGAAGTTTTCTCCATTTCAACATTCACCATTTTTCTTGGACTCCACACATCTTGACAATGATCTAAATACAATAAATATACATTAAATGTGAGTTGCTGAGATCCTGAATAGACAACAAATGTTGTCTCCAATGAGAATACTTAAGAAAAAAAAAGTATAATTTAACATAAAATCTCAAAAAATCTCCGAAATTAACAACAATCGAGTTCATCATCGTCGTTGTCGTCGATTTCTTCATCTGTTAGAAGGCCCCGCAGGCGCACCAAAAGATTATATTATTATAACAAAATCTCATGTATCTTTCTAACAACGCTCAAACTTCCATCGAAGTAATCATTATACAGGAGAATCATAATAAGAGAATCAAACATAGAATCAACTGTAAATATATAAACACATAACTTTCTTAATTTCAAATTCACTAAAAATAAACTACAAAGTCAACAACTAAATCAAATAAAGAATCACTTGTAAATTTAACAGAGAATCTAACATTATAGAAGTAATCATAATAAAAGAATCAAACATAGAATCAACTGTAAATTGTATAAACACATAACTTTCTCCATTTGAAATTCACTAAAAATAAACTACACAGTCAAAAACTAAATCAAATAGAGAATCACTTGTAATTAACAGAGAATCTAAGTGAGAATCACTTGTACTCTAATAAAAGCCATTTTAAACATATAATCATTATCTAGTTTAATAAAAACAACTAATATACAAACAACTAGCATATAAAAACAACTAGAGATCATATATAAAGTACTTACATCATCTCATCTAGAATCAAACAACTAACATTATGGTTGATATACAGATATAATATACAAAATAATCTAGCATCTCACATAGAATAAAAAAAACGAACATTATAAAAATAATCATAATAAGAGAATCAAACATAGAATCAACTGTAAATAATATAAACACATAACTTTCTCAATTTTAAATTCATAAAATTAAGCTGCAAAGTCAATGGAATCACTTGTACCTATACGTTAATGCATCTTCGAGCTTATATTTCTCTTTACATCTTCGGTGTCACCTGAAATTACACATTATAAAGAGATTTTAAGTTTTATTTCGTTACAAATCGTAAATTGATAGAAGATGAGTTTCGATTCTTCGATTTGTGCTTTTTTGTGCTTCAATTATGATCTTAGATTCTTCAATTTCTGCTTGGATTTTCCGATTTCTGTTTGGTTTCTTCGATTCTAAGCTTCGATTCTTCAATTTCCGCTTCAATTTCTGTTTCGATTATCCGAGTTTTTAACGTGAGTTTTGTTGTGGGAGATTTTCATGTACGACAACATTGTTTATGTTTTTATCTTTTAATCCTGAGCGTCCAAAAAATTAACGGTGATGATGACTGTTCTTTATTGTTCTTTATTTAAAGTGTTCTGTATGGAGTGCAACTCATATATATATATATATATATATATATATATATATATATATATACACACACACACACATATATATATATATAAGATTTTACACGTTTAATTTATTATGTGTTTTATCTTGAATTCTTAAAACTTGATTTGGATGAATTTACAGCCTATGTGAAATTAACAAAATAATCTTTAATTTTCTCCAATTAAAACTACCAAGAAACAAAAGAGAGATGAAATTGACTATTTTTTATATTGAAAATTCTATTCTATTTAGGAAATCTACTTATATTTTGTTTTGATTATCAAAATAACCATCTTATTATTTGAAGATAGTTGTACTAACAACCAAATTCAGTTTTAATAATAAGTGTAGAATGGAATTTGTCCAAAATTTTGGTAGTTGCTAGTCTGGTCCTCAGTACGATAAAATAAGTAAGAACTGTTAGATTTTAAAATAAATAGATAAAAAACGTTGGATCTAGCATAAAAAATATTTAATATTTTAACATGAAAACTAAAAAGTGTATTTATATTGAAATACGAAAAAGTTCATGTCAATGATTTAAATCATAGATAATTAGGTTTTCTATATTGAATAGGATTATTAATGTAGGTATTCTACACTAAATAGGATTAATGTAAAAATTCGTAATTATATTTTCTCTTGAGATTCTAAGTGTTTTCATTTGGATAATAATTGTTAAAACATCACTAAATTGAAGATAATTTTATGAGTTTCGCGTGGAATCTAAAATCATCCAAATCTGATTTCTATATCTCGATAGAGCCTAATTAGTAAATATGAACCATTTTTTTATATTAATAAATAAATAAATAAATAAAATTCAGTTCTAATACAATCTTTTATATCCTTTTCAGATTATAACTTCTTTTTAAAATTCAATTCTAATACAACCTTTTTAATTATATCCTTTTTAGATTATAATTTTCTTTTTAATATGATATAATCTTGATCATCTACTTTTAAAAATATTATATTCGACGGTTGAGATTATTTTGGCGGTACAGTGACCAAACCAAAATAATGTATAAGATCCCTCTTACGCTTATTATATATAAGGATATAAGGGTTTGGTTTCTAAATACGACTTGCATGTCGTCATTCCTTGTAATGATTAAATCTCGAATGTAACTCGAGTTCTCCTTGTAAGTACATTAGTATAGTTGTTTTGTTTATGTAATGTACATGAAGACATAAAGACAAGAAAGCAAGGAGGCGTTCCAAGGAGGCATTGTAGCAGCAAATAAGAAGACATGTAATAGTATAGTATTTTATTCCACCATAGATTGACCTATCCTTTCATTAGCTTGAAAGGATCTTACAGGATAAAGGCCATAACCAAGCACGTTTACATACTGCACTTTAGATATTGATGTATGAATGCATGTGTAGGATACATTATGATGCATGCTTTAATTAGATTAATCATGTATGAATGAATATATTAGATACATCACCCATACCATGCAAGCTTAAAAAAGATAAAATCTATAACTACTCAAGATTTTAAAATCAAACATAACAATTATGAGATTTCTGTGTTTATGAAACACATAATTAAATACGAATTTTCAATTATTTCAATATGGGGAGATTTTGTCAAAAACTGGTCATACTTGTAAGGAAGTTGGGTATTAAGCGGGGCCGCTTGTGACTCCTCCAACAACCTGGAAATCAAACCATTGGTGAATATTGATTTGAAGTATTTAATTTGTAACAGCCCCAAATCCGGGGTCGGGGATCCGGTCGTTACCGTCTTAATTCCACCAATAATACTTGAACTTGAATCAAAACAAATAAACAGAATGCTATGACCCCGCAATAATATCACACCACACAACTAGTTATAGACCCAGAGATGAAATTGAAATAATTCTCTAATCATGGGATCCACAAGTTATAAGTTATTACAAACCCAAAATGATTACAGAATAAGTTTAATAGTTTTTTGCCGTTGATTAACATAAGTCATACATATAAGTAAGTCTGATACATAAAAGCTACCAGTCTAGCTTACTAGCTGCTCCTACCTCAGCAATGGCGACTATGACATTAGCGGGTAACCCTCTGACGTCTGTCACCTGCTTGCGTTGGGTGCGCCTCGTGCGGGTCATCACATCTGGCTGTTGTTGTGATATAATAGATAAAGCAAGGGTGAGCAATAGCCCACCAAAAATAATATATAACTGAACAATAATATATAACAGTTCTAAAATATCATTGAAACCATATGCCATGCATTAACGAACATAGTGCTAGTATAATGTAAAAGATGAAGTTACGAGGTAATTCAAGGTAACTTTTTGTTTTGAACATTTTTCAAACCCTTCCAACATGAGTGATACTTCATGTTACAGAAAATAAATAGCTTTGGATGATGAACTAATACTAGAGTATGTCGCGCCAGATGACACCACCTTACGATGATCAGTCGCAGGTCGTGCATCTCAAAATTTATTTCTCTACATGTAGAAGGAAGAACATATGGACACCACCATACGCCGGATCTCCCTAGCTATCTTTGGGCTTAGACGGGACCAGTACCACTTGGACCCTATTTCCAGGATGGACTGTCCCACAGCCTCTTATACCAGTTTCAATGATGGATTGTCCCACAGCCTCTTACACATTACAAAAATACTCCTAGTTCAAGTAAATCCATGACTCTGAAACGTAAAGTTCGTCCCCCTTTCCCCCAAGTGTAATACTTGTTGATAAGACTCCAAAAAGTAGTCGTATCTAGTTGGAAAGGGAAATTCACCAATATTTCCCAAGCTGTTGCTTGTTAATGGATGTCGACTTGTTCCAACAATCTTACCCCCCGAATGATGAGGAAGTAATACAAAGACTCAATTTGATGAATCGAAACTAAGTTGCCAGTGAAAAGAATAGTTTCAAAAGATTTATGACCGGGCAGCCAAACAAAATAAATAACAGCTCTCAAGTAAGGTTCCCTTATAATTTGGAAGATAGATTTAAATGAAAAATAAAGTTTTGGGAACCTCCCCTTGATAAAAATAATCATAATAAGACTCAGAAATATTTTACATAATATTCGATGGTCGAAGATAATATTTGAATAAATCATTTTAAAAACTAGTTAAAAGAATTAAATAAATATTCAAAGAATATTTATTAAATCATAAATATTCAAAGAATATTCTTAATATATAATATTGCTCATAAATAAATCTCGAATGAATATGTAAAAATATTCACTAAGTAAATAAATCTTCCAATAAATATTCAAAATAATATCCATTAAATAAATCAACCTTAAATGAATATTCGTTAAATAATTAAAGCTCAAATGAATATTCAAAATAATATTCATTAAATAATAAAACTCAAATGAATATTCAAAACAATATTCATTAAAGAAATAATGAAAACATATTTATTTAAATATTTTCCTCAGAAAATAATCACAATATATTTAGAAATACTGACTCCCGGTCTATACTTGAAGAATGAGATTCATATGCCCTTCACTAAGGGTCTTAGCAATATTCGGCTTATAACCAATATATCACATCTAACTTGTAAGGCAATATCAAGTCATAAAACAAGTATCACAATAATTTGAAAGCAGACATGCATGCTATGGCATATGTATAACAACAATCCAATCATATATATTATCACAACAACAGTTCCAAAATGTTTGGAAACTTGCCTGGTAATCTGGTGGGGGTACTGTGTCCTAGGTCAGTCCGGTGATCTATAAACAATCAAAATATTTTAGATTAATCACTTAACGCTTTTGAAATGCTAAGTAGATGCTTTACTTAGGTTAAAACACGTTTTCAAGTTATCTCGTTATGCACCCTTTAGTGTACTCTTATTAACACAGTTATGATCCAACACTTGTTCGTTATTAAGGCATGTCATTACACTTACACTTGGTAGGTACTCAAGTCATATAAGTTCTAAGGTCAGTCGTTTACCAACAAAAATTATACCATGAGATTTATTGTCCATTTTCTAAGTGGTTTCCCAAAGTTATAACCAAGTGTTCCTCAAGGGTTTCATTCGCACTTAACCTCGATTCAAACATTTTTATAAAATCGAAAAACGATCCATTTCAGATGAGGTTTTCTCTCACACCATCCTTATGATCTATAATATTTAATTATCAAGATTCGCCACTGAATTATTCATGTTAAGGGGATTCAATTTCAGTTACGAACTCGTAATTATGGTTTCGAACCATTTTTACTAAATTGGTCATATCTCCTAAACCGTAAGTCCATTTGTTTCGATTCACGTGCCAAAATGATCTATGACTCGAGATCTACAAGGATATGTCATATACTTGTCAAGATCAGTGACCTATAGCTGGTGTTATGCACGGTTCTTTAAGGTCTAACGGAATTTCGGCATTACGACGGCTTTGTTTACACGCTTTCCAAAATTTTCAATCAACCAAGATCACCCATGATCTAACCAACAACTTATACACATGATATTCATCTTAACAAGTCCAAGAAATCTCACTTCACCATATATTCATCATATTACTTAGATCAAATAAAATAACTACATAATCATGCTTATAACATCATCATAATCATAACTCATCTAAACCACCAAGAATATTCATAAAACTCAAACTAAGATCTAGGGTTCATGAGAGATATAACTTCCTTGGAGTGTGTAAAGACTTTACTAAGGCTTGTATAGTCCTTAGATTACCTTAACCAAGCTTAGATCATCCAAAGAAACAAGAAAACTAAAGTTAGTTCTTGAAAGTTACTATTCATCATCATCTTTGATGATTTTATTACCTATGAAGGAATTGGAATTTGAAGATAAAATTCATAGGGTATCTAAGTTATGAAATGTAGTACTCACCAAAATAATCTTGAGATTTAACAATGGTTGGAAGTTGGATTTCCTTCTTGAATTTCTTGCTTGGGCCGAATGTACTAAATGAGAGAGAATGGTGTTGTTTTGCTTGGTCTTTGCTCTCATCCTTGGCTAATGTGAATTGTTGAGATATTATCTCATAAAGTGGCTTTAATAAAGTAATTAGGTCATCTCCCATGCATCATCTACTAGCCAAGTGTTGTGTTTTAGTGGTGGAATGATGTCAGGTAAGCTAACTATCTAGTTAGTTGCTAATGATGCTAGTTCCTTTGGTAGTAACTTGGTTACTTGACCTTATCCACTTGCACATGCTTGTATCTTGGCTCTCTTCTTGTTTCTTTGTCCGGTTATTACTCAATTTAATTGATCGTTCGGAGGAATATCTCAAGTATTTATTGTTAGTGTTTTACCGGAAACCTCCTTGATATTTATACCATCATTCTCAATCTTCGTTTATAATCCTTGAATTTAAATTTCTCAAATCTCTTTAATAAATCCTTCAGTGTCAAGGGAAATCTCGGAGAAAATAAAAGTGCTATTTTTCTGAATCTGATATCGTTTACATACACTTATTTTGCCTATAGATCATCAATACGAACTCGGAAATCCATTCTGAATACTTCTATATAGTGTCGTCTAATAATATTCTAACTTCCACCAAAAACACTATTCATTGCTTTTTCTCTCTTTTATTCCTTATACTAAAAAAGATGTTCTCGCGCTTCCTCGAGCGTTCCCTATCTCTTTTACGGAATCACTGGACTTATACTAGATATCGATTTGGATGACATGAGCTACCAGATATCGATTTGGATGACATTAGGATATTTCCTTTCTTGGAATACCCTATCTTACTTTCTAGGAGATAGATTATCCTAATCTAAGTTGTCAACCAATTACATTGTTCATGGCATATAAACTTTTGAATCCAAATCCATTAAATATTCATTCATTAAACCATTGATACGTTGTAGTCGTAACCACTATTCATTCATACTCCATTACATAATAAAAGTTTTAATTCTACCAAAAATCTGGTTTCTTACAGTCCCGGAATCAGGTAGGAAACAATTGGGTACTTGTTTGTCATTTCGCTTTCCATTTTCCCGGTTGATCTTTAAACCTTCCAATCCTTTCTCAGCACATCTTACTGGTGCTACAATACACACTTTATCCTTTTTCCATAAACTTTGCTACTTTTCGTACAACACACTATCTGGGTTATGCTCTTACTTAGTCATGTACTATTACCCTTATTAATATCTGCAGTGACCTTGGTATCACCATCGCGCTGCGAATTTGAAGACAACCTCACTCGTACTACGCTCCTGGTCGCTTTTATCTTTGCAATCTCGATCAACATATAGAAGTGGAAAAAAAATTATTGAGGGATCACTATGATCAATGAACATTTGTTATTTGCATAGTTAGTACAGAAAGGGGCCAGCCTTTAGGACTTGACAAGCAATTAAACAAGTTATGGTATTCCACTTAGACTTCTATCACACAGACAGATAGTCACGTAGCAGTACCTCCCCTCCTTAAAGGGTTGTTTTTCTCAATTCAAAAAGAAGATGAATAAGAGAGAAGAAAAGAAGAGAATTTCAAAGAATTATAAAAAAAATTCATATTTACAAAATATCATACTTAGAATTTACCTCTGAACTATCGAGGTTCATTAGAGAAGAAAAATAATTGTAATCATATCAAATACTATTTTATCGTAATTTCACGTGTCAACATATCCTCGTTGTTCTGTCCATCATTCTATGAACCTATATTCTTGTTCAATCTTAGCACACTCACTTTTGGAAAATCTTTCAACCTCTCAGGTTAAATCTTAGATTTCTCGCTTGACATCATTGTTACTGATATTCCACGCCACGCTACTAGCTCTTTCATATTTATGATACTAACACTATCAGGTTGTCATCCCGTGAATTTGTTAGAAAGCCCATTCACTAATCCATTCATAACATTCCTTGTTTCACATTCCATAATTACTTTCCCAATCTTTTCTCTGTCAATCACGTCCTTCTGATTACCTGATTCTTATTCACTTCTGTTATTTACTTCCATCGTCATCTCATTATTGAGACATCCTTTGTACTTGGCACCTCCTTATTGGTATCCTATCGCATTTACTCAATAAGCCTCACATTTTTGTGGTCAAACTTTCCTTTGTTCATAGAAAATTTATGAAGCCGAATCTTGGACAGAAGAAGAATTTAAGAAAGCCTTCAAAGCAGTATGCTTTTGTTGACAAGGAGCCTTAGAAGAAATTTGTTGCTTAGAGGATTATTGATGACTGGCAGGTACGCGTTATATTCATGAACTAATTGAAATTAACAAATATCCAAGATAAATTGTTAAACACATAATTTGTTAATGTTCTGATTTGTAGTGATATTTTTTATAATTTTTGCCGTAGTCACTTAGTGAAGAACAAAGCAAGAGAGTACGTAAACGGAAATATTCTAATCACACGTCTAGGAAAGGTTATACTGGATTACTCGAAGAAGAAGTAAGAACCAATTAAGTAGTGTACTTGAATACTTTAACTTTAGCTAACTCAGTATTTTAATTGTCCCTTTATTTTTAATCAACAAAGGAAAGGTAATTTGGAGCCCGGAGAAGTACCTGAACGGGCTATTATGTGGCAGAAGGCTCGGAAGTGAAAAGATAATGAGGAAGTTGATCCAAAGCTCATGGAAATATGTGATAGAATTGTGAGTATTGAACAAGCGAATAGTACACACACATTGTACGTGAAATGTTAATGAAATTTTAATTCGAATCTATATATTTTCGTGACTGCAGGATACCTTATTGGAGTAGCAAAGTAAAGGTAAATTTATTCCTTGTGGAAGTAAGGATGTGTTGACTAAGGCCTTGCAAACTCCTGAACATTCAGGAAAGGTTCGAGGAGTTGGAAGCTTCATCACCCCGACAGTGTTCTTCAACATACCGAACGGAAAAAGATGCAGAATTATGAAAACTGAGTTATTGAAGGCCATGGATAGATCAAATAATCCATCTCTTAGGTTGTCTGAACATTCAAGTTATGAACCAAAAGTTGCTTCGACATCGGTTGTTAAACATCTGGAACCACTGATAGTTCCAGATGATGATGAATGTGTTCCTACTATACCTATTCCACCAGAAAACTAAGTAAAATAGCTAGTTTGTTTTTTATTTTATCAATGACATATTTCTTTTTTTGTTTTTCCAAATTAGTATTATTCTATATTCAATCTCGAGTAAAGTGCAATACTTGTTTAGGTAAAAATTATTTCTTTAATATTAATGTGTAGGGTCCGAGAAAATGTGAGTTGGCAGTAGACAATATTGAGAACAAGGTTTCATTCGGCTTGTTATTTGATGATGAAGACATGAACAAATCTATACACGGAGTGCCTATACAGACTGGATGTGCTCGTGTCTCGGTGGATGGCCTAATTAAAGGAGATGCCTTGATTCCCATTCCGGTAGTAGGTGATATTTAGACAATCGACCAAGCTGTTGGCATCCACGTCTCATGGCCCCGGGACTTGATCATAATCCCAAATGCCCCACCTCTCGCGGTATGTAAGTAATATGTTGTAGTATGTGTTACATTCTCAGTTTTATTATATAGTGAATAAATTGTCATTTATATTAATAAATGTATGCATGTATATGAAGGGTTTCGAGCATCAAACGCAGCGGAAAAATTAAAACAAAACCAATAATTATCGAAACCCTACCGCAGGATCCATGCAAAAACATGATATTTAATTCGGAGATTGATGATTTACCTTAAAGAAGCTTTAATAACGGATGAACATCAAAGATCCTAGCTACTTGAATCACCACGCATCCCGCTCTCACGATCTACGCTCTACCGGTATCCACACGAATGCTTGATCTTCGAAGGAGCGATGTACTAGAATCCGGAAACTAATTTCTCTCCATCTCCATCTTCTCTCTCAAACGGCTAGGGTTTTCTCTAAAAAGTCTGACCCTAATTTGAGACTTGAAGATGTTTATATAGAGAGATAAATCAGTATTCCATGGCCCAATCATATTGGCCTTTTACTCAAATTCGAATTCTTAATTAAATAATTAATTATGTCACACTTAATTAATATTCTAATATAATTCGAATTCTAATAATCCCACGTCTCATGGCCCCGGGACTTGATCATAATCCCAAATGCCCCACCTCTCGCGGTATGTAAGTAATATGTTGTAGTATGTGTTACATTCTCAGTTTTATTATATAGTGAATAAATTGTCATTTATATTAATAAATGTATGCATGTATAGTTGTCAACAAATTCTTTTAACTTATATCAAATAAATTAATTTAGAAACTTAAAAAAAATCAACAAATTAATATTAATGAGGAGTAGAAACTGGAGTCTGCAGAATTATGCGAGATCTAATTTTTTTTTCTTGCTCAAAACCTTTTTAATAAGATAAAGGAAAAATAAATCTACAGAAGTTGGATATAAATTTGCCTTAATTATATTTTGCTACATTGTTCTATATTTGCAGAAATCAAGGAGAAAAGTTTGGGAACCTAGGACTGATTTGCATAAAGTGTAGTCTATGTTTAAAAACATGGAGATTAATAACAGTGTTCCACCTCACTTTCGATTGTTGTATAAACATGCAACAACATTAATGCAGTCCACTGGGACCTCAATACAGATTTCATGTGATGCCGTTGTGTTTGGTGCTGATAAGGCAGTATTCATATTGCATGAAAATATAATTGATTTGCTAGAGTTTAAAATGATTGGCCAAGCTACAACATCTGCATACATGGCGTGAGTATTACTTTTTTTATTCTTGTATTTCTTGTCCTTTTGTCATGTATTCTTGTGTTCTGCATATGTTGTTTCAATATTACTTTAATTGATTTTTAATATAGGTACTTGCATTCTGTGGTTCGTGAGAATAAGAATTTGGATTTGTTTGCTTTTTATGACCCCAGAGCTGTATTTACCCTAAATAGTGACTTTAAAGCTTACTTGGTTAATCGTTTGAAAGAGGGTAATCCGGATCATCTTTTCCTCCTGTCGCATAATTCCAAGTAAGTACATTAAGTCTTTCCACATTTTTGATAAATCACTTATTTTATCTATTTATATACCGCGAAATCCAAATTTATATATTTTGTTTAAATTCTATTTTCGTATTTTTTTTAATAAAATTAGTTACCATTGGATACTTCGTTCAACTACTTTTCCCGACTTGGAAAAAACGGAATCAAGATATTTTAATTATTTGATATCAATTGTTTACTTATTCAGATATCGACCATAAAGCCATATTAACACTGCCACACGTGACAGGGCACTAATTGCTTTTAATATTCAGGCTGGAATGGGAAATAAAGCCCTAGGTGTCAAATATATTTCTGTAAGTTTTAATTTTTGCAGTTTGAGTTATTTCTCATAACAGTTGCATTATCAAATTGGTGGATCTGTGTTGTATCAGTAGTTTAACTATTGATCCAATTTTTATTTTTTTTTTGTAAATAGGGATGTCCTAAACATCCCAGTGGCATTGAATGTGGTTATGTAGTTATGCGCTACATGAAAGAAATTGTAATGGACATTGAAATGTCATTTTTAAAAAAGGTATAAGTTTTTCCTTCGATGCATAATTGTATATAATTATAGTAGTATTCGTTGTAATTTTTCTTGTGTTTACACTTTTCACTGGAATGCCAAGTCTCGCAAGGTAACTTGTTCAGGGACCGAGCTTGATGAGGTCCGATTTGAGACTCTTAGCCATATTGAAAGCTTTTTATAAACAGGGTCTAAGAATAGCAAGTTTTGGTGTAGTAGTTCTAACTTTGGCAGTACCCTTGACTCTGGAAGGATTATGTAGTTGTATGATCACTTTCATATTTGATGAATTAGATTTTGGATGAATTGGATGTAGTTTGGATATTTTGGATGGTTTGGATTATGTAGTTAGTTTTAATGTGAATTGAAATGTAGTTGCCGATTGAATTTATGTTCGGCTTTGTTACATATTGGCATTTTGATTTCGTTATATTAGTTTTGGTTTGCCATTTTGATTTTGGTCTTGGTTTTTTGGGCATGTATTATATACGGGGCATCCACATATAAAAAAAACAAATCAGACATCACTTCTGCAATAAACTGATGTTAAATGTTAGGCCGAATACACAATTATAATCAAGATCGTATGAGAGATTAACAATAAAATACACGTTTAAACAATTAAAAACTGTTTGAAGAATTATTATGGAAGCAATATCTTTGAAGATTGGATAGCTGTCAAAGAGATTGAGTTAAGCTATATCTTTGAAGATTGGATAGCTGTCAAAGAGATTGAGTTGACTAAGGAGACGTGTAGCAATCGTAATTGATATCAATTGTATAGATAATTAATAGGAGTATCAATTATCGATTGTATAGCAGCTGTATATCTTATAAATACACTTAGGTTAACCCTAGAAGGGCATCGATCATTGTGAAACATTATTCATTGTAACCTAAGCAGCTCTCTGTGATATTTTACATCACTGAGAGAGGAGTTATTAATTCCAAACAGTTTTTAATTTTTTAAACGCTTATTTTATTGTTAATCTCTTATACGATCTTGATTATAATTGTGTATTCGGCCTAACAATTGGTATCAGAGCAAATCTGTTACTCTATACAGTTTAAGATCCACACACACAGCTATAATCAATGGTAAAGATACCTCCTCCAACAGGTTCAAGTTCTGAGAAGGCTCAACCTACAATTGTGAGTCGTTATGAGACCATCAGGGTTCCTATTCTCAGGCCAGCAGAGTATTCAATCCGGAAGGTGAAGATGACCATGTTTCTGGAGGCCACAGATCCAAAATATCTTGTCAGAATTTATGAAGGTCCTCATAAACCTACAAAGCTATCTGTTGCTACTGCTGGTCAAGAAGCTAAAACAGTTCCAAAGGAAAAGAAAGATCTGACTCCTGAAGATCTTTCATCTATTGCTAAGGATGCAAAAGTTAGGCATCTACTTCATAGTGCTTTAGACAATTTTATGTCTAATAAAGTGATTAACTGCACTACTGCCAAAGAAATCTGGGATGCTCTTGAGGTTAGGTGTCAAGGAACTGCTGCTATTAAGAAGAATAGAAGGAATATACTCACACAGAAGTATGAGCACTTTGAGGCTAAATCTGAAGAAACCATGACAGAAACATTTGACAAATTCTGTAAACTGCTCAATTATTTGTCATTGGTTAATAAAGAGTATGATCTAGAAGACTCAAATCTCAAATTTCTTCTTGCCTTACCTAAAAAGTGGGATGTGAAGACAACCACCATAAGAGATAACTATGATCTTGCTGATACGGAAATTGATGAAATCTATAGGCTGCTCAAAACTCATGAATTGGAATTGGAGCAGAGAAATAGAAGATCAAGCAAGAAGACAAAGTCTGTTGCTCTTAAGGTTGAAGAAAAACCCTTGAAGAAGGAAGCATCAAGAAAGAAAGCTAAGGGAAAGGCTTTAGTCATACATTCTAAAAGTGAGTCATCAAACTCTGATGTTGATTCAAACAATGATGAATCATCTGACTCTGAGGATGATGAATAAGAAACGTTGCAAATGGCTGCTTTGATGGTGAAGACCTTCAAGAAGATGGGTTTCAAGAACTTCAAGAAGGGAAAAAGGTTTTCTAAGAGAGATTCAAACTCTGACAGAAAGAGTTTCAGAAAGTCTGAGAGAAAGGATACCAAGTCTGGGAAGAAAGACAAGTCTGAGATTCAATGCTACAAGTGTAAGGAGATGGGTCACTATGCTCCTGAGTGTAAGAAGGGTAAAACTGAAAAAGCACTCTTCACAAAAGGCAGAGACTGGGCAGACACTTCAGACTCAGATGAGGATGTTAACTATGCTCTCATGGCTTCTATTGAGAATGAATCTGAAGATTCTGAAAACAAGGTACCTCTAACTACTTATTCTTATAATACTGATGATATAACTGAATTGAGAATCTATCTTAAGGCTTTGCATATCAGTTATAGGGATCAGACTGTAGAGAATGAGAGAATCAAATCTGAGAATTCTGAGCTTAAAGTGGGAAATAAAATTGTTGAAGAGAAACTTGAAAACATGCAACAAGTTCAGAAAGAAAGAGATGATGTTGTTTATCTAGAACATGATTTGCTAGGAAAATAAAAGCAACTTGAATCTGAATTGGAGAAAGCAAATCACATAATTAAAACTTGGACTCATTCTGAAAAAGACACTCAAGAGGTTTTTTAGTCAAACACAGTTGGTTTAGGTTACTGTGAGGGAGATGAACTTAGGTTTCAAAATAAAGTCAAAATTAGAACACATCTTCCATCTACAAAATTTGTTCATGGAATAAATGAACCTAAGTCTGAAGCTGAAAAAGAAGCTGTTAAGAAAGAACCAGTAAAAACTAGTGTTAAACAGGTTAATATTGGTTCAATGACAGATAAACAACTCAAGCATAAGCTTAAGGAGTTAAAATCTGCTAAGAAACAGAAAGTGTCTAGGAAGAATAGAAATGGTAAAGTAGGCATTACTCAAGGTAATTATCCAATGCTTGCTACTTTTGCTCCAAGAAAGACATGTCACAAATGTGGTAGCACTAACCATCTTGCTAGTTTCTGCAAGAAGAATAAAAACATTAATTTTTTACCTTCCAAGTCTGAAGTAAAGAAAGATTATGTTAGAACTAAACCACAGACTTTATGCAAACATTGTGCAAGTACTTGGCATTCTATTTATACTTGCAGGGATTATCATGCTATTTATCATAACTACTATGAACTTAAGGCCAATTTGAAATGGGTTAAGGTTAATTCTACAAGTGTAAACTATAAAAAAGTTAGCTTAAACTCTGATAATGTAAATTCCGCTACTAAAGCTAATAAAGTTAAGAAAGCCAAAGGATCCAAGCAAGTCTGGATCCTTAAATCTAATCTTCAGTGATTGTTTGTGATTGCAGGGCATCAGGGAGAGTACCCTAGTCGTGGACAGTGGATGTTCAGGACACATGACTGGAAATAAAGCCCTGCTATCAGAGTATGTGGAGAAGGCTGGCCCAAAAGTTTCTTATGGAGATGGCAACATAGGACGTACTCTGGGATATGGCAATATCAATCTTGGAAGTGTCATCATCACAAATGTAGCTCTGGTTCCAGGACTCAAGCATGATCTGCTATCTGTGAGTCAAATCTATGACAGAGGATATCATGTAGATTTTCAGCCTGAATACTGTGAAATCATCAGTAAATCTACAGGGAAAGTTGTTCTAGTTGGACATAGGCGCAATAATAACTATGAAGCAAGTTTGTTGACAAACTCTGCTGGAAAAGCTGTATGCCTGTCCACAAGAATGTCTAGTGAAGAGAGTTGGAAGTGCCATAAGAAACTCTCTCATCTGAATCTGAACAACATCAATGAGTTGATAAGAAAGGATCTTGTAAGAGGACTTCCAAAGTCTTTATTAAATGTTGATGGCATGTATGATTCCTGTCAAAAGGCCAAACAAAGAAAGTCATCTTTTAAGAGCAAGTCTGAATCTTCAATTGTTGATCCTTATCATTTTCTACATGTTGATCTCTTTGGACCAGTAAATGTCTTGTCAATTGGAAGAAAGAAATATGCTCTAGTCATTGTTGATGAACACACCAGATACACTTGGGTGTATTTTCTAGGAAAGAAGAATGAAACTACATTAACTCTGATGGAGCATGTAAAGCTGTTGGACAAAAGATCAAAACACAAGGTCAAAATAATCAGGAGCGATAATGGAATAGAATTTAAGAATGCAACAATGGAAGAATTCTGTAAGAAAAGTGGAGTGAAGCAAGAGTTTTCTGTACCTGGTACACCATAGCAAAATGGTGTAGTTGAGAGGAAGAACAGAACCTTGATAGAAGCTGCCAGAACTATGCTTGATGAAGCAAAATTGCCAACTTATTTCTGGGTAGAAGCAGTTCAAACAACCTGTTTTACTCAAAATTCCACATTGATCAATAAGCATGGAAAAACACCATATGAGATGGTGAGGGAAAAGAAGCCAAACCTGAAATATTTTCATATTTTTGGGTGCAAATGCTTTGTGTTGAAAACTCATCCTGAACAGTTGACTAAATTTGAGTTAAAAGCTGATGAAGGAATTTTTGTTGGCTATCCGCTGTCAACTAAGGCATTCAGAGTTTATAATCTGAGAACCAAGGTGATCATGGAGTCAATTCATGTGTCATTTGATGACAAGAAAATAACTGGAATTGAAGATGTAGATAAACATGATCAACTACACTTTGATAATGAAGACTTAATCTATGATGAAGTAAACTCTGATGAAACTGATCTGACAAACTCTGTTGAAGCATACTCTACTGGTAAACACTGAAGAAACTTCTCAGCCAGAACAAAGGGGAGAACCAGTTGAGGGGGAGCATGATCAAAATGATGACTCAAATTCTGATAGTGAGTCACCTGAAAAATCTGGATCAAACTCTGATGAATCAAACTCTGAAAGTGCAAAATCTGACAGTTCAAACTCTGAGCAGTCAAATTCAGGGGGAGCCTCAGAAAATGAAGAAAGATAACAAGAAAATCAAGAGAACATGGATCAAGGGGGAGGATCACATACTGATAGAAGCCATTTACCTTCTCCTAGGAAATGGATAAAATCACATACACCTGATTTAATTATTGGAGATCCAGATGCAACAGTAAGGACAAGAAGTGCTATAGCAAGTGAATGTCTGTTTCATGCGTTCTTGTCTAAGAATGAACTAAAGAAGGTAGAAGAAGCTCTTCAAGATGCTGACTAGATAACAGCAATGCAGGAGGAGTTAAATGAATTCGAAAAAAATGAAGTATGGACCCTTGTACCTAGACCAAAGAATAGATCTGTTGTTGGTACTAGATGGGTTTTCAGAAACAAAACTGACAGTGAGGGAGTTGTTACAAGGAACAAGGCTAGACTTGTGGCAAAAGGCTATTCACAGCAGGAAGGAATAGACTATGATGAGACTTTTGCTCCAGTTGCAAGATTGGAGGCAATAAGAATTTTTCTAGCATATGCCTCTCACAACAAATTTAAGGTATTTCAGATGGATGTGAAAAGTGCTTTTCTGAATGGGAAGCTTGAAGAAGAAGTGTTTGTTGAACAACCACCAGGTTTTGTGGACCCAAAATTTCCAGACTATGTCTACAGGCTGGATAAGGCACTCTATGGACTTAAACAGGCACCAAGAGCATGGTATGAAACTCTATCTCAATTTCTTTTAGAAAGTGGGTTCAACAGAGGTGCAATTGATAAAATTCTGTTCTACTTTAACTATGGTGATGACTTGATTTAGTTCAAATATATGTTGATGACATAATTTTTGGGTCTACTAATGATAAACTCTGTAAAAAGTTTGCCAAGCTCATGCAGTCCAGGTATCAAATGAGCATGATGGGAGAGCTTAGTTATTTTCTAGGCCTATAGGTGAAGCAAACAGATGATGGGATTTTCATGAATCAAGCAAAATATACCAGAAATCTTCTCAAGAAATTTGGTATGCTTGACTGCTCTTCTGCATCAACTCCCATGGCAACAGCAACAAAGTTGGACAAAGACACAGGAGCTCCAGTAGATATGACAAACTACAGAGGCATGATAGGATCTCTCTTTTATCTAACAGCAAGCAAAACTGATATCATGTATGTAACTTGTTTATGTGCAAGGTTTCAGGCAGATCCCAGAGAACCACATCTAACAGCTGTGAAGAGGATTTTTAAGTATCTCAAGGGGACCATAACCTTAGGTCTGTGGTATCCTAGAGAATCATATTTCAAGCTACTTGGTTACTCTGATGTAGACTTTGCAGGCTGTAAGATAGACAGAAAAAGTACCAGTGGAAGTTGTCAATTTCTGGGTGACAGACTTGTTTCTTGGTATAGCAAGAAACAGAAATCAATTTCTACATCTACAGCTGAAGCAGAGTATATTGCTGCTGGTAGCTGTTGTGTACAGATTCTGTGGATGAAGAATCAATTGCTAGATTATGGATTGAGGTACAGTAAAATACCTATTTACTGTGATAATCAAAGTGCTATTGCTATGACAGGTAATCCAGTAAAGTATTCAATGACCAAGCACATCAGCATAAGGTACCACTTTATCAGAGAACATGTAGAGGAAGGGAATATTGAGCTTCATTTTGTGTCTACAGAACAACAGCTTGCAGATATCTTCATCAAGCCATTGAGTGAAGCTGTATTTACAAGGCTGGTAAATGAACTAGGAATGGTCTCTGGTTTTGAGTAGAGATATTGGTTAGACTCAAAATTTTACTTATGTAATGTGTTGCTCATGTTTCTGTGATATGTTAACTGCTATGTGAATTCTGTTGATAAACTCTGTTCATTAACTGTTAAGCTCTGTTAGCATGCTCTATAGGTCATACACTGTTGACATGTTGGATAAAATCTGAGAAACTCTGATATTATTTTTTTGTCTGAATGCAATCACCAATGAAGAAATATGTATGACGCATGATTCTCAGTAAATAATCATGAATCCTTCTAAGTTATTTGTGATCTAATCTTTGACTGTGCAGAAAATTAACACAGCATGATACTGTTTCATATTTATAGCACCTCTTAGTTTATTTATCCTAAACTCTGAGTCTGTAAATACTGTGTGCATTGCCTCTCATGAATAATTTCTGATGTTGATGAGCTCTAAACTCTGTTAGTTATACACTGTTAAGTTAGATTTTGTTATTAGTCTACCCCCAAAGCAAATGTACATAGATTGTTAGAACTCCTTTGAGATTATGTTGGTGTCTAGGACGACCCAGGAACTTGCTGGTATATAGTAAGGGCTAAAATTCTCTAATTTTTGGTGACTAGTCAAAGACTAGGAAGATCCAGGAACTTATCAAAGCTGATAAGGGCTAAAATTATAGGATTTTTGGTGACTAGTTTCAACCTCTGATTACTGGAGAAACAAAAAAAAATGGGGGGTATAAATTAATTAAATATTACTGTATATAAATCATTTACTACAGAGTTTAGCATTCATCATACATTCAGTGTTTACTATGAGAGTTTGTGCGTTAGGTGTTTACTGGTTTACTTTATGGATTTTATGAAAAATTAGATGCTCTAAAAATTGAATTGGTAAACTCTGCTATACACACACATATATTCACACCCATGCAGTTTTTGAAAGGATTATGGTAATGAAGTTGGAGAATTGACAAACGCTGATGAATTTTGTCTAATACTCTGAGGTACATTTTCTTTCAGATAATTTATATACTTGGGGTAAAAAGAGTTTTTGAAAAATGAAATAAATTATTTACAACTGTTAATGAGTGTAGCAGTGTTAAAGTGTGTTGGTAATGGGAGAGAGAAATAAGCAGTAATTATTGTTACAATTACTGAACGTGCAAAGTCTTTTTACTACATGTGTGCCACGTGTCCCACTCACACATTAAACAAGGAATTGGTTGAGTGTATTAATGTTAAAATGATTGGGTTTTACTTTTCATTACAACTCTAATCATTTTTACTATCACAGTTATTTTCTTTGCACACAACCCACTCACAGTCACTCGTTACTTCACTTGAGCATTTTCACAAACACCTTTGCTACATAACTTTTTCACTCATATTTTTTTTCTCAAATCGATTCTAATGGCCACTAAAGCTTTTACTGAACAAGGATTATTGTTTGTTCCTAACAATTATGTAGCCCCATTGAACAATGAAAACGTTCCAGAGGCGTTTCATTTGATTCAAAACTTTTTGGGAGATTCGGAGATTGGTACAGCTCTAGTCGAACCACAAACGCTTTCTGCCACGCAGATTGCTACTTTCTGGAAAAACTCTGTATATGACGATGGAGGAGAGCATGGGAATCCATCAATCGTTTTAACTTATGAGGAGACAAAGTATATGATTACTCCTGCAACAGTCAGAGATACTATGGGTTTTGATACACACACTTCATACAGTGTTGCTGGTGAGAATCAATTGAAAGAGATGTTGCAGCAACTTGGGTTTTCTAGTTCTTTAGACAAGCTGGGTAATGTAAAAAGGCCAAAGCTCAGGAAGGAATGGAGTTTCTTCTTTGATTGCATCACAAGGGCTTTTGGCAAGAAAGTCACAAACTGGGATGCCATTCCTACTGACAGTCTTCAAATCGGGTATTCTCTTCTCTATGGAAGTAATTTCAATTTTGGTAGACTTGTTTTAATGAATATCGGTGACAGATTTCCAGAGTCTAGTACTGTCTATTTTGCTAGATTTTGTCAATTATTATTCACTGCTTGTGTTCCTGGTGTTGAAATTTCTGAGGATGATACCGTACTACCCTTTAAGGTTAATAAGAGGATATTCTCTGATTTAACCAACAAAGATGCTAACAAGGAGCAATTACCTGATTTGGTGTTGCCTCTTGCAATTCAAAATTTCCTACATCAACCTCAAGACCCTCCATAGCCTGAGTCAAACTCTTCTCAGAGTATACCAGTACAAACTGATGCTAAGCACACACCTTTTTCTAAACCTTCACATCAATATGACATTGAAGCTGAACACTTTGCCAAGAATTCAAGGGATTGGTATAAGTCATATTGCATTTTTCCTATTGAAAGAGCAGCTAAATTTGTGCATCAATCTGCCAACAAGATTTCAAATCCTGATATTCTTTCAAATCTGCAAGCAACTATTGTTCAAGTTAAGACTCTGAATGAAAGATTTGATGAGTCTCAAAAAGCTATTAATGAACTGAGAGCTGGTGTTGTTGCTAGAGATATGACTATGCAGAGGGATAATCAAATAAAGTTTAAGACCATTTCCAAATCTCAAGAAACTCTGTTTCAGAGGCTAGGTCAAGTTGAACAAAATCAGTCTGTCTTGTCTGAAAAGATTGATTCCATTGCTAACTCCTTGGGACTGATTACTTCTATACTGATTCCTGATGATGTCAAAAAGGGGGAGAGAGTTGCTAAGTCTAAGTGCAGACAATCTCAAACTCTGACTAAGGAGGATGATACTGAAGATGGAGGAGCAGGAGCAAATGACAAAGGGAAGAGATTAAGAGCTGATCAAAGTCTGAGATCTAGCAAGTCTTCTAAGTCAAAGTCTGTTGGAATAATTACTGATGCTCAGGGTACTTCAAAAGCCAGGAGTTTATTATTCACTGAAAATCCACTAACTGATGAAGAGTTGGCTGCTAAGTTATTTCTGGAAGAAAATCAAGAAGGAGTTACTATTGAAGACATTAAAGCTGAAGAAAAGAATCTACAAGAAGAAAATCAGAAAGCTTTAAAGTCTGGAAAATTTAAGAAGAAAGAAAAAGCTCCTAGGCCTATTCTTAAAGGCATTATGATTAAAGAAAATGTTGGTGCTGATCAAAGATCACAAGTATCTAAGAAACCAACAGAGGCTGAAGCTAGATTGAAGCTAAAAGGCATTGTTGAAGAAGGAGAGGGTTCAAAGAAGAAGAATACAACCTATGTTGCTACACAAGTTATACAGAGACCTTTATCTACCCAGATGCAAATGGTTTTTGGAAAACCAACACTTCATGATCCAACTCTGATGACTGGAGGTACTACTACTGATTTTCTGCATGGTAGAGCTTTAACTGGTAAGCAAGGTCGAGATAAATCTATATTGGGCTCTCATAAAGAAGTCAGAATGAATACTGGTCCTCGAGATCCTTCATCACTGGCTGTTCCAGGTCTTGGTGTTACTCAGGAGAGTTTAGACAGACTGGAGTCATTATAGTTGATTCATCAAAGAAGTTTGGATAAAGATTTTCTACTGTATTTCATGGAAGATGGTACTGTGTACAAAATTGGTGAGTTTGATCTTGATTTGAAGCTATGGGAGGAATTAGAATATGTTCTATATCTCTTCAAGGTGAAAAATCGAAGGACTAAACAAGCTGCAAATGTGCTAAAGAAGAAGATGCTACATAAATTGGCAGTCAGAGGTATGAGATACAATAGTCAACATGTCCCAAAGTACAGAGATTATCATGGGAATATTGTTGAGATGAAGAAGGATAGTGCTAAACTGAAGACAGACCTGGGTATAACAGTTCTTGATTTTAACTCAGAGTCACCTAAAGCATAGTTCATCAGACTAGGGAATGAGATGAGAAGAAACAAAATCTATGATCTGAGGTCTGTTATCTACCAAACTGGTGAAAATGATCCTAAACTGAAGGAGATTAAGGAAGTTATGCAGACAGAACTTGAAAATGCAGAACGAAGATTACTTATAGACTATCTCAGATCAACACCAGATGTTGAAGAAATTAAGGATTAAAGCTCTGTAAGAATTTTCTTGTTTCATGTAGATTTTGTTAAGTAGAAGTTAAACTCTGTTTGTATATTAAACACGGTATTTGTTTATTTGTTTTGACATCATCAATTATTGTTAGACTTGTGCATTTTTGCTAATGAACAAGTTGGGGGAGATTGTTAGAAATAATTGATGTGTATATTAATCAGTGTTTAAGTGTTACAGTGAATTATCAGAGTTTAGCTGGAAGCAGTCAGAGTTTAGTTAAACGCTGACAGTTGGAAACTCGACGGAGTTTGTTAAGCTCTGTCTGGAGGCAGCGTCTACTGGTCAACAGTGTTTGAAGAATTATTATGGAAGCAATATCTTTGAAGATTGGATAGCTGTCAAAGAGATTGAGTTGACTAAGGAGACGTGTAGCAATCGTAATAGATATCAATTGTATAGCTAATTTATAGGAGTATCAATTATCGATTGTATAGCAGTTGTATATCTTATAAATACAGTTAGGTTAACCCTAGAAGGGTATCGATCATTCTGAAACATTATTCATTGTAACCTAAGCAGCTCTCTGTGATATTTTACATCACTGAGAGAGGAGTTATTGATTCCAAACAGTTTTTAATTGTTTAAACGCGTATTTTATTGTTAATCTCTCATACGATCTTGATTATAATTGTGTATTCGGCATAACATTAAATATGACAAAGTAACAACAGCACCCAGACATGCAATGATGTAAAAAGAATAGAAACACATCAGCTTCATATTAAGAAATCGATGTATACATGTACATTAGACATCAGTTCCAAATAAGAAACCGATATATATATGTACAATAGACATCCGTTGTTCACAAAAAAAACGGATGTATATTACATTTAAAGACATCGGTTAACTATTAAGAAACCGTTGTAAAATTATAACATATACATCGGTTAACTATTAAGGAACCGATGTAAATTTGAAACATATACATCAGTTCACTACTAAGAAATTGATGTAAATTTGAAACATAGATATCAGTTCACTATTCAGAAACTAATGTTAAACACAAACATTGACATCACTTCATTTATAGAACTAATGTTAAATGTTGACATGGACATCAGTTCAATGTTTTTTTCGATGTTTATGTCTTGTTTTTTTTCAACACATGCGAAGACATCGCTTCTGGTTTAACTCAGACATCGGTTCTCAGGCGATGTCTATTGCAGTTTTTCTACTAGTGATATTTAAGTTTTTCTGGGCATAATTCTTTGAAATTCTTCTGTTTTTAATAATATCAAAAACATCAGTTTTAAATGTAAAACATATATAAAACTGATGTCTAACAAAAACACATATGTCACAAATGTAGAAGAATCGATATCTAATAATAATTAGACAACATATAATTGTCAAAAACAAAACAGGACAAAATACAATAGACATCAGTAAACCGATGTCTAACTAAAATTTAAATGTCGAATAAGTATATAAAAAAGTGATGTCTAATATACTCTTCCACAACTCTTAGGAACTAACAAACCGATGTCTAAAAAAATATTTAACATCGCTCAAAACCGATTTCTAATATATCTTTATACATCATTTGCGTTAAAACAAATTGATGTCCAATAAGGACTTAGACATCATTTTACTTCCAAATAATGATGTATATGTCGATGTTGGAGTTGTCTACAACATGTTCGATTGTATCTAACACTTGTAATAGAACGGTAGAAAAGTCAGGCTCATGCAAGTTGAGCAAAACAATTAGATATAAATATCAAAAGTGGATATATAATCGATGTGTAAAAACCATCTGGACATCGGTCAAAAACCGATGTCTATAAGATACACTTTTAACATCACCGACAAAGACATTCGTCTCATTTTTTGATAGACATCGGCCAGAAACTGATGTCTATTAGCTTTTTTCTAATAGAGCATCCTAAATCACATGTATGATGTAACCAATTAAAACATAAAAAAAAAACATTTATTTATTTAGTTTTTTTTTTCTGTTTCACAATCAAGTTGTAGTTGATAGTTAGAAAATATTGTTAAATGGGTTCCAATATTTTAATATATTCTTCACTTTATGTCAAAAAAAAAATTCACATGTGGCCAATTAAAACATCAAAGCTTTTTAACCACTACATCGCAAATCATGTACTCCTTGTATATATAATTTAACTCACTACAACACGGCCTTTTTCGACTCCTCATTTTCGACTACGGCTAATTTCGACCATTTCTGGTCGAATTTGGTTGGCACGGCTAATTTCGACTAAATATGGTCGAAATTAGTAGTGGTCGAAAACAAACGGTTGATATTACCAGTATTTTCGACCAAATTTCTTTATTGGTCGAATTTACCACCCGCCAACACATGGAGGGAAAGTTCCCGCGCAATTGAAAAATTCAATTCGACCATATTTGGTCGAATTTAGCAGTTGGGGGTGAGCGGAAAAATTTAATAAAGTTCATATGTTTTATAATTAATAAAGAAAATAATTACACACAATTATCTTCAAAGATGTACAGTTTTAGGAAACGTGATCTCTGTATATATTCTGTGGCGATCTTATAAATCACTCTATAAGATATGACTACTTAGAGCATCTCCAAAGGTAATAGCTAAAATTATTGGCTATCTTGGTTGCCTATAATAATTATATAATATTTTTGCTAAGGGTGAAAATATGTCCCACAATGATATTATCTATAATTTTTGTTAGGTAAAATTATACACAAGGGATTCATTGGATCAACAAATATAGCCTACCAAATATGGTTGACTATATTTTTTTACTAAGGCCTAGATGGTTGGAGCGCTCAATTTTTACATAATGTCTAAAAAGTACCACCTAAATGCCACATATATGATTTTAGCTAAGTGTTTTATCCCATTAGAATGCCCTTGGAAGACTTTTATAACACCTTCTTTAAGTAAACGAATTATTGATAACATGCTACTCCCTCTGTCCATTGATTAGTATTAGTATACATTAGACACGGAGACCAAGAAAATGTATAAAAAAATGAATAAAGTTAGATGAAAAGTGGGTAAAGTGGTGGGAAGTATTAGGTGTAATAGTGTTTTATATTATAGATTTGAGATAGTGGAGTAAAGTTAATGAGTGTAATAATATTTTTTATTATGAAAACATTACTTTTTTGGAATATATAAAAATGATGGAACATCCCAAAATAGTAAGGATATAGAAATGAATAGGACAGAAGAATATATTAAAATCAAACTGCTCTGTCAATATTATGTAGAAGAAATAAGTCACTTGTGCTGTAAATCCATATTTTATGATCGTATTTCAACTCCAACATGCAATATTTATATTTCTAAAACTGTTACCGCCAACAACTACGTTGATAAAATATTGCTTTATCTTAAAATAAGTTAACTTATTAAATATCCATTAATTTCTTCCAATGAATAAGATATTAATTCGTACCAAACACGTTGTTGTCCGTATTCCGCGAATTCTCACATTAACTTAAGTTGACATCTAAAGAATTATTAAATTTGGTCTTTCCTTTTCCAGTTGTTGATATATATATATATATATAACATAGATAATTCGTAACTAACATGATCCCTCCTATTTTACATCTCCTCTGGAGTTGACTTGATTCTTTTATACAAAAAAGAATCCAATGTAATTCTTTTAAATTCGAATAAATAAATGTTTAAAGGATGATAGAAGACATTGTCCTTTGAACATTTATTATTACTCTGAGCATTTATTATTGGCATTTTGTATTGATTATACCTCATTTTTCATTATTATTTAAAGTTTGTATATTGTAAAAATATTTTATTACTCGAATTTTGTAAAAGTTATATCCTCATTATCTAGTAAAAATATATTAAAATTAACTTAATATCTATTTTTCATACCATTTTATCTTATTAAAATAATCAATTTTTATATGATTTAATGTTATCAAATTTTAGGTAACATTATATTATTTTTTATTTTCTTATGTTTTGATATAATCATATTAAAATAATGAATGTTCAAGTTTGTATAAATTGTAAAAATTTCTCATAATTTTATGTTATATGTTTTGTCTTACTATATAAAAAATCTTGATTTTATGTAATTATATACAAATTAAATTTTCATAAATTTTTAGGTTATGTGGTTTAAATTCATGTAGTATAAGTTATTAAATTAATTTTTATAAAGTTATTACTTTGAAAATTAAAACTTGTTCTTAATTTTTAAATTTTATATTTAACAGTAAAATGACGTATCAAGTGGACCAAATAATCTCTTTATGGCTTACTAGCTTTATACTCGTAATTTTATTAATATTTTGTAAAATATTTTTTATTCTAATACTTTTCTTGTAAAATCACTTTTATAGCATTTTGGATAATTAATTTTTACCTTTAATAATAATAATAATAATAATACATAATTTACAGTATATGGTTTGTAGTATACATATGGTTGTAATATATATTTGTTTTTTTTCTTTTAAATGGTTTTTTTATAATTTATATTTCAAATTTAGACTAACATATTTGTTAGTATTTCATAATTATATTTGATTCTTTTTATTTTATTAGATTACGTATGATATAATTGAAACATATTGATACTATATTCGTGTAACAATTTTTTTTTATCTTTTGAATATATAATTTAATGGTTATCTTAAAATATTTAAATCTTTTGTTATAGTATTTTTAATTTTTAAAGGTATTTATTTAACTTTTTTGGAAATATGCGTGGTATTAAACTTTTTTATTTTGCTTGTATATTGATTATTTTTTTCATGTTAATTTTATATTTTTGCCATCTATGATTTTTATTATGTGTTTTTGTTTGGAGTAATCTTAGGGGTTTTCTTGTTGTATTATATTTAGATATTAATATAAAAAAATTTTTATGGGGTTTAGATTGTTTTTTAATTTAAAATATGTTCATTTATTAATTTGTGTTCACTATTTTTAATTTAAATTTTTTCTTTGCAAAGTAAGAATTTGCTTATTTATTTAGCAAAAAAAAAAAAGAATTTGCTTATTTGTTGTTTGTACTTATTTTTTTTAAAGAAAGTTTGTATTATCTTTTATATTTTTGTGTTGGTTTTTATTTGTTTTAAGTGCATTATATTAAAGTTAATTGTTGATTTTAGTTTTTTAAATTTACATATTTTTTTTGAATTACCGTGTATTTTGTAGATTATATTTTGTTGAATTTTGGTGTTATTTCCAATTATGACATGTTTTTTTATTACTTTTTTAATATTTTATTTTTCCATATATTTTCTTTAAAAAAAATTTTGTTTTGTAATTAAATGTAAATTCTTGTTATTTGAAAAATTAAGTTTTGAATTGAAATTCTGTTGGTATACTTTGTTTACTTATTTATTATATATAAATAATGAATTTGTGGCTTATTTTTAATTATGATTTTTGTTATTTTAATTTGTGACTTATCTATTTCCTATAACTTGAATTTACTATATTACCACGACCAGACGACGACCACGAGAACTTCCTTACGCCAATTATATATAGGATATAATTATATATAGGACCAGCTCATTATTGTTCCTTTTTTAAAATCAATAATTAATTAATTTTTAAATTTTTTATATATTATTAATTTATATTTCAAATTGTTATATATATATAAAATTTAAAAAAATAATTTTTAATTTAGTGATGATTTAATAATTATTTTTCAATTAAAAATAAGCATAAACACATGGATGGAAAGGGGTATGCACTACATTGGAGCTTATTATATAGGGTGGATGCCAAGAATATCTATTTCCTCCCACAGTGGACTTTGTCTCGTAGTGGACTGGATAATTAACATAATTATCTATTGGGCCTACTTTTTGCAAAAACAAAATGCATGACACATATTAGTAGCTTGAGGTTCGTTACTTCCTAAGCCAATAAAACCTATAATGTTGTTCATTCATCATTTCTAAACTGTCATAGAATTCTCTAAGTCGGTCTAGTCTGTTTTTATTGATATCTAGACATGCTAGATCTCTTATTCTGGTGAAGAAATCTTCATCATTAAGTCTAATGGTTTCACCATTAACGTTTAAACTCCAAGGGAACATTACTGACCTACGATTATTACTAATCATAATAAAAAATCGATAGATATGTATATATATATATATATATATATATATATATATATATATATATATATATATATATATATAAAAGAGTATATAAATTTGCTTAGAACACGGTTAAGAGTTTTACCAGACTTTCTTCAATGATCTATATCTGCATGGAATTATTGATCTTTAAAAGTTCCTTTTCTTCTCTAAATCTTCGGGTTACTATCTTTGGTCTACAATCCTATGAGCGTCGTTTCCCTAACGGCCTCCTGCCTAGCGGTACTCCCTGTGCTCTAAAGCGGACTCCAGAATAACTCAAGACATAACCAAGATTTTCAAAGGAAAAAGACTTTTTATTGATACATATAATTATACAGATACAGACTCATTATAAGTCTGTTTACACTCATAACCCTGTAGGGTGTTTACTCACTCATTCTTGATTATTTAAAAGCTTTTTGTACAGTTTGTAAGCTTTGCTGAATTCAAGATGCCAATACTGAAAACTTAACTCGCCTTTTATAGAATAAGGTCGAGGATCTCTACAAAATTATCGACGTAAGTGATTACATTTTTGTACTCCATTATTTTTCCTTTTGAAGAGATAAGATTCCTCTTATCTTGTCTTCTCCTGTGGTTGAAAGTAGATTCCTTTTCTTTAATCCTCCACCTTTGCTTTTCCAACTGCTTTAGACAGCTTGTCTTCTTCTGAAGTAGTGGCAGGGTATCTTTTTGTCGATTTACACACATCACAATCAAGAGAGATTCCTTTTTAAATCATTGCCCTCTTTACTTTGTCGCAAGTGGAAGGATAATGATATCCAAATACTTTCTTCTGGACCAGCTATTTTCTGAACATTTGAACTTTTGTCCAGTCTTCTTCGTCCATTCCTTTATGGGAAAAGGAGGTGGCCAAACAGTTAGTGGATGCATGATTAACTTTAATCTTGTCATCTTTTTCTATGCTGAACAGCTTGTCTATGAGGACTATGAGCTTTTGTTCTGTAAGTTGGTGAAGGTCTTGTTTCTCTAGCTTTGATTCTTTTGGCTGAGATGGAGAATAGACCCTTTCTTTGACTGTCCCAATCTGCCCATAAGAGTATGGTAGAACTGGTTCATCATCTTTATCCCAGAACATGACCGTTCCTTAGAATTTGAGATAAATTTCTTTATTTGTACCTTTGAGACAGTTCTTCTTGTAGCTTTTAACTGCTTTTCTGAACTGAATCAGAAATTTGGAAATTTCTAATAAATTATTAGATGAATATACCAATGCTAATAATCCATAAAGATAATCCTTCCAAACTGATATGGGCTGAAAATAAGCCCTAAAGACACGTTTAATGTGGCATTAATTAGACCCAGTATGGTCCAGACGTGGGGCCCATTAATGAGGTCAAAAGCCCTATTTTAATATTAATTTTGTAACTAATATTAAGGGTAATAAACAGCTCAGCAATTAGTATCAAATAAGGATGTTACTCCTACTAAACTTAGCCTCCAAGGCACAGAATTCGATATGGGAACTGACTCCTACAAGGAAGGAGTCTAGAACCTTCCTCAAGGAGGTGACTTGCCCACTAAGTCACCCAATCCTACCATAATTCTAAGGCTCCCGCAGCCTATATAAAGGGCCTGACCCCTCATTCTCAGAACTACGTCTTCGCTTGATTCTCAATACGAAATACGTAGGCACTCTGTGAGGACCGTTTAGTCTTGAACACGGAAACAGCCATTAAAGCTTGAAGCTCACCAACCCCTTTGTATTAAATACACACAAACCCTAGCCGCAATATTTGTAACCTAGTTTTTATTCCACAACATTTGGCGCCATCTGTGGGAAGACAACATCAACCATGGGGCAAACACGAAGGACACCAGTCACAACCGAGGCGACCACCGTCACCTCTGCTCCGCCTGAACAAGGGTATGTACCCCCATCAACAAGGGCGATCACCCAACCTCAAGTTTCTCAACCTCCAGGGACGATTCCCCATGTTGAAAGAACTTTACCCATGGTTGTCCATCCAAGCCAGGAGACCAACCCTCTTCAGATGGTGGTCTCTCCCCTTATCAATCATCCACTACCTCCGGGGGTGCGGATCTCTACTACGGATCTCCCTAGAAGTACGAATCCAACATATGGTTTGCCTAACTACCCCACGAATACTCGAGGTATTGGGCCAAGCGGCCATGCCCTGCAGATACATGAGCCGTATCACCCTCCTTACATTAGAGGCTTGGGCCCTAATCAAGGATATTATGACTACTCTGGTCCTTATACTAATGATTCTTCATCTGAGGATGACGATCGTGATCAAGCCTCGAGGAGGCGACATCCAAGCATGGAGCCTATTAAGCATACTCGACGAATCCATGATGGACCCCCTATAATAACCGCTGAGAGAATCAAGGCTTATGAAGCCGAGATCCAGAAGCTGAAGGACGATTTAGAAAGGGAGCAGCAAAGACAGGATCAAAATCGACCCCCTCCGAGGTAAGGAGGAGAGATTCCCTTTATTGATTTGGAAAGGCCTTATAGGAGGCAGAGAAGGGTTGAGGCCCCAAGAGGTGGAACTACAAGTGCAGAGGCTCCCAAGGGTGACCCCAAAGAGTTGATGCAGCTAGGTGATCCTGATGATCCCACACCTCCATTTACTGATGAGGTGATGAATGCTCGTATCTCAAAGAATTTTAAGATGCCGACAATCAAGGCTTATGATGGAACGGGTGATCCCGCAAACCACGTTAGGACGTTCTGGAACGCACTGTTGCTATAGCCTGAGAGTGACGCCTTGAAGTGCAGGGCGTTCCCTCAAACCTTGTCGGGCATGGCTCAAAGATGGTATAGCCGGCTGCCTGCGAACTCAATTGGCTCTTTTAAGGAGTTGAGTGCTGCTTTCGTTAGTCAGTTTATCAGTGGAAGAGTTCATGAGAAAAGTTCTGCATCCCTTATGTATGTGGTACAGGGGAAGAACAAAAATTTGAGAGATTGCCTCAAGAGGTTCACTAAGGAGACGTTGAACATCACTGATTGGAGAATAAGGTGGCCATGGTAGCCCTGGAACACGGAACTACTGATCTAATCTTCAAAAGGTCGTTGGCGAAGCATCCTCCTGAAAACATGGTCGAGCTCCAATGAAGGGCTGACAAGTATATCAAGGCTGAGGATAGCATAAAGAAAGAGGCCACCGTAGGTGGAGGCAACGGCAACTCCAAGAAACGAAAGCAAGACCAGGAGTATGATGACCAGGAGTATGATGCTAGGGACAAGTATCCCCAAACTAGCGAGGACTCCGACTCTGCCCCTAAGAAGAGCCAAGGATCAAGGTTCACCGAGTATGCAAGGTTGAATACTCCTAGGAGTCGAATCTTGTTGGACATTGAGAAGGATAAGGATTTCCGATGGCCGAAGCCACTTAGGGGTGATCCCGCAAAGAGAAACAAGAATCAGTATTGCAGATTCCACAAGGATGTAGGGTATGACACTGATGACTGCAAGCAACTCAAAGATGAGATCGAGTTTTTGATCCGTAGAGGAAAACTGAGCCACTTCACTAAGGGTGAAGATCGTGGTGATCAAAGAAGAAATTATAATAGAAGAACTGATGATCAAGATCGCAACCCACAGCCCCGAAAGCCAGTAATCAACATGATCTCAGGAGGCCCGACTGCGGCGGGGACAACAAGGAAATCTCGGAAGGCTTATACCCGAGAGGTGATGCATATTGTTGGAGAGGCACCAAAGCGTGCAAGAATCGAGGTAATAATCGGATTTGATGATTCAAACCTTGAAGGGGTGAAGTTCCCCCACGATGACCCGCTGGTCATAACTCTTGTGATTGGAAACTCAGAGGTGAAGCGGGTCTTGATAGATAATGGTGCTTCCGTGGATATCTTATTTCATGATGCATTTATGAAGATGGGGTATAACGACTCTCAACTGACCCCCTCCAACACGCCTATATACAGGTTTAATGGAGTAGAATCTAAAGTTGAGGGAACTATTCAGTTGCCCGCCACCATCGGACAGAAGGTGATAGAGGCCACTCAGATGCTGAACTTTTTGGTTATCAAAGCATCTTCTACTTACAATGCCATCCTCGGAAGGATTGGACTCCACGCTTTTAAGGCTATAGCCTCTACCTATCACATGAAGATCAAGTACCCAACCAGGAATGGTGTTGGAGAACATAAAGGTGATCAAAAGATGGCACAAAGCTATTATGTAGCCTCGTTAAAGCCTGATGGAATCGGGGGGCAGGTCCTTTCGATTGAAGACATGGATGTCCGCAGTGGTAAGGAACACCAAGAAAGGCCAGTAGAGGACATCACACAGAAGCCTCGGACAACCATTGAGGCTAAGGCGTTTACTGACGTCATGGTTGAATGTACCATTGGCAACCAAGAAGTCGGGGGGCAGGAGGTAGTACCCCAAGCACGAAGTGAACTTCAGAATAAGAATGAGGAGACCAGAAGGAATAGTGGGCGCTCTATTTTGATAGAGCATCAAAAACAAAATCAAGTGGTGCAGGCCTAGTCTTTCAAAGCCCCGATGGGCTCAAGTTATCCTAGTAGGACTTAGCTTCATATTTATCTAATAGTAGTAGAAATAAGGTTCATTGAAACCATTGCAGAGCATGTTGCTCCGAGTAGGACAGTAGTACTCTATGTAAGGGTTGAACCCATTTCAAGTTATTAATGCAAGTTTGATTTCCATTCATTGATTGTGTGATTCTATTTATGTGCCAAGCACCTGATGTGTGTAAGTCAAAGATGACCAAGTACCGAAAATAAAATAATACACGAATGGAGAACAAACAAATGCATAAATAAAGACTCCGAAGGGTCAAGAGTTAGGTTACAGCACGACCAAATAAGAGTTTAAGTCCGTGAAGGACCCAGGTTAAAAGACGAGCAGATAAAAGCCACACGCAACAATCAAAGCCATGCAAGGCCGAGGATGTTAAGGACTAGCTACTCTTCAATATGTCTTAAGTACCTCGATTAAGGATCCAAGGATGAAGACCAATAGAGAACAATGATGTATTTTCTTGGACAGCGGCTGATATGCCAGGGATTGATCCCCAATTTATAACCCATAGGTTGAATGTCGATCCTGAACGGAAGACAATAAAATAGAAGAAGAGGAATTTTGCTTCTGAAAGGCAAGATTCCATTAAGCAATAAGTTGACAAGCTCTTAGAGGCTGGGTTTATTGAAGAGATTCAGTTCCCTGAATGGTTGGTTAACCCTGTGATGGTCAAGAAGGCAAATGGGAAGTGGAGGATGTGCATAGACTTCAGTGATTTGAATGATGCATGCCCAAAGGACTGTTTCCCCCTGCCAAGGATAGACATGTTGATAAATGCCACAGTTGGACATGAGATATTGAGCTTCACGGATGGGTTCAGCGGCTACAATCAGATTAAAATGCACAAGGATGACATCCCAAAGGTATCTTTCATAACCGATTTTTGTGTTTTCTTCTATCTTGTTATGGCTTTTGGTCTAAAGAATGCAGGTGCTACTTATCAACGACTGGTGAATAAGATATTCACCCATCTGATTGGAAAAACCATGGAGGTCTATGTCGATGACATGTTAGTCAAGAGCCTATTCAAGGCAGACCATATCAAGCACCTCAGAGAGGCATTCGAAGTGCTGAGGCACCACAAGATGATGTTAAACCCAGCCAAGTGTGCTTTTGGCGTTGGATCAGGAAATGTTTTGGGATTACTGGTTTCGAAGAGAGGCATAGAGACCAACCCTGTTAAGATCAAAGCGATCTTGGACATGGAACCACCCCGCTCTATATGAGATGTACAGAAGTTAACCGGCTGAGTTGCAGCCTTGGAGAGATTTATCTCCAAGTCTGGTGACAAATGCTTGCCATTTTTTCAAGCATTGAAAAAAGTTAAAAATTTTGAGTGGAATACTGAGAGCCAAGAGGCCTTTGAGCAATTGAAGAAGTACATGGCAGAAGTCCCGTTGTTGGCCAAACTTAGTCCCGGGGAGACTCTTTAACTATACTTGGCGGTATTCGAACAAGCGCTGAGCGCCGTCCTTGTTCGAGAAGAGAAAAAGGTTCAGAAACCCATCTACTATGTTAGCAAGGTGTTGCATAGAGCTGAGTTGAATTACTCAACCATTGAGAAGTTTGCCTTGGCATTGATAATATCCTCGAGGAAGCTACGACCGTACTTCCAGGCATACAAGATCGAGGTTCTGACAGCTAGACCAGCAGTTGAGAAACATATTGCATAGCCCGAAGGCCAGTGGAAGATTGATTAAGTGGGCGATTGAACTTGGAGAATTTGACATCACGTATAAGCCTCGACCAGGCATCAAGGCTCAGGCGTTGGCTGACTTCATGGTTGAATGTACCATTGACAACCAATAAGTCGGGGGGCAGGAAATAGTACCCAACCAAGAAGGTGAGAATAAAGATGAAGAACTTGTACTTGATCTGAAGGAGTATTGGGTGCTCTATTTTGATGGAGCATCAAAAACAAAATCTAGTGGTGCAGGTTTAGTCTTGCAAAGCCCCGATGGGTTCGCGGTTGAGTATTGTTTGAAGTTGGACTTCCCAACAACCAACAACGAAGCTGAGTATGAAGCCTTGATCGCCGGTTTAGGCTTGGTCAAAATCATGAGGGTCAAGAATCTCAAAGTTTGTGGAGATTTAAGGCATGTAGTATCACAAGTGAATGGTGAATTTGAAGCCAAGGATAAAACTATGGCCAAATACTTGAGAGTCGTGAAGGCCATTATGACCCAGTTTGACGAGTGCTATGTGGAGCACATTCCGAGGGAAGAAAATGTTAAGGCCGATGCCATCTCAAATTTTGCTTCTTCTGAGATAGAGAACTACGCCGAGAGTTTCAGGTCTTGAAGGCCCCATCTATTAACTCAAAGTTGGTAGCACCAATTGATATAGGGGGTTGTTGGATAGATCCCATCAAAGCTCATCTTGAGACTGGTTGGCTCCCTGATAATACCTTGAAGGCACATAAACTGTTAGTGAGAGTTGAATCTCAAATCCCGACACAAAATTTTGGCCTTTATGGCCAAAAAGGCTGTCTGCCTTCAATCGAGTTTGTCGTTTGAGTTTAAGGACTTGAATCAAGAGTCATCAATTGAATTCAAACCAAAGCAAGGTCATGTGAGCATAAGAAGAAGGTTGGAAACCTAGAATCCTGATAAAAGGTTAACAACCAGCCAAGGTACACCAGACTTGAAGTCAAGTGCTGAGTGGCAAGGGGGCTTCTTGAATGATCAACCGAGAAGCAAGACCTCAACCGTATGTAGCAAGGGGGGCAAGAACTAAGGGACTTCATCATTTTTACATCTTAGAATGAGAATTAAAGGTTGATTATAACCAAAAACCATTAATTGATTTAAGGTTTAAAACCAAGGATTCAACAAGCGAGTTAAGGCCCAGAAGGTCACAAAAGCCAATTTGAATTGAAGGATGTCTATTTGGTCATCGACTTCAAATACTAACATTGAGGTCCAAATATTGACATTTGAATACTGACGTTGAGGTTTAAAAACCGAGAATCAGCCAACCGGAGGCCGCCGACCGGTCTTCGTTTCGATGTCGAGAGTCCTGAAATCGTTTCGATATCGAAAGTCGATCGCGACGTTGTTTCGAATATGAAAACTAAGCTGAAGCCATTGAAGGCCAACGAAGCTACTAGAGCCAACCTTGGATTAAGAAATTCAAGAGTAGTTCAAGAATGAGCCATTGAATCAACATTCCAACATGGTGATTGAAAGATTCAAAGTAATTTCCATTTAAGATCAGGCAAGCATGAAACTCTTAAAAGGAGTTTGAAGCTAATCAAGAAATTAGGGGAAGCCTTAAATAAAAGTCATGAATGACCAAGTTGATTGATTTTCAAGCAATAAAAGTCGACGTATGAATATTGATGTCGAGGTTCGATATTGGTGATCGAAGTCTATATTCAAGTTTGCTGACCATGAGTCGGCCGACTGAGGCGAGGAATCACCCCAGCCGACCGAGTCACAACTGACCGAGGCGTGCAAGGCACGACGGTCGACCGGGACATGGCCGACTAGCTCACCGGGGATGTCTCGGCCGACCGACATCGGTCATCGAGTCGGGATTTTGGTTCGGCCGACCGACATCGGTCATCGAGTCGGGATTTTGGTTCGGCCGACCGGGACATGGCCGACCGGCTCACCGGGGGTGTCTCGACCGACCGACATCGGTCATCGAGTCGAGATTTTGGTTCGGCCGACCGACATCGGTCATCGAGTCAGGATTTTGGTTCGGCCGATCGACTCACCAGGGACGTCTCGGCCGACCGACGTCGGTTGTGAGCATCGAAAAAAAAATAAAAAAATTTTGGCCGACCGGGTCTCGGTCGACCGGCTCACCGGGGACGTCCGGGCCGACCGACGTCGATTGTCAATATGAAGATTTGGTTCAGCCGACTGAAAGTGGTAGTCGAATCGAGTTGGCACATTTTTGTTTTTGTTTCTCTGTCTTGATGATCAAGATCACTATTGAGATTGTTTTGAACAAGATAACCAAACAAAAGTTGAAATTGAGATTAGCACCGTTTAGTGCCGATTAGCACCGTTTAGTGCCGATTAGCACTGTTTAGTGCCGATTAGCGCCGTTTAAGTGCCGTGTAGCATAAATTAGCACCGATTAGTGCCGATTAAGTGCCGTTTAGCACCGTTTAGCACCGATTAGTGCCGATTAGCACCGATTAGTGCCGATTAGCATCAATTAGTGCCAATTAGCACCGTTTATTGTCTTTTAAGCACCGATTAGTGTCAATTAGCGCCGTTAGTGCCATTTTATACCGTCTAACGTCGTTTAACACTGTTTAAACATTTTTTGAGGCTGATTAGCGCTGTTTAGTGCCGTTTAACACCGTTTAGTGTCGTTCAACATCGTAGTAAATGCGTCGGTCGCTTCACACCTTACATTAAGATGATATTGTTGAATACTCGCGTAAGAGCAATAAACCCTGACCCAAGTCTCGAAAAGGCCATTAAAACTTCAAGGAAAACCTGATGAGTTTTCCTAGAAGTTGGGGGCAAATGATATGGGCTGAAAATAAGCCCTAAAGACACGTTTAATGTGGCACTAATTAGACCCAGCATGGTCCAGACGTGGGGCCCATTAATGAGGTCAAAAGCCCTATTTTAATATTAATTTTGTAATTAATATTAAGGGTAATAAACAGCTCAGCAATTAGAGTCAAATAAGGATGTTACTCCTACTAAACTTAGCCTCCAAGGCACAGAATTCGATATGGGAACTGACTCCTACAAGGAAGGAGTCTAGAACCTTCCTCAAGGTGGTGACTTGCCCACCAAGTCACCCAATCCTACCATAATTCCAAGGCTCCCGCAGCCTATATAAAGGGCCTGACCCCTCATTCTCAGAACTACGTCTTGGCTTGATTCTAAATACGAGATACGTAGGCACTTTGTGAGGACCGATTAGTCTCGAACACGGAAACATTCATTAAAGCTTGAAGCTCACCAACCCCTTTGTATTAAATACACACAAACCCTAGCCGCAATATTCGTAACCTAGTTTTTATTCCACAACACAAACGAATTCTGGATGACTGTTAGGATAGAAGTTGAAGTAACTAATGTTCTACTTATCCGTGGTAAAGTAATACTCTTCTACAAAGTCTGCTTCTATGTATTCCAACTTGGGTTTTTGATGGTTTGGAATCGTTCCATAGTAGAACTAACTTACTTTTTTAGAGCATCGCTGTAAGTTGGTCGTAAGGCTTTAGCCGAATTTATCAACTATAGTGGTGTTTTGGTGTGATTTCCAATTGCTGAATTCCTCTTCTATTTATAGGCTTGAAACACCTTGGATACATGCAAGGATGTGACAATAACCTATAGGGTTTTTGTGTCATACCTTTTCCTTTTGCTGATATTCCCTAGTTAAGAAGTCGGTAAGACAGTTCTTAACTCCATCAAGGTGTTCATTCTCGAAGCTGTATCTGGAAAACCATTGTTGCCATCGCACAAGTCTTCCTTGCTTATTATCTCCCTCGATCTTTATTTTAAGGAAATAAGTAAAATTCTTATTATCAGTCCTGACGATAAATTTAACAAGGGTTAGATAAATAGAGAATTTTGTAATAGCTCTTTTGACCGCCAAGTATTCTTTCTCATTAGAATGATATCTTGTTTCTACGTCTTTAAAGATTCCTGATGTATATCTGCATATTAATTCCTGTTCATCAGATTTAATGGCTTTGAGAACTCCACCCCAATGTTTATCGGATGCGTCGGTTTCTACAATAAGCTTGTCTCCTGGCTCAGGATGATAGAGCTTAGGGAAACTTATCAACTGCTTCTTAATTTTCTTAATGTAAGAACTGTCAGATTCTATCCATCTCCATGGATTTCCTTTCTTAAGCTTAGCCTGTAAAGGGGACCTTATAGCTACAAGTTTTGGAATATAATCAGATGCATAAGTTAATATACCTAAAAACCTTTGCAACTATTTTCTGTCTTCTATCTGATCTGGAAACTTATGAAGATGTTCCAAAATATGACTTTGAGGACAGTGCGTTCATTGATCAATTTCTAACCCTAAGAAATTAATCTTTGTTTTGAAGAGCTGCTCCTTTTTCTTGGATATGATTATACCAAGACTCTCACATTTCTTCAGTACAGCTGCCAAATGTGTAAGATGTTCTTTTTCATTGTTAGAAAATATAAGAATATCATCTATATAAATACAATAGAATTTTTCAAAGGACCTAAATGTGTTCTGCATATGTCATTGAAATATTGATGGAGCTTGTTTGAAACCAGATGGTAACACTCTCCACTGATAATGTCCTTGAGGACATGTAAATGCTGTCAATAGCTGTGATTCTTCGTCTAACAGTACCTGCCAGAATCCTGATTTACAGTCTAAAGAACTAAACATTTTCTTACCTCTTATAAGGGTTAGCAAACTATCCTTTTTAGGTAAATTATGACCAATATCACCTATAGTAAGATCGTTCATCCTTTTATAGTTGACAAACATTCTTTTCTTACCTCATCATCGCTCAGCTTCGTTTTCTACTAAGAATGCTGGGGACATGTGGGCTGATTTACTGGGGATGATTACCTTCATCTCGAGTAATTCTTTTATTTGCACTGCAAATTCTTCAACATCTTGAGGGCTATATTTCGTGGGTTTTACCCTAGAAATATCCTTAGGATTGTTGAGCTTTATTGATGCCTTCATCCAATGCCTGGTTTTCTTAGGATCCAATGGATTGTCTAATCATACTTTGTCTAAGAGCTTTTCGATCTTAGATTTCCTGTCAATATCTTGAGATAAATTTGTTAGAGCAAAATTCATTTCTTGATATTTATTTAACATATCTCTCCCCCTTTCTAAAAGTTGGATTTTGTTCTGAGAAATGTAAGCAGGTGTGACGGGTTTTGTTTTTGAATTCTTTTTCTTTGATTCCAAAAATGTAGTAAAACCTACTCGATTAGCTTGAAGAACTTTCTTAACCCATACTGGTTCACCTTTGAGTGTGAAAATAACACTTTTATCATCAACCTGTATGAATGGTTTGTAGGCTAGACAAAAGTTATTTCCTAAAAGAAAGTCTATACCTGATTCTTGTTGATAAACAGTGGGAATATGAAATATTTCTTCTGCTATCATAATATCAAGGTCTTTACATACCTTATCAATCATAATGGTTTTACCATTATCGATTTTTACCTCAATAGGTCTTTCAGCGTTCACCTAGTGTTCTGGTGGAATGACATGTTTACTTGCTATGCATAGGCTCGCACCTGTATCAACATAACAATGCAATTCGATCTTTTTATATCCAACAAAATTAAGTGCACCTTTTATATAGATCGAAGATGGATTAGTAATGTTTGGCATTACTAATTCTTTATATGAATCTTCAGTCGCTTTCGTCTGCTGATTCATCTTCTGACTCTTCGGACGATGGTCCAGGGTCAATCTCTTCTATGATGAAGATGTTTTCTTTTTCATCATATATGTCTTCTACTGGTTCATAACCAATGTAGTAGATTTCTTCTAATACCTTGATCTTGTCAGGGTACTTCTTTTTGTTAGGGCATTCATTTTCATAATGTCCTTCTTCATTGCAGACCCAACACCTGCAATTTTTCTTTCCTTTCGGACAAAGTTTTTGTTTGTTAGTAGAAACGTTTTTCTTCTTAACATATTTTCCTGGTTTAAAAGTTTTCCTTTTATTTTTAAACCGATATTTGGAAGATGTCTTCTTTTTCGAATAATTCTTCTTTTTATAATTTGGATTGCATCCAAAATTATAATTTTCTTTGTTAAGCTTTTCACAACATTTTTTACCAAAAGATTTTAGTTGTTTTTGTGTCTTTGCATCATCACAATATCTAGTGAGTTCGCCTTTCACAATTTTTTGTGCAAAAGCCAAACTATGTTTCGTCAGGTCTGATCTTTCCTGCAAAAACTTAGTCATTGCTTTTTCACCTATCAAGGGTATCTTACGTATGTATTCTTCTAGATACACGTGATATCCTACTTGATCACCTGTATTGACCAAATGCTTTTCATATTCATAAAAGAATGTGTCAATAAGGCATACATCGCATAATTGCATTCTGCTCATATCTAACTTAGCATTTTGCTTGATCTTATCTTTTTCCTGTTCTTTAGAATAAACATAATCTATTCCTAAAAACATGGTATAGATGGCATCTACAATTTTATTAAAGGCTTCTATGGGTTCATCATCGCCGAAATTCCAAACGACATCTTTAACAAACTTGTTAACAACTCCAGTTGTTTTATGATCTACTAATAATAATACTGTGTCTATATCATCATAAGCTTTAGGATTAGTCTGTATTAATAAACTAATTTCCTTTTCCCATATATCAATTAATGCTTTTCTACCTGATGCACAATCAATATGTAAGACATTTGAACCAAAAGGACTTTGACTCATTTCAAACTCAGTAGTAGGTGGATAGAAGTCACCTTTGTTTCTTACTGGCATTTTATTTGTTCCTGACGTTGATGCAAATGGGTTTTCATTGGTATGTGCTTCATGTTCTTGTTTATACATTCTGAACGTTTGCCTTTGTTGTTGAACAAATTCTTCATCTGATGTATCTTCTGTTCGTTGAGAATCTGATTCTGGTGAACTAAATTCTTCAATGTCATTCAAATAATTAGTAGAATTAAATCTAAATAATGATTGTAATTCTGAATTATTTGCTACTTGTTGATTAGCTAGATCGTCGTCTTCTAATTCAAGTAATTCCATTGCTTTAGCAAATTTTTTTTCTTTTTGGTCATCTTGAATTTCTGATTCAAGTACTTCCCAAAAGAATTTTTCTATGTCTTGCATATAGTTCATATTTTCTTATTAGAAACAGAACCAAATGGCCAAGTCATACTATTCGGATTCTTACCTGTTCCGAGTTCTTCATTTCCTACATCATGGTTAGGATAACTGTATCGATAACGGATTTTACCTTTATCTTTGTTACCTTGTTCTGATGTGAGAACAATCTGTTTTTCCTCTGAGGTCTTTGGTTGTTCTTCAAAAGTTTTAATTTTGCTTTGATAATCTTGAATTGTTGTCTTCAATTCTGTGATTATCTTTGCAGCAGCAGCTTCAATGTTGCCTTTGACATCATTATCTGCATTTTTCTTAAGCAAAGCTAAAATTTCTGTTAGCTGCTGGGGCTTAATGTTGTTATTGAATCCTCAATTAACTCTTTAAGGCTGATTTTTAAATGATTCTAGTAAATTTATCTGATAGATCATCTATTCTTTGGGACATGCTTTTAAGGAGCATATCTTTTTCTTCTGCTAAGGGTTCTCTAATAGCTAGATTTCCTTTAGCTCTAAAACTTCTTCTAGGTTTATCCTGTAAAGAAGGTTTGTTTCTAGCAATATCAATTGCCCAAGTATGGTCTGTAGGAGTCAATTCTGCAAATTGTTTATCTTCTACTGAACCTACTTCAGAGAATACGTCGTCTAATTCGATGTATTCCTTTTTCCTATAGTCAATACTGTGATGACTATTAGTTAAAGCATAAGCAACTAAATAAGTAATGCTAAAAACTTTATCACCTTTTTGTTGGTGTATACTGAAAATATTTATTTGAAGTATTTACATTTATTTCTGGCCGGTTTAATTGAGAATCATTTAAATGTTTACGTGTTGTCTAAATATTATATATTGTGAATAATCTAGTATCAAATGGGATACAGAATATTAGATTATTAAATACGGTTTATATAATATAATAAGGTTCACAGCACAGGTGGAGTTAGACAATCCACTGGAATGGCTGTAGTATTATTTAGATTAGTTTATATTGACTAATAAATAATACTAGTATACTTTGTGTATATTGAACAGGATCAAATTTAGAATTGTTCACTTATACTGATTAAGAAGGTGAACTAAGATTCTATGTTATTATTAATGCTTAGGTTCTTAATCCGGAAATAATAATTGACACGTATATATTATTTACATGCTTTGATTTATATATGAAATAATTCTTGTGAATTATATCATTATATTTTGGGTGATGAAATAATATATATGGTGGGATATTATTTATTGAAGGAATCCATGTCCTGATAATATTCGGGTTAAGGATGTCCCCTTGAAAGCTCAAAAAGATTTAATTATGTGAAACCCTGCAGGTGGATTTATTCCGGCATAATTAAATAAAGGTTGAGTGGATGATCAAGGATAAAAGATATTAATTAAATGAATTATCAGTAATTTATTTAATTAATGGACATGCGATATTTTAAACATGGGGAATTTAATAAACAAATAATATTGGAACCGAATTAATTAATTAAATTACGGTATTAGGAAAGGTAGTGCAAATATTAATTCTTTAGTGGATTGAATTAATATTTAATTACATTGGGTTAGGCTCAAGATGTAATTAGAAGGCCCAACCTAATTGTCCATGATCCCTATTGTAGCCTATATATATTCTTATTCTCTTCTTGCTGGGGGCTGGTCGAAAAAATTTGGTAGCCACCCAGGAGCAAGAAGAGAGGTTAACTTGAGAAGGCGAAGGCCACACTTCGCTCAAGGGAATTTGGGAATACAATAGAAAAGCGTGGAATCAACCGTTAACAAGGTGACTTTTCTATTCGTACTCATTAATTTATTGTATCAAAAATCGCAGTGCCAAGATCTGATTGTCCCAACAATTGGTATCAAGAGCCTGGTTCAATGGTTCTGCGATTTTTGATACGATGTCCATGTCGTAATTATATATGCATGTGTATAGTGGTGTGCTTGGATAATAATCTTTTGCAGGTTGTTTAGTATCCACTATTATGGCCATGTAATTTTAATTATGTGTTTGGATCCCACGTGGTTTAATCGTGGTTAATTTTTTGTTTTTGGTTTCCACGTGGTTTATCGTGGTTGTAAAACACGAGGGTTGATCGTGTTAGAATAGATTTACAAAATTAGTTTTGTATTAGATCTATTTTTTTGTAATTGTTTGATGGATTTTGTTAAGATCCGGGTATTTTGTAACAATTACGTGCGATCGGAAATCGAAACGGAGACAAAAATTTATCCGTTGCGTAGCTGTTGGTTCGTATTATTACTACAGAACAGTGCCTGTTGGAAGATTGTGAACAGGGACGACAAAGTCTGGGAACAAGAACAGGAGAAAGAAGCACGCGCTCGAAATTTTTTTTTTTTTTTCTGGTCAGAATCCTGTAACGCACGTGCAGCCTGCGTTACCAGTGAAAACTGGAGTTGCGCAGGCTGTAAATGCGCAACAGGCCTGTAAAAGGCTGTAACGCATGACGCGTATGCGTTACAGAGGTTTCAGGGCTGTAACGCCTCTTCAAGATGCGCAACAGCATTTTTTTGGCAGAATTTTTTTTTTCAGCAAAACGATGGGCTGGAAATTTTTTTTTTTTTCAGCGGCTGCAAGAAATTAATTTTGGGGCCATAATAGTGGATTTAAATTATGTTTTTTTTTATTTTAATTCCGCTATTTAATTTTGTAATTATTGCTTTAAATAATTATTATGTGTGTTGTTAATTATGTGTGTAATTTTAATTACATGTTTAACATAATTAGGACGACATGGACATTAATTTTATTTATTGCTTTAATTTTATGATGCATGCTGGTATGTTATGTGTTCTTTGTATTGTTATTTTTATAACATGTAGACCTCGAAAAAATAACATAAGGCGATGCATCTAGATAAAATTCCTCAATTTTAAATAAAAATTCTAAGTGGGTGAGGGAATTAATTATGAATTAAATCCCATGGTCTCCATTATTGTTTGTATGTAATTTAACACCGAGACGAATATAAATTATATACAAGCCACCCATCGTGGCGTATGATTTATGGTGTCAGGTAGTGTTATGGATATTACTTGAACAAACTTCCTAAATTAATTACGAATATTGAAAGGTATATATGCCACCCAACGTGGCGTACCAAGTTTAATAGAATTCGATTAATTAGAAGGGTGCCAATGATTGAATATAGATTTTCAATATAGAGAGAAAGGATGATTCTGTCTAGAAAGGGGTCTTAAGTGATGCCTCTTGACAATGCTCCCCCCGATCTGGGAATTATCCTATTATCGATTATTGATTTGAAATATTTAATGGTGGTATCCGGTCTTTTTAGTAATTTAAGATTAATTAATGGTATACACTTAGCTATGAAAAATAATATATAGTCCACCCTAACGTGGCGTATTATTTAGTAATAGGACAGAAGTAATATTTAAACGAATTTAAGTGGTATATATGTCACCCACCGTGGCGTACCAGATACTTATGGTGTTTAAATATTAGTGCATTAATTTTAATTAATTGTTAGAGGAAACCAATAGGTTTTAAGATTTATGCAACTATCTGATTATGTGTTACATGTATGATTCTCAGGATTAGATCACTATGGGCTTTAATCCACTATTCACCATACTTAAGGATAACAAACTTACTGGACCGAACTATATTGAATGGAAACGTAATTTGGACATAGTGTTGACTGCTGAGGAGTACAAATTTTGTACTTATGAACCCAAGCCAGATCAGCCTGCTGAAGATGCTCCTGAAAGTGAGAAGGAGTATTATAAGTGGTGGGTTAAGGCTGATGAGATGTCGCGATGTTACATTCTGGCAGCAATGTCGGGTGTTTTGCAGCATCAGCATCAGGCTATGCCCACTGCTTCAGATATGCTCTTTAATCTCAAGGAACTTTTTGGAGAACAGAATAGGGCTGCTAGGCAAGTAGCAATGAAGGCTTTAATGAACACTCAGATGGTTGAAGGAACACCTATAAGGGATCATGTTCTCAGAATGATGTCTCATCTGAATGAGATGGAGATCCTTGGTGCTGATATTGATGGGGAAACCCAGATCGATATCATCCTTATGAGCTTGCCCAAAAGTTTTGAGCAGTTCCGCTTGAATTACACCATGATCAAAAGGATGTATAGTCTCGCGGAACTTCTGACAGAACTTCAGGCAGTTGAAGGACTCTTTAAGCAGAATGTTCAAGTGAATGTGGCCGAGAAAGCTTCTTCATCTAAGCCGAAAGGTAAGAAGAAGAAAAAGACTCAGACACAGAAAGCTGGAAAGATTGCTAATACAGTGGGAGTTCAAGGTGGTGTGAAAAAGCCTAAGGGCAAGTGCTTCAGGTGCAAGCAGTCAGGTCACTGGAAACAGGATTGTCCTCTTCCTAAGAAGACAAACAATACTGGTATGTCTCTTTCTCTAGTTAGAGAAACATATATAGCGGCTATATCTACGAGCACTTGGTGTGTAGATACAGGAGCCACTGACCATGTTTGTAACTCTATGCAGGGGTTCCAGCAATCCAGAATGCTTAGAGATGGCGAGATATATGTGTTCATGGGAGATGCTACGAAAGTAGCAGTAGTTGCAGTTTGAATAATTACATTATCTTTTGGCGATAATAGGATTTTGGTTTTGAACAATTGTCTTTATGTACCTTCATTTAAAAGGAATTTAATTTCGGTTTCTAAACTTGCCATGGATGGTTATAATGTTTGTTTGGATCGTAATGTTTCTATTATGATGAATAAACGAGTTATATGTTCTGGTACATTGCAAGACAATTTATTTATTATTAATCCTATCCAACCAATGCTGCAACATAAGGAAACTAATAACATTCTTTCTAGCTCAAATAAAAGAAAGAAACCTTCTGAATTGAACCAAACATATCTTTGGCACTTAAGATTAGGTCATATTAACTTGAGGAGGATTCAAAGACTGGTAGTAGATGGGCCATTAGGCTCGTTGGCAGTGGAGCCATTTCCGGTTTGTGAATCCTGCTTGGAAGGTAAGATGACTAATAGGCCTTTTAAAACAAAGGGGAATAGAGCTAAAGAAGTGTTAGAATTGGTTCATACTGATTTATGTGGACCTATGAGTATCCAAGCAAGAGGAGGTTATGAGTATTTTGTCACTTTCATTGACGATTATTCTAGATATGGGTACATTTATTTGTTGCGCCGTAAGTCTGAGTGCTTTGAAAAATTCAAAGAGTACAAAGCAAGTGCGGAGAAGCGACATCTTGGAAAATGTATCAAGTCATTACGATCAGATCGTGGTGGCGAATACTTGCTTGGAGAATTTAGGGAATATTTATCAGAAAATGGGATCACATCCCAGTTGTCTGCACCTGGCACACCTCAGCAGAATGGTGTAGCAGAGAGAAGGAATCGGACTCTTTTAGAGAGTCTTAGATCGATGATGAGTTATTCAGATTTACCCAAGTCATTTTGGGGATATGCTATAGAAACAGCAGCTTACCTTCTGAACTTGGTACCTTCTAAGTCGGTTCCCAAGACTCCAATAGAATTGTGGACTGGTAGCAAACCAAGTCTAAGACATATTCGGATTTGGGGTTGTCCAGCACATGTGCTGAACAAGAACGCGACCAAGTTAGAATCTCGTACGGAAGTAAGGCTGTTTGTAGGCTATCCCATGGGAACGAAAGGTTATTCATTTTATAGTCCTAGGGATCGAGATATCATTGTTAGCACCAATGCTAGATTCTTAGAAGAAGACTATATAATGAACCACAAACCCATGAGTAGTATCGTTTTAGAGGAACTAGTGGGAGGGACAGATAATCCCCAAGTGCCAATAGTACAAGTAGATCAACCACAAGAAAATGCACAACCTGTCACTAATACCACACCGGTGCTTCGTCGTAGTGGGAGGGTTGTTCAACAACCTGATAGATTCATGTTTTTGGGAGAGTCCTCGGACTTGGTCTCTGGTGAACATGATGAGGATCCCAGGACATACGAAGAAGCAATTCTAGATAAAGATGCAGATCTTTGGCAAAAGGCAATGGAATCTGAGATGGAATCTATGTATTCTAATCAAGTTTGGGAGCTCGTGGAACCACCCAAAGGTGTAAAACCCATTGGATGTATGTGGATCTACAAGAAGAAAAGAGGATTTGACAAAAAGGTGAAAGCCTGGAAAGCACGACTTGTTGCGAAAGGGTATACTCAGAAAGAAGGGATCGATTATGAGGAAACCTTTTCGCCGGTTGTTATGCTTAAGTCGATCCGGATTCTTTTATCTAAAGCAGCTCATCTCGATTATGAGATTTGGCAAATGGATGTCAAGACAACTTTCCTTAATGGAAGTCTTGAGGAAACCATCTATATGCAACAACCAAAAGGATTCATTAAGGATGGCCAAGAGCATCTTGTTTGTAAGCTTAAGAGGTCTATTTATGGACTAAAACAAGCTTCTAGGGACTGGAATATTCGTTTTGATCAGGCAGTCCAGTCATATGGATTTGATCAAAGTCCAAGCGAATCATGTGTGTATAAGAGAAGTGAGGGTAATGCACTAGTTTTTCTAGTACTGTATGTTGATGACATTTTACTCATTGGAAACAATGTTAAGATGTTGTCATCAGTAAAGGCATGGTTGTTCAAACAATTTGAAATGAAGGACTTAGGTGAAGCGGCATACATTCTTGGGATCAAAGTAATAAGGGATCGCAAGAAAAGGATGTTGGCTTTATCTCAAGAGCCCTACATTGATGAAGTATTAGCTCGTTTTAACATGCAGAACTCTAAGAAAGGTTTTCTACCTTTTAAGCATGGAGTGGCTCTATCCAAGGAGCAGTGTCCTTCGACACCTAAGGATATAGAGAGCATGAAAGCAGTTCCTTATGCTTCGGCATGTGGAAGCTTAATGTATGCTATGTTATGTACGAGGCCTGACATCTGCTTTGCTGTAGGCATGGTTAGTAGATATCAGTCGAACCCAGGTCAGGAACATTGGAGTGCAGTAAAAACTATACTCAAGTACCTGAGAAGGACTAAGGAGTATATGTTAATTTACAAGGCCTCAGATCTATTTCCTTTGGGATATACTGATTCAGATTTTCAATCAGATAGGGATAAGAGGAAATCGACCTCGGGATATGTTTTTACTTTGGGAGGTGGAGCCGTTATATGGAGGAGTGTAAAGCAGAAATGCATTGTAGACTCTACCATGGAAGCCGAGTACGTGGCGGCCTCTGAGGCTGCAAAGGAGGCTGTATGGTTCAGGAATTTCCTTTTGGACTTGGATGTGGTACCTGATTTGCCTAGGAGCTTGACAGTGTATTGTGATAACACTGGTGCTGTGGCAAATTCGAAGGAACCGCGAGATCACAAAGCAGCTAAACATATTGAACGTAAGTATCATCTCATACGAGGAATCGTAAAGCGAGGAGATATAGTTATGGCTCACATATCATTTAGAAGACAACCGGGCAGATCCTTTCACAAAGAGCCTGCCAGCCAAAGTTTTTGACAGGCATGTGGAAGCGATAGGAGTCAGATGGATGGAAACATAGTTTTTTTGTGTAATAGTGGATTAAATAAACACTGATATACTCATAGAATATTTGAGTATAAGTGGGAGATTGTTGGTGTATACTGAAAATATTTATTTGAAGTATTTACATTTATTTCTGGCCGGTTTAATTGAGAATCATTTAAATGTTTACGTGTTGTCTAAATATTATATATTGTGAATAATCTAGTATCAAATGGGATACAGAATATTAGATTATTAAATACGGTTTATATAATATAATAAGGTTCACAGCACAGGTGGAGTTAGACAATCCACTGGAATGGCTGTAGTATTATTTAGATTAGTTTATATTGACTAATAAATAATACTAGTATACTTTGTGTATATTGAACAGGATCAAATTTAGAATTGTTCCCTTATACTGATTAAGAAGGTGAACTAAGATTCTATGTTATTATTAATGCTTAGGTTCTTAATCCGGAAATAATAATTGACACGTATATATTATTTACATGCTTTGATTTATATATGAAATAATTCTTGTGAATTATATCATTATATTTTGGGTGATGAAATAATATATATGGTGGGATATTATTTATTGAAGGAATCCATGTCCTGATAATATTCGGGTTAAGGATGTCCCCTTGAAAGCTCAAAAAGATTTAATTATGTGAAACCCTGCAGGTGGATTTATTCCGGCATAATTAAATAAAGGTTGAGTGGATGATCAAGGATAAAAGATATTAATTAAATGAATTATCAGTAATTTATTTAATTAATGGACATGCGATATTTTAAACATGGGGAATTTAATAAGCAAATAATATTGGAACCGAATTAATTAATTAAATTACGGTATTAGGAAAGGTAGTGCAAATATTAATTCTTTAGTGGATTGAATTAATATTTAATTACATTGGGCTAGGCTCAAGATGTAATTAGAAGGCCCAACCTAATTGTCCATGATCCCTATTGTAGCCTATATATATTCTTATTCTCTTCTTGCTGGGGGCTGGTCGAAAAAATTTGGTAGCCACCCAGGAGCAAGAAGAGAGGTTAACTTGAGAAGACGAAGGCCACACTTCGCTCAAGGGAATTTGAGAATACAATAGAAGAGCGTGAAATCAACCGTTAACAAGGTGACTTTTCTATTCGTACTCGTTAATTTATTGTATCAAAAATTGCAGTAGTAGAAATAGTAGCTGAGAATAGCTATAAAGTAAGCTACGGTAAAGTAAGCTATAGTTAATGACAAAGAGGGGGACCATCTTTATTGTCATATGTTGTATACGCATATTCATTATGCGGGATTGATGAATAAAACGGGTAGCTTCTATTATAAATAGGTAATAAGGGCAACTTCTTTTCTACCGTAGGCATTTTGGTTGTTTTCTCTATTATATATGATATAATTTGTAAAATAAAACATTTTGTAAGTTTTGGATGGGATCAAAAGTCTTTCTAGGCACTACGGAAAAAAAAAATTGCTTTTCCCTCCCAGTTGTAAAAAATAAAAGTGATACCCGTACCTAACACATCCTTGTCCGTATTACTAGTCCCTTACATTTACATTTGAAAAATATTAAAACAAGAATCAAATATCTTCATTTTAAAACCTTATAAATATCCTGCCAAGAGGACGATAAGAAGGCATCAGAAATCTACTCACCGACTTTACTGAGCTAAACTCGTTTCTGTAGCTAAACGGTAAAATCCGATCTTAAAGTTCAATTCAGACTTATAATTATTTATCTTCTTACAAGTTATATGTATTGATATATGCATTACTCCTTCGTTGATTTTCTTGAATATATTTATGTACACATAGAACAAAAATGAATACTGAGGCGATGGAGAAGAAGGTGATGGAGAAGAAGCTGTACGATGCATGTTTGAAAGGAGACGTAGAGACATTGAAGGCACTGATGCGAGAAGATGAACTCACTCTTGCTCCAATTTCGATATCTTCTTGCTTTAACCAAACACCCTTGCACTTAGCTTCTATGTTGGGTCATTTTGAATTTGCTAAATCTCTCCTTTCTTATGAGCGTGGCTTTGCAAGCAGGTTAGACTCACAAGGTCGTTCTCCTCTTCATTTGGCATCTGCAAACGGACATGCGAATATTGTTAAACTATTGTTAGAGTATGATGAGAAAATGTGCAAAGTTCCTGACGAGGATGAAAGGACCCCTCTTCATTTGGCTGTAATGAATGGTCAATCTGATTCTGTTACCGAGTTGATAAAAATCAACTCGGTGTCTGATGACAAAGAATTTGGAACAATATTGCACTTGTGTGTTGTGCATAATCGTCTGAATGTTCTAATTCTTGTATTAGAGTCAAACGAGGTGGATTTGTCCAACATCAAAAATGAAGAAGGTAACACTATTCTACATTCTGCAGCAGCTTTAAGACGTATGCAGGTACAGATTTATGTGTTGCGCTAGGTTTGTATTTATGCTATGTTGTCTAAACGATCTATTTCAAAACAATTGTAATTACCTATGTTATACTAATTAATTTTACTTCTTATATTTGGATTTTCCCTACTCATCAGATAGTGAAGTACTTCGTCAAAAATTCAAGTCAAGAGGAGGTGAATGTACGGAATAAAAGAGGTCTCACAGCTTTGGGTATGATAGAGGAGATGCCCAAAGATGCCAAAACCATGGAAATTAAGGAGCTTCTTATCTCAGCTGGTACGCTCAGGGCTAACAAGAATATAGCAGGACCAGCAAGAAGTGAAAGCATCTTTAACAAGCCGTTAACCATGTTGAAGAAGGTGAGAAGCTTTACCATCTTTCAGGATAAAATGGAAAAGAGAGACGAGACTTTACTAGTAGCAGCATCTGTAATAGCTGCCATGGCTTACACATCAGCTGTTAGCCCTCCAGGTGGTGTTGCAGGAATCGATGCGACAACCACTTCGTTTGATGATCCTTGGTTTAAAGGTTATTACCTTGCACCTGGAAGTTCTCTTCTAGCCTACTTCTATGCACCACTGAGTAATACTTTTTGGAGGGCTAACACTATCTCATTTATGGCTGCTCTAAGTGTGATCTTTATATATGTGACTGGTGCAAGTCTGAAACATAAGGTCTTTATTTGGGCCATACGGGCTGCCATGTGGGTAACTCTCTCAGCCATGATTATCGCCTATGAAGCTGCAGTTCGAGCCACCACCCCAAAATATAATCAGAATGGTAAAACACTTTATACAATTAGAGTCGGACTGTATTCATGGATGGTACTGATGGTCATTGCCATTGTGGTGGTTGTTTATCGTGCTGCCCGCTACGTAACGAGGAGGATTATAAAGAGGAGGGCTAGTAGGAACAAGATAAATTCAAGTGTTGACGCCTCCACTGTCACATCCCCAAGTCATAATAATATTGTCTAATAAATTTCAAACCCCAGCTGCAGTTCTTTGCTTTACGTTGCTTTAAATGTCGAGAACGTATGCGCGCGCACCAGTGTCATAATAATGTCTAATGAGTAAATTTCATATCTATGTTACTGTGTTTTCTTCACTCGTCGACTATGCCCTGAGATTCCTATAAGTATTTTTGTACATATTCGTGGAAGATTTGAACACAAAATTGTACTTGTGTTTTGTATCTTCATTTTCCCATCTCTAATGTTAAAATCTCTTATATAATTATATCTTTTTTCTTTGCGCATTACAATTTAGTTTACTTTATGATATGAGAACATGTGTGGTTAGATTACACGTGATTCATCATGTGCATGTGTACATAACATGCATTTAAACTGGGACTTAAATTTTATGAGCAAATAAGTGGGAGACTCGAACATTATGAGAACTGTTGCATCCAAAAAACGTCATATAGTAGAGTTTTATTATACATGGCCGTCCTTATATTCAGGAGGTTCACGGGTTAAAAAAAATATGGATCTCTTACGATAATATTAAATTTTTTTTTCAAATATTCACTACAAGAAAAACGGTTAAATGTGACCGAATTTTTTCGGTCGAATTTAGCTAAATTCGACTGAATTCGGTCAAATTTAACTAAATTCGACCAAATTTTTGTTGGTCAGGTCAAATTTAGTAATTCGGTCGAATTTAGGATAAATTTGATCGAATGATTCGGTCATATTTAGGATAAATTCAACCGAATCGACCAAATTTGGTCGAAATTCATATCATTAAATTCGATCGATTTTGGTCAAATTATAAATTCTACCAAAAATTTCAAAATTTTGAAAATTTCAAATTTTGGTGAAAAATTCAAAATTCTGAAATTTGACTGCCGAAGTGCACTAAATTCGACCAAATTCGATCGAGTTTAGTACCTAAACTTGACCGAATCTAGTCGAATTAATATGCTAAATTCAACCAAATTCAATCGAATTTAATTTGCACCATTTTAAAAAAAAACAGCAGAATCTGCTGCTTATGGAATCAATTTACTTATGGTCAGAACATGAATCAAACAAACAAATCATCCATGCGTACAACCCTACCAACACAAAAACCATCTGGCCATTGCCATCTTCGACGAATTGCCGCCGGCCTCAACCACCCAGTCACAACTTCGACCAATACCAAACTCTCCGAAAATTTAAATCCAACCTCTACAGGCCCCAACATACAACCCTATCAACCTAGAAATTTCAAAATCGATCATATATCTCAAAAAATCGAACAAATTCGAATCTTACCTTGAAATTTTTCATCTCAAAATTGATTGATTCATATATGTATTGATAGAGCATGATTTATAGAACACGTTTAAATATAAATCACTAATTTTGGATGGATAGATTAAAAGATATAAATTTTATAAAATTATATGTATATATATATGTGTGTAATGAGAGAGAAGGGGGAGGGAGCGAAAGGAGGGGGGAGGCGACGTGCAGGGGATGGATCAGAATGGGGGGTGGGGGTGGGTTATGTGTGCTTGTATATATTATATATGTATGTATATTAAATGAATGGCTAGGATTCATTTTCTTTTTAAGGGTTCAGATTGATTGACTCATTAATCCATGTGACACTAAATGGACCAATGAGGGAGAGCCATGTAGACGATGACTGAGAAATTAAATTATAATGACAGCACGGCTAAATTCGACAAAATATGGTCGAATTTAAATGAATGACTAGGATTCATTTTCTTTTTAAGGGTTCAGATTGATTGACTCATCAATCCATGTGACACTAAATGGACCAATGAGGGAGAGCCATGTAGACGATGACTGAGAAATTAAATTATAATGACAGCACGGCTAAATTCGACAAAATATGGTCGAATTTAAGATTAAATTCGACCAATTATGGTCGAAATTAGGAGCTCGGCTAAATTCGACCGAATTCATTCGAATTGAATATTTGGTCGAAATTCAGTTGAATTTATTATTTTAAAAAATTAATAAAAATTGGAATAAATTCCAAAAAATTAAATAAAATAAAAAAACAAAATTTTTATTCATAATTTATAATCATCCACGTAGTCATACCACAATTTTATGTTCAAAAATAATCATTTTTCCTATTTTTATTTAACTTTTTAATTTATTTTACAAACTAGTTAAAAATGGGGAAAAAATAAAAAAAATGGTAAAATAAGTGAAAGTAGGGTAACATTCATCACACAAATATTGAGTATGACTACTTTGGTGTCTATGAATTTATGTTCAAAAATAGGCATTTTTCCTTTTTATTTAATTTTTAATTTATTTTATAAAATAGTTAAAAATTGGGAAAAAATCAAAAATATGGAAAATTAGTGAAAGTAGGGTAACATTGATCACACAAATAGTGAGTATGACTAATATGGTGTGTATGAATTTTTGTTCAAAACTTTGCCTTTTTCCTATTTTGGCAATAAAATTAGAAAGGATGGATCTTGACCACCGTACAGTTGGGTCGTCGAGAAATATTTTTTAAAAACTCGAAACACTAAACCCTGACGAAACCCTATTTAGGGGTTACAGTCAAAGTACAAGTTGACCGTTAAATTACCAAACCAAATTAATTTATATTTTTCTGAAATTTGGCAATAACATTAGAAATGATGGATCTTGACCACTCTATGATTGGATCGTCGAAAAATATTTTTAAAAAAATTGAAACACTAAACCCTGACGAAACCCTATTTAGGAGTTCTAGTCAACATACTAGTTGACCGTTAAATTACGAAACCAAATTAATTTATATTTTTCTGAAATTTGGCAATAACATTAGAAAGGATGGATCTTGATCTCCGTCTGATTGGGTCGTCGAGAATATCTTTAAATAAATCAAAACACTAAACCTTGACGAAACCCTATTACGGGTTCTAGTCAAACTACTAGTTGACCGTTAATTTTTTTTCCCCCCATTATTATTTGCTAATTTTTTTTTTATAGAATGTAATATGTTTTCCGGATGCTCTCATATTGTAACACCCCCTTCCCTAAATAGAAGGAGATATTACCTATAATCCATAAACCTGCAAACAGAGCACTAAAATAATCTCTAAATAACGATTAAACAATCTAATAATCTCCAAAATTAAAATAAACCTCCAAATTACAGTTCAAACCAATAAATACGAAAAACCAAAATCAGTAAATAATTAACCAAGTCTAAACAATTCTAGAAGTCCATAAATCCTAAGCAACGAAATAATGGGTAGCTCTCCATCACAAAGCCCCAGATCCCCCTAAGCACCTGCCAGAAAAAGAATACGGCATGAGCCAAATGCCCAATACGGATTTGGAATACAATTTATTAAAACAGGAAAACAAATAAGTATATTTAACAATTATAATAAAACATTTATTTTCAAAATACGCATGGCTGAAGCAACGAGGGGTTAGGATATTTCATACCGAGATCAGAACAGATACATATACAGATACATACATCATAGGGTACCGTAATGTATGCAACAAACCGGATAACGTGTACGGCATATACAACGTCACCGCCAAATCAAATCACAAATCAAATCAAAATCTGGGTGCACCCACGTATCCTGAAACAAATATCAAAATGCGCAAAAGCTCGCCACCTGAGCTATCAGAAGGATACGCCATGACCAATCACACTGCCACGGAAGTGTCATGTCACTGGTGCCGCAATGACATGGCTGTAGTACCGCTACAGCTGGTTAACTCGGTATACCCTATATCGCTAAGGGTTCAAATAAAATATTTCGCAAAATCTTTGAATCACAATAAACAGATATTTGAACATTTCCAACAAATATATAATTTGCAAAATTCTAAAGAGTCGCAGAAACAGATATTTAAATATTTTCAAACAGATATAAAAAAAATCATTTTTCAAAGTCAATGAGTCAAAATATTTTTTTCAAAATCAGAACAGTCAAAACCAAGTGAATATATTTGAGGACAAAACAGATTTAATATAATAAATCCTAAGATGAGTAGCGCTGAATAAAAAAGGAGAGAGAATCCGTACCTCAAAAATAGCAACTAAAATACTAACGAAATCCGCAAATGATCCTCTAAACTCCCGTCCCGCGATCTAATTACAAAATATAATTTATTACTACAATATTTTCTTTCACGGTACAGAAATAATTCATATAAAATTATTTGGCACACTAGCTTAATTACAAAATACAACTTACAACACATGTGCTATCAATTAAATAATATATTAAGTAAAACGCTTTGGGACTAAAGACCATATATTAATTATTACATGTACACCTTCTGACTACCACAACCAGACCATAAACAAGAAACACGTCCAGTTGCTGTACGAATTTAACAAATTAAATAAATATAATAATAACACTCCGGGTGCATGTGCATGTATATTACAATAACATCAAAATATGAAATCGGTTTAAACTTCTGTAAGCTAGCAAACATGTGTAAAAACAAGATCATTGTCCAACTATTAAAATATTATATAAATTCATGACTTCAAAATCTTAATATAAATAACTATACAATAACAATAAAATGTACAGATAATTAATCAACTAATATAAAAAGAAAAGATGTTAAATAAAAAGATCACTTGACAATTATATTAAAACTATAAAATATCATCACTGTGAATTCATAAAGAAAAGAAAAAAAAAACCTGACCACAAACAGTATATACGGAATACAATATATATGCATCAATTAATCATTAAATTATAATCATATGTATCAAATTGAAAATTAACAATTATAGTACAAAACTTGGTTTTAGGCTAAATTGTCTAAAAACGAATCACATGATAGAACTCAGAAACTTATCTCATAACATAAACAACATGTTCTATTATATATGCATGGCCACAGACTTCGAAATCATCAAATTAAATTCTATAAAACATACGTACAAAAGATCATATTAAAAGATAATATATCATAATACCTCTTTCGCCTATTGTTTACTGCAAACACACAAAACAGGATTGTTTCTCTTGCTTCTCTACTCCGGCTGCGGCTCTCTTGTCTCTCTTAAATTGTGTAATGGTTTAATAATAAAACATACGTGTGTGTTATATAAATATAGTCACATATCACCGAATACAAATAGGACTTCAAGACCTATTTCTTTTCTAATTAGTAATTCAATTTAATAACTAATACTCATTAAAAGAATTATTATTATTATTATTATTATTATTATTATTATTATTATTATTATTATTATTATTATTATTATTATTATTATTATTAAATATTTAAAAATCCTATATATTACATATATACCCCCTTAAAAAGGATTCCGTCCCCGGAATCAAACGATACTAAAACTCGTACCTGATTCGAATAAATGTGGATATCTCTCACGAATAGATTCTTCTAATTCCCAAGTAGCCTCTCTCTCAGAATGATTTTTCCACAAAACCTTCACAAATGGTATAGTATTCTTCCTCAAAACTCGTTCCTCTCGAGCTAAGATAGCTTCTGCTTCCTCCTCGCAAGAAAGGTCCTCTCTAATCTTATGTAACGGGTACTGAACTATGTGTAATGGATGATACTTATAGCCTCTCAAAACCGATACATGGAACACGTTATGTACATGAGATAACTGTGGTGGCAACGCAACTCTGTAAGACACTTCCCCCACTTTCTCTATAACGTCAAATGGGCCAACATATCTCGGACTAAGCTTTCCCTTCATACCAAAGCGCTTAACACCCTTGCAAGGAGACACCTTCAAGAACACATGATCACCAGGTTCAAATCCACCAAACTTCCTATGTTGATCTGCATAACTCCTTTGACGTGACCGAGCTTCCTTCAAGCTTGCCTTAGCCTTCTCCACCTTCTCATTAGTGACTCTAACTAACTCTGGTCCTTCAATGACTTTTTCACCAACTTCATCCCAACAAGATGGTGCCCTACACCTCCTACCATACAAAGCCTCAAATGGTGGCATACCAATACTCGCGTGCCAGCTATTATTGTACGCAAACTCAACAAGATACAAATACTTATCCCAATCACCTGTCCACTCCAAAGCACAAGCCCTCAGCATATCCTCCAATGTCTGAATCGTCCTCTCTGACTGTCCATCGGTCTGTGGATGATAAGCAGTACTAAAATTAAGTCTCGTACCCCAAGCTTGCTGAAATCCTTTCCAAAAACGTGATGTAAACCTCGTATCCCTGTCAGAAACTATTGACACAGGCACACCATGAAGTCTAACAATATCCTGCTGAAAAATCTCTGCCAACTCATGAACAGGAGTAGTTTCTCTAATAGGCAAGAAATGAGCAGACTTAGTAAGTCTATCAACCACCACCCATATAACATCATTCTTCCTAAAGGTTCTCGGTAAATGAGTCACAAAATCCATAGTAATGTTCTCCCACTTCCAAACTGGAATATCCAACTGCTGCAACAATCCACTAGGCCTCTGATGATCTATCTTCACCTGTTGACATATAAGACATTTTCCCACAAACTCTGCTATGTCTCCCTTCATTCCACTCCACCAAAAGTGCTTCTTCAAATCTCTATACATCTTGGTGGAACCTGGATGAATAGAGAATGAAGAGCTATGGGCCTCAGTCAAAATCTCTTCACGAATCGCCACATCCGTGGGCACACACAATTTACTACCCAACCATATCACACCCTCATCATCAACACGAAAATATTTTTGCTTACCTTCTGCCACCTTTGATCTAATACCTTCCAATCCTGTATCATTCTTCTGAGCTTCCTTAACCCTTGAAACCAGATTTGGTTCCACTCTCAAACTCGCAATACTACCATCTGATCCTCTAACATACAGCTCAATGCCAAAGCGCTCCATGTCTGAAATAAGATGCTGCTGAGTAATGAGAGATGCAACACTCCCCAAGTTCTTCCTACTAAGAGCATCTGCCACAACATTCGCCTTCCCTGGATGGTACTGAATATTAGCATCATAATCCTTAAGAAGTTCAAGCCATCTTCGTTGCCTCATGTTAAGCTCCTTCTGAGTAAAAATGTACTTAAGACTCTTATGATCAGTGAAGATATCACAGGTCTCTCCATACAGATAATGCCTCCAAATCTTCAAAGCAAAGACCACTGCTGCTAACTCCAAGTCATGAGTAGGATAATTTACCTCATAAGGTTTAAGCTGCCTAGAAGCGTACGAAATCACCTTCCCATGCTGCATAAGAACACACCCCAATCCTCTCTTAGAAGCATCACTATAAACCTGAAATCCTCCACTCCCTGATGGCAATACGAGAATAGGAGCTGACACCAACCTCTTCTTTAACTCTTGGAAACTCTGCTCACGATCATCATTCCACTCAAACTTAACACCCTTCCTCATCAGTTGAGTCAATGGTAAAGCTATGGATGAGAAACCTTCCATAAAACGCCTGTAGTAACCTCCCAAACCCAAGAAGCTCCTCACCTCTGTCACAGTGCTAGGTCTCGGCCAATTAGTGATAGCCTCGACTTTCGCAGGATCCAGCTCAATCCCTCTAGAAGACACAATATGCCCCAAAAATGCCACCTGCTCCAACCAGAACTCATATTTTGAAAATTTTGCAAATAACTTCTTCTCCCTCAAGATCTCAAGCACAATACGTAGATGTTCCTCATGCTCCTCCCTGCTCCTCGAGTAAATCAAGATATCATCAATGAAGACCACAACAAACTTATCCAAGTAATCATGAAAGACCCGATTCATCAAATCCATAAACACCGCTGGTGCATTCGTCAAGCCAAAGGACATCACAAGAAACTCATAATGACCATAGCGAGTACGAAATGCAGTCTTCGGAATATCTTCCTCTCTTACTCGTAACTGGTGGTAACCCGATCTCAAATCTATCTTCGAAAAGAATATCGCCCCTTGTAATTGATCAAACAGGTCATCAATGCGTGGCAAAGGATACCTGTTTCTGATAGTCACCTTATTCAACTCCCTGTAATCGATGCATAATCTCATAGAACCGTCCTTCTTCTTCACAAACAACACTGGAGCACCCCATGGAGATACACTTGGCCTGATAAATCCTCTATCCAACATCTCTTGCAACTGCACTTTCAATTCCTGCAACTCTAGTGGTGCCATTCTGTATGGCGCCTTAGAAATAGGCTCTGCACCTGGAACAAGTTCAATAGTAAATTCCACTTCTCTCTATGGTGGCAAACCTGGTAGTTCATCGGGAAACACATCTGCAAATTCATTAACAATTGGATAATCCTCGATGCGAGGCTCATCCTTAGAAGTATCCTTCACGAAAGCAAGATAGCCACCACAACCCTTAGACAAAAGTTTACTCGCCTTTAGAGTTGAAATCATTTTAACCTCTCCTTTCGGTTGAGAACCCTGGTATACAAATTCTGGTTTATCTGCATCTCCAAAGATCACCCTTTTCCCCTGACAGTCAATTGTAGCTCGATGTTCACTCAACCAATCCATACCCAGAATAATGTCAAAGTCATGCATCTCCATCGGAAGCAAGTTAACCTTACAATTTCTCTCCCCAACAGCTATCGGACACTCTCGGTACACATCAGAAATAATAACAGAATTCCCCATCGGGGTAGCAATAGACATATGAGGATATAGTAATGAAGGTACAACACCAAGATGATGAACAAACGATAAAGACACTACAGAATGAGTCGAACCAGTATCAAATAACACATAAGCATCACGTCTACCAACAAGAAGTGTTCCTGAGACGGTGCCTGAATTAGCTGCTGCCTGATTAGCAGTCAATGCAAACACTCTGCCTGAAGTATTCTGCTGACTGCCACTACCACTACCACCTGCTCCTCCACCCGTGTTACGTGACGCGGTACAATCCTTTGCCCTATGTGTCATGCTACCACACAAGAAACAAGCCCCGGTCTGTTTATAACAAGCTCTCCCCGGATGATGTCCACCACAAGTAGCACAAGGAGCCACCGGAATCATATTGGGGTTGCCCCCATAAACTGAATAACGACTCTGCCCCTGTTGACGACCCTGCCACTGCCTAGGCTGCTGCTGCTGCTGAAATCGCTGATTCTGATTCTGTTTCTGACCACCATACTGATTATGACCATAAGTTGACCAAGTCCTCATATTCTGATATCTTCCACGCCACTGTCCCTGCTGAGTACCCTGACCTCCATTCCACTGCTTACCTTGTACAAAACTCTGATCATCTCTATTCCGCTTGCGATCATTCTGGAACTTGTAAGCTCTATACTCAGTGCGCTGCTTCTCAATATCCTTAGCTGCATCTGCCACCTCAGCCACATTAGGAAACCTCAGTGAAATGATACCACCCCTCAAATTAGGCCTCAATCCCCATTTAAATTTCTCAGCCTGCTGTGCAGCAGTCCCTGCAACTTTCCCAGCAAATCCAGCCAACCTGATGAACCTCGCCATATAGTCAGTAATGCTCTCATCAAAATTCTGCGCAATAGAATGAAACTCCCTCAAGTAACCCTCTCTGTCTGCATTAGAAAAGTACTACTCATAGAACACCTCCTTGAATCCCTACCATACCAATGTCTGTGTAAATTCCTCTCCTCTAGTAGCTTTCACTCCTCTCCACCACCTCTGAGCATCCCCCTCCAACTTATACACAGCTAACCTGACCTTCTGAACCTCATCACAACCCAAGGCATAAAAAATCTTCTCAAGATGTACAATCCAGTTTTCAGCATCTATAGGAGTCGGCGCTGAATGAAAAGAATCCGGTTTCTGCTTAGAAAACCTCTCCAACCATGCAAATGGCTCTAACTGATTACCCTGGCCATCCTGATTGCCTTGGCCATTCTGATTGCCCTGACCATTCTGATTATTCTGATTATTCTGATTTCCCTGACCATTCTGATTGCCTTCGCCATTCTGATTGCCCTGACCATTCTGATTATTCTGATTATTCATATTTGCCATAGCTTGTTGTATACCGTTCGCCACTGCTTGTCCTAACATATTAGCTAGCTGAGCCGGGCTAACATTCAGGGTAGTTTGATTTTGATTTTTCTTAGGAGGCATCTACAATATAAGATTAACAAACGAATGAAGATCACAAGAATAGATAATCAGAAGCAGTTAAAAATAGATATCGAAAGAGTAAAGCAAGATGATATGAATTTTAAACAGAATACCCATCCTAACGTCTACCCAAACTCACAGGTCAACCTAAATAGGTTTTATACAAGAAAGAACCTAAGCTCTGATGCCATCTTTGTAACACCCCCTTCCCTAAATAGAAGGAGATATTACCTACAATCCATAAACCTACAAACAGAGCACTAAAATAATCTCTAAATAACGATTAAACAATCTAATAATCTCCAAAATTAAAATAAACCTCCAAATTACAGTTCAAACCAATAAATACGAAAAACCAAAATCTGTAAATAATTAACCAAGTCTAAACAATTCTAGAAGTCCATAAATCCTAAGCAACGAAATAATGGGTAGCTCTCCATCACACAGCCCCAGATCCCCCTAAGCACCTGCCAGAAAAAGAATACGGCATGAGCCAAATGCCCAGTACGGATTTTGAATACAATTTATAAAAACAGGAAAACAGATAAGTATATTTAACAATTATAATAAAACATTTATTTTCAAAATACGCATGGCTGAAGCAACGAGGGGTTAGGATATTTCATACCGAGATCAGAACAGATACATATACAGATACATACATCATAGGGTACCGTAATGTATGCAACAAACCGGATAACGTGTACGGCATATATAACGTCACCGCCAAATCAAATCACAAATCAAATCAAAATCTGGGTGCACCCACGTATCCTGAAACAAATATCAAAATGCGCAAAAGCTCGCCACCTGAGCTATCAGAAGGATACGCCATGACCAATCACACTGCCACGGAAGTGTCATGTCACTGGTGCCGCAATGACATGGCTGTAGTACCGCTACAGCTGGTTAACTAGGTATACCCTATATCGCTAAGGGTTCAAATAAAATATTTCGCAAAATCTTTGAATCACAATAAACAGATATTTGAACATTTCCAACAAATATATAATTTGCAAAATTCTAAAGAGTCGCAGAAACAGATATTTAAATATTTTCAAACAGATATAAAAAAAATCATTTTTCAAAGTCAATGAGTCAAAACATTTTTTTCAAAATCAGAACAGTCAAAACCAAGTGAATATATTTGAGGACAAAACAGATTTAATATAATAAATCCTAAGATGAGTAGCGCTGAATAAAAAAGGAGAGAGAATCCGTACCTCAAAAATAGCAACTAAAATACTAACGAAATCCGCAAATGATCCTCTAAACTCCCGTCCCGCGATCTAATTACAAAATATAATTTATTACTATAATATTTTCTTTCACGGTACAGAAATAATTCATATAAAATTATTTGGCACACTAGCTTAATTACAAAATACAACTTACAACACATGTGCTATCAATTAAATAATATATTAAGTAAAACGCTTTGGGACTAAAGACCATATATTAATTATTACATGTACACCTTCTGACTACCACAACCAGACCATAAACAAGAAACACGTCCAGTTGCTGTACGAATTTAACAAATTAAATAAATATAATAATAACACTCCGGGTGCATGTGCATGTATATTACAATAACATCAAAATATGAAATCGGTTTAAACTTCTGTAAGCTAGCAAACATGTGTAAAAACAAGATCATTGTCCAACTATTAAAATATTATATAAATTCATGACTTCAAAATCTTAATATAAATAACTATACAATAACAATAAAATGTACAGATAATTAATCAACTAATATAAAAAGAAAAGATGTTAAATAAAAAGATCACTTGACAATTATATTAAAACTATAAAATATCATCACTGTGAATTCATAAAGAAAAGAAAAAAAAAACCTGACCACAAACAGTATATACGGAATACAATATATATGCATCAATTAATCATTAAATTATAATCATATGTATCAAATTGAAAATTAACAATTATAGTACAAAACTTGGTTTTAGGCTAAATTGTCTAAAAACGAATCACATGATAGAACTCAGAAACTTATCTCATAACATAAACAACATGTTCTATTATATATGCATGGCCACAGACTTCGAAATCATCAAATTAAATTCTATAAAACATACGTACAAAAGATCATATTAAAAGATAATATATCATAATACCTCTTTCGCCTATTGTTTACTGCAAACACACAAAACAGGATTGTTTCTCTTGCTTCTCTACTCCGGCTACGGCTCTCTTGTCTCTCTTAAATTGTGTAATGGTTTAATAATAAAACATACGTGTGTGTTATATAAATATAGCCACATATCACCGAATACAAATAGGACTTCAAGACCTATTTCTTTTCTAATTAGTAATTCAATTTAATAACTAATACTTATTAAAAGAATTATTATTATTATTATTATTATTATTATTATTAAATATTTAAAAATCCTATATATTACACATATTTTTTTTTAATTTTTTACAAATAATTTTTTGCTTATTTAATTTATTTAGACAATCTACTCAATAAAAAATCAACTTTCTCCAATCATATTAACATTTTTTACATACAATTAAATTTATACATATGAATAATGTTATCCTTTTATTTATAAATATTTTTTAATGATGTGTACAAACATTTAAATATATAATATTATTTTTTCAAATTAATTAGATACTTATTTAATTTATTCAAACAATCTACTAAATAAAAATTGAACTTTCTCCTATCGTATGAATATTTTTTACGCACAAACTAAATTTATACATATGAATAACATTATCCTTATATTTTTAAATATTTTTTCATGATGTGTACAAACATTTAAATATTTAATAATATTTTCTCAATTTCTGAAAATAATAAATTCAACTGAATTCGGTCATATTTATAAATTCGACCAAATTTTGGAAACATTTGGAAAACAATTTGGGCGGCAATTTTCCCGCTCCCCTACTAAATATTACCGAATTCGGTCATATTTATAAATTTGACCAAATTTCCCAAATCTGGGGAAAAATGGGCGGCAATTTTCCCGCTCCCCTACTAAATATGACTGAATTCGGTCATATTTATAAATATGACCGAACAAAAAATAACGGTCGAATTTAGTAGTTCCTAAATATGACCGAATTCGGTCATATTCATAAATATGACCGAACAAAAAATAACGGTCGAATTTAGTAGCTCCCAGGTCATATTCATAAATATGACCGAATTCGGTCATATTCATAAATATGACCGAACAAAAAATAACGGTCGAATTTAGTAGCTACTAAATATGACCGAGAAAAAAATTGGTCGAATTTATTACTAAATTCGACCGATTAAATTCGACAGACTCTAAATTCAACCAAATTCGGTCATATTTAGCCGGGTTGAAATTGGTCGACCGAAATCGGTCATATTTAGCCGCGGTCGAATTTATTTGGTCATATTTAGCCTTGTTTTCTTGTAGTGATTTTAAGATGCAAAAAATCCGTAATAATGATAATAATATAGATTTTCACAGATATTTATTTTTTATTATATTATATTACAATTTGTATTATATTACACAGTTGTATATCATTTCTAAAAAATAGTGTTTCCACATATTGCAAGCATTTCCGAATTGTTTCGTGCATGTTACACTTATCACCATCATGCCCTACCACAAAAGGTAAAAAGTACATGATGTTTTAAGTTGAAAATTTAATACAATAAAAAAAAAGAAAACTTTAAATAAAAAATCATATAAGGGGAAAACCTATAGTTTTTTCTCTCCATGTCTTTGTGAGAGGTAGTGAGTTTTTCTCTCCATTTCTATCGCAGTTTTGTGAGAGGCGATTTTCGCAATGGCAAACGAATAGAATCTAGATTTGCTCATAGCAGATTTAGATATCACCAATGAGGAGAATGAAGAATTGGTTTTCGATGAGGAGCTTGAAGAGGATGGTAATAGGTTTGAGTTATGTCTGGTGGGAAAGTTTCTTACGGAGAAGAATTTGAATGTCCGTGTAATAAAATCGAAGATGTCTGACATTTGGAAACCGGCTATGGGGATAAGCATAAAGACATTAAAGCCAGGGTTATATTTGTTTCAGTTTTATCACAAGGACGACATGGTGTGGATGATGAATAATGGTCCATGGTCGTTTGATAATGCTATTCTAGTTACTGGTACGATTTCGGCTGGTGGAGATCCTACAAAGGTACCTCTAAATGAGGTCGAGTTTTGGATTCAAATCTATGACATTACAAGTGGGCTTGTGACGGAGGCAGTTGGTAGACAGCTGGGCAATTTCTTTGGTTCATTTATGATGTACGATTCAAGTAATAGTACAAGCATTTGGAGAGAATACATGAGGCTAAAGATCAAGGTGGATGTGAGGCTGCCGTTGAAAAGAAAGAAGAAAATATGTAGACGGGATAGAACAGAGTGTGTTGTTAATTGCAAATATGAGAAGTTGGGTGATTTTTGCTTTCTTTGTGGATTGTTGTCTCATATAGAACGGTTTTGTAAGAAGAGATTGGAGGGAGGAGCAAGTTCTGAGGTAAGGGAATGGGGAAGTTGGCTCAGAGCTCCGGCGAGACGAGGGGTAGCGTAAGGGCAGAGTAAGTGGCTACGAGATGAGGGAACGGAGGAGTGGGGCGGTAATCTCGGGAAAGATAACTGTCAAGGATTTCAAAATTCAAGTTTAGCACAAATAGGGGGATCTTATCGTCAAGGAAGGAAAGTAGTTGAGGATATGACGGGCTGTTTGGATAGCGTTAAAAAGGGAGTCATTAAAGGAGGGGAAAAGGAGGGAAATATTTCAAAAGAAATTATTGGGCCTGCCCCAGAGGAACTTGATGGGCTAGTTATTGAGGAAAGGAAAAGACAACGAAATGGGCTAAATGTTACTATGGACCTTGATAAAAACTACAACATAACTAAACCAGGTTCTGGGCTTTCTCAAGTGGATTGCACTGAATCTTCTACTTCTGTTTTGGCTACGCTTGCGATGCAAGCTAGCCAACACCAATGAGTTGCTTAAGTTGGAACTGTAGGGGCCTTGGGAAAGCTCGTACAATTCGAGTGTTATGCGATCTTGTTCGAGATCGCAATCCTGATGTATTATTTTTAAGTGAAACTATTTTTGTAGCTAGTAAGATTGAAGAGATTCGAATAAATCTGGGGTTTCTCAAGGGTTTTCCGTTGATCGTGTTGGTAGGAGTGGGGGACTCGCTGTGTTTTGGAAGAGAAGTGTGGAGTGTAGTATTACTGGGTACTCTCAAAACCATGTGGATATGGTTTTTAGTGAAAATATTGTGCACAAGTAGAGGTTATCTTGCTTTTATGGTTTTTCGGAGAGATCAAGGAGAAAACAGTCTTGGGAACTGATTTGTAGTTTAGCGTCTGTCTTGAATCTCCTATGGTGTATCATGGGGATTTTAATGATCTCCTGTACAAGGCAGATAAAAAGGGGAATCATGATCATCCAGAATCGTTAATGAGGGGATTTCGTGATGCTTTAGATAGCAGTATGCTCTAGGAGTTGGAGTTGCATGGTGGGCAGTTTACTTGGGAGAAAGGGCATGGGACTAGAGATTGAGTTCAGGAAAGACTCGACAGAGCGTTTGCAACTATGAGTTGGTGGTTCTTGTTTCCTCTATGTAAACTATCGGTGGTAACAACGGTAGTATATGATCATGATGCTTTATTTTTGGAGTTTCTGAGTGTGGCTATTCCGAAGAAGAAGTTCAGATTTAGATTTGAGAACACGTGGCTTAAAGAACCTTCTTTCATTAAGGATGTGAGTGAGTGCTGAGAGAATTTGCCTGTTACTCATTTATTGCCAAAGTTAATGTCAGTCTCGAGATATATGGAAAAATGGGGGAGGAACTTCGTTAATAAGTTTAAAGAGAAAGTACGAAAACAGAAGGAATTTCTTGACTCTCTACGGGAAAAGAGTGATGAACAGAGTATTAGGGAGTTTCTGGCTGCTAGAGATAGACTAAATGAGATTCTTCTACATGAGGAAGTTTATTAGAAACAGCGTGCAAAATTGTTTTGGCTCAAAGAGGGTGATGAAAATACTAAATTTTTCCACTCTAGTGCTACTGCAAAATGGAAGGCGAATAGAATTAGCTACATGGTGACAGATGATGGTGTTCGACTAGACAATAATGAAGATATGGGGGAGCTGATTAAGGAATATTATCATAATGTTTTTGCAGACCCAGGGGAATGTAATGCGTATGTGTATAGAGCTAATCCCAGACGGGTGTCTTGTGAGCAAAACCAAGATCTAATAGCTGAGGTGACACTTGATGAGTTTTCCATGGCTATGAAGCAAATGCACCCTGATAAGGCGTTAGGTCCTGATTGCTTGAAACCTGCGTTCTATCAAAATTTCTTGAGTGTTTTGGGTACAGAAGTCTTTGAGTGTTGTAAAGCCTGGTTACAAGGTAACTCATTTCCAGCAGATCTAAATAACACGAATGTCGTTTTGATTCCTAAGAAGGATGGTGCCTGTTCTCTTAAAGATTTTAGACCTATAGCATTATGTAATGTTGTGTATAAGATTATGGCGAAAGTTCTTGTAAATAGACTGAAAAATATTCTGCCAAATCTTATATCAGAGAAGCAATCAGCTTTTGTACCGGGGAGGTGTATAACAGATAATGTTGTAGTTGCGTTCGAAAAGGAGATCCTCTCTCCCCGTATCTGTTTCTTTTCTGTGTGGAAGGGCTCTCTAATCTGCTGGATAGTGCAGAGGATGAAGGTATGATACATGGGTGTCAAATAAGTCCTAGTGCTCCGACGATTACTCATCTTCTCTTTGCTAATGATAGTTTCCTGTTTTTTAAATCATCTAAGCAGGAAGCAACTAATGTCAAAGGTATTTTGAACTCTTATGCGGAAATTTCAGGTCAAGCAGTAAATTATATGAAGTCAGGAGTGTTTTTTAGCTCAAATGTAAGAACAGATAAGCAAAGAGAAATCTCTGCGATTCTGGGTGTGCATGGAGATATCTCGAATAGAAATTATTTGGGATTACCCTCGTTGGTTGGAAGGTCAAAAAACGGGTTTTCGATTTTTTGAAGGAGAGAGTGTGTAAGCGGATTGATAGCAGAAAATCAAAGCCAATTTCCAGGGCGGGGAAATCAATCTTAATCAAGAATGTTACTCAGTCGTTACCTTCTTACAGCATGACATGTTTTTTGTTGCCAAAATCGTTTGTGCAAGAAATAGAGAGGATGTTTAACGCGTACTGGTGGAGCTCATGTTCAGGTCAGAATAAAGGGATTAGATGGCATTCTTGGGAGGCTATGTCTATGCCTAAATGCAAAGGAGGAATGGGTTTTCGAAGTCTGGTAGGGTTTAACATTGCTTTGCTGGGGAAACATATCTGGCGGTGCATTCAAAATCCTGCATTGTTGGTGTCAAGAGTTCTTAAAGCTCGATACTTCCCTGATGGAAACATTTTGGGGGCAGGAAGGGGTGTCAAAAGTAGCTTTGTTTGGACGGGCATTTGGCAGGCTAAGGAATCGTTAGCTCGAGGCTATCGGTGGGTGGTAGGAGATGGTCAATCAATTGTAGCGACCAGGGATCCATGGCTTGCAAAGAAGAGTGACTATAGGGTGGATTATTTGCCACTGTATGAGGGAAGAAGTGAAGTAGTATCGATTTTTTTCTATCCAGGTTCTATGATCTGGGATTCTGAGAAGATAATGGAATTATTCATTAAAGATAATGCTCTAGCTGTTCTGCAACGACTGTGCCTCAACGTCAAGTTGAAGATAGAATAGTTTGGTCCAAGTCAATTGATGACATATACAATGTGAAGACTGGATATCGTCTGTGGCATGATTTATATTCTGGTAATTGAGGGTGTACACAATCAGTAGGTTGGAGTCGTATATGGCGCTTGTCTATTCCTCATAAAGTGAAGATCTTTGTTTGGCGATTATGTCGCAATAATGTTCCAGTTCGTGTCAGACTGAAAAGAAAGGGTGTGAGTCTCCCTATAATGTGTCCAATGTGTAATGTGGATGTAGAACATCTCATGCATCTATTTCTTGACAGTCAATTTGTGAGCAGTTGCTGGCAATCTGTGGGTCTGGTATATGACACGAGGGAGGTTTACGAGGCACCAGATTGGCTATTGAATAAGTTGAAGGTGGAAAAGCATGACGAGATCATTTCTATTTGTATTGTCTTGTGGGGAATCTGGTTTTGACGGAATAAAAGAGTGTGGGAAGGGCAACTGATGCCAGGAAGGATGCTAGGTCTGTTACAATGCCAGGAAGGAATGTTGTCAGGAAGGAAAATAGTGGTGTTAGAAAATGGATTCCACCAGCGATAGGTGAGCTCAAAGTTAATGTAGATGCATCGTTTGTTACTGGGTCTGAAACTTTCTCAGTGGGCATGGTCATTCATGATCATGAGGGCGTTTTCATTGAGGGAAAATGTCTTACCCTCCCGTGTCCAACATCTGTTGTCGAGGCTGAATGTATTGGGGTGAGGGAGGCTCTTTCATGGGTGATGGCGTATTCAGATAGGAGAGTAACAATCGAGTCAGATTCTTTGCTTACAGTGCGAGCTATTAATGGAAGGTGTGAGAATCTTTTAGAGATGGGACAAGTTATTGATCACTGTATGAGGCTTCTCCAGGGATTACCTTTGGTCCGTATTAGTCATATTAGAAGGCAAGCCAACAGGGTGGCGCATAGCTTAGCTAGAATCCCCTGTTCGTTATTTTGTTTCATTGTTTTTACATCTCCTCCTACCCATTTGGTGGAGATTATTGTGAAAGATTGTTGGAATTAATGAAAGTTGAGTTGATTTCAAAAAAAAGTTGAAAATTTAATAATCTTCCTTTTAATTATATATCATACTTCGACTAGTTAAGAATTCAAGATTGTAAATTAGACCATCCATAAATGAGAAAAACTCAAACACGATATCAAAATTTGAATTATTAAATGAACTGAACTTTAGATTTAAGAAGTTGGGTTCAAAAATTTGTGAACATGTTCTATTATGAGATAAGTGGACATGACTTTACTGAATTGTAAAAAATCAAGTAACATTTTTTAGTACACATTTATATACATTCTTCTGAAAATAAGTATTTTTTATATTTTATAATTAAGATAAATCAAACTGATACATAGTCCGTGAGTAGACTCTATTAATGAGTTGGAGAGTAAAATCAATAGGTTTGGCTAATAAACATACTCAAATATTAATATTTTCTTCGTCCCTAATCATTTATTCGTCCAGTGTAACTTTTCGATGAACAAATTGGCTAAATTTTGATTAAAGATAGAAAAATTATTCTTTCATTTTAAAAAACATGGAGGGAGTACTATTTCAACGATCTGCTATAACAAAAGAGATTCATCCATATACATATTTTTGATGAAGAAAGGTAGATGTGATATGATGCAGTAAATAGAAATTAGAAGATACGAAAATCATATATAAACAACATGGATGATATTTTTAATTTTTTAAGTAGTAGGGATTGACAAATAATCCCTCAACAAATACACAAGAATCGATTTATTACCAACTACTACGGAATTGCTAAAAAGAGTTTTTAACATATATACATTAACAAAGTTATTAAGAGCAATCCCATATGATTAATATTATCACATTATCAAACTTATTAATAGTCACTTATGATTAATATTTACTGATATTTCTTTTGCAGGGAGAAGTCTTCTTATTAATGTTGTTCTTATGAGCATTCATAGTTACTGGGCGCAAATATTTGTCATTCCAAAAATGGTGATTAAGAAGATTAAGGATGTGTGCAGATCATTCCTCTGGGGCGGTAATGCAGACAATGGAAAAGCTGGGCATGTCAAGTGGGAAACCTGTTGTATGCCAAAAAAGGCCGGAGGTCTGGGGTTAAGAAATATATGGTTATGGAATAATGCAGCTATTGGAAAGCTGGTGTGGGATGTTGCAAAGAAAAAAGATGCTCTTTGGATAAAATGGGTTCACAACATTTATATAAAGGACATGTTAGGTCCGATAAGATTGTAGAAGGGGGGGTTGAATACAATCTTTACCTTTTTATCGAAATTTGTCCTTTAAATTAAATTTGATAAAGACAAATTTATCTGCGGAATTATTTAACACAATTTTTCAAGTTGAATATAACTGTATATTAACTTGATGTGGTGTTACAAAATCAGTATAACAACTTATGAAGATGTTAATAACTAATTAGAAAATTCAACATGAACTTTTCTAATTTAGTTAATAATAATCAAGATAAGAACTAGGAAACTTAATTCGCTAGTAGTACAAGAATCACAAATAAACATGTTCTATCGGATAGAATATCACAAAGATGAAGAACTTGAATTTCTGGGAATTGTTTAAGCTTTGGTGTTCTTGGTGTTCTTGAGAGAGAGAATTCTGGTCTTGATGAAATGTTTCTGCTGTGTTTTCTCCGTTATGACTTAATCTGGTCTGTTCTGTTCTTTTATATCAGTAACAAGTCTTGCTGGCTTTCTGTAGGATATTTAACTGCTCCAGCATGACTTAAACAGCTTCCAAGACTTGATTTTCCTTCATTAAGACTTACACAAACCTCCAATAAGACATAAAATGTGTCGGTAAGACTTACAACAGCTGGCAGAGGTCGGTAAGACATAAATTAGGTCGGTAAGACTAAATTCTGAAAAGGCTTCTGTCGGTAAGACTTAAAATAAGTCATACCGAATTTTTCCTCCTCCAAGACTTAATCATTTTTCTTTCTTTAAGTCTTATTGATCCATTTAATTAGTTAATGATTAACTAATTCATATTTAATTGATACAATAATTAATTTAATTAATAAATTAATTCTTCCAGAATTAATTCATTTAATTAAATCAACTAAATTAATTTATATCAATTATAAATGAATTTAATTAAATCAATAAATAATTAATTTAATTGTTACAAACCACTAAAGGTAGTAAAGAATTACCACTGATTTGTGTTGACGTTCGATGTACTGTCTAGTTCATGAACGACTAACTTCAATGATGCTTCTTCACTTTTGACTTTAGGTTGTGGTTTGTTTCTTCTCTCAATTCAATTGTACTGTAACTGATCTTCAAACTATCACTCGAAAAATCTCTATCACTGTTCAAATGAATCCATTGACTTCAATGCTGTACTGGGGCTTGATCAGATAACTGAATCGTCTTCCAGTGTATGACATCAAAACTATAGATTGACTTTTCTTCTTTCTTCTGACAGATAATACTTCTTGAGATTCCTGTGACAGTTCATATGTATATTTACTTACTACAATTTGGTTTAAGTTGATTAGGATCCTCTAACTACAAATAGGCTGAGTCATATGCCTTTCAATCTCCCCCTATTTGTTTGTTAGACAATAACAAGCAAATTCCTAGAGGATACCTCAACTAATCCAACTTAACCAAATGAAAGATAAAACTTTAAATACTAAGTAAATATGAAAAAAAAAAATCTGGTTTATATTTAACATTTGCCAGATTCAAACATGAAAGATAAATACAAGATAGATGATCCTCTAGACTGATCATATGATATAAATTCCTATCAAGATTTATCTAGGCTCTAAAGATATAACATGTAGAGCAATTCTTTTTCTTCAATTGTCTTCCCTTCTAAATTCTCCTTCTTCTGGCTCATCTGTGACTTGAAGTTTCATATGTAGATAAGAATCAACAAGACGTCCTCTTCTTGATGACAATCCTTGAGGTAAGACTAAAGGAATTCCAAGCTTCTTTCTCAGTTCACCTTGAAATTTCTTGTAATCTTTTATGTTCGTTTGTGCATAGGAACGAATGTGATCTGCAGCTATTACCTTTTCTTCAGTCAAGTATCCATGATTTCTGAGAGCATATTCAGCATATACCAAGTGCTTTGCATGATGTTCGTATAGCTCATCTGTCTGAAGATTGATTGTGTGAAGTACCTCTCCCTTAAGAAATTTTACTTGTGGAGGTTCCTTAATCACTTCTGGTCCAGCTCTTTCAGCAAATTCTTTGAACTTTTCATGTAACAATACACCTAGCTCAGAAGATGTTCTTACCTTAGGCCTAAGTACCCATATCTCTGTCAGTGATCTGTCATAAAAGAACTGAATAGATACTCTGAATGTTCCAACTTTATGACAATCTACAAATATTACTAGCTCATCAGATTTGGGTTCAAATGCAGTAGTTATCCTGATGACTTCTACCTGTAAGGCCTTTATATACATTTCATGAATTGGATTTGCCAGTTTGAATTCCTCGAGAATTTGTCCAAGACGACGATCTTCATAATCAGAACTCTGAGGTGAATCAATTACTCTTTGAGCACGTTCCCATTTGTCACCGCTTTTTAGTCTGATATATGTTTTTCTCTTCTCAACATTTATAGCATGTAGTCTTTGTAATGCTTGCTGTTCAGCTTTCTGAAGTTCTTCATTTCGTGCAATTTGCTCTAAAGATTTTTGAAGTTTTTCTTCTCTCAGTTGCAAATTAGCTTCCCTTTGAGCAAATAATTCTTCAGATTCTTTCTCAGCTTGTTGAGCTTCAAATTCAGATATCACTGGTCCTTCATCTTCCCAGTGACTAAGATCAGGTTCAGGAAGTTCTTCACCTTGATCAGGGAATTCAAGATCAGCAAAAACATCGAAGTTATCCGGTTCACCCGTATAATAATAACCTGTGTTCTTGTCTTGAATTTGTTCTTCAGTTTCTTCAACTACTTTCTTCCTCTTATCTTCACCTTGGTCAGATTTACCAGATTTTCCCAGATTTTCCTTCTCCTCCCTCTCTTTCTTTAGTAGTTTTATCTTGTGACCCCTTTGATTTCTCCCCCTTAGTTGAGGAATCCTCTACAGACTTATCAGTTGCTCCAGCTTCAGGATCTTGTTCATCATCATCACCATCCTTACTTGTAAAGAATTCAATTTCTTCATTCGTAGGTTTGCGGCTTTGACTGACGAGAATCAAGCCTGGTGTGCATTTTGCTTTTCGATCTGGTCCAGACGAGAATTAGTAGATTCTTGATTGTGCTGAACCTCTGACTGTAGATTATCAACTTTCAAGGAAATCTCAGAAATTAACATGTCTTGAGCAACAGTAATATCTCCAGAGTCATCAAGTGCCTTTTCATGAGAGAGTTCGAGAGATTCTATCTTCTTGGTGAAAGATGTCTTTAAGTAGTTTATGTCCTTCTTCAATACAGCAAGCTGACTGTTGACAAAGGTGGATGTAGAAGATCGCTCACCCACTTGTGCTCTCAGGATTTCTGTTTCAGCCTTGCTGACTGCAAGTTCTTTCTCTAAAGCAGTTATCTTTTCTAATAATGAGAGAGTGTATGTGTCAGTGTGTGCGCTCACCTGATGTTCACTTTGAGATCCACTCACCTGAAGTGCATGTGTTTCACTCAATTTTATGGTATTTCTCACATCACTCCCCTCAGATTCCTTAGCTGCTTCCAGATTTGTACCTGCATGTAAAATCACCCTAGCCTCCTCTGGGAAGGTCAGTGGTGGTGCAATGGGAGTTCGCAAATCCCTGTCCTTAATCAAATCTACTTGAACATTTGAAATTGTTGACTGAATTGCTTCAGTAGTAGATTGATCAAGTTGCCTTCCACCTTCTCCAGTCGAAACTGCGAGTGGAAAATCCCTTGAGGGAGCCAGGAGTGTTTGTCCTGGGAGGGGAGATGATGGTTCTATTAAAGTTGGTTGAGAACCAAGATTTCCCTCTAAAGCCTGTGAAGACTCTTCTACCGTAACTATGGTAGGCACTGTCACATTTTCTACGTGCTCTCCTTGCAGTGTGTCCTGAGACTCATTTAAAGGTATGTCTTCCCCCATTGTGAGTAATAGGGGAGGTGTGCTTGACTCACTACAAGGTGCCACGGCCCTATGGCGAGTTTCAATAGAATCATCCTGTTGAGAAGATGATTCTAGTAACTGTGTAACGGCCATATCAAATTCCATATCCTGTTGGGAGGATATAGACGGGCTTACAGTTGCCTCAGTTTGAGTTCTACTTTTCTTTTCTAGAGGCAGAGCTGTGGGTTCACTCATACTACCACTACTGATACGACTTCTTTTAACTTGCAATTTCTTTCTGGAGTGAAAAGATATGAGTTTTGTTGGTTGAGTGTTTGGCTCTACGTCCTTGGTTAGAGGTTGTGGTACTACAACCCCTTGGTCAGACCTACCAACCACTTGGGTTCCAGAAATAGATTGAGAAGTAGTAGTTTGAGGAACAGAAGGCAATACCTGGTCAGCTGATTCCGCAACAGTCTCTGATAAGATGGGTTGATCTGATTCAGGTTCAGGGACAGATGCAGTTTCTTGCACTGGATGTTCAACAGCAAGAGCAGCTGGCTGAGGAACAATTTGCTGAGCAGGTTCAACTTGTTGATTGCCTTGATTTTCATTATCAACAAGTATGTTTTCCACTGGTGGTTCAGGGTTTTGTTCTGGTTGTTCATGTTCTGGTACAGGTTCAATAACAGGTAGTTGTATATAGTTTGACATGTATTGAGTGACAACTACAGGTATGTTTGTGAATTTTGGCTTGTTGCTGTACTCAGTGAACAATCTGGTAGTAGGTTTACCTGACGCCAGTGACTCCCCATTCAGGAATTGGGCTTGGTTTTCTAGTTCCACAAGATGATTAAAAATCAATGATAAGAATCTTGGATAATAACATGAAACTTTATGTCCATTATCAAAATTCTTCTTTACATTAATGATTCTTCTAACCATCGGAACACACAGTAGTCTGCCAATATTAATTCTTCGGTTGTGTGCAACTGCATATCCAATATGCTGCAAGAAAGATGGTAATACCCCGAAGTTCCCTTTAGTAGTATTGGCAAAGACTCTACCTAGTGTGTCAAACAGATAATCCCATTCCTGAACGAAGTTCTTTTTATTCCAGACAGTTTGATCAGGACTTTCTTGATAGAATACACCATTTAAAAAATTTATCAATTCTTGATCTGATGGTAATTCTTCGAAATTATCAGTTGGAAAATTTAAGACCGTATTTATTGTATTTTCATTCACTGTGTACTGATTATCTCCTACAGAGTAGACAAAAGATCTGTTATCATTAGAAATGACAGCAGTAGTACACATGATTCGCAAAGGTTCAATCTTCAGAGGAGCATCCAATCTCAAAGCATTGCGAACCAGTGAATTTTCATTTAAAAACCGAATCCACGGTCGAAAACGTTCAACTGAACATTTTTCTGGATCAAAATAACCGATTAAATTATGTTTACTAATTTCAAATCGATCAGCCATTTTAATCAAGATTTAATTTCCTTGAAAATTTCAGATTTTACAAATTTTTAATTTAAAAATTAATTTTTCGAATTAATAATTAATTAAAAATTCGAAATAATTAAAAGTTCTTAAAAAATTCTGAAAAATTCACACAATGATCCTTGTATACACAAAAACACACGTGTATTTTTAGTTTTTCAAGAATCAAGCCCAGTTTTTCTCAAAAACAGATCTAAAAACCGACTTTTCGAAAATAAACTTCTTCAAAAACCGAACAAAATCGCGATTTTAACCACTCAAAACAAAGATAATCAAGCAAGGAGTTCAAATAAGTGGTTAATTCGTGATTTGGTTGATAGAAATAAGTCGAAAATTGGACAGAGATTCGACAGATATGTGTGTGTATTGTATGTATCTGTTTTGGTACTCTAAGACTTAACTTGAGAGACTTAAAATGAAATAAAACTTAACATACTAACTCTCATTTATATACTAAGCTAACCGAATAAGACTTAAAATTATAACTAATAAGACTTAACTACATACGAATAAGACTTAAACAAAATAACTATTAAGACTTAACTAAAATAAGACAAATAAGAATTAAAATGAATAGGACTTAAAATAATTAAGACATAACTGTTATATACATATATTCGAATATGACTTAATTAAAACTAAGATTAAATTAAGACTTAATATTAACAAGACTTAAAAAAAACTGTTACTAATAAGACTTAACTAATAAAACTGACAAGACTTAAATTGAATAAGACTTAATCTAAAAACAGGTGAATAAGACTTAATCTGAACTGACCTGCGAATATGACTTATATTTAAAATCTCGGTAAGACTTAACCTGTTTAAGTCATACCGATTTTAAATTAAGTCATATTGACTGTTTTTCCTATTTTTAAGTCATATTAACTTTAAATAAACATTAAAAACACTATAAAATATACAATTAACTTATAAAAATAATAAAAATATTATATAAAATTAAACAAATAATAAAAATAATTATACATACCATATGCTAACCTATTAACGAAAACAAAGCAATATTAACAGGACAAACATTACAAAACATATGATAAATTAATTAATAAAATAGAAATAAATATCTACAAATATTCTAAAAATACAAAAGTATGAAGTATTAAATATTATTAATAAACAGAGTGAAAAATAACTAAACAAACAAGAAAATCAGATGGTAAAATAATTAGACAAGTGATTTCAAACAACAAATATTCACAGAATAATCACTTGCAAAATTATTAAAGATCAAATTTCAGATATTAACAGTATTAATTACTAGGACTGTTTAACATACCCAATTCACTAACAATTCTAGTGAATGAGGATTCATTAAGCGACTTAGTAAAAATATCTGCAGTTTGATCTCCAGAGCCTACAAATAGTAGTTCCACTGTACCATTCATTACATGCTCTCTTATAAAATGATACCTTATGTCAATGTGCTTTGTCCTTGAGTGCTGCACAGGATTGCTTGCAATTGCTATGGCACTTGTATTATCACATAAAATAGGAATATTTTCCAATACAATGCCATAGTCCATTAATTGATTCCTTATCCATAAGATCTGAGCACAACAGCTTCCAGCAGCTATATATTCAGCTTCGGCTGTAGAGTTGGAAACTGTTTGCTGTTTCTTACTGAACCAGGATACCAATCTTCCACCTAGGTATTGACAACTCCCAGATGTACTTTTCCTGTCTACAACACTTCCTGCATAGTCAGAATCTGTATATCCAATTAAAGTAAAACCAGATTCATTAGGGTACCAGATGCCTAAATTAGGCGTACCCTTTAGATATCTTAAGATTCTTTTTGACAGCAGTAAGATGGATTTCTTTAGGGTTCGCTTGGAACCTTGTACACAAGCATGTGGAAAACATTATATCTGGTCTACTAGCAGTTAGGTAAAGCAATGAGCCAATCATACCTCTATAGCCTGTGATATCTACCTTAGCAGAACTTTCACATAAACCAATTTTGACAGCTATAGTTGATGGTGTCTTTGCTGATGAGCACTCCTCCATGTGATATTTCTTGAGGAGCTCCTTGATGTACTTAGATTGACAAATAAATATTCCATCTTGTCTCTGACTTATTTGTAATCCAAGAAAGAATTTCAGTTCTCCCATCATGCTCATTTCAAACCTACCCTGCATTAACTTAGAAAACTTCTTGCACAGAAGCTCATTAGTAGACCCAAATATAATATCGTCCACATAGACTTGGACTAGTATTATATCATTCTTATGTCTTTTAGTGAAGAGCGTTTTGTCTATGACACCTCTTATAAAACCATTTTCTAAAAGAAATTCAGAAAGAGTGTCATACCATTTTCTTGGGGCTTGCTTAAGACCATAGATAGCTTTGTAAAGAAAGTAAACATAGTCCAGATGATCTTGATCTTCAAAACCAGGAGGCTGTTCTACATACACTTCTTCATCTAGCTTACCATTCAGAAAGGCACTCTTGACATCCATTTGATAAACTTTGAATCTTGAATAGGATGCATATGCCAAGAATATTCTGATGGCCTCAAGTCTTGCCACTGGAGCATAGGTCTCGTCATAATCAATGCCTTCAGCTTGAGAATAACCTTTAGCTACCAGTCTTGCTTTGTTTCTTATCACCGTGCCATCTTCATCTAGTTTGTTTCTGAATACCCATCTTGTGTCCACCACTTTTCTATCTTTAGGTCTGGGTACCAGCTTCCATACTTCTAGTTGCTTAAATTGATTGAGTTCATCTTGCATAGCAATCACCCAATCAGGATCAGATAGAGCTTCTTCTACTTTCTTAGGTTCCATGACAGAAAGGAACCCAGAATAATTACATTGATTCTGATAAGCTCTTCTTGTTTTCACACCAACATCTGGATCACCAAGAATCAGCTCAAAAGGATGAGCTCTATTCCAAACAGTTTGTCTGGGAAGAATTGATCTTGACGATTCGCCTTGATCTTCAGTATGATGTTGAGTATGACTTGTTGACCCTTCATTATCTCCCCCTGAGTTGTTGTCAGTTTGACTTGTTGATGGTTCAAGAGTATCAGTGGTGTCTTGAAAATTATCATTGTTTTCACCAGCATCACCTTGATCATTACCACCAACATTTGGATTATTATTATCAGCAACAACGTCAGGTTGATTGTCATCATCTGAATCTGAGTCTGACATATCATCAAACTTAAGCTTTTCAGATGGATCTTCATTTTGGATATTTGGGAGTTTCGTGTCATCAAATGTAACATTGACACTTTCCAAAGTTTTCTGTTGATCAATAAGATACACCCTGTAGGCTCTTCTAGTATAACCAATAAATATTGCTTCATGTGCTTTTTCTTCAAATTTACCACCTTGATCATCTCCTTCTTTCAGCACAAAGCATTTTGTCCCAAATACATGGAAGTACTTGAGAGTTGGTTTCTTGTCATGTAGAGCTTCATATGGTGTCTTCATTAAGTCTTTATTGATAAGTGTTCGATTCTGGGTATAGCATGCAGTGTTGACAGCTTCAGCCCAAAAGCTCAATGGAAGCCTTGATTCACTTAGCATTGTACGTGCAGCTTCAATCAAGGTTCTATTCTTTCTTTCAACTACCCCATTTTGTTGAGGAGTTCTGGGAGCCGAGTACTGTCTAGTTATACCCTTTTCAATGCAAAAGTCATTCAGAACTGCATTCTTGAATTCAGTTCCATTGTCTGAACTTATAGCTCTTACTGGACGATTAGAATCCAGCTCAATTAACTTAATGTGATCAACTACCAGTTGTGGAGTTTCATCTTTTGAGTTCAGAAATAGTACCCATGTGAATTTTGAGAAATCATCAACAATCACTAGAGCATATCTTTTCCTTGACATAGACATCACACTAACTGGACCAAACAAATCCATATGGAGAAGTTGTAATGGTTCAGTTATTGATGATATGTTAGTGCTCCTGTGAGTTGCCCTTTTTAACTTCCCTTTTTGACAAGCATCACATAGACATTCCTGAGTAAATTCAATCGAAGGTAAACCTCTCACCAACTCTCTTTTCACTAGAGAATTCATTATTTTAAAGTTTAGGTGAGAAAGTTTCTTGTGCCATAACCAACTTTCATCAGTGGATGCCTTTGAATAAAAACATCTAATTTCTTCTGTGCTTCCAGAGTTCATATTGGCTATGTACAAGTTTCCTTTTCTTACTCCAGTCAGCTGCGGCCTTTCATTTCTCTTGTGTGATATTAGACAATTCTTCTTGTTGAAATGAACTTCATAACCTTTGTCACAGAATTGACTAATACTGAGCAAATTGTGCTCAAGGCCGTTCACAAAAGAGACATCTTCAACGATAACATTTCCAGCTTCTAATCTGCCATATCCATCAGTTTTACCTTTGCTATTATCTTCAAAGGTAACGACTGGGCCGGCCTTCTCCACCACATTTGTCAGCAGGGCTTTATCTCCGGTCATATGCCTTGAACATCCACTGTCCAGAATCGACATGACTCGATCAACCTGTTTCAAACCCTGCAATGACAAATTGGTTAGACTTTCTTCGGAACTCAAATTTGATTGGGTCCGGAGTACTTAAAGAATTGACCTTTATCAGGTAAAGCAACACTTTTTATCTTAACAACATTTTCTTCAGGTACTAGACATTTAACCCTGTAAACAGCTTTAACTTGTTTTGGTTTCAGCTTGGGTAACCATGTCTTCACCATATCCTGAGAAGAACTTGAAGTCCTAATCTTAGAATTAGGTGATTTTTCAGTCCTGGATCTAACATGTTTATTTCTGCTCATCTGCTGTCTAGGAGCATTCTTATTAACACATGCATGATTACCGTTAAAGTAAGCAGACATTATATTAAAAGCACAAGACATACAATTAACAGCATTGCATTTCTTATGAGCAGTATCAATAACAGGAATAGCATGCATGGTAGATTTGTTGTTGCATTTATTCATGTTGTTACTTCTGCTACTAGTTTTCAATGAACTAGTAGACTCACCAACTCTTTCTGCTTTTACAAACACAGCCTTTCTATCTTTATCATTTTTAACAACTTGATTACTTTCTAAGACTACGCCATTAGCTACATCCTTAATGTGCATCTCTTCCTTAATGATTAAAGATGTTGTATCCAAAGGTTATGCTATGGATTTCTTAAAGAGTGGGTTACTAACACTCTTAAGCACTGATGGTATACCCCTATCTACAGCACTCACACGATTAGGGGTATTAATGCTTTTCCATCCAATAGCTTCATTATAATCAAACCCAATTCCTATAGTTTGATTAATAGCTTGTTGGTTAAACAACTCTTTAGCTATTTTACATGAATTAGAAGTAGCACTGACTCTTATTTCTAACTCAGCTATTGTTTCACGTTGTTGAACCACCATCTCTGCTAGAGACCTCTCAAGTTCTTTTAGAATTCTTATTTCTGATTTTTTTATAACATGGCAATTTTGTACATCGTGTAATTCTGATAATTGATTTCTAAGATCTGTATTTAACAAATTGATCCTTTCAATCTCTCTATTAGCATTACCCAGTGTATCAGTAAGTTGATAAATATATTGACTTTCAGTAAAAGATACCTCAGATGAAGTACCACTGGAGTTATCAGATTTTGCCATCAGGGCAAGATTGCCATACTCTTCATCTTCAGAGTCTGTATCATCCCAACTCTTTCCAGCAGCCACATAGGCTCTACCTGTCTTCTTCTTCTCAGATCCAAAGTCTTTTCTTTGGTTTTGTTTTGGCTTCTGACATTCAGTAGCGAAATGTCCAAGTTCATTACAGTTGTAGCATCTAATTTTACTTCTTTCAACTGTTCCAGTTTTGTAACCTCCTCTGTTACTTGAGGATGAAGAACCTCCTCTCTGGAACCTGTTATAGTTAGATTTGTACCTGAACTTGGGATTCTTCCTGAATCTGAAGTTGCTGAATTTCCTTACCAACAAAGCCATGGACTCATCTTCCAACTGATCTAGTTCTTCTAATGAATAGAAGTCACCTTCATCTGGACTAGCATTCGTTTGACCAACTTCAACTTCAAGCTTGCCACTGTCAACATTACAGGATTGAATAACCTTATTTTCCACTTCCTGTTTGTTCTCAACAATAAGAGCTGTAGAAGTATTAGCAACTCTTCCTTTTCCATAACTCTCCTTTTGTTGAGATTGTTCCAGTTCATAGGTTTTTAAAACACCAAAGAGTCTTTCTACAGTTATTTCACTTAGATTCCTTGACTCTCTGATAGCTGTAATTCTATGTTCTAGATGAACAGGCATTGACAGTAGAAATTTTCTGTTGATCTCTTTCTGAGTGTAATACTTGCCATGCATCTGTAAATTGTTGACAAGTTTGTTATATCTTTCAAACACATCTTGAATACTTTCATTGTATGCTGATCGAAAGTGTTCATACTCAGATGTCAGAATTTCTAGTCGATTCTCCCTAACTTCCTCTGTTCCTTCATTCACAGTTTCAATGGTTTCCCACATTTTCTTTGCAGTTTTGCAGTTAATCACATGACTGTACATTACAGAGTCTAGAGAGTCTATTAAGATCAGTCTTAAATTAATGTCAAGTCTAGCTTCCTCTCTTTCAGCAAGAGTGAATTCAGAAGAATCTTTTTGTACAAACTTTGCAGGAGCAACAACTTTTCCATCAGTAACAACTTCAGGAGTTAATCCAAAAGGTATTATTGGTCCTTCTGATAATACTTTCATGTATTTAGGATTTGCAACCTCGAGGAACATTAACATTTTGTTCTTCCACATATCATAACTGTTTTTGTCATATATGGGAATTTTCACAGTTCCGACTTTAGAAGACATGATGAATTTTTTAAGAGAGTTAAAAAATTCGGGGATGATTTTTAATCGAGTAAAATGGGATCGTTGATTTGTGTATCAATCAATCGGCTCTGATACCAATTGTTAGGTTTGATAAGATTGTAGAAGGGGGGTTGAATACAATCTTTACCTTTTTATCGAAATTTGTCCTTTAAATTAAATTTGATAAAGACAAATTTATCTGCGGAATTATTTAACACAATTTTTCAAGTTGAATATAACTGTATATTAACTTGATGTGGTGTTACAAAATCAGTATAACAACTTATCAAGATGTTAATAACTAATTAGAAAATTCGACATGAACTTTTCTAATTTAGTTAATAATAATCAAGATAAGAACTAGGAAACTTAATTCGCTAGTAGTACAAGAATCACAAATAAACAAGTTCTATCGGATAGAATATCACAAAAATGAAGAACTTGAATTTCTGGGAATTGTTTAAGCTTTGGTGTTCTTGGTGTTCTTGAGAGAGAGAATTCTGGTCTTGATGAAATGTTTCTGCTGTGTTTTCTCCGTTATGACTTAATCTGGTCTTTTCTGTTCTTTTATATCAGTAACAGGTCTTGCTAGCTTTCTGTAGGATATTTAACTGCTCCAGCATGACTAAAACAGCTTCCAAGACTTGATTTTCCTTCATTAAGACTTACACGAACCTCCAATAAGACATAAAATGTGTCGGTAAGACTTACAACAGCTGGCAGAGGTCGGTAAGACATAAATTAGGTCGGTAAGACTTAATTCTGAAAAGGCTTCTGTCGGTAAGACTTAAAATAAGTCATATCGAATTTTTCCTCCTCCAAGACTTAATCATTTTTCTTTCTTTAAGTCTTATTGATCCATTTAATTAGTTAATGATTAACTAATTCATATTTAATTGATACAATAATTAATTTAATTAATAAATTAATTCTTCCAGAATTAATTCATTTAATTAAATCAACTAAATTAATTTATATCAATTATAAATGAATTTAATTAAATCAATAAATAATTAATTTAATTGTTACAAACCACTAAAGGTAGTAAAGAATTACCACTGATTTGTGTTGACGTTCGATGTACTGTCTAGTTCATGAACGACTAACTTCAATGATGCTTCTTCACTTTTGACTTTAGGTTGTGGTTTGTTTCTTCTCTCAATTCTATTGTACTGTAACTGATCTTCAAACTATCACTCGAAAAATCTCTGTCACTATTCAAATGAATCCATTCACTTCAATGCTGTACTGGGGCTTGATCAGATAACTGAATCGTCTTCCAGTGTATGACATCAAAACTATAGATTGACTTTTCTTCTTTCTTCTGACAGATAATACTTCTTGAGATTCCTGTGACAGTTCATATGTATATTTACTTATTACAATTTGGTTTAAGTTGATTAGGATCCTCTAACTACAAATAGGCTGAGTCATATGCCTTTCAGGACAAAAACTGGTGGGATTATGAACCATCAAAGAATGCAAGTTGGGTTTGGAAAAGTATTTGTAAAGTGAAGAATGTGATGAAACATGGATTACAGATGCAGAATTGGAGACATGTTGATGGTTACTCTGTTAACAAAGCTTATATGAAACTACATGGAGTATTTGAGACTAAGCCTTGGTCTCATCTCATCTGGAACAGATATGGGATGCCTAGGCACCAATTTATTGCTTGGTTGGCGTGTAATAATAGATTAAAGACTAAAGACAAATTATTTCGACTTGGAATCTGTCCGGATAATATGTGTGAGATCTGTGGAAAAGAAGTTGAAACTAATAATCATTTATTGGGAGGATGTGACTTCAGTGTTGGATGTATAGCACAGATAATGAGTTGGATAAGAATTAACAGGGGTGGTAACCTTTATCAGTTGTTGCTGTGGATTCGAAGGAAATATAAAGGCAACAGGTTCAGGAAGAGAATAGCGGCAACAACCATTATTGCTACTATGTACTATATATGGCAGAATAGAAATGAGGCTTTGTGGAATAAAAAGGTGATGACTATAAACAATGCAGTGGAAAGAATAAAGAAGGATGTTAAAAGTAGAATACAAGGAATCATGGGTTGGAAAGTATCTCTAATGGACAGAGAGTGGTTCTATAATTTGTAGATAACTGGTTTAGGCTTTAGATGAGATATAGGATTTTGTAGAGTTGGGTTGGACAATCCATTTTAATGATTGTCCTTTTTGTACTTGTTTTGAGAAGTTTGGGGTTATTTTAATATATTTTGATTTACCAAAAAAAAAAATTACTGAAATTTTGACACATTATCAAACTTGTTAATAGTAATTTCATATGATTAATATTTACTTATATTGTGAAGACCAGCCAACATGCACTACAAGAAAACCGGATAAATTCGACCGAAATCAGACGGTCGAATTTAGCTAAATTCGATTGTATGTGGTCGAATTTAGATAAATTCGACCGCTCCCTTTCCGGTCGTTTTTAGCTTGGTTGAATTTAATGTCGCGGTCGAATTTAGATAATTTCGATCGACTATTTTCGACTGACTATTTTCGACCGACTTTTTTCAACTACATCTGGTTGTTTTTGCTCCTACCAAATTTCTTGGCTCTGTCTTCAAATTTTGGTGAAAATTTGAATTTCCCACCCATGAAATTTATTTTGGTGAAAATTTACGTTTCCCGCCCATGAGATTAAATTTCAGCTGAACTTAAAATTTTAAATTTCCCTCCATATTTTTAAAATTCTACCCATGCATGTTTTTATTAATATGACCACCACAATGTCGGTTAAATTTATGATACCATTATATTGTTAATGTCCACACTACTGGATACCCATTTGTACAATTTTCTACAACACAAGGAATAAAATAAAAATGAATTGCAACCACATGTGCTTAAAAGCAAAGTAAATAACTGAAGAACATAGATTAAATACTAACATTAAAACCCATGAGTAGTTTTGGACATACAAAAGATGATGTTCTTCATCATACTTACTAATTCCCATAATAACAAAAGATGGATTTTGAAAATCCAATAGGTTCATATTTTCCGTTAGAGGATATATAGAGCATAAAATAAGGGATATCGGCCTGCATCTCCATCTATGTCTTCTTGGTTGCCGCCTCCTTGATCCCCCTCCATCACACAAATAAAAACAATAGAAACAATAGAATATTACAAGACTTGTTGGGTAACAATCATCACACAAATAGTGAGTATGACTACTTGGGTGTATGAATTTTAGTTCAAAATTTGGCATTTTCTCTATTTTTATTTATTTTTTTTATTTATTTTACAAACTAGATAAAAATGGGAGAAAATCAAAAAAATAGAAAATTACATGTCTTGTTGGGTAACAATCATCACACAAATAATGAGTATGATTACTTGGGTGTGTATAAATTTTAGTTCAAAATTTGGCATTTTTCTATTTTATTTAATTTTTTAATTTATTTTACAAACTTAGATAAAAAATGGTGAAAATCCAAAAAAATAGAAAATTAGTGAAAGCAGGATAACAATCATCACAAATAGTGAGTATGACTACTTGGGTGTGTATGGATCATTGAGAAATATATTTTAAAAAATCAAACACGAAACCCGGACGAAACCCTGTTTAGGGGATGTAGTCAAACTACTAATTGACCATTAAATGATCAAATCAAATAATTTTTTTTTTTTTGAAATTTTGGCAATAACATTAGAAAGGATGGATCTTCACCTTTGTAAGGTTGGGTCATCGAGACATATTATTTAAAAAATCGAAACACGAAACTTGGACGAAACCTTGTTTAGGGGTTATGGTCAAATTACTAGTTGACCGTTAAATTACCAACAATTAATTTTTTTTTGAAATTTTGGCAATAACATTAGAAATGATGGATCTTCACCTCCGTAAGGTTGGGTCATCAAGAAATATATTTTAAAAAATTGAAACACGAAACCCGGACGAAACCCTATTTAGGGGTTATAGTCAAACTACTAGTTGACTGTCAAATTACCAAATCAAATAAATTTTTTTTGAAATTTTGGCATTACCATTAAAAAGGATGGATATTGACATCCGTATGGTTGGACTGTCGAAAAATAATTTTAAAAAATTCAAAACACGAAACCCGGACGAAACCATGTTTACACTACGTCAAATTTTGGCTTTCACCATATAAAATCTGTGTGGCTGTTTACCTTACGTCACGCTTTTTTTTTCGGCCCAAGTGTCACCAAAGGAGAGAGCATCGTAGGTACCATACAGACACTCGTTTGATTCGTGGCTGTAACTAAAAAACGAGTGACTAAAGTATACCTCCATTTTTGTCTCACAGCCCCCCTTTAAGCTCAAAAGTGTGACTAAATACCAACATTCAGCCACAGGACGCCTAGTGACTAAAGAGTATTAATAACGTCATATATACACTAGTACAAACTAGACCTATTGCGTCGCCTAAATAGGCCTATAGCTTCGCCCTTTTGGCGTAGTATATGCAGGGGACGCTATAGGTTATGCCTATAGCGTCGGTTAAATTGGCGACGCTAAAAGTCTGCTATGGCGTCGGTTATTTAAATGACCGACGCTATAGGTATATCTTATCTTATAAATAATTAGAATAATATCCAATAAATAAATCAACCTTAAATGGATATTCAAGAAGATATTCATTAAATAAATAAAGATCAAACGAATATTCGAAATAATATTCATTAAATAACTCAGAGGAATATTCAGAACAGTATTCGATAAATAATCAATCTTAAAGGAGTATTAAACAATATTCAGCAAATATATAAAGGTCGAATGAATATTTGAAATAATATTCCTTAAGTAAATAATCTCGAATGAATATTCAAAATAACATTCATTAAGTAAATAATCTCGAATGAATATTCAAAATAATATTAAATAAATAAAGCTCCAATGAATATTCAAAATAATATTCATTAAATAAATAAACTCAAATGAATATTCCGAATAATATTCAATAATAAATATTGAAATTCGTATGCCCTTCGCTAAGGGTCTTAGCAATATCCGGCTTATAATCGATATATTATTTGTTGAATATTGAATACAGTAAAAGAATACAGAGGGGGGGTGAATGGATTCTTGAACTTTTCTTCGTTCTTGAATCTTTGCAGCAAGATATGTGTTGAGTGTGTGAGATATGTAAGTGCGGATAACAAAGACAAACACAACACAATATCACTTTAATCTAATATTTTATTAGATAAAGATTTTGCTACAATCTGTGAATACAAATGATAGTATTCTCAGCTTCGTTTTTCTCAGAGAGATATTTCTTGTGATGTTTTTCAAAAACTTAACTGCTAAGGAAGTGAGGCTGTATCCTTATAGACATGGATACACCTACTCACAACAAATAAGGTAGGTAAACAAAAATACTTTCCAGTCTGTCTATCTCATTTGAGTAAGAGTCCAAACGGCTACAGATTTGACTTTGCAAATCCTGTTCAGATCCACTTCTTTAGCTCCTTGTCCCCTGACTTATTTCTCCAAGCTTTTTTGTAGGATTTCCAACGTGCTTTATAGTACATAGTCAAATAAAGCGTCTCGGCTTGTTGCAGGTTTCTGACTTGTACAATTCTTCAGTATTTTGTCTTCAAGAATGTATTCGAGAAGTGGCAAAGTGAGTGATTCGAGAACTAGAATTGACTTAATCGATAACTCTGAGTTCTCGAATAGTGTTATATTGACATATCGAATCACTTCTCGAATAGCTCTTTTCTCTGTGAGTCCTTGAGATATCGAATAGAGCATTTTGACATATCGAATCCCCGAGATGTCGAATAGCATCTTGAGTCTTTGAGATATCGAATGTAGCTTTGACTTGTTGACCCTTTTTGAGAACTCGAATATCACCTTTGACCTGTTGACTCCTTGAGTTCTCGAACAGAGTAATAGACATATCGAATCTCTGAGATATCGAATGAGATATCGAACAGTGTATTCAGAGATATCGAATAGTGTCTTCTGAGATATCGAACCCCTGACTTCTCGAATGCTAGACTTCTCGAATAGACAAATGTACTTCTCGAATTGGTACTTAGGCAAATTCTTCATTTATTCAAATCCCAACTGTGATTATTTGGCAGTCTTTATCTCCTTGCTTGAGGCATGAACCTTGGAACTTCTTTCAAGCATTATTCTTGACTTAATAGGTACAGTTACACAGCTAGAATTTGATGCCTATTCCAAGTACAAAACTAGTAGAAACTCTACAACTAGAGGTTCCCTCAGTTAAGAGGTCATGTAAGTAATGCATAGCATTACAAACAACTTAGGCTCGTTATTAGATGTATTCAGGCATGCCTCTGTGACTAACAATCTCCCGCAAATTGTGAGTAAGACCCTTAGTCACAATTTCATGTCTGATAACAAGCCTAACATACATAAAGATAAAACTTGACAATACATGTATGAATTTTGATTAGCAATGTGGATAGAACTACAGGGTGAGTAATCTTACAGCCTATGATGAAGTACTAGCCATTGTCATCTGTTTACCATTCCATAGCTTTGGCTTGCAAATCATCATATGCTTTCTGTCTTCTTTCTTTCTCCTTCCTTGTATTCTCATCCATAGCTTTTATTATTTCTGCCATAGCATCCAATTCTTCAAGCAAAATTGAGTCTTCGAAATCTTCAAGTACTGGTTCCAGAATGTTTGCAGGAGAGTGGTTGAGTAGGTTCATTCTGATGTTGACCTGATCCCCATTTCTCCACCTATACTTCACCACAAAGGGTTCAAACGGAACTCTACACAATCCCTTTGCCCTTAGCTTTTCTGCTTCAATCTCCAGTCTCTCAATTTCTTTCTCCCTTGCTAGCCATTTCTCAAGACACCCTTTTCTGATTCTCTCCTCATGATCTCTCTTTATCTTCATAAAATCAATTAGCTCCAGCTTCCATACTCTTTCCACTTTATCTTCTGAGCTCAACAATGCAATGATTCTTTCTATGTCATGTAGCTTGCCCCAGTGTTGACATCCTCCTTGTTTGAATTTCTCCTCCCTTCCATCAGTATATTTGATCTCAAGGTAGTTATCAACAATGGCAACATGGTAGATTATTTGAGCTTGTAAGAATTGCAGTTAGTCTTCATCAAAATCTTCATCTAGTGGTTGGAGTTTTAAGCCTGGATAGATTGTCAGGGTCTTTGATTTGGATAGCTTTGATTTCCTTGCAGCTTGCTTGAATTTGATTCTTTTTACATGATTACTTGGCAGCAGTATGTGACCTTTGTTTGTAGACCATTGTAGTATTCCATTAGCAGTTTGCTTTTTGAAACATACAGATGGTTTCTTGACTTGAATCTTCTTCTCTTCTTGAGGTGGCAAGACAGTTGCAGAAGCCATAGATGTAAATTTTGGAAGGTCACTGCTGACAGTATTCACCCTAGACTTAGAGTCTTGTGTTGTGGTGAGGTTACTGTCAGCAATGCCTAAAGCTTGCTGTCTTCCACTTTTCCTTTCAGAGCCTTTACCTTGATCATCATCATTCTTCTTCTCCTTATCATCATTCTTCTTCTTTTTCTTATCTTCATCACCCTTATTACTCCTGTGATGTGTTCTCCTTCCATCACTTTTATCCCCATCCTTGTCTTGATCACCATCCTTGCTTGGGTTGAACTTAGCAGTCTCAGGTACAATGCCAGTTGCAATGTATGACCTGAGATAAGATATAGCTTCTAATTCTTCTGCTGTTCTTAAACCCTTTTTCTTGTTCAGTTTTTCAGTGATGGCAATGATGAGAGGTTTGTTGTGAGGAGATAGATGCTTAGGGATGACCAGCTGCTTGATATCATCAATTCTTGTTCCAGCCTGGTAGATAATGGTTCTGGGATTTGTGAATACTTCAGGTAGCCTTGAAGGTTGACCATCCCTTAAGTCATCATAGAGACTCTTGTTGTTCTCATTCCTTCTTTTAATTAGTGCAAGGAACACCTCCACTTCAGAGTGCTTTAGGCCTTGTAGAGTGTTGATGGTTAGGTGCCATATCTTGGTCTTTCCTACCACCATTATTTCCTTGAGCCACATGCTATCAACTCTTCTAGGTATCACAGTGAGGTAGTCAATCTGACTCCTTAAACTCCTCTGGTATGATAATGCATCACTAGCCTGTTCTTTTGAGACTTTCAGAAGCTCCAAGAATGCATCATCATAATAGACATTTGAGTTTGCAATTTCTTGTAGCTTGGCCTCAGTGACTACCTTCACCTCTACTAGCTTGGCGCTTTTAGATATGGTTAAAGAAGGTTTGTCAGATGGCATACTCCTTGCAACTACTGTGGTTGAGATAGATTGCTTTTGACCACCAAGGGTAGTGACATGCACAGTTGGTAGGGTGACAACTGGAAGTGAAGTAGGCTCACCAACTTTGGCTTTTCCTTTGCCAGGCACATGAGTTAAAGATTTGGAAGCCCTTTGATGACCACCTTCATTGAATTTGATGCCCTTTACTGGTGGTTTCTCCCCCTTTGTATTTGAGTCCCTTGAAATCTTATTCTCCCCCTTAGGCTTGTTGTCAGGCACAGAGGCTGTAGGATTGACCTTTGGAGTTGAAGATTCATCAGGCAGAGGGAGACCCATGTGCTTCATCATATCAGCTAACATGGACTGTTGATGCAGAAGAAAATCAGTTGTGGTGGTGGCTTGAGTGTTCAACTGCTCAGTCAGAGTAGTGACAATGTTTGTAAGATGAGCATTAGACTGGGTGAGAGAGGCTACTTCCCTTTCAAGAGCATTGACCTTGGTGAACAGTTCAGTAGATTTGAAGCCAGACCAGGATTGTTATTTCAGTCTCTGCACTTCAAACTTAGACATAGAATGCACTGGGACTTCAGTAGGCAGCTTGTCTCCATACTGATTTGCAAATATAGTTCTCAGCATGGCATTGGCCTCTGTTGTCTGATCAGAAAGGATTTGAAATTTGTGCCCCAGACCTTTGACAGTATCTGATAGAATGGCTAAACCATTGTCCATCTTTGTACAAGTAGCCTTGCAGGTTCGAATGTCCTTGAGAACAGTCTCCATTTGAGGGAATTTAGCATCAAAAGTCCTTTTATCTCATGCACCTCTTGAGTTGTTGCTGTGCAAACTGCTGTAACTTTTGTTTTTATGCCCTTGCCAAAGTAGTGTGCAGCCTTGAGAATGCCTTTGTAGGTGTCATTGATTGCCTCATAAACATCATTAGGGGTGAGAGATTTGGCATTGGACCCTAGTGAAGTGATGTACTCCTCTCTGAGGTACTGGAGACCTTCTGAGAGAGGGATGTCATATTTTCCTTGTAGCCAAGCATCTACATTTCCATCTCTCTCAGTTTCATCTATGATCTTTGCCTTCTATATTTCTACATCATCTCTGTGGCATAAGAGGATAGCTTCATAGTCTGGATTGGGCATGTTTGCAGTGAGAAGGTGCTGAGCAATCTTTGTGAACTCAGGGATCTGATCCACAATTAAGCTTTGGAGTGCTTCAACCGTCAATTGTGGTGGAATAGACCCTGATCCTGAAGCACTGTCATGTTGCACAGGCTTCAGCCATTGAGACATATAGTGAGAGCTAGAGCTAGGCAAGCTAGACTCCTCAGTTACAGATGCAACTTCTGTAACCGCATGGACAGACTCTACTACTGTTGTCTCCACAAGAGTGGGATGAGTTACAACAGTAGGTGACACAGGCACAAAGTCTCTAGTGAAAACTAGTGAATCCTCTGTGTTTGTGATGGTGACATTAGGATATGCCCCAGCATGCATTCCATGACCATCTAAATGTGCTACCCGGGTGGTGAGCAAAGTGTCAGGCACTAAGTCACTAGAGTCCATTGGCTCACCAAGAGAATGGAATTCTTGGTGATCAATGCCTTGCTCCTCAATTTCTTGACTTGCAGGCTCCAAAGAAATTTCAATGTTAGATTTTGGAAGAGAAGAGTGTTGTAGAATGGATTTTGGCAACTCCCCCTGAGAAATAGAGGGGGATTCAAGTGTGATGTGCTCTCCACTCAGTGTTGTGCCAACCTTATCACTTCCTTGTGCTGACTCTTTACAGGTAGGTGCATTGGAGAGGATGCTTGATTCTATAGATGAACCCTGTTGAGAGGATACATCTAGTGAGCTGTGTGCCCCTGATTTTACAACTTCAGCCATTTGGGTGACTGAAGAGGTGGTTTTAGACTTCTTCTTCTTCTTTAGGCTAATGATAGGTGACTGAGGATCCTCACATTCTAAACCTAGTTCTACAGCCAAGGCTGCTTCAGTTAAGATGTTTAAAGGTTCAGAAGCAACCTGTTTTCTCTTCTTTTTACTAACATCACCCTTTTGAGAGGATGATACAGTTGGCTCTGTGTTTGGTAGAGTGTTTGTCTGAGAGGGTTGGTTAGCAAGCCTTGGGTTAGCATTTTGTTCTTCTTGCTTAGGCTGTGCTAACTGAGACTTAGAATCAAATATTGGCATGTTGTGGGGGTAAGACCTAAACAAACCCTCCATGTGGGGAGTTATGTTAAACCTTAATTCCACATCATTCCTAGTCTCCAAGTTACCAAAAATGAGTTTGGTCATGGACCTAGGATAGCCTATTTTACTTTTATCTATTCCAGGCAATTCAATCAACGAAGCATTTTTAAAATTAAGTACTGATTGAATAAAGCGAGGAAAGAAAATTTTAGTACCTCTCTTGGCTGTGTTCTTACCAAGTCTCCCATATAGCTCCTGTAAGATGATATGTCCAACATCTATCTTTCTCCCATGAGCCAAGGCATAGGCAAGCTGCTGCACAGGTGTACTAATCTGGTCAAAGCTCGATTTCCTTACAGTGAATACTTGAAGGAGTGTAGCAAAAACATAGCTCCATTCTTTTCTCAAGTACTTCCTATTCAGCTTCTCAAGTTTAATAGCATCGGAGTAGTTGATAAATTCAAAGAATTCTTCCAACTCAGCATCGGTGGCCAGGGAGTCATATGCCTCTTGCTGCAAATCCAAGGCTTGATTCATGTCTGCGGTAGTGATAGTAATATCCTCGCCTTGAATCTTGCAGTGGACAACATATGAGGTGATAGCATTCTCAAGGGCGATGACCTCCACAGTAGCTGTCCTCCAGAATTGTTCTAATAAGTTTAGGTACAGGGTTGGGTTGGTTGAGAGTGCACCCTTGATGTAAGATTCAGACAACCATCGAACAAAGCACTTGAAATTAGCATTTGGTGCTTCCAAATCACTGGTAATTGCGATGAAATTGGTTTGAGATGGTATGGTGAGTTGAGTGTTTGCCATTTGGGTAGAGAAGAAAAGAGAATTAAGTTGAAGAAGAAATTCGCAGTTAGGGGTTTCAGAGGTTTTAGGAGTTTAGATGCTTGAGAAATCGAACGAAATGAGTTGAATAGTTGTGAAGTTGCATATATATGAATAACCTGAGTTGTCGATTAGATATATGATCTGTATCAACAAGTTATTCGAGAAGTATAAAACAACTATTCGATAAGTTAAGAATGGCTTATTCGATATCTCAGGCAGTTTGTAACTCACAGCTGGCAGTTATTTAACTCAGAAAATAATTCTAAGCTAAATAAAATATGTTTTTATGAGCGAAATGAAATTTTGAATATAAATCCAAAAAGCGATTAAGTGTCAGCGAAAAATCAGCCTTTTCAAATGATTCTATAACTCAAATACAGTATTCGAGAACTCCATCACTAGAGAACTAAAATACTCTATTCGAGAACTCAGAGTGTGCTATTCGATTTCTCCAAAAGACACTATTCGAGAACTTAAGAGGGTTCTAGATAGGCCTATTCGAGAACTCGAGCCATGACATAACAATGAACCATTCGAGAAGTCTGACTTATCGAACTATACTTTTCACTCATAAAATTCAATTTTCACTATCTTTTAAAATTTACCAAAAATATTCACTGAAGAATATTCTACCAAATTAAATAGTGATTCTCTCAAAATTTCACAGAAATTTCAAGCTAAAGATGTATGATTTTCAACATATGCAGCATTATATAATATTTATAAATCATACTCCAGCCAATACTTACTTCAAAAATATTGAGCATTTGATAAAGTAAGTATTTACTACTGCAACAATCTAGTTGATATATTCACTTAGCCAGAATTTGAAGAATTCAGCATTCCAATCTCACTAACCAACCTTGTGAAGGTGGCTTCATCTAATGGCTTAGTGAATATGTCAGCTAGTTGTTTTTCTGTGGGAACATAATGTAACTCAATGGTTCTATTAGTTGCATGCTCCCTTATGAAGTGATATCTGATGTCAATGTGCTTTGTCCTAGAATGATTGACAGGATTGAAACTATAGAGATTGCACTTGTGTTGTCACACATGATTGGAATTCTTTCCAACATAAGTCCATAATCTCTAAGTTGGTTTCTGATCCAAAGCACTTGAGCACAGCAACTTCCAGCAGCTATGTACTCAGCTTCAGCTGTGGAAGTTGACACAGATTGTTGTTTCTTGCTGTACCAAGAGACTAACCTTTGTCCAAGAAAGTGGCAGCTACCTAAGGTGTTTTTCCTATCCACTCTGCATCTAGTATAATCAGCATCAGAATAACCAACCAGATTGAACCATGTGTCCTTAGGATACCATAACCCCAAGTTTGGTGTGCCCTTCAGATATTTAAAAATCCTCTTTATTGCTATCATATGTGATTCCTTTGGATTTGATTGAAACCTTGCACACAAGTATGTTGCAAACATGATGTCTGTCCTACTAGCAGTGAGGTAGAGTAGAGAACCAACCATGCCTCTGTAGATTGAAATATTTACCTTCTTGCCCTTAACATCTTCATCTAACTTGGTGGCAGTGGCCATGGGTGTCTTTGCAGGTGAGCATTCTTCCAAGTCAAATTTCTTCAATAGATCCTTGATGTATTTGGTTTGACTTATAAAAATGCCATCCTTCCTTTGACTAACTTGCAGCCCAAGAAAGAATGTTAATTCTCCCATCATACTCATCTCATATCTTCTCTGCATGAGCTTAGAGAATTTCTCACACAGCTTCTCATTTGTAGAGCCAAATATGATATCATCCACACAGATTTGAACTAAGATAATATCATCACCATGTTTCTTGTAAAAAAGTGTCTTGTCCAGTGTGCCTCTAGTGAATTGATTCTCCAGTAGAAATTGTGATAGTGTGTCATACCATGCCTTAGGAGCTTGCTTAAGTCCATACAATGCTTTAAGCAATCTGTAGACAAAGTGAGGGAATTGTGGATCCTCAAAGCCAGGTGGCTGTTGCACATATACTTCTTCTTCCAACTCCCCATTCAGAAATGCACTCTTGACATCCATTTGATAAACCTTGAAATTAGAATGTGCAGCAAATGCCAAGAAAATTCTGATGGCCTCTAGTCTAGCAACAGGGGCAAAAGTCTCATTATAGTCAATGCCTTCCTGTTGAGAGTACCCTTTTGCAACCAACCTTGCTTTGTTTCTTATGACTACACCATTTTCATCCATCTTATTCCTTAGAATGGTGCAGGCACAAGTTCCCATACTTTGCTTCTTTCAAATTGATTTAGCTCCTCTTGCATAGCATTTATCCAATCAGGATCCAACAATGCATCATCAAGTTTCTCAGGCTCAACTTGGGATAGAAAGCAACCATAGAGACATTCATTTAGAGTTTCTCTCCTTGTCCTCACTCCTGCATTTGGATCTCCAATTATCTGATCTGCAGTATGTGATCTATCCCATTTCCTTGTATGTTCAGATTGATTTCTCAGCCTTGATGTTGGTTCATCATCCAGATCATGATCATTTACATTTTCTCCCCCTGTGAAGTTGCCACTAATCACAGGTGTGTCTTGGATGCTTGTTTCTTCATTGTTGATTGACACAGGTTCTTCATTCACTTGAGTTCGTTGGATTGTGGGCTCAAATTCAGTTTTAATCTCCTCATCAGAATCATCTAGATTGTCAAACTTCAAAGGATCTTTATCTTCATCATTGGCTTCTTCTAATCCAGGTAGTTTGCTGTCATCAAATGTCACATCTGTGCTTTCCATAACTTTCTTTTGACTGATGACATAAACTTTGTATGCAATTCTTTCCATAGAGTAGCCAAGAAAAATTCCTTCAAATGCTTTTGCATCAAACTTTCCAACATATTCTAAATTGTCTTTTAACACAAAGCATTTGCTTCCAAAAGTATGAACATACTTTAGAGTAGGCTTCTTTCTAGTCATCAAGTTGTAAGGTGTCTTTCCAGTGTTTTTGCTGATGAGGGTTCTGTTTTGGATATAGCATGCAGTGCTCACAGCCTCAGCCCAAAAACATGTAGGCATCTTTGCATCAAGTAACATTGTTCTAGCAGCCTCAATCAGAGTTCTATTCTTTCTCTCAACAACTCCATTTTGTTGTGGAGTCCTTGGAGCTGAGAATTGTTGAGAAATACCATTCTCTTTACAGAATGCTTCAAGCATGGCATTTATGAACTCTGTTCCATTATCACTTCTTAATGCAATCACACTTGCATTGTTGGCCTTTGCTTCCTTGTCAATTTTCTTTATATGCTCAATAATTACTTTTGGAGCCTCATCCTTTGATGCCAGAAATTCTACCCATGTATACCTTGTGAAATCATCAACCATCACTAGAGCATACTTCTTCCTTCCTAGTGACACAATATTGACAGGCCCAAACAAGTCCATATGAATTAGTTGTAGGGGCTTGGTTATTGATGTCACTGTCTTTGACTTGTGGCTTGATCTTTTCATTTTTCCTTTTTGACAAGCCTCACACACTCCTTCTTGACAGAATTCAAGTATGGGCATGCCTCTCACTAACTCCCTTTTGACTAGAGAATTAATGCCTTTGAAGTTCAAGTGTGATAGCTTTTTGTGCCACAGCCAACTATCTTCATTTGATGCTTTTGAGTAAAAGCAACAAATTTTGTCCTTGTTTGAAGAGTTCATATTGGCTATAAACAGGCTTCCTTTCCTTACTCCAGATAGAGCAAAGTCACCAGTCTTCTTGTGGGTGATCAAACATTCATCTTTGTCAAAATTCACTTTGAAGCCTCTGTCAATAAATTGACCAACACTCAGTAGATTGTGCTTGAGCCCCTTGACCAGTGCTACATTTTCAATGATGACATTTCCAATATCCAACTTTCCATATCCCAATGTGTTGCCAATGCTGTCATCTCCAAAAGCAACCATTGGGCCAGCCTTCTCCTCATACTATGATAGCAGGGCCATATCACCAGTCATATGGTTTGAGCATCCACTGTCCAAAATCCACATGACCTTCTTTTCACTTTCTTTGCCCTGCAAACACAAAGGTATTACTTCTCCTTTGGTACCCAAACAAGTTTGGGTCCATGTGGCTTAGCAACAGTTTTATCATAAACAGCATGCTTATCAATTTTCTTGATGTTAGAACTCTTAGAATCAGGGTTCTTAGACTTAGGTGACAGAGGTACCTTCCTAACTTTAGGAGGACTTGAAGACTTTGTTCTTGTGCAGTGTGTGTGAACATTGTGACTGATGCAACCTTCCATGAATTGTCTTCTCAAATTAAAACAACTAGTCATTACATTCATGTTACATGACATACAATCAAGTTTATCACAGAAAGGAGAGTCTCTATGTCTTAAAGGCACAGAGCACTCATGGAATGGTTTAGCAACACTACCAGATGGTTTCTTGCATGTATAAGTTAAATGATTAGTGCTAAAACAGTTTTAACAAACTTTCCTAGGGGCATTTGGCACATAAGCATAGTTGTTGTCCTTGTTAAACCCCAATTTGCCATTCTTGTTTTGTTTCTTTTTAGCCACTTTCTTCTCAAACTCATTATTCCCAGCTGAAACAAACTTCACAAATTTTTCAGGTCTAGGTGTACCTCCTACTGGCTCCTTGGCTTTGGTTTTGACATTCTCACTCTTAGAGGATGCTTGTTGTTCATTTGATTGTGCCTTATCTTCATCATCCAACATTTGCTTAATGAGTAAGGCATCCTCATCAATCTCAAGTGTTGGTGTTTTAAATATTGGGGTCTCAGTCTTTTTCAAAATTTGAGGCACTTCCTCTTAAACAACAATGTCATCTTCAATGACTACATAGCCTTTCCTCTGTTTAAGAGTGTCATAATCAAGTCCAATGGTAGCCTTAGGTCTAGCTAGACTTTTCTCATGGTAGGACTGAAATGGACTAGAGGAATTCTTAAATGTTTTCAATTTAAATTCATTTTCAGCTAGTTCATCCCTAAGAGCTTTCTCAACTTGACTAGCACATAGAACCTTATTCTTTAGATATTCAATTTCTTGTTTAAGGTTTTCTACTTGCATAGCAGTTAGTTCAAGTTCCTCATTTCTTTTGTTCAACAGTTCATTCTTAGTAGACAGTTTAGCAATTTCTTCATTAGCAGCAGTCATACTAGTATGAATATTAAACATCTCAACAGATAATAGTTCAACCATAGATTTGTATTCAGAAACAGACATGTCTATGGTAGTGAGGGATGGTACCTGAGAGTCTAATGCAGATGGTTCTTCCTTGGAGTTGGCCATCAAGGCATAGTTGCAGAATTCTTGTTTTTCTCCATCACTATCAGAATCATCCCAACACTTCCCTTCAGCTATGTAGGCCTTACCTGGTGTATGCTTCTTTAGCAGAGTCTCATACTTAGCTTCAAGCTCAAGAAACTCCTTATCCTTCTTTTTAGGCTTCTTGCATTCACTGGCAAAATGCCCTAGGTCATTGCATCTATAACATCTCACAAATGACCTATCCACATAGCTGGTTTTGAATCTGTTTTTGTTTGCTTTCACAGGTGCCTTGCCCTTGTTGAATGAATGATTTTGATATCTAGGCTTGAAGGGCTGATTCCTCTTAAATCTGATGTTTGGCAATTTTCTAGCCATAAAAGCATATGAAGTGTTTTCCATGGCATCCAACTCTTCAAGAGTGTAGAACTCATCTTCTTCCTTTTCATCAACAGGTTCAGTCACTTCTTCTTCAGTTTCTTCATCATCTACTATCTCTTCTATTCTCAGATGACTTGTAGATGCTTCCAGGTCTTGAACAGATTTTTTGACAATCAAGGCACAGGATGTGTTTATCATTCTGCCTTGGTTGGCTTGGATAGCCCTCTTCTGAAGCAGCTCAAGCTCATGAGTCTTTAAAACCCCATAGAGCACATCATATGTGACTTTGTTCAAATCTCTTTCTCTTAGAGATATGACCCTTTGCTCTAGATGGTTTGGTGCAGATAGTAGAAACTTCATGTTTAATTCCTTAGTGCTGTAAACCTTCCCATTCATTTGAAGCTCAGTCACCAGCTTGTGAAATCTCTCAAACATATCAGTAATACTTTCTTTGGACTGTTCCATGAAAGCCTCATACTGTGTGACCAGTATCTGTTTCCTATTCTCTCTTACCTCCTCTGTCCCTTCACATAACACCTCGATGTGGTTCCACATGTCCTTGGCTGATGTGCATGATGCTATGTTGGCAAACATCGACATATCCATGGAGTCTGTGTGTTACTATTGGTGCCCTAGAGGCAATGTATACATTATATTTATGTTTGAGTGATATTATATATTCGATATATATATGTTTATTATTGGCTTTGTTTACTGTGAAATAAATAAAGTATAATAAATGTCCTTAGAATCTTGATACAAATTATATAGTTGCAAGTATGTGACTTGAACATAAGATTATATATAATGAATGTATCATATTTTTAAATGTCCCTAACCAAGTATTATTATTACTTAGGACAATAATAATACACTGAGGTTAGTATGATAATTGACAGATGACCACATCTCATTGGTTATAAGTATGAAAATACTAAAATCAATGCATAGGCAACTGTACGAGTACGGGGTACTGGACAAACCCACAGTGAGATACATCATGGTAAATTATAAAAGTGTCATATGTATTCTCACAGTGATAATGGTGTAATGATCCTTAGACCTGAAGTCGTTATAATTCTACATGAGAATTAATATATTTTTTGAATTCATCAAAAGTTATCTTTAGCCGGATAACGATAAAGGTGAATATCGGATATATTATGAATCATGTGAGAAATATGAATGATCTAGATGGGATTTAAATCTCCTGATAAAGGAGTGATATTATCGGCCTCTTGTTTGAGTGAGACTGTGAAATGCATGGCCACGCTCAAATGTTGATTTGATTAATAGTCTACTCATCGATCAAGAAAAATGAAGATTAAATTATGAAGAGGATGACACATTACATGCCTCGAGTTTAATCTGTAATATCATGATTTTAAAGGATTATATTACATGGAACACTAATCATAAAAGGTTGATTGAATCGTTGATTTAATTATTGTTTAATTGGGTAGCAATGATGTGTTAGTAGACGCCGCTCATTGTTTGTAATTTTATTAGAGAATAAAATTATTGCCAATTAAATAATAACCTACAGGGTCACACACAAAGAATGTATAAAAGGGAAATTAATTTTTTTTCATGAATTTAAATTAATAATAATTTAAATTATGAATTAAATTAATAATAAATAAAAAATTCGAATTTTATAAAATTAATTAAGTGAGACTTGATTAGTTAAAGATAAAATTTGAAGATGTATTTTCTTGACTTATTTGATTAATTAAGTGTGACTTAATTAATTTATTTAAATAAATAAGATTTTTTTAAATAAAAATGGCCTAATTGTTTATGGCTCCAGTTTGCTTTATTTCTCTTTATAAGCCAATTGTTGGCAAGTCTTCCAAGAGGAACACAACTGAAAAGTTCAGATCATACAAGTTAGAAACAAGAGAGAAAATCAAGCTAAGTCAAGAACACATTCTTGATTATTTATTTTGGCTAGTACCTAATTCCGTGGCATAATCGTTCGACGATTCAAGCAAGCATTCGGGTGTGGATACCGGTGGAGGAGTCATACTTTTAGCTGTGAAAATCAACAATCTAGGGCCTCCATTTGTCATCCTTAGGAAAGCTTGAAAGAGGTAAAATCTTGTTCTTGATATTTTTCATACCATGATCATCATTTTATACATGGATTCGGGACTTGGAATTCGTTTTTAATTGTTATTTACGTCATTTCCGTTGCGTTATCATGCCCGAATTCCAACAATGGTATCAGAGCTACATGTATAAAAGGATGATTTGGTCTTGTGTTCTTGAAAATGAAGCATACATGATTTTTCAATTTTATTCATGCTTCATTTTAGCATACAAAATATTTTCTATAAATTGTTATAATTGTTTGTATGATGTTATAAATTGTTATAACATGTTTTGAATGATGTACTATATGTTAGATATGTTAATCACATCATTAGAATAATTTAAGAATTGATACAAACTGAAAATTTTCATTCTGCAAAGTTTCTGGAGATTCTGCAGATTCTGGAAAAATCTGGAATACAGGTGTTGCGCATTTCGGATATGCGCAACAGTAGTATAAGCAGGTGTTGCGCATGTCGGACATGCGCAACACTAGTATACAGCAGGTGTTGCGCATGTCTGACATGCGCAACAGAGGTGGGCAGGCAGACACAGAACTGTGCGCAGTGTTGCAGTGCTGAAATATTTTATTTTTTTTCTTTTTCTTTTTATACTTTAACATTTTCTTTTACTTTTGCTATAAGAATTATGTTAGTGGGCATTATATACCTATTGCTATTAATCATTAGATTCCTAATGCCTATCATGATTAAAGTTTTAATAATTGAATATTTAAATTATGAATTTTAAAATTATTATTAATTCATTTTTTTTGTTTAATTTTTAATTCCTTTTAAATAATTAGGTATTTAATTAAGGAGTTAAATATTAATTGTTATCTATGATATGATCATGATAAATGTGATGTCTATAATTGTTATATGAGCATGGTGAATTGGTTATGGCCCCCTAAGACCTATAGAACAAATGTTTTAATTTTATTTATGGTCTGTAATAATTAAATACGACTTGCATGTCGTTATTCTTGTAATTTTTATACACTCGAATGCAACTCGAGTTCTTTTGTAATATAATTCAAAAGGGAGCTAGAGGCAATCAATGGAGGCTTAGGAAGCAATGAAGAATTTATGTAATAATTAGTTATTACAACCATAGATTGACCTTGATCTTTTCATTAGCTTGAAAAGATCGCATAGGATCGGGCCATAACCATCGCACATTTAATTTTGCATAACTGCACTTTACATATGATGCATGGATATATTAGATATATGTATGGATGCATGGATGTATAGAAATATTAGAATGTATGTATTAGATACGACACATATGCCATGTTTAAACAAGATAAAATCTGTAACGATTTAAGATTTAAACAAACGATCAAGATCGTTAAATTTTTCAAAAATCCCTTAAGAAATATTAAGTTAAACAGATGCTTTCCAACAAATAACACTCATTAAATCCTAGATCAGAGGAGTGGATTTTCCAAAGAAAGGGCTTCTCTTTTATTGTGGTGAGATCTGATTGAGTAAACAAGCTTACTTGAATTGTTATTATTTGGTCCAACTTAATTAAGTCGTCATAATAAGATTGTGAACTTAGAAGCATAGAGTTTAGTGAAATCTATTAGATAGATCGGAGCAATATGTTGTTCATTAAGCTATCCAAGAGTTATATATGATATAATTGACATAACGGTCGACCTAAATAATCATATTTAAGTGGAAAGCCAAAGCTGACTTAAAATATGACGAAATATGGATCTTGGCTCACTAAGAAAGGTTTTATGGGAACCATTTTCCGAATTGATAGTAAGGGCTATTAATTTGATTAAAATAGTGGGAGGTATATTACGAATATGCTATCAATCAACTTGAACATAACTGGTTTTACGAAACATACAAACAAACTCATTTTATGCGCTTTTACAAATTGTAGATAATAAATGGCAAACACAAACCACTTTTCGATACGATCAGTGCTAGAAAAGGAAAAGCTGACAGGGACAAACTTCCTGGATTGGTTTAGAAACTTGAGGATTGTCCTCAGGCAGAAGCGAAAGCTGTATGCCATTGAAGTTCCTCACCCAAATCCTCTTCCTGCTGGGGCCACACGTGCTGAGCAAAATGCTTATCAGAAGCATTTGGATGACTCAACTGATGTGTCATGCCATATGCTAGCATGCATGGCTCCTGAGATTCAAAAGCAACATGAACTGATGAATGCTTATGAAATAATTGAGCACCTCAAAAGCATGTTTGAGGGACAAGCTCGTCAGGAAAGATATGATACGAGCACGGCATTGTATGCTTGCAAACAGGGAGAGCGAGACCCGGTGGGACCACATGTTCTTAAAATGATTGGGTATATTGAGCAACTAGATACCTTGGGCTTCCCGATTGGTCCGGAGGCTCAAATAGATCTGATCTTACAATCACTCAATAAGAACTTTTCTCAATTTGTTATGAATGAGATTGATAAGACACCTACTGAATTGTTGGGCATGTTAAGAACTACTGAAACCAACATTCAGATGGAATCCCCTGCTCCCATGCTGATGGTGAACAAAGGAGGTGCCAAAGGGAAAAGAAAGTGGAAAGGCAATAAGAAGAGGATTGTATCCAAATCTGCTGCCAATCCTAATTCTGCTCCCAAGAAGGCTACCAAGCTTAAAGGAGGTGTCGAAAAGGGTGATTGTCACCACTGTTGTAAACCGGGACACTGGAGGAGAAACTGTCATGCTTATTTGGAAGAGCTGAAGAAGAAGAAGGCTGCTGGGCAGACTTCTGCTTCAGGTATTTATGTTATAGAAGTCAATTTGTCTACTTCTACATCTTGGGTATTGGATACTGGATGTGGTTCTCACATTTGTATAAATGTGCAGGAACTGCAAAGGAGTAGGACACTGGATAAGGGAGAGGTAGACCGACGAGTTGGAAACGGAGCAAAGGTTGCTGCTTTGGCTTTAGGGACTTACCATTTATCATTGCCCACAGGGCTTATTTTAGAACTTGAAAACTGTTTGTATGTGCCTTCTATTTGTAGAAACATTATTTCTGTTTCTTGTTTGGACAAGAAAGGTTTTTCATTTACTTTTAAGGACAATGGTTGCTCTTTTGGTTTAAATGACATTACCTATGGTGTTGCACAATTATTTAACGGTTTGTATGTTCTTGGTTTAGATACTCCTATCTTGAATGTAAATAACAAACGACTTAAGACTAATGACTCAAATCAAACATACCTTTGGCACTGTCGTCTAGGCCATATAAACGAGAAACGCATTTCCAAGTTACATCAAGATGGTTTCTTGGATCAGTTTGATTTTGAATCATATGATGAATGCGAGGCTTGTTTACTAGGCAAGATGACTAAAGCTCCTTTTACCGGACAAGGTAAGAGGGCCACTGTACGACTAGAACTAATATATAGTGATGTATGTGGTCCTATGAGATCGATGGCAAGGGGTGGCTATTTCTACTTCATTACATTTACTGATGATTTCAGTAGATACAGATATGTGTATCTTTTGAAGAACAAATCCGAAGCATTTGAAAAGTTCAAAGAGTATAAGGCAGAAGCAGAAAAGCAAACTGGCGAAAGCATAAAAACTCTAAGATCTGATCGAGGAGGTGAATACTTAAGCCATGAGTTTAAGAACTATTTAAGGGAGTGTGGTATTGTATCACAACTTACTCCTCCTAGAACACCACAATGGAATGGGGTTTCTAAAAGGAGGAATCGTACCTTGTTGGACATGGTGCGATCAATGATGAGTCAGGCAGATCTTCCAATTAGTTTCTGGGGTTATGCCCTGGAAACAGCTACATATACACTAAACCGTGTTCCAACTAAAACGGTTCAACAAACTCCATTTGAGATATGGACAGAGAAATGGCAAAGCATGTCATTTATGAAAGTGTGGGGATGTGAAGCATTTGTGAAACGCCTAATATCAGACAAGCTTGGACCGAAATCTGAAAAATGTAATTTTTTGGGATACCCAAAGGAAACAAAGGTTTATTCTTTCTATAGTCCCTCGGAGAACAAAGTAATTGTTGCTCGAACTGCTGTATTCTTAGAAAGAGAGCTAGTCTCTAGAAAAGACAGTGGGAGGAAAATAGATCTCGATGAAGATCGAGAACCACTTGATAACGTTGAACCAGAGATGGAGCATGAGCAAGAAATAAAAGATAACATTGCTCAAGAAACACAGGTTGTTCGTAGATCTAGTAGGATTCGCCATGAGTCAAAGAGAAATTATGGATTTCTCTTAACTCAAAATGACGATGTGATGCTCATAGACCAAGATGAGCCTCTCACCTACCAAGATGCTATGAACGTACCAGACTCTAAGAGATGGCAAGAAGCCATGAATTCTGAGATGGATTCCATGTATGAAAACCAAGTTTGGACTTTGGTTGATCCACCTGAAGGGGTAAAACCTATAGAGTGCAAGTGGATTTTCAAGAAGAAAATTGACATGGAAGGTAAAGTACAGACCTATAAAGCTCGACTGGTTGCAAAAGGTTTCAAACAAATTCATGGTATTGACTATGATGAAACCTTTTCACCAGTAGCAATGATAAAATCCATCAGAATTTTGCTTGCAATAGCGGCTTACTATGATTACGAAATATGGCAGATGGATGTCAAAACAGCCTTCCTTAACGGAAGCCTTGAAGAGGATGTGTACATGACACAACCTGAAGGTTTTGTAAATCCAAAGGAAGCTGGAAAGGTATGTAAGCTGCATAGATCCATTTATGGATTGAAGCAGGCCTCTCGGAGATGGAACATCCGGTTTGATGAAATAGTCAAAGGTTTTGGCTTTATTCAGAATGAGGATGAACCATGTGTTTACAAAAAGTTTAGTGGGAGCCATATGGCATTCCTAGTATTATATGTCGATGATATATTAATAATAAGGAATGACATTCCTTCTCTACAAGCTGTAAAGACTTGGTTAGGACAAAGTTTCTCTATGAAAGACTTGGGTGAGGCTACCTATATATTAGGGATCAGGATCTATAGAGATAGATCAAGAAGATTAATCGGCTTAATCCAAAGTACATATATTGACAAAATTTTGCATCGTTTTGGAATGCAAGATGCAAAAAGGGGATATGTCCCCATATCTCATGGGATAACGATCTCAAAAGAGAATGGTCCTAAATCATTGGATGATAAAGACCGCATGAGTAAGATTCCATATGCTTCAGTAATTGGATCTATCATGTATGCAATGATATGTACTCGTCCGGATGTCTCGTATGCTTTGAGCATGACGAGCAGATACTAGTCTAATCCAGGTGAAGGTCACTGGACGGCGGTCAAGAATATTCTTAAGTACTTGAAAAGGACTAAAGATTCATTCTTGGTGTATGGAGGAGAAGAGAAGCTAACGGTAAAGGGTTACACGAATGCTAGTTTTCAAACTGACAGAGATGACTCTGTGTCTCAGTCTGGATTTGTGTTTTGCATAAATGGAGGTGCTGTAAGCTGGAAAAGTTCGAAGCAAGAGACAGTAGCAGATTCTACAATGGAATCCGAGTATATTGCTGCATGTGAGGCAGCCAAGGAGGCTGTATGGACAATATATTACAGTGCTTGGTGTAGTTCCATCGATCGTAGATCCCATAGATCTTTACTGCGATAATAATGGAGCTATAGCACAAGCCAAGGAGCCGAGAGCTCATAGCAGAACAAAGCATATACTTCGGATATATCACCTTATTCGAGAGATAAATGATAGAGGAGATATTCACATATGTAAAGTGCATACTGATGATAATATCGCAGACCCGCTGACTAAGGCTCTGTCGCAGCAGAAGCATGAATGTCACTCTAGTAGCATGGGTATTCGATACATGGGTGATTGACTCTAGTGCAAGTGGGAGATTGTTAGTATTGGTGCCCTAGAGGGAATGTATACATTATATTTATGTTTGAGTGATATTATATATTCGATATATATATGTTTATTATTGGCTTTGTTTACTGCGAAATAAATAAAGTATAATAAATGTCCTTAGAATCTTGATACAAATTATATAGTTGCAAGTATGTGACTTGAACATGAGATTATATATAATGAATGTATCATATTCTTAAATTTCCCTAACCAAGTATTATTATTACTTAGGACAATAATAATACACTGAGGTTAGTATGATAATTGACAGATGACCACATCTCATTGGTCATAAGTATGAAGATACTAAAATCAATGCATAGGTAACTGTACGAGTACGGGGTACTGGACAAACCCACAGTGAGATACATCATGGTAAATTATAAAAGTGTCATATGTATTCTCACAGTGATAATGGCGTAATGATCCTTAGACCTGAAGTCGTTATAATTCTACATGAGAATTAATATATTTTTTTGAATTCATCAAAAGTTATCTTTAGCCGGATAATGATAAAGGTGAATATCGGATATATTATGAATCATGTGAGAAATATGAATGATCTAGATGGGATTTAAATCTCCTGATAAAGGAGTGATATTATCGGCCTCTTGTTTGAGTGAGACTATGAAATGCATGGCCATGCTCAAATGTTGATTTGATTAATAGTCTACTCATCGATCAAGTAAAATGAAGATTAAATTATGAAGAGGATGACACATTACATGCCTCGAGTTTAATCTGTAATATCATGATTTAAAGGGATTATATTACATGGAACATTAATCATAAAAGGTTGATTGAATCGTTGATTTAATTATTGTTTAATTGGGTAGCAATGATGTGTTAGTAGACGCCGCTCATTGTTTGTAATTTTATTAGAGAATAAAATTATTGCCAATTAAATAATAACCTACAGGGTTACACACAAAGAATGTTTAAAAGGGAAATTAATTTTTTTTTCATGAATTTAAATTAATAATAATTTAAATTATGAATTAAATTAATAATAAATAAAAAATTCGAATTTTATAAAATTAATTAAGTGAGACTTGATTAGTTAAAGATAAAATTTGAAGATGTATTTTCTTGACTTATTTGATTAATTAAGTGTGACTTAATTAATTTATTTAAATAAATAAGATTTGTTTAAATAAAAATGGCCTAATTGTTTAAGGCTCCATTTTGCTTTATTTCTCTTTATAAGCCAATTGTTGGCAAGTCTTCCAAGAGGAACACAACTGAAAAGTTCAGATCATACAAGTTAGAAACAAGAGAGAAAATCAAGCTAAGTCAAGAACACATTCTTGATTATTTATTTTGGCTAGTACCTAATTCCGTGGCATAATTGTTCGACGATTCAAGCAAGCATTCGGGTGTGGATACCGGTGGAGGAGTCATACTTTTAGCTCTGAAAATCAACAAGCTAGGACCTCCATTTGTCATCCTTAGGAAAGCTTGAAAGAGGTACAATCTTGTTCTTGATATTTTTCATACCATGATCATCATTTTATACATGGATCCGGGACTTGGAATTCGTTTTTAATTGTTATTTACGTCATTTCCGTTGCGTTATCATCTACTATCTCTTCTATTTTCAGCTGACTTGTAGATGCTTCCAGGTCTTGAACAGATTTATTGACAATCAAGGCACAGGATGTGTTTATCATTCTGCCTTGGTTGGCTTGGATAGCCCTCTTCTGAAGCAGCTCAAGCTCATGAGTCTTTAAAACCCCATAGAGCACATCATATGTGACTTTGTTCAAATCTCTTTCTCTTAGAGATATGACCCTTTGCTCTAGATGGTTTGGTGCAGATAGTAGAAACTTCATGTTTAATTCCTTAGTGCTGTAAACCTTCCCATTCATTTGAAGCTCAGACACCAGCTTGTGAAATCTCTCAAACATATCAGTAATACTTTCTTTGGACTGTGCCATGACAGCCTCATACTGTGTGACCAGTATCTGTTTCCTATTCTCTCTTACCTCCTCTGTCCCTTCACATAACACCTCGATGTGGTTCCACATGTCCTTGGCTGATGTGCATGATGCTATGTTGGCAAACATCGACATATCCATGGAGTCTATGATCAGCAACATGAGATGACTGTCTAGGGCAACCTTTTCCTTCTCTGAGTCCGTCCATTTGGATGGCTCTTTTGGAACATATGATCTAGGAATGACTATTGTGCCCACTGTAGATTCAACAATTTCTTGTTGTGGTACAAATGGACCATTCTTGAGGATGTCAGGATAGAGCGGATTGACAACTTTGATGAACAATAGCATTTTTATTTTCCAGAGGTTGTAATTCTCTTTGTCGAACTTAGGGACCTTTACCGTACCTGTAGTCTTTGGTGTATTCGAACTCATGATCGTTTTCTGTTTAGATTAAACAGCCTGCTTTGATACCACTTGTTGAGTATTGAATACAGTAAAAGAATACAGAGGGGGGGGTGAATGGATTCTTGAACTTTTCTTCGTTCTTGAATCTTTGCAGCAAGATATGTGTTGAGTGTGTGAGATATGTAAGTGCGGATAACACAGACAAACACAACACAATATCACTTTAATCTAATATTTTATTAGATAAAGATTTTGCTACAATCTGTGAATACAAATGTTAGTATTCTCAGCTTCATTTTTCTCAGAGAGATATTTCTTGTGATGTTTTTCAAAAACTTAACTGCTAAGGAAGTGAGGCTGTATCCTTATAGACATGGATACACCTACTTACTACAAATAAGGTAGGTAAACAAAAATACTTTCCAATCTGTCTATCTCATTTGAGTAAGAGTCCAAACGGCTATAGATTTGACTTTGCAAAGCCTGTTCAGATCCACTTCTTTAGCTCCTTGTCCCCTGACTTATCTCTCCAAGCTTCTTTGTAGGCTTTCCAACGTGCTTTATAGTACATAGTCAAATAAAGCGTCTTGGCTTGTTGCAGGTTTCTGACTTGTAAAATTCTTCAGTATTTTGTCTTCAAGAATGTATTTGAGAAGTGGCTAAGTGAGTGATTCGAGAACTAGAATTGACTTAATCGATAACTCTGAGTTCTCGAATAGTGTTATATTGACATATCGAATCACTTCTCGAATAGCTCTTTTCTCTGGGAGTCCTTGAGATATCGAATAGAGCATTTTGACATATCGAATCCCTGAGATGTCGAATAGCATCTTGAGTCTTTGGGATATCGAATCTAGCTTTGACTTGTTGACCCTTTTTGAGAACTCGAATATCACCTTTGACCTGTTGACTCCTTGAGTTCTCGAACAGAGTAATAGACATATCGAATCTCTGAGATATCGAATGAGATATCGAACAGTGTATTCAGAGATATCGAATAGTGTCTTCTGAGATATCGAACCCCTGACTTCTCGAATGCTAGACTTCTCGAATAGACAAATGTACTTCTCGAATTGGTACTTAGGCAAATTCTTCATTTCTTCAAATCCTAACTGTGATTATTTGGCAGTCTTTATCTCCTTGCTTGAGGCATGAACTTTGGAACTTCTTTCAAGCATTATTCTTGACTTAATAGGTACAGTTACACAGCTAGAATTTGATGCCTATTACAAGTACAAAACCAGTAGAAACTCTACAACTAGAGGTTCCCTCAGTTAAGGGGTCATGTAAGTAATGCATAGCATTACAAACAACTTAGGCTTGTTATTAGATGTATTCAGGCATGCCTCTGTGACTAACATTATTTATCTATCTTATAAGCCAACATTAAATCAGGGAACAAGTATCACAATATGACTTGAAAGTAGGCATGCATGCTATGGCATATGTATAACAACAATTAATCATATATAATATCACAACAACAGTTCCAAGTATTGGAAACTTGCCTCGTAGTCGGGTCGAGGTGGTGTGTCCTGGGTCTGCTTGGTAATCTATAAACAATCAGAATATTTGAGATTAATTACTTAACACTTTTTGAAAAGGCTAAGTATAACTTAACTTAAGTCGAAACACGATTTCGAGTTATCTCGTTATGCACCCTTTTTGGTGTAACTCTTTTTATCACCGATATGATCCGACATTTGTTTGATATTAAGGCATGACCTTACACCCACACTTGGTAGTAATTAAGTCGCATAAGTTCTATGGTCGGTCATTTATGAACCAAGATTATACCTCGAGTTTTAGCGCTCGTTTTCTAAGTGATTTACCAAAGTTATAACCAAATGTACTTTTAAAAGGTTCGTTCGTGCTTAACCTTGATTCGAACATTTTTATAAAATCGAAAAACGATCTGTTTGACATGTGGTTTTCTCTCACACCTTCCTTTTTCTCTCTAATATTTAATTATCATGATTTGCCACTGATTAGACAATATTAAAGGGGATCAATTTCAATTACGAACTTGCACTTACGGTTTCCAACCACTTTTACGAATTTAACCATAATTCCTAAACCGTAAGTCCGTTTCACATGATCTTTATATCAAAACGAAGCTTATAACATAATCTATCTTATAATGGCAGAATATGAAACTGGAAAGTGAGTTATAGCTACTGTCAAACACGATTTCTTAAGGTTAACGAAATTTCGGCATTACGACGGCTATAAATGGAGCGTTTCTAAATTCGTAACATCAAAACCAAGCCACACCGGGCATATATCCAACTTATACACATGATTCTCATCTTAAAAAGATCCATGAACATCTCACTTCATCATCATAACATTATGTGGCTAAATCAACAACAAGATCATGCTAACATGCTTATAATAACAATAATATCATTACTAAGCTAAAAACCACCAAGAACATGCATAAATCTCAAACAAGAGCTAGAGTTATTAAGGATTATACCTTCCTTGGAGTGTATTCTAGCCTTACTAAGCTTTGTATGATCCTTGGGTGTGCTTAAGCTTGCTTAGATCAACAAAAGAAACAAGAAAAATAAAGTTAGTTCTTGAAGAACACTATTCATCATCACCTTGAATGATTTATTTGAAAATGGAAAAAGATAAGATTGAAGCTAGGATTTTTAGGAGATCATTTGTATGAATTATAGAACTCACCATAAAAGTTTCAAGATCAAACAAGGAGTGGAAGATGGATTTTGATTCTTGAATTAGGGTTGGGGCCGAATAGAACAAATATGGAGAGAATGGAGTTGTTTTGCTTTGTTCTCTTGCTTGGTCTCATCTAAAATGAATTATTGTAGTGTATTGAGAAAATATCACGCATAAAGTAGCTTTATTAAAGGTATGATGCAATGGATGATGAAATTAGACGGACAAGTGTTGCTAATTTGATGGTGAGATGATAAAGTGGTGCTAAGTACATGGTTAATCTCTAAGTATGCTAGTTAGTATTGTAACTAGATTGGTTACTAGATATTTTCCCTTGCACATGCATGCATCTTGATCTCTGCTTGCTCTTTTGTCCGGTTATTGCTCAATTTAATTGATCGTTCGAAAGAATATCTCAAGGATTTCTAGTTAGGGTTTTACCGGAAACCTTATTAATATTTGTAATACCATTCTCAATCTTTCTTAATAATTCTCGAACTTAAATTCCTTAATTCCTTTTAATAAATCCTTAAGTCTTACAGTGTCCAGTGAAATCTCGGAGAAAATAAAAGTGCTATTTTTCTGAATCCGATATCGTGTACATACACTTATTTTGCTCCTGGATCATGAATACGAACTCCGAAATCTGTTCTGAATACTTCTATATAGCGCCGTCTAATAATATTCCTATTTCCACCAAAAACACTATTCACTACTAATTCTCTTTTTATTTCTTATATTTATAAAAATGTCCTTATCCTTTTTTCGAGCGTTTCTTAACTCTTTTACGGGGCCATTGGACTCTTAACAGATATCGATCTGGATGATATGAGAATAATTATTCTATTTGCAATTACTATATCTTACTTTCCTAGGAGATAGATTATTCTAATCTATGCTGTCACCCAGTAGCATTCTCCATGGCATATAAATATTTGAATCTAAATCCATTCCATTAATTCATTAGAATAATTGTTATATCGCAGTTGTACCCATTATTCCTCCTTACATCATACAAAATAAAAGTTTTAATTCTACCAAGAATCTGGGATTTACAGTCTCCCCTCCTTAAAAGGATTTCGTCCCGGAATCAGTCTGAAAACAAATGGGGGTACTTTTCTTGCATTACACTTTCTAGCTCCCATGTTGACTCTTCCACATTGTGGTTATGCCACAAGACTCTGACTAGCTTGATGACCTTGTTTCTGAGCACTTGTTCTTTTCGGTCTATGATTTCCACAGGCTGCTCTACATAGGTCAAGTCTGGTTGCATGTCCACGTGCTCGTATTCCACGATATGCTTGGCATCCGGATTATACTTCCTCAACATCGAAACATGGAACACATTGTGCACTTGCTGCAGGTTTGGGGTAATGCTAATTCGTAATCTAGCTCCCCGATTCGTCTCAAGATTTCAAATGGTCCAATGTATCTAGGACTCAGTTTTCCTTTCCTTCCAAACCTCATTAAACCTTTCCAAGGAGATACCTTTAAAAACACTAGGTCTCCAACTTCATATTCCTTCCCTTTCCGAGCTAAGTCGGCATATTTCTTTTGTCGATCTTGGGCTGCTACCAGCCGTCCTCTAATTAGATCCACTACTTCTTTTGTCCGTTGGACCACCTCAGGCCCGAGCATCTTTCGCTCTCCAACTTCATCCCAATATAAGGGAGATTGGCATTTCCTTCCATAAAGGGCCTCGTAAGGCGGCATTCCTATGCTTGTATGGAAACTATTGTTGTAGAAAAACTAAATCAATGGCAAGTGATCATCCCAATTTCCTTTAAAGTCTATAGCACAGACTCTCAACATATCTTCTAGTGTTTGGATGGTCCTTTCACTTTGCCCGTCTGTCTGGGGTGGTAGGCTGTACTCAAGTTTAGCCTGGTTCCTACACATTCTTGGAAGCTCCTCCAAAACCTGGAGTTAAATCTAGGATCTCGATCGGTAACTATGGCGACTGGGACTCCATGTCGCGCCACTATCTCTTTCATGTATATGTCTACTAACTTATCGACCGAATACCTTTCGTTGATCGGAAGAAAGTGAGCTAACTTCGTGAGTCGGTCTATAATCACCCATATGGCATCATGATTAGCTTTGGTCCTTGGTAAACCTACTAAGAAATCCATGACTATATGTTCCCATTTCCATTCGGGAATCTCTAAGGGGTGTAGAAGTCCACTGGGTCTCTGGTGCTCTGCTTTGACCCTCTGGCAGGTCAAGCATCTGCTTACCCACTCTGCAACGTCCTTCTTCATGTTGGGCCACCAGTAGTACTCTTTCAAATCCCTATACATCTTACTACTGCCGGGGTGCACTGAGTACCTAGAGTTGTGTGCCTCATATAAAATTTCATCCTTGAGTTCCTGAACATTTGGTATCCATATCCTCCATGGATACCTCATGATCCCTTCTTTATCTCTTTCACACTTAATTTCTTCCCCAATCATTATCTCTTCTGTCGAGTTCTCTTTTTCCTCCATCTTTTGTTCTTGGCATAATCTAATCTTTTCTAACAATGGAGGTTGGATTCGAATTTCCATCAACTTCTCTTGACCTTCTTCAGGTAGCTTAATCTCAATTTCCAACTTCTTAAAATCTTTTGCTAACTCTTCCTCTGAAGTTATCATCTTGAGCTTCTCTTTCCTACTAAGGACGTCGGCCACCACATTGGCTTTGCCCGGGTGATAAAGAATCTCACAATCATAGTCCTTAATTAGCTCTAACCACCTCCTCTGGCGCATGTTCAGTTCTTTCTGAGTAAAAATGTACTTGAGGCTCTTATGGTCAGTGTATATCTCGCACTTCTCTCCATACAAGTAGTGCCTCCAAATCTTTAAGGCAAAAACGATTGCTGCTAATTCCAGTTCATGCGTGGGGTATCGGATTTCATAATCCTTCAATTGCCTTGATGCATATGTGATTACCTTACCATGCTGCATAAACACGCATCCTAATCCTTTATGCGAAGCATCACTGTAGATCACGAAACCTCCTTTTCCATCAGGCAACGCCAACACGGGGGCCGTCACCAACCTCTTCTTTAGCTCTTGGAAACTCTTCTCGCATTTTTCAGTCCATTCAAATTTCTCAGTTTCATGGGTAAGTCGAGTTAACGGGGCTGTGATCTTTGCAAAATCTTGAACAAATCGTCTATAATAACCTGCCAGTCCGATGAAACTCCTTAGCTCACCAAGCTGTTGGCTCCCACGTCTCATGGCCCCGGGACTTGATCATAATCCCAAATGCCCCACCTCTCGCGGTATGTAAGTAATATGTTGTAGTATGTGTTACATTCTCAGTTTTATTATATAGTGAATAAATTGTCATTTATATCAATAAATGTATGCATGTATAGTTGTCAACAAATTCTTTTAAGTCATATCAAATAAATTAATTTAGAAACTTAAACAAAATCAACAAATTATTATTAATGAGGAGTAGAAACTGGAGTCTGCAGAATTATGCGAGATCTAATTTTTTTTTCTTGCTCAAAACCTTTTTAATAAGATAAAGGAAAAATAAATCTACAGAAGTTGGCTATAAATTTGCCTTAATTATATTTTGCTACATTGCTCTATATTTGCATAAATCAAGGAGAAAAGTTTGGGAACCTAGGACTGATTTCCATAAAGTGTAGTCTATGTTTAAAAACATGGAGATTAATAACAATGTTCCACCGCACTTTCGATTGTTGTATAAACATGCAACAACATTAATGCAGTCCACTGGGACCTCAATACAGATTTCATGTGATGCCGAGGTGTTTGGTGCTGATAAGACAGTATTCATATTGCATGAAAATATAATTGATTTGCTGGAGTTTAAAATGATTGGCCAAGCTACAATATCTGCATACATGGCGTGAGTATTACTTTTTTTATTCTTGTTTTTCTTGTCCTTTCGTCATGTATTCTTGTGTTCTGCATATTTCATTTCAGTGTTACTTTAATTGATTTTTAATATAGGTACTTGCATTCTGTGGTTCGTGAGAATAAGAATTTGGATTTGTTTGCTTTTTATGACCCCAGAGCTGTATTTACCCTAAATAGTGAATTTAAAGCTTACGTGGTTAATCGTTTGAAAGAGGGTAATCCGGATCATCTTTTCCTCCTATCGCATAATTCCAAGTAAGTACATTAAGTCTTTCCACATTTTTGATAAATCACTTATTTTATCTATTTATATACTGCGAAATCCAAATTTATATATTTTGTTTAAATTCTATTTTCGTATTTTTTTTAATAAAATAAGTTACCATTGGATACTGGTCCTAATATGGGGTGGCGAAATTTACCTACTCATTCCTTTGCCTCGTTCAACTACTTTTCCCGACTTGGAAAAAACGGAATCAAAATATTTTAATTATTTGATATCAATTGTTTACTTATTCACATATCGACCATAAAGCCATATTAACACTGCCACACGTGACAGGGCACTAATTGCTTTTAATATTCAGGCTGGAAGGGGAAATAAAGCACTGGGTGTCAAATATATTTCTGTAAGTTTTAATTTTTGCAGTTTGGGTTATCTCTCATAACAGTTGCATTATCAAATTGGTGGATCTGTGTTGTATCAGTAGTTTAGTTATTGATCCAATTTTTTATTTTTTTTTTTGTAAAATATGGATGTCCTAAATAACCTGGTGGCATTGAATGTGGTTATGTAGTTATGCGCTACATGAAAGAAATTGTAATGGACATTGAAATGTCATTTCTAAAAAAGGTATAAGTTTTTCCTTCGATGCATAATTGGTATATAATTATAGTAGTATTCATTGTAATTTTTCTTGTGTTTACACTTTTCACTGGAATGCCAAGTCTCGCAAGGTAACTTGTTCAAGGACCGAGCTTGATGAGGTCCGATTTGAGACTCTTAGCCATATTGAAAGCTTTTTATAAACAGTGTAGCATCCCAAAATCCGGGGTACAGATATGGGGCCACTAGCCACTAACAACATTATGCAATCCTGGATATAAACAACATATAATAATAAAACCCCTTAACCAAGATCATATACAGGTTATGGTATGAAAAAACTATCAAATTACTATTACAATCCATCCTCAGAATAAAATGTTATACAATTCTATGAATAAATAAAATCACTGTCTAACTGAGTATCCAACCTTGACGAATTTCCAACCAGGGTCTTGTTCTAATAGAAACTAACTTAGAATATAAACTAGAAACTAAACCTAAATTAAATATTTCAAGCTAATCTAATGACCAAATTAGGGGTACTCCAATACAAAAAACGTTTAAAATTATTGTCTCTATTCAACAAAAATATAAAAAATTAAAAAAAATTAAAAAAAAAAGTTACTGTTCACGTGATGACGTGGCACGTGAACAGTACTTTTTTTTAAATTTTTTTATTTTTTTTTATATTTTTGTTGAATAGAGCCAAGAATTTTAAACATTTTTTGTGAAGGTGCCCTAGCGGGACCATTAAAATAAATGAAATATAATTTATTTAATGTAGGTTTCTAGTTTCTATTCTAAGGTTGGTTTCTATTTGAACGCTAGCCTTCCCAACCATTAACCAATGAAAATCCGTAACCCGATCGTCTCCTCTCGCTGCTAGAAAGAAACACCAATGACCATTACTAGGTTCACTAACCTCCTCTATTAGCTGAGGAAAACAAACAAGCAAGAGTGAGCCAACAATGCTCAGCAAGTGCAATAGTGATAACAATTTCAATAACGATGACAATTCTGATAAATAAAGAGGTTTCATTTCTTTCTATGAAGGAATCAGCTATATCAACCTTTAGATTGTCACGACGGCCAACAATTCACCATTAACAAGGTGCATCAAAAACTAGAACTGACAAGAGTTCTAATATCAAATATTATTAAAACAGACTTCCAAGGAGTCAAGAACTAAACATCTCAATTTCAGTGTATAGATTAGAATTGGAATTTTTATTTATTTATAAAAAAAACATCAAGGTTAGGCTACTAATCAGTCACGCACTAACCCCGGACAAATGCACACATCAATGTCCTTAATTGGATCCATGACACATATTGGCCTTAACTTCCGACCATAATATGGTCCCACCCCGAAGGGTTTTACGCCCCAAGGGCCACTTTTAAAAAAAACATTTCCAATTCTATGTAACCACAATGGGTGTCGGGACAATCGACAGCCCTTGGTATCCAGCAACTGCAACTCACGTCCAGAACAACAATTCATGATTTAGAGTCAATAAGAAAACAACAGAATCGATTAGTATCGACAAGTTCGATACCCTACAGGGAACAATTGAACAATCAAGATTTTCAACAGATATCGACAAGTTTGAATAAATATCAACGAGAGGAATGTGAGTAATTGGATTTATAACATGAACAACTTATCTAAAGAGAAATTTCATTTGAGCAAGAATAAGGATATAAGTTGCAATAAGATTTTCGACTGTTAACAATCTAAGTTGGAGCAGGAACATAATTGAGCACTACGAATTAATAAAATCTTTCAATGCACAATAATGTTTGATTTCACATAAGCGAGTAAAATAGCTTAAACGATTATTTGTGAAAAGATAGTTTTTAGGATATCAATTTTAAATCATTTTGGAGAAAAACATTTTTAAGAAGAAAGGGGTTCTCTGGTGAAATTATGCTAAAACCAGAAATTTCAGTATCAGGTATTTGTAGAGGGTTAAAACATGGATTCACTCTATTTAGAGACTCCCTTAAACATTTTTAAGAAAACAAAAGAAAGGTCTTCTACTAAGGAGGCTTTAACATCCCATGAATAGGGTAAGTTTGCAGCTAAAGGTTATTGGTAAGGTTCTTTTAAAAAAACTGATGTTTAAGTTCTGGGTGGGGAAAAATTAGCTTTTCTCGCTAACTGATAGAGTATTCCACTTTCTAAACATACTAAACCAATCCATTTTAAATAACAAGGAAATTGAATTGCATCACTTGAATGATAAGCTAAGAGCAAAACACTTGCCTCGATTCACGAAATTCCCGATCTTAAACATTGATCCTTAACTCCACTTCTCGTCAGTCTCTACACTTTAACATGTGGGCATGTGGGCTTCTTACTCGGCCCTACCTTCTTCTTTACTTCCTATTTCACTAATCTTCACGTCAATACCCTCGTTGACTTCGCTAGTTATCCTATTGTTCGAATTTCCGCTTACCCGTGCACTGCTCTCGACCAGGTCTCTTACTCGTACCTTTACAAGGTAAAGTACCATTTAGTATCAAACCAACCAATATTTTATTGACTGCTCTATTCAACCCAAACGTGTCCTATAATGTATACACATATAACACATATAGAGCATATCAATTATATTCATAGAATAGTCTTAATACAATCAACCAAGTCAAATAATCATTTAACACAGATGGTCACTTATTACTTGGATATTATCCAATGGTAAACACTTCAAAACAATACCACGCCTCAAATCTTCACATCAATTAAATTATATTTACCTATACCCTTAGATTTCATAACATACTTTTAAATCATTGAAATCCAATAAATTAAACAGATTTATATATATATTTGGAGGGGAATTTTAGAAAATTTCGGCATGTAGTATTCGTTTAACGGACTATCCACCTGTTTTTTAATTCAACAACTCAAGGAGTTTTAACTATATATTTACCAAAAATCAAGCTACCTCAACTTGCAGCAACATAAAAGTGCACAAATAAAGAAAGTACACGCCCAGACATGCGGCACCTCGACACATAAGAAATTTTTCCTCGACATGTAGTAAACACATAATAATTTATGTTAGCATTAACTACTAATTACACTATAACAATGATCATATCACTCACGCATATTAATGATACACGTGACAATCAATCATTGGTATTCGTAAGCCCTAGGAAACAACTCCTAGCACTAACTATTACTTACGCTATATCAATGATCATACCACTAGAGCATATTAATTATAATTGTGGCAATCAATCATTGGTATTCGTAAGCCCGAGGATCTAGTCGATGAGAATTACACAAGTCCTTAAATATTGACATTTAGAACTTATGATCTCTTTACGACTCCTCGCAGTTAAACTAAATAACATATAATTATTGACCACATAAACATATAAGAAATTAAAATAACAGTTTAACTTTACTATAGATTACATTTGAAAACTAAATCAAAACAAATCACATAACCTCTAGGGCCAGTGGTACTTTTTCAGAAACCACCACTTAACATTTATACCCAAATATAAAATTCAAACAGCTATACATCACTTAATCGAAATCACTTTAATCCCAAGTACTAATGACTGATAACCGACCATCAATTAGCCACATATAACCCATCACAAAGTAATTGTCAATTAAGGCAATTAACACATATTTTAACTCGACTTACGACAATTAGCACTTAGCACTTAACATTTACAACTAGTAACTCATATAAACTCCATATATTATATGACAATAACAATTAGAAATTAGCGACCACCAAGCCCAATCATATAATCGAACCCACAATCATTACCAATATTATAATTAACCACCAGCAATAATAACTAACGACCAACAAGCATTAAACCCGGATATTATTCGAGTTCCCAAACTTATACTTCCGAAATTACGACTCTACTACTTAACACGTTTCTAAATTTAAAATCCGGGAATTTAACTCTAACAATCATAATCGACATTCATGAACTCTCCGAATTAAACCACGGAATTAAATCAATATTCATAATTTACAATTAATCCAACTATGAAAATTAACACATAATCTTGCAATTTAACCCTCAATCATATTTAACAATTATAATCTATTTACGAAAATCAACATATCTAACTTGCAATTTAAACTAATTAAATTACAAAAATTAAATACTTAAATCGCAATTTACAATTAAAATAAAAATTAAATATTTACATCGAAAAATAATTAAATAAATAATTAAAGATATACCTTCCGATTTCCAATTTCCACGAAGTATATATCTCTCTCTCTCTCTCTCTCTCTCTCTCTCTCTCTCTCCTTTCTCCCTCTCTCTCTCTTCCTCTCTCTCAGCACAGTCTGTGCCTCTTCTCGTTGTTGTACTCTCGCCGTGACCCCCACCAGTGGCGGCTCAACTCCGGTCGGCCTCCACCACGGCACAACCGCCCCTCCTCCTGCTAGCCTCGCTGCCTTCTCCTCCCTTTCTGCTGCTAAAACTGCGACTCCCCCACCCCTTGCACACACATATACATGCATATATACACACGTATATATATATATATATATATTACCCAATCTCTTCCACAATCAAAATCCCCCAATCTCTCTTCTTCTTCCTCCCCTTTTCTTTCTTTCTTTCTTCTTCTCTCTTTTTTTTCCCCGATTCTAGAATTCTCTCGACTGTCCTTTCTTAATGGTCTTGGCCCAATACTAATATATTCTGCCATACCTTCTATCCGGCCAAATTAAAACACTTATTCGCTTTTAAAATTAATAAACGACTCTTATAAATCGAAATCAAATAAAATATTTGGAAAATTAAACTCTTCATTTTTAAAATAAAGAATATTAAATTACGAGCACACACATATTTTTAAAATATTTCTAGGATCAAAAATGAGTTAAATGTGAATTTTTCAAGTTTTGATCCTTTAAATGCAATAAAACTCTTGAAATCATTTTAAAATACTAAAACACCCAAATTAATCCACCCAACAATTTTAAAAACTCAATAAATATATAAAGATAATATTTCAAGAGATTTCATGATTTTTAATTCCTCCGATAATTTTATAAAATTGATAGAGGATCAAAAATGCATGATTTAAATATAATTAAACCCTCTAGAATACAAATAAAAATACACTGACCTTCACAGCTTACCCAAATCATCATATCATCACATACATACAATTTCACACATATTCCACTTTCCAACAATAATTACATAATAATATCCATAATTTATATTAAATAATTATTTCTAAATTCAAAATTTTTCTAGGGCGTTATAAACAGGGTCTAGGAATAGCAAGTTTTGGTGTAGTAGTTCTAACTTTGGCAGTACTTTTGACTCTAGATGGATTATGTAGTTGTCTGATCACTTTCATATTTGATGAATTAGATTTTGGATGAATTGGATGTAGTTTGGATATTTTGGATGGTTTGGATTATGTAGTTAGTTTTAATGTGAATTGAAATGTAGTTGTCGATTTAATTTATGTTCGGCTTTGGTATATATTGGCATTTTGATTTGGTTATATTAGTTTTGGTTTGCCATTTTGATTTTGGTCTTGGTTTTTTGGGCATGTATTATATACGGGGCATCCAAAATATGACAAAGTAACAACAGCACCCAGACATGCAATGATGTAAAAAGAATAGAAACACATCATCTTCATATTAAGAAATCGATGTATACATGTACATTAGACATCAGTTTCAGATAAGAAACCGATATATATATATATATATATATTTACAATAGACATCCGTTGTTCACAAAAAAACGGATGTATATTACATTTAAAGACATCGGTTAACTATTAAGAAACTGTTGTAAAATTATAACATATACATCGGTTAACTATTAAGGAACCGATGTAAATTTGAAACATATACATCAATTCACTACTAAGAAATCGATTTAAATTTGAAACATAGATATCAGTTCACTATTAAGAAACTGATGTTAAACACAAACATTGACATCACTTCATTTATAGAACTAATGTTAAATGTTTACATGGACATCAGTTCAATGTTTTTTTCGATGTTTATGTCTTGTTTTTTTTCAACACATGCGAAGACATCGCTTCTGGTTTAACTCAGACATCGGTTTTTAGGCGATATCTATTGCAGTTTTTCTACTATTGATATTTAAGTTTTTCTGGGCATAATTCTTTAGAATTCTTCTGTTTATAATAATATCAAAAACATCAGTTTTAAATGTAAAACATATATAAAACTGATGTCTAACAAAAACACATATGTCACAAATGTAGAAGACTCAATATCTAATAATAATTAGACAACATATAATTGTCAAAAACAAAACACGACAAAATACAATAGACATCAGTAAACCGATGTCTAACTACAATTTAAATGTCGAATAAGTATCAAAAAGTGATGTCTAATATACTCTTCCACAACTCTTAGGAACTAACAAACCGATGTCTAAAAAAATATTTAACATCGCCCAAAACCGATGTCTAATATATCTTTATACATCATTTGCGTTAAAACAAATTGATGTCCAATAAGGACTTAGACATCATTTTACTTCCAAATAATGATGTATATGTCAATGTTGGAGTTGTGTACAACATGTTCGATTGCATCTAACACTTGTAATAGAACGGTAGAAAAGTCCGGCTCATGCAAGTTGAGCCAAACAATTAGATATAAATATCAAAAGTGGATATACAATCAATGTGTAAAAGCCATCTGGATATCGGTCAAAAATCGATCGATGTCTAGAAGATATACTTTTAACATCACCGACAAAGACATTCGTCTCATTTTTTGATAGACAACGGCTAGAAACTGATGTCTATTAGCTTTTTCTAATAGAGCATCCTAAATCACTTGTATGATGTAACCAATTAAAACATCAAAAAAAAAAAAACAGTTATTTATTTAGTTTTTTTTCTGTTTCACAATCAAGTTGTAGTTGATAGTTAGAAAATATTGTTAAATGGGTTCCAATATTTTAATAAATTCTTCACTTTATGACAAAAAAAAAATCACATGTGGCCAATTAAAACATCAAAGCTTTTTAACCACTACATCGCAAATCATGTACTCCTTGTATATATAATTTAACTCACTACAACACAAATAGGCCTTTTTCGACTGCTCATTTTCGACTACGGCTAATTTCGACCATTTCTGGTCGAATTTGGTTGGCACTGCTAATTTCGACTAAATATGGTCGAAATTAGTAGTGGTCGAAAACAAACGATCGATATTACAAGTATTTTCGACCAAATTTCTTTATTGGTCGAATTTACCACCCGCCAACACATAGAGGGAAAGTTCCAGCGCAATTGAAAAATTCAATTCGACCATATTTGATCGAATTTAGCAGTTGGGGGTGTGCGGGAAAATTTAATAAAGTTCATATGTTTTATAATTAATAAAGAAAATAATTACACGCAATTATCTTCAAAGATGTATAGTTTTGGGAAACGTGATCTCTGTATATATTCTGTGGCGATCTTATAAATCACTCTACAAGATATGACTACTTAGAGCATCTCCAACCCTGGTCACCTGTTAGCAAAAAATCCTACGTGGCTTACATTTATACCTAATATGTAAAAAATGGGCTTCTCCAATGCACTCAGCTATTAGGAATAATTTTAGATAACAGGTTACATGTTTTCTATATTTGTTGATCCATTCATGATCATCTATAATTTTCCACGTCATTGTCTTTCTTTCCTGCTAGTATATATATACATTTATTCAATTAACTTCATCCTAAATTATTTTAATTATTAAAACTATTTTATTTAATCAAATAACATATATCCTTGTATTAAAATTTTATTTTATTGAATTTAAAAATAATAAAATAACATATTTTTAAATAATAAAGTTATTTAAATTAATTATTTAATATACATATTTATATAAAAATTTTATTTTATTGAATTTAGAAAAAGTTTAGTTATGAGTTTTATCTACAATAAATAAATAATATCTAAAAATATAATCGTTAGAATTTGAAAAATAATAAAATAATATATTTTTAAATATAACTAACCGTTATAACTAATACCACTGGAGCACACAGGCTTACAGGTTCAGCAAATTTTACATAATCATCTATTTTTATAATTTTAGCTAACAATTATGACTATCACCCTTGGAGATGCTCTTAGAGCATCTACAAAGGTAATAGCTAAAATTGTTGGCTATCTTGGTTGCCTATAATAATTATATAATATTTTTGCTAAGGGTGAAAATATGTCCTCCAGTGATATTATCTATAATTTTTGTTAGGTAAAATTATATACAAGGGATTCATTGGATCAACAAATATAGCCTACCAAATATGGTTGGCTATATTTTTTTACTAAAGCCTAGATGGTTGGAGTGCTCAATTTTTACATAATATCTAAAAAGTACCACCTAAATGCCACATATATGATTTTAGCTAAGGGTTTTATCCCATTAGAGATGCCCTTAGAAGACTTTTATAACACCTTCTTCAAGTAAACGAATTATTGATAACATGCTACTCCCTCCATTGATTAGTATTAGTATACATTAGACACGGAGACCAAGAAAATGTATAAAAAAAATGAATAAAGTTAGATGAAAAGTGGGTAAAGTGATGGGAAAGTATTGGGTGTAATAATATTTTATATTATAGATTTAAGATAGTGGAGCAAAGTTGGTGGGTGTAATAATATTTTTTATTATTAAAATATTACTTTTTGTAGAATGTATAAAAATGATGGGATACCCCAAAATAGTAACTATAAGAATATATTAAAATAAAAATGCCCTGTCAATATTATGTACAAGAAATAAGCCACTTGTGCTTAGGGATGGCAACGGGTTGGATCGGGTTGGATACCTGTGATATCCAAATCCAAACCCGAATCTGAAATCCAAATCCAAACCCGATCCAAATCCAATCGGATCTGGAAATTCAAAATCCAAACCCGATCCATCGGGTTTGGATCGGGTTCGGGTTTATCCAAACCCGAATTACATAAAAATTTCATAAAAAATAAAATTACAATTACAAATAAATATTCAGATTCCAAAAACATAAAAATAAATATGTCCAAGTTACACCACTCTAAATATCACTATCCAGGGACATATTACTTGGTGTAACTAAGTAATATGTATTTTTTTTAAGATTATATATATATAAATATATTATATATATAAATATTATATATATATATATATCGGGTTTTTTTCGGGTTTCGGGTTTGGATCGGGTTTGGATCGGGTTTTCGGGTTTCGGGTTTGGATCGGGTTGGATATAGTTAATATCCAAATCCAAATCCAAACTCTTTCGGGTTTAAAAATCAAATCCAAATCCAAATCCAAATCCAAAAAATCGGGTTTGGTAAGATCCAATCGGGTCGAATTGGATCGGGTATCCATCGGATCGGTTTTTTTTGCCATCCCTACTTGTGCTGTAAATCCATATTTTATGATCGTATTTCAACTCCAACATGCAATATTTATATTTCTAAAACTGTTACCGCCAACAACTACGTTGACAATAGATTAAATAAAATAAATATCAACGTAACAAAATAGACGAAAGCATGATTACAGCAGTTATAAGCAAGTACTTGAGTCGTAATCATCGTTATGAAAGTTTCTTGCGGGTACTTAAACAAAAAAAATACTTGACAGACTTAGGACCAGTTTGGCAAAAATTAAAATAAGTGCTTATGAACTTATTTTCAGGTAAAAATTTCACATTTATAATTTTTTTTCATATAAGTATTTAATGTATGTTTGAGATTGTATAAGTTGCAAAAAAAAGTTAACTTTTTTCAAAAAAAAGTTAGAAATCTCTAACTTTATCTTAAAATAAGTTAACTTATTCTGAAAAGTTCTCCCAACCAGCCCAATAATTTCTCCGAATAAATAAGATATTAATTCGTACCAAACACGTTGTTGTCCGTATTCCGCGAATTCTCACATTAACTTAAGTTGACATCTAAAGAATTATTAAATTTGGTCTTTCCTTTTCCAGTTGTTGATATATATATATATATATAGATAACATAGATAATTCGTAACTAACATGATCCCTCCTATTTTACATCTCCAATGGAGTTGACTTGATTCTTTTATACAAAAAAGAATCCAATGTATTTCTTTTAAATTCCAATAAATAAATGTTTAGAGGTTGATAGAAGGCATTGTCCTTTGAACATTTATTATTACTCTGAGCATTTTTTATTGACATTTTGTATTGATTATACCTCATTTTTCATTATTATTTAAAGTTTGTATATTGTAAAATTATTTTATTACTCGAATTTTGTAATAGTTATATCCTCATTATCTAGTAAAAATATATTAAAATTAACTTAATATCTATTTTTCATACCATTTTATCTTATTAAAATAATCAATTTTTATATGATTTAATGTTATCAAATTTTAGGTAACATTATATTATTTTTTATTTTCTTATGTTTTGGTATAATCATATTAAAATAATGAATGTTCAAGTTTGTATAAATTGTAAAAATTTCTCATAATTTTATGTTATATGTTTGTCTTACTATATAAAAAACTTGATTTTATGTAATTATATACAAATTAAATTTTCATAAATTTTTAGGTTATGTGGTTTAAATTCATGTAGAATAAGTTATTAAATTAATTATTATAAAGTTATTACTTTGAAAATATAAACTTGTTCTTAATATTTAAATTTTATATTTAACAGTAAAATGACGTATCATGTGGACTAATATATTTTTTATTCTAATATTTTTCTTGTAAAATCACCTTTATAGCATTTTGGATAATTTATTTTTACTTTTAATAATAATAATAATAATAATACATAAGTTACAGTATATGGTTTGTAGTATACATATAGTTGTATTATATATTTGTTTTTTTTCTTGTAAATGGTTTTTTTATAATTTATATTTCAAATTTAGACTAACATATTTGTTAGTATTTCATAATTATATTTGATTTTTTTATTTTATTAGATTACGTATGATATACCTGAAACATATTGATACTATATTCGTGTAACAATTTTTTTTTATCTTTTTTATTATGTAATTTAATGATTATCTTAAAATTTTTAGATCTTTTGTTATAGTGTTTTTAATTTTTAAAGGTATTTATTTAACTTTTTTGGAAATATGCGTGGTATTAAACTTTTTTATTTTGCTTGTATATTGATTATTTTTTTCATGTTAATTTTATATTTTTGCCATCTGTGATGTTTATTATGTGTTTTTGTTTGGAGTAATCTTAGGGGTTTTCTTGTTGTATTATATTTAGATATTAATATAAATTTTTTTTATGGGGTTTGGATTGTTTTTTAATTTAAAATATGTTCATTTATTAATTTTTGTTCACTTTTTTTTATTTAAATTTTTTCTTTGCAAAGTAAGAATTTGCTTATTTGTTGTTTGTACTTATTTTTTTTAAAGAAAGTTTGTATTATCTTTTATATTTTTGTGTTGGTTTTTATTTGTTTTAAGTGCATTATATTAAAGTTAATTGTTGATTTTAGTTTTTTAAATTTAGATATTTTTTTTTGAATTAGCGTGTATTTTGTAGATTATATTTTGTTGAATTTTGGTGTTATTTTCAATTATGACATGTTTTTTTATTAATTTTTTAATATTTTATTTTGCCATATATTTTCTTAAAAAAAAAAAAATTTGTTTTGTAATTAAATGTAAATTCTTGTTTTTTGAAAAATTATGTTTTGAATTGAAATTCTGTTGGTATACTTTGTTTACTTATTTATTATATGTAAATAATGAATTTGTTACTTATTTTTAATTATGGTTTTTGATATTTTAATTTGTGACTTATCTATTTCCTATAACTTGAATTTACTATATTACCCATGACGACCAGACGACGAACACGAGAACTTCCTTACGCCAATTATATATAGGATATAATTATATATAGGACCAGCTCATTATTGTTCCTTTTTTAAAATCAATAATTAATTAATTTTTTAAATTTTTATATATTAATAATTTATATTTCAAATTGTTATTAAGAAATTTATATATATATATATATATATACATATATAAAATTAACAAAATAATTTCTAATTTAGTAATGATTTAATAATTATTTTTCAATTAAAAATAAGCATAAACACATGGATGGAAAGGGGTATGCACTACATTCGAGCTTATTATATAGGGTGGATGCCAAGAATACCTTTCCGCTGAAGGAAGGAGTCCAAAATACCCATTCCTATTTCGTCCCATAGTGGACTTTGTCTCGTAGTGGACTGGATAATTAACATAATTATCTACTAGCCTATATCCCGTGCGATGCACGGCTTTCTTAAAATTAAATAATTTTTTATTTATATTTAAATAATTATTTATCTTATATATATTACTTAATATAATATTGGCATAATATATAATCGTTTAATGATATGATATATTATTCGAATTATGACTATATTTTGTCATAATAATATAAATATAAATGAAAGTATCGTATATATTTACATTCAAATTTTTGTTGATATTATCATATTCAAATTATGATTCCATAATAATGCATAATGTAATACTCAGTATTTGTCTAAAATAGAATTTAATATTAATTTGTAATTGTGTGAAATTTTTTTTGTTTATTATATAGTTTTAGTTTATTTTCACTTCGTTGATTTATAATTTGTTATAAATTTGTTAATAAATATGTGATATTAAAATTATTAAAAATAATTTTGAAAATATTTGGTTTCCAAGTAATTAAAAGAGTCTAAAAAAGTTGGGTGTAGCTGAAGAATTTTAACTCAAATATAACCAAAAGAGTATGTAACTGAATATTAATTGGAGTGTATTAAAAGAGTTTGTTATTAAGTTAAATATGTGGTTCATCTTTTGTAAAATTACATTTTATATGTATTTTAATTTATTTTTTTCATTTTTGGAAGGTGTTAGCAAAATTTTTGGGAAGGTGTTAACCGACCGACCAACCAACCAATTATACCCTATTTCGCTTATAATAGTATAGTAGATTGGGCGTACTTTTTGAAAAAACAAAACGCATGACACATATTACTAGCTTGAGATTCGTTACTTCCTAAGCCAATAAAACTATCGATATAGTTTTTTAAACTGTCAATTTCTTGTCAATTTCTACCGATATGCTGTTCATTCATCATTTCTAAACTGTCATAGAATTCTCTTAGTCGGTCTAGTATGTTGTTATTGATATCTAGACATGCTAGATCTCTTATTCTGGTGAAGAAATCTTCATCATTAAGCTTAATGGTTTCACCATTAACAGTTAAACTCTAAGGGAACATTACTGACCTACGATTATTACTAATCATTATCAAAAATCGATAGATATATATATAAAAGAGTATATAAATTTGCTTAGAACAGGGTTAAGAGTTTTACCAGACTTTCTTCAATGATCTATATATGCATGGAATTATTGATCTTTAAAAATTCCTTTTCTTCTCTAAATCTTCGGATTACTATCTCTAGTCTTCAATCCTATGAGCGTCGTTTCCCTAACGGTCTCCTGCCTAGCGGTACTCCAGGTGCTCTAAAGCGGACTCCAGAATAACTCAAGACATAACAAAGATTTTCAAAGGAAAAAGAATTTTTATTGATTCATATAATTATACAGATACAGACTCATTATAAGTCTGTTTACACTCATAACCCCGTAGGGTGTTTACTCACTCATTCTTGATTATTTGAAAGCTTTTTGTACAGTGTGTAAGCTTTGCTGAATTCAAGATGCCAATACTGAAAACTTAACTCGCCTTTTATAGAATAAGGTCGAGGATCTGTACAAAATTATCGACGTAAGTGATTACATTTTTGTACTCCATTATTTTGCCTTTTGAAGAGATAAGATTCCTCTTATCTTGTCTTCTCCTGTGGTTGAAAGTAGATTCCTTTTCTTTAATCCTCCACCTTTGCTTTCCCAGCTGCTTTGGACAGCTTGTCTTCTTCTGAAGTAGTGGCGGGGTATCTTTTTGTCGATATACACACATCGCAATCAAGAGAGATTCCTTTTTGAATCATTGTCCTCTTTACTTTGTCACAATTGAAAGGATAATAATATCCAAATATTTTCTTATGGACCAGCTATTTTCTGAACATTTTAACTTCTGTCCAGTCTTCTTCGTCCATTCTTTTATTCTGTCCATTCTTCTTCGGCCATTCTTTTATGGGAAAAGGAGGTGGCCAAACAGTTAGTGGATGCATGATTAACTTTAATCTTGTCATCTTTTTCTATGCTGAACAGCTTGTCTATGAGGATTATGAGCTTTTGTTCTGCAAGTTGGTGAAGGTCTTGTTTCTCTAGCTTTGATTCTTTTGCCTGAGATGGAGAATAGACCCTTTCTTTGACTGTCCCAATCTGCACATAAGAGTATGGTAGAACTGGTTCATCATCTTTATCCCAGAACATGACCGTTCCTCAGAATTTTATATAAATTTCTTTATCTTTACCTTTGAGACAGTTCTTCTTGTAGCTTTTAACTACTTTTCTGAACTGAATCAGAAATTTGGAAATTTCTAATAAATTATTAGATGAATATACCAATGCTAATAATCCATAAAGATAATCCTTCCAAACGAATTCTGGATTACTGTTAGGATAGAAGTTGAAGTAACTAATGTTCTACTTATCCGTGGTAAAGTAATGCTCTTCTACAAAGTCTGCTTCTGTAGAGTTTCTTCCTTTAGTAAACAGATAGTTGAAACCAGAAAATGAGATTTCACTAGTATCTTCTTCTGCTTCTATGTATTCCAACTTGGGTTTTTGATGGTTTGGAATCGCTCCCAAACAGATTAAGTTAGTAGAACTAATTTCCTTTTTTAGAGCATCGCTGTAAGTTAGTCGTAAGGCTTCAGCCGAATTTATCAACTGTAGTGGTGCTTTGGATTCTGCACTGGTATACACTCGTCCTGCTGCTTGAGCTTCTGCGAAAGTTGTATATTTTTTCTGCTTGATTCCTGAAACTCCCTTTACTGCGAGTTCTGTAATGTTCCATGTGGTGTAGATGCCCGGGTTAGGACCATTGAACACGACATAGTAGGCTTTAAGTGCCTTATATCCTGTGAGGACTGTTGAAGTTTGACCTTCAGTCTTTTTAGGGATTTGAATTCCCGCGTTAGGCCTGAGATTTAAATCTGAGGATTTAACTAACGTTCTAGAGGTCTGAACCTCAGTCTGAATTTTTGGCAAATTCAAAGCCTTCAACGGATTTGTTGAATCTTTACCTGGAGCCGTTTGCTCAGGATTAGTCTGTACTTCGCTTATTGCTAAGGAAGGTGTACAAATAACCTTTTGTTGAGTGTTATCTAAATATTTTCTGATGAACTTCATCTCTACTCTTATTATAAAGAGTTCCTGCTGGAGGTTCTCAATTTTCTTAGGAACAATTGTTTCCTGAATGGCAAGCTTATCCATATTATGCAAATATGGTGTCTCAAAGAAAGAGATTATTATAGAGCGAGCGAAGCTCTTCGATCTGTTGAGAGATCTATTTTCTGTATAGAGAGGTGTTTAGTGTTTTGGTGTGATTTCCAATTGCTGAATTCCTCTTCTATTTATAGGCTTTCTTCAATGATCTATATATGCATGGAATTATTGATCTTTAAAAATTCCTTTTCTTCTCTAAATCTTCGGATTACTATCTCTAGTCTTCAATCCTATGAGCGTCGTTTCCCTAACGGTCTCCTGCCTAGCGGTACTCCATGTGCTCTAAAGCGGACTCCAGAATAACTCAAGACATAACAAAGATTTTCAAAGGAAAAAGAATTTTTATTGATTCATATAATTATACAGATACAGACTCATTATAAGTCTGTTTACACTCATAACCCCGTAGGGTGTTTACTCACTCATTCTTGATTATTTGAAAGCTTTTTGTACAGTGTGTAAGCTTTGCTGAATTCAAGATGCCAATACTGAAAACTTAACTCGCCTTTTATAGAATAAGGTCGAGGATCTGTACAAAATTATCGACGTAAGTGATTACATTTTTGTACTCCATTATTTTGCCTTTTGAAGAGATAAGATTCCTCTTATCTTGTCTTCTCCTGTGGTTGAAAGTAGATTCCTTTTCTTTAATCCTCCACCTTTGCTTTCCCAGCTGCTTTGGACAGCTTGTCTTCTTCTGAAGTAGTGGCGGGGTATCTTTTTGTCGATATACACACATCGCAATCAAGAGAGATTCCTTTTTGAATCATTGTCCTCTTTACTTTGTCACAATTGAAAGGATAATAATATCCAAATATTTTCTTATGGACCAGCTATTTTCTGAACATTTTAACTTCTGTCCAGTCTTCTTCGTCCATTCTTTTAATCTGTCCATTCTTCTTCGGCCATTCTTTTATGGGAAAAGGAGGTGGCCAAACAGTTAGTGGATGCATGATTAACTTTAATCTTGTCATCTATTTCTATGCTGAACAGCTTGTCTATGAGGATTATGAGCTTTTGTTCTGCAAGTTGGTGAAGGTCTTGTTTCTCTAGCTTTGATTCTTTTGCCTGAGATGGAGAATAGACCCTTTCTTTGACTGTCCCAATCTGCACATAAGAGTATGGTAGAACTGGTTCATCATCTTTATCCCAGAACATGACCGTTCCTTAGAATTTTATATAAATTTCTTTATCTGTACCTTTGAGACAGTTCTTCTTGTAGCTTTTAACTGCTTTTCTGAACTGAATCAGAAATTTCGAAATTTCTAATAAATTATTAGATGAATATACCAATGCTAATAATCCATAAAGATAATCCTTCCAAACGAATTCTGGATTACTGTTAGGATAGAAGTTGAAGTAACTAATGTTCTACTTATCCGTGGTAAAGTAATGCTCTTCTACAAAGTCTGCTTCTGTAGAGCTTCTTCCTTTAGTAAACAGATAGTTGAAACCAGAAAATGAGATTTCACTAGTATCTTCTTCTGCTTCTATGTATTCCAACTTGGGTTTTTGATGGTTTGGAATCGCTCCCAAACAGATTAAGTTAGTAGAACTAATTTCCTTTTTTAGAGCATCGCTGTAAGTTAGTCGTAAGGCTTCAGCCGAATTTATCAACTGTAGTGGTGCTTTGGATTCTGCACTGGTATACACTCGTCCTGCTGCTTGAGCTTCTGCGAAAGTTGTATATTTTTTCTGCTTGATTCCTGAAACTCCCTTTACTGCGAGTTCTGTAATGTTCCATGTGGTGTAGATGCCCGGGTTAGGACCATTGAACACGACATAGTAGGCTTTAAGTGCCTTATATCCTGTGAGGACTGTTGAAGTTTGACCTTCAGTCTTTTTAGGGATTTGAATTCCCGCGTTAGGCCTGAGATTTAAATCTGAGGATTTAACTAACGTTCTAGAGGTCTGAACCTCAGTCTGAATTTTTGGCAAATTCAAAGCCTTCAACGGATTTGTTGAATCTTTACCTGGAGCCGTTTGCTCAGGATTAGTCTGTACTTCGCTTATTGCTAAGGAAGGTGTACAAATAACCTTTTGTTGAGTGTTATCTAAATATTTTCTGATGAACTTCATCTCTACTCTTATTATAAAGAGTTCCTGCTTGAGGTTCTCAATTTTCTTAGGAACAATTGTTTCATGAATGGCAAGCTTATCCATATTATGCAAATATGGTGTCTCAAAGAAAGAGATTATTATAGAGCGAGCGAAGCTCTTCGATCTGTTGAGAGATCTATTTTCTGTATAGAGAGGTGTTTAGTGTTTTGGTGTGATTTCCAATTGCTGAATTCCTCTTCTATTTATAGGCTTTCTTCAATGATCTATATATGCATGGAATTATTGATCTTTAAAAATTCCTTTTCTTCTCTAAATCTTCGGATTACTATCTCTAGTCTTCAATCCTATGAGCGTCGTTTCCCTAACGGTCTCCTGCCTAGCGGTACTCCATGTGCTCTAAAGCGGACTCCAGAATAACTCAAGACATAACAAAGATTTTCAAAGGAAAAAGAATTTTTATTGATTCATATAATTATACAGATACAGACTCATTATAAGTCTGTTTACACTCATAACCCCGTAGGGTGTTTACTCACTCATTCTTGATTATTTGAAAGCTTTTTGTACAGTGTGTAAGCTTTGCTGAATTCAAGATGCCAATACTGAAAACTTAACTCGCCTTTTATAGAATAAGGTCGAGGATCTGTACAAAATTATCGACGTAAGTGATTACATTTTTGTACTCCATTATTTTGCCTTTTGAAGAGATAAGATTCCTCTTATCTTGTCTTCTCCTGTGGTTGAAAGTAGATTCCTTTTCTTTAATCCTCCACCTTTGCTTTCCCAGCTGCTTTGGACAGCTTGTCTTCTTCTGAAGTAGTGGCGGGGTATCTTTTTGTCGATATACACACATCGCAATCAAGAGAGATTCCTTTTTGAATCATTGTCCTCTTTACTTTGTCACAATTGAAAGGATAATAATATCCAAATATTTTCTTATGGACCAGCTATTTTCTGAACATTTTAACTTCTGTCCAGTCTTCTTCGTCCATTCTTTTATTCTATCCATTCTTCTTCGGCCATTCTTTTATGGGAAAAGGAGGTGGCCAAACAGTTAGTGGATGCATGATTAACTTTAATCTTGTCATATTTTTCTATGCTGAACAGCTTGTCTATGAGGATTATGAGCTTTTGTTCTGCAAGTTGGTGAAGGTCTTGTTTCTCTAGCTTTGATTCTTTTGCCTGAGATGGAGAATAGACCCTTTCTTTGATTGTCCCAATCTGCACATAAGAGTATAGTAGAACTGGTTCATCATCTTTATCCCAGAACATGACCGTTCCTTAGAATTTTATATAAATTTCTTTATCTGTACCTTTGAGACAGTTCTTCTTGTAGCTTTTAACTGCTTTTCTGAACTGAATCAGAAATTTGGAAATTTCTAATAAATTATTAAATGAATATACCAATGCTAATAATCCATAAAGATAATCCTTCCAAACGAATTCTGGATTACTGTTAGGATAGAAGTTGAAGTAACTAATGTTCTACTTATCCGTGGTAAAGTAATGCTCTTCTACAAAGTCTGCTTCTGTAGAGCTTCTTCCTTTAGTAAACAGATAGTTGAAACCAGAAAATGAGATTTCACTAGTATCTTCTTCTGCTTCTATGTATTCCAACTTGGGTTTTTAATGGTTTGGAATCGCTCCCAAACAGATTAAGTTAGTAGAACTAATTTCCTTTTTTAGAGCATCGCTGTAAGTTAGTCGTAAGGCTTCAGCCGAATTTATCAACTGTAGTGGTGCTTTGGATTCTGCACTGGTATACACTCGTCCTGCTGCTTGAGCTTCTGCGAAAGTTGTATATTTTTTCTGCTTGATTCCTGAAACTCCCTTTACTGCGAGTTCTGTAATGTTCCATGTGGTGTAGATGCCCGGGTTAGGACCATTGAACACGACATAGTAGGCTTTAAGTGCCTTATATCCTGTGAGGACTGTTGAAGTTTGACCTTCAGTCTTTTTAGGGATTTGAATTCCCGCGTTAGGCCTGAGATTTAAATCTGAGGATTTAACTAACGTTCTAGAGGTCTGAACCTCAGTCTGAATTTTTGGCAAATTCAAAGCCTTCAACGGATTTGTTGAATCTTTACCTGGAGCCGTTTGCTCAGGATTAGTCTGTACTTCGCTTATTGCTAAGGAAGGTGTACAAATAACCTTTTGTTGAGTGTTATCTAAATATTTTCTGATGAACTTCATCTCTACTCTTATTATAAAGAGTTCCTGCTGGAGGTTCTCAATTTTCTTAGGAACAATTGTTTCCTGAATGGCAAGCTTATCCATATTATGCAAATATGGTGTCTCAAAGAAAGAGATTATTATAGAGCGAGCGAAGCTCTTCGATCTGTTGAGAGATCTATTTTCTGTATAGAGAGGTGTTTAGTGTTTTGGTGTGATTTCCAATTGCTGAATTCCTCTTCTATTTATAGGCTTGAAACGCCTTGGATACTGGCAAGGATGTGACATAACCTATAGGGTTCTTGTGTCATACCTTTTCCTTTTGCTGATATTCCCTAGTTAAGAAGTCGGTAAGACAGTTCTTAACTCCATCAAGGTGTTCAACATCGAAGTTGTATCTGGAAAACCATTGTTGCCATCGTACAAGTCTTCCTTGCTTATTATCTCCCTCGATCTTTATTTTAAGGAAATAAGTAAAATTCTTATTATCAGTCCTGACGATAAATTTAACAGGGGTTAGATAAATAGAGAATTTTGTAATAGCTCTTTTGACCGCCAATTATTCTTTCTCATTAGAATGATATCTTGTTTATGCGTCTTTAAAGCTTCCTCATGCATATCTGCATATTAATTCCTATTCATCAGATTTAATGGCTTTGAGAACTCCACCCCAATGTTTATCGGATGCGTCGGTTTCTACAATAAGCTTGTCTCATGGATCTGGATGATAGAGCTTAGGGAAACTTACCAACTGCTTCTTAATTTTCTTTATGTAAGAACTGTCAGATTCTATCCATCTCCATGGATTTCCTTTCTTGAGCTTAGCCTGTAAGGGGACCTTATAGCTACAAGTTTTGGAATATAATCAGATGCATAAGTTAATATACCTAAAAACCTTTGCAACTATTTTTTATCTTCTATCTGATCTGGAAACTTATGAACATGTTCCAAAATATGACTTTGAGGACAGTGCATTCCTTGATCAATTTCTAACCCTAAGAATTTAATCTTTGTTTTGAAGAGCTGCGCCTTTTTCTTGGAAAGGATTATACCAAGACTCTCGCATTTCTTCAGTACAGCTGCTAAATTTATAAAATGTTCTTTTTCATTGTTAGAAAATATCAAAATATCATCTACATAAATACAATAGAATTTTTCAAAGGACCTAAATGTGTTCTGCATATGTCTTTGAAATATTGATGGAGCTTGTTTGAAACCAAATGGTAACACACTCCACTGATAATGTCCTTGAGGACATGTAAATGTTGTCAATAGCCGTGATTCTTCGTCTAACAGTACCTGCCAGAATCCTGATTTACAGTCTAAAGAACTAAACATTTTCTTACCTCTTATAAGGGTTAGCAAACTATCCTTATTAGGTAAATTATGACCAATATCACCTATAGTAAGATCGTTCATCCTTTTATAGTTGACAACCATTCTTTTCTTACCTCATCATCGCTCAGCTTCGTTTTCTACTAAGAATGCTGGGGACATGTGGGCTGATTTACTGGGGATGATTACCTTCATCTCGAGTAATTCTTTTATTTGCATTGCAAATTCTTCAACATCTTGAGGACTATATTTCATGGGTTTTACCCTGCATATATCCTTAGGATTGTTGAGCTTTATTGATGCCTTCATCCAATGCCTGGTTTTCTTAGGATCCAATGGATTGTCTGAGCATACTTTATCTAAGAGCTTTTCGATCTTAGATTTCCTGTCAATATCTTGAGATAAATTTGTTAGAGCAAAATTCATTTCTTGATATTTATTTAACATATCTCTCCCCCTTTCTAAAAGTTGGATTTTGTTCTGAGAAATGTTAACAGGTGTGACGGGTTTTGTTTTTGAATTCATTTTCTTTGATTCCAAAAACGTAGGAAAACCTACTCGATTAGCTTGAAGAACTTTCTTAACCCATACTGGTTCACCTTTGAGTGTGAAAATAACACTTTTATCATTAACCTGTATGAATGGTTTGTAGGCTAGACAAAAGTTATTTCCTAAAAGAAAGTCTATACCTGATTCTTGTTGATAAACAGTGGGAATATGAAATATTTCTTCTGCTATCATAATATCAAGGTCTTTACATACCTTATCAATCACAATGGTTTTACCATTATCGATTTTTACCTCAATAGGTGTTTCAGCATTCACCTAGTGTTCTGGTGGAATGACGTGTTTACTTGCTATGCATAGGCTCGCACCTGTATCAACATAACAATGCAATTCGATCTTTTTATATCCAGCAAAATTAAGTGTACCTTTTATATAGATCGAAGATGGATTAGTAATGTTTGGCATTACTAATTCTTCATATGAATCTTCAGTCGCTTTCATCTGTTGATTCATCTTCTCACTCTTCGGACGATGGTCCAGGGTCAATCTCTTCTATGATGAAGATGTTTTCTTTTTCATTATATATGTCTTCTACTGGTTCGTAACCAATGTAGTAGATTTCTTCTAATACCTTGATCTTGTCAGGGTACTTCTTTCTGTTAGGGCATTCATTTGCATAATGTCCTTCTTCATTGCAGACCCAACACCTGCAATTTTTCTTTCCTTTCGGACAAAGTTTTTGTTTGTTAGTAGAAACGTTTTTCTTCTTAACATATTTTCCTGGTTTAAAAGTTTTCCTTTTCTTTTTAAACCGATATTTGGAAGATGTCTTCTTTTTCGAATACTTCTTCTTTTTATAATTTGGATTGCATCCAAAATTATAATTTTCTTTGTTAAGCTTTTCACAACATTTTTTACCAAAAGCTTTTAGTTGTTTTTGTGTCTTTGCATCATCACAATATCTAGTGAGTTCGCCTTTCACAATTTTTTGTGCAAAAGCCAATCTATGTTTCGTCATGTCTGATCTTTCCTGCAAAAACTTAGTCATTGCCTTTTCACCTATCAAGGGTATCTTACGTATGTATTCTTCTACATAAACGTGATATCCTACTTGATCTCCTGTATTGACCAAATGCTTTTCATATTCACAAAAGAATGTGTCAATAAGGCATATATCACATAATTGCATTTTGCTCATAGCTAACTTAGTATTTTGCTTGATCTTATCTTTTTCCTGTTCTTTAGAATAAACATAATCTATTCCTAAAAACATGGTATAGATGGCATCTACAATTTTATTAAAGGCTTCGATGGGTTCATCATCGTCGAAATTCCAAACGACATCTTTAACAAACTTGTTAACAACTCCAGTTTTTTTATGATCTACTAATAATAATATTATGTCTGTATCATCATAAGCTTTATGATTAGTCTGTATTATCAAACTAATTTCCTTTTCCCATATATCAATTAATGCTTTTCTACCTGATGCACAATCAATATGTAAGACATTTGAACCAAAAGGACTTTGACTTATTTTAAACTCAGTAGTAGGTGGATAGAAGTCACCTTTGTTTCTTACTGGCATTTTCTTTGTTCCTGACGTTGATGCAAACGGGTTTTCGTTGGTATGTGCTTCATGTTCTTGTTTATACATTCTGAACGTTTGCTTTTGTTGTTGAACAAATTCTTCGTCTGATGTATCTTCTGTTCGTTGAGAATCTGATTCTGGTGAACTAAATTCTTCAATGACATTCAAATAATTAGTAGAATTAAATCTAAATAATGATTGTAATTCTGAATTATTTGCTACTTGTTGATTAGCTAGATCGTCGTCTTCTAATTCAAGTAATTCCATTGCTTTAGCAAATTGTTTTTCTTGTTGGTCATCTTGAATTTCTGATTCAAGTACTTCCCAAAAGAATTTTTCTATGTCTTGCATATAGTTCATATTTTCTTATTAGAAACAGAACCAAATGGCCAAGTCATACTGTTCGGATTCTTACCTGTTCCGAGTTCTTCGTTTCCTACATTATGGTTAGGATAACTATATCGATAACGGCTTTTACCTTTATCTTTGTTACCTTGTTCTGATGTGAGAACAATCTGTTTTTCCTCTAAGGTCTTTGGTTGTTCTTCAAAAGTTTTATTTTTGCTTTGATAATCTTGAATTGTTGTCTTCAATTCTATGATTATCTTTGTAGCAGCAGCTTCAATGTTGCCTTTGACATCATTATCTGCATTTTTCTTAAGCAAAGCTAAAATTTTTGTTAGCTGCTGGGGCTTAATGTTGTTATTGAATCCTCAATTAACTCTTTAAGGCTGATTTTTAAATGATTCTAGTAAATTTATCTGATAGATCATCTATTCTTTGGGACATGCTTTTAAGGAGCATATCTTTTCCTTCTGCTAAGGGTTCTCTAATAGCTAGATTTCCTTTAGCTCTAAAACTTCTTCTAGGTTTATCCTGTAAAGAAGGTTTGTTTCTAGCAATATCAATTTCACAAGTATGGTCTGTAGGAGTCAATTCTGCAAATTGTTTATCTTCTACTGAACCTACTTCAGAGAATACGTCGTCTAATTCGATGTATTCCTTTTTCTTATAGTCAATACTATGATGACTATTAGTTAAAGCATAAGCAACTAAATAAGTAATGCTAAAAAGTTTATCACCTTTTTGCATCAAATCTTTTCTTTCGAAATCATGAATAAAAGATAAAATTTGATCAAATCTTTCAGTATCCAAACTAACTACGTATTTGGGATATACTGTAAACATGAATTTTTGGTATGCTGAATTACCTCTAGCAGCACCTAAAATACTGCATTTCTTGGTATAATTCGATTATCCAGCAAAACCATTTTTATTAGAGAATCTATACCTTCAGGGAACTAAGATTTTATCAAAATCTTAACAGCTCCTGAATGAACCATAGAGATTGTTGATCTCGTCTTTGAATCCATTTTCTGTAATTGTCTATTAATCTCTTCTTTAGTGGTTAAAGGCAAATACACTTTTCCTATAGTATCTTTTATATCTACATGCATTTCTTTAATAGATACGTAATAAAAGATATTGTTTTTTCTTTTTAATCGATCCAACCAAAGAACATTAAAAATAGTTTCTTTCTTTAAATTAAGTTTTGTGCTCCTGATTTTAGAAATTAAATCGTGTTTTATTAGAAAATTGGCTTGAAAGCCTTTTTCTAATTCTGAAAACTCGATTTCTAAATTATCAGATATTTCCTCCTCAGAGATCTGATTTTTCTCTTTTAAAAGATTCATTTTAAAAGATTATTAACTAGGCTTTAATACCAAGTTTTGAAGCGGAATTAACGATACGAATTAATCGATCGAAACAATAGTAGAAATAGTAGCTGAGAATAGCTATAAAGTAAGCTACGATAAAGTAAGCTATAGTTAATGACAAAGAGGGGGACCATCTTTATTGTCATATGTTATATACGCATATTCATTATGCGGAATTGATGGATAAAACGGGTAGCTTCTATTATAAATAGATAATAAGGGTAGCTTTTTTTCTATGGTAGACATTTTGGTTATTTTCTCTATTATATATGATATAATTTGTAAAATAAAACATTTTGTAAGTTTTGGATGGGATCAAAAGTCTTTCTAGCCACTACGGGAAAAAAAAAAATTTGTTTTTCCCTCCCAGTTGTAAAAAATAAAAGTGATACCCGTACCTAACACATCCTTGTCCGTATTACTAGTCCCTTACATTTACATTTGAAAAATATTAAAACAAGAATCAAATATCTTCATTTTAAAACCTTATAAATATCCTGCCAAGAGGACGATAAGAAGGCATCAGAAATCTACTCACCGACTTTACTGAGCTAAACTCGTTTCTGTAGCTAAACGGTAAAATCCGATCTTAAAGTTCAATTCAGACTTATAATTATTTATCTTCTTACAAGTTATATGTATTGATATATGCATTACTCCTTTGTTGATTTTCTTGAATATATTTATGTACACATAGAACAAAAATGAATACTGAGGTGATGGAGAAGAAGCTGTACGATGCATGTTTGAAAGGAGACGTAGAGACATTGAAGGCACTGATGCGAGAAGATGAACTCACTCTTGCTCGAATTTCGATATCTTCTTGCTTTAACCAAACACCCTTGCACTTAGCTTCTATGTTGGGTCATTTTGAATTTGCTAAATCTCTCCTTTCTTATGAGCGTGGCTTTGCAAGCAGGTTAGACTCACAAGGTCGTTCTCCTCTTCATTTGGCATCTGCAAACGGACATGCGAATATTGTTAAACTATTGTTAGAGTATGATGAGAAAATGTGCAAAGTTCCTGACGAGGATGAAAGGACCCCTCTTCATTTGGCTGTAATGAATGGTCAATCTGATTCTGTTACCGAGTTGATAAAAATCAACTCGGTGTCTGATGACAAAGAACTTGGAACAATATTGCACTTGTGTGTTGTGCATAATCGTCTGAATGTTCTAATTCTTGTATTAGAGTCAAACGAGGTGGATTTGTCCAACATCAAAAATGAAGAAGGTAACACTATTCTACATTCTGCAGCAGCTTTAAGACGTATGCAGGTACAGATTTATGTGTTGGGCTAGGTTTGTATTTATGCTATGTTCTTTAATCGATCTATTTCAAAACAATTGTAATTACCTATGTTGTACTAATTAATTTTACTTCTTATATTTGGATTTGCCCTACTCATCAGATAGTGAAGTACTTGGTCAAAAATTCAAGTGAAGAAGAGGTGAATGTACTGAATAAAAAAGGTCTCACCGCTTTGGGTATGATAGAGGAGATGCCCAAAGATTCCAAAACCATGGAAATTAAGGAGCTTCTTATCTCAGCTGGTACCCTCAGGGCTAACGAGAATATAGCAGCACCAGCAAGAAGTGATAGCATCTTTAACAAGCCTTTAACCATGTTGAAGAAGGTGAGAAGCTTTACCATCTTTCAGGATAAAATGGAAAAGAGAGACGAGACTTTACTAGTAGCAGCATCTGTAATAGCTGCCATGGCTTACACATCAGCTGTTAGCCCTCCAGGTGGTGTTGCAGGAATCGATGCTACAACCTACTCGTCTGATGATCCTTGGTATAAAAGTTATTACCTTGCACCTGGAAGTTCTCTTCTAGCCTACTTCTATGCACCACTGAGTAATACTTTTTGGAGGGCTAACACTATCTCATTTATGGCTGCTCTAAGTGTGATCTTTATATATGTGACTGGTGCAAGTCTGAAACATAAGGTTTTTATTTGGGCCATACGGGCTGCCATGTGGGTAACTCTCTCAGCCATGATTATCGCCTATGAAGCTGCAGTTCGAGCCACCACCCCAAAATATAATCAGAATGGTAAAACACTTTATACAATTAGAGTCGGACTGTATTCATGGATGGTACTGATGGTCATTGCCATTGTGGTGGTTGTTTATCGTGCTGCCCGCTACGTAACGAGGAGGATTATAAAGAGGAGGGCTAGTAGGAACAAGATAAATTCAAGTGTTGACGCCTCCACTGTCACATCCCCAAGTCATAATAATATTGTCTAATAAATTTCAAACCCCAGCTGCAGTTCTTTGCTTTACGTTGCTTTAAATGTCGAGAACGTATGCGCGCGCACCAGTGTCATAATAATGTCTAATGAGTAAATTTCATATCTATGTTACTGTGTTTTCTTCACTCGTCGACTATGCCCTGAGATTTCTATAAGTATTTTTGTACATATTCGTGGAAGATTTGAACATAAAATTGTACTTGTGTTTTGTATCTTATATAATTATATCTTTTTTCTTTGCGCATTACAATTTAGTTTACTTTATGATATGAGAACATGTGTGGTTAGATTACACGTGATTCATCATGTGCATGTGTACATAACATGCATTTAAACTGGGACTTAAATTTTATGAGCAAATAAGTGGGAGACTCGAACATTATGAGAACTGTTGCATCCAAAAAACGTCATATAGTAGAGTTTTATTATACATGGCCGTCCTTATATTCAGGAGGTTCACGGGTTAAAAAAAATATGGATCTCTTACGATAATATTAAAATTATTTTCAAATATTTTAAGATGCAAAAAATCCGTAATAATGATAATAATATAGATTTTCGCAGATATATATATTTTATATTATATTATATTACAATTTGTATTATGTTACACACTTGTATATCATTTCTAAAAAATAGTGTTTCCACATATAGCAAGCATTTCCGAATTGTTTCGTGCATGTTACACTTATCACCATCATGCCCTGCCACAAAAGGTATAAAATACATGATGTTTTAAGTTGAAAATTTAATACAATAAAAAAAAAAGAAAACTTTAAATAAAAAATCATATAAGGGGAAAACCTATAGTTTTTTCTTTCCATGTCTTTGTGAGACGTAGTGAATTTTTCTCTCCATTTCTATAGCAGTTTTGTGACAGGTTTGCTCATAGCAGATTTAGATATCACCAACGAGGAGAATGAAGAATTGGTTTTCGATGAGGAGCTTGAGGAGGATGGTAATAGGTTTGAGTTATGTCTGGTGGGCAAGTTTCTTACGGAGAAGAATTTGAATGTCCGTGTAATGAAATTGAAGATGGCTGACATTTGGAAACCGGCTATGGGGATAAGCATAAAGACATTAAAGCCAGGGTTATATTTGTTTCAGTTTTATCACAAGGACAACATGGTGTGGATGATGAATAATGGTCCATGGTCGTTTGATAATGCTATTCTGGTTACTGGTACGATTCCGGCTGGTGGAGATCCTACAAAGGTACCTCTAAATGAGGTCGAGTTTTGGATTCAAATTTATGACATTCCAAGTGGGCTTATGACGGAGGCAGTTGGTAGACAGTTGGGCAATTTCTTTGGTTCATTTGTGATGTACGATTCAAGTAATAGTACAAGCATTTGGAGAGAATACATGAGGCTAAAGATCAAGGTGGATGTGAGGCTGCCGTTGAAAAGAAAGAAGAAAATATGTAGACGGGACAGAACAGAGTGTGTTGTTAATTGCAAATATGAGAAGTTGGGTATTTTTGCTTTCTTTGTGGATTGTTGTCTCATACAGAACGGTTGTGTAAGAAGATATTGGAGGGAGGAGCAAGTTCTGAGGTAAGGGAATGGGGAAGTTGGCTCAGAGCTCCGGCGAGACGAGGGGTGGCGAAAGGGCGGAGTAAGTGGCTACAAGATGAGGGAACGGAGTAGTGGGGCGGTAATCTCAGGAAAGATAACTGTCAAGGATTTCAAAATTCAAGTTTAGCACAAATAGGGGGATCTTATCGTCAAGGAAGGAAAGTAGTTGAGGATATGATGGGCTGTTTGGATAGCGTTAAAAAGGGAGTCATTAAAGGAGGGGAAAAGGAGGGAAATATTTCAAAAGAAATTACTGGGCCTGCCCCAGAGGAACTTGATGGGCTAGTTGTTGAGGAAAGGAAAAGGCAGTGAACTGGGCTAAATGTTACTATGGACCTTGATAAAAACTACATCATAACTAAACCAGGTTCTGGGCTTTCTCAAGTGGATTGCACTGAATCTTCTAATTCTGTTTTGGCTACGCTTGCGGTGCAAGCTAGCCAACACCAATGAGTTGCTTAAGTTGGAACTGTAGAGGCCTTGGGAAAGCTCGTACAGTTCGAGTGTTACGCGATCTTGTTCGAGATCGCAATCCTAATGTATTATTTTTAAGTGAAACTATTTCTGTAGCTAGTAAGATTGAAGAGATTGGAATAAAGCTGGGGTTTTCTCAGGGGTTTTCAGTTGATCGTGTTGGTAGGAGTGGGGGACTCGCTGTGTTTTGGAAGAGAAGTGTGGAGTGTAGTATTACTGGGTACTCTCAAAACCATGTGGATATGGTTTTTAGTGAATATAGTGTGCACAAGTGGAGGTTATCTTGCTTTTATGGTTTTTCGGAGAGATCAAGGAGAAAATAGTCTTGGGAGCTGATTTGTAGTTTAGCGTCTGTCTCGAATCTCCCATGGTGTATCATGGGGGATTTTAATGATCTCCTATACAAGGAAGATAAAAAGGGGAATCATGATCATCCAGATAACAGTATGCTCTCGGAGTTGGAGTTGCATGGTGGGCAGTTTACTTGGGAGAAAGGGCGTGGGACTAGAGATTGGGTTCAGGAAAGACTCGACAAAGCGTTTGCAACTATGAGTTGGTGGTCCTTGTTTCCTCTGTGTAAACTATCGGTGGTAACAACGGTAGTATCTAATCATGATGCTTTATTTTTGGATCTCTGAGTGTGGCTATTCCGAAGAAAAAGTTTAGATTTAGATTTGAGAACACGTGGCTTAAAGAACCTTCTTTCATTAAGGATGTGAGTGAGTGCTGGGAGAATTTTCCTGTTACTCATATATTGCCAAAGTTAATGTCAGTCTCGAGATATATGGAAAAATGGGGGAGGAACTTCTTTAATAAGTTTAAAGAGAAAGTACAAAAATAGAAGGAATTGCTTGACTCTCTACGGGAAAAGAGTGATGAATAGAGTATTAGGGAGTTTCTGGCTGCTAGAGATAGACTAAATGAGATTCTTCTACATGAGGAAGTTTATTGGAAACAGCGTGCAAAATTGTTTTGGCTTAAAGAAGGTGATGAAAATACTAAATTTTTCCACTCTATTGCTACTGCAAAATGGAAGGCGAATAGAATTAGCTACCTGGTGACAGATGATGGTGTTCGTGTTAGGAATATGTTGTACTTGATGATAACTTCACAATCAATCAAATTGTTTTAGGTTTTGTAGCTGTCAACGGATGAGGATTTATAACTCTATCCGTTGACAGGTAGCTCATCAACGGATGAGGTTTTGTAGCACACTGCAGTATCTCTATGTTATCAGTTGATAGTGTTTTTATCCACAGTCATGTTGACTATCAACGGATAGGCAGAATAGGGTAGCCAATTGTAAATAAGCTATGCTATGTAATTCTGTCTAAGTGAAAGTGTATCAACGGATGAAGACTAAACTCTATCAACGGATACAACTCAAATCCACTCTATCAACGGATACAGCTCAAGTCCCAATATCAACGGATACTGCTCTATACATCATCAACGGATGTCAGTATACATCATCAACGGATAATCATTGACACTGATTTCTATGATTAGCTGGAGATTAGCAGTTGATAAGGACATGTTTGACTGACAGATCACATGAGTTGAAAGTAGATACAAAAAGCAGTATGGCAGCCATACTTTGGAAACACAGAAGAAAGAAGCATTCCATTTACACTATAAATACAAGAAAGGTGCAGGAGACATGTCTGAACACAAGGACAACCTTTCGGCTACATGTGTATTTGGAGTGTAGTAGCAAGTCAACTAGAATTAGATTAGTATTATCTTATTCCAGTAGTACTTGTAAAACTTGGGATATATAACCAAGTGTAGCAACTCTTTGTAGGTTAAGAAAACAGACATATTTGCTTAGGGTTTCTTGAATATCTTTAGAAGCAAAGAGTTGTAAAACGGCAGCTGTGTACATTTTGTATCACAGAGTTTTCTTCAAATAAAAGCTTCAAGTGGTGCATTTTAACCACCTGATTTTATATGTGTTTGTGTTTAATTCTTACATTGCAATTATCTCTTCATAAGTTTCTGAAGTTCTTATCAGAAATTTATAAATATCAAGAATTGTATTCAACCCCCCTTCTACAATTATACAAGTGTGTAATCTGGGAATAACAATTGGTATCAGAGCAAGCTTCTAATATATTTGAAGTTTAAAGATCAACACACTTCCAACATGTCTAAGAAGGATTATGGAGTGAAGATTCCAGTTCTTGATAGAGAAAATTACTTTCACTGGAAAGTAAAAATGCGTCTACATCTCTCGTCTATTGATGAGGGTTTTGTGGATTGCATTGACAAGGGTCCTCACGTTCCAATGAAGACAGCAACAAGAGTTGGCCTGGCTGATGATGTGCCTGACACTTTCATTCCCAAACCTGTTTCTGAGTGGAGTCTTGAAGATATTGCAGAAGTCCACAAAGACAAAAAGGCCATGAATATTCTGTTCAATGGTCTAGAAACAAACATGGTTGACAATGTTATTAACTGCACTACCGCCAAGGAAGTATGGGACATTGTTCAAACCCTGTGTGAAGGAACAGAACAGGTAAGGGAAAACAAGATGCAACTACTAATCCAACAGTATGAACATTTTCACTTTAAGAGTGGAGAAACATTGAATGATACATTTAGTAGATTTCAAAAGCTACTAAATGGTTTGAAACTGTATGGAAGAGTCTATCAGGTTAAAGACTCTAATCTCAAATTTCTGAGATCACTGCCCAAGGAATGGAAGCCAATGACTGTTTCTCTAAGAAACACTCAAGAGTACAAGACATTTACTCTTGAAAGGCTCTATGGAACTTTAAAGACCTATGAGCTGGAAATGGAGCAGGATGAAGAGATTGAGAAGTCTCAAAAGAAAAGTGGGTCAGTTGCACTCGTTGCCAATTTGGAGCAAAAGGAGGAAAGGACAGAAACTGCTAGTTCTACACCAAACAGGGAGGTTTGTAAAGGTAGAGCAGAATCAAGCAGGAGCAAGGAAAAGGTGTCTGAGGAATTGAATGCCCTTCAGCAGGATGAATTGGATGAGATAGATGAGCACTTAGCTTTTCTATCTAGGAGATTCTCTAAGCTGAAATTCAAGAGAAACTCTGGGATGGCCAAGCCATTTAACAGGGATTTTTCCACAAACAACTATGTGGATAAATCCAAAATTAAATGCTACAATTGTGGGATTACTGGTCATATGATAAGTGAATGCAGGAAACCTAGATCTGAGAACAAGGGAAAGCCAACTGAGGTTGTTGACTATAAGAAGAAATATTTTGATCTTCTCAGGCAGAAAGGAAAGGCATTCTTGACCCAAGAGTATGACTGGGCTGTTGATGACAATCATTCTGATGATGATGCTGAGTTAGTCAACCTTGCTTTAATGGCTGATTCTGGAGAGCAGAAAGCAAGTTCAGCTAGCAATCAGGTATTTTCTACTAATCTCTCTGAGCTCACTAAAGAGGAATGCAATAGTGTTATAGATGAAATGTCTACTGAACTATATCACTTAAGTGTTACTCTTAAATCACTTACTAAAGAGAACAATAGAATTAAAGAGTCTAATCTGTTTTTAAGTGATAGAAATGCTGCTCTAGAATCTCAATTTCTAGAATTTGAGAAAATGAGAGTTGATTGCAATAATGCTAAAAGTGAACTTGAAGCTGTGTTAAAAAGAGAACTGATTTTAAAAGACCAGCTTGAAAAAGAACAAGGGATAATTGCTAAATTTCAAAGTTGTAGGAATGTTTCTCAAAACATAATAGAAGTTCAGGGAATAGAATCATTTGTGAAGGATACCTGGACTCAAAAGAAAAAGGAGCTAGAACCTGGCCTTGAGGATCTAGAGACTATTTGTGAATCAACGGATAGTGATCATCCGTTGACAGATGAACCGTCAACGGATGAGAGGTATCCGTCGACTAACAAAAAGTCTGTTAGTAAGAAGGAACTTAGGAAACTGGACATCAAGTATGGTCCAGTAAACAAGAATTTTGTTGGTGGTGAGTGCAGCAAAACCAAATCCAGTGGGAAGGCTAAGACAGGTGATTTACACAACAAAAAGGCTGTTGGTAAATCAGACAATGAAAAGGTAGAAATTGAGGGCAAAAAGAAAAAGAACAGAAATGGTAAGATAGGCATCAACAAGAAAAACAATTACTCTCCTAACAAGTTTGCTCCTAGGAAAACTTGTAGTAATTGTAATAGTGTCAATCATTTATCTTCTAATTGCAAGATTGTCAACAAGGCTCCTGTTCATGTACCTCAACCAATGCCATGTATGCCTGCAATGCCTGTTATGCCTGGTTTGTATCAAAATGCTAGTTTTTCAAATCCATATGTGAACATGCCATATGTGTCTAATCCATACTTTCAATCTATGAATGTGCCACAAATGTCATGGAACCTACCTAACATGAATAATATGTATGCCAATTTTCCACACATGCATGCATCCAATATTCATGCAAATGAGCATTTGTCAAACCCCATTACTCAAGCATCTACACCTAAGATGAAGAATGCTAAGAGTGCAAAGTCAAAGGCTAACAAGAAAGGACCCAAGGAAGCTTGGGTACCAAAATCAACTTGATTTGTTTTTGAAATGTGTGCAGGGAAACAGAAGGAATCTATGGTACCTAGACAGTGGATGTTCTAGGCACATGACAGGAGATTCAACCCTGCTCACAGAGTTCAAGGAAGGAGCTGGCCCTAGAATTACCTTTGGAGATGACAGCAAAGGATATACTAAGGGATATGGCCTGATTTCAAAAGACAATGTCATCATTGAAGAAGTGGCTCTAGTTGAAGGTTTAAAGCACAATTTGCTGAGTATCAGTCAGATTTGTGACAAAGACTATGAAGTAAAGTTCACAAAAGAAGCCTGTGTTGTTTCTGCCAAGGAAGACAACAATGTGGTATTGACAGGCTTTAGAAAAGGAAATGTTTACACAGCTGACTTCAATTCAGCATGCTCAGAATCCATTACTTGTCACTTCAGCAAAGCAAGTAAGGATGAGAGTTGGCTATGGCATAAGAAGCTGTCACATTTGAATTTTAAAGTTATGAATGATTTGGTAAGAAAGGATCTTGCTAGAGGAATCCCTCATTTGGAGTTTGTCAAAGATGGGCTATGTGATGCCTGCCAATTAGGGAAACAAAAGAAATCATCTTTCAAAAGCAAGACAGAGTCATCCATTGTTAAGCCTCTTCAATTGCTGCATATGGATTTATTTGGTCCAGTAAATGTCATGTCTATTTCAAAGAAGAAATACTGTCTGGTGATTGTAGATGATTTTTCTAAGTTCACATGGACTTTCTTCCTGCACTCCAAGGATTGTGCAAGTGAAATCATTATCAATCACCTCAGAATGCTAAACAATGGTTCTGAAGACAGAGTACAAAGGATCAGAAGTGACAATGGTACTGAATTCAAAAATTCCACAATGAAGATTTTCTGTGAAGAGAATGGAATTGTCCATGAGTTTTCTGCTGCCAGAACACCTCAACAAAATGGGGTTGTTGAAAGGAAAAACAGAACTCTCATTGAAGCAGCTAGAACAATGTTAAGTGAATCAAGATTACCAACATATTTCTGGGCTGAAGCTGTCAACACTGCATGCTTAACAGTCACTTATGATTAATATTTACTGATATTTCTTTTGCAGGGAGAAGTCTTCTTATTAATGTTGTTCTTATGAGCATTCATAGTTACTGGGCGCAAATATTTGTCATTCCAAAAATGGTGATTAAGAAGATTAAGGATGTGTGTAGATCATTTCTCTGGGGCGGTAATGCAGACAATGGAAAAGCTGGGCATGTCAACTGGGAAACCTGTTGTAAGCCAAAAAAGGCCCGAGGTCTGGGGTTAAGAAATATAGGGTTATGGAATAATGCAGCTATTGGAGAACTGGTGTGGGATGTTGCAAAGAAAAAAGATGCTCTTTGGATAAAATGGGTTCACCACATTTATATAAAGGACAAAAACTGGTGGGATTATGAACCATCAAAGAATGCAAGATGGGTTTGGAAAAGTATTTGTAAAGTGAAGAATGTGATGAAACATGGATTACAGATGCAGAACTGGAGACATGTTGATGGTTACTCTGTTAACAAAGCTTATATGAAACTACAGGGAGTATTTGAAACTAAGCCTTGGTGTCATCTCATCTGGAACAGATATGGGATGCCTGGGCACCAATTTATTGCTTGGTTGGCATGTAATAATAGATTAAGGACTAAACACAAATTATTTCGAATTGGAATCTATCCGGATAATATGTGTGAGATCTGTGGAAAAGAAGTTTAAACTAATAATCATTTATTGGCTGGATGTGACTTTAGTGTTGGATGTATAGCACAGATAATGAGTTGGCTAAGAATTAACAGGGGTGGTAACCTTTATCAGTTGTTGCTGTGGATTCGAAGGAAATATAAAGGCAACAGGTTTAGGAAGAGAATAGCGGCAACAACCGTTATTGCTACTATGTACTATATATGGCAGAATAGAAACGAGGCTTTGTGGAATAAAAAGGTGATGACTATAAACAGTGCAGTGGAAAGAATAAAGAAGGATGTTAAAAGTAGAATACAAGGAATCATGGGTTGGAAAGTATCTCTAATGGACAGAGAGTGGTTCTATAATTTGTAGATAACTGGTTTAGGCTTTAGATGAGATATAGGACTTTGATTTTGTAGAGTTGGGTTGGACAATCCATTTTAATGATTGTCCTTTTTGTACTTGTTTTGAGAAGTTTGGGGTGATTTTAATATATTTTGATTTACCAAAAAAAAAAAATATTTACTGAAATTTTGACACATTATCAAACTTGTTAATAGTAATTTCATATGATTAATATTTACTTATATTGTGAAGACCAGTCAACATGTATTACAAGAAAACCGGCTAAATTCGATAGAAATCAGACGGTCGAATTTAGCTAAATTCGACCGTATGTGATTGAATTTAGATAAATTCGACCGCTCCCTTTCCGGTCCTTTTTAGCTTGGTTCAATTTAATGTCGCGGTCGAATTTAGATAATTTCGACCGACTATTTTCGATTGACTATTTTCGACCGACTTTTTTCAACTACATCAGGTCGTTTTTGCTCCTACCAAATTTCTTGGCTCTGTCTTCAAATTTTGGCAAAAATTTGAATTTCCCATCCATGAAATTTATTTTGGTGAAAATTTAAGTTTTCCGCCCATGAGATTAAATTTCAGCTGAACTTAAAATTTTAAATTTCCCTCCATATTTTTAAAATTCTACCCATGCATGTTTTTATTAATATGACCACCACAATGTCGGTTGAATTTATGATACCATTATATTGTTAATGTCCACACTACTGGATACCCATTTGTACAATTTTCTACAACACAAGGAATAAAATAAAAATGAATTGCAACCACATGTGCTAAAAAACAAAGTAAATAACTGAAGAACATAGATTAAATACTAACATTAAAACCCATGAGTAGTTTTGGACAGACAAAAGATGATGTTCTTCATCATACATACTAATTCCCATAATAACAAAAGATGGATTTTGAAAATCTAATAGGTTCATATTTTCCGTTAGAGGATATATAGAGCCTAAAATAAGGGATATCGGTCTGCATCTCCATCTATGTCTTCTTGGTTGTCGCCTCCTTGATCCCCCTCCATCTGAGTTCCCTGCAAGTGTAGTACAATTTACGTCAAAGAAAACAAGGAAAGAAGAGGAAAAATTCTGCAATCTAAAAATTCTGTAGGATTTGCTTTTCGACCAAGAATTGGTCGGATTTGATGCTTACGTGTATAAATTTCTGGACTCGCACAAACCATTTCCGACAAATTTCGTGAATTCATTTCCGACCAATTTTATTTGGTACGTTTTTCTTGGTCAGTTTTGGTCTTTTTTTCTTGTAGTGCAAGTAAATATATACTTTTGATCAGTTAAAAGGTTATAAATAAAGTTCTAGCTAGATATGGAGTTGTAGCGGCAGCTGAGCTGAATTTATAGACGATATAATATCTAACTGACACTGCAATAAAATCCACCATCGGCATACAATATACTCAAGTGAATGTTCTTGATAAGTCTTTAGAGAGTGCTACTTGCTGGTGGCCATTACAGGTTCTTCTATTGTTTATCGTGATTACTCGTACGTGACCTAGTAACCAAGACGTACTACCCAATGTGTACAAACATATTTTATGTTCAAAGTCGTCTTTGATAATTTCTTACAAGATTTGACTAGGATTGCTACTTGTTATTAGCTAGGCGGGACTTGGGTCTTTTGCAGTATTGTTATTCACCCATGCATGAATAAAAAATATTTAATGATAGAAAGGGTGTTTGTTCAATTTTAAATTTATGAACAAGTATTTCCCTCGCCAAATTTTAATATCACCCTCTAAATTATGTACATCATGGTTATAATATATTTTCTATGTAACTCAAGTGGAGATGAGGAATATTTTAATATATAATGTATTTTAATATTCTCTATATATTTTTGTACGAGAGAGATGAGGAATACAGACAACAACATGTCATTGTTATTTATAAAATTTTATATCTCAACTCGAACACGTTAGTACGTACAAAAATATATAACACTGAAGACTGAAGTATATAAATACGAGATTAGGGAACCTAAGATTAGGGAGCCTAACATAAGTTTTAGGTAAGTTCCTGAGATGAACAGATTTTATCTGATTGGTCATTTTTGTAAAATCATAATTTGTTAAAAATTTTATAATATTATTAATTAGTCCTGTGGATCTAATAAATTTTAGAATTTATTTTTTAAAATATCTCAAGAAATTTTCTCAAATTAATTTCTGGATACTTTTTCTCCATAAATATACTAATTTTTAATACCCTTGAAGGAGGTGCATGCAAGGAAGATTCAGAATATGATTTCACAACAAAATGATGTAATGCTTCATCCAATTTCTTAATATATTATGATTTATATTATCAACAAAAAAAATGAAAATGGTACAATTAAATTAGTTTTTATTATAAATATAATACGTTGAAAATACTTATCTTTTATTCTTCCCTATTTTATATTGGGAATTTAATAATGGCACCCCTCTGGTTTTGGCTTTTACTAATGGTACCACTACATGTTTTTGACTTATAAACGGTATCATTGTCTGTCAACTAAAAATAGCATTCTATCATCCAAACGTTAAGTAAACTTAAAAAAAAAAGGCAAGTACCAAAAAAGGGTTAAATCTCAAAGTGCTCACTGAAGTGGAGGGCTAGTATCAAATTGCTCACCCTAGTTATCGGCATCTCGTTTGAATTATTAAAGTCATAATAAATATCAAGAAATATATTATCAGAAATACTAGAATTATTAACCTTTCGTTTGGTTATGGAACCATTCAAGAAAAATATGTAGAAATCAATGAAAAATTATTTTTATTTTTCGAGTATATTTTAAAGGTATCCATTTGATATTTATTATGACTTTAATGATTCAAATGAGATGCCGATAACTAGAGTGAGCAATTTGATACCAGCCCTCCACTTCAATGAGCACTTTGAGATTTAAATAACAACTACCAGTGTAAAACTTCAATTTTCCTGGGTAAATAACAAATGCCACATTGTGACAGTACCAAAATATAATCATTCACATGTGTGAACTAAATAACTTATCCAGGAACATTTACCACAGTCCAGAACCTGATTTAAACCACAAAATAGGATAAAAACAGAGTACAAGTATAATTTTGTTGCTGAGACGATAATCTGGGAAATGTGAGGTGTTGGCCTGGGATGACTGAGTAAATGCTGCCTTTCCCCTTTGTGCCTTAGTTGCTTTTGTTTTTGTTGCCTTGGCTGCATAAGATTGGTCCCTCACTCTAGGATTTTTAATAACAATATTCTTTCCACTCTCCTTTATCTCATTCTTTTGCTTCTCAGTTAAATCACCCTTGCAGGTCCTGGAATTGTGTCCATATGATGTACATTTTTTGCACTGAACTGTCTTGGACCTTTTACCTTTTTCTTCCTCTCCATCTTCTCTCTTCCTGTTCCCTTCATTTTTGCACTAGTTTTAGTAGGCTCGGTGTCACACGCAAGCTCGATGTCAAACACTTCAGTTACATTCCCTTCATTTTCTACCAACTCATCACCCACATTTTCTACTTTACCTGTCATCTCATCACCCCCATTCCCTTTTTTACTTCAGCCCTCCTCCTAAAGTTCAACATTGTCTTGTACAATTCACTAGGTTTAATAACAGTCCCAATCCATATAAATATCACTTCTTTAACCGATAATCTTTCAAACATCTTCATAAGATCACTATCCTTTACCAGCTTATGATGCTCCATCTCATACACAAAACTAAAAGTGGGAAAGTTTTAATTCATCTTAATATCCAGCTTCTTAACTTCATCTTCATAATCAATAATAATATGTAACAAATTACATTTATCAACATCAACCCTAATATTAACTTCCTCATTTCTCCAAACAAATCTTAAAACCTTACTATTATCACCCATTTCTGCAATTACATACATAATCACAACAAAAAGATATACCGTATACACATATATACTGTATATATAAATGTGAGAATAGTAATACATAATCTAAATACACTATCGAATACAGATGAATATGCGAATACTGTAGAAAACAAGAATCTGAAACACCTTAACACACACAGATATAGATATAACAGTTTAGTGTGTAAACACAGAGATCAACAAGCAAGCGTAGTATTAATACTTGTGATAAATAAACTGAATACAAGCAAGTTATTTGAAGATAAAACTAGCTATAAACCAGCAACTACCTCCTACTAATTATCCACTACTCTAGTTACTAACAAACGACTCCTACAAACTAGCCACTACTCAAAGACCTATTCTCCAGTTGAGCTGAATACAAGACCAGTTCTACACTGCTAAGATGGAACATAACATTTATTATCCTTAAACACTAAACATTGGCCCATCAACTTAACCAAAGCCCAAACAGTTTAGATTAGAACCCAACAATCACCTCATTAATCTAAACTGATTTAAGCTAAGCTTGTTTCTTCTGTGCCCATCTGGCAATCAGCCCGTATGACTTTTGTTTGTCCGTCAGACACGTCATTTATTTACCCGTCTGGAACTACTAAATTGCCAATCTAGAACCACTTATTTGCCCGTCTGGCACCACTCATAACAATGTTGGTTCCTCATCCTGCTTGACTGCAAGGTTCACTTCTTGTCTCTTCTCTCGTTCCCGTCGTGGTTTACTATATTCGGAAGCATAGTGATCAAAGATGTTACAGTTGTAACACATTATCCTACTCTTGTCACGGAAAGAACCACCTCTAGCTCTTTGATTCTGAGATGCCAAGAGAAGTTGTTCACCTGCACTCTCGGACCTGCCCTTCATTCTTTCCTCATGAGCTTTGAGATGATCCACTAATTCTTCGACCATCACTGACTTGATATCTCCAAACTGCTCAATTTTTGAAGCTATCTGAAGAAAGTTATAAGGAACAGCTCGAAAAATCTTTCTCACAACACCCGTATGGCTTTCATTTGTCTGTCTGACACGTCATTTATTTGCCCGTCTGGCACTACTAACTTGCCCGTCTGGCACCACTCATAACACTACTGGTTCCTCATCCTCTATGACTGCAAGGTTCACTTCTTGTCTCTTCTCTCTTTCCCGTCGTGGTTTACTACATTCGGAAGCATTTATAGTGAGCAAAGATGTTACAGTTGTAACACTTTATCCTACACTTATCACGGAAAGAACCACCTCTAGCTCTTTGATTCTGACTCGTGAGCTTTGAGATGACCCACTAATTCTTCGACCGTCATTGACTTGATATCTCCAAACTACTCAATATTTGAAGCTATCTGAAGAAACTTATCAGGAACAGCTCGCAAAATCTTTCTCACAACACTTAATTACTCCACCGTTTCTCCGAGAACTCTTATTTTGTCACAATTCCACTCAGCTTCATACATAAATCATCCACCTGGTCGGTTTCTTTCGTAACCAGCGATTCAAATTCACCTTTTGACGTCTACACTTTTGCCTCTTTTACCAGCTCTGCGCCCATACACAACGTTTTGATCACCTCCCATGCCTCCTTGGCTATTTATTTCTCACCAATGGTCAATAATATGTCCTCTGGCACGTCCTGATAAATCGTTGCAAGGGCCACCTACACCATTCTCTCATCTACCGTTGCCTTGGGATCCGTCTGTTCGATCGCACCCCACACTGCTTGCGTCTTCATGAACACCCTCATCTTTAGAGACCATGTTGTATAGTTGCTTCGCGTTAGCATCGGGTAATTCAAACCCACTGCTCCTTCCTTCGTCTTGGATGACTCCATCACGTTCTTTGTGTTTTTGGGTTGGTATTTAAGCATGCACAGGTGCTAAACACCTGCTTTGATACCAAGTGAAGAAAACAAAAATCTGAAACACCTTAACACACACAAATATAGATATAACAGTTTAGTATGTAAACACAGAGATCAACAAGCAAGCGTAGTATTAATAATTGTGATAAGTAAATTGAATACAAGCAAGCTATTGAAAGATAAAACTAGCTATAAACTAGCAACTATCTCCTACTAATTATCCACTACTCCAGTTACTAACAAACGACTCCTACAAACTAGCCACTACTCAAAGACCTATTCTCCAGCTGCTAACGTGCAACATAACGTTTATTATCTTCAAACACTAAACATAAACATAAACATAGGCCCATCAACTTAACCAAAGTCCAAACCGTTTAGAATAGAACCTGTTATAGGGAGAATATTGTATAACAATATTTTGGAGGTTTGCTGGATTATCGGAGCAAAATACGGATATTTTGCTAACAAAAGAAGAACAAAGGATTAGGGTTTGTGTGTATGAATGTGGCTGAGCTTGATAGGTGTTTTTCAGGTAAATTGTTTCTCATCCGTATCAAGGTGCCTACGTACCCTATTTATAGGGATCAAGCCTGACGTAGTTCTTGGGCCACAAGTTACCTAGGCGGGTTAGGGTTTTAAGATATAAGCCAAAGTCCAAGCCCATGTAGCTAGGGCTGACGTGGCAATGAGTCATCAATCCTATCCTTGATCCAGTTGTAGAAGCCCATGACCTCGAACGGATAGGTTTGGAATGAAAGATCCATCAGGGCCCTTGCATGCGACCTAAAGAGGCCTGGCCACGCGAAGCGATCCCTTGACGGAAGCCAAACGAAGCGATCCCCGGGTAGCGACCCCAGTAGATGCGACCCCGAGGCTGAGCAACATGAGAGGCGCATAGGCCTAGCGTGAGAGGATAGACAAAGTGCTCCTGTAGCGAGGTGCAATCACGTAGCGAGCGAGGCGCTCCTGTAATGGAGATATTATGTCCAAGGCATGCTGGGCTGATTCCAATAATGGGCTTTGGTGACCCAATGCTCATCTTCTAGGCCCATCATAGATCATGAAGCATCAATTTAGCTAATCAAATCAATTTAGCCATTATGCCAGATTTGGGCATAACAACTACCCCCCGAGTCCATATTGCCATTGGAGATGCGATGTGGACTCAAAGAATACGAGTTGTTACTGCGAAGCGAACCCAAAAACAGATATAACCACTGAAGCAGTCGCGACCCCAAGAATTTGAAAGGTTTTGACAGCTGTTGTGTCTCGAGATGTGTATCCAACGGACGAGATTTCAACACGTGTCCCATGTCTTTCTCTCTCCTGATGACTATATATACTCCTGTCACTATCATTTCCTTTTTTATTCTCACGAACACATTATTGAAGTGCTGTCAGTTTGCTCCCGGATCAAACGCAAAGAATTCTCAGGCCCTTTCACCAGCGACCCCAAGTTTCTTTCGATTTCTTCAATCTTCTTCTTCAAAAAGTAAGTCTTTTTTCTCTTCTTGCATTTAAATGTTTATTCTTCATTGTAATTGCATGATTAAATGTCTTAAATTTCATGCGATGCGAACCCAAATAACTGCGATCCCAAAATGTCAATTTTATGATGCGACCCGTCTTCGCTATTGTAGGAGTGCGATCCGTGATTAAACATAGGTTAAGAACGTTAGCCTTTCCCTTAGGATTGCGACCCCCCATATTCTCTGTGAACGACGCGAGAACACATAGAGCCTTTCTGTCCGCTTGTTTCTTTCCCCCTTCATTTGTTTTCTGTAAGGACACACACTTAATCATTTTACCCTTTTCAGATGTCTCAAGACGATAGTTCAAGGACACCTTCTCCCATGCCTGATATACAAATCAGCGATGCTGCAGCAGCCAACATCGCAAAAGCTACGAGCACCAGCGAGAGCTCGTTCAAACTATACTTCGACCCTTTATGGTCTAACGAGGAATATACCCGGGAAGTGCCTTTGATTTCATGGAGAACAAAGCACCCTTCCAGCTCGCGGGATCAATCTCTGGATGTATTCCCAGCTGAGGACGAGCCTCACCCTATGACTGACATTGAACATGACATCGCAACTTTGACAAAGAAAGGAGATGAATTCAGCGCTAGGGCAGCGAAAATTCTCTCCAAAGCGCCTCCAACACGAACCATGCCTCCATCACAAACCGTTTCGCCCATTCATATAAGTGATTCTCCAACCGACTCATTAGGCGATGCCTATTACGACATCGAAGGAGGCGCTGATAACGAAGCCAACTCCGATGACTCTGACTACGAAGAGCCTTCCTCTGATGATGGTGGCCTCGATGAAGTAAATCACACAAGAAGAGGAACGATGGTGAGACCCCGGGGTCGCGTAAGGTGAACAAGGACGACCCGCTGACAAGAGGCCCCCCAGAGGACGAGGCGTCCAAGGACAACTCTCAGACTGGGAACAGGGAGGAGCACACTCCCCCAGCACAGAGGGTGACATTGAACAGCGAGGTCATGTCTTTCTTAAAAGGCCTCGGTGAGCAGGTGACCGCTGTGCATGAAAGGGTCGCAAAGGTAGAAAGGCGCTACAATTCTAGAGGATCGAAGAGGAATGCAAGGACAGGCGGTAGAGCACCCGGGGAAGGAAGCAAACTCCCCCCTAAGAAACTTGTTGATGACTTCGATGATGTCCTAACAGATCAAACCAACCCTGACTGGAATGAGGGGGAGGACTCGCTCGGACAGAAAGGGGGATCGCATGACAAGGTCGCCTCATCTGAAGGGAGATCGGTCAGTGTTTTTGATCGTCTTGGAAAGAAGCTAACTGAGCACGACCTTCGTCTAAAGTTAGAAAAGGCTAATGCGCCTCGTCATGAAGGATCTAAGAACAGGAGTAAAGGCACACATCGACAATTGTCTCCTCGAGATCGCGAGCGGTCATATCGTCGCGATGATCTATGATGGGCCTAGAAGATGAGCATTGGGTCACCAAAGCCCATTATTGGAATCAGCCCAGCATGCCTTGGACATAATATCTCCATTACAGGAGCGCCTCGCTCGCTACGTGATTGCACCTCGCTACAGGAGCACTTTGTCTATCCTCTCACACTAGGCCTATGCGCCTCTCATGTTGCTCAGCCTCGGGGTCGCATCTACTGGGGTCGCTACCCGGGGATCGCTTCGTTTGGCTTCCGTCAAGGGATCGCTTCGCGTGGCCAGGCCTCTTTAGGTCGCATGCAAGGGCCCTGATGGATCTTTCATTCCAAACCTATCCGTTCGAGGTCATGGGCTTCTACAGCTGGATCAAGGATAGGATTGATGACTCATTGCCACGTCAGCCCTAGCTACATGGGCTTGGACTTTGGCTTATCTCTTAAAACCCTAGCCCGCCTAGGTAACTTGTGGCCCAAGAACTACGTCAGGCTTGATCCCTATAAATAGGGTACGTAGGCACCTTGATACGGATGAGAAACAGTTTACCTGAAAAACACCTATCAAGCTCAGCCACATTCATACACACAAACCCTAATCCTTTGTTCTTCTTTTGTTAGCAAAATATCCGTATTTTGCTCCGATAATCCAGCAAACCTCCAAAATATTGTTATACAATACTCTCCCTATAACATTTGGCGCTAGAAGGAGGGCTTTAATTATTCGAGGAGGACGAATAATTCATAATTCATGATGTTGGAACACAATCAAAGTGGTTCTAACATGATGGCGGTGGAGGGATCAATAATTACAAAAGACATAACGACTACAATTCTGGAGCACAAAATACAATATACCGCGGTGATTATAAATGGATGACAATGGCAAAAAATGGTACACTGGTGATATACACAGTCAACAAAGCATGGCCGAGAAACAAAAAAAAAAAAAAGATACGTTGAAGTGCTTGTACGTGGGATGGTAGCAATAATAAAAAAAATGGAGCAAGACAACGGCGGGCTCCCGAAGCTGGCACCTGCAGGAAACAACAACAACAAAAAAAACAAGCCAACTAACCAAGCCGGAGAAGCAACACAAAGGAGGCAGGCCTGCGACATCAGTAAATCTCAGAATCGGCTCGATTTAAATATCCAAAATAAGTTTTCGATTTATTCATTTTATTTTTCAGCAATTAATTATATCTTGCCATGCATGCATTAATCTTGTTTTTAAATATTTTTTCAAAAAGAATATTTATTATTCAGAAAATTCGTGCGAGCTATCTATTTTTATGCTTGTAAAATTATTGCGATTTGGAAAATATCGTATGCGATATTTATGTTGATGAATTGCGGATATTTTACAATCTCGTACGAGCTGCATGCTGTGAAGAAAAATTATATATTCGAGACGCATAATTTAGAAAAGATTTTCTACAAAGAAAAGAAGCATTATTTTCTTAGAAAATAAATATCGCGACATTCTTAAAAGAGCATATTTATTATTGCATTTGAATTTGTAAAGATTTTTCATATATCGTCGCGATAGTACATATATGTCAAAAATGTTTACAAACTTGCGAACTAAATTGTCAAGTATGGAAGCCTGGACAAGCTATAAATCTCGCAATGCTACATGCTTAGTAAAGTGCAGTGCAGCACCATCTGGATTATTGAAGGCCCATGGCCAGATCTCTCAAGATCGCATGGGTGGAGGCATCCCTATGCACAATTACATTGAAGGCTTCGTTTGAAATCCATTGTGATCCTCATTGTCAAGTTAGGACCTTGGCATTTGTATATATCCCGAATTGGCATACACGCTTTTCAAGTGTCTGATGCAACCACATAAGGATGTGTTTGATGCAATCACATAATGATGTGTCTTGCGGAGTCTTCGATGTAAATAAGATGTACATGTAGTTGTGCATAGGGATGCCTCCACCCATGCGATCTTGAGAGATCTGGCCATGGGCCTTCAATGTAATTGTGCATAGGGATGCCTCCACCCATGCGATCTTGAGAGATCTGAATATACCTTATACTGGTTATCACATGCTATCATACTTGCATTCGCATACGCCTAACGAGCACAGTGGTGCTCTAATTATTTTTCTAATCATCTATTTTTAGTTTTTTCAGCGACTCCTGAAATTTGGAAGCTTGAAGAATTCTTAGTTCTCCACTACAGCAAGCTACACTGAAGAACTGGGGGCTAGTTGTTATGCCATATTTTTGCAATGTCTAATTATCTCCCAAATTTCTAATATTGATTAATTATTAATTCAGATTAATAATTATTACTTAACCGCTAAGTTTTATCCTCTCTCTGAAATGAGGAAATAATCAATCTCAAACAATCAATTACGGAAAATATCTCCAAACGATATTCTTCAAATCAGGAAGATATCACAACGATAAGATTAAATCAGATAAAATCAGTAATCACCAAGATTAACGAAGTTTATCCCTAAAGTCTCTAAGGGATAGACACAAATCAATTTCACAGAACTGCGTAGGCTTGATCCTATATAAACATATAGGTACGCAGGCATCTTGGCAGAAGAGATGACCGATACACGAGACAAATCGAGACACCTGCCGAGTCCAGCCCCTCTCTATTTTACAAATCCTAAACCCCTAAAAACAGCCACATACTCATAATTTCGCTCTATTATTCCAGCATCCCTCCGATTTCGTGTTACGAAATTCCTCCAACAACAGAACCCAACAAATACATACAACGAGCGAAGGAAAATCGCTCTCTTTTCCTTACTCTCTTTTCGATCGGCGGTAAAGAAGGAAAATCGTCGCGCAGAGCCTCGAACCCCTGTCTCAAAACCCTCGAACCCGTAATGACCGGTTAAGACGTTTTTCTGAATATTTATCTAAATCATTTAGTAAAACCAGTATTTAGAGTGTATTTTATTTTTTTAATAAAGTAAAATATGTGTTTTATGAGGATTAGGTAACGTTTAATTAAAGTTTGATGGAAGCTGGTTTAATAGAAAATCATTTCCACAGTGATACTATTTGTGGTACTGTTTGGAAGTCAAAAACAAGTAGTGGTACCACTCGTAAAAGCCAAAACTAGAGGGTATCATTCATAATTTCCCCCAGTTTAACCTGTGTTGTAAGAGGAATTGTAGTAGAGTAATTGTGAATTAATTGGAATGGTTAAATCAAAATATTTTTAATATTATTTTTAATTTTTAATTTTCTTCTATTTTTGGTTATATATTTATTATTATCATATATTTATATAAATATATTTAAAATATAATTGGATCCGTATAGAAAAAATCAGATCCAACTTTTGAATTAGAAATCAAATTATAAGAAAAAATTAAGAAAGTTCATAATTTAGCCGCCCAAAATAAAAATGTTGTAGATAAGAAATAATATTTTCTTTTGTTTTATCCAAGTTTTTTTCTATTTAGTTTTTAACTATTTACCAACATAGTTTGTTATTTTTTGTCAATCATACCGATTGTTATCCAATCAATTTGATTTTTGACCAGTTAAACAAATTTTTTTTATCGATTATTGACCTATTCGTGATGAAATGATTGCTTACCGAATTTCAAAACCAATTAGTTAATGTCGAGCTACTAATTTCCATTAATTATCGACTTCAAGAACACTAAGTATAACATGTTTCATTCGATGGTATAATAAAATGTAACAGAATTAAAATGAAATATAAAATAGGCAAGAATAAAAGATAATAATTTTCAGCGATATTATATTTATAAAAAAAACTAATTTAATTGTACCAATTTCATTTTTTTTTGATAAAATCATAATATATTAAGAAATTGGATGAAGCATTACATCATTGTGTTGTGAAATCATATTCTGAATCTTCCTTGCATGCCCCTCCATAAATGTATTAAAAATAGAGAAAAATGAGCCTGAGATTGTACTCAGGGATTTCTCCAGAGGTTATAATACAAATAGCTTATAAATTAAATGGTCCCGTAGGGGCTTTTGTGAATATTAATTTTTTATCAGTAAACTTACGTAAACATCCTTAAATTTGTATTGAATAGCTGTTAACCTCAGGGAGAACCTGAGGTCATGCTCAGGCACATGAATCCCTTAAAAATATGTATATTTATAGAGAAAAAGTATCCTGAAATTAATTTGAGAAAAATTTATTGAAATACTTTGAAAAATAAGTTTTAAAATTTATTGGACCCGCAGAGTTAGTTAATAATATTACAAAATTTTAAACGAATTCTGATTTTACAAAAATGACCGACCAAATAAAATCTGTTCATCTCATGAACTTACCTAAAACATATGTTAGGCTCCCTAATCTCGTATTTATATACTTCAGTCTTCAGTGTTGTTGGAGTATATCTTTATACGTACTAACGTGTTCGAGTTAGATATAAAATTTTGTAAGTAACAATCACATCATGTTGTCTATATTCCTCATCTCTCTTACGTACAAAATATATAGAAAATATTAAAATATATTATACATTAAAATATTCCTCATCGCCACTTGAGTTATATAGAAAATATATTATAACCAAGATGTACATAATTTAGAGGGTGATATTAAATTTAGAGAGAGAAATACTTGCACTACAAGAAAAAATGCCAAAACCGACCACGCCATTGGTCGGTTTTGGCCCTACGCATCACATGACACGTCACATGCCACGTCATCTATAAATGGATCCCAAATGTTGACATGTCATCCACGTGTCAAGTTGGACCAATCCACGTCATTTCTGACTTTAGTCAATGACTATTTCCGACCAACATTAGTAGGAAATAGGTCATTTTTGACTTTGGCCAATGACCTATTTCCTACCAACGGAAGGCATGCCAATTTGGTAGGTTTTATAACATTTTATATGTATTTTAATTTATTTTTTTCATTTTTGGAAGGTGTTAGCAAAATTTTTGGGAAGGTGTTAACCGACCGACCAACCAACCAATTATACCCTATTTCGCTTATAATAGTATAGTATAGATTGGGCGTACTTTTTGAAAAAACAAAACGCATGACACATATTACTAGCTTGAGGTTCGTTACTTCCTAAGCGAATAAAACTATCGATATAGTTTTTTAAACTGTCAATTTCTTGTCAATTTCTACCGATATGCTGTTCATTCATCATTTCTAAACTGTCATAGAATTCTCTTAGTCGGTCTAGTATGTTGTTATTGATATCTAGACATGCTAGATCTCTTATTCTGGTGAAGAAATCTTCATCATTAAGCTTAATGGTTTCACCATTAACAGTTAAACTCTAAGGGAACATTACTGACCTACGATTATTACTAATCATTATCAAAAATCGATAGATATATATATAAAAGAGTATATAAATTTGCTTAGAACAGGGTTAAGAGTTTTGCCAGACTTTCTTCAATGATCTATATCTGCATGGAATTATTGATCTTTAAAAATTCCTTTTCTTCTCTAAATCTTCGGATTACTATCTCTAGTCTTCAATCCTATGAGCGTCGTTTCCCTAACGGCCTCCTGCCTAGCGGTACTCCATGTGCTCTAAAGCGGACTCTAGAATAACTCAAGACATAACAAAGATTTTCAAAGGAAAAAGAATTTTTATTGATTCATATAATTATACAGATACAGACTCATTATAAGTCTGTTTACACTCATAACCCCGTAGGGTGTTTACTCACTCATTCTTGATTATTTGAAAGCTTTTTGTACAGTGTGTAAGCTTTGCTGAATTCAAGATGCCAATAATGAAAACTTAGCTCGCCTTTTATAGAATAAGGTCGAGGATCTGTACAAAATTATCGACGTAAGTGATTACATTTTTGTACTCCATTATTTTGCCTTTTGAAGAGATAAGATTCCTCTTATCTTGTCTTCTCCTGTGGTTGAAAGTAGATTCCTTTTCTTTAATCCTCCACCTTTGCTTTCCCAGCTGCTTTGGACAGCTTGTCTTCTTCTGAAGTAGTGGCGGGGTATCTTTTTGTCGATATACACACATCGCAATCAAGAGAGATTCCTTTTTGAATCATTGTCCTCTTTACTTTGTCACAATTGAAAGGATAATAATATCCAAATATTTTCTTATGGACCAGCTATTTTCTGAACATTTTAACTTCTGTCCAGTCTTCTTCGTCCATTCTTTTATTCTGTCCATTCTTCTTCGTCCATTCTTTTATGGGAAAAGGAGGTGGCCAAACAGTTAGTGGATGCATGATTAACTTTAATCTTGTCATCTTTTTCTATGCTGAACAGCTTGTCTATGAGGATTATGAGCTTTTGTTCTGCAAGTTGGTGAAGGTCTTGTTTCTCTAGCTTTGATTCTTTTGCCTGAGATGGAGAATAGACCCTTTCTTTGACTGTCCCAATCTGCACATAAGAGTATGGTAGAACTGGTTCATCATCTTTATCCCAGAACATGACCGTTCCTTAGAATTTTATATAAATTTCTTTATCTGTACCTTTGAGACAGTTCTTCTTGTAGCTTTTAACTGCTTTTCTGAACTGAATCAGAAATTTGGAAATTTCTAATAAATTATTAGATGAATATACCAATGCTAATAATCCATAAAGATAATCCTTCCAAACGAATTCTGGATTACTGTTAGGATAGAAGTTGAAGTAACTAATGTTTTACTTATCCGTGGTAAAGTAATGCTCTTCTACAAAGTCTGCTTCTGTAGAGCTTCTTCCTTTAGTAAACAGATAGTTGAAACCAGAAAATGAGATTTCACTAGTATCTTCTTCTGCTTCTATGTATTCCAACTTGGGTTTTTGATGGTTTGGAATCGCTCCCAAACAGATTAAGTTAGTAGAACTAGTTTCCTTTTTTAGAGCATCGCTGTAAGTTAGTCGTAAGGCTTCAGCCGAATTTATCAACTGTAGTGGTGCTTTGGATTCTGCACTGGTATACACTCGTCCTGCTGCTTGAGCTTCTGCGAAAGTTGTATATTTTTTCTGCTTGATTCCTGAAACTCCCTTTACTGCGAGTTCTATAATGTTCCATGTGGTGTAGATGCCCGGGTTAGGACCATTGAACATGACATAGTAGGCTTTAAGTGCCTTATATCCTGTGAGGACTGTTGAAGTTTGACCTTCAGTCTTTTTAGGGATTTGAATTCCCGCGTTAGGCCTGAGATTTAAATCTGAGGATTTAACTAACGTTCTAGAGGTCTGAACCTCAGTCTGAATTTTTGGCAAATTCAAAGCCTTCAACGGATTTGTTGAATCTTTACCTGGAGCCGTTTGCTCAGGATTAGTCTGTACTTCGCTTTTTGCTAAGGAAGGTGTACAAATAACCTTTTGTTGAGTGTTATCTAAATATTTTCTGATGAACTTCATCTCTACTCTTATTATAAAGAGTTCCTGCTGGAGGTTCTCAATTTTCTTAGGAACAATTGTTTCCTGAATGGCAAGCTTATCCATATTATGCAAATATGGTGTCTCAAAGAAAGAGATTATTATAGAGCGAGCGAAGCTCTTCGATCTGTTGAGAGATCTATTTTCTGTATAGAGAGGTGTTTAGTGTTTTGGTGTGATTTCCAATTGCTGAATTCCTCTTCTATTTATAGGCTTGAAACGCCTTGGATACTGGCAAGGATGTGACATAACCTATAGGGTTCTTGTGTCATACCTTTTCCTTTTGCTGATATTCCCTAGTTAAGAAGTCGGTAAGACAGTTCTTAACTCTATCAAGGTGTTCAACATCGAAGTTGTATCTGGAAAACCATTGTTGCCATCGTACAAGTCTTCCTTGCTTATTATCTCCCTCGATCTTTATTTTAAGGAAATAAGTAAAATTCTTATTATCAGTCCTGACGATAAATTTAACAGGGGTTAGATAAATAGAGAATTTTGTAATAGCTCTTTTGACCGCCAATTATTCTTTCTCATTAGAATGATATCTTGTTTATGCGTCTTTAAAGCTTCCTCATGCATATCTGCATATTAATTCCTATTCATCAGATTTAATGGCTTTAAGAACTCCACCCCAATGTTTATCGGATGCGTCGGTTTCTACAATAAGCTTGTCTCATGGATCTGGATGATAGAGCTTAGGGAAACTTACCAACTGCTTCTTAATTTTCTTAATGTAAGAACTGTCAGATTCTATCCATCTCCATGGATTTCCTTTCTTGAGCTTAGCCTGTAAGGGGACCTTATAGCTACAAGTTTTGGAATATAATCAGATGCATAAGTTAATATACCTAAAAACCTTTGCAACTATTTTTTATCTTCTATCTGATCTGGAAACTTATGAACATGTTCCAAAATATGACTTTGAGGACAGTGCATTCCTTGATCAATTTCTAACCCTAAGAATTTAATCTTTGTTTTGAAGAGCTGCGCCTTTTTCTTGGAAAGGATTATACCAAGACTCTCGCATTTCTTCAGTACAGCTGCTAAATTTATAAAATGTTCTTTTTCATTGTTAGAAAATATCAAAATATCATCTACATAAATACAATAGAATTTTTCAAAGGACCTAAATGTGTTCTGCATATGTCTTTGAAATATTGATGGAGCTTGTTTGAAACCAAATGGTAACACACTCCACTGATAATGTCCTTGAGGACATGTAAATGTTGTCAATAGCTGTGATTCTTCGTCTAACAGTACCTGCCAGAATCCTGATTTACAGTCTAAAGAACTAAACATTTTCTTACCTCTTATAAGGGTTAGCAAACTATCCTTATTAGGTAAATTATGACCAATATCACCTATAGTAAGATCGTTCATCCTTTTATAGTTGACAACCATTCTTTTCTTACCTCATCATCGCTCAGCTTCGTTTTCTAATAAGAATGCTGGGGACATGTGGGCTGATTTACTGGGGATGATTACCTTCATCTCGAGTAATTCTTTTATTTGCATTGCAAATTCTTCAACATCTTGAGGACTATATTTCATGGGTTTTACCCTGCATATATCCTTAGGATTGTTGAGCTTTATTGATGCCTTCATCCAATGCCTGGTTTTCTTAGGATCCAATGGATTGTCTGAGCATACTTTATCTAAGAGCTTTTCGATCTTAGATTTCCTGTCAATATCTTGAGATAAATTTGTTAGAGCAAAATTCATTTCTTGATATTTATTTAACATATCTCTCCCCCTTTCTAAAAGTTGGATTTTGTTCTGAGAAATGTTAACAGATGTGACGGGATTTGTTTTTGAATTCTTTTTCTTTGATTCCAAAAACGTAGGAAAACCTACTCGATTAGCTTGAAGAACTTTCTTAACCCATACTGGTTCACCTTTGAGTGTGAAAATAACACTTTTATCATTAACCTGTAAGAATGGTTTGTAGGCTAGACAAAAGTTATTTCCTAAAAGAAAGTCTATACCTGATTCTTGTTGATAAACAGTGGGAATATGAAATATTTCTTCTGCTATCATAATATCAAGGTCTTTACATACCTTATCAATCACAATGGTTTTACCATTATCGATTTTTACCTCAATAGGTGTTTCAGCATTCACCTAGTGTTCTGGTGGAATGACGTGTTTACTTGCTATGCATAGGCTCGCACCTGTATCAACATAACAATGCAATTCGATCTTTTTATATCCAGCAAAATTAAGTGTACCTTTTATATAGATCGAAGATGGATTAGTAATGTTTGGCATTACTAATTCTTCATATGAATCTTCAGTCGCTTTCATCTGTTGATTCATCTTCTCACTCTTCGGACGATGGTCCAGGGTCAATCTCTTCTATGATGAAGATGTTTTCTTTTTCATTATATATGTCTTCTACTGGTTCGTAACCAATGTAGTAGATTTCTTCTAATACCTTGATCTTGTCTGGGTACTTCTTTCTGTTAGGGCATTCATTTGCATAATGTCCTTCTTCATTGCAGACCCAACACCTGCAATTTTTCTTTCCTTTCGGACAAAGTTTTTGTTTGTTAGTAGAAACGTTTTTCTTCTTAACATATTTTCCTGGTTTAAAAGTTTTCCTTTTCTTTTTAAACCGATATTTGGAAGATGTCTTCTTTTTCGAATACTTCTTCTTTTTATAATTTGGATTGCATCCAAAATTATAATTTTCTTTGTTAAGCTTTTCACAACATTTTTTACCAAAAGCTTTTAGTTGTTTTTGTGTCTTTGCATCATCACAATATCTAGTGAGTTCGCCTTTCACAATTTTTTGTGCAAAAGCCAATCTATGTTTCGTCATGTCTGATCTTTCCTGCAAAAACTTAGTCAATGCCTTTTCACCTATCAAGGGTATCTTACGTATGTATTCTTCTACATAAACGTGATATCCTACTTGATCTCCTGTATTGACCAAATGCTTTTCATATTCACAAAAGAATGTGTCAATAAGGCATATATCGCATAATTGCATTTTGCTCATAGCTAACTTAGTATTTTGCTTGATCTTATCTTTTTCCTGTTCTTTAGAATAAACATAATCTATTCCTAAAAACATGGTATAGATGGCATCTACAATTTTATTAAAGGCTTCGATGGGTTCATCATCGTCGAAATTCCAAACGACATCTTTAACAAACTTGTTAACAACTCCAGTTTTTTTATGATCTACTAATAATAATATTATGTCTGTATCATCATAAGCTTTATGATTAGTCTGTATTATCAAACTAATTTCCTTTTCCCATATATCAATTAATGCTTTTCTACCTGATGCACAATCAATATGTAAGACATTTGAACCAAAAGGACTTTGACTTATTTTAAACTCAGTAGTAGGTGGATAGAAGTCACCTTTGTTTCTTACTGGCATTTTCTTTGTTCCTGACGTTGATGCAAACGGGTTTTCGTTGGTATGTGCTTCATGTTCTTGTTTATACATTCTGAACGTTTGCTTTTGTTGTTGAACAAATTCTTCGTCTGATGTGTCTTCTGTTCGTTGAGAATCTGATTCTGGTGAACTAAATTCTTCAATGACATTCAAATAATTAGTAGAATTAAATCTAAATAATGATTGTAATTCTGAATTATTTGCTACTTGTTGATTAGCTAGATCGTCGTCTTCTAATTCAAGTAATTCCATTGCTTTAGCAAATTGTTTTTCTTGTTGGTCATCTTGAATTTCTGATTCAAGTACTTCCCAAAAGAATTTTTCTATGTCTTGCATATAGTTCATATTTTCTTATTAGAAACAGAACCAAATGGCCAAGTCATACTGTTCGGATTCTAACCTGTTCCGAGTTCTTCGTTTCCTACATTATGGTTAGGATAACTATATCGATAACGGCTTTTACCTTTATCTTTGTTACCTTGTTCTGATGTGAGAACAATCTGTTTTTCCTCTGAGGTCTTTGGTTGTTCTTCAAAAGTTTTATTTTTGCTTTGATAATCTTGAATTGTTGTCTTTAATTCTATGATTATCTTTGTAGCAGCAGCTTCAATGTTGCCTTTGACATCATTATCTGCATTTTTCTTAAGCAAAGCTAAAATTTTTGTTAGCTGCTGGGGCTTAATATTGTTATTGAATCCTCAATTAACTCTTTAAGGCTGATTTTTAAATGATTCTAGTAAATTTATCTGATAGATCATCTATTCTTTGGGACATGCTTTTAAGGAGCATATCTTTTCCTTCTGCTAAGGGTTCTCTAATAGCTAGATTTCCTTTAGCTCTAAAACTTCTTCTAGGTTTATCCTGTAAAGAAGGTTTGTTTCTAGCAATATCAATTTCACAAGTATGGTCTGTAGGAGTCAATTCTGCAAATTGTTTATCTTCTACTGAACCTACTTCAGAGAATACGTTGTCTAATTCGATGTATTCCTTATAGTCAATACTATGATGACTATTAGTTAAAGCATAAGCAACTAAATAAGTAATGCTAAAAAGTTTATCACCTTTTTGCATCAAATCTTTTCTTTCGAAATCATGAATAAAAGATAAAATTTGATCAAATCTTTCAGTATCCAAACTAACTGCGTATTTGGGATATACTGTAAACATGAATTTTTGGTATGCTAAATTACCTCTAGCAGCACCTAAAATACTGCATTTCTTGGTATAATTCGATTATCCAGCAAAACCATTTTTATTAGAGAATCTATACCTTCAGGGAACTCAGATTTTATCAAAATCTTAACAGCTCCTGAATGAACCATAGAGATTGTTGATCTCGTCTTTGAATCCATTTTCTGTAATTGTCTATTAATCTCTTCTTTAGTGGTTAAAGGCAAATACACTTTTCCTATAGTATCTTTTATATCTACATGCATTTCTTTAGTAGATACGTAATAAAAGATATTGTTTTTTCTTTTTAATCGATCCAACCAAAGAACATTAAAAATAGTTTCTTTCTTTAAATTAAGTTTTGTGCTCCTGATTTTAGAAATTAAATCGTGTTTTATTAGAAAATTGGCTTGAAAGCCTTTTTCTAATTCTGAAAACTCGATTTCTAAATTATCAGATATTTCCTCCTCAGAGATCTGATTTTTCTCTTTTAAAAGATTCATTTTAAAAGATTATTAACTAGGCTTTAATACCAAGTTTTGAAGCGGAATTAACGATACGAATTAATCGATCGAAACAATAGTAGAAATAGTAGCTGAGAATAGCTATAAAGTAAGCTACGATAAAGTAAGCTATAGTTAATGACAAAGAGGGGGACCATCTTTATTGTCATATGTTATATACGCATATTCATTATGCGGAATTGATGGATAAAACGGGTAGCTTCTATTATAAATAGATAATAAGGGCAGCTTTTTTTCTATGGTAGACATTTTGGTTATTTTCTCTATTATATATGATATAATTTGTAAAATAAAACATTTTGTAAGTTTTGGATGGGATCAAAAGTCTTTCTAGCCACTACGGGAAAAAAAAAAATAAATTGTTTTTCCCTCCCAGTTGTAAAAAATAAAAGTGATACCCGTACCTAACACATCCTTGTCCGTATTACTAGTCCCTTACATTTACATTTGAAAAATATTAAAACAAGAATCAAATATCTTCATTTTAAAACCTTATAAATATCCTGCCAAGAGGACGATAAGAAGGCATCAGAAATCTACTCACCGACTTTACTGAGCTAAACTCGTTTCTGTAGCTAAACGGTAAAATCCGATCTTGAAGTTCAATTCAGACTTATAATTATTTTTCTTCTTACAAGTTATATGTATTGATATATGCATTACTCCTTTGTTGATTTTCTTGAATATATTTATGTACACATAGAACAAAAATGAATACTGAGGTGATGGAGAAGAAGCTGTACGATGCATGTTTGAAAGGAGACGTAGAGACATTGAAGGCACTGATGCGAGAAGATGAACTCACTCTTGCTCGAATTTCGATATCTTCTTGCTTTAACCAAACACCCTTGCACTTAGCTTCTATGTTGGGTCATTTTGAATTTGCTAAATCTCTCCTTTCTTATGAGCGTGGCTTTGCAAGCAGGTTAGACTCACAAGGTCGTTCTCCTCTTCATTTGGCATCTGCAAACGGACATGCGAATATTGTTAAACTATTGTTAGAGTATGATGAGAAAATGTGCAAAGTTCCTGACGAGGATGAAAGGACCCCTCTTCATTTGGCTGTAATGAATGGTCAATCTGATTCTGTTACCGAGTTGATAAAAATCAACTCGGTGTCTGATGACAAAGAACTTGGAACAATATTGCACTTGTGTGTTGTGCATAATCGTCTGAATGTTCTAATTCTTGTATTAGAGTCAAACGAGGTGGATTTGTCCAACATCAAAAATGAAGAAGGTAACACTATTCTACATTCTGCAGCAGCTTTAACACGTATGCAGGTACAGATTTATGTGTTGGGCTAGGTTTGTATTTATGCTATGTTCTTTAATCGATCTATTTCAAAACAATTGTAATTACCTATGTTGTACTAATTAATTTTACTTCTTATATTTGGATTTGCCCTACTCATCAGATAGTGAAGTACTTGGTCAAAAATTCAAGTGAAGAAGAGGAAAATGTACTGAATAAAAAAGGTCTCACCGCTTTGGGTATGATAGAGGAGATGCCCAAAGATTCCAAAACCATGGAAATTAAGGAGCTTCTTATCTCAGCTGGTACCCTCAGGGCTAACGAGAATATAGCAGCACCAGCAAGAAGTGATAGCATCTTTAACAAGCCTTTAACCATGTTGAAGAAGGTGAGAAGCTTTACCATCTTTCAGGATAAAATGGAAAAGAGAGACGAGACTTTACTAGTAGCAGCATCTGTAATAGCTGCCATGGCTTACACATCAGCTGTTAGCCCTCCAGGTGGTGTTGCAGGAATCGATGCTACAACCTACTCGTCTGATGATCCTTGGTATAAAAGTTATTACCTTGCACCTGGAAGTTCTCTTCTAGCCTACTTCTATGCACCACTGAGTAATACTTTTTGGAGGGCTAACACTATCTCATTTATGGCTGCTCTAAGTGTGATCTTTATATATGTGACTGGTGCAAGTCTGAAACATAAGGTTTTTATTTGGGCCATACGGGCTGCCATGTGGGTAACTCTCTCAGCCATGATTATCGCCTATGAAGCTGCAGTTCGAGCCACCACCCCAAAATATAATCAGAATGGTAAAACACTTTATACAATTAGAGTCGGACTGTATTCATGGATGGTACTGATGGTCATTGCCATTGTGGTGGTTGTTTATCGTGCTGCCCGCTACGTAACGAGGAGGATTATAAAGAGGAGGGCTAGTAGGAACAAGATAAATTCAAGTGTTGACGCCTCCACTGTCACATCCCCAAGTCATAATAATATTGTCTAATAAATTTCAAACCCCAGCTGCAGTTCTTTGCTTTACGTTGCTTTAAATGTCGAGAACGTATGCGCGCGCACCAGTGTCATAATAATGTCTAATGAGTAAATTTCATATCTATGTTACTGTGTTTTCTTCGCTCGTCGACTATGCCCTGAGATTTCTATAAGTATTTTTGTACATATTCGTGGAAGATTTGAACATAAAATTGTACTTGTGTTTTGTATCTTCATTTTCCCATCTCTAATGTTAAAATCTCTTATATAATTATATCTTTTTTCTTTGCGCATTACAATTTAGTTTACTTTATGATATGAGAACATGTGTGGTTAGATTACACGTGATTCATCATGTGCATGTGTACATAACATGCATTTAAACTGGGACTTAAATTTTATGAGCAAATAAGTGGGAGACTCGAACATTATGAGAACTGTTGCATCCAAAAAACGTCATATAGTAGAGTTTTATTATACATGGCCGTCCTTATATTCAGGAGGTTCACGGGTTAAAAAAAATATGGATCTCTTACGATAATATTAAAATTATTTTCAAATATTTTAAGATGCAAAAAATCCGTAATAATGATAATAATATAGATTTTCGCAGATATATATATTTTTTATTATATTATATTACAATTTGTATTATGTTACACACTTGTATATCATTTCTAAAAAATAGTGTTTCCACATATAGCAAGCATTTCCGAATTGTTTCGTGCATGTTACACTTATCACCACCATCATGCCCTGCCACAAAAGGTATAAAATACATGATGTTTTAAGTTGAAAATTTAATACAATAAAAAAAAAGAAAACTTTAAATAAAAAATCATATAAGGGGAAAACCTATAGTTTTTTCTTTCCATGTCTTTGTGAGACATAGTGAATTTTTCTCTCCATTTCTATAGCAGTTTTGTGACAGGCAATTTTCGCAATGGCAAACGAGGAGAATTTAGATTTGCTCATAGCAGATTTAGATATCACCAACGAGGAGAATGAAGAATTGGTTTTCGATGAGGAGCTTGAGGAGGATGGTAATAGGTTTGAGTTATGTCTGGTGGGCAAGTTTCTTACGGAGAAGAATTTGAATGTCCGTGTAATGAAATCGAAGATGGCTGACATTTGGAAACCGGCTATGGGGATAAGCATAAAGACATTAAAGCCAGGGTTATATTTGTTTCAGTTTTATCACAAGGACGACATGGTGTGGATGATGAATAATGGTCCATGGTCGTTTGATAATGCTATTCTGGTTACTGGTACGATTCCGGCTGGTGGAGATCCTACAAAGGTACCTCTAAATGAGGTCGAGTTTTGGATTCAAATCTATGACATTCCAAGTGGGCTTATGACGGAGGCAGTTGGTAGACAGCTGGGCAATTTCTTTGGTTCATTTGTGATGTACGATTCAAGTAATAGTACAAGCATTTGGAGAGAATACATGAGGCTAAAGATCAAGGTGGATGTGAGGCTGCCGTTGAAAAGAAAGAAGAAAATATGTAGACGGGACAGAACAGAGTGTGTTGTTAATTGCAAATATGAGAAGTTGGGTATTTTTGCTTTCTTTGTGGATTGTTGTCTCATACAGAACGGTTTTGTAAGAAGATATTGGAGGGAGGAGCAAGTTCTGAGGTAAGGGAATGGGGAAGTTGGCTCAGAGCTCCGGCGAGACGAGGGGTGGCGAAAGGGCGGAGTAAGTGGCTACAAGATGAGGGAACGGAGTAGTGGGGCGGTAATCTCAGGAAAGATAACTGTCATGGATTTCAAAATTCAATTTTAGCACAAATAGGGGGATCTTATCGTCAAGGAAGGAAAGTAGTTGAGGATATGATGGGCTGTTTGGATAGCGTTAAAAAGGGAGTCATTAAAGGAGGGGAAAAGGAGGGAAATATTTCAAAAGAAATTACTGGGCCTGCCCCAGAGGAACTTGATGGGCTAGTTGTTGAGGAAAGGAAAAGGCAGTGAACTGGGCTAAATGTTACTATGGACCTTGATAAAAACTACATCATAACTAAACCAGGTTCTGGGCTTTCTCAAGTGGATTGCACTTAATCTTCTAATTCTGTTTTGGCTATGCTTGCGGTGCAAGCTAGCCAACACCAATGAGTTGCTTAAGTTGGAACTGTAGAGGCCTTGGGAAAGCTCGTACAGTTCGAGTGTTACGCGATCTTGTTCGAGATCGCAATCCTAATGTATTATTTTTAAGTGAAACTATTTCTGTAGCTAGTAAGATTGAAGAGATTGGAATAAAGCTGGGGTTTTCTCAGGGGTTTTCAGTTGATCGTGTTGGTAGGAGTGGGGGACTCGCTGTGTTTTGGAAGAGAAGTGTGGAGTGTAGTATTACTGGGTACTCTCAAAACCATGTGGATATGGTTTTTAGTGAAAATAGTGTGCACAAGTGGAGGTTATCTTGCTTTTATGGTTTTTCGGAGAGATCAAGGAGAAAATAGTCTTGGGAGCTGATTTGTAGTTTAGCGTCTGTCTCGAATCTCCCATGGTGTATCATGGGGGATTTTAATGATCTCCTATAAAAGGAAGATAAAAAGGGGAATCATGATCATCCAGATAACAGTATGCTCTCGGAGTTGGAGTTGCATGGTGGGCAGTTTACTTGGGAGAAAGGGCGTGGGACTAGAGATTGGGTTCAGGAAAGACTCGATAGAGCGTTTGCAACTATGAGTTGGTGGTCCTTGTTTCCTCTGTGTAAACTATCGGTGGTAACAACGGTAGTATCTAATCATGATGCTTTATTTTTGGATCTCTGAGTGTGGCTATTCCGAAGAAAAAGTTTAGATTTAGATTTGAGAACACGTGGCTTAAAGAACCTTCTTTCATTAAGGATGTGAGTGAGTGCTGGGAGAATTTTCCTGTTACTCATATATTGCCAAAGTTAATGTCAGTCTCGAGATATATGGAAAAATGGGGGAGGAACTTCTTTAATAAGTTTAAAGAGAAAGTACAAAAATAGAAGGAATTGCTTGACTCTCTACGGGAAAAGAGTGATGAATAGAGTATTAGGGAGTTTCTGGCTGCTAGAGATAGACTAAATGAGATTCTTCTACATGAGGAAGTTTATTGGAAACAGCGTGCAAAATTGTTTTGGCTTAAAGAAGGTGATGAAAATACTAAATTTTTCCACTCTATTGCTACTGCAAAATGGAAGGCGAATAGAATTAGCTACCTGGTGACAGATGATGGTGTTCGATTAGACAATAATGAAGATATGGGGGAGCTGATTAAGGAATATTATCATAATGTTTTTGCAGACCCAGGGGAATGTAATGCGTATGTGAACAGAGCTAATCCCAGAAGGGTGTCTTATAAGCAAAACCAAGATCTAACAGCTGAGGTGACGCTTGATGAGTTTGCCATGGCTATGAAGCAAATGCACCCTGATAAGGCATCAAGTCCTGATGGCTTGAATCCTGCGTTCTATCAAAATTTCTGGAGTGTTTTGGGTACAGAAGTCTTCGAGTGTTGTAAAGCCTGGTTACAAGGTAACTCATTTCTAGCAAATTTAAATAACACGAATGTCTTTTTGATTCCTAAGAAGGATGGTGCCTGTTCTCTTAAAGATTTTAGACCTATAGCATTATGTAATGTTGTGTATAAGATTATGGCCAAAGTTCTTGTAAATAGACTGAAAAATATTCTGCCAAATCTTATATCGGAGAAGCAATCAGCTTTTGTACCGGGGAGGTGTATAACAGATAATGTTCTAGTTGCGTTCGAAGCCATTCATCATATGAGAGGGGAAAAAAGGGATCAAGAGGGGGATGTTGTTTTAAAACTAGATATAAGTAAGGCGTATGATAGTGTGAATTGGAGATATTTGCAACAGAGGATGCAAGCTGTGGGGTTCTACTCAAAATGGATAAACTGGGTGATGAGATGTGTAACAACAGTTTCTTATGAAGTTTGCTTTAATGGGACGACTAAGGGCCAATTAATCCAAAGAGGGGGCTCCGACAAGGAGATCCTCTCTTCCCGTATCTATTTCTTTTCTGTGTGGAAGGGCTCTCTAATCTGCTGGATAGTGCAGAGGATGAAGGTATGATACATGGGTGTCAAATAAGTCCTAGTACTCCGACGATTACTCATCTTCTCTTTGCTGATGACAGTTTCCTGTTTTTTAAAGCATCTAAGGAGGAAGCAACTAATGTCAAAGGTATTTTGAACTCTTATGCGGAAATTTCGGGTCAAGCAGTAAATTATATGAAGTCAGGAGTGTTTTTTATTTCAAATGTAAGAACAGATAAGCAAAGAGAAATCTCTACGATTCTGGGTGTGCATGGAGATATCTCGAATAGTAATTATTTGGGATTACCCTCGTTGGTTGGAAGGTCAAAAAAGGGTTTTCGGTTTTTTGAAGGAGAGAGTGTGTAAGCGAATTGATAACTGAAAATCAAAGCCAATTTCCAAGGCGGGGAAATTAATCTTAATCAAGAATGTTACTCAGTCGTAACCTTCTTACTGCATGACATGGTTTTTGTTGCCCAAATCGCTTGTGCAAGAAATAGAGAGGATGTTTAACGCGTACTGGTGGAGCTCAGGTTCAGGTCAGAATAAAGGGATTAGATGGCATTCTTGGGAGGCTATGTCTATGCCTAAATGCAAAGGAGGAATAGGTTTTCGAAGTCTGGTAGGGTTTAACATTGCTTTGCTGGGGAAACATATCTGGCGGTGCATTCAAAATCCTGAATTGTTGGTGTCAATAGTTCTTAAAGCTCGATACTTCCCTGATGGAAACATTTTTGGGGCAGGAAGGGGTGTCAAAAGTAGCTTTGTTTGGACGGGTATTTGGCAGGCTAAGGAATCGTTAGCTCGAGGCTATCGATGGGTGGTAGGAGAAGGTCATTCAATTGTAGCAATCAGGGATCCATGGCTTGAAAAGAAGAGTGACTATAGGGTGGATTATTTGCCACTATATGAGGGAAGAAGTGAAGTAGTATCGACTCTTTTCTATCCAGGTTCAAAGATCTGGGATTCTGAGAAGATAATGGAATTATTCAGTAAAGAAGATGCTCTAGCTGTTCTGGCAACGACTGTGCCTCAACGTCAAGTTGAAGATAGAATAGTTTGGTCCAAGTCAATTGACGGCATATACAATGTGAAGACTGGATATCGTCTGTGGCATGATTTATATGCTGGTAATTTAGGGTGTACACAATCAGTAGGTTGGAGTCGTATATGGCGCTTGTCTATTCCTCATAAAGTGAAGATCTTTGTTTGGCGATTATGTCGCAATAATGTTCCAGTTCGTGTCAGACTGAAAAGAAAGGGTGTGAGTCTCCCTATAATGTGTCCAATGTGTAATGTGGATGTAGAACATCTTATGCATCTGTTTTTTTACTGTCAATTTGCGAGCAACTGCTGGCAATCTGTGGGTCTGGTATATGACACGAGGGAGGTTTACGAGGCACCAGATTGGCTATTGAATAAGTTAGAGGTGGCAAAGCATGACGAGATCATTTCTATTTGTATTGTCTTGTGGGGAATCTGGTTTTGACGGAATAAAAGAGTGTGGGAAGGGCAACTGATGAATCCAGCTATAGCCATGGAGAACAGTTTCATTCAAATAAAAGAATGGAAGGATGCTAGGTCTGTTACAATGCCAGGAAGGAATGTTGTCAGGAAGGAAAACAGTGGTGTTAGAAAATGGATTCCACCAGCGATAGGTGAGCTCAAAGTTAATGTAGATGCATCGTTTGTTACTGGGTCTGAAACTTTCTCAGTGGGCATGGTCATTTGTGATCATGAGGGCGTTTTCATTGAGGGAAAATGTCTTACCCTCCCGTGTCCAACATCTGTTGTCGAGGCTGAATGTATTGGGGTGAGGGAGGCTCTTTCATGGGTGATGGCGTATTCAGATAAGAGAGTAACGATCGAGTCAGATTCTTTGCTTACAGTGCGAGCTATTAATGGAAGGTGTGAGAATCTTTTAGAGATGGGACAAGTTATTGATCACTGTAAGAGGCTTCTCCAGGGATTACCTTTGATCTGTATTAGTCATATTAGAAGGCAAGCCAACAGGGTGGCGCATAGCTTAGCTAGAATCCTCTGTTTGTTATTTTGCTTCATTGTTTTTACATCTCCTCCTACCCATTTGGTGGAGATTATTGTGAAAGATTGTTCGAATTAATGAAAGTTGAGTTGATTTAAAAAAAAAGTTGAAAATTTAATAATCTTCCTTTTAATTATATATCATATTCGACGAGTTAAGATTTCAAGATTGTAAATTAGACCATCCATAAATGAGAAAAACTCAAACACGATATCAAAATTTGAATTATTAAATGAACCGAACTTTAGATTTAAGAAGTTGGGTTCAAAAATTTGTGAACATGTTCTGTTATGAGATAAGTGGACATGACTTACTGAATTGTAAAAAATCAAGTAACATTTTTTAGTACACATTTATATACATTCTTCTGAAAATAAGTAGTTTTATATTTTATAATTAAGATAAATCAAACTGATACATAGTCCGTGAGTAGACTCCATTAATGAGTTGGAGAGTAAAATCAAAAGGTTTGGCTAATAAACATACTCAAATATCAATATTTTCTTCGTCCCTAATCATTTATTCGTCCAGTGTAACTTTTCGATGAACAAATTGGCTAAATTTTGATTAAAGATAAAAAAATTATTCTTTCATTTTAAAAAACATGGAGGGAGTACTATTTCAACGATCTGCTATAACAAAAGAGCTTCATCCATATACATATTTTTGATGAAGAAAGGTAGATGTGATATGATGCAGTAAATAGAAATTAGAAGATACGAAAATCATATATAAACAATATGGATGATATTTTTAATTTTTTAAGTAGTAGGGATTGACAAATAATCCCTCAACAAATACACAAGAATCGATTTATTACCAACTAATATGGAATTGCTAAAAAGAGTTTTTAACATATATACATTATCAAAGTTATTATGAGCAATCCCATATGATTAATATTATCACATTATCAAACTTATTAACAGTCACTTATGATTAATATTTACTGATATTTCTTTTGCAGGGAGAAGTCTTCTTATTAATGTTGTTCTTATGAGCATTCATAGTTACTGGGCGCAAATATTTGTCATTCCAAAAATGGTGATTAAGAAGATTAAGGATGTGTGTAGATCATTTCTCTGGGGCGGTAATGCAGACAATGGAAAAGCTGGGCATGTCAACTGGGAAACCTGTTGTAAGCCAAAAAAGGCCCGAGGTCTGGGGTTAAGAAATATAGGGTTATGGAATAATGCAGCTATTGGAAAACTGGTGTGGGATGTTGCAAAGAAAAAAGATGCTCTTTGGATAAAATGGGTTCACCACATTTATATAAAGGACAAAAACTGGTGGGATTATGAACCATCAAAGAATGCAAGATGGGTTTGGAAAAGTATTTGTAAAGTGAAGAATGTGATGAAACATGGATTACAGATGCAGAACTGGAGACATGTTGATGGTTACTCTGTTAACAAAGCTTATATGAACTTACAGGGAGTATTTGAGATTAAGCCTTGGTGTCATCTCATCTGGAACAGATATGGGATGCCTGGGCACCAATTTATTGCTTGGTTGGCATGTAATAATAGATTAAGGACTAAAGACAAATTATTTCGACTTGGAATCTATCCGGATAATATCTGTGAGATCTGTGGAAAAGAAGTTTAAACTAATAATCATTTATTGGCTGGATGTGACTTTAGTGTTGGATGTATAGCACAGATAATGAGTTGGCTAAGAATTAACAGGGGTGGTAACCTTTATCAGTTGTTGCTGTGGATTCGAAGGAAATATAAAGGCAACAGGTTCAGGAAGAGAATAGCGGCAACAACCGTTATTGCTACTATGTACTATATATGGCAGAATAGAAACGAGGCTTTGTGGAATAAAAAGGTGATGACTATAAACAGTGCAGTGGAAAGAATAAAGAAGGATGTTAAAAGTAGAATACAAGGAATCATGGGTTGGAAAGTATCTCTAATGGACAGAGAGTGGTTCTATAATTTGTAGATAACTGGTTTAGGCTTTAGATGAGATATAGGACTTTGATTTTGTAGAGTTGGGTTGGACAATCCATTTTAATGATTGTCCTTTTTGTACTTGTTTTGAGAAGTTTGGGGTGATTTTAATATATTTTGATTTACCAAAAAAAAAAAATATTTACTGAAATTTTGACACATTATCAAACTTGTTAATAGTAATTTCATATGATTAATATTTACTTATATTGTGAAGACCAGTCAACATGTATTACAAGAAAACCGGCTAAATTCGATAGAAATCAGTCGGTCGAATTTAGCTAAATTCGACCGTATGTGGTTGAATTTAGATAAATTCGACCGCTCCCTTTCCGGTCCTTTTTAGCTTGGTTGAATTTAATGTCGCGGTCGAATTTAGATAATTTCGACCGACTATTTTCGATTGACTATTTTCGACCGACTTTTTTCAACTACATCAGGTCGTTTTTGCTCCTACCAAATTTCTTGGCTCTGTCTTCAAATTTTGGCAAAAATTTGAATTTCCCATCCATGAAATTTATTTTGGTGAAAATTTAAGTTTTCCGCCCATGAGATTAAATTTCAGCTGAACTTAAAATTTTAAATTTCCCTCCATATTTTTAAAATTCTACCCATGCATGTTTTTATTAATATGACCACCACAATGTCGGTTGAATTTATGATACCATTATATTGTTAATGTCCACACTACTGGATACCCATTTGTACAATTTTCTACAACACAAGGAATAAAATAAAAATGAATTGCAACCACATGTGCTAAAAAACAAAGTAAATAACTGAAGAACATAGATTAAATACTAACATTAAAACCCATGAGTAGTTTTGGACAGACAAAAGATGATGTTCTTCATCATACATACTAATTCCCATAATAACAAAAGATGGATTTTGAAAATCTAATAGGTTCATATTTTCGGTTAGAGGATATATAGAGCCTAAAATAAGGGATATCGGTCTGCATCTCCATCTATGTCTTCTTCGTTGTCGCCTCCTTGATCCCCCTCCATCTGAGTTCCCTGCAAGTGTAGTACAATTTACGTCAAAGAAAACAAGGAAAGAAGAGGAAAAATTCTGCAATCTAAAAATTCTGTAGGATTTGCTTTTCGACCAAGAATTGGTCGGATTTGATGCTTACGTGTACAAATTTCTGAACTCGCACAAACCATTTCCGACAAATTTCGTGAATTCATTTCCGACCAATTTTGTTTGGTACGTTTTTCTTGGTCAGTTTTGGTCTTTTTTTCTTGTAGTGCAAGTAAATATATACTTTTGATCAGTTAAAAGGTTATAAATAAAGTTCTAGCTAGATATGGAGTTGTAGCGGCAGCTGAGCTGAATTTATAGACGATATAATATCTAACTGACACTGCAATAAAATCCACCATCGGCATACAATATACTCAAGTGAATGTTCTTGATAAGTCTTTAGAGAGTGCTACTTGCTGGTGGCCATTACAGGTTCTTCTATTGTTTATCGTGATTACTCGTACGTGACCTAGTAACCAAGACGTACTACCCAATGTGTACAAACATATTTTATGTTCAAAGTCGTCTTTGATAATTTCTTACAAGATTTGACTAGGATTGCTACTTGTTATTAGCTAGGCGGGACTTGGGTCTTTTGCAGTATTGTTATTCACCCATGCATGAATAAAAAATATTTAATGATAGAAAGGGTGTTTGTTCAATTTTAAATTTATGAACAAGTATTTCTCTCGCCAAATTTTAATATCACCCTCTAAATTATGTACATCATGGTTATAATATATTTTCTATGTAACTCAAGTGGAGATGAGGAATATTTTAATATATAATATATTTTAATATTCTCTATATATTTTTGTACGAGAGAGATGAGGAATACAGACAACAACATGTCATTGTTATTTATAAAATTTTATATCTCAACTCGAACACGTTAGTACGTACAAAAATATATAACACTGAAGACTGAAGTATATAAATACGAGATTAGGGAACCTAAGATTAGGGAGCCTAACATAAGTTTTAGGTAAGTTCCTGAGATGAACAGATTTTATCTGGTTGGTCATTTTTGTAAAATCATAATTTGTTTAAAATTTTATAATATTATTAATTAGTCCTGTGGATCTAATAAATTTTAAAATTTATTTTTTAAAATATCTCAAGAAATTTTCTCAAATTAATTTCTGGATACTTTTTCTCCATAAATATACTAATTTTTAATACCCTTGAAGGAGGTGCATGCAAGGAAGATTCAGAATATGATTTCACAACAAAATGATGTAATGCTTCATCCAATTTCTTAATATATTATGATTTATATTATCAACAAAAAAAATGAAAATGGTACAATTAAATTAGTTTTTATTATAAATATAATACGTTGAAAATACTTATCTTTTATTCTTCCCTATTTTATATTGGGAATTTAATAATGGCACCCCTCTGGTTTTGGCTTTTACTAATGGTACCACTACATGTTTTTGACTTATAAACGGTATCATTGTCTGTCAACTAAAAATAGCATTCTATCATCCAAACGTTAAGTAAACTTAAAAAAAAAAGGCAAGTACCAAAAAAGGGTTAAATCTCAAAGTGCTCACTGAAGTGGAGGGCTAGTATCAAATTGCTCACCCTAGTTATCGGCATCTCATTTGAATTATTAAAGTCATAATAAATATCAAGAAATATATTATCAGAAATACTAGAATTATTAACCTTTCGTTTGGTTATGGAACCATTCAAGAAAAATATGTAGAAATCAATGAAAAATTATTTTTATTTTTCGAGTATATTTTAAAGGTATCCATTTGATATTTATTATGACTTTAATGATTCAAATGAGATGCCGATAACTAGAGTGAGCAATTTGATACCAGCCCTCCACTTCAATGAGCACTTTGAGATTTAAATAACAACTACCAGTGTAAAACTTCAATTTTCCTGGGTAAATAACAAATGCCACATTGTGACAGTACCAAAATATAATCATTCACATGTGTGAACTAAATAACTTATCCAGGAACATTTACCACAGTCCAGAACCTGATTTAAACCACAAAATAGGATAAAAACAGAGTACAAGTCTAATTTTGTTGCTGAGACGATAATCTGGGAAATGTGAGGTGTTGGCCTGGGATGACTGAGTAGATGCTGCCTTTCCTGCCTTTGTGCCTTAGTTGCTTTTGTTTTTGTTGCCTTGGCTGCATAAGATTGGTCCCTCACTCTAGGATTTTTAATAACAATATTCTTTCCACTCTCCTTTATCTCATTCTTTTGCTTCTCAGTTAAATCACCCTTGCAGGTCCTGGAATTGTGTCCATATGATGTACATTTTTTGCACTGAACTGTCTTGGACCTTTTACCTTTTTCTTCCTCTCCATCTTCTCTCTTCCTGTTCCCTTCATTTTTGCACTAGTTTTAGTAGGCTTGGTGTCACACGCAGGCTCGATGTCAAACACTTTAGTTACATTCCCTTCATTTTCTACCAACTCATCACCCACATTTTCTACTTTACCTGTCATCTCATCACCCCCATTCCCTTTTTTACTTCAGCCCTCCTCCTAAAGTTCAACATTGTCTTGTACAATTCACTAGGTTTAATAACAGTCCCAATCCATATAAATATCACTTCTTTAACCGATAATCTTTCAAACATATTCATAAGATCACTATCCTTTACCAGCTTATGATGCTCCATCTCATACACAAAACTAAAAGTGGGAAAGTTTTAATTCATCTTAATACCCAGCTTCTTAACTTCATCTTCATAATCAATAATAATATGTAACAAATTACATTTATCAACATCAACCCTAATATTAACTTCCTCATTTCTCCAAACAAATCTTAAAACCTTACTATTATCACCCATTTCTGCAATTACATACATAATCACAACAAAAAGATATACCGTATACACATATATACTGTATATATAAATGTGAGAATAGTAATACATAATCCAAATACACTATCGAGTACAGATGAATATGCGAATACTGTAGAAAACAAGAATCTGAAACACCTTAACACACACAGATATAGATATAACAGTTTAGTGTGTAAACACAGAGATCAACAAGCAAGCGTAGTATTAATACTTGTGATAAATAAACTGAATACAAGCAAGTTATTTGAAGATAAAACTAGCTATAAACCAGCAACTATCTCCTACTAATTATCCACTACTCTAGTTACTAACAAACGACTCCTACAAACTAGCCACTACTCAAAGACCTATTCTCCAGTTGAGCTGAATACAAGACCAGTTCTACACTGCTAAGATGGAACATAACATTTATTATCCTTAAACACTAAACATTGGCCCATCAACTTAACCAAAGCCCAAACAGTTTAGATTAGAACCCAACAATCACCTCCTTAATCTAAACTGATTTAAGCTAAGCTTGTTTCTTCTGTGCCCATCTGGCAATCAGCCCGTATGACTTTTGTTTGTCCGTCAGACACATCATTTATTTACCCGTCTGGAACTACTAAATTGCCCATCTAGAACCACTTATTTGCCCGTCTGGCACCACTCATAACAATGCTGGTTCCTCATCCTGCTTGACTGCAAGGTTCACTTCTTGTCTCTTCTCTCGTTCCCGTCGTGGTTTACTATATTCGGAAGCATAGTGATCAAAGATGTTACAGTTGTAACACATTATCCTACTCTTGTCACGGAAAGAACCACCTCTAGCTCTTTGATTCTGAGATGCCAAGAGAAGTTGTTCACCTGCACTCTCGGACCTGCCCTTCATTCTTTCCTCATGAGCTTTGAGATGATCCACTAATTCTTCGACCATCACTGACTTGATATCTCCAAACTGCTCAATTTTTGAAGCTATCTGAAGAAAGTTATAAGGAACAGCTCGCAAAATCTTTCTCACAACACCCGTATGGCTTTCATTTGTCTGTCTGACACGTCATTTATTTGCCCGTCTGGCACTACTAACTTGCCCGTCTGGCACCACTCATAACACTACTGGTTCCTCATCCTCTATGACTGCAAGGTTCACTTCTTGTCTCTTCTCTCTTTCCCGTCATGGTTTACTACATTCGGAAGCATTTATAGTGAGCAAAGATGTTACAGTTGTAACACTTTATCCTACTCTTATCACGGAAAGAACCACCTCTAGCTCTTTGATTCTGACTCGTGAGCTTTGAGATGACCCACTAATTCTTCGACCGTCATTGACTTGATATCTCCAAACTGCTCAATATTTGAAGCTATCTGAAGAAACTTATCAGGAACAGCTCGCAAAATCTTTCTCACAACACTTAATTACTCCACCGTTTCTCCGAGAACTCTTATGTTTGTCACAATTCCACTCAGCTTCATACATAAATTCACCTTTTGACGTCTACACTTTTGCCTCTTTTACCAGCTCTGCGCCCATACACAACGTTTTGATCACCTCCCATGCCTCCTTGGCTATTTATTTCTCACCAATGGTCAATAATATGTCCTCTGGCACGTCCTGATAAATCGTTGCAAGGGCCACCTACACCATTCTCTCATCTACCGTTGCCTTGGGATCCGTCTGTTCGATCGCACCCCACATTGCTTGCGTCTTCATGAACACCCTCATCTTTAGAGACCATGTTGTATAGTTGCTTCGCGTTAGCATCGGATAATTCAAACCCACTGCTCCTTCCTTCGTCTTGGATGACTCCATCACGTTCTTTGTGTTTTTGGGTTGGTATTTAAGCATGCACAGGTGCTAAACACCTGCTTTGATACCAAGTGAAGAAAACAAAAATCTGAAACACCTTAACACACACAAATATAGATATAACAGTTTAGTATGTAAACACAGAGATCAACAAGCAAGCGTAGTATTAATACTTGTGATAAGTAAATTGAATACAAGCAAGCTATTGAAAGATAAAACTAGCTATAAACTAGCAACTATCTCCTACTAATTATCCACTACTCCAGTTACTAACAAACGACTCCTACAAACTAGCCACTACTCAAAGACCTATTCTCCAGCTGCTAACGTGCAACATAACGTTTATTATCTTCAAACACTAAACATAAACATAGGCCCATCAACTTAACCAAAGTCCAAACCGTTTAGAATAGAACCCAACAAATACATACAACGAGCGAAGGAAAATCGCTCTCTTTTCCTTACTCTCTTTTCGATCGGCGGTAAAGAAGGAAAATCGTCGCGCAGAGCCTCGAACCCCTGTCTCAAAACCCTCGAACCCGTAATGACCGGTTAAGACGTTTTTCTGAATATTTATCTAAATCATTTAGTAAAACCAGTATTTAGAGTGTATTTTATTTTTTTAATAAAGTAAAATATGTGTTTTATGAGGATTAGGTAACGTTTAATTAAAGTTTGATGGAAGCTGGTTTAATAGAAAATCATTTCCACAGTGGTACTATTTGTGGTACTGTTTGGGAGTCAAAAACAAGTAGTGGTACCACTCGTAAAAGCCAAAACTAGAGGGTATCATTCATAATTTCCCCCAGTTTAACCTGTGTTGTAAGAGGAATTGTAGTAGAATAATTGTGAATTAATTGGAATGGTTAAATCAAAATATTTTTAATATTATTTTTAATTTTTAATTTTCTTCTATTTTTGGTTATATATTTATTATTATCATATATTTATATAAATATATTTAAAATATAATTGGATCCGTATAGAAAAAATCAGATCCAACTTTTGAATTAGAAATCAAATTATAAGAAAAAATTAAGAAAGTTCATAATTTAGCCGCCCAAAATAAAAATGTTGTAGATAAGAAATAATATTTTCTTTTGTTTTATCCAAGTTTTTTTCTATTTAGTTTTTAACTATTTTCCAACATAGTTTGTTATTTTTTGTCAATCATACCGATTGTTATCCAATCAATTTGATTTTTGACCAGTTAAACAAATTTTTTATCGATTATTGACCTATTCGTGATGAAATGATTGCTTACCGAATTTCAAAACCAATTAGTTAATGTCGAGCTACTAATTTCCATTAATTATCGACTTCAAGAACACTAAGTATAACATGTTTCATTCGATGGTATAATAAAATGTAACAGAATTAAAATGAAATATAAAATAGGCAAGAATAAAAGATAAGAATTTTCAACGATATTATATTTATAATAAAAACTAATTTAATTGTACCAATTTCATTTTTTTTTGATAAAATCATAATATATTAAGAAATTGGATGAAGCATTACATCATTGTGTTGTGAAATCATATTCTGAATCTTCCTTGCATGCCCCTCCGTAAATGTATTAAAAATAGAGAAAAATGAGCCTGAGGTTGTACTCAGGGATTTCTCCAGAGGTTATAATAAAAATAGCTTATAAATTAAATGGTCCCGTAGGGGCTTTTGTGAATATTAATTTTTTATCAGTAAATTTACGTAAACATCCTTAAATTTGTATTGAATAACCCTGAGGTCATGCTCAGGCACATGAATCCCTTAAAAATATGTATATTTATAGAGAAAAAGTATCCTGAAATTAATTTGAGAAAAATTTATTGAAATACTTTGAAAAATAAGTTTTAAAATTTATTGGACCCGCAAAGTTAATTAATAATATTACAAAATTTTAAACGAATTCTGATTTTACAAAAATGACCAACCAAATAAAATCTGTTCATCTCATGAACTTACCTAAAACATATGTTAGGCTCCCTAATCTCGTATTTATATACTTCAGTCTTCAGTGTTGTTGGAGTATATCTTTATACGTACTAACGTGTTCGAGTTAGATATAAAATTTTGTAAGTAACAATCACATCATGTTGTCTATATTCCTCATCTCTCTTACGTACAAAATATATAGAAAATATTAAAATATATTATACATTAAAATATTCCTCATCGCCACTTGAGTTATATAGAAAATATATTATAACCAAGATGTACATAATTTAGAGGGTGATATTAAATTTAGAGAGAGAAATACTTGCACTACAAGAAAAAATGGCAAAACCGACCACGCCATTGGTCGGTTTTGGCCCTACGCATCACATGACACGTCACATGCCACGTCATCTATAAATGGATCCCAAATGTTGACATGTCATCCACGTGTCAAGTTGGACCAATCCACGTCATTTCTGACTTTAGTCAATGACTATTTCCGACCAACATTAGTAGGAAATAGGTCATTTTTGACTTTGGCCAATGACCTATTTCCTACCAACGGAATGCATGCCAATTTGGTAGGTTTTATAACAAAGCCATGTAAATTGGTATTTTCTACCAATCAATTCCTACCAATGTTGTCCATTTCGTACCATATATTTCCTACCAAATGCATCTATTTCCCACCACATTCACCATTCAAAATCATTAAAATCAATCTAAACCTGTACTAATACAATAAATACATTACATATTCGACAAAAACATTGAATCATATATAAAAACATCCAATCACATTTGTAATAGTAGTACTAGATCATTAAATATCCGACAAACATTATAAATACCCAACAAAAGGTGTACTAGTTCTCCGACATGTTCAATATCATCTATCAACCACCAAATAAATGACCAACGCATCATTTGCCCCAAACACTATATCTACTTCAAAATATACCCAATCCACAACCAAAACAAAGTTTCAACATTAAACTACGATTTAAAATACTTAAGTATAAAAGTTCTAACAAAGTAATAGCATGGGTTATTAGTCCATACTACCAGAGCCTTCATGGTTGCAAAACCTACTCTTTGCTTTTGAACCTCTGAAGGTAACTTCATGTTTGTGGCCAAGCTGATTGTTTGAAGGAACCTCACAACATAATAGGTCACATCAATTTGCCACCATTCAGGTCCATGTCGGGCTGAATATTCAAAGGCATGGTGATTGTTATGCCAGCCCTCTCCGAATGAGAGCACTGCTACGCACCTGGATTAAATTCGAACAACATTTATCACTATTCAGTAAAATTTAAATCATGAACAACTGTACGAGTAGTATAAAGATAGTGTACCAATTGTTTCTGGACAGATCACCAGTGTTCCATGCTTGCTTTCCTAATACATGGAAAGCTGAGTTCACTAACCTTGTTATACGATACACCAATACTGTCCTTACTCCCTGCACTAGCCCAAAATTTGACATGCAAGTTCAGTCAGAAAAAAACAATGCCAAACGTATATTTATATATAGCTCAATACATGCAGTTAGGCTTAGCTTCCATGAAATGAGACTTCATGTTGTTCCTATTCCTCTAGACATTCACAGTAATATGACATAATTTAATTATTTTGAAACTTTATAGGGAACAAGTAAACAGGTAATAATTTTATACAATGATTCATAAAATTTGTCAAGAAGTAACGGATGGTAACTTGAGCACACATTATGGTTGCATTTTTTTTATGCAATTAAATTAAAAGATTTGATCTTCGGGTTTTTGAGAAATTTCCTAGATGCGTGGTGTTGGAGAAATAGCACAATGATCCACATGATAATATATGGGCCAGGGTAGCTACACATACTTGCAAGGTCACTGGTTCAAGTTGTTTGGTCTACTAGATGAATGGTCTGAGAAGGTGCTAATTAAGACGTATCTATAAATATTAAATAACAAATTCATTGGCATCTAAATGAAAAGGATAGTACATATAAAAAGTCAAGTTCACCGAAAAACCAGATACAAAATGTTTAAGAGAATAAAATCACCAATCATGGACTTACAGTGGTAAAAATCCACAGCAGTCTATTAGTAAGAGTCACTTAAACCATTAGATTATGTATAATGTACTGTCGTAATGAGTTATTTTTCATTTTTATCATGTCTTTCATTTGAAACATATAAATTGTGTCTTTCATTTGAATACGAACTATATATAAATATACATACAAATTCCAAGAAAAAGAACAGATTAATAAAAAACACAAAAAATATATCAGGCTTTCAAAGCAAAAATAGAGCGAAAAGGAAAGGATGGACTTTACCTTTCCCCAAGGGAAATCCTCCAAACGCATTCAACAGAACCCAAGCGCAACCGCATGAAATGCATATGTCTTTTCGAGAAACTTATAGAATGGTTGTTTCTCTAAGTCTGATGCATTGGTTCGTCCTCGACACTGCAAAAATACCATCACAAACGTCAGATATTAACATCAAACACTTCCTTATATTAAACAAACATATATAAAACTGAGTCATAGCCTTTTAGCAATAGTCTTGTTATCAAAGAACCAACTAAAGTGACTATACCAAAACCCTTGAAAGGGACTATGTGGATCCCTTTCAGAATCACAAACTGATGGTGATACCTATGTGTACTCACCCAATCAATTGGATGCCCCTGCAGTTCAAACCCCAAAAAATCAATCATCTAGAACAAAAAAAATAATTATTCTTTAACCACATAAAAACAATTTCACCCAGAAAATCAATGTTCTTGAACGGAAAGACTAAATCTTTACAATAAAAATCCAATCTTTAACCACAAAAACACTATTTAACCCAGAAAATCAATGTTCTTAAACAAAGAAAATCAATATTTACCATAAAATCGATGCATATACACAACATATTACATAAAATCGAGGCAAATACATTAAATTGATGCTACCCATACATAAAATATGCATACATATGATGATATAAACACATATTCATACTAAAATGAATCAAAACAGGGGTTTTAAAGCACATATTTACAAAAGCGAAGGAGTAATTGAAGAGTGTGGTGAAAGACTTATTAAAACGAAGGATTGATTGAAAAGTGTGATTGATTGAAGGTAGGGTATGAAGATCTTGGTAGGGTAGGAGAAGAAAAGAAAGTGGCGAAAATGAGAGTAAAGAGTAAAGAATGAGTGCGTAAAGTGGTTGGTGGGGAAAATGATCTGATATACCCTAATTTTGTTTTTTTATTTTTCTATTTAATATTGGTAGGTTTTGATGTGCGCCGTATATTCAAGTTTTTCACGAAATTTTTGGCAGAAATTGACAAGAAAAAAGGGGTTGTACGGATTCGATCACACAGATAGTAAATATGACTTCTTGGGTGTGTATGAATTTTAGTTCAAAATTTGGCATTTTTTTCTATTTTATTTAATTTTTTATTTTATTTTACAAACTAGTTAAAAATGGGAGAAAATCAAACAAAATAGAAAATTACAAGACTTGTTGGGTAACTATCATCACACAAATAGTGTTTATGACTACTTGGGTGTGTATGAATTTTAGTTCAAAATTTGGCATTTTTTCTATTTTTATTTAATTTTTTAATTTATTTTACAAACTAGTTAAAAATGGAAGAAAAAAAAAGAGAATATTATGAGACTTGTTGGGTAAAAATCATCACACAAATAGTGAGTATGACTACTTGGGTGTGTATAAATTTTAGTTCAAAATTTGGCATTTTTATATTTTATTTAATTTTTTAATTTATTTTACAAACTAGTTAAAAATTGGAGAAAATAAAAACAATAGAATATTACAAGACTTGTTGGGTAACAATCATCACACAAATAGTGAGTATGACTACTTGGGTGTATGAATTTTAGTTCAAAATTTGGCATTTTCTCTATTTTTATTTAATTTTTTTATTTATTTTACAAACTAGTTAAAAATGGGAGAAAATCCAAAAAATAGAAAATTACAAGACTTGTTGGGTAACAATCATCACAAAAATAGTGAGTATGACTACTTGGGTGTGTAAAAATTTTAGTTCAAAATTTGGCATTTTTTCTATTTTTATTTAATTTTTTAATTTATTTTACAAACTAGTTAAAAATGGGAGAAAATAAAAACAATTAAAATATTGCAAGACTTGTTGGGTAACAATCATCACACAAATAGTGAGTATGACTACTTGGGTGTATGAATTTAGGTCAAAATTTGGCATTTTCTCTATTTTTATTTAATTTTTTAATTTATTTTACAAACTATATAAAAATGGGAGAAAATCAAAAAAACAAAAAATTACATGTCTTGTTGGGTAACAATCATCACACAAATAGTGAGTATGATTACTTGGGTGTGTATAAATTTTAGTTCAAAATTTGGCATATTTTCTATTTTTATTTAATTTTTTAATTTATTTTACAAACTTAGTTAAAAATGGGAGAAAATCCAAAAAAATAGAAAATTAGTGAAAGCAGGATAACAATCATTACAAATAGTGAGTATGACTACTTGGGTGTGTATGGATCATTGAGAAATATATTTTAAAAAATCAAACACGAAACCCGGACGAAACCCTATTTAGGGGTTGTAGTCAAACTACTAGTTGACCATTAAATGATCAAATCAAATTTTTTTTTTTTAATTTTGGCAATAACAATAGAAAGGATGGATCTTCGCCTCTGTAAGGTTGGGTCATCGAGACATATTATTTAAAAAATCAAAACACGAAACTCGGACGAAACCTTGTTTAGGGGTTATGGTCAAATTACTAGTTGACCGTTAAATTACCAAATCAATTAATTTTTTTTTGAAATTTTGGCAATAACATTAAAAATGATGGATCTTCACCTCCGTAAGGTTGGGTCGTCAAGAAATATATTTTAAAAAATTGAAACACGAAACCCGAACGAAACCCTGTTTAGGGGTTATAGTCAAACTACTAGTTGACTGTCAAATTACCAAATCAAATAATTTTTTTTTTGAAATTTTGGCAGTACCATTAAAAAGGATGGATCTTGACATCCGTATGGTTGGACTGTCGAGAAATAATTTTTAAAAATTCAAAACACGAAACCCGGACGAAACCGTGTTTACACTGCGTCAAATTTTGGCTTTCGCCACATAAAATCTGTTTGGCTGTTTACCTTACGTCACGCTTTTTTTTTCGGCCCAAGTGTCACCAAAGGAGAGAGCATCGTAGGTACCATACAGGCACTCGTTTGATTCGTGGTTGTAACTAAAAAAACGAGTGACTAAAGTATACCACCATTTTTGTCTAACAGCCCCCCTTTAAGCTCAAAAGTGTGACTAAATACCAACATTCAGCCACAGGACGCCTAGTGACTAAAGAGTATTAATAACGTCATATATACATCAAAGGCTTAATTTTGGTGGCACTATTTCTTTGAAATCGTGGCAAAAAAAGTTTGGTATGGCTACATGAAAATAATTTTATGTGGTCATTTCTATTATATTTTTGTCACTATAAGAAAATTGATTTTAGTCACAAAACGTTTTACAAACTATAGTGTGGCTAAAGGATTGTAATAGCCACACACTTAACCAAATAACAGGGTACCATTTAAATGATCCACGATACCAAAAGGCCAAAATCCAAATACAATACCAAAATTCAAACACATTCCAAAATACAAACAAGGAAACTAAATGCACACAATCCATACTTAACCAAATTCCAACATGGAATTCATAATCCATACAACCATATTGAATCCATAATCCATAAAACCATATCCACACACTACGCCATAAGTGTTTTTTTTCCATAAATACATAATAATATTGCTAAAATTTGGTGCCGCCTTGTCGTAGTAGTACCATTGTCATCTTGATCACTTGATGTAGTGGCAAACAAGCTGATTCAAGCAAAACATGATCCTCCACTTAAGCCAAAAATGGGAATGAGTTTACAACAGACCTGATTCATCTCGCAAACAAACTGATTCAATATCTTTAATCCTATAGCATAGTGATTAAATGTTGCCTGCTTAAGAAACATATAAAGTATGAGATACTTTAATCGGTAAACATTATCACACGAGTTTCAATAATGAATTTTAATGCCAGATTGAAGTTTTGAAAATGCCTGAGCCTTCTACTTGGAACATGTTGTTATGTGACATAGCATTCTAACTTGAATGGATCAATACAATATCGGTAAGTCGAGGGAACAACCACAACGTTTGGAGACTACCTAGTCCGATAACAAATACCAAAATTGTTTTAAAATTACGGCAAATGATTTCATTTTCAATTACTATCTACTATCGAGTGGTTATCTTAATAAAACATGCTTGATTATTTGAAACAGCAACTTTGACATATTTACAAAGCTCCTACATTAATTTTATACATTAGTAGACTTACACCATCTCAGTATAGCGAATTCCTCATGCTGGAAAACCAAGGTTGCATATTGCAGTCCCGTGGATCAACATAAGATCAGGATAGGATTGTCCATATCCTAGATAACATATGAAATCACAGCCAAATAGTTAGTGTTACGGCCTGGATGTATCTGCAAATAGCAATTAGAATTCTCTAGAATGATACTTTAGTTACTCAGGGATGCATAATATCAAACATATTTTTGACACTCAGAGATGTATAATTTCAAATATATTTGCGACATGACATCAGCTCAGTTTACTATTTCCCAATTTCAAATTTAAAGATACTACAGTTTACGTACTACTGGAGTGAGAGAAAGCTCCAAATCTGAAATTTATATTTTAATTGCTAATTATCCCATTACTTGTATTCTAAAAGAGTGAGCCATTATTCTATAATCGTGATTTTGTTTCCCTTGCTAGATATCAGATTTTTTCCATAGCATCAATGATAAATGATGTCAAAATCAAAATGTACTTTTCCAAAGTCATTATTTAGCAGAGTCTCTTTAGTTTTAAAGTATGGTAGCATGATATAGTGGTACATAATCGGCACTTTACATAATAATATATTATTAAACTGAAAGCATGATGAATAACAAACCAATTGCTTTTAATGCCTCGTCAATGTGAAATTCTGTACAGGGTAGATCCTTCTGATATACGGTCATGTAATAATTTATATATATGTGGCTAGCTGCTTGGGCAATTGCTTCCTTTCCATCAGAAAATGAAGCAAATTCCAGGGTCACAGGTTCTTTATGAAGAAGGGGACTTACTATAGTACTAGCTTCCTGCATAAATTAAGCAAGAGGAACATATGCTTATTATGAAATCTTAGTGACTAAAGACATGAATATATGCTAATAATATGAACCTGCTATCTAACAATTAATCTAATTCCAGTCTCCAGAGACTACCAACAACTTCAAGAATTTCTCAGGATCATTTATTTATATTTACACAAACTTTGAGTCATAATATAATAACTTCTCGTCATAATTAAATAACTACAAACCTGAAAATATGTAAAGAAAACAAGTCCAAATTTAGTAGTAAACTAAGATGCTGACCACTTTTAGGGATTACAGATTACTGGAATAGGGACTGCCAACAAACACACAAGATTCAAAACACACACAAAATTTACCAACAAACACACAAGATTCAAAACACACGCAAAATTTACCGGTAAACGAACTTGAGAGAGCTTGAGATTTGCTCGATGTAGGTGTTCCCTGATTTTTTCACAAACACAATTTGATAATCAAAATAATGAAATCACCTTATGTTTATGATAAAATCAAGAACATCTACATCTAGAAAAATCAATTGAGCTTGAGATCGTTGTCCCCGTTTTCCCTTGGTGATATACATACAAATATCACCATATTTGTATATATATAAATTTCTCAATTTCTGTCCGACCAACAAACGCATCGGGGACTATGTAAGAGAAGAAGGTTTCCCTTGAGTTTTGTATGTGTGTGTTTGATTTGAATTTGAGCCGTGGAATGAAATAAGAGTTGCGGCTGAAAAAGAACAAGGAAAGGTACGGGGAGGGAAATGAATTTTTGGGTACAGGGAGGGGGGAAAGAAGAAGGGGGAAATGAAATATCGGGTAGGGAGGGAAATGAATTTTAACAAAAACGTAGTTAATAAACGTAGTTAATAGACACGATCCAGATTCACTGAATAATTTTTTTGAATGTTTTTTTCGACGATCGAACCGTACGGATGTTAATAAACACTCATTTTAGTGTTGGAAAATAAAAATCAAAAAATAAAAAGGCTGGGTTGTACGAGATCTTAACAAAAACATAGTAAAAGTTGTACTTCCTATAACAGGACACGATCCAGATTCACTGAATAATTTTTTGAATGTTTTTTTCGATGATTGAACCGTAAGGATGTTAATAAACACTCATTTTAGTGTTGGAAAATAATAATCAAAAATAAAAAGGCCAAGTTGTACGTGATCTTAACAAAAACGTAGTAAAAGTGTAACACCCCCAAATCTGGGGTTAGGGATCGGGTCGTTACGGTCTCATATTCCTTACATAACCCTTGACTTGAGTCCAAAATAAATAAGTAGCATGCTGTGACCCCGCAATAATATCCACTCACGCACATAACAGTTATAGTCCTAGAGATGAAATTGAAATAAGTCTACTAATTATGGGGTTCACGAATAAAAGTTATTACAATCCCAAAAGGAGTAACAACATAAGTTTAAAGTTCTTGCCGTTGATTAACATTAATTATACATATACTTAAACTGGAAAGCAAAAGCTGCCTATCTATGCTACCTCAGCAATGGCAGTGATGATATCAGCGGGTAGTCCTCTGGCTGGGGTAACCTGCTTGCGCCGAGTGTGCCTTACGCGGGCCATCAGTCCTAGCTGTTGTTGTGACATAATAAATAAGCAAAGGTGAGCAATAGCCCACCAACAATAATATATAACAGTACAGCAAATATATATATAACAATTTCAAGAAAAATCTTTGAACCCATATGCCATGCATTAACGAACATAAAGCCAGTAGAATATAAAGGATGAAGTAACAAGGTAACTCGAATTATATCTTTCGTAAGAGTATCTGCTATGCAAAGATAAGCGCCAGAAATCATCACTTTTTCTTAAAAAGGAAATTGAAGGAAAAATATGCAATTCTAGTTTTGAACAATTTTCAGTCCTGCCAACACTGATAATGTTGCAGAAAATAAATAGATTCTGGATAGTGAACCAATACTGGAGTATGTCACGCCAGATGACACCGCATTACGATGATCAGTCGCAGGTTGTGCATCTCAAGAATTGTTTTACTATTGGTAGAAGGAAGAACATATGGACACCACCATACACCGGATCTCCCTAGCCATCTTTGGGCTTAGACGGGACCGGCGCCACTCGGACCCTGCTTCTAGGATGGACTGTCCCACAGCCTCTTATACCATTTTCAATAATGGATTGTCCCACAGCCTCTTACACAAATACTCCTAGTTCGAATAAATCCATGATTCTGAAACATAAAGTTCGTCCCCCTTTCCCCAAGTATAATACTTGTTGATAAGACTCCACGAAGTAGTCGTATCTAGTTGGAAATGAAAATTCACCAACATTTCCCAAGTTGATGCTTGTTAATGGATATTGACTTGTTCCAATAATATTACCCCTCGAATGATGAGGGAGTAACGAACAGACTCAGTTTGACGGTTAGCAACCAAGTTGCGAGTGAAAAGAATAGTTTAACAAGTGTATGACCGGGTAATCCAAAAAATAACAGCTCTCAAGTAAGGTTCCCTTATATGTTAGAAGATAGATTCGAATGAAGAATGGAGTTTTGAGAACCTCCCTTGATAAAATAATAATAATATTAATGCTCAGAATAGTGTACATAATATTTGAAAATCGAAGATAGTGTTTGAACGAAGTAATATATTTTAAAGCTTAGTTAGCAAGAATTAAATAACTAATAAAGGAATATTTATTATCTCATAATATTTAAAGAATATTCTTAGAATAGATTTTTGCTCAAAGTAACCTTCGAATGAATATAGGGAATTTATTTATTAAATAAGTAATTCCTCGAATAAATAATTGGAATAATATCCAATAAATAAATCAACCTTAAATGGATATTCAAGAAGATATTCAATAAATAAATAAAGATCAAACGAATATTCGAAATAATATTCAATAAATAACTCAGAGGAATATTCAGAACAGTATTCGATAAATAATCAATCTTAAAGGAGTATTAAACAATATTCAGCAAATATATAAAGGTCGAATGAATATTTGAAATAATATTCCTTAAGTAAATAATCTCGAATGAATATTCAAAATAACATTCATTAAGTAAATAATCTCGAATGAATATTCAAAATAATATTAAATAAATAAAGCTCCAATGAATATTCAAAATAATATTCATTAAATAAATAAACTCAAATGAATATTTCGAATAATATTCAATAATAAATATTGAAAGTCGTATGCCCTTCGCTAAGGGTCTTAGTAATATCCGGCTTATAATCGATATATTATTTATCTATCTTATAAGCCAACATTAAATCAGGGAACAAGTATCACAATATGACTTGAAAGTAGGCATGCATGCTATGGCATATGTATAACAACAATTAATCATATATAATATTACAACAACAGTTCCAAGTATTGGAAACTTGCCTCGTAGTCGGGTCGAGGTAGTGTGTCCTGGGTCTGCTCGGTGATCTATAAACAATCAGAATATTTGAGATTAATTTTTTAACACTTTTTGAAAAGGCTAAGTATAACTTAACTTAAGTCGAAACACGATTTCGAGTTATCTCGTTATGCACCCTTTTTGGTGTAACTCTTTTTATCACCGATACGATCTGACATTTGTTCGATATTAAGGCATGACCTTACACCCACACTTGGTAGTACTTAAGTCGTATAAGTTCTATGGTCGGTCATTTACGAACCAAGATTATACCTCGAGTTTTAGCGCTCGTTTTCTAAGTGATTTACCAAAGTTATAACCAAATGTACTTTTAAAAGGTTCGTTCGCGCTTAACCTTGATTCGAACATTTTTATAAAATCGGAAAATGATCTGTTTGACATGTGGTTTTCTCTCACACCTTCCTTTTTCTCTATAATATTTAATTATCACGATTTGCCACTGATTAGACAATATTAAAGTGGATCAATTTCAATTACGAACTCGCACTTACGGTTTCGAACCACTTTTACTAATTTAACCATAATTCCTAAACCGTAAGTCCGTTTCACATGATCTTTATATCAAAACGAAGCTTATAACATAATCTATCTTGTAATGGCAGAATATGAAACTGAACAGTGAGTTATAGCTACTGTCAAACACGGTTTCTTAAGGTTAACAAAATTTCGGCATTACGACGGCTATAAATCGAGCGTTTCTAAATTCGTAACATCAAAACCAAGCCACACCGGGCATATATCCAACTTATACACATGATTCTCATCTTAAAAAGATCCATGAACTTCTCACTTCATCATCATAACATTAAATTGCCAAATCAACAACAAGATCATGCTAACATGCTTATAATAACACTAATATCATTACTAAGCTAAAAACCACCAAGAACATGCATAAATCTCAAACAAGAGCTAGGGTTCTTAAGGGTTATACCTTCCTTGGAGTATATTGTAGCCTTACTAAGCTTTTTATGATCCTTGGGTGTGCTGAAGCTTGCTTAGATCAACAAAAGAAACAAGAAAAACAAAGTTAGTTCTTGAAGAACACTATTCATCATCACCTTGAATGATTTATTTGAAAATGGAAAAAGATAAGATTGAAGCTAGGATTTTTAGGAGATCATTTATATGAATTTTAGAACTCACGTACCATAAAAGTTTCAAGATCAAACAAGGAGTGGAAGATGGATTTTGATTCTTGAATTAGGAGTGGGGCCGAATAGAACAAATATGGAGAGAATGGAGTTGTTTTGCTTTGTTCTCTTGCTTGGTCTCATCTAAAATGAATTAATGTAGTGTATTAAGAAAATATCAAGCATAAAGTAGCTTTATTAAAGGTATGATGCAATGGATGATGAAATTAGATGGACAAGTGTTGCTAATTTGATGGTGAGATGATAAAGTGGTGCTAAGTACTTGGTTAATCTCTAAGTATGCTAGTTAGTATTGTAACTAGATTGGTTACTAGATATTTTCCCTTGCACATGCATGCATCTTGATCTCTGCTTGCTCTTTTGTCCGGTTATTGCTCAATTTAATTGATCGTTCGAAAGAATATATCAAGGATTTCTAGTTAGGGTTTTACCGGAAACCTTCTTAATATTTATAATACCATTCTCAATCTTTCTTAATAATTCTCGAACTTAAATTCCTTAATTCCTTTTAATAAATCCTTAAGTCTTACAGTGTCCAGGGAAATCTCGGAGAAAATATAAGTGCTATTTTTCTGAATCCGATATCGTTTACATACACTTATTTTGCCCCTGGATCATGGATACGAACTCCGAAATCTGTTCTGAATACTTCTATATAGCGCCGTCTAATAATATTCTTATTTCCACCAAAAACACTATTCACTACTTATTCTCTTTTTATTTCTTATATTTATAAAAATGTCCTTGTCCTTTTTCGAGCGTTTCTTAACTCTTTTACGGGGCCATTGGACTCTTAACAGATATCGATCTGGATGACATGAGAATAATTATTCTATTTGCAATTACCATATCTTACTTTCCTAGGAGATAGATTATTCTAATCTATGCTGTCAACCAGTAGCATTCTCCATGGCATATAAATATTTGAATCTAAATCCATTCCATTCATTCATTAGAACAATCGTTACATCGCAGTTGTACCCATTATTCCTCCTTACATCATACAAAATAAAAGTTTTAATTCTACCAAAAATCTGGGTTCTTACAGTCTCCCTTCCTTAAAAGGATTCCGTCCCGGAATCAGTCTGAAAACAAATGGGGGTACTTTTCTTGCATTGCAGTTTCTAGCTCCCTTGTTGACTCTTCCACATTGTGGTTCTGCCACAAGACTCTGACTAGCTTGATGACCTTGTTTCTGAGCACTTGTTCTTTTCGGTCTATGATTTCCACAGGCTGCTCTACATAGGTCAAGTCTGGTTGCATGTCCATGTGCTCGTATTCCACGATATGCTTGGCATCCGGATTATACTTCCTCAGCATCGAAACATGGAACACATTGTGCACTTGCTGCAGGTTTGGGGTAATGCTAATTCGTAAGCTAGCTTCCCGATTCATCTCAAGATTTCAAATGGTCCAATGTATCTAGGACTCAATTTTCCTTTCCTTCCAAACCTCATTAAACCTTTCCAAGGAGATACTTTTAAAAACACTAGGTCTCCAACTTCATATTCCTTCCCTTTCCGTGTTAAGTCGGCATATTTCTTTTGTCGATCTTGGGCTGCTACCAGCTGTCCTCTAATTAGATCCACTGCTTCTTTTGTCCGTTGGACCACCTCGGGCCCGACACTACGCCATAAACGCACATACGTAACCCCTAAATAAAGTTGCAAAAGACCTGAAAAGCGTTGCGTAAGGTCTTACGCAACACCAGAGGGGCGTTGCCAATACCGGCGTTGCGTAAGACCCCTAATGCAACGCTTTTTTCAAGCTATTGCAACACCAAAAGCATGCAAAGGCAATACTACATGGCGTTGCATTAGATTTTTAGCCATTTCAGCAATGGGGTGCCACGTCAGCAGTGGGGCCCACATGCCATGTCATCATTGGATCTCACGAGGTGCCACATCAACAAGGTGCAACATCATCAAGTTGCCACGTCAGCAAGATGCCACGTCAGCAGTGAGGGCCACCAAGATGCCACGTCAGTAGTGGGACCCACAAGGTGTCACGTCAAGACTAGGGGACCATGCCACGTCAGTAGTGGGGCCCACATGGTTCCACGTCAGCAGTGGGGACCACTATCTAACGCAACACTAGTGTTAGGAATATGTTGTACTTGATGATAACTTCACAATGAATCAAATTGTATAAGTATTGTAGCAGTCAACGGATGAGGATTTATAACTCTATCCGTTGACAGGTAGCTCATCAACGGATGAGGTTTTGTAGCATACTGCAGTATCTCTATGTTATTAATTGATAGTGTTTTTATCCACAGTCATGTTGACCATCAATGGATAGGCAGAATAGGGTAGCCAATTGTAAATAAGCTATGCTATGTAATTCTGTTTAAGTGAAAGTGTATCAACGGATGAAGACACAACTCTATCAACGGATACAGCTCAAATCTACAATATCAACGGATACAGCTCAAACTATCATCAACGGATGACAGTGTACAATGTCAATGGATAATCATTAACACTTACTTCTATGCTAAGCTGGGGATTAGCAGTTGATAAAGACAAGTTTGACTGACAGATCACATGGGTTGATTGTAGATACAAAAATCAGTATGGAAGCCATACTTTGGAAACACAGAAGAAAGAAGCATTCCGTTTACACTATGAATACAAGAAAGGTGCAGGGGACATGTCTGTTCACAGGGACAACCTTTCGGCTACATGTGTATTTGGAGTGAAGTAGCAAGTCAACTTGAATTAGATTAGTATTATCTTATTCCTGTAGTACTTGTAAACTTGGGTTTTATATAACCAAGTGTAGCAACTCTTTAGAAGCTAAGAAATCAGATACATTTGCTTAGGGTTTTCTTGAAAATCCTTAGAAAGCAAAGAGTTGTAAAACGGCAGCTGTGTACAATTGTATCACAGTGTTTTCTTCAAATAAAAACTTCAGGTGGTGCATTTAACCACCTGATTTTATATGTGTTTGTGCATTAATCGTTATACAGCAATTATCTAAGTATAGATTTCTGGAGTTCTTATCAGAAATTTATAAATATCAAAAATTGTATTCAACCCCCCATTCTACAATTATACAAGTGTGTAATCTGGGAATAACAATTGGTATCAGAGCAAGCTTCTATCTTATTTGAAGTTTAAAGATCAATACACTTCCACATTGTCTAAGAAGGATTATGGAGTAAAGATACCAGTTCTTGATAGAGAGAATTACTTTCACTGGAAAGTAAAAATGTGTCTACATCTCGTGTCCATTGATGAGGGTTTTGTGGATTGCATTGACAAGGGTCCTCATGTTCCAATGAAGACTGCAGCAAGAGTTGGCCTTGCTGAAGATGCACCTGATACTCTCATTCCCAAACCTGTTTCTGAATGGAGTCTTGAAGATATGGCAGAAGTCCACAAAGACAAAAAGACCATGAATATACTGTTCAATGGTCTAGAAACAGACATGGTTGACAATGTTATTAGCTGTACTACCTCCAAGGAAGTATGGGACACTGTTCAAACCCTTTGTGAAGGAACAGAACAGGTAAGGGAAAACAAGATGCAACTACTAATCCAACAGTATGAACACTTCCATTTCAAGAGTGGAGAAACATTGAATGATACATTTAGTAGATTTCAAAAGCTACTAAATGGTTTGAAACTGTATGGAAGAATCTATCAAGTTAAAGATTCTAATCTCAAATTTCTAAGATCACTGCCCAAGGAATGGAAGCCAGTGACTGTTTCTCTAAGAAACACTCAAAAGTACAAGACATTTACTCTTGAAAGGCTCTATGGAACTTTAAAGACATATGAGCTGGAAATGGAGCAGGATGAAGAGATTGAGAAGTCCCAAAAGAAAAGTGGGTCAGTTGCACTTGTTGCCAACTTGGAGAAGAAGGAGGAAAGGACAGAAGCTGCTTGTTCTACACCAAACAGGGAGGCTTGTAAAGATTAAGTAGAATCAAGTAGGAGCAAGGAAAAGGTGTCTGAAGAATTGAATGTCCTTCAGCAGGATGAATTGGATGAGATAGACGAGCTAAGCCTTTCTATCTAGGAGATTCTCTAAGCTGAAATTCAAGAGAAACTCTGGGGTGGCCAATCCATTTAACAAGGATTATTCCACAAGAAACTTTGTGGATAAATCCAAAATTAAATGCTACAATTGTAGAATTGATGGTCACATGATAAGTGAATGCAGGAAGCCTAGATCTTAGAACAAGGGAAAGCCAACTGAAGCTGTTGACTACAAGAAGAAATATTTTGATCTTCTCAGGCAGAAAGGAAAGGCATTCATGACCCAAGAGTATGACTGGGCTGCTGATGGAAATCATTCTGATGATGATGTTGAGTATGTCAACCTTGCATTAATGGCTGATTCTAGAGAGCAAGAAGCAAGTTCAGCTAGCAATCAGGTATTTTCTACTAATCTCTCTGAGCTCACCAAAGAGGAATGCAATAGTGTTATAGTTGAAATGTCTACTGAACTATATCACTTGAGTGTTACTCTTAAATCACTTACTAAAGAGAACAATAGGATTAAAGAGACTAATCTATTTTTAAGTGATAGAAATGCTGCTCTAGAAGCTCAACTTCTAGAATTTGAGAAAATGAGAGTTGATTGCAATAATGCTAAAAGTGAACTTGAAGCTGTGTTAAAAAGAGAACTGATTTTAAGAGACCAGCTTGAAAAAGAACAAGGGATAATTGCTAAATTTCAAAGCTGTAGGAATATTTCACAAAACATAATAGAAGTCCAGGAAATTGAATCGTTTGAGAAGGAGACCTGGACTCAAAAGAAAAAGGAGATAGAACCTTGCCTTGAGGATCTAGAGACTATTTGTGAATCAGCAGATAGTGATCATCCGTTGACAGATGAACCATCAACGGATGAGAAGTATTCGTCGACTAACAAAAAGTTTGTTAGTAAGAAAGAACTCAAGAAACTGGATATTAAGTATGGTCAGTCAACAAGAACTTTGTTAATGGTGAGAGTAGCCAAACCAAATATAGTGGGAAGGCTACGGCAGGTGATTTACACAACAAAAAGGCTATTAGTAAATCAGATAATGAAAAGGTAGAAATTAAGGGTAAAAAGAAAAAGAACAGAAATGGTAAGATAGGCATCAACAAGAAAAACAATTATTCTCCTGACAAGTTTGCCCCTAGGAAAACTTGTAGTAATTGTAATAGTGTCAATCACCTATCTTCTAATTGCAAGATTGTTAACAAGGCTCCTGTTCATGTACCTCAAACAATACCATGTATGCCTACAATGCCTGTTATGCCTGGTTTGTATCAAAATGCTAGTTTTTCAAATCCATATGTGAACATGCCATATGTGTCTAATCCTTATTTTCAATCTGTGAATATGCCACAAATGTCATGGAACATTCCTAGCATGAATAATATGTATCCCAATTTTCCACAAATGCATGCATCAAATATTCACGCAAATAAGCATTTGTCAAACCCCATCAATCAGGCATCTACATCTAAGGTGAAGAATGCCAAGATTGTAAAGTCAAAGGCTAACAAGAAAGGACCCAAGGACGCTTGGGTACCAAAATCAACTTGATTTGCTTTTGGATGTGTGCAGGGAAATAGGAGGAATCTATGGTACCTAGACAGTGGATGCTCTAGGCACATGACAGGAGATTCAACCCTGCTCACAGGGTTCAAGGAAGGAGCTGGCCCTAGAATTACCTTTGGAGATGACAACAAATGATATACTAAGGGATATGGCTTGATTTCGAAAGACAATGTCATCATTGAAGAAGTGGCCTTAGTTGAAGGTTTAAAGCACAATCTGCTAAGTGTCAGTCAGATTTGTGACAAAGACTATGAAGTAAGGTTCACAAAAGAAGCATGTGTTGTATCTACCAATGAAGACAACAATGTGGTATTGACAGGCTTTAGAAAAGGAAATGTTTACATAGCTGACTTCAATTCAGCATGCTCAGAATCCATTACTTGTCTTTCCAGCAAAGCAAGTAAGGATGAGAGTTGGCTATGGCATAAGAAGCTGTCACATTTGAATTTTAAAGTTATGAATGACTGGGTAAGAAAGGATCTTGCTAGAGGAATCCCTCAATTGGAATTTATCAAAGATGGACTGTGTGATGCCTGTCAATTAGGGAAACAAAAGAAATCATCCTTCAAGAGCAAGACAGAGTCATCCATTGTTAAGCCACTTCAACTGTTGCATATGGACTTATTTGGTCCAGTTAATGTCATGTCTATTTCAACGAAGAAATATTGTCTGGTAATTGTAGATGATTTTTCTAAGTTTACATGGACCTTCTTCCTGCAATCAAAGGATTGTGCAAGTGAAATCATCATCAATCACCTCAGAATACTAAACAATGGTTCTGAAGACAAAGTACAAAGAATCAGGAGTGACAATGGTACTGAATTCAAGAATTCCACAATGAAGATTTTCTGTGAAGAAAATGGAATTGTCCATGAGTTTTCTGCTGCCAGAACACCTCAACAAAATGGGGTTATTGAAAGGAAAAACAGAACTCTCATTGAAGCAGCTAGAACAATGTTAAGTGAATCAAGATTACCAACATATTTCTGGGTTGAAGCTGTCAACACTGCATGCTTTACTCAGAATATTTCCTTGGTCAATTAAGCTAGAGGAATGACTCCTTATCAGTTGTTAACCAACAAGGAACCAACTTTAGCTTTCCTTCATGTCTTTGGATGTAAGTGTTTTGTACTAAGGAATCATGGAGATAACTTGGGCAAATTTGAAGCAAAGGTAGATGAAGCTATTTTTGTTGGATATGCAGCAGGGAAAGCCTATAAAGTCTACAATCTAAGAACCAACATTGTTATGGAATCTGTACATGTTGTGTTTGATGATCAAATGATTCTAGGTCTAAATGATGGAGGATCCCATGAAAAGTTGGAATTTAAGAATGAAGGTGAAGGAAGAATGTACTATGATGATGATGAGGAAGATGAAGATCATGACCACAGAGATCCACCAAGAGTTGTTGTACCAACTAGAAGTAATGCTCACACTGGAAATGAAGCATCCATTGACAGTCATTCTGGAGCATCCGTTGACAATATTAGAGATGCATCCGTTGATAGAAATTCTCAAGCATCCGTCGACAGGCAAAATGATGCATCCGTTGACAGTCAACTTCATAATTCAGCAAGGTCAACAAACTCAGGGGGAGTTTCTCAGGGTCAAAATTCAATGCTAAATCAACATGATCATGCTCATGAAAATGAAGCAACCTCATCAAGATCAAACCTTCCACCTGCAAGAAAATGGACTAGAGATCATCCATTTGAGTTAATCATTGGTGAATCAAATTCAAGAGTCCAAACTAGGAGGGCCACTCAAGCAGAATGCCTATACAGTAGCTTCCTGTCTCAAGAGGAACCTAAGAAAGTGGAAGATGCCCTTCTAGATCCAGATTGGGTCTTAGCAATGCAAGAAGAGCTAAACCAATTTGAAAGAAATAAAGTATGGAAGCTTGTGCCCAAACCTGATGATAGAAGTGTCATAGGTACTAAATGGGTTCTCAAGAATAAGACAGATGAAAATGGCATAATTGTGAGGAATAAAGCTAGATTAGTGGCAAAGGGCTATTCTCAAGAAGAAGGGATAGATTTTGATGAAACTTTTGCGCCAGTGGCAAGACTTGAGGCAATCAGAATCTTTCTAGCCTATGTAGCACATGCCAACTTCAAGGTCTATCAGATGGATGTCAAAAGTGCATTTCTAAATGGGGAACTGGAAGAAGAGGTCTATGTCCATCAACCTCCTGGCTTTGAAGATCCAGAATTTCCAGAATATGTATATCTTCTCATGAAAGCACTTTATGGTTTGAAGCAAGCACCAAGAGCCTGGTATGACACTTTATCTCAATTTCTTTTGGAGAATCACTTCACTAGAGGTACAGTAGATAAAACCTTATTTCATAGGAATATCAATGGCTCTTCAATACTTGTTCAAATCTATGTAGATGATATTATTTTTGGGTCTACAGATGAGAAGCTTTGCAAAAGGTTTGTCAAACTTATGCAAAGTAGGTATGAAATGAGCATGATGGGTGAATTAGCTTACTTTCTTGGCCTACAAGTAAAGCAAGTTAATGAGGGCATTTTCATAAGTCAAACAAAATATATTTATGATCTTTTAAAGAAATTTGACTTAATGGATTGTACCTCTGCAAAAACACCTATGGCCATTGCAACTAAGCTTGAGTTGAATACTAAGGAAAAGTCTGTGGACATCTCAAGCTATAGAGGCATGGTAGGTTCACTTCTATACCTAACAGCTAGTAGACCTGATATAATGTTCTCTACTTGTCTTTGTGCTAGATTTCAAGCTAACCCTAGAGAGTCTCACTTGATAGCTATTAAGAGAATTTTCAGATATCTCAAGGGAACACCAAACCTTGGCATTTGGTACCCAAGAGAATCTGGTTTTGATCTAACTGGCTACTCAGATGCAGATTATGCAGGTTGGAGAATTGATAGGAAAAGTACTACAGGTTCCAGGTTCCTGTCAATTTCTAGGAAACAGGCTTGTTTCATGGTTCAGTATGAAACAGAACTCAGTCTCCACCTCTACAGCTAAAGCTGAGTACATTGCTGCTGGAAGTTGTTGTGCACAGATTCTATGGATGAAAAATCAACTTATTGACTATGGTCTAAATGTTGAGAAGATTCCAATTTTCTGTGACAACACAAGTGCTATTGCCATCACAGGGAATCCAGTACAACATTCGAGAACCAAGCATATTGACATCAAATACCACTTCATTAGAGAACATGTGATGAATGGTACAGTAGAAATGCACTTTGTGCCAAGTGAAATGCAACTTGCAGATATCTTCACCAAGCCTCTTGATGAATCCACATTCACAAGATTGGTAGGTGAACTAGGTATGCTTAATTTGTCATAATTCCTGGTGATATTTGATCTTACTGCATTGCAGCTAGAAATGTGTTTTGATTTACTTGAGAATTAAAAACTATCAGAAAAATTTTCTGCAGAAATTTTGTCCAAGGCAAAATTATCTTATCAATGGATATCCTTTTACCCGTTGGTAGTATAAACACATTCCTAGATTTTCGTATATAAACGGATAACAGGTTATCCACGTCATCGACGGATAAGCTGTTTCTCAACCGTTCATTTTATATCCGTTGATATAAATATTTTCTTTTAAATATAACCGTTGGTAAATGTGTATATATATAGGCATGGCTATATTTATTTTCTTTTATTAACTGACAGTTACTTTTGACCAATGGATAATTACTTTTAATTATTTCATTTTCAACTCTTGAAAAATATAAAAGGCTGTCTTGTGCTCTCATATCTCACTTTTATCGACTTTCAAGATCCTTTGAAGTAAACTACATCTTCTTCACTAAAACTCTCTGCAACAAAAGTTCAAACACTTCAATGGCGCTTATTGTTAAGATGATGTCTTCCACTGGGTTCACCTATGAGAAGAACAACTTCGCGGCCTATGTTGATACTATGAATGCTCCAGAAGTTTATCACACAATGATGAGTTTCGTGAAGAACTATAGGCTTTCGTATGCTATGACTACCACCACACCCCTCATCCATGAAGTAATTGAGGAGATATGGACATCGGCTGAATTCAATGGAGAAGAGAGTCCTTAGTGACTTGATTCGAATGAATCTGAATGCAGGAGTACAATTGGTTTATCTTCCGATTGTTCAGGTAGCTTCTAATCTTAATACTCCTATCTCTAACCCCCCAAATTTCTTTGCCTTCCACTATCACAATGGAGTCTGTAGTAGTGACCAAACAGGCTCCTACCCAAGTGACTAAACCAAAAGTTTCCAAACCAAAATCTAAAAGACAAACCTCAGGTACTTCTCAAAAAGCACTTGTTACAAAAACTACCACAACTCTTGAGGGGATTGTGAAGGAGGTAGTGAGTGGTGAGGGACAGGGTGCAAGCCCTAAGAATAAGGTAGGTGAGGAGAGTGCACCAAATAGCCAAGCCCAAGTTACATCCTCTCAACAGGGTGTGACTACTAGTTCCACAGAAACTCTGCACAAAAGGGTAAGGGACACTAGCCCTCTCTCAAAAACCTATGAAAGAAGAGTAAAATCTAAAACCATAGGGGAATCACAGGGTGCACACACAGTACAGCAAACTGTACCTTCTCAAATTCAGTTTGATGTGACTTCAATAAATGTGGAGTCACAGCCCCTTGATCTTAACCTTCAAATCGATACACATTACAATCCACCATCACCAACTCCATCTCTCGATGTGGATATGATATCTACATCTATTCCTGATTCTCCATCTTTAAGATTCTTGGAGAAGCCCCACTCTGCAATTGGTGGTCATCATCTTCTAGATGATTTGTTGGGCCATCAATCTTCCATTCCTGAATTCATAACAAAATCTGTGACCTCATCTTTAAAATCAATCTCCAAAGATTCAGTGTTGGTTTTCACTTCAACGGATACTATCTTTCCTTCATCAACGGATATCCTTCATCCGTTGACAAGTGTTTCTCCATCAACGGATGCGCCTATGTCTAGCCATCCGTTGACAGCTATAACTAATCCATCAACGGATATCCCTTATCCGTTGATAACTCACTCTACCACTGCTATATCTGACATTCCTGTGTCAAGTGTGGAGGAGTTCTCAGTAGTTAAAACACTTTTAGGATTGAGGGAAGGGAGTGAGAGGCTGCCTTGTGAGCAGGCAAAAGGAGAGGTAAATAATGAGAGGCTGACCATTTCTTCAGGTCAGGCAAAAGGAGAGCAAGAGAGTTCCACCTTAGTAGGTGAAGGTGAGGGTGTGAGAGGTGTGAGCCAGAGGGAGCCCCTGATGCAAGAAAAGAGAGATGAGAGGAGAGAAGGGACTACAAGATAAATAATGCAGGAAGATCCAGCCATTGCAAGTGAGTTAATGGAGGTTAATGAAGCTTCTAAAGAGATGGAATTTTAACAAGAATATCAGTCAATCATTGACTCCATCTCTTTGGATCCTGAAACCTTTACTCATCCTGTTTCTGCCTATCAAGTCATGGCACAACAGGGCAATGTGGAGGCAGAGGAGGCAATGCACCTAGTGCACACCTCACAATCTCTACAAAGAGCAAAGGAAGCTTTGACAGCTCTGCCTTGAGAAGCTGAAAGTGAAGAATTTGGCAATGATGACAGTGATAGCACAGAAGATGATGAAGAAGTCAATGTGGAGGATACTCCAGAATGGCTATTTTCAACTGCCACTGTGGCTCGTGACCTCAATGTGGAGATTATGAAGCAATATCAATCTGCTATGGCTGAGCACCAGAATGCAGATCCACAGAGGAAGGCTGTCCTTCAGCAAATAATGGCCTCCCTGAAACTTCACAAGATGCAAATGGTTATTCAAAGAACACAACAGGAGGAGGTCCAAACTGCAATCAGAGAAATGAAAGTAGAACTAGATGCCAGGATTGAGGCACTAGCCCCTACTACCACTCAGAAGGTGCTGATTAGCAAACTGTTAAAAGAAGATAGCCTGGCCAAATCTGTTCAGCATCTTTCCTCCAGAGTGGATAGTATGGAATCTCAAATGCAGACAATCATTGCCAACCAAGCAAAACAGACTGAGCTACTGGAAAGGCTACTTGCAGCCTCTCCTCCAGCCCTTGATGCTAACAAAAAGGGGGAGAAAAAGGTAGAAGAGGTTGCAGCTACTTCTAGTCAATTTCAAGCTTCCAGTAGCAAGATAGCACAAATTGAGGGGGAGCAACAGCCAAGTATAGTGGTCAATCCAACATATTTTTCTATAGAGGCTTCCCCTGTGAAGAAACAAATGGTTTTGCCTGAGATTCAGAATCTATCAGCAATCTCAGATGGTGAAAGGCAAGCCAGAATAGAAGCCTTAGAAAAGATTATCAAGGAGGCAAATGAAAGAATAATGAGGACAGAGAGGATGATCAATGAATCAATTGCATCAGCTTTGTTCTCTACTCAAGCTTCTACTCCAACAATATCAACTACAATTCTGAAGGTGCTCACTCCAGGAATTGTGGCTCCTACATTCTATGATGCTGAACCATCTTATGTCAAAGAATTTGAACCATACATTAGAACCAGAGCCTACTCTCCACCAAAGGCAAATGGAAGAACAAGTTACAATTGGACTTTCCATTTCCCAAGGATGATGATGAGAAGCTAATGGGAGATACAATCAAAGAGTTCAAGGAAAAGACAAATAGAAGTGTAAGAGATTGGATGGTTGTAATTATAAGGAATGGAAAAGTGTTAAATATATCCAATAGCCATCCTAGATTTGTTGAAGCAAAAAGAGAGGAGACCTCCAAACTTCTAAGGGAAGCCCATCCAAGTGAAGAAAATCAATATGAAAACTCAGATGAGAAGCAAGCCAGGCTGGCTCAGGAGTTAATGGATGAGTTAGAGGATGAAATGAGGGAACTTGAGGAAGTCCCCAAATCCAAACCCAAAAGGAGAGTGTAAACAAAGGCAAAGAGTCCTGTCTCTCCAGAAAATGTAAGTAAGGAAACTATTGGCTCATCAAAATCTATTTCTGCACAAGTATTCAACCCAGCTGTGAATTTCCATGGTGACCCTATAATACCTAAAGAGGAACCAATGAATCTTGACTCCATTTAGGTTCCTTCATTCTTGCTAAAGCCTCAACAGAACACTACACCAAACTGGCAAATTACTAACTGATAAAAAAAGCCATTAGTAACGGATATATCCGTTACTAATTAGTAACGGATATATCCGTTACTGATGGCATTAGTAACAGATATATCCGTTACTAATTAGTAACGGATATCCGTTACTAATGTGTCAGATATCCGTTACTAATTAGTAACGGATATATCCGTTACTACTTCTATGTATCCGTTACTAATTAGTAACGGATATATCCGTTACTAATATTAAATATCTGTTACTAATTAGTAACGGATACATAGAATTAGTAACGGATATATCCGTTACTAATTAGTAACGGATATATCCGTTACTAATTAGTAACGGATATATCCGTTACTAATGCACATATATCCGTTACTAATTAGTAACGGATATATCCGTTACTAATTCTATGTATCCGTTACTAATTAGTAACAGATATATCCGTTACTAATATTATATATCCGTTACTAATTAGTAATGGATATATAATATTAGTAACGGATATATCTGTTACTAATTAGTAATGAATACATAGAATTAGTAACAGATATATCCGTTACTAATATTAGTAACGGATATATCCGTTACTAAGGAATAATATATCTATTACTAATTTAATACTTTTAAAAGATTTATATTATAAAATCACATCAAATAAGCTTGTAATTTTTTAATTTTTTGTGTATATCACTAAAATCCTTAGATATTAACAGCCGTACGGTTGGATCGTCGAAAAAATATTTTAAAAATATTGTTTTATGCAATCGGGACGATACTAGTTATCGCGAGTATTGTTTTTCGGAGATTTATATTATAAAATCACATCAAATAAGCTTGTAATTTTTTAATTTTTTGTGTATATCACTAAAATCATTAGATATTAACAACCTTATGGTTGCATCGTCGAAAAAACATTTTAAAAATATTGTTTTGTGCAATCGGGACGATACTAGTTATCGCGAGTATTGTTTTTTGGAGATTTATATTATAAAATCACATCAAATAAGCTTGTAATTTTTTAATTTTTTGTGTATATCACTAAAATCATTAGATATTAACAGTCGTACGGTTGGATCGTCGAAAAAAGATTTTAAAAATATTGTTTTGTGCAATCGGGACGATACTAGTTATCGCGAGTATTGTTTTTTGGAGATTTATATTATAAAATCACATCAAATAAGCTTGTAATTTTTTAATTTTTTGTGTATATCAATAAAATCCTTAGATATTAACAGCCGTACGGTTGGATCGTCGAAAAAAGATTTTAAAAATATTGTTTTGTGCAATCGGGACGATACTAGCTATCGCGAGTATTGTTTTTCGGAGATTTATATTATAAAATCACATCAAATAAGCTTGTAATTTTTTAATTTTTTGTGTATATCACTAAAATCATTAGATATTAACAACCGTACGGTTGGATCGTCGAAAAAGGATTTCAAAAATACTCCCTCCGTCCCATTTTATATGAACCTTATTCCTTTTTGGGACGTCCCAAAAAGAATGAACCTATTATACTTACTATTTTTGAACACTACTTTTCACTATTACACCCACTACTTCTCTATTTTATACTCATTTAAACACTATTACACCCACTACTTTCTTACACTATCTCAAATCTATTATTAAAAATTAATAGGTCCCACCACTTTACCCACTTTTCAACTAACTTTATTCTTTTTTAACTACATTTTCTTAATCTCCGTGAAAGTCAAACCATGTCTAATAATTCGGGACGGAGGAAGTATTGTTTTGTGCAATCGGGACGATACTAGTTATCGCGAGTATTGTTTTGTGGATATTTATATTATAAAATCACATCAAATAAGCTTGTAATTTTTTAATTTTTTGTGTATATCACTAAAATCATTAGATATTAACAACCGTACGGTTGGATCGTCGAAAAAAGATTTAAAAAATATTGTTTTGTGCAATCGGGACGATACTAGATATCGTGAGTATTGTTTTTTGGAGATTTATATTATAAAATCACATCAAATAAGCTTGTAATTTTTTAATTTTTTGTGTATATCACTAAAATCCTTAGATATTAACAGCCGTACGGTTGGATCGTCGAAAAAATATTTTAAAAATATTGTTTTGTGCAATCGGGACGATACTAGTTATCGCGAGTATTGTTTTTCGGAGATTTATATTATAAAATCACATCAAATAAGCTTGTAATTTTTTGTGTATATCACTAAAATCATTAGATATTAACAACCTTATGGTTGCATCGTCGAAAAAACATTTTAAAAATATTGTTTTGTGCAATCGGGACGATACTAGTTATCGCGAGTATTGTTTTTTGGAGATTTATATTATAAAATCACATCAAATAAGCTTGTGATTTTTTAATTTTTTGTGTATATCACTAAAATCATTAGATATTAACAGTCGTATGGTTGGATCATCGAAAAAAGATTTTAAAAATATTGTTTTGTGCAATCGGGACGATACTAGTTATCGCGAGTATTGTTTTTTGGAGATTTATATTATAAAATCACATCAAATAAGCTTGTAATTTTTTAATTTTTTGTGTATATCAATAAAATCCTTAGATATTAACAGCCGTATGGTTGGATCGTCGAAAAAAGATTTTAAAAATATTGTTTTGTGCAATTGGGACGATACTAGTTATCGCGAGTATTGTTTTTTGGAGATTTATATTATAAAATCACATCAAATAATCTTGTAATTTTTTAATTTTTTGTGTATATCACTAAAATCATTAGATATTAACAACCGTATGGTTGGATCGTCGAAAAAAGATTTCAAAAATATTGTTTTGTGCAATCGGGACGATACTAGTTATCGCGAGTATTGTTTTGTGGAGATTTATATTATAAAATCACATCAAATAAGCTTGTAATTTTTTAATTTTTTGTGTATATCACAAAAAAGATTTTGTGGATCGTCGAAAAAAGATTTTAAAAATATTGTCGTTTTTTTTAAAAAAATAATTATTTTCGATTTTTAAAAAAAATAATTATTTTCGTTTTTTTAAAAAATAATTATTTTCGATTATTTTTTTTAAAAAAATTATTTTCGATTTTTTTAAAAAATATTATTTTCGATTTTTTTAAAAAAAATTAATAATTTTCGATTTTTTTTAAAAAAATTATTTTCGTTTTTTTAAAAATAATTATTTTCGATTTTTTTAAAAAAATATTTATTTTCGATTTTTTTAGAAAAATATTTATTTTCGATTTTTTAAAAAAATTTAATTATTTTCGATTTTTTTAAAAAATTAATTATTTTCGTTTTTTAAAAAAATAATTATTTTCGATTTTTTAAAGAATAATAATTATTTTCGAATTTTTTTTTTAAAAAATTTTTTTCGATTTTTTTAAAAAAATATTATTTTCGATTTTTTTAAAAAAAATTAATAATTATTGATTTTAAAAAAAAAAATTATTTTCGTTTTTTTAAAAATAATTATTTTCGATTTTTTTAAAAAAATAATTATTATCGATTTTTTTAAAAAAATTAATTATTTTCGATTTTTTAAAAAAATTAATTATTTTCGTTTTTTAAAAAAAATAATTCTTTTCGATTTTTTAAAAAATAATAATTATTTTTGATTTTTTTAAAAAATAATTATTTTCTATTTTTTTAAAATAAATAATTATAACGAATTTTTAAAAAATTAAATTTTAAAAAATATGTAAAATTAAATTAAAACGAATTTTTTAAAAAATTATAATTTTAAACGAATTTATAAAACAAAAACATGTAAAAGTTCATAGTATAAGGATTGTATTTCCATATATATCACAAATACTCGCGTGTCACAGTTGGTTGAGTGGGTGTACTACCTCAGAGGAGGTCATGGGTTCGAAACCTTACTTCAACAAATCTGGAAAAATTGAGGTTGGGTGAGAGGTGGTGGCGGCTGTGGTGGCAGCCTCTGATTGGCTGAGAGTACAGGTGGCGCGATGTGATTGGCTGAGAGTGGGGGCCGCTGTGGTGGCAGCCTCTGATTCTCAACATCCGTTACTAATTAGTAACGGATATATCCGTTACTAATCGTCCGTCACAATTGCTTTTTTTTTTATTTTGTAACAGATATATCCGTTACTAATTAGTAACGGATATATCCGTTACTAATTTCAGATATCCATTACTAATTTGTAACGGATATATCCGTTACTAATTCCAGATATCCGTTACTAATTAGTAACGGATATATCTGTTACAAAATTAAAAAAAAAAAGCAATTGTGACGGACGATTAGTAACGGATATATCCGTTACTAATGTCATTAGTAACGGATATATCCGTTACTAATGGCCAGTTTTGGTGTAGTGGAAGCCTAAACAGAAGAAAAGGATACCAAGGAAGCAACCTTCAAAGGAACCAATTCAAGTTGCTAGGGTGCCTGCTATTGTCAAGCAGCCAATCTTGGAAAACAAGGATGATTTTATCTATCAGGCAGATATTGAAGAATACTCTGGCATGAATCTGTATCTAGATGAAATGTCAGAAGTAAGAGGAATTGACAAATACAAGCATTTGCCTGAAAGATTGGTCTTTGTATACAAGGGAAGAAAGGAAAGGACATGGCCACTACAGAGGGTTCTTGGAGAAAATTATCTGACCTTAACCAAGGTGTTCTCTGCAATTAAGAGATACACAGGGTTCTCTAAGATAGCAAAAGGGGAGATACTGGACAGAATAGAACAGATAAGGAGAGAATGGAACTCACCATTAAGACTACCAAAGAAGATGAAGATCCCATACAATGGACAGAAAATCCACATTCAACCCTTCTGGATGTTGGAGTTCAGGGATGAAGATGGAAACAGGAGATTCTTCAGGTTAGAAGACCAACTATCAAAGGCTGGTTCTCAATACCTGAGATGGTCAACAAAAGCTAAATCCAAAAGTTGTTGAAGAAGATGCCTTCTATAGGCAACTCCAAATGCAGATTGAGTCCAACTCTGCCAAAGAAGGAAAATCGAGGGTGATGCCAACCAGAGAGAAGCAACAGTATTAATCTGCTCAGTCTAGAGGAGCACTTCTCTGTAAATTTCTCAAACTTTCTGTTTTTGATTTTAGTAGCTTAATACAATTTTTGCATTGTTCTATATATATCTTTAGGAATGTTTTGTTATCATCAAGGTCCTGAATTTATGCTTTATTGCCATCAAGTATAAATTGGGGGAGATTGTTAGGAATATGTTGTACTTGATGATAACTTCACAATCAATCAAATTGTATAAGTATTGTAGCTGTCAACGGATGAGGATTTATAACTCTATCCGTTGACAGGTAGCTCATCAACGGATGAGGTTTTGTAGCATACTACAGTATCTCTATGTTATCAATTGATAGTGTTTTTATCCACAGTCATGTTGACCATCAATGGATAGGAAGAATAGGGTAGCCAATTGTAAATAAGCTATGCTATGTAATTCTGTTCAAGTGAAAGTGTATCAACGGATGAAGACAGAATTCTATCAACGGATACAGCTCAAATCTAAAATAGCAACGGATACAACTCAAACTATCATCAACGGATGACAGTGTACAATGTCAACGGATAATCATTAACACTTACTTCTATGCTAAGCTGGGGATTAGCAGTTGATAAAGACAGGTTTGACTGACAGATCACATGGGTTGATAGTAGATACAAAAAGCAGTATGGCAGCCATACTTTGGAAACAGAGAAGAAAGAAGCATTCCGTTTACACTATGAATACAAGAAAGGTGCAGGGGACATGTCTGTTCAGAAGGACAACCTTTCGGCTACATGTGTATTTGGGTTTTATTTGCTTAGGGTTTTCTTGAATATCCTTAGAAAGCAAAGAGTTGTAAATCGGTAGCTTTGTACAATTGTATCACAGAGTTTTCTTCAAATAAAAGCTTCAGGTGGTGCATTTAACCACCTGATTTTATATGTGTTTGTGCATTAATCGTTATACAACAATTATCCAAGTATAGATTTCTGGAGTTCTTATCATAAATTTATAAATATCAAGAATTGTATTCAACCCCCCCTTCTACAATTATACAAGTGTGTAATCTGGGAATAACAACTAGTTTGATCTAATGCAACATCATTTTTTTTGCAACATCAAAAGTATTTTTAGCAACACTAAATATACCATAATGCAACATCATATATAGTCAAATGCAACACTTTTTAACAAAAAATTTGAAATGGCTGCTTTGTTTATACATAACACCATCCTGTCCAAACCAAACCAACAACTTTAAAAGTCCTAAATAATGTAGCCAACAAAACTACATAAAAATTTTACATGTACTAAACCAAGCACATGCACTAATTCTGAGTACAAAGTACGCTAATTCAAAATTCAAAAATACATAAGAAAATAGATAAGAAACACTGTTGCATCCAACAGGACCAGACCCTGCCTTCTACGTTGTCATTCTCAGCCATGTTTATTATGTGATGCAAACACCAAACACAAATCTGCAAAAAACAAAAAACATGCTATTGGGTTATAGAACAACCATTAAAGGATAGCACTATAGTTATAGACCAAATCGAAAAAAGCTCTAAAAATAAGGGGTACAAAGTGCTATTTACTCAAATATAAAATACACTTTATGCATATAAAAGTCATATAGCAAATAGTTTTATTTGCCTGTAAAGGGAACATGCAGCTTACGAAGCAGAATGGTACAAAACATCCAATCTACAGAAAAAATGAAAAGCAAATCCAACTAAATAATTGTGATGGTAAATTTAAAGTATTTACGTAGCTACAAATTTCCATAGGAGAGGCTACATACAAAATTAATGGTTATACTTATGGCATGCTCATCTGCTATATAGCTTACAAAAGTTCAAGTCATGCCAGCACAAGCACCTGCTGCTAGTCTTCCAATGACAAAGAGCTCACCATCTTTTCCCTTGAAAAGTTTCGTGAATTTATATTCAGATTAAGAAGATAATCAGTGGTAAATTACTAATTTTAAATGCATTTTCATACAACTGATAAGCAGTTCTCCACGAGGGGTTCAGAAGTACCTTGTATGTTTCATAAGAAAACAATTGGACAGCACTGTAAGGAATGATCCGTATTACCGAGAAATTTTAAAATAAACTCAAAACCAAGAAAAATTAACACTTGCTAACCATAACTTTTGCACGTACAACACTAAAATTATACCATAGACCGCAAGGATGATGATGCAAATATTAATACGTGGGTCCCACTTCTGTCACGTCAGCAAATGCCACGTTAGCATACGTGGGTCCCACTTCTACCACGTCAGCAATTGTGGGTCCCACAATTTCCACGTCAGCATTGGTGGGCCTCCTGCCACGTCACCCTTGTGGGTCCCACACCTGCTACGTCATATTTTTTAAAAAAAATATATATCTATTGCAACACTTCAAACAGCAAATGCAACACTACTGTTATCTAATGCAACGCTTCTGCCACGTCAACAAATGCCACGTCAGCATATGTGGGTCCCACTTCTGCCACGTCAGCAATTGTGGGTCCCACAATTTCCACGTCAGCACATGTGGGTCCCACTTCTGCCACATCACCATTTAATAAAATAAAAAAAATATCTAACGCAACACCAGCAGTTAGTGTTGCATGATGTGAAACATCGTGGGTAATATGCAACACTAAATTATATCTAACACAACACCAGTTTAGCTCAGTTGCAAAAGACCCAAAATTTCTATCTAACGAAACGCTTTCTGTGCAACGCTTTGTAAAAAGGGTTGTGTATGCTCACTTATGGCGTAGTGCAAGCATCTTTCGCTCTCCAACTTCATCCCAATATAAGGGAGATCGGCATTTCCTTCCATAAAGGGCCTCGTAAGGCGGCATTCCTATGCTTGTATGGAAACTATTGTTGTAGAAAAACTCAATCAATGGCTAGTGATCATCCCAATTTCCTTTAAAGTCTATAGCACAGACTCTCAACATATCTTCTAGTGTTTGGATGGTCCTTTCACTTTGCCCGTCTGTCTAGGGTGGTAGGCTGTACTCAAGTTTAGTCTGGTTCCTACACATTCTTGGAAGCTCCTCCAAAACCTGGAGTTAAATCTAGGATCTCGATCGGATAATATGGCGACTGGGACTCCATGTCGCGCCACTATCTCTTTTATGTATATGTCTACTAACTTATCGACCGAATACCTTTCGTTGATCGGAAGAAAGTGAGCTAACTTCGTGAGTCGGTCTATAATCACCCATATGGCATCATGATTAGCTTTGGTCCTTGGTAAACCTACTAAGAAGTCCATGGCTATATGTTTCCATTTCCATTCGGGAATCTCTAAGGGGTGTAGAAGCTCACTGGGTCTCTAGTGCTCTGCTTTCACCCTCTGGCAGGTCAAGCATCTGCTTACCCACTCTGCAATGTCCTTCTTCATGTTGGGCCCCAGTAGTACTCTTTTAAATCCTTATACATCTTGGTACTACCGGGGTGCACTGAGTACCTAGAGTTGTGTGCCTCATATAAAATTTCATCCTTGAGTTCCTGAACATTTGGTATCCATATCCTCCATGCATACCTCATGATCCCTTCTTTATCTCTTTCACACTTAATTTCTTCCCCAATCATTATCTCTTCTGTTGAGTTCTCTTCTTCCTCCATCTTTTGTTCTTGGCATAATCTAATCTTTTCTAACAATGGAGGTTGGATTCGAATTTCCATCAACTTCTCTTGACCTTCTTCAGGTAGCTTAATCTCAATTTCCAACTTCTCAAAATCTTTTGCTAACTCTTCCTCTGAAGTTATCATCTTGAGCTTCTCTTTCCTACTAAGGGCGTCGGTGGCTTTGCCCGGGTGATAACGAATCTCACAATCATAGTCCTTAATTACCTCTAGCTACCTCCTCTGGCGCATGTTCAGTTCTTTCTGAGTAAAAATGTACTTGAGGCTCTTATGGTCACTGTATATCTCGCACTTCTCTCCATACAAGTAGTGCCTCCAAATCTTTAAGGCAAAAATGATTGCTGCTAATTCCAGGTCATTCGTGGGGTATCGGATTTCATAATCCTTCAATTGCCTTGACGCATATGCGATTACCTTACCATGCTGCATAAGCACGCATCCTAATCCTTTATGCGAAGCATCACTATAGATCACGAAATCTCTTTTTCAGTCACCAACCTCTTCTTTAGCTCTTGGAAACTCTTCTCGCATTTTTCAGTCCATTCAAATTTCTTAGTTTTACGGGTAAGTAGAGTCAACGGGGCTGCGATCTTTGCAAAATCTTGAACAAATCGTCTATAATATCCTGCCAGTCCGATGAAACTCCTTAGCTCACCAAGCTGTTGGCTCCCACGTCTCATGGCCCCGGGACTTGATCATAATCCCAAATGCTTCACCTCTCGCGGTATGTAAGTAATATGTTGTAGTATGTGTTACATTCTCAGTTTTATTATATAGTGAATAAATTGTCATTTATATTAATAAATGTATGCATGTATAGTTGTCAACAAATTCTTTTAAGTCATATCAAATAAATTAATTTAGAAACTTAAACAAAATCAACAAATTATTATTAATGAGGAGTAGAAACTGGAGTCTGCAGAATTATGCGAGATCTAATTTTTTTTTTCTTGCTCAAAACCTTTTTAATAAGATCAAGGAAAAATAAATCTACAGAAGTTGGCTATAAATTTTCCTTAATTATATTTTGCTACATTGCTCTATATTTGCAGAAATCAAGAAGAAAAGTTTGGGAACCTAGGACTGATTTGCATTGATTTGCATAAAGTGTAGTCTATGTTTAAAAACATGGAGATTAATAACAATGTTCCACCGCACTTATGATTGTTGTATAAACATGTAACAACATTAATGCAGTCCACTGGGACCTCAATACAGATTTCATGTGATGCCGAGGTGTTTGGTGCTGATAAGACAGTATTCATATTGCATGAAAATATAATTGATTTGCTGGAGTTTAAAATGATTGGCCAAGCTACAATATCTGCACACATGGCGTGAGTATTACTTTTTTTATTCTTGTATTTCTTGTCCTTTTGTCATCTTTTCTTGTGTTCTGCATATTTCGTTTCAATGTTACTTTAATTGATTTTTAATATAGGTACTTGCATTCTGTGGTTCGTGAGAATAAGAATTTGGATTTGTTTGCTTTTTATGACCCCAAAGTTGTATTTACCCTAAATAGTGACTTTAAAGCTTACTTGGTTAATCATTTGAAAGAGGGTAATCCGGATCATCTTTTCCTCCTGTCGCATAATTCCAAGTAAGTACATTAAGTCTTTCCACATTTTTGATAAATCACTTATTTTATCTATTTATATACCGCGAAATCCAAATTTATATATTTTTTTTAAATTCTATTTTCGTATTTTTTTTAATAAAATCAGTTACCATTGGATACTGGTCCTAATATTGGGTGGCAAAATTTACTTACTCATTCCTTTGCCTCGTTCAACTACTTTTCCCGACTTGGAAAAAACGGAATCAAGATATTTTAATTATTTGATATCAATTGTTTACTTATTCAGATATCGACCATAAAGCCATATTAACACTGCCACACATGACAGGGCACTAATTGCTTTTAATATTCAGGCTAGAAGGGGCAATAAAGCCCCGGGTGTCAAATATATTTCTGTAAGTTTTAATTTTTGCAGTTTGAGTTATTTCTCATAACAGTTGCATTATCAAACTGGTGGATCTGTGTTGTATCAGTAGTTTAGTTATTGATCCAATTTTTTTTTATTTTTGTAAAATAAGGATGTCCTAAATAACCCGGTGGCATTGAATGTGGTTATGTAGTTATGCGCTACATGAAAGAAATTGTAATGGACATTGAAATGTCATTTCTAAAAAAGGTATAAGTTTTTCCTTCGATGCATAATTATAGTAGTATTCATTGTAATTTTTCTTGTGTTTACACTTTTCACTGGAATTCCAAGTCTCGCACGGTAACTTGTTCAAGGACCGAGCTTGATGAGGTCCGATTTGAGACTCTTAGCCATATTGAAAGCTTTTTATAAACAGGGTCTAGGAATAGCAAGTTTTGGTGTAATAGTTCTAACTTTGGCAGCACTTTTGACTCTGGATGGATTATGTAGTTGTCTGATCACTTTCATATTTGATGAATTAGATTTTGGATGAATTGGATGTAGTTTTGATATTTTGGATGGTTTGGATATTTTGGATGGTTTGGATTATGTAGTTAGTTTTAATGTGAATTGAAATGTAGTTGCCGATTGAATTTATGTTCGGCTTTGGTATATATTGGCATTTTGATTTCGTTATATTAGTTTTGGTTTGCCATTTTGATTTTGGTCTTTGGTTTTTGGGCATGTATTATATACGGGGCATCCATATATAAAAAAAACAAGTCAGACATCACTTCTGCAATAAACTGATGTTAAATATGACATAGTAACAATAGCACCCAAACATGCAATGATGTAAAAAGAATAGAAACACATCAGCTTCATATTAAGAAATCGATGTATACATGTACATTAGACATCAGTTCCAGATAAGAAACCGATATATATATGTACAATAGACACCCGTTGTTCACAAAAAAACGGATGTATATTACATTTAAAGACATCGGTTAACTATTAAGAAACCGTTGTAAAATTATAACATATACATCGGTTAACTATTAAGGAACCGATGTAAATTTGAAACATATACATCAGTTCACTACTAAGAAATCGATGTAAATTTGAAACATAGATATCAGTTCACTATTAAGAAACTGATGTTAAACACAAACATTGACATCAGTTCATTTATAGAACTAATGTTAAATGTTGACATGGACATCAGTTCAATGTTTTTTTCGATGTTTATGTCTTGTTTTTTTTCAACACATGCGAAGACATCGCTTCTGGTTTAACTCAGACATCGGTTTTTAGGCGATGTCTATTGCAGTTTTTCTACTAGTGATATTTAAGTTTTTCTGGGCATAATTCTTTGAAATTCTTCTGTTTGTAATAATATCAAAAACATCAGTTTTAAATGTAAAACATATATAAAACTGATGTCTAACAAAAACACATATGTCACAAATGTAGAAGAATCGATATCTAATAATAATTAGATAACATATAATTGTCAAAAACAAAACAGGACAAAATACAATAGACATCAGTAAACCGATGTCTAACTACAATTTAAATGTCGAATAAGTATCAAAAAGTGATGTCTAATATACTCTTCCACAACTCTTAGGAACTAACAAACCGATGTCTAAAAAAATATTTAACATCGCCCAAAACCGATGTCTAATATATCTTTATACATCATTTGCGTTAAAACAAATTGATGTCCAATAAGGACTTAGACATCATTTTACTTCCAAATAATGATGTATATGTCAATGTTGGAGTTGTGTACAACATGTTCGATTGCATCTAACACTTGTAATAGAACGGTAGAAAAGTCCGGCTCATGCAAGTTGAGCCAAACAATTAGATATAAATATCAAAAGTGGATATACAATCAATGTGTAAAAGCCATCTGGATATCGGTCAAAAATCGATCGATGTCTAGAAGATATACTTTTAACATCACCGACAAAGACATTCGTCTCATTTTTTGATAGACAACGGTTGGAAACTGATGTCTATTAGCTTTTTCTAATAGAGCATCCTAAATCACTTGTATGATGTAACCAATTAAAACATCAAAAAAAAAATAAAACAGTTATTTATTTAGTTTTTTTTCTGTTTCACAATCAAGTTGTAGTTGATAGTTAGAAAATATTGTTAAATGGGTTCCAATATTTTAATAAATTCTTCACTTTATGTCAAAAAAAAAATCACATGTGGCCAATTAAAACATCAAAGCTTTTTAACCACTACATCGCAAATCATGTACTCCTTGTATATATAATTTAACTCACTACAACACAAATTGGCCTTTTTCGACTGCTCATTTTCGACTACGGCTAATTTCGACCATTTCTGGTCGAATTTGGTTGGCACTGCTAATTTCGACTAAATATGGTCGAAATTAGTAGTGGTCGAAAACAAACGATCGATATTACCAGTATTTTCGACCAAATTTCTTTATTGGTCGAATTTACCACCCGCCAACACATAGAGGGAAAGTTCCCGCGCAATTGAAAAATTCAATTCGACCATATTTGATCGAATTTAGCAGTTGGGGGTGTGCGGGAAAATTTAATAAAGTTCATATGTTTTATAATTAATAAAGAAAATAATTACACGCAATTATCTTCAAAGATGTATAGTTTTGGGAAACGTGTTCTCTGTATATATTCTGTGGCGATCTTATAAATCACTCTACAAGATATGACTACTTAGAGCATCTACAAAGGTAATAGCTAAAATTGTTGGCTATCTTGGTTGCCTATAATAATTATATAATATTTTTGCTAAGGGTGAAAATATGTCCTCCAATGATATTATCTATAATTTTTGTTAGGTAAAATTATATACAAGGGATTCATTGGATCAACAAATATAGCCTACCAAATATGGTTGGCTATATTTTTTTACTAAAGCCTAGATGGTTGAAGTGCCCAATTTTTACATAATATCTAAAAAGTACCACCTAAATGCCACATATATGATTTTAGCTAAGGGTTTTATCCATTAGAGATGCCCTTAGAAGACTTTTATAACACCTTCTTCAAGTAAACGAATTATTGATAACATGCTACTCCCTCCATTGATTAGTATTAGTATACATTAGACACGGAGACCAAGAAAATGTATAAAAAAAATGAATAAAGTTAGATGAAAAGTGGGTAAAGTGATGGGAAAGTATTGGGTGTAATAGTATTTTATATTATAGATTTGAGATAGTGGAGCAAAGTTGGTGGGTGTAATAATATTTTTTATTATTAAAATATTACTTTTTATGGAATGTATAAAAATGATGGGATACCCCAAAATAGTAACTATAAGAATATATTAAAATAAAAATGCCCTGTCAATATTATGTACAAGAAATAAGCCACTTGTGCTGTAAATCCATATTTTATGATCGTATTTCAACTCCAACATGCAATATTTATATTTCTAAAACTGTTACCGCCAACAACTACGTTGACAATAGATTAAATAAAATAAATATCAACGTAACAAAATAGACGAAAGCATGATTACAGCAGTTATAAGCAAGTACTTGAGTCGTAATCATCGTTATGAAAGTTTCTTGCGGGTACTTAAACAAAAAAAATACTTGACAGACTTGGGACCAGTTTGGCAAAAATTAAAATAAGTGCTTATGAACTTATTTTCAGGTAAAAATTTTATATTTATAAATTTTTTTCATATAAGTATTTAATGCATGTTTGAGATTGTATAAGTTGCAAAAAAAAGTTAACTTTTTTCAAAAAAAAGTTAGAAATCTCTAACTTTATCTTAAAATAAGTTAACTTATTCTGAAAAATTCTCCCAACCAGCCCATTAATTTCTCCGAATGAATAAGATATTAATTCGTACCAAACACGTTGTTGTCCGTATTCCGCGAATTCTCACATTAACTTAAGTTGACATCTAAAGAATTATTAAATTTGGTCTTTCCTTTTCCAGTTGTTGATATATATATATAGATAACATAGATAATTCGTAACTAACATGATCCCTCCTATTTTACATCTCCTCTGGAGTTGACTTGATTCTTTTATACAAAAAAGAATCCAATGTATTTCTTTTAAATTCGAATAAATAAATGTTTAGAGGTTGATAGAAGGCATTGTCCTTTGAACATTTATTATTATTCTGAGCATTTTTTATTGGCATTTTGTATTGATTATACCTCATTTTTCATTATTATTTAAAGTTTGTATATTGTAAAAATATTTTATTACTCGAATTTTGTAATAGTTATATCCTCATTATCTAGTAAAAATATATTAAAATTAACTTAATATCTATTTTTCATACCATTTTATCTTATTAAAATAATCAATTTTTATATGATTTAATGTTATCAAATTTAGGTAACATTATATTATTTTTTATTTTCTTATGTTTTGATATAATCATATTAAAATAATGAATGTTCAAGTTTGTATAAATTGTAAAAATTTCTCATAATTTTATGTTATATGCTTTGTCTTACTATATAAATAATCTTGATTTTATGTAATTATATACAAATTAAATTTTCATAAGTTTTTAGGTTATGTGGTTTAAATTCATGTAGTATAAGTTATTAAATTAATTTTTATAAAGTTATTACTTTGAAAATATAAACTTGTTCTTAATTTTTAAATTTTATGTTTAACAGTAAAATGACTATCAAGTGGACCAAATAATCTCTTTATGGCTTACTAGCTTTATACCCGTGCGATGCACGGGTAATTTTATTAATATTTTGTAATATATATTTTATTCTAATATTTTTCTTGTAAAATCACTTTTATAGCATTTTGAATAATTTATTTTTACTTTTAATAATAATAATAATACATAAGAGTTTGTAGTATACATATGGTTGTAATATATATTTGTTTTTTTCTTGTAAATGATTTTTTATAATTTATATTTCAAATTTAGACTAACATATTTGTTAGTATTTCATAATTATATTTGATTTTTTTTTATTTTATTAGATTACGTATGATATAATTGAAACATATTGATACTATATTCGTGTAACAATTTTTATTTTTTTTATCTTTTTGATTATGTAATTTAATGGTTATCTTAAAATTTTTAGATCTTTTGTTATAGTGTTTTTAATTTTTAAAGGTATTTATTTAACTTTTTTGGAAATATGCGTGGTATTAAACTTTTTTATTTTGCTTGTGTATTGATTATTTTTTTCTTGTTAATTTTATATTTTTGCCATTTGTGTGTTTATTATGTATTTTTGTTTGGAGTAATCTTAGGGGTTTTCTTGTTGTATTATATTTAGATATTAATATAAATTTTTTTATGGGGTTTGGATTGTTTTTTAATTTAAAATATGTTCATTTATTAATTTTTGTTTAGTTTTTTTAATTTAAATTTTTTCTTTGCAAAGTAAGAATTTGCTTATTTGTTGTTTGTACTTATTTTTTTAAAGAAAATTTGTATTAACTTTTATATATTTGTGTTGGTTTTTATTTGTTTTAAGTGCATTATATTAAAGTTAATTGTTGATTTTAGTTTTTTAAATTTAGGTATTTTTTTTGAATTAGCGTGTATTTTGTAGATTATATTTTGTTGAATTTTGGTGTTATTTCTTTAATATTTTTGACATGTTTTTTTATTACTTTTTTAATATTTTACTTTGCCATATATTTTCTTTAAAAAAAAAAATTTGGTTTGTAATTACATGTAAATTCTTGTTTTTTGAAAAATCATGTTTTGAATTGAAATTTTGTTTGTATACTTTGTTTACTTATTTATTATATATAAATAATGAATTTGTGACTTATTTTTAATTATGATTTTTGCTATTTTAATTTGTGAGTTATCTATTTCCTATAACTTGAATTTACTATATTACCCATGACGACCAGACGACGACCACGAGAACTTCCTTACGCCAATTATATATAGGATATAATTATATATATGACCAGCTCATTATTGTTCCTTTTTTAAAATCAATAATTAATTAATTTTTTAAATTTTTACATATTAATAATTTATATTTCAAATTGTTATTAAGAAATTTATATATATATATATATATATATATATATAATTAACAAAATAAATTTTAATTTAGTGATGATTTAATAATTAGTTTTCAATTAAAAATAAGCATAAACACATGGATGGAAAGGGGTATGCACTACATTCGAGCTTATTATATAGGGTGGATGCCAAGAATACCTTTACGCGGTAGGAAGGAGTCCAAAATACTCATTCCTATTTCGTCCCATAGTGGACTTTGTCTCGTAGTGGACTGGATAATTAACATAATTATCTATTGGGCGTACTTTTTCCAAAACAAAAGGCATGACACATATTACTAGCTTGATGTTCGTTACTTCCTAAGCCAATAAAACTACCGATATAGTTTTTTAAACTGTCAATTTCTTGACTGTTTCTAATATAGAACCTATAATGCTATTCATTCATCATTTCTAAACTTTCATAGAATTCTCTTAGTCGGTCTAGTCTGTCGTTATTGATATCTAGACATGCTAGATCTCTTATTTTGGTGAAGAAATGTTCATCATTAAGCCTAATGGTTTCACCATTAACGGTTAAACTCCAAGGGAACATTACTGACCTACGATTATTACTAATCATAATCAAAAATCGATAGATATATATATAAAAGAGTATATAAATTTGCTTAGAACCGGGTTAAGAGTTTTACCAGACTTTCTTCAATGATCTATATTTGCATGGAATTATTGATCTTTAAAAATTCCTTTTCTTCTCTAAATCTTCGGATTACTATCTCTGGTCTTCAATCCTATGAGCGTCGTTTCCCTAACGGCCTCCTGCGTAGCGGTACTCCCTGTGCTCTAAAGCGGACTCCGGAATAACTCAAGACATAACAAAGATTTTCAAAGGATAAAGAATTTTTATTGATTCATATAATTATACAGATACAGACTCATTATAAGTCTGTTTACACTCATAACCCCGTAGGGTGTTTACTCACTGATTCTTGATTATTTGAAAGCTTTTTGTACAGTGTGTAAGCTTTGCTGAATTCAAGATGCCAATACTGAAAACTTAACTCGCCTTTTATAGAATAAGGTCGAGGATCTGTACAAAATTATCGACGTAAGTGATTACATTTTTGTACTCCATTATTTTGCCTTTTGAAGAGATAAGATTCCTCTTATCTTGTCTTCTTCTGTGGTTGAAAGTAGATTCCTTTTCTTTAATCCTCCACCTTTGCTTTTCCAGCTGCTTTGGACAGCTTGTCTTCTTCTGAAGTAGTGGCGGGGTATCTTTTTGTCGATTTACACACATCGCAATCAAGAGAGATTCCTTTTTGAATCATTGCCCTCTTTACTTCGTCGCAAGTGGAAGGATAATGATATCCAAATTTCTTCTGGACCAGCTGTTTTCTGAACATTTGAACTTTTGTCCAGTCTTCATCGTCCACTCCTTTATGGGAAAAGGAGGTGGCCAAACAGTTAGTGGATGCATGATTAACTTTAATCTTGTCATCTTTTTCTATGCTGAACAGCTTTTCTATGAGGATTATGAGCTTTTGTTCTGCAAGTTGGTGAAGGTCTTGTATCTCTAGCTTTGATTCTTTTGCCTGAGATGGAGAATAGACCCTTTCTTTGACTGTTCCAATCTGCACATAACAGTATGGTAGAACTGGTTCATCATCTTTATCCCAGAACATGACCGTTCCTTAGAATTTGAGATAAATTTCTTTATTTGTACCTTTGAGACAGTTCTTCTTGTAGCTTTTAACAGCTTTTCTGAACTGAATCAGAAATTTGGAAATTTCTAATAAATTATCAGATGAATATACCAATGCTAATAATCCATAAAGATAATCCATCCAAACGAATTCTGGATGACTGTTAGGATAGAAGTTGAAGTAACTAATGTTCTACTTATCCATGGTAAAGTAATGCTCTTCTACAAAGTCTGCTTCTGTAGAGCTTCTTCCTTTAGTAAACAGATAGTTGAAACCAGAAAATGAGATTTCACTAGTATCTTCTTCTGCTTCTATGTATTCCAACTTGGGTTTTTGATGGATTGGAATCGTTCCCAAACAGATTAAGTTAGTAGAACTAACTTCCTTTTTTAGAGCATCGATTTAAGTTGGTCGTAAGGCTTCAGCCGAATTTATCAACTGTAGTGGTGCTTTGGATTTTGCACTGGTATACACTCGTCCTGCTGCTTGAGCTTCTGCGAAAGATGTATATTTTGTTAGTCACAGAGGCATGCCTGAATACATCTAATAACAAGCCTAAGTATGTGTAATGCTATGCATTACCTACATGACCTCTTAACTGAGGGAACCTCTAGTTGTAGAGTTTCTATTTGTTCTGTACTTGTAATAGGCATCAAATCCTAGTTGTGTAACTGTACTTATAAAGTCAAGAATAATGCTTGAAAAAAGTTCCAAGGTTCATGCCTCAAGCAAGGAGATAAAGACTGCCAAATAATCACAGTTGGGATTTGAAGAAATGAAGAATTTACCTAAGTACCAATTCGAGAAGTACATTTGTCTATTCGAGAAGTCTAGCATTCGAGAAGTCAGAGATTCGATATCTCAGAAGACACTATTCGATATGTCTGAATACACTGTTCGATATCTCATTCGATATTTCAGAGATTCAATATGTCTATTACTCTATTCGAGAACTCATGGAGTCAACAAGTCAAATCATCATTCGAGTTCTCTAAGAGTCAACAAGTCAATGCTCTATTCGATATCTCAAGGACTAAAGAAGCTATTCGACATCTCAGGGATTCGATATGTCAAAATGCTCTATTCGATATCTCAAGGAGTCCCAGAGAAAAGAGCTATTCGAGAAGTGATTCGATATGTCAATATAACGCTATTCGAGAACTCAGAGTTATCGATTAAGTCAATTCGAGTTCTCGAATCAATCACTTAGCCACTTCTCGAATACATTCTTGGAGACAAAATACTGAAGAATTGTACAAGTCAGAAAACTGTAACAAGCCAAGACGCTTTATTTGACTATGTACTATAAAGCACATTGGAAAGCCTACAAAGAAGCTTGGAGAGATAAGACAAAGGGACAAGGAGCTAAAGAAGTGGATCTGAACAGGCTTTGCAAAGTCAAATCTGTAGCCGTTTGGACTCTTACTCAAATGAGATAGACATACTGGAAAGTAGTTTGTTTTACCTACCTTATTTGTAGTAAGTAGGTGTATCCATGTCTATAAGGATACAACCTCACTTCCTTAGCAGATAAGTATTTAGAGATAAGATTTTCATATACATCAGAAGAAATATCTCTCTGAGAAAAACGAAGCTGAGAGTACTATCATTTGTATTCACAGATTGTAGCAAAATCTTTATCTAATAAAATATTAGATTAAAGTGATATTGTGTTGTGTTTGTCTTTGTTATCTGCACATACATATCTCACACACTCAACACATATCTTGTTGCAAAGATTCAAGAACAAAGAAAAGTTCAAGAATCCATTCACCCCCCCTCTGTATTCTTTTGCTGTATTCAATACTCAACAAGTGGTATCAGAGCAGGCTGTTTAATCTAAACAGAAAACGATCATGAGTTCGAATACACCAAAGACTACAGGTACGGTGAAGGTCCTTAAGTTCGACAAAGAGAATTACAACCTCTGCAAAATAAAAATGATGTTGTTCATCAAAGCTGCCAATCCTCTCTACCCTGACATCCTCAAGAATGGTCCATTTGTACCACAACAAGAAATTGCTGAATCTACAGTGGGCACAATAGTCATTCCTAGATCATATGTTGCAAAAGAGCCATCCAAATGGACGGACTCGGAGAAGGAAAAGGTTGCCCTAGACAGTCATCTCATGTTGCTGATCATAGACTCCATGGATATGTCGATGTTTGCCAACATAGCATTATGCACATCAGCCAAGGACATGTGGAACCACATTGAGGTGTTATGTGAAGGGACAGAGGAGGTAAGAGAGAATAGGAAACAGATAATGGTCACACAGTATGAGGCTTTCATGGCACAGTCCAAAGAAAGTATTACTGATATGTTTGAGAGATTTCACAAGCTGGTGACTGAGCTTCAAATGAATGGGAAGGTTTACAGCACTAAGGAATTAAACATGAAGTTTCTACTATCTGCACCAAACCATCTAGAGCAAAGGGTCATATCTCTAAGAGAAAGAGATTTGAACAAAGTCACATATGATGTGCTCTATGGGGTTTTAAAGACTCATGAGCTTGAGTTGCTTCAGAAGAGGGCTATCCAAGCCAACCAAGGCAGAATGATAAACACATCCTGTGCCTTGATTATCAACAAATCCATTCAAGACCTGGAAGCATCTGCAAGTCAACTGAGAATAGAAGAGATAGTAGATGATGAAGAAACTGAAGAAGAAGTGATTGAACCTGTTGATGAAAATGAAGAAGATGAGTTCTATACTCTTGAAGAGTTGGATGCCATGGAAAACACTTCATATGCTTTTATGGCTAGAAAATTCCCAAACATCAGATTTAAGAGGAATCAGCCCTTCAAGTCTAGATCTCAAAATCATTCATTCAACAAGAGTAAGGCACCTGTGAAAGCAAACAAAAACAAATTCAAAACCATCTATGTGGATAGGTCATCTGTGAGATGTTATAGATGCAATGACCTAGGGCATTTTGCCAGTGACTGCAAGAAGCCTAAAAAGAAGGATAAGGAGTTTCTTGAGCTCGAAGCTAAGTATGAGGCTCTGCTAAATAAGCATACACCAGGTAAGGCCTACATAGCTGAAGGGAAGTGTTGGGATGATTCTGATAGTGATGGAGACGAACAAGAATTCTGCAACTATGCCTTGATGGCCAACTCCAAGGAAGAACCATCTGAATCAGACTCTCAGGTACCATCCCTCACTACTATAGACATGTCTGTTTCTGAATACAAATCTATGGTTGAACAACTATCTGTTGAGATGTTTAATATTCATACTAGTATGACTGCTGCTAATGAAGAAATTGCTAAACTGCTAATGAAGAAATTGCTAAACTGTCTACTAAGAATGAACTGTTGAACAAAAGAAATGAGGAACTAGAACTAACTGCTATGCAAGTAGAAAACCTTAAACAAGAAATCGAATATCTAAAGAATAAGGTTCTATGTGCTAGTCAAGTTGAGAAAGCTATTAGGGATGAACTAGCTGAAAATGAATTTAAATTGAAAACATTTAAGAATTCCTCTAGTCTATTGCAGTCCTACCATGAGAAAAATCTAGCTAGACCTAAGGCTGCTATTGGACTTGATTATGACACTCTCAAACAGAGTAAAGGCTATGTAGTCATTGAAGATGACATTGTTGTTCAAGAGGAAGTGCCTCAGGTTTTGAAAAAGGCTGAGACCCCAATATTTAAAACACCAACAGTTGAGATTGATGAGGATGCCTTACTCATTAAGCAAATGTTGGATGATGAAGATAAGACACAATCAAATGAACAACAAGCATCCTCTAAGAGTGAGAATGTCAAAACCAAAGCCAAGGAGCCAGTAGGAGGTAGACCTAGACTTGAGAAATTTGTGAAGTTTGTTTCGGCTGGGAATAATGAGTTTGAGAAGAAAGTGGCTAAAAAGAAACAAAACAAGAATGGCAAATTAGGGATTAACAAGGACAACAATTATGATTATGTGCCAAATGCCCCTAGGAAAGTGTGTCAAAATTGTTTTAGCACTAATCATTTAACTCATGCATGCAATAAACCATCTGGTAGTGTTGCTAAACCATTCTATGATTGCTCTGTGCCTTTAAGACATAGAGACTCTCCTTTCTGTGATAAATTTGATTGTATGCCATGTAACATGAATGTAATGACTAGTTGCTTTAATTTGAGAAGACAATTCATGGAAGGTTGCATCAGTCACAATGTTCACACATATTACACAAGAACAAAGTCTTCAAGTCCTCCTAAAGTTAGGAAGGTACCTCTGTCACCTAAGTCTAAGAACCCTGATTCTAAGACTTCTATCAGTGACAAGAAGACTAACATCAAGAAAATTGATAAGCATGCTGTTTATGATAAAACTGTTGCTAAGCCACATGGACCCAAACTTGTTTGGGTACCAAAGGAGAAGTAATATCTTTGTGTTTGCAGGGCAAAGAAAGTGAAAGGAAGGTCATGTGGATTTTGGACAGTGGATGCTCAAACCATATGACTGGTGATATGGCCCTGCTATCACAGTATGAGGAGAAGGCTGGTCCAATGGTTGCTTTTGGAGATGACAGCATTGGCAACACACTGGGATATGGCAAGTTGGAAATTGGAAATGTCATCATTGAAAATGTAGCACTGGTCAAGGGGCTCAAGCACAATCTACTGAGTGTTGGTCAATTTACTGACAGAGGCTTCAAAGTGAATTTTGACAAAGATGAATGTTTGATCACCCACAAGAAGACTGGTGACTTTGCTCTATCTGGAGTAAGGAAAGGAAGCCTGTTTGTAGCCAATATGAACTCTGCAAACAAGGACAAAATTTGTTACTTTCACTACTAGAAAAAAGCTCATAGACATCGGTTTCTGGCCGATGTCTATTAAAATATCATACCGATGTCTTTGTCGGTGATGTCTATTGTATCATGTCATAGACACCGGTTTTTAACTGATGTCCAGGAAACTATTACACATCGATTTTAAACCAAAAAAATGATGTTTATATCTAATAGTTTTGCATAAATTGCATGAACCTGACATTTCTACCATACTATTACAGGTGCTAGATGCAAATAAACATGTTGTACACAACTCATAAATCGACATATACATCATTATTTAGAATTAAAATGATGTCTAAGTTTGTTTTAGACATCGGTTTCTTCTATCTCAACTGATGTATAAAGTGGTATTAGACATCGGTTTTGGACGATGTTAAATATATCCTTAGACATCGGTTGTCTTCGTGGTAACTGATGTGGAATAGTATATTAGACATCGGTTTTTATACGTATTCACTATTTAGGTTAGTATTAGGCATCGGTTTTATTTGTGATAACCGTTGTATATATTTGTTATAAACATCGTTTTTTACCGATGTGTATTGTATTTTATCCTGTATTGTTTTCGATAAATATATGTTGTCTAATTATTATTAGACATCGGTTTCTGGCAACATTTGTGACATGTGTGTTTCTGTTAGACATCGCTTTTATATATGTTTTACATTTAAAACTGATGTTTTTTTTGCTATTGTTACAGACAGAAGAAATTAAAAACTGATAAATAGATGCCCAGAAAAACATAAATAGCCATTCATATATATACCAAACACCTCAAATAACCATACTCCAAACTATTGCAAAACATTCATACCAAAAGCTAGCTAGCGAAACCAAACAATATTGTCTACAATACCTTAATCCGAAACAGCCAAAGCTGATTAATTACTACATCAATATTATCCACAAAAACAACCAACATATTCCTAGAAAATTTTAAACTATCCGACAATAAAATTCTAGTCAAAAGCAACGTCACACACTATCTTGGATGAACTCAAGAGCCTCAATACGCACCTCATCTAGCTCGGCCTCAGTGTAAGACCTTCGAGTCTTGTTCAGCCACTAAAACATGCAACAAATAACGAAACTAATCATTTAACGCAAACACAATATTCTGACATTTCAATGGCAAAAAGAGACGGTACATCAAAGTTTACCTTCGTGGCAAAAGACAAATCCTTGTCCTCAATAATCTCTTTCATGTAACGCATAACAACGTAGCCACATTCAATACCACCTGGTTGTTTAGGACTTCCCTATTTGAGTAAAAAAATACACATGAGGCAGGACATGTCAAATAAACCACTATTATATATATTATGCAGTATTACAATGAGATGCAAAAATACTTACACTGAGAAATTTTACTTTCGGCATCTTGTTGCCCCTACCAGTTTCACAATTGAAACTTCTCACTGCACTGCACAAAAAAAAGTACTCCATGTCAAAACCCAAGAATACTTCACCATTTATCAAAATGATCTAACAGTAAATTAAATGTTACCTTTTTAAAGCTTTTTCTAGTGCTGGAAATTGTGTCGGATGCGGCAATGGATTAAGTATGTAAATTTCATCGTGCCAAAGTATAGCTAAAATCCAATGCACACTGTTTTCAATTAAGAAAATATACCAAAGTCAAATTAATTAAGCAAATTAGATGCAAGTACTACTGGTATTTAACTGTTCCAATTTGCTAGAATAAAGATTGCACTTACTTGTGATTATGTGGCAAAAAGAAAATGCGATCAACATTACCCTCCTTGAGTTGTTTTACAATGTTACTTTCAAACTCATCATTGAGATTATATGTCATTCCCGGGTCAACAAAAGCAAAAGTGTTTGATTCATAAGTACCACTTAACTTTAAATGCAAGTTCCTACAAAAAAAACATTAACATTATTAATGCATATGGAACCTTCAATAATCAGAGAAATAACAAAAAAATGTAACTTACAATATATAAGCTGAGATTGCAGCCTGGCCAATCATCTTTAACTCCAATAACGCTATAATATTCTCATGTAACAGATAAATGATTTTATTATCGCATCCAAACACCTCTTTATCACATGATAATTGTAATGAGATCCCATAGGGTTTCATCTAGCAGGTTGCATGTTTAAACAATAAATTAAATCCCTTCGGTACTTTTGGAGTTGGCTTTGCTTCAGTAAAGAGGGCCTTCAACTTCTGCAGCTCACCCTTGTTCTTAATTGGTACTGATTCCTTTTTCTTAATCTACAAATAATAAAACAATATACATATATTTATGCGCATTTTCAGTTCAATAGATCATGCATGCATGGAAAATGAAATGTAATTATTTTTTATGGTAAATCATACCACAACACCAGGGTAGCTGATCAATTCCTCGGGCCACGCTACATGAGACCCAACAGCTTGTAGGACAGTCTCGATTTCACCAACTACTGGCACCGGAACTAATGCCTCTTCTTTGATAAAACCGTCAACTGAGACGCGTAAGCATCCAGGCGGCATAGCCTTTCCATGTATTAAATCATAGAAATTGCCTTCACGGGGAAAAGCAACACCGAAAGCAACCTTGTTGTGTATGTGGTCCACTGCAAGCTCACATTTTTTACCAGCCTAGAATTAAGATAGATAAAAGTCAAAATCCAGTTATATTAGAAATATGTTTTCAATTAGACTATATATATATATATATATATATATATAGTTTTACCAGATTTTTAGGAGGCGGAGGTGGAGGATTCTCCATAGCAATACAATTTTCATCATCCCCATCCAACACCAATCCTTTTGCAGCAGTTGGTTTTGTCTTCTGTTCTAGTACATCCGCTTGTTCAGCACTTGCTTTGTCAGAAAATATTGGCGAACCATGATTGGCTTTGCCATTAACCATTAATGCCTTCAATGTAGCCCTTTCTTGACATGCGATGCGGATATTTCCGTTTACCAACTCTGTAACTTTGTTTTTCATGAATTTCCTACATCCAAATTCATTACTATTTAGTAATCATCACAATCGGTCTTAAATTCTAAAATATAAATAATCAAAGTACAGAATTCACAATAATATAAATTATAAAATCACATTTATATACCTTCCAGGCTGACTTACCAACAAACTCATATTCCTTTGGCGGCCTATTCAATTTCTTTTTTTGTCCAACAAATGGTAGAACATACTTTCTTGTTAATCTAGTCTTAAATTTTCTCCATTTAACGCCGGCAGACTTTAGGATAGAGTCCCGAGATCGTGCTTTAACTTTGAATGTATCCTGAAGAACACGCAACCCAAAAAATACATAATTAAACACTATCTCAACACAAATTTACAAAAATTATAGACTAGCCAAAGTTTACCTGAATATCTTGCCAAAGTTTTGATTTTAACTCAGGATCCACATGTGGCCAGCTTGGAATGTCGATGGGGATCATTGACCTAGCCGCGTATCCAACATATGATTGCAATTTCGGCCTAGCACTCCCAGTAGGAGCTCCCAACTCATTGCATGAAACTTTAAACTTCTTACCACGTGCTTTCCTCACAATCACTTTGTACATGGCACATACACCTCGCTTACCTCCAGATTTTGTTTGTAAACTGTCAGTAGTAGATGTGGGTTGCCCAGCTGAGTCTGACTTTGGAGCTTCTGCTGCATGTGCTGAGTCTGAGCCTTGAGCTTCTGATAAATGTGCTTTGTCCTCTATCTGCAGTGGTTTGGTTGCACCAGAGCTGACAGTACCTTTTTTTGGTGATGATTTTTTTTGCATCTTTGCTGCCATTTCTCTCGTATTTCCTCAATCTGCAAAGTTCAACAAAAAAAATTGCAAAACACAAAGTATAAAGATAATTAAATAGCCAGTCACAATAAAATTTGCAAATTGAATTAAAAATGGCATTAATATTCTCATACAGAAAGACGGCTCTCAGAAAAATAAAGTCAAACATAATTCTAACTAATATTAATGTCGTAGAGAAACTATTATAATTAGGGAATAGTAGTATTGTACAACATATTTATCAATTTTTCACCCATATCCCCTTAATATTTTCTCTTATGTTGCTAACAGCGGCTTCATCATCATTAGTGGAATCATATATAGGGATGTCAGAGCAGAATGGGGGATGTGAGATGGTGTCTCCTAGATCATCATCGTAATACACCTCACTATTCTCTCTTATCGTCGATGTTAATACAATAGACCAGTTTGCATCAACTGGATCTTCAACGTAAAAAAATTGTTTGACTTGGTCAACAGACACGTATTTGTCCTTCTTATGGCCTTGTCGACTAAAGTCAAGCCACAAGTCAAAGACAGTGACATCAATAACCAAGCCCCTACAACTAATTCATATGGACTTGTTTGGGCCTGTCAATATTATGTCACTAGGAATGTAAAAGTATGCTCTGGTGATGGTTGATGATTTCACAAGGTATACATGGGTAGAATTTCTGCCATCAAAGGATGAGGCTCCACAAGTAATCATTGAGCATATAAAGAAAATTGACAAGGAAGCAAAGGCCAACAATGCAAGTGTGATTGCATTAAGAAGTGATAATGGAGCAGAGTTCAGAAATGCCATGCTTGAAGCATTCTGCAAAGAGAATGGTATTTCTCAACAATTCTCAGCTCCAAGGACTCCACAACAAAATGGAGTTGTTGAGAGAAAGAATAGAACTCTGATTGAGGCTGCTAGAACAATGTTACTTGATGCAAAGATGCCTACATGTTTTTGGGCTGAGCTGTGAGCACTGCATGCTATATCCAAAACAGAACCCTCATCAACAAAAATAATGGAAAGACACCTTACAACTTGATGACTGGAAAGAAGCCCACTCTAAAGTATGTTCATACTTTTGGAAGCAAATGCTTTGTGTTAAAAGACAATTCAGAATATGTTGGAAAGTTTGATGCAAAAGCATTTGAAGGAATTTTTGTTGGTTACTCTATGGAAAGAATTGCATACAAAGTTTATGTCATCACTCAAAAGAAAGTTATGGAAAGCACGGATGTGACATTTGATGACAGCAAACTACCTGGATTAGAAGAAGTCAATGATGAAGATTAAGATTCTTTGAAGTTTGACAATCTAGATGATTCTGATGAGGAGATTGAAACTGAATTTGAGCCCACAATCCAACAAACTCAAGTGAATGAAGAACCTGTGTCAACCAACAATGAAGAAACAAGCATCCAAGACACACCTGTGATTAGTGGCAACTTCACAGGGGGAGGAAATGTAAATGATCATGATCTGGATGATGAAGCAACATCAAGGCTGAGAAATCAATTTGAACATACAAGGAAATGGGATAGAGCACATACTGCAGATCAGATAATTGGAGATCCAAATACAGGAGTGAGGACAAGGAGAGCAACTCTAAATGAATGTCTCTATGGTTGCTTTCTATCCCAAGTTGAGCCTAAGAAACTTGATGATGCATTGTTGGATCCTGATTGGATAATTGCTGTGCAAGAAGAGCTAAACCAATTTGAAAGAAGCAAAGTATGGGAACTTGTGCCTACACCAAAGGATAGAACCATTGTTGGAACAAAATGGGTTCTAAGGAATAAGATGGATGAAAATGGTGTAGTCATAAGAAACAAAGCAAGGTTGGTTACAAAAGGATACTCTCAACAGGAAGGCATTGACTGTGATGAGACTTTTGCCCCTGTTGCTAGACTAGAGGCCATCAGAATTTTCTTGGCATTTGCTGCACATTCTAATTTCAAGGTTTATCAAATGGATGTCAAGAGTGCATTTCTGAATGGGGAGTTGGAAGAAGAAGTATATGTGCAACAGCCACCTGACTTTGAGGATCCACAATTCCCTCACTTTGTCTACAGATTTCTTAAAGCATTGTATGGACTTAAGCAAGCTCCTAGGGCATGGTATGACACATTGTCACAATTTCTACTGGAGAATCAATTCACTAGAGGCACACTGGACAAGAAACTGTTTTACAAGAAACATGGTGATGATATTATCTTAGTTCAAATCTATGTGGATGATATCATATTTGGCTCTACAAATGAGAAGCTGTGTGAGAAATTCTCTAAGCTCATGCAGAGCAGATATGAGATGAGTATGATGGGAGAATTAACATTCTTTCTCGGGCTGCAAGTGAGTCAAAGGAAGGATGGCATTTTTATAAGTCAAACCAAATACATCAAGGATCTATTGAAGAAATTTGACTTAGAAGAATGCTCGCCTGCAAAGACACCCATGACCACTACCACCAAGTTAGATGAAGATGTTAAGGGCAAGAAGGTAGATATCTCAATCTACAGAGGCATGGTTGGTTCTCTACTCTACCTCACTGCTAGTAGGCCAGACATCATGTTTGCATCATGTTTGTGTGCAAGGTTTCAATCAAATCCAAAGGAATCACATATGATAGCAATAAAGAGGATTTTCAGATATCTGAAGGGCACACCAAACTTGGGGTTATGGTATCCTAAGGACACAGAGTTCAATCTGGTTGGTTATTCTGATGCTGATTATGCTGGATGCAGAGTGGATAGGAAAAGCACCTCAGGTAGCTGCCAGTTTCTTGGACAAAGGTTAGTCTCTTGGTACAACAAGAAACAACAATCTGTGTCAACTTCCAAAGCTGAAGCTGAGTACATAGCTGCTGGAAGTTGCTGTGCTCAAGTGCTTTGGATCAGAAACCAACTTAGAGATTATGGACTTATGTTGGAAAGAATTCCAATCATGTGTGACAACACAAGTGCAATCTCTATAGTTTCCAATCCTGTCAATCATTCTAGGACAAAGCACATTGACATCAGATATCACTTCATAAGGGAGCATGCAACTAATGGAACCATTGAGTTACATTATGTTCCCACAGAGAAACAACTAGCTGACATATTCACTAAGCCATTAGATGAAGCCACCTTCACAAGGTTGGTTAGTGAGATTGGAATGCTGAATTCTTCAAATTCTGGCTAAGTGAATATATCAACTAGATTGTTGCAGCAGTAAATACTTACTTTATCAAATGCTCAATATTTTTGAAGTAAATATTGGCTGGAGTATGATTTATAAATATTCCATAATGCTGCATATGTTGAAAATCATACATCTTTAGCTTGAAATTTCTGTGAAATTTTGAGAGAATCACTATTTAATTTGGTAGAATATTCTTCAGTGAATATTTCTGGTAAATTTTAAAAGATAGTGAAAATTGAATTTTATGAGTGAAAAGTATAGTTCGATAAGTCAGACTTCTCGAATGGTTCATTGTTTTGTCATGGCTCGAGTTCTCGAATAGGCCTATCTAGAACCCTCTTGAGTTCTCGAATAGTGTCTTTTGGAGAAATCGAATAGCACACTCTGAGTTCTCGAATAGAGTATTTTAGTTCTCTAGTGATGGAGTTCTCGAATACTGTATTTGAGTTATCGAATCATTTGAAAAGGCTGATTTTTCGCTGACACTTAATTGCTTTTTGGATTTATATTCAAAATTTCATTTCGCTCATAAAAACACATTTTATTTAGCTTAGAATTATTTTCTGAGTTAAATAACTGCCAACTGTGACTTACAAACTGCTTGAGATATCGAATAAGCCTTTCTTGACTTATCGAATAGTTGTTTTATACTTCTCGAATGATTGTCTAGTCGATACAAAACTTATATCTAATCGACAACTCAAGTTATTCATATATATACAATTTCACAACTGTTCAACTCATTTCGTTCGATTTCTCAGGCATCTAAACTCTTAAAACCTCTGAAAACCCTAACTGCGAATTTCTTCTTCAACCTTAATTCTCTTTTCTTCCCTACCCAAATGGCAAACACTCAACTCACCATACCATCCCAAACTAATTTCATCGCAATTACCAGTGATGTGGTAGCACCAAATGCTAATTTCAAGTGCTTTGTTCGATGGTTGTCTGAATCTTACATCAAGGGTGCACTATCAGCCAACCCAACCCTATACATAAACTTATTAGAACAATTCTGGAGAACAGCTACAGTGGAGGTCATCGCCCTTGAGAATGATATTACCTCATATGTTGTCTACTGCAAGATTCAAGGCGAGGATATTACTATCACTACCGCAGACATGAATCAAGCCTTGGATTTGCAGCAAGAGGCATATGACTCCCTTGCCACAGATGCTGAGTTGGAAGAATTCTTTGAATTTATCAACTACTCAGAGGCTATTAAACTTGGAAAGCTGAATAGGAAGTACTTGAGAAAGGAATGGAGCTATATTTTTGCTACACTCCTTCATGTATTCACTGCGATGAAATCGAGCTTTGATCAGATTAGTACACCTGTGCAGCAGCTTGCCTATGCCTTGGCTCATGGGAGAAAGATAGATGTTGGACATTTCATCATACAAGAGCTATATGGGAGACTTGGTAAGAACACAGCCAAGAGAGGTACTGAAATTTTCTTTCCCCGCTTTATTCAATCAGTACTTAATTTCAAAAATGCTTCATTGATTGAATTGCCTGGATTAGATAAAAGTAAAATAGGCTATCCTAGGTCCATAACCAAACTTATTTTTGGAAACTTGGAGACTAGGAATGATGTGGATGTAAGGCTTAAGATAACTCCCCACATGGAGGGTTTGTTTAGGTCTTACCCCCACAACATGCCAATATTTGAGTCTAAGTCTCAGTTAGCACAGCCTAAGCAAGAAGAACATAATGCTAACCCAAGGCTTGCTAACCAACCCTCTCAGACAAACACTCTACCAAACACAGAGCCAACTGCATCATCCTCTCAAAAGGGTGATGTTAGTAAAAAGAAGAGAAAACAGGTTGCTTCTGAACCTTTAACCATCTTAACTGAAGCAGCCTTGGCTGTAGAACTAGGTTTAGGAGGTGAGGAACCTGAGTCACCTATCATTAGCCTAAAGAAGAAGAAGAAATCTAAAACCACCTCTTCAGTCACCCAAATGGCTGAAGTTGTAAAATCAGGGGCACACAGCTCACTAGATGTATCCTCTCAACAGGGTGCATCTATAGAATCAAGCATCCTCCCCAATGCACCTATCTGTAAATAGTCAGCACAAGGGAGTAATAAGGCTGGCACAACACTGAGTGGAGAGCACATCACAATTGAAACTCCCTCTATCTCTCAGAGGGAGTTGCCAAAATCTAATCTACAACACACTTCTCTTCCAGAATCTACCACTCATATTTCTTTGGAGCCTGCAACTCAAGCAATTGAGGAGCAAGGCATTGATCATCAAGAATTCTTTTCTCTTGATGGGCTAATGGATTCAAGTGACTTGGTGCATGACACCTTGCTCACCACCCAGGTACCACATTTAGATGGTCAGGGAATGCATGCTGGGGCATCTCCTAATGACACCATCACAAACACAGAGGATTCACTAGTTTTAACTAGAGACTCTGTGCCTGTGTCAACTACTGTTGTAACTCATCCCACTCCTGTGGAGACAACAGTAGCAGAGTCTTTCCATCCGGTTACAGAAGTTGCATCTGTAACTGAGGAGTCTAGCTTGCCTAGCTCTAGCTCTAACTATATGTCTCAATGGCTGAAGCCTGTGCAACATGACAGTGCTTCAGGATCAGGGTCTGTTCCACCACAATTGACGGTTGAAGCACTCCAAAGCTTAATTGTGGATCAGATCCCTGAGTTCACAAAGATTGCTTAGCACCTTCTCACTGCAGACATGCCCAATCCAGACTATGAAGTTATCCTCTTATGCCACAGAGATGATGTAGAAATACAGAAGGCTAAGATCATACATGAAACTGAGAGGGATGGAAACGTAGATGCTTGGCTACAAGGAAAGAATGACATCTCTCTCTCAGAAAGTCTCCAGTACCTCAGAGAAGAATACATCACTTCACTAGGGTCCAATGCCAAATCTCTCACCCCTATTGATGTGTATGAAGCAGTGAATGACAGCTACAAGGGCATTCTCAAGGCTACACACTACCTTGGCAAAGGTCTAAAGACAGAAGTTAATGAAGTGTGTTCAGCCACAACCAAGGAGGTGCATGAGATAAAGAGGACTTTTGATTCAAAATTCCCTCAATTGGAGACTGTAGTCAAGGACATTCTAGCCTGTAAGTCTACCTGCACCAAGATGGACAATGGTTTGGCTATTCTTAAGGATGCCGTCACAGGCCTGGGGCACAAATTCCAAAATCTCACTGATCAGACAACTGAAGCTAATGCCATGCTCAGGACCCTCTTTGCAAATCAATATGGAGACAAGCTGGTCACTGAGGTCCCTGTGCATGAGATGTCTAGGTTTGAAGTGCAGAGACTCAAAGAACAATCCCTGTCTGGCTTCAAATCCACTGCATTGTTCAGCAAGGTAGATGCACTTGAACAGGAGGTAGCTACTCTCACTCAATCTAATGCTCATCTTACAGACAAGGTACAAACTCTTACTGAGCAGTTGAACACTCAAGCCACCACCACAGCTGATGTTCTTCTAAATCAACAATCAATGTTGTTTGCAATGATGAAGCACATGGGTCTCCCTCTACCTGACGAATCTTCAACCCCAAAGGTCACTCCTACAGCCTCTGTGCCTGACAACAAGCCTAAGGGGGAGAAGAGGACATCAAGAAACTCAAATACAAAGGGGGAGAAACCACCAGCAAAGGGCATCAAAATCATTGAAGGTGGTCATCAAAGAACTTCAAAATCTCTAACTCATGTGCCTGGCAAAGGAAAAGACAAAGTTGATGAGCCTCCTATTTCTCTGCCAGTTGTCACTCTACCAACTGTGCACATCACTACTTCCAGTGGTCAAAAGCAATCTATTACAACCACAGTGGTTGCAGGGAGTATGCTATCTGACAGACCTCAAATCTCCATATCTAAGAGTGCCAAGCCAGTAGAAGTGAAGGTAGTCACTGAGGCCAAGCTACAAGAAATTGCAAACTCAAATGTCTATCATGATGATGCATTCTTGGAGTTTCTAAAAGTCTCAAGAGAACAGGCTGGTGATGCTTTATCATATCATGGGAGTTTGAAGAGTTAGATTGACTTTCTCACTGTAGTACCAAGGAGAGTTGACGGCCTATGGCTCAAAGAGATAATGATGGTAGGAAAGAATAAGATATGGCACTTAACCATCAACACTCTACAGGGTCTAAAGCACTCAGAAGTGGATGCGTTCCTTGGAATGATTGAAAAGAAGGATGAAAACTGCAAGAGTCTCTTTGAAGAGTTAAGGGATGGTTAACCAGCAAGGCTACCTAAAGTATTCACAAATCCTAGAACCATCATCTATCAGGCTGCAACAAGAATTGATGATATCAAGCAGCTGGTCATCCCTAAGCATCTAATTCCTCAGAAAAAATCTCTCATTATTGCCATCATTGAGCAGCTGAACAAGAAGAAGGGTTTAAGAATAGCAGAAGAATTGGAAGCTATATCTTATCTCAGGTCATACATTGCAACTAGCATTGTACCTGAATCTGCTAAGTTCAACCCTCGCAAGGATGGTGATCAAGACAAGGATGGAGACAAAAGTGATGGAAGGAGAAGGCATCACAGGAGTGATAAGGGTGATGAAGATAAAAAGAAGAAGAATGATGATGACCAAGGTAAAGTCTCTGAGAGGAAGAGTGGAAGACAGCAAGCCTTAGGCATTTCTGATAGTAACCTCACCACATCACAAGACTCTAAGTCTAGGGTGAATACTGTTAGTAGTGACCTACCAAAATCTACATCTATGGCTTCTGCAACTATCTTGCCACCTTAAGAAGAGAAGAAGATTCAAGTCAAGAAACCATCTGTATATTTCAAAAAGCAAACTGCTAATGGAATACTACAATGGTCCACAAACAAAGGTCACATGCTACTGCCAGGCAACCATGTAAAATGGATCAAATTCAAACAAGCTGCAAGGAAACCAAAGCTATCCAAATCAAGGACTCTGACAATCTATCCAGGCTTAAAACTCCAACCACTAGATGAAGACTTTGATGAAGACCAACTGCAATTCTTACAAGCTCAAAGAATCTACCATGTTGCCATTGTTGATAACTGCCTTGAGATCAAATATACTGATGGAAGGGAGGAGAAATTCAAACAAGGAGGATGTCAACACTGGGGCAAGCTACATGACATAGAAAGAATCATTGCATTGTTGAGCTCAGAAGATAAAGTGGAAAGAGTATGGAAGCTGGAGCTAATTGATTTTGTGAAGATGAAGAGAGATCTTGAGGAGAGAATCAGAAAAGAGTGTCTTGAGAAATGGCTAGCAAGGGAGAAAGAAATTGAGAGACTGGAGATTGAAGCAGAAAAGATAAGGGCAAAGGGATTTTGTAGAGTTCAGTTTAACCCCTATGTGGTGAAGTATAGGAGGAGAAATGGGGATCAGGTCCACATCAGAATGAATCTACTCAACCACTATCCTGCAAACATTCTGAAACCAGTACTTGAAGATTTCAAAGACTCAATTTTGCTTGAAGAATTGGATGCTATGGCAGAAATAATAAAAGCTATGGATGAGAAACCAAGGAAGGAGAAAGAAAGAAGACATAAAGCATATGATGATTTGCAAGCCAAAGCTATGGAATGGGAAACAAATGACAATGGCTAGTACTTCATCATAGGCTGTAAGATTACTCACCCTGTAGTTCTATCCACATTGCTAATCAAAATTCATACATGTACTGTCAAGTTTTATCTTTATGTATGTTAGGCTTGTTATCAGACATGAAATTGTGACTAAGGGTCTTACTCACAATTTGCGGGAGATTGTTAGTCACAGAGGCATGCCTGAATACATCTAATAACAAGCCTAAGTATGTGTAATGCTATGCATTACCTACATGACCTCTTAACTGAGGGAACCTCTAGTTGTAGAGTTTCTATTTGTTTTGTACTTGTAATAGGCATCAAATCCTAGTTGTGTAACTGTACTTATAAAGTCAAGAATAATGCTTGAAAGAAGTTCCAAGGTTCATGCCTCAAGCAAAGAGATAAAGACTGCCAAATAATCACAGTTGGGATTTGAAGAAATGAAGAATTTACCTAAGTACCAATTCGAGAAGTACATTTGTCTATTCAAGAAGTCTAGAATTCGAGAAGTCAGAGATTCGATATCTCAGAAGACACTATTCGATATCTCTGAATACACTGTTCGATATCTCATTCGATATCTCAGAGATTCGATATGTCTATTACTCTATTCGAGAACTCATTGAGTCAACAAGTCAAAGCATCATTCGAGTTCTCTAAGAGTCAACAAGTCAATGCCCTATTCGATATCTTAAGGACTAAAGAAGCTATTCGACATCTCAGGGATTCGATACGTCAAAATGCTCTATTTGATATCTCAAGGAGTCCCAAAGAAAAGAGCTATTCGAGAAGTGATTCGATATGTCAATATAACGCTATTCGAGAACTCAGAGTTATCGATTAAGTCAATTCGAGTTCTCGAATCAATCACTTAGCCACTTCTCGAATACATTCTTGGAGACAAAATACTGAAGAATTGTACAAGTCAGAAATCTGCAATAAGCCAAGACGCTTTATTTGACTATGTACTATAAAGCACATTGGAAAGCCTACAAAGAAGCTTGGAGAGATGAGACAAAGGGACAAGGAGCTAAAGAAGTGGATCTGAACAGGCTTTGCAAAGTCAAATCTGTAGCCGTTTGGACTCTTACTCAAATGAGATAGACATACTGGAAAGTAGTTTGTTTTACCTACCTTATTTGTAGTAAGTAGGTGTATCCATGTCTATAAGGATACAGCCTCACTTCCTTAGCAGATAAGTCTTTAGAGATAAGATTTTCATATACATCAGAAGAAATATCTCTCTGAGAAAAACGAAGCTGAGAATACTATCATTTGTATTCACAGATTGTAGCAAAATCTTTATCTAATAAAATATTAGATTAAAGTGATATTGTGTTGTGTTTGTCTTTGTTATATGCACTTACATATCTCACACACTCAACACATATCTTGTTGCAAAGATTAAAGAACAAAGAAAAGTTCAAGAATCCATTCACCCCCCCTCTGTATTCTTTTGCTGTATTCAATACTCAACAAGTTTTTTGTGCTTGATTCCTGAAACTCCCTTTACTGCGAGTTCTGCAATGTTCCATGTGGTGTAGATGCCCGGGTTAGGACCATTGAACACGACATAGTAGGCTTTAAGTGCCTTATATCCTGTGAGGACTGTTGAAGTTTGACCTTCAGTCTTTTTAGGGATTTGAATTCCCCCGTTAGGCCTGAGATTTAAATCTGAGGATTTAACTAACGTTCTAGAGGTCTGAACCTCAGTCTGAATTTTTGGCAAATTCACAGCCTTCAATGGATTTGTTGAATCTTTACCTGGAGCCGTTTGCTCAGGATTAGTCTGTACTTCGTTTATTGCTGAGGAAGGTGTAAAAATAACCTTTTGTTGAGTGTTATCTAAATATTTTCTGATGAACTCCATCTCTACTCTTATTATAAAGAGTTCCTGCTAGAGGTTCTCAATTTTCTTAGGAACAATTATTTCTTGCATGGCAAGCTTATCCATATTATGCAAATATGGTGTCTCAAAGAAAGAGATTATTATAGAGCAAGCGAAGCTCTTCGATCTGTTGAGAGATCTATTTTCTGTATAGAGAGGTGTTTAGTGTTTTGGTGTGATTTCCAATTGCTGAATTCCTCTTCTATTTATAGGCTTGAAATGCCTTGGATACCTGCAAGGATGTGACATAACCTATAGGGTTTTTGTGTCATACCTTTTCCTTTTGCTGATATTCCCTAGTTAAGAAGTCGGTAAGACAGTTCTTAACTCCATCAAGGTGCTCAACATCGAAGCTGTATCTGGAAAACCATTGTTGCCATCGCACAAGTCTTCCTTGCTTATTATCTCCCTCGATCTTTATTTTAAGGAAATAAGTAAAATTCTTATTATCAGTCCTGACGATAAATTTAACAGGGGTTAGATAAATAGAGAATTTGTAATAGCTCTTTTGATCGCCAATTATTCTTTCTCATTAGAATGATATCATGTTTCTGCGTCTTTAAAGCTTCTTGATGCATATCTGCATATTAATTCCTATTCATCAGATTTAATGGCTTTGAGAACTCCACCCCAATGTTTATCGAATGCGTCGGTTTCTACAATAAGCTTGTCTCCTGGCTCTGGAAGATAGAGCTTAGGGAAACTTACCAACTGCTTCTTAATTTTCTTAATATAAGAACTGTCAGATTCTATCCATCTCCATGGATTTCCTTTCTTGAGCTTAGCCTGTAAAGGGGACCTTATAGCTACAAGTTTTGGAATATAATCAGATGCCTAAGTTAATATACCTAAAAACCTTTGCAACTATTTTCTATCTTCTATCTGATTTGGAAACTTATGAAAATGTTCCAAAATATGACTTTGAGGACAGTGCGTTCCTTGATCAATTTCTAACTCTAAGAAATTAATCTTTGTTTTGAAGAGCTGCGCCTTTTTCTTGGATAGGATTATACCAAGACTCTCGCATTTCTTCAGTACAGCTGCCAAATGTATAAGATGTTCTTTTTCATTGTTAGAAAATATAAGAATATCATCTACATAAATACAATAGAATTTTTCAAAGGACCTAAATGTGTTCTGCATACGACTTTGAAATATTGATGGAGCTTGTTTGAAACCAAATGGTAACACTCTCCACTAATAATGTCCTTGAGGACATGTAAATGCTGTCAATAGCTGTGATTCTTCGTCCAACAGTACATGCCATAATCCTGATTTACAGTCTAAAGACCAATATCACCTATAGCAAACTATCCTTATTAGGTAAATTATGACCAATATCCCCTATAGTAAGATCGTTCATCCTTTTATAGTTGACAACCATTCTTTTCTTACATCATCATTGCTCAGCTTCGTTTTCTACTAAGAATGCTGGGGACATGTGGGCTGATTTACTGGGGATGATTACCTTCATCTCGAGTAATTCTTTTATTTGTATTGCAAATTCTTCAACATCTTGAGGGCTATATTTCATGGGTTTTACCCTGCATATATCCTTAGGATTGTTGAGCTTTATTGATGCCTTCATCCAATGCCTGGTTTTCTTAGGATCCAATGGATTTTCTGAGCATACTTTGTCTAGGAGCTTTTCGATCTTAGATTTCCTGTCAATATCTTGAGATAAATTTGTTAGAGCAAAATTCATTTCTTGATATTTATTTAACATATCTCTCCCCCTTTCTAAAAGTTGGATTTTGTTCTGAGAAATGTTAACAGGTGTGACGGGTTTTGTTTTTGAATTCTTTTTCTTTGATTCCAAAAACGTAGGAAAACCTACTCGATTAGCTTGAAGAACTTTCTTAACCCATACTGGTTCACCCTTGAGTGTGAAAATAACACTTTTATCATTAACCTGTATGAATGGTTTGTAGGCTAGACAAAAGTTATTTCCTAAAACAAAGTCTATACCTGATTCTTGTTGATAAACAGTGGGAATATAAAATATTTCTTCTGCTATCATAATATCAAGGTCTTTACATACCTTATCAATCACAATGGTTTTACCATTATCGATTTTTACCTCAATAGGTGTTTCAGCATTCACCTAGTGTTCTGGTGGAATGACGTGTTTACTTGCTATGCATAGGCTCGAACCGGTATCAACATAACAATGCAATTCGATCTTTTTATATCCAGCAAAATTAAGTGTACCTTTTATATAGATCGAAGATGGATTAGTAATGTTTGGCATTACTAATTCTTCATATGAATCTTCAGTCACTTTCGTCTGTTGATTCATTTTCTGACTCTTCGGACGATGGTCCAGGGTCAATCTCTTCTATGATGAAGATGTTTTCTTTTTCATCATATATGTCTTCTACTGGTTCATAACCAATGTAGTAGATTTCTTCTAATACCTTGATCTTGTCACGGTACTTCTTTCTGTTAGGGCATTCATTTGCATAATGTCCTTCTTCATTGCAGACCCAACACCTGCAATTTTTCTTTCCTTTCGGACAAAGTTTCTGTTTGTTACTAGAAACGTTTTTCTTCTTAACATATTTTCCTGGTTTAAAAGTTTTCCTTTTCTTTTTAAACCGATATTTGGAAGATGTCTTCTTTTTCGAATACTTCATCTTTTTATATTTTGGATTGCATCCAAAATTATAATTTTCTTTGTTAAGCTTTTCACAACATTTTTTACCAAAAGCTTTTAGTTGTTTTTGTGTCTTTGCATCATCACAATATCTAGTAAGTTCGCCTTTCACAATTTTTTGTGCAAAAGCCAATCTATGTTTCGTCAGGTCTGATCTTTCCTGCAAAAACTTAGTCATTGCTTTTTCACCTATCAAGGGTATCTTACATATGTATTCTTCTACATAAACGTGATATCCTACTTGATCTCCTGTATTGACCAAATGCTTTTCATATTCACAAAAGAATGTGTCAATAAGGCATATATCGCATAATTGCATTTTGCTCATAGCTAACTTAGCATTTTGCTTGATCTTATCTTTTTCCTGTTCTTTAGAATAAACATATTCTATTCCTGAAAACATGGTATAGATAGCATCTACAATTTTATTAAAGGCTTCTATGGGTTCATCATCACCGAAATTCCAAACGACATCTTTAACAAACTTGTTAACAACTCCAGTTGTTTTATGATCTACTAATAATAATATTGTGTCTGTATCATCATAAGCTTTAGGATTAGTCTTTATTATCAAATTAATTTCCTTTTCCCATATATCAATTAATGCTTTTCTACCTGATGCACAATCAATATGTAAGACATTTGAACCAAAAGGACTTTGACTCATTTTAAACTCAATAGTAGGTGGATAGAAGTCACATTTGTTTCTTACTGGCGTTTTCTTTGTTCCTGACGTTGATGCAAACGGGTTTTCTTTGGTATGTGCTTCATGTTCTTGTTTATACATTCTGAACGTTTGCTTTTGTTGTTGAACAAATTCTTCGTCTGATGTATCTTCTGTTCGTTGAGAATCTGATTCTGGTGAACTAAATTCTTCAATGACATTCAAATAATTAGTAGAATTAAATCTAAATAATGATTGTAATTCTGAATTATTTGTTACTTGTTGATTAGCTAGATCGTCGTCTTCTAATTCAAGTAATTCCATTGCTTTAGCAAATTGTTTTTCTTGTTGGTCATCTTGAATTTCTGATTCAAGTACTTCCCAAAAGAATTTTTCTATGTCTTGCATATAGTTCATATTTTCTTATTAGAAACAAGACCAAATGGCCAAGTCATACTGTTCGGATTCTTACCTATTCCGAGTTCTTCGTTTCCTACATTATGGTTAGGATAACTGTATCGATAACGGCTTTTACCTTTATCTTTGTTACCTTGTTCTGATGTGAGAACAATCTGTTTTTCCTCTGAGGTCTTTGGTTGTTCTTCAAAAGTTTTATTTTTGATTTGATAATCTTGAATTGTTGTCTTCAATTCTGTGATTATCTTTGCAGCAGCAGCTTCAATGTTGCCTTTGACATCATTACCTGCATTTTTCTTAAGCAAAGTTAAAATTTCTGTTAGCTGCTGGGGCTTAATGTTATTATTGAATCCTCAATTAACTCTTTAAGGCTGATTTTTAAATGATTCTAGTAAATTTATCTGATAGATCATCTATTCTTTGGGACATGCTTTTAAGGAGCATATCTTTTCCTTCTCTAATAGCTAGATTTCCTTTAGCTCTAAAACTTCTTCTAGGTTTATCCTGTAAAGAAGGTTTGTTTCTAGCAATATCAATTGCCCAAGTATGGTCTGTAGGAGTCAATTCTGCAAATTGTTTATCTTCTACTGAACCTACTTCAGAGAATACGTCGTCTAATTCGATGTATTCTTTTTTCTTATAGTCAATACTGTGATGACTATTAGTTAAAGCATAAGCAACTAAATAAGTAATGCTAAAAACTTTATCACCTTTTTGCATCAAATCTTTTCTTTCGAAATCATGAATAAAAGATAAAATTTGATCAAATCTTTCAGTATCCAAACTAACTGCGTATTTGGGATATACTGTAAACATGAATTTTTGGTATGCTAAATTACCTCTAGCAGCACCTAAAATACTGCATTTCTTGGTATAATTCGATTATCCAGCAAAACCATTTTTATTGGAGAATCTATACCTTCAGGGAACTCAGATTTTATCAAAATCTTAACAGCTCCTAAATGAACCATAGAGATTGTTGATCTCGTCTTTGAATCCATTTTCTGTAATTGTCTATTAATCTCTTCTTTAGTGATTAAAGGCAAATACATTTTTCCTAGAGTATCTTTTATATCTACATGCATTTCTTTAGTAGATACGTAATAAAAGATATTGTTTTTTCTTTTTAATCGATCCAACCAAAGAACATTAAAAATAGTTTCTTTCTTTAAATCAAGTTTTGTGCTCCTGATTTTAGAAATTAAATCGTGTTTTATTAGAAAAATGGGTTTGAAAGCCTTTTTCTGATTTTGAAAACTCGATTTCTAAATTATCAGATATTTCCTCCTCAGAGATCTGATTTTTCTCTTTTAAAATATTCATTTTAAAAGATTATTAACTAGGCTTTGATGCCAAGTTTTGAAGCGGAATTAACGATACGAATTAATTGATCGAAAAAATAGTAGAAATAGTAGCTGAGAATAGCTATAAAGTAAGCTACGGTAAAGTAAGCTATAGTTAATGACAAAGAGGGGGACCATCTTTATTGTCATATATTGTATACGCATACTCATTATGCGGGATTGATGGATAAAACGGATAGCTTCTATTATAAATAGGTAATAAGGATACTTCTTTTCTATGGTAGACATTTTGGTTATTTTCTCTATTATATATGATATAATTTGTAAAATAAAACATTTTGTAAGTTTTGGATGGGATCAAAAGTCTTTCTAGCCACTACGGAAAAAAAAAATTGCTTTTCCCTCCCAGTTGTAAAAAATAAAAGTGATACCCGTACCTAACACATCCTTGTCCGTATTACTAGTGCCTTACATTTACATTTGAAAAATATTAAAACAAGAATCAAATATCTTCATTTTAAAACCTTATAAATATCCTGCCAAGAGGACGATAAGAAGGCATCAGAAATCTACTCACCGACTTTACTGAGCTAAACTCGTTTCTGTAGCTAAACGGTAAAATCCGATCTTAAAGTTTCAATTCAGACTTATATTTATTTATCTTCTTACAAGTTATATGTATTGATATATGCATTACTCCTTTGTTGATTTTCTTGAATATATTTATGTACACATAGAACAAAAATGAATACTGAGGTGATGGAGAAGAAGCTGTACGATGCATGTTTGAAAGGAGACGTAGAGACATTGAAGGCACTGATGCGAGAAGATGAACTCAGTCTTGCTCGAATTTCGATATCTTCTTGCTTTAACCAAACACCCTTGCACTTAGCTTCTATGTTGGGTCATTTTGAATTTGCTAAATCTCTCGTTTCTTATGAGCGTGGCTTTGCAAGCAGGTTAGACTCACAAGGTCGTTCTCCTCTTCATTTGGCATCTGCAAACGGACATGCGAATATTGTTAAACTATTGTTAGAGTATGATGAGAAAATGTGCAAAGTTCCTGACGAGGATGAAAGGACCCCTCTTCATTTGGCTGTAATGAATGGTCAATCTGATTCTGTTACCGAGTTGATAAAAATCAACTCGGTGTCTGATGACAAAGAAATTGGAACAATATTGCACTTGTGTGTTGTGCATAATCGTCTGAATGTTCTAATTCTTGTATTAGAGTCAAACGAGGTGGATTTGTCCAACATCAAAAATGAAGAAGGTAACACTATTCTACATTCTGCAGCAGCTTTAAGACGTATGCAGGTACAGATTTATGTGTTGCGCTAGGTTTGTATTTATGCTATGTTGTCTAAACGATCTATTTCAAAACAATTGTAATTACCTATGTTATACTAATTAATTTTACTTCTTATATTTGGATTTTCCCTACTCATCAGATAGTGAAGTACTTCGTCAAAAATTCAAGTCAAGAGGAGGTGAATGTACGGAATAAAAGAGGTCTCACAGCTTTGGGTATGATAGAGGAGATGCCCAAAGATGCCAAAACCATGGAAATTAAGGAGCTTCTTATCTCAGCTGGTACGCTCAGGGCTAACAAGAATATAGCAGGACCAGCAAGAAGTGATAGCATCTTTAACAAGCCGTTAACCATGTTGAAGAAGGTGAGAAGCTTTACCATCTTTCAGGATAAAATGGAAAAGAGAGACGAGACTTTACTAGTAGCAGCATCTGTAATAGCTGCCATGGCTTACACATCAGCTGTTAGCCCTCCAGGTGGTGTTGCAGGAATCGATGCGACAACCACTTCGTTTGATGATCCTTGGTTTAAAGGTTATTACCTTGCACCTGGAAGTTCTCTTCTAGCCTACTTCTATGCACCACTGAGTAATACTTTTTGGAGGGCTAACACTATCTCATTTATGGCTGCTCTAAGTGTGATCTTTATATATGTGACTGGTGCAAGTCTGAAACATAAGGTTTTTATTTGGGCCATACGGGCTGCCATGTGGGTAACTCTCTCAGCCATGATTATCGCCTATGAAGCTGCAGTTCGAGCCACCACCCCAAAATATAATCAGAATGGTAAAACACTTTATACAATTAGAGTCGGACTGTATTCATGGATGGTACTGATTGTCATTGCCATTGTGGTGGTTGTTTATCGTGCTGCCCGCTACGTAACGAGGAGGATTATAAAGAGGAGGGCTAGTTGGAACAAGATAAATTCAAGTGTTGACGCCTCCACTGTCACATCCCCAAGTCATAATAATATTGTCTAATAAATTTCAAACCCCAGCTGCAGTTCTTTGCTTTACGTTGCTTTAAATGTCGAGAACGTATGCGCGCGCACCAGTGTCATAATTAATGTCTAATGAGTAAATTTCATATCTATGTTATTGTGTTTTCTTCACTCGTCGACCATGCCCTGAGATTTCTATATGTATTTTTGTACATATTCGTGGATGATTTGAACATAAAATTGTACTTGTGTTTTGTATCTTCATTTTCCCATCTCTAATGTTCAAATCTCTTATATAATTATATCCCTTTTCTTTGCGCATTACAATTTAGTTTACTTTATGATATATGAGAACATGTACATGTGTACATAACATGCATGTAAACTGGGACTTAAATTTTATGAGCAAATAAGTGGGAGACTCGGACATTGGGGCTGTCTGGGGAATAAGTCAACTTATTTTAAGACAAAGTTAGTATTTCTAACTTTTCAATTTATTTTTGTAATTTACTAAATCTCAAACATACATTAAATACTTGTATTAAAATTTTTTTATCAAAATATAAAATTTTTATCCGAAAATAAGTTCATAAATCCTTAAAAAAAGTTTTCGCAAAGAGGCACATTATGAGAACTGTTGCATCCAAAAAACATCATATAGTAAATATAAAATTTTTATCCGAAAATAAGTTCATAAGTCCTTAAAAAAAGTTTCGCAAAAAGGCCAAAAAACGTCATATAGTAGAGTTTTATTATACATGGCCGTCCTTATATTCAGGAGGTTCACGGGTTAAAAAAAATATGGATCTCTTACGATAATATTAAAATTATTTTCAAATATTTTAAGATGCAAAAAATCCGTAATAATGACAATAATATAGATTTTCGCAGATATATATCCTTTATTATATTATATTACAATTTGTATTATATTACACAGTTGTATATCATTTCTAAAAAAATAGTGTTTCCACATATGTAGCAAGCATTTCCGAACATGTTTCGTGCATGTTACACTTATCGCCATCATGCCCTGCCACAAAAGGTAAAAAATACATGATGTTTTAAGTTGAAAATTTAATAATCTTCCTTTTAATTATATATCGTACTTCGACTAGTTAAGAATTCAAGATTGTAAGTTAGACCATCCATAAATGAGAAAAACTCAAACACGATATCAAAATTTGAATTATTAAATGAACTGAACTTTAGATTTAAGAAGTTGGGTTCAAAAATTTGTGAACATGTTCTATTAAGAGATAAGTGGACATCACTTTACTGAATTGTAAAAAATCAAGTAACATTTTTTAGTACACATTTATATACATTCTTCTGAAACTAAGTATTTTTATATTTTATAATTAATATAAAACAAACTGATACATTATACATAGTTCGTGAGTAGACTCCATTAATGAGTTGGAGAGTAAAATCAATAGGTTTGGCTAATAAACATACTCAAATATCAATATTTTCTTCGCCCCTAATCATTTATTCGTCCAGTGTAACTTTTCGATGAATAAATTGGCTAAATTTTGATTAAAGATAGAAAAATTATTCTTTCATTTTAAAAAACATGGAGGGAGTACTATTTCAACGATCTGCTATAACAAAAGAGATTCATCCATATATACATATTTTTGATGAAGAAAGGTAGATGTGATATGATGCAGTAAATAGAAATTAGAAGATATGAAAATCATATATAAAAATACACAAGAATCGATTAATTACCAACTAATATGGAATTGCTAAAAAGAGCTTTTAACATATATACATTATCAAAGTTATTAAGAGCAATCCCATATGATTAATATTATCACATTATCAAACTTATTAACAGTCACTTATGATTAATATTTACTGATATTTCTTTTGCAGGGAGAAGTCTTCTTATTAATGTTGTTCTTATGAGCATTCATAGTTACTGGGCGCAAATATTTGTCTTTCCAAAAATGGTGATTAAGAAGATTAAGGATGTGTGCAGATCATTTCTCTGGGGCGGTAATGCAGACAATGGAAAAGCTCGGCATGTCAACTGGAAACCTGTTGTAAGCCAAAAAAGGCCCAAGGTCTGGGGTTAAGAAGTATAGGGTTATGGAATAATGCAGCTATTGGAAAGCTGGTGTGGGATGTTGCAAAGAAAAAAGATGCTCTTTGGATAAAATGGGTTCACAACATTTATATAAAGGACAAAAACTGGTGGGAGTATGAACCATCAAAGAATGCAAGTTGGGTTTGGAAAAGTATTTTTAAAGTGAAGAATGTGATGAAACATGGATTACAGATGCAGAATTGGAGACATGTTGATGGTTACGCTGTTAACAAAGCTTATATGAAACTACAGGGAGGATTTGAGACTAAGCCTTGGTCTCATCTCATCTGGAACAGATATGGGATGCCTCGGCACCAATTTATTGCTTGGTTGGCGTGTAATAATAGATTAAGGACTAAAGACAAATTATTTCGACTTGGAATCTGTCCGGATAATATGTGTGAGATCTGTGGAAAAGAAGTTGAAACTAATAATCATTTATTGGGGGGATGTGACTTTAGTGTTGGATGTATAGCACAGATAATGAGTTGGCTAAGAATTAACGTAACCTTTATCAGTTGTTGCTGTGGATCCGAAGGAAATATCAAGGCAACAGGTTCAGGAAGAGAATAGCGGCAACAACCGTTATTGCTACTATGTACTATTTATGGCAGAATAGAAACGAGGCTTTGTGGAATAAAAAGGTGATGACTATAAACAGTGCGGTGGAAAGAATAAAGAAGGATGTTAAAAGTAGAATACAAGGAATCATGGGAAGGAAAGTATCTCTAATGGACAGAGAGTGGTTCTATAATTTGTAAATAACTAGTTTAGGCTTTACATGAGATACATTACAAGAAACAGAGTCTTTTCCGATCGTCATAAATCCGACCAACTAGCATTCTTGGAAACAAACTAGATTACTTAGCCTAATTACCTCATCTTACCACAAGAACTCAACACATGGCCACTTGATTACCTCATGCATGACCCAATCCCTTTATTAAAGATACTTTATGCTAGATATTATCTTAAAAAATCAATAATTCAAGAGAACCAAGCAAACTCCACCATCTCTCTCCAAAAGCTCCATTCGGCATATCCATTAATTCAAGAAAAGAAATCTCAAGATTAAATAGGTGAGTACTACATTTCATATCATGGATATCCTAAAAGTTTAAAAGCAAACAAACATCTCTAGCATAGTTGATAAAATCACCAAAGTTTAGGGTGAATAGTGATTTCAAGAACTAACCTTGTTTTTCTTGATTTGTTTGGATGATCTAAGCATGGTAAGGGTATCCTAAGGACTATACAAGGTGTTATAAGGCTAGTACACTCTCCAAGGAAGGTATATCTCTTAAGAACCCTTGATCTTACTTTGAGTTTTATGTATGTTCTTGGTGATTTTAACTTAGTTATGATTATGGTGTTGTTATAAGCATGTAAGTATGATTATGTAGTTAGTTATGTTGATCTAAGAGATTTGATGATTATGATGGTTAAGTGGGATGTTCTTGGACTTGTTAAGATGAATATCATGTGTGGTATGCCCGGTGTGGCTTGGTTGTGATGCAACGAATTTAGAAACGTTCGATTTATAGTCGTCGTAATGCCAAAAAATTCGTTAACCTTAAGAAATCGTGCATCACAGTAGGTATAAGTTTTTGGTCTCGGTAAGTATATGACACACCTTGTAGATCTAGAGTCATAGATCGTTTTGGCGCGAGAATCGAAGCAAACGGACTTACGATTTAGGAGTTATGGTCAAAATCGTAAAAGTGGTTCGAAACCGTAAGTGCGAGTTCGTAACTGAAATTGAACCCCCTTAACATGATTAATTCAGTGACAAATCTTGGTAATTAAATATTAGAGATCATAAGGAAGGCGTGGGAGAAAACCTCATGTCAAACGGATCGTTTTTCGATTTTATAAAAAAGTTCGAATCGAGGTTAAGTGCGAATGAACCCCTTAATAGTACACTTGGTTATCACTTAGAAAATAGGCGATAAAACTCGAGGTATAATCTTGGTTAGTAAACGACCGACCTTAGAACTTATACGATTTAAGTATATACCAACTGTAAGCGTAATGACATGCCTTAATAACGAACAAGTGTCGGATCATATCGGTGATAGAAAGAGTACACTAAAGGGTGTATAAAGAGATAACTCGAAACCGTGTTTTAATCTAAGTAAAGTATATACTTAACCTTTCAAAAGCGTTAAGTGATTAATCTTGAATATTTTGGTTGTTTATAGATCACCGGACAGACCCAGGACACACTACCCCCACCAGAGTACCAGGCAAATTTCCAATACTTTGGAACTTTTGTTGTGATAATATATATGATTTTCTTTTGTTATACATATGCCATAGCATGCATGCCTACTTTCAAGTTATATTGTGATACTTGTTTCGAGATTTGGTATTTGATATATTAGTTATAAGACGGATTTTGTTAAGACCCTTAATGAAAGCCATATGATCTTCATTCACTAATATAGACCGGTAATCGGTATTTTGCAATATAGAGATAGTCGTGGGAACCCGGAGGGATTCCAGCGACAATTTACTAACCACTCGAGGAATGTTATTTGAATATTATCTCAATCGAGAAGTACTATATGAATATTATTTTGAATATTCATTCGAGCTTATTTATTTAATGAATATTATTTTAATATTCATTTGAGCTTTATTTATTTAAATGAATAATATTTTGAATATTCATTTGAGTTTATTTATTTATTGAATATTATTTTCGAATATTCATTTGAGCTTATTTACTTAATGAATATTATCTTGAATATTCATTTAAAGTTTTAATTATTTTCTTGGATATTATTTTGAATATTTATTTGAGGAATTATTTTTTTAATGAATATTTTATATATACTTATTCGATGGTTATTCATGAGCAATATTTTATATTAAGAATATTCTGGAATTATTTATGGTTTAATAAATATTCTTTGAATATTTATTTAATTCCATCAACTAGTTTTAAAATAAGATATTTTATTCAAAATTACCTTGATCTTCAAATACTATGTAAATTATTTCTGAGTCTTACTATTATTATTGTTTTTTATCAAGAAAGGTTCTCAAAACTCTATTCTTATTCGAATCTATCTTCCAAAATATAAGGGAACCTTGCTTGAGAACTGTTATTTCTTTGACTGCCCGGTCATATACTTGTTAAACTACCTTTTCACTCACATCTTGATTCTTTTCAAACATCGATATGAGTCTTTTTGGTTACCTCATCAACACTCGAGGGGTAAGATTGATGGAACAAGTTTATATCCATTAACAAGCATCAGATTGGGAAATATTGCTGAATTTTCCTTTCCAATTAGATACGACTACTTTGTGGAGTCTTATCAACAAATATTATACTTAGGGAAAGGGGGACGAACTTTACGTTTCAGAGTCATGGATGTTATTCGAACTAGGAGACGCATAAGTGGCCGAGTGGCGCCGGTCCAGCAATGGTCCAACCGTTGGCCGGGGGGTTCTAGAGGGCGGTTGACAAGTAAATCCGTCGGTGCTTCCTTCTACATGTAGAGAACAATGATGGGGAGCATAACATGTGACTGATCATCGTAAATGTTATGGCTCCTGGCGCGGCAATGCTCCCGTATTAGTTCATCTTCCAAAGTTAGAAATTTTCTGCAACATTATTAATGTTGGCAGGGTTGAAAAGTGTTCAAAACTGGAATTGCAATAACTCTCCTGCAATTTCCTCTTTTGTGAAATATGATGATATCTTGCATATATCTTTGCACCGTAAACATTTCTATGGATGTTATATTTTGAGTTACCTTGTAACTTCATCTTTTACGTTGTACTGGCATCATTTTCGTAAATGCATGGCTTATGGTTTCAAAGATACTTTTGAACTGTTATATATTATTGTTCAGTTATACATTATGTTGGTGGGCTATTGCTCACCCTTGATTTATTTATTATATCACAACAACAGTTAGATCATATGGCCCGCACAAGGCGCACTCGGCGCAAGCAGGTGTCAGCGGTTAGAGGATTAACCGCTGAGATCATAGCTACCATTGCTGAGGAGGAAGCTATTGGTAGGCTAGTTGTTAGCCTAGGTATCAAAGGTATTCTTATATATGACTTATGTAAATGGATGGCAAAGAGTATGTGATAGTTAATTGTAATCATCTTGGGTTGTAAGAACTCAAACTTATGATTAATAATATTTGGTAGTTACTTTGATTTCATCTCTGGGACTATAACGGGTGTGTTGTTGTTGTTTTGGGTCACAAGGTTGTAATTTGGTTTATATTGGTTTATGGATGGATATTGAGACCGTGACGACCGGATCCCCTACCCTGGATCTGGGGCTGTTACAGAAATGGTATCAAAGCGTTACGTTATAATCCCAGAGATGATGCGACTTTAAAACAATAAATTCACTAAGATAATAAGAACTCTTGCTAAGTTCATAGTCGGACTACTTAATGTAGTACTGACATATAAAACCCTTATGGGAACTCTTAAGTATCATGATAGTAACTTAGCGCGTTCTCGTGTCGACTGGTAAGGCGACAGACCTTGAGGCGTTCGAGTAGCAGCACGGTGATGCTTTATTATATGCTGGCGATTGGCTTGTTGATTCGATAGAATACCCTACTGAGAACCTGGAGGAGGTTCCAGCTAAGGAGGAGAATCCTGTTAGGGATAAGGAGTTTACCCTTGAGGAAATGAGGGCTGCAGCTAGAGAGACTGTGAGAATTAAAGGTATTGTGCTCAGAGAAGTGAGCGTAAAGAACTGAGATATTATTAAAAGAACTAAAGGTGCATGTTGGATTCATAGCCGGACTACCGGATGTAGTACTAGCAAGTAAGACGGATTGGAAGAATTACTTGAGATCTTATATGGGATTAGATAAGAATCCTTAGAGACTTTCAGATTAATAAGAAAAGAGTTGAATGATGCATGATTATCAAAGACATCGATATAGGACGAGGAGCAGAGTCTCCAAGAGCAGTCGAGATAGAGGCAGCAAGTGCCATAACATTTGATGAATGGAATACTGTGAATATTGTTAATGGTAATTCGCCATGAGAAGGCAGATTTCATAGGTTATAATTTATAAAGTCAAATTGTGATTGATGAGGTGGTTTGATTCAAGGAAATGTTCATTTTATGAATGGATCAACTTAGAAAATAAAGACATTGGAAAGTGATGGCATGATTGGATAAAGTATATAAGGAAGTAGTAAGCGAGACGATGATCTCAGAACCTACAAGAGGAGAAGACCAGTGAGTCTATGATAAACTAGTAATGAGACTATTATCAGGAACCAAGTATAGGTTTAGTTCAACTCAGTGAAATGATGAACCAGAAACATTAGTTGCATGTGATTCAGAGGAATGTTAAATTCTTTCTTTTCCTTGAATGGATTATAGTAGTTACCTTAAGTTTATTCGGACACTGAATCGTAAATGGATCAAGTAATGCGATCATTGGTTAAGATGTGATTGAGAATGTTTTTAGATGAAACCTGAAAGAACAAGTGTAGGCCAGGTTCTCCAAGTATGAGTTTTGGCAAAATGAAGTTCAGTTATTAGGACATACAGTCAATAGTGAGTAGTGTTGGTTGACCCTGCCGAGTTAAAGACAGTTTCAAATGGAGAAAGGCTAACCACACCAGCAAAGGTGAGAAATTTCATAAGATTCACAAGGTAGTACCAAAGATTTCTTTAGAATTTTACAAATATTGTAGTACCATAACCCGACTTATTTGTAAAATTAAAAAGTTTGAATGGACAAGAGAAATGTAAGAAAATCTCCCTAGAGCTAAAGATGAAATCGGTGACGACTATATTATGATGCATCTCATACAGGTTAGGTAGTATCGACTATTAGGACGTATATGTATCAGGGAGACGGGGCATGTTTCAGTTTGGAACTTTTGATTTCCTTCTATGGATGTATATATTGCTTCATTTCCAGTGATTAGACTTCCAACGTCATTCTATTCTTATAACTACTTACGATTCTACCTACTTGGATGTACCTAGAACTATTCTCCAGGTTCTGAAATTAATCTTCTTAGTGTTACCAGTGGGCGAATAGATTGACCAAAATTTTCCTGATATTGGAAAGAAATTCAACAAAATTTGGCAAACCTTGTCTTTCTTATTATCAGAGAACATCACTAGAGAGAGTGGAAACTGGATCGAACCCTGTGGATTGGGTAAGGTAGTTAAGGACCAAAACGGACTGAGAAATTCCAGGACTGACTTAAATGAAAAGGCTATTACGCGGCACGTGGGATTGATAAGAGAAGTTGAGAGGAAAGGTGACTGGAAATGCTACCGAGAAGTCGATTGAGACTTATATGGAGTAAAATTTTGAAAGGATCAGGAAAAGTATTAGGGGATTTGGATGAACGAAGTAGGACGGTGCTCAAGTTGAGTGACTATGCTACCCTGGTACCTAAGATTTACTGTATGAGGGAACGCAGTGCACAAATACAAAAGAAGAAGTTTAATAGTACGTGAGAAAAAGAATATGGATAGCGTAACCTATCCCAGATAAATTATATTCGCTATAGACAAAGGATGCCCCATGCCGACAATTGCTAGAAAAGTAATGCTATTAGCTAACCCCTAAACTCGCATATTTTAGTACGGCCAGCTGGGGCCATGTCACAAAGGATTAACCAAGCGCCGACCACGAGAGCTTTTGGATATAAAGTGAGGTGATGCATGTGTATATGATTGACCAGATTCTGAGTAAGAATAGAAGTATGGTGATTTGAGACACATGATGTTGGGATATTATAAATACAATGGATATATTACGACTGAGACAGATGATCAATCTAAGTGTATAGAAATGGCCAAAGGTTGCTCAATATGATACAGAAATTTTGTATGAAGCTAATATCTTTGATTGAACCAATAGGTACTAAGAGATTCACGTTGAACTCGACCAATATCTTCGAGAACATCCTTGCTACCATTACCAAATTCTGTAAGAAAGATAGATAGACATATGTTGTCATTAGAAGGCCATGTAGACTGGCATCCGTTTGAAAGAAGAGATTAGCGTTAAGCTACCTATAGATTATCAAGATGAGAATGATTGGAAAGAGACCCTTATTAAGAATATAGGATTTGATTGTCAATTAAAGGATGCAAGTATTTCTTGAAAATTGAATTGAGGATAGAATATCCATAAATTAGGATGAACCTTGGAAATGCACAAAGGATGGCATTACCCTAATAAAGACATTATGAATTTGGATGATATAAGTTGGATTAAATAAGGCAACAACAACCTTTAAGGATTTATTTAAAGGAGTTTCGAAAAGTACATAGAGAGAACTGTTATAGGATTGATTAATGATGTTTGATATACCCTGTACCCAGAAAAGACAAGAGGAATGATAAGGATGACCTAAGAAACCTTACAAGGGAAAAGGTAATATTCTAAGTTTCAAACTGGAAGTTTGGTAGGAAATGTATGACATAATAATGATAATGCCAGATAAGGCATGTGTGAAACCATGAAGGGTTATGGATTGAACCAATAAAGGTTGAGATTATCCTAAAACCAGAAAGAACTAAGAGAAGAAATATCCTAGGTATGATTGGGAGTAACTGTGATAAAGTTCACACAGGAAGGTGGAAGCAATGACTTATGGAAAAAGACTGATCTATATTTTCTCTCCTTCAGTAGAGTTTAAGAGAGAATTCTTTCACCCAACAGTGATGAGAATGAGATAGAAAAATTTAAATTGGAATTGACCTGGACAACATTGATTGCAAGAAACTATTATTATCAGGAAAGGCCAATGAGGTGGCCGACACTTTTATTATAGAGGAGTAATTATAGATGCTTATACCAAAGAAATAGAATGATATTGAGAAGGACTCGAAGGACATATTGTGGTGGAGGATTTACATTCCTTCTGATGATTGTGCAAGAAGCAACCATAAGAATAGTTTAAGTAAACATTCGATTCCTGATGTCGTCCTAAGCATATTACATACCTTAGAAGGTCCTAATTGAGGTAAACCAGGACTATGATACGAAATTGATTAAGTGAATCGTTAAGCTTCCAGTCTTCTATGTAAGACATATGATTAATAATTTCATCAACCTGTCATAGCTGCGAGGCTTGAAGCTGTTCTACGATTTTATTTGCTTCATGTATTGTCTACGTCAAGTTCAGGAAGTGTTCCTTCTGGATAGGGAATAGTAATTATTTCGTCTTCCTAAAGAATTTTGATCTGACAATTATGGAACACGTAGGATTAGCTATTAAAGCGCTACGTAAACGACAAACGATGGTGATTCAGCAATGGACTACATTAATGTAGTGGTGATTTTCTGAGAAATAAGGTGATAACGACTGTGGAGATGTCGGAATGACAAACAGAAATAGATTATATTGGATCTAAGTTAGAGAAATCGTCAAGGTTTATTTTGGATGGTTTAGTTTTGGAATGACGTGATGCTCGAAATAAATGATAATGCTATGATGATTCATAAAGTGATTATAGTAGAAATGGAAGCCAAGTGGATGATAGAAATAGAAATAGAATTGAGGATCAATAAGGGAGTTGGATATGCGGACTCTTGAGAAAGCCCAGCAATGAAGCTAGAAAAGTTTTAATTGAAAGCATAAATGACATATGGATTAACTCCCTTTTAAGTTGGAAGAATTCGAGGATATTTGGAATAAATCGATTGAGTAATAAGGAGACTCATGGATCGAGAAAGTGAGATTTAGATGGTTGAACAAAGGAAAGTTTGACCCCAAAGATCTGATACTTATTGAATCAAAGGTGACGGGATACCAATAAGAAGGTGTCAAGTACAAAGGATGCCTAAATAATGAGAAGACGGTGGAAATAAAACACAGAAATGAATAAGAATCAGATAACGAGAAGGATGATAAAAAAAAGATTGGGAAAATAATTATGGAATGTGAGGCAAGGAATGTTCTGAATGGATTGATGAATGGGTTTTCTAACGAACTCTCGAAAGGACAACCTGATAGTGTTAGTCTTATGAATATGAAAGAACCAGTGGCGTGGCGTGAAATGCTAGTAAAAATGATGTCAAGCGAGAAATCCAAGATTTAACCTGAGAGGTTGAAGGATTTTTCCGAATGTGAGTGATGTTAAGATCGAACAAGAGAATAGGTCCATAGGATGATGGACAGAGCAGCAAGGACATGTTGACACGTGAGATTACGATAAAGTAGTATTTGATACGGATACGATTACTTTTCTTCTCTAATGAACCTCTATAGTTCAGAGGTAAATTCTAAGTATGATATTTTGCAATCATGAAAACTTTCTATAATTCTTTGAAATTCTTTTCTTTTTCTTCTCTCTTATCCATCTTCTTTTTGAATTGAGAAGAACAACCCTTTAAGGAGGGGAGGTACAACTACGTGACTATCTGTCTGTGTGATAGAAGTCTAAGTGGAATACCATAACTTGTTTAATTGCTTGTCAAGTACTAAAGGCTGGCCACCTTCTGTACTAACTATGCAATAGGACAAATGTTCATTGATCATAGTGATCTCTCAATAAAATATTCTATTTCTATATATTGATCGAGATTGCGAAGATAAAAGCGATCATGAAATGCATAGTACGAGTGAGGATATCTCTGAATTCGTAGCGCGATAGTGATACCAAAGTCACTGCAGACACCAATAAGGATAATAATATATGATTGGGTAAGGGCAAAACCTAAATAGTATGTTGTATGAAAAGTAGCGAAGTTGATGAAAAAAAAGGAGTGGAATAATTACGGATGGATCGGGGAACTAGCTTACGAACTAGCATTACCCCCAAATCTGCAACAAGTGCACAATGTGTTTCATGTTTCGATGTTGAGAAATACAATTCGGATGCTAAGTATATAGTAGAATATGAGCACGAAAGACATGCAACCAGATCTAACCTATGTGGAGTAGCCTGTGGAAATCATAGATCAAAAAGAGCAAGTGCTCCGAAACAAGGTCATCAAGCTAGTCAGAGTCTTGTGGCAGAACCACAATGTGGAAGAATCAACTTGGGATTTGGAAAGTGCGATGCTAGAGAAGTACCCCCATTTGTTTTCAGACTAATTTCGGGACGGAATCCTTTTAAGGAGGGGAGACTGTAAGAACCCAGATTTTTGGTAGGAATTAAAACTTTTGTTATGTATTAATGTAAAAGTGAATAGTGGTTACGACTACAATGTAACAACGCACTACTAGAATTGGTAGATATAACATCACACCTCTTACATCAGTTAGAAATGTCACTGATGTTAAAAGTATTTTAGACAACGGTTGTTACATTACCGATGTTAAAATATGTTTCAGACATCACTTATTATAACAACCGTTGTCTAATCTCCTTTTTAAAAAATATAAAACTCACGCGTACTTACTTCGCCCTTTATTACATAAACAATTTCCCCCTTAAACAAAATTTTATTTTCGCCATTAAACACGAACCCCATTTTTTCACTTCCCCCATTTTCCCCCTTTTCTCACACAGTCAACTCTCTTAATCTCTCTCTCTCTCTCCCCCCTCTCGCTCTCTCTCGATTCTCTCTCTGTTCTCCCTCTCACCATCTCCCTCTCCTTTCTCTCCCATCTCTCTCCCCCTTTTCGCAATACTCTCTCTCACTCACTCTCTCTCACTCACTCACTCTCGATCGTCTCTCACTCTCGACCCTTCTCTAACTCAACCTTACAACCCTAAATCGAAACCTTAACATCAAAGCCTTAAATCGAAAAGAGGTGAACCCTAGCTTTCATTTACATGAACCCTAGCTTTCAATCGGTTGATTCTCTCTAATCCGCTCGAATTAGTAAGTGGGTTTCGAATTTCTTTTCAAATTTCAAATTTCTTTGGCATTTCGTTGGCCAGTGAAAACATGTAATTTGCTTACGAATTAGAATTAAGGTAGCTTATTGGTTTATGTATTCTAGCCTTTTTCTTCATTACATAATCTTCCTTTTTGTGTTTGTCTTGCAGCATATATGAGCAGCATCTTCAGGCCGTGCCTTTTTGGATTATGTAATCTAGCCTTTTTCTTCATTACGTCATCTAGCCTTTTTGTGTTTATGTAGTTGTTTTCCTGATTGAAATGTGAGATAGATGATGAGATTTGTTCATTTTGGATGCATAATTAGTTTAGAGTAATGATTGGAAAATAATACTTAAACTTTGATTGAATGGACGGACTGGTTACTTGACGCTTTATGTATTGTCTTTTGTGGTTTAGATATAGAGATGATAATCAGCTGTTGGTTTATAAGGTTAGTTAATGTGAGAGTTATAAATTTACTGCTTTGTTTATCATTTTGGGTACAGTTGTAAGCTCAAGGGAAGGCTCAGATGTTGGTAATTCGAGAACAAGGCCATTGCCAAGACTTAGATCGTTTGGAAATCCAAGGACAGTGCCTCCTGACATTGTTAAAGAGAGGATTCTGCAATGGCGTAGAAGGTATCTTGTTTACTTATTGTTAAAGTCTTGTAATAATCAGTTATATACTCTAAATGGACTCACCTGAACCTATTCCACTGGCTTTGACATTTATCGTTTGAAAAACAAGAGGATGAATCAAATATTTGGATTTGTAAGAATCACTATGGCACTAATCAGTGATCATTAAGCTTTTAATACTGCATTCTAGTTAGATAATTAGAATTATTTATGGAATGATATTTCTTTTATTTTTTTTATTCAGGACATGATAGGAAAGAAAGGTGTCAAGGAGAGGATACTGCAGAAAATAGAGCCATGGATACAGAGGGAATTAAAGGCAATCACCAATGATCCTGATCCATCAATACTCGTGCATGTCACTACCTCTATATACATTGCAGCCTCATCTATTAAAGTGCAAGCTACTTCAAGAGCTCTGTATGTAGTTGCATTGCTTTGCTAGTGACACATTGTATCAAAAAGTGATTAAAAATACCTGATCTAATAGTTAGAGAACCTATTTGTTAGAGGGTAATTATGTTTTAAGTAAACTTTTCTAAAAGATATTGAAGCTTTTTGACTGAAAGTTGCATCTGCTTCACTTAGCAGGATATGCCACAAGTAAACAGGTTATGCCTTTAGCTGTGGAAGAGCTTTAAAAGCGGGTTCTGAAGGTGGAGATAAGCCTCGAGAAAAAGGAACAAGAAAATGCAGCACTACGAAGTCAAGCGGGTTGAGACACTTAATGCGATTACCAAGTATCTAACTATGGGTAAATATAGTGAGTGGAATGTAGTAGGGATGAGCTTTGATTTGATAATGTTGTATTAGTTTTGCCACTATTGTGTACTGAATTGGTTTGTTTGGTAATATATAACTAGATTTTGGTTATTTATATTTGATTATCTTGGTTTGGTTTTGGTATTTGTGTGTATAGAACAAGTAAATGTGTAGACATCAGTATATATAAAACAATACAAAAAACTGATGTTCAACATAGACATCAGTTCAAAACAGATGTCTGCAATTTTTTCGAACTGATGTCTATGAGTCAAAGACATCAGTTTCTTTAAGAAACTGATGGTAAAGGTTGTATTATAAACATCGTTTAATTATTGAACTGATGTCTAAGCTGGTATTAAACATCAGTTCTCCTATAAAAACCGATGTTAAACAACAGGAAAGACATCAGTTTCTTTAAGAGAACCGATGTCTATAGACATCTTTGACATCGGTCAGGAACCGATGTTAAAGACCCCCCCTTTATCTACACCGACAAAGACATCAGTTCTGAAACACTTTTAACATCGGCCAAAAACCGATGTTGTAGGGGGTTTTTCCAGTAGTGACGGTTCTAATGAATGAATATGGATTCCAATGTTTATATGCCATGAAGAATGGAATTGGTTGAAAACTTAGATTATAATAATCTATCTCCTAGAAAGTAGGATATGGTGATTCTAAAGGAGGGAAATTATTCTCATGTCATCCAAATCGATATCTGTTATAAGTCCAGTGGTTCCGTAAAAGAGTGAAGGAACGCTCGAAAGAGAGCTAGGACATTTTTCTAAATATAAGGAATAAAGAGAGAATAAAGAATGAATAGTGTTTTTGGTGGAAATAGGAATATTATTAGAAGACGTTATATAGAAGTATTCAGAACGGATTTCTGAGTTCGTATTAATGATCTATGGGCGAAATAAGTGTATGTAAACGACATCAGATTCAGAAAATTAGCACTTTTATTTTCTCCGAGATTTCCCTGGACACTGAAGGATTTAAGGATTTAATAATGAGATTTGAGGAATTTAAATCCAAGGATTATAAAGGAGGATTGAGAATGGTAGTATAAATATTAAGGAGGTTTCCGGTAAAACCCTAACGAGAAATACTTGAGATATTCCTCCGAACGATCAAGGAAATTGAGCAATAATCGGACAAAGAAATAAGCAGAGATTCAAGATATAGTCATGTGCAAGTGGATATGACCAAGTGTTAAGTAGTTACAAGAGTAACTAGCATTCCTGGAAACAAACTAGATTACTTAGCCTAATTACCTCATCTAACCACAAAAACTCAACACATGGCCACTTGATTACCTCATGCATGACCAAGTCCCTTTATTAAAGCTACTTTATGCTAGATATTATCCTAAAACATCAATAATGCAAGAGAACCAAGAAAGCAACCAAGCAAACTCCACCATCTCTCTCCAAAAGCTCCATTCGGCCTATCCATTAATTCAAGAAAAGAAATCTCAAGATTAAATAGGTGAGTACTACATTTCATATCATGGATATCCTAGAAGTTTAAAAGCAAACAAACATCTCTAGCATAGTTGATAAAATCACCAAAGTTTAGGGTGAATAGTGATTTCAAGAACTAACCTTGTTTTTCTAGTTTTGTTTGGATGATCTAAGCTTGGTAAGGGTATCCTAAGGACTATACAAGGTGTTATAAGGATAATACACCCTCCAAGGAATGTATATCTCTAAGAACCCTAGATCTTACTTTGAGTTTTATGGATATTCATGTTCTTGGTGATTTTAACTTAGTTATGATTATGGTGTTGTTATAAGCATGTAAGCATGATTATGTAGTTAGTTATGTTGATCTAAGAGATTTGATGATTATGATGGTTAAGTGGGATGTTCTTGGACTTGTTAAGATGAATATCATGTATGGTATGCCCGGTGTGGCTTGGTTGTGATGCAACGAATTTAGAAACGTTCGATTTATAGTCGTCGTAATGCCGAAAATTTCGTTAACCTTAAGAAATCGTGCATCACAGTAGGTATAAATTTCTGGTCTCGATAAGTGTATGACACATTCTTGTAGATCTCGAGTCATAGATCGTTTTGGCGCGAGAATCGAAGCAAATGGACTTACGGTTTAGGAGTTATGGTCAAAATCGTAAAAGTGGTTCGAAACCGTAAGTGCGAGATCATAACTGAAATTGAACCCCCTTAACATGATTAATTCAGTGAAGAATCTTGGTAATTAAATATTAGAGATCATAAGGAAGGTGTGGGAGAAAACCTCATGTCAAACGGATCGTTTTTCGATTTTATAAAAAAGTTCGAATCGAGGTTAAGTGCGAATGAACCCCTTAAAAGTACACTTGGTTATCACTTAGAAAATGGGCGATAAAACTCGAGGTATAATCTTGGTTAGTAAACGACAGACCTTAGAACTTATACGATTTAAGTATATACCAAGTCTAAGCGTAATGACATGCCTTAATAACGAACAAGTGTCGGATCATATCGGTGATAGAAAGAGTACACTAAAGGGTGTATAACGAGATAACTCGAAACCGTGTTTTAATCTAAGTAAAGTATATACTTAACCTTTCAAAACGTTAAGTGATTAATCTGGAATATTTTGGTTGTTTATAGATCACCGGACTGACCCAGGACGCACTACCCCCACCAGAGTACCAGGCAAGTTTCCAATACTTTGGAACTGTTGTTGTGATAATATATATGATTTGCTTTTGTTATACATATGTCATAGCATGCATGCCTACTTTCAAGTTATATTGTGATACTTGTTCCAAGATTTGGTATTGGCTTATAAGCTAGGTATGATATATTAGTTATAAGCTAGATTTTGTTAAGACCCTTAATGAAAGGCATTTGATCTTCATTCATTAATATATAAACTTGTTGTTTTAGTACTTTAACTTAAATTTACAAAATTATGAATACAGGGCAATGGAAATGGCAGCTAGAGCATGGCCAAATTGGAATGCACTACTAGAAATAGTGCAATAGACATCGGCTAAAAACCGATGTCTAAAATTTTTTGGGAGCGTTGTCTTCGCATGTGTAGAGAAAGGTCATGATCTTAGACATCGATTTATGGACGATGTCTAAGTAAAAACTAGACAACGTTTTGCACTTGATTTCTAATGTCTTTAGGTAATATTCTACGATAAAATGACATGTTTAACATTTTCAAAAATGCTATATATTGAACTTATATAAAGTTAAACATGTCACACATAAGGCATAAATGGACAAATACATCGATTTTCTTAGAAAACCCGATGTCTATAGTATTATTAACATCAGTTCCTAAATCGAACTGTTGTAAAACATTCTTATTAACATCGGTTTGTCATGATACTTTAATGTCAAAGTTGGTTCAGGCATCGGTTTCCTTGAAAATAACTGATGTCTAACCCGTTTAAGACATCAGTCCCTTTGCAATGAACTGTTGTAAGTTGTTGTTATCAACATCAGTTACTTCTCAAAAAACCGTTGCCATTTATGCTTATCAACATAAGTTACTTCTCAAAAAACCGTTGTCATTTATGCTTATCAACATCAGTTTGAAATTATTTGGTGATGTAACTTTGTTTACATCCAACCTCTCCTGTGCATACATGTATAAGAACCAAACCATACCAAAACCATACAAAATTAGAGCACCAATTTGAACCAACGACAACATCAACATTAATACCAAATAAATCCATGAGTTAGCTACATCAACTCCATCAAAATCCGACAAAAGCAACATAACCAACGACAAGCATGCAAGCTTGCGAATGAAAAACATAAGAGTTAAATGTATGCCATAACAAAACTATCTAATATTTCACGAGACGTACTTCTAATCTTCCAACAACTGCCACTGGCATATTATTCAAAAGTACTCAAAACCGATTAACTAAAATTTCAAGAGACTTAACACCAAAGTTAAAGGAAGCAGGCCTAGGATGCAAATTAAATGTGCTAAACCCCTGTTATATTTTGTCTTGGATATGCTCAATCGTCTCTAAACGCACCACGTCAAGCTCCCCTATCTTGTAAGTCTTCCGAGTCTTGCTCCCCTACTAAAAAATATAACCAAGTAATAGTTGTTAGCTATAAGAAGAAACCTAGCACCTGGTTTCATAATGTAGCAACTATAGTTATATAATATTTCAGTCAAATCCATCAATTAACCAGAAAGTTTACCTTAGTAATAAATGTCATCTTTTTATCCTCAATTATACCCTAAATTTACCATCTTTCCTCACCTTCCAACGAGATACATGGCACTTGGGACACTCGGAAGCATCACTATTTATTCCCCTATATAGTATACAGTCATTCGGACATGCGTGAAACTTTATATACTCAAGGCCTAAATCAGAAAGGTTCTTTTTTTGCTTCATATGCATTAACCGGTAACACATGACCACTAGGAAGGAGAGAGCCAACAAAAGATAACAGCTCCGTAAAGGCGACATCGCTAATACCAAACCAAGATTTCCAGTTTTGTAGTTTTAACATTGACTTTAATTTAGTACACTCACTACCCTCAAACAAAGGTTGTTCAGCATCAACCACAAACCTCTCGAATTCGTGGGAATGATCATTGTAATCACCCATATCATCATATGCTGCTTCACAAACCATTCTCGTTTGTGATGCATCAACGTGCTTCGAAGGAGGGCACGTACTATCACTAGAACTACAACCTTTTTCTCCATGCCAAATCCAATCAACATACCCAAGAAAAAAAACCATTTTCATATAAATGACCCCTAATTATTTTTACACTGAATTTTTTAAAATTAGAGCACCGTCCACATGGACAACAAATTTTCTTAGGATTAAGTGCATTTTCTTCGACATATATCAAGAAATTTTCTACCCCAATCTCATATTCTAACGAATCCCTATCTGCCGAAATCCATGACTTATCCATTAATTTGGGAACACTTATAACCAAAGCAACCTATCTGATTGTCATTCAAACATACAAAAGAATACAATTCAAAATATAGATACAGTAAATAAATTAACAATGACAAACAAAAACAAATAAGGACATAGAAGAAACAAAGAAGGACATGGACAAGTAAGCACTATCAAATTTTTTAGCTTTCTTCAAATATCATTCTTACATTTTTCTAAATCATAAATCAGCTCAATGAATATAAAAAAAATTCAGGATTTAACAATTAAATCTAAGTGCTCTGCTCTATCATTTATAGGGTACAAGTCATAACAATTGTTCATACTTCATCATGATATCTTAAATATAATATCAAAATTAAATAAGCAGTTAATTAAACATTCTTATCATGTGTTAGTAGCAGACTAACCTCAAGAGTTTGAGTCCAGAAAATATCGTCGTAAATGCTCAATCAATATGCTCCTGCAAAAACGAAGTAAATACTCAAAATCAAACAACATGAAATATCCAAACATGAACCAAAATTCACAAAATAAACCAACCAACATAAAGTAACAAGGCATATAAATATTAGACCAAAAGAAAAATCTAACAAAAACATAAAGTATAGAACAGACCATGAGTAACAAGGCATATAAATCAAAAAAATATATCAAATTTATTAATCAGTCCTAAAAATGATTTAAACGAAGAAACGTTAAAACTCTCTTGTAATAGAGGGCATATACAGCCTATATAGGGCATATACAATGGCAAATGAACAAAAATATACACCAAACATACAAAAAACAAGAGACATACACATGCATGTATAAAAATTATACACATACAACTCAAATCTATTTTGAAGCTCAAAAAATATCAGATCTGTTGAAGTAAAGAAAATAAAATGAAGTAAATTAAACAAAAAATAAAATTTTGAAAATAATTGAAGAAAAAATCGAAGCAAACCAAGATAATAAAGCTGTCGAAAAAACTCCAAGCTTAATTGAACAATGGTTTGAAAAAGTGAGTGTGAAATTAGGGTTCGTGGAAGAGGAGGGATGGTTAGATGTTGAAGCTGGAGAGAGACGGGAGAGCCAGAGAAGGAGATTAGGGTTCGTGTGAGAGAGAGAGAGAGAGTGAGAGAGAGTAGAGCTGAGAGTGTTAGAGAAATGGGGAAGGGGGGAAAGGGGGGAAAGTAGTATTTTAGTTAAGGGGGGAAATGAAATTTTGGTTAAGGGGGGAGTTTTTGTGTAATAAGGGGGGAAGTAATTTGGCACGACTTTTATAATTTTTTGTAAAAATTCAGTTAGACAACAGTTACGTGAATAACTGATGTCCAAAAACTAATTTCACATACTTAGACAACGATTACGTTGATAACTGATGTTCAAAAACGTCTTTAACATCGCTATATTTTATACTGATGTGAAAAGTTTCTTTTACATCGGTGGCTTCACCTACCGATGTCAAAGGGGCGATGTCTATTGCACTATTTCTAGTAGTGATGGTACTGATAAATATATTGTCACCATGACAGATGGTGGTCATGAAATTGTATGTGACTTGAATAAGAGAACCTGTGTATGTAGAAAATGGCAACTAATAGGTATTCCCTGTTTTCATGCTTGTTCTTGTATTTTTTTTTTCAAAAAGAAAGTCCACTGCAATACATGCATGACTGCCACAAAAGAAGATGGTACCCATAAGTGTATAGCCATGTGTTGGAACCTATTAATGGCCCAGAATTCAGGGAAGAAACACATGAGATCCCATTGCTGCCATCACCGAAGAGAAGATGTAACACCCCCATATCCGGGGTCGGGGATCTGGTTGCTACGGTCTTAATTCCATCAATGATACTTGACTTGCAACACAATAAATAAATAGCATGCAATGACCCCACAATAATATCACATCACACACACACAACCAGTTATAGTCCCAGAGATGAACTTGATATAAGTCTCGAATTTACAGGATCCACAAGTGATAAGTTATTACAATACCCAAAATGATTCAGCATAATTTAAAAGTTTTTACCATTTAATTAACATTGGTTATACATATAATTAAGGCTAAAACAAAAGCTGCCGGTCTAGGCTACCTCAGAAATAGCAGCGATGATATCATCGGGTAGTCCTCTGGCTGGAGCCACCTGTATGCGCCGAGTGCGCCTTACGCGGGCCATCGAGCCTAGATGTCGTTGTGATATAATAAATAAAGTAAGGGTGCGTCGGTTTTTCTACTTTTTGCGATGGCATTTTAACCGATGCTGAAATGTTTTTAGCGTCACCCTTTTGACCGACGCTATAGGTGTATACCTATAGTGTCCCCTATATATACTACACCATTTAACCGACGCAATAGGTCAATTTGACGGATGCTATAGGTCCAGTTTGTACTAGTGAGCCCACCAAAAGTAATATATGTGTGAACAACAGTATATATATAACAATTCAAATATCTGTGAAACCATATGCCATGCATTAACGAACATAGTACCAGTATAAGGTAAACGATGAAATTGCAAGGTAAGCACAGGTACTTTCAGTTTTGAACAATTCTCAAACCCTGTCAACAAGAGTGATACTTCATGTTGCAGACAATAAATAAATTTGGATGACGAACTAATGCTGGAGTATTCATCGCGCCCGATGTTGTAATCATTACGATGATCAATCGCAGATTGTACAGCTCAAATTAGTTTTACTATCGGTAGAAGGAAGAACTTACGGATTTACTTGTCTACCGCCCTGTTACATCTCCCCGGCCAACGGATGGGCCAATGGGATGGACCGGCGCTACTCGGCCTCTTACACAACTCCTAGTTCAAATATAATCCATGACTCTGAAACGTAAAGTTCGTTCTCCTTTCCCCAAGTATAATACTTGTTGATAAGACTCCACAAAGTAGTCGTATCTAGTTGGAAAGGAAAATTCACTAATATTTCCCAACCTTTTGCTTATTAATGGATATCAACTTGTTCCAACCACCTTACCCCTCGAATGATGAGGAAGTAATAACAGATTCAAATGGATAAATAGCAACCAAGTTGCGAGTGCAAAGAACAGTTTTAAGGAATTTATGACCGGGAAGTCAAACAAAATAAATAACATTTCTCAAGTAAGGTTCCCTTATAATTTGAAAGATAGATTTGAATGAAGAATAAAAGTTTTGAGAACCTTCCTTGATAAAATAATAATAATAATAATAAGACTCATAAATAGTTTACATAATATTTGAAGAGTGAAGATAATATCTTAATGAAATAAATCATTTTTAAAATCGTTGAAAGAATTAAATGGATATTCAAAGAATATTTGAGATATAAAATATTGCTCCAAATAACCTTCGAATAAATATTCAAAATAATATTCATTAAATAATGAATATGCAAAATAATAATATTTATTAAATAAATAAAACTCAAATTAATATTCGAAATAATATTCATTAAATAAATAATGATCAACTGAATATTCGGAATAATATTTATTTAATATTCCTCGACTAAGGTAATACTCAAATAACATTCCTCAAAAAGATTTATAATCAAATAACAATCCTCGAAATAATAATAATCTGTCGTTGGAATCCTTTCGGGTTTCCACGACTATCTATATATTTCAAAATAACGGCACCCGATCTATATTTGAAGAATGAGGTTCATATACCCTTCATTAAGGGTCTTAGCAATACCCGGCTCATAACTGATATATCTCGTATCTATCTTACAAGCCAATAACAAATCATGGAACAAGTATCACAGTATAATTTGCAAGTAGGCATGCATGCTATGGCATATGTATAAGAAAATCAAATCATATATATTATCACAACAACAGTTCCAAGGTATTGGAAACTTGCCTGGTAGTCGAGTAGGGGTAGCGTGTCCTGGGTCTGCTCGGTGATCTATAAACAATCAAAGCATTCGAGATTAATTACTTAACGTTTTTAAAAAGGCTAAGTATATACTTAACTTAGGTTGAAACACATTTTCAAGTTATCTCGTTATACACTCTCTAATGTAACTCTTATTAACACCGTTATGACCCGACATTGGTTCGCTATTAAGGCATGTCATTACACTTACACTTGATAGGTACTTATGCCACAAAAGTACTAAGGTCGGTCGTTCACTAACCAAGATTATGCCACGAGATTTATTGATCATTTTCTAAGTGACCTTCGAAAGTTATAACCAAGTGCTCTTTTAAGGGGTTCTTCGCACTTAACTTAGGTTCGAACATTTTTATAAAATCGAAAAACGATCCATTTGACATGAGATTTTCTCCCACACCTTCCTTATGATCTCTAATATTTAATTATCATGATTCGCCACAGAATTACTTATTTTATAGGGGTTCAATATCAATTACGAACTCACACTTACGGTTTCGAACCACTTTTACGATTTTGACCATAACTCCTAAACCGTAAGTCTGTTTGCTTCGATTCTCACGCCAAAATGATCTATGACTCGAGATCTACAAGGGTATGTCATAAAGGTCAGGAAATTAATGCTACTGATTATGCACGAATTTTAAGGCTAACGAAATTTTGGCATTACGACGGCTATAAATCGAACGTTTCCAAATTCGTTTCAATAAAACCAAGCCACACAAGGCATACCATACATCTTACACACATGAAATTCATCTTATAAGTTCAAGAACATCTCACTTCATCATCATAATCCTCATATGTCTAAACCAACTACAAGATCATGATTACATGCTTAACATAACATCATAATCATATCTAACCTAAAACCACCAATAACATGCTTAAAACTCAAAGTAAGATCTAGGGTTCTTAAGAGATATACCTTCCTTGGAGAGTGTACAAGCCCTAATAAACCTTGATTTGTCCTTGTGTGTGCCTAAGCCAGCTTAGATCAACCAAAGAAATCAAGAAAACAAGATTAGTTCATGAGAGTTACTATTCATCCTCCACTTTGATGATTTTTTTTGAAAATGGAAAAAGTGGAGTTTGAAGCTAAGATTTCTAGGATAGCTATTATATGAAATGTAGTACTCAACATAAAAGTTTCAAGATCAAACAATGGTTGGAAGGTTGATTTTTGTTTTTGAATTTAGGGTTGGGCCGAATGGAGCAAAGGTGGAGAGAATGGAGTGATTTGCTTGGTTGCTTGCTTTGTTCTCATCTAATTTGCATTATTGTGGTGTTAAGAAAATATCAAGGCCATAAAGTAGCTTTATTAAAGGTAGTATGTCATGCATGATGTGGTTTAAAGGGACAAGTGTTGGGATCTTGTGGTAAGATGAGAGGATTATGCTAACTAGTTGGTTTGTTTGCTAAGTATACTAGTTACCTTGGTAACTACTTAGTTCCTTGGTCTTATCCCCTTGCACATACATGCATCTTGATTTCCTGCTTGTTTCTTTGTCTGGTTATTGCTCTATTTCATTGATTGTTCGAAGGAATATCTCAAGGATTTCTAGTTAGGGTTTTACCGGAAAGATTCTTAATATTTTTGCTCACATCTTTAATCCTCCTTTATAATTCTTGAATTTAAATCCCTTAAATCTTTTTAATAAATCCTTAAATCCTTCAGTGTCCAGGGAAATATCGGAGAAAATAAAAGTGCTATTTTTCCTGAATCTGATATCGTTTACATACAATTATATTGCCTATCGGTCATTAATACGAACTCAGAAATCCGTTCCGAATACTCCTTGTTAGGAATATGTTGTACTTGATGATAATTTCACAATCAATCAAATTGTATAAGTATTGTAGCTTTCAACGGATGAGGATTTATAACTCTATCCGTTGATAGGTAGCTCATCAACGGATGAGGTTTTGTAGCATACTGCAGTATCTCTATGTTATCAATTGATAGTGTTTTTATCCACAGTCATGTTGACCATCAATGGATAGGCAGAATAGGGTAGCCAATTGTAAATAAGCTATGCTATGTAATTCTGTTTAAGTGAAAGTGTATCAACGGATGAAGACAGAACTCTATCAACAGATACAGCTCAAATCTACAATATCAACGGATACAGCTCAAACTATCATCAACGGATGACAGTGTACAATGTCAATGGATAATCGTTAACACTTACTTCTATGCTAAGCTGAGGATTAGCAGTTGATAAAGACTGGTTTGACTGACAGATCACATGGTTGATAGTAGATACAAAAAGCAGTATGGCAGCCATACTTTGGAAACACAGAAGAAAGAAGCATTCTGTTTACACTATGAATACAAGAAAGGTGCAGGGGACATGTCTGTTCACAAGGACAACCTTTTGGCTACGTGTGTATTTGGAGTGAAGTAGCAAGTTAACTTGAATTAGATTAGTATTATCTTATTCCTGTAGTACTTGTAAACTTGGGTTTTATATAACCAAGTGTAGCAACTCTTTAGAAGCTAAGAAAACAGATACATTTGCTTAGGGTTTTCTTGAATATCCTTAGAAATCAAAGAGTTTTAAAACGGCAGCTGTGTACATTTGTATCACAGAGTTTTCTTCAAATAAAAGCTTCAAGTGGTGCATTTAACCACCTGATTTTATATGCGTTTGTGCATTAATCGTTATACAACAATTATCCAAGTATAGATTTCTGGAGTTCTTATCATAAATTTATAAATATCAAGAATTGTATTCAACCCCCCCTTCTACAATTATACAAGTGTGTAATCTGGGAATAAAAATTGGTAACAGAGCAAGCTTCTATCTTATTTGAAGTTTAAAGATCAACACAATTCCAACATGTCTAAGAAGGATTATGGAGTAAAGATACCAGTTCTTGATAGAGAGAATTACTTTCACTGGAAAATAAAAATGCGTCTACATCTCGTGTCCATTGATGAGGGTTTTGTGGATTGCATTGACAAGGGTCCTCATGTTCCAATGAAGACTGCAGCAAGAGTTGGCCTTGCTGAAGATGCGCCTGATACTCTCATTCCCAAACCTGTTTCTGAATGGAGTCTTGAAGATATGGTAGAAGTCCATAAAGATAAAAAGACCATGAATATACCGTTGTCTAGAAATAGACATGGTTGACAATGTTATTAGCTGTACTACCTCCAAGGAAGTATGGGACACTGTTCAAACCCTTTGTGAAGGAACAGAACAGGTGAGGGAAAATAAGATGCAACTACTAATCCAACAGTATGAACACTTCCATTTCAAGAGTGGAGAAACATTGAATGATACATTTAGTTGATTTCAAAAGCTACTAAATGGTTTGAAACTGTATAGAAGAATCTATCAAGTTAAAGATTCTAATCTCAAATTTCTGAGATCACTGCCCAAGGAATGGAAGCCAATGACTGTTTCTTTAAGAAACACTCAAGAGTACAAGACATTTACTCTTGAAAGGCTCTATGGAACTTTAAAGACATATGAGCTGGAAATGGAGCAGGATGAAGAGATTGAGAAGTCCCAAAAGAAAAGTGGGTCAGTTGCACTTGTTGCGAACTTGGAGCAGAAGGAAGAAAGGACAGAAGCTGCTTGTTCTACACCAAACAGGGAGGCTTGTAAAGATAGATCAGAATCAAGCAGGAGCAAGGAAAAGGTGTCTGAAGAATTGAATGTCCTTCAGCAGGATGAATTGGATGAGATAGATGAGCACTTAGCCTTTCTATCTAGGAGATTCTCTAAGCTGAAATTCAAGAGAAACTCTGGGGTGGCCAAGCCATTTAACATGGATTATTCCACAAGCAACTTTGTGGATAAATGCTACAATTGTGGAATTACTAGTCACATGATAAGTGAATGCAGGAAGCCTAGATCTGAGAACAAAGGAAAGCCAACTGAAGCTGTTGACTACAAGAAGAAATATTTTGATTTCTCAGGCAGAAAGGAAAGGCATTCATGACCCAAGTGGGCTGCTGATGGAAATCATTCTGATGATGATGTTGAGTATGTCAACCTTGCATTGATGGCTGATTGGAAGCAAGTTCAGCTAGCAATCAGGTACTTTCTACTAATCTCTCTGAGCTCACCAAAGAGGAATCCAATAGTGTTATAGATGAAATGTCTACTGAACTATATCACTTGAGTGTTACTCTTAAATCACTTACTAAAGAGAACAATTGGATTAAAGAGACTAATCTGTTTTTAAGTGATAGAAATGCTGCTCTAGAAGCTCAATTTCTAGAATTTGAGAAAATGAGAGTTGATTGCAATAATGCTAAAAGTGAACTTGAAGCTGTGTTAAAAAGAGAACTGATTTTAAGATACCAGCTTGAAAAAGAACAAGGGATAGTTGCTAAATTTCAAAGCTGTAGAAATATTTCACAAAACATAATAGAAGTCCAGGGAATAGAATCTTTTGTGAAGGAGACCTGGACTCAAAATAAAAAGGAGCTAGAACCTTGCCTTGAGGATCTAGAGACTATTTGTGAAATAACGGATAGTGATCATCCGTTGACAGATGAACCATCAACGGATGAGAGGTATCCGTCGACTAACAAAAAGTTTGTTAGTAAGAAGGAACTCAAGAAACTGGATATTAAGTATGGTCCAGTCAACAAGAACTTTGTTAATGGTGAGAGTAGCCAAACCAAATCTAGTGGGAAGGCTAAGGCAGGTGATTTACACAACAAAAAGGCTATTGGTAAATCAGATAATAAAAAGGTAGAAATTAAGGGTAAAAAGAAAAAGAACAGAAATGGTAAGATAGGCATCAACAAGAAAAACAATTATTCTCCTGACAAGTTTTCCCCTAGGAAAACTTGTAGTAATTGTAATAGTGTCAATCACCTATCTTCTAATTGCAAGATTGTTAACAAGGCTCCTATTCATGTACCTCAAACTATACCATGTATGCTTGCAATGCCTGTTATGCCTGGTTTGTATCAAAATGCTAGTTTTTCTAATCCATATGTGAACATGCCATATGTGTCTAATCCTTATTTTCAATCTGTGAATATGCCACAAATGTCATGGAAGCATGAATAATATGTATGCCAATTTTCCACAAATGCATGCATCAAATATTCATGTAAATAAGCATTTGTCAAACCCCATCAATCAGGCATCTACATCTAAGGTGAAGAATGCCAAGATTGTAAAGTCAAAGGCTAACAAGAAAGGACCCAAGGAAGCTTGGGTACCAAAATCAACTTGATTTGCTTTTGGATGTGTGCAGGGAAACATGAGGAATTTATGGTACCTAGACAGTGGATGCTCTAGGCACATGACAGGAGATTCAACCCTACTCATAGAGTTCAATGAAGGAGCTGGCCCTAGAATTACCTTTGGATATGACAGCAAAGGATATACTAAGGGATATGGCCTGATTTCAAAAGACAATGTCATCATTGAAGAAGTGGCCTTAGTTGAAGGTTTGAAGCACAATCTGCTGAGTGTCAGTCAGATTTGTGACAAAGACTATGATGTAAGGTTCACAAAAGAAGCCTGTGTTGTTTCTGCCAAGGAAGACAACAATGTGGTATTGACAGGCTTTAGAAAAGGAAATGTTTACATAGCTGACTTCAATTCAGCATGCTCAGAATCCATTACTTGTCTCTTCAGCAAAGCAAGTAAGGATAAGAGTTGGCTATGGCATAAGAAGCTGTCACATTTGAATTTTAAAGTTATGAATGACTTGGTAAGAAAGGATCTTGCTAGAGGAATCCCTCAATTGGAATTTATCAAAGATGGACTGTGTGATGCCTGCTAATTAGGGAAACAAAAGAAATCATCCTTCAAGAGCAAGACAGAGTCATCCATTATTAAGCCACTTCAATTGCTGCATATGGACTTATTTGGTCCAGTTAATGTCATGTCTATTTCAAAGAAGAAATACTATCTGGTGATTGTAGATGATTTTTCTAAGTTTACATGGACCTTCTTCCTGCACTCCAAGGATTGTGCAAGTGAAATCATCATCAATCACCTCAGAATACTAAGCAATGGTTCTGAAGATAAAGTACAAAGAATCAGGAGTGACAATGGTACTGAATTGAAGAATTTCACAATGAAGATTTTCTGTGAAGAAAATGGAATTGTTCATGAGTTTTCTGCTGCCAGAACACCTCAACAAAATGGGGTTGTTGAAAGGAAAAACAGAACTCTCATTGAAGCAGCTAGAACAATGTTAAGTGAATCAAGATTACCAACATATTTCTGGGCTAAGGCTGTCAACACTGCATGCTTTACTCAGAATATTTCCTTGGTCAATCAAGCTAGAGGAATGACTCCTTATCAGTTGTTAACCAACAAGAAACCAAATTTAGCTTTCCTTCATGTCTTTGGATGTAAGTGTTTTGTACTAAGGAATCATGGAGATAACTTGGGCAAATTTGAAGCAAAGGCAGATGAAGCTATTTTTGTTGGATATGCAGCAGGGAAAGCCTATAAGTCTACAATCTAAGAACCAACATTGTTATGGAATCTGTACATGTTGTGTTTGATGATCAAAAGATTCTAGGTCTAAATGATGGAGGCTCTCACGAAAAGTTGGAATTTGAGAATGAAGGTGAAGGAAGAATGTACTATGATAATGATGAGGAAGATGAAGATCATGGCCATAGAGATCCACCAAGAGTTGATGTACCAACTAGAAGTGATGCTCACACTGGAAATGAAGCATCCGTTGACAGTCATTCTGGAGCATCCGTTGACAATATTAGAGATGCATCCGTTGACAGAAATTCTCAAGCATCCGTCGATAGGCAAAATGATGCATCCGTTGACAGTCAACTTCATAATTCTGCAAGGACAACAAACTCAGGGGGAGTTTCACAGGGTCAAAATTCAGTGCTAAATCAACATGATCATGCTCATGAAAATGAAGCAATCTCATCAAGATCAAACCTTCCACCTGCAAGAAAATGGACTAGAGATCATCCATTTGAGTTAATCATTGGTGAATCAAATTCAAGAGTCCAAACTAGGAGGGCCACTCAAGCAGAATGCCTATACAGTAGCTTCCTGTCTCAAGAAGAACCTAAGAAAGTGGAAGATGCCCTTCTAGATCCAGATTGGGTCTTAGCAATGCAAGAAGAGCTAAACCAATTTGAAAGAAATAAAGTATGGAAGCTTGTGCCCAAACCTGATGATAGAAGTGTCATAGGTACTAAATGGGTTCTCAAGAACAAGACAGATGAAAATGGCATAATTGTGAGGAATAAAGCTAGATTAGTGGCAAAGGGCTATTCTCAAGAAGAAGGGATAGATTTGGATGAAACTTTTGCTCCAGTGGCAAGACTTGAGGCAATCAGAATCTTCCTAGCCTATATAGCACATGCCAATTTCAAGGTCTATCAGATGGATGTCAAAAGTGCTTTTCTAAATGGGGAACTGGAAGAAGAGGTCTATGTCCATCAACCTCCTGGCTTTGAAGATCCAAAATTTTTAGAATATGTATATCTTCTCATGAAAGCACTTTATGGTTTGAAGCAAGCACCAAGAGCCTGGTATGACACTTTATCTCAATTTCTTTTGGAGAATCACTTCACTAGAGGTATAGTAGATAAAACCTTATTTCATAGGAATATCAATGGATCTTCAATACTTGTTCAAATCTATGTAGATGATATTATTTTTGGGTCTACAGATGAGAAGCTTTGCAAAAGGTTTGCCAAACTTATGCAAAGTAGGTATGAAATGAGCATGATGGGTGAATTAACTTACTTTCTTGGCCTACAAGTAAAGTAAGTTAATGAGGGCATTTTCATAAGTCAAACAAAATATATTTATGATCTTTTAAAGAAATTTGACTTAATGGATTGTACCTCTGCAAAAACACGTATGGCCACTGCAACTAAGGAAAAGTCTGTGGACATCTCAAGCTATAGAGGCATGGTAGATTCACTTCTATACCTAACAGCCAGTAGACCTGATATAATATTTTCTACTTGTCTTTTGTGCTAGATTTCAAGCTGACCCTAGAGAGTCTCACTTGATAGCTATTAAGAGAATTTTCAGATATCTTAAGGGAACACCAAACCTTGGCATTTGGTACCCAAGAGAATCTGGTTTTGATCTAACTGGCTACTCAGATGCAGATTATTCAGGTTGCAGAATTGATAGGAAAAGTACTACAGGTTCCTGTCAATTTCTAGGAAACAGGCTTGTTTCATGGTTCAATAAGAAACAGAACTCAGTCTCCACCTCTACAGCTGAAGCTGAGTACATTGCTGCTGGAAGTTGTTGTGTACAGATTCTATGGATGAAAAATCAACTTATTGACTATGGTCTAAAAGTTGAGAAGATTCCAATTTTCTGTGACAACACAAGTGCTATTGCCATCACAGGGAATCCAGTGCAACATTCGAGAACCAAGCATATTGATATCAAATACCACTTCATTAGAGAACATGTGATGAATGGTACAGTAGAAATGCACTTTGTGCCAAGTGAAATGCAGCTTGCAGATATCTTCACCAAGCCTCTTGATGAATCCACATTCACAAGATTGGTAGGTGAACTAGGTATGCTTAATTTGTCATAATTCCTGGTGATATTTGATCTTACTGCATTGCAGCTAGAAATGTGTTTTGATTTACTTGAGAATTAAAAACTCTCAGAAAAATTTTCTGCAGAAATTTTGTCCAAGGCAAAATTATCTTATCAACGGATATCCTTTTACCCGTTGGTAGTATAAACACATTCCTAGATTTTCGTATATCAACGAATAACAGGTTATCCACGTCATCGACGGATAAACTGTTTCTCAACCGTTCATTTCATATCCGTTGGTATACATATTTTCTTTTAAATATAACCATCGGTAAACATGTATATATATAGGCATGGCTATATTTATTTTCTTTTATTAAATGACAGTTACTTTTGACCAATGGATAATTACTTTTAATTTTTTCATTTTCAACTCTTAAAAAATATAAAAGGCTGTCATGTGCTCTCACATCTCACTTTTATCGACTTTCAAGATTCTCTTAAGTAAACTGCATCTTCTTCACTAAAACTCTCTACAACAAAAGTTTAAACACTTCAATGGTGCCTATTGTTAAGATGATGTCTTCCACTGGGTTCACCTATAAGAAGAACAACTTCGCGGCCTATGTTGATACAGTGAATGCCCCAGAAGCTTATCACACCTTGATGAATTTCGTGAAGAAATGTAAACTATCGTATGCTATGACTGCCACCACTCCTCTAATCCACGAGGTAATTGAAGAGGTGTGGGCATCTGCTGAGTACAATGGCACAGATGGTACAATTGCTTTTTCCTTAAAGGGTAAAAACTATGTAGTTAATTCTGATGTGATAACTGCTTGTTTAAAATTGCCTGAGAATAACTGTCTGAAAGTACCCAGTGATGCTGAAATTGTTACCATGCTTAATTCAATAAATTATGCCCTTAGTACTGAGAATTTAGGGAAAATTGTTAGGAAAGGAATGGTTAAAGAATGGAGTTATTTTTATGATGCCTTCATTAAAACTTTTTTAGGAAAAATTAGTAATTTTGATGTTGTTACCCATTCCATGCTAGTTACGATGTGTATGCTTCTGACTGATAAATTCTATAACTTTGGCAAACTAGTCATGTATGAGATAGCAGCAAAATTAGGTAAAAAGGAAACTAGGAGCAAAAATATCTATTTTTCTAGATTTTTGATGCTCTTAGCACTGCATGTATCTGAGAATAACCTATCCATTGCTAACCCGGATAGCAATTTCACATGTTTTGTTCAGGAGAAGAGAGTCTTAAGTGATTTAATTCGAATGAACTCCAATGCAGGAGTACAATTGGTATATCTACCAATTGTTCAGGTAACTATTTCTAACCTTGAAACTCCTATCTCTAACCCCCAAATTTCTTTGCCTTCCACTGTCACAATGGAGTCTGTAGTAGTGACCAAACAAGCTCCTACCCAAGTGACTAAAACAAAAGTTTCCAAACCAAAATCTAAAAGACAAACCTCAGGTGCTTCTCAAAAAGCACCTGTTGCAAAAACTACCACAACTCTTGAGGGGAGTGTGAAGGAGGTAGTGAGTGGTGAGGGACAGGGTGCAAGCCCTAAGAATAAGGTAGGTGAGGAGAGTGTACCAAATAGCCAAGCCCAAGTTACATCCTCTCAACAGGGTGTGACTACTAGTTCCACAGAAACTCTGCACAAAAGGGTAAGGGACACTAGCCCTCTCTCAAAAACCTATGAAAGAAGAGTAAAATCTAAAACCATGGGGGAATCACAGGGTGCACACACAGTACAGCAAACTGTACCTTCTCAAATTCAGTTTGATGTGACTTCAATAAATGTAGAGTCACAGCCCCTTGATCTTAACCTTCAAATCGATACACATTACAATCCACCATCACCAACTCCATCTCTGGATGTGGATATGATATCTACATCAATTCCTGATTCTCCATCTTTAAGATTCTTGGAGAAGCCCCACTCTGCAATTAGTGGTCATCATCTTCTAGATGATTTGTTGGGCCATTAATCTTCCATTCCTGAATTCACAACAAAATCTGTGGCCTCATCTTTAAAATCAATCTCCACAGATTCACTGTTGGTGTTCACTTTAACGGATACTATCTTTCCTTCATCAACGGATATCCTTCATCCGTTGACAAGTGTTTCTCCATCAATGGATGCGCCTATGTCTAACCATCCGTTGACAGCTATAACTACTCCATCAACGAATATCCCTTATTCGTTGATAACTCACTCTACCACTGCTATATCTGACATTCCTGTGTCAAGTGTGGAGGAGTTCTCAGTAGTTGAAACACTTTTAGGATTGAGGGAAGGGAGTGAGAGGCTGCCTTATGAGCAGGCAAAAGGAGAGGTGAATAATGAGAGGCTGACCATTTCTTCAGGTCAGGCAAAAGGAGAGCAAGAGAGTTCCACCTTAGTAAGTGAAGGTGAGGGTGTGAGAGGTTTGAGCCAGGGGGAGCCCCTGATGCAAGAAAAGAGAGATGAGAGGAGAGAAGGGACTACAGGAGAAATAAGGCAGGAAGATCCAGCCATTGCAATTAAGTTAATGGAGGTTAATGAAGCTTCTAAAGAGATGGAATTTCAACAAGAATATTAGTCAATCATTGACTCCATCTCTTTCGATCCTGAAACCTTTACTCATCCTGTTTCTGCCTATCAAGTCATGGCACAACTGGGTAATGTAGAGGCAGAGGAGGCAATACACCTAGTGCACACCTCACAATCTCTACAAAGAGCAAAGGAAGCTTTGACAGCTCTGCCTTCAGAAGCTGAAAGTGAAGAGTTTGGCAATGATGACAGTGATAGCACAGAAGATGATGAAGAAGTCAATGTGGAGGATACTCCAAAATGGCTATTGTCTACTGTCACTGTGGCTGGTGACTTCAATGTGGAGATTATGAAGCAATATCAATCTGCTATGGTTGAGCACCAGAATACAGATCCACAGAGGAAGGATGTCCTTCAGCAAATAATGGCCTCCCTGAAACTTCACAAGATGCAAATGCTTATTCAAAGAACACAACAAGAGGAGGTCCATACTACAATCAGAGAAATGAAAGTAGAACTAGATGCCAGGATTTAGGCACTAGCCCCTACTACCACTCAGAAGGTGCTGACTAGCAAACTGTTAAAAGAAGATAGCCTGGCCAAATCTGTTCAGCATCTTTCCTCGAGAGTGGATAGGATGGAATCTCAAATGCAGACAATCATTGCCAACCAAGCAAAACAGACTGAGCTACTGGAAAGGCTACTTGCAGCCTCTCCTCCAGCCTTTGATTCTAACAAAAAGGGGGAGAAAAAGGTAGAAGAGGTTACAGCTACTTCTAGTCAATTTCAAGCTTCCAGTAGCAAGATAGCACAAATTGAGGGGGAGCAACAGCCAACTATAGTGGTCAATCCAACAGATTTTTCTATAGAGGCTTCCAATATGAAGAAACAAATGGTTTTGCCAGAGATTCAGAATCTATCAGAAATCTTAGATGGTGAAAGGCAAGCCAGAATAGAAGTCTTAGAAAAGATTAACAAGGAGGCAAATTAAAGAATTATGAGGACAGAGAGAATGATCAATGAATCAATTGTATCAACTCTGTTCTCTACTCAGTCTTCTGCTCCAACAATATCAACTACAATTCTGAAGGTGCTTACTCCAGAAATTGTGGCTCCTACATTCTATGATGCCGAACCATCTTATGTCAAAGAATTTGAAACATACATAAGAACCAGAGCCTACTCTCCACCAAAGGCAAATGGGAAGAACAAGTTACAATTGGACTTTCCATTTCCCAAGGATGATGATGAGAAGCTAATGGGAGATACAATCAAAGAGTTCAAGGAAAAGACAAATAAAAGTGTAAGAGATTGGATGGCTGTAATTATAAGGAATGGAAAATTGTTAAATATATCTAACAGCCATCCTAGATTTTTTGAAGCAAAAAGAGAGGAGACCTCCAGACTTCTAAGGGAAGCTCATCCAAGTGAAGAAAATCAATATGAAAACTCATATGAGAAGCAAGCCAGGCTGGCTCAGGAGTTAATGGATGAGGTAGAGGATGAAATGAGGGAACCTGAGGAAGTCCCCAAATCCAAACCCAAAAGGAGAGTGAAAACAAAGGCAAAGAGGCCTGTCTCTCCAGAAAATGTAAGTAAGGAAACTATTGGCTCATCAAAATCTATTTCTGCACAAGTATTCAACCCAGCTGTGAATCTCCATGGTGACCCTATAATACCTAAAGAGGAACCAATGAATCTTGACTCCATTGAGGTTCCTTCATTCTTGCTGAAGCCTCAACAGAAGCCTAAAGAGAAGAAAAGGATACCAAGGAAGCAACCTTCAAAGGAACCAATTCAAGTTGCTAGGGTGCCTGCTATTGTCAAGCAGCCAATCTTGGAAAACAAGGATGATTTTATCTATCAGGCAGATATTGAAGAAACTCTGGCATGAATCTGTATCTGGATGAATTGTCAGAAGTAAGAGGAATTGACAAATACAAGCATTTGCCTGAGAGATTGGTCTTTGTATACAAGGGAGGAAAGGAAAGGACATGGCCACTACAGAGGGTTCTTGGAGAAAATTATCTGACCTTAACCAAGGTGTTCTCTGCAATTAAGAGATACACAGGGTTCTCCAAGATAGCAAAAGGGGAGATACTGGACAGAATAGAACAGATAAGGAGAGAATGGAACTCATCATCAAGTCTACCAAAGAAGATGAAGATCCCATACAATGGACAGAAAATCCACATTCAACCCTTCTGGATGTTGGAGTTCAGGGATGAAGATGGTAACAGGAGATTCTTCGGGTTAGAAGACCAACTATCAAAGGCTACTTCTCAATACCTGAGATGGTTACAACAAAAGCTAAATCCAAAAGTTGTTGAAGAAGATGCCTTCTATAAGCAAAAGTAGTAGCATGATCCAACTAGTTGATTGTACACTTGTAACTCAGGTGGTTTCTCCTCTCTTTTCCCTCCATGAACATAAAACCTTTGCTAAATAATGGTTGTATGTCCATGAACATAATAATGGTTGTATGTCCAACCATCAAAAGCGGAAGAGAAGTAATTGATGGCAAGACCAGTTTCCTGGCTTTGCAATTTCATTATACTTATTAGTATGAAACCATAGTTGTACATATCTAATTAGGAGGGAAAAAAAGATCAACACATAGTTCAGGAACTCGCCCTCCAAGGGATGTCAAGAACATCATCCACAAACCCAGGCAAAATCATGAAGCAGATAGATGCCAGTGTTGCATTATACTCAACAAGCCACTGCACGAATAAAACCATAATACCAAATAATTTGAGAGACAAATCCAGTTTACTTTAACAACCAAGATATTGATTTTTCTATAAAGCTTCTCCCAACTTTTCACATCTTATGCACAGGTTTAAAATGTCCAACACTCCATCTGCAATAAATTCTTATTATAAATTTATACAATGATTTAAAAATGGTCCTAAGAAGAAAAGGAAAATTATAAATTTATTGTATAGATTTATTTTATCTTGTTTGTTTGATCTTATTGTATAAATTTGCGACTTTTAGACACTCCAGACATCCGGCCAAATACATATGAAGTGACAAATAATTGTGAACGACAATGACAATATCTCCAGAGATAATTAGGACTATTACCATTTTTTTATGCGGGAGATGGTGATGCTTAAGTCTTCATATTCTGCACCAACAGCATAAATTGATTTTTGTGTGCAGAAAAGAATTTCATAAACACCAAATTTATAGAATAGCTGCAGCGGAATTCAACTTTTTTGTGAAAGTGTAAAACATAGAAGAAAGAAAGTAGGGATAGTAGAGCCATCAACTTCTGAAATAAGGAGAACTCACATTTGAATCTGAAGTGAAGTTGAAATATTTAAATAAGATAGCCACTACCAATAAAACAGCACCAACAACGATCCCAAAAGATTCGGGCCTGTCAAACAATATAGTAAAAATCACAGTATCATATCAGTACAACTGATATGTATTTTAAGTGTGCCATGAGAAAAGCCGTTCAATTCTTTATTAAAGATGTAATCAGCAAATGTCGGGAGAATCATATGAGCACAACGTCAATAGATAGTTCATTTCATGTGATAAATATGATAACAAATCAACAATTAGGTAGTAAAAGGTATATTCATGTACAAAGCTTATGTAATACGTACAATATGTGTCCAAACGATTTTGTACACAATGAACAGAAAGAATATAAACCAAAGATACTCTATGAGATACACACTTATCTTCCATATTCGCTCCTAAAGAACATAAACATTAAGGAACACTGGAACAATGATAGTATATCAGAAAGATAGATGAGCTGAAGGCAGGTTCTGAATTGTTGATAAGAATACATCACACTGGTTTAGATGAATATCCTACTTGAGAAGACAATGAGAGATTGAGTTTTAGAAATTGAAAAAAAAATACATAATCTGACTCTGACCTGTGCATAATCATTTGCCAGCCATGCCATTTCCTCCAGGACAAATTCCCAATGAGATCTTCGACGAACCTCCAGCGACAGTGTATAATCTGATATATCAGTAATCCTCTTGCACTGGGAAAGTTTACCAAAGAACATCTCAGACCAAGGAACCACAATGATATCAGACCACATAGATAAATTTCTCTGTAAATTTTAGAAATTAACTAGGAGCAAAAAAGATAACCTCTATCATGCGCACCTTTTTTAATATTAGGTCTTCACATTCCTTTGTTGTCAAGTTAGAGGTCACTTGAGGAAAGTTTTGACACTCAGGTAAAACAGCAGAAACCCTAGGAGACAATTTAGTATCGAGAGTTGCTTGAATAGAGGACTCACTTATACCCTGAAGCTTAGAAGGACAAGCATTTCTAACAGTACTCTATGAGATACGCATAAGCACCATCATAAAAAGGAACAGATTATGTCTACCTGACAATGATACAATAGCAAAATGTTTTCTCGAGTACAGAAGAACAAGCACAAACCTTCTGCATAGTGGCCACATCAGTTCCTTTTACATCTGCCTTCTCTATCAACCAAGAAACATCATTTTTCTGCTCTTCCGTATAACTTTTCCAGAAGCTCTGGAGCCATGAATACCACATTCGTTGGGCATAATCAGGTATCTTCAATATCTGAATTTATCTTTCAATGTGCTGCAAGGAGAAATTCCTACAGCTGGACCTTTTGCAAACTTTCTAGCTGAGTCATTTTCTCATAATATTGGCCTTTGTGGTGCTCGTTATAGAGAATAGATGTATTACACACACACACAATTGCAAGTAATAACTTTGGAGAGAAAAGTGTTATCTCTTCTTATTAAAACAGAACAGCTTACAAAAGAAATATATAAGGAAAGCTATAGAACGTTGCTACAAAATAGGAACGTCCAGGAAACAAACTCCTACTAATACTCTAACACGTTTATTGTTGCTAAAACTATGCCACTCCTTGGCTACTTCGATAACTAACAGACTGACTAATTCAAACCTCAAACGGCTAACTTATTTAACATGTTACAGATTAAGACAATGCCAACACTCGTTGGCTCACATTTCCGCACTGAAAGCCCCAGAGCATAATAAAGTCAAAGTCAGAGCAGCTACATTTGCTAAAATATATATTACCTATTAAAGGAACGATGTAAGACCTGGGGCCAAGTGGGCATGCATTTGCTAAAATATATATTTCCTGTTTGTACAATAACCTGTTAAAGGAACGATGTTTGGGTGCCTAAGGCGTGACATGTGTGAAATAGCTTCAAGGAAATTATCTTCATCTTGCAATGACAATGCTGCATTTTCAATCTTCTTAATGGTCATAACCTGTTGTAAGAACTTGTAAACTTCATTATATATATTGGAATATTTGGATGATATGCTAGCAACTAAGGAAAGTTTTGGAAGAAACTTATAATGGTGGAACTAATTTATATTTCCTAACAGAAACCTCAGTTTAAATAATAGAGAACTACTTAGCAGAAATAGAATTAGGACTTGTTCAAACAATCAAGAGGGCAAACCTCAATGTAAAGTAGACCTGAGTTTTTATTAAAGTCCCTGCGCTTTATAACGAGTCAAATATGAAACTAGTTTTTTTTCCCAGTGTAAAAGCCAAATTTCAAATAATGGTGATACAAAATCACAACATACTCAGCCTAAAAGGAATCGAAATTTCCCACATTTAGATTATAGCATAATACATCTAGGATACCAGTTCACACACCTTCCCATATTTCTATTTTAATCAAGGCATAAAATCAAGAAAGAATAGCACGCAACACATATCAAGAAAGAATAGCAAGAAAACAGATAACAAAACTAACAATTGTCATTTAAATCTGATTGTTAAAATAACTTTAAGTATCATTTAAAAATACCTGATATCATTGCATTAAACGAATTGCAATCCCTATTCTGAAGTTTTTCAAACAGAACCTTGGCATCCCCCATCCTCCCCTCTTTACAAAAACCAGTGATCATAGCTGTGGTTGCAACAACATTTTTGTCGGGTATCTAAATTCAAAACAAAAAACTCAAATAAAATTAAAATTATTAACGACAAACATTAATTTAAATAGCACAGACAAATCTCAAATCAAAAACCCTAATTAAATAAAAATTAAAATCACAAATTAAAATGTCAGGGGAGAAAGAGATACCCCGAGAGATAGAGTGAGAGAGACAAAGAGAGATCAAGATACATCGAGAGACAGAGTGAGAAATATAGAGAGAGATAGAGATATATACACCGAGATATAGATAAGACCAAACAAAAACCAAATTAATTACCAATTATAACATAAACCCCAATTAGTTCGAGCTAGAGTACTGTTCGTCAAACTTGAATCTTCGAGTTTGAACCCTAATCTAAGTTCGCCTCTTTCTCCTCTTTCCCCTCTTTTCTTCAGTGTGTGCGTGTCTTTTTGTGTAAGTGTTTTGTGTAAATGTATTTGTTTAGGTATATTATTTTGTTTTTCTTTTGTTTTAATGAGACCGGGCAAAAAATATTCACATATCCCGCCTATTTTTTCAGCCCGCCAAGACCAAAATTCTTGATCTATAGCAACATTTTTTAATATCGTTGCGAATGATAACAAGTTTTGTCTAAGGTAACAATTTATGAATTCAATTGCAACAATTTTCGAAATCGTTACAATATCTGTGAATTTGTAAAAACTTTTAAAGCTATAGTAACGTTTTTTGACTTTTTTTTTCATCGTTGGCTGCAAAATCCAATCTATGGTGTAGTGCAAGTAGCACATAATGGTAATGGAGGTCGAGAAGGGTGGAAACGGGACACTCCTAATTGCTTGCCGCCCTGGCTCACACTTGCGCTCACCGATTGTTTGAATCCCACGCTCTTTCCAAGTAAGGAAACTGCTCCTCGGTTAAACTTATTTGGGGGTTTTCCTCCGACAGAACCTCCGCCCATACTTGCATGCTTCTTTTTTAATCCCCCTTTCTCTCTTTCCCTCTGCATCTGATCACTCCCTGCTTCCACAATGGTTGCCTTCTGCACCAAGGTGGCATAATCTGTAATCTCTAAGACTTCCACACGATTCTGAATCCACTGCTTCAACCCATGCTAAAACCTACTAGCTTTCTTCTCTTCAGTATCCAGAAACTCTGGCACAAACCTTGACAGCTTAGTAAACTTGGCCTCATAATCAGCCACTGACAAATTATTCTGCTTCAGTTCTAAAAACTTGAGCTCCATCTGAGTTCTCATAAACCTTGGGAAGTACTTCTCTAAAAACAATTGATTAAACCTCTCCCAGGTTACTATAGCATCTGTCTCCATGTTTTTCTTGGCCTCCCACCAATATTTGGCCTCTCCTTTCAGAAGGTAAGTGGCAAAAATAGTCTTTTGTGCCTCGTCGATGCTCAGAATCTCGAAGGACTTTTCCATTTCCTTAATCTAGGCTCTTTCCTCAATTGGGTCATCCAATCCTTGGAACTCTGGGGGCTTAAGGGACTTAAAGGCCATGAAAGAGTTTCCCACGGTACTGTTGTTTCCCCAGGGTGGTTGGGGGTAACGGTTCAAATTTTGCCTAAGCAGATCCATAAACTGACCCATGGGGTCTCTATCCTGGTTCTCCCCTTCTTGATCAACTTCAATTTCTTCCCCTTCTACTTATTCTTCTAATTCTCCAGTGAAAAAGGTTTTGTCTGCTGTCCCATACTGGGGATCCTTTTGCTCATTATTATCCTCATCTTGCGCTTCATCATATTCGGGATCTTCCCTATATTGATTGTGACTTTCCTGATCAGTAGACTCGCGGGGGTTAGCCCTAGTTCCCATTCTTCGTGGAGGTATCTTACTGAAAATTTAGACAATTACACATTAGGCTAATTCACTTGTTTTTAAAGATTCCTCCTTGCAAAATCATTACATATTTGGATTTAGGATCCCACAGTTCTATATCTCATGGCAACTTATCGAAAGTAGTACGTGCAGTAAATACGCTAATAAAATGGTGATCGCGTCACAACAGAACTGAAATGATTGAAAGGAAACAAATATATACATAGTGCTGAAAGATACATCATCTGAGACACATCGACAGTTTAGGAGTACAACATCCTAACAACATCTAGTCAAAAGTGAAATACATGGTTTATCCGTCTAGTCAGTAGAAAGGGAAACTAATTACAATGAAACTATCCCACAAAAGTCGACACTACTACGTCCATACATGACTAGAAGACTAGACTACTACATCACTATCTCTGAAATCAGCCACCATGGTGGCCCAACGCTCTGACCCTCGCCATAGCAATGCGAAAAATCTCCTCAGCATCAATCCTGGATACCCTGCCCTCTCCATCAGTAGGTAATCCTCGAACCCTTATTCGGGCCTTCAGCTCAATACGGGTCACTGCCCTATGCATCTCTCGAGCTCTGGCACGCCTCCCGCCGCCCTGGTATCCCAACCTAGCAACTCTCTCAGCTGCGAGCTCCGTCTTGGACTCTGCTAACTTAGCCTCAACCATTGCTAAATCTGTAGAAAGTCTGCTCATAACCCAGTTATGCACACACACTAGTATCCCCTCTATCGGGATATGGGGTGGGGTAGATGGCTCTACTGGGGGTGCGGCCTCTGCCTGCTGCGGCTCGGGGGTCAGCTCCTCAAATTCCTCAGAAACAGGGCTCACAGGCAAGGGTGGTGGGGTAGGTGCCCTCTCAGTAGAGAGTGGTGGTACACGAAGTCCTGAACTCCCAATAGCATCATCAACTGGCTCATCAATATCTCCCTCAGTACCCTCATCCACTGGCCGCTCTAAAACCACATCCATAACCTGCTCAGTAGTCATGTCAGTGTCCTCCTCCATAATCCTAACATCAGATATCACCCGGATCTCCTCCGAATCCTCATCATCAGACTCCTCACTAATAACCTCGGTATCCTTAGCTATCTGGACCCCTTCCGGGTCCTCCTCCTTAGACTCAACGACCTCTGTATACTCGGCTATTGGGACCTCCTCCGGGTCCTCCTCCTCTGAATCCTCATCTCCCAGACGCTCATAATATGGATCTATGGTCCTGAACAAGTCATCAGAATCAACCACCGCCCTATCCTCGGCGGCCTGGATCACCTCGTCGTGCTGTCTCTCAAAAGCCTCTGGGTCGGAGATGTCGCTCGCCTACACAATAAAAACTATGTTACTACCATGATACTTAAAAGTTCCCATAAGGGTTTTAGGTGAACTTGGCAAGAGTTCTTATTATCTTAGTGAATTTATTATTATATAATATCGCATCATCTCTTGGGATATATAACTCTCGCTCTGATACCATTTCTGTAACACCCCCAGATCCGGGGTCGAGGATCTGGCTGCTACGGTCTTAATTCCATCAATGATACTTGACTTGCAACACAATAAATAAATAGCATGCTATGACCCCGCAATAATATCACATCACACACATACATCCAGTTATAGTACCAGAGATGAACTTGATATAAGTCTTGAATTTACAGGATCCACAAGTGATAAGTTATTACAATACCCAAAATGATTCAGCATAATTTAAAAGTTTCTGCCATTTGATTAGCATAGTTTTACATATAATTAAGGCTAAAACAAAAGTTGTCGGTCTAGGCTACCTCAGCAATGACAACGATGATATCAGCGGGTAGTCCTCTAGCTAGAGCCACCTACTTGCGCCGAGTGCCTTACGCGGGCCATCGAGCCTAGCTGTTGTCGTGATATAATAAATAAAGCAAGGGTGAGCAATAGTCCACCAAAACTAATATATATGTGAACAACAGTATATATATATAACAATTTAAATATCTGTGAAACCATATGCCATGCATTAACGAACATAGTACCAGTATAAGGTAAACGATGAAGTTGCAAGGTCAGCAAAGGTAGTTTCAGTTTTGAACAATTCTCAAACCCTGTCAACAAGAGTGATACTTCATGTTACAGACAATAAATAAATTTGGATGATGAACTAATGCTGGAGTATTCACCGCGCCCGCTGTTCCAATCCTTACGATGATCAGTCGCAGATTGTACAGCTCAAATTAGTTTTACTACCGGTAGAAGGAAGAACTGACAGATTTACTTGTCTACTGCCCTGTTAGATCTCCCCGTCCAACGGTTGGGCCAATGGGATGGACCGGCGCTACTCGGCCTCTTACACAACTCCTAGTTCGAATAGAATCCATGACTCAGAAACGTAAAGTTCGTTCTCCTTTCCCCAAGTATAATACTTGTTGATAAGAGTCCACAGAGTAGTCGTATCTACTTGGAAAGGAAAATTCACCAATATTTCCCAAGCTATTACTTGTTAATGGATATCAACTTGTTCCAACCACCTTACCCCTCGAATGATGAGGAAGTAATAACAGATTCAAATGGATAAATAGCAACCAAGTTGCGAGTGCAAAGAATAGTTTTAAAGAATTTATGACCGGGAAGTCAAACAAAATAAATAACATTTCTCAAGTAAGGTTCCCTTATAATTTAAAGATAGATTTGAATGAAGAATAAAAGTTTTGAGAACCTTCCTTGATAAAATAGTAATAATAAGACTCAGAAATAATTTACATAATATTTGAAGATCGAAGATAATATCTGAATGAAATAAATCATTTTTAAAATCGTTGAAAGAATTAAATGGATATTCAAAGAATATTTTAAATATAAAATATTGCTCCAAATAACCTTTGAATAAATATTCAAAATAATATTCATTAAATAATGAATATGAAAAATAATAATATTTATTGAATAAATAAAACTCAAATGAATATTCGAAATAATATTCATTAAATAAATAATGATCAATTGAATATTCGGAATAATATTTATTTAATATTCCTCGACTAAGGTAATACTCAAATAACATTGCTCAAAAAGATTTATAATCGAATAACAATCCTCGAAATAATAATAATCTGTCATTGGAATCCCTCCGGGCTTCCATGACTATCTATATATTTCAAAATACTGACTCCCGGTCTATATTTGAAGAATGAGGTTCATATGCCCTTCATTAAGGGTCTTAGCAATACCCTACTCATAACTGATATATCTCGTATCTATATTACGAGCCAATAACAAATCATGGAACAAGTATCACAGTATAATTTGCAATTAGGCATGCATGCTATGGCATATGTATAACAAAATCAAATCATATATATTATCACAACAACAGTTCCAAGGTATTGGAAGCTTGCCTGGTAGTCGAGTAGGAGTAGCGTGTCCTGGGTCTGCTCGGTGATCTATAAACAATAAAAGCATTCGAGATTAATTATTTAACGCTTTTAAAATGGCTAAGTATATACTTAACTTAGGTCGAAACACGTTTTCAAGTTATCTCGTTATACACTCTCTAGTGTAACTCTTATTAACACCGTTATGACCCGACATTGGTTCGCTATTAAGGCATTTCATTACACTTACACTTGGTAGGTACTTATGCCACAAAACAACTAAGCTCGGTCGTTCACTAACCAAGATTATGCCTCGAGATTTATTGATCGTTTTCTAAGTGACCTTCGAAAGTTTTAACCAAGTGCTCTTTTAAGGGGTTCTTCGAACTTAACTTAGGTTCGAACATTTTTATAAAATCGAAAAATGATCCGTTTGACATGAGGTTTTCTCCCACACCTTCCTTATGATCTCTAATATTTAATTATCATGATTTGCCACTGAATTACTTATTTTACAGGTGTTCAATATCAATTACGAACTCGCACTTACGGTTTCGAACCACTTTTACGAATTTGACCATAACTCCTAAACCGTAAGTCCGTTTGCTTCGATTCTCGTGCCAAAACGATCTATGACTCGATATCTACAAGGGTATGTCATATACTTATCAAGGTCAGGAAATTAATGCTACTGACTATGCACGAATTTTAAGGCTAACGAAATTTTTTTTTGTTAAGTTTTTTTTAAGTAACGAAATTTTGGCATTACGACAGCTATAAATCGAACATTTCTAAATTCGTTTCAACAAAACCAAGCCATACCGGGCATACCATACATCTTATACACATGAAATTCATCTTATAACTCCAAGAACATCTCACTTCATCATCATAATCATAATATGTCTAAACCAACTACAAGATCATGCTTACATGCTTAACATAACATCATAATCATATCTAAGCTAAAACCACCAAGAACATGCTTAAAACTCAAAGTAATATCTAGGGTTCTTTAGAGATATACCTTCCTTGGAGTGTGTACAAGCCCTAATAAACCTTGATTTTTCCTTGTGTGTATTTAAGCTCCACTTTGATGATTTTTTTGAAAATGGAAAAAGTGGAGTTTGAAGCTAAGATTTCTAGGATAGATATTATATGAAATATAGTACTCACCATAAAATTTTCAAGATCAAACAGTTGTTGGAAGGTAGGTTTTTGTTTTTGAATTTAGGGTTGGGCCGAATGGAGCAAAGGTGGAGAGAATGTAGTGATTTGCTTGGTTGCTTACTTTCTTCTCATCTAATTTGCATTATTGTGGTGTTAAGAAAATATCAAGGCCATAAAGTAGCTTTATTAAAGGTAGTATGTCATGCGTGATGTGGTTTAAAGGGACAAATGTTGGGATCTTGTGGTAAGATGAGGGATTATGCTAACTAGTTGGTTTGTTTGCTAGGTATACTAGTTACCTTGGTAACTACTTAGTTCCTTGGTCTTATTCCTTTGCACATACATGCATCTTGATTCCCTGCTTGTTTCTTTGTCCGATTATTGCTCAATTTCATTGATCGTTCGAAGGAATATCTCAAGGATTTCTAGTTAGGGTTTTACCGGAAACCGTCTTAATATTTTTGCTCACATCTTTAATCCTACTTTATAATTCTTGAATTTAAATCCCTTAAATCTTTGTAATAAATCCTTTAATCCTTCAGTGTCCAGGAAAATCTCGGAGAAAATAAAAGTGCTATTTTTCTGAATCAGATATCGTTTACATACACTTATATTGCTTATCGGTCATTAATACGAACTCAAAAATCCGTTCCGAATACTCCTATATAGCGTCATCTAATAATATTCCAATTTCCCCCAAAAACACTATTCATCACTTATTCTCTCTTTAATTCTTATAATTAGAAAAATGTCCTTGCGCTTTCCCAAGCATTCCTTAACCCTTTTACGGAATCATTGGACTTATAACAGATATCGATTTGGATGACATGAGAATAACCTTCCACTTTGGAATTTACCATATTTTACTTTCCAGGAGATAGATTATTCTAATCTAAGTTGTCAACCAATTGCATTGTTCATGGCATATAAACATTTGAATCAAAATTCGTTAATATTCATTCACTAGAACCACTGTTACACTTATATCCATTACATAATAAAGGTTTAATTACTACCAAAATTCTGGGTTCTTACAGAGGACCTCCCGGGAGAACAAAAAAAAAGAGATACAAGATCAGATGTTGTTCAAACTAGAGAGAATGACCCTAATATGATGAAGAGGATTGAACAAAGATCGAATGTTCATACTGCAAAGGGGTTGGTCACAATACTAGAACCTGTAAAAGAAAGGTCAGAATTGTGCATTTTCTTACATTTTTCATGGATTCCATATTACTTACATTAAAAATCATAATACTTGCAGCAAGAGGATGAAGCAAAACAACAAGGACGCATGGAGGATCAGAGGAAATCAAAGATGGTAGATAAAAGGCCTCATAAATGTAACTATTGTACGAAGGCAGGACATAATTCTAGAAATTGCACTTCAAAGGTGATTTTTTGCTAAGTGTATTCATATTTATGGTACCCTTAGATGTAAAACTTTTTGCTATGTGAATTTACTAATATCTTTTTTATCATTGTTGTAGGTAGTAGATGCGAAAAGAAAGAAGTAAGAGGAGGAAACAAGAGTAACTGAGTCATAAAAAATAAGCAAAAAAACCCAGTGTACCATTCATGGTGGAAAAAGAACTAAACAATTGGCTTGAAGAAGTAAAAGATTATCTCCAATCAAGACCTGCAATGACAAATACAGTGTTGTGAAATGCACAAATGAAGGCATTGTTAAACCCTTTAAACCACCAACACAGACAGGTGAGATCCATCTAGTAAGAGGGCAAAAGTATACATCTTTGAAAATTTTGGAGGCTACAAGGTTGCAGAAGCAGAAAAATTTGATCAAAAAGAAGTGAGTTTTCGATGGAATCTTTTCGAACTGGATGACAATATTTTGAGATGTTTTATCATTCCTTTTGGTATCTGAGATACAATCACACACTTAGTGTTCTCAGTCATTTGTATAATGAATTGAGATTGTGTGCTCTTTTGCTACTTAGGTTTAAGTTTGTTATGGATATTTCAGATTTATTTTGCTATGGATATGCAATGTTGGTTTTGGATATTTTAGATTTATTTTGCTCATTTATCATTTACCAGCCAATACAACCACCAAAATTTATTTCATTAACTTCCAACAACCAACGCAGTCATATACAAGGAAAACTGAATACCCAAACCAAGAACTTTCGATTGAAATACATAATTCATACAGTGATATTATAGCTTATTACAAACACTACTCTTTCTCAGAGGAAAAAAAGAAGAAGATAAGAATGAACATCCAAATTAAAGTTAGGAGAACAAGAGCTTTATTACACGACCTTTTCTCAACCTCTGCTAGCTTCATACGTTCAAACCCACTTGCTTCTCCTTCACCTCCTTCAAGTCTGTTGATTCTCCTAATAAGGCCAGGTACTATGATTTGAGCACGCTCACACAAAGGAGGATATAACCATCGAACGAAACGACATCTACGATCTGGACATGCTAAGAAACGATGCCCGACATTTGTCGAGGTCCAAGCCGTTGCCTCTGCAACCCATTTCCCATAGTTACACCTGTATGCCATTAACACAAAAAGTGTTTTAAGGAAGAAGATGTGTTGGGTTACTTTTTGTGGTTCTATATATACTCCCTCTGTCCCATATTGTATGAACCACTTTGACCTTCACGGAGATTAAGAAATTGTAGTAGAAAAAGAGTAAAGTTAGATGAAAAGTGAGTAAAGTGGTGGGACCTATCAATATTTAATAATAGATTTGAGATAGTGGAGGAAAGTAGTGTGTGTAATAGTATTTATTTAATAAAAAGGTGGAGAAGTAGTGGGTATAATAGTGAAAAGTAATGTTCAAAAATAGAAAGTATATTATGTTCATTCTTTTTGGGACGTACCAAAAAGGAAAGAGGTTCACATAAAATGGGACGGAGGGAGTACAAAATATTAACCCCTTTATATCTGTTGAAACCTTATGACAATAATACCCTCAGATTTTTAACGTTAACGGCGAGATTGGATGGAAAGCGGTCAACGGGATGCAAACTGAAAGGAGATCTTAAGTTTGGAGTGCAAACTGCCAGGAAACTAAGTTTGAGACAATAATAATAAAATGCCTAAAGATACTGGGTGCAAACTGGAATTTACTCAAAATATTTCTATGTCTATCCTTATTTATTCAAGATAAGAACATAAAAAAACTAAGTTTTAGAAATTTAACATCAAATGTTGTTAATTATATATTTTTTACATAATTTAATGCCCCAATGATTAATTACATATGATTAATTGACTGGTAAAGAGATCCACAATCCTCTACTTGGGGAAGGGATGTGATGTGTGCTACTTCCACTTACGTCTATTTGATCGCAAGACAAGGACCTCTAGCTCTCCAAGAGTGAATATAACCATGACGGAAATGTGCCACCAATTTTACTATTTCCAATATCAAGAATTTGTAAGTGCTTATAGGTTTGCCAAGGATTGGGGCAACAATCCTTTAAAATGATTGTTGTACATGTTTAGATTTTATAGCTGACAACCCTCGGAGAAACTTGTCGGTTCTGGTCCTTGAAACTGATTACTAGCAAGATGTAACCCTCTAATCCCACATCCAGTAAATTTGGGACTTTGAGTTTAGTATATAAGGATAAGTACTAGCACCAATAAATCATGATCTTTTAGGGGATAGTAGTGGGCTTGTGGAGTATCTAAGTTAGTTGCAATTTGATCAGTATGCTTTGACTTATTTCGAATTCGATATCGGGATTTGACTCGATTTTCGAAAAAGATTTAGGATTTGACTCGGGTCATCATTATAGAAGATTAAGAGAAAGCTTTCATTTTTAATACATACAAAAGGTAAATATATAAAGAGAAAAATAGACCCGTAAACGGTGTCCACTAAAATAGATTAATTCTAAAATCAGATGAATGCTAATTTCTTTAGGAATGTTTCCAAACTTAATTAAATATCTTGAGGTTTTAGTAAAACCGATAAGTTCTCCCAACTTTTTACGTCAAATTAAAAAAAAAATCACCTTCGATCTTCTATCCTAAAAAAATTCATAAAATTAAAAACCACCCTACGCTATTTCTGAACTGACTCGTGACAAAAGTGTTTTCGAGTCAATAAATTAGAGCATTGCCATTCTTTAGAATGTAGACGTTTTTATTACTAGTTAGTGCAAAGTAAAGTCATTTTGGAAGGCCACGCGTTAAAAGGTTGAAAACTTTCGATGCAAACTCTTAATTTGTCATGCTGCTTTTTTCTGAAGTATTATATTAAAATCTGAATTCTAAGAAGATTTTTTTTCACGTTTTGAGGACTTTGACAATTTGTTGTTTTCTTCCTCGTATATTTTCAATAGGGGTATAAACGAGCCGAACCATATATAATTTATAAGCTCGAAACTCGGCTCAATAAAAGTTCGATAGGTTCGAGCTCGGCTCGAAAGCTCGAATTGATTCTACTAGATACTGACAAAAGCTCGAATGTGATAAGTTTGGCTCGAGTTCGACTCGATTTAATATAAAATATTTATATAATAATATACTTATAATATCTAAATAAAAAATATAACTAGAGGCTCGATTAGGCTCGCGAGCCTCACGAGCCGAGTAATTTGAAGCTCGAGCTCGGCTTGATAAAGTATTCGAATAGCTCGAGCTCGAGCTCGGCTCGATAATATCGAGCCGAATTCGAATATTTTACGAGCCGCTCACGAACAGTTTGATTCGTTTACACCCCTAATTCTCACCAATAATGAGCTGAATTATCTGAAGAAAACAAAATAATACTGATGGACTTGCACTAAAGTTTTAAATAACTGAACCAATGTGTTCAAATTTATTAAGGTAAAAATAAAAAATTCAAATAAAAAGTATAGTAAATATGGGTTCTCACTTCTCAGTCCTCACTCTCACCACGGACCTTCCTTAAAAATGTAATTAACTGTCCAAAAAAAAAAGTTAATAAAACCATCTCAATAAGTTCCAATAATTTACTTAAAATTAAAAATTTTCATTTATGTGTTAGCCTCACATCATTACTACACGACTAACTGAATTTACAAGCATCTCTGTACAGTCCTAATATTGCTTTACTTTTGTGGCAAAAGAAGATGCATTTTAATAAAAAAGGGTTCGGCATTGTCACCTGATCACATTCCGTGGCTGATTGCTCTTGATTTATGAAAATTTATTGTTATTCAGAAAAATATTGAAAAATGATTTACGAATATGAAGTGGAGAGGGTAAAATTTCAAAGATTTTTGCTGCATATTTCTTTATAATAAAAATCTGTTGAAAACCGCCAACTTGTAAAAGTACAAGACTGACCCGTAAAATTTAATAAAAGAATTGTGCATTATCATTTCTGGAATATGTTAAGTTTTAGTGGTACTTTTTCTTTCTATATCGGTCATTTCCTGCAGGTAGCCGAGGCGATTTCTTACGTTCTTTACGAGCAACACTCCGGCGTTCATGCACTGCATGTATTTGTGTGTTTTGTGCAGGTCTAGAGTTATTCCTTTAAGATATAATATAATTTCTTTTTTAAGGCATCTAATTTTATATAAAATGATAATAAACGGGAATCTATTACAGAAATCCAGGTCCTGGAGGATCAAGTTCACGCTTGCATATTAGAAATTCAAGTAAAGGTTACCACACATTACAAACTGTATTAAAAAGTCTTAACAAGTTTTTTTGAAGAAGATATTAACATTACTGGCAAAGTCGATCAAGTCACAATATTACTACGCGTGGGACAATGTTTTTTTTTTTTTGACGCAACGTGGGACAATGTTTTTTTTGCTAAGTAACGTGGGACAATGTTAATTAAATTATATTATATTATATCTTTTTATCCTAAATTATATTCTTATTATATTTTTATATATAATAGCAGTAAGGGATATTTTATCAATTTTTTAATATGATCAACGATCAAAAAAATATGAATTGTTAGATCATAAAACAAATATATGTGATCTATTAGACCTAATATTTAAAAATTTATATAAAACTTAAATTTAATAGTCTAAACTAAATATAAGCAGATCTTCTAAATTAAATAGAATTAGATCTAATATTAGAAAGTAAGTTTATTTAATTGATAGTAGGATTATATTCAAATGCGAAAAAATATATTTTAATAATCTAAACCAAATATAAGTAGGTTTTCTAAATTGAATAGAACTCTAAACGTAAAAATTCGAAAAAAAAATATTCTCTTCGATTCACGTTTTAGTTGGATAACAATTGTTAAACTCTAAATAAATTAGTGATGATTTTTTTTAGTTTCGCCTGGATTTTTAGAATTCAAGATAGAGCAAAAATAATAATTGATAGTTTGAAGTCTGTTAAACATTTTTTTTTTATATATTCATACTCAAATTTGGTTATTTTTTCTCTAGACCTTAGAAGTTCTTTATTTTTTTAATAAAATAATAAAATTTATCTAATAAAAATTAAATTCAATATAAATAAATTTTAATAAATATAAATATTTTAAAAAATTTATTTAATATTATAATTTATATAATTATGAAGCTAGTTATTAAAAAGAGAATAAGGATCCTCATTAGACCTAAAACTATTTTGCTGAGATAGTAAGGTATGAGTGTAAATAAGGTACTGAGTGTATGTATTTTATTAATTAAATAATTATTTACTTTTCTAATTTACGTATAAAATAAAATTAATGGTAATTAAATATTTAATAATAAATAAATAAATGTGTTTGTTTACCTACAAAGAATGTAATCTCACCAAAAAAATGCTAAGATTAGCAGGATCCCTTTTATAATTAATAAATACTTAGTTTCTCTCTCATCCATGATCCATGTTTATCCAAATTAAGTTATCGTAGAAATAAACTGTGGCAAGACCGTTATTGCCTAATTTTTTGCAACATCATTATCTAGACGAAGAAGTCAACAAAATGGTAAGTACCATTCAAGTTCGTATGTTAGATGGACAAGCATAAATACTTGTGTATATATAGACAAATGGGTAGTCATGACCTAACTCATTTAAGAGATTAGCTTTATAAATGGCTTCCTCCTCTTTGGCAAGATTTACTTATCACTACTACAAGAAATTTGGCTATAGACGACACCCCTCAGACAACACCCATGAAAAAAAGTGTTACCCGAAATGATCAGACAACTAGTATTTTCATGCTCGAAAAAGTATTGTCTAATCCTACATTCACACAATGGGCCAAAACCAGGGGTGTTGTGTAAATGCATAAGTATTTTTAGATTAGACAAGCGTTTTTTAGGTCTGTTGTCTAAGTAGCAGTCATACAATATTTTATCCATAGTGTTGTGTGACAGTTAACCAACACACAACATTTTTTAGAAATATTATGTGAATGAAGCATAGACAATACTTCGTAAAAAGTATTGTTAAAATGAGACAAGTGATTTCCAATGTGGTATTGTGTAATGATATTTAACACAAGTGCTTTACATAGTGTTGTATGAACTTAATCCAACACACAACAGGTTCTTGCCTATTGTGTGTTTCAACTCATACAAGTGTCTTCTGTTTAAAACTGTTGTCTAATGAACTGTACATGAAAAAAAAATATTTAAAAGATGACTAACCTACCAAATTGGCATCCAACAAAACAAACAAATCAACAAAGGCCAAACAGAAAACAAACCAACTGTGACACCCTTTCACCTTAAAGTATTTTCAAATATGTTATAAATGCTATACCATCTCATGTAACATGCCATATATGTAACCAATCTATTATCCATAACTCCTTTAATGTTTATTAAATTTACCTAATTCTTTTTTTCTGAGTAAACTAGATGTTCAGGTCTACAACATATCCGAAATTCACCATGTAATATGCTATTTCTGATTTATGACATAATTTAAAACCATGCTGCGTTGGCAGAAACAGCCTGAAATAGGCACACTAAATTAGTTGTATCTCAATGTGAACAAGTCTGGATATTGTGACATACCAAACTGTAGCGTGTTGGCCAATCCAGTGACACGCTTAGCTCTTTGTCTGTCCATTATACCATCACAGTTAATACATGCTTGATATTAGTTATACCGGATAATTCCCAAGTAAAATAAAGTTGTCAAACAAAACAGAATGAAGCTTGTTGACATACTAAGGGCTTCAAAATAATATTTTCTGTGCAAATTTTACAATATATAAAAATGTGCATAATCCAGTAAAACGACATCAACATGCTGAAAATAAATTTACCAAAAATGATGACATCTAAACTTTTGTTGGGCATGTATTCATAGATCAACAACATTTCTCCATCCTCAATGCAACATCCTAGGAGCCTCACAAGATTTCTGTGTTGTAGTATAGCAATGTATTTCACTTCATTTTTGAACTCGTCTAGTCCTTGTTTTGAAGTCTTTGACAGCCTCTTCACAGCTATTTCTTGTCCATCATCCAAAGTTCCCTGGAAATTAGGACAATGTAATAATTACAACTGTATCATAATTCATAGCTAGTTAGGTATAACGAGAGATGTATATCTGTACCTTGTAGACAGGACCAAAGCCACCCTCTCCAAGCTTATTGTTCAGAGAGAATTTATTCGTAGCTTTAGCAATTAATTCAAATTCAATCAATGGCAACTCCAGATCTTCGCCCTCGTCTTTATTTCCGCTACCATTGTCTGGTTTGAATATTAATAATCCTGCAAATTCAGTTGAGATGTATAGTGAACAACAAAAGATGATATTATACTGATGTATATAGATCCAAGTTCTAAAAAAATTGATAGATATAGTACCTTTTCTCCTCAGCTTTCTATTCCTGAATACATATATCAAAATTAGGCCTAGCAGTACTAGTACTCCCGCTACTGCAGGAATGATAATGGCAATGATCTTGACTCCCCTCTTTTTACTTGAGCTTCCATTTACTAGCCCTGTGCAATCAAAATCAAAATAACCATAATGAAAAAAAACAAATAATAATAAATTTCAAGTTGATATCTGAGGAACTAAATTGGTCATAACCTGATTGAGAAGAACTTCTAACATACATAGGAAGGCCATTGTCTGGGTAATTTCTCATGTCAATGAGATCACCAAACCATAACATACATCCAGTACCTCCTTGTCTAATATCCACATTTGAGTAAGCTGTACAAGAACAATTTTTCCTGCACTCAGCCTCACAATCAGCAAGGCTCATGCTAATTTGACTTGTTAGAGCACATGCTTGATGCTTGACTCTAAAGGATGAATCTGAATCAGAAAATGATGGACTAGTTGTATTAGCCATATCAGAAGATTTTCAGATTTTCATTCAAACTTGGAATCGCACTGCAGGAAAGGAATCAACAATCTTAATTAGCAAAAAGAAACAACATTTTCGACACATAAATCATCACGAAATACGAAATTACTAAACAAAAACAAGAATCGCACTACATATACAATTAACCTAGTCTCGAAAACAAATTACAATTATCGAAATCTCGAAAACTAATCCCAATGCAGTTCATAAGAACAAAAGATATAAGTAATTAAACAAATTCTTCATTTAAACCCTAGTTTTCAATTTGGGGAAAAAAGAATGAGATGGAGATTAAATTACTTACTCTACTCATGTGGGTTGATTCTTGATCTGATGGAATAATGGAGGCCCTGTTTGTTTGATTTGTGATTGAGTTTATAACTGGTGAGAGAGAGTGGCCTAGATTTCTTGTTTTGTTCGTGTGGGTGAAAGATGAAGAGATTTGTGTATGGACGGGATTTGGGTTTTGTGAAATTTCAAAAAAAATTGGATTTCTTCGATGAAACAAAGGAGGGAAAATAAAAGAGGGAACGGAAAATAAATTTTTTTATAAAATAATATTTTTTATTAATTTTATAAAATAATTTTATTAATATATATATATATATATATATATATATATATATATATATATATATATATATATATATATATATATATATATATATATATCGAACCGTACGGATGTTAATATATATATAGTAATTTGAGTAAGTATTTATTAAAAAAAATTATATGATAAATTTTATATTTTATATTTTTTAAACATGATCTTTTTTTAAAAATTTAAAATTATATATGTATTGATTTTAGTGATGTGTAAAAAAAATTAGAGAAAAACAAATCATTCTTATATGATATATTAATGGTCAACTGTCAAAGTACTGCTTGGTCAAACTAGTATAATTTTGGAATAATATTTTTTCTTAATTTTTTTTCGACGATCCAACTGTACGGATTATGTTACATACTGATTTGAGTGATGTGTACAAAAAATTATAAAAAAGGATTCATTCCTATACGTGTTTATAATATAAATCCTCCAAAAGTACCACTACCTCTAACGAGTGTCGTACCAATTGAACATGATCTATTTTTTTAAAAAAATTTATCGACGATCCAACCGTACGGATGATGTTATGTACTGATTTTAGTGATGTGTAAAAAATATTAGAAAAAACGAATCATTCTTGTACGATATTTTATTGGTCAACTGTCAAAGTACTACTTGGTCAAACTAGTATAATTTTGGAATAATATTTTTTCTAAATTTTTTTCGACGATCCAACCGTATGGCTATTAATAATTAATGATTTGAGTGATGTGTACAAAAAATTAGAAAGAAGAATTCATTCTTGTACGTGTTTATAATATAAATCCTCCAAAAGTACCACTCGCTCTAACGAGTGTCGTACCGATTGAACATGATTTATTTTTTAAAAAAATTTATCGACAATCCAACCGTACGAGTGATGTTATATACTGATTTTAGTGATGTGTAAAAAATATTAGAAAAAACGAATAATTCTTGTACGATATTTTAATGGTCAACTGTCAAAGTACTACTTGGTCAAACTAGTATAATTTTGGAAAAATATTTTTTCTAAATTTTTTTCGACGATCCAACCGTATGGCTGTTAATAATTAATGATTTTAGTGATGTGTACAAAAAATTAGAAAAAAGAATTCATTCTTGTACGTGTTTATAATATAAATCCTCCAAAAGTACCACTCGCTCTAACGAGTGTCGTACCGATTGAACATGATCTATTTTTTTTAAAAAAAATTATCGACGATCCAACCGTACGGATGATGTTATATACTGATTTTAGTGATGTGTAAAAAAAATTAGATAAAAAGAAATCATTCTTATATGATATATTAATGGTCAACTTTCGAAGTACTGCTTGGTCAAACTAGTATAATTTTGGAATAATATTTTTTCTAAATTTTTTTCGACGATCCAACCATATGGCTGTTAATAATTAATGATTTGAGTGATGTGTACAAAAAATTAGAAAAAAGAATTCATTCTTGTACGTGTTTATAATATAAATCCTCCAAAAGTACCATTCGCTCTAACGAGTGTCGTACCGATTGAACATGATATATTTTTTTAAAAAAATTTATCGACGATCCAACCGTACGGATGATGTTATATACTGATTTTAGTGATGTGTAAAAAAAATTAGAGAAAAACAAATCATTCTTATATGATATATTAATGGTCAACTGTCAAAGTACTGCTTGGTCAAACTAGTATAATTTTGGAATAATATTTTTTCTTAATTTTTTTTCGACGATCCAACTGTATGGATAATATTATATACTGATTTGAGTGATGTGTACAAAAAATTAGAAAAAATAATTCATTCATGTACGTGTTTATAATATAAATCCTCCAAAAGTACCACTCGCTCTAACGAGTGTCGTACCGATTGAACATAATCTATTTTTTTAAAAAAATTATCGACGATCCAACCGTACGGATGATGTTATATACTGATTTTAGTGATGTGTAAAAAAAATTAGGGAAAAACACATCATTCTTATATGATATATTAATGGTCAACTGTCAAAGTACTGCTTGGTCAAACTAGTATAATTTTGGAATATTATTTTTTCTTAATTTTTTTTCGACGATCCAACCGTACGGATTATGTTATATACTGATTTGAGCTATGTGTACAAAAAATTAGAAAAAATAAATCATTCTTGTATGTGTTTAAAGAATAAATCCGACAAAAGTACTACTCCCTCTAACGTGTTTATAATATAAATTTTTAAAAATTCTAAAATTTTAAATTTATTTTTTATGTTTTTTAATAAAAATCTAGTTAATTTAATATCTCCCAAATAAAAATTACTTTATAAATATTTAGCAAACAAAAATTATTTTATAAAACTTAGAAAAAAAATTTATTTTCATTTCCCATATTATTCTTTCCCTCCTTTGTTTCATCGACCAAACCCAATTATTTTTGGAAATTTCGCTAAACCTAAAGTTCCCTCCTTGTATAATTTTCATTTTCCCCCTCTTCCAAATTTCATTTTCCCCAAATTTCATTTCCCCCTCCCGGTTCTCATCCACACAAAATCCACAAATTGAAAACACAAACACCCATACATAAACCCACAAACACATACCCTAGTTCATTAGCTCACCATTCTCAAACACAAATCCGACTCCATTCTCACACAACAAATCCATAAATCTAACACCTTGGTTTATCTCACACAACTATTTCATCCTTTCAGATTAAACTTTATCTAATTTACTTTCAAGATTGATTTATGTTTATGTAAATGTTTCTACTAGAAAGAGCTTGGGCATTATGTTTGACAAATTAGCTTCCTTTGTGCAGCTTTACGATTGGTTGGATTTATCACTGAATCGTCATGTACCCTCGTCAATTCTCATTCTCTCCAGGTATATTTTGTAATTACTTCTTCTATATGTTCTATGAGTTACCTGTGGTCCGATACTTCTCTCTTTGTTTTGTTTTGTAAGCTTCATTCAATGTGATTTTTCAGAACCTTCGCCATGACCAGAAAGTCAAAGCCTGAAGAAGCTATTTTAGCTACAATCGATTCATTTCCTTATGATTTAGTATCTATTGCTAGCGCCAGATCCTTACCATGTTCAGATGCTGCTTATGACAAGGATAGAAGATACGAATTTCTAAGAGTACAAAAGACGGTGATCAAGGTTATTTTCCTTTTACTCTGCAGGTTCATAGTATATTTGACATTGTTGTATGCAGTCAGTTATTCAGCCTCTGCCAGTAAGTCATCACCACTCATTGGTGCAAGTTCACACCAAGGCCGGGATGGTTAAGGCCGTGATATTCGATGGAAATTGAAGGAAAAAATATAAAATGGTGAAGTTTCGATTTAAGAATTAAGAAATTAGGACTTCAATTTCTTTAATTAGTAGACATGAGCTTGTCAGGTTCTAACCTTGAGGATATACCTCTTGTGAAGAGGTAGATACATGTGTGTGTTGGGGGGGGGGGGCTAGCAGACAGAGGAACACACTAGTTTTGGTACAAGGTAAGTATGGCCCATATAAGTGTAGGAGAGGCCAAAGGAATAAGCGAATGACACAAAAAAAAATGCAAGTACTAAGCACATAATTTTTGATCTGCAACTGCCTTATGACTTTCTTAAAACATACTAATCATCCCAACTGAAGCAGCTTGATATCATGTTTTGTAGGAAGAAAAGAGAAGGGAAAAGGTAATATCAGAAATGAAGCGATCTGATGCTGCTCAACTATGGCAAGTAGACAGAGGAAAGCACGAGTTTTGGTGCAAGGTAAGTATGGCCCATATAAGTGTAGGAGAGGCCAAAGGAATAAAAGAATGGCACAAAAACAATGCAAGTACTAAGCACATAATTGTTAATCTGCAGCTACCTTATGACTTGCTTAATGCATACTAATCATCTTAACTGAAGTAGCTTGATATCATGTTTTGTAGGAAGAAAAGAAAAGGGAACAAGTAATGTCAGAAATAAAGCGATCTGATGCTGCTCATGATGATCTGCCCCTAAAAGAAATGATCATTCCAGTGGCATATGCAGCGACGGAACAAGCTAAGCAAACTAAAGCAAGTGCTGGGGATAAACAGGAAAAGCTTTGTGAAATTAGTTACGCAAATGCTGCTTTTGCTACTGCATTGGTAAGCATCAAGATAACATGAAATTTCTTATTACTGTCGTTCAGTAATAGTACTAATATTTTCCTGTTGAAATGTGCAGCCTGTGATTACGGAGTGTGAAAAGTTTTTGATGCTTGTCAAGAATGAGGTATGTCTTATTAACGAGCATTGGGAGTCACACAACTAATACTTATTGGTTGCTTATACAGATTCAATATTTACTGAAACAGATAGAAGTAGAAAGGAGTAGAGTTCCTTCGTGCTTGGTTCTACTCTGTTCTAGTGTTCTTGCTTTGCTTCTATTTGATTTTTATATATTTGAAACCTTCTAATTGCAGTTGCAGTAGAGAATAGAAGACTTCCCATTCCTTTTCTCGGCACCACTCTAATTCAATGACTCGGGATCAGACCAAGATGCAGTGAAGATCAAAGTTACCGGTTCCAGTGTTAATGGCAGGTCTACTAGCAAAATATGACTTATGTATAACCATTGTTTAAGATACTTTTAGCCAATGTCCACCAATGATTAACACCTGTTGTATTATATTTTTTTTTTGAAATCACACTTGTTGTATTATATATCAAGCAATGCTTTTATTAAAATCCCTTGTGAGAAAATGACTCACACAACATGAAAATAAAAACTACTTAATGTTAAAAGTTGTAAAAAATGCAATCAAACAACACGTACCATTTAACAAAGTAATGTGCGAGAAGAATACACACAGTAGGTTAAAACCCACAAAACTGTTGTCTCTTTTAACAAATAACAACATGTTATACTCTGTAAAACCATTGTTTGAAATAATTTCAAACAAGAGTTATATACTAAGAAAGTGTTATCCTTCCTACTGTACAACAACATTCCATATGAGATAACATGTTGTACATCTAAGCTTAAAACAAATCGTTTTTGCTAAGAAACCGTTGTCTGTAGTGACTTACAACAACAGACCTGATCAAGTAAAGGATTGTATCATTTGCACTTCCACAATAGGCTTTCTTTTAAAAACCATTGTCTTTACTGCTTAAAACAACAATATATTCGTTAAAACGTGTTGCATTATTGGAGCTTTGACAACAGGTTTCCAAAGAAGTGTTGTTGTTTTTGGGTATCAGACAACTTTTTTCAGGTGGCTTTTACTTGTCTTTCAACTCTCACACAACAGTTTGCTGTGTGTTGTTTGAGGTGTGTATCAGACAACTTCTCAATAGTCAATAGTTTTTGGTACATTCAGACAACACGTTTTAAGTGTCGTCTAAAGCAAAAATCCTTGTAGTGTATTCTATATTACTGATCATCATCGTCATGCAGTTCGGTTTAACTCGTGCTGGTTCGAATTTTATCATTCTTTTTCATGTCTTAATATGTAGTTATTTAAGCTAGTTCCAAGGTAATTGTTTAACCAGTTTTGGTCGTTTTTTTTGCAGATGAATATAGAAAAATGTTAACATCTACGAACTTATCATCTGTGGAATTCAGTTCACCGCATCCACCTCAATATGTGTTCACAAGAATGGACCCAAATCCTCCGACTAACAAACCTAACCACGGGCTTAACCCGGGTACGCATGATCGACCTTGACCAACTGAACCCATTACCCACTAAAGGAAAGACATTACCATTTGGCCCTCAACCAAATTTATAACATCTGTTAAGTCATATGTCTAATATTACTGCATTTATGCATAATTTCTTCACACACGTATTTACCTTATTATGTGTTGTATTGGCACTGGTTGTTGAAAATATCAAAGACTGAGGAAAAAAATTATTACCGTTTTTATTGTTGGAGTATTTACTTAATTTAAATGTGTTTATTTGTTTTAGAATTATTTCCGTGTGTTTTGTTTTGAATAAGTCAGTTGTATGTACGTGGTTATGTACAGCTGGAATAGGTCGTAGTGGTTCAGTTTATTTAGGAAAGAAGTGGAGAAAATCAGGCATGTAGTTCCTGATTTGTAGTGGTCTCTTTAGGCTTTATATATTTCCTCTTGTACTCGTTAATATTATCTCTTCAGTTTGACTTTATTCCATATCAGTAATATCAGTTAAGGAGCCACCTTAGTTCTTGTGTTTATACATTTTGTTTACATCTAATATCTGGTATCAGAGCAAAACCATACACCAACCTGAGAATCAATGGACACCAACAAGGGGAAGGAAAGTTCGTTTGGGCTAAGCAATCCACTGCTTACAACACTAGTACAAAACTGGCCTTTTACGTCGGTTAAATATGCCTTATACGTCGGCATTTTGGCGACGTAAGGAGGGGCGACGTATAAAGTCACCCCTCTTTTACGTCGGTTAAAAAGGCGACGTATAAAGTCTAAATATACGTCGCTAAAAAGCCGACGTATAATGTATAGAAAAGCCGACATATAATGTCCAAAAAAGACCGACGTATAATGTAGTAAAAAGCCGACGTATATTGTCAAAAAAGACCCAGCATATACAATCCAAAAGACCGACGTATATTGTCTAACAAACCGACGTATATTGTCTATTGAAAAATGACAATTTTTCCCCATTTTATATTTATATATATACCAAAATTCCTGTTATTACAAACAAAAATAATAATAAAAAAACTTGCAATCCAAATTTCTCAACAAAGTTATTAATTAAATTGAAATAATTATTACATAAATTCTTGATTAACCATGTCATACATTTAATTTCTCAACTCTGATAATTATACATATATGGACACTACTACAAAAAAGCCTAAAGAGACCACCTGAAAACCATCTTAGAGACCCCCTCAAGAGGGGGTCTCTAGGTCAGTGGTCTCTTAGGATAAGAGACCTCTTCTTTGAGGGGGTTTCTTAAATAGAAATACCAGATCAGCTATTTAAGAGAAGTGGTCTCTTAGATGGAAGGAAAAGAAACCACTTATTTAGATTAGATGGTCTCTCTGGTTCTAGTAAAGAAACCACATAGGCCAATGAGTGGTCTATTTGATTTCTCTAAAAAAATCAGTTGTCTCTAAAAGGTGGTCTCTTTGCTTTGAATAGGATTAAATTTCTCAAATTAATAATTATTTTTATATTATTAATTGCCATTTAGATTATTATTATTATTAATTATTATAATAATATTCTTATATTTTTTTTTTGGTAATATCATGATGATAATTGAATTTAAAAGATGGTGGATCCATTAAGTATACAAAAAGTTGTCAAGCATAGTCAGGCATTACTTTTTTAAGAAATGTAATTGGTTGGGACTCTTCAGGCGCAATTTCGTCAAAGCCAACATAGTTTTTCTCCTCATCGTATATATGGCACACAGTCAATATCGTCTTCATCAGCCGCCAATTCCATGTAGCTTCATTCATATATTTTCCCCAATTCTCTTGTAAAGATTGATGTGTAGCCCTCAGATTGTAGCTTGGAATCCTTGAAGAAACATGGTGGGGAATGTGGACATTGATATCATGACACAGGATCTCAATCCATCGAGGATAGTCACAGTGAACTGTGCCAGTGAGTTGCGCTTTGGCTGCATTCCACTCTTTGGCGGATTTGAAGGGGATGTGAGGTGCTGTGTGGTGGACCATTGTGAAAGTGCTCATCCAAAAGTGGTAACCTAACCATGGCATTAACCAGTACTTGATCCATCCCACCATCCCTGTTTTGAAGATGATCAATGGCCATCCAACTGCCACAAATGCAAACACACAAGCCAAGCTTATCTTTACCCTTTTTATCTCATTTGGTCTGAACTTCTTTAAATCAAAATGCCAAACCACCCAGTGAGCTATAGGCATCCAAGGCCTTAACGGACCATATGCAAGGATTATTGCCTTCCGGAAAATTGGTGATGCATTGAATTCCTCTATTTTAGCAGGGTGCCAAGCTGTATCTGTCATTAACATGTTTGTTTTTGCATGATGCCGATCATGCTTAATACGCCACGGCTCATACGGGTATATCAGCGGCATAAAGGCTAAAGTTCCAACAATGTCTTCCAGCATTTTGTTCTTTGAGAATGATTTATGTGCACAATCATGACCTATAACAAAGAACCCTGTGATAGCAGTTCCTGTATATGCCCAGGCAAGAGGAAGTAGATACCACGGTGATTTGGAGATCATGAAGAGTCCCAAAGCATATGACGTTACAGATATCAATACTGATTTCCATGCTTTAAATTCATCAATCTCAAACACCTTCTGCGGAAGTGAGTCAATAACATTCTTCAGTGTAATGTTATCTGGAAGTGGTTCTGCAATTTGCCTGAAACCATAACTTTCACATAATTGTTTTCTATAGTCTGCGCTGTCTGCTGGTGGCGGTGCCACAGGTGCTGCTACAGCACGGACGACATTACTCTTTCTCAGGGGATCGAATTGTTTGAGGCATTGCATCCTTCTCTGGGGTACACTTTGCCACTTCAAGTAAGACATGCCTGTCTGGTGTATAGAATATTATGAAATAATATTTACAGAATATTATAAAAATAATATTTACAGAATATTAGTATGAAATTATAGAAATAATAATTTTTTTATATGACTCAAGGAACACATTAGTCAGAACATGCATCTATTCTGCAGACATAGGAGAATCAATAATTCCAAGCTCCATGAGATTTGGAATACAATAAACTTTTCCATTTCGTGATAGCATTAAACAAACAGCACAGACGGTGGTTCCAAGTCCTTGAAGTATTAAACAAAAAGAACATATTATTGAAGAACACAAGATGTAACCACAAAATGACTGTCAACACTTCAAAACGTAAACTTGAGATCGAAAACTTCTGTATATATAGAGAGGGTAGAGAGTAGTGACAATTAGACGTGCAACAATATCATGGATAGAGAGGCAGATCTCTTAGAAGTAACCATAGGTATCTCCTTGAAAGATTATTTTAAACACTTGGGTTCATGATGGGAAAAGAACTGATGTACATATAAATTAACAATAATGCTGTAAAAGGCATTCACAAATGTTCCTATGTACATGGAGAATCACTCAATTTCTCCATCTTGATTTTGAACCAGTGATGAACTAAACTATGTTCTGACTTCTGAATAACATATCATAAGTCACAAGTAACAGAGATACCAAAAGAACAAACTTAAAGATGGCTACCTTACACGACAGTGAGAGCAAAATGAAAAGGGTAAATGAACATTTCTATTTTCTTACATCACAAAAGTAATGGAAAAAACTCAATAATCTAACTCTGAATTAGGCAAACATTCTAATTTAATCCCGAGCTAAATAAAACACATATCAATATATCATAAATGTACTTATACCTTGACTAGATTAACACATATCTCATCAATTTCTTCACTAATACGAACAAATCATTAAAGAAAAATTAGATCTTTTGCAAGACACATATAGATAAACATAATTGCAAACTAGATTATCCATTTAACTAACAATAATATTACTATGATGAGTTCATTACATAAGTAGAAATGAAACTCAAAACAAGTTCATCTATTAATCAACAGAAGCAAATATGAACAACTTCCACTAATTAACAAAATTAGCATCATTCATATTAATTAACTTTACACCACCACTCCTACCAGGATGAGCTTAAAATTCGATCAATATCCAAAAAACAATGGTGGTTAAGCGTTTTCATCATACTTTAGTCAGCAATCGTAAGAAGCTTCAAAATATCAGAGAAACAACAGCTGCTACACATTCTAAACCCAATCAACAATAATACTACCTCTCTGCATCCGTAAAAGAATTCAGTTCCATCCAAATGCCCTAAATTGTACCATTCATAGAATCTCGAAACAGAGAGCTTGTCGATTATAGTCAATATATCGCCTTCCCAGTCTCCGCAACATCAGGCACTTTGTACAAATCAGCATTCACTTCAGTCAACCACAATCCAGGAAACAACATCTGAAATCATCAACAAATTAGGTCAGATCATCATCATAACCACTGTTATCAAAAAAATCCAAAACATAAACTAAATAGGTCAGACCATAATCACTAATTCCCAAACAATTGAAAACACCCACACATAAGTTAAGTCAGATCACAATCAAAATTACTAATTTCAAATAGTTCAATACATGAACACACACACACAGATAGAGAGAGAGAGAGAGAAAGAGAGAGAGAGAGAGAGAGAGAGAGAGAGAGAGAGATTAGGTCAGATCGTAATCAAAATCACTAATTTCATACAATTCAACACACACACACTCAGAGATAGAGAGAGATTAGGTCAGATCATAATCAAAATCACTAATTTCACACAATTCAACACACACCGAGGTTGAGAGAGAGAGAGGGAGAGAGGGGGGAGAGAGAGAGAGATTGGGGAGGATTAGGATAAGTAGTTCAGTTGTATAAGAGAAGAGAGAAGAGAGGCCGGATGGAAAAGATGAGATGTCTAATATCAACGGAACCATAGAAAATAAATAATATTAAAAAATGATAAGAAACCACCTTTTTAATTAAAGATGTCTCTTTTCATGTATTGTAAGAGATCTCTTTTTTAATAAGTGAGGTTTCTTTTATTAAATAACCATTTATTTAAATAAGAGGTCTCTTTACTTATATTATAAGAGACCATTTTTTGAAAAAGTGTGGTTTCTTTTCTTAAGTAATCAATTATTTGAATAAGGTGGTCTCTTATTAGCGGTTCCTTTGCCTATATTTGTAGTGGTGGGAGGAATGTGGTTTTGCCAAGGTAGATGCACTTGAACTTTGGCTGGAGTGGAAGGTGTCTGGTCAGCCACATGCAATCCAGTTGACTTTCGGTAGTGTTGAACACCATGCAAAGATGATTCTGAGCCATACTATTCAACCATAAGTGCCCTAACAGAGCATCTTCACCGCCAAAAAGAATCAGAACAGAGCTAGCCCTAACTATAGTGTGACCACTAGCTGCGAGCAACCTGCAGAGAAATCTTTTATTAGTAACATGGGACACAATAAGTTCAATAAAATCCTTTCTCTGTTGGCTTTAATATCATAAGATTGCTGCCATAAGATTTAGAAGCAATTATTTTTTATAAGATCAAGATCACTATTTGACGTGTGGGATTACTATTTTATTTAAATCCTCAAAAAGGCACAACCTTCAATCTAATATACTTTAGGTTTTTTCAGTTGGGAATAATAATTTGATTTCATAGGCCATTTTCTCAACATTTCATGCATTTCTATTCCTAAGACTCATTCTGTTCCACGATTTGCTCTTGTCTTAAGTAAAAGCCCTTGTGTCTGCTATTATTTATCCCTTCATTCTCACATTGGTTTGCCTAGTTAATCATTTCCTTTTAGCAGTTTATGTCTTCCACCATCATCTGTCTTATCTCATTCTGGTATCTAATAGAATCTTTACCAAGAAAGTCAAGCTGAAATATCACAGGAATAATTAACTGTTACGACTTGTAATTTGTTTTATATCAAAACTTAGAAAAGATCAACAAAGTTCTGTACACATCATGAAACTGAATCTACTCTCATACAACACACGAAGCTGAGTCTTTTGAGACTACAAAACCACAATTACGCAATAATATATAAAGATATAGATACATTCCCTGAAACTACCATCTTTTTTATTGCGTTACAAAGCTGTATCAATTAACTAAAATTAGTAACATAGTAAACTCTTTAAAATCTAAAAAAGTTGACAAAAATCATTTACCTTTAAAATGTTTGGAGGGCTTGGTTCAACATTTTCTACCTTTAATGTACAACCAACAGTATCAGCCTCGTCATCATCCTGCAAAACACCAACCACTGGTATAATCTTTTCATCCTTTGTAAGTTAATTTTTTTTTTCATACTCACTGACTTGTGGTAATTACATTTTGGTGATTTAGTTAGTAAGTAAATTGCAATATATACAACAATTTCTCAATGTGATTCAGGACCAAGATATCTTCTCTTAAAGTTGGTCCTCTTAAACAACCTTGCCAGATAGTGATAGCATAACTTTCAGGGTTCCCAAGTTCATACAAAAGTGGTTGAAAGAAGAAGAAAGTGGGAAGAAGTTCATGTCTGTACAATTATTTTCAGTATACCTTCTCATTGCCTGCCCTCAGAGCTAGTTTGTCAATCAGATACGTTGCCACTGCTATTTGTCGCTTTGCGATATCTTTATTAGCAAAATCTTTGGTGTAAGCTGTTCTAATGCCTGCAATATACCCCTGTAGAAGTCAAATATATAGTTAGGTTTTCCCACCTCGAAAATGTTCTTCCTTGCAATAGCTCATCTAAATTCTAACCCAAACCGCTTATTTCTGTCAGAAACTTGCAAGCAAGAAGTAATCTGAAATACCTTTAACTTCCCATCTGTAAAGAAATAAATCAGTAATTAAATTTAAATTTGATGAAACTAAGGCATGTACCACAGAAAAAAAAAATTAACGCCAGAAACCTTTAGATGCTCTCCACGGCCTCTAAACAACCCTGGCGGTTCCACTCTAAAATTCCCAACCTGCACTCGAGTACAAGCAGTTGTATCAGGCAACAAATTTGGTTCTTATTTATCATTATGATGCTATGCTACTCCTTTCCTGAAGCAAGAATATATTGAGGCGAGAAGGGGGTGATCCCTTCCTCTAAAAGTGAAACTAAAACGTGTTGACAGTACAAAATCTGTCAATAGAATTTTCAATTTCAAAACACATTTTGCACAAATTTAAAATAATATATGACACTGTACAACACAAGAAAACAACCAAGCTAGGTAACCTTTTCCTTGACACCATCAACAATTGCCCACATGTACTTCTCCTCTTGCTTCATCTTCTCTTCTTTCATTGCTTTCTTCTCCTGCATAAACAAGCCTCTATATCAATACATAAATATAATGTATTACGAAACTCTGCTCCTTGTTGTCAGGGTAACCAGCAGCTACTGTTTGATAATCTTTGAAAAAAGTAGTCTATGCTATAATCATGTAATAGTACAACAATGAAATATTTAACTGGAAACCGAACTGCATTTCGTGCTCTAGGAATGGTGGCAGCATCTCTCAACAGATGATACTACTACAGATAACAGTTAAATACATAGATATGTAGTCTAGGTAGAAAAAAAAACTTTGCTCAAGAAGAGTTATGGACAATAATAAATAGATAAATCAAAGATATATGTTACTTGTTCAGATGAAATTGAGACTTTCGAATAAAGAATGACTTTTTGCCCAATTATTGAGTAGTTTAACATTTAGAAAATAACTATTCGGGAAAATACAACTGCATCTAGACCCCCAACTGTCAACAAATCTTCTTCAGTTGTCTCCCAAGCTTTAACTATCCAGCCAGCCGAAGGAACAAATCTTTCTAAGCAGAACTGATCTTGTAATTGTACTTGAGAGAGCCTTTGCCCGAAGTAAATGCTTGCGTTGCTTTCTTGTTTTCTTAATATATAATACAGTGAGGAGAACACTACACACAAGGCTATATTGATTCCAACAGAAGTCAACAAAGCAGACAAGTTCATCTCCTTCCACTATGTCTGAAACCTTAAGACCGTGGGAAATTACCATGAAGACTGATACTGAAGAAACAAAGTGGCACACCGGTCCAGCATCTGTAAAGGCCAACAATCAATGTCTTATAGAATATCCTACACAACCATTGATGTTTTTCAGCATAACTAAGAGCAAAAAACATTGGCCTATTTATGATTCAAATATGCATAACCATAAAAAATATGAATAAATGCCAACCCAACATTAGCAGTTTGTGATCCCTCTCTTATCTATTATTTCTAAAGTTTAGGAAAAAGAATAGAGGTCAAGAAAAGAGCGGACATCAGGATATGTAACTAAATCTTATCTAAGTTGAAGAGACTTCAGTACTTTTGACAATGACAAGAAAACTAAACTGAGAACGATGCTAATTCTCAATATTAAAAATACATTCAATGACAAAATAACAGTTACTCTGGAAATCTAAATTGTTTACCTGATGAATGGTCATTTCTTGCAAATTAATATAAGTGTAAACTCTATCTCTAGCCAAAGAGGTGATATCACTGCCAAAGAGATACATCACCATTAACATTAAAAAGGAAAATTTTAATTTCAGAATGCCAATGAAACAAAAGGAGACATATACAACATGGACCACCATCTTTACCTTCTAGAGTAAACATCCAACAGAGAGTCATTATCATCCACTACAGGAATCGAGCTAACTTGAGCTGAAAAAGAGAGGCATCACTACTCAATATTTACTAACAAGATTACAGTGAACATACATCAGATATTAATCGAATACCAAAAAATTTGGAGGACTCCAAAGTTGTGTTCACGAAGAGAGAGAGAGATCTGGAAGGATGTGTTCACGAAGGAGATGAGTGACGGAGCAAGAACAGGCGGTGCAAGCGCTAATTGAGTAGAAGGACCGCTCCAAGTAGAGTACAAAGCGTCGGAGATCGATTGGGAATTAGGGATTGGGGATCGAGAGTTTGAATTTGGGATCGATCCCCAAAAATTTTTCGATTTTACCAACCCAGCACATCGGTATGATCCTTGAACGATGAATAGAACATATTTAAGTGTAAGTGTATCTTAGAAGAGAGGCTGAAATCACTCATCTTGGCGTCGCAGAAAGAGAGAGAGAGAGAGAGGCGAGAGAGATTATGGTAGATTAGAGTGTATGAATGAGCACAGTAGACGCGGTGTTGATTACAAGTTATATCTTTAAAGGTTTATACGTCGATTATATTAAGTGTAGCGATGCATATAATAGCATTATATACGTCGTCTTTTTTCTCGATCGACGTATATAGTAGCATTATATACGTCGCCTTTTTCTCAACCGATGTATATAGTAGCATTATATACGTCGCATTTTCCTCAACTGACGTATAATATAACTTTATACGTCGGCGTTTTCTTGAACCGACGTAAAAAATGTTTAAAAATGTACATATACGTCGCCTTTAGGCGGAACCGACGTATATAAGTACTTTATACGTCGCCTTTGGCCAAAACCGACGTATATGAGGCGACGTAAAAGATCAGTTTTGTACTAGTGCAAAGACCAACAACACTGCTTGGGCCTTAAAAATGAAGGTCTTTATGCAAGCCCATGGCGTGTGGGAGGCTATAGAACCTAAGGATCCCAAGACGGTAGCTGAAGACAAGGTTGACAAGCGTGCACTAGCTATAATTTACCAAGGAATTGCTGAGGATCTATTGTTGTCAATTGCAGAAAAGAACACTGCCAAGGAAGCGTGGTAGGCAATCAAAACCGTTCATTTAGGTGCAGACAAGGTGAAGAAAGCGAAGGCCCAAACCCTTAAGTCAGAGTTTGAGTCCCTCACTATGAAAGAAACTGAGCAGCTCGATGATTTCTGTATGAGATTGAATGGCTTGGTAACAAATATCCGAGCCCTGGGAGAAAAAATTGAAGAAGCATATATGGTGAAGAAACTCCTTCGAGCTGTACCCACAAAGTTCCTATAAATAGCATCAGCTATTGAACAGTTTGGCGATTTGGAGCAAATGTCTGTCGAGGAAACAGTTGGATCCCTTAAGGCTCACGAAGAACGATTGCGTGGGCAAACGGAGAGTGGTGAACATCAGCTTCTTCTTACAGAAGAAGAATGGGTGAAGAGGGAGAACAAAGATGGCCAGTCGCAGAGCAAAGATGGCCAGTTACTCTTTACACGAGAAGAGTGGTTAAAACGGGGAAATAGAGGAAGCCCACGTAACAGCAATGAAACCAGAGGCAGAGATTTTGTGAAAGGTGGACGAGGCAGAGTGCGTTGCTTTAATTGCAATGCCTTTGGACACTACATGGCAGAGTGTCGTAAGCCCAAACGAGACCAAAGAAATGAGGTAAACCTGTTCCAGGTCCATGATGGGGAGCCTACTCTCCTTCTTACAAAATGCCAGGACATCAAGGATGAAATGATTCTTCTCAATGAAGGCAGCATAAGCCCAACACTTAATATGATGGGGAACGGTGGAAATAATGAGTCAAGCGTGTGGTACCTTGACAACGGGGCCAGTAATCATATGACTGGCCAACGCTCGAAGTTTAATGATCTCGATGAAAGTGTTACAGGCCAAGTAAAATTCGGTGATGGATCTACAGTAAAAATACAGGGAAAAGGATCAGTCCATTTTACAACTGATGATGGAAAAGCTTGTGCACTCAAGGAGGTATATTTTATTCTAAGCTTATGCAATAATATAATTTCATTAGGTCAATTATCAGAAAGTGGCAGTAAAGTTATTACTAAGGGAGAATATTTATGGATATATAGTGAAAAAAATGTGTTGATAATGAAAGTCAAGAGATCCATGAATAGACTGTACAAGGTGGTGATTAAAGAAAGCAGGCCGGGATACTTGTCTGTTAACCAAGGTAGAAGAAATGACCTGGTTGTGACACTCATGACTAGGCCAAGTAAATTTTGAAGCTATGAACCTGTTGTCGAAAAGAAAGATGGGATTTAGTTTACCAATCTTCACCCACCCAAAGAATGTATGCGAGGGATGTTTAATGTCAAAACAGGCTAGACGTCCGTTTCCTTCCTAGACGAGTTTCATTGCTAAAGGACGCTTAGAGTTGATACACGGAGACATCTGCGGACAAATCTCCCCACAAACAAAATCTGGTAACAAGTATTTTTTATTGTTTGTTGACGATTTCAGTCATGCTATGTGGGTTTACATGCTTAAAACTAAGAACGAGGCACTCACACACTTTAAGAAATTTAAGGCTTTGGTGGAAAAGGAATCAACCCAGAAAATTAAGGTTCTCAGGATAGACAAAGGAGGTGAGTTCTGCTCAAGTGAGTTCACAAAATTCTGTGAGGATATGGGTATTACTAGACATTTCACGGCACCCTACACTCCACAACAGAATGGAGTTGTGGAGCGTCGCAACAGGACTTTGGTGGCTATGGGAAGAAGTCTGCTTAAGGAGCGGAACATGCCTTCATTTATGTGGGGAGAGGATATCAGGCATGCTGTGTATTTATTGAACTGATTACCAACTCGAGCACTTGTGGGAACAACACCATATGAGTCTTGGTCGAAGAAAAAGCCACAGGTAAGTTATATTAAAGTTTTCGGTTGTGTTGCTTACATGAAGATCCCTAATGTGCTCACTAAGAAGTTGGACAACCGAAACAAATGTGTTGTACATCTTGGAGGAGAAGCTGTAACAAAGGCCTACCGCTTGTTTGATCCTGAAACAGGAAGTATGCACATCAGTCAGGACGTGGTGTTCGATGAAGCAAAGGGATGGAACTGGAATGAAACAGTTGAAAATAACAAAGGCTCATACTTTGTTGTAGCAGGTGCTCAGTTCACAAAAATCAAAATGAAGAGGGTCATCAGTCTGACATGGAGGAAAGTGAGGAGGAGCAACAGAGTTTTTCATCAAGTACCTCAAGTACCTCAAGTACCCAGTCTGCAAGCAGTTATTCAACAAGTAATCCGTCTACACCAATTCAAACTCCTCCGTCTACTAATTCGAGGTCAAGACAAAGGAATATAACTGGTACTCAGTTAATTCTGGAGGATACATACGATGGGAGTGAACCGCGAAAGAACTTCAGACTGCTCAGTGACATTTACAATGACACTGAGGAGCTACAACAAAGTGAGGAATTGGCAGATGAATTATTGCTGGCTAGTGTTGATGAACCGGTTAGTTACAATCAGGTGATTAAAGAGGATTGCTGGAAGCAGGCAATGGATTCCGAAATAGAAGCAATAGAGCGAAATCAGACCTGGAAATTAACCGAGTTGCCAATGGGACACAAAGCAATTAATCTAAAGTGGGTGTACAAGGTAAAATAGGATACAGATGGAAGTGTTTTGAAGCATAAGGCGAGGCTAGTCGCAAAAGGGTATGTGCAAAAATACGGCATTGATTTTGAAGAGGTTTTCGCTCCGGTAACAAGAATGGAGACAGTTCGTCTCTTGCTAGCACTGGCAGCTAAAAATTCTTGGGAAGACCATCATTTAGACGTGAAGTTAGCATTCCTAAATGGTACACTATATGAAGAAGTGTACGTAAATCAGGCTAAGGGTTACGTAAAGGAAGGACAAGAACGAAAGGTTTACAAGTTGTTCAAGGACTTGTACGGATTGAGACAAGCCCCACGAGCTTGGTATACTCAGTTAAATAAATGTCTCGAGAAGCTTGGATTTGTCAAGTGTCCATTGGAGCACGCTGTATACACGAAGAAGGAGGGAGATGAGTCACTAATCATAGGCGTCTACGTCGATGACGTGATTATTACAGGTACAAATGTAAGCAATATTCTCAAGTTCAAAGTGCAGATGGGTAAAGAATTTGAGATGTCAGATTTGGGGAAGTTGAGCTACTATCTTGGCATAGAGGTTGAACAAGGGAAGGGTTGTATCGAATTGAAACAGGTGGCTTATGCAAAGAAAGTGCTCGAGAAAGCAGGTTTATCAGATTGTAACCCAGTAAAATTCCCGATGGAGCCGAAAATACAGATGCATAAGGACGAACAGGGCAAGCCAATGAACTCTACGGAGTTTAAAAGTATGGTGGGTGGTTTACGGTACTTAGTCCATACCCGTCCAGATATCGCATATGCAGTTGGGGTGGTGAGTAGGTTCATGGAAAGGCCTACTACGTTACACCTGAATGCTGTCAAGAGGATCATGAGGTATGTAAAGGGAACACTGAATTATGGCTTGATTTACACCACAGGTCGAGGAGATTATATGTTGTCTGGGTTCTCGGATAGTGACCTTGCAGGAGATATTGTGGACAGGAAAAGCACAGGTGGGATGGCATTTTACCTAGATGAATCATTGATTACGTGGGTGTCTCAGAAGCAAAGGTGTGTCGCATTGTCATCATGTGAAGCCGAGTTCATGGCCGCTACTGCTGCAGCATGTCAAGGAATATGGCTGCATAGTTTACTGAGTCAAATTATGGATGTCAAGGCTGGTCCAGTTGTGATTTATATCGATAACAGATCAACTATTGATTTGGCAAAGAATCCAGTTTTTCATGGTCATAGCAAGCACATAGATGTGCGTTATCATTTCATTCGTGATTGTGTAGAGAAGGGATCCATCATCATTAAGCATGTTAGTACCGAGTTGCAGCAAGCAGACGTTTTAACCAAGCCAATGTCAGTTGTGAAATTTGAGAAGATGCGTGAGCTGCTGGGAGTGAAGGATCTTAATCACTTTTAAATTAAGGGGGGGCTTGTTGGAGTATTTACTCAATTTAAATGTGTTTATTTGTTTTAGAATTATTTCCGTGTGTTTTGTTTTGAATAAGTCAGTTGTATGTACGTGGTTATGTACAGCTAGAATAGGTTGTAGTGGTTCAGTTTATTTAGGAAAGAAGTGGAGACAAATCAGGCATGTAGTTCCTGATTTGTAGTGGTCTCTTTAGGCTTTAAATATTTCCTCTTGTACTTGTTAATATTTTCTCTTCAGTTTGAGTTTATTCCATATCAGTAATATCAGTTAAGGAGCCACCTTAGTTCTTGTGTTTATACATTTTGTTTACATCTAATATTTATGAACTCGGACAACTGATTATTGAATTTTCTTTGTTGTTGACTTGAATTCAGAAAAAATATATTCAAATATAGCTTAATTATGGACCTATTTTCTGAATGAACCCTAAAATTCATGCCAAAAAATTTTAAAAGAAAAAAAAATTGTTATGTATACACACACTACATACATTAGTCACCTGTAACAAATTTTGGGTCAAATCGCAAATGTAACAAATTTTCAAGTGTATGATCTGTTTGGGTAAATTTAAAATAACTATTCATGATTTCAAATTATCTAAATTTAATTTATGGATGTAAAGGGAAAATATTAAGTTATAATCTGTTTCAGTAAATTTTTATTCAGAATAATTCATAAGTCATTTTAAATATAAAAAATTTGATATACTATCTATTTGAAATAATGATTATATTAATTTTTATCAAATAAAAATAATTACATAAAAATAATGATAATATTAATTTTTATCAAATTGATATACTATCTATTTGAAATAATGATTATATTAATTTTTAATTGAAACCAATTGGAAAATGTATATACAACACAAAAGGAAGCTACAAATTATATAGATAAAAGATCTTGGAGGGTTCATGAAGAGCATTTTCTCTAACGGATGGCTAATATCTAACACAAGCTGTTGTGCCGATTGCTTTTCACGGTCCTTAATTGCTGCCGCCGTCAACCATTTTGAGGCCTAGAAAACTCCTTCGTCCATTATTTAATATTGACAAGCTTTTCTTTTAGGAAATTTACCAAGAATACTAGATTTAAAGTTTCTATTTGCAAAAATACCATCTCCTTGAATTAATTGCAATTTTACTAACCTAAGTTTAAAATTGCAAAAATACCAACCCTAACCCTAACCCTTCCCCTTTCCCTTTTCCCCTTTATCCCTTCAGGCGGCGGTTGGCCATGCAACCTAAATCCACCAAAATATCACCCACCTTTTATATATATATATATATATATATATATATATATAGTTCAAAAATGAGGTCGAAAAAGATAAATGACAAATGGAACTTAAAATCAGAAATTTAGTTGCATATGGTTGCATTTAGTTGCATGTGGTTGCATTTAGTTGAATATGCACCTACGGGGCCTTGCAACCCAAATTAACCAAAATAGCACCCCACCTTAAAAAAAAAAAAAGTACAACCGCCGCCTGCCAAAGAAAGAGGGGGAGGGGGGCTAGGGTTAGGGTTAGTATTTTTGCAATTTTGAAACTTAGTTAGTAAAATTGCAAATAGCTATTCTTTACAAAAGTAAATGTGCAAAAATTTACTTTTTCCTATTTATTTATCAAAAAACCTCTTTCCTTTATTCACTGATTTTTTTCCCTTAAAATAAATTAACACACACACATACACACTTACTTTTCTCATCCCCCAGACACATACTATAAATAAAAAAAGCTTCAAATCTTACAATATCATTTAGTCGCTTGTTTTTCTTTTTTATTTTAAAAAACTGAACATACGCGTTGATATGTAACCATTTTCTAAACCCTTTGCTAATCCCCTATATTTTCCTAATTTGAAAGCCTTCTTTTGTGGAACCCTGTATTTATTAAATACAAAGGTTGGTGAGCTTCAAGCTTTAATGGTTGTTTCCGTGTTTCGAGACTGATCGGTCCTCACAGAATGCCTACGTATCTCGAGGTCGAGAATCAAGCCAAAAACGTAGTTCTGAGATGAGGGGTCTGGCCATTATATAGGCTTGAGAAGGCTTAGAATCGAAGTAGGGTTAGGTGACTTGGTGGGCAAGTCACCGACTTGAATCAATTCTATAACATTCCATATAGGAATCAGATTCCTTACAAGATTAGTTGTCTTAGAGGGCGAGCCTCACTCTTGGATTCAAACAAGTAGTCGGTGTCATACACCGCCTTGATTCTAGATCCTTCGTTGTTCTATGGATCAAGCCCATGTTAGAAAACAAGCTTGTACCAGGCATCCCCGATTGGGCTATTTCTTGGGCTTAATTATCAATTATGAATTTAATACCCAACTAGGGTTTTGGGCCTTAATGGGACAACAAATGCAGCATTAAGTATCTCTTTAGGGGTTATTTTTCACCCACATCAGCTTCCTAGATCCTAAGTTGTCTATTTTTACAACAAATGTTAGAAATAGAGGATGTTGATCAACTACCTCAAGATCTATCTCCAATAATTTCTTCATCGCGTATATATTCAATAGTATGACAGCCCCGACTCGGTTCCTACATCCAAGACCGTTCGGGGTCGTCATGTTACCTTTACTCTTGAACTAACATAATTTACATATACAATTTCGTCATCAAGACGATAGGTTTTATACAAAAGTATTGACTTGCATTTGACTTTTTCGGTAAATCAATTGAGAAATGCTTTTCTAGAATGCCCAATATCAATTTTACATCGTTTATGTGAAAATGTTCAATTTTCATAAGGTGTTCTTGACTGTTATTCAAAACGTCCAATAATGTATATATATATATATTCGACCTTTTAAGGTAATTATAGAACCTAGGAGGTAGTTCTGATTGGTCATTAAAAATCGATTTCAATGCTATTTTTTTGTGTTTTTTCTGCGCACCACTAGGATGTGAACCAAGGAACAAAGAAGAAGTTTAGAGCGTGATAATGGAACTAGTCGGAGGGAAAAAATTTCTACTTGTAAAACTTGTGGGAAGAATCATACCATAAAATGCATGAAGGGAAGTATCAATTATTATAAATGTGGAAAATGAGGACATAAAGCATTCCCGTGCATCAAACCAATGTGATTACGTGTAAAAGTTATAAGAAATCAGGACACATTGCTCTCAATTGTCCATTGAAAAATAGCCGAGGAAATGTCTAAGAAGAAAAACAAGAATGAAGAAGCAGGAACTCCGAAGCCAAAAGCAACTGCAAGAACTTTCATATGACAACCTACAAAGCTGAGAAGTCTAATGATGTGGTGTCAGTATGCTTCGAACTCTGTACTCTTGTTCAAATTTATGAGCTTGAGAAGTTATATGATGAAGAGAATAAATTGTAGAACAAAGATATATCATGACCATAAAAAATATAAATAGGTAAACTAAAATGGTTGTAATAAATTAATACATTATTCTTATATGATAAAATTAAAAATGAAAATATAACAAAATAAACACATTCCATCTAAATTTTTATACCATATATGTAATTATTAAAACATAACACGAAGAAACTAATGTAAATATTAATATTAACTATTGAAATAAAAAATATATAATAATTGCATAACACGCGTCATAAAATTTTTACATTTCATACAAATATAAAGTAAATATTGCAGATTTTTTGTGCATACCTTTAAACTTTTTATTTTTATATACCGACATTCTCCACTATAATTTTTTTAATATAAACTAAAATATCTTAAAATACTCACATATCACATAACACAATGTAATTTTAGTGGAACCATAACATAAATAATTTAAAAATATTCTTATCAATTAGAACTTTAGTATTATTAAAGTAGTTAAAAAGTAGAAGATTTATTTTAAGTCTAATATATATTAAATGATTTGAAATATGAAAAACTAAAATTTCAAAAGTGTAGAATACACAAAAACAAAATTTATACATTTCTTGACAAAGAAAAAAAATTATAAATTTCTGAATAATGTTAATTTCAATTGTTATTAAAAGTTGATTAAATTAAGTCTTGAAATACTTAATCTTTTCGGAAAAAGTAAGTAAATAGAAAATGATTAAATGAAACTAAAGTACTTATATAAACATATTATAATTAAAATATTTAAGGTGACACTCGAATATTAAAAATAAACATGAAAACAATAAAAAACATTTTCAATAATTTAGGTAAATTGTCAAAAAATAATCTATAATAATAATATATTAACATTAAACTTTATCATATTTAAGTTTATATAAATAATGAGTAAACTAATAAATAATCGAAAAAATTAATGATTTTAAAAGAAAATGAAATCAAGAATTTATCTTACTTCGAAATATGACTTAAACTTAAACAATATAAATATGTTAAAGAAAATATTTATAAGATCAACTATAATTTTATTAAAAATTTATAATACAAAAATTAAATAAATATTAAATTTACAAAACTGAAATTAAATCAGATTGAAATTTAATGAAAAATCAAAAATATTGATAAATACATAAGTTAACAAAAACATTAACACAAGTATTTTATGTAGTTATATAATGGTAGTATAATAAAAGTAAGTAAAATGGTTAGACCAATAGTAAAATGAGTATGATCGAGAAAATAATATATAATTTTTTTTACTAAAATTGGGCTAATTTAAAAAATTTTGAAATTAAAATAATTGATCCAAAAAGGGAAATTGTTAAAGAAATTGTTGGGATGGAGTACTTTTATAAAATTCTATTAATACCAAATTAGTTTTATAAAGTAGCCCTCAAATATTTTATGAAAAAATCACATTATTTGTACTTTTCTTTTAATCCAATTTCTTTTTTTTTTTTTTGCTAAATTAATATATATTAGAAAGGAGGGATTAACCCATGCTCTATGAAAGACCATAGAGAGAGCTAACTACATTCAATCTGCTTGGCAGATTCAAGAAGAAATAGAAAACATAGATGAGTAATCTAGATGATCAAATCATGCCTACTGTCAAATAGTTTTGTGAACCATGTGGATGTCGCAAGTCTCGCGCGAGCTTGAGCAAAAATAATTTCCAGGACATTCTTAGGATGAAGGATGAAGGATATCCAATTTCTACTTTGATCTACCATGTGGATGTCCTAATTGATCTTAAAAGTGTTCCATTTTATTTCAATTATTAATTTGCAATTGTCACACTAGCCTTGTTGGTAGTGAATATATGTATACAAAAATGGCACATATTCATATACATTTCTATCCAAATTTATTTTTAAACTAATTTTAATGCATGGTTCAAGGCCTACTTATGGTTTGAGCCATAATATAATTGAACTTTCTATTGATATTTTTTGGGTCCACCTTTGTCTAATTAACCTTACTTATTTATTCCTCTTTGTTGGTCATATAAATATAAGTACGAACCCAAATTTCTGAGCCGCTCTTTGGTGTCAACCATTGTTGCCATTCACCTTTAATAATCCACATAACATCATCAATGTAAGGTAATTGTTCATCAATCTTTCATAATCTATCATCATGTATGTATAAGTTATGTGTGATTTTGTGTACGTGTTTCCTTTTAGCAATTATTTATATAATTATGTATCACTATTTTTGTGAGAGTATATATTTTTTATTAGTTAATGTTATTCTTGTAAAAGCTTAGTTTTTGTAGATGTGGAAATAAGTTCTTTGAATAATAACTCATTTAATTAATTTTGACATGTGTTCCATTTTTATGTATATCTAGTATGTACACAAGTTAACATTTAGCAAAAGATAGATATCACTTAAAACTAAAATAAAATGTCATGGAACACCAAACACCAATTGAGAGATCCAAAATGATAGATGCAATTATATATAAAAAAATTATATTTACAACTGAGCATATCAAATTGATATACTTACTGATTTAATTTTGTATTAAAATTTATTTTGATGTATTTGGAAATTTAAGTAATGTCTCAAATTGTATTATTTTTATTTTTATTGTTTTATTAAATAGGCTAAATACTAAATTACACCATGTTATAGATAAGATAATATGGTGTAATCTCGTTAAACAATGAAAAAGATGCTCCAGGTATGAATAGGAGGGTGTTTAATTTTATGCAAATTTAATAAACAAAATTATCTTAATGTAATAAATGTAATAATGGATAACATTTTTGTATAGATGTAAAGATAGCTTTACTATATAGAGTTTTGAGATAGGAAAGTGAAACAATAATTTTAACTTTGTTCATTAATTGAATATGCTATGCTGCGAATACAGATTTAACTCGTGTTACAGATAAATTTAGAATAATAGGCGTGAAGTAGTATTTCACTATACTAACTTAGATTATCCCTAGGTTTTTATCCTATTTTCATCTGATATCATCATATCAGTTCTAAATCTGAATCTATGTATAGGTAGTACTCATTTGATTAATAGTTTTCATGATGAATAAGTTTAGAACTTCTTTTTTTTTTCTTCATTGCTAAATATTGTATATTCTCACTTATAGTAAAAGGTATTTGCTAAAATTGTAAACTTGATTCTATATATGATGGAGAGCATTCTGTGTACCTAACTATATGATAAAACATCACATATGTTTACATTCTAATTATAATTTATTTCCATTCAAATCTAATTAATAAACCACTTTACTGTAATAAAAATTTGATTTCACTAAAATCTAATGAATAAGTTGTTCGTATATTTATTTTTAAAATTAAAAGATATATACATTATGGTCAATTAAGTTTGGCTCATCCCTTAGTGATTTCACTGAAATCTAATGAATAAGTTGTTCGTATATTTATTTTTAAAATTAAAAGATATATATATTATGGTCAATTTAGTTTGGCTCATCCCTTAGCAAAGACTATTTCTCTTTACAATGCCACCTAAAATGATTTTGGTTAATTTAGTATGTTCATCCTTTGACAAAAACGCCATTATAATTTCAATGGTCCTAGGTAGAAAGTAGGTTTTTTTATAAGGAAATCATGATAAGTAATTCAAATATTCTATTACTGATCATGGACAATTTTGAGTACCTCACATAGTGTTATCCTTCTATATATATATATATATATATATATATATATATATACCTTCTAATTTAAAATCTAGTTTTAATTTGAAGTAGATGTGAGGCTTAGATAAATACTTATGGCATGTCTGGTGTTGTAGCTTCTAAGATGATATTCCACGAAGAATACTTCAAATTTGCTGGCAATTCATTCTTGTATAGTAGTTGCAAGAAAGTATTGGAGATAGATCTAGAGGTAGTTGATCAAGATGCTCTATCTCTAACATTTTTTGTAGAAATAGACCACTTGGGATCTAGGAAGGTTTTCAAATTAGAAAAATAAAGGGGACTGGCAAAGGGTTTGGCAACTAAGATTATTAGAAAATGCGTCCATATCTACGCGTATATTCAATATTTTAATATAAATAAGAAAAACACGTGACGAAACGATAATATTACACGTGAATCATATTTTATTTGTTGCACATGTTCGGGGGATGAGAAAAGTGAGCATTTGTGTTAATTTGTTTCAACTAGAGAAAATCAGTCGAGACAGGAAAACCTAGTCAATATTTAATAATGGACGAAAGAGAGTTCTATGTCTCGGAATTGTTGGTGGCGGTGATAAACAAGGATGGGAAAATGCAATCGTCACAACAACTTTTGTTAGATCTTAGCAATCCTGATGTTAGAGAAAATGCCCTTTGCGAACTCTCCAAGGTCTTTTATCTATATACTTGTATCTTCTTTTTTGTGTGATGTATATGTATTCCATTTGGTTTCAACTAAGTTACTATGATTTGTTTCTTTTTTAGGGTTTTGACCGATGTCGTATGCGATATCCATATCTTATTTGATTTATTATTGATATATCTATATTCTCTTCTTGGAAACTCAATCATTTTGTGCTTCGGATTCTGTCAAAATACGGAAAATGAAGTTGATTGTGCATGTTGGTTATGGTTGTAAGTATTAATTACGTTTAGCGTGCAAACAACTCTTGGTCTATTTATATTATTAATGTAACATTATTGTAATCAAGAAAACTAAGATTAGAGTTAGATTTGTTTCCAAATTACTTTTAGGTTATTCCTAATTGTCTACTTAATATTAATTTCTCTATCCATCCCCAATTTAATTTTCCGTTTGTGTGTTATGCTTTCTATTTAACCAACTTGCATATCTTTGGAAATCATGCCCTTCCAATCTGGATAAATCTATCGATGTTGAGGAAATTTTAAACAAAAATTAAATTTTGAAAAATGTAAGTCATTTTTCTTTTATAAGTGGTCTATAAAAATATCAAATACAGACAAATAACAAATAACGTAATTTTCTTTTACACATATTGAGAAGACACTACTAGAAAAACTGCCTTAGACATCGCTTTTTAGCTGATGTCTTTTGAAAATGCAAGCGATGTCTTCGCATGCGATGTAAAAAGTAGGGCCTCAGACATCGATTTTTAGCCGATGTCTATAAGCCTTTAAGACATCATTTCCTTAGACAATCTGATGTACTTTCCTTCAATTTATATCTTGAATATGATTTCAGTTCTGCTATAATATGACATCTATATCATTTTGAACATATCACATATACAATAAAATGAGACATTAACATCGAGTACTTCTTTAAACTGATGTGGAGCTTAACATTTTACATCAGTCGTTTATTAGAAGCGATGTGTTATGTCTATTTTAACATCGGTTTCTATTAGCTTGTGATGTGTATTAGCTACTATAATATCGGTTCTATTATCTAGTGATGTCTATTATATACTTCAACATCAGCTCTTTACTATGTGACTGATATGTTTGTTTGCTTGTTACATCAGTCCATTAATTTTTTGTGTAAAAACGTCTTCTTTATTTATGTTTTTACATCAGTTCTTTTGTTTGTAAAGTGATGTTAGTTTTCTTTTTGTAATTCATGAATCCCCTGTTTCAATGAAATGGCCAAAACTAAACATTCATCCAAAAACTAAATTACCATACAAAAACTAAAGAACCAAACCAATGTCGTAAAACCAAACATTCATTAATTTACCAAGCATTCCAACTACATTATCTACCAAACCAAACTACATAAATCAAAACCAAAGGTTCCAAGTACATCATCCACCAATTACGTACTCCAAACAAACTACATAATCAAAACCAACTACTACCATATTTCCCCATCATAGTTTACCAAAATTCGCATCAACATCAACCACAAGTCTTACTACTTAAGTCAAATTAAAGCAAAAGAAAAGAGCTACAGATCTGGGCCTTTTTTACGAGAAGGACTCGATATGGCTAAGAGTCTCACATCGAACCTCATCAAGGTCATCCTTGGAATAAGTCACCTTTCGATTCTTGGCAGCCCACTAAAAATTTTAATACACGAGAATAATTACAATGAATCCTATGACAATTCATATAAATACCAATTATATATACATTGAAGCAAAGAAAAATACCTTTTTAATAAATGTCATTTCACTATCCATGACAATTTCTTTCATGTAGCGCATAACTACATAGCCACATTCAGTCCAACCGGGTTGTTTAGGACATCCCTATTTAACAAAAAAACCCATATCAATAAGTAAATTAATGCCATGGTCCTAATGAGCAGTAGCGCAAAGTCATAGGCACTAGCCTGAATTACTAAATTGTAGAAAATAAAAAGAAAACTTACGGGAAGAGATGTGATAGTCGGGCCTTTATTTCCCCTTCCAGCCTGAATATTGAAAGCAATCACCGCCCTTTCACAATTGGCGGTGTCAATAGTGCAAACTGATCGACATTTCAATAGTGAAAATAATCGATACAAAATAAATGTAAATACCTTGATATTGCTTTTTCCAACTGGGCATAACCACTTGTACGAGGCAGAGGATTGAGTATGAAACCTCGCTAGCCCATATCACAACCAATATCCAATGGAAACTGTTTTTAATGAAAAATTATTGAAAATACTTAATTAAAATCATAAAAATTATTATTTTGAGGCATATAAATAAATAAATAAATAAATAAATAAATAAAGCGATTTATAATGAATGTGGAAACACTTAATGTACTTACTTGCTATTATGCGGCATTAGAAAAAGACGATCAGGATTACCTCTTTGAAACGATTAATCAAATTAGCTTCAAAATCACTATTTAGGGTAAATGTGGCTCCAGGATCAAAAAAAGCAAACTGGTCCAAATCGCCATTTTTACGAACCACAGAATGCAAGTACCTGCATTGCAAATCAAATGAAAATGTAGTAAACAAGAATACATGAGATCGACAAAACAAGAGTCATGACAAGACAAGAATTAAAAAATAAAAATACTCACGCAATGTATGAAGATATTGCTCCTTGGCCAATCATTTTAAACTCGAGCAAATCTACTATGTTTTCATGCAATATGAATATTGTTTTCATAGTACCAAACACCTCAGCATCACATGGAATTTAAATCGAGTCTCCAGTGGACTTCATGAATGTTGCATGTTTATACAACAACCGAAAGCGGTTCGGAACATTTTTATTGATCTCCATGTTCTTGAACAGGGACTGTACTTTCTGCAAGTCATTTATAGGATTCTTTCCTTTCCTTTTATTTTTCTGCAAATATTACCAAATATATTTAAAAGATAACATAACTCACATAAGATGTAAAAAGAACTAAGAATGTAATAAGGACTACAACAGATATGTAAAATACATACCGCAGTAAATGAGGCATGTGGGAATATGATCAAGTCACGGGGCCATGAGACGTAGAAGCCAACAGCTTGGTTGACTGTCTCAATTTCACCCACTACCGGAATAGGAATCTTTGCTTCGCCTTGAATTGGCCCATCCACTGACACACGAGCACAACCAGGCTGCATCACCTCTCCATGTATATATTTGTTTATGTCATCATCATCAAACAACATGCCAAATGCCACCTTGTTTTCTATGGTGCCTACTGCCAACTCACATTTTCTCGGACCCTACACACATTTATATTAAACAAATAATTATGCATTAAAGAACTATTCACTAAGTGGAATAAAGAAATAATAGCTGAATTGAAGAAATAAACTAGTTATTTTACCTTGCTTTTTGGTGGAAAAGGTTTAATAGGAACCACTTCATCATCACCAACCATAAGTGGTTCCAGGTGTTTTACAACCCCTATCTTAGCAGCTTCCTGCACATCTTTTGCGTCACAATTACTTGATTTATCAGAAACCGAAGGAGGAGATGAAATATTCGCTTTATCAAGCAACGACATGAGTTCTGCCATCTTCTGCCTTGTCTTCTCCATTTCCAAGTCCATCTCCTGCTTGGCTTTCGCCAACTCTGCATCCCTCTTCCGATCACGGGCCAATAACTCAGTTATTGTTATTCTACTTCTTTTCGTGTTTTGCAAGGTCGTAGTCAACACATCGTCACTTCCAGAAGGAATGAATTCCCCCTTACTTTGCTACTCCAGTAAGGTTTCCTGTCACGAAAATATTAACATTAGAATCAGAATTGAATGAACGATGTGTGTGTACTATTTGCTTGTTAAATACTCACAATTCTTTCCCCTATTTCGGTAAGCTCTGGATCAACCTCCTCATCATCAATTTTTCCCTTACGAGCCTTGTACCACATAACAGCCCGATCAGGTGCTTCATCGGCAGCCAAGTTTCCTTTCTTTTGTGGATTAAAATCAAGAACTTTCAAAAATACTGAGATAGGTAGAATGAAACTATTTAAGTTCAATGCTTAATTGGTACTTACTTCTTCTTCCAGTAATCCAATATAACCCTTTCTAGACGTGCGGTGAGGATATTTTCGATTCCCCACTATCTCGCTTTGTTTTTCGCTAAGTCACTGCAACAAACATTATAAATAATATTTCCAATTAATGTCAATTAATATTTCCAATTAATCCCAATTAATATTTTCAATTAATTCCCAAATATTATCCTAATTAATATTTCCAATTAATTCCCAAATATTATCCAAATAAATATGTCCAATTAATCCCCAAATATTATCCTAATTAATATTTCCAATTAATCCCCAAATATATGTATTAAACATAATATTTCTCCAAATATTATCCCAATTAATCTACAAGTTTTACGAGTATACCTTCCACGTTGAGGTAGTCCTCTCAGTAACAAATTTCTTCCAAGCCTCTTTACTGACAAAAGAATATTGCTTAGGAGGCTTTCGTAATTTCTTCTTTTGTCCGAGATACGACTTCACATGATTCTTATTTAAATTCGCTTTAAAAATTCTCCACTTTGCTCCTACAGACCTGAGCAGCCCCTTCTGAAGTTCCTTGGGAACTTTTAATGTCTCCTTAAACCAATAATATACTCTGAATGAGTACAAGAAAATGCAGAGAAAATGCAGAGAAATTGCAGAGAAAATGCAGAGAAAATGCAGAGAAAATAACTTGAAAATACCTTAAGATCAAGCCATAATTTCTCTTTTAATTCAACAGGTACCCTTGTCCAGTTCGGATAATCGATCGGAATCATTGTCCTAGGTAACATTCCAGTGTAGGACTGTAATATACTCCTTGTTGTCCCGATAGGAACTCCGTGTACATTGCATCTAATCTTTGCTTTCTTTCCCTGCGCCTTCCTCACCACCACTTTGTACATAGCGGAAACACCTCGTGCAGCTCCAACCCTTTTTTTGGTAGATTTAGATGTAGTAACTGTTGCTTGTGTTTCTTCCACAGAATCCTGATTTTCGTCTTGAGGTTCTGTTGCCTTATCTGATACTTTATCTAATGCCTCATCTGCCTTCTTGGGGTTTTCTTTGAATTATATTTTAGATTTTTGCTTTTTAGGTGCCATTTATCTTCTTCAATCTGAAAATAAAACATAAAACTATCAGTCACATGCATATATACAATAAGATAGTAACATCATATAAATGAGCCATCTAGACAATAAAATTAATCTAATAATTGTGCACATGCATATATACAAGAAAATTAATTCAAACTCATGTAAAAAGTGAATTGAAACTAATGTAAACAGTGAAGTGCATATATACATGAATGATAAGCTAATTCATACTATATTAATTCACGTGATTCAAACTAAAAGAAAATTCAAATAATATTATAACATTACAAGTAGGAATTTGGGAGCAGAATTGGGGGATTTTCCATTACAACTAATACATGACTAAACATATATATCACTTCTTAACCCAAGTGCCCTTAATATTTTCTCTGATGTTTTTATCAACATCATCGCCGACATCACATGTAGGAATTTTGGAGCAGAATGGGGGATTTTCCATGGTTGTGTCTCCTAGATCATCCTCGTTATACACCTCTTGTTAGTCTCGAGTCGTAGAGGTTAATACAATAATACAACAGACCATCTGGCATCGATAGGATCTTCAATGTAATAAACTTGCTTTACTTGGTCTATAGATACATATCTATATCTCTTGTGGCCTTGTCGACTTAGGTCGACAAGTGTGAACCCAAGATCATCCACCTTTATTCCTTTGTCATTGTCTGCCCAATTACATAAAAACAAAGGGGCTTTGAATGCATAATAATCCAATTCCCATATTTCTAGAATAACACCGTAAAAGGTCATCTCACTCTCCATGGGATTTAAATCTTTGGCACTAGACACTTGGACCGTATTAGCAACTAAAGACACGCCATTGTTTTGAGCAACCCTCACATCATCTCACTCTTTTGTAAAGTATCGGACCCCGTCTACTAGATAACCTTCATAAGTCAAAATGGAAAATGATGGTTTTCCAGCTAGCCATCTTATTGTCTCTGAAACCCCTCCAGGATTCTCCACCATTTCACTACTAACCTACACATTTTCACAAACAAAAATATAACTAAATTTCAGGTTACTACAGAGCCAATAAAGTATGCACAAAGGAAACTATAATAAAACTAACTTTTTCTAGAAACCAATCAGCAAAAAGCCGATTGTGTTCTCTCAAGAGCCAATGAACACTTTTCTTTTTCCCTTGGTGGATTCCCTCTAGATACTCCTTATGCATTATGACAAAATATATATATTAATTAAACAGCCACTAAATACAGAATTTATATTTTAATTAAACAGCCACAAAAATAATAAATTCTTACAAAATATATGGATGTACTTCAGGGTTGTTTAGAAGGACATGTAAATGAGCCTCATCTCGCTCTCTTTCTTCGATTGATTTCATTGTCACAATAGATATTGGACCACTCAACTTCCCTGCATCTTTACGAAGACCGACAGTAGAGCCACTTTGCTTGACAAACTCTTGGCAGAATTCTGCTGATTCTTCTCCAAGATAACTTTCTGCTATACAACCTTCGGGGTAATAACGGTTTTGTACATAACTCTTCAACACCTTATTAAACCTATTAAATGCATACATCCATCTACAGAACACCGGCCCACATAACCGTAATTCACGAACCAAGTGGACTATGAGATGTACCATTACATCAAAAAATGATGCAGGAAAGATTTTTTCTAGCTCACACAAAGTTATTATCACATCTGCCTGCAATTTATCTAGTTTCGACACGTCCACAATTTTGCTGCACAAAGCATTAAAAAAGAAGCACAATATAATTATTGTGACCCTGACTTTTCTTGGAAGTACCGCGCGAATTGCAACAGGAAGTAGTTGTTAGAGTAGGATGTGGCAGTCATGGGACTTCATCCCAAACATCTTTAATTCTTCCATGGATACGCAGTTTTTGATGTTCGACGCATGTCCATAGGGAAGTTTCATGTGCATTAATGATGACAACATTTTCTTCTTTTCTGCCCTTGACAAATTAAAAACCGAAGGGGGTAAGTAGGGTTTTTTTCCTCCTTTTTGTGGAGCTAGATCAGCCCTAACCCCCATGTCAATCATGTCAAGACGAGAAGCCTCACTATCTTTAGATTTATGTTTCATAATTAGTAATGTGCCAATCAAGCTATCACACACGTTCTTCTCGACGTACATAACATCAAGACAATGACGAACATGGTGAAACTTCCAATATTCTAACTCGAAAAAAATTGGCTTCTTTTTCCACGGACAGTCCACCTTCTTTGACTTCCTTACTTCCTTCCCAAATTGAAATTCAATTTGTTCTTGCCGCGATAACACCTCTTCTCCCGAAAGAGGTTGACGTGCCTGCCCTAATTCTTGTTGTCCATTAAAAGCTGCCTTCTGCTTCCTATATGGATGATTTCTAGCCAAGTAACGTCTATGACCTTGGTAACACATCTTCTTACTATGGGTTAAATACTTGGCAACAGTATCATCACCACATATTGGACAACACATGTAACCCTTATTGACGCAGCCGGACAGATTTCCAAATGCAGGGAAGTCATTTATTGTCCACAATTAAATTTGCTCTTAAAGTGAAATATGATTTAGTATAGGCATCACACACATTTCGTTCACCTTCTTCCCAAAACTTCTTTAAATCATCAATTAACGGCTGTAAATATACGTCAAGGTCGTTACCAGGCTCATGCAGACCGGAAACTAAAATTGTTAACATCATAAACTTCCTCTTCATGCATAACCACGGAGGAAGATTATAAGTTACTAATACTACCGGCCAACAAGAGTATCTATTGGTTAGACCATTATTATGCGGGTTTATACCATCGGCAGACAAAGCCAATCAAATATTTTTGGCCTCATTACCGAAGTCAGGCCACATATAATCAATATTTCTCCAAGAAGGAGAGTCGGCCGGATGTCGCATCTTTCCATCTTGTATTCATTGTTTTGCATGCCAAGTCATTAGTTCAGCGGTAGAAGCAGACTTATACATCCGTTTAAATCTCGGAATAATTGGAAAATACCACATTACTTTTGCAGGAATATTAACCCTTATTTTACCATCCTTTCCCGATTTCCAATGAGATACACGGCACTTAGGACACTCGGAAGCATCAACATTTACACCCCGATATAGAATGCAGTTGTTTGGACATGAGTGATATTTTACGTACTCTAGGCCTAAATCGGACAATGTTTGCTTGGCTTCATATGCGTTAGGTGGCAACATATTATCCTTAGGAAGGAGAGAGCCAACGGAAGAGAGCAAGTCTGTAAAGGCACTATCACTAATTCCAAACCTATCTTTCCAATTATGCAATTTTAGCATCGAATCTAACTTGGTATAGTCACTACCCTCATACAAAGGTTGTTCAGCATCAGTCACAAACCTCCTAAACTGATATGACTCGTTATCGCAGTCACCCGAATTATATGCAGCATCAGAAACAATCAGCATCACAAACATTGACTGTTTCTGATACTTTGTCAGGGACAGGTGTAGGTGCTGTAGGTGCTGCAGGGGCTGGATCGTTACAGTTATTATTAACTGATGACCTAGTCCCAGACCATTCTGTATGCCAAATCCAATCCCGGTACCCTGAACTGAAACCATTTTTATATAAATGACCCCTAATAATCTTTACCGAGAATTTTTTGAAGTTAACACATCGTTTACAAGGGCAGGGAATTCTTTTATGATCAAGAGAATTTTCCTGGGCAAATATCAAAAATTGTTCGACCCCGATTTCATATTCTAGTGTATCCCTATCTTTGAAAATCCACGACTTGTCCATGTTAAGAAGAAACAACCTGATTGTGAAAAAAAATATCAACTAACATAGTTAAAGACTATAAACTAGTACTCTACAATTGTAATAGACCGCCTAATTTAGATTTTTATATACAATTTAGACTATACCGAATATATTTAAGTTCTGATTTCATTATTATCTATAACAATAATATTATGATTTCATTATTTATACCATTAACCTTATTATTATTGAATTATGACTATCTTTTTAATATTGTTAATCTTGATATTGTCTACAAAATATATTTACTAACAGTGAGATATTCACTTTAATTAGGTTATAATATTCACTTATACAACAGCCTACTTACAATGATCAAGCCCCAAACATCTACTTCGACTTGAGACACGTATCACTGATTTCATAATTAAGATAGCAAGAGATAGTTTGAAAAGGAATAAGCATACAACACTTACATATACATAATTTAGACATAAATCGAATTTTAAACAAGCACCTTTACATATATAGAAGCATGCATAAACTTTATACAAACAGTTTCACATATTTACACACTAACTTCATGTACACAGGGGGCCTTAAACATAAAAACATACAACAAATTGAATAAACAAACACAGATTTTTAAGAGGACTATATACAAACAATTTTAATGCCCAATAAGAAAACTACAACTACTATGAAATAACATGCATACATACAACTACACACAGATTTACATGCAGCAAAAGAAATATAGATGAACATGTAAATAAAGCAAATACATGACCAAGCAAACCCAAATATCAAACCCTAAAATTGAACCCCAAAATCGAACCCCAAACTAAGAACAAATACCTAATTAAGCTCAAACTCTACGCTCCAAGCTCCAAATCTTCAAGCTCCAAGCTCGAACAAACACCACTCTTTAAGCTCGAACTGAATAAAAATAAACCAAATCAGTTAATTGACCAATTAAAACAAACAAAGAAAGAAAGTAAATGAAGAAATTGAAAGGTGTAATTCGAGATTGAAGGTGTAATTGAACAAAACGAACATCTAGGGTTTGGGGTTAGCAGTGAGATTGAAGAAACGGGAGAGAATGTTTTGTTTTAATTTTAATTGAATTAAGAGAGTAGGTGTAGTTGTATTTTGTTTTTGTTTTTGTTTTTTATTATTTTAAATTTGGGGAAAGGGACAGAGCGAGAGGGGGAATTATGTTAAGGGGGGAAAATTGAACTAAAAGTGAAAATTTTGGCTAAGGGCGGGGAGAAAAGGGAGGGGTAGGTGGTTTCATTTTTTTTATAAAAGGGCTTAGACATCGCTTTACATATTAACTGATGCACAACTATTAAAAAGACAAGGGGTAGCGGGTTTCAGTTTTTTTAAAAAAGGTCTTATACATCTCTTTACCGATTGATTGATGTACAAATATTAAAAAGACATCACTTTTTAATTCGGTGATGTTTAAAATGCTTTTAACTTCAGTGGTTTTTCTAATTGATGTCTAATGCTATTTTTCTAGTAGTGAGAATGACAACTAGCCTTATTCTTACTCGAAAAGATCAGTAAAAGATTTAATTTTTGTTCAATATTTTCACAACATCGAAAGATTTACCAGGATTCGAAGGGCATGATCTCCATGGACATGGAAGTTGGTTAAATAGAAAGCATAACACACAAACGACAAATATATTTTGGGAATGGATAGAGAAATTAACATTAAGCAGGAAATTAAGAAAAGTAACAAAAAGTAGTTTGTAAATTAAAAATTATATCTCTGATCTTAGTATTCTTGATTATGTTAATAAATCTTTGTATTCTTGATTATGTTAATAATATAAACAGACCAACTGCTTGCACGCTACACGTAATTAAGACTTACAACCACAATCAACTTGCACAATTAACTTCATTTTCAGCATTCTCACATAAACTGAAGTACAAAATGATTGAGTTTCCCAAGAAGTGATTATAGGATATAGCTCAATAAATCAAACAAGATATGGATATCGCATGCGACATCGATCGAAACCCTAAAAAAGAAATAATTCATAGTAATTTAACTGAAACCAATTGGAACATGTATATACAACACAAAAGGAAGATACAATTATATAGATAAAAGACCTTGGTGAGTTCACGAAGGGCATTTTCTCTAACATTAGGATTGCTAAGATCTAACACAAGTTGTCGGTGTCATACATGGCCTTGATTCTAGATCGTTCTTTGTTCTATGGACCAGGCCCATGTTTGAAAACAAGCTTATACCAGACATCCCCGATTTGGGCTATTTCTTGGGCTTAATTATTAATTATGAATTTAATACCCAACTAAGGTTTCGGGCCTCATTAATGGACCAACAAATGCAGCATTAAATGTCTTTCCGGGTTATTTTTCACCCACATCACCCTCTAGATCCTAAGTTGTCTACTTTACAACAAATGTTAGATATAGAGGATCTTGATCAACTACCTCAAGATCTATCTCCAATACTTTCTTGCAACTACTACTCAAGAATGGATCTGCATACCGTATATATTCAATAGTATGACAGCCCTGACTCGGTTCGCGCATCCACGATCGTCCGGGGTCGTCATGCTACCTTTACTCTTGAGCTAACATAATTTACATAAACAATTTCATCATCAAGACGATATGTTTTATACAAAAGTATTGACATGGAGTTGTACATATAACATACTATTACCAAAAACATCTTTTACACATTTTACATATAACTCTTCTAACTTTCTCTTTTCCCTTAGAGTTGGAGGATTTTGATAAGATGGTAAGTAAATTAAGAATTATTGTGAAGGATTGTGAGGAAAGAAATCAGTTTTTCAATAATAAAAGGAAAGAACGAGATATGCGTACCACTAGGATGTGAACCAAGGAACAAAGAAGAAGTTTAGAACGTGATAAGGGGACTAGTCGGAGGGACAAAACTCCTACTTGTAAAACTTGTGGGAAGAATCATACCAGAGAATGCATGAAGGGAAGTATCAACTATTGTAAATGTGGAAAATCAGGACATAAATACCTGTTAAAATTATAAGAAACGAGGATACATTGCTCTCAATTGTCCATTGAAAAATAGGCGAGGAAATGTCTCAGAAAAAAAACAAGATCCAAAGCCAAAAGCAACTACAAGAACTATGATATGACAACCTACAAAGCTGAGAAGTCTAATGGTGTGGTGTCAATATGCTTCAACTCTATGCTCTTGTTCAAACCTTGATAATGAATTACTAGTTAATTTTATGAATGTAAAGAATTTGGGTGTAGATAAAATTTATGAGTTTGAGAAGTTAAATGATGAAGAGAATAAATTGTAGAACAAAGATATATCATGACCCTAAAAAAAGAAACAATATTGATATAAATAGGTAAAATAAAATGGTTGTAATAAATTAATACATTATCCTTATATGACAAAAGTAAAAATGAAAATATAACAAAATAAACACATTTCATCTAAATTTTTATACCATATATGTAATTATTAAAACATAACATGAAGAAACAATGTAAATATTAATACAAACTATTGAAATAAAAAAATATAATAATAACAATATCGTGCGCGTCATAAAATTTGTACATTTCATACAAATATAAAGTAAATATTGCAGATTTTTTGTGCATACCTTTAAGCTTTTTTTTATATATCGACATTCTCAGCTACAATTTTTTTAATATAAACTGAAATATCTTAAAATACTCACATAGCACATAACACAATGATAATTTTAGTGGAACCATAACATAACTAATTAAAAAATATTCTTATCAATTAGAACATTAGTATTATTAAAATAGTTAAAAAGTAGAAGATTTATTTTAAGTCTAATATATATTAAATGATTTGAAATATGAAAACCTAAAATTTCAAAATTGTAGAATACACAAAAACAAATTTTTTTCATTTCATGAAAAAGAAAAAAAATTATAAATTTCTGAATACTGTTAATTTCAATTGTTAGTAAAAGTTGATAAAATTTAGTCGTGAAATACATAATCTTTTAGGAAAAAGTAAGTGAATAGAAAATTGAGTAAATGAAACTAAAATACTTAAGGTGACACTCGAATATTAAAAATAGACATTAAAACATTATAAAACATTTTCAATAATTTAGGTAAATTGTCAAAAAATAATTTATAATAATAATATATTAACATTAAACTTTATCTTATTTAAATTTACATAAATAATGATTTAACAGATAAATTTTCGAAAAAACTGATTATTTTAAAATAAAATGAAATCAAGAATTTATCTTACTCCGAAATATGACATAAACTGAAAATGAACTCAAGAATTTATCTTACTCCGAAATATGTTAAAGAAAATATTTATAAGATGAACTCTAATTTTATTAAAAATTTATAATACTGAAATTAAATAAATATTAAATTTAGAAAACTGAAATTAAATCAGATTGAAATTTAATGAAAAATCAAAAATATTCATAAATAGATAAGTTAACAAAAACATTTACACAAGTATTTTATGTAGTTATATAATGGTAGTATAATAAAAGTAAATAAAATGGTGAGACCAGTAGTAAAATGAGTATGATCGAGAAAATAATATTTAATATTTTTAAATAAAATTTGGCTAATTTTAGAAACTTTTAAAATAAAATAATTGATCCAAAAAGGGAAATTGTTAAAGAAATTGTTAGGAAGGAGTACCTTTTATAAAATTCTATTCGTACGAAATTATTTTTATAAAGTTGCCCTCAAATATTTTATGAAAAACTCACATTACTTGTACTTTTCTTTTACTCCAATTTCTACTTTGATCTACCTTTTAATTTCAATTCTAATATTAAAATAATAAAGTCCTAATTGAGCTTAAAAGTTTTCCATTTTATTTCAATTATCACTTTGCAATTTTCACACTAGCCTTGTTGGAAGTGGCTTTGTGAATATATGTTCTACTGTATAAAAAAATGGCAAATATTCACATACAATCCTATCTAAATTTATTTTTAAACTAATTTTAATGCATGCTTCGAGGCCCACCTAGGCTTTGGACCATAATATAATTGAACTTTCTATTGATATTTTTTGGGCTGGCCCAATCGACCTCTGTCTAACCACCTCTGTCTAACCTTACTTATTTATTCCTCTTTGTGGGTCATAAAAATATAAGTTCCTATCCAAATTTATTTTTAAACTAATTTTAATGCATGCTTGAAGGCCCACCTAGGCTTTGGGCCATAATATATTTAAACTTTCTATTGATATTTTTTGGGCTGGCCCATTCAAACCTTATTATTTATTCCTCTTTGTGGGTCATAAAAATATAAGTACGAACCCTAATTTCTCAGCCGCTCCGTGCACTACAAGAAAAACGCGATCATACAACACCTTTCACACAATGGTTAAACAAATACCCGTTGTCCCGAAAAAACAAACATCGGTGAATGTTTTGTCCTCGTAAAAGTGTTGTCAGAGTTTTTCTATGAAAACTGTGTTTGCTGTTATTTGAAACTGTTGTGATAAAATCAGACAACTGTTCTCTTTGAATGTGTTGTGTGGAACCTTTTCATATAAGTGTGTAGCACCGTTGTATGTAGACAAATTTATATTATCTTCAGACAACGCTTTTAGACAAAGCCGTGGTGTAAGTTACACAACTGTTTATTGGAAGTGTTGTTGTATGGAACATCAGACAATGTGTTTTAAATACCGTTGTCAGAAGGAAAGTTGATAGACAATGGTTATTAGCATGTGAAATAAACGGGTTTCATACAACAGAGCAGAATACCATTGTTTGAACATCCTATTTAGAAGACGGTTATAAACATTGCTAGAATAACTGTTGTATGTTTAGTAAGGATAGAAAAAAAATTACCTACAGCACAAACCAAACCAATGATCAACTAATTCCAACAGATTTGCAATCAACCAACCAAGAGGCTAGCAAACCACTTTTGTATTACCCGGCCCCACTTCGATGTGGCAGCCACGTAAGCTATGCCTCGTCTTGTTATAACCCACCCGTGGTGGTCGGTTATGATTGGTCGAAAATGAAAAAAGCTGCGTTTTAATAGGTGATACGTAACTATATAACCGACCACACATAACCAACCAATTTGGTTTGAAGATGGTCGGATTTCTGGGCAATTTTACACAATGAAATTGGTCAGAAATGAGCTTGCATATGGTCTGTTTCCTGGGCATATTTGGTCGGTTTTCTGGGCATATTTGACGGGTTTACTCACCATATTTTCAAACAGCCCATTCCTGCCATTACAATACTACTACATGCTACTATTACCAAACCAAAAAAACTAAAAAATTCAACCATACCATTACAAAAAACATTCATCCATATCATAACTTAAAATCGGGTAAAATGGCTTAATCATAACTGAACTCAACCCCAATTTGCAACTGGGTAACTGAACTCAAAAACCTTACAATTACATAACTCAATAAATTAAAACTTGCAACTTGGGCACTAAACAAAAGTAAACTTGCAACTTGGCAACTGAATAAAAATAAACTTGCAACGCGGGCACTGAACAAAATTGGAAATATAATAAGCGTAGGAGGGATCTTATCCATAATAAGAAGGATATTTTGATAATCAAAAGGAAATATAAGTAGATTTTAAGATTTTGAATAGATTTTCAACGTAAAAAAATGGTCAATTTCTTCTCTTTTTTGTTTTTGCATAGTTTTAATTGGAAAATAATTGTTAAGTCATCACTAAATTAATGAATATTTTGCTAATTTCATGTGGCCTGTAAAATTGTCCAAATCAAATTTTAAGAATTCAAGATAGAGCACAAATATTAAATTGAATGTGTAAAATCTTATATATATTAATTTTTTACCAACAATTTGATATATAAATTAATAACATATAAAAATTAAAAAAATATATATAATTAGAGATATTAGAAAAGGAGCCATGCATTGCACGGGTTATAAGCTATTAAATTAAAAAAGATTAAGATTTAAAATATTTGTTTTATAGTTTTTATATGTAAATAAAAAATTAAAATTTTAAAATAAAAAACTGAATTTTTTTGTTCAGGGCCCAATTGTAAGTTTATTTTTGTTCAATACACCAGTTTCAAGTTTTTATTAATCTAGTAATGTAAATGCAAGTTACGGATAAGTTCAGTTATGTAAGCTGCAAGTTCAGTTTTTATTCTGTTAGTTAGGTTAACGGCAGTTACCTAAATGCAAGTTTTAATTTATTGAGTTATGTAATTTCAAGGTTTTGAGTTTAGTTACCCAATTGCAAGTTGGGGCTGAGTTCAGTTATGATTAAGCCATTTTACCCACTTAAAATCCAGCACAAATATCCATTACAACCAAAACTTAATCATCCGATAATTATTTTAACCAGATGTAATTCATTATCCATGATTAGTTTATCAGATCATCTAATTTTAAGTATCGCAGGGGCATGGCAAGTAGCTTCAATTGCATAGACTACATTGAAACAATTATCTAGAAACCTTGATGATAAAAGCATTGGTACCAGCTCTTTCAGCAGACCATCCCCTGTTCTCAGTGCCTCGTCGCTTAAAGATTCACCAAATGCATTGAAGAGGAATGGAGCAGCTTCTACCTCTTTTGCATTTCTATCAGGAGCTACTGCATTCACGACGAAAACTATATGTAATGTATGCAATAATAAATAATACTAAAGATGCCCTTCATTTACTCTTCTGTAAGTTTTTTAGTGATTAAATTGAGTAATCAAATAATTGTGGAGAATTCAAGTAGATGATTAAAATAGAGAAATAAGGAAAACAAAAAATTAGTTAAAGGGTGAATTCCCTAGCTAGATGGGAGAATGTAGATAAAACAACTAGAGAGGACACTAGTACAAAATTGACTCAATCCAACTCTAGAGGTGCTATACTCCCCTTTTCTTTTTATCACTCTGTGTATATATTCTGTTTACTGATCTCTCTCTCTCTCTTGAATTTATCTTTCTATTTTGTACATCCCCATGTGATGGTCTTGAATTCCTTGGCATAGAGCTGTTGTAACCACGATGAGGGTAAAGATGTAATAGTCTTTTGTTTCTTTGCATTTCCAGTAAAATTAAAATACTTCATTTACTTGTCTATTTTGGTGATACCATCCATCCCAACCAATCGGTTGCTAAAGCCTTATGACGTTTATGAAATAAGTTAATTGATGAGGGAGACTTAGACTGGGATTGACCATCATTTAGCTATTTTACTGCTATTGTTCTTGAACATTGCACCAGTTAACTAAGCAATTCAATGTTAAACTAAGCATTGGTCTGATTTAATTATTTGAATAAATTAGCATCATAAATATTCTCCCCCCCCCAATTCTTTACATATAGTCATACAGATGAAGTATAATCATTAGAAAATATTGATGCATAAATTATTCTTTCAATGCTTTCTTCTTTAAATACTTACTAATAGCATCACGAGCATGAACAATGTTCCTCTCCTTATCCGCTGTCAAGGACATTTGGCACATCCCAATCTTGAACTGAAAAAAACACACACAAGCATCAAACTTTGACAAAAAAGATCAAATGTTTCAAGCACACACAACCCATAAAAACAGTACATGTAATATAATAGTAGTTTGTCTAATCTTCAACCACACATAGAAAGCATCAAACTTTGTCAAAAAGATCAAATCTTTAAAACACACACAACTCATATATATAGACTACAGTATATTAGATAATTGTTTGCCTAATCTTTAACTTAACACACACACATACAAACAGAGAGAAAGAGTTATACCTCATCCAAACCGAGATAACTGAAAACCTAGATCGAATGAAACCCTAACCGAATTGAACCCAAATCCATTGAAACCCGAACTCAAGATTAAACCCTCATTTGAACCCCATATTACAGGTTGAACCCCTAAATTGAACTATAAATTGAACCCCTAATTCATCTGCGTACAAACCCTAATTTTGAGCTCCGTCCCTATTTTTGAGAGAGAGATTTTTAGAGCTCAGTATATTAGAGAGGGAGGGAGTTACAAAATTTTTGGTGTTAAGGCGCGGTATTTGCCGCTCATTGGTTAAAATATTTTTGAGCTGTACTCATATTTCACGTGTACCCAATTTTTTTATAAATATTATTATACATTTTTTATAATTTAGTTTTTTTATTTAAATTATTAAAAAATATAACTTTTATAAATACATCACCAAAATTTATAATTAATTATAAATAGTTAATTTTAATAAATATTATATTCTTTTATTATTTAATTTTTAATTAAAGAAAAAAATTAAGAATTTTAGTTTATTTCTTAAAATAAATCAATTTTTCTGAAAAATAAGCTCAACCAAACACCCCCATAATTTGTATTAAAAATCCCCAAAAATTTCAACCGTACCGTATGGATTTTAAGATCTATTGATTTTATTGATGTGCAACAGAAAATATAAAATTTCAAATTAATCTTGTATAAGTTTATAATATAAATCCCAGAAAAATACTACTCCTTCTAACTAGCCTCGTCCGATTGAACGTAATCTATTTTTTTCAATTTTTTTTCGACGATCCAACCCTACGAATAATAATATATATTGATTTTAGTGATATCAAATTATTCTTTTATCATATTTTAATGGTTTACTATCAAAAGTATTGTTTGGTCAAACTAGTTTAATTTTGCAATAACTCTCTATTAAAATCTTTTTTCAACCTTTTTTCAACAATCCAGCCTTACGAATGATAATATATATTGAATATAGTGATTTGCAAAAAAAAGAAATATTTAAAATTGTTTTTGTATGAGTTTATAATATAAACTCACAAAAAGTACTACTCCTTCTAACTAGTCTCGTCCCGATTGAACATGATCTATCTTTTTAAATTTTTTTTTTTGACGATTCAACCTTACGAATGATGTTATATACTAATTTTAGTGATGTTTACAAAAAATTAGAAAAAAACAAATTATTCTTGTACGTATTTATAATATAAATCCGCCAAAAGTACTACTCCATCACTAGTGTCAAACGATTGAACATGATCTAGTTTTTTAAATTTTTTTTCCACGATCCAAACCTTACGGATGATGTTATATACTTATTTTAGTATATGATTGGACGAGAAATAGTTTTTAAAAAATAGAAACAAAAATACGTGACAAAGCACTAATTATGAGTACTAGTCAATAGTAGTAATGTACTATGATCTCCAACCTAATTAATTTTTTATTTTTTAAAAATTTGGGAATATATATCTTGACATCCGTACGGCTTGATCTTCAAGAAATAATTTTTAAAAAATAGAAACAAAAATCCGTGACGAAAGACTAGTTATGAGTACTAGTCAATATAGTAGTAATGTACTAAGATCTCCAACCAAATTAATTTTTTATTTTTTAAAAATTTGGGAATATAATATATTAGATATATCTTGACATCCGTACGGCTGTATCTTCGATAAATAGTTTTTAGAAAATAGAAACAACAATTTGTGACAAAGCATTAGTTACGAGTACTAATCAATATAGTAATAATCTACTAAGATCTTCAACCAAATTATTTTTTTATTTTTTAAAAATTTGGGAATATCAATATATTAGATATATGTAGACATCCGTACGGCTGGATCCTCGAGAAATAGTTTTTAAAAAATAGAATCAAAAATCCGTGACGAAACACTAGTTTTGAGTACTAGTCAATATAGTAGTAATGTACTAAGATCTCCAACCAAATTAATTTTTTATTTTTTAAAAATTTGGAAATATAATATATTAGATATATCTTGACATCCGTACAGCTGTATCTTCGAGAAATAGTTTTTAAAAAAATAGAAACAACAATTTGTGACAAAGCATTAGTTACGAGTACTAATCAATATAGTAGTAATCTACTAAGATCTTCAACCAAATTATTTTTTTATTTTTTAAAAATTTGGGAATATCAATATATTAGATATATCTTGGCATCCGTACGACTGGATCTTCGAGAAATAGTTTTTAAAAAATAGAAACAATAATCCATGACAAAGCACTAGTTATGAGTAGTAGTCAATATAGTAGTGATCTACTAAGATCTCCAACCAAATTAATTTTTTTTTTCAAAATTTGGGAAGATCATTGAATTAGATGTATCTTGAGATTCGTACGGCTGGATCTTCGAGAAATAGTTTTTAAAAAATAGAAACAACAATTTGTTACAAAATAGAAAAATATTTTTTTAAAAATTTCAATCCTCTGAAATAATCAATATAATTTTATATTATTTCAAAAAAATCACATACCCAAATTGCATTACCCTACATTTCCCTTTACACAAATTGAGCCGCTAATTCGAAAAAATTGAGTAGCTAGAAAGTGTTATACACAAATACACACAATTTGGTTTTTAACACAAAAATATTAATTTTAAATAATCATATCACTAGTAGAAAAATGACCTTTTACGTCGGTTAAATAGGTCTTATACGTCGGTTAAATGGCGACGTATGGGCTGTCGGTTAAAAAGGCGACGTATATTGTATCCTTTTACGTCGGTTCTTCTAAACAACCGACGTATATTGTACCCTTTTACGTCGGTTCTTCTAAACAACCGACGTATATTGTATCCTTTCACGTCAGTTCTTCAAAACAACCGACGTATAAGGTCCAAAATATTAAAGAAAAAATATTTTGTTTTTCTGTACAACCCAGAAAATTAATTAAAAACCATAATTCCCAAAAATCAACCAATAATTTTACATCCATAATTTTACAACAGAACAACATCCAGAAAATTAATTAAAAACCATAATTCCCAACATATTTTTACACATCCGTCCAGCTACAGCAATAACAATTTAACAACATATTGATATATCACTACAAACAACATAGAATATTGTCATAACAATTTTTAAATCCTCCTGAGGGGCGTATGTGTTCCTGGAGCAAGTAACATCCAATGCAAAGACATATCACTACGCCAATCCAGCTATTCCTTATGGAGTCTGAAACCAGGCTAGGTGCCACTACACAAATAATGATCATAGCGCCTGGTAGTTCTAGATAACCTGCAAAATAATTTTTTTTTTAAATGATCAGGAATCGAAGTGGTTGCATACTTGCACAAAATCTAAACAAAAATTAATTTATAATAAAACAAATTCAAGCAATAAATTATATTAAAAAAAATAACATTACTTGTGGACCAAAATTGGCGTAACTATGAAATTGTACTAGATACTACTAAAGAATTTATGGACCAAAACATGCCTGTGACAAATTTTTCTAGACGTGTGGCTTGGTATAGATCATAGTAAATCAAGTTCATTTTGAACCCTTCAATCTGCCGCATGAAAACAACATATTAATCTAGTTAACATTCACAATCTATCCACTTACCTTCTTCTATCCATCAGGTAAAGAACCATTATCTGATTTTAATCAGACAACTGCCGGATAGACAACGAAAAAAATGGAGGTCAGACAACGGTGAAAAACAGTTGCAGGATCGAGTTTTTCTTGTAGTGCTGGCTCATTCTTTCCTTTTGCAAAATGGTGCCCAAATTTCACGAAAAAATTAAAAATTGCCCGCAAACTCATTTCCTACCGCATGATGGTAGGAAATGGAGTTGAGCGGTAGGAAATAGAAGTGTACGGAAGGAAAATTGTAGTCAAGTAGGTCATAATCGGATCACTTTTACCTTTTCATATCTCACTTTTGCCTTATCATTTCTCTCTCTCGCTCACAAGCTGATTTCATCTCGTGGTCTTCTTCATCTCTTTCTCATGACGATTTCATCTGTTTTTCAAGCCGATTTCATCTCTTTGGTAAACCCTAGATTTCATCTCTTGTTTCTTCGTCTCTATTTTGTTTTTTCTCTCTGTTTTTATGCATATAGATAAACCTTTTTTTTCTATATTTTTTATCTCTCTTTGTCTCTGTTACTCTCTCTTTGTCTGTCTTTGTTTTGTAATTAGTGGCGATAAACCTTCTTTTGTTTCTCTTTGTTTTTTATCTCTGATTGTCTGTTAATTTATGTTACTCTCTGATTTGTTTTTATAAATCTATAAACCCTCTTTTCTTTTATACTCATAATATGCTCATGTAGTCATAATATGTGTGTGTCTGTTTGTATTATGTGTGTTTTTGCTTGTATATATCTTTAATTTGTTATTAATTTCTTTATCTTTATATATCTTTATATATGTTTTTACAAATCTATATGTATGTATACTCATAATATGCTCATATACTCATAATATGTGTGTGTCTGTATGTATTATGTATGTTTCTGCTTATATAAGTGATAAGTGGATTTATATCCACTTGGATCGCTTCAATTCGGCTTAAATTGATTGTCTTGGACTCAAGTTTATTGTAGTTTTGATGTGTTTTGCTTAGTGGTGCAGATTTGCAAGAATATCGATTATGGTTGATGCTTCTATCGTGTTTGGAGGATTAATTGATTAAAATTCGGATTTTCCGGGAAGGTTGCGCAGTCTACACTGTTTTGGCCAAATCTGGAGTTCTATAAGTCCGCTTGAGGCCCGTAAGCTGTCCACGCGAAGCCTGGAAGATTTTCTACAACTTAGGATAGGATTCGTGCGCGCAAGTTGCGTGTGGTGGGAGCATATTGCACGACAAGCAGACTGATGGGAGCAGAGAATTTACTGTTTTGCTCTTTTCAAGTTCTAATTGTATTTTGGGCAGTTTTTAGTACCTTAATCGAATTCTAATTGTAATAGAAGGTAATTTCTTGTTGGGCAAGACTTGGAGTGCCTATATAAACACATCCAACCACTTGTAATTAGACAATTAGACAATTAGATATCTTGTATATAGTATAGCTTAGATCTGCAGGGGAGAAAAGGAGAGAAGGATTCAACGCTCGTGACAAGCAACGGATCTAGATCTACTTCATCTTTTGTATCATAGATTTGTTTTCTCAACTCATGTTTTATTAATATTATTACTTTCTTTCATATCTTGTCTTCTATCATGGTTTCATCAGATCCCATGATGACGAGCGGTTCGATATGAGCTAATCATTGTCATGGGATTCAAACAGATTTATCTATGTAGATTAGTAGTTTGATTGCTTTAAAGATTTATGTGTGGTGAATTCTTGATATCCTCGTATGGTTGTGTTTCATGTGTTTAGATGAGTCATGAACATCTAATTTGTTAATCTCTTGCGAAACGAGAGTGGATCTTGAGATTTAGAACTTGCCATGCTAGCATAGGATAGGTTGATAATATTATCATGATTTGTGGCATACATAGAGATATGATGCTACCCTATGTGATCTATGTGGATAACTTGTGCTTCAACCTTTATGTTTTCAAATTCTATAGAGATATAGGGTCTAAACATAATTGGTGTCTACCCATCTTCTATCTCTTTTGTGGATGCATGCATAGTTTGGTATTAGTATACCGAGAGGTAGCTTTTACTTGTTTCGTGTTATCCGATCAGATATCAAAACCATCGTATGTATTGATTAAAGGCATCAACTCTAAATGAAGTAGATAATGAAGTTAGGATTCCATGTTTTCTCGCATATAAGTAAGTAAATTTTAATTCTCATTAGTTAGTAATTTTTAGTTTGTTAAATTGTATCCTAGTTAATTATAGTTGGTAAAAACTTAATCTTGTTATTTGTCTTAGCAGTGAATAATAATCATACATTGTTGCATAGGTGCATGAACTGAATTGAAACCTAACCAGATCTCTGTGGGAACGAACTTGACTTCTATCTATATTACTTGTGACCATGTACGCTTGCGTGATATTGTGTTAACAAGTTTTTGGCGCCGCTGCCGGGGATCATCGGTGTTTTATTTTTGGTTTATGTGCTTGTCAATAGTGGTCGCTAGAGTTCACTGACTCAGATTTTTTTTTCTTAACTATTTTGTTTAGTTCGTTGTGTTTCAGGTACTTGAGTTTTTGAAGATGGCATGCGAGGAGTTGCCATGGTGGGCATATTCGAGGACATCCATGCCTTATCAATGTGAGCGGTGTTTGGGCGTTCATGATCCCTCACAATATTGTTACTACGAAGGAGTTGATCCATATGTCACTTATGAGGAACTACCATATTTTCAATACCATCCTCAACAGTACCAGCAAGATGTTCCAGATAGGTCATATTTCTTGGGAAGTGAAGAGTTTCAACATCAGCAACCTACTCCTACTTTTCAGTCAGATGAGGTTGATGTTATGGAGGAGATTAAGATGCTTGCAAAGAGTTAAGAGGAGTCTACCAAATCTATGGGGACACTACTTGCTCAAATTTTGAGTGCCTTGGAACAAGAGAAACAACAATGCATATTAGAGGCAATTCCAGAAAATAACGGTGACTTGGAGCAAGGTACTGCATGCTTAATCGAAGAAGACAAATTCCAAGGTGAGGTGAGCGTTCACAAGCCATGTGAGGAATTTGATCAAGCTAGTGAGGTGGATGATTTGGAAAGGGCACAAGTCGGGACGGACACTGATGAGCTACGCAAAATTTCAAGAATTGGTATGTGCGTTCCAAGAGGCTGATGATCACGGGACAGATGCAGGTCTTCTACTTGTCTCAAAGTGTGAAGATGGAGGTAGCGCATTAGAGCCAATGGAGGAAGTTCTTTTTGAGGAACCAAAGGCTTCAACAACTTACATTTATCCTCCTCCATTATATTCAACCGAAGCCCGCGAGTGTGTGTTGTTCTACAAATTGACAGATTTTTGGTCAATAGAAGAAGGCATTGGAACAGGACATATTTGTTATACGAATAGCCCAAGCGAGGAGAAGGGGCAGAAAGTGTGCCGCCGTGATGACGATGAAGTCTCGCGAAGAGAGGACCAGGCAAACTATTATCATCCTTAATGGAGGCTTGGAAGTAACTTCAAGCTATTGACGTTAAAGAAGTGCTTCGTGGGAGGCAACCCACGCATTAGTGTAGGAAAAAAAAATTGAGTGTTGTATTCAAAAAAAAAAATTTTAAAAAAATAAAAAAAAATTCAGTGTGTCTGGAAAAAAAAAATTGAGTGTTGTATTCAAAAAAAAAATGTTGAAAACGCAGGCGCAGGCTGCGTTACAGGTGCGCAGACTGCGCGAGAGTCAGTAACGCAGGCGCAGCCTGCGTTACAGAGGCACAACCTGCGCGTAATGCAGTAACGCAGGCGCAGCCTGCGTTACACCCCCTTCCCAGTTTTTTTTTCCCCGAAAATCAGTGTTTTTGCCTACAAAATCAAACCCAAATTCAACCCTAACTCAAATTTCTTCCATCCCTAATTCCTATATTTTTCCTACATCAAATCCTAACCTCTCTAAATCTCTCCTACACACTTAAATCTTTATTCATCTTATCCATCATCTTATATATATACCCACCTCTACATACAAATCCAATTCCTTTTCTACTTCTTTAAATCTCTAAAAATTCAATTCTAAAGAGGAATTAATTACAAGTTCACCTCTTTGATTCGTAACTGGTTTATCTTTTCTCTAATCTTATTTTTATTACGAATTTGTGTTCTTGTAAATTTGGGATTTTGTATTATTCTAGGAATTTGGGCTATTTTTGGTGTGATATTGCTTGGAGATTATTAGTGGAGCTTCTTGTGAGTTGGGTATTGCTACAGAAAGGGGATTTTTGCTGAACAAGCATGTTGAGTTGCGATGGGGAAGGATTTGTAAAGCGCCTTGTAGGTATGTTTTCTGCTATCCCTCGTATTTACTTCCATTCAATGCGGACATTGAATATTTTAATTTTGGGGGTGGTTTGAGGGATTATTAGTTGTTGTATTATGTGTTCATGTAGGATTTCATGTTTTGCATATTAGTAGTAGTAATTCATGCCTATATGTTCGTATTAATTATGTTTGTTTTATATAGGACATTCTGTTTTTATTTTTCGTATACCATGTGAGTTCATATTATTTGCATAGCATGCATATTTCATGATCCCTTAAGACGAGCTAATTCTGATTAGTAGGTAGGTGTCTAATTGAGTGTGGTAATGATGAATAGAGGGTTGACTTATAGTTTCTATGAAATTGACTTATGTGTCTCGGAAACAAAACTAATTACACAGTCTCATTGGGTGCTTTTGGGCTAGGTTAGGGTCATGCCTGTTTGGATGTTTTGAGATTTAATCACTTGTTTATATTTAGAATTTTCGTTATTCCCTTGATGGCCTAGAACACTTAAGTCTAAGTTTGGGGGAAAACAGGGATTTCATGCTTAAATTGTAAATAATTTGTCAATAATGGCTAGGCGTCAAATGGCTAGCAGCCGGCTCATATTTGTATGAGTAGTCTAGGGTTGGAATTGAGAATTCTCATTCCAGATTGCATAAAAAAAACAGAAAAAATAAATTTAAAAAAAAAAAGAAGAAAGAAAAAAAGGAAAAAAAAAAGAGTCAAAAGTGTCAATTTTTTATATGCAAAATTAACTAGGGTGAGCTCTTTAATACTCGAGCAATTAAGTTCTAGGGGACTTTGTGCCTAGTGACCTAAGGTTTTTATAGTCTGGGATCCACTAACCTAACGCTCGCTACATGGGTATTATTGTACAAGCCATTCGGGGTCTCATCCATTGCACGGTTAAATAAACATGCTTGTATATATGTGTCGTAGTAGTTAGTAATAAAGCATGAATTTCTGTCTACCTTGGATAAGGATGGAGGTGTTCCTAGGTTATGAAGTGTCTACGGTCTATTCTATTTATAAACCTGTGATTGTCTTGACGAAGAGCATGTATGATTTTTGACCTAGTTTTTGGAGTATTTCTGATGAGCATTGCACACACGCACATTTCTGTTCATGTATTGTTAGTATAGGGGAACTTGGTCGAGCTCTATTTGGATTTAGTTGCATTTTCTACGATATTTGCTTGCTAGCTGATTTTGGTTAGTTTGAAGGGGATCGTTGTATTTTTCATATTAGTTGCATTCATGCATTGCATTAGGTTAAATGGATTTTGTGGGTACATTCGCTATCGGCCCTCACGAGACCTTACTCGTCCACTGGCGCTGCCTAGGGGTTTAAAGGGCTTGTTGCATATGCCAGATGCAACCGTGATCACCTATGGAAGTGGTACTAGTTAGGTAGTTAGTTGTAATTGTTTATGCTTGAGGACAAGCATCGGTTTAAGTTTGGGGGTGGGATAAGTGGATTTATATCCACTTGGATCGGTTCAATTCGGCTTAAATTGATTGTCTTGGACTCAAGTTTATTGTAGTTTTGATGTGTTTTGCTTAGTTGTGCAGATTTGCAAGAATATCGATTATGGTTGATGCTTCTATCGTGTTTGGAAAATTAATTGATTAAAATTCGGATTTTCCGGGAAGGTTGCGTAGTCTACACTGTTTTGGCCATATCTGGAGTTCTATAAGTCCGTTTGAGGCCCGTAAGCTGTCCACGCGAAGCCTGGAAGATTTTATACAACTTAGGATAGGATTCGTGCACGCAAGTTGCGTGTGGTGGGAGCATATTGCACGACAAGCAGACTGATGGGAGCAGAGAATTTACTGTTTTGCCCTTTTCAAGTTCTAATTGTATTTTGAGCAGTTTTTAGTACCTTAATCGAATTCTAATTGTAATAGAAGGCAATTTCTTGCTGGGGAAGACTTGGAGTGCCTATATAAACACATCCAACCCCTTGTAATTAGACAATTAGACAATTAGATATCTTGTACATAATATACCGTAGATCTACAATTTGATCTTGTCTTCTATCATGGTTTCATCAGATCCCATGATGACGAGCGGTTCGATATGAGCTAATCGTTGTCATGGGATTCTAACAGATTTATCTATGTAGCTTAGCAGTTTGATTGCTTTAAAGATTTATGTGTGGTGAATTCTTGATATCCTCGTATGGTTGTGCTTCATGTGTTTAGATAAGTCATGAACATCTAATTTGTTAATCTCTTGCTAAACGAGAGTGGATCTTGAGATTTAGACCTTGCCATGCTAGCATAGGATAGGTTGATAATATTATCATGATTTGTGGCATACATAGAGATATGATGTTACCCTATATGATCTATGTGGATAACTTGTGCTTCAACCTTTATGTTTTCAAATTCTATAGAGATATAGGGTCTAAACATAATTGGTGTCTACCTATCTTCTATCTCTTTTGTGGATGCATGCGTAGTTTGGTATTTGTATACCGAGAGGTAGCTTTTACTTGTTTCGTGTTATCCGATCAGATATCAAAACCATCGTATGTATTGATTAAAGGCATCAACTCTAAGTGAAGTAGATGATGAAGTTAGGATTCCATGTTTTCTCGCATATAAGTAATTAAATTTTAATTCTCATTAGTTAGTAATTTTTAGTTTGTTAAATTGTATCTTAGTTAATTATAGTTGGTAAAAACTTAATCTTGTTATTTGTCTTAGCAGTGAATAATAATCATACATTGTTGCATAGGTGCATGAACTGAATTGAAACCTAACCAGATCGCTGTGGGAACGAACTTGAATTCTATCTATATTACTTGTGACCACGTACGCTTGCGTGATATTGTGTTAACAATAAGTCTCTAATTTGTTGTTAATTCTAATTTGCTTGTATTATGTTAATTTCTTTATCTTTATATGATTTATATATGTTTGTATCGTTCTATCTCCGATTGTGTTGTTTTGCAGAGTGCTCTGTGTGTGTATTTGTCTTTGCGTGCGTATTACGTAAGAGTATTTTAGGGTTTATATGTGTTTCTTGTTTTTCGGGATTTTTCGGAACCTTCAAAACTTCTAAATTGCATAACTGATTGATTAGTGCAAATGGATTTCTTTATGTTAATTGATTTCGAATCATCGTATATTAGTGCATTGTGTGTATATATTTATTTTAATTGGTATTAAATTTGTTTCGTATTGATCGGATATTTGCTAGTGTTTTATTATGTATATTGTGTATAAACCCTCTCGATTTATAGATATCTCTGTTTTATATGTATAGATAATTTTGTTCACATTTTACATTTGTTTCATGTATATATATTGAGTAATATATTTAGTGTATTGACAAATTTTTTATGTGATTATGATCATAGTTATCATGGCAAGAACTAAGGGTAACAAGGCACCACAAAAGGGCAGTGTTAAGGATAACGGGAAGAAAATTTCAGAAAAATAGGACACGGGCCCGAGTGTTTCGAACAAACAAAACAAGCGAAGTGAAAGGCATATGATGTAGGCTATTTGTATTTTGAGGATACAACTCAACTTAAACAAGATTATGGTAGTAAATATTATATAGACTGTCACAAGGAATCTCAGGAAGCAATATCTGTCAGAAGAAAGAAGAAAGTCAATCTATAGTTTTGATGTTTTACACTGGAAGATGATTCAGTTATCTGATCAAGCCCCAGTATAGCATTGAAGTGAATGGATTCATTTAAGTACAAGAAAATTGAGAGAAGAAATGAACCACAACTTAAAGTAAGAAATGAAGGAGCATCATTGAAGTTAGTCGTTCATGAAGCAGAAAGTACATCGAACGTCAACACAAGTGAGTGGTAATTCTTTATTATTTTCAATGATTTGTGAGAATTAAATTAATTAGTTATTGATTTAATTAAATTCATTTTTAATTGATATAAAATCATTTAGTTGATTTAATTAATGAATTAATTCTAAAAGAATTAATTTATTTATTAAATTAATTATTGTATCAATTAAATATGAATTGGTTAATCATTAATTAATTAAATGGATCAATATGACTTAAAGGAAAAACTTAAACAAAGCTGCAAGGATTAAGTCATGGCTGGAATAAATTCGGTATGACTTAAATCTAAGTCATACCGCCAGCATCAAGGCTAAGTCATGCCGAACAGATACTAGTTAAGTCATACCGCCAGCATCAACTGTTAAGTCATACCGAGCTGAACCGATTAAGTCATACAGAGGCTGAGATATTTCTTGAAAGTGCTAAGTCATACCGACAAAAGCTATTTAGGTCATACCGCCAGATCTGCTGAGAATTAAGTCATACCGACAGATTTTCTAAGTCATACCGCCTGAAATTAATTCATACCGCAGGATTATTTATGTCTTGGAGCAAGTTTAAGTCATGCTAACAACTGATTTATTATGTCTTGAAGCAGTTTAAATCATACCAAATCGGTAAAATATCCCACAGAAAGCAGCAAACCTATTCTTGTTATAAAACACAGCAGAAGCAGCAGAAACAGATCAGGAAGAACACAGCAGAAATATTTCAAGAAGCACAGCAGTTTTCTCTCTCAATATCAAGAACACCAAGCACACATTAATTCACAGAAATTCTAGTTCATCATCTTTGTAATATTCTATCCGTTGGAACTTGTTTACTTGTGATTCTTGTACTACTAGCGAATTAAGTTTCCTAGTACTTATCTTGATCTTTATTAACTAAATTAGAAAAGTTCATGTCGAATTTTCTAATTAGTTATTAAACACTTGATAATCGTTTGAATTGATTTTATAACACCCCATCAAGTTAATATACAATTATATTCAACTTGAAATCCGTGTCAATTTATTCCGCACAAAATATTCATTTAAGTGAAAATTATTTAACGAATAAATTTTGAGAAATTGATAAAGATTGTATTCAACCCCCTTCTACAATCATATTTGACCGAACAATTGGTATCAGAGCCTATTGATTGATACACTAATCAAGATCCTATTTTCACTCTACTAAAAATCAAAGTCGAATTTTTAACTCACTTAAAAATTCATCATGTCTCCGAAAGGAATTGTGAAGATACATGTCTTTGATAAAGATAATTATGAAATCTGGAAGAATAAGATGGAGTTGTTTCTTGATGTTACAAATTCCAAATATATGAATGTTCTGAGAAATGGACCCGTAACTCCTATGGTTCATGAAGAACAAGTTTTGACTAATGGAGCTGTTTCAACACCTGCTAGATCGTATGCAAAGGACCCTAAGAATTTTTCTTCTGATGATAAAGAGGATGTTGGATTGGACAAAAATATAAGACTCATTTTAACAGATTCCCTGGATGCTTTAATGTATAGCCATGTGACGAATTGTAAATCGGCTAAACACATGTGGGAAACTATTGAACTAATAAATGAAGGAACTGATGAAGTCAGAGAAAACAGACTAGAAATCTTAACCTCTGAGTATGAACACTTTAGAAGTGGCCCTAATGAAGGCATTCAAGAAGTGTTTGAAAGATACAATAAAATCATCAATAACTTGCAAGTCCATGGTAAGCATTTTACTCAAAAGGAGATAAACATGAAGTTTTTATTGACTATGCCTACACATCTAGAGCATAGGATAACTGCCATCAAAGAATCAAGAGATATGAATCAAATTGCTCTCGATAGACTGTTTGGAGTCTTGAAGACCTATGAGTTGGAGCAAGCTCTACAGAAGGAAATATATGGTAAAGGCAGAGTGGCAAGTTCTTCTGCAGCTCTTGTGGTTGAGGCTCCTAAGGAAGTGGAAGCTAAGATTGTTCAATCTTACAGCCTTGTCAAGGATCAGCTCGAGGTTGAAGTTGGTCATACATCAACCAGTCAGGACGGTGGAGATTTCTATTCATTGGAAGAGCTGGATCAATTAGAAGATGAATCTATGGCAATGATGGTAAGGCAATTTAGTAACTTCAGATTTAGAAGAAATCCCAAGTTCAGGTATAAATCAAATAGCAGATTCCAGAGAGGAGGTTCTTCATCTTCTAATAGCAGAGGTGGCTATAAAACTGGAACTGTTGATAGAAGCAAGATTCGTTGCTTTAACTGTAATGAACTGGGACATTTTGCCACTGAATGTCAGAAACCTAAACAAACCCAGAAAAGAGATTTTGCTTCTGAAAAGAAGAAGACTGGAAGAGCCTATGTGGCTGCGGGTAAAGCTGGGATGATACAGACAGTGAAGATGAGGAAGTTGGAAATTTTGCATTGATGGCAAATTCTGATAGTTTCGAAGATTATACAACTGAGGTAAAACTCACTGATGCTGAATTATTACGTTCTCTTGGTAATTTCTATCATAATGCATAGAGAGAAATTGCTAGACAAGTTCTTAAAAACACTAGCATTGAAAATGAATTGTTAGAATTTAAAAAGGTATAGTTTAATCAAGTTCAGCAAATAGAAGAAATAGCTCGACTTAATAGAAGAGAAAAGTCGATATCTGAATACTTGTCAAAACAAATTGCTAAAGTTGCTGAGCTTGAAACCAAGTTAAAAGAAAAGGATGTTAAATTAGCTGCATGTTTTAATTCTGTTAGAGAGTCTAAAGAATTTTTCAACAAACAAGCTATTAAACAAACCGTTGGAATAGGGTTTAGTTACAACGAAGCTCTTGGAATGCTAGGCATAAATTCTGGTAATTCTGTTAGTGCTAAAGAGAGAGGAATACCTCATGTGCTAAGAATGTTGAAAAACCTATCTTTAAGAAATCAGTTGCAAAACCTCCGAATTTCACTTCTATGGTTATTCAGGAGGAGTTGCGTAATGAGGACATTGCTAGTGGAAATGTCCAGATTAATGCAAAACCTGTTAAGTACATTAATCCCAAGAATCTTCATCCTAAGGTAGAAGTACTTAAAGTGCCAGTCAAGGTTGTTGATACAACCAGTTCTTTGAACACTGGATTAGGTAGTAATAATGTGAGAAAGAACAATAACATGTCTAACATATCTGCCATGCCTATTATTGATTCTTTTCATAAAGAATGTGGTGTTGCTAATTGCATGTCTTGTGCGTTTAATGTTATGTCTGCTTACTTTAATGGTAATCATGCATGTGCTAATAAGACTGGTCCTCGACAACATATGAATAGAAATAAAAATGTTACATCAAAGACTGCTAGTCCTCCTCAGGTTAGGAGAGAGACATTTGTACCTAAGCCTAAACAAAGTCTGACCAAGGCTGTTTATAAAGTCAAATGTCCAGTCTTTGCTAAGAATGTTGTTGTTGGTAAAGAGACATGGATACCCAAGATAAAACAAAAGATTGTTAAATCTGTTTACAGGGTTAAGTGTCCAGTCTTTATTAAAGATATTGTTGTTAAGATTAAGAATGTTGTTTTGCCTGATAAAGGCCAATTCTTCAAGTACTCTGGACCCAATCAAATTTGGGTTCCGAAGAAAGTTTAACCTATTTGTCATTGCAGGGTATGGAACATGTTGATCGAGTTATGTGGATTTTGGACAGTGGATGTTCAAGGCATATGACCAGAGATAGAGCCCTGCTGACAAACGTGGTGGAGAAAGCCGGCCCAGTCGTTACCTTTGGATATAACAGCAAAGGTAAAACTAATGGATATGGCAGATTAGAAGCTGGTAATGTTATCATTGAAGATATTTCTTTAGTGAATGGACTGGAGCACAATTTGCTCAGTATTAGTCAATTTTGTGACAAAGGATATGAGGTTCACTTCAATAAAAAGAATTGTCTGATATCTCACAAGAGAAATGAAAAGCCACAGTTGACGGGAGTGAGAAAAGGCAACTTGTACGTAGCTAACATGAACTTTGGAAGCACTGATGAAATTAATTGCTTTTACTCCAAAGCTTCCAATGACGAGAGTTGGCTATGGCACAAGAAACTTTCTCACCTTAATTTCTAGACAATGAATTCTCTAGTTAAAAGAGAATTGGTGAGAGGTTTGCCTTTAATGGAATTCACTCAGGAAGTACTATGTGATGCATGTCAAAAAAGGAAGATAAAAAGGGCAACTCACAGGAGCACTGACACATCTTCAATAACTGAACCTTTACAATTAATACATATGGATTTGTTTGGTCCAGTTAATGTGATGTCCATGTCAAAGAAGAGATATGCTCTTGTGATTGTTGATGACTTTTCAAAGTACACATGGGTCTTTTTCCTAAATTCCAAAGATGAAACTCCACAACAAGTGATTGATCACATCAAGTTGATTGAGCTAGATTCTAAGTATCCAATAAGAGCTATAAGGTCAGACAACGGAACTGAATTCAACAATGCAGTTCTAAATGACTTCTGTACTGAAAGGGGTATAACAAGACAGTACTCGACTCCAAGAACTCCTCAGCAAAATGGGGTAGTAGAAAGAAAAAATAGAACCTTGGTTGAAGGTGCTCGTACTATGCTAAGTTAATCAAGGCTTCCATTGAGCTTTTGGGCTGAAGCTGTCAGCACTGCATGCTATACCAGGAATGGAACGCTTATCAACAAATACTTAATGAAGACACCTTATGAAGCTTTAAATGAAAAGAAACCAACACTCAAATACTTTCATGTATTTATGACAAAATGCTTTGTGCTAAAAGAAGGAGATGATCAAGGAGGAAAATTTGAAGAAAAAGCACATGAAGCAATCTTTATTGGTTATACAAGAAGAGCCTACAAGGTGTATCTTATTGATCAACAGAAAACAATGGAAAGTGTCAATGTTACATTCGATGACACAAAACTCCCAAGTATCCAAACTGAAGATCCATCTGAAAAACTAACGTTTGATGACATGTCAGACTCAGATTCAGATGATGACAAACAACCTGATGTTGTTGCTACCGATAATCAAAATGATGATGGTAATGATCAAAGTGATGGTGGTGGAAAGAATGATAATTTTCAAGACACCACTGACATTCTTGAACCCTCATCAAGTCACTCTAGCAACAACTAAGGGGGAGAAACTGAAGGATCATCTAGTCATACTCAACATCAAAATGAAGATCATGATGAATCATCAAGATCAAATATTCATAGACAGACTGTTTGGAATAGAGCTCATCCTTTTGAGATGATTATTGGTGATCCAGATGTTGGTGTGAAAACTAGAAGGGCTTTTCAAAATCAAAGTAATTATTCTGGGTTTCTGTCTGTTATGGAACCTAAGAAAACTGAAGAAGCTCTTTCTGATCCTGATTGGGTGATTACAATGCAAGATGAACTCAATCAATTTAGACAGCAAGAAGTATGGAAGCTGGTACCCAGACCTAAAGACAGGAAAGTGGTTGACACTAGGTGGGTATTCAGAAACAAACTAGATGAAGATGACATTGTGACAAGAAATAAAGCAAGACTGGTAGCAAAAGATTATTCTCAAGCTGAAGGCATTGATTATGATGAGACCTATGCTCCAGTGGCAAGACTTGAGGCTATCAGAATATTCTTGACATTTGCTGCATTCTCAAACTTCAAAGTTTATCAAATGGATGTTAAGAGTGCTTTTCTGAATGGTAAGCTAGATGAAGAAGTGTATGTAGAACAACCTCCTAGTTTTGAAGATTCGGAATTTTTGGACTACGTCTACTTTCTCTACAAGGCTATCTATGGTCTTAAGCAAGCACCAAGAAAATGGTATGACACTCTCTCTAAATTTTTACTTGAAAATGGTTTTACAAGAGGTGTCATAGACAAAACGCTCTTTACTAAAAAGCATAAAAATGATAATATACCAGTCCAAGTCTATGTGGACGATATTATATTTGGTTCTACTAATGAGCTTCTGTGCAAGAAGTTTTTAAAGTTAATGCAGGGTAAATTCGAAATTAGCATGATGGGAAAGCTGAAGTTCTCTCTTGGATTACGAATAAGTCAAAGGCCAGACGGTATATTTATTTGTCAATCCAAGTACATCAAAGAGCTCCTCAAGAAATATCAAATAGAGGACTCATCATCAGTAAAGACACCATCATCTACAGCTTCTGCTAAGGTAGATATCACAAGCTACAGAGGTATGATAGGCTCATTACTTTACCTCACTGCAAGTAGACCAGATATAATTTTTGCTACATGCTTATGTGCAAGGTTCCAAGCGGATCCTAGAGATGTACATCTCATTGATGTAAAAAGAATCTTAAGATATCTTAAGGGTACGCCCAATTTAGGTATTTGGTACCCACTAAAGAACAAACAACAGATATTTTTACTAAGTCGCTTGACGAATCCACATTCACCAAAATTGTTGGTGAATTGGGTATGTTGAACAGTCCTAGTAATTAATCTAGGTAATATCTGCGGTTTAGTCTTTAATAATTTACAAGTGATTATTTTGTGAATATTTGTGGAGTAAAATCACTTGTTTAATTATTTTATCAACTTATTTTCTTGCTTGTTAATTTATTCATCACTCTGTTTATTCATATATTTTTAGAATAAATGTATGTATTTATTTTTATTTATATAGTTATTTTATTTAATGTTTTGTAATGTTTATCCTGTTAATATCGCTTTATTTCTGTTAATAGAATAGTCTATATTAGTTATTTTTGTGATTATTATTTGTGTAATTTATTATATTATTTTTAATATTTTTCTATATTAAAAGTTGTATATTTTTGTGTGTTTAATTATGTAATCTGCATATATTTTAATTTATTTTGATTAGAATATGACTTAAGTTGATTCAGGATATTAATATGACAAAATTCTTTAGTCCGGTATGACTTAAAGTTTATACCGACTTAAGTCTTAAGTCATATTCGTTAAGTCTGTTTAAGCTTAAGTCTTATTCGATTGTTTTTATAAATATTAATTCTGTTTAGTCTTAAGTCATATTCGTGAGTTATGTCTTGTATATAAGTTAAGTCATAATCGCATCTTTTTTTTTTATAGTTAAGTCTTATTCAGTTAAGTCATAGCGAGTCTTTTTAATTAAGTCATATTCGCTTGTATATATATTTAAGTAATTCTCTCTCTTAGCCCACCTTATACCGCTCACCGGAAACAACTAAATCACATCAGTTGACCGTTTCTTCGCCACTTAAACTGTTTTCACTTGCCTCACACCCCTCTTTTTCTCTATCATCTCACTACCCTCTTCTTAACGATGCCAATACCACCCAAGATCTGTATGCTTTGATTTTCGGATGGGTTTAAGAAACTCGAAAAATTCTGGTTCAATGGATTCCGTGGAATTTGCTGATTTCATAGGTTTTAACTATGCACCTCCTGCTGCTAACATTCAACATCAGACGTTTTTTGATCAGGAAGGTGGGTCTCTAAACTCAAACGACGTTGTGGGAGAACCTTTATCTCCGGGAACACAAGCTTGAATTAAGGAACAAATTGATTTGATTATCAATGATGGTACAATGCGAACTGACTCTGGTCCAGAGGTACAGAGATCCAGTCATGAATCTCAAACTTCACCACATGAGGTAACATCTCATATTAAAGTATCTGCTGGTAATGCGATTCCAATTATTGAACAAGGTGTTATAAAGGATGCTAATGTTGAAAATGTTAACATTGGAGACATTAATGCCAAGAATGCTGTTCCTGAAAAAGATGCGAGTAAAGCTCAAGATGCTAATCCCACAAAACAGGTTACTTGGAGCGATATTGTAGCGAAGAATGTTATTAACAGTGACCCGATTGTGGGAGAAGCTACTATCAGTTACAATGAGGATGGCACAGCTACGGTTCGCTTTCCTGATGAATTTTTTGAAAAAGCTCACGAACAATGGGAAACAAGCATTATCGGGTATTTTATTGGAGGGTCGTTTGCTTTCAAGTTTATTCGGGAACAACTTCAGAGATTCTGGAAAAACAGAGGTTTAACAGGTATCTATTTCAACAACAAAGGCTACTATACTTTTAGATTTTGTACTTTAGAGGAAAAAAACAGAGCCTTGAGTTTGAATACTGTTCAGATAGGAGGCAAAATTATGTTTCTTAAACCTTGGATTGAGGGCTATAATTTCAAACGAAATATCATTGACAAGGTTCCGTGTTGGATTTGTCTCGTTGATGTTCCGGAAATCTTTTGGTTTAAGGAAGGTTTAAGTTCCATAGCTAGCACGGTTGGTAAGCCCTTGAAATTTGATGCTATCACAGCTAAGTTTGAGCCTTTGAAATACGCAGGTGTTCAAGTAGAGCTAGCCTACTCCGCCCCTAGACCAGATTACGTTAGAGTTCCGTTGCCCAACTCTACCGACGAAGCAAAGATAGAAATTCAGTATGGAGAGCTTCCCTACTCCTGCAGCCTTTGTAAGGCTTTTGGACATTCCCTTTCTCGATGTCTCAATAATCCGGAAAGAACGGTGAAAAAACAGAGAACTACTCAACGAAATCGACCCACCACTCCAGATACAGCAGGGCCTTCGACTGGAACAGATGGTCTTCAAAACGCACTGGTTCCTTATACCATCGGGACTCTTTTTGGTTGCCCGGTAGTTCGCGAGGAGGATGTGTTTAACAATAGCGAGCGCGCGGATGCTTCAGACAAGCGCCCCCTCTTCGAACCAGATCAGCTTCTAATTGAAAATGGGGAAGATACGGGGGTCCAAGATGAACCGGAGCTGGGGGAGTTTATTCGTCCTATTACTCTGGCAAACTCTTTCCAGACTTTGATTAATTATGCAGACGGTACTGAGTTTGAAAACGCAATAGAGGAGGCTAGTGTGGAACCTAACTCAAGCAAAAGGAAATGGAACAAATCTCCTACTCCTGCAGGCTTTGTCATTGATTTGGGAACCATAGAACAACAAAATGCTATAACTACAACGCCCATTTCTCCTATCAAGGAGTCTACAAGGCTAGAAAAGTTTTCAACAAGGCCATCAATTTCGAAAAAGATTATAGCGGATGCTGATGGGTTCATTCTTGTAATTCCTAAGAGAAGTCTTCGTGTGGCAGGTAAGCCTGCAAATTTTTCTAAACTCCAATGAATTTTGCCTCTTGGAATGTCCGAGGCTTGAATAAAAGCACCCATCAAAAGGAGCTCCTGCATTTTATTTCCAGCAATCACATTTCTTTTATGTGTTGTTCCGAAACTAAAGTTAAAGAGCATAACGCTCGTTCTGTCACCTCAAAAATAAATAGAGATTGGTCCTTGCTTTTCAATTACGAGCATCACCACAACGGTCGTTTATGGGTGGGTTGGAACCCGTCTATTTGGTCGGTTCTTTGTTTATCCAAATCAGGCCAGCAGATCTCTTGTAAAGTTTGTTTTATAGAGAAGCAGCTGAATTTCTTCGTCACCTTTGTGTATGCCTTAAACACTCCGTTAGAAAGGCTTACTCTTTGGACTGATTTAAAGAATCTAGGTTTATCTTTTTCTCTCCCGTGGTGTGTTTTGGGTGATTTTAATTCTATTCTCCAAATCAATGAGGTCTCTGGGGGTCGTGAACATTGGACGCCTGATATGCAGGCCTTTAAGTCTTGTGTTAACGATGCTTCTCTCGGCAATATCAGAACTCATGGTGACTTCTTTACTTGGACTAATAAAAGGAAAAATCCCGATTGTTTAATCCTGAAACGCCTGGATCGCATGCTTGTCAACGCAGCTTGGTTTTCTTCTTTTCCAGAAGGTCAGGTTTATGTTAAAGAGCGTGGTCAGATGGATCACAATCCTCTTTTGTTTATCAATCCTTTAGACCTGAATAGGAACTCAAAAGCCTTTCAATTCTTCAATTTCATGACAGATTTTCCGGGCTTCCTTGATGTAATACAGAGGGCTTGGTTTGAGAACTTTAATGGGGATCCGATGTCTATCTTTTGTAAGAAAATGAAAAATGTCAAGAAAGCTCTGGTAGATCTTAACAGGGTTCATGGCAATCTTCACTCAAATGTCACGAATGCTCGCGAGGCTCTTCACACTGTTCAGGCGCATCTTAGTATTAATCCTGTTAGTATTTCTTTGCTAAAGGATGAAGAAGTTGCTCTCAAGAATCTGGAAAATTGTATTATTGAAGAAGAGGCTGTGTTGCTTCAAAAATCTAGAGTGAAATGGATTTCTCAAGGGGACGGAAACACTCGTTTCTTCTTCAATCAAATCAAGTCGAATTGGAATCGAAATAAAATCTTGGCTTTATCCGATGATGTAGGTGAAATTCACTATGGCCTAGATCATGTTTCCAAGATCGCTGTTGGCTATTTCAGCGACACTCTCGGTGTTCCAGTCACGCACCAGTTGGCGCAGATTCCTTCAGGGCCTTTCGAGCCTCTAGTCACTTCTCATTCTCAAATTTTCCTGGATCATATGGCTGGTTTGTCTTGCCCCACCATTAACGAGGCGCATTGTGCTACTCTCCTTGCTAACATTTCAAATGACTTAATTTTCAAAACTCTAAAGTCTTTGAAATACAACAAAGCCCCGGGGCCGGACGGTTTCACTCTTGAGTTCTTCTTGGCTACTTCGGGTATTGTGGGTACTACCTTCTGTGCAGCTATTAAGCATTTCTTTGCTTCCTGTGATATGAATCCGGCTATTAATTCCACGTCCATTGCTCTTCTTCCGAAAGTGGATAATCCCTCTCATATTAAGGATTTTCGACCAATTTCCTTGTGCACCGTTGCTTACAAATGCATCTCCAAGATCCTTGCGAACAGGCTAAAGAGTGTGCTTCCTACTGTCATCAATCCAGCTCAATCTGCTTTTGTTAAAGGTAGAAATATTTCTGAAAATATTCTTATGGCTCAGGAGCTTTTCAGGGGGTATACTAGAGATTCTGGCAAGCCAAAATGTGCAATCAAAATTGATTTACACAAAGCCTTCGACTCCCTCGATTGGAATTTTTTGATGGCTGCCTTACATAAGCTAAATATTCCTTTTCGCTTCATTAAATGGATTTTTGCTTGCATTTCTACTCCTCGGTACTCAGTGAAAATTAATGGGTCTTTGCAAGGTTATTTCAAAGGCGCTAAAGGTATTCGCCAGGGATGCCCTATGTCTCCATACTTGTTCACCATTGCTATGAACATTTTCTCTTGCATCCTTGACACAAAGCCCCTTACTTTCCAGCATCATTGGAAGTGTAAAGACCTCGGTCTCACCCATCTCTTTTTTGCCGACGACGTGCTGCTTTTTTCAAATGGTGATCAAGCTTCTATCCAGCATACTATGGATTCTTTATCGAAATTCTCAAACCTGAGTGGTTTAAAGCCTAGCTTGAGTAAAAGTACGGTGTTTCTTTGCAATTGTGACATCGATCTTGTCTCGTGGTTTAATTCTTCTTTTGGAATTCCTCATGGTACCATTCCTGTTAAATTTTTGGGCGTGCCTCTCATTTCGTCGCAGCTCAGTGCTAATGACTGCATGCCTTTGGTCGATAAGATTTCTGCGCGTATCATGGTTTGGACTAATTTGTTCCTTTCTTTTGCTGGTAGAGCGCAGCTCATAAGGTCTGTCCTTTTCTCTATGCAATCTTTCTGGACTAATCACTTCATGCTTCCTGTGATGGTGCATAATATCTTGCAAAAGTTGTTCACCCGCTTTTTATGGAAGGGGAACACTTTTTCGAAAGGGGGGTGCAAGGTCAGTTGGGTTACGCTTTGCTTACCCAAAGAAGAAGGTGGTCTCGGGTTTAAAAATATGAAGGAGTGGAATAAGGCTCAACTTTTGCTTCACCTTAGTAAGATTATCAATAGGTCTAATTCCTTTTGGCCTCGTTGGATTAATGCCACAGCCCTTAAGCATAACAAATTCTGGGTTATGGAAATTCCTTCCGATTGCTCTTGGATATGGAGAAGAATTCTTCAGCTTCGTCCTTTGGCCCGTCTTCATTTATCTTACAGGATTGGCAATGGTCAAAGAATTTCTCTTTGGTTCGATCCCTGGTGGAAGTCTCAATGTCTTGCCGCCCACAAAAACGACTCTATAATTTCTCAGGCTGCCTCCTCGCAAAATGCTGTTGTTCATAATCTTATCTCTTCTAATGCTTGGATTTTACCTCGTCCGAATTGCAGGCTTCATCATATTAATTCAGTGCTTACCAATTGGTTAGCTGATTTTAATAATCCCATCTTCGACCTCGGCAAACCAGATGTTATTATTTGGGATGGTCGACCTGTGGACAAAATCAGGATATGGCATATTTGGGATTCAATTCGTCACAAAAGGGAAACTTTTACTTGGCACAAAGCGGTCTGGCACAGACTTTCCATTCCTAGATACGCTCACCACTTGTGGTTGATCTGCCATGGTAGAATTTACACGCTGCAGCACCTGGCTACTCTTGGTCTCGAGGTAATCGATTGTTGTCATCTGTGTGTTGGAGGGCGTGAGTCCCTTGATCATCTCTTCCTGTTTTGCACTTACAGTAACCAAGTGATTGCTCATCTGGGTACTTTACTCAGGTTGCCTTACCAAGCTTCTTCCTGGCAAGAGCTACTGCATTCTTGGCTGAACACTCAGGATTCAACCCTACGCCATCTGGCTTTGCTTTCCCTTCAGGTTGCGACTTATCATCTCTGGAGGGAGCGCAATTGTCGAGTTCACAACAAAGGCATTTTGTTTCCTTCAACGCTGCTTACAGGGATTCTTGTTGACATTAAAACTCGCTCATCTTCTTCTTCTTGGTTTATTAAGAGAGCTTGCAACAGTTCGCTTAGTAGTTGGCTTGCTTTTTAGTTTTTTAGTTTGCTTCCTTGGCTTTGTTTTCAGCTTCCTTTGCCACCTCTATGATATGTCATAGAGCATGGGTGTATCCCCTGTTTCCGTTGTTTTTTTAATATACAAAGTTTAGCAAAAAAAAAAAAGTATTATTCGAATTTTAGTTAATTAGAATTAAGTCTTGTCTGTTTTAAGTTAAGTCATAACCAGTTATGTCTTGTACATAGATTAAGTCTTAATAGAGTATTAAGTCTGTACAATTTTAAGTCTTTATGTTATTTTAAGTCATAATCGAGTATTAGTATGTATATATCAGTTATAATAGATTAAGCCATATTCAGTTATTTCTTTTACAGATTTTAAGTCATATTCGTAGTTTAGTATATATATAACAGTGTTGGTAGATTAAGTCTTTTTATAGTTTAAGTGGTTATATTGTTGTAAATATTTTTGTAAATTATTTTCTTTTATTTCTAATAATCTGTAAATATTAATAATATAGTTATTTTTGTATAGTTTTATTATTTTTAGTTTAATTCGAATTTTTCTTTTCTTTTTAATTTTTATTTTATATAATTATTATGTATATTATTTCTTATTTTTGTATATTCCTTTTAATGTGTAAATAAATAGTTTGTATAGTTTTTACAGTTTAGTCACTATACTTTCAAAACTTACAAACAGGTCCCTGTAATTGGTTCTTTTACTGTTCTTCGGTTTAACACACACACATATCATGCAGTTTTAACTTCTAATATTTGTTGTGTTGTTGTTATTAACAGAATTTCTTATATAGGACAATTGTTGGTATCAAATTGGTATATGTCTATACAATTGTTTAGGAACTAACGTTTGATTTTCAGGATCTAACAATTGGAAGACAAGACCAATCATGTGCTAACAATTTCTAATAGTTGGTATCTATCATGCAGGACCTAAAACATGATAAAATAGTTTTGTTTGTATTGGTTTAAACATTAACATACATTAATTCGATTAATATTTATTAATTGGATTATTGCCTTTGTTTTTGTTTAGTAAAACCGGCTCAAGATCTCTTTAACTTCTTACTCAAAATCTCTTTCTACAGTGGTGATTGCTTATATTGTAAACCTTTTGAAATCACAACTATACATCATTTCTATTAAGATAAATGGAATATTTTCTCAGAAAACTTTTCATTGATAAAAATGCATTCTATCTTTATTGCTCATATTCTGTGATGCAGGTTCATCTAATTGGATTTTTTCTTTCTCACATGATTAGTCATAAGGTTGTATACCAAAAAACTTTTATCCCAGACTACAGTCAAACTCAAACACATTCTATCTTACCCCCTAAAAAGAAGTAACCTTTCAGACAAGAGGTCACCAGGGAGTAACTGCACTTGATGCAGCAAATAAGGATGTGTGGATATTCTGTTGGAGAGTCACTATGCACAAAGTGAGATTGCACACACTTAAGGATGAATTGACGGAAACTTGTAATCCAACCATTTTACGGTTAGGATTATAAGTTAAAGGTTCTTTAATGAACTAAGAGTCTTCACAGACCTCGAGAGAAGGTATTGATCTCAATGCAAAATTCAACAAGATCATTATCTAACTCACCAGAGGGAACATCTCTGTATATTTTTATGTGTTTAATTATGTAATCTGCATATATTTTAATTTATTTTGATTAGAATATGACTTAAATTAATTCAGGATATTAATATGACAAAATTCTTTAGTCCGGTATGACTTAAAGTTTATACCGACTTAAGTCTTAAGTCATATTCGTTAAGTCTGTTTAAACTTAAGTCTTATTCGATTGTTTTTATAAATATTAATTCTGTTTAGTCTTAAGTCATATTCGTGAGTTATGTCTTGTATATAAGTTAAGTCATAATCACATCTTTTTTTTATAGTTAAGTCTTATTCAGTTAAGTCATAGCGAGTCTTTTTAATTAAGTCATATTCGCTTGTATATATATATTTAAGTATTATTCGAATTTTAGTTAATTAGAATTAAGTCTTGTCTGTTTTAAGTTAAGTCATAACCAGTTATGTCTTGTACATAGATTAAGTCTTAATAGAGTATTAAGTCTGTACAGTTTTAAGTCTTTATGTTATTTTAAGTCATAATCGAGTATTAGTATGTATATATCAGTTATAATAGATTAAGTCATATCCAGTTATTTCTTTTACAGATTTTAAGTCATATTCGTACTTTAGTATATATATATATAACAGTGTTGTTAGATTAAGTCTTTTTATAGTTTAAGTGGTTATATTATTGTAAATATTTTTGTAAATTATTTTCTTTTATTTCTAATAATCTGTAAATATTAATAATATAGTTATTTTTGTATAGTTTTATTATTTTTAGTTTAATTCGAATTTTTCTTTTCTTTTTAATTTTTATTTTATATAATTATTATGTATATTATTTCTTATTTTTGTATATTCTTTTTCATGTATAAATAAATAGTTTGTATAGTTTTTACAGTTTAGTCACTATACTTTCAAAACTTACAAACAGGTCCCTGTAATTGGTTCTTTTACTGTTCTTCGGTTTAACACACACACATATCATGCAGTTTTAACTTCTAATCTTTGTTGTGTTGTTGTTATTAACAGAATTTCTTATATAGGACCATTGTTGGTATCAAATTGGTATATGTCTATACAATTGTTTAGGAACTAACGTTTGATTTTCAGGATCTAACAATTGGAAGACAAGACCAATCATGTGCTAACAATTTCTAATAGTTGGTATCTATCATGCAGGACCTAAAACATGATAAAATAGTTTTGTTTGTATTAGTTTAAACATTAACATACATTAATTCGATTAATATTTATTAATTGGATTATTGCCTTTGTTTTTGTTTAGTAAAACCGGCTCAAGATCTCTTTAACTTCTTACTCAAAATCTCTTTCTACAGTGGTGATTGCTTATATTGTAAACCTTTTGAAATCACAACTATACATCATTTCTATTAAGATAAATGCAATATTTTCTCAGAAAACTTTTCATTGATAAAAATGCATTCTATCTTTATTCACTAGTACAAAAATGACCTTATACGTCGCCTCTTATACGTCGGTTCTGGCCAAAGGCGACGTATAAAGTAGTTATATACGTCGGTTCCGCCTAAAGGCGACGTATAAGGTCAATTTTACACATTTTTTACGTCGGTTCAAGAAAAAGCCGACGTATAAGGTCATATTATACGTCGGTTGAAGAAAAGGCGACGTATATAATGCTACTTTATACGTCGGTTGAAGAAAAGGCGACGTATATAATGCTACTTTATACGTCGGTTGATAAAAAGGCGACGTATATAATCCTACTTTATACGTCGATTGAGAAAAGGCGACGTATATGATGATATCACTAGTACAAAACTGGCCTATTACGTCGCACATAAAGGAAGGCGACGTATAAAATACTTTATACGTCGCATTTTTAAAAGAGCGACGTATATAACCCTTTTGAGATGACTTTTTACGTCGGTTCAGGTAAAAGGCGTCGTATATTGTCAACATATACGCCGGTCTTTTTTTGACCGACGTAAAAAAAACATTTTATCTTAGCACATATACGTCGCCTTTGTGACTACCCGACATATAAAATATATCTATACGACGCCATTCGTATATCCGACGTATATACTATTAGTAGTCGATTAATAGTAAATAATCCCATTTCTTCCCGGCCTCTCTCCTCCTCCATCTCTCTCTTTTCTATCCATCTCTCAATCTCGCGCACATACACAGACACGACACACCCGTCATACACACACCCACAAACTCGCACATAACTCTCCTCCCTCTATTCCTCATCTCCGCTGCTACAACACAACCACCACCAATACCACCGGTAATCGACCACAGTGGTGCCTCACTTCTCCGACCAACTAACACCCACAATCCATACATAAAAGTACTCCTCTCATCCTCCTTAATCTATTCACGCCATCAATTTCGATAAAATCATCCTGAATCCAAATCCCCTAAATTATATATAAACCCTAATTTTTATACCCAATTTGGATAAAATGGGTTTTTGGTCAAAACAACAAGAAGCCGCCTTCTTGGGTAATTTCCATTTCGTTCTTGTTTTTGTTTCCAGTCCCAAATTCTCACAAACATCAATCTTCAAAGTGCTCATTTTTACAATTTCTTTCATGCTGGTGAATGGGATGACGCTGAGAAATACTTGTCCGGATTTACGAAAGTGGAGGACAACAGATACTCTTTGAAGATATATTACGAACTCCGGAAACATAAGTACCTTGAGGCTCTGGATAGGTAAATTAAATCTCTATACTTTTATTTTAATTGTATGGTTTTGAATTCCACTTTTCCTACTTGCTCTTTTTTTCTTACCCAATCAATCTGTGTTACTGGTGAACATGGTGGTTTCAGCTAAATTTTGGGTGAACTTCGTCGTAGTATGTGTATAACTGGTCTAAAATTTGAAATTATATATTACACATTGAGTAAGAATTTGTGATTTATGAAGTGTCCAAAAAGATTGTTAAGGAACTTGGCAGTCATTTCTTTTGGTGGCAGCTTTCATGATATTCTAGCCATTAATTTTTTTTTTAGTTTTGATTTTCTAATATACCTTTTCCCTTCCACATTTTTTACAGACAATAGAGTCCATATGGTGAAAACAATGAAGGTGAAGCTGTTAATTTGTCACAGCTGGTATATTTTTTGCGAATAACTCTAGGCTGATGCATCTTTTTTTCTATGACTGTTTTGTGGCTCTTCTTGATATCTAGTTGTTCACTTTAATCAATTCTTTACCCTTCTTTAAGTTTTCACATTTTAAAGCATTCACATGTTCAAATATAGCTATGCTTGAAATTGCAAAACATTTAACGGAATTTATCTTGGTTTACTAAGTCATGTTTTATCCTTGCAGAATCTTATATATCTGGCAGGTTTAGAGAGCTCCAACGCTGAAATAACTGGTGTTCGTCGAAAAGAAGGATCTTATATAAATAAAAGTCTTCTGACTCTTGGAACTGTGAGGCCTCCTCCTTTCCCATATTTCTATCAGTCTGATAATTACTGTCTATGCATATCTACTTGACCTGAGAATGTGCTTGGCCACCTTCGAGTTGCTTTACCTTGAATGTGTTGCTTTACTCTTGGTGTTCTGTGGCGTTCAGCTCATTTGTACTGTAACTCCCTCTTCAAGCAATTCAGAAGAGACACACAACACGTTGAAATTCGCCCATCGTGCAAAACATATTTGAATTCAAGCAGCACAAAACAAGGTATACTTGTTTACGTTACTAAGAAACTCTATATGTCTTTGTTGACATTTCTGAAAAACTTTAATCATATGAACCTGCAGATAATTGATGAAAAATCACTTATTAAAAAGTATCAACATGAGATACGGACCTTAAAGGAGGTACTTGAACTAATATAGAGAGGTGGAGTTTAAATTCCTCATTTAAAGCACACCGAAGGAGATGGCCTGGCATAGTAATCCTCAAACAGAAGGTACCTCAAAGTCAGCTTGCTTTGTGATATTCTTTGTACAACCAAGTCTCAAAGTCAGTTTTGTTATTTGCTGCTTGAATTGTTTCCAATCGGCTGATATTCTTTGTTTACTGTTTGCAAGCTTGTTGGAATTGGTCATGAGATGAATTAGTAGCTTATGATCTTCCTGCTATTTCACTATGTCAATGATCAAACAGGGCAGAAACTGTATTACATTGGGCATTCACTAGTAAATTCATGCTGTGTATTTTTAGCTTCTGCCAATCATACTGCATCTCAGTTCATAATGGTTATGCAATTTTATGATTCTTCTCAGGGAACATTAACTGCCTTGTGTGCATTCTCGGAAGGACAGCTTGTTGGCATGCTTCAGTCAGCTGCACTTCTTAGCCTGATCGCTTATGTCGGTCAAGTACCCTCTATAGGATTTCATATATAGGATTTCATTTTACCTTTATAGTTAGACTATCTACTACAATGTTGTTGATGCATGGTGAACTTCTGTTTAATTAAGGCTACAAACCTTGTTTGTGTGGTACTTGTAAAGTCTCTTTCAATAGATCGAGAATGTATAAGCATTGTGGATGTGTTTTTTCGAGTACAAGTAATAATAATTATGTTATCCAGTCCATGATTGTATTGTGATTGAATTTGGAAGTTGAGAAATTTCTATTATTGCAAGATTTTGGTTATACAAATTTTGGTTTTTGAGGTGTACAAAAAAAATAAGAATATTTTTTTTGTTTTTTTTATAATATACGTCGGTTATTTACCTATTACGTCGCCTTTTTACCCGACGTATATGCTACCTATTACGTCGCATTTTTAACTCCTATTACGTCGCCTTTTTACCCGACGTATATAATACTTTATACGTCGCCTTTTTGACCGACGTAAAAGACCGGGACTTTATACGTCGCCCCTCTATACGTCGCCATTTAACCGACGTATGAGACCAAAAAAGGCGACGTAAAAGGCCTGTTTTATACTAGTGATTGCTCATATTTTGTGATGCAGGTTCTTCTAATTGGATTTTTGCTTTCTCACATGATTAGTTATAAGGTTGTATACCAAACAACTTTTATCCCAGACTACAGTCAAACTCAAAAACATTCTATCTTACCCCCTAAAAGGAAGTAACCTTTCAGACAAGAGGTCACCAGGGAGTAACTGCACTTGATGCAGCAAATAAGGATGTGTGGATATTCAGTTGGAGAGTCACTATGCACAAAGTGAGATTGCACACACTTAAGGATGAATTGACGGAAACTTGTAATCCAACCATTTTACGGTTAGGATTATAAGTTAAAGGTTCTTTAATGAACTAAGAGTCTTCACAGACCTCGAGAGAAGGTATTGATCTCAATGCAAAATTCAACAAGATCATTATCTAACTCCCCAGAGGGAACATCTCTGGATTCTACGGGCAACTTGTAAACTATGATTCAGATTTCACCTGATGAGTTTAACGAGGTAATGTCTTTACAGGCATTTGAAGGGAACTTTGATCTCAATGCTAAATTTTTATAGATCATTGTTTACACTTCTCAGAATTCAAATATGAAAACCCTAAAAAGGGAAAATTAGCAACTTGTAGATTATGACTCAGATTCGTCTGACGAGTCCAGCAAGGATTGGGATTTGCGAATTCCCATTGCACCACCACTGACCTCTATTGAAGGGGCTAGGGTGATTTTTCCTTGCAGGTACACTAATGGATGTTGGAGCTATGAGTGATATGAGTGATACACCAGTGAGCAAGAGTGTAAACACAAAGAGAAGTGAGACACTCAACACAAATGAGTGGAGAGAAGAGTGAAACACTTGTAAGGTACACTAAACACTATCACACACTCACAGTGAGGAAGAAAATGAAACTTCCTTTCTAACAAAGAACTCTATAATTGGTACAACTACTTTGTCAACTAGTTGATTGGAGGATTCCTCAACTAAGGGGGAGAAGTAAAGGGGGTACAAGAAAAAGGAGAGTAATTTAGAAAGGGGGAGCATTTCAGACTGTGCCTAGGAGGATAAGCAAGTCAAGTTACTAAGAGAAAGGGATTTAGATGGAGAAGTAAGAGGACTTTCAGTTGAGAAGAAAGTGGAGATATAAGGAGAAGTACATCACATTACTATTCTATAAGTCTTTCAATGTACTATGTATAAAGGCTAACTAAAGGAGTAGTAGATGTAGATTTCCCAGAAGTTATAGAAATGGTATTGATTCACCATTGTCTACATAATAGGAACAGTTGTTTTTCTTTAGTGAGAAAAGCTGTGTCAGAAATGGGAAGTGATTGTAAATCAAGAACTGTAGATAATCACCAATGTAAGATGTGAAGGATTATCAGGCAGAGATATGAAGAATCAGAAATGAAGATGAGTTATCTATTGAAGATCAGTTCAGTGCTAGAGGAACAATCATCTATCATTTCATCAACTGAGGATTCTGGAATTTTTATATTTAAACTAGAGAATTTTTTTTAGGTATTGTTTACTAAGTTCTTTAATGTTTTATCTTTTTCTTGTTTAAGTGAGTTAGTTGAGTTATCCTCTAGGTATTTGCTTGTTATTGTCGAACAAACAAATAGGGGGAGATTGAAAGGCATATGATGTAGCCTATTTGTATTTCGAGGATACAACTCAACTTAAACAAGATTGTAGTAGTAAATAGTATATAGACTGTCACAAGGAATCTCAGGAAGCAATATCTGTCAGAAGAAAGAAGAAAGTCAATCTATAGTTTTGATGTTTTACACTGGAAGACGATTCAGTTATCTGATCAAGCCCCAGTATAGCATTGAAGTGAATGGATTCATTTACAGTGACAGAGATTTTTCGAGTGATAGATTGAAAGTCAGTCAAAGTACAGAAGAGTACAAGAGAATTGAGAGAAGAAATAAACCACAACTTAAAGTCAGAAATGAAGGAGGATCGTTGAAGTTAGTCGTTCATGAACCAGAGAGTACATCGAACGTCAACACAAGTCAGTGGTAATTCTTTATTATTTTCAGTGGTTTGTGAGAATTACATTAATTAGTTATTGATTAAATTAAATTCATTTGTAATTGATATAAAATCATTTAGTTGATTTAATTAATGAATTAATTCTAAAAGAATTAATTTATTTATTAAATTAATTATTGTATCAATTAAATATGAATTGGTTAATCATTAATTAATTAAATTGATCAATATGACTTAAAGGAAAGACTTAAACAAAGCTGAAAGGATTAACTCATGGCTGGAATGAATTTGGATTGACTTAAATCTAAGTCATACCGCCAGCATCAAGGCTAAGTCATGCCGAACAGATACTAGTTAAGTCATACCGCCAGTAACAACTGTTAAGTCATACCGAGTTGAACTGATTAAGTCATACAGAGGCTGAGATATTTCTTGAAAGTGCTAAGTCATACCGACAAAAGTTGTTCAGGTCATACCGCCAGATCTTCTAAGAATTAAGTCATACCGACAGATTTTCTAAGTCATACCGCCTGAAATTAAGTCATACCGCAGGATTATTTATGTCTTGGAGCAAGTTTAAGTCATGCTGACAGCTGATTTATTATGTCTTGAAGTAGTTTAAGTCATACCAAATAAGTAAAATATCCCACAGAAAGCAGCAGACCTATTCTTGTTATAAAACACAGCAGAAGCAGTAGAAATAGATCAGGAAGAACACAACAGAAATATTTCAAGAAGCACAGCAGTTTTCTCTCTCAATATCAAGAACACTAAGCACAAATTAATTCACAGAAATTCAAGTTCATCATCTTTGTAATATTCTATCCGCTGGAACTTGTTTACTTGTGATTCTTTTACTACTAGCGAATTAAGTTTCCTAGTACTTATCTTGATCTTTATTAACTAAATTAGAAAAGTTCATGTCGAATTTTCTAATTAGTTATTAAACACTTGATAATCGTTTGGATTGATTTTGTAACACCCCATTAAGTTAATATACAATTATGTTCATCTTGAAATCCTTGTCAATTTATTCCGCACAAAATAATCGTTTAAGTGAAAATTATTTAACGAATAAATTTTGAGAAATTGATATAGATTGTATTCAACCCCCCCTCAACAATCATATTGGACCTAAAGCAACTTTCAAAGATGACACAGGACAAGGGCAAAGGCAAGGCCACAGTCAGTTTGGTGCCGAGGAAAAACATTGACAAGCGTAAGGGTAAGGGGAAGAAAATCATAACAAGGATGCAGAAGATTCAAGTTTTTAAGGAAAGTTATGGTAAAATGACAAGGTCGGAAGCGATCAAGTGGAAGGGCCCAAAACCAAGATCAAACTCTCAAGGATTGTTTGCCGCTGCTGTTCCAACCCATCCGAATCGCATAGACATTTCAAATAGGATGTAAGTTATTTCATTTCTTAGCAATATGCAATCATTATACTCTTAAATTGTTACTAGTGACATTAATTTACTTTTATGACACTTATAATGCATAGAATAATAGCATAGATTCGTTGGGACAAATTTTTTAAACTCATAAAATATGCATTTATTAGTATTATAGAATCATGATATAATTAATTAATTGATTATGTGATAATTCTTTTTGTTATTCAATATTAGTGATTATGCATTGATTACACTTAATACAATCATGATACTAATGATTGTGCTTAATTATAATACATATGTAGTATAAAGAATAATTGTGTGAAGAAGACAATTTTGGGTGCCATTTGTGGATTTTCACTACTACACATTTAAACTTAGAATACATCACTTACATAGCGTTTTTAGGGAAGTGTTATGCATGACTTTACCTAGATAGCATTTTTGGAGAAAATGTTATGCAAGTAATTATGTAGCACAATAAAATAAAAATAACAAAATTAAAAAAAAATACTTACATAATGTTTAATTAGAAAGCGCTGTATAAGAGTACTCTTACATAGCATTTTTAAGAAAAGTTATCTTAGATTCCATATTTTAAGTAATATTTTTTGAATTTTTGTACATTTACGAATATTTATTTACTCTTCAATAATATACTTCATCTCAAATGACCTAAATTACATATTACTCTCTCCATCTATCCCTTCCCCTCGCCGCTCTCAATGTCTCTCCCTCTTCGTCAAGATTCATATCTCTGTTTCGGTCATGCTTCGTGTTCAGGCTCTCAATACAATTAATCGATATATCATACCAGTGTATCTTCGATTTGGGTGTTCTTCGATTCAGTTTGATTTGGGTATTCTCTCCGACTCAAATTAGCAATACACATATTTCCACTAAAGCTGCTAATCGACTTGGGATATAACTGATTGGGGAGATTCGGATTCAATCTTGAATTTTCCAGTATTCCATCGATTAATATGAATATAGGGGATTCAATCGATTTGGGAGATTTATTTCTTGTGCCTATTTTCTCGACTCGGATTTCAGATATTTCTTATTGTATTAACCATCTTAGACATGCTTCATCTTTGCTGTGAAAGGTATTTCAAACTTCATCTCTCCTTTAATCTGAATTTTAGGGCTCATTTTTCTTATTTTTAACATGAGAATTAAAGGCGATTTAGAGATAGGTGTATCCAAGAGGACATCTTTGTTTGGATGGGTGCCTATTTGATTTCATCGTGAGTTTTGCTCTTTCGTATTTGCCTTTATGAAGATGGTGCTGCAAATCGAGACATTTGTTTGAATGACTGCTCTTTGCGATTCGTCTGCTATTTTGGTTTGCTAGAATAATCATTGCATCTGTTATGTATTTTGAGATTAGTGTTTTATAGTTAAGTTTAAATGTATAAAGGATTTAATTGGGTTGATTTCATTTTTTTGTCCAGATGGAATGGGTTCTGGAGACTGGAGAGCTGTAAAGAGTAATGCTTATTATAAGAGAGATAATTTTGTTCATAATTTGGAGGTATCTGTTTATATTTTTATTAGTTTTTGGTAGATGATGTTAATTTATGTCCATGTAAAGAACTTATATTTAAGTACTTGTAACAAGTACACTAGTATTTTTATCAAATGTTGAGCGAAATATAACCTGCTCTTTTCTTTCTGCATCCACACGGCTGAACAAGAAGAGATGGTTTTGGCTGACATGTATCTTAGACCAGGTGAAGCATGGGAATATTGCCCAAGGGAAGCACTGCGACGTGTTTTAAAAGTTTTGAAAGAAGAATTCAACTTGGTTTGTCTCATAACTCCTGTATTTAGGTCTTAAACTAAGATGTCTATATTTATTTAATATTTGTATTGTATGACGTTTTAGGAAATGAATGCTGGTTTCGAAAATGAGTTTTTTCTCTTAAAGAAAGTATTAAGGTGATTTCTCATTATTAAAAGAGTCTTGCAGTGAGGGAAAAGAAGAATGGGTAAAGAAATTACTTATTGTCCAACTGGGGTTGTATAGTTAATAAAAATATTTATAATGTATTATTTGATCGTTTTGCTGGTATCATTTTCAGCAGACTTGTAAGTGTTTTTATATGTTTATTTTTCACAGGATTGAGTCTATTGGTTCTTTAGAAATCCAAGACAGTATACCGAGGAAACAAATTACTCTTGTTGACGATGATGGTGTCAGGTTAACATTTTCGTTGTGGGGTGACCAGGTTCTACTTGCCAATTGTTTCAGGTAGATCAGTATGATCGAGTCTTTCTTCCACTATGAACAGATTGCCTATTATGTATTTCGCATCTAGTTTACATTTTGTTGTATTTATAAATTTTTTAATAATTTTACAAGTGAACATATAAAAATAATAATTAAATTATGAATTGTATTTAAGTATTTCCATAATTTACATAGCTTATTTCCATAGTTTGATAATTGTATTTAAGTATTTATGAATTGTGTCAGGACTTTCCAAATTTCTTATATGCTGATAACTTTCTATGAAAGCAGATTACAAGCCCAAATTGCACTAGCAGATGTTGGCTCATCTGGAAATGCACTAAAGTATGGGGGACCGATGGATGTAGCGAAGCATGTTCTTCGATAAGCAGGAATGGAGGTCTGTTCAAAGGATTGATTCCAACAATGGCATGTGAAATTCAAATTCCAGGAAATGCTCCTATGTTTGGTGTATATGAAGGCCTAAAGCAGTACATAGCCGGAGGTCAAGACACATCGAAATTGGGACGAGGCTCTTTGATGTTAGTAGGAGGCTTGGCTGGAGGAGCAATTAATAAGTTTCTCATATGTTGTTTCATGACCCTCATGTAATTTGTCCATCTTGAGAAACTTGTCAGATACCTCTTATGTAATTTTCTAATTGTAGAGGTTTTTTCTTTTTGCATTTAGTTAGAAAATGAAAGGTTTGTTAGTTTTCTTCTGTATCCAATTGTTTTAGAGTTTTCATGATTTTATTTGTGATTGGGATTGTTACAGGTGAAGAAAGCAAAAAAAATTATAATTTAAAAAAAAAAGAAATTACTTACATAGCATTTTAAAAAGTGCTGTGGAAGAACATGCATTTAGGAAACACTTTATACAAAAGCGCTTCTAAAAGTGCTATCTAAGAGCAGCACTTAGAGAGCGGCAAAAAAAATGCTATCTAAGTAATTTGAACTTGCATAGCGGTGGCTTATACAGCGCTCAAAAGCGCTATGTAAGGCTTAAAAAGAGCGCTATGCAAGTGCAATTTTGTAGTGGTGTTTGGCCAGTGGGGTCCTACACTTGGACAGATTTAGAGGACAAGCATCCTGATTTCCGAGAAAAGGTTTGGAAAAACTTTAAGGTATTTTATATACACAAACTTAATTATTTTACGTATTTTCCCATGATGACTCTTTATGGTAAACTTGAATCATTATTTGACGCGTAATTATGTTTATTGCCACTACTAAAAAACTGCAATAGACATCACAGCTTTAACATCGGTTGCATTAGCAACCGATGTAAAAAATCATATGAACATCGATCGTTTTAAAACCGATATCTAAACCTCTCCTTAAAAACATTCAGACATCACTTAATTTATCAACCGATGTCTAAACCTCTCCTTAAAAAAATAAACACGCACGCTCCTCTCAAATATTCCCCCCGTTAGTTTTATTTCTCCCCTTTAATGTTTTATTTTGCCCGCTTAGCCAATTCTATTCCCCCCTTAGCGAATATTTTGTATTTCCCCCCCTCAATTCTAATATCTCTCAGACGAATTACATCAACTAACCCAACACTCTCTCTCGTTCTCTCGACTTACACACTCACCCCCTCCCTCAAGAACCCTAAATCTTACCCATTCCTCTCTCTCTCTCTCTCTCTCTCTCTCTCTTTCTCTCTCTCTCTCTCTCTCTCTCTCTCTCTCTCCCTCCCTCTCTCCCTCTCAACCGATGATTTTTTAGATCAAAAATTTGTTCAACCAGAGATTTATTCGACATAACTCGAACGTACAAAGTTGTATACCATTTGTTCATAGTTACAAAGTTGGAATTGATGAGTGGGTAAGCTTGCATTAATCTTGAATTAGTTCAATTTAGTTGGAATTAGTTCAATTAGTTTTGAATTCAAAACCCTAATTTTTAAATTTGTTTTTCTTATTAATAGTTTGCAGAATTTCAATGCAGGAAAGAGATTTTTGTTTTGGTAGTGCTCAAAAACTTGAATTGGTAATTGTTTTTATTGAATGTTTATTTGGTTTTGGTGAATGTTTGAATGTTCGAATTAGTACTCTGCTTGAATGTTTGAATGTTCGAATTAGTACTCTGCTTGAATGTTTGTAGCTATTATGTGATGTTAAATTGTAAATATTGTTTTTGAATGTTTATCTTTTTTATTTGTTTTGTTAATATGTATTTTGAATCTTTCGGAGGCTGGAGGCTGCGTAGCTTTAGTTTAGTTTGTGAAATTAATGTATTATCTTGTATGTACATCAATATTTTAATTGTATTAGTCAGTCAAGAGCCATCCTTTATCGCAGGAAGTATTTACGAGAACATTGCTTACGGAACTCCAGATGCTACAGACTCTGAGATAAGAGAGGCTGCAAAGCTTGCCAATGCACATGAATTTATAAGGTATGAATTGTTTCAGTAACTCCTTACAGATTCTAATCTTCCAAATTTTTTATATATCTATTTGCAAATTTGTGTTACTATTAGGCGCTAAACAAGAGAACAGAAAGTCCTTGCTAATGATAAATTAATCTGTTAGTTAATGAATGAGAGTTTATCATAGACATGCAAGTTATATATAGCTTGTTCTTTAATCATTGCCTTGGAAATCGAGAAATTGAACCCTTTAGTAGATATGAAGTGGCTACAAAGTCCATTAATCTTCTGTTGTATCACATTTGATACAATATGTGTACTTGTATCTGTATTTCATTTATTGTGTCTCCTCTATCTTCATTCCAGCAATTGTATCCATTAAAGAACAAGTCGAAGCTATAGAGAACATTGACAGCTCAGAAGAGATTTTGATTTGTTTAATTTGTGTTGTTCCTGGTTGGAATGAGAAAAATGTGCAGGTATGCTTTCTTAATTTGCTAACCTTTTGCAGATATCAAGGGGTTTCTATCTGACATAAAACCAGCGATTCTAAGTACACTTGATGCCGAGTATGAGAAAAATCCATTTGAGGTAGAGTTCAACACCCTGTATTGCTTTTACTAATTACTTTGTACTTGTCTCCTATTAGAGTATTAAATTATCAAATAATATTATCTGTAGGGAGCAGCCGCAGCTCCCAAAAAACCTGTTAAGGTGGCAAATTCTGCATCATCTGCTCCTGGCGATGGGCTAGATAACCTTCCTCACGAGGATATTAGTGGGAAGATCACACCTGCTCTGCTTAAAAGATTAGAAAGTTCAGATTGGAAGGTCTTGCTTGTTTCCATATGTTAGCGATATAAGTGAATTTCATCTCAAACTTTTACATTTACAACGATTGTCTTGACATTGCCTTATTATGTTCATCACGAGATGGTATGAAAGGAATAAAACTAATTGTCTTTGATTTACTGTATTTAGTTTAGAATCCCTCAGCTTTTATTGTATTTTATGTAGGTGACTAAGAATGTAAGAGATATAAAAGGACCTGCTTTAGCTATTATTCTTGATATATTAAAGCCCTATGATTTTAAACGAAGTGTCACGTCATCCTTACATCCCCTTCGATTTTGAATCTATTTTAAAAATTATTTATACTTGCAGGTTTGATTGGTCTGACCCATTTGGATTTATTCTACACTCGTATCACAGACTCGGGAACAAATTATTTGTAGTACTTCCATATAACTCACTACAAGAATTTCGGCTAATTTCGACCGCCACTATACAGTCGAAATTAGCTAATTTCGACTTCTTCTGGTCGAAAAAGGCTATTTTCGACCGAATATCAAAAAGTCGAATATAAGCAAGTCGAAAATAGAACATTCGGTCGAAATTATCTATTTTCGACCGAATATATTCGACCACATATGTTCGACCGATTAAATTCGACCAGATACAGTCACTTAGTTCCCGGTCAAAATTTTTACATGCAATTTGAATTTTGCCTGAAAATTTCAAAAACACCGCCATAAAATTTGAATTTTATCTGAAAATTTCAAAAAGCCCGCCTAAAAACATTTTTTCGACCAACATCAATCGTCCATATTTTCGACCAAAAGAAGTCGCTCCTTAATTTCGACCTTTTTAAGTCAAACTTTAAATTCGACCAATCTCCGTTGAGTTTGTATTTTCGACCTTCAGCAGTCGCACTATATATGTTCGACCTTCCTTTCCGGTCGTAATTGTTATGCAAAAAAAAATTGGTCCTCATTATGTTCCACCAAGAATGGTCGAACATAACATACCAAATATTTATATTCTACCCCTTACGATCGAATTTAACATACCATTAGATTTTTTTTGCTGTATCCCTACCCCTGACAGTTTTATACTAAATTCTCTACCACATGTTCCTACTCACTTCTCTGTATACAAATATATAACCAAGCAATAATATTCGATTAACCACCAAACATAAACCAGTCATATTTGATTAAACAAAATACCTAAAGTTCAAACAGTTAATTACCAAAATACCAAAAGTTCATTACAAAAGACTTGGTCTAAAACAGTTCAAACTGGTGCCACTAAAAACATTGTTCAGACAGTTCTTCATAAACAGTTCAGATAAGGGGATACATGTCTGCCTCTAGATCTTCGTCGTTTTCATTGTTGCCTGCGCCGTCCACCATCAGAGCCTTTGTGCCGTCCACCACCATAGCATTCCCAGACAGAGTCTCCTACATGATTCAGGACAAGCATGATTGTTACAATTTATCATTGTCCTTCAAGATCTGAGCAAGTAAACCAGTGGCTGCCCGTATATAATGCGTCTTCAAGGAGTGCTGAGTTGGATTCGGGAATGTAACAGTGGCTAATTTACGCACCTCCTCGTCCAAAATGGACTGCTTCACTTCACGCGTAGGCAAGGAACGGACCATCTGCCTCACCTCATCTAAAATCGTCGACATCATCATGTAAATATTATCTGGAATAACAGCAGGTTCCACTTTTTGCTTGTTTATCCACTGTGTTGCTTCCCGTGTTCCAAGCAACTCTCCCAATGTTTCATTGGGATGTAGGAAGACCTTCCCTTTCTTCGGCGGTCTAGCCTGTATTGTCAGAATGACATCTTTTTTCCGCTCAATTTCCATTTGCGTACGGGGGGATGGCGGTTCATCAATAGGCCGTAACAGGTCAGGTATCAATTCAACTTGCGAAGACCGTGCCTTTTTCATTTTTTCCTAGAACATGGAATATGTCAAAGTCAAATCACAAAATTAAAATCTAACAAAAGAATTATAACTGAGCTGAAATGAAGCAGCTAGCTGAGAATAAAATTCAAACTTGTAGCTCTTTCACAACCGGTTCAGTAGGGTAATATACAAAACCCATGAATTCATCATTCGTAATAGGCATTTCTCCCTTTTTCTCTCTTTCGGCATCTATTTCCTATAAAACCAAATCATGCATACAATTGTTCACTGGATTGGTAATAATCAGTTTAAGTACGTGACAATAATAAATGAAACATGAAGCTTGAATATAATCCAGAAACCATACCTCCCGCCTCTGATCAAATGGCTTGGCCCCTGTGCGAGGGGTGAATTCCACCATCAATCGCGCTTTCTGGCCTTCAACCGACTTCGTTCGAAATTCCAGTGTTCCCCAGTGGTCGCAGATGGCATTCCATGCTTTCTGGGAGAAGTAATGAGGCTTCATTTTTTTGATATCAATCTCCTTTTCAGTATAGCCAGCCTTCACAAGCACATCCAAATGCTTCATTAGTCGTTCTTTCTCCTTATTAATAATATGCTTAAAATTCCTCCCCGCAACAACTCTCACAACTCTGTCCCCGTTTTCTTCACCATAACCCTCGAGATATTTATAATATTCCTGCCAAAACAGATTTCATTAGTGTTAATTTAAAACAATAAAAAAATCAAGCGAGGAACTAGGCTGAAAGAATTGAAAAAACAATATTTACTTACTTTAAAAGTTTTGATATAATTGTTGAAAAAAACTTCACGCTTAGTTCCCTTTGTATTCAAGGTATTTTCATCCCATCTTAGACGAATAATGTGTGTCAATGTGTGCTTGGGTGTAGCCTTGAAAAATCTGTAACAATATAATGAAAGCCAAAAGAAAAAGAATTAATAACCGAGGAATACAACATAAAAACAAACATTTTTACGGTCTTAAGAAACTTTATTTCTTAAAATAAACTGCACTAAAAGCATATGCCGAAGAAAAGAATCTACCCCCAGCCTTGTTTTGCTTTTCTACAGCCACACAAATCATATTCAGAAAATACCATAAACTACAAGTTGCAAGACAGTAACGTTGGACATAAAGTCATAAATACAATTTTCAAACATAGGTTAATATTTAAGTTAGCAAGTAATTACTATCATTAGGTTTAAATAAAAAGAATTCAGAAAAAGCAACTATTAATAAAAACAAAAAGCAATACTCTACGAATGTTCTATCAGAACCCCCAATCCTATATCAAGATCCCCTTAAATACACGATCAAGACATACCCTTTGCCGGTCTTAAGAAAATGTAGCGTTGGCTTATTCTCCGGTGGAGGTTTCGTCCCGTAATCACCTTCCGAAGCATTGCGTCTTTTCCTCTCAAAATAAATTTTTGTGTTGGATGCTTCCACCTCTTCAGACCTTCCACATAACTCTCTTTGTCACCATCCTCGCCCACTCCACTGGTCCTAACAACCTTCCTGCTCCCCTTACCCTTGTTTCCCCTACCCTTTTTACTATTCGGACTGGCCCATGCACCTATAAAAACAAACAAGAGTATCATGTGAGAGGAAATACAAAAAAAATGCAGTATGACTATATGCCACCTATAAAAATACAGAAAAAATGCCACACAAAAGTTAAATCTGATATAAAACCAACAAGCTTCTCAAAAGGTTTCTCTATAGACTACAAGTACTGATATTCATAAATGGACTACAATCTGATATTTTGAACTGATGCCATATAGGCATATACAATGTTTCTGCAGAATCCAATTGTTTAAACTCTGTATCCTAACATTAAATAGAGCCTCACTAAATCTTACTTACTGCCATACCAAACATAATTCCAACATAAAAATGCTAGCTTGAGCATGTAATCTAAGAAGCCGCTATCACCCGAAACCATAAAAATTAGCACACAAAACATAAAAATTTCCAACGAAACCAAAACTCAAAAATTTTAAACCCTAATTACTTAAGAGATAGAGAGATAAACCCTAATTAATTAAGAGATAGAGATGGAGAGAGCGAGAGAGATGGATAGAGAGAGAGAGCGAGAGAGATAGACAGACAGAGAGGGAGAGAGCGAGAGAGATGGACAGAGAGAGAGAGCGAGAGAGATAGACAGACAGAGAGAGAGAGAGAGAGAGAGGGTTCAAACAAAAGCAAGAGAGATGTACACAGATTTGAACCTTAAATTAAGAGAGCGAGAGAGATACATAGAGAGAGCTAGAGAGAGAGAGAGAGAGAGAGGGAGAGAGAGAGAGAGAGGAACACCTGTGAGCTTCTCGTCAAATTGAGCCATAGATTTGAACCTTCACCTTGATCCATCGTCTCCTAGCAGATTGGGGAAAATAGACTGCGAAAAACCCTAATTTGGAGAGAGAATTGGCAGATTGGGGGAAGACGGCGATAGAAATGAATTATTTTGGAGTAAAAAACTTATTTATACTTAAAATACATTCGACGTTATATGGTCGAATATAGCCGCGTTGATATTTTCGACGTTTTCTCGTCGATAAAAATGATCCATATTTTTTTACAGGAGCTGCTACTGCACTAAATCCTCCCTGTGATAAATTTTACCAACAAAACACAATCCAATTTACTTGATTTACAAATATGAGTAAACTTCAAATTTTAAAAAAAAATCAAATGATCAAGGAATAATGTTCTTAATACAAATACAAATTTGATTGAGAATGAAAAATTATACTAAATCGTCATTATCACTTAATTCATCATTTTCGGCTCCATTCTCATTTTTGTCTTCCTCTTCGTCTCTCATATCCTCTTGGTTTTCTTCTTCATTGCCATAATCTATCGAATAGTCATTTTCAAACATCCTCAAATCAATAAAAAAATTTGAGGGATCATGAATAATAAATTTTCCGACGTGTGATGATGAAGCATTTGACACTTCATTTTGTAAAGGATCATCATCATTGATTATTTTCTTCTCGTTGATTGACACACTTTCATCAACTTGTCGACTCTTTGTTGTTAGAACCGTGTACCATGATGATTTTGCATTTAAAATATTTGGTGCATAGTACACTTGATGAGCTTGGCTAGCCAACACAAAGACGTCTTCGGCATTTAGCTTTGATTTGACATCCACGGTAGTCATCCGGTGTCTATCGACTTTGACGTGTGTCGTGTGATCAAACCAATGACATTTGATGACGATTACTTGATGTCCATTCTGATAGAAGAGTTTTAAAACTTCTTCTAGCCTTCCGTAATAGTTTCCATGACTTTCCTTATAAGAAGTCCCTACAAGTATAAATGCATAAAACTTAGATACAAATAATTACAACTTAAATACTAAGAATAGATTAAATTCCTTACCAATGACAACTACACCGTAATTTGGTGAAGTGAGCTCATTAGTATTTATGCAGGAAAATTTGTAACCATTGCACTTGCACGCTTTATAACACTCCACTTTAAATATCGGACCTCTTATTATGTCAATAAATTTCTTTTTGAGATCTTCGTTATCTTGTACCTAAAACATATATGGAAAACATGATACACAGATTTATGATTAAAATTACATATATACAAACATATGAGTATCTATAAAAAAAAACACATACCCTTGTTTCAAACCAATCTTTAAAGTGTTCTTTTTGATATTGTTCTTTTTGCGCATCATTGAGATGGGGTAATGTTGTTGCACTAACTTCTGGAATCCACTATATATTTACGTTGAACAACAAAAAAATTAAATTGTAAACTGAATTCATAATTACTTTAAAATTTTGAAGTAAATATGGTTTAAAGGAATTTTACCGCAAGTACTTTCCAACTTCCGGTGAATTAATGAGAACATAGTATGTCACAAGTTCATGCTCATCATTACTCAAGATTCTATCTCTACTCCGTAGACTAGGATGTGTCGGATACCTATAAACCTCTAGTAAATCGACATCATGAAATTTTTGAGGTGCCTCGTTTCGACGTAACCGATTTTGCTCTCTCCCGGTTTTGGAATCAAAAAATAACGAGCAAAAATGCAGACACTCCTCCTCAATATAGCGTTGTGCCATTGAACCTTCCGCTCGAGCTTTGTTTCTAACTTTCAATTTCAGGTTGTGCAAGTATCTCTCAACAAAATACATCCAACGGAAATTAGCCGGCCCACCCAACTTACACTTGGTAGCTAAATGTAGTGGCAAATGCTCCATCGGATTAAAAAAACCTGGGATGAAGATAGTTTCAAGTTTCGACATTATCCTTACTATGTCTTTCTCCATTTTTTGCAAATCTGTGTATTTGAGATTCGATGAGCACAAATCTTGAAAGAAGTTGCACAACTCAATAATAGGAACAACTACATGTTTCGGAAGTAAGTCACGACAAACGATAGGTAAGAACTTTTGCATACAAATGTGGCAATCATGTGATTTCATCCCACGAATGCATTTTGTCTTCCAATTCACACACCTAGATATATTTGAGGCAAACCCGTCTGGAAGTTTTGATGCTTCAATCCATTTGAACAACTTGTGAACGTTTTCCCTCGAAAGAACATATGGTGCATGTGGTTTCGTGCCATCACCTCGAATCCACAACTCACGATGTACACATAAATCTTCACAATCCTTTCTTACTTTTGTGTTATCTTTGGACTTCTTTTCATCATCAAGAATTGTGTAGAATATGTTGTCAAAGACATTCTTTTCGGTGTGCATAATGTCAATGCTATGACGAAGGCTAAGTGTCTCCCAATATGGCAACTCAAAAAATGGAGTTTTATGAGTCCAATTATGTGTCACGCCATAATCCTTTGGTTTTCTATTTGTTAACTTTCCTGGAGGGGGAAATTGTATTTGCTCACACATGATCTTTGCAAGTTCTCCTGAATGTCGAGCACACAATGATCGTGTCTCAATACTCCCAAACCTTGTACTCCTTCTTAGGGGGTCATCTGGTTCCAAAAAATATCGAGATGTGCCATAAAAAGTAGATTTACCACCATATTTGAGTTGTTTAGCTTTGACCTCTCCCATGCAAACTGGACATGCCAACTTACCCTTAGTGGACCACCCACTAAGCATGGCAAGTGCAGGAAAGTCATTAACTGTCCACATTAGTGCTGCCTTCATCATAAAATTTGTACGTGAGAACATGTCATATGTTTCCACCCCTCTATGCCATAACATTTTCAGTTCATCAATTAGAGGTCTTAGATAAACATGCAAATCTTTTGTTGGATCCGTCGGCCCGGGAATAAGAAGAGGCATGAACATGAATGGAGCCTTAGTACACATGGACGGGGGAAGATTGTACACAAAAATCACCACAGTCCATATAGTATACTCCCTAGCATGTGCATCATGAAAGGGGTCAAATCCATCAGTAGCAAGTCCGAGTCTAACATTACGAATATCCTTTGAAAATCTTGGAAATCTACGATCAAATTGTTTCCATTCATCTCCATCAGCGGGGTGACTTAATTGACCTTCAACAGCAACTCTATCGTGGTGCCTCCTCATAGATTTTGCAGTCTTTTCGGCCATGAATAAACGTTGCAATCTCATGGTAATAGGAAAGTAACGCAAGATCTTTTGCGGGATCTTATGTTTTTTAGGATCTTTTTGCACTTTGTATCTGTCTTCTGTGCATATGTCGCATTGTGTCTTATTATTGTTTTCCTTGTAAAACAGCATGCAATCATTCTTGCAAGCATCAATCTTTTCATACTCCATATTCAACCCTTTAATCATCTTCTGCGCAGTGTAGTACTTTTCAGGCAATTTATGATCATCGGGCAATACTAATCCAATGAGATGAAGCAACTCATCAAAGCCATTGTTACTACAATTATGCTTATTTTTCCAAGCAAGCAACTCCATGACAAACTCCAATTTTGTAAAATTGGCATTGTTGGGATAAATTGGATCAGAAGCAGATTTGACCATCTTGTAAATTTTTTTTGCTATTTCGTTCGGTTCTTCCCCAAAATCTTCACAATCCTCAAAATCATCATGTGCATCATACATATCATCATCCGTGTGGTTAGCATTAACATGACTTGTTCCAACTTCGTCTCGCGGCCTATCTTTCTCTCCATGACAATCCCATATAGTATACCATTGCATTATACCATATCGATATAAATCAACTTTCACGGCACTAGGATTCTTATAATGTCCATTTCTACAATTTTTACAAGGACATCTTATAAGACCGTTATCTTCCTCATCAAGGTGCTCTATAGCAAATTTAATGAAATTATCCACGCCAATTTTATATTCTTCCGTTAAGTATTTTGCCTCATTAAATCGATTACGACCAATCCAATTACGATCAAATGCCATCTACAAATATGAACACATATAAGGCAAATGTAATTTTAAGAAAATAAAAAAATTGCCAATATAATATCTCAAGTTTAAGCAACATGAACACATATAAACTACTCAAATTCATTTATACATGAACACATATAAACCACTCAAATTCATTTACACATGAACACATATAAAATTATATCATAATTACACTAACAAAAACAATCACTATTAAGAAGAAGAAATTGCACTTACTTGAAAATTTAGGATGAACACATGAATAGAAAATGGTGAAAGAAGGAAATTTTATGAAGAAAGAAGAGAGAGAAAATGGTGAAGGAGAGACATGTTCCAAAAACGGCGACAGCAAAGGGGGAAGCAGTAGGGTTGCAAAAAGAGCACGGGTAAATTCGACCTAATACAGTCGATTTCCTGGTGCGGCTAAGTTCGACTGCAGCGGGTCGAATTTAAGGTACGACCTAAACAAGTCGAATTTAGCAAGCTCTTTCGACTGCAGAAAGTCGAAATTAAAAAAGTTATACGACCAGAGAGGGTCGATTTTAAGTTATATTCGACTTCCTAGGGTTTCCAGTCGAATTTGTTATATAGATTATAAAAACTATTATAAATTCTAAGAAATAAATATTATAAATAATTATTTTTTTGCATGTGTACTTGCATTATTAAAATCTCGACATCCGTACGGTTGGATTACTTTAAAAAAATTATAAAAGCTAACCCTAATCAATACCCCAAACCCTAAATCTAAACCCCTAAACCATGAGTTTGTTAAGACTATCTCATTCATTTACCGACTTAATAAGAATTTGTTAATTTTCCCTTCTTATTTTTTTTTAAAATTTATATCGTATAAGATACGACTTTCCGGTACTCTCAAGATTTTTTTGTAAATTTTTAAACCTATTAAAATACTTATCAATTTTTCATAAAGTATCTTTTAAGTACAAATTAAACATTTTTTTAAGATATATATTTTTTTTTTGGACAAAACAAAAATTACATATATAATGAATGCTATGCTTATATTTTACACATATTATTTCGTGGAATTTTAAAAATGTAAATATTTTTTTAAAAAAATTTTGAAACTGTTAGTCGTTAGTTCGACCAAATATGGTCGAATATATTAAATTCGACCAGGTTCGGATGAATATTGTTTAATTATTTTCAGGTTTCATTCGGTAATTTTGGAAATAAGTTTTTTGGGGAAAATGGCGGGCTTTTTCCCGCTTAGTTCCATTTCTTAATTCGACCATATATGGTCGAAAATACATCCAGTTTGGCGGGAAAATTTTCTCCATTTTTTGGCGGGATATAAGTTCGACTCTCGGGTAAAGTTCGGTCGAAAATGTAAATAAGTTCGACCAATTATTTTCGACTATCTTTAAGTTCGACCATCTTTGGTCGACATCAGCAGCACGGTTATATTCGACCGTTTCCGGTCGAATTTAGCCGAGGTCGAAAATAAATGGTCGAATTCAACCTGCCTTTGTTGTAGTGACTCTTTTCATTTTATTAAAATTTATACATGTTCCATTCTGAAAAGTTCTTTGAGGGTTGAATTCCGCATTATTACTCTATAGTAGTTATATGTGATTAATATAACTTTTATTTGGAACTTGAAACAGTAGGGTCATTCTCATTCATATCTCACTTGTGGTCTGATTGTTTAGGATTTAAGAATTCTCATTCATATCTCAAGCTCTCGTATAACTGTTGGAAGGTTAAAGCACCTCAAGCCTCTGAAGAATTTGAGATCACTAACCCTGGAATCCTGCAAGCTAAATGCAACTGATATAAAGAAGCTTCAGTCCACTGACCTCCCGATTTGGTCCTCCTAACGTTGGTTTTCTCCTCCTTACTTTTCATTTTTTCTTATGAAACTGAACATGAACTAAGATCCAGATTGTTTTTTTGTACACTGATTTTACAAGCTGAGAAAGCAGCTTTTGAGGAGGCAGAAAAAAAGAATAAGGCCGAGGTACTTTCTTCTTTTATTTTGAAGAATCTCTATCTTTGGATTTTGGATACTTCAAGGAAGATCGCACAGGTATTGGTTAGTGTAAATGAATTATTGCAGCTGGTACACACACTCATCCTTGTCAATTTTGTAGGTAAAAACTTGCAAAGCATACGTGGAAGCCACCGTGTATGTATGGCACTAAGATGGCAATGCTTTGGAGATCAATCATTGAGGTCTGATAGACCTCTGGGACTGGGAATTGACTAGCTCTAACCCTATTAATCTAAAGATAAGATGGATTTTTGTTATTTAAATTTGAGTGAAAGCCTAAGCCTTCAGCTAAGATATCGAGGTAAAGACATATATTAATAAAGATGTAAAGAAAACATTATATTTGGAATATATTTTCTGTGGACTTTTCGGGAGTAGTAGGTCCTGTTGATCGTTTTCTTTCACTTCCTTATTTGTCTTTTATTCTGGACCATTTTTTTGTATGATTCCTTTTATATCAAGAAAAAACATTCACATGCTGATGACTTTTGCTTTTTAGGTTTCCAACATTATATATCTAGACTCTCTTGCTGGTGATGAATATTCGTACCCAGGGAACGAATACGATTACAGCACAGGAGATAGACAGACTACCTCCGACACACACATATTTCTCCTTGAGGTACATTTAAAAGTTATAATTTAAGTAAACTATTATAAAGATTGAAGCTTGATGTTTAGTTTATATGATTTTATGTTCTTATGTATGCTTTTGTTGTTACGGCTAGTGGTTTAAGCTTTATCCAGAGTTCCTTAAAAACCCATTTTATATTGTGTATACACCAACTCTGGGTTCTGAAATGGTCAAAGGTATTTACCTAGATAATCAAAATTACCTTCCTGCTCGAGTTTTTGTTTTGTTTTGTTTATTTATTTTAATGTTAAGTTCTATATCTTTTATACGAATTCATGCAAATGGGAAACCCTAAAAGAAACACAGAAGTTGATGACAATTCTGTTATACTAAAGGCGCCTGAAGAAACTCCTGATGGTGCGTTTATTGTTCAAAGGGGAAGACGAGTCCGACTAACACTGAGTACAAGATTACTGGTCTTAGTGATAAAATCTGCAAATAGTTCATGTATAATTCCAGTACTCTTAATGCACCCCTGTGTAATTCCATTGCCACTATTTATTATTTTAACTTGATGGATTATGTTTATCTGTGTCCTGTAGGTTTTCATTGAAGCAGAGAGGCGAAAAAGATGAGAATGGGGAACCACTGACAACTGAGTTATCTGTTTATGATTATTTTATGAACATCCGTAATATTCCCCTGCGGTACTCTGGTGATCTTCCCTGCATCAATGTTGGAAAACCCAAGCGTCCAACTTAAATTCCTCCAGAGGTAAAGTTTGGACCCCATTAGTTATTTGCAGTTTCAACTCTCAATTTAATTTAGAGCCTTCATGTACTGAGTATGATTTATTTACATTATACTTGTTTGCAACATTTTTTTTAGATTTTTTGGTAGAAAAATCAAGGCAAAAACCACAAGATAGGATGAATCTTGTTAAAGTTGTCTTCTTACTTTCAGTTTTATTTCCTGGCTTCAAATATATTTTCAAGCAAGCAAATGTAATACCTACTGAAGTTGCAACCACTTAAAGATTCCGGGGAGAGACAGGACTTAGAAGAAATGAATGGTGAAATCAGCTTCCTCGTGTGCTTTCTATGTCGTCTGTTTGCTACAAAAGGTATTAACTGTTGGTGTTTCCGAAAATGGTCTGATCGTATTACAGTGCCACTTCAGAATCTAGAAATCTACACTTGTGATGGAGGTGCAATGAAGAGATGCCACTGATCAGAATCTGCAATCAAGGACCTTAAAATTTGCATAAATCTTACTTGATTTTATTTTAATTCTTATAGGTATCGCCATTGTTTGATCTGGATTATTAGTATGCCAAGCCTATGGCAGTATAAATATGAATCCATTACCCTCTGTCCATTTAACGATTTTAACTGTAGTCATTCATGTATTTACTGATTTTTTTGACAATGATAATCGAGTTGTGGTTATTTTGATGCCTTATCTTAGTTTTGGCTTATTTGATTTTTCTTTGGTATGTAGATGAATGAATACAATAAGGATAAATGATATATATATATATATATATATATATATATATATATATATATATATATATATATATATATATATATATATATATATATATATATGTCTGAGGGACCTCAGACATCGGTTTTAAAAATAGGTAACCAATGCAATAGTTATCTTCAACATCGTCTAAAACTGATGTCTATGGTCACATTTTACATCAGTTTTCTTAATATTTACCGATGTTAATAAAGGCTTAGACATCAGTATTTGGAAAAAAATAGATGTATATGTCGAATTATTTTATGTTTGCTATATGTTAAATAACATCTAAAACCTGTAATATAACAATTAAAAAGTTAAACCTCATTCAGTTGAACCAAGAAGAAAGGAAATAAACATCAGAAATATATTTAAAACTGATGTATTATATGTTAATAGACATCGGCCAGAAACCGATGTCTAAAATTTCAACTTTAGACATCACCGACAAAGACATCGGTCAGGATTTTTCAAAGACATCGGCCAGAAACCGATGTCTATCAGCGTTTTTTTTGTAGTGTGCAGTTGTATTTTAAGCACTTGAAGGGTTAAAGACGGTCACAATCCAAAGCTATTGTAATTGATTACATCAAGGCAGTTTGCAAGCGGACATTGTATGAAGTAAAACTGAGAGTTTATGAGAAGGCAAAGACAACCGGAAAGTCTTTCTTGGAACTCTGTCCACCTCATTTTGATATTGAATTTTGGAAAGGATTGATCGAGCATTGGAGATCAGAAGAGCATCAAGGAAGATCGAAAGTGGGGATTGATAACAGGAGTAAAGTGACCAATTTGCATAGCTCAGGTTCAAGACCTTTCCAAGAAGTTGCTGAGGTGGTCCTTTAATTTCTCATAATTCTTTTGATCGTTTAACTAGTATTTGATTTTTATGTTTTTTCAATTTTCGACCACTAATCTACTCTTGCTTGAATTTTTTTGCAGATAATGAAGGTGGAGAAAGCTGGAAAGATGCCAACGTGTCTTGAACTTTGTAACCGAACTCATACTCGAGCTGGTAAAGAACTTGACGAGAACAGAAACTCGAAAGAGTACACCACTGCTACCGCCATGCAAATCGATGTACGAATGTCGATTATAAATATATTTGCACTTTTAAATTAAGCACATCATCCATATGTCTTTAAAGCATGTTGTATATAATAACATATGACATGGTATGATTTGTTTCAGACTCGGTATGCGTCGATCTTGAATGATAAAAGGGTTGATCAGACCCAATTTGATGGCAGTTTGGAGCCCTTTGACTGATGGCTGCAGGCCACGACACCAGGGCTGAGCAATCCCAAAAAGGGTAAGTTGATTGGTTATCCCCGTGTTCCAGCTCGACAACTCTTGGCAGACTTGGCAAACAACCACCAGAAGTGTATTGCGGAAAATACAAGCTCATCGCTCGAAGGCTCCTCTAGCTCTGCTAGGCACAAGATGCCGAATGAAACTTTTATGAAGGTGGTCTCCCGGGTCCTCGATTATTTGAAAAACAATCCAGAATCTTACCAGAGAGAGCTCAATGATGAGCAAATTCAGAGCCTAACTGAGGCGACTTTGAGTCTTGGCGATCCGGCTGCTAGAAGTCAGTTCTCGCAATTAATCTCCCAGGAAGTTGTGCATGTTATGAAGGACATTATTACTGACATGTTCAAAAAATATAAAACGGTCGTTTTATTTATAAACATGTTTCCAATTTTAGCATTCATTTATTTATGTATTGTCATGCAACTCTATTAACTCTTTTTACTTCAATTGTAGGCTGTTGATGAGGAGGGATGTAGCGAGGCTACTTTGGATGAATCCGACTACATGGAAGAAAGTGATAAAGACAACGATGCTGACTGCAATGGCGGTGAAGAGAATGCTGGATAGGCCAATGGCGATGAAGGTGAAGAGCATGCTGTAGAGGCCAATGGCAGTGAAGAAATTGTCGAAGAAGACATTGGTGAAGATGGAGATGGCGTGGACAGTGGCCAAGATGCTCAGGCCTCTGATATGGATGACGACGGTGGTGATTAACCGACTAGTAATGATGACTTTAAACCTTTGTGTATTAAACATTATTATGTTTTGTAGTAACTTAGTACTTGGTTAATTATGGTTTGTGTAGAACTTGTTTAATTATTGTTGGATCTTTTGAATTGTGATGATCTTCGGATCTTTTTGGTTGATGTTGATGGCGGTATACTTGAATTATTGGTGTGATAAGGTGGATGTTTAAGTATGTAATGATGAATGGTTGGATTTTGTGAAATATTTGTTTTGTATGGTTTGATTTATATGTTGGTCTATATGGTTTGATTTATATGTTGCTTTTTTTTGGTTTGTATGAATGTTTTGTATGATTGGTACTATTTGCGGAACAGGGGGAACCAAAAAACAGAATTTATAAAAAACAACCAGTAATTCCTACTGACCTAATCCATTTCCTACCGGCCTACCATTCAAAAACCAGTATTTCCTACCTGTATAACCCATTTCCTACCGAACTTACCATTCAAAACACAGTATTTCCTACCGCATTCAAAAGGAACGGTAGGAAATGAGCGGTAGGAAATGACTTTTCATTTGCCACAATTTCCACGTCAGCATCTGAAATGGCTGCTAACGTGTGCGGGGGCCAGCCCACGTGTCATATGACATGGCATCTAACGTGTTGCCACATCATCGTCCAAGTTGGCATGTGGGTCCTCGTCGTGTGGCATGCCAATTGTTAGAGTTTAACAATTGTTATCCAACTAAAACGGGAATCGAAGAGAAAAAAAAAAGTTTCGAATTTTTACATTTAGAATTCTATTCAATTTAGAAAACCTACTTATATTTGGTTTAGATTATGAAAATATATTTTTTCGTATTTGAATATAATCCTACTATCAATTAAATAAACTTACTTTCTAATATTAGATCTAATTCTATTTAATTTAGAAGATCTGCTTATATTTAGTTTAGACTATTAAATTTAAGTTTTGTATAAATTTTTAAATATTAGGTCTAATCGATCACATATATTTATTTTATGATCTAACAATTCATATTTTTTTGATCGATGATCATATTAAAAAATTGATAAAATATCCCTTACGGCTATTATATATAAAAATATAATAAGAATATAATTTAGGATAAAAAGATATAATATAATATAATTCAATTAACATTGTCCCACGTTGTAGCTTCTTTCTTCTAACATATATTAATTTAGCAAAAAAAAAACATTGTCCCACGTTGCGTAAAAAAAAAAAAAAAAAAACATTGTCCCACGCGTAGTAATATTGTGACTTGATCGACTTTGCCAGTAATGTTAATATCTTCTTCAAGAACTAAAACTTGTTAAGACTTTTTAATACAGTTTGTAATGTGTGGTAACCTTTACTTGAATTTCTAATATGCAAGCGTGAACTTGATCCTCCAGGACCTGGATTTCTGTAATAGATTCCCGTTTATTATCATTTTATATAAAATTAGATGCCTTAAAAAAGAAATTATATTATATCTTAAAGGAATAACTCTAGACCTGCACAAAACACACAAATACATGCAGTGCATGAACGCCGGAGTGTTGCTCGTAAAGAACGTAAGAAATCCCCTCGGCTACCTGCAGGAAATGACCGATATAGAAAGAAAAAGTACCACTAAAACTTAACATATTCCAGAAATGATAATGCACAATTCTTTTATTAAATTTTACGGGTCAGTCTTGTACTTTAACGAGTTGGCGGTTTTCAACAGATTTTTATTATAAAGAAATATGCAGCGAAAATCTTTGGAATTTTACCCTCTCCACTTCATATTCGTAAATCATTTTTCAATATTTTTTTGGATAACAATAAATTTTCATAAATCAAGAGCAATCAGCCACGGAATGTGATCAGGTGACAATGCCGAACCCTTTTTTATTAAAATGCATCTTCTTTTGCCACAAAAGTAAAGCAATATTAGGATTGTACAGATCAGATGCCTGTAAATTCACTGTAGTATTGATGTGAGGCTAACACATAAATGAAAATTTTAAATTTTAAGTAAATTATTGGAACTTATTGAGATGGTTTTATTAACTTTTTTTTTTGGACAGTTAGTTACATATTTAAGGAAGGTCCGTGGTGAGAGTGAGGACTGAGAAGTGAGAACCCATATTTACTATACTTTTTATTTGAATTTTTTATTTTTACCTTAATTATAAATTCGAACACATTGGTTCAGTTATTTAAAACTTTAATGCAAGTCCATCAGTATTATTTTGTTTTCGTCAGGTAATTCAGCTCATTATTGGTGAGAATTAGGGAGTGTAAACGAGTCAAACTGTTCGTGAGCTAGCGGTTCGTAAAATATTCGAATTCGGCTCGATAATAATCGAGCCGAGCTCGAGCTATTCGAATACTTTATTGAACCAAGCTCGAGCTTCAAATTACTCGGCTCGCGAGGCTCTCGAGCCTAATCGAGCCTCTAGTTATATTTATTATTTATATATTATAAGTATATTATAATTATATAAATATTTAATATTTAAATAAATTTTTATATTAAATCTAGTCGAATGGAGCCGACTTATCACATTCGAGCTTTTATCAATATCTAGTAGAATCAATTCGAGTCGAGCTCAAGCCTATCTAACTTTTATCGAGCCGAGCTTCGAGCTTACAAATTATGACTCGGCTCGTATACACCCTAGTGAAACTATACGAGGAAGAAAACAACAAATTGTCAAAGTCCTCAAAACGTAAAAAAAAAAAAAACTTCTTAGAATTCAGATTTTAATATAATACGTTAAAAAAGCAGCATGACAAATTAAGAGTTTGCATTGAAAGTTTTCAACCTTTTAAGGCGTTGCCTTCCAAAATGACTTTACTTTGCACTAACCAGTAATAAAAACGTCTACATTCTAAAGAATGACAATGCTCTTATTTATTGACTCGAAAACACTTTTGTCACGAGTCAATTCACAAATAGAGTAGGATGGTTTTTAATTTTATGAATTTTTTTAGGATAGAAGATCGAAGGTGAATTTTTTATTTTTTTTAATTTGACGTGAAGAGTTGGGGGAACCTGTTATCTGTTTTACTAAAACATCAAGATATTTAATTAAGTTTGGCCAGAATCATATATGTATCTTAACATCACCTCTCACTCGAAAACCCATTATTTGAGTTAAAAGAGTGGATAATTAGGTTGTTCGTGCCTTTTTTGATCCTAGCGTCTGGTCAATCCGATTTTCAATACTAGGTACCTAGACCTCTAACAACCAAAGATCTGATATCATCTTAAGTTCCGATTTTCAATACTAGGTACCTAGACCTCTAACAACCAGAGATCTGATATTATCTTAAGTTACCGGTTCTCCTAAAATCTTAAAATGTTAAAAGTTGGACTTAACAACATCATATATTTATCTTAACAGAACCAATTTTAAAAAAAGCTAAACACGAATATCACTTCTCAAAATAGAGGATAAAGAGGGTAAACAACTCAGGAAATAAGGAAATAGGGAGACTTTTAAGACACGCTTGTTTAGCTATTTAGTGAGCTGCCTTATTACAAACGCGAGGTGCAAACAGAATGGGATGCCTAAATTGGATGCAATAACGTTGATATCAGCGGCAAAGCCAGCAGACATTCATAAGTGGTGTCAATTTTTTTTTCATCAACATAGTAAAGTCTCCAATAATTCAAACACACAAAAGTTCTAGTCAGAAACTTATAGTAGCGTTCTACGTTCCTTCAAATCACCAAACCCTTCTACAATTTGAATTAGTACTAAAAGTTTTGGCTATTTCTCTTTTGATATAGATAAGCATACAATGCTCGAGAAACTCATCATTCATCTTGTTCTGAAACTTTGTTTTGATGATATTCATTGAAGAAAAAGCACGATCGGTAATAGCCATTGAAACAGGCAAACCAATTTAATTAATGTATAAAAAAGTGGATAAATATCCAATTTCCTTGAATGTACCAACCATCGACACAACTCAGAAATACTAAACAATCTAGTAAATATTAATATTGGAAGTTTGATGGGCCAAAAATTTTATTTTGTAAGGACAAAGATTTTTATTTAGTATGGGCCAAAAATTATTTTTACATAAACATATAAGTAAAAATATAAGTATATTAAATATTTTAACATACATTACTAGTATTATGACAATTCTAGGAGGGGCCATGACCCCTTCTGACCCCTATGAAGCTTGGCCCCAGGTTGATATCTTCAATTATCATGGCATAGTCGAACGAGGAGTCGTATCACATGATAAGAGATCAATAGCCGTTTTGCAATCAGATTTCCTAAAAAAGTATGATCGAAGGTGTTATGTGAATTCAACAGTTTGACAAAAGCACTCGATTTGATAAGAAATTATGAGATGTACAATAAATTTGTGAACAAATATGGCGCAGTTTATAAAGCCTTATTATCACCTTCTTCAATTGGTTGTTTTTTCCCCTTATTACTTCCATCCATCCTTACAACAAGAAAATAAGGAGAAGCTCTAGTGAAGTGAAAGGATAGCTTAGCTCCGTCTTCTTTTCTCAATTCTTGATAACTCACCAATCTCGATACTCAGTGGAACACTACCAAAAACCTTCACCGGTAGGGCTGTCAAAAAAAACCCAAAATCCGATCGAAAAATTCGATACCGAATCCAAAAAAAAATGGATAATATCCGTATTCGAAAGAAAACGGATATTATTCATATCCAAAAATAGCGGATACGGATATAGGCACATCCGTATTCGAAATATCCGAAAATTTATATATATATATATATATATATATATATATATATATATATATATATATATATATATATATATTTACTTTTTAGAATATATAATTTATAATTAATAATTTAATATTTATAATATATTATTTATGTATTAAAATTTAATTATTTAATTCACTAATAAGTAAAGATATTTACAGTTATTTGCACTGCCCAAGTCTTGTTCATGGGTAATTCTATTTTTCTGTATGTCAAGTTATTTGCAGTTGCTAATTTAAATCCTGGGACACCAATTATTCTCTAGTGGTTAGGGTTTATTTTGTTTATTTTAATTGTTGCATGATGTCTATAGTTTAAAAAATTCTGTTTATTCTATTTTACTATGTTTGAATGGAAAAATATTGTTATTTTTTAATTTTTTTAAATGATTCGGATTTTCGGAGATATTAGGATTTTTTTAAAAATCTCAAAATTCAGATATTCGGATTCAGATATTATCCGTATCCGGATAATATCCGTCGGATTCGAATTCGGATATAATTTTTTAATATCTGTCGGATTCGGATAGTGATTTTGGATTTCGGATTCGGATTCGGATATAGATAGATCCGTATCCGAAATATCCGTTTGACTGCCCTATTCACCGGGATATGTCACCCATCATTTTAAACATGCTTAACAATCACTTTGAAGGATTGTTACCCCAAGCTTTGGCAAACTGCAAGCAGCTAAAAGTTCTTGATATTGGAAACAACCACATACGTGGTACATTTTCGTCATGGCTTGTTAATCGCTCTTGAGAAGCTGGAAATGCATAACCTTTTCTCAAAAATATTATAGTAATAATAAGTTTGTATGATTCGCATTGCATATAAGTTGGTATTGAAAATTTGAAATATATTTTCTTTTAAAAAAAGAAAAGCTAAAATAAAGGACAAGTGTATTTATGGACAAATCTTTTTTTAAAAAAAACAACTAAGAAACGGAGGGAGTATCATATTTGTATTGTAAGTTTTAAGCGTTATCTCGAACGTCACTTTTATAAAATGTAGTGGATATTGCACGATTGGGGTGATGAGGAGTGCATCAAGATGCTGAAGAACTATAGAGAAGCTATCTCATGATAGCCGTAATTGAAGTTAAAATTAGAGACAAAATCAAAGATGTGGTGTTGATGCAAGACATTTTGATGTTCGTACTTAATAAAAACCGCAAGAAAAGGACTGCAGAGAAATATGTTAATCTCTTGAGTAAGGGCAGATTGTTAATTAATAAGCAGCTAGTTAACTTCATTAGTATGAGGGGGAGGTAAATCTCACAGAAGGAGGCAGATTTGACAAGTGTCGAGCCCGATATGTGAAGGGAGAGATTGTTGGGAGTTTTCCCACATCATTTGTGTGAAGAGTAGATTTCTAGTTAATAAGCAACAAGATTGTTAACTCTATTAATATGAGGCAAGGCTTGCTTAGCAAGCCCAGCAGTAGGTTCTGTGCTTCTACTAGTAAAATGTTATTTAGTATTTAAATAGAGCACTGGCTTTGTAATTAATGGCCGTGCAGCTGGTGTTGGGATGCTGACCCCTAGGCTTAGTTAATTTTATCAGTGTTAGGGTTCTTTTTTTGTTTTCCTCCTGCATTAGGCTCTTAACTAACCTCAGCTTCTTAGAACTTAAATCCATTAATCCCACCGGCAATATTCCATCTCACAGGGAAAACCTGAAGCGACTGGAACATCTTGAACTCCGTTCTCATCAGTTTGCTGGAGTGCTTTCAAAGACCATATCTAGTCTCACTAATTTCAGGTATCTTGGTCCGTGTGATAGTAGGTTTTCCATAAATATTCCGAGTGACTTCTTGAAAAACTCTACAACCTCAGTTGTATTGATTTTTCGAACAATTTGTTTGGAAACATTCCTAAGGAAATTAGCATTCATCTGATTTTGGAATTAATCTATTTTAGTGTAAACCGTTTACAGGTCTATTTTTCTCTTTGTATATTTACCTTTTATATGTATAAAAAATGAAAGCTTTTTGTTAATCTTGTACGATGACCCGAGTCAAATCCCGAGTCTTTTTCGAAAATTGAGTCAAGTCCCGATATCGAATCCAAAATAAGTCAAAACATACTGGCCCAATTGCAGACAACTTAGATAGTCCACAAGCCAACTTGTCTCATGGCTAAACAAGTAAGAAAATCATTCCCTCTATATTCTAGTTTTAAAGCTAAATGTCCATTAGAACTTGTTCATGGAGATTTATGTGTCCTATCACACCTTCCACTCTAGCTAAAATTAGCTATTTCTTATTATTGGTAGATGATTACACTCGAATTATGTGGGTGTATATGCTAAAAACTAAGAGTGATGCTTTGAATATGTTTAAGAAATTTCGTGCAGGAGTTGAGAAGAAACAAAAGGAAAAGATTGGAACTTTTAGAATAGACAGGGGAAGAGAATTCATCTGAAAGAATTTAGCTCTTACTGTGAGGAGCTCGGAATCACTAGACACTTTACAGCACCATACACGCCCCAACAAAATCGTGTTGACGAAAGAAGGAATCGTACTGTGGTTAAAACGGCTAGGAGCTATTTAAAGCAAATGAAGATGCCATCTATGTTGTGGGCTGAGGTAGTCAGATATTCGATTTATGTTCTCAATAGACTGCCAACTCGAGCATTGTCAGGGAAAATGCCTTATGAATCTTGGACAGAAATAAAACGGATAGTGGTCATATACGAGTCTTCGGTTGTGTTTCTTACATGAAGATTCCAGGTGAAAGGACAAAAAAGCTAGATGATCGAAGTTTGAAGGTAGTTAATCTCGGCAAAGAACCTGGCACTAAAGCCTATCATTTTTTTGATCCAAGAAACAACAAATTCCATGTCAGTCGAGATGTAATATTTTAAGAAAGCAAGACTTGGCCCTGGGATGATCATAAGGAGACAGATATGAGTCACACGTAAACCTCCTCTGTTCCAGAAGTGTTCGTGGATAAGAAAAATGATACTGAAAGCTCAAGACAGGAGCACAGAGATGATACAGGTGAAATAAAGGTCAGCACACCAGTATCACAATGATTAAATTCGATACTCAACAAAGATGATTATGATGATAGTGTTACTCCCAAAAAATTTAGATTACTTGTAGAGGTGTACAATGACACTGAAGAGATTGAAATCGAGGATGAACTTCTTCTCATGGGAATTGACGAACCCAGCTCATTTAATCATGCTGTGAAATATAAAGTCTAGAGACAAGCTATGCAAAATGAACTTGAATCAATTGAAAAAGATGGGACGAGGGAATTCACAGACCTATAGCCAGGACACAAAGAAATTGGTTTGAAGTGGATTTTTAAACTAAAAAAGGATGAAAGTGGGAAGATTATGAAGCACAAAGCTCATTTGGTCGCTAAAGGATATGTACAAGAAAAGGGAATTAACTTTGACGAGATTTTTGCCCCATAACACGTCTGAAATAGTTCATTTATTATTCGATTTGGCATCAAAAAATTCATGGGAGGTGCATCACAATGATGTTAAAAAAGCCTTCTTGAATGGCAAAATTAGTGAACAAGTATATGTGTCTCCACCGTATGGATTTGTAAAAGAAAGGCGAGTCTATAAATTGCTCAAAACTTTGTATGGGCTTAGATAAGCTCCATGAGCATGGTACTTGAAGCTTAATATGTGTTTGAAAGGTCTTGGTTTCGTAAGATGCCCTTACAAACATGCTGTTTATGTTAAAAGGAAGGAAAAGAATCACTGATCGTTGGAGTGTATGTGGATGACTTCCGAATTACCGGAACTAATGTGTCTCTTATTAATCAATATTAGGAGCAGATGAGTACCAAGTTCGAAATGGTGACATAGGAAAATTAAATTACTATTTGGGCATTGAAGTTAAACAGGACACTAGGTTTATGAGTTAAAACAATCAGATTATGCAAGGAAAGTACTTGAAAGAGCTGATATGTCTCAGTGCAACCCCTCTAAATTTCCCATGGATCCGAAAGAATGCTTAACAAAAGATGAAGGTGGAAAAGTTGTAGATGCAACAAAATTTAAAAGTGTGGTAGGAGGTTTGAGGTACCTTGTTCACAATAGACCCGACATAGCCTTTTCTGTGGATATTGTGAGAAGATTCATGGAAAAACAAACTACTATGCATATGAATGCAGCAAAGAGGATCTTACGGTACATTAAAGGCACGTTAGAGTATGGTTTGGTATATACGAAGGAGGCTGGAAACAATATCTCGACAGGATACTCTGATAGTGATCATGCAGGTCATGTTGAAGACATAAAATCAACTGGAGGCATGGTGTTCTATCTAATCTAAAGTCTGGTGATTTGGGTTTCGCAGAACAGCGTTGCATTGCATTTTCTTCCACTACGCCATAGATGCCTAGACGCAACGCACTTCTAGTGTTGCATTAGGCACAAAAATTGTTACAATAGGCCTAAGTTAACACTTTTTCACCATTTCATCCGCTAATGTTGCCTCTGCTCTCTAACGTAACGCTTTTGTTCTCAATGGTAACACTAAGAAAAGTATTACCTTAGGGCCATACAGTAACACTAAATCAAACAAATGTAACATTAGGAAGGTGTTACCATAGCTTAGCCAAAAACAGACAGGGGACACGTGGCATGTGGGGCCCACGTGACACGTGTCATGGTGGGGGGCAGGTGACGTGTCATGGGGTGATACGTGGCAGATGGCCACGTGGCAGGTGTCCAACTGGAATGTGGGGGCCCACCTGACACGTGGCATGAGTGCCACGTGGCAGTGGGTCCCACCTAACACGTGTCCTATGGGTCCCACCAGACACGTGGCATGTGGGCCCACCTGACACGTGGCATGTGGGACCCACCTGATACGTGGCATGTGGGACCCACTGACACGTGGCATGTTGGGGGTCCACTCTCTATTGCAACACTAAATAATAATCTAATGCAATACTGTATTATCTAATGCAATACTACAATCTTGTTTTTAAGAAATATAAAGGTAAGGCTAATGTAACACAATGTTATTCAAATGTTACACTAAATCTGCTTGTTATAGTAACACAAAATTTAATACTGCAACTTTAGTAACTGTAGCAATTGCAACACTAATATTTAAAATTTTGCAATATTCGGCTTGTATATATACTAATCCCATTACAAACCGTAATTGTCAAATACAAAATCAAAAGATTCACAATCTATCCTCCATCAACCAAGACTCACAGATCTCCTCCATCAACCAAGACTCACAGATCTCCTCCATCCACCACTTCACCAAAAATATATTCTAAATCCACCACTTCACCAAAAAATATTCTAAATCCGCCATTTCACCAAAACACCATTTCACCAAAACATAGTCCAACCTACAGACTTAATTTAATCAAAGTTAACCAAACAAAATACGACATCCAAAATGTCCATACTAATAAGTTCCAACTGTAAGCACTACTAAAGATTTTAAGAAAATAAATAGCTAAAGGGTATTCGCTCCTGTCAAAGGAGTAGCATTTTCATCATCCTCGCTTGACATTGTAGCACAACAGGTAAAGTCTCCCAAGTCCAGATTTAAATCGGGATTTGCTTCTTCCAGCTTTTTAAGCAACATCGACATGTTATTCTGGAGTTTCCTATCGAACTCCACCTTAAGATCTTGCTTTATCTTTGCAGTCAGATCATCCACAAAAGCGTCTGCAGGAGCTGAACTTGATGCCAAACCAGCCTTTTTTCCTTTTAGCCATTTTGGACCATGATACTTACCGTTAGCAATCAGTTCATTTACATCCTCACCTGCAGCGACCTTCTTCTTGATCTCGCACCACTACAAATATAGGCAAAGGAACCGCTAATAAGAGACCACCTTATTCGAATAATTGATTACTTAAGAAAAGAAACCACACTTTTTCAAAAAATGGTCTCTTATAATATAAGTAAAGAGACCTCTTATTTAAATAAATGGTTATTTAATAAAAGAAACCTCACTTATTAAAAAAGAGATCTCTTACAATACATGAAAAGAGACATCTTTAATTAAAAAGGTGGTTTCTTATCATTTTTTAATATTATTTATTTTCTATGGTTCCGTTGATATTAGACATCTCATCTTTTCCATCCGGCCTCTCTTCTCTCTTCTCTTATACAACTGAACTACTTATCCTAATCCTCCCCAATCTCTCTCTCTCTCCCCCCTCTCTCCCTCTCTCTCTCTCAGCCTCGGTGTGTGTTGAATTGTGTGAAATTAGTGATTTTGATTATGATCTGACCTAATCTCTCTCTATCTCTGAGTGTGTGTGTGTTGAATTGTATGAAATTAGTGATTTTGATTACGATCTGACCTAATCTCTCTCTCTCTCTATCTGTGTGTGTGTTCATGTGTTGAACTGTTTGAAATTAGTAATTTCGATTGTGATCTGACTTAACTTATGTGTGGGTGTTTTCAATCGTTTGGGAATTAGTGATTATGGTCTGACCTATTTAGTGTATGTTTTGGATTTTTTTGATAACAGTGGTTATGATGATGATCTGACCTAATTTGTTGATGATTTCAGATGTTGTTTCCTGGATTGTGGTTGACTGAAGTGAATGCTGATTTGTACAAAGTGCCTGATGTTGCGGAGACTGGGAAGGCGATATATTGACTATAATCGACAAGCTCTCTGTTTCGAGATTCTATGAATGGTACAATTTAGGGCATTTGGATGGAACTGAATTCTTTTACGGATGCAGAGAGATAGTATTATTGTTGATTGGGTTTAGAATGTGTAGCAGCTGTTGTTTCTCTGATATTTTGAAGCTTCTTACGATTGCTGACTAAAGTATGATGAAAACGCTTAACCACCATTGTTTTTTGGATATTGATCGAATTTTAAGCTCATCCTGGTAGGAGTGGTGGTGTAAAGTTAATTAATATGAATGATGCTAATTTTGTTAATTAGTGGAAGTTGTTCATATTTGCTTCTGTTGATTAATAGATGAACTTGTTTTGAGTTTCATTTCTACTTATGTAATGAACTCATCATAGTAATATTATCTGTTAGTTAAATGGATAATCTAGTTTGCAATTATGTTTATCTATATGTGTCTTGCAAAAGATCTAATTTTTCTTTAATGATTTGTTCGTATTAGTGAAGAAATTGATGAGATATGTGTTAATCTAGTCAAGGTATAAGTACATTTATGATATATTGATATGTGTTTTATTTAGCTCGGGATTAAATTAGAATGTTTGCCTAATTCAGAGTTAGATTATTGAGATTTTTCCATTACTTTTGTGATGTAAGAAAATAGAAATGTTCATTTACCCTTTTCATTTTGCTCTCACTGTCGTGTAAGGTAGCCATCTTTAAGTTTGTTCTTTTGGTATCTCTGTTACTTGTGACTTATGATATGTTATTCAGAAGTCAGAACATAGTTTAGTTCATCACTGGTTCAAAATCAAGATGGAGAAATTGAGTGATTCTCCATGTACATAGGAACATTTGTGAATGCCTTTTACAGCATTATTGTTAATTTATATGTACATCAGTTCTTTTCCCATCATGAACCCAAGTGTTTAAAATAATCTTTCAAGGAGATACCTATGGTTACTTCTAAGAGATCTGCCTCTCTATCCATGATATTGTTGCACGTCTAATTGTCACTACTCTCTACCCTCTCTATATATACAGAAGTTTTCGATCTCAAGTTTACGTTTTGAAGTGTTGACAGTCATTTTGTGGTTACATCTTGTGTTCTTCAATAATATGTTCTTTTTGTTTAATACTTCAAGGACTTGGAACCACCGTCTGTGCTGTTTGTTTAATGCTATCACGAAATGGAAAAGTTTATTGTATTCCAAATCTCATGGAGCTTGGAATTATTGATTCTCCTATGTCTGCAGAATAGATGCATGTTCTGACTAATGTGTTCCTTGAGTCATATAAAAAAATTATTATTTTTATAATTTCATACTAATATTCTGTAAATATTATTTTTATAATATTCTGTAAATATTATTTCATAATATTCTATACTCCAGATAGGCATGTCTTACTTGAAGTGGCAAAGTGTACCCCAGAGAAGGATGCAATGCCTCAAACAATTTGATCCCCTGAGAAAGAGTAATGTTGTCCGTGCTGTAGCAGCACCTGTGGCACCGCCACCAGCAGACAGCGCAGACTATAGAAAACAATTATGTGAAAGTTATGGTTTCAGGCAAATTGCAGAACCACTTCCAGATAACATTACACTGAAGAATGTTATTGACTCACTTCCGCAGAAGGTGTTTGAGATTGATGACTTTAAAGCATGGAAATCAGTATTGATATCTGTAACGTCATATGCTTTGGGACTCTTCATGATCTCCAAATCACCGTGGTATCTACTTCCTCTTGCCTGGGCATATACAGGAACTGCTATCACAGAGTTCTTTGTTATAGGTCATGATTGTGCACATAAATCATTCTCAAAGAACAAAATGCTGGAAGACATTGTTGGAACTTTAGCCTTTATGCCGCTGATATACCCGTATGAGCCGTGGCGTATTAAGCATGATCGGCATCATGCAAAAACAAACATGTTAATGGCAGATACAGCTTGGCACCCTGCTAAAATAGAGGAATTCAATGCATCACCAATTTTCCGGAAGGCAATAATCCTTGCATATGGTCCGTTAAGGCCTTGGATGTCTATAGCTCACTGGGTGGTTTGGCATTTTGATTTAAAGAAGTTCAGACCAAATGAGATAAAAAGGGTAAAGATAAGCTTGGCTTGTGTGTTTGCATTTGTGGCAGTTGGATGGCCATTGATCATCTTCAAAACAGGGATGGTGGGATGGATCAAGTACTGGTTAATGCCATGGTTAGGTTACCACTTTTGGATGAGCACTTTCACAATGGTCCACCACACAGCACCTCACATCCCCTTCAAATCCGCCAAAGAGTGGAATGCAGCCAAAGCGCAACTCACTGGCACAGTTCACTGTGACTATCCTCGATGGATTGAGATCCTGTGTCATGATATCAATGTCCACATTCCCCACCATGTTTCTTCAAGGATTCCAAGCTACAATCTGAGGGCTGCACATCAATCTTTACAAGAGAATTGGGGAAATATATATGAATGAAGCTACATGGAATTGGCGGCTGATGAAGACGATATTGACTGTGTGCCATATATACGATGAGGAGAAAAACTATGTTGGCTTTGACGAAATTGCGCCTGAAGAGTCCCAACCAATTACATTTCTTAAAAAAGTAATGCCTGACTATGCTTGACAACTTTTTGTATACTTAATGGATCCACCATCTTTTAAATTCAATTATCATCATGATATTACCAAAAAAAAATATAAGAATATTATTATAATAATTAATAATAATAATAATCTAAATGGCAATTAATAATATAAAAATAATTATTAATTTGAGAAATTTAATCCTATTCAAAGCAAAGAGACCACCTTTTAGAGACAGCTGATTTTTTTAGAGAAATCAAATAGACCACTCATTGGCCTATGTGGTTTCTTTACTAGAACCAGAGAGACCATCTAATCTAAATAAGTGGTTTCTTTTCCTTCCATCTAAGAGACCACTTCTCTTAAATAGCTGATCTGGTATTTCTATTTAAGAAACCCCCTCAAAGAAGAGGTCTCTTATCCTAAGCGACCACTGACCTAGGGTCTCTAAGATGGTTTTCAGGTGGTCTCTTTAGGCTTTTTTGTAGTAGTGTCGCTCTACAAAAAAAGTTTTCGAAATAAGAGTTACATAGAAATACCCTCAATAGAGAAAAGCACTATTTCCACCAAATAAATTTGACCAAATAAACCAACAAACAAAGCCTTGCTATATTTCTTTACTTGTAAAAGAAAAACGATAAATTCAACCAAATGAACTAATCTTGATTTCTACTTAGCACATAAGTCAACTAAATAAAATATAGTACTTACAATTCTTTTTTCAGTTCAGCTGTATTTGTCTTGTATGTTCGACCCTCTTCTCGCTCACGAGATTCAATATAAACCACAACGTCGGATGGCGAGGCAAGCAAAGGGTTATTCATTTTCTGTTATCAAACAAAGAAAATACGGTTATCTTGTTCATAGTTAGCACTTATTACAAGTCAGAAAATTTATTTATGAAAATTTATGAATTTATTAAAATTAACCATGTAATGCCTGAATGACAAAGAGACGAATTACATACGACATTGGGATGTACATTTCAGAGTAAAACATATCACATGTATGCAAATTCCATATAGTAAGAATTTTTAAGAAAGTGTGGGAACGAATAACAATGTACTTAGAAATTCGAAGGAATGAAATATAACTTAAAACTAAAAAATTATATCCAAAAAATAGTCCCGATTTCATTACATCCCATACTATATACGTGAACGCAGCCATAGTTGAGTCATGCGTGACTTGTTTGTTTATCCGAAGAGAATGACTAGATTAATTCTTATAATTTCATCTAATTCCAACCATTATAATCACATAAAAACTTAAATTAAACTAACCTATATAGAGCATAAATTCATAAACAAACTGATTTTCTAAACATTTCTACAGTGTCTATTCAAATTTTAATATGGAAATTGATCAGACAAGTGATTGCTAATTATGATGATTATATCAAGTGGAAATTAAGACCAAGATTTCACAGCAAATTAACTTAGTATTTACATGACAATGATAGTTAACTCGGTATTTACTATTTTAATCAACTTATGTGCAAAAAAGGTTAATATGCTAAAGGAAAGACACACACCAACTTGTCTTTAAGTAGTGCCATACTATCGGGACCTAGAGTGTGTAGGTCAGTTACTGATTCACGACGAGCTTTATTATCCTCTGCTAATTCCTGTAAAAATAAAAATTACTCAAATTAGACGTTTCTGTTGATAATCTTTTTAATTAAAAAATAGGTTAAAGATGGGTAGACTGCCTGAACTGCCTCATCTCCCCAATACTTCAACCACAGTTTAAAATCCTCCAACGGAATCGTATTGGACCTATTTGCCATCCTATCCTCATCAGTTTCATACTTTGTGTAATACCTATGCTTCATACGAGATTTGTACACCCTCCAAGATGTATTAATTGTCTTCTCCACCCACCGTTGCCCATTTTTCGGAATCAGATAACGGTCCTATTATATATTATATATTAATTAAATGTGTAAACATGAAAATAAATTAAAACAAAGGTCATACAGTTTACTGTAGTATACTCCCACATTTTTTGCTTCAATTGCTTAGGAACAAGATGCCAATTGATATAAGTAAATGACACATTGTCCTTTGCAACTGTCCCCAGAAAATTGCTCAGCTCTCTCAATAATTTTCTATTTTTTGCAACTGGTTGACCCCGTTTGTTCAACAAAATGACTGGTCTTTCTCCACGAGTCCTCGCATGAACAGAGGACATTTTTGTCCTTCCTCTCCATTTTTTAGGAGCTGCATTGTCTATACCAGGTACACATGAAAAAAACAAATTTCATTATTGCCTCATTTAAACTTAACCATTAGAAACTACAAGCACTGCCTTTAATCCAACTTACAAAAGAAAAAGTATTAGAAAACACATTACCTGCTTCAGTTTCTTCCTCTGTAATGTTTTCCATGTTTGAATTAGGGACATTATCGGTTGGAGCTGGAATACCCTTCTTTTAACGCTCCCGCAGTGCTAAATACGCAGATACCGAGCCAGATGCTTCTGCATTGCTAGACTGCTTTAACAGTTTACTACATGTTGGCTTCAAAACTTTAGCACCATTCGACCTTGTCACTTCCTTCTCAGCTGTTGTACCAGCTTGCGCAGCTTCCTTCTCAACTGTCGTACCAGCTTGCGCAGCTTCCTTCTCACTTGCAGTAGTAGCATTTGCTCGTGAACGAGTTCGTGGTGCATGTAATACTTTCTTTTCTTTGACATTCTAGACATTCTTGATTTTCTACAATTATTAAGAGTTCAGTATTAGGTTTACAGTTTTTATGTGAGGCCAAAATTTAAAGCATTTAACATTTTAACCACTTAAAAACCTCAACTGTATCATCACTATCATCTTCGTCCTCATTTTCTGGAATGAAATCATCGGATTCCCCCTGAGCTATATATTTTCCTTTCCGTTTCTTGGCTGCGGAAGCTCTAAGTTCACGAGCCATCTTTTTTATCCCATATTTTGCCAAAACCTTGTCATTTTCTGCAATTTTAGCAATTCTACCTTTCTCATAGTTTGTCAGCGGGGGTGGTGGGGGCAACTACAATAAAACAATGAAGAGAAAATCATAAATTATAGCTTGCAGTGACTTATAAATTTACCCGAATAAATTTGAATTTTATTATTTTCAACGGAAGAATGAAATATATTTTCATCAAAAATGATATAAATTTATAAAATGTCCGGACAGAGAGTACTTATAATGGTCTATAATCCCTCCTTCCGAAAAATAGCCGTGTTTTCCATTTTTCCGAAACTAGAAAACTAAATTTTTATTTGTATGGAAAATGGTTGAAAATGTCCGGATCAGTTTAAATAAATTTTTCCAAAATATAACTAAACTTCAGAAAATCGTTTTTATAAACTTCAGTTTTTCTTGTATTCTTGTAAAAAATATCTGGAAAATTGATGAAGGAAACAGGCCCTAACATTTTCTTTATTCTAAATTTTTCTCTATTCTAAATTTGAGTATAATTTTTTTTACTTGGCAGTCAGAGTTTAATTATGAATTATACTTTTTTTTAGAAAAGGATAAGTAAACTATAAAAGTCACACAATTGTGTTATGTTAAAATTATATAAGTAATCGAGTGAACTAATTTTGTTAAGACAACCATCTTGAATGGCGAAATTAGTGAAGAAGTATATGTGTCTCAACCGGAGGGATTTGTAAAAGAAGGGCAAGAAAGACGAGTCTATAAATTGCTCAAAGCTTTGTATGGGCTTAGACAAGCTCCATGAGCATGGTACTCAAAGCTTAATAAGTGTTTGGAAGGTCTTGGTTTCGTAAGATGCCCTTACGAACATGCTGTTTATGTTATAAAGGAAGGAAAAGAATCACTGATCGTTGGAGTGTATGTGGCTGACTTTCTAATTACCGAAACTAATGTGACTCTTATTAATCAATTCAATGAGCAGATAAGTACCAAGTTCGAAATGAGTGACATAGGAAAATTAAATTACTATTTGGGCATTGAAGTTAAACAAGACACTGGGTTTATTGAGTTAAAACAATCAGATTATGCAAGGAAAGTACTTGAAAGAGCTGGTAGTCTCAATGCAACCCTTTTAAATTTCACATGGATACGGAAGAACACTTGACAAAAGATGAAGGTGGAAAAGATGTGGATGTAACAAAATTTAAAAGTGTGGTAGGAGGTCTGAGGTACCTTGTTCACACTAGACCTGACATACCCTTTCCTAGGGCTGAGCAAAACCGAACCGAAACCGAAAAACCGAACCGAACCGTGCAAATTCGGTTCTAATTTTTTAAAAATTTGGTTTATTCGGTCCGGACCGAATTGACCGAAATAAAAATCGGTTCGGTTCGGTTCTTTGAAAAATATTTCGGTCCGGACCGAATAGACCGAATAGTCCGAATAATATATACTTTAATTTTTATATTTATGTTATATACATTATATATATATATATCTTATAAAATATAATTATATTATCTAATTTGTAAATTCTAATTATATCTATGTTGGTGAAATAGTGGTGATTAATTGATTATTATTTTTGTGATAAATCATGAATTTTTAGCTTTATTTATAATATAGGTTTTTTTTCAAAAAAACAAATTTGGTTTTTTCGGTCCAGACCGAACCGAACCGAATTATTTCGGTCCGGTTCGGTCCGGTTCGATCCATGATTAAACTTCGATCCGGTTCGGTCCAGAAAAAAATGACATTTCGGTTTTCGGTTTATTCGGTTCGGTTCGGTTCTGGACCGAACCGACCGAATGCTCAGCCCTACCCTTTCCTGTGGTTATTGTGAGTAGATTGATGGAAAAACCAACTACTATGCATATGAATGCAGCAAAGAGGATCTTACGATACATTAAGGGCACATTGGAGTATGGTTTGGTATATACGAAGGAGGGTGGAAACAATATTCTTGACAGGAGACTCTGATAGTGATCATGCAGGTCATGTTGAAGATAGAAAATCAACTAGAGGCATGGTGTTCTATCTAAACGAAAGTCTGGTGACTTGGGTTTCGCAGAAACAGCATTGCGTTGCATATCTTCGTGCGAGGCTGAATTCATGGCAGCTACAGCTGTTGCTTGTCAAGCAATATGGTTGAGAAATGTGTTGAAGGAACTAACAGGTGAACAGATTGGACCAGTGATCATTTATCTAGATAACAAATCTGCAATTGATTTGGAAAAGAATCCAGTTTTTCATGGGAGAAGTAAACACAATGATATTCGGTACCACTTTATACGAGAAGCTTGCTGGGAATCAAGAACCTGGATGGACAAATTTAAAATTACGGGGAAGAATGTTGGGAATAATTTCAAAATTATCAACGTCTGTTGAGAGAATATTGCAACAAACTATCACATATGCAACAACACCTTAGAAGCTTATTCTTCGTGACAATACACATATTCTTCAAATATTCATGGTCAATATTATCAAAATGATCTCAACTCAGAAACACTATCAGTATCAAAATCAAAAATAGTTTCAGGTACCTTATTATCAGGAGCAGCAAGTTCATCAACATTTGCCATCAAGGCATAATTCACCTGTTCCTCTTCAGATTTTGAAGAAGAATCCATCCAATCCTTGCTTGAGGAGATGAGAGCCTTTGTAATAAACCGAATTTTTGGTAGAATTAAAACTTTTCTTATTATGATTAAATGCATCAGTGAATATTGATTTCAACGAACAATGGTTGTAATGAATGGATATTGTTATGGATAATGATTCCAGTGCATATGTGTATTGTCACCAAAGTATTCTTCGTTGACAATTTTATCAATTATTCTTCGTTGAAATCACCTTTGAAGTATTTATCTAAGCTTATATAATTTATACCTTAGAAGAATAATTATTCTTCGTTGAAATCACCTTAGAAGTATTTATTCTAATTTTATCAATTGTCAAAGTATTCTTTGTTGACAATTTTGTGGATAAAATTTTGTGGATAAATTTTGTGGATAAAGTATTCTAATTTTATTTCAAATGTTGAAATAAACCCGGCCAACAAAGTATTCTTCGTGGTATATCACCTTAGAAGCTACAACACCTGACATGCCATAAGTATTTATCTAAGCCTCACATCTACTTCAAATTAAAACTAGATTTTAAATTAGAAGGTACATTCGTACATCTACTTCTATTCATATATAATTTGAAGTAATATGCAGAACGATAACACTATGCGAGGTACTTAAAATTGTCCATGATAAGTCAATCGAATATTTGAATTACTTATCATGATTTCCTCATAAAAAAAACCTACTTTCTATGTGGCATCCCATAAATCCGGGGTACAGATTTGGGGCCACTAACCACAATCAATATAATAAATACCTGGATATAAGCTTAACATAACAAAGGAAAACCCCATAACCAAGATCGCATACAGGTTATGGTATGAAACAAACTATTAAATTACATAATTACAATCCAATCTCCAAATAAAACTTGTTATACAATTTACTAACAACTAAGTCCATCTGTTGAACTAATTAACGAACCTTTGACAAAGCTCAAGTCCCTACCCGACCAAGTCAACAACTCGAACATCACCTCTCGCTGTAGGAACAAGACTACTCATCTGATCACAAGGTCCACTCATCTCGACTCTATAAACTGGAGAAATAAAACAACAATGCAAGGGTGAGCCAACAGTGCTCAGCAAGTATAAATGTATATAAATATCAAGAACAGTAATAAGTTCTGATCAACAAGACTAAACATCATAGGCTTCAAAGGAATCAAGCTTTAAGCAATTCAAACTCAATATATGGAATAGAATTGGATTTTTATGTATTTAAAATAAAACAGTGGAGTTAGGCGGCTGATCAGTCCCACACTAACCCCAGAAAATGCACACAGCAAAGTCCCCCCCTCTAAATGGATCCACGGCACACATTGGCCTCAATTTTGACCATTAAACTGGTCTCCCCGAAGGGACTCCTCTGACCATAATATGGTCTCCCCTAAGGGACATCTGAAAACATTCCAATTCTATATCCAACGCACTAGGTGTCGGAACAATCGAAAACCCTTGCCAACCAACTAACTGGAAACTCACGTTCCAAAACAACAACTCATAATCCAAGAATCAATGAAGGATTTAAGATCAACAGGTGTCGACAAGTTCGACAGAACAATTGGGTAATAAATGAAGAACAACAGCCTCAAAAGGTATCAACAAGTTTGATAGAATATAAGGTGATAACCGAATAATCAAGATCTTCAATAAATAGCAACGAGTTCAATAATAAATGGGGTGACATCATAATCAAAAATAATTAAAAGTAAATTTCACTTGAACAAGAAGTGAAGAGAAGTACTTGCCTGGTAATTACAGCTTAATCTGTTTAATTATCTGAACATCTCTCTTAACTACTGACTTTCATACATCTCGTCCCCTCGGTTCTACAATCCATACTGACTGACCTTTTTCTACTTTAAACATCTCTCGCAGACACACTGGATTCAAATAGAGCATTTAAACATTTAATCAAATAGCTAATTACTTTTACGACTTACTAACACGTATTGCACGTAATCACACAACACTCAGTCATTTAAATCACATCAGATAGACCATACTACTCACACTTAGCATTTAATCACTTCAGAAACATTTTTAAAACGACTCTCAACCTTTGTCCCAACAAAAAACTGGACTTAGGACATTTTAAAATATTTTTACAGCTATTTCTAGACTTATCGAACCATAAATACCTTTTTAAAACAACATACAAACTCTGCTTTCAAGCACAACTTGACTCTAAATACTTTTGAACTCTTGCAAATCATTTTCTAGATTTTTAGAAATTTTTCTAGAACTTTCTAGAATTTTTAAATCATTTTCTGCATTTTTTTAAACAATTTTATATTATTTTTAAAACCTTTAAAACAGAAAACAAGTTAATTAAGAATTAAATAATCCTAATTAAATTAATTAAAATCAAATAACTAATTAATAAAATTATTCAATAAATGATTACATTTATCAAATAACTAAATTAATTAATTTATTATTTGAAATCAATTAAAATAATTAAAAGTATTTAATTCTTAATTATTTTTTAAAAAAATCAACAAATAAACAATTTTCATAATTAGATAATTAAATAAATATTTTCAGAAATAATTCTGAATTTAAAATTTTATTTTCAACACAATTTCTGAATTTTGAAATAAAATTCAGATTTAAATGAAATGTCTAAAGTAAAAATATTTTGGTAAAAAGTAAATTAAAATTACCTTTTAAGAAGGGTGAATGGTAAAATGGTTTAAATCGTTTTTTATTTTACCACCACTGCTGAAAACAAATTAAAGTTGGGTCAACATACGGGTCAAAAATCGGGTCTTCAAGAAATCAAACCGGGTCGCCAAGAACATCGCCGGAAAATTGGAAAACCCAGTTTCCGGCCGATGTCCGGCCACCGGAAACGCAGACCAGACCACAACACACATAACACTTGTTTTGACAGTCGGTTTAATCCTCTTCTGATACCATCTAGCATCCCTATTACTACAGCAATCAACAACAACTCGTTATCTGCAAAATCGAGTTAATTCCGGTGCTAAAACCGGTGAAACTCCGGCCGAACAGTGATTTCAGTCATTTCTAAACCAAACTCACTGATTAAGATGCCAAAACAAAGCTAAGAAGGCCTAAAATTGTTCCACCATATCAAATTAAGTGAACAATCACTGAAATTAACGGACGAATGAATCAAAATTTTAAGAAAATTAAGAACTTCGTTTATCACCAAATCGAACACAAACACATCAATTAACTATATGAATAGATTGCAAATGACCCTAGGAAGGTATAGGAATCATCACTTTCATCAACAAAGCTACACATTAAAAATCCCAAAATCATAGCCAAGAACCCAAATATTTCAAAAATTTAGAATAAAATCACAAAAATTTGAGAAATTACCTATTGTTTATTTTGATTGCAGATTTGGAAACTAGAAATCAAGAGCTTCGTTTTGAGTATTTATACGTCGAAATCAGAATCCAGAATCACTTTCAAATTGACGATTGATCTTCAAGAACAATATGATTTTTTTTATAATTTTAATTTTTGAAAAATAAAAGTCTTGATTTTTGATTGGCTAGATCAGCTAAGGCTTTGATTGGTTGCTTAAAGATAAGGTTTTGGTTGGGCAATAATATTTGTGGTGCATTTTTGTTCCCGAAATGCTCGGAACCCTAATTAATTTTTAATCGGTTCGAAAGTACCAATTAAATCAATTACGGGTCCGACTTGAACGAAAATATTTTGACAAAAAGTAACGAATCGATCACTGAATTTTTTTTTTTGAAACTCGTAAAATGAATAAAATATGAGTTTCGAATATTTTGAGATTTATCTAACGAATATTGATACGAAAATGATTTTAAATCGAAGCCCCGGGGATTTTGAAAACAGCGTTGGAATAGATAAGAACAAATTGATTGCCCGGATTACGAAAAATATTAAAGATAATTATCATGGAGTGTAATACAATCACGAAACACATAAAGGGTCCCAAACCATCATTCCCGATCCTTTCATTCATATCTAACGACACCATCTTATATCTGTGATTTAATTATCCTCCAAACCAAATCAAAATATTCATATAAATTCAAAATATGTTAAAATAAATTATAATAAAATATTTTCATCTTGATCGCGTAATAGTAACCTATATCCTAATATACCAATCAACATTTACACCTTGACTTGACAAACTGGAATAAAATAATTCAAAATATATTTATTCCAATTTACGAGAAATAATAATTATATAAATTTAATATTCTCGATTCTTACAGTCTTCCCCCTAAATAGGATTCTGTCCTCAGAATCAAGTCAAGCAATTAAATGGGGAGACTCTTCTAACATCATACTCTCCAGTTACCAAAACTTTCACGTCGTTGTACTCTGTCACAAACTCTTATCGACAACGCAATACTGACTTATTTCTCAACATTTTATCTTTGACTTTAACAGTCATAATCTATATCACAGCAAAAATCAAAATGATATTTCTTAAGCATCGCTATCCAAAACACTATATCCGAACTCTCTTCAAAATCTCAAAGACCTAACCAATCTTAAATTCAACCTTCTTGGTCATCGAATCTCACTAATCTCTTCCACAGAAATAGTCTCAATGAAACTTTGGTTCCTCTACTTCACAATGTACATCTCTATTGTCAAGAGAACGTATTCCTCTGTCGACTTCGAGCTATTGTCAACCCTTCCAAACAAGTTCGATTACTTCCTTTGTCTGCGGCACTAAGCTCCTAACATTTTCCGTTCATCAACTTCCCCCAGTATATTGGAGATCGACACTCTCGTCCGCATAGCGCTTTGTAAAGCGGTAACCCAACATTGGTATGAAAACTATCGTTATATGAGAATTCCGTCAGTGATAAATGATCGCCTCAATTGCATTCGTATTTGATTGTATATATATATTCTAGTCATGTCTTCACTGGTTTGAATTTTCCTTCGCTTTGACCGTGTGTCCGAGAACGACCCGTCTTACTTACTTCTAACTTAGTGTCTAAACCTTCCTTGAAAACTTTCCTCATATGAGCCATAATGCTCCATTATAAATTCGATGCTTTCCTTGACGTATCTGTTAATTCGAACATTTTCTACTCATTTACAGATACCTGGTCTACCGAAAATTGGGCATGACCTTTTCGCTTAACAGACTATTCCTTGTGTAACAATTTCAAATACCCACCCAATCATTCACATACCATCCATTTTTGTATTCCAACATTTCACAATCTCAATTTAATCATACATAATGCTAATATGAAACCTGCCTTGACTTGCAGTAAAACATAATTAAAGAAAACTGCCTTGACATGCAGTGCACAGATAAATAATAGATCTGCCTTGACTTGCGGTAAACATGCAATTGAACTATCCATGATACCTTTATTCCAATCTATCAACCAACTTCATATCATCTATTTTCGATTGCGTCCTTGAAATCAAATACTACAATCAAACATATACTTTCATTAGATACACGTCAAACATGATTTGATTAACAACTCAATTCTCACTCTTATAAAAACATTTTGGTTTGTTAAATCTTTTAAGATACAGCCTTGAATATTCACATTTTTGGAAACTAATAACCTCGTCACCTTGACTTTAACATAACTCAATACAAGAACAAGATTCAAAATAACCAGTTTGTAATATTAATTCTCCTGAGGTCACAGCCTCACTCGATACCAACCACAAGATAACTTTCACTCCGCCATTTTTTTTCAATAAACTCTGACTTTTATAACATGACCATTCGGTTCAACACACGTCAAATCAATTAAATGTTTTTAACAATTAACTCCCAAGCTTCGAAAATCATTTAAACTATGCTAATTCTGCATCTTCCAAAAATTTAACTTCTGAAACGTAACTCTACATACTCAACAAGTCCTCGAATTTGACCCTACACATTCTCACTTCTCCAATTAACTACATAAATTACAACATCTATTCATCGCTTGCATTTCGAGATATTAAGAAACAAAATACATACTTACCACGTATTTGTCTTGGCTATTCCATTCGTCTCTCGTCAACTCATCCAAATTTTGGTTCATTACCTCATCTTAGTACCTCTTTATTCTTTGATACTTATGCTGAAATGTCACGTAATAAATTACCTTCGATAACCTTCAGTAGTTTTTAGTTAATCTCACAAAGTTTCCAACCTCTACTGGCATTTTAATTCTTCCTACTTCATTATTGCTTCATTTCACATCAACTTACTTTGATCACTTCATCTCCAACCATATGTCTAAAATTATGCTCCTTTTTCCATCCAAAAATTCATATAACATTTCCTAATATAATAATCCTCCCTTTTTTTTGGGATTTCTTAAAGTTAATCTCGATGGTTCTGCATACACTTTACAAGTCTTCCGATTTCTTGAGGTGTTATCTATACTAATAATAAAATTTCATCTCTTACTTCTTGAAATCTCATTTGTTGCTTCACTAGTACAAATTTGCACTTGCATATCATTTATTTTTGCACTTGCATAGCGCTTTTAAAATGCTATGTAAGCCGCCGCTATGCAAGTACATAGCCCTTGCATATCGCATTTTTAGGAGCTATGTAAGTAGTCAACTTAGATAGCGCTTTTATAAATGCTACTTAAGTATTATCGAAGTACATCTTCCACTATAGAATTTACCAAAACGCCGTAGAAGTTCTATTCATTATATGCAATATCACTTGGATAGCTCTTTTTAAAGCGCTATGCAAGTAAAAAATTTTTTTTAAAAAATTGTATTTATTTTCCTGCCTTCCTTTTACCAGTACTACTCTTACCATTTTCAAAAATAATAAACATACAAAAACAATAATATACTCCACAATATATTTGGCAAAAGAAGAAATCCAAGTCATAAAATTTTGGTCACAATGCATAAATAAATTCAGCTATTAAAAAATTCCAATATAATGCTTACATCCACAAATCAAAAATATAGGTCTCGGTTATATAATAAAAGCCTTCAGATTACAAAAGGCCGAAACATTTTACACTCAGAATATTATTAGGCACTAGTTAGGCATATTGCGTAGCTGCCTATCAACTTGGTTCCTCTTCAAGTCACAAGATCTACAAAAAAATACAATATGCTTAGCTTTCCCCTGAAATAGCATCAAGTGTAATTGCACTTCCATGGCAACAGATGTCAAAATTCAAGTTTATCTTCTGTTGGCCACCGACTTCACTTTGCTTTCAAATCTTTCCTAAATTGTATCAAAGAAAGATACAACTCTGGAAGAAATCATAATCAAACAAAAAAAAATGGTGAATGATAGAGAGACAAGAGATATTTAAAAATACAAAGAAGTATAGAATAGAATGCGACAGGCAATCAAGTCATAAAAAACACACTTTTAAAGCATCTAGAACATAGTGGAGTGCTGCGACTTGAACAAATTGAGGTATTGAGTGATGGGCGATATTTACCAATAATTGCATAACATTGAGTTTGATCTTTTCTCAGTATTTTTAAAATTTCAAGGAGTTTACAGAAAATACAAGGGCCACCAGAGATTACCAGCAGATAAACGCAGTTGCATAAAAATTTATAGATACACACCAACAGACTAATTTAACATACTAACATAGTTCTATGTGACAAGCAAGCTTACTTTATCAATTTTATTACCTAGTAAGATAGTAAAAAATCAGAAATAACACCACAAAAGATGCCACGAATGTCAGCATTTTCTGGCTTGATATAACGTACAAAAATACATGAAGTAACATGAAGGACTTCTCAACTTGCTGCATGCCCCTTCATCCACTATAGTCTATAATTTGTTATCAACTCAAACCACTAAATCTACCTTTGCTTGGTTCAAAGATTAACAAACAAGGCTAAAAAGAATAAAGTATGGTACCACAAGATAAAAATTTATATTCACCTTTAGATGAACTATTGCATATTCGATGGCCGCCCCTGCTCCAGAGTGCTTTGTCTGCAGCTTATAAACAGAGCAAGTCATTATAAAATGTTGTTCAATAAACACCAAAGAAAAGAGAAAAAAACAAATAAACCAGTCAAAAATGACCGTATATAGTTGTAAAGTAAACTTGACCCTATATTTTAGGAAGTCATCAAAATTTTTTATAGGACAATTTTATATATTGAGCATAATGTTTCATCATTAACCATATATAGGGTCAACTGACTCCATTATCATAGAATAATCAAGCAATCAAGAACTAACAAACAATCAAGAACAATCATTGCTGGGATGGCAACAAAATGTGGTGTACAATGAACGTCATTGTAAAATTAAAAGTTACTTATACACTGATACACCAGGTCATTGTTGTCTGTCAGTGGAGGTCGAGGATTCGAACCTCAGCTGAAATGTGAAACTGTGAGAATCCAGACTATTGGAATTGACCATAAATCCATAATCAAAGAAAAATAATGTCGACTGTCAATCATGCATGCAATGAGTGCTTTACATGGTCTTCACAAACTAAAAAAGCATGACAATTTCTACTTCTCTGTTATATACCTTCTCTATTTTAAACATCTCACTCTTGATTTATGACTATGAAGGACTAGCTCTACATATGCATGATGCTCTGTCCATGTGACAATAGAGCAGTGGTTGTTATGCTCGCTTTTCTTGCTAAATAACAAAATGCACTCAATTAACACCATACAACATCATAAAAGATTATAAAAACTACATTACCTTACCAGCATCCAGAAGAACAGGCGTATCAACCCACCACTGATTGCCATAGCAACTGCAATATTATACTACTATAGTATGTTTCTGCTGGGTCTATGTCTCAGTCTGATGAGTTCAAGTGATTCGGAACATAAGGCGAATTAGTATATTGATGAACATGGGGAGGGGATAATTAACCACAGTGATGAGATCGATTTTGAGGATATGGTGACACGCAGATGAAGTTGCGACACCTATGATCAACAAGGCAATAACTATACAACTAGGAAATTAATTAAAAGAAGGGCAGGTCCTAAACATATTTCTAAAACTAAGTAACTTCTAAATATTTGATGCTATTATTTAAAATATACGTACTCAAGGATTTAATTAGCATAAAAATTATGTCGCAGAGAGGGAGAGAGGTGGATTTTATTACATTGTCACAAGATTACAAAGGAATTAAACCAACTTATCAAATTATATCCTGTCTGACTTTATTATACAAATAAGCACATTCACCTTGATACCTCTTATGACATGATAATATACTTGACTGGCTACATAAAACTCAATCGGTACTCATAATTGTTTGTATATGTAATTTACTTAGGAGTTTCAAATCTTCCTAATTTTAATTTGCTGATTAACCATTTCATTGGTAACCAACTAAGAACAGGGGATTTCAAAATATATGCACACATACAAATCAAATTACAACAAATCAAAACAATTAACACTAAAGTTATCTTCAGTACGCTCAATCTTAATCAAACATTATATTATCCCAAGGACAGGGTTAAATTTGTAGTACCTTAGATTTTAGATAAGCCGAGAAACTGAAATTGTAGAGAAGTCGATAAAATAATAGAAAACCCGACTCAGTGGTTGATTAGCAGCTCCATTTCAAGATAAACACTTTAGCAATTCTTCATACTAAAATTAAATACAAAAAAGTAATACATCAGAACCCACAACATACCTTTTAATCTTGTGAACTGAGAAGCCAAACCTACACCAAACTTTGAAGCAGCTACAAAATTGAAACCTCAAATTAATTTAAAGCGAAAACTAATTAAATGAAAATATCTAAAATTAAACCCCTAAAATTGAATCCAGTGAGAAGAACAAATCGATTGTAGAGTGATAGAGAATAGTGGGAGAGATAAACAAACAGATTGTAGTGAGAGAAAATAGTGGGAGAGAAGTAGCAGGCGATTCCCAAACGAAACCCTAGAAGTCACGATTGAAGATAAAATTGATTGAAGTCACGATTGAAGATAAAATCGATTGAAGTTTCGATTGGAGAACAGTGTGAAACAACGATTCCCAGCAATTGAACGAAACAACGATTGTGTGAGCGATGAAGATGAACAGAGCGATTGTGAGAGAACAGAGCGATTGATTGGTAAAATGTTTAACTTAGGAGTGATTCTAACGAGTGTTTCAATAAGTAATTAAAAAAATGTTAAAAATACGTTTAACTTAGACCGCCCTTTTTAAAACGCTATAGTAGAGTTCAATAATGAATAAAAATAAATAAAAGTACTTAAAATATAGTAGCTTCAATAGCGTTTAGAGAAACGTTATGTAAATTTAAGCTACCATAGCGTTTGTTGAAAAAGCTCTATCTAACTAATTTTTATTTTTATTTTTGTTTATTTTATTCACTTGCATAATTACTTGCATAACGTTTTTGACAAAAACGTTCTGTAAGAGACCCACTTACATAGCACTTCTAAAAAAGCGCTATGCAAGCGGTGTCTCCCAAGTTCAAAATTGTAGTAGTGCTTTCATCACATGAAACGTGTTCTCGTCTAACCAAACGTCACTACTGATCACTCGTCGGATTCATATCAACTCAAAACGTTTCTTCAAGAATATCTCATACTTTCTATCTTTAATTGATGTTCGTCTGGTCATAGTTCAACTTTAAGCAAAACATACGACACCATTCAACTGGTTGAATAAATTATCCATCCTCGGTAAAGAGGTCCTCATTACTACTTGCCCACTAATTACATTTTTAACGATCAATTCATAACTTTCAATTGTCTTTCTTCCTTCTCACGAACAGTACTGGTGCCTTCTCCCGAGATACGCTGAGTATTACTACTCCTTCCCTTGTGAAAATCACTTTAATTAAATCGCTAGCTCCAACATTTCCATTAATGTCATCAGATATTAAATTCCTTAAAACTGATTCACTACAAAAAAACTGTTAAAAGATATCACCCCTATAACATCGGTTGCGTTTCTGACCGATGTTAAAGGTGTTTTTTACATCGGTTTTACTAAAACTGATGTTAAAGTTGGTTTTAGACATCAGTTGCACTTTAAACCGATGTCATAACTATGTCTTAAAAAAATTAAAAAAACACGCGGACATTTCATTTCCCTCTAATTTGTAAAATTTCAGCCCGCTTTCAGACATATTCCCCCCTTCAGACATATATTTCATTTCCCTCCTACGACTGCTCTTCACTCCTCGCTCCTCACTCCCCTCTCCTCACACTCAAATCTCACTCAAATCTCAGTCAAATCTCACTCAAATCTCACTCACAAACCCCAAATGTGAAGAACCTTAGATTTACACACCCCCAAATTAAAACCCTAGATTACAAAACCCCCCTTTCGAATCCCAATTATGTCGAACCCTAACTTTCGATTTCTGTTAATTGGTGCTCTTGGAGGCTATTAATTAGGTCGAATCTTAATTAGTAAGTATTTTCGATTTCAATTAGTAATTATTTTTCGATTCGATTTTTGTTTGAAAATTCAAATTTTGGTTTTTAATTCAAGTTTGTTTGTTGTTTGCATTTTATTTGATTTTTGTTGTTTGCATTTTTTTGATAGTATTTTGTTGTTTGTTGTTTGTTGTTTGTTGTTTGCTGTTTATTTTATTTTGTTGTTTGCTGTTTTTATTTTACATATTAGGTAGGTGTTTGATAAAAGTACTCTAAGACTTGTAATTATGCTCCAATTGCTTCTGTCTTTGCATTCTAGGTGATTTGTGCATTTGGAAGACTGGGAACTATGTTTGGCTGTGACAAATACAATATCAAGCCAGATCTTGTCTCTATAGCAAAGGTTAGTCCGTTACTGTTAGTAGAAGCCAGAAGGGTTATCTGACTTTAGAACCAGAAAATAATCTAATGAAAACCTCTATTGAGAACAAGTAGCATAGTAACTTTTTTTGTTAAAGCTCAATCTACATAATTAAACAAATATATAAAGGTTGAATTATTTATCCTTGAGACTTGTGTTTCTTGTAGCTTCTTTGGATCATACTAGTGGCCTCAATTGCTGCCTTGATTATCCAATCCCTGGCTGCAAACCTCGGAGTTGTAACAGGTTAGTGGTGTTCATTAAAACTTCTGTGTGAATATTCATAATTCTTAGTTATTCAAAAATCTACTATGCGTGTGCATATATATCCTGTAGGTAAACATTTAGCAGAGCACTGTAGAACTGAATACGAAAAGGTGCCGAATTTCATTTTTTGGATTCTGGCTGAAATCTCCATAGCTGCGTGTGACATTCCTGAAGGTACAGACATTGTTTGGTTAAGAGATGTATATATATTTGCTGAATTCTTCACATTCAGAAGGTCGTATCTGCTTGAGAAACTATTTTCCATGTGAAATTCCTGCTTTGCTCAGGAGATTTCACGATGCAGTGCCTTTAAACATGCAACAAGTAATTTAGCAAAAATAAACATGCAACGGGTAGTACTTCACACTATGTTGTGTTTTTGTAATCATGAAAATGATAAGCATGGAATTTTCAGACCTATTGTCCGCACATTTTAAATATTATTATCTTTTTCCATGCTACTTGGTCTACATAAAGTGTCAAAGTATTTTGTGATAATGGATTGGATAGGTGAGAGTAGACTAATAGACTGCTATCTGCACTATGAATATCAAACATTCGGTTTCCGGTAATATTGTAGCCACATTTAGTGCATAACCCTATATGAGGTTGCTCATGGAAAGCTGTAGACTACATATGTATAGTTTTGTGAACAAGGATCTCCCACTCTTTAAATATACAATAGTAGTTCTATTTTGGATATACTATGACTTGTACTTGCTTTTTTCATATTCTTCTTACTGATATATTTTGCTTGAGCCTATGCTTTCTTGAAGTGTTATTCTGATAAAAAGACAAAGTGCCCAATTCTGTAGAATAAATTAAGTTATTTATACAGATAAAACAAGAAAAGAGTTTGGTCTCTCACGGACAAAGCCTTACTGGATCTTTTGTGGATTTATAAGGTCCCAGGCTCTCTGTATTGAAACTTGTACAGTATATAGAGATAACAACTTAGCATCCTGTTACCAGAGTGTCTTGAATTATCTGTTTATTGTACACATACAAAGGCAATGTATATAGATTCTAATTGTCATACAATCAAAGATTGTACATCTTGTGTATGAAGGAAGGTATATCAAGTCTTTATCTATATAGAATAACTGTGCTTGCATCAAGTCTATAAGCTAGACGTATATCATGCTGAACTCTTTGATCTCATCTTGAATATAACCAAGTATATTTATTCACTAATTCATAAATTTCTTCTGGTTTTATGTTCAGTGATAGGAACGACATTTGCTTTAAACATGCTCTTCCATATACCAATGTGGATTAGCGTTCTTCTCACGGGACTTAGTACATTGATTCTACTAGCATTACAGCAGTATGGGGTATTTGGAAGTCTTCTAAAGCACATATAAATGGAATTTTGAAATCTAGTAATCTAGTTTTAGCATATCATCTTATTATAATCTGATATTGTAATCCTTGCAGGTGAGGAAACAGAAGATATCTACTTCGTATTTGTGTTTGCCTCCACTCAGCTTATTATGACCTGATTAACTTGCAGATATATGTTCTCTTCGAGCTGATGTTGAGAGGTTGGCCTTTTCTGTTATTTGGGTGAGTGTTCCTCTATTACCTTGAGTAAGATTCTAAAATAAAATATAAATAGATTGCATGTTAAATTTAAGATTTCATATTGGAAAAAGCAAGCTGCAAAGAAGCCATTCCCATTGAATGGAGCCATTCCCTTGCTATTCAGGGATCATTGCGAGAGACTGCTAGAAACTAGTTTTAGTTGGTTTTTCAGATAATGTAATGAAAGCTTGTTTTTTGTATATAGGCTCATGTAGAGTAGGCCATTTAGTTTTACTCAATGATGTAAGAATGTTATATTTCTTTCGTTAATGAAAAAATCAGATTTACTTACTTTCTAGTGTGATTTAGTTTTGGTAATTATAGTGTGTTACTTACTTTCTAGTGTGATTCAAATTTAGTAATTATAGTGTGCAAATTTATGGAGCTATTTGACATCGGTTAAAAACCGATGTAGTATACAGTTTATTTTGGAAATTTTTGGGAGCTATTTTACATCGGTTAAGAACCGATGTGGTATACAGTTTACAACATCGGTTCTATCTAAAACCGATGTAGTACAAGGGTTGAGACATCGGTTCTGTTTTGAAAACTAATGTTGTTGACAAAAATTTACATCGTTTAATAACTGATGTAATAAGTACTTTTTAACATCGGCCTAGAACCGATGTAAAACACATGGACATTTAACAACACCCACCTAGACATCGGTTTTGAAAAGTTTTTACATCGGCCCTGAACCGATGTTGTATCCAGTTTTTCTAGTACTGATTCCATGCTTGAAAATAATTAACAGACAAACTGTACTTCTTTGTCTAGTAACACTTCTGGTAATCCATCAAAGTATACATTTAAAATTATGAACCACTAAAATCTTCTCTGGTTTAACTGTCTTCTCTCTGATATTGCCCTCCGTGTAACACTTTATACACTCGATATAATATTCTACTGGTCTGCATGATCGTTAAGACTTCTATGTCTGCTTCCAGCCTCAAAACACTACTTCTACATCTCCTAAAAATCATAATCTCACTTTCTTGCCCTCATAATTTACTTGTACTTGTAGTTAGCTAGTAAATCAAATCCTGAATCACACTTAACTCTTTCCACTACCACTACGCCATAAACGCACATACGCAACCCCCAAATAAAGTTGCAAAAGACCTGAAAAGCGTTGCGTAACGTCTTACGCAACACCAGAGGGGCGTTACCAATATCGGCGTTGCGTAAGACCCCTAATGCAACGCTTTTTCCAAGCTATTGCAACACTACGAAAGCATTGCATAAGAGGTCTTATGCAACACCAAAAGCAAGTAAAGGCAACACTTAACGGTGTTGCATAAGATTTTTCAGCCATGTCAGCATGCTGACATGTAAGCAAGGTGACACGTCAACATGCTGACATGTAAGCAAGGTGCCACGTCAGCAAGGTGACACGTCATTAGTGGGGCCCACAAGTGCCACGTCACAAATGAGGGGGGGCATGCCACGTCATCAGTGGGGCCACCAAGGTGCCACGTCAGCACTGGGCCCGCATGCCACGTCAACAATGGGCCCACATGCCACGTCAGCAATGGGCCCACATTCCACGTCAACAGTAGGGCCCACATGCCATGTCAACAGTAGCCCACTATCTAATGCAACACTAGTTGAGTGCCTTTTGGTATCTAAGGTAGTAGTATTGAAAAAAACAGATCGGAAGATTCGGAAACCGAATCCACATAGGAATTAAACCACATGCTCCACCGCTTGTGCAGGCCCCCGTCAATTCCTTTGAGTTTCGGTCTTGCGACCGTACTCCCCAGGCGGCCCACAGTAGTGAAAGTACGATGGATTCCGTCGATCGAACGAAAACAGCTTCTTGCTTTTTTTGCCTATCTGGCTTGACTACTCTGCTTGCTGGCCCGTCAAAAGTCCGGTTCCTTCGCGAACGAAGTTCAGAATCAACAAAGGTTCGTAGAACGAAGGGAGTGTACAACTGGGGTGCAGCCCTACTTTTTTGTTCGTAACGAGGGACCCCGCCGCATCTCCCTCCCCTCGTCGAGCCTTTTAAGCAACACCATTCTTTTTAAATGCAACACCATTTATTTTTATTGTAACATCATTTTTTTTATTGCAACATCAAATAGAGTCAAATGCAACACCTTTTTACAAAAAATTTAAAATAGCTACTTTGTTTATACATAAAACCATCCTATCCAAATCAAGCCAACAACTAATACAAATCAACAAATTCTTAGGTTCAAAATGGGGCAGGTTCGCAAATTCTATCTGCAGCAACAAGATCCTCTTTAGCTTTAATAATTCTTTCTTGACGATATTGTTCTTGCCTTCTCAATCCTTCCATTTCCTTAAACTTTCCCCACACTTGCACACTCTACAAGTTTGTAACCAGAAATTAGAAAATAAAGGAGAATAAAGGAGAATGCATTAAGTTATGGATAGGTGATACAAAAGTAAATCTACAGATATAAACACCAATGCTTGACGCAACTGCCAAGACCTAACACATATATTCTGTACTCTTGGTTTGAAAATGGGCACTGCATGTCCTGCTCCTCTAAATGTTGCAAATGTTAGTCCTTCATACTCTTGAATCCAGCCAGCAACCTGATCCCAATTACTTATTCTATTATTATCCGCAATGTCACATGACTAAAACAACAAATGCTGCTAGATTTTATGAAAGTGTCTGTGCAGGTGGATATGTGAAATATGAAACCCAAAGCTGTCAGATTATGTATAGAAAATTGAATACGAATTTGTTAAATTATGTAATATTTTTTGTCTTAGAAATGTCATGTCCTAAATCGACACTTTGTGTGTTTGAAGCAGGGCCTTAGAACAGACACACCTCTTTCAATAGTTGTCAGAGGTGAATAGAGACGCGAACAGACAACCTGAACAGCTACGAGAATGTCTTATGTCTATAAACAGGACTCTCTTCGCTATTCACAAAAAAAATCTTTATCTGTAGTTTTGAAAAGAATGAAAAAACTAATCCCATGTCCAGACTTTTGGAGTACAAATTCAGATTTGAGTTTGTTTGTTCTTTTGAGTTTAAAGCACTGCAATTCATCAGGATGTAATCTGTTCTATCCCGTGGCTGTGAGGCAAATGTCTACGACCTTGAGCACCGTAGAGGAGACATATTCGCTTTAAGGACAGAAAGTTTGAGCAACCTAATCTCAGATACTAACAATTATCAACCCTGCTCATTTGGTTAACTAATATATGTGTGTTATTTTTATATTGTGTCTATGTGCAGATTATTGATATTAGGATTCTTATACAGATATGTGCGTACCGTATACATGCACGTATATGAAATACTATGTACACCAACAGAAGCTTTATTCTATTTCTGCAGTAAAAAAACATTAATAATGCCTACTGAAAATTACCTGCATCTTGTGGTACCAAGGCCTCCATGACCTATTGATTGGAAGCACGAGAGTGCTCAAGTTGTATCTTGTGGACAAAACCGGTACTCTTCCATCAGTGTCACCCCTGAATCATTCATAATAAATAGTTAAAAATGCAAACTGAAAAGGAAAATTTAACGAATTATGTGATTAGAAAACTATACCAGTATACCAATATCCTAAGTCCTGCAGCTATAAGTTCCTTGTAAATTGGAAGAACAGATTCTTTTGAATCTTTCCAGCCATGAAAAATGTCCATACTGTATTCATTTGATTTAGTAGGCAACATAAAGATCGTAAATCATTTTCAGATTTATAAACTTCATGAAACTATAAACTTCCTGTATAGCCCGAGATTATGAGCACTGGAACATGTTGCTTAAATGTAACAAAACAAGGCAGAAAAAGAGACAATAAATTACTTGGAATTGTCGACCCCTTTAGTTAGTTTGTCTTTCTATAATTTTTTGGCTAAGCTAAAATGAAGAAGTTTTTGTGTGCTTAGAATTGTAATAATGTGTGCCGAAAATAGCATATACAGTAGGACAAAAAAACAGAGAATAACATACGCCATACCATGTATAATATATTGAAATATTATACGCCATGTATAGTATGGCCTTTGCATACTTAAACTGGATTCAAAAGATTGATATGTTGGTGGTTCAAATTTGTTATTCCAGTTTTCCTGCTTTGAAACCAAAAGGTAAAGAAGTACCATTGTCGACCCCTTTAGTTAGTTTGTCTTTCTTTAATTTTTTGGCTAAGCTAAAATGAAGAAGTTTTTGTGTGCTTGGAATTGTAATAATGTGTGCCGAAAATAGCATATACAGTACGGACAAAAAAACACAGAATAACATACGCCATACCATGTATAACCGCTCAATCTTCTCAATTACAGCACTGAACCTACTTGCAGGGGGTGCATCATTGCCATCATCTTGAGAAGGCTGTCCCTGCAAAACCAAATTTAAGTAACAATGAAGTTGTACGCAGTACAGCATATCATCGACAACATTTTGTCACATGTAGGCCAGTGTACTTGTTTCCATTCTATATCTCTTCTTTTTCACCTTCATGTATCACTGATTATAAAATTAAGTTTATTTTCTTAAGTCGAATCATATTCTTGTCAATTCACAATGCAGATATAAAATTTACATTGAAGGATCTGCTTGGTCAGTAAACCAGAAGTACATTCTTGCTTGTGATTCTGTTTGCTTGATAGTTACACCCCAGTACTATGATTTCTTCACTAGAGGTTTGATGCCAATGGAACACTACTGGCCCATAAGGGAAAATGACATGTGCAAATCTATTAAGTTCGCTGTTGACTGGGGCCACATTCATGAGCAGAAGGTACAAGGCTTGTTGCCATAGCAAATAAACTATAGCAAAACCTGGCATAATTAAACACTCAGGAATACATACTACCATCTTAAATACACACACATACATAAGGAGGCTAGCAATTACCGTTAGGCACTACGAAATAAAATCTAGATGCAGAAGTATTCTATAGATTGAATTTGTAAGTAATGTTTATGGCATTGTATTGTAGGTGCAGCCCAAATAAATATAGGAATTTTTTAAAAAAATTACCACATCACTAAAATCGTTAAATCTTGACATCCGTACGATTGGAACGTTGAAAAAATAATATAAAAAAATATATTCATCACTCGGGACAAGACTAGTTAAAAGGAATGTCGACTTTGACCGGTTTGACCTTTATAAAACCAAACCAAATAAATCTAGGAAATTTTTTAAAAAATTACCATATCACTAAAATCGTTATATCTTGACACCCGCGCGATTGGAACGTCGAAAAAATAATTTAAAAAAATAGATTCATCATTCGGGACAAGACTAGTTAAAAGGAAGGTCGACATTGACCGATTTGACCGTTATAAAACCAAACCAAATAAATATAGGAATTTTTTAAAAAAATTACCACATCACTAAAATCGTTAAATCTTGACATCCATACGATTGGAATGTCGAAAAAATAATATAAAAAAATATATTCATCATTCGGGACAAGACTAGTTAAAAGGAATGTCGACTTTGACCGATTTGACCGTTATAAAACCAAACCAAATAAATCTAGGAAATTTTTTAAAAAATTACCACATCACTAAAATCGTTATATCTTGACACCCGCACGATTGGAATGTCAAAAAAATAATTTAAAAAAATAGATTCATCATTCGGGACAAGACTAGTTAAAAGGAAGGTCCACTTTGACCGTTATAAAACCAAACCAAATAAATATAGGAAATTTTTTGAAAAATTACCATATCACTAAAATCATTATATCTTGACACCCGTGCGATTGGAACGTTGAAAAAATAATTTAAAAAAATAGATTCATCATTCGGGACAAGTCTAGTTAAAAGGAAGGTCCACTTTGACCGGTTTGACCGTTATAAAACCAAACCAAATAAGTATAGGAAATTTTTTGAAAAATTACCACATCACTAAAATCGTTATATCTTGACATCCATGCGATTGGAACGTCGAAAAAATAATTAAAAAAATAGATTCATCATTCGGGATAAGACTAGTTAAAAGGAAGGTCGACTTTGACCGGTTTGACCGTTATAAAACCAAACCAAATAAATATAGAAATTTTTTTGAAAAATTACCACATTACTAAAATCATTATATCTTGACATCCGTGTTATTGGAACGTCGAAAAAATAATTTAAAAAAATAGATTCATCATTCGGGACAAGACTAATTAATAAAATAAAATAAATATCTAATGCAACACTTCAAACAGCAAATGCAACACTACTGGTATCTAATGCAACGCTTTTGCCATGTCAGCAAATGCCACGTCAGCATAGGTGGGTCCCACTTCTGCCACGTCAGCAATTGTGGGTCCCACAATTGCCACGTCAGCATGGTGGGCCTCCTGCCATGTCATATTTTTTTAAAGAATATATATATATATATCTAATGCAACACTTCAAACAGCAAATGCAACACTACTGGTATCTAATGCACCGCTTCTGCCACGTAAGCAAATGCCACGTCAGCAAAGGTGGGTCCCACTTCTGCCACATCAGCAATTGTGGGTCCCACAATTTCAGGTCAGCATGGTGGGCCTCCTGCCATGTCACCCTTGTGGGGCCCACATTGCCACGTAAGGAGTGGTGGGACCCACACCTGCCACGTCATATTTTTAAAATATATATATATATATCTAATGCAACACTTCAAACAGCAAATGCAACACTACTGGTATCTAATGCAACGCTTCTGCCACGTCAGCAAATGCCACGTCAGCATAGGTGGGTCCCACTTCTGCCACGTCAGTAATTGTGGATCCCGCAATTGCCACGTCAGCAAATGCCACCTCAACACATGTGGGTCCCACTTCTGCCACGTCACCATTTATTAAAATAAAAAAATATCTAACGCAACACCAGCAGTTAGTGTTGCATGATGTGAAACACTGTGGGTAATACGCAACACTAAATTATATCTAACGCAACACCAGTTCAGCTCAGTTGCAAAAGACCCAAAATTTCTATCTAACGAAACGCTTTCTGTGCAACGCTTTGTAAAAAGGGTTGCGTTTGTGCGTTTATGGCGTAGTGTACCTTCACATTCAAGTTCTTGATAACGTTATTCATTGTCATAATGAGTTTCTTGCTTCTTAGTAATTCATAGAAAACGATTTTTGTTTCTCTTCATAGGGTCCATTGAGACTGACTTGATACCACCTCTGGTAACCTGTCCTATCTTCCCACACTTCTAACACACAACTTTGACTTCTGACTCTGTCACTTGCTACCACACTATTCTGTCCAATTGCATTAACATTTTCTGCGTTTACCTCAACACAATCTCAATATACTTTCTCTCAAATTCTTATCTTTCAGCCATGAGGTCTTGTTAATCTCTGTTATTTCTCATCCTGCGGGCAACTACTATTTCCCCCACTCTCTCAACTTCTACATCTTCCCTCCGGTTCTCTGTCTTCCCTTTTTTTATCATCTTGCTCCATCTTGGTCTACTCTCTTCTACTCTTAATTATCACGATTCTTTAAACTGCGCTCACACAAGTTGTTAATTCCAATACAATCACCTTACTTCATATTCATGTTTCAACTCCTCCTGCTAGTTCATACAAACGAATCCGTCCTACTTTACTTAAGTTATTCTGGTTTGGGTTCTAAAATTTAAACCCAATCATTAGCCTCAAAACATTCAAAATCCTATGATATTCTATTTACTACCTCCAAAATTAAACCAATGTCCATAGTAATTTTCATCAATACCAACTATCACGTACCAAATATCTCCATCATCATTCTCTTTTCAATCTTTAACAAAACCCGCAATCTTGTGCTCCTGTAACCTGCTTTTCACTCTTAATCAATTCTCAGTAATATAGAATCTTTGTACCTGTGTCATCAATCCAATAAGTAATCCAATTTGATATGTCATCACTGTTTTAACACCACTTCTCAAGTTGCTCAACCTATTCTTCATCAACATAATTTCAATTTCACCGACTTAGGATGCCGTCGCGTCCATCTTTGCAGCTCTTCATCGCTGGTCATTCAGAATCAGCAAGGATTCTGGCAAAATAAGTTTATAAAACGAATAGGTACCAAGTAGAAATATACACTGAGTTTTGCTTCATAAAACTTTTTGTAAAAGGGTTTAACCGAGAGACCAATATGATCATTGAACTATTTTCAGGTTGCATTTGTCACTTGGTCAACCACCATAGTACATAAAGATGGCCAGTCTTTAGTACTTTCATGACAAACAGAATTAGTGGCATCCCACCAGAATTCTATCACAGAGATAAAACGTCCCTGAATCCCCTATATACATAGGTTGTTTATCTCAGTTTGAATAAAGAAGATCAAATATTCAGGGAAAATGGAAAGAGGTCAAGAGTCTCAAAATTTTGTATATAAAGTTGGATCAAGTATTCTCTGAAAAATAGGGATATTTCTGAAAGAATAGGACTATGGGTAAATAAATCTGATTTACAAACCTCATAATCAATTAAAGTATAGTTGATCATCAATCGTTGGCATCAACTATCGATTAAACAAATGTTCAAGAAATTCCTAATTATTCAGCATCTCACTTTTGTCGACTAAGCACTAATATACTTAGCTGCCAAAAACCGACCCGACAATAATGAGTTGAATAAATAGGATGATCTCAATTCATTCTCGAAGTTAACCGTCACTGTGCAACCAATGCTTCAGCAACGATTTAAACTGGGAATTAATTCACAACAATTTATAGCAAGAATAAGAATTTTCCAAAACTTTTGACAATTCCCTCAGATAGTAAATTGAATGAGATCAATGACTAGGGGTGCATAGCTACGCCCTAACTTCCAACCCATGCCAATAATCGCTCCCCACATCGTGTTTATAACCTTCTCGTATGCTCTCTATAACGTTCACATCGTAACTAATATCGTAGAAAAGTTCTAGATTATACGTGAAAACCTCGAGATAATATCTTCCAGACTGGTAGATCCAATTGCGCAATTAGCTCATGCTGCTCCGGATTAGCTGTCTCGCTCATAGCAAAATCCCCAAACAAACGAACTCCTATTCGTGCAATCCGTCAAAAGACCGTATAAGGTCACAACCCTCATCGTGATAACCCAAGGCGAATCTTATCCTAAATCGTTCTACCCAACATCTATCTTAGACACGTACACCTAACCCTCCTAATCTGTTTTAGTGACCATAACCTATAGCTCTGATACCAACTGTGGCATCCCATAAATCCGGGGTACAGATTTGGGGCCATTAACCACAATCAATATAATAAATACCTGGATATAAGCTTAACATAACAAAAGAAAACCCCATAACCAAGATCGCATACATGTTATGGTATGAAACAAACTATTAAATTACATAATTACAATCCAATCTCCAAATAAAACTTGTTATACAATTTACTAACAACTAAGTCCATCTGTTGAACTAATTAACCAACCTCTGACAAAGCTCAAGTCCCTACCTGACCAAGTCAACAACTCGAACATCACCTCTCGCTGTAGGAACAAGACTACTCATCTGATCACAAGGTCCACTCATCTCGTCTCTATAAACTGGAGAAAGAAAACAACAATGCAAGGGTGAGCCAACAGTGCTCAGCAAGTATAAATGTATATAAATATCAAGAACAGTAATAAGTTCTGATCAACAAGAATAAACATCATAGGCTTCAAAGGAATCAAGCTTTAAGCAATTCAAACTCAATATATGGAATAGAATTGGATTTTTATGTATTTAAAATAAAACAGTGGAGTTAGGCGGCTGATCTGTCCCGCACTAACCCCGGACAATGCACACAGCAAGGTCCCCCCTTCTAAATGGATCCACGGCACACATTGTCCTCAATTTTGATCATTAAACTGGTCTCCCCGAAGGGACTCCTCTGACCATAATATGGTCTCCCCTAAGGGACATCTGAAAACATTCCAATTCTATATCCAACGCACTAGGTGTCGGAACAATCGACAACCCTTGCCAACCAACTAACTGGAAACTCACGTTCCAAAACAACAACTCATAATCCAAGAATCAATGAAGGATTCAAGATCAACAGGTGTCGACAAGTTCGACACAACAATTGGGTAATAAATGAAGAACAACAGCCTCAAAAGGTATCAACAAGTTTGATAGAATATAAGGTGATAACCGAATAATCAAGATCTTCAATAAATAGCAACGAGTTCAATAATAAATTGGGTGACATCATTATCAAAAATAATTAAAAGTAAATTTCACTTGAACAAGAACTGAAGAGAAGTACTTGCCTGGTAATTACAGCTTAATCTGTTTAATTGTCTGAACGTCTCTCTTAACTACTGACTTTCATACTTCTCGTCCCCTCGGTTCTACAATCCTTATCTCATATCACTATCTCTAACTAACCTTTTTCTACTTTAAACATCTCTCGCAGACACACTGGATTCAAATAGAGCATTTAAACATTTAATCAAACAGCTAATTACTTTTACGACTTACTAACACGTATTGCACGTAATCACACAACACTCAGTCATTTAAATCACATCAAATAGACCATACTACTCACACTTAGCATTTAATCACTTCAGAAACATTTTTAAAACGACTCTCAACCTTTGTTCCAACATAAAACTGGACATTTTAAAATATTTTTACCGCTCTTTCTAGACTTATCAAACCATAAATACCTTGTTAAAACAACATACAAACTCTGCTTTCAAGCACAACTTGACTTAAATACTTTTGAACTCTTGCAAATCATTTTCTAGATTTTTAGAAATTTTTCTAGAACTTTCTAGAATTTTTAAATCATTTTCTGCATTTTTTTAAACAATTTTATATTATTTTTAAAACATTTAAAACAGAAAACAAGTTAATTAAGAATTAAATAATCCTAATTAAATTAATTAAAATCAAATAACTAATTAATAAAATTATTCAATAAATGATTACATTTATCAAATAACTAAATTAATTAATTTATTATTTGAAATCAATTAAAATAATTAAAAGTATTTAATTCTTAATTATTTTTGAAAAAAAATCAACAAATAAACAATTTTCATAATTAGATAATTAAATAAATATTTTCAGAAATAATTCTGAATTTAAAATTTTATTTTCAACACAATTTCTGAATTTTGAAATAAAATTCAGATTTAAATGAAATGTCTAAAGTAAAAGTATTTTGGTAAAAAGTAAATTAAAATTACCTTTTAAGAAGGGTGAATGGTAAAATAGTTAAAATCGTTTTTTATTTTACCACCACTGCTCAAAACGAATTAAAGTCGGGTCATCATACGGGTCAAAAATCGGGTCTTCAAGAAATCAAACCGGGTCGCCAAGAACATCGCCGGAAAACTGGAAAACCCAGTTTCCGGCCGATGTCCGACCACCGGAAACGCAGACCAGACCACAACACACATAACACTTGTTTTGACAGCCGGTTTAATCCTCTTCTGATACCATCTAGCATCCCTATTACTGCAGCAATCAACAACAACTCGTTATCTACAAAAACGAGTTAATTCCGTTGTTAAACCGGTGAAACTCCGACCGAACAGCGATTTCAGTCGTTTCTAAACCAAACTCACTGATTAAGACGCCAAAACGAAGCTAAGAAGGCCTAAAATCGTTCCACCATATCAAGTTAAGTGAACAATCACTGAAATTAACGGACGAATGAATAATAATTTTAAGAAAACTAAGAACTTTGTTTATCACCAAATCGAACACAAACACATCAATTAACTATATGAATAGATTGAAAATGACCCCAGGAAGGTATAGGAATCATCACTTTCATCAACATAGCTACACATCAAAAATCCCCAAATCATAGCCAAGAACCCTAATATTTCAAAAATTTAGAATAAAAATCACAATCATTTGAGAAATTAACTATCGTTGATTTTGATTGCAGATTTGGAAACTAGAAATCAAGAGCTTCTTTTTGAGTATTTGTACGTCGAAATCAGAATCCAGAATCACTTTCAAATTGACGATTGATCTTCATGGACAATATGATTTTTTTATAATTTTAATTTTTGTAAAATAAAAGTCTTGATTTTTGATTGGCCAGATCAGCTAAGGCTTTGATTGGTTGCTTAAAGATAAGGTTTTGGTTGGGCAATAATATTTGTGATGCATTTTTGTGCCCGAAATTCTCGAAACCCTAATTAATTTTTAATCGGTTCGAAAGTACCAATTAAATCAATTACGAGTCCGACTTGAACGAAAATATTTTGACAAAAAGTAACGAATCGATCACTGAATTTTTATTTTTTTTTGAAACTCGTAAAATGAATAAAATTTGAGTTTCGAATATTTTGAGATTTATCTAACGAATATTGATACGAAAATGATTTTAAATCGAAGCCCCGGGGATTTTGAAAACAACGTTGGAATAGATAAGAACAAACTGATTGCCCGGATTACGAAAAATATTAAAGATAATTATCATGGAGTGTAATACAATCACGAAACACATAAAGGGTCCCAAACCATCTTTCCCGATCCTTTCATTCATATAAATTCATATAAATTCAAAATATGCTAAAATAAATTATAATAAAATATTCATATAAATTCAAAATTTGCTAAAATAAATTATAATAAAATATTTTCATCTTGATCGCGTAATAGTAACCTATATCCTCATATACCAATCAACATTTACACCTTGACTTGACAAACTGGAATAAAATAATTCAAAATATATTTATTCCAATTGACGAGAAATAATAATTATATAAATTTAATATTCTCCATTCTTACATTCTACCTAGGGGCATTGAAATTATAAGGGAATGTTTGTCGAGGGATGAACATACTAAATTAACCAAAATCAATTTAGGAGGCATTCCAAAGAGAAATATTCTTTTCTAAGGGATCAGCCAAACTAAATTGACCATAATGTATATATCTTTTAATTTTAAAAATAAATATATGAACAACTTATTCATTATATTTCAGTGAAAGCACATTTTTATTACAATAAAGTGGTTTATTAATTAGATTTGGATGGAAATAAATTATAATTAGAATGTAAACAAATGTGAGGTTTTATCATATAGCTAGGTACACCGAATGCTCTCCATCATATAGAATCATTTTTATCAATTTTAGCAAATACCTTTTACTATAAGTGAGAATATACAATGTTTAGCAATAAAGAAAAATAAAAAAGTTCTAAACTTATTCATCATAAAAACTAGTAATCAAATGAGTACTACATATACATCGATTCAGATTTAGAACTGATATATATGATGATATCAGATGAAAACTTAGGGATAATCTAAGTTAGTATAGTGAAATACTACTTCAAGCCTATTATTCAAAATTTATTTGTAACATGAATTAAATCTGTATTCGCAGCAAATTCAATTAGTGAAGTTAAAATTATTGTTTCACTATTACCTAAGAAAGATCCTATCTCAAAACTTTATATAGTACATCTATACAAAAATCTTTACATCTATACAAAAATGTAATCCATTATTACACTTATTACATTAAGATAATTTTGTTTATTAACTTTGCATAAAATTAAGCACGCTCCTATTTATACTATATCAGATTTTTCATTGTTTAACGAGATTACACCATATCAGATTATCTGGGAGATGATGGGAAAAATATAACATGGTGTAATTTAGTATTTAGCCTATTTAATCAAACAATAAAAATAAAGATAATACAATTTGAGACATTACATAAATTTCCAAAGACATCAAAATAAGTTTTTATACAAATTTAAATCAGTAAGTATATCAATTTGATATGCTCAGTTGTTAATATAATTTTTTTATATATAATTGCATCTATCATTTTGGATATCTAAATTTGTGTTCCATGACATTTTATTTTACTTCATATCCATCTTTAGCTAAATGTTACTAGAATCATCATGGTTTTATTACTTGTGTACATACTAGATATACATAAAAATGGAACACATGTCAAAATCAATTCAATGAGTTATAATTCAAAGAACTTATTTCTACATCTACAAAAACTAAACTTTTACAAGAATAACATTAACTAATATAAAATATATACTCTCACATAAATAGATGATACATAATTATGTAAATAAATGTTAAAAGGAAACAAGTGCACAAAATCACACATAACTTATACATACAAGATGATAGATTATGAAAGATTGATGAACAATTACCTTACATTGATGATGTTAGGCGGATTATTCAAGGTGACTAAGGTTAGACAAATGTGGTTAGACAGAGGTGGATTGGGCCAGCCCAAAAAATATCAATAGAAAGTTCAATTATATTATGGCCAAAAGCCTAGGTGGGCTTTGAAGCATGCATTAAAATTAGTTTAAAATAAATTTGGATAGGATTGTATGTGAATATGTGCCATTTTTGTATACAGTAGAACATATATTCACAAAGCCACTACCAACAAGGCTAGTGTGACAATTGCAAAGTGATAGTTGAAATAAAATGGAAAACTTTTAAGCTCTATTAGGACTTTATTATTTTAATATTTGAATTGAAATTAAAAGGTAGATCAAAGTAGAAATTGGAGTAAAAGAAAAGTACAAGTAATGTGAGTTTTTCATAAAATATTTGAGGGTACTTTATAAAACTAATTTCGTACTAATAGAATTTTATAAAAGGTACTCCTTCCTAACAATTTCTTTAACAATTTCCCATTTTGGATCAATTATTTTAATTTTAAAAGTTTCTAAAATTTGCCAAATTTTATTAAAAAAATTAAATATTATTTTCTCGATCATACTCATTTTACTACTGGTCTCACCATTTTACTTACTTTTACTATACTACCATTATATAACTACATAAAATACATGTGTTAATGTTTTTGTTAACTTACCTATTTATGAATATTTTTGATTTTTCATTAAATTTTAATCTGATTTAATTTCAGTTTTGTAAATTTAAAATTTATTTAATTTCAGTATTATAAATTTTTAATAAAATTATAGTTGATCTTATAAATATTTTCTTTAACATATTAATATTGTTTCATTTTATGTCATATTTCGGAGTAAGATAAATTCTTGATTTCATTTTCTTTTAAAATCATTAATTTTTTCGATTATTTATCTGTTAACTCATTATTTATATAAATTTAAATTATGATAAAGTTCAATGTTAATATTTTATTATTATAGATTATTTTTTGACAATTTACCTAAATTATTGAAAATGTTTTATAATGTTTTAATGTCTATTTTTAATATTCGAGTGTCACCTTAAGTATTTTAGTTTCATTTACTCATTTCTCTATTTATTACTTTTTCCTAAAAGATTATGTATTTCACGACTAAATTTTATCAACTTTTACTAACAATTGAAATTAATAGTATTCAGAAATTTATAATTTTTTTTCTTTGTCAAGAAATGTATAAATTTTGTTTTTGTGTATTCTACACTTTTGAAATTTTAGGTTTTCATATTTCAAATCATTTAATATATATTAGACTTAAAATAAATCTTCTACTTTTTAACTATTTTAATAATACTAATGTTCTAATTGATAAGAATATTTTTAAATTAGTTAAGTTATGGTTCCACTAAAATTATCATTGTGTTATGTGCTATGTGAGTATTTTAAGATATTTAAGTTTATATTAAAAAAATTGTAATGGAGAATGTCCATGTATAAAAAGCAAAAAGCTTAAAGGTATGCACAAAAAATCTGCAATCTTTACTTTATATTTGTATGAAATGTACAAATTTTATGACGCTCACGATATTGTTATTATTATATTTTTTTATTTCAATAATTTGTATTAATATTTACATTGTTTCTTCATGTTATGTTTTAATAATTACATATACGGTATAAAAATTTAGATGAAATGTGTTTATTTTGTTATATTTTCATTTTTACTTTTGTCATATAAGAATAATGTATTAATTTATTACAACCATTTTATTTTACCTATTTATATCTATATTGTTTCTCTTTTTAGGGTCATGTTATATCTTTGTTCTACAATTTATTCACTTCTCAAACTCATAAATTTTATCTACACCCAAATTCTTTACATTCAGAAAATTAACTAGTAATTCATTATCAAGGTTTGAACAAGAGCACAGAGTTGAAGCATATTGACACCACATCATTAGACTTCTCAGCTTTGTAGGTTGTCATATCATAGTTTTTGTAATTGCTTTTGGCTTTGGAGTTCCTGCTTCTTCATTCTTGTTTTTTTTTTTCTTAGACATTTCCCCTCGGCTATTTTTCAATGGACAATTGAGAGCAATGTGTCCTGGTTTCTTATAATTTTAACACGTATTCACATTGGTTTGATGTACGCGAATGCTTTATGTCCTGATTTTCCACATTTACAATAATTGATACTTCCCTTCATGCATTCTCTGGTATGATTCTTCTTTGTTCCTTGGTTCACATCCTAGTGGTACGAATATCTCGTTCTTTCCTCTTATTGTTGAAAAACTGATTTCTTTCCTCACAATCCTTCATAATAATTCTTACTTTACTTACTAGGGAAAAGAGAAAGCGACTTAGGAAGAAGGTAAGGTTGCTTAGAAGAGTTATATGTAAAGTGCGTAAAAGATGTTTTTGGTAATAGTATGTTGTATGTACAACTCTAAGTCAATACTTTTGTATAAAACCTATGGTCTTGATGACAAAATTGTTTATGTCAATTATGTTAGCTCAAGAGTAAAGGTAGCATGACGACCCCGGACCGTCGTGGATGCGGGAACCGAGTCGGGGCTGTCATACTATTGAATATATACGGGATGGAGATCTATTCTTGAGTAGTAGTTGCAAGAAAGTATTGGAGATAGATCTTGAGGTAGTTGATCAAGATCCTCTATCTCTAACATTTGTTGTAAAATAGACAACTTAGGATTTAGGAGGGTGATGTGGGTGAAAAATAACCCATAAATACATTTAATGCTGCAATATTTGTTGGTGAGGCCCGAAACCTTAGTTGGCACTACGCCATAGATGGCCTATTGCAACCTTTTGGCAGGGAGTTATCATAGGTATGAAATTTTTGAGCTATCGCAACCTTATGATTTTGGTGTTACCAAATCCGTAGAAGTATGTTACTATAGTTATAAAAGGTGTTACAGTGGGTAACAGCAAGAGATGTGTTACCATAGAGTATTCATGAAAAAAAAATTATTTTATTTAAAATTAATGATTCAATAATTATTTGACTTTAAAAATAATTAATTCTAACAAAATCGTTGAAGTAATCATTTTAAAATGTAATATTCCATCAAATAATTAAATTATTGATTTTTCATAAATATTAAATTTTGTTTATAAATTTCAAATAAAAAGGTTTTAAAATAAAGTAATATCCTAACATTATTAAATTTTAACTAAATTCATTAAAAATTTAATAAAGAAAACTAAGTTAGGTATAAATTGTAAATTATTACAAAATTATGAAAATAATAGATTTAACAATTATATTTTAATTTCAAGAAATTAAAATAAATTGATAATAGCTACAAAAATAAAAAAGGAAAGTAAATATATACTATATACTCTGGCACTCTGCTGATTAGTAGTGCTGAGTGGGCAAAAGAAAACATGAGCGGGAACTTACCAAAAAAAAAACACTAGCGGCAAAATGAAAAATTAGAAAGGGGGAAAGTATAGTCACGAGCCGCAATTATTCACTTACCCTAAACTTCACTTCTCAGTTTCTCTCAAAATGAAAAACCGAACTCAGCCGCTGAATTAGGGTTCATATTAATAGAGCTGTTTAGGGTTCAATTAGGGTTCTCTCGCCTCTCTCATATGAAGTTTAAGGTTCAATTAGGGTTTGAGCTGGTCAATCAAAGCTTGGTTCTACAATTCAAATAGTTTGAGCTGGTCCATCAAAGCTTGGTTCTACGATTCAAATAGGGTGATTAAGGTTCAATTAGGGTTTGAGCTGGTCAATCAAAGCTTGGTTCTACGATTCAAATAGGGTTCGAGCTGTCAATCGTAGTTTGGGTGAAGATATCAATTAGGGTTCAAGATTTGTTCAATTAACGTATAAATCTTTCTTTATATGCTTTGATTTATGTATACTCTGTGTTGCATGCTTCGATTTATGTATACTCTGTGTTGCATGCTTCGATTTTCTTTAGTTTGACCTCTATCTCTCTCCCATTCTCTCTGTATCTCTATGTATCTCTCCATCTCTCTCTTTCTCTCCCTCTCTCTTTATCTCCCTCTCTCTCTCCCTCCCTCCCTCTTTCTCTCTCTCTCTCTTTGTATCTCTTTGTCTCTCTCTTTGTATCTCTCTCTCCATCTCTCTATCTCATTCTCCATCTCTCTACCCCTCAGTATCTGTTTTTCTCGGTTATTGTATATATGCCTTTTCTGTGGATGTTGATTTATGCGCAAAATCTGTGATAATTTGAATAATGTATTGCTGTTGAAATAATATAATCTGTGATAATTGTTGTTGTATATATGTCGTGTTTCTCGAATTTGTGTATTGTATTACATACAAGGGTCGATTTTATTTATCGGTTTTTGTATAAATTTGTTATTTATTCTGATTACATATTTATGTTGATTTATGCCTAAATCTGTGTATTTTGGTCAAATTTTAATTTTATGATTTATGTATGACTTTTGTCGCGATGTGTCTCGCTGTCTTAGTCTCTTTCGTATCTCTGTCATATATATTATTTGCTGCTGCTGCTTAAAAACTATCTCAACTGTATAACTAACAGTTAAAAAAACCCTCTGTTGTTTAGTAGTTAGGTTTAAGGTCATGTATATAAATCTCATAATTATTTGTTTAATTAGTTAGTTATTAATAGGTATTTATTTGCTTAGGTTGGCCGAAATAAACACCTTGACTACTCTTCTTATATTAATAAAGTTGTGCTTGATAAATGTAGTGATGGACAATGAGGAAAACACGTGGATAAAACTTCCAAAGTTTAGTAACGGCTATATTAGCGGGGTAAAGGCTTTTATAAAAAATGCAGTTTCTAGATTCGCCGTAGGTGATGAAATAACGTGTCCTTGCAAGAAATGTCAAAATGACAAGTGGTATCGTCAAGATGTAATATACGAGCATCTCATCTACACTGGTCCATCTCCATTGTACATGGAATGGATGTGCGAGGTTTCTCGATATAGGAGTGATGAAGATATGGATTGTGAGGCTGGTATAGACTTTGGAGGTACTCTAGGTGACATGTTGCAATGTACCCATGGAAAGCAGAATGGTGAAGGTGAGCACACTGAACTACCAAATGCCAAGCCTAATAAATTTGATCGCCGTATTGAAGACGGAAAATAACCATTATATCCTGGTTGTTCGAAGTTTTCACGATTAAGTTTTATCCTTAGGCTTTATTTTTTAAAATTTATACATGGGATTACGGAGGATGCATTCGGGGATCTACTAGAGTTGATGAGAGAGGCTTTTCCACAGGCCCACATACTTTTATCTTTTAATGCTGCAAAAAATATCATTATAGATTTAGGTCTAGATTACCAAAAAATACACGCATGTCCAAACGATTGCATGTTATATTGGGCAGCAAACAAAGATGAAGATGTTTGTAAAACTTGTGGTGTTTCGAGATGGGAAGTAGTGGAAAGGAAAGGTAACAGTGATGATGATCGAGAGAAGGTAATTCGCAAGGTTCTAGTAAAAGTTATGCATTATTTTCTGCTAAAACCAAGGCTGCAAAGGTTGTTTATGTCGAAGCAGTATTCTGAACTTATGTTATGGCATGCCGTGGGATGAAAAATTGGCAGAAATCTTAGACATCCAGCAGATGCCGAGGCATGGAAGGCTATGGATGCTAGGTATCCTGATTTTTTGATAGAAAAGAGAAATATCAGACTTGGTTTGGCCTTAGATGGATTTAGTCCTTTTCGTACTATGAGTACAACTCACTCAACATGGCCTATTGTATTGGTTAACTACAACCTGCCACCTTGGCTATGCATGAAGCCTGAAAATTTGATTCTTTCAACAATCATCGCCGGTCCAGAATCTCCAAACAACAACATTGATGTATTTATGCAGCATTTAATTGAAGAGTCGAAAGAATTATGGGATCTAGGTATAGAAACTTACGATGCCTTGTCTAATCAAAATTTTAGGCTACGTGCAAGTGTGTTATGGACCATTAGCGATTTTCCGGGATATGCAATGTTATCCGGTTGGAGCACAAAGGGTAAATTGGCCTGTCCCACATGCCATTATGAGACATCTTCAAGGTACTTGAAACATAATAGAAAAATGTGTTACATAAACCATAGAAAATTTCTATGTCCGGAGCACAAGTGGAGGTTCGATAAGAGAAGGTTCAATGGTAAAGTTGAAATGGGACAGGTTCCACCCACTTTAAGCGGAACAGATATACTTGATTTATTGTCCGGCTATGAAAATGAATTTGGAAAGGACAAAAGCAAGAAAATGAGCAAACGGGGTGTAAAGCGTAAAAGGGATTCCCCTTTAAAAAAAAGTCAATATATTTCAATTTACCATATTGGAGTCACAATTTATTGCGACACAACCTTGATTGTATGCATATCGAGAAAAATGTATGTGACAATATACTTGGTACTTTGTTGAATATTGGCGGTAAGACCAAAGACCATTTGAGTGCTCGTTTGGATTTACAAGAAATGGGGATCAGGAAGGTCCTTCATCCTGTTAAATCAAGTGATGGAAAATACTTTGAGATTAGGGCTGCTATTTTTGACATGACGAACCAAGAGAAGGAAATATTCTGTTCAGTATTGGAGAAGGCTAAACTGCCATACGGCTGTGCAGCTAATATCAGTCGATATGTTCACACAAAGGAAAGCACAATCTTGGGGTATAAGAGCCATGATGCTCATTTTTTTTGCACTAATTGTTACAATTTGCAGTGAAAAAAACATTGAAACCTGAGGTTGCACTACCTTTGATAAGACTTGGTGCATTTCTAAGAAATCTTTTGAGCAAAGTATTTAATTTGGCTGACTTGAATAGGCTACAACAAGAAATTGTTGAAATTCTTTGCCATTTTGAGATGATATTTCCATCAGCTTTCTTTGACATAATGATTCACTTGCTGGTTCATTTGTGCAAGGAAATCGAATATGGGGGACCTGCACACTTGAGATGCATGTGGCCAATTGAGCGTTATCTAGCTAAACTAAAATCTTATGTGTGTAATAGGTCTAAACCTGAGGGTTCCATTGCTGAAGGCTACCTAGCAGAAAAATGCTTGACGTTCTGTTCAAGATTCTTAAACGGGGATGCAGTACCTAAATTTGAAAGTTGTCCACAAAAGATGGAATATCCAATTGGTACAAGAGGAAAGAAAGGTGAAAAACCTATTCATTTCAAAGAATCTCAATGGATTGCATGTCATCATTACATTCTATTCAATTGTGGTAACAAGGACATTTAGACTTTGATCGAGTAAGATTTAAGTTTTAATTTATTTTAATAAGAATTAGAATGTTTTTTTGTTTTATAATATTAACTAGGTAATTATTGTAGGGAACATCGAGCTTTAATTGATGGTCACCCAATATCGAAAAAATATAAAAGAGAGAGGGCACACACCGAAGACTTCTGGAAGTGGTTGAAGGAAGAGACTCGAAAAAAAAATGACATTTCCAAAGAGCTAGAACTCCTTGCAATGGGACCTAATCGAGCAGCTAAGAGGTTTACGGGATATGTTATTAATGGGTACAAATTCTATACAAAATACAGAGATGCTAGGTGTACAACACAGAATAGTGGTGTATTTCTGTCTTCCTTAACCAGCAGCTTTGCAAGTTCAAAAGATCAGAATCCAAGTATTGGTGCTGTCGATTACTATGGATCGATTGAAGAAACCTCGAAATCGATTATTGGGGAGATTTTATCGTGGTTCTATTTAGGTGTTGTTGGTACCATGTAAAAAAGGATTTGTATGACCTAACACGAGTCAATTTTAACAGACTGGTTCAAAAAGCTGATCCGTATGTTATGGCTTCACAAGTACAACAAGTATTTTATATTGAAGATCCAACTGACAAGATGTATCATAATGTTATCAAGACACTGCCAAGGGACTGGTGTGATGTCGAAGGTTAAAATGGGAACGAGGATGATTTCATTGATCCGATTATAAATGATATTCAACATGGTCATGGAATTGGAAATCAAGTTAGTGATGTGAGCTGGTCTAGAGAAGATGTACCTGCAACAAAAATTATCATTCCTCCAAAAGTAGTCAATGAAACTGTCTAGTGTTTTTGAAGGAGTTTTTCCTCTTAATGTAACAAATGTATTGCCTGCCTTTTAATGCGGGGCATTGCTTCTTTATGGATTACTTTTTATTGTGTTAAGTGCTTCTCAATTAAGTCCATGCTTCTTAATTTTTAATAATTTTTATTAGTGATTTACTGCATTTTAATTGTTTGACTACTTCCAAGTCAAGTTAATATAGTATATAATGTGTGTAAATAAGTCTTAGCAGTACATATAAGTTAATTTACATTCTTTTGCTAGACTGCTTTTAAATTGATCAGTTGTTGCTTTTAAATTGATTCTTATTTTTTCTTTGTACTGGTTCTAATGTAAGTTTCTATTTTTTTTTAGGATTACAGAGAAGCGCATCAATCTCAGAATTTACCACATGGGAAAATTTCAGAATACACAATATGTTGGTGGAAAAGAGTGTGTGATAAGTAACATAGACTCTGATTGGTTTTCTTACACGGTGCTGATGGACCATGTTAAAGATGAGCTTAAGTATACTGAAATTGGAGGAATTTACTCAAGAGATCGTAATTAAGAAGGGATGGAAACTGGTGGTGAATGATCAAGACTTGTGCGAATTAGATAAAAATGGTGGCCACATAGATCTTTATATTGATAACACTGTTGATACTAGAATCGAGCCATTACCGCAAATGCAACCTTCTGTAGTCATACGGCCAAGGCTAAATGTGTTTGAAGGTATTAAACTTTTTTAGTTATATATTTAAATTATTTGTTCCTTCTAGTTTGATTAAGGTCACAAATATTGATCTACATATTATTAATACTTTTATGAGAGTTCTGGTATTTGTTGGTGTGCTAATACTTTAATCCTATTGTTGCAGTGACTAAACAAGTAAAACGTCAGTTTATGACCACTCATCAATTACAACAGCAAAGAAGAAACAAGAAGTCAACTGAAGGCTACACTCCTAGGAAGTCAGCACGGCTGAATAATGCACAAGTCATAATTCCAAATCAAGTTCAGAGTTCTCGGAAGTAGGCACGCCTGGTTGGTGCTAGACCAGAAATCATTGATGCAGCTCTCAAGCAGAAGCCAAAATCAATTGAAGAGAAAAGTGCTCAGAAGTTGGCATTGATCAGAAATTCACAAAGCATTGATGAAAATGTGAATATGAAGTCTGGAAGTGTTCGGAGGAAATTGGATTTACATAATCCAATAGATGAAGGTGAAGACGTAGATGAAGGTGAAGATATAGATGGAGATGAAAATATGGATGAGAATGACATAGAGGTTAGATAACAAAAATCAATACAAATATGTAACCTAATCGATGTTCCACATATATTGCTATTTCACTAACTATATGTTTCTTTTAATTACGCACGTGCAGGATATTGTTCTACCACCTCCCCCACCACTTCCATCTCCATCATCTCCAATAAAACCGATGAACCTGAACAAGTATGAAATGATTAAATTTCAAAATATTGAGAGAAACAAAGAAAAGCTTAGAGCTCTAGGGGTGCCTGAATTAGCTGTTAGTCTGTCAGGTGGATTCAATAAGGACAAAGGAAAAAGTAAAGGGAAAAAAAAGAATCGAGACGAGGATGAATATGTTGAAGAAATTGAGGAACAAAGCAAAGATGATGCTTCAAAAATTCTGCCAAAGGTGCATCTTATCTATTGTGTAACGAGTTAATTAAAATTTTAATCACAGTACTAATTAAATTTATTTTTCAGAAAACCCAAAAAGTGAAGAAAAACAAGCTTCTTAATAGACCAACTACTCGTTCACGATCTAATGCTGTGACTACAACTGAAAAAGTGTGACGCCCCCAAATCCACTGTCTATGGACTTAGGTCGCCACGCAACATCATCACCTGCCTCATACAAAATGCATTACAATACATAATAAATATAAAAGTTTTATCATAACAACAGGGGTTCCATCCCACACGTCCAAGCATCGACATATCTCCGAATTATTACAACATATTACTAGTACACATGATATCACTAAACATGTCGAAACATATGCTAATAGTCTTCGATACAGTCGTCGCCTCTGAGGTAAGCACACTAGTCCAGCTCAGTGCCCTGGTGTATTTTCTCCTTTCCCTTGAAACGAGAGGTTTCGCTTTTTTCCGTCTTCACTGTAAAACAATATTAACAACAAGAATGAGCAACTATGTGCTCAGCAAGTTCACTGACTCGCTCTTTCACTAACAATGAAGGTGGAAAGAAATCAATTCTATTTATGAAAGATACTTGTATGCTGGCAAAGTGCCCTGATAATACTTACTGATGGACCAAAATAACTTATGTCTGAGTAAAAGAAATTGGAATTGTAAAGCTTGAGATACTGGTCTTCCGCCTTTACGATACCCCACACCGCGATCAACCGCCGTGTCGCAAGTACCGCACACCTGTGATACCCCATAGCACGATCACTACTATGTCGCAGGTACCACTATATCGTTTTGCTAGCAAAAAGTTGGTTGAAAAGTCAACCTGGCAACTTTGGTGCCAAAAATGTTAATATTTCTCTTTCGATACCACGAGTTTATTCCTCGTGTTGATCTGAAAGAAAACCCATGGGCCATCTCCCATGTTGACCAGTGGATTATAAGATTATTCCTCCAAATAAAAATTGATTGATTTGGATTCCTATTCGATTCTGGATGACCGCCAGTCTACACTTTGTACAAGACCGACCTGAACAATAGGCCGTCACAATATTTTCAAAAGAAAATAATTTATTATATTGACACGAACAATATGTCAATTCAAGACAATAAAGTAACAACCTTGAACAAGTAAGGTTCGTCAATTAGAATAAATCATGTGGAGTCTTCTTGAAATAATAAGAACGACTTGATTCAGAAAGAAAACTTCCAAATACGCTAGAGTAGGTATTTTAGAGGAAATTCTGCTGATATACCATTTTCTATTAACTATTCTGCATGTATCTATTTTGATTCGAACAATGAATCAAATTTGAATATTGAAAGAAAATTTATCGGATCTGAACGATAGACCCGATTGAAGTCAATAAAATCTAAACTACCTCGATATATGAGCTTAGTTATAGTTGAATAATATTTAGGGGTCATCGCGAACAATAAGATGCCCTAGATTTCAATCTAAGTATGTTTTATGAACTTATCAGAATTGTGGGAACATCTCTATAATTTTCTAAATCAATACTACGATAAACCGGATATTTTATAACGAATTAGAAATTCTGAACATATTTTAACAGAATAATATCTTAGCATTTCTCGAAATATTTCAAAAGGAGTGAGGGTCAGAAGGAACTTGCCTCGATCTCGAAGTGCAGAGAATGCAGATAAATTTATATTCTACCCGTGAACTTGACTTCAATCTACAGCTCAAGAATTACGCTCTAAAAATGGCAACCAGAAAAATGTTAGCGATTCGCCAAACTAAAATGTTCCTGAACCGATAATATAATATTTAAATATTATAATAATAATAATAATAATAATAAATATCTTTTGGAAATCTTTACAATAGATAACGGAAAATAAAACCCAGATAAATAATTCTTTTTCGAACTCAGGAATCAAATCTAAAAATATATACTATTTTAATTTCCGTAGATCCCGCTTAAAACGAAAAAATAGGGTTATGGAATATACGGCAATAATCCATTTTAAATCTCGTAAATAATTTAATACTATTCTAATTTATTTAGCCTCTAAAATAATCCGAAAATGCTAATTATCAATTTTACCATTTTTATTAGATTATTTATTACCAGCCATTTAAATACTATTCCAAATTTTTAAATATTTCAAATTCAGAAAAATCAATTGAACCCCTTATATATATATATATATATATATATATATATATATATATATATATATATATATATATAAATCCCGATTAAAACAATCACCCACAAATATTAATATTTTATTATTATTCCAAATTAACAAATACTCCAAAATTTTAATCCTGGTTATAACAATCACCATAATTTTATACGACTGAGACAATGGCGCGTGGGGCCCACCGGCCACCACCACCGCCGTGTCTCCCCCCCTCTCCCCTGCTCTCTCCGTTCTCTCTCTCATCTCTCCCTCCTCTATTCTCTCTCTCCCATGCATCTCTCTCTCTCTCTCTCTCTCTCTCTCTCAATATTCCTTTAACCACCACCACCAATCGGTGGTGGTTGCTTCACCCAAACCCCATAATCGATTCTCTCTCTCGATCTCGCCTCTACCCCCTCATCTCTGAACTCCCCCTCTCCGTCATCCTCTACTCTCTCCCTCCTCTGCATCTCTCCTTTACCGCAACTCACAAGCCCCCCCCCCAAATCTTCTCACTTCTCCTTTCCGACAACACTATAGCCCCACCCCTTATTACTCCAAGCAAACCACCAACTCCTCATCTCAATACTCCTCACACAACAACAAAACAAAATGGAAAAACACATAAAACCAATCCTTAAATTCCCAGTACGAATAGAACATACAAACACAAAGTTTAAATTGAAAGCAGAGAAGAAAAGAAATAACAAAATAAATCAACTTGCACTCATACCCTGTATATTTTTATAGTCGAGTTTTTGATTTGAAAAAACTGGTCGGTGGGTTTGTTGCTTAAAAAGGAAAGGTTTTTCTTTTGCTGGGTTACATATTTGGTGTTTTGTGAAAACAAACAAGTGATGGATTCTTGTGTGTTGTTGATATGGATAGTCCCCCTGTTGACTGTAAATATCAATCACCAATCTACCCACTGAGTGATCAAATACGTGGTCTAATACTGATCAATCAAATTGTGTATTAACCTAATCCTCCACGTACTAACCTCCACTTCACTGTTGGCTAAAAAAAATTTTGGGATTCTAATTTGGCTCTCTAAAATAAATTTTGGGCTTTAAAATTAATATCAACCCAAAATTAAAATCTTATTTTCATAAATTTCCTAATTTTAGTAATTACTAAATAAATATAAAAATAACATGATATAATATAATATAAAATGTACATATATATATATATATATATATTCTAAAATTTACGGCACTCACACTAATTTAAAACAAATTAAATACTCGCATATCGTTCTTACATAAAATCTAAATATTGAGTCGAAAAAATTTATTCTAAAATTCACGATTATTACAGTCTTCCCCCTTATAGGATTCCGCCCTCGGAATCAAAATTACGCACTAAACAATTCAGGATATTTGTTCCGCATCTCGCTTTCTAACACTACGCCATAGATGGGCGTCCGCAATGTTTTTCTATTGTAACGCCCACTTTGTGTTACATTAGAGATACCTTTTTTGACCTACTGAAACACTTTTGAGATTGTGTTACATTACTTGTGAAGGTACTGTTGCAGTAGAACATGTACTGTTGCAATAGATTCGATGTGTTACATTAGCGATTGAGCGTTACAATTGCTATTTTTTTAACATTTATAAATAAAAAAAGAAAGACCATGTGGGTCCCACAGAAGTGTTGCATTTTCAAGAAGCAGTGTTACATTTGCTGAAATCAGTGTCACATTTGACTGAAACAAGTGTAACGTGGGCCCACTGCCACGTGGCACGTGGACCCCACTGCCACGTGTCACGTGGACCACCGCCACATGTCACGAGTGGGATCCACTTTGCCACGTGTCATGTAGACCCCACTGCCACGTGTCACCAGGGTCCCACCATTTCCAAGTGTCCGTGGGCCCCACTGCCATGTGTCCTGTGGGCACACTGCCACGTGTCATGTGGGTCCCACATATAACACATGTCATGTGGGTCCCCCCACATGGCACGTGTCATGTGGGTCCCACTGCCACGTGTCATGTGTGGGTCCCACTGCCACGTGTCAGAGTGGCCCCTCAACTGCCACGTGTCAGTGTGGGCCCCACAACTACTACGTGTCAGTGTGGGTCCCACAACTACCACGTGTCAGTGTGGTCCCCACAACTGCCACGTGTCAGTGTGGGTCCCACTGCCACGGGTCATGTGTGGGTCCCACGATTGCCATGTGGCATGTAGTCCCCCCACTGCCACGTGTCAGTGTGGGTCCCACTGCCACATGTCATGTGTGGGTCCCACGACTGCCACGTGGCATGTAGTCCCCACTGCCACGTGTCTGTTGTGGGTCCCTCTGGTGCCACGTGTCTATGGTGGGTCCCACAGATGTCATGTGTCTGCTTTGGCTCTTAGTAAAAAAGAAAATGTTGTTGGAAGTATTCGAACCCCCGACCTCAAAGACACATGACTTCTATTTCACCATCACAACCACTCCATCTACACATACAATTGGTTTATTTCCTCCATCATTAATATACAACCCTTTCACCTTAGGTTTTAATTATTATTATTATTACTAAATTATTAGAATAATTTTAATTCTTTATATATTTTAGTTATATTATATTATTCACTTAAATAAATTTTATATATTCGGTTGAAAAATTTTTTTTATTATTCATTGAAGTAAATTTTATATTTTATATGTTAATTCTTTAATTTTTTGTATATTAGGTTACGGTCAAAGTGATAGTTGACCGTTGAATTACCCGACCAAATAAATTTTTTTTTTCTAAATTTTTGGGAATAACATTTAAAATGATGTATCTCGATTCCCGTGCGGTCGGGTGGTGGAGAAGTATTTTCTAAAAAATCGAATCCTTAAACCCTGACGAAACCCTGTTTAAGGGTTACGGTCAAAGTGATAGTTGACCGTTGAATTACCCGACCAAATAAATTTTTTTTTTCCTAAATTTTTGGGAATAACATTTAAAATGATGTATCTCGATTCCCGTGCGGTCGGGTGGTGGAGAAGTATTTTCTAAAAAATCGAATCCTTAAACCCTGACGAAACCCTGTTTAGGGGTTACGGTCAAAGTGATAGTTGACCGTTGAATTACCCGACCAAATAAATTTTTTTTTTCCTAAATTTTTGGGAATAACATTTAAAATGATGTATCTCGATTCCCGTGCGGTCGGGTGGTGGAGAAGTATTTTCTAAAAAATCGAATCCTTAAACCCTGACGAAACCCTGTTTAGGGGTTACGGTCAAAGTGATAGTTGACCGTTGAATTACCCGACCAAATAAATTTTTTTTTTTTCCTAAATTTTTGGGAATAACATTTAAAATGACGTATCTCGATTCCCGTGCGGTCGGGTGGTGGAGAAGTATTTTCTAAAAAATCGAATCCCTAAACCCTGACGAAACCCTGTTTAGGGGTTACGGTCAAAGTGATAGTTGACCGTTGAATTACCCGACCAAATAAATTTTTTTTTTCCTAAATTTTTGGGAATAACATTTAAAAGTATGTATCTCGATTCCCGTGCGGTCGGGTGGTGGAGAAGTATTTTCTAAAAAATCGAATCCTTAAACCCTGACGAAACCCTGTTTAGGGGTTACGGTCAAAGTGATAGTTGACCGTTGAATTACCCGACCAAATAATTTTTTTTTTTCCTAAATTTTTGGGAATAACATTTAAAATGATGTATCTCGATTCCCGTGCGGTCGGGTGGTGGAGAAGTATTTTCTAAAAAATCGAATCCTTAAACCCTGACGAAACCCTATTTAGGGGTTACGGTCAAAGTGATAGTTGACCGTTGAATTACCCGACCAAATAAATTTTTTTTTCCCTAAATTTTTGGGAATAACATTTAAAATGATGTATCTCGATTCCCGTGCGGTCGGGTGGTGGAGAAGTATTCTCTAAAAAATCGAATCCTTAAACCCTGACGAAACCCTGTTTAGGGGTTACGGTCAAAGTGATAGTTGACCGTTGAATTACCCGACCAAATAAATTTTTTTTTTCCTAAATTTTTGGGAATAACATTTAAAATGATGTATCTCGATTCCCGTGCGGTCGGGTGGTGGAGAAGTATTTTCTAAAAAATCGAATCCTTAAACCCTGACGAAACCCTGTTTAGGGGTTACGGTCAAAGTGATAGTTGACCGTTGAATTACCCGACCAAATAAATTTTTTTTTTCCTAAATTTTTGGGAATAACATTTAAAATGATGTATCTCGATTCCCGTGCGGTCGGGTGGTGGAGAAGTATTTTCTAAAAAATCGAATCCTTAAACCCTGACGAAACCGTGTTTAGGGGTTACGGTCAAAGTGATAGTTGACCGTTGAATTACCCGACCAAATAAATTTTTTTTCTAAATTTTTGGGAATAACATTTAAAATAATTTTATTATTTTATAATTTTTTTAATAAAATTATGTTCCCAAAAATTATGTTATAATTTTTATAAAATTATAAAATAATTTTATAATTTTATAATTTTTTTTAATAAAATTTTTAAGTGATAGTTTATAAATTTTTTTTTTCTAAATTTTTGGGAAAATAATTAAAAAGAATGGATCTAAATTATCTAAACAAATGTTCTAATAGTAAGTAATTCTTAATTTACCAAAAAAAATTACAATCTAAATAATCTAAACATTTGTTTTAATTATAAGTAAAAACAAAAGATGTAAAAATATAGGTGGGCACAGCATTATTGCAAGTCCACTTACCATTTACCCTAAAATCGCTAAGTCCACACACACACACACACAAAAAACTGCCGCGCCTCAACACTTACACACTCACAGCCGCTCACACTCACACTCACAGATGGAAGAACACAGAGGCTCAATCGAAGAACACAGAGGCTTATCTCTTCTCTCTTTTCTTATTTCTTTTCTCTTCCTTTTAATTCTTCATAGATCTAATTGGTTTACTTTTTCAGATTTAATCGAAGAACACAACTGCTTTTGGTTCAAGGTAATTAGGGCTTTCTCTTCCTTTTACGTTCTAATTGCTTTTGTTTTGGTAATTAGGGCTTTTGGTTTTGTTTTGGTAATTAGGGCTTTTGGTTTTGTTTTTTGGTTTTATAATGTTTTGGTTTGTTTATTACATTTTATGTTTTTGTTTGTAAATTATGCATATGCATGTTTTGTCCTCGATTTTGTATGGGATTTTGTCAATTACTTTTGTTTTTGTCCTCGATTTTATAATATTTTGAGATATTCGTAATTGGTTGATTGAGCTGTATGTTTTTGTCCTCGATTTTGCATGTTTCGTCTTGTGAATGTGTTTTTATTGTGACTGTGTTTGTGTTGTGACTTCTTTGACACACAATACTCACTATTAGTATGTTGCATTGTGGTCGTGATGGATACATACGTGTCCATGGTGTACTCTGTCTGAAATTTATTGCAAAATACAATTGCAATATTTTCGAACAGCGTATACCATGGACACATGTGACTATACATGTCCATAGTGTTTTTTTGGTTCTAATTTGTTTTGGTTTCTGTTTTGCGTCATCTAGATTTTTGGGTTTTATAATGTTTGGTTTTTATATTTTGAGATATCGTAATTGGTTGATTGTGCTGTATGATTCTTGTTGTTGGTATCGATTGGAGTGAATGTCTCTGTCTCTATATGATTCTTTTTTGGTTCCAGTTTGTTTTGTTTTGGTTTTTGTCTAATCCTGTTTAGTTCTTTGACACACACACACTCACAGGTTTTTATGTCATGTAACTCTTGTTTCTATTTTTTGTTTCACAGGTTTACAATTATTGTAGGGCGAACAACTTTTGTTTGGATATTTTCATTGCTTGCTCTGTGTTATAAGGTAATGCTCTAAACTATCTTTACGTGTTAAGACATAAGTTAACAAGTACCTGTGTAGTCAGCGATATAATGAGAACTATGTGAATCAGATATTTGTAATTTTAGAATTTTATGCTTCTCGATAAATAGTATAAGAAATCTCTATTTGAATATTTGTAGTGCCTGTTTGGGTAATCCCTTAAGTGGCCTGTGTGAGCAGTAAGGCCATGTTAACTTGTCGTTATTACACCCCATGTTAAAATTCTTAACTTGTCTAGAATCAGTTATGAAGTAGTTGTGAATGACATTGTGTACCTAATTTTAAGGATAAGTTACGTACTTACATTTTAGCGAATTGTATGTATTTACTACTTCAAGTAAAACTGTTACACTAGTGTGCTATTATCATTAATCTTTTTACTTGTAGTAATGGACGATGATTATACGAGTTGGATAGGTTTTCCAAAATCTAGTAAAGCATATGTAAAAGGGATAATTGCATTTATGGAAAATGCATTTCCAGTTTATCGTAAAGGTGAAGAAATGAAATGCCCCTGCAAAGTATGTGTGAACCGCAATTGGCATCTTCAAAATGTTATTTTGGATCATCTTATTTGTAATGGGCCTTCTCCATTACATGTAAAATGGATCTGTGAGGTTGCACATACCAAAGTAGAAGGCAGTGATGCCTTTATGGATTGTGAAACGGGGACGGGTTCCGAAGATAATTTTGCAGGGATGGGTTTTAAAGGGAATTTAGCGGGGATGGGTTTCGAAGATAATCTAGGTGAAATGTTCAATTGCACGGGTAGGAGGTTCCGAGATTTAGAAAACGACTATGAAGGATTGACAAATGCAGAGGCTAGGAAGTTTTATAGTCATGTTAGAGAGGGAAAGAAACCACTATACCCTGGCTGCACTAAATTCTCTCGGTTAAGTTTTATGATCAGCCTGTACCATTTAAAGTGTCTACATGGAATTACCGAGTCTGCTTTCGGGGAATTACTAGGACTGTTAAAAGACGCTTTCCCTGATGCCCACCTACCTTCGTCTTTCAATGCCGCAAAGAACATCATTAAGGATCTAGGTCTCGCTTATGAGAAAATACATGCATGCCCAAACAATTGCATGTTGTATTGGGAAGAAAATAAAGATAAAGAAAAATGTGAAAATTGCGATGTTTCTAGGTGGGTTATACACGAAAAGGAAGATAATGTTCAGGAGACGGTTATACACAAAGTGCCAGCAAAAGTGATGAGGTACTTTCCACTAAAACCTAGGTTGCAGAGGTTGTTTATGTGCAAGGATTATGCGAAGTTAATGACATGGCATGCAGTGGGACGACAAAAGGATAGGAAGCTAAGACATCCGGCTGATGCTCAGGCTTGGAAGACGATGGATGCTGACTTTCCTGATTTTCCATCTGAAAATCGGAATGTTAGTTTGGGACTAGCCGCAGATGGATTCAACCCTTATCGTTCAATGAAGTCAACTCACAGTACATGGCCAATTGTGTTGGTTAATTACAACCTCCCACCTTGGTTATGCATGAAACAAGAAAACTTAATTCTTTCAACTTTAATATCCGGTCCAGATTCACCAGGCAACAGTATCGATGTCTTCATGCAGCCTTTAATTGCGGAGTTGAAAGAATTATGGGAGGTCGGCATCGAAACTTATGATGCCTTCGCCGATGAAAATTTTAATTTGCGTGCCCGACTGTTGTGGACTATTAGCGATTTTCCTGGATACGGTATGTTGTCTGGATGGAGCACAAAGGGAAAACTAGCGTGTCCCAACTGCCATTATGAGACTTCATCAAATTATTTAAAACATAGCAAGAAAATGTGCTATATGAACCACAGGAAGTTTCTTGAGCCTGAACACAAGTGGAGGCAGGAAAAAAGAAGATTTAATGGCAAAATTGAAACGGGGCAGTCTCCTAGAATTTTAACAGGAAGGGATATTGAAGAGTTGTTGCCTGGGTATGTAAACCAATTTGGGCTGAAAAAGAAGGGTTCAGCTAGCATTGATTCCCCTTTTAAAAAAAAGTCGATCCTTTTTGAATTGCCGTATTGGAGTCGTAATCCACTTCGCCACAACCTTGACCCCATGCACATAGAGAAAAATGTTTGCGATAACATATTAGGTACTTTGCTTAATATTAGTAGCAAGTCAAAAGATCATATTAGTGCTCGTAAAGATTTAGAAGAAGCTGGTATACGAAAGCCCCTGCATCCTGTTTTGTGTGAAGATGGTCGACACCTTGAAATAAGGCCAGCAGTATTTGACATGACGAACAAAGAAAAGGATATGTTTTGTTCAGTTTTGAAGAATGCTAAACTGCCATACGGTTGCGCCTCTAACATTAGTCGGTATGTGAACACAAAGGAGAGGACAGTAACTGGGTATAAGAGCCATGATGCTCATTTTATACTCCACTACATGTTACCGATTGCTGTGAGGAAAACATTAAAACCTGTGGTTGCATTACCAATGATCAGATTAAGTTCTTTCCTCAGAGCTCTATGGGGCAAGGTTATCGATTTGGATGATTTGAAGAAGTTGCAACAAGAAATTATCGAGGTACTTTGTCATTTTGAGATGATTTTTCCATTTGCATTCTTCGACATGATGGTGCACCTGCTTGTGCATCTAGTCAGAGAAGTTGAACTTGGTGGACCGGTACATCTTCGAAATATGTTTCCTATAGAGCGGTATCTTGGGAAGTTGAAATCATACGTTCGCAATAGAAGTAGACCGGAAGGTTCCATTGCAGAAGGTTATCTGGCTGAAGAATGTGTGACATTCTGTTCAAGATTTTTGGGTGGTTACGAAGCAACAAAAAACACCACGCACTCAACTGATTTCCAAAAATGTCCAACACAACTGGGGCATTCTATCGGAACAAGAAGGAATAAAGATGGAATTATTTTCAATTTGAAAGATGTGGATTGGAAGGCAAGTCATCGCTACGTTTTGTTCAATTCTGGTAATAAGGAAGTACGGAGATTGATCCAGTAAGTTCCGTAAGCTTTTAAGTAATTTTACTGTCAATTTACAAATTTAATTTCCTGGGCTATTTTAACTTAGTTTTATTTTAGGGAACATCAAGGTTTAGTGGACAGTCATGCAAATATGAAAAAGTACAAGAGGGCACGAGCGCACACTGAAGAATTCTGGCCGTGGTTGCAAGAAGAGGTTGGAAAAATGGACGAGGCTTCAAAAGAATTGGAGGTGCTTGCATTGGGTCCTACTCGAAAAGCTAAGAAGTTTACTGGTTATGTAGTGAATGGTTATCGATTCCACACTACTTCTAGAGATTCTCGATGTACAACACAGAACAGTGGCGTATTTGTGTCTGCCCAAACGATTAGCTTCGCAAATTCGAGAGACCAGAACCCGATAGTTGGGTCTGTCAACTACTACGGATCGATAGAAGAAATCTTGGAACTTGATTATTGGGGAGAATTTACAGTGGTTCTGTTTAAGTGCCGTTGGTACCAAGAAGAGAAAGATCCATACGGTCTTACTCGAGTAAATTTCAAGAAGTTAAGCCACAAATCTGATCCTTATGTCCTGGCTTCGCAAGTGCAGCAAGTTTTTTACGTGGAAGATCCGATTGAAAAGATGGTACATTATGTAATTAAGAAAATGCCGAGGGAGTGGTGTGACACTGGAAACGTGGATACAGTGGAAGAAGATGTCATCAATTATGATTCACACGATATCAACTTTGCTCGTGGAATAGAAATTCAAGTTGATGGAACTAGTTGGTGTAGAGATGATATCCCCTCAACAAGAGTTCCCATTCCTGATAAAAAGCCAAAATAGTTGCTTCTTTATATGTTTTAATGTACTGTAGTGTATTATTTTAATTGTTCAACTAGCTCTAATTTCAATTGTTGGAATGTTTTTAGTTAGAATATTAGAGTTGTAATTTGGTTGAACTTGAGTTGTTCTAAATAGTTGTAATGTTATTAATGTTTCGAAGACTACTGTACTTAAAAATTTGTCTTTAGATTCGATTCAGATTTGTTTATAGTAATATAGTTATTATGCAAAATTATTATTTTTAAGTTTACTGCCTTTACTTGTTTGTTGTTTAAACATGAGAGTGACATTTCTTTAAATTTTGTGCAGGATGGAAGGTAAAAAGTTGGATGTCAGACTTCACCACAGTGGGACCTTTGGCAAGAAAGCTTATTCTGGTGGAACATGTTTGGTTATAAACCGTGTAGAGACCGACGAATTTTCTTATCCAGTGCTGATGGAGTATGTGAAAGACTACCTTCATTTACTTGAAATTGGAAGTGTCTATATCAAACAAGAAGAGGATAATAGTTGGAAGCTACTGACCTGTGACAAGGAGGTTACTGAACTAGTAAATGGCTGCAAGGATGGAGATGAAATAGAATTTTATGTAGACAACATTGTTGACACTGAAATTGAGCCGATGGTTCAAATGCAGCCATTCGTGGTCGTAAGGCCGAGGAAAAACCTGATTCAAGGTCATATATATAAATTATTGATTATTGTTGTCTTTTGCAAATTTGCATACAAATAACTAGTTTTTCTACTGTTGGTACAGGGTCAGCGAAGAAACCAGTTTCATCTAAGAAACCAGTTTCAGCAAAAAAACCAGTTCCACCAAAGAAAACTGAAAATCGCAAATATGTTACCACTCATGAGCTCCAGCAGAAGCAGCAGCAAATGAAGCTTAGTAGAAAGTCACCTGACTTGGGCAGGAGAAGGAGTTTACGATTATCGCCAAATTTGTTGACTAGTCAACCAGATGCAAGTGCAATGAACACTAAAGGGATTGTTAGAAGGAAGCTCGACTTGCACATCGATTCAAGTGGAGAAGAATGCAGTGAACAGAATGATCCCGTTACTGAGGTGATTTTTTACTTGTGCATATATTTTTTACTTGTGAATTATTGCACATTTTTTTTACTTGTACCTGTTTCATGTGTGTCTTAATTGAATTATTGCAGTTGGCCCCACCGCCACCACGATTGACAAAATATGAAGAAAAAAGAATTGCCCGAATTCAAGAAAACGAGAAGAAAATGGAAGAATTTGGGATTAAGAAGAAGGTTGGTGAACTGAAAGGTACTGAAAGTGATGTTACATCTGAGGTATGAATGTGGTGAAAATGTTCATTTCTTAACCTCACATAAAAATTGTAAACCTAGTACTGAACTCCTGATAATTGTAGAGAATCAAGAATGCCAAGAAAAGGAAGTTGTTAAGTGGACCACAAACTCGTTCGCGAGCCAATGCTACACAAACTCGTTCGCGAGCCAATGCTACAGAAACTAGTTCGCGAGCCAATGATATTGCTGATAAGGAAGTGACAAGTTCATCTCGTGCTAAATTGTTGCAACCGACATGTAGTAAACTTTTAAAACAGTCGAACAAAGCGGAAGCATGTGGTACCCTATCTGCTTATTTGGCACTGCGAGAGCGTCAGAAGCAGGGTATGCTAACTCCACCAACCAATAATGTTCCTGAGCCAAACTTGGAAAAAAGTGCAGAGGAAGAAACTGAAGCAGGTATCGTGTGTACAGGAAAGCTTATAAAATGAGTTTAAATACATTTTTTTCTGACTATTTATACTTCGAAAAAATATAAATTTTTACTGAGTAATTATACTTAGAAAAAAAACATTTTTGCTAAGTACTTATACTTAGAAAAAATGTGTAAATACTTTGAAAAATATACATTTTTCCTGTGTATAAATACTTAGAAAAATATACATTTCTCCCGAGTATAAATGCTTAGAAAATATATACATTCTTTCTGACTATGACTGAGTTTCTAATGAATACATTTTTTCTAATGCTTTTTTATGTGTACCTGGTGTATAAAGTGGTAGCTCCTAGGAGATGGAGAGGAAGGACAAAAATGACCGCAGTTCATGGAAGAGGTCGCAATGACAGACCGGTCATTTTATTGAACAAAAAAGGTCAGCCGGTTTCAAAAAACCGTAAATTATTGAGAGAACTTAGCAATTTTCTGGGTACAGTTGTAAAGGACAATGTGTCGCTTGCTTATGTAAATTGGCGTCTTGTTCCTGGCCAACTGAAGAAGACAATGTGGGACTATACTAGGGTAAACACTATTACCAAAACATTAGTTTCAATTAATTTCATGTTTATGCACTGAATTAATGAATTTAATGTTTAATATATCGTAGGACCGTTATATAATTCCGGATAACGGGCAACGCTGGGTGGACAAGACACTCGATCAATGTTGGAGGACGTACAAATCTCGTATGAAGGATAGGTATTATAAAATGTATGAAACTGACGAGGACAGGATGGCAAATAGGCTGAATACGATTCCTTTGGAGGATTTTAAGCTGTTGGTGAAATATTGGGGAGACGAGGCAGTTCAGGTATTCTAATACACTTTTTCAATCTGATTATTGTGATTTAAAAGATGATCAAAATAAAATTGTGCACTGAGTATTTTTGTACTTTTACAGGCATTAGCAAAGGATAATGCAACACGACGTGCTTCAGTCACTGACACACACACTCTAGGTCCCAACAGTATGGCACAAGTTAGAGAGAAGTTGGTACGTGTCTTTCTTTGTGCACGTTCATTTTTTTTTTTAGGATAAACTGATAAAAATGGTAATAATTTGTTAACTGCACCTAACATTTTTTATCAAGTTTAGCAATAGTACAGCCTACCCTGAATCTGAACCATAACTATTTTATTTTATTAAGTTTAGCATCCACAATCAATTTATCTACTTTTTTTCATCTTGCCCTCCTTTGAACATGCAAATTAAAATAATGACCGTAAATTTGCCTTTGTTATTTTCATTTTAGTAATATATAAGAAATCATAATAGAATTTGTAAGTTAGAAGTCCTCTTGATAATAAAATTTGCTAGTTGTAAAGTTTAGAGGCCGGATACTCCCATTTTTTTCGATTTACTGTTACAATGCATTTTTTGGCTTGTTTTATATTTATTTCTATCTGATTTGTTTTTTTTTTTGTCTTGGTCTGCCTCTGCCACTGAATATAATGTGAAAATTTCAAATATTCTTTATTGTTGTAGTAAGTGCTAACAATGAGCTTGGATAATCTTATACTCTTCATTTTATAACAGAAAACGGGTAATCCAAAACTTGCCTCGCCATCAGATGCTCATGTTTATTTGGAATCTCATGAGCGAGAAGAGGGTCGAACATACAAGACCAATACAGCTGAAATTAAAAAAAGAATTGTAAGTACCTTGTTTGATACTTACAAATCAATATTGGTTTACTTGGTCGAATTTATGGCTTTTTTTACAAATTAAGAGAAAAAGAAAGACTTTGACTGTTGGTTTATTTGGTCAGATTATTTGGTAGGGAAGACTATATAATACCAATATAATATTTCTGGGCAGTCACAAAGTACACCTAAAAACAAACATGTAGGTCCTTGCATTATATAATTGTATGACTAACTTGATTAATTTTTCACAATTTTTTTATTGTAGACTCAGGTTAAAGAGAAGGTGGCTGCAGGTGAGGATGCATCAGAACTGATTGCTAATGGTCATGGTCGAGAATGGCTAAAAGGCAGAAATGGTAAAAGTTCAGTTTCGGCATCAACTTCGGCTCCTGTTGACCCTTTTTTAGAGGATGTAACTGAAAAGATAAAGCGAGATCTGGAGGTTGAATTGGACGCAAAGGTGAACATGAAAGTCCAGGATAAACTGTCAACGTTGCTGAAAAAGCTAGCCGGAGCAAATCCTGGTTTGAATCTGGACGTCGCAGACTTTTGTGCTACAGCTTCAAGCGAGGACGATGAAAATGCAACCCCAATGACTGTCGGCGCTTCTACTTAGTTCCCTTTTTACAATCAGTAGTACCATGAACTACTTTGGTTATCTTTTGTCGTATCTTTTGCTTAGTTGTTTAACTACTTTGGTTATCTCTAGTCTTGCTTGGTACTATGTTGCCTAGTACTCTATTATATATGTTCCTTGTATGATATATATGGTGGAGCAAGACCATATTTTTGGTGAAATGGTGGATGATGGGAGGAGTTGGATTATATGTTTGGCTTTATGTTTATGAGGTGTACTGGTGGAGTAGATTATAAGGTGTACTGGTGGAGTGGTGGTGGATTGTATGTTTTGTTGGTTTATTTTGTAAAGGGATTGATATATATAAATCAAATCTTGCAAAATTTTCAATTTTAGCGTTGCAATTGCTATACTTCAAGTGTTTCAATATTAAATTGTAGTGTTACATTAGCCTTATTGTAGTGTTACAATAGATAATTAGAGTATTGCATTAGGTAAACATGCAGTGTTGCATTAGAAAGTGGGCCCCACATCTGCCACGTGCCAGTGCCACGTGTCAGTGTGGGCCCCCATCTGCAACGTGTCAGTGTGGGTCCCACAACTGCCAGGTGTCAATGCCACGTGTCATGTGGGTCCCACACATGGCACGTGTCATGTGGGTCCCACATCTGCCACGTGTCAGTGTGGGCCCCACAATATGCCACGTGTCAGTATGCCACGTGGCAAAAGGGTGCCACGTGTCAAATCCAACGTGGCATGATGCCAGGTGTCATGTGGGTCCCACATGCCACGTGCACCTAGTGTTTCTGGATAAGCTAATGTAACACCTCCTAGTGTTGCATTTGTTTGATTTTGTGTTACTCTATGGTCCTGATGTAACGCTTTCCCTTGTGTTACAATTGAGATGCTGGGCGTTACATTTGAGGTCAAAGGTAACGTTAGCGGATGAAATGGTAAAAGTGCGTTACATTAGGCCTAATGTAACAGAAAACGTGTCTGATACAACAGTAGGAGTGCGTTACATGCGCCCATCTATGGCGTAGTGTAATTCCCACGTGGCCTCAATTGCTGCCTTGATTATCCAATCCCTGGCTGCAAACCTCGGAGTTGTAACAGGTTAGTGGTGTTCATTAAAACTTCTGTGTGAATATTCATAATTCTTAGTTATTCAAAAATCTACTATGCGTGTGCATATATATCCTGTAGGTAAACATTTAGCAGAGCACTGTAGAACTGAATACGAAAAGGTGCCGAATTTCATTTTTTGGATTCTGGCTGAAATCTCCATAGCTGCGTGTGACATTCCTGAAGGTACAGACATTGTTTGGTTAAGAGATGTATATATATTTGCTGAATTCTTCACATTCAGAAGGTCGTATCTGCTTGAGAAACTATTTTCCATGTGAAATTCCTGCTTTGCTCAGGAGATTTCACGATGCAGTGCCTTTAAACATGCAACAAGTAATTTAGCAAAAATAAACATGCAACGGGTAGTACTTCACACTATGTTGTGTTTTTGTAATCATGAAAATGATAAGCATGGAATTTTCAGACCTATTGTCCGCACATTTTAAATATTATTATCTTTTTCCATGCTACTTGGTCTACATAAAGTGTCAAAGTATTTTGTGATAATGGATTGGATAGGTGAGAGTAGACTAATAGACTGCTATCTGCACTATGAATATCAAACATTCGGTTTCCGGTAATATTGTAGCCACATTTAGTGCATAACCCTATATGAGGTTGCTCATGGAAAGCTGTAGACTACATATGTATAGTTTTGTGAACAAGGATCTCCCACTCTTTAAATATACAATAGTAGTTCTATTTTGGATATACTATGACTTGTACTTGCTTTTTTCATATTCTTCTTACTGATATATTTTGCTTGAGCCTATGCTTTCTTGAAGTGTTATTCTGATAAAAAGACAAAGTGCCCAATTCTGTAGAATAAATTAAGTTATTTATACAGATAAAACAAGAAAAGAGTTTGGTCTCTCACGGACAAAGCCTTACTGGATCTTTTGTGGATTTATAAGGTCCCAGGCTCTCTGTATTGAAACTTGTACAGTATATAGAGATAACAACTTAGCATCCTGTTACCAGAGTGTCTTGAATTATCTGTTTATTGTACACATACAAAGGCAATGTATATAGATTCTAATTGTCATACAATCAAAGATTGTACATCTTGTGTATGAAGGAAGGTATATCAAGTCTTTATCTATATAGAATAACTGTGCTTGCATCAAGTCTATAAGCTAGACGTATATCATGCTGAACTCTTTGATCTCATCTTGAATATAACCAAGTATATTTATTCACTAATTCATAAATTTCTTCTGGTTTTATGTTCAGTGATAGGAACGACATTTGCTTTAAACATGCTCTTCCATATACCAATGTGGATTAGCGTTCTTCTCACGGGACTTAGTACATTGATTCTACTAGCATTACAGCAGTATGGGGTATTTGGAAGTCTTCTAAAGCACATATAAATGGAATTTTGAAATCTAGTAATCTAGTTTTAGCATATCATCTTATTATAATCTGATATTGTAATCCTTGCAGGTGAGGAAACAGAAGATATCTACTTCGTATTTGTGTTTGCCTCCACTCAGCTTATTATGACCTGATTAACTTGCAGATATATGTTCTCTTCGAGCTGATGTTGAGAGGTTGGCCTTTTCTGTTATTTGGGTGAGTGTTCCTCTATTACCTTGAGTAAGATTCTAAAATAAAATATAAATAGATTGCATGTTAAATTTAAGATTTCATATTGGAAAAAGCAAGCTGCAAAGAAGCCATTCCCATTGAATGGAGCCATTCCCTTGCTATTCAGGGATCATTGCGAGAGACTGCTAGAAACTAGTTTTAGTTGGTTTTTCAGATAATGTAATGAAAGCTTGTTTTTTGTATATAGGCTCATGTAGAGTAGGCCATTTAGTTTTACTCAATGATGTAAGAATGTTATATTTCTTTCGTTAATGAAAAAATCAGATTTACTTACTTTCTAGTGTGATTTAGTTTTGGTAATTATAGTGTGTTACTTACTTTCTAGTGTGATTCAAATTTAGTAATTATAGTGTGCAAATTTATGGAGCTATTTGACATCGGTTAAAAACCGATGTAGTATACAGTTTATTTTGGAAATTTTTGGGAGCTATTTTACATCGGTTAAGAACCGATGTGGTATACAGTTTACAACATCGGTTCTATCTAAAACCGATGTAGTACAAGGGTTGAGACATCGGTTCTGTTTTGAAAACTAATGTTGTTGACAAAAATTTACATCGTTTAATAACTGATGTAATAAGTACTTTTTAACATCGGCCTAGAACCGATGTAAAACACATGGACATTTAACAACACCCACCTAGACATCGGTTTTGAAAAGTTTTTACATCGGCCCTGAACCGATGTTGTATCCAGTTTTTCTAGTACTGATTCCATGCTTGAAAATAATTAACAGACAAACTGTACTTCTTTGTCTAGTAACACTTCTGGTAATCCATCAAAGTATACATTTAAAATTATGAACCACTAAAATCTTCTCTGGTTTAACTGTCTTCTCTCTGATATTGCCCTCCGTGTAACACTTTATACACTCGATATAATATTCTACTGGTCTGCATGATCGTTAAGACTTCTATGTCTGCTTCCAGCCTCAAAACACTACTTCTACATCTCCTAAAAATCATAATCTCACTTTCTTGCCCTCATAATTTACTTGTACTTGTAGTTAGCTAGTAAATCAAATCCTGAATCACACTTAACTCTTTCCACTACCACTACGCCATAAACGCACATACGCAACCCCCAAATAAAGTTGCAAAAGACCTGAAAAGCGTTGCGTAACGTCTTACGCAACACCAGAGGGGCGTTACCAATATCGGCGTTGCGTAAGACCCCTAATGCAACGCTTTTTCCAAGCTATTGCAACACTACGAAAGCATTGCATAAGAGGTCTTATGCAACACCAAAAGCAAGTAAAGGCAACACTTAACGGTGTTGCATAAGATTTTTCAGCCATGTCAGCATGCTGACATGTAAGCAAGGTGACACGTCAACATGCTGACATGTAAGCAAGGTGCCACGTCAGCAAGGTGACACGTCATTAGTGGGGCCCACAAGTGCCACGTCACAAATGAGGGGGGGCATGCCACGTCATCAGTGGGGCCACCAAGGTGCCACGTCAGCACTGGGCCCGCATGCCACGTCAACAATGGGCCCACATGCCACGTCAGCAATGGGCCCACATGCCACGTCAACAGTAGGGCCCACATGCCATGTCAACAGTAGCCCACTATCTAATGCAACACTAGTTGAGTGCCTTTTGGTATCTAAGGTAGTAGTATTGAAAAAAACAGATCGGAAGATTCGGAAACCGAATCCACATAGGAATTAAACCACATGCTCCACCGCTTGTGCAGGCCCCCGTCAATTCCTTTGAGTTTCGGTCTTGCGACCGTACTCCCCAGGCGGCCCACAGTAGTGAAAGTACGATGGATTCCGTCGATCGAACGAAAACAGCTTCTTGCTTTTTTTGCCTATCTGGCTTGACTACTCTGCTTGCTGGCCCGTCAAAAGTCCGGTTCCTTCGCGAACGAAGTTCAGAATCAACAAAGGTTCGTAGAACGAAGGGAGTGTACAACTGGGGTGCAGCCCTACTTTTTTGTTCGTAACGAGGGACCCCGCCGCATCTCCCTCCCCTCGTCGAGCCTTTTAAGCAACACCATTCTTTTTAAATGCAACACCATTTATTTTTATTGTAACATCATTTTTTTTATTGCAACATCAAATAGAGTCAAATGCAACACCTTTTTACAAAAAATTTAAAATAGCTACTTTGTTTATACATAAAACCATCCTATCCAAATCAAGCCAACAACTAATACAAATCAACAAATTCTTAGGTTCAAAATGGGGCAGGTTCGCAAATTCTATCTGCAGCAACAAGATCCTCTTTAGCTTTAATAATTCTTTCTTGACGATATTGTTCTTGCCTTCTCAATCCTTCCATTTCCTTAAACTTTCCCCACACTTGCACACTCTACAAGTTTGTAACCAGAAATTAGAAAATAAAGGAGAATAAAGGAGAATGCATTAAGTTATGGATAGGTGATACAAAAGTAAATCTACAGATATAAACACCAATGCTTGACGCAACTGCCAAGACCTAACACATATATTCTGTACTCTTGGTTTGAAAATGGGCACTGCATGTCCTGCTCCTCTAAATGTTGCAAATGTTAGTCCTTCATACTCTTGAATCCAGCCAGCAACCTGATCCCAATTACTTATTCTATTATTATCCGCAATGTCACATGACTAAAACAACAAATGCTGCTAGATTTTATGAAAGTGTCTGTGCAGGTGGATATGTGAAATATGAAACCCAAAGCTGTCAGATTATGTATAGAAAATTGAATACGAATTTGTTAAATTATGTAATATTTTTTGTCTTAGAAATGTCATGTCCTAAATCGACACTTTGTGTGTTTGAAGCAGGGCCTTAGAACAGACACACCTCTTTCAATAGTTGTCAGAGGTGAATAGAGACGCGAACAGACAACCTGAACAGCTACGAGAATGTCTTATGTCTATAAACAGGACTCTCTTCGCTATTCACAAAAAAAATCTTTATCTGTAGTTTTGAAAAGAATGAAAAAACTAATCCCATGTCCAGACTTTTGGAGTACAAATTCAGATTTGAGTTTGTTTGTTCTTTTGAGTTTAAAGCACTGCAATTCATCAGGATGTAATCTGTTCTATCCCGTGGCTGTGAGGCAAATGTCTACGACCTTGAGCACCGTAGAGGAGACATATTCGCTTTAAGGACAGAAAGTTTGAGCAACCTAATCTCAGATACTAACAATTATCAACCCTGCTCATTTGGTTAACTAATATATGTGTGTTATTTTTATATTGTGTCTATGTGCAGATTATTGATATTAGGATTCTTATACAGATATGTGCGTACCGTATACATGCACGTATATGAAATACTATGTACACCAACAGAAGCTTTATTCTATTTCTGCAGTAAAAAAACATTAATAATGCCTACTGAAAATTACCTGCATCTTGTGGTACCAAGGCCTCCATGACCTATTGATTGGAAGCACGAGAGTGCTCAAGTTGTATCTTGTGGACAAAACCGGTACTCTTCCATCAGTGTCACCCCTGAATCATTCATAATAAATAGTTAAAAATGCAAACTGAAAAGGAAAATTTAACGAATTATGTGATTAGAAAACTATACCAGTATACCAATATCCTAAGTCCTGCAGCTATAAGTTCCTTGTAAATTGGAAGAACAGATTCTTTTGAATCTTTCCAGCCATGAAAAATGTCCATACTGTATTCATTTGATTTAGTAGGCAACATAAAGATCGTAAATCATTTTCAGATTTATAAACTTCATGAAACTATAAACTTCCTGTATAGCCCGAGATTATGAGCACTGGAACATGTTGCTTAAATGTAACAAAACAAGGCAGAAAAAGAGACAATAAATTACTTGGAATTGTCGACCCCTTTAGTTAGTTTGTCTTTCTATAATTTTTTGGCTAAGCTAAAATGAAGAAGTTTTTGTGTGCTTAGAATTGTAATAATGTGTGCCGAAAATAGCATATACAGTAGGACAAAAAAACAGAGAATAACATACGCCATACCATGTATAATATATTGAAATATTATACGCCATGTATAGTATGGCCCTTGCATACTTAAACTGGATTCAAAAGATTGATATGTTGGTGGTTCAAATTTGTTATTCCAGTTTTCCTGCTTTGAAACCAAAAGGTAAAGAAGTACCATTGTCGACCCCTTTAGTTAGTTTGTCTTTCTTTAATTTTTTGGCTAAGCTAAAATGAAGAAGTTTTTGTGTGCTTGGAATTGTAATAATGTGTGCCGAAAATAGCATATACAGTACGGACAAAAAAACACAGAATAACATACGCCATACCATGTATAACCGCTCAATCTTCTCAATTACAGCACTGAACCTACTTGCAGGGGGTGCATCATTGCCATCATCTTGAGGAGGCTGTCCCTGCAAAACCAAATTTAAGTAACAATGAAGTTGTACGCAGTACAGCATATCATCGACAACATTTTGTCACATGTAGGCCAGTGTACTTGTTTCCATTCTATATCTCTTCTTTTTCACCTTCATGTATCACTGATTATAAAATTAAGTTTATTTTCTTAAGTCGAATCATATTCTTGTCAATTCACAATGCAGATATAAAATTTACATTGAAGGATCTGCTTGGTCAGTAAACCAGAAGTACATTCTTGCTTGTGATTCTGTTTGCTTGATAGTTACACCCCAGTACTATGATTTCTTCACTAGAGGTTTGATGCCAATGGAACACTACTGGCCCATAAGGGAAAATGGCATGTGCAAATCTATTAAGTTCGCTGTTGACTGGGGCCACATTCATGAGCAGAAGGTACAAGGCTTGTTGCCATAGCAAATAAACTATAGCAAAACCTGGCATAATTAAACACTCAGGAATACATACTACCATCTTAAATACACACACATACATAAGGAGGCTAGCAATTACCGTTAGGCACTACGAAATAAAATCTAGATGCAGAAGTATTCTATAGATTGAATTTGTAAGTAATGTTTATGGCATTGTATTGTAGGTGCAGCCCAAATAAATATAGGAATTTTTTAAAAAAATTACCACATCACTAAAATCGTTAAATCTTGACATCCGTACGATTGGAACGTTGAAAAAATAATATAAAAAAATATATTCATCACTCGGGACAAGACTAGTTAAAAGGAATGTCGACTTTGACCGGTTTGACCTTTATAAAACCAAACCAAATAAATCTAGGAAATTTTTTAAAAAATTACCATATCACTAAAATCGTTATATCTTGACACCCGCGCGATTGGAACGTCGAAAAAATAATTTAAAAAAATAGATTCATCATTCGGGACAAGACTAGTTAAAAGGAAGGTCGACATTGACCGATTTGACCGTTATAAAACCAAACCAAATAAATATAGGAATTTTTTAAAAAAATTACCACATCACTAAAATCGTTAAATCTTGACATCCATACGATTGGAATGTCGAAAAAATAATATAAAAAAATATATTCATCATTCGGGACAAGACTAGTTAAAAGGAATGTCGACTTTGACCGATTTGACCGTTATAAAACCAAACCAAATAAATCTAGGAAATTTTTTAAAAAATTACCACATCACTAAAATCGTTATATCTTGACACCCGCACGATTGGAATGTCAAAAAAATAATTTAAAAAAATAGATTCATCATTCGGGACAAGACTAGTTAAAAGGAAGGTCCACTTTGACCGTTATAAAACCAAACCAAATAAATATAGGAAATTTTTTGAAAAATTACCATATCACTAAAATCATTATATCTTGACACCCGTGCGATTGGAACGTTGAAAAAATAATTTAAAAAAATAGATTCATCATTCGGGACAAGTCTAGTTAAAAGGAAGGTCCACTTTGACCGGTTTGACCGTTATAAAACCAAACCAAATAAGTATAGGAAATTTTTTGAAAAATTACCACATCACTAAAATCGTTATATCTTAACATCCATGCGATTGGAACGTCGAAAAAATAATTAAAAAAATAGATTCATCATTCGGGATAAGACTAGTTAAAAGGAAGGTCGACTTTGACCGGTTTGACCGTTATAAAACCAAACCAAATAAATATAGAAATTTTTTTGAAAAATTACCACATTACTAAAATCATTATATCTTGACATCCGTGTTATTGGAACGTCGAAAAAATAATTTAAAAAAATAGATTCATCATTCGGGACAAGACTAATTAATAAAATAAAATAAATATCTAATGCAACACTTCAAACAGCAAATGCAACACTACTGGTATCTAATGCAACGCTTTTGCCATGTCAGCAAATGCCACGTCAGCATAGGTGGGTCCCACTTCTGCCACGTCAGCAATTGTGGGTCCCACAATTGCCACGTCAGCATGGTGGGCCTCCTGCCATGTCATATTTTTTTAAAGAATATATATATATATATCTAATGCAACACTTCAAACAGCAAATGCAACACTACTGGTATCTAATGCACCGCTTCTGCCACGTAAGCAAATGCCACGTCAGCAAAGGTGGGTCCCACTTCTGCCACATCAGCAATTGTGGGTCCCACAATTTCAGGTCAGCATGGTGGGCCTCCTGCCATGTCACCCTTGTGGGGCCCACACTGCCACGTAAGGAGTGGTGGGACCCACACCTGCCACGTCATATTTTTAAAATATATATATATATCTAATGCAACACTTCAAACAGCAAATGCAACACTACTGGTATCTAATGCAACGCTTCTGCCACGTCAGCAAATGCCACGTCAGCATAGGTGGGTCCCACTTCTGCCACGTCAGTAATTGTGGATCCCGCAATTGCCACGTCAGCAAATGCCACCTCAACACATGTGGGTCCCACTTCTGCCACGTCACCATTTATTAAAATAAAAAAATATCTAACGCAACACCAGCAGTTAGTGTTGCATGATGTGAAACACTGTGGGTAATACGCAACACTAAATTATATCTAACGCAACACCAGTTCAGCTCAGTTGCAAAAGACCCAAAATTTCTATCTAACGAAACGCTTTCTGTGCAACGCTTTGTAAAAAGGGTTGCGTTTGTGCGTTTATGGCGTAGTGTACCTTCACATTCAAGTTCTTGATAACGTTATTCATTGTCATAATGAGTTTCTTGCTTCTTAGTAATTCATAGAAAACGATTTTTGTTTCTCTTCATAGGGTCCATTGAGACTGACTTGATACCACCTCTGGTAACCTGTCCTATCTTCCCACACTTCTAACACACAACTTTGACTTCTGACTCTGTCACTTGCTACCACACTATTCTGTCCAATTGCATTAACATTTTCTGCGTTTACCTCAACACAATCTCAATATACTTTCTCTCAAATTCTTATCTTTCAGCCATGAGGTCTTGTTAATCTCTGTTATTTCTCATCCTGCGGGCAACTACTATTTCCCCCACTCTCTCAACTTCTACATCTTCCCTCCGGTTCTCTGTCTTCCCTTTTTTTATCATCTTGCTCCATCTTGGTCTACTCTCTTCTACTCTTAATTATCACGATTCTTTAAACTGCGCTCACACAAGTTGTTAATTCCAATACAATCACCTTACTTCATATTCATGTTTCAACTCCTCCTGCTAGTTCATACAAACGAATCCGTCCTACTTTACTTAAGTTATTCTGGTTTGGGTTCTAAAATTTAAACCCAATCATTAGCCTCAAAACATTCAAAATCCTATGATATTCTATTTACTACCTCCAAAATTAAACCAATGTCCATAGTAATTTTCATCAATACCAACTATCACGTACCAAATATCTCCATCATCATTCTCTTTTCAATCTTTAACAAAACCCGCAATCTTGTGCTCCTGTAACCTGCTTTTCACTCTTAATCAATTCTCAGTAATATAGAATCTTTGTACCTGTGTCATCAATCCAATAAGTAATCCAATTTGATATGTCATCACTGTTTTAACACCACTTCTCAAGTTGCTCAACCTATTCTTCATCAACATAATTTCAATTTCACCGACTTAGGATGCCGTCGCGTCCATCTTTGCAGCTCTTCATCGCTGGTCATTCAGAATCAGCAAGGATTCTGGCAAAATAAGTTTATAAAACGAATAGGTACCAAGTAGAAATATACACTGAGTTTTGCTTCATAAAACTTTTTGTAAAAGGGTTTAACCGAGAGACCAATATGATCATTGAACTATTTTCAGGTTGCATTTGTCACTTGGTCAACCACCATAGTACATAAAGATGGCCAGTCTTTAGTACTTTCATGACAAACAGAATTAGTGGCATCCCACCAGAATTCTATCACAGAGATAAAACGTCCTTGAATCCCCTATATACATAGGTTGTTTATCTCAGTTTGAATAAAGAAGATCAAATATTCAGGGAAAATGGAAAGAGGTCAAGAGTCTCAAAATTTTGTATATAAAGTTGGATCAAGTATTCTCTGAAAAATAGGGATATTTCTGAAAGAATAGGACTATGGGTAAATAAATCTGATTTACAAACCTCATAATCAATTAAAGTATAGTTGATCATCAATCGTTGGCATCAACTATCGATTAAACAAATGTTCAAGAAATTCCTAATTATTCAGCATCTCACTTTTGTCGACTAAGCACTAATATACTTAGCTGCCAAAAACCGACCCGACAATAATGAGTTGAATAAATAGGATGATCTCAATTCATTCTCGATGTTAACCGTCACTGTGCAACCAATGCTTCAGCAACGATTTAAACTGGGAATTAATTCACAACAATTTATAGCAAGAATAAGAATTTTCCAAAACTTTTGACAATTCCCTCAGATAGTAAATTGAATGAGATCAATGACTAGGGGTGCATAGCTACGCCCTAACTTCCAACCCATGCCAATAATCGCTCCCCACATCGTGTTTATAACCTTCTCGTATGCTCTCTATAACGTTCACATCGTAACTAATATCGTAGAAAAGTTCTAGATTATACGTGAAAACCTCGAGATAATATCTTCCAGACTGGTAGATCCAATTGCGCAATTAGCTCATGCTGCTCCGGATTAGCTGTCTCGCTCATAGCAAAATCCCCAAACAAACGAACTCCTATTCGTGCAATCCGTCAAAAGACCGTATAAGGTCACAACCCTCATCGTGATAACCCAAGGCGAATCTTATCCTAAATCGTTCTACCCAACATCTATCTTAGACACGTACACCTAACCCTCCTAATCTGTTTTAGTGACCATAACCTATAGCTCTGATACCAACTGTGGCATCCCATAAATCCGGGGTACAGATTTGGGGCCATTAACCACAATCAATATAATAAATACCTGGATATAAGCTTAACATAACAAAAGAAAACCCCATAACCAAGATCGCATACATGTTATGGTATGAAACAAACTATTAAATTACATAATTACAATCCAATCTCCAAATAAAACTTGTTATACAATTTACTAACAACTAAGTCCATCTGTTGAACTAATTAACCAACCTCTGACAAAGCTCAAGTCCCTACCTGACCAAGTCAACAACTCGAACATCACCTCTCGCTGTAGGAACAAGACTACTCATCTGATCACAAGGTCCACTCATCTCGTCTCTATAAACTGGAGAAAGAAAACAACAATGCAAGGGTGAGCCAACAGTGCTCAGCAAGTATAAATGTATATAAATATCAAGAACAGTAATAAGTTCTGATCAACAAGAATAAACATCATAGGCTTCAAAGGAATCAAGCTTTAAGCAATTCAAACTCAATATATGGAATAGAATTGGATTTTTATGTATTTAAAATAAAACAGTGGAGTTAGGCGGCTGATCTGTCCCGCACTAACCCCGGACAATGCACACAGCAAGGTCCCCCCTTCTAAATGGATCCACGGCACACATTGTCCTCAATTTTGATCATTAAACTGGTCTCCCCGAAGGGACTCCTCTGACCATAATATGGTCTCCCCTAAGGGACATCTGAAAACATTCCAATTCTATATCCAACGCACTAGGTGTCGGAACAATCGACAACCCTTGCCAACCAACTAACTGGAAACTCACGTTCCAAAACAACAACTCATAATCCAAGAATCAATGAAGGATTCAAGATCAACAGGTGTCGACAAGTTCGACACAACAATTGGGTAATAAATGAAGAACAACAGCCTCAAAAGGTATCAACAAGTTTGATAGAATATAAGGTGATAACCGAATAATCAAGATCTTCAATAAATAGCAACGAGTTCAATAATAAATTGGGTGACATCATTATCAAAAATAATTAAAAGTAAATTTCACTTGAACAAGAACTGAAGAGAAGTACTTGCCTGGTAATTACAGCTTAATCTGTTTAATTGTCTGAACGTCTCTCTTAACTACTGACTTTCATACTTCTCGTCCCCTCGGTTCTACAATCCTTATCTCATATCACTATCTCTAACTGACCTTTTTCTACTTTAAACATCTCTCGCAGACACACTGGATTCAAATAGAGCATTTAAACATTTAATCAAACAGCTAATTACTTTTACGACTTACTAACACGTATTGCACGTAATCACACAACACTCAGTCATTTAAATCACATCAAATAGACCATACTACTCACACTTAGCATTTAATCACTTCAGAAACATTTTTAAAACGACTCTCAACCTTTGTTCCAACATAAAACTGGACATTTTAAAATATTTTTACCGCTCTTTCTAGACTTATCAAACCATAAATACCTTGTTAAAACAACATACAAACTCTGCTTTCAAGCACAACTTGACTTAAATACTTTTGAACTCTTGCAAATCATTTTCTAGATTTTTAGAAATTTTTCTAGAACTTTCTAGAATTTTTAAATCATTTTCTGCATTTTTTTAAACAATTTTATATTATTTTTAAAACATTTAAAACAGAAAACAAGTTAATTAAGAATTAAATAATCCTAATTAAATTAATTAAAATCAAATAACTAATTAATAAAATTATTCAATAAATGATTACATTTATCAAATAACTAAATTAATTAATTTATTATTTGAAATCAATTAAAATAATTAAAAGTATTTAATTCATAATTATTTTTGAAAAAAAATCAACAAATAAACAATTTTCATAATTAGATAATTAAATAAATATTTTCAGAAATAATTCTGAATTTAAAATTTTATTTTCAACACAATTTCTGAATTTTGAAATAAAATTCAGATTTAAATGAAATGTCTAAAGTAAAAGTATTTTGGTAAAAAGTAAATTAAAATTACCTTTTAAGAAGGGTGAATGGTAAAATAGTTAAAATCGTTTTTTATTTTACCACCACTGCTCAAAACGAATTAAAGTCGGGTCATCATACGGGTCAAAAATCGGGTCTTCAAGAAATCAAACCGGGTCGCCAAGAACATCGCCGGAAAACTGGAAAACCCAGTTTCCGGCCGATGTCCGACCACCGGAAACGCAGACCAGACCACAACACACATAACACTTGTTTTGACAGCCGGTTTAATCCTCTTCTGATACCATCTAGCATCCCTATTACTGCAGCAATCAACAACAACTCGTTATCTACAAAAACGAGTTAATTCCGTTGTTAAACCGGTGAAACTCCGACCGAACAGCGATTTCAGTCGTTTCTAAACCAAACTCACTGATTAAGACGCCAAAACGAAGCTAAGAAGGCCTAAAATCGTTCCACCATATCAAGTTAAGTGAACAATCACTGAAATTAACGGACGAATGAATAATAATTTTAAGAAAACTAAGAACTTTGTTTATCACCAAATCGAACACAAACACATCAATTAACTATATGAATAGATTGAAAATGACCCCAGGAAGGTATAGGAATCATCACTTTCATCAACATAGCTACACATCAAAAATCCCCAAATCATAGCCAAGAACCCTAATATTTCAAAAATTTAGAATAAAAATCACAATCATTTGAGAAATTACCTATCGTTGATTTTGATTGCAGATTTGGAAACTAGAAATCAAGAGCTTCGTTTTGAGTATTTGTACGTCGAAATCAGAATCCAGAATCACTTTCAAATTGACGATTGATCTTCATGGACAATATGATTTTTTTATAATTTTAATTTTTGTAAAATAAAAGTCTTGATTTTTGATTGGCCAGATCAGCTAAGGCTTTGATTGGTTGCTTAAAGATAAGGTTTTGGTTGGGCAATAATATTTGTGATGCATTTTTGTGCCCGAAATTCTCGAAACCCTAATTAATTTTTAATCGGTTCGAAAGTACCAATTAAATCAATTACGAGTCCGACTTGAACGAAAATATTTTGACAAAAAGTAACGAATCGATCACTGAATTTTTATTTTTTTTTGAAACTCGTAAAATGAATAAAATTTGAGTTTCGAATATTTTGAGATTTATCTAACGAATATTGATACGAAAATGATTTTAAATCGAAGCCCCGGGGATTTTGAAAACAACGTTGGAATAGATAAGAACAAACTGATTGCCCGGATTACGAAAAATATTAAAGATAATTATCATGGAGTGTAATACAATCACGAAACACATAAAGGGTCCCAAACCATCTTTCCCGATCCTTTCATTCATATAAATTCATATAAATTCAAAATATGCTAAAATAAATTATAATAAAATATTCATATAAATTCAAAATTTGCTAAAATAAATTATAATAAAATATTTTCATCTTGATCGCGTAATAGTAACCTATATCCTCATATACCAATCAACATTTACACCTTGACTTGACAAACTGGAATAAAATAATTCAAAATATATTTATTCCAATTGACGAGAAATAATAATTATATAAATTTAATATTCTCCATTCTTACATTCTACCTAGGGGCATTGAAATTATAAGGGAATGTTTGTCGAGGGATGAACATACTAAATTAACCAAAATCAATTTAGGAGGCATTCCAAAGAGAAATATTCTTTTCTAAGGGATCAGCCAAACTAAATTGACCATAATGTATATATCTTTTAATTTTAAAAATAAATATATGAACAACTTATTCATTATATTTCAGTGAAAGCACATTTTTATTACAATAAAGTGGTTTATTAATTAGATTTGGATGGAAATAAATTATAATTAGAATGTAAACAAATGTGAGGTTTTATCATATAGCTAGGTACACCGAATGCTCTCCATCATATAGAATCATTTTTATCAATTTTAGCAAATACCTTTTACTATAAGTGAGAATATACAATGTTTAGCAATAAAGAAAAATAAAAAAGTTCTAAACTTATTCATCATAAAAACTAGTAATCAAATGAGTACTACATATACATCGATTCAGATTTAGAACTGATATATATGATGATATCAGATGAAAACTTAGGGATAATCTAAGTTAGTATAGTGAAATACTACTTCAAGCCTATTATTCAAAATTTATTTGTAACATGAATTAAATCTGTATTCGCAGCAAATTCAATTAGTGAAGTTAAAATTATTGTTTCACTATTACCTAAGAAAGATCCTATCTCAAAACTTTATATAGTACATCTATACAAAAATCTTTACATCTATACAAAAATGTAATCCATTATTACACTTATTACATTAAGATAATTTTGTTTATTAACTTTGCATAAAATTAAGCACGCTCCTATTTATACTATATCAGATTTTTCATTGTTTAACGAGATTACACCATATCAGATTATCTGGGAGATGATGGGAAAAATATAACATGGTGTAATTTAGTATTTAGCCTATTTAATCAAACAATAAAAATAAAGATAATACAATTTGAGACATTACATAAATTTCCAAAGACATCAAAATAAGTTTTTATACAAATTTAAATCAGTAAGTATATCAATTTGATATGCTCAGTTGTTAATATAATTTTTTTATATATAATTGCATCTATCATTTTGGATATCTAAATTTGTGTTCCATGACATTTTATTTTACTTCATATCCATCTTTAGCTAAATGTTACTAGAATCATCATGGTTTTATTACTTGTGTACATACTAGATATACATAAAAATGGAACACATGTCAAAATCAATTCAATGAGTTATAATTCAAAGAACTTATTTCTACATCTACAAAAACTAAACTTTTACAAGAATAACATTAACTAATATAAAATATATACTCTCACATAAATAGATGATACATAATTATGTAAATAAATGTTAAAAGGAAACAAGTGCACAAAATCACACATAACTTATACATACAAGATGATAGATTATGAAAGATTGATGAACAATTACCTTACATTGATGATGTTAGGCGGATTATTCAAGGTGACTAAGGTTAGACAAATGTGGTTAGACAGAGGTGGATTGGGCCAGCCCAAAAAATATCAATAGAAAGTTCAATTATATTATGGCCAAAAGCCTAGGTGGGCTTTGAAGCATGCATTAAAATTAGTTTAAAATAAATTTGGATAGGATTGTATGTGAATATGTGCCATTTTTGTATCCAGTAGAACATATATTCACAAAGCCACTACCAACAAGGCTAGTGTGACAATTGCAAAGTGATAGTTGAAATAAAATGGAAAACTTTTAAGCTCTATTAGGACTTTATTATTTTAATATTTGAATTGAAATTAAAAGGTAGATCAAAGTAGAAATTGGAGTAAAAGAAAAGTACAAGTAATGTGAGTTTTTCATAAAATATTTGAGGGTACTTTATAAAACTAATTTCGTACTAATAGAATTTTATAAAAGGTACTCCTTCCTAACAATTTCTTTAACAATTTCCCATTTTGGATCAATTATTTTAATTTTAAAAGTTTCTAAAATTTGCCAAATTTTATTAAAAAAATTAAATATTATTTTCTCGATCATACTCATTTTACTACTGGTCTCACCATTTTACTTACTTTTACTATACTACCATTATATAACTACATAAAATACATGTGTTAATGTTTTTGTTAACTTACCTATTTATGAATATTTTTGATTTTTCATTAAATTTTAATCTGATTTAATTTCAGTTTTGTAAATTTAAAATTTATTTAATTTCAGTATTATAAATTTTTAATAAAATTATAGTTGATCTTATAAATATTTTCTTTAACATATTAATATTGTTTCATTTTATGTCATATTTCGGAGTAAGATAAATTCTTGATTTCATTTTCTTTTAAAATCATTAATTTTTTCGATTATTTATCTGTTAACTCATTATTTATATAAATTTAAATTATGATAAAGTTCAATGTTAATATTTTATTATTATAGATTATTTTTTGACAATTTACCTAAATTATTGAAAATGTTTTATAATGTTTTAATGTCTATTTTTAATATTCGAGTGTCACCTTAAGTATTTTAGTTTCATTTACTCATTTCTCTATTTATTACTTTTTCCTAAAAGATTATGTATTTCACGACTAAATTTTATCAACTTTTACTAACAATTGAAATTAATAGTATTCAGAAATTTATAATTTTTTTTCTTTGTCAAGAAATGTATAAATTTTGTTTTTGTGTATTCTACACTTTTGAAATTTTAGGTTTTCATATTTCAAATCATTTAATATATATTAGACTTAAAATAAATCTTCTACTTTTTAACTATTTTAATAATACTAATGTTCTAATTGATAAGAATATTTTTAAATTAGTTAAGTTATGGTTCCACTAAAATTATCATTGTGTTATGTGCTATGTGAGTATTTTAAGATATTTAAGTTTATATTAAAAAAATTGTAATGGAGAATGTCCATGTATAAAAAGCAAAAAGCTTAAAGGTATGCACAAAAAATCTGCAATCTTTACTTTATATTTGTATGAAATGTACAAATTTTATGACGCTCACGATATTGTTATTATTATATTTTTTTATTTCAATAATTTGTATTAATATTTACATTGTTTCTTCATGTTATGTTTTAATAATTACATATACGGTATAAAAATTTAGATGAAATGTGTTTATTTTGTTATATTTTCATTTTTACTTTTGTCATATAAGAATAATGTATTAATTTATTACAACCATTTTATTTTACCTATTTATATCTATATTGTTTCTCTTTTTAGGGTCATGTTATATCTTTGTTCTACAATTTATTCACTTCTCAAACTCATAAATTTTATCTACACCCAAATTCTTTACATTCAGAAAATTAACTAGTAATTCATTATCAAGGTTTGAACAAGAGCACAGAGTTGAAGCATATTGACACCACATCATTAGACTTCTCAGCTTTGTAGGTTGTCATATCATAGTTTTTGTAATTGCTTTTGGCTTTGGAGTTCCTGCTTCTTCATTCTTGTTTTTTTTTTTCTTAGACATTTCCCCTCGGCTATTTTTCAATGGACAATTGAGAGCAATGTGTCCTGGTTTCTTATAATTTTAACACGTATTCACATTGGTTTGATGTACGCGAATGCTTTATGTCCTGATTTTCCACATTTACAATAATTGATACTTCCCTTCATGCATTCTCTGGTATGATTCTTCTTTGTTCCTTGGTTCACATCCTAGTGGTACGAATATCTCGTTCTTTCCTCTTATTGTTGAAAAACTGATTTCTTTCCTCACAATCCTTCATAATAATTCTTACTTTACTTACTAGGGAAAAGAGAAAGCGACTTAGGAAGAAGGTAAGGTTGCTTAGAAGAGTTATATGTAAAGTGCGTAAAAGATGTTTTTGGTAATAGTATGTTGTATGTACAACTCTAAGTCAATACTTTTGTATAAAACCTATGGTCTTGATGACAAAATTGTTTATGTCAATTATGTTAGCTCAAGAGTAAAGGTAGCATGACGACCCCGGACCGTCGTGGATGCGGGAACCGAGTCGGGGCTGTCATACTATTGAATATATACGGGATGGAGATCTATTCTTGAGTAGTAGTTGCAAGAAAGTATTGGAGATAGATCTTGAGGTAGTTGATCAAGATCCTCTATCTCTAACATTTGTTGTAAAATAGACAACTTAGGATTTAGGAGGGTGATGTGGGTGAAAAATAACCCATAAATACATTTAATGCTGCAATATTTGTTGGTGAGGCCCGAAACCTTAGTTGGCACTACGCCATAGATGGCCTATTGCAACCTTTTGGCAGGGAGTTATCATAGGTATGAAATTTTTGAGCTATCGCAACCTTATGATTTTGGTGTTACCAAATCCGTAGAAGTATGTTACTATAGTTATAAAAGGTGTTACAGTGGGTAACAGCAAGAGATGTGTTACCATAGAGTATTCATGAAAAAAAAATTATTTTATTTAAAATTAATGATTCAATAATTATTTGACTTTAAAAATAATTAATTCTAACAAAATCGTTGAAGTAATCATTTTAAAATGTAATATTCCATCAAATAATTAAATTATTGATTTTTCATAAATATTAAATTTTGTTTATAAATTTCAAATAAAAAGGTTTTAAAATAAAGTAATATCCTAACATTATTAAATTTTAACTAAATTCATTAAAAATTTAATAAAGAAAACTAAGTTAGGTATAAATTGTGAATTATTACAAAATTATGAAAATAATAGATTTAACAATTATATTTTAATTTCAAGAAATTAAAATAAATTGATAATAGCTACAAAAATAAAAAAGGAAAGTAAATATATACTATATACTCTGGCACTCTGCTGATTAGTAGTGCTGAGTGGGCAAAAGAAAACATGAGCGGGAACTTACCAAAAAAAAAACACTAGCGGCAAAATGAAAAATTAGAAAGGGGGAAAGTATAGTCACGAGCCGCAATTATTCACTTACCCTAAACTTCACTTCTCAGTTTCTCTCAAAATGAAAAACCGAACTCAGCCGCTGAATTAGGGTTCATATTAATAGAGCTGTTTAGGGTTCAATTAGGGTTCTCTCGCCTCTCTCATATGAAGTTTAAGGTTCAATTAGGGTTTGAGCTGGTCAATCAAAGCTTGGTTCTACAATTCAAATAGTTTGAGCTGGTCCATCAAAGCTTGGTTCTACGATTCAAATAGGGTGATTAAGGTTCAATTAGGGTTTGAGCTGGTCAATCAAAGCTTGGTTCTACGATTCAAATAGGGTTCGAGCTGTCAATCGTAGTTTGGGTGAAGATATCAATTAGGGTTCAAGATTTGTTCAATTAACGTATAAATCTTTCTTTATATGCTTTGATTTATGTATACTCTGTGTTGCATGCTTCGATTTATGTATACTCTGTGTTGCATGCTTCGATTTTCTTTAGTTTGACCTCTATCTCTCTCCCATTCTCTCTGTATCTCTATGTATCTCTCCATCTCTCTCTTTCTCTCCCTCTCTCTTTATCTCCCTCTCTCTCTCCCTCCCTCCCTCTTTCTCTCTCTCTCTCTTTGTATCTCTTTGTCTCTCTCTCTCTCTTTGTATCTCTCTCTCCATCTCTCTATCTCATTCTCCATCTCTCTACCCCTCAGTATCTGTTTTTCTCGGTTATTGTATATATGCCTTTTCTGTGGATGTTGATTTATGCGCAAAATCTGTGATAATTTGAATAATGTATTGCTGTTGAAATAATATAATCTGTGATAATTGTTGTTGTATATATGTCGTGTTTCTCGAATTTGTGTATTGTATTACATACAAGGGTCGATTTTATTTATCGGTTTTTGTATAAATTTGTTATTTATTCTGATTACATATTTATGTTGATTTATGCCTAAATCTGTGTATTTTGGTCAAATTTTAATTTTATGATTTATGTATGACTTTTGTCGCGATGTGTCTCGCTGTCTTAGTCTCTTTCGTATCTCTGTCATATATATTATTTGCTGCTGCTGCTTAAAAACTATCTCAACTGTATAACTAACAGTTAAAAAAACCCTCTGTTGTTTAGTAGTTAGGTTTAAGGTCATGTATATAAATCTCATAATTATTTGTTTAATTAGTTAGTTATTAATAGGTATTTATTTGCTTAGGTTGGCCGAAATAAACACCTTGACTACTCTTCTTATATTAATAAAGTTGTGCTTGATAAATGTAGTGATGGACAATGAGGAAAACACGTGGATAAAACTTCCAAAGTTTAGTAACGGCTATATTAGCGGGGTAAAGGCTTTTATAAAAAATGCAGTTTCTAGATTCGCCGTAGGTGATGAAATAACGTGTCCTTGCAAGAAATGTCAAAATGACAAGTGGTATCGTCAAGATGTAATATACGAGCATCTCATCTACACTGGTCCATCTCCATTGTACATGGAATGGATGTGCGAGGTTTCTCGATATAGGAGTGATGAAGATATGGATTGTGAGGCTGGTATAGACTTTGGAGGTACTCTAGGTGACATGTTGCAATGTACCCATGGAAAGCAGAATGGTGAAGGTGAGCACACTGAACTACCAAATGCCAAGCCTAATAAATTTGATCGCCGTATTGAAGACGGAAAATAACCATTATATCCTGGTTGTTCGAAGTTTTCACGATTAAGTTTTATCCTTAGGCTTTATTTTTTAAAATTTATACATGGGATTACGGAGGATGCATTCGGGGATCTACTAGAGTTGATGAGAGAGGCTTTTCCACAGGCCCACATACTTTTATCTTTTAATGCTGCAAAAAATATCATTATAGATTTAGGTCTAGATTACCAAAAAATACACGCATGTCCAAACGATTGCATGTTATATTGGGCAGCAAACAAAGATGAAGATGTTTGTAAAACTTGTGGTGTTTCGAGATGGGAAGTAGTGGAAAGGAAAGGTAACAGTGATGATGATCGAGAGAAGGTAATTCGCAAGGTTCTAGTAAAAGTTATGCATTATTTTCTGCTAAAACCAAGGCTGCAAAGGTTGTTTATGTCGAAGCAGTATTCTGAACTTATGTTATGGCATGCCGTGGGATGAAAAATTGGCAGAAATCTTAGACATCCAGCAGATGCCGAGGCATGGAAGGCTATGGATGCTAGGTATCCTGATTTTTTGATAGAAAAGAGAAATATCAGACTTGGTTTGGCCTTAGATGGATTTAGTCCTTTTCGTACTATGAGTACAACTCACTCAACATGGCCTATTGTATTGGTTAACTACAACCTGCCACCTTGGCTATGCATGAAGCCTGAAAATTTGATTCTTTCAACAATCATCGCCGGTCCAGAATCTCCAAACAACAACATTGATGTATTTATGCAGCATTTAATTGAAGAGTCGAAAGAATTATGGGATCTAGGTATAGAAACTTACGATGCCTTGTCTAATCAAAATTTTAGGCTACGTGCAAGTGTGTTATGGACCATTAGCGATTTTCCGGGATATGCAATGTTATCCGGTTGGAGCACAAAGGGTAAATTGGCCTGTCCCACATGCCATTATGAGACATCTTCAAGGTACTTGAAACATAATAGAAAAATGTGTTACATAAACCATAGAAAATTTCTATGTCCGGAGCACAAGTGGAGGTTCGATAAGAGAAGGTTCAATGGTAAAGTTGAAATGGGACAGGTTCCACCCACTTTAAGCGGAACAGATATACTTGATTTATTGTCCGGCTATGAAAATGAATTTGGAAAGGACAAAAGCAAGAAAATGAGCAAACGGGGTGTAAAGCGTAAAAGGGATTCCCCTTTAAAAAAAAGTCAATATATTTCAATTTACCATATTGGAGTCACAATTTATTGCGACACAACCTTGATTGTATGCATATTGAGAAAAATGTATGTGACAATATACTTGGTACTTTGTTGAATATTGGCGGTAAGACCAAAGACCATTTGAGTGCTCGTTTGGATTTACAAGAAATGGGGATCAGGAAGGTCCTTCATCCTGTTAAATCAAGTGATGGAAAATACTTTGAGATTAGGGCTGCTATTTTTGACATGACGAACCAAGAGAAGGAAATATTCTGTTCAGTATTGGAGAAGGCTAAACTGCCATACGGCTGTGCAGCTAATATCAGTCGATATGTTCACACAAAGGAAAGCACAATCTTGGGGTATAAGAGCCATGATGCTCATTTTTTTTGCACTAATTGTTACAATTTGCAGTGAAAAAAACATTGAAACCTGAGGTTGCACTACCTTTGATAAGACTTGGTGCATTTCTAAGAAATCTTTTGAGCAAAGTATTTAATTTGGCTGACTTGAATAGGCTACAACAAGAAATTGTTGAAATTCTTTGCCATTTTGAGATGATATTTCCATCAGCTTTCTTTTACATAATGATTCACTTGCTGGTTCATTTGTGCAAGGAAATCGAATATGGGGGACCTGCACACTTGAGATGCATGTGGCCAATTGAGCGTTATCTAGCTAAACTAAAATCTTATGTGTGTAATAGGTCTAAACCTGAGGGTTCCATTGCTGAAGGCTACCTAGCAGAAAAATGCTTGACGTTCTGTTCAAGATTCTTAAACGGGGATGCAGTACCTAAATTTGAAAGTTGTCCACAAAAGATGGAATATCCAATTGGTACAAGAGGAAAGAAAGGTGAAAAACCTATTCATTTCAAAGAATCTCAATGGATTGCATGTCATCATTACATTCTATTCAATTGTGGTAACAAGGACATTTAGACTTTGATCGAGTAAGATTTAAGTTTTAATTTATTTTAATAAGAATTAGAATGTTTTTTTGTTTTATAATATTAACTAGGTAATTATTGTAGGGAACATCGAGCTTTAATTGATGGTCACCCAATATCGAAAAAATATAAAAGAGAGAGGGCACACACCGAAGACTTCTGGAAGTGGTTGAAGGAAGAGACTCGAAAAAAAAATGACATTTCCAAAGAGCTAGAACTCCTTGCAATGGGACCTAATCGAGCAGCTAAGAGGTTTACGGGATATGTTATTAATGGGTACAAATTCTATACAAAATACAGAGATGCTAGGTGTACAACACAGAATAGTGGTGTATTTCTGTCTTCCTTAACCAGCAGCTTTGCAAGTTCAAAAGATCAGAATCCAAGTATTGGTGCTGTCGATTACTATGGATCGATTGAAGAAACCTCGAAATCGATTATTGGGGAGATTTTATCGTGGTTCTATTTAGGTGTTGTTGGTACCATGTAAAAAAGGATTTGTATGACCTAACACGAGTCAATTTTAACAGACTGGTTCAAAAAGCTGATCCGTATGTTATGGCTTCACAAGTACAACAAGTATTTTATATTGAAGATCCAACTGACAAGATGTATCATAATGTTATCAAGACACTGCCAAGGGACTGGTGTGATGTCGAAGGTTAAAATGGGAACGAGGATGATTTCATTGATCCGATTATAAATGATATTCAACATGGTCATGGAATTGGAAATCAAGTTAGTGATGTGAGCTGGTCTAGAGAAGATGTACCTGCAACAAAAATTATCATTCCTCCAAAAGTAGTCAATGAAACTGTCTAGTGTTTTTGAAGGAGTTTTTCCTCTTAATGTAACAAATGTATTGCCTGCCTTTTAATGCGGGGCATTGCTTCTTTATGGATTACTTTTTATTGTGTTAAGTGCTTCTCAATTAAGTCCATGCTTCTTAATTTTTAATAATTTTTATTAGTGATTTACTGCATTTTAATTGTTTGACTACTTCCAAGTCAAGTTAATATAGTATATAATGTGTGTAAATAAGTCTTAGCAGTACATATAAGTTAATTTACATTCTTTTGCTAGACTGCTTTTAAATTGATCAGTTGTTGCTTTTAAATTGATTCTTATTTTTTCTTTGTACTGGTTCTAATGTAAGTTTCTATTTTTTTTAGGATTACAGAGAAGCGCATCAATCTCAGAATTTACCACATGGGAAAATTTCAGAATACACAATATGTTGGTGGAAAAGAGTGTGTGATAAGTAACATAGACTCTGATTGGTTTTCTTACACGGTGCTGATGGACCATGTTAAAGATGAGCTTAAGTATACTGAAATTGGAGGAATTTACTCAAGAGATCGTAATTAAGAAGGGATGGAAACTGGTGGTGAATGATCAAGACTTGTGCGAATTAGATAAAAATGGTGGCCACATAGATCTTTATATTGATAACACTGTTGATACTAGAATCGAGCCATTACCGCAAATGCAACCTTCTGTAGTCATACGGCCAAGGCTAAATGTGTTTGAAGGTATTAAACTTTTTTAGTTATATATTTAAATTATTTGTTCCTTCTAGTTTGATTAAGGTCACAAATATTGATCTACATATTATTAATACTTTTATGAGAGTTCTGGTATTTGTTGGTGTGCTAATACTTTAATCCTATTGTTGCAGTGACTAAACAAGTAAAACGTCAGTTTATGACCACTCATCAATTACAACAGCAAAGAAGAAACAAGAAGTCAACTGAAGGCTACACTCCTAGGAAGTCAGCACGGCTGAATAATGCACAAGTCATAATTCCAAATCAAGTTCAGAGTTCTCGGAAGTAGGCACGCCTGGTTGGTGCTAGACCAGAAATCATTGATGCAGCTCTCAAGCAGAAGCCAAAATCAATTGAAGAGAAAAGTGCTCAGAAGTTGGCATTGATCAGAAATTCACAAAGCATTGATGAAAATGTGAATATGAAGTCTGGAAGTGTTCGGAGGAAATTGGATTTACATAATCCAATAGATGAAGGTGAAGACGTAGATGAAGGTGAAGATATAGATGGAGATGAAAATATGGATGAGAATGACATAGAGGTTAGATAACAAAAATCAATACAAATATGTAACCTAATCGATGTTCCACATATATTGCTATTTCACTAACTATATGTTTCTTTTAATTACGCACGTGCAGGATATTGTTCTACCACCTCCCCCACCACTTCCATCTCCATCATCTCCAATAAAACCGATGAACCTGAACAAGTATGAAATGTTTAAATTTCAAAATATTGAGAGAAACAAAGAAAAGCTTAGAGCTCTAGGGGTGCCTGAATTAGCTGTTAGTCTGTCAGGTGGATTCAATAAGGACAAAGGAAAAAGTAAAGGGAAAAAAAAGAATCGAGACGAGGATGAATATGTTGAAGAAATTGAGGAACAAAGCAAAGATGATGCTTCAAAAATTCTGCCAAAGGTGCATCTTATCTATTGTGTAACGAGTTAATTAAAATTTTAATCACAGTACTAATTAAATTTATTTTTCAGAAAACCCAAAAAGTGAAGAAAAACAAGCTTCTTAATAGACCAACTACTCGTTCACGATCTAATGCTGTGACTACAACTGAAAAAGTGTGACGCCCCCAAATCCACTGTCTATGGACTTAGGTCGCCACGCAACATCATCACCTGCCTCATACAAAATGCATTACAATACATAATAAATATAAAAGTTTTATCATAACAACAGGGGTTCCATCCCACACGTCCAAGCATCGACATATCTCCGAATTATTACAACATATTACTAGTACACATGATATCACTAAACATGTCGAAACATATGCTAATAGTCTTCGATACAGTCGTCGCCTCTGAGGTAAGCACACTAGTCCAGCTCAGTGCCCTGGTGTATTTTCTCCTTTCCCTTGAAACGAGAGGTTTCGCTTTTTTCCGTCTTCACTGTAAAACAATATTAACAACAAGAATGAGCAACTATGTGCTCAGCAAGTTCACTGACTCGCTCTTTCACTAACAATGAAGGTGGAAAGAAATCAATTCTATTTATGAAAGATACTTGTATGCTGGCAAAGTGCCCTGATAATACTTACTGATGGACCAAAATAACTTATCTCTGAGTAAAAGAAATTGGAATTGTAAAGCTTGAGATACTGGTCTTCCGCCTTTACGATACCCCACACCGCGATCAACCGCCGTGTCGCAAGTACCGCACACCTGTGATACCCCATAGCACGATCACTACTATGTCGCAGGTACCACTATATCGTTTTGCTAGCAAAAAGTTGGTTGAAAAGTCAACCTGGCAACTTTGGTGCCAAAAATGTTAATATTTCTCTTTCGATACCACGAGTTTATTCCTCGTGTTGATCTGAAAGAAAACCCATGGGCCATCTCCCATGTTGACCAGTGGATTATAAGATTATTCCTCCAAATAAAAATTGATTGATTTGGATTCCTATTCGATTCTGGATGACCGCCAGTCTACACATTGTACAAGACCGACCTGAACAATAGGCCGTCACAATATTTTCAAAAGAAAATAATTTATTATATTGACACGAACAATATGTCAATTCAAGACAATAAAGTAACAACCTTGAACAAGTAAGGTTCGTCAATTAGAATAAATCATGTGGAGTCTTCTTGAAATAATAAGAACGACTTGATTCAGAAAGAAAACTTCCAAATACGCTAGAGTAGGTATTTTAGAGGAAATTCTGCTGATATACCATTTTCTATTAACTATTCTGCATGTATCTATTTTGATTCGAACAATGAATCAAATTTGAATATTGAAAGAAAATTTATCGGATCTGAACGATAGACCCGATTGAAGTCAATAAAATCTAAACTACCTCGATATATGAGCTTAGTTATAGTTGAATAATATTTAGGGGTCATCGCGAACAATAAGATGCCCTAGATTTCAATCTAAGTATGTTTTATGAACTTATCAGAATTGTGGGAACATCTCTATAATTTTCTAAATCAATACTACGATAAACCGGATATTTTATAACGAATTAGAAATTCTGAACATATTTTAACAGAATAATATCTTAGCATTTCTCGAAATATTTCAAAAGGAGTGAGGGTCAGAAGGAACTTGCCTCGATCTCGAAGTGCAGAGAATGCAGATAAATTTATATTCTACCCGTGAACTTGACTTCAATCTACAGCTCAAGAATTACGCTCTAAAAATGGCAACCAGAAAAATGTTAGCGATTCGCCAAACTAAAATGTTCCTGAACCGATAATATAATATTTAAATATTATAATAATAATAATAATAATAATAAATATCTTTTGGAAATCTTTACAATAGATAACGGAAAATAAAACCCAGATAAATAATTCTTTTTCGAACTCAGGAATCAAATCTAAAAATATATACTATTTTAATTTCCGTAGATCCCGCTTAAAACGAAAAAATAGGGTTATGGAATATACGGCAATAATCCATTTTAAATCTCGTAAATAATTTAATACTATTCTAATTTATTTAGCCTCTAAAATAATCCGAAAATGCTAATTATCAATTTTACCATTTTTATTAGATTATTTATTACCAGCCATTTAAATACTATTCCAAATTTTTAAATATTTCAAATTCAGAAAAATCAATTGAACCCCTTATATATATATATATATATATATATATATATATATATATATATATATATATATATATATATATATATATATATATATATATATAAATCCCGATTAAAACAATCACCCACAAATATTAATATTTTATTATTATTCCAAATTAACAAATACTCCAAAATTTTAATCCTGGTTATAACAATCACCATAATTTTATACGACTGAGACAATGGCGCGTGGGGCCCACCGGCCACCACCACCGCCGTGTCTCCCCCCCTCTCCCCTGCTCTCTCCGTTCTCTCTCTCATCTCTCCCTCCTCTATTCTCTCTCTCCCATGCATCTCTCTCTCTCTCTCTCTCTCTCTCTCTCAATATTCCTTTAACCACCACCACCAATCGGTGGTGGTTGCTTCACCCAAACCCCATAATCGATTCTCTCTCTCGATCTCGCCTCTACCCCCTCATCTCTGAACTCCCCCTCTCCGTCATCCTCTACTCTCTCCCTCCTCTGCATCTCTCCTTTACCGCAACTCACAAGCCCCCCCCCCAAATCTTCTCACTTCTCCTTTCCGACAACACTATAGCCCCACCCCTTATTACTCCAAGCAAACCACCAACTCCTCATCTCAATACTCCTCACACAACAACAAAACAAAATGGAAAAACACATAAAACCAATCCTTAAATTCCCAGTACGAATAGAACATACAAACACAAAGTTTAAATTGAAAGCAGAGAAGAAAAGAAATAACAAAATAAATCAACTTGCACTCATACCCTGTATATTTTTATAGTCGAGTTTTTGATTTGAAAAAACTGGTCGGTGGGTTTGTTGCTTAAAAAGGAAAGGTTTTTCTTTTGCTGGGTTACATATTTGGTGTTTTGTGAAAACAAACAAGTGATGGATTCTTGTGTGTTGTTGATATGGATAGTCCCCCTGTTGACTGTAAATATCAATCACCAATCTACCCACTGAGTGATCAAATACGTGGTCTAATACTGATCAATCAAATTGTGTATTAACCTAATCCTCCACGTACTAACCTCCACTTCACTGTTGGCTAAAAAAAATTTTGGGATTCTAATTTGGCTCTCTAAAATAAATTTTGGGCTTTAAAATTAATATCAACCCAAAATTAAAATCTTATTTTCATAAATTTCCTAATTTTAGTAATTACTAAATAAATATAAAAATAACATGATATAATATAATATAAAATGTACATATATATATATATATATATTCTAAAATTTACGGCACTCACACTAATTTAAAACAAATTAAATACTCGCATATCGTTCTTACATAAAATCTAAATATTGAGTCGAAAAAATTTATTCTAAAATTCACGATTATTACAGTCTTCCCCCTTATAGGATTCCGCCCTCGGAATCAAAATTACGCACTAAACAATTCAGGATATTTGTTCCGCATCTCGCTTTCTAACACTACGCCATAGATGGGCGTCCGCAATGTTTTTCTATTGTAACGCCCACTTTGTGTTACATTAGAGATACCTTTTTTGACCTACTGAAACACTTTTGAGATTGTGTTACATTACTTGTGAAGGTACTGTTGCAGTAGAACATGTACTGTTGCAATAGATTCGATGTGTTACATTAGCGATTGAGCGTTACAATTGCTATTTTTTTAACATTTATAAATAAAAAAAGAAAGACCATGTGGGTCCCACAGAAGTGTTGCATTTTCAAGAAGCAGTGTTACATTTGCTGAAATCAGTGTCACATTTGACTGAAACAAGTGTAACGTGGGCCCACCGCCACGTGGCACGTGGACCCCACTGCCACGTGTCACGTGGACCACCGCCACATGTCACGAGTGGGATCCACTTTGCCACGTGTCATGTAGACCCCACTGCCACGTGTCACCAGGGTCCCACCATTTCCAAGTGTCCGTGGGCCCCACTGCCACGTGTCATGTGGGGCACACATATAACACATGTCATGTGGGTCCCCCCACATGGCACGTGTCATGTGGGTCCCACTGCCACGTGTCATGTGTGGGTCCCACTGCCACGTGTCAGAGTGGCCCCTCAACTGCCACGTGTCAGTGTGGGCCCCACAACTACTACGTGTCAGTGTGGGTCCCACAACTACCACGTGTCAGTGTGGTCCCCACAACTGCCACGTGTCAGTGTGGGTCCCACTGCCACGGGTCATGTGTGGGTCCCACGATTGCCATGTGGCATGTAGTCCCCCCCACTGCCACGTGTCAGTGTGGGTCCCACTGCCACATGTCATGTGTGGGTCCCACGACTGCCACGTGGCATGTAGTCCCCACTGCCACGTGTCTGTTGTGGGTCCCTCTGGTGCCACGTGTCTGTGGTGGGTCCCACAGATGTCATGTGTCTGCTTTGGCTCTTAGTAAAAAAGAAAATGTTGTTGGAAGTATTCGAACCCCCGACCTCAAAGACACATGACTTCTATTTCACCATCACAACCACTCCATCTACACATACAATTGGTTTATTTCCTCCATCATTAATATACAACCCTTTCACCTTAGGTTTTAATTATTATTATTATTACTAAATTATTAGAATAATTTTAATTCTTTATATATTTTAGTTATATTATATTATTCACTTAAATAAATTTTATATATTCGGTTGAAAAAATTTTTTTATTATTCATTGAAGTAAATTTTATATTTTATATGTTAATTCTTTAATTTTTTGTATATTAGGTTACGGTCAAAGTGATAGTTGACCGTTGAATTACCCGACCAAATAAATTTTTTTTTTCTAAATTTTTGGGAATAACATTTAAAATGATGTATCTCGATTCCCGTGCGGTCGGGTGGTGGAGAAGTATTTTCTAAAAAATCGAATCCTTAAACCCTGACGAAACCCTGTTTAAGGGTTACGGTCAAAGTGATAGTTGACCGTTGAATTACCCGACCAAATAAATTTTTTTTTTCCTAAATTTTTGGGAATAACATTTAAAATGATGTATCTCGATTCCCGTGCGGTCGGGTGGTGGAGAAGTATTTTCTAAAAAATCGAATCCTTAAACCCTGACGAAACCCTGTTTAGGGGTTACGGTCAAAGTGATAGTTGACCGTTGAATTACCCGACCAAATAAATTTTTTTTTTCCTAAATTTTTGGGAATAACATTTAAAATGATGTATCTCGATTCCCGTGCGGTCGGGTGGTGGAGAAGTATTTTCTAAAAAATCGAATCCTTAAACCCTGACGAAACCCTGTTTAGGGGTTACGGTCAAAGTGATAGTTGACCGTTGAATTACCCGACCAAATAAATTTTTTTTTTTTCCTAAATTTTTGGGAATAACATTTAAAATGACGTATCTCGATTCCCGTGCGGTCGGGTGGTGGAGAAGTATTTTCTAAAAAATCGAATCCCTAAACCCTGACGAAACCCTGTTTAGGGGTTACGGTCAAAGTGATAGTTGACCGTTGAATTACCCGACCAAATAAATTTTTTTTTTCCTAAATTTTTGGGAATAACATTTAAAATTATGTATCTCGATTCCCGTGCGGTCGGGTGGTGGAGAAGTATTTTCTAAAAAATCGAATCCTTAAACCCTGACGAAACCCTGTTTAGGGGTTACGGTCAAAGTGATAGTTGACCGTTGAATTACCCGACCAAATAATTTTTTTTTTTCCTAAATTTTTGGGAATAACATTTAAAATGATGTATCTCGATTCCCGTGCGGTCGGGTGGTGGAGAAGTATTTTCTAAAAAATCGAATCCTTAAACCCTGACGAAACCCTATTTAGGGGTTACGGTCAAAGTGATAGTTGACCGTTGAATTACCCGACCAAATAAATTTTTTTTTTCCTAAATTTTTGGGAATAACATTTAAAATGATGTATCTCGATTCCCGTGCGGTCGGGTGGTGGAGAAGTATTCTCTAAAAAATCGAATCCTTAAACCCTGACGAAACCCTGTTTAGGGGTTACGGTCAAAGTGATAGTTGACCGTTGAATTACCCGACCAAATAAATTTTTTTTTTTCCTAAATTTTTGGGAATAACATTTAAAATGATGTATCTCGATTCCCGTGCGGTCGGGTGGTGGAGAAGTATTTTCTAAAAAATCGAATCCTTAAACCCTGACGAAACCCTGTTTAGGGGTTACGGTCAAAGTGATAGTTGACCGTTGAATTACCCGACCAAATAAATTTTTTTTTTCCTAAATTTTTGGGAATAACATTTAAAATGATGTATCTCGATTCCCGTGCGGTCGGGTGGTGGAGAAGTATTTTCTAAAAAATCGAATCCTTAAACCCTGACGAAACCGTGTTTAGGGGTTACGGTCAAAGTGATAGTTGACCGTTGAATTACCCGACCAAATAAATTTTTTTTCTAAATTTTTGGGAATAACATTTAAAATAATTTTATTATTTTATAATTTTTTTAATAAAATTATGTTCCCAAAAATTATGTTATAATTTTTATAAAATTATAAAATAATTTTATAATTTTATAATTTTTTTTAATAAAATTTTTAAGTGATAGTTTATAAATTTTTTTTTTCTAAATTTTTGGGAAAATAATTAAAAAGAATGGATCTAAATTATCTAAACAAATGTTCTAATAGTAAGTAATTCTTAATTTACCAAAAAAAATTACAATCTAAATAATCTAAACATTTGTTTTAATTATAAGTAAAAACAAAAGATGTAAAAATATAGGTGGGCACAGCATTATTGCAAGTCCACTTACCATTTACCCTAAAATCGCTAAGTCCACACACACACACACACAAAAAACTGCCGCGCCTCAACACTTACACACTCACAGCCGCTCACACTCACACTCACAGATGGAAGAACACAGAGGCTCAATCGAAGAACACAGAGGCTTATCTCTTCTCTCTTTTCTTATTTCTTTTCTCTTCCTTTTAATTCTTCACAGATCTAATTGGTTTACTTTTTCAGATTTAATCGAAGAACACAACTGCTTTTGGTTCAAGGTAATTAGGGCTTTCTCTTCCTTTTACGTTCTAATTGCTTTTGTTTTGGTAATTAGGGCTTTTGGTTTTGTTTTGGTAATTAGGGCTTTTGGTTTTGTTTTTTGGTTTTATAATGTTTTGGTTTGTTTATTACATTTTATGTTTTTGTTTGTAAATTATGCATATGCATGTTTTGTCCTCGATTTTGTATGGGATTTTGTCAATTACTTTTGTTTTTGTCCTCGATTTTATAATATTTTGAGATATTCGTAATTGGTTGATTGAGCTGTATGTTTTTGTCCTCGATTTTGCATGTTTCGTCTTGTGAATGTGTTTTTATTGTGACTGTGTTTGTGTTGTGACTTCTTTGACACACAATACTCACTATTAGTATGTTGCATTGTGGTCGTGATGGATACATACGTGTCCATGGTGTACTCTGTCTGAAATTTATTGCAAAATACAATTGCAATATTTTCGAACAGCGTATACCATGGACACATGTGACTATACATGTCCATAGTGTTTTTTTGGTTCTAATTTGTTTTGGTTTCTGTTTTGCGTCATCTAGATTTTTGGGTTTTATAATGTTTGGTTTTTATATTTTGAGATATCGTAATTGGTTGATTGTGCTGTATGATTCTTGTTGTTGGTATCGATTGGAGTGAATGTCTCTGTCTCTATATGATTCTTTTTTGGTTCCAGTTTGTTTTGTTTTGGTTTTTGTCTAATCCTGTTTAGTTCTTTGACACACACACACTCACAGGTTTTTATGTCATGTAACTCTTGTTTCTATTTTTTGTTTCACAGGTTTACAATTATTGTAGGGCGAACAACTTTTGTTTGGATATTTTCATTGCTTGCTCTGTGTTATAAGGTAATGCTCTAAACTATCTTTACGTGTTAAGACATAAGTTAACAAGTACCTGTGTAGTCAGCGATATAATGAGAACTATGTGAATCAGATATTTGTAATTTTAGAATTTTATGCTTCTCGATAAATAGTATAAGAAATCTCTATTTGAATATTTGTAGTGCCTGTTTGGGTAATCCCTTAAGTGGCCTGTGTGAGCAGTAAGGCCATGTTAACTTGTCGTTATTACACCCCATGTTAAAATTCTTAACTTGTCTAGAATCAGTTATGAAGTAGTTGTGAATGACATTGTGTACCTAATTTTAAGGATAAGTTACGTACTTACATTTTAGCGAATTGTATGTATTTACTACTTCAAGTAAAACTGTTACACTAGTGTGCTATTATCATTAATCTTTTTACTTGTAGTAATGGACGATGATTATACGAGTTGGATAGGTTTTCCAAAATCTAGTAAAGCATATGTAAAAGGGATAATTGCATTTATGGAAAATGCATTTCCAGTTTATCGTAAAGGTGAAGAAATGAAATGCCCCTGCAAAGTATGTGTGAACCGCAATTGGCATCTTCAAAATGTTATTTTGGATCATCTTATTTGTAATGGGCCTTCTCCATTACATGTAAAATGGATCTGTGAGGTTGCACATACCAAAGTAGAAGGCAGTGATGCCTTTATGGATTGTGAAACGGGGACGGGTTCCGAAGATAATTTTGCAGGGATGGGTTTTAAAGGGAATTTAGCGGGGATGGGTTTCGAAGATAATCTAGGTGAAATGTTCAATTGCACGGGTAGGAGGTTCCGAGATTTAGAAAACGACTATGAAGGATTGACAAATGCAGAGGCTAGGAAGTTTTATAGTCATGTTAGAGAGGGAAAGAAACCACTATACCCTGGCTGCACTAAATTCTCTCGGTTAAGTTTTATGATCAGCCTGTACCATTTAAAGTGTCTACATGGAATTACCGAGTCTGCTTTCGGGGAATTACTAGGACTGTTAAAAGACGCTTTCCCTGATGCCCACCTACCTTCGTCTTTCAATGCCGCAAAGAACATCATTAAGGATCTAGGTCTCGCTTATGAGAAAATACATGCATGCCCAAACAATTGCATGTTGTATTGGGAAGAAAATAAAGATAAAGAAAAATGTGAAAATTGCGATGTTTCTAGGTGGGTTATACACGAAAAGGAAGATAATGTTCAGGAGACGGTTATACACAAAGTGCCAGCAAAAGTGATGAGGTACTTTCCACTAAAACCTAGGTTGCAGAGGTTGTTTATGTGCAAGGATTATGCGAAGTTAATGACATGGCATGCAGTGGGACGACAAAAGGATAGGAAGCTAAGACATCCGGCTGATGCTCAGGCTTGGAAGACGATGGATGCTGACTTTCCTGATTTTCCATCTGAAAATCGGAATGTTAGTTTGGGACTAGCCGCAGATGGATTCAACCCTTATCGTTCAATGAAGTCAACTCACAGTACATGGCCAATTGTGTTGGTTAATTACAACCTCCCACCTTGGTTATGCATGAAACAAGAAAACTTAATTCTTTCAACTTTAATATCCGGTCCAGATTCACCAGGCAACAGTATCGATGTCTTCATGCAGCCTTTAATTGCGGAGTTGAAAGAATTATGGGAGGTCGGCATCGAAACTTATGATGCCTTCGCCGATGAAAATTTTAATTTGCGTGCCCGACTGTTGTGGACTATTAACGATTTTCCTGGATACGGTATGTTGTCTGGATGGAGCACAAAGGGAAAACTAGCGTGTCCCAACTGCCATTATGAGACTTCATCAAATTATTTAAAACATAGCAAGAAAATGTGCTATATGAACCACAGGAAGTTTCTTGAGCCTGAACACAAGTGGAGGCAGGAAAAAAGAAGATTTAATGGCAAAATTGAAACGGGGCAGTCTCCTAGAATTTTAACAGGAAGGGATATTGAAGAGTTGTTGCCTGGGTATGTAAACCAATTTGGGCTGAAAAAGAAGGGTTCAGCTAGCATTGATTCCCCTTTTAAAAAAAAGTCGATCCTTTTTGAATTGCCGTATTGGAGTCGTAATCCACTTCGCCACAACCTTGACCCCATGCACATAGAGAAAAATGTTTGCGATAACATATTAGGTACTTTGCTTAATATTAGTAGCAAGTCAAAAGATCATATTAGTGCTCGTAAAGATTTAGAAGAAGCTGGTATACGAAAGCCCCTGCATCCTGTTTTGTGTGAAGATGGTCGACACCTTGAAATAAGGCCAGCAGTATTTGACATGACGAACAAAGAAAAGGATATGTTTTGTTCAGTTTTGAAGAATGCTAAACTGCCATACGGTTGCGCCTCTAACATTAGTCGGTATGTGAACACAAAGGAGAGGACAGTAACTGGGTATAAGAGCCATGATGCTCATTTTATACTCCACTACATGTTACCGATTGCTGTGAGGAAAACATTAAAACCTGTGGTTGCATTACCAATGATCAGATTAAGTTCTTTCCTCAGAGCTCTATGGGGCAAGGTTATCGATTTGGATGATTTGAAGAAGTTGCAACAAGAAATTATCGAGGTACTTTGTCATTTTGAGATGATTTTTCCATTTGCATTCTTCGACATGATGGTGCACCTGCTTGTGCATCTAGTCAGAGAAGTTGAACTTGGTGGACCGGTACATCTTCGAAATATGTTTCCTATAGAGCGGTATCTTGGGAAGTTGAAATCATACGTTCGCAATAGAAGTAGACCGGAAGGTTCCATTGCAGAAGGTTATCTGGCTGAAGAATGTGTGACATTCTGTTCAAGATTTTTGGGTGGTTACGAAGCAACAAAAAACACCACGCACTCAACTGATTTCCAAAAATGTCCAACACAACTGGGGCATTCTATCGGAACAAGAAGGAATAAAGATGGAATTATTTTCAATTTGAAAGATGTGGATTGGAAGGCAAGTCATCGCTACGTTTTGTTCAATTCTGGTAATAAGGAAGTACGGAGATTGATCCAGTAAGTTCCGTAAGCTTTTAAGTAATTTTACTGTCAATTTACAAATTTAATTTCCTGGGCTATTTTAACTTAGTTTTATTTTAGGGAACATCAAGGTTTAGTGGACAGTCATGCAAATATGAAAAAGTACAAGAGGGCACGAGCGCACACTGAAGAATTCTGGCCGTGGTTGCAAGAAGAGGTTGGAAAAATGGACGAGGCTTCAAAAGAATTGGAGGTGCTTGCATTGGGTCCTACTCGAAAAGCTAAGAAGTTTACTGGTTATGTAGTGAATGGTTATCGATTCCACACTACTTCTAGAGATTCTCGATGTACAACACAGAACAGTGGCGTATTTGTGTCTGCCCAAACGATTAGCTTCGCAAATTCGAGAGACCAGAACCCGATAGTTGGGTCTGTCAACTACTACGGATCGATAGAAGAAATCTTGGAACTTGATTATTGGGGAGAATTTACAGTGGTTCTGTTTAAGTGCCGTTGGTACCAAGAAGAGAAAGATCCATACGGTCTTACTCGAGTAAATTTCAAGAAGTTAAGCCACAAATCTGATCCTTATGTCCTGGCTTCGCAAGTGCAGCAAGTTTTTTACGTGGAAGATCCGATTGAAAAGATGGTACATTATGTAATTAAGAAAATGCCGAGGGAGTGGTGTGACACTGGAAACGTGGATACAGTGGAAGAAGATGTCATCAATTATGATTCACACGATATCAACTTTGCTCGTGGAATAGAAATTCAAGTTGATGGAACTAGTTGGTGTAGAGATGATATCCCCTCAACAAGAGTTCCCATTCCTGATAAAAAGCCAAAATAGTTGCTTCTTTATATGTTTTAATGTACTGTAGTGTATTATTTTAATTGTTCAACTAGCTCTAATTTCAATTGTTGGAATGTTTTTAGTTAGAATATTAGAGTTGTAATTTGGTTGAACTTGAGTTGTTCTAAATAGTTGTAATGTTATTAATGTTTCGAAGACTACTGTACTTAAAAATTTGTCTTTAGATTCGATTCAGATTTGTTTATAGTAATATAGTTATTATGCAAAATTATTATTTTTAAGTTTACTGCCTTTACTTGTTTGTTGTTTAAACATGAGAGTGACATTTCTTTAAATTTTGTGCAGGATGGAAGGTAAAAAGTTGGATGTCAGACTTCACCACAGTGGGACCTTTGGCAAGAAAGCTTATTCTGGTGGAACATGTTTGGTTATAAACCGTGTAGAGACCGACGAATTTTCTTATCCAGTGCTGATGGAGTATGTGAAAGACTACCTTCATTTACTTGAAATTGGAAGTGTCTATATCAAACAAGAAGAGGATAATAGTTGGAAGCTACTGACCTGTGACAAGGAGGTTACTGAACTAGTAAATGGCTGCAAGGATGGAGATGAAATAGAATTTTATGTAGACAACATTGTTGACACTGAAATTGAGCCGATGGTTCAAATGCAGCCATTCGTGGTCGTAAGGCCGAGGAAAAACCTGATTCAAGGTCATATATATAAATTATTGATTATTGTTGTCTTTTGCAAATTTGCATACAAATAACTAGTTTTTCTACTGTTGGTACAGGGTCAGCGAAGAAACCAGTTTCATCTAAGAAACCAGTTTCAGCAAAAAAACCAGTTCCACCAAAGAAAACTGAAAATCGCAAATATGTTACCACTCATGAGCTCCAGCAGAAGCAGCAGCAAATGAAGCTTAGTAGAAAGTCACCTGACTTGGGCAGGAGAAGGAGTTTACGATTATCGCCAAATTTGTTGACTAGTCAACCAGATGCAAGTGCAATGAACACTAAAGGGATTGTTAGAAGGAAGCTCGACTTGCACATCGATTCAAGTGGAGAAGAATGCAGTGAACAGAATGATCCCGTTACTGAGGTGATTTTTTACTTGTGCATATATTTTTTACTTGTGAATTATTGCACATTTTTTTTACTTGTACCTGTTTCATGTGTGTCTTAATTGAATTATTGCAGTTGGCCCCACCGCCACCACGATTGACAAAATATGAAGAAAAAAGAATTGCCCGAATTCAAGAAAACGAGAAGAAAATGGAAGAATTTGGGATTAAGAAGAAGGTTGGTGAACTGAAAGGTACTGAAAGTGATGTTACATCTGAGGTATGAATGTGGTGAAAATGTTCATTTCTTAACCTCACATAAAAATTGTAAACCTAGTACTGAACTCCTGATAATTGTAGAGAATCAAGAATGCCAAGAAAAGGAAGTTGTTAAGTGGACCACAAACTCGTTCGCGAGCCAATGCTACACAAACTCGTTCGCGAGCCAATGCTACAGAAACTAGTTCGCGAGCCAATGATATTGCTGATAAGGAAGTGACAAGTTCATCTCGTGCTAAATTGTTGCAACCGACATGTAGTAAACTTTTAAAACAGTCGAACAAAGCGGAAGCATGTGGTACCCTATTTGCTTATTTGGCACTGCGAGAGCGTCAGAAGCAGGGTATGCTAACACCACCAACCAATAATGTTCCTGAGCCAAACTTGGAAAAAAGTGCAGAGGAAGAAACTGAAGCAGGTATCGTGTGTACAGGAAAGCTTATAAAATGAGTTTAAATACATTTTTTTCTGACTATTTATACTTCGAAAAAATATAAATTTTTACTGAGTAATTATACTTAGAAAAAAAACATTTTTGCTAAGTACTTATACTTAGAAAAAATGTGTAAATACTTTGAAAAATATACATTTTTCCTGTGTATAAATACTTAGAAAAATATACATTTCTCCCGAGTATAAATGCTTAGAAAATATATACATTCTTTCTGACTATGACTGAGTTTCTAATGAATACATTTTTTCTAATGCTTTTTTATGTGTACCTGGTGTATAAAGTGGTAGCTCCTAGGAGATGGAGAGGAAGGACAAAAATGACCGCAGTTCATGGAAGAGGTCGCAATGACAGACCGGTCATTTTATTGAACAAAAAAGGTCAGACGGTTTCAAAAAACCGTAAATTATTGAGAGAACTTAGCAATTTTCTGGGTACAGTTGTAAAGGACAATGTGTCGCTTGCTTATGTAAATTGGCGTCTTGTTCCTGGCCAACTGAAGAAGACAATGTGGGACTATACTAGGGTAAACACTATTACCAAAACATTAGTTTCAATTAATTTCATGTTTATGCACTGAATTAATGAATTTAATGTTTAATATATCGTAGGACCGTTATATAATTCCGGATAACGGGCAACGCTGGGTGGACAAGACACTCGATCAATGTTGGAGGACGTACAAATCTCGTATGAAGGAGAGGTATTATAAAATGTATGAAACTGACGAGGACAGGATGGCAAATAGGCTGAATACGATTCCTTTGGAGGATTTTAAGCTGTTGGTGAAATATTGGGGAGACGAGGCAGTTCAGGTATTCTAATACACTTTTTCAATCTGATTATTGTGATTTAAAAGATGATCAAAATAAAATTGTGCACTGAGTATTTTTGTACTTTTACAGGCATTAGCAAAGGATAATGCAACACGACGTGCTTCAGTCACTGACACACACACTCTAGGTCCCAACAGTATGGCACAAGTTAGAGAGAAGTTGGTACGTGTCTTTCTTTGTGCACGTTCATTTTTTTTTTTAGGATAAACTGATAAAAATGGTAATAATTTGTTAACTGCACCTAACATTTTTTATCAAGTTTAGCAATAGTACAGCCTACCCTGAATCTGAACCATAACTATTTTATTTTATTAAGTTTAGCATCCACAATCAATTTATCTACTTTTTTTCATCTTGCCCTCCTTTGAACATGCAAATTAAAATAATGACCGTAAATTTGCCTTTGTTATTTTCATTTTAGTAATATATAAGAAATCATAATAGAATTTGTAAGTTAGAAGTCCTCTTGATAATAAAATTTGCTAGTTGTAAAGTTTAGAGGCCGGATACTCCCATTTTTTTCGATTTACTGTTACAATGCATTTTTTGGCTTGTTTTATATTTATTTCTATCTGATTTGTTTTTTTTTTTGTCTTGGTCTGCCTCTGCCACTGAATATAATGTGAAAATTTCAAATATTCTTTATTGTTGTAGTAAGTGCTAACAATGAGCTTGGATAATCTTATACTCTTCATTTTATAACAGAAAACGGGTAATCCAAAACTTGCCTCGCCATCAGATGCTCATGTTTATTTGGAATCTCATGAGCGAGAAGAGGGTCGAACATACAAGACCAATACAGCTGAAATTAAAAAAAGAATTATAAGTACCTTGTTTGATACTTACAAATCAATATTGGTTTACTTGGTCGAATTTATGGCTTTTTTTACAAATTAAGAGAAAAAGAAAGACTTTGACTGTTGGTTTATTTGGTCAGATTATTTGGTAGGGAAGACTATATAATACCAATATAATATTTCTGGGCAGTCACAAAGTACACCTAAAAACAAACATGTAGGTCCTTGCATTATATAATTGTATGACTAACTTGATTAATTTTTCACAATTTTTTTATTGTAGACTCAGGTTAAAGAGAAGGTGGCTGCAGGTGAGGATGCATCAGAACTGATTGCTAATGGTCATGGTCGAGAATGGCTAAAAGGCAGAAATGGTAAAAGTTCAGTTTCGGCATCAACTTCGGCTCCTGTTGACCCTTTTTTAGAGGATGTAACTGAAAAGATAAAGCGAGATCTGGAGGTTGAATTGGACGCAAAGGTGAACATGAAAGTCCAGGATAAACTGTCAACGTTGCTGAAAAAGCTAGCCGGAGCAAATCCTGGTTTGAATCTGGACGTCGCAGACTTTTGTGCTACAGCTTCAAGCGAGGACGATGAAAATGCAACCCCAATGACTGTCGGCGCTTCTACTTAGTTCCCTTTTTACAATCAGTAGTACCATGAACTACTTTGGTTATCTTTTGTCGTATCTTTTGCTTAGTTGTTTAACTACTTTGGTTATCTCTAGTCTTGCTTGGTACTATGTTGCCTAGTACTCTATTATATATGTTCCTTGTATGATATATATGGTGGAGCAAGACCATATTTTTGGTGAAATGGTGGATGATGGGAGGAGTTGGATTATATGTTTGGCTTTATGTTTATGAGGTGTACTGGTGGAGTAGATTATAAGGTGTACTGGTGGAGTGGTGGTGGATTGTATGTTTTGTTGGTTTATTTTGTAAAGGGATTGATATATATAAATCAAATCTTGCAAAATTTTCAATTTTAGCGTTGCAATTGCTATACTTCAAGTGTTTCAATATTAAATTGTAGTGTTACATTAGCCTTATTGTAGTGTTACAATAGATAATTAGAGTATTGCATTAGGTAAACATGCAGTGTTGCATTAGAAAGTGGGCCCCACATCTGCCACGTGCCAGTGCCACGTGTCAGTGTGGGCCCCCATCTGCAACGTGTCAGTGTGGGTCCCACAACTGCCAGGTGTCAATGCCACGTGTCATGTGGGTCCCACACATGGCACGTGTCATGTGGGTCCCACATCTGCCACGTGTCAGTGTGGGCCCCACAATATGCCACGTGTCAGTATGCCACGTGGCAAAAGGGTGCCACGTGTCAAATCCAACGTGGCATGATGCCAGGTGTCATGTGGGTCCCACATGCCACGTGCACCTAGTGTTTCTGGATAAGCTAATGTAACACCTCCTAGTGTTGCATTTGTTTGATTTTGTGTTACTCTATGGTCCTGATGTAACGCTTTCCCTTGTGTTACAATTGAGATGCTGGGCGTTACATTTGAGGTCAAAGGTAACGTTAGCGGATGAAATGGTAAAAGTGCGTTACATTAGGCCTAATGTAACAGAAAACGTGTCTGATACAACAGTAGGAGTGCGTTACATGCGCCCATCTATGGCGTAGTGTAATTCCCACGTGGCTTCCTCGACTTGGTGATTTCTCCAGAGTACTTTTACCAACTTTACTTGCTTAGTTCTTAACACCTGCACTTTGTGATCTAGGATTTGTACTGGCTGTTCTTCGTATGTCAAATCAGGATGAATTTCCACTGGTTCATAGGTTATAACATCAGTACGCCAAAAACGCTCATATGCAACGCCATGTTTACTGTTGCTTTAGGCCAAAAAAGCGTTGCATTAGACCAAATGCAACACCAGGGGGCGTTGCATTCGAGACCGTCTCGTAAGACCCCATAATGCAACGCTTTTTGGCATCTAAAGTAACAGCAATAAGCGTTGCATCTGACATGTAATGCAACACCACAGCAAGCAAATGCAACACCAAAGAGACGTTGCAATTGACATTAGACATAGTTCAAATTCCACGTCACGAATGTGGGCCCCACAAGCATGCCACATCAGCAATGGGTCCAGCTAGCATGCCACGTCAGCAACAATCCAGCTGGCATGCCACGTCAGCATGTAGGGGCCCACGTGCCATGTCAGCGGTGGGCCTACCATGCCACGTCAGCTATGGGTCCCACATGCCACATCAGCTGTGGGGCCCATGTGGCACATCAGTGTAGGGTCCACGTGCCATGTCAGCAGTGGGCCCATGTGCCACGTCAACACTGGGGCCCACAGGTATGTAATGCAATGCTTTTATTTGCTTTTTAAAACACTAATGTCTTATCAAAGGCAACACTATATTTACCAAATGCATCACTAAAATATCTAATGCAATGCTGTATTAACTTATGCACCACTAGAAATGCACCACTAGAAATATCAAATGCAATGCTTTAATTAAAATTTCTGCAATATCTTGTTTCATACATAAAGAAACCCATCGAAAACACCAAAATACATTCAAAGGCATTCAAAGCCATCCAAAACAACCAACCAGCCACCAAATAGTTACAATCATCCACACCATCATAATAATAACCTAATAAAACCATTACTAATACATCCAAAAGGAATCCAACATCATTCTAAACCAACAAGCACATACGATTAAGTCTAAATTTTAAAAGTACGAAATGACCCTATTTAGGTATTAGGGCCAATCAACTTCTCTTTGCTTCTCAGGTACGTTCGCTTCAACAAGTGAGCATGAAACTAGTACAAAATGAGCTACCTCTAGACTTGCTGGCATAACACAAGGGCTGCCAAGAATGTGAGTTTTGAAAATATCTCCATATCTGCAAACCAATTACAAATGATTAATTTAAGGAAAGGTACACCACTTCTTCGATGTTGCAAATATACTGATGCAACAGAAGGATAATACAGTTAGGATTAAAACCTTTTTTGCTTCATCGCAAACAGAACATTAGGATTATCTGAGTATATCTAGAACAGTACTAGTGCACTCAAGTACTGTAATTGTCAAAACAGTAATTGTCAAAACAAACCAAGTGGAATGCATTATTTTCGTGAATTCTGTTTTACATTTCTGTAAAACCACATTTACTAACACTGCATTTGCATTTTAAAGAACAGAGTTGATTAGCAATTTAGCACTAAGCTAGTTTTCTAAAAAAATTAGTTTATAGCAGCTTTGACTAATTTTGTAAAGCTCATTTAATTAGACTGAATGTAAGAACATCAAATACTCCGAATAGATACTGAATACAAATATAAGTGCAAAAACTACCTGCAAGCCGATCAGGAATATAAAAAGTGATTGGACGCTAGACCTAGAAGGTGAATATATAATATAGTGACATGAAATAACAAAGGGACCGGTTGATCATACCATAATCTGTTGAGACACCCCAGGTCCTCTTGTTCAATATCTTCCTGAAACAACAGACAGCACTCAACTAGTAAATTATGTAAAATTTACCCAGGTGGTGTAACAACAATCTCGCAAAAACAATCTCACAACAAAGAATAATTACTTAATTTAGCTTCTACAAAATATGAAAACATACAAAAACAAAAATCAAACTATAACTGCCAGTTCTATTGTCTCACCTCCGTAGATTAATGACAATAGCAAGAGTCCCTTAGATAGATACCTCGTGAAGTTGGGCCTGTAACAAAATAATTAAAAAATATTACAATCATTCCTATTGCAGGCCACGTTAAATAAGCTAAACTTGAAAACTGTACATGACTATTAAAAGATTAATTTAGACAGGTTTCATTGTTAAAGCTTTCACAAGTATAGGTTGCGGAATTTAAAGGGCCCAATTAAACTAGTAAAACCTTCAATTATCAAAATAAATAAAAATAGCCAAGTGAATAGTTATACTCCATAACATAGATATTAATTAAATAATAGTTAATAATAACAAAAACAATGCAATAACAGAAGATGGATATAGACAGATTCCAGTTCTGAAGATAAAACACATGATTCTGCCGAATTTGTTTTATTGAAAATGAACAGGCCAAGATATATTGTAATATACTTGCATGATGACTCACAATTAACCTACACCTTCGGCAAGGTTTGGGTGTGTCTATGCTACTGTAACTGGTTTTGGGTGGTTTAATGATTGTCTATAAACCCACACACACAGAGTGAAACACATAGAGTGAGAGTAAATAAACTTACTTGATTTACCCACTTGATTGATCTTTATCTTGTACCAAACAGAGGGAATGTCATGCGACTTCTGAATGTATTCATGTGCCCTGTAATGCATAAAATTATTTAGAATATATTCCTGAGTCAATATCTCCCATTTCTATGTGATTATGTCACTTATATATCTCCACTTCTCTATGTCCAAGGCATCCATACCAACATAAAGGAAGATGAATATCTCAGCAATAAATGAAAATGTCGCAAAAGCGTGCCTACAATTGCAAGAACCATATAGAAAGCACTAAGATACACGCAGCAAATCTGACAACTGTGGCGCAGATTAAGATTATCAATACAAAGTCAAAGAACTAAAAGATCCAATCTGATCTATTTTAAATGTAAATACTGAACAATATAATAATAATGGCTGTAATGAAGGGATTCGATAACTTAGAAAACTTTTACCTCGGTAAGCATATAAGAAAGGTAGGCCATAAGTATCATAATAGCAACCTCTCTATCAGTATGAGTGCCTGAAATGTATTAAATAAATATGAACAAAGAGGTTTGCACTGAATTCTACCAATTCTAGACCAACTTATCCCATATGCAAAAGATGGACATAAAATAGGCAGCAAGGCTCCAGTTACGGAATTAATGTAATGCAAATACAAACCTATAACTATAAAAAATGTTGCAAAAGTTGTAAATCCCAAAACAATGTGTGTATCTAGACATCAAAACAAACAATACATGCTTAAAATAAGGAGTCGCAACCGTGTTCGTAAATGTGTCAATTGAGCATATTAAAATTTTCATTCCCTTCAGCTTATATGTATTTTAGGTCATACTCGTCGGGTTAAGCGAGTTGTGCTCTAATCATTATCAAATGTTGTCCTCTGTATATCATGTCGACAATCGAGTCAGGCCAAACAATGTCAACCCTACTTAACACTAAATTGCACACAACCAGTATTTAAGGTGCAAATCTTTGAAACTATATAACAAAATAAGAACTAAAATAGCCAAGCTCATGACTACTAATCATTGAAAACAAAAATAAAGAGATACACTTACAGCCTTTAGATCATAAGTAAGACAAAACATACCAAAGCATTCAGGTTTTTTCTTTAAATCTTCACTTTTCACATCAATTGATGCTTCATTTGGCCTGCAAAATAATCAAGAATCAACTATAAGCAAAACCAACAAAAACCCAAATGCAAAACAATCCAAATGAACTAAAAAAAACCATTTACTTAGAATTAACAGAGCAAGAGATTCTTGGGTTTTGAGGCTGACCAAGAGTTCTATAACTAAATTGCTAATAAAAAGAGTGTTGAATTGATGACTTAAAGAAAGAAAGCTGTGAGTTGTTAAGACTTAGTTGTCTTACAATCCAAATCCAAAATAATATTAACATTGCACAGACTATTAACAAAAATTAAACTTATCTTTACCTACCCACCCGTAGTCAAAACTTAATCAAACGCAATTCATATGAAATCAAACCCAGCAATGACCAAATTAAAAACCCTAAATTTAAAAATCCCAATTGACAGAGAACAGAGATGAACAAATATAAAACCCTAAAATTAAAAACCCCAATTGACACTTACAAATTGAATCGAAGCAGAGAGAGATGTCACTCGAGAGATGTTGCTCGCTCGAGAGATGAAGAACAGAGAGAGATGTCGCCCGAGAGATGTTTTGGTGTCTGTGTTTTAAAATCAAAATAAACAGGGAAATGGTCTTGGTTGTGTTGAACTGTGAACGAAGAAGAGAGAGCAAATGAATTAATCCAAAAACCCTAATTCAAGAAACTCAAATTGGGGGAATTAATCCAAAAACCCTAATTCAAGAAATTCAAATTGGGGGATTTGTTGTTCTTAAGATTCAAACAAAGTAATGAATCTGGGTTATAATTAGAACACGGATCTGAAATTGGTCGGTGTTAGATTTGTGAATCGATATGTTTGAAGTTTGAATTGAAATATGTGTGTGGATATAATGTATGTGTCTGTAATAGGTAAAGAAAGAAGAGTATAAGGTGAAAAGTAGAGAGCGGGATGTGAAAAGTATAGAGCGGGATAATTAGCCGCCTATTTCATTTCATTTTGTTTTTAAAAAAAAAATTTATACGTGTAATGTGGGCTTTATTGATATATTTTTGTTAATATAATTAATTTTAATTATTGTACTTACATAGAATATGTGTAATATAATCAATCATAAGAATGTTATTATCTAATAGTTGGATCGTTAAAAAAATAATTTAAAAAAATAGAATCATCATTCGAGACAAAATCGTTATATCTTGGCATCCGTACATTTGGAACGTCGAAAAAATAATTTAAAAAAATAGATCCCTCATTCGGGACAAGATTAGTTAAAAGGAAAGCCTACTTTGACCGGTTTGACCGTTATAAAACCAAACCAAATACATCTAGCAAATTTTTTTAAAAATTACCACATCACTAAAGCCGTTAGATTTTGACATACGTACATTTGGAACGTCGAAAAAATAATTAAAAAAAATTGATCCCTTATTCGGGACAAGACTAGTTAAAAGGAAAGCTACTTTGGCCGGTTTGACCGTTATAAAACTAAACCAAATACATCTAGCAAATTTTTTAAAAAATTACTACATCACTAAAATCGTTAGATCTTGATATCCGTATGTTTGGAACGTCGAAAAAATAATTTAAAATATTAGATTCATCATTCGGGACAAGACTAGTTAAAAGGAAAGCCTACTTTGACCGGTTTGCCCTTATGAAACCAAACTAAATACATCTAGCAATTTTTTTAAAAATTTACCACATGACTAAAATTGTTAGATCTTGACATCCGTACATTTGGAACATCGTAAAAATAATTTAAAAAAATAGAGTAACCATTCGGGACAAGACTAGTTAAAAGGGAAGTACACTTTGACCGGTTTGACCGTTACGAAACCAAACCAAATACATCTAGCAAATTTTCAAAAAATTTACCACATCAATAAAATCGTTAGATCTTGACATCCGTACGTTTGGAATGTCAAAAAAATAATTTAAAAAAATCGATCCCTCATTCGGGACAAGACTAGTTAAAAGGGAAGTATACTTTGACCGGTTTGACCGTTACGAAACCAAACCAAATACATCTAGCAAATTTTCAAAAAATTTACCACATCAATAAAATCGTTAGATCTTGACATCCGTACATTTGGAATGTCAAAAAAATAATTTAAAAAAATCGATCCCTCATTCGGGACAAGACTTGTTAAAAGAAAGCCTACTTTGACCGGTTTGACCGTTATAAAACCAAACCAAATACATCTAGAAATTTTTTTAAAAAATTACTACATCACTAAAATCGTTATATTTTAGCATCCGTACATTTGGAACTTTGAAAAAATAATTAAAAAAATCGATCCCTCATTCAGGACAAGACTAGTTAAAAGGAAAGCCTACTTTGACCAGTTTGATAGTTATAAAACCAAACCAAATACATCTAGCAAATTTTTTAAAAAATTACCACATCACTAAAATCTTTAGATTTTGACATCCGTAGGTTAGGAACGTCGAAAAAATAATTTAAAAAAATAGATACCTCATTCGGGGCAAGACTAGTTAAAAGAAAAGTCTACATTGACCGGTTTAACCGTTATAAAACCAAACCAAATACATCTAGCAAATTTTTTAAAAATTTACCACTTCACTAAAATCATTATATCTTGACATCCGTATGATTGGAACGTCGAATAAATAATTTAAAAAAATAGATCCCTCATTCGGGACAAAACTAGTTAAAAGGAAAGTCTACATTGATCGGTTTGACCGTTATAAAACCAAACCAAATATATCTAGCAAATTTTTTAAAAATTTACCACTTCACTAAATTTGTTAGATCTTGACATCCGTATGTTTGGAACATCGAAAAAATAATTTAAAAAAATAGATTCATCATTCGGGACAAGACAAGTTAAAAGGAAAGTCTATATTGACCGGTTTGACCATTATAAAACCAAACCAAATACATCTAGTAATTTTTTTAAAAATTTATCACTTCACTAAAATCGTTAGATCTTGACATCCGTATGTTTGGAACATCGAAAAAATAATTTAAAAAAATAGATTCATCATTCGCGAGAAGACAAGTTAAAAGGAAAGTCTACTTTGACAGGTTTGACCGTTATAAAACCAAACCAAATACTTCTAGTAATTTTTTTAAAAATTTACCGCTTCACTAAAATCGTTATATCTTGCCACCCGTACGGTTGGAACGTCGAAAAAATAATTTAAAAAAATAAATTCATCATTCGGGACAAGACAAGTTAAAAGGAAATTCTACTTTGACCGGTTTGATCGTCATAAAACCAAACCAAACACATCTAGTAAATTTTTTAAAAAATTACCCAATCACTAAAATTGTTAGATCTTGACATCCGTATGTTTGGAAAATTGAAAAAATAATTTAAAAAAATAGATTCATCATTCGGGATAAGACAAGTTAAAAGGAAAGTTTACTTTGACCGGTTTGACCGCTATAAAACCAAATCAAAAACATCTAGCAAATTTTTTAAAAAATTACCACATCACTAAAATCATTATATCTTGTCATCCGTACGTTTAGGATGTTGAAAAAATAATTTAAAAAAATAGATACATCATTCGGGACAAGACAAGTTAAAAGGAAAGTCTACTTTGACCGGTTTGACCGCTACAAAACCAAACCAAAAACATTTAGCAATTTTTTTAAAAAATTACCACATCACTAAAATCGTTATATCTTATCATCCGTATGTTTAGGATGTTGAAAAAATAATTCAAAAAAATAGATTCATCATTCGGAACAAGACTAGTTAATAGGAAAGTCTACTTTGACCGGTTTGACCGTTATAAAACCAAACCAAATATATCTAGCAAATTTTTTAAAAATTTACCACTTCACTAAAATCATTATATCTTGACATCCGTACGATTGGAATGTCGAAAATAAAATTTAAAAAAATATTTTCATCATTCCGGTAAGAAAAGTAGTTAACGCAACACTTCAAAACAGCAAATGCAACACTGTTGTCACCTAATGCAATGCTTCTGCCATGTCAGTGAATGCCACGTCAGCAATTGTGGGCCCCACACTTGCCACCTCAGCATCTGTGGGCCTCCTGCCACGTCACCCTTGTGGGCCCCACACTACCATGTCACCGTAGTGGGTCCCACAACTGCCACGTCATCATTTATTAAAATTAAAAAATAGCTAATGCAACGCTTTTAAATAGCAAATGCAACGCCTTTTTCACCTAATGCAACGCTTCTGCCACGTCAGCAATTGTGGGGCCCACACTTGCCACGTCAGCAAATGCCACGTCAGCACGTGTGGGACCCACAGCTGCCACATCAACATTTTTTAAAATTAAAAAATATCTAATGCAACGCCAGTTGTTAGTGTTGCATTAAGTGAAACACCGTAGATCAAATGCAACACTAATTATGTGTAATGCAACACCAGTTCAAGTTCTGTTTCATTAGAGCCAAAATTTCATACCTAACGAAACACTTTCAGTGAAACACTTTCTAAAAGCGTTGCATATGAGCATTTATGGCGTAGTGCATGTCTGAAGTCAGAACGATACTCTCTTAACATAGAAACATGAAACACATCATGGATATGCTGAAGGTTTGGAGGTAGGGCCAACTGATAAGCTAGTGGTCCTATCTTTTTGAGAATCTCAAAAGGTCCTATATATCTGGGGCTCAACTTGCCTTTCTTTCCGAATCTCATTACTCCCTTCCAAGGTGAAACTTTCAGCATCAGATTATTTCCCACTTCAAATGTTTTGTCTTTTCTCTTTTGATTTGCATACTTCCTTTGTCGATCTTGAGCTGCAACTAACCTTTTTCGAATAACTTCCGTTGCATGCTTGGTTTGTTGAAGTAGTTCTGGTCCTAGTATCTTTCTTTCTCCTACTTCATCCCAGTATAGAGGTGATCTACACTTCCTCCCATACAATGCTTCATATGGTGCCATACCTATGCTGGAGTGGTAACTATTGTTGTAAGCAAACTCAACCAGGGGCAAATGATCATCCCAACTTCCTTTGAAATCCAGTGCACATGCTCTTAACATATCCTCAACTATTTAAATTGTCCTTTTACTTTGTCCGTCAGTTTGAGGATGATATGCAGTGCTCAGTTTTAACTTCGTGCCAAGATATTCCTGAAAACTTTTCCAAAATCTAGAAGTAAAACGGGCATCTCTATCAGATACAATTGAAACTGGCACTCCATGACGGACCACAATTTCCTCTAGGTATATGTTTACCAATCTTTCAATAGAGTATTTATCACTAATTGGTAGAAAATGCGCGGATTTAGTGAGTCGGTCAACAATAACCAAAATTGCATCATGGCTAGCTCTAGTTCGGGGCAGTCCTATGACAAAATCCATAGTAATATGCTCCCATTTCCACTCGGGTATCTCTAAGGGTTGTAAAAGTCCACTTGGTCGTTGATGTTCTGCCTTCACTTTCTAACAGGTTAAACATTTACTTACCCAGTCTGCAATTTCCCTTTTCATGTTAGGCCACCAATAGTTTTTCTTGATGTCCTGATACATCTTCGTGCTTCCGGGATGAATAGAGTACCTCTAATTATGTGCTTCGCTCAAAATCTCTTCCTTTAGTTCTGCAACATTTGGTATCCAAATTTTGGAGGCAAATCTTTTAATTCCCTTAATATCCTTTGGTCTTTGAAATTCTTCTCCTGTTAACTGATCCCTTTCTTCTTCCATCATTTTCTCCTGACAACGACGAATCTTTTCAATCAGCTCTGGTTGTGAGGAGATTTCATATACTCTCTCATTGGCTTGAACAAGAATCTTAATCTCAAAATCAAATCTCTCAATTTCTTTGATCAATTCCTCTGACGATACTACCATATTAAGTCTTTCTTTTCTACTTAGTGCGTCTGCCACCACATTGGCCTTCCCTGGATGGTAATTAATCAAACAATCATAGTCCTTGATCAATTCTAGCCATCGTCTCTGCCTCATATTTAATTCTTTCTGGGTGAAGATATATTTTAGACTCTTATGATCCGTGTAAATCTCACGCTTTTCCCCATATAAATAGTGTCTCCAAATCTTCAGTGCAAAAACGATCGCAGCCAGTTCGAGATCGTGAGTTGGGTATCTTACCTCATAATCCTTTAACTGTCGGGAAGCATAAGCAATTACTTTTGCATGCTGCATCAATACGCATCCTAAACCCTTTTGGGAAGCATCACTATAGATTACAAAATTTCCCGTATCGTCTGGTAGTGTCAAAACTGGGGCAGATGTTAATCGTCTCTTAAGTTCTTGAAAACTTTCTTCGCACTTGGGAGTCCATTCAAACTTCTCATTCTTTCTAGTGAGCTTTGTCAATGGTGTAACTATCTTTGAAAACTCCTTTACAAATCTTCGATGATATCCTACTAGTCCAAGAAAACTTCTAACCTCTGTTGGAGTCTTCACTGCTCACAATGTGTCCTAAGAATTACACTTTACTTAGCCAAAACTCGCACTTAGAAAATTTAGCATATAGTTTTTCCTTGCGTAAAGTTTCCAATCCTAAACGAAGATGCTCTGCGTGTTCTTCTTGGCTTTTTGAGTAAATCAAGATATCATCAATAAATACAATCATGAACTTGTCCAAGTATTTCTTGAATACTCAATTAATCAGAACCATAAAAGCAGCTAGAGCATTTGTCAATCCAAATGGCATTACTAAAAATTCATAATGCCCATAGCGAGTCCTAAAGGCCGTCTTTGGCACATCTTCAGGTTTAACCTTTAACTGGTGATAACCCGACCTAAGGTCAATCTTGGAAAAATAAGCTGCTCTCTTCAGTTGATCAAACAAATCGTCGATTCATGGCAAAGGATATTTATTCTTGATCGTCATCTTGTTTAACTCTCGGTAATCTATGCACAACCTCATAGATCCATCTTTCTTATTCACAAATAACACTGGAGCTCCCCAAGGAGATACGCTTGGTCGAATTACACCTTTGTCTAATAGTTCTTGTAGTTGTGTGGCCAACTCCTTCATTTCAACTGGAGCCATTCGGTATGGTGCTTTGGAAATCGGTGTAGTTCCTGGGGCAAGATCAATGGTGAATTCTATTTCTTGGTCAGGATGCAATCCAAGTAATTCTTCAGGGAAAACATCTTCAAATTGATTCACTACAGGAATTTCATCAATAGCAGGGGCTTGCTTCTCGTTGTCAACCACATGAGCTAAGTAGGCCTGACATCCTTGTCTTAATAGTTTCTTCGCTTGGATCATAGTCAGAAAATTACGAGTAGGTTTTCTTCCGCGAAATTGTACTCTTTTGCCATTTAATCCCTTTAAACTAACCCACTTACGTCGACAATTGATTTGAGCATCGTAACGTGCTAACCAATCCATTCCAAGAATTACATCAAACTCCCCTAGATTAAAAGGAAGAAGATCTGCTTCGAAGCATTATCCTTGAATTTCGATCCCGCAATCTGGACATATCTGATCTACAGGAACTTTTTCCTGATTTGCTACTTCTATAATCAAGGTCTCCCCTAATGGTACGGACTGAATATCCAATTTGTTCATAAAATTCTCCGATATGAAAGATCTTGTCGCTCCCGAGTCAATCAAAACACATGCATCTATAGAATTTACTAAAAGCGTACCTGCAATTAGATCGTTGTCAGCAATAGCATCCGTCACCGTCATGTTGAAGGTACGTGCAGTTGGCTTGTTGCTAGGAGGTGCCATGAGTCTAGGTATAGTGGTCTCCTTTGGTGGTGACTTGCAATCTCGTGCAATATGCCCTTTCTTCCCGCATTTGAAACAAGTAGTCGTCTTCTCCTTCTCTTTGCAGTTAGAAGAATAATGCCCTTTCTGACCACAATTGTAGCAAACAATGTTGGTAAGGTTACAAGGTCCTGGGTGCTTCTTCCTACACATTTTGCATTCAGGTAGCGGTGGCCTTCCTTGAATCAGATTTGCAGTCTGAGGGGATCTGAATTTCTGATTGTTTCCCCTAGTGTCTTGATTTCCAAATCTTTTTATGTCATTGCTTCTGTCTTCCCGCTTCACAAATGGTTTCTTTCCACTCTGGTCGTCAGGCTTCCTCTCAAAACTAGTTCCACGATTCTGAAACTTCCTTTTCTTCACATCCTTGTCCTTTGAGTAAAACTCAGTTCCACTTTCGACAATAGATGCTTTATGAACCAAAGTAGCATAGTCAGTGATTTCTAGTATCGCAACTCGATTCTGGATCCATGGTTTCAGCCCTAGTTGGAAACGTTTAGCTCTCTTTTCGTCAGTATCCACAAGATAAGGCACAAACCTAGAAAGTTCAGAAAACTTGGTTTCATATTCAGCTACAGTCATATTGCCTTGTTTAAGTTCCAGAAATTTGATCTCCATCTGATTTTCCAAGTATTTAGGAAAATATTTCGCTAAAAACAGCTGTGTGAACCTAGTCCAGGGTATGACTACGTTCCCTTCCATTGCTCTCTTTGATTCCCACAATAATTCGCTTCACCTTTTAACATGTGGGCTGCAAAAATGGTTTTCTTTTTCTACTCCTACAATCTCAAAGGTCTTTTCCATCTCGAGTAACCAGATTCTTGCTTCAACAGGGTTAGTGGTACCTTTAAACTCAGGGGGATTTAATGATTTGAAAGATTTAAATGTAACTGCATTTTTAGCTGGGGGTGCAGGGGGTTGATCATTTATGGCTTGAGGCATTTCTTGTCTAGGTGGAGGATTCTGGGTAAATTGTTTCAGGAATTCCACGAGTAAACTCATAGGGTCATTAAGATTTGGATTTGTTGGCACTGCGGGAGTTGGCTCAGGTTCAGGTTCTGGTTCGGGTTCTGGTTGAGGATTGGGATCAACATCATGGTGATCCTCTGATAGGGGTACTCTTTGGTTCCTGCGGGCTCTACCTCTTTTAGGCGGCATCTTTCTATTAAGATTGCAAACACAGAGCTTGGTTACACAGGGTTAAAAATATGTATAGCAGAATATCATTTCAGGTAACGTAAATCCTCAAAGTCATATGTCGAATTCCGAACATGCTGAAAATATCTCTTATGCGACATGATAATAAAACACTTTTTCCAATTTAGGTAAAACCAATAACAGGTTGCAAAATTCTAAATTTCGAATATTGTGGTTCAAGGAAATGCTTTAGTCATTTAAGATTTTTTTTTACACTAAACAGGAGTGCTACTAATAAAGTGCAACAGTAACAATAAAGTCTAAAACAGGCAAAAGTGCAAAGATACTGATATCATCATATATAATCAAAATGGTACCATAAGGTACATTCAGTGACTACATCCGATATAAGCTAGCCAGCTAATACATAAGTCAAAACTACTCAATCTACTGAGTGCTGGTCTACCTATGTCAGACTAAATACAGGCTAGAATACATATGCACCCTATACAGAAAAATCTATTTCTGATGCCATCAAAACTCAGGTCGCTAACAACTAACATATACATAACCAAAAGATAAGGATAGGCAAGTCCATTTATATGCCATCCCTCCAAAACAGAAAAAATCTAAGCTATGTCATCAGTAGTGGTCTCAGCGACCAAACATCTCCCCAACACGTCTCTGAAACTCCTCGATGGATCTGGTAATCAAATCAGTAACCGCACTACGGTCAACAGCTCCTGTACTGGAAGATGGCAGTGCTGCAATATCAGTCTGCAGTCAGGTAAGAATAGAGGTAGAGATCTGATGTACAATCTCCATAGGAATATCCCTCACAAGTAAGCTACCTCCTCCGTGAACTGTAGCAGGGTCAACTGATAGCAATCGTAGTATAGCATCCCTGGTAGCAAAAATCTCCTCATAACAAATCCATACCCAACGAAACTGCTGGAAAAGATGATCATGAACAACCCAAGGTACTGGCTCTCGCTCCACTATTGGCTGCACAGGCCCACCAACTGACTGTACTGGGAATGGTGGAGAAGATGAAATCATCACCACTGGAGCAGGGATATGAATAGTAGGTGCAGGAGGAGCTGTGTCGCATGCCAGTGCACTGTTGACCGTTGGAATAGTGATATCTGGTACTGTAGGAACTGTAGGGGCCTCCCCATAGATAGGGGCTGATGGAGAGAGTAAATCCGCAAAAGTATGTACCATAATAGGAGCACCCGATCCTGGAACAGTAAAACCCTCACTGAGTGGAGCAGTAGAACGGACTGGTGAAAGCTGACTATCATACATTGGGTCAGATATAACAAGCTCGGGAACCTCATGTCTATATAGGTCTGGTGATGGTACAGGTGTAGTAGATGTATCAACATAGACAAGAACAACCTGATCGTCCTCGGATAGTGTAGGAGAGTCTGGTACCACAATGATCTGATCTGGGGAGTCTACCAAGTCAATGATCTGCGGAGATGGTGAAGGTAAAATCTGAATAGAAGAATCATCCGACACCTCTGACGGGTCACTCTCTGAAGAAGAATCCAATGGTCCTACCGGGTATGGGGTAGGTGACCTATCTCTGACGGATCGGTGAGCGGAGGGAACTGGCGAACCTGACGACGACATCTACAAAAGACAAAAACTCTATCACAAAAGGGTCCAACTCATAATATGGTATACATGTATACATAACATATAACTAACAACCCGTTAGGGTTTTTACTCTACAATTATGGAGCTATAACTCAAAATAACCTCAGAAATCGTTGATTATACCTTTCGTCTCTCGCTCCGTCATATCCCTAGGATCACTCGCTTCCCTATGAATATAACTAACGCTCTGATACCAAGCTGTGACGCCCCCAAATCCACTGTCTGTGGACTTAGGTCGCCACGCAACATCATCACCTGCCTCATACAAAATACATTACAATACATAATAAATATAAAAGTTTTATCATAACAACAGGGATTCCATCCCACACGTCCAAGCATCCACATATCTCCGAATTATTGCAACATATTACTAGTACACATGAAATCACTAAACATGTCGAAACATATGCTAATAGTCTTCGATACGGTCGTCGCCTCTGAGATAAGCACACTAGTCCAGCTCAGTGCCCTGGTGCATTTTCTCCTTTCCCTTGAAATGAGAGGTTTCTCCTTTTTCCGTCTTCACTGTAAAACAATATTAACAACAAGAATGAGCAACTATGTGCTCAGCAAGTTCACAGACTCGCTCTTTCACTAACAATGAAGGTGGAAAGAAATCAATTCTATTTATGAAAGATACTTGTATGCTGGCAAAGTGCCCTGATAATACTTACTGATGGACCAAAACAACTTATCTCTGAGTAAAAGAAATTGGAATTGTAAAGCTTGAGATACTGGTCTTCCGCCTTTACGATACCCCACAGCGCAATCAATCGCCGTGTCGCAAGTACCGCACACCTGTGATACCCCATAGCACGATCACTACTATGTCGCAGGTACCACTATATCGTTTTGCTAGCAAAAAGTTGGTTGAAAAGTCAACCTGGCAACTTTGGTGCCAAAAATGTTAATATTTCTCTTTCGATACCACGAGTTTATTCCTCGTGTTGATCTGAAAGAAAACCCATGGGCCATCTCCCATGTTGACCAGTGGATTATAAGATTATTTCTCCGAATAAAAATTGATTGATTTGGATTCCTATTCGATTCTGGATGACCGCCAGTCTACACTTTGTACAAGACCGACCTGAACAATAGGCCGTCACAATATTTTCAAAAGAAAATAATTTATTATATTGACACGAACAATATGTCAATTCAAGACAACAAAGTAACAACCTTGAACAAGTAAGGTTCGTCAATTAGAATAAATCATGTGGAATCGTCTTGAAATAATAAGAACGACTCGATTCAGAAAGAAAACTTCCAAATACGCTAGAGTAGGTATTTTAGAGGAAATTTTGCTGATATACCATTCTTCTATTCACTATTCTGCATGTATCTATTTTGATTCGAACAATGAATCAAATTTGAATATTGAAACAAAATTTATCGGATCTGAACAATAGACTCGATTGAAGTCAATAAAATCTAAACTACCTCGATATATGAGCGTAGTTATAGCTGAATAATATTTAGGGGTCATCTCGAACAATAAGTTGCCCTAGATTTCAATCTAAGTACGTTTTATGAACTTATTAGAATTCTGGGAACATCTCTATAATTTTCTAAATCAATATTACGATAAACATGATATTTTATAACGAATTAGAAATTCTGAACATATTTTAACAAAATAATATCTTAGCATTTCTCGAAATATTTCAAAAGGAGTGAGGGTCAGAAGGAACTTGCCCCGATCTCGAAGTGTAGAGAATGCAGATAAATTTATATTCTACCCGTGAACTTGACTTCAATCTACAGCTCGAGAATTACGCTCTAAAAATGGCAACCAGAAAAATGTGAGCGATTCGCCAAACTAAAATATTCCTGAACCGATAATATAATATTTAAATATAATAATAATAATAATAATAATAATAAATATCTTTTGGAAATCTTTACAATAGATAACGGAAAATAAAACCCGGATAAATAATTCTTTTTCGAACTCAGGAATCAAATCTAAAAATATATACTATTTTAATATCCGTAGATCCCGCTTAAAACGAAAAAATAGGGTTACGGAATATACGGCAGTAATCCATTTTAAATCTCATAAATAATTTAATACTATTCTATTTTATTTAACCTCTAAAATAATCCAAAAATGCAAATTATCAATTTTACCATTTTTATTAGATTATTTATTACCAACCATTTAAATACTATTCCAAATTTTTAAATATTTCAAATTCAGAAAAATCAATTGAACCCCTTATATATGTATATATATGTATATCCCGATTAAATCAATCACCCACAAATATTAATATTTTATTATTATTCCAAATTAACAAATACTCCAAAATTTTAATCCCGGTTATAACAATCACCATAATTTTATACGACTGAGACAACGGCGCGTGGGGCCCACCGGCCACCACCACCGCCGTGTCTCCCCCCTCTCCCCTGCTCTCTCCGCTCTCTCTCTCTCTCTCTCTCTCTCTCTCTCTCTCTTATCTCTTTCTCCTCTGTTCTCTCTCCCTCCTGTGCATCTCTCCTTCTCTCTCTCTCTCTCTCTCTCTCAATATTCCTTTAACCACCACCACCACCAATCGGTGGTGGTTGCTTCACCCAAACCCCATAATCGATTCTCTCTCTCGATCTCGCCTCTACCCCCTCATCTCTGAACTCCCCCTCTCCGTCATCCTCTACTCTCTCCCTCCTTTGCATCTCTCCTTTACCGCAACTCACAAGCCCCCCCCCAAAATCTTCTCACTTCTCCTTTCCGACAACACTATAGCCCTACCCCTTATTACTCCAAGCAAACCACCAACTCCTCATCTCAATACTCCTCACACAACAACAAAACAAAACGGAAAAACACATAAAACCAATCCTTAATTTCCTAGTACGAATAGAACATACAAACACAAAGTTTAAATTGAAAGCAGAGAAGAAAAGAAGAAACAAAATAAATCAACTTGCACTCATACCCTGTATATTTTTATAGTCGAGTTTTTGATTTAAAAAAACTGGTCGGTGGGTTTGTTGCTTAAAAAGGAAAGGTTTTTCTTTTGCTGGGTTACATATTTGGTGTTTTGTGAAAGGAAACAAGTGAAGGATTCGTGTGTGTTATTGATATGGATAGTCCCCCCTGTTGACTGTAAATATCAATCACCAATCTGCCCACTGAGTGATCAAATACGTGGTCTAATACTGATCAATCAAATTGTGTATTAACCTAATCCTCCACGTACTAACCTCCACTTCACTGCTGGCTAAAAAAATTTTTGGGATTCTAATTTGGCTCTCTAAAATAAATTTTGGGCTTTAAAATTAATATCAACCCAAAATTAAAATCTTATTTTCATAAATTTCATAATTTTAGTAATTACTAAATAAATATAAAAATAACATGATATAATATAATATAAAATTTACACACACACACACACACACAAACATATATATATATATATATATATATATATATATATATATATATATATATATTATATAAAAATTCTAAAATTTACGGCACTCACACTAATTTAAAACAAATCAAATACTCGCATACCGTTCTTAAATAAAATCCAAATATTGAGTTGAAAAAATTTATTCTAAAATTCGCGATTATTACAAAAAGGTTCCACTCAGAATGATAAGAATGGGGAGGAGGCAAATTCAGGTATGGTGGAACCTGCAAAAACACAATTACCATGTTGTGAAGGACTTGGATCAATGGCGGATTATCTTGCTATGCGGGAACTCAAACAAAAAGAAGCACTACGCCATAAGTGAGCATACACAACCCTTTTTACAGAGTGTTGCACAGAAAGCGTTTTGTTAGCTAGAAATTTTGGGTCTTTTGCAACTGAGCTGAACTGGTGTTGCATTACATATAATTTATTGTTGCATATTACTCACGGTGTTTCACTTCATGCAACACTAACTGTTGGTGTTGCATTAGATATTTTTTAATTTTAATAAATGATGACGTGGGAGAAGTGGGACCCATATGTGCTGACGTGGCATTTGATGATGTGGCAATTGTGGGGTTCACAATTGCTGATATGGCAGGAGTGGGACCCACATATGCTGACGTGGCATTTGCTGATGTGTCAGAAGTGTTGCATTAGATAACTGTAGCGTTGCATTTGCTGTTTGAAGTGTTGCATTAGATATATTTTTTCTTAAAAAAATCTGACGTCGCAGGTGTGGGACCCATCACTGCTGACATGGTAATGTGGGACCCACAAAGGTGACGTGGCAGGAGGCCCGCAAAAGCTGACGTGGCAATTGTGGGGCCCACCTGTTCTGACGTGTCATTTGCTGACGTGTCAGAAGTGTTGCATTAGATAACAGTAGCATTGCATTTGCTGTTTGAAGTGTTGCATTAGATATTTCTTATTTTATTAAATTCTGACGTGGCAGGTGTGGGACCCACCATTGCTGACGTGGCAGTGTGGGAACCACAAGGGTGATGTGGCAGGAGGCCCACCAAAGCTGACGTGGCAATTGTGGGGCCCAAAATTGCTGACGCGGTAGAAGTGGGACCCACCTGCGTTGACGTGGCGTTTGATGACGTGTCAGAAGTGTTGCATTAGCTAATTGTTGTGTTGCATTTGCTGTTTAAAGTGTTGCATTAACTATTTTTTTAACTAGTCTTGTCCCGAATGATGAATCTATTTTTTCGACATTCCAATCATACGGGTGTCAAGACATAACGATTTTAGTGATGCGGTAATTTTTCAAAAAATTTCCTATATTTATTTGGTTTGGTTTTATAATGGTCAAACCGGTCAAAGTCGACCTTCCTTTTAACTAGTCTTGTCCCGAATGATGAATCTATTTTTTTAATAATTTTTTCGATGTTCCAATCGCACGGGTGTCAAGATATAACGATTTTAGTGATGTGGTAATTTTTTTAAAAATTTCCCACATTTATTCGGTTTGGTTTTATAACGGTCAAACCAGTCAAAGTCGACTTTCCTTTTAACTAGTCTTGCCCCGATTGATGAATCGATTTTTTAAAATTATTTTTTCGACGTTCCAATCGAACGGGTGTCAAGATATAACGATTTTAGTGATGTGGTAATTTTTTAATAATTTCCTATATTTATTTGGTTTGGTTTTATAACGGTCAAACCGGTCAAATTAGACATTCCTTTTAACTAGTCTTGTCCGAATGATGAATCTGTTATTTTTTCGACATTCCAATCGCACGGGTGTCAAAATATAACGATGTTAGTGATGCGATAATTTTTCAAAAAAAATTCCAATATGTATTTGGTTTGGTTTTATAACGGTCATAGTGGACTTTCCTTTTAACTAGTCTTGTCCCGAATGATGAATATATTTTTTTAAATTAATTTTTCGACGTTCCAATCACACGATTGTCAAGATATAAAGATTTTAGTGATGTGGTAATTTTTCAAAAAATTTGCTATATGTATTTAGTTTGGTTTTATAACGGCCAAACCGGTCAAATTCGACCTTCCTTTTAAATTATATTTTCGACGTTCCAATCGCACGGGTGTCAAGATATAACGATTTTAGGGATGTGGTAATTTTTTAAAAAATTTCCTAGATCTATTTGGTTTGGTTTTATAACGGTCAAACCGGTCAAAGTCGACCTTCCTTTTAACTAGTCTTGTCCGAATGATGAATCTATTTTTTTATATTATTTTTTCGACGTTCCAATCGTACGGGTGTCAAGATATAACAATTTTAGTGATTCAATAAATTTTCAAAAAATTTCCTATATTTATTTGGTTTGGTTTTATAACGGTCAAACCGGTCAAAGTCGACCTTCCTTTTAACTAGTCTTGTCCCAAATGATGAATCTATTTTTTTTAATTATTTTTTCGACATTCCAATCGTACGGATGTCAAGATATAATGATTTTAGTGATGTGATAATTTTTCAAAAAATTTCCTATATTTATTTGGTTTGGTTTCATAACGGTCAAACCGGTCACAGTCGACCTTCCTTTTAACTAGTCTTGTCCCGAATGATGAATCTATTTTTTTAATTATTTTTTCGACGTTCCAATTACACGGGTGTCAAGATATAACGATTTTAGTGATGTGGTAATTTTTTAAAAATTTCCCACATTTATTCGGTTTGGTTTTATAACGGTCAAACCGGTCAAAGTCGACTTTCCTTTTAACTAGTCTTGCCCCGATTGATGAATCGATTTTTTAAAATTATTTTTTCGACGTTCCAATCGAACGGGTGTCAAGATATAACGATTTTAGTGATGTGGTAATTTTTTAATAATTTCCTATATTTATTTGGTTTGGTTTTATAACGGTCAAACCGGTCAAATTAGACATTCCTTTTAACTAGTCTTGTCCGAATGATGAATCTGTTATTTTTTCGACATTCCAATCGCACGGGTGTCAAAATATAACGATGTTAGTGATGCGATAATTTTTCAAAAAAAATTCCAATATGTATTTGGTTTGGTTTTATAACTGTCATAGTGGACTTTCCTTTTAACTAGTCTTGTCCCGAATGATGAATATATTTTTTTAAATTAATTTTTCGACGTTCCAATCACACGATTGTCAAGATATAAAGATTTTAGTGATGTGGTAATTTTTCAAAAAATTTGCTATATGTATTTAGTTTGGTTTTATAACGGCCAAACCGGTCAAATTCGACCTTCCTTTTAAATTATATTTTCGACGTTCCAATCGCACGGGTGTCAAGATATAACGATTTTAGGGATGTGGTAATTTTTTAAAAAATTTCCTAGATCTATTTGGTTTGGTTTTATAACGGTCAAACCGGTCAAAGTCGACCTTCCTTTTAACTAGTCTTGTCCGAATGATGAATCTATTTTTTTATATTATTTTTTCGACGTTCCAATCGTACGGGTGTCAAGATATAACAATTTTAGTGATTCAATAAATTTTCAAAAAATTTCCTATATTTATTTGGTTTGGTTTTATAACGGTCAAACCGGTCAAAGTCGACCTTCCTTTTAACTAGTCTTGTCCCAAATGATGAATCTATTTTTTTTAATTATTTTTTCGACATTCCAATCGTACGGATGTCAAGATATAATGATTTTAGTGATGTGATAATTTTTCAAAAAATTTCCTATATTTATTTGGTTTGGTTTTATAACGGTCAAACCGGTCACAGTCGACCTTCCTTTTAACTAGTCTTGTCCCGAATGATGAATCTATTTTTTTAATTATTTTTTCGACGTTCCAATTACACGGGTGTCAAGATATAACGATTTTAGTGATGTGGCAAATTTTTAAAAAATTTCCTACATTTATTTGGTTTGGTTTTATAACGGTCAAACCGGTCAAAGTCGACCTTCTTTTTAACTAGTCTTGTCCCGAATGATGAATTGATTTTTTTGAATTATTTTTTTGACATTCCAATCGCACGGGTGTCAAGATATTACGATTTTAGTGATGTGGTAATTTTTTAAACAATTTCCTAGATTTATTTGGTTTTATAACGGTCAAACCGGTCAAAGTCGACCTTCCTTTTAATTAGTCTTGTCCGAATGATGAATCTATTTTTTTAAATTATTTTTTCGACGTTTCAATCGCACGAGTGTCAAGATATAATGATTTTAGTGATTCAGTAAATTTTAAAAAAATTTCCTATATTTATTTGGTTTGGTTTTATAACGGTCAAACCGGTCAAAGTCGACCTTCCTTTTAACTAGTCTTGTCCCGAATGTTGAATCAATTTTTTTTAATTATTTTTTCGACATTCCAATTGCACGGGTGTCAATATATACTGATTTTAGCGATGTGGTAATTTTTAAAAACTTTCCTAGATTTATTTGGTTTGGTTTTATAACGGTCAAACCGGTCAAAGTCGACCTTCCTTTTAACTAGTCTTGTCCCGAATGATGAATTAATTTTTTAAAATTATTTTTTCGACGTTCCAATCACACGGATGTCAAGATATAACGATTTTAGTGATGCGATAATTTTTCTAAAAAAATTCCTATATGTATTTGGTTTGGTTTTATAACGGTCAAACCGGTCAAAGTGGACTTTCTTTTAACTAGTCTTGTCCGGAATGATGAATATATTTTTTTAAATTAATTTTTTGATGTTCCAATTACAAGATTGTCAAGATATAACGATTTTAGTGATGTGGTAATTTTTCAAAAAATTTGCTATATGTATTTGGTTTGGTTTTATAACGGTCAAACCGGTCAAAGTCGACCATCCTTTTAAATTATTTTTTCGACGTTCCAATCGCACGGGTGTCAAGATATACTGATTTTAGTGATGTGGTAATTTTTAAAAAAAATTTCTAGATTTATTTGGTTTGGTTTTATAACGGTCAAACCGGTCAAAGTCGACCTTCCTTTTAACTAGTCTTGTCCCGAATGATGAATCAATTTTTTAAAATTATTTTTTCGACATTCCAATCGCACGGGTGTCAAAATATAACGATGTTAGTGATGCGATAATTTTTCAAAATAAATTCCTATATGTATTTGGTTTGGTTTTATAACGGTCAAACCGGTCAAAGTCGACCTTCCTTTTAACTAGTCTTGTCCCGAATGATGAATCTATTTTTTTAATTATTTTTTCGACATTCAAATCGTACGGATGTCAAGATATAACGATTTTAGTGATGTGGTAATTTTTCAAAAAATTTCCTATATTTATTTGGTTTGGTTTCATAAAGGTCAAACCGGTCACAGTCGACCTTCCTTTTAACTAGTCTTGTTCCGAATGATGAATCTATTTTTTTAATTATTTTTTTGACGTTCCAATCACACGGGTGTCAAGATATAACGATTTTAGTGATGTGGCAAATTTTTAAAAAATTTCCTACATTTATTTGGTTTGGTTTTATATCGGTCAAACCGGTCAAAGTAGACCTTCCTTTTAACTAGTCTTGTCCCGAATGATGAATCGATTTTTTGAATTATTTTTTTGACATTCCAATCGCACGGGTGTCAAGCTATATCGATTTTAGTGATGTGGTAATTTTTTAAAAAATTTCCTAGAATTATTTGGTTTAGTTTTATAACGATCAAACCGGTCAAAGTCGACCTTCCTTTTAATTAGTCTTGTCCGAATGATAAATCTATTATTTAAATTATTTTTTCGACATTCCAATCGTACGGGTGTCAAGATATAACGATTTTAGTGATTCTATAAATTTTCAAAAAATTTCCTATATTTATTTGGTTCGGTTTTATAACGGTCAAACCGGTCAAAGTTGACCTTCCTTTTAACTAGTATTGTCCCGAATGATGAATCTATTTTTTTAATTATTTTTTCGACGTTCCAATCGCACGGGTGTAAAGATATAACGATTTTAGTGATGTGGCAAATTTTTAAAAAATTTCCTACATTTATTTGGTTTGGTTTTATAACGGTCAAACCGGTCAAAGTCGACCTTCTTTTTAACTAGTCTTGTCCCGAATGATGAATTGATTTTTTTGAATTATTTTTTTGACGTTCCAATCGCACGGGTGTCAAGATATAACGATTTTAGTGATGTGGTAATTTTTGAAAAAATTTCCTAGATTTATTTGGTTTTATAACGGTCAAACCGGTCAAAGTCGACCTTCCTTTTAATTAGTCTTGTCCGAATGATGAATCTATTTTTTTAAATTATTTTTTCGACGTTTCAATCGCACGAGTGTCAAGATATAATGATTTTAGTGATTCAGTAAATTTTAAAAAAATTTCCTATATTTATTTGGTTTGGTTTTATAACGGTCAAACCGGTCAAAGTCGACCTTCCTTTTAACTAGTCTTGTCCCGAATGTTGAATCAATTTTTTTAAATTATTTTTTCGACATTCCAATTGCACGGGTGTCAATATATACTGATTTTAGCGATGTGGTAATTTTTAAAAAATTTCCTAGATTTATTTGGTTTGGTTTTATAACGGTCAAACCGGTCAAAGTCGACCTTCCTTTTAACTAGTCTTGTCCCGAATGATGAATTAATTTTTTAAAATTATTTTTTCGACGTTCCAATCACACGGATGTCAAGATATAACGATTTTAGTGATGCGATAATTTTTCTAAAAAAATTCCTATATGTATTTGGTTTGGTTTTATAACGGTCAAACCGGTCAAAGTGGACTTTCTTTTAACTAGTCTTGTCCCGAATGATGAATATATTTTTTTAAATTAATTTTTTGATGTTCCAATTACAAGATTGTCAAGATATAACGAATTTAGTGATGTGGTAATTTTTCAAAAAATTTGCTATATGTATTTGGTTTGGTTTTATAACGGTCAAAACGGTCAAAGTCGACCATCCTTTTAAATTATTTTTTCGACGTTCCAATCGCACGGGTGTCAAGATATACTGATTTTAGTGATGTGGTAATTTTTTAAAAAAAATCCAAGATTTATTTGGTTTGGTTTTATAACGGTCAAACCGGTCAAAGTCGACCTTCCTTTTAACTAGTCTTGTCCCGAATGATGAATCAATTTTTTAAAATTATTTTTTCGACATTCCAATCGCACGGGTGTCAAAATATAACGATGTTAGTGATGCGATAATTTTTCAAAATAAATTCCTATATGTATTTGGTTTGGTTTTATAACGGTCAAACCGGTCAAAGTCGACCTTCTTTTTAACTAGTCTTGTCCCGAATGATGAATCTATTTTTTTAATTATTTTTTCGACATTCCAATCGCACGGATGTCAAGATATAACGATTTTAGTGATGTGGTAATTTTTCAAAAAATTTCCTATATTTATTTGGTTTGGTTTCATAAAGGTCAAACCGGTCACAGTCGACCTTCCTTTTAACTAGTCTTGTTCCGAATGATGAATCTATTTTTTTAATTATTTTTTCGACGTTCCAATCACACGGGTGTCAAGATATAACGATTTTAGTGATGTGGCAAATTTTTAAAAAATTTCCTACATTTATTTGGTTTGGTTTTATATCGGTCAAACCGGTCAAAGTAGACCTTCCTTTTAACTAGTCTTGTCCCGAATGATGAATCGATTTTTTTGAATTATTTCTTTGACATTCCAATCGCACGGGTGTCAAGCTATATCGATTTTAGTGATGTGGTAATTTTTTAAAAAATTTCCTAGAATTATTTGGTTTGGTTTTATAACGATCAAACCGGTCAAAGTCGACCTTCCTTTTAATTAGTCTTGTCCGAATGATAAATCTATTATTTAAATTATTTTTTCGACATTCCAATCGTACGGGTTTCAAGATATAACGATTTTAGTGATTCTATAAATTTTCAAAAAATTTCCTATATTTATTTGGTTCGGTTTTATAACGGTCAAACCGGTCAAAGTCGACCTTCCTTTTAACTAGTATTGTCCCGAATGTTGAATCAATTTTTTTAATTATTTTTTCGACGTTCCAATAGCACGGGTGTCAATATATACTGATTTTAGTGATGTGGTAATTTTTAAAAAAAATCCTAGATTTATTTGGTTTGGTTTTATTACGGTCAAACCGGTCAAAGTCGACCTTCCTTTTAACTAGTCTTGTCCCGAATGATGAATTAATTTTTTAAAATTATTTTTTCGACATTCCAATCACACGGATGTCAAGATATAACGATTTTAGTGATGCGATAATTTTTCAAAAAAATTCCTATATGTATTTGGTTTGGTTTTATAACGGTCAAACCGGTCAAAGTGGACTTTCCTTTTAACTAGTCTGTCCCGAATGATGAATATATTTTTTTAAATTAATTTTTTGACGTTCCAATTACAAGATTGTCAAGATATAACGATTTTAGTGATGTGGTAATTTTTCAAAAAAATTGCTATATGTATTTGGTTTGGTTTATAATGGCCAAACCGGTCAGTGTGGACTTTCCTTTTAACTAGTCTTGTCCCGAATGATGAATCTATTTTTTTCAATTATTTTTTTAACGTTGGAATCGCAAGGATGTCAAGATATAACGATTTTAGTGATTCTGTAATTTTTCAAAAAAAATTCCTACGTGTATTTGGTTTGGTTTTATAACGGTCAACCTTGTCAAAGTGGACTTTCCTTTTAACTAGTCTTGTCCCGAATGATGAATATTGTTTTTTAACTTAATTTTTCAACGTTCCAATCACACGAATGTAAAGATATAACGATTTTAGTGATGTGGTAATTTTTCAAAAAATTTGCTATATGTATTTGGTTTGATTTTATAACGATCAAACCGATCAAAATAAACTTTACTTTTAACTAGTTTTGTCCCGAATGATGATTCTATTTTTTTTAAATTATTTTTTCAACGTTCGAATCGCAAGGATGTCAAGATATAATGATTTTAGTGATTCAGTACTTTTTCAAAAAAATTACTACATATATTTGGTTTGGTTTTATAATGATCAAACCAGTCAGATTGGACTTTCCTTTTAACTATTCTTCTCCCGAATGATGAATCTATTTTTTTAATTATTTTTTCGACGTTCCAACCTCACGGATGTCAAGATATAATGATTTTAGTGATGCGGTAAATTTTCAAAAAAATTCCTATATGTATTTGGTTTGGTTTTATAACGATCAAACCGGTCAAAGTGGACTTTCCTTTTAACTAGTCTTGTCCCGAATGATGAATCTATTTTTCTAAATTATTTTTTCGACGTTCCAATCGCACGGATGTCAAGATATAACGATTTTTGTGATGGGGTAATTTTTTAAAAAATTTCCTAGATATATTTGGTTTGATTTTGTACTGGTCAAACAAGGTCAAAGTAAACCTTTCCTTTAACATTAAATAATTTTTAAAATTATGGAAAAGAGATGTATGATCAAAATATATAAAATTATAATACATTTTAATTTTTTTCATATTATAATTTGATAAATAATATATTTTAAATTTTTTTAAAAAACTTTGTATGTTGCAATAAAAAAAATGTAATTAAAGTACAACGCACGTGACACACACACAAGCAGCACAGAATGAAAATTTGGGCGGATTTCCCCCCTTCACAAATTTGGGTGCCCTCGACTTTCCCGTAAAAAATTCTAACTTCCCCCCCAAAACACTCCCAAAAACACTGCTCCCAGCCTCCGTCTCTACTCATTCTTTCTCTCTCTCTCATCTCCACAATTACCCCCTGTCTCTCAATCTCGCTCTCTCTCTCGACAATCACTCTACTCGATTTACAAGCTTTACACTCTTGATTACAAACTCGATATACAGACACTACACCTCTCCTCAATAAACTCAATTTATAAACTTTACTCTTTATGGCTCGTACATCGATTTACAAACTCTTATAGCTCCGATTGGTAATTGAGCATTTTTGCCTCTCCGATTAACTACTCTCAATTCACTTTTAATTTGTTTTCATTTGCAGGTAATTAGGAAATTAAATTTGGGGATTTGATTTTGGGGCTTTCCATTTAGGTATTCAGATTTAATTTTCAATTATAGGCTTTTGTTAGGAATTCCATTTTAGGGTTTATTTTTAATGAGTTGGGTTTTGCTTGATCTGATTTAGAGAACGGAATCGGATTCATGGATAGAGATTCTTGTATTGGTAGATATGTTTATGCACATATGTGGTTCTACTTATATAATTCTTTTTATGACCTTATAGTGTCTCGCTTTATATCCTCAATTCCAGCAAAAAATTAGTTATTTCTTTGCTCTGTTTCAAATTTACAGCAAGCTCGTCTAATTAATTGGTTGACATTAATTTAATATGTCTCATGATTTAGTAACATATTTCCTAAGTTGTGTTGGACAAAAATCAGGTTGCATTTCTCGGAATATGAGGCATTTCTTCTAAGTTCTAATATAAGTTCCCTATGCCATGATATAAAGCTATTAATTTCATTGTGCTTTTCCTTCTTCCATTTTGCAGGAATTGTCAAAAATGGTTGCAAAACAGGCTGAGGAAGGCAAGGTATATTGTTATGTCATAGGTTTGTTTTTAAGTGCTCATAACCTATTTTAGTTATCGTAGTTCTTGCTACTCGCAAGTTCTAGTTTAAAGTTCAGGATACTCCCCAGCACAAAAAACAAAAAGATAGTCTGAAACTTTTCTTATTCTTTTTCGTTTTATATAGTAATAAAAATTTAAAATTCTTGTAAGATGTTAAGAAATGTTGAATCTTTTTATTTATGAATTAATATACGTTCTCAGTTTCTATTCTTATTGTCTCATTTGTTTGGGATCACAGATGTACTGCTTTCCATATTTGTGGATTTACTGTCTTTGTTTATAACACTGGAGCATATGGCAGTCTGTACTATGAGAAAGAGAGAGAAAAATCCAATTCTCAGCTTATGTATTTTATTGAAAAACGTGAACCTATTTCCCTTCGGGTAATAGTGTCTAATATAACTATATTAAATTATGATTGCAGTAACTAACAAAGCACTCTGTTGATTACTAATTATTGTTTTCCACACATTAGAGATGACGAGACTGGAAGATTTGTTCCATATTCCGAAAAATGTCTAGTTATTTTATGCAACATTAGAAAAAAAAACTAATATGCTGCTAACTTGATCCAATATCAAATACTTCCTCTATGTCAGCATGCTTCTAGCTCGAGAGTATGGAAAAACTAATTAATTTTAACTTTATTTTCATTGACTAGTGTTTTCTTTCTGGAGTGTAATGAGATGCCATTTTTATAGGAAAAATTATTTTAAAGAGGGTGAATATGTCTATCCCAAGTTTGATGCGGTTGAAGCTTACAAGAAATCGATGAGTACCTGGGCAAAGTGGATTGATAAAAATGTGGAAACGGGAAAATCAGTCTTTCGCCGTGGTTACTCATCCGCCCATTTCAGGTGACTCCCCCTTCCTACCGAAGCCATTAGAAGAGACTCCCCCCCATGTGTACTATTTTTCTATGACTATGTAACTATGTTGTACTCTGAACATTTTCCTGGTCGATTTCAGTGACCTATTCATAACTTAACTTTAAGCCATTTAAAGTATTTATCATATTTTTAAAAATTAAATAGTTTCTTTCATAAAAAATATATCCTTTTTAAAGTATGTTGTGTTATATGCAGAATCGTAGTAATATACATTACTCCATTTTCTTTAGTTAGTAAGTTGATGGATTTAATGAATACAAGTGACAGAATTGGGGAAAGAGAAAGGTATGTGGAAAGATAACATAAGGAATCACGCAAGAAAGCTTGCATTAATATCTCATCTACATCTTCATATGGTGAAACAAGATTTATTGGTGCAACTGTATATGTGTACTATTTTAGGTTTTAACATGATGTTTATTGTGGCAGGGCGAGGTGCGAGCTTTCTTTAATGTGCATGAGCAAGAAGGCCGCTATGCTAGAGGTATTCATCTGGAGATGACAGTTCAGAATATGCATTAAGTTATTGTGGCAGAATGTTTATTAGGTTTTTATAGTCTTGTGCATTTGGCACCACGACGCCTTGTGTGTTATACTTTGCCAGTTTTTGGTATGATCAGTTATTCCTTTCTTGAAGAGTATTAGAGAAAATGTATCTGAGAGAAAATTGTCTTGGGAATTTCCGTCCGTTTTTAGCCAGTTTTTTATATGAATGTTGTACATTTTATCAAGGCTAGTCCATCTGAGTATGTCATATTCGAAGCTGCTAGTTTTTTTTTTTATATTCTAGTGCTAGTAGACTAAGTTTTATTGATTCTTTGTTACCTTAGATCAATAGTAGGGCTTATTGAAGGTATGCATCTATTTCTGACTAGTCTTCTTGTTCTTTTATGTTATGACCAGATACATGGGCACAATCACCGGCATTATTGACTTGGATCTTGGAGACTTATGTGCTACTACATCAAGTGATCAAGATGACAATGGTACTACTAAGACAAGGTGATACCAAATTTTAGCAATATTATTATGTAACTATTGTTCCTAATATCTACACTTAGTAATTTTTTTGTAGCTTTAACTAGCTAGTATTAGAACTTTGTAATTTAGTACTTTTGAAGTTAGAATTTGCGTACTTTCAAAGTTAGGTTTGCATGATGTATGAAAAAAGCATCCATTTCAATTTTTTTTATAAAAAAACGTTGCATTTGATTTTATTTGATGTTGCAGTATCATAGTTTTAATGTTGTAATAAAAAAAAATGTTGTTGCAATAAAAATAAATGGTGTTGCGTTTAGAAAGAATGGCGTTGCATTTTAAAAAAATGGTGTTGCTTAAAAAAAATTAGTGTTGCATTAGACTCAAAAAGTGTTGCATTAAATAGTGGTCCCTACTACTGATATGGCATGTGGGCCCCACTGCTGATGTGGCATGAGGAGGGTCCCACTATTGACGTGTCACCTTGGTGGGCTCCACTGCTGACGTGGCATTGCCACCCCAGTTTTGACGTGTCACACTGTGGGCCCCACTAATGGCATGGCACCTTGCTGACGTGGCACCTTGCTTACATGTCAGCATGCTGACGTGTCACCTCATGGGATCCAATACTGACGTGGCATGTGGCCCCACTGCCGACATGGCTGAAGAATCTTATGCAACACCGTTAAGTGTTGCCTTTACGTGATTTTGGTGTTGCATAAGGCCTCTTATGCAATGCTTTCGTGGTGTTGCAATAGCTTGGAAAAGCATTGCATTAGGGGTCTTACGCAACGCCGGTATTGGTAATGCCCCTCTGGTGTTGTGTAAGACCTTACGCAACACTTTTCAGGTCTTTTACAACTTTATTTGGGGGTTGCGTATGTGCGTATATGGCGTAGTGAAGCTGCATCAGCGATTGCAACTGGAAGTGGAACTAAAAATGACAAAGTTCCGAAAACTCACCTGCCAGACATTGAAATGGAAGAAGTTGAAGCAGGTTTATCTTCGTTTACTTAAACCATTTTTATGGTATTCCTTTGTGAAAGAAGGCAATTACATAATAGTGTTTTGATTTAACTTTTTATATGTTTTGAACTCGGTACTTAAGTCAAAGTTCCTAAGAGATTACGAGGGAAAACGAGGATGGATAAAGTACATACAAGGCCCTTTGAGAAAAGGTTTGTCATCTCCATGAATAAAAAGTGCCAGCCCGTTTCAGATTTTGATAAAAATGTTTCAGAATTGAGTCGCTTTCTGGGGACACTAAAGAGATGTGTGCCACTGACTTATGCATCTTGGGAACATATTCCTGAAAGTCTAAAGAATACCATGTGGAATTATGTCAAGGTAATCAATAAGTTTTAACTAGCTTCATGTAAATAATGTTGGTCAGATAGCATTTTAGACTAACTTATTCCATTTTATATTTGATTTATATGTAAGCAACGCTATATTATCCCCGAGGAATTAAAAACATGGTCATGGAAGACAATTCAACAGAGTTGGAAGGGGTACAAGAGTTGAATAAAGAGCAATCATTATACTGCGTATGCAACTGATGAGGAGGGGCTAGAAAATAAGCCGGATGACATTCCACTTGAGGAATTTAAGCTGCTCTTAAAATTTTGGGGAGATCCTGATATTCAGGTATAATTATAACTTAAAAAAGGTGTTGTTTTAGGTTTGCCATTTGTCCAATTTTCAATGACATAAACTAGCGCTCTTTTTCATGTTTTTTTGCAGGCGAAGGCTGAAAGAAATGCTAAAAGTCGTCGTGAATACACAGACACACACACTGCTGGTCCCAAAATATTTTCTCAAATTAAACACAAGATGGTAAGTTCCTGAATTTATTATCAATCCTTTTGCGAGTCAAAAATTATAAATTTACTCAAGATTGTCAAAAAATAAAATGTCAATCTTTTTTAGAGTCGTGAATTATAGTTAAGAAAATTGCTTCTCTTTAATTTAATTTAATATAAATTTGTGAAAATGGATTCTCTTTAATTTAATTTAATTTAATTTAATTTAAATCATCTAGTTGCTAAGCTAAGCCTCCACTGAGATCTTTGACCATATGACAGTGTTTGATCGATTAGTTTATGTAATTAAATTTATGTATGAATTATATCTTAATACAGTGGTATAAATAGTGACACTTTCAGTTTACAAGTTTTTATCTAGTAGTTTATAGTTTAGATTAAACGCTTATTTCTTTCCATCTAGGATTGTGTCATGCATCATAAGTTTTTGTTCATAACGATTGGCAGGATTTTTTCATTCCTGGTGTGTGCAGGTTCAGGACTAAGATCCCTGCACATCAGTTGTAAGAACTAATGAGTCTAATACTACTATACATACTGTTATTTGTTCAATTATTGAATTTATTCTCAGATAAAAATATTTGACATGACTCTAATAATTTTGGGTTCATGTGGTGATTTGCATATTGGTTTTTAATTTTTGCAAGAAAAACAAGCAGCCAGATGAAAACCAGCCAGATGACCAGCAACCAGATGACGACCTATTTTTTGTAAATATTTTTGCCAAAACTCGTAAGTGCATGCCTGGACGAAAATACCAATCTAATCCTGATGTGATGCAGTTCAGAATTGTAAGTAACAATTCATCTTTACAGTCCATATTTCATCTTTCCAGTCCATTTTCATTTTCATATATTGACTTACATTTATTTTCTAGAATACAATTAACAAGAAACTCCAATTATCAGAAGGGCTTGATGGTCTTGAGGAACTAGTTTCGGGTGCAAAAAAATCTCATGGTCCAGGTTGGCTTATAGAAAGATATGACCCGAAGTGTCTCAAAACTTCTACTCAAGCTTCAGCTCCAGCTCCAGCTCCAACCGATTCATACGTGCAAGAGCTGACAAAAAAGATACGGCAGGAAGTTGCTTGTCGAAGTGGAAGCATAGCTAAACCAGAAGGTCTGCGCTGAAGTGGATTGCAAGATCAATCGGAAGGTCCAGGACAACTTGACATTGGTCCTACAAAAATTAGTTGAAGCAAACCCCACTCTGAATATTGATATCGGTGAAATCTGTGCGATGATTTCCAGTGACACAATAGGTGATGGTACTCCTATGACCAATGGACCTAGCTCTTAGACTTCTATTTCTTTTGATAGTACCGTTTTGTTAAAAATGAATATGCTATCTTCTAGTACTTGTCTTTTTTATTTTATGTATCAAATTGCTGGTGGATTTAATGTAGTTGCTGGTGGATTTGATGTAGTTGCTGGTGGATTTGAATTGTTGTTGGTTTGTTTTATGGGAATTTAATATTCTGCTGGTGCATTTTTATTTTGTTACATTTATGGTGTTACAATAGGCAAAATGTGTGTTGCAATAGGCTATTAATTAGGCACATATACAATTTTAAAAAATGCAATTACCTTCATATAGTCATTGCTGCAACACAATTAAAAGAAAATTGTAATAAATGGTAACACTACTATACAATTCAAGTAAGTACAGGAAAAGCAAATAATTAAAAGTATTAATATTGAAAATACGAGACGCATTACAAAGTGATAACAAACTAAATTAAAGAGGACATGATATAAAGACAGTGTCTCCTAAAGAGCTACATTACACTAATTGTTTTTTTAACCCAAATTCCTTCAATGTTCTTTCTACAATTGCTAACACTATGCTCAACATCATCGACGACATAACATGTTGGAATTTTGGAGCAAAATGGGGGATTTTCCAAGACAGTGTCTCCTAAATCATCTTCGTTATACACATCACGATTATCTCGAGTTGTAAAGGTTAATACGACCATCTAGCATCAACCGGATCTTCCACATAGAAGACTTGCTTGACCTGGTCAACAGACACATATTTATCTTTCTTGTGTCCTTGTCGATTAAAGTCCACAAGTATGAAGCCAAGATCATCTACCTTTATGCCTTTATCATTCTCTACCCATTTACACAAGAATAAGGGGGCTTTGAATGCAAGGTAATCTAACTCCCATATTTCTAGGATGATGCAATAAAATGTCATATCGTTCTCGACGGGATTTAAATCCTTGGCACTAGAGACTTCGACTGTCCTAGCCACTACCGACACACTAGTTTGAACAACTCTCACATCATCTCGGTCCTTTGTGAAGTTCCGCACTCCATCAACTAGATACCCATCGTATGTCAAAACTGAAAATGATGGTTTTCCCGACAACCATCTTATTGTTTCAGAAACATATTTTACATTCTCTGTAATTTCATTACTAACCTGTACGAAGAAGAAAAAATTACAATCATATTTCATAATCCAATTAAGAAGAGGCACGAATTAAAAAAATACATAATAAAAGAAACAATTAGAACACTAACTTTTTTTTCAAACCTATCAGTAAATTGTCGATTGTGTTCACCCATCAGCCAATGAACACTTTTCTTTTTCCCTCGGTAAATTTCTTTCAGGTACTCCTTACGCATCCTAAGAAAATGAACATATTAAATAAACAGCCACAAAAAGTACTTACCGACAAAGATGAATTTACAAGAAATAATTAAACTGACTTACATAATATAAGGATATATATACTTCAGGGTTGTTCATCAGGACATGTAGATGTGCCTCATCTCGCTCTTTTTCTTCAACTGATTTCATTGTTGCAGTGGATAATGGACCAGAAATCATAGATTTGTCCTTCGGAAGGCCTGCAGTGTAACTCTGTTCAATAAACTCGGAGCAGAATTCTACTGATTCTTCTGTTAGATAGCTTTCCGCTATACAAGCTACCGGATAGTAACGATTTCGTACATAACTCTTTAACACTTTATTAAACCGTCACTACGCCATAGATGGGCTATCGGAACATTTTTTTCATCGATGTTGCTAGAATATGTTACCTTAGCATGTTACTTTGGACCTACTATAACATTTTGTTTTTTTGTGTTACCTTAATCACAAACCTGATGTTACTTTAGCTTTGAAGTGTTGGATGTTAGCAACATACATAATATGTTACCTTAGATCATTAGTAAACTCAATTTTTAATTTTTTAACCAAAAAATTGTTTAATTATTTAAAAATCCCACGTACCTTTAAAATATTTCATTTTTATTTTCCATATAAATGAGTTATTATTTTTAAATATTAAAAGTGTTTATTTATTAATTTTTTCAATTTCTATTTATTATTAAATTTTAAATGTACAATTTTTTTTAAAAAATAAAATTTCGTAAATATTTTGGAATAATCTGTATAATACTATTCTATGCAAGACATGGTATATTTGGTTAGTAGGTTGGTTCGGTAACGCCTTACAAAAAAATTGTTAACACCTTTCTAAGAATAATAAGTTAAAAAAATTATATAAAAAAATTAATTTTTTTATTGTAAGCAACAAAATTTACAAATAAAGCACAAAAATATATTTTAAAAAATTAAAAAAATATGTTAAAAATTATATTTACCATGAAATCAATTCGTTTTAATAAAAATTAAGAGTTTAGTAAATTAATGAGTTACTATTTATAAAAATTAAGATATTTGTTTATTAATATTTCAGATTCTCTTTATTTTATTAAATTTAAAATGTAATTTTAAAAAAAAATTTAGAAATTCTTTCAAAAGAAAATACAGAAATATGACATAGGCACAATTACCTGTGAAAATTTAGAAATATGAGCGGCCAAAGTTGCGCGCTCTCTGAAAACTCAATGCCTTAAACAAAAAATAAATTTCATTCTCTCATTCTCCTTTTTCGCTGCTTTCTCTTTCTCTTTCTCGCTCCTTCTCTCTCTCATTTTCAACTCTCTCGTAAAACTCTCTCATACTCATTATTCTTTACTTTTCTTTAATTACAGCATATTTGGTTCAAATCAGGCCTTCTCAATTGAATATGGCTTCAGTTTGAGGGTTTGGTTTCTTCAAATTGGAGCTTCTTCAAATTATGGTTTTTTCAAATTAGGGGTTCTTCATTTTGGGCTGAATTGATTCAATTTATTCACTTAAACTTTAACTAATAGGGTTTCTTTTCCATTTCTGGGCTTTTCTAGTTTGGACTTCAGATTTGGGGCTTTTTTAGTGGATTTGGCAGGACCGTTTGTCTTGCAGGTACTAATGTCGGAAATTGAGGCTAAATTTTATCATTCTCTTATTTTGAAAGTTTGCATTTTAATATAAATCTTATCTTACATTTTAGTAATGTATATGTAATTTAGGATTTTATTTCATTATTGAATGAATGACATAGAGATTGATTGATATATTAATTGTTCGATTACCTTAAATCTTGAAGTTCTGGCTCCTGTAGGGACGAAGGTTTATTTGGAGCTTTGTTTTTGTTTTTTCTTTGTAGCAGTTGGTTAAATAGTAGATACGTAATGCTAATAATGGGTTTAAGGGATTCGTGTATTATGTGTTTAGGCAATCATTGTTCAATAGTTTCTCTTACAAAATGAAATCAAAGAATTGTGAAGAGAATTTGACTAACTTAAGGCCCATTTTACATTAGACAAGTTAAAGGAAAGATTGATTGTAGTAGAATTTAAATTTAGTTCGTAACAAGCCTTTTTCTTTGTTTCTATTTACAAGATTATAAGAAATCATCACTCTTTAAAAATAGGTTAATTTGTGAACCAGTTATAATTTTAGGCATGAACTCAGTATGAAAGAACTCTAGCTTGAACTAATACCTTGGATGTCCCTGTTGTAATCTTAATGATTTTGTAGTTGTTAATAACTTTTTGCAAAAAACTATGTTTGGAGAACTAATAATTATGTGATGTGTACAATAGTTCAATTTGATGATTCAATTTTGTTAGTTTCTCTGTACAGTTTTCAACTATGGTTGTATCCTCCACCTTTAAAAGGAAAACTGTCCTAAATCATCAGATGATAAGGACCGTATGAGTAAAGTACCATATGCTTCGGCAATTGGTTCTATAATGTATACAATGATATGTACTCATCCTGTTGTCTCGTATGCTTTAAGCATGACGAGCAGATACTAGTCTAATCTAGGTGAGGGTCATTGGAAAACTGTCAAGAATATTCTTAAGTACCTGAACAGGACTAAAGACTCATTCTTGGTATATGGAGGAGATGAGAAGCTAGATGTAAGAGGTTATACTGATGCTGGTTTCCAGATAGATAAGACGGTTCTGTGTCTTAGTCTAGTTTTTATTTTGTCTAAAGAGAGGTGTTGTAAGCTGGAATAGTTCACAACAAGGACAGTAGATGATTCTACAATGGAGGCTGAGTACATCGATGCTTACGAAGCAGCCGAGGAGACTGCTTGGGCATATGTAATCAGCTGGTATCACCTTATTAATAAGATATACATATATATAAAGTGCATTATAATATTGCAGGCCCACTGACTAAGGCTTTGTCGCAGCAGAAGCACGAAAGTCATACTAGTTCCATATGTATTGGATATATGGGTTATTGGCTCTAGTGCAAGTAGGAAATTGTTAGTATTTGTGCCCTAGAGACAATACTTTTATGTTTTAGTGATTTTTTTTTATTAATATGAATTATGTTTTGTTGATTATTATTAATTTATTTATTATGTCTTTATTTACTGCGTTATAAATGTTAGCATAATAAAAGTCCTTGGAATTATGATACGCAATACATATCTTTAAGTATGTGACTTGAAAATGAGATTGCATGAGTAGTATCTTTATTCCTAAATATCCCTAGTCGAGTATTATTATTAAAGGACAATAATAATACATAGAGACTAGTAAGTGATAGGTCCCGTATATGGGTTAGAAAAGCTAGAAGGGGGGGGTTGAATAGATTATCACCTTTTAAAAATTTAGAGCTTGGCTTTTGAAAAATTCTTTCACCTTTTTAAACTTAGTTACTTGTAAGCAAGTAAGTAAAGTGTGGAAAGTAAAGAGCGAAAGAAAAGAGAGTAACACACGGTCGATTTTATCCTGGTTTGCGATGCCCACAACCCCTAATGGATTCGAACACCCCTACTCCAGTCCCCGAGCTCCTCCCCGGACTCGAGCTTTTCACTACTACAAAGAAACTCCTTTATAGTAGGCGGAGAAGCCTTTACAACTCCTTAAACCACTATCTAATTATCCTGGAGCGATACACACACGTATCCTCCTTAAATTAAATAGCTAAATACAAACTACAAAACTTGTCTTGGAGCGTAATTCCCCGTCACCTCCATAAAGACTTTGTAGTAATGCCTAGAGGACTTTGTATTTCCACAACTTTGTCGGTCTTGGATCTTAGGTCTTAGGTCGTGGATCTTCTCTTTTCCTCACGGTGCAAAGGAAACTAACTCCCCGTTAGTACGCCTAAGACTTGGGTCTTAGAACAAGCGTCATCTCACTTCACTGCACCTCACTGCAAACGTTAGAATCCAAGTCCAACAGACAACCAAAAAATTTATTTTAAAAGATATAAATCCGTGCAAGCTAATATGTTAAGGTACTAGTCACGGCGACGCTATTACGCGTTAAGCTAGTATATAACGGCGAGGGATAAGTCACACGAATGGACTTGTCACACTAGTGGTACACACACTTACACAATCACACACCACACACAAGCACACAAACGCACACGTACAGAAAAGTAGCTCGCTTATCTACAGGATAAAATGAGGGCCACTATTATGCGTTAAAATATTACACACACCACACAAGCAAGAATATTAAACTAAAGAGCAAGTAGTGCAAGCAAGAAATCAAGCAAGCAAAAGTAACAAGTGCTAAGAGCACTTCAGCCGAGTGTAAACCAAGTGGAGTGGCCGGATTTTAGAATTCCTAAAACAAGTGCAAGTAGTCTTGTTGTGAAATCCTTGTTCAAGATATAAAGATATGACAAGTAAGTAACCAACTTGAACAATAAGACTAGTAGTGGTAGTGTATGGCCGAATATAACAAGAAAAGGAAAGGCCAAGAATAAACTACCAACTTGTTTTAAAGAGCTAGCTTGTATAGTCTTGATTTGTTATGTCCTTGTTTTTTTTTTAAATACAAGATGAACAAATGACTTGGTTACACAAGACTAACAACCAAACTTATCTTTTGATTTTTAAATATCAAGTTTAAACCACTTAAGGTAAAAACAAGATGAGAGCTTTTTGTTCTAAATCAAAAGATAGTTAACTAGCCTTTTTAATCCAAATACTCAACTTGGATTAAAGGACTTAAATGAGGTAGATCTCAACTTCCAACCTCAAGAACACACCTTACAAGATGTCAAATATACACTACACGAATATACTTCAAGAACAAGTGTATATTAGTGACAAAATGCAAGAATGTTGAATATTAGTGTTTATAAGTGTAGATCTAAACCACACAAGCAATAAACACTAAATATTCAAGTCACCCACCACCACTACAACTATATATACTCGAATTATATATAGGAGAGTGAGGAAATATGAAAACCAACTTGTAATCCTTGAGATCTAGAGAGAAAACAAGAGAAAAAGCTAGTTACGAAGCTAAAAACACACAAAAAGAGTCGCCTGAAAAGTCACCAGAAAATGGCCGGAATACGGTTTTATGGCCGGAATTTTGGAGGCTCAAAAGGTCACTTATAATCTATTATAAAACAAGGTCAAGAGACCACAAAAATATTGGTGACCAAAGGTGTGTTTATGAGAGCAAGAAAGAGTGAACAAAACAAGCCAAAATGATGTAAAATCAAGATGTAAAAATGGCTTAACACCAAGAAACATTTTTGCAACTTTTGGGCAGTAGAGAGAGTGTTTCTAGGAGTGTTTCTTCAGCATGTGTTTGGCTCTCAAAGCTTGGGAAAAGAAGTGGGGGGTAAGGGGCTATTTATAGCAAAAAAATAAGGCTTTTAGCTTTATTAAAAATGGTAAAGCATATGTCATAAAGGCAAGTGGGAGGGATGTCATCCATGACATCATATCAGCTGTATAAAAATTCAAAAATGCCTAGGAAAGAGTGCCAACACGTTTTTATTAATTAACGAATCCTTAAAAACGTAAAATGTGCGTACCGACGAGACGAAATGGGTTCAATCGCAATACATCGAAAAATCATTCAAAAATTATGAAATTTTGGGAATCCCCTAGAAATGTGCCCAGAGGATTATGGTCAAAATTTCACCTTGAAATGAGTTGACAAACTATGACTTTTAAGCAACCGATAAATCAATTACGTATCGATTTAAGGGGTCCCGAAAAAAAGTCATCCAAAATTTACGAACTTTATTCTACAATGTCCTATAGGGAAACTAAAGACTCATTCAAAGTTTCAAGTCAAAAAGATGTGTCGAAGTATTTTTACGAATTTTCTGAATGTTAAAATGGCCTTCCAAAGCGACCGAAAAATTCATTTCTCTTTACCGACAACTTAGACAAAAGTTTTGACTTGATAAGTATTCAAACATAATATTCCTTATGAAATAATGACTATGAGGTCCAAGGAATATTTAAGTTCGAATTAAAAATGATTTTATCCGGATAAATAAGGATTTAAGGGTTTTTCGGAATAAAATCTGTTCTGGGTCTTTTGGCACGGCAAATTGAATATAAATATTAAATAAATATATCAAGAATATTTTAGAGTAAAACATTTAAGAATAACATGCTTTTAAATAAATCGAACAGTTTGACTCGTAAAAGCAGTGTTAGGAAATTCTCGATATTTGTGCCTTTAGCCGAATGCCTATTTTATTTTGACATAAATAGCTTAGAATATAAAATATCAATATCATGATATTCTCATCCTAAGTGGATGTCGAAAATATGTCGGAAAACATTTTTGGCTCGGTTTGACCATTTTGACTTGAATCCAGAATTATGTCGTCCCCTTGGGAGGATTCTAAGTGTAATCCTAAATCTAATTTAATTTCACTTTTATTTTGACAAATTCCAAAACCTAAAGAGCGAAAGTAGTGACTCTGTCAATCTTCCCCTTTTTGGTATTTGTCAAAGCTACTTGTGAAATTAAATCCGTGTGTGCGATCGACTTCCCCTAAGTGTATGCATGATAAAAAATAAAAATTTGGGGTCACTTCCCCTAATTATATGCATCCCATCATAAAAGCATACAATCATACACATAAACACATAGAATCACGTAAGCACATAAAGTTGTAAGTTTAGAATTTTACCCCATGTGATAAGTGTCGGTACTTATCACAAAATATTCTCTTCCCCTTAAATTTTTGTCTGCAAAAACAAGGTTAGTAGCAACACACAATAATTTTCATTTTATATTCCCGTAGAATATTCTCTTCCCCTTTTTGACATAATGCCAAAAAATGAAATTAATATTGAGGGAGGGAACAAGGAATTAGGGATTTAGGTGATAAAGTCCTACTTATTACAAGGAAGCACTACCAATCTCCTTATTACTCCAAAACCAGTCAAACGTCCATAAATCTTCACAAATTTGAACTGGTTTGAATTAATTACAATCAAATAGGACTAGTCTATAAATAAAAATTAATCTCCCCTTATTTACACGAAAAATGAATATAATCTTGTTAAGTCCATCTTGTATTCCCTTGCATTTGGAAAGAAAGACATGGCCTTCAAAGTTTCCATATTGATCGTTAATGATCAATTTAATCTGCAATAATTAAATTGTTAGAAAGATTTTTAGTTTGTATATGACAATTTTATTGCATTATTGAATTTAAAAGAGTTTGAGTTTAAGAGAGTTCGAATTTTAGCAAAATTTGAGTTTTTCATTTTTAGTCCATTCCAACTCTTTCCTTTTGAGATTTTCTGCAAAAGTTTAATAAGTTAGAAGATATTTCAAAGAATTTCTTTTGCAGATTTTATACTTATTCAAAATTTCAGGCCAAGGAGATATTTCGAATTATGAAAAATTCGAATAATAAAACCTGCAAAAAAACGTTAGTGCATGTCCAAGATTATATTTCTAAAATTCCTTTACTAGCTTATATCAAGGTAATGATTCAAGTATTTCTACATATCCAAACTGTATCAAAAAAAATGTAAACCGAGTTATACAATGATTTAAAAATATAAGTTGAGTATGCAAAAGAAATGCAGAAAGTAATCAACAACTATATAATCCATTGAAGTTGAAAATCTTTGACATTTCTTGAAAATGACCAAGTGACTGGAAGCTTTTGCTTCTATTTCCTCCAAACATCAACACAAGTTAGGTCATCAACATTTTCAAATAGTTATAAGGGTAATGAACTAAAGAACATTTGATGATCTTGGGAGGGGGAAGGGCAGAGCTCAGGCTTGACTCATCATTGCTCTTCTAAATAAGTAAACTGTTAGAAATGTTCTCAAGAAATAATTACAAAAGAGAAGAAAAGAATGAAACAAGTAATTAGTGCAAGACAAAGAGAACAAACAGTGCATCTATGCAATGGAGAGCCATGACCAGGCATGCTCAAATTCAAGGCACATTCCACTTAGTAAGGCTGCAAGACACCATTCAGGCACAAGGAAACTAAGGTCAAGTGCAGAGATGATCTTATCAAAGATAAGTAATCTGGAATGGTCATATAAGCTAAATACTTTCACTTAAGAAGTTTTAGCAAATATGTGGCTATCAGCTGAGTGATATATATTGAATCATAGCTGTATCATAACTACAGTACAATGATTGTCAACATCACTTAGCCACCCTCTTTTCAAGAGGGTACCTGCAAAATAGATGACCAAAAAGAAACAATTATTAAGGGTCATGAGAAGATTATAGTGGCTATCAGTCTAATAAAATAATCAGAGCTAAGTCATAGTAAGGGTTATTTTTGACATCACTTAGCCACCCCTAGGAAGGGGAGTACCTGCAAAACAAATAAAGAAAAATCATGTTAGCTTGGGTTCTTTTGCAAGTATGGAAAGCCATCAGCAGTCTCTCTTAACTCAAATAGTTGAGTTTTAGAGGCTGGCATCATCTGGCCAAAATCTCACCCAACCTTAGGATATTATAATTTAAGCTCAAGAGATATTAAATATCTCAACAGTCTGCAAGGTTAGTTAAGAATGCAAAAAGTATGCTTTCTAAGAAGTGACTGGTTCATCCTGGGTTCAGATCAAGAATTCTCTAAGGGAATTCAGGCAGTCCATGGAATCAGCAGTATGGTGAGGCCAAAGTGTCCTAGTTGTGCAATGTTTAAAATACAATGCAAGTTGTAATTACTAAGTACTTTAAAGATTTCTGCAATAGAAAGTACTACATTAAAAGGAAGGCATTACAGCAACCAACTAGAAATCATTACAGCAGCCATCATCAACTTAGAAAGCCAACCATACAAGCCAGTTTGGTACTGGTACCCAAAAAGAAAAAACAACAAACTAGAGCATTCATCACGTAATTGGTTTGGGAGGGGGAGTGTTAGCATCAATTTGAATTTAAACAAGTTGAGATAAATTACTCTCAAGGACACTCAACCTTCCCATAGCAGATCCCAATACAGTCATCACTATATCCATCCTTTCAATTAACTGAGTATATCTCTCATTCAAACCAAGAAACTGGTTTTTCAAGTCCTTATACTCAATGTCCAACTCATCACACTTAGAGGATAGTTTCACAAGTACAGAGAAGTAAGCAGATAACTGAGCATGAGAGATGTTGGAAACAGGGATAGTAGAGGAAACCACAGAAGGTCCAGCAATAGACTCAATAGAAACAGGTAATACATTTGCAGTAGAGACAACAGGCATAACAGTAGGCATAACAGGATCAAGATACACATGAGCAGGTATAGCAGAAATAGCAGGCATAGCAACAGTCAAATCAGGCATGTCAAGAGACACAGGAGGTAAGGTACCAAATTAAACATTCAAAGCAGCAGGCATAGTATTTAGTTCATGTAAGGGCAAGGCAGTTCTATGCATTCTAACAGAAATGGTGTGTGACACAGAGAAGTAAGGATGAAGGTTTATGTCAAAAGAGAAGTGCTCAAACACTTGAGTGAGTAAGAGACCATAAGGCATGTACCCCAATCTAGCAGCAGAAATCATTTTGGTGATTATCATATAGGGCAAGTTAAAATCAATTTTCTTGTAGGCCAACTTGTACATGATTTTCATTTCCACAAAACTCATAAGTTTGCCAGCAGTTTGAGAAGGAAAGATATTCACCCTAATGACTTCAGCTAGGGTTTGGTAGAAAGGAGTGAAATTCTCATAATCAATACCCTTATCAAGGTTAGAGACATTGGAAGGGACTTCAACTCTATAGAAAACAGAGATGAACAACCTTAATGTCTTTCCCAACAACAAATGATCAAGGAGAATAGGCTTCCCATTAATCACAAAAGTCATGTAGGACACCCTACCAACTCCACTCCCTACACCCATGTTGCAGAAAAACTCTGCCACCAAATTTGGTAGAACTCTCCTAGTGGGACTGACTAAAACAGGGTTCCACTTGGCATGAACAAACAGACCATAAAGTTCAGACTCTCTGGCAAGTTGAATAATTTTACCAGGTTGCAGTTTATTCCTAACAAATCTATTTTTGGGCTTCACTAGAGATAAACATAAGACAACAAGAATGAATTAAACATTGCAGTGAGCACACTCTTAAATACACAAGCCATCACAGATTTCTAAAATGAACAGTAATGAACAGTACAGCACAGGGTCAGAATAGTACATAATTATTAGAAAAAAGGACTGTATAGTACACATAAAGTACATAAAATTTCAGGAAAGGACAAGTATCAAATCAATCTGTCATATTGTAAAGCTTCAGATCACAACTAACAATAAGGACAAATACCAGAAACCAACACAGATAAGATGGTAAAATTAGAAACCATTTCCTAAAATAGTAATATCATTTAATGCAAAGTTGAAGCATGCAGAAAAGAGAAAATCCTCATGCAAAACAAATATTAAATTAAGCAAAGAAGGTCATATAATTACCATAAAGTTGTACATTATAAGATCAACACAAATCTCAAGCATGCTGTTGCACAGATTATACAAACAATGTATACATATATCACATTACAGATCTGAGCAATGAACTGGGCTTCTAGAAGCTCAATTCAAATCCAACTAAGGCAGAAAATATCTAAGTGACCATACAATGCAACACTGACTAGGTAGATATCATTTAAACGGACAAGTCATATTGCACAAGAATTAATTCAAGAATTTAGAGAAATTCAGAGTTCTAGAAGGTCATCACACATGTTCACACGATAATATATTACTTAACATTTACAGATGCAAGTAATATATCTCTACAAGTTCACATCCTCATGAAACAGATAACATCCAAGATAGTATTAGCACATATGTATCTATCAAGAATAACTCTTAAACTCACAAGGGAGTTAGAGTGAGCACCATACACCAAAATCATCAAGGTAATGCAGGTTCAACTAATCACATAAGGACTGACAAAGATCAAAGATCTCTCAAGGTACAACAACTAAGCTTAACTCAAGAACTCCTCAACCATCAGACAATCGAAAATGTCATGCAAGAAATATATCATAGCTCAACATTATATCAAGATACAAATAACCAATTAAGTAATCAAGACTTAACAAAGATTCATACTGACTTGACTCTTGCCACAAAACCGAGCAAGATATCAGACAACTAGAGTCAACATGTCTCAACTCATCTCAACAATCACAGAAAATTCACACAAATTCACATTAACATCATTCACACAGTCTTATGTCACAACAAGAACATAGAAGTGTATAATAACAAGATAAAACGTGTGCACCTTAGCTATGGTGGTCATACACATAGCAATCCATAAAAATGCATAAATAAACTAGTAAAATCACAAAGTCTATGAATCAATCTGGGAATCGTTTCTCTGAGTCACCAGACTCGCTGAGTCAACACCGAGTTAGTGCTCAAATCTTACAGATTCAACACTAGACATCTCCAAGTCACTGAAATACTAAATAAAAATGTTAAAACATGCATATAAATCAGTGAATTTAAGAAATCAAAAGCTAGGGTTTCAAGGAAATCGAAACCAAACAAAGGGCTTTTGATATATAATGTTAAGAACATCATATTAGGAGCGAATTAGACACGAATCAACCAAAACTTCATCGAATTGAAGCCTAATTGAATCAATCAGATTCTAAGGTTTGAGAATTTTCGAAATTAGGGATCAAGGAATGAAAACTGAAACCATAGAGAGGTGTCTTTTGATGAGAGGATCTCGGATACATGATTCATTTCGACAGAAGAGGTCGGAGGCAGCCGGAATCGGCAAATTGCCGTTTTAGGGTTTGAGAGAGAGATGAGAGGCGAAAGAGATTATGGTAAGTGTCCGTACAAACTGTAGTATATATGTGACACATTTTGAACGGTGCAGATTGTAGGGTTTGGGAATTAATGGCTGAGATCAAAAGTAGATGAACCATTTTGCTGAAAAATCATTTCTGATATTCTGAAAATCATTTTTGTGATTTTAATTTTAATCTTTAAATACAAAACAATTTGTAAATAAAGATATAAAAATGCTAAAATCACAGAAAAATAATTTCTAGTAAAATAAAATCTAGATTCAAATTTTAAAAGTAAATTCTAAATTTTAAGATTGCACATTTAATTAGTTTTTATATTTTTGCTCCGAGTTTTGAAAAAACATCATTTCAAGGCCATGCAAAAATTAAAACTAATTAAATTTTATTAGTATTGAAATATTTCAATATGGTTTTTAGCCAAAACATAGACAGAACATATTAATGTCTATTTTTAAACAAATTTATTGCAAAGAAATCTGAATTTTCTCAAGAATCCAATAAGCTTTAGTGCGTTGGCTAGAAAATCACACGATTTATATTTCAATTTCAATTATAATTAAATATAGAAAAAAACTATATTTAATTATTGGGACAATCCAACATTCCTAAGAGTAATCGCAATTTAGCGAATCTTTCGGAATGCAATGGTTTCGTGAATATGTCGGTGACATTATTTTCCGTATCAATATGGTCCATAATAATATCACCTTTATTGACATGATCACGAAGAAAATGATGTCGTATATCTATGTGTTTAGTACGAGGGTGAGACACCGGATTTTTACTTAAATCAATCGCACTCGTATTAACACACAAAATAGATATAGCATCAAACTTAATCATATAGTCGGCTAATGTTTGCTTCATCCATAAAATTTGAGCACAACAGTTTGCCGCCGCTATATAATCGGCTTCCGCGATAGATAAAGATACCGAGTTTTGTTTCTTTGAAAACCAAGAAACAAAACATCCACCGAGGAATTAACAAGTTCCGCTAGTACTTTTTCTATCAATCAAGTGACCCGTGTAGTCTGAGTCGGAAAAGCACATTAAGTCGAATGGTAGTCCTTACGGATACCAAAGACCAAGTTCAGTGGTGCCTTTCAGATATCTAAAATCCGTTTAACCACGGATAAATGAGAATCTTTAGGTGCCGCTTGAAATCGAGCACATTTGCAAACGCTATATTGAATGTCCGGTCTACTAGCGGTAATATAAAGTAAACTACCAATAATACCACAGTATTTCAATATATCAACCGGTTTTTCGGAATCATCCGCCACTAATTTCTCTGAGGGAGACATAGGAGTACTAAGTGGTTTAACATTCTCCATCTCAAATTTTTTAAGCATTTCCTTACAATACTTTGATTGAGATATATGAATGCCTTCGTTAGATTGCTTTATTTGCAATCCTAAGAAGAAATTTAATTCTCCCATCATGCACATTTCGAATTCTTTACTCATCATTTTCGAGATTTCATTACATAGTGATTCTTTAGTTGAACCGAAGATAATATCATCTACGTAAATTTGAACGAGCAAGATATCATCACCTTCATACTTCGTAAATAGAGTGGTGTCGGCAATTCCCATTTTAAAACCATTATCAACTAGGAATTTGCTTAACCTCTCATACCAAGCTCTAGGAGCTTGCTTTAGTCCGTATAAGGCTTTATAAAGTTTATACACATATTCTGGAGGTGTTAAATCTTCAAATCCCGGTGGTTGTCTTACATATACTTCTTCTTCTAAGACACCATTTAGGAAAGCCGATTTAACATCCATTTGATAGACCTTGAATCCCTTATGACAAGCGAAAGCTAAGAACATTCGAATCGCTTCGAGTCTAGCTATGGGAGCATAATTTTCATCATAGTCTATACCTTCCATTTGTGTATAACCTTGAGCTACTAGTCGAGCTTTGTTTCATACCAGTGTTCCACTTTCGTCTAATTTATTTCGAAAGACCTACTTGGTTCCAATAGTAGAACTATCGGGTGGAGGTGGAACTATTTCTCAAACTTTGTTTCGAGTAAATTGGTTTAACTCTTCTTGCATAGCAAGAATCCAATCCTCGTCTAATAAAGCTTCTTTTGCAGTTTTGGGTTCTATTTGTCATAGAAATGCTAAGTGACTAGTAATATCTTGTACTTGAGATCGGGTTTGGAATCCTTTAGTTCTATCACCTACGATATTCTCGATAGGATGATTTCTAACCCAAGGTACATCTGAAGGTAATCCATTATCGACCTCAACTATTTTGAGGGGATTATTCGGAACCGTAGTTCCATGATCAAAAGTTTCGATTTGTCTAATAATATTCTTAACGTTACCTTGACAATATTCTTTTGGATCATTTTCCTCTTCAACCAAATCTTTATACTTTGATAGTGGTTTCGATTCATCAAACACAACATTCAATGTTTCTTCCACCATTAAAGTTTTGAGATTAAATACCCGATAAGCTTTGCTTGTATTTGAATATGCAAGAAGGACACCCTCACTAGATCTTGGGTCGAATTTCGTTAGATAATCTTTTGTATTCGAAATAAAGCATTTACTTCGAAAAACCTTGAAGTAGCTTATCTTTGGAGTTTTACAGAAATAAAGCTCGTAGGGAGTCTTCATTTTAATAGGTCGTAGTAAAACCCGATTAAGAACATAGCAAGCAGTTGACATAGCTTCAGCCCAAAAATATTTAGGTCGATGATATTCATCAAGCATAGTGTTTGCCATTTCTTGTAACGTTCTATTCTTCCTTTCAACAACCCTGTTTGATTGAGGTGTATAAGGAGGAGAAAAGTTGTGATTAAGGCCATTGGGGTCACTTCCCCTAAGTATATGCATCCCATCAACAACCCTGTTTGTTAAAACTACTTGTGAAAATTAAATCCGTGTGTGCGATCTACTTCCCCTAAGTTTATGCATGATAAAAATAAAAATTTGGGGTCACTTCCCCTAAATATATGCATCCCATCATACAAGCATACAATCATACACATAAACACATAGAATCACGTAAGAACATAAAGTTGTAAGTTTAGAATTTTACCCCATGTGATAAGTGTCGGTACTTATCACAAAATATTCTCTTCCCCTTAAATTTTTGTCTGCAAAAACAAGGTTAGTAGCAACACACAATAATTTTCATTTTATATTTCCGTAGAATATTCTCTTCCCCTTTTTGACATAATGCCAAAAAGTGAAATTAATATTGAGGGAGGGAACAAGGGATTAGGGATTTAGGTGATAAAGTCCTACTTATTACAAAGAAGCACTACCAATCTCCTTATTACTCCGAAACCAGTCAAACGTCCATAAATCTTCACAAATTTGGACTTGTTTGAATTAATTACAATCAAATAGGACTAGTCTATAAATACAAATTAATCTCCCCTTATTTACACGAAAAATGAATATAATCTTGTTAAGTCCATCTTGTATTCCCTTGCATTTTGAAAGAAAGACATGGCCTTCAAAGTTTCCATATTGATCGTTAATGATGAATTTAATCTGCAATAATTAAATTGTTAGAAAGATTTTTAGTTTACATATGACAATTTTATTGCATTATTGAATTTAAAAGAGTTTGAGTTTAAGAGATTCGAATTTTAGCAAAATTCGAGTTTTTCATTTTTAGTCCATTCCAACTCTTTCCTTTTGAGATTTTCTGCAAAAGTTTAATAAGTTAGAAGATATTTCAAAGAATTTCTTTTGCAGATTTTATACTTATTCAAAATTTCAGGCCAAGGAGATATTTCGAATTATGAAAAATTCGAATAATAAGACCTGCAAAAACACGTTAGTGCATGTCCAAGATTATATTTCTAAAATTCCTTTACTAGCTTATATCAAGGTAATGATTCAGGTATTTCTACATATACAAACTGTATCAAAAAAAATGTAAACCGAGTTATACAATGATTTAAAAATATAAGTTGAGTATGCAAAAGCAATGTAGAAAGTAATCAACAACTATATAATCTATTGAAGTTGAAAATCTTTGACATTTCTTGAAAATGACCAAGTGACTGGAAGCTTTTGCTTCTATTTCCTCCATACATCAACTCAAGTTAGGTCATCAACATTTTCAAATTGCTATAAAGGCAATGAACTAAAGAACATTTGATGATCTTGGGAGGGGGAAGGGCAGAGCTCAGGCTTGGCTCATCATTGCTCTTTTAAACAAGTAAACTGTTAGAAATGTTCTCAAGAAATAATTACAAAAGACAAGAAAAGAATGAAACAAGTAATCAGTTCAAGACAAAGAGAACAAACAGTGCATGTATGCAATGGAGAGCCATGACCAGGCATGCTCAAATTCAAGGCACATTCCACTTAGTAAGGCTGCAAGACACCATTCAGGCACAAGGAAACTAAGGTCAAGTGCAGAGATGATTTTATCAAAGATAAGTAATCTGGAATGGTAATATAAGCTAAATACTTTCACTTAAGAAGTTTTAGCAAATATGTGGCTATCAGCTGAGTGATATATATTGAATCATAGTTGTATCATAACTACAGTACAATGATTATCAACATCACTTAGCCACCCTCTTTTCAAGAGGGTACCTGCAAAATAGATGACCAAAAAGAAACAATTAGTAAGGGTCATGAGAAGATTATAGTGGCTATCAGTCTAATAAAATAATCAGAGGTAAGTCATAGTAAGGGTCATTTTTGACATCACTTAGCCACCCCTAGGAAGGGGAGTACCTGCAAAACAAACAAAGAAAAATCATGTTAGTTTGGGTTCTTTTGCAAGTATGGAAAGCCATCAGCAGTCTCTCTTAACTCAAATAGTTGAGTTTTAGAGGCTGGCATCATCTGGCCAAAATCTCACCCAACCTTAGGATATTATAATTTAAGCTCAAGAGATATTAAATATCTCAACACTCTGCAAGGTTAGTTAAGAATGCAAAAAGTATGCTTTCTAAGAAGTGACTGGTTCATCCTGGGTTCAGATCAAGAATTCTCTAAGGGAATTCAGGCAGTCCATGGAATCAGCAGTATAGTGAGGCCAAAGTGTCCTAGTTGTGCAATGTTTAAAATACAATGCAAGTTGTAATTACTAAGTACTTTAAATATTTCTGCAATAGAAAGTACTACATTAAAAGGAAGGCATTACAGTAACCAACTAGAAATCATTACAGCAGCCATCATCAACTTAGAAAGCCAACCATACAAGCCAGTTTGGTACTGGTACCCAAAAGGAAACAACAAGAAACTAGAGCATTCATCACGTAACTGGTTTGGGAGGGGGAGTGTTAGCATCAATTTGAATTTGAACAAGTTGAGACAAATTACTCTCAAGGACACTCAACCTTCCCATAGCAGATCCCAATACAGTCATCACTATATCCATCCTTTCAAGTAACTGAGTATATCTCTCATTCAAAGCAAGAAACTGGTTTTTCAAGTCCTTATACTCAATGTCCAACTCATCACACTTAGAGGATAGTTTCACAGGTACAGAGAAGTAAGCAGATAACTGAGCATGAGAGATGTTGGAAACAGGGATAGTAGAGGAAACCACAGAAGGTCCAGCAACAAACTCAGTAGAAACAGGTAATAAATTTGCAGTAGAGACAACAGGCATAACAGTAGGCATAACAGGATCAAGATCCACATGAGCAGGTATAGCAGAAATAGCAGGCATAGCAACAGTCACATCAGGCATGTCAAGAGACACAGCAGGTAAGGTACCAAATTAATCATTCAAAGCAGCAGGCATAGCATTTAGTTCAGGTAAGGGCAAGGCAGTTCTATGCATTCTAACAGAAATGGTGTGTGACACAGAGAAGTAAGGAGGAAGGTTTATGTCAAAAGAGAAGTGCTCAAACACTTGAGTGAGTAAGAGACCATAAGGCATGTACCCCAATCTAGCAGCACAAATCATTTTGGTGATTATCATATAGGGCAAGTTAAAATCAATTTTCTTGTAGGCCAACTTGTACATGATTTTCATTTCCACAAAACTCATAAGTTTGCTAGCAGTTTGAGAAGGAAAGATATTCACACTAATGATTTCAGCTAGGGTTTGGTATAAAGGAGTGAAATTCTCATAATCAATACCCTTATCAAGGTTAGAGACATTGGAAGGGACTTAACTCTACAAAAAACAGAGATGAACGACCTTAGTTCATCAGGGTTAAATGTGTAGGTCTTAGTCACATCAACTGGATTCAATGACAAAACCTTAGGATCTAGCTTAAGTGTCTTTCCCAACAACAAATGATCAAGGAGAATAGGCTTCCCATTAATCACAAAAGTCAGGTAGGACACCCCACCAAATCCACTCCCTACACCCATGTTGCAGAAAAACTCTGCCACCGAATTTGGTAGAACTCTCCTAGTGGGACTGACTAACACTGGGTTCCACTTGGCATGAACAAACAGACCATAAAGTTCAGACTCTCTGGCAAGTTGAATAATTTTACCAGGTTGTAGTTTATTCCTAACAAATCTATTTTGGGCTTCATTAGAGATAAACATTGGGGAATTGTGTTTGGCTTTCTTGTGTTTCTTGTTTTTGGAAGAAGTAGAGTTATCAGGTTGAGAATAGGGTGAAAATAGGTTAAGAGTGGTATCAACTGGTGTGTTAGACATGGTGTGCAAGTGTGTATATTTATAGCAAGTAGGCAATTAAATGAAGACAACAAGAATGAATTAAACACTGAAGTGAGCACACTCTTAAATACACAAGCCAGTACAGATTTCTAACAATGAACAGTAGTGAACAGTACAGCACAAAGTCAGAATAGTACAGAATTATTAGAAAAAAGGACTGTATAGTACACATAAAGTACATAAAATTTCAGGAAAGGACAAGTATCAAATCAATCTGTCATATTGTAATACCAGAAACCAACACAGATAAGATGGTAAAATTAGAAACCATTTCCTAAAATAGTAATATCATTTAATGCAAAGTTGAAGCATGCAGAAAAGAGAAAATCCTCATGCAAAACAAATATTAACTTAAGCAAATAAGGTCATATCATCACCATAAAGTTGTACATTATAAGATCAACACAAATCTCAAGCATGCTGTTGCACAGATTATACAAACAATGTATACATATATCACATTACAGATCTGAGCAATGAACTGGGCTTCTAGAAGCTCAATTCAAATCCAACTAAGGCAGAAAATATCTAAGTGACCATACAATGCAACATTGACTAGGTAGATATCATTTAAACGGACAAGTCACATTGTACAAGAATTAATTCAAGAATTTAGAGAAATTCAGAGTTCTAGAAGGTCATCACACATGTTCACACGATAATATATTACTTAACATTTACAGGTGCAAGTAATATATCTCTACAAGTTCACATCCTCGTGAAACAGATAACATCCAAGACAGTATTAGCACATATGTATCTATCAAGAATAACTCTTAAACTCACAAGGGAGTTAGAGTGAGCACCATACACCAAAATCATCAAGGCAATGCAGGTTCAAGTAATCACATAAGGACTGACAAAGATCAAAGATCTCTCAAGGTACAACAACTAAGCTTAACTCAAGAACTCCTCAACCATCAGACAATCGAAAATGTCATACAAGAAATAAATCATAGCTCAACATTATATCAAAATACAAATAACCAAGTAAGTAATCAAGACTTAACAAAGATTCATACGGACTTGACACATGCCATAAAACCGAGCAAGATATAAGACAACTAGAGTCAACATGTCTCAACTCATCTCAACAATCACAGAAAATTCACACAAATTCACATTAACGTAATTCACACAGTCTTATGTCACAACAAGAACATAGAAGTGTATAATAACAAGATAAAACGTGTGCACCTTAGTTATGGTGGTCATACACATAGCAATCCATAAAAATGCATAAATAAACTAGTAAAATCACAAAGTCTGATGAATCAATCTGAGAATCGTTTCTCTGAGTCACCAGACTCGCTGAGTCAACACCGAGTTAGTGCTCAAATCTTGCAGATTCAACACTAGACATCGCCAAGTCACTGAAACACTAAACAAAAATGTTAAAACATGCATATAAATCAGTGAATTTAAGAAATCAAAAGCTAGGGTTTCAAGGAAAGCGAAACCAAACAAAGGGCTTCTGATATATGATGTTTAAAACATCATATTAGGAGCGAATTAGACACGAATCAACCAAAACTTCATCGAATTGAAGCCTAATTGAATCAATCAGATTCTAGGGTTTGAGAGTTTTCGAAATTAGGGATCAAGGAATGAAAACTGAAACCATAGAGAGGTGTATTTTGATGAGAGGATCTCGGATACATGATTCATTTCGACAGAAGAGGTCGGAGGCAGCCGGAATCGGCAAATCGCCGTTTTAGGGTTTGAGAGAGAGATGAGAGGTGAAAGAGATTATGGTAAGTGTCCGTACAAACTGTAGTATATATGTGACACATTTTGAACGGTGCAGATTGTAGGGTTTGGGAATTAATGGCTGAGATCAAAAGGAGATGAACCACTTTGCTCAAAAATCATTTCTGATTTTCTAAAAATCATTTTTGTGATTTTAATTTTAATCTTTAAATACAAAACAATATGTAAATAAAGATATAAAAATGCTAAAATCACAGAAAAATAATTTCAAGTAAAATAAAATCTAGAATCAAATTTTAAAAGTGAATTCTAAATTTTAAGATTGCACATTTAATTAGTTTTTAGCCAAAACATACACAGAACATATTAATGTCTATTTTTAAATAAATTTATTGCAAAGAAATCTGAATTTTCTCAAGAATCCAATAAGCTTGAGTGCGTTGGCTAGAAAATCACACGATTTATATTTCAATTTCAATTATAATTAAATATAGAGAAAAACTATATTTAATTATTTGGACAATCCAACATTCCTAAGAGTAATCGCAATTTAGCGAATCTTTCAGAATGCAATGGTTTCGTGAATATGTCGGTGACACTATTTTCCGTATCAATATGGTCCATAATAATATCACCTTTATTGACATGATCACGAAGAAAATGATGTCGTATATCTATGTGTTTAGTACGAGAGTGAGACACCGGATTTTTACTTAAATCAATCGCACTCGTATTATCACACAAAATAGATATATCATCAAACTTAATCATATGGTCGGCTAATGTTTGCTTCATCCATAAAATTTGAGCATAACATTTTGCCGCAGCTATATATTCCGCTTCCGCAGTAGATAAAGATACCGAGTTTTGTTTCTTTGAAAACCAAGAAACTAAACATCCACCGAGGAATTAACAAGTGCCGCTAGTACTTTTTCTATCAATCAAATGACCCGTGTAGTCTGAGTCGGAAAAGCATATTAAGTCGAATGGTAGTCCTTTCGGATACCAAAGACCAAGTTCAGTGGTGCCTTTCAGATATCTAAAAATCCGTTTAACCACGGATAAATGAGAATCTTTAGGTGCCGCTTGAAATCGAGAACATTTGCAAACGCTATATTGAATGTCAGGTCTACTAGCGGTAATATAAAGTAAACTACCAATCATACCACGGTATTTCTTTATATCAACCGGTTTTTCGGAATCATCCGCCACTAATTTCTCCGAGGGAGACATAGGAGTACTAAGTGGTTTAACATTCTCCATTTCAAATTTTTTAAGCATTTCCTTGCAATACCTTGATTGAGATATATGAATGCCTTCGTTAGATTGATTTATTTGCAATCCTAAGAAGAAATTTAATTCTCCCATCATGCTCTTTTCGAATTCTTTACTCATCATTTTCGAGAATTCATTACATAGTGATTCTTTAGTTGAACCAAAGATAATATCATCTACGTAAATTTGAACGAGCAAGATATCATTACCTTCATACTTCGTAAATAGAGTGGTGTCGGCAATTCCCATTTTAAATCCGTTATCAACTAGGAATTTGATTAACCTCTCATACCAAGCTCTAGGAGCTTGCTTTAGTCCTTATAAGGCTTTATAAAATTTATACACATATTCTGGATGTGTTACATCTTCAAATCCCGGTGGTTGTCTTACATATACTTCTTCTTCTAAGACACCATTTAGGAAAGCCAATTTAACATCCATTTGATAGACCTTGAATCCCTTATGACAAGCGAAAGCTAAGAACATTCGAATCTCATCGATTCTAGCTATGGGAGCATAATTTTCATCATAGTCTATACCTTCCATTTGTGTATAACCTTGAGCTACTAGTCGAGCTTTCTTTCGTACCACTGTTCCACTTTCGTCTAATTTATTTTGAAAGACCCACTTGGTTCCAATAGTAGAACTATCGGGTGGAGGTGGTACTAGTTCCCAAACTTTGTTTCGAGTAAATTGGTTTAACTCTTCTTGCATAGCAAGAATCCAATCCTCGTCTAATAAAGCTTCTTTTGCAGTTTTGGGTTCTATTTGTGATAGAAATGCTAAGTGACTAGCAATATTTTATACTGGAGATCGGGTTTGGACTCCTTTAGTTCTATCACCTACGATATTCTCGATAGGATGATTTCTAACCTAAGGTACATCTGAAGGTAATCCATTATCGACCTCAACTACTTCGAGAGGATTATTCGGAACCGTAGTTCCATGATCAAAAGTTTCGATTTGTCTAATAAAATTCTCAACGTTACCTTGACAATCTTCTTTTGGATCATTTTCCTCTTCAACCAAATCTTTATACTTTGATAGTGGTTTCGATCCATCAAACACAACATTCAATGTTTCTTCCACCATTAAAGTTTTGAGATTAAATACCCGATAAGCTTTGCTTGTATTTCAATATGCAAGAAGGACACCCTCACTAGATCTTGGGTCGAATTTCGTTAGATAATTTTTTGTATTCAAAATAAAGCATTTACTTCCAAATACCTTAAAGTAGCTTATCTTTGGAGTTTTACCAAAATAAAGCTCGTAGGGAGTCTTCATTTTAATAGGTCGTAGTAAAACCCGATTAAGAACATAGCAAGCAGTTGACATAGCTTCAGCCCAAAAATATTTAGGTCGACGATATTCGTCAAGCATAGTGTTTGTCATTTCTTGTAACGTTCTATTCTTCCTTTCAAGAACCCTGTTTGATTGAGGTGTATAAGGAGGAGAAAAGTTGTGAGTAATGCCATGCATTGGCTCTACAAAATTCAACAAACTCGGAATTTTGAAATTCCTTACCATGATCCGTCCTAATATAGGCGATAGACGTTTCTTGTTGAGTTTGAATCCTTTGGAAAAGAGCAACAATTGATATAAAGGCATCACTTTTTGCTTTTAGGAACTCCATCCACGTATATCGTGAGAAGTCGCACTACAAGAAAAACGGGCTTTTCCTACCATTTTTTCCCTACCAGCGCATTTCCTACCGACCAATTCCTACCGATTTTCAAGTCAAACGGCTATTTCCTACCAGTCCACTAGTCGATAGGAAATGTGTAGACATTTCCTACCGAAATCGATAGGAAATGAGTCAAACGGGACCCACAACGCCACGTCAATGGCCGGCCACAATGGTATGACGTCATTTCATTGACACCATTTCCTACCGAATGAACTCGGTAGGAAATGAGACACTTATTTCCCACCGACTACGGTAGGAAATGAATCTTGTGGGTCCCAAGTGCCATGTGGCAATGTCGCTTTATGCTCAGCATTTCCTACCGCGTTAAGGCGGTAGGAAATGGCTCGCCTTTTCACCAGTAAATCACAGCTTGGCGGCTTCTAATTGATTGACGTGTCAGGTTGACATTTCCTACCGACAAGCGGTAGGAAATGAGCTGTGTCGAGTTTTTAATTTTATTTGTTAATATTCAATGTATATATATATATATATATATATATATATATATATATATATATATTTGAAATGTTGGATAAGAGAATTATTATTTATGGTTAAAATGATTATATATGTTAGATAATAGATATGTTTATGTAAGATAATAGATATGTTTATGCCTGATATGTTTGTGTAGGAAATGAACCGCCATGTATTATTGCGGTCATATGTTTATTAAATTAATTAAAAAGATAAAAAATAAGATAAAATTCGAATTAAAATTCATAAAAATTCAAATATTAATACTCATTAATTCTGTGATTCAGGTTACATTAGGTTCACTAATTTTCTATTTTTATGATTTTTCACCCTATTGTTAACTAGTTTTTGAATTACATAAAAAAATAAAAATAAAAATTAAAATTTTGACGATCGAACCGTACGGGAGTCCAGATCAATCTTTTTAAATGATATTCCAAAATTTTAAAAATAATAATAAATTTATTTGATTCGGTAATTTAATGGTCAACTAGTGCTTTGACTTTAACCTCTAAACTAATTTTCGTTTCCGATTCTTGATTCGATTATTTTGAATTAGAATTTTGATGATCGAATCGTACGGGAGTCAAGATCAATAATTTTAAATGTGATTCCAAAATTTTAAAAATATAATAAATTTATTTGATTATGTAATTTAACCGTCAACTAGTACTTTGACTTTAACACCTAAACTAGTTTTCGTTCCCGATTCTTAATTCGATTATTTTGAAATAGAATTTCAACGATCGAACCGTACGGGAGTCAAGATCAATCTTTCTAAATGTTATTCCAAAATTTTAATAAATTAATAAATTTATTTGATTAGGTAATTTAACGGTCAACTAGTAATTTGACTTTAACCCCTAAACTAGTTTTCGTTCCCGATTCTTGATTCAATTATTTTGAAATATAATTTCGACGATTGAACCGTACAGGTGTCAATATAAATCTTTTTAAATGTTATTCCAAAATTTTAAAAAAATAATGAATTTATTTGTTTACGTAATTTAACGGTCAACTAGTAATTTGACTTTAACCCCTAAACTAGTTTTCGTTCCCGATTCTTGATTCGATTATTATGAAATAGAATTTCGACGATCGAACCGTCCGAGAGTCAAGATCAATCTTTTTAAATTTTATTTCAAAATTTTAAAAAACTGATAAATTTATTTGTTTAAGTAATTTAACGGTCAACTAGTAATTTGACTTTAACCATTAAACTAGTTTTCGTTCCCGATTCTTGATACGATTATTTTGAAATATAATTTCGACGATCGAACCGTACGGGAGTCAAGATCAATCTTTTTAAATGTTATTCCAAAATTTTAAAAAACTAATAAATTTATTTGATTAGGTAATTTAACGGTCAACTAGTAATTTGACTTTAACCCTTAAACTAGTTTTCGTTCTCGATTCTTGATTCGATTATTTTGAAATAGAATTTCGACAATCGAACAGTACGGGAGTCAAGATAAATCTTTGTAAATGTTATTCCAAGATTCTAAAAAAATAATAAATTTATTTGATTATGTAATTTAACAGTCAACATTTTTTGAACGATTAAACCGTACGGATCTCATTATCCCTGCAAATTAGTCATGTGTGAAAAAAAATTGTGATTTTTAAAATTCATATGACGTGATTTTATAAGGAAAACCCTTATTTTAAGAATAATTTGTACTAATTCATTTTTCTAGTTATATTTTTTACATATCCAACCGTTATAATTTCAGGATCACTATGAATTAGTGACATTTGCAAAAAATTGTGATTTTTAAAGTTCATTTGTAAGGACTTTTTAATGAAAAAGTGATAAACAAGGTATTGTGGTTATATAATTTTAGAGTAACATTAAAACACAAAAAACACCTTGGCATAGTGGTTGGAGGTAGTACAAATTTCGTTGGAGATGGGGGGTTCGAATCCCCGCTATCTCATTTTTCATTTTTTTCCATTTCCTACCGGTTTACGGTAGGAAATGGTATCATGCGGTAGGAAATGATAATTCACGAAAATTTCAAAATGAGCGCCTGAACCGAAATTTTGAAATGAGCGCCCAAATTAAAATTCAAAAATGGCGCCCAAAGTCATTTCCTACCGCTAGTCAGTAGGAAATGATAATTCACGAAAAATTCAAAATGAGCGCCTAAACCAAAAATTCGAAATGACCGCCCAAACCAAAATTTTTAAATGGCGCCCAAAGCCATTTCCTACCGCAAATTGGTAGGAAATATAAAAGTGCGGTAGGAAATGTATAATTGAGATTTATAAAACAATACCTTTCTTCATTCCCCTTCATTCCAACTCTCTTCTCCACCTCTTCATCTTATACCACTGAAAATTTTTAGTTTCAATCTCTAATATATATCATTAGCAACCACATACATAATCTCTTTCATTTTTCACATCTTGATTATTAGGTAAAATTTATCCCCTACTTAGTTTGTTGTTTGATTATTTCACATCCTAGTACTACTTACTTATTTTTGCTTCTTATGTAAATTATAGGTACTTCATGAGGATAATAAAGCTATTATATATGAATCTAACTTCATGGATGAAGCCAAAGACAAATGGGCCAAGAAAATTGGTGTGAAAACAATGATGGTGGGTGGAGATAAATGATCATTGTAGATAAGGATAAAGATGTTGAAGGCAATGGTTAATTAAGTTTGTATAAAATGTTCTTGATTTCTTGTTGTTATTTTAGAATAATTTATAACTTTTGAATATTATGATTGTAATAAGGGAGAATGATTGTTTATGGTTATGATAAATGTTTGAATTTCTTTATATGTTGAATGCGTTTCGTTGTGGTTGCATTTTTTTAGTTTTTATTACTATTTGAGCATTTTATTGTAAATGAAAATCAACAAGACTAATTTATTTTTTTTAAAAACCCAGTATTTCCTACCGTCTTCAAGCCATTTCCTACCGTTTTACCATTCAAAACCCAGTATTTCCTACCGTCTTCAAGCCATTTCCTACCGCATTCATAAGGACGGTAGGAAATGTCTGGAAGGAAATATTGGAACTCGGTAGGAAATGAACGGTAGGAAATGGCTTTTTATTTGACTTCTGATATAATTCCTACCAACTTGTTAAAGGATAGTCGGTAGGAAATGGGCTGCCAGCATGTCACGAAACTACACGTGGCGTATGACGTGGTAGTTGACTTGGAAGCTGACTTGGAAGGCCACGTCAGCGTGTGGGACCCACGTTTGACCCGATCACTATCATTTCCTACCAAAGACATTTCCAACTTAAGCATTTCCTACCGAAGGGGTCCGGTAGGAAATGCGGAATTTCCTACCGATTTAGGGTCTTTTCCTACCGATTTGACGGTAGGAAAAGCCCATTTTTCTTGTAGTGTCGTCTACTACGACAAGAGTATATAAATTTCCTCCCAAACTTTGTACGGGCAAGGGTCCGTACAAAAATTTTAAGATTGCACATTTAATTAGTTTTTATATTTTTGCTCCGAGTTTTGAAACAACATCATTTCAAGGCCATGCAAAAATTAAAACTAATTAAATTTTATTAGTATTGAAATATTTCAATATGGTTTTTAGCCAAAACATAGACAGAACATATTAATGTCTATTTTTAAACAAATTTATTGTAGAGAAATCTGAATTTTCTCAAGAATCCATCACACGATTTATATTTCAATTTAAATTTTAATTAAATATAGAGAAAAACTATATTTAATTATTTGGACAATCCAACATTGCTAAAAGTAATCGCAATTTAGCGAATCTTTCGGAATGCAATGGTTTCGTGAATATGTCGGCGACATTATTTTCCGTATTTATATGGTCCATAATAATATCACCTTTATTGACATGATCACGAAGAAAATGATGTCGTATATCTATGTGTTTAGTACGAGAGTGAGACACCGGATTTCTACTTAAATCAATCGCACTCGTATTATCACACAAAATAGATATAGCATCAAACATAATCATATAGTCGGCTAATGTTTGCTTCATCCATAAAATTTGAGCACAACATTTTGCCGCCGCTATATATTCGGCTTCCGCGGTAGATAAAGATACCGAGTTTTGTTTCTTTGAAAACCAAGAAACTAAACATCCACCGAGGAATTAACAAGTGGCGCTAGTACTTTTTCTATCAATCAAGTGACCCACGTAGTCTGAGTCGGAGAAGCACATTTAAGTCGATTGGTAGTCCTTTCGGATACCAAAGACCAAGTTCAGTGGTGCCTTTCAGATATCTAAAAATCCGTTTAACCGCGGATAAATGAGATTCTTTCGGTGCCGCTTGAAATCGAGCACATTTGCAAACGCTATATTGAATGTCCGGTCTACCAGCGGTAATATAAAGTAAACTACCAATCATACCACGGTATTTCTTTATATCAACCGGTTTTTCGGGATCATCTGCCACTAATTTCTCCGAGGGAGACATAGGAGTACTAAGTGGTTTAACATTCTCCACACTACACCATAAAAGGCCTACGGCAACGCCCAAAAAGTGTTGTTGTAGGCCCAAAATATGTTGTTTTAGGCACAAAAAACCCCAAAGGCAACATTTTGCTGATGTTGCTATTTTTGCCGTTACCTTTGGGTTCAACGGCAACATTCTTATTCTCTATGGCAACGTCAGTTTTAATGTTGGCATAGACTTGTTATAGCAACATTATTATAGTCTTTAGCAACATAATATTATGTTGCCTTTGTGTAATATTTTTTTAAAAAATAGTGGATCCCACCGGTGGGGCCCACTTTTAGGACCCACTTTTGGTCCCACTGTGGGGCCCACTTCAATGCCAACACAAAATTTTGTCTATAGTAACATTTTCTAGCAACATTTCTTCACATTAATTTTCCTTTTTGCCAACACTTTATAACATCAATGGCAACACTTTTTTATTTCCATCAAAAAATCATATATATGAAAATATGCATTCCCTAGATAACCAAATCAACACAACCAACTTTACAATCATAATAATCCATACCATATTCAATACAATCACAACCCAAATTTAGAGCAAAAGATATAAGAGCCGATGCCTTAAAGTACATAAACTACAATCATACTAAGTACATAAGACTAATAAAACAACAAAAAAAGAGTCTAAAACATAAACATATGCTATGACTAAATTAAGAGCTTGTGCCACTTGTCATTCAAAATAGTGCAGTAGCAAGTCCACCGATCACAATGCATATTGCTATGCTTATTGCTCAATCTGTGAAACAGATTAATAAGAAAGCATGTTATAACAATAAATTACAATTACGGGAAATGGATTCAACAAGAACACGAATGGTAAAAAAATTTCTACGGAAAATTTTGTAAAATTTCTACATTGCAAACACGATCAGTTCTAGTAGAAAATGTCCCAACTGCATTCACTTAAATAAACGAGTACAACACTAAAAACTTTTGTCAATAAATTACAATTACGAAAAGCCCTTCTCTTAACTGTCGAATTAACACACATTTCGACAACAAATTAAAACACAATAAAGGTGTTACATTTATTAATATAAACGACTTCTAAACCCCAAAGCTACACATACTAATAGTCATCAAAGATGTAATTTCTTTAAAGTTACAATAAAATATCTTTCAGTTTACAAAATAACTGCTTAAAAACAACACAACACAGCAAAAAGAATAAAACAATTTTCTGCACAATTAACATCTAAAACAACGAAACATGTTAGACACAATTAAATATACAAACCTATCTCGGTATTTAAATTATTTAATTAGCTTGTGGGGTACTAAATGTATTAATAGCTTACATCCCGTGGTACAGAATGCTACAATTCCGAAGATGCAGTGCTCAATACCGAACGTTTAGTTTATGAAGAAAATGAAATTCAAACTCATATGACAAGCTTATGTCAAACACCAAATAGTATGCAATTTAGTCTACTATTCTTGAAACAATGACTTTAGTAGAGAGAAAGGCTCTTCTGTTTGAGCAGTGTACAGATCTGGCAGATCGGTTCTATCTTAGAGAGGTTGTAATAGAGTAGTTAGGGTAAGAAGACGGAAAAGACAGCAGTCTGCATCTTTTTCGTATAGGAAATTGTTACCATCACTAAATCGCTAAAAGGTTTAGTGGTCTTATGAATGACGCAGACACGCAAACTAGTAAACACACGGTAAAAGTGTAATACAAGAACAAATACATACACAGACAGATACAATGAAAGAGCTAAACATGTATATTTGTAAAAGGATCCTGAAAGAACATAGGTCACTTTATTTAAAACATAAAATGTTTGTCGCTTGATCGTATACCTGGATTGTCTGGTCTTGGCCCCATCTGACAATATTTCCGACTACCATAAGCGGGGGAATGGCAATCCACGAATGATGATAACTGAGATACCAGTAAAATATAAAAATACACGATAATCTACAGCTAACCCCCTTCCAGGCCAGAAATCCATAGATGAATAAAAAACAGAAATCAAATGTACAAGCTGCTTGCACATTTTGCGACGAGTCACCTTTTTTATTATGAAAAAAGTAATTGATCTTAGCATGTGTGCAAGTTCACGCCATCTGTGAGACCTATGCAATTCTGGATGAATAAAGTGAGATAACATACTAACATGCATTGTCACATTCATTGTTGCCAACTATATTTCGACAAAATAGCCACATTAACATCAGCTGGTCCAGTAGCATGTCCTCTGCAAAGCAACTAATTTAACCAACTATCATCCCGATAAGATACAATAAAAAAGTTACGCAAAGACCATCTATGATTACCTATAATTCAATTTAGAACTATATCAGTTGTAACTATTATTGATTAAAAAGCTAACATAATAACTTAATAAATGTACTAATAATCCTATTAGGATAGATTCAGCAATTGCTTCCCAAACTTGGTGAACCACCAGTTGGATCGACCTATGATCCAACTGTAACAAAATTTCTATGGGAAATGGATTCAACAAGAACATGAATGGTAACAAAATTGACAATGCTTACTTAATGGCAGCTTTAATTTGTTCATAAATAGCCTTTTTTCCAACCTGACAGTAAGAACTGAGAAGGACATGCCAGTCAACTTCCCATTCAATTGAGGAAGCACTTTTCCAACAGGCTAATAAATAATTATGACAAAACAGAGCACCAACTGATTAATAAAATGTATCAACAAATTCAACAACACAGAAAGTAACAACCATATTTGATAGCCAATTATAGACCCCAAATTCTTTTGCAAAAACATCAACATACCTTGGCAGCTCCAGTACTGCTAGGAATGATGTTGAATGATGCAGCTCTTCCACCTCTCCAGTCCTTGGCAGAGGGTCCATCAACACAAAGCAAGAACTTCTTTCCAGATTGAAGAAGCTATATAACACTGTAATTAAATAATCTACTTACTGCGTCCATAAGTAAATTATGGTCAGTATATGGTGGTGTTGCTATAGAACAGATTGTGCGAGTGCAGAGAACAGATTGTGCGAGTGGAGAGAACAATATTGAAATAAAAGAGTACGTATTTGGTGATCATCAATTTGTCACTGAAGTAGACACTGACTCGAACATTTTGCCAGTATTGATGAGCTTTCTTGTTGGTGATAGTAATTGCTCATGTTAATATTGCATACATTGTTTCTGTTTATAGCATGAGCACATATAATTGGAATACAGTATACACTGATTTCTTTCATTATTACGGAGAAGAAATTTTGCACATTCGATTTACCAAGTTTGTGGATGGTACTGCATATATGATATCATCTAGCTAAGAAGTCTTATGTTTTGGATTACACACTAGAATAAGAATTGCTTTATCTTAGTGTAGTACCTATCAGAAGATGCAAGGATGATGCAATTGTTGGTAATTTCCAACATACTGTCCTCCCGATTTCCAATTTGAAAAAGTGGTGAAACACCTTCAGAAGAAATAACATAATAGTCTTATAAACACATATATGAAGAAATAAACATGTGAAAACTGTATACCTCATGCCCAATGATAGTAGCAACCTGTGCATCTGATTGAAGACATAGAAATACCTTGAACTCCGAATCCCCAAATCGAACACAAAACCCTAATTTTAAAGCCTCAAATTGAACCCAATTCAAGCCTCAAAATTGACTTGACTTGTTTGAAGCCCTAATTCGAAATCAATCGTAAGAGAGAGAAAAAGCCTGAAATTAGTGAAAAAAATAATAAACTAAAGGCCCAAATTGAACAATTGAACCCGAATACTAAAGTAGCAAAGATTGTGAGAGATGTGCATAGGAATGTGAGAGAGAAAGAGAGGAGAGGGTATAGAGAATGTGTGTGAATATTGTGTGAGTGTGCGTGTGCGCCACAGCCGAGAGAGAGATGAGTGGAGAGAGAGACGACAAGTGAGAAAAAATGGAAGTGAAGTGAGACTTGTTTTAGTAAGTAAAAAAAGAGCGGTACATTGAATTGGTTGGGCGGGCTTTTTGCCGCTCTCACCAATTTGCCCGAAATTGTCATTCTTTGATCTGCTTTTTTCTCTCAATGAAAAAATAATTAAATTTTTTTATTTTTTATTTATTTAGAAAAAACATTTTATTTTTTCATTAAATATTCAATTTCTTTTACATAATTTGAAATAATATATTCAAATATCTTTAGTCATATACAAAAATATTTTTATTTTAATGATATATTAAAATATGTATAGAAAAAAATTCATTTTAAAAATTTTGTTAAATAATATTTAATGAACATAAAAATAAATTATTCAACTTAAAATATTTTAACATTTTTAATGAAATATTCACTTCTACTGGAATATTCTTGAATTTTATAAAAACTTCTTAGTTATTTTTATCCAAATAAATTAACTTTCATGTGAAAAAAGGTTAAACTTTTATTTTTTTATTAGAAAATGTAAAATTTTGTTCATTACAAAATTATGGCAACACAATTTGATACCTACGGCAACATGCAAACATTTTTATTCTATAGCAACATAATTTTTCTACCTAAGGCAACATAAAACTGATAATGTTGTAATAGCCAAAAACATGCAAGGCAAAGGCAACATATCCAAAGGCAACATAGGTTCTAAATGTGGTTGTAGGCTTTTTATGGTGTAGTGCCATCTCAAATTTTTTAAGCATTTCCTTGCAATACTTTGATTGAGATATATGAATGCCTTCGTCAGATTGATTTATTTGCAATCCTAAGAAGAAATTTAATTCTCCCATCATGCTCATTTCGAATTCTTTACTCATCATTTTCGAGAATTCATTACATAGTGATTCTTTAGTTGAACCAAAGATAATATCATCTACGTACACTACACCATAAAACGGCTATTGCAATGACAGGAAAACATTGCCTTAAGGCCTATATTCGTTGCAGTAGAGTCTATGGCAACAAATTTGCAAAATTTGGGCGTTGCATCCGGTTGCCTTGCAATAGGTCGATTTAGCAACGTTTTTGATACCATACAGCAACATAATTAAATCATTGCAATAAACAGTAGCATAATAAGGTAATTTATTGGCACTTAAAGGCAACATTTTTCAGACCAATTGCAATGATATTTTATAGATTAATGCAACGTATTTTGATCCTATTGTAACATTTTTTCAAAAAAAAAATTTGGTAGGAACATGCTGAAAATACAGTAAACCAGGCCATTTATAGCCACAATCCAAGCATCATTTGCATTTCATAAACCAGGGCAACTTAATGCCAAATATCCAGATGTACCATTATAGTGCAACATGACAAACAATTCAAAAACAACACCATGTTACGACATGGTCGTACAAACCATTCAAAATGTGAAGTAAAAATGAAATGACTAAGGCGCATACAAATACCTACAAAACAGTCGCGCGCAAATTTAAACATAAAATACATGCAGTCTACCAACTATTAACACATAAATTAAACATAAAGTGACAAAAACGACTCATGCATCGTCATCTTCATCTTCATCATCTCATTCATTTTGGAATTCTTCCATCTGGACTCCATGACAGTGCAGTAACTTGTTCATGACAGGAATCAATAAAAACATAAACGCTAGTGGAATGACAGGAATTGAAGATCCAGGGACTTGAAAACCAAGAAGGTTTCTATCCATCGTATTACTCTGTTGGATGCTAAAAGTTTGGAGTTGAGCCAAACATGTATTCATGAAGATAGTGCTAAATATTATTGGGAGCATCCGAAGTAGAATTTTTGTTTCCTCGACTTGTGTCACAGTACAAATTTTCCAGGGTCCTGGATTGCTAACGGTAGATGAATCTGTAGTCCTAATAACTGCTGCATGATCCAAGAACCTGCAATATATAGAGATTAAATTCTTCGAACGACAAGAATCTCCACTAGCTAGCTAAGATGAATAATAGTGTTGGATTAAGATGTTAAAATATTAGATGAAGTAGCACCTGAATTGATTTGTTCTATGGAGAATCTCAGATTGTTTGTCATGAATTTCGTGGAACCCAACTGCAGTTTCTGGCAGTGAAAGATCGCGGTTTCTATTTGCAGCCACAAATACCTAGTTTTCGAGAAAAGTATAAAAAATCATAAGCTCCGTGAAAATGGTGGACATCTAGTATATCTATTTGCAACGACCCTGCATAAATTCTGTATATAATTGTCATAAAATGGTGCACACCTGCATTATCCAACTGAGTGGGCTTCCTTTTGGCACATTGTTCCTATAGAGTGATCTTCCCATGCACAGGAACAAAACTGTGATTACTACTGCAAAAGTGGACACCCCAAATCCCCAGTCCCAGCCTTCATTTTCACTAATCCAGACCAAGAAAGTAACACCAAAGATAGCCCGAAAGATAGCCCCAGTAACAACAAAAAACAGGAACATTGATTTATTAAAAATGGCGAAACATCCTTGCAGGGTGAGGGTCTCAACTGTGGGAAGAATGCCTGTACTGCCAGGACTGCATACCCCTGTAGTTACACAAATAATAAATTTAATTATGTCACATAGATATTTCTAGCGATCTGCTAACCCACATATAAGCTGTGTATCATGTTCGTTACACTTTTTTTAAGCCTTTAAATGTCTAGAACGTGATGAGTGGTGACATATACTAGATTGTTGTATTATTTCCTTGAAATAGTTCAGGATCATCAATGTCTTTCTGATGGCAAATTCTCCAGCCTGGTGTCGATGTTTTCCCATTCATAAAACTCTATAGAAATCTGGGGGAACTGATTAGTTGGTAAAAACACGCATTATTTTGTGAAACATACATCTGATATGCCCTCCCTGGTAGCTTCTAATCTTACATCACTAATCCTAAAAAATATCATTATTAATGTTGGTACATAGTATAAGACTTCTTAAACTTTCAATTAAGAGTATAGTAGGTGTATTATTCTGTATTTTTCTTGTCAACTATATTATGCATGTCTTCTAACCACCATATAAATCCAAGTAAGTTTTTGGTATAAATTGTGAGCAGATTGAAGTGCAGAGGACATACCAAGACTTCTATAGCTCCAAACAGAATACAACTTCTGAATCTGTTCAAGTTGGAACATGTGATGCTTATTACTTTGATTACTTTTGTGCTTTATTCATAATAATTTGTTGCAACATAAAATTGTTACAATATGTTTGGTATGAAGGAATTTCATAATATGAAAGAATTTCATACAAAATTTTGAAATTCTTTAAAAATATGAAAGAATTTTATAGAAAATATGAAAGAATTTTAAAAATATGAAAGAATTAGCAACCATATTTGGTATGAAAGAATAAGATCAGAACAGAATCAACTAAAAATTGTTAACCAACATAAAATATTCATATAAATTGATAAATTAAAAAACAAACCCTTTGAACTAGGGGCAAAGCTGCCATCCAAAGACCTAAGAAACATGCATACCAAGTTGTACCACTAATTGCATGAAGAGCCTTTACAGAGCCTGCACGAATACGAACTCACTATGTTGGTAGTATTTAAATTTCTAATAACCGCAGAATAATATCTTGTGCTTCATGAATTCATTAATAATTAACAATGAAGTAGATTTTACCAGTAACAATCTCAATGGCACTAGTTGCATTTACTTGTGAAGCATCCATTGCATCTTCTAAAAACTAAATCAAGAGGTAGCCAAATTGCAGAACGACTAGTCCCATGACATAGGCCTGCAGAAGAAGCCAGAGGATCACATGCGAGAACCTCTTGGAACTCTTGAAGATAACTAGTTTTGCATTCTCTGGACACAACTTTGCGAGTAGCCGATATTAATTGTACAAGAACCACCGACGTCATAACTTTTGAATTTCTCAAGGCTGATGAGTTCACCATAAGCACATGTACATGCTCAATGAAATCTCTCCAATGTGCAGGTCTTGTAAAGTTGCAAAGCAATGATGGTCAGGATTGCAGTAATATAAAGAATTTTAAATAGTGAAGTGATTCCTATATAGCCATTTTAAAAGCTTTGAAGATGGTCGGTGAAGGGTTAAGTGTTCTCTAATAACTTTATGCATGGAGTTGACTAAATTGATTTTTGATGGTCACTACTTAATAGTTACAAGAAAACTGCATAAAATTTGAAAATAAAGGAAAAACTTACATGTTTCTGCGTGCCAAGTGAAGCATTCCAAAAGTAACTTTGTTTTGCAGAAACTGACTAAATAACTCTATGGCCATCACAGTATTAACACTCTTCAATCTCTCTTGAAGGGTGGTCCTCTTCTCATTATAACAACCATGACCGTTTATATCCATATTCTCAGGTTTGAATATCCATCCAAATTTTTTCTCTGGTCAAAGTTCCAGCAACCCTTCATCATCCAGTGCCGCAACTAGTAACTGCCAGACAACTGAGAAAGCAAACTCCACTACAAGAATACCGGGTTCATAGGCTTGGACACCAAATAATTCAGAAAGCTGGAGAACTTTGTCGATTATTGGGTTGGTAGTGACAATTTCGCCCAGCTTGAGCTTGTACAGAATTGTGGTTAAAATCAAAATTCAATTGGTGTGTAATACAAGCCCTGATTTTCCAACATTATAAGAAACTACACATCATAATTCACAACCAAAGCTCTTAACAACAATGCATACCACTTTGATGTCACAAACACAATCATTCTTTTAAAAACCCCAAATCAACCTCAAACCCAGTTTCAAAATTAACCCAGAAACCCCAATAACACAGTCACATACCAATCACAATAACCAAAAAAACACCCAAACATATGAAACATAGTTATAAACAGAAAAAAGGAACAAGGCATATAAACAGATGTTCTAAACAAAATATTAAAAAAAAAATCCTGAATTGAAACATAGTTAAAAACTCCAAATTAAAGCACAAAATTATGAATCCAAACTAAAACCCAAACATATGTAAATTAAAAAACATACATGAAATCGTAATTAACAATATAATCTCCAATTAAAACAGGAAAAATAAGAACCCTAACTGAAACTTGATATAAACTAGATTTTGGAAAAAAGAATAATTGGGAACAAACCTTCTTGTGCTTTAATCTTCTTCCCTTTTGTGTTTTACTCGACCTAATGTCTTCTTCAATTGATTTTGTCTGTGTGAATGTGTGTATTGTGTATGTTTGTATGTCTGTGTGTATGTTTGTGTGCTATTATCTTTTTCTTTTCATTTTATTAAGCGGGGCAAATTTTTAAAAGGTTTTGAGTGGCCCGCCTAAATTTTGGCTATGTATAGTAACGACTTCTTAAATCATTGCAATAGACCGAATGTTTTTAACTTTTTTAAATTTTTTCAGTGCTATTGCAATGTTTTTCAAAGACATTGCAATTTCTGTGATTTAGTTTCTCAATAGCAACGTTTTTCGACCAACCATCAAAAATATGGTTGCAATAGCCGTTTTATGGTGTAGTGGTAAATTTGAACGAGCAAGATATCATCACCTTCATACTTTGTAAATAGAGTGGTGTCGGCAATTCCCATTTTAAAATCGTTATCAACTAGGAATTTGCTTAACCTCTCATACCAAGCTCTAGGAGCTTGCTTTAGTCCGTATAAGGCTTTATAAAGTTTATACACATATTCTGGATGTGTTAAATCTTCAAATCCCGGTGGCTGTCTTACATATACTTCTTCTTCTAAGACACCATTTAGGAAAGCCGATTTAACATCCATTTAATAGACCTTGAATCCCTTATGACAAGTGAAAGATAAGAACATTCTAATCGCTTCGAGTCTAGCTATGGGAACATAATTTTCATCATAGTCTATACCTTCTATTTGTGTATAACCTTGAGCTACTAATCGAGCTTTGTTTCGTACCACTGTTCCACTTTCGTCTAATTTATTTCGAAAGACCCACTTGGTTCCAATAGTAGAAATATCGGGTGGAGGTGGAACTAGTTCCCAAACTTTGTTTCGAGTAAATTGGTTTAACTTTTCTTGCATAGCAAGAATCCAATCCTCGTCTAATAAAGCTTCTTTTGCAGTTTTGGGTTCTATTTGTGATAGAAATGCTAAGTGACTAGCAATATTTTGTACTTGAGATCGGGTTTGGACTCCTTTAGTTCTATCACCTACGATATTTTCGATAGGATGATTTCTAACCCAAGGTACATCTGAAGGTAATCCATTATCGACCTCAACTACTTCGAGAGGATTATTCGGAACCGTAGTTCCATGATCAAAAGTTTCGATTTGTCTAATAACATTCTCAACGTTACCTTGACAATCTTCTTTTGGATCATTTTCCTCTTCAACCAAGTCATACTTTGATAGTGGTTTCGATTCATCAAACACAACATTCAATGTTTCTTCCACCATTAAAGTTTTGGGATTAACTACCCGATAAGCTTTGCTTGTATATGAAGATCCAAGAAAGACACCCTCACTAGATCTTGGGTCAAATTTCGTTAGATAATCTTTTGTATTCAAAATAAAGCATTTACTTCCAAAAACCTTGAAGTAGCTTATCTTTGGAGTTTTACCAAAATAAAGCTCGTAGGGAGTCTTCATTTTAATAGGTCGTAGTAAAACCCGATTAAGAACATAGCAAGCAGTTGACATAGCTTCAGCCCAAAAATATTTAAGTCGACGATATTCATCAAGCATAGTGTTTGCCATTTCTTGTAACGTTCTATTCTTCATTTCAACAACCCTGTTTGATTGAGGTGTATAAGGAGGAGAAAAGTTGTGAGTAATGCCATTGGCTCTACAAAATTCAACAAACTCGGAATTTTGAAATTCCTTACCATGATCCGTCCTAATATAGGCGATAGACGTTTCTTGTTGAGTTTGAATCCTTTTGAAAAGAGCAACAAATGATATAAAGGCATCACTTTTTGCTTTTAGGAACTCTGTCCACGTATATCGTGAGAAGTCGTCTACTACCACAAGAGTATATAAATTTCCTCCCAAACTTTGTACGGGCAAGGGTCCGTACAAAAATTTTAAGATTGCACATTTAATTAGTTTTTATATTTTTGCTCCGAGTTTTGAAACAACATCATTTCAAGGCCATTTCAATATGGTTTTTAGCCAAAACATAGACAGAACATATTAATGTCTATTTTTAAACAAATTTATTGCAGAGAAATCTCAATTTTCTCAAGAATCCAATAAGCTTGAGTGCGTTGGCTAGAAAATCACACGATTTATATTTCAATTTCAGTTATAATTAAATATAGAGAAAAACTATATTTAATTATTTACCGAATCTTTCGAAATGCAATGGTTTCGTGAATATGTCGGCGACATTATTTTCCGTATCAATATGGTCCATAATAATAACACCTTTATTGACATGATCACGAAGAAAATGATGTCGTATATCTATGTGTTTAGTACGAGAGTGAGACACCGGATTTTTACTTAAATCAATCGCACTCGTATTATCACACAAAATAGATATAGCATCAAACTTAATCATATAGTCGGCTAATGTTTGCTTCATCCATAAAATTTGAGCACAACATTTTGCCGCCGCTATATATTCGACTTCCGCGGTAGATAAAGATACCGAGTTTTGTTTCTTTGAAAACCAAGAAACTAAACATCCACCGAGGGATTAACAAGTCGCTAGTACTTTTTCTATCAATCAAGTGACCCACGTAGTGTGAGTTAGAAAAGCACATTAAGTCGAATGGTAGTCCTTTCGGATACCAAAGACCAAGTTCATTGGTGCCTTTCAGATATCTAAAAATCCGTTTAATCGCGGATAAATGAGATTCTTTAGGTGCCTCTTGAAATCGAGCACATTTGCAAACGCTATATTGAATGTCCGGTCTACTAGCGGTAATATAAAGTAAACTACCAATCATACCATGGTATTTCTTTATATCTATCGGTTTTCCGGAATCATCCGCCACTAATTTCTCCGAGGGAGACATAGGAGTACTAAGTGGTTTAACATTCTCCATCTCAAATTTTTTAAGCATTTCCTTGCAATACTTTGATTGAGATATATGAATGCCTTCGTTAGATTGCTTTATTTGTAATCCAAAGAAGAAATTTAATTCTCCCATCATGCTCATTTCGAATTCTTTACTCATCATTTCCGAGAATTCATCACATAGTGATTCTTTAGGTGAACCAAAGATAATATCATCTACGTAAATTTGAACGAGCAAGATATCATCACTTTCATACTTCGTAAATAGAGTGGTGTCCGCAATTCCCATTTTAAAACCGTTATTAACTAGGAATTTGCTTAACCTCTCATACCAAGCTCTAGGAGCTTGCTTTAGTCCGTATAAGGCTTTATAAAGTTTATACACATATTCTGTATGTGTTAAATCTTCAAATCCCGGTGGTTGTCTTACATATACTTATTCTTCTAAGACACCATTTAGGAAAGCCGATTTAACATCCATTTGATAGACCTTGAATCCCTTATGACAAGCGAAAGCTAAGAACATTCGAATCACTTCGAGTCTAGCTACGGGAGCATAAGTTTCATCATAGTCTATACCTTCCATTTTTGTATAACCTTGAGCTACTAGTTGAGCTTTGTTTCGTACCACTGTTCCACTTTCTTCTAATTTATTTCGAAAGACCCACTTGGTTCCAATAGTAGAACTATCGGGTGGAGGTGGAACTAGTTCCCAAACTTTGTTTCGAGTAAATTGGTTTAACTATTCTTGCATAGCAAGAATCCAATCCTCGTCTAATAAAGCTTCTTTTGCAGTTTTGGGTTCTATTTGTGATAGAAATGCTAAGTGACTAGCAATATTTTGTACTTGAGATCGGGTTTGGACTCCTTTAGTTCTATCACCTACGATATTCTCGATAAGATGATTTCTAACCCAAGGTACATCTGAAGGTAATACATTATCGACCTTAACTACTTCGAGAGGATTATTCGGAACCGTAGTTCCATGATCAAAAGTTTCAATTTGTCTAATAACATTCTCAACGTTACCTTGACAATCTTCTTTTGGATCATTTTCCTATTCAACAAAATCTTATACTTTGATAGTGGTTTTGATTCATCAAACACAACATTCAATGTTTCTTCCACCATTAAAGTTTTGAGATTAAATAACCGATAAGCTTTGCTTGTATTTGAATATCCAAGAAGGACACCCTCACTAGATCTTGGGTCAAATTTCGTTAGATAATCTTTTGTATTCAAAATAAAGCATTTACTTCCAAAAACCTTGAAGTAGCTTATCTTTGGAGTTTTACCAAAATAAAGCTCGTAGGGAGTCTTCATTTTAATAGGTCGTAGTAAAACCCGATTAATAACATAGCAAGCAGTTGACATAGCTTCAGCCCAAAAATATTTAAGTCGACGATATTCATCAAGCATAGTGTTTTCCATTTCTTGTAACGTTCAATTCTTCCTTTCAACAACCCTGTTTGATTGAGGTGTATAAGGAGGAGAAAAGTTGTGAGTAATGCCATTGGCTCTACAAAATTCAACAAACTCGGAATTTTGAAATTCCTTACCATGATCCGTCCTAATATAGGCGATAGACGTTTCTTGTTGAGTTTGAATGCTTTTGCAAAGAGCAACAAATGATATAAAGGCATCACTTATTGCTTTTAGGAACTCCGTCCACGTATATCGTGAGAAGTCGTCTACTACCACAAGAGTATATAAACTTCCTCCCAAACTTTGTACGAGAACAGGTCCGATAAGATCCATATGCAAAAGCTCTAGTGGTCTAGTAGTAGACACTATGAATTTGGCTTTATGAGATGCTCGAATCTGTTTTCCAATTTCACAAGCCTCACATATATGATCTTTAACGAAACTGAGTTTCGGTAATCCACATACATGTTCATTCGAACATATATTTTTGATGAGTTTCATGTTGACATGACCTAAACGTCGATGCCATAACCATGGGTCCTCATTCATGGATACCAAACACACATTTTCATAGTCATTTAGGTAACACGAATAAACATTCTTACTTCGTGGACACTTAAGAATTAGTTTCCACTCTTTATCATAAATAGCACAATGAGATGGAAAGAATATAACTTTGCAACCATTATCGCATAGTTGACTAATTGAAAGCAAGTTTTACTTTAGTCCAGTGACTAATTGTACATCACAAATTTTAAATCTTTCATTACCAATGTCACCAATTCCAATAATGTTACCTTTGCTACTATCTCCAAAAGTTACAACTCCGGTGGTTGCCTTTCTAATGTTGTTCAACAACTACTTATTACCGGTCATATGTCGAGAACAACTACTATCAAGGTACCACACATCTTTCTTAGTAGCAAGGCACACCTACACAAAAGATTAATTAAATCTTTTGGTGCCCCTTTTTACTTGAGGGTCCGGGTGTTAGTATATCCTAAGCCAATTGAGTACTTTCATAGATAAATCCAGGCATAGGATAATCATTCACATAAACAATATCATTTCTAGATGCTTGATTCCTATTAGAGATATGATATGGATTTCTTCTAGGAGCATATCTCGAATTACCACGAAAAGCATTATTATTACTACGGGGAAATATAGTAATAACGGAATCTCTAGAATGATTATTAGCACGATAATTACCATGATTATTCCTAACATGAGCATGAGAGTTTCTAGGGTAAGCACGATGACTCACATTAGCATGTTGACTCGATCTAGCATTAGCATGACTAGCATTTCTAGGCATAGAATGAGCATTTAAGTTATGAGCATGACCTTGACCATTTAGGTTTCTAGCCTTATAACCTTGATTAGGAACTTTAGAGGAACTAGCATTGTTGGTACTAGTAATAGCTTGATGTTGCATGTTCCTTTGTTGAAAACTAATCGGTTGTTGATGATAAGTAAACTTCGGTTTCCTTTTATCATTGTTAACCACTTTTTCTTTCTTTTTAGCAACTTTAGTTTTCTTATCATTTTTCGAACGTTCACCTTTAGGAATCCATTTATACTTCCCTTTTCTTTCACCTTCTTTGGCCTGGCAATAAAGACTTATATGTCCACTAACATTGCAATATGAACACTTAGGTGAAGATGGTTTAGGAGGACTATTCCTTGAAGTATTAAGAGGTGGAACTTCTCATTTAGGAGGAGAGTTCACATTATATCCCAAACCTTTTCGGTTAAATGGTACCTTTGAGTTAAATACCATACTATCCAATATAGTATTACTCTTTGTGAATTGCTTAACGGTTTTCTCAAGATTTTCCTTTTCGGCTAACAAAGAATTAATCTTGTTATTAAAGAAATTTGATTGATCAAAGACTTGAGATAAGAGCTTGCTATTATCATTTTGAAGCCTTTGATTTTCCATAAGAACCGATTTAAGTTCCGAGACTGCATGTTCTCGTTCCTTTGAATTGGTCTCGAGTAAATCATTTAGTTTTCCAAGTTTGAAATCTTTATCGGATAACATAACTTGAAAATCTAATTCTTTTTCTTTTAGGGCTTCATGTAGCTCTTCCTCAATATCTACCGTTAAAGCTTGTTCGAGTTCTTTTATCTTTTCACTTAGTGTCTCATTTTCACGAATCAAAGATTCATTTCGAATCTTTAAATTCAACATCTCAACATGGAGATCACTAGTGTTAGTAGATATTTGAACTTTCTCATTTTCCATCTCTTCGGCTTGAAGAACCAAGGATATATTCTCAATCTCAAGATTTCGAATAATTTCATCCTTCTTAGTATTTTCAAGGCTCAAGCGCTCTTTTTGAGATGAAATAAATTCGTAATATTCCACATCTTTGACATGGATATCGGTCAAACAAGTGACCTCTTTTTGTAGCTCAATATTCAGATCTCGTATTTTATTCCTTTCGGAACTAACCATGATGTATCTTTGGCTAATTTCATCATGACTCGTTTTCAACATTTTTACAAGATTAATAAGCTCCGAGACATCCAAATTTGCATAGTCTAGTAACTCTATACTCAAATTATCACTACTACAAGATCCCACAATATTAGTAGAGTTCAAGGTTACTTCTTGATTTGTAGTGGAGGTTTCCGTCGGTGTAGTTTCATCACCGATCGCCATCAAGCACAACTTAACAACTTCTTCACTTTGTTCGAGAGCTTCTTCATCCTCGCTTAAGTCCCATCCATTTTCGGCTACAGGACTTCGTCCTTTAGCCAACTTTGGACATTCCAGTTTAAAGTGATCGGGTTGTTTACATTCGAAACATAAATCATGTGTTTACTCATTTGGCAATTCCTTCGGCTTAGGTAGAGAATAATTATTCAAATAATTCGAATTATTGTTATAAGCATTATTCCCTTGTTGAGCACCTTTGCCTTTGTTAAAACGCATCGTCGTTTTCATCTTCATCGATAAGTATTGCTTTTAAGGCCATATTCTTTCTTTTATCTTCCACTTTCGGAAGGGCCTTTTCCGGAATGTTATCTTCCTCGTAAGCACGAAGATTTTCGAATAAGCTATCGATGGAGTATGAATTTAAGTTATGCATTTCTTTTATTGTGGTAACTTTGACTTTCCAACTTGGAGGTAAGGCTGTCAAAATCCTACGATTTTTCTCATTTATAGTATATACCTTTCCAAGTTGTGCAAGTTCATCGACTATACGAGTAAACCTCGTTTCCATGTCGATGATGGTTTCACTTTCGAGGAGTTTAAAATTTTCGTACTCTTGTATTAAAGTATACATACGGGATTCTTTAATATCTTTTGTACCCTCGTAAGTAATAACCAACTTGTTCCACATTTCTTGTACGGACTTGCAATTATTAACACGTTTATACTCTTTTTATACAATTGCACTAGTAAGAACCATTTCCGCTTTCGCGGCTATGTTCATTTGAGTTTCTTCATCCCGAGTATATTCACTCACTTTCTTTTCGACCATTACGTCGCCTACCTTTTTAGTAAGAGTGGTGACTCCGTCTTCTATGGCCATCCAAACTTTAACTCCTTGGGATCTAGCATAAATTCTAAATCGTGTTTTCCAAGTTGCAAAGTTTGTGCTATCGAACAAATGTGGTTGGGAGCTAGAATGACCTTCTCCGCAACCAATAGAATTCAAGTAAGCCATCAAAAATATGTCCTTTTTACGGTTTTATTTAACGACTTTCTCAACAGTCAATAAACCCGATAAGGATCTACTTTTTGTTGTATTTTACGATTATCACAACAATCATAAAACACGGTTAAAAGCATTGATTTGATACCAATTGATAGGTCCCATACATGGGTTAGATAAGCTAGAAAGGGGGGTTGAATATCTTATCACCTTTTAAATATTTAGAGCTTGGTTTTTTGAAAATTCTTTCACCTTTTTAAACTTAGTTACATGTAAGCAAGTAAGTAAAGTGCGGAAAGTAAAGTGTGAAAGAAAAGAGAGTAACACACGGTCGATTTTATCCTGGTTCGCGATGCCCACAATCCCTAATGGATTCGAACACCCCTACTCCAGTCCCCGAGCTCCTCCCCGGACTCGAGCTTTTCACTACTACAAAAAAACTCCTTTATAGTAGGCGGAGAAGCCTTTACAACTCCTTAAACCACTATCTAATTATCTTGGAGCGATACACACACGTATCCTCCTCAAATTAAATAGTTAAATACAAACTACAAAACTTGTCTTAGAGCGTAACTCCACGTCACCTCCTCAAAGACTTTGTAATAACCCCTAGAGGACTTTGTATTTCCACAACTTTGCCGGTCTTGGATCTTAGGTCTTAGGTCTTGGATCTTCTCTTTTCCTCACGGTGCAAAGGCTACTAACTCCCCGTTAGTACGCCTAAGACTTGGGTCTTAGAACAAGAGTCACCTTACTTCAGTGCACCTCACTACAAAGGTTAGAATACAAGTCCAACAAACAACCAAACAATTTATATTAAAAGATATAAATTCGTGCAAGTTAGTATGTTAAGGTACTAGTCACGGGGACGCTATTACGCGTTAAGCTAGTATATAACGGTGAGGGATAAGTCACACGAATGGACTTGTCACACAAGCGGTACACACACTTACACAATCACACACCACACACAAGCACACAAACGCACACGTACAGAAAAGTAGGTCGCTTATCTATAGGATAAAACGAGGGCCGCTATTATGCGTTAAAATATTACACACACCACACAAGCAAGAATATTAAACTAAAGAGCAAGTAGTGCAAGCAAGCAATCAAGCAAGCAAAAGTAACAAGTGCTAAGAGCACTTCGGCCGAATGTAAACCAAGTGGAGTGGCCGGATTTTTGAAGTCCTAAAACAAGTGCAAGTAGTCTTGTTGTTAAATCCTTGTTCAAGATATAAAGATATGACAAGTAAGTAACCAACTTGAATAATAAGACTACTAGTGGTAGTGTATGGCCGAATATAACAAAAAAAGGAAAGGCCAAGAATAAACTACCAACTTGTTTTAAAGAGCTAGCTTGTACAGTCTTGATTTGTTATGTCCTTGTTTTTTTTTTAAATACAAGATGAACAAAGGACTTGGTTACACAAGACTAACGACCAAACTTATCTTTTGATTTTTAAATATCAAGTTTAAATCACTTAAGGTAAAAACCAGATGAGAGCTTTTTGTTCTAAATCAAAAGATAGTTAACTAGTTATAACCGGGGTTTTATGTAAGTTTTGCAGCCCTAGTTATAACCGGGGTGTGATAATTTATTTTTCCAAAATTACTATTATTACTTGGTTTTATTTTAGTTTCAGCCAGGGCTACAATTTCTTTTTGAGAACTATTTTACTTAATTTTTGATTATGGATAAATCTTGCTTTACCTAAATTCAAAAATAGATGAATGAAATATAAAATAATAAAAAAACATTCACATTTATATTAGATAATGACATTACAATTTATATATATTTATAAATATCTTAGTTATCTCTATCTTTATGTAGAAATGTTTGTTCGTGGAAATTAGTTACCTATAATTTAGCAACAATGTGGTGTATTTAGTTTATTTAGGTGCAACATAATTCTTTGAAATATTAATTACTATTAAAATACATGAACTTCCATTTTTCTTTGTGATGATGTTTGTGATAAAATATATTTATTTTCTCACTTTCTTTTGATGAATTTATTTACTCACTTGTAATATGTAATTTTTACATTTTAAATGTATTATAAATTAAACTAAAGATTATGTAAATAGTTTTTTTGAATAACTTTGTTCATGATTAAATCTAAAAAGAAAATTTTATGCAAGTATTAAAATATTGTGATATACTAAAAATCGACCCGTTCCTACCAAATTTTTGGTAGGAATTGCTCATTTTTTTGTAGTGAAATTTTATGGCGCTCACGATATTGTTATTATTATATTTTTTTTATTTCAATAGTTTGTATTAATATTTAAATTGTTTATTCATGTTATGTTTTAATAATTACATATATGGTATAAAAATTTAGATGAAATGTGTTTATTTTCTTATATTTTCATTTTTACTTTTGTCATATAAGGATAATATATTAATTTATTACAACCATTTTATTTTACCTATTTATATCAATATTGTTTCTCTTTTTAGGGTCATGTTATATCTTTGTTGTAAAATTTATTCTCTTCATCATTTAACTTCTCAAACTCATAAATTTTATCTACACCCTTTACATTCAGAAAATTAAGTAGTAATTCATTATCAAGGTTTGAAAAAGAGCACAGAGTTAAAGCATATTGACACCACATCATTAGACTTCTCAGCTTTGTATGTTGTCATATCATATTTCTTGTAGTTGCTTTTGGCTTTGGAGTTCCTGCTTCTTCATTCTTGTTTTTTTTCTTAGACATTTCCTCCGCTATTTTTCAATGGACAATTGAGAGCAATGTGTCCTGGTTTCTTATAATTTTAACACGTATTCACATTGGTTTGATGCACGTGAATGCTTTATATCCTGATTTTCCACATTTACAATAATTGATACTTCCCTTCATGCATTCTCTGGTATGATTCTTCCCACAAGTTTTACAAGTAGGAATTTTGTCCCTCCGACTAGTCCCCTTCTCACGTTCTAAACTTCTTCTTTGTTCCTTGGTTCACATCCTAGTGGTGCGCATATCTCGTTCTTTCCTCTTATTGTTGAAAAACTGATTTCTTTCCTCACAATCCTTCACAATAATTCTTACTTTACTTACCATCTTATCAAAATCCTCCAACTCTAAGGGAAAAGAGAAAGCGACTTAGAAAGAAGGTAAGGTTGCTTAGAAGAGTTAAATACAAAGTGTGTAAAAGATGTTTTTGGTAATAGTATGTTGTACGTACAACTCCAAGTCAATACTTTTGTATAAAACCTATCGTCTTGATGACGAAATTGTTTATGTAAATTATGTTAGCTCAAGAGTAAAGGCAGCATGACGACCCCGGACGATCGTAGATGAGGGAACCGAGTCGGGGCTGTCATACTATTGAATATATATGGGATGCAGATCTATTTTTGAGTAGTAGTTGCAAGAAAGTATTGGAGATATATCTTGAGGTAGTTGATCAAGATCCTCTATCTCTAACATTTCTTGTAAAATAGACAACTTAGGATCTAGGAACGCTTTCAAATTAGGAAAATATAGGGGATTAGCAAAGGGTTTAGTAAATGATTACATATCTACGTGTATGTTCAGTTTTTCAAAATAAATAAGAAAAACATGCGACGAAACAATAATGTAAGATTTGAAGTTTTTTTTTATTTATTGTATGTGCCTGGGGGATGAGAAAAGTGAGTGTGTGTATGTGTGTGTTAATTTATTTTAAGGGAAAAAAAACAGTGAAGAAAGGAAAAGCTCGTCAATATTAAATAATGGATGGAGGAGTTTTCTACGTCTCAAAATCGTTGGCGGCAACAGATAAGGATCGGGAAATGCAATCGGCACAACAGTTTGTGTTAGATCTTAGCAATCTTGATGTTAGAGAAAATGCCCTTCGTGAACTCTCCAAGGTCTTTTATCTATATAATTGTATCTTCCTTTTGTGTTGTATATACATGTTCCAATTGGTTTCAATTAGATTACTATGAATTGTTTCTTTTTTAGGGTTTCGACCGATGTCGCATGCGATATCCATATCTTGTTTGATTTATTGAGCTATATCCTATAGTCACTTCTTGGGAAACTCAATCATTTTGTACTTTGGTTTATGTGAGAATGCTAAAAATGAAGTTGATTGTGCAAGTTGATTGTGGTTGTAAGTCTTAATTACGTGTAGTGTGCAAGCTGTTGGTTTGTTTATATTATTAAGATAATCAAGAAAACTAAGATCAGAGATATATTTTTTAATTTACAAACTACTTTTTGTTACTTTTCTTAATTTCCTGCTTAATGTTAATTTCTCTATCCATTCCCAAAATATATTTACGTTTTGTGTGTTATGCTTTCTATTTAACCAACTTGCATGTCCATGGAGATCATGCCCTTCAAATTTGGATAAATCTTTTCGATGTTGTGGAAATATTGAACAAAAATTAAACCATTTACTGATCTTTTCGAGTAAGAATAAGGCTAGTTGCCATTCTTCTCAATATGTATAAAAGAAAAATTACGTTATTTGTCTGTATTTGATATTTTTATAGACCACTCATAAAAGAAAAATGACTTACATTTTTTAAAATTTAATTTTTGTTCAAAATTTCTTCAACATTGATAGATTTATCCGGATTGGAAGGGCATGATCTCCAAAGACATGCAAGTTGGTTAAATAGAAAGCATAACACACAAACCGAAAATTAAATAGGGGATAAATAGAGAAATTAATATTAAGCAGACAATTAGGAACAACCACAAAAGTAATTTGGAAACAAATCTATCTCTAATCTTAGTTTTCTTGATTACAATAATGTTACATTAATAATATAAATAGACCAAGAGTTTTTTGCAGCTAAACGTAATTAAGACTTACAACCACAATCAACATGCATAATCAACTTCATTTTCCGCATTTTGACAGAATCCAAAGCACAAAATGATTGAGTTTCCCAAGAAGAGAATATAGGATATATCAATAATAAATCAAATAAGATATGGATATCGCATGCAACATCGGTCAAAACCCTAAAAAAGAAACAAATCATAGTAACTTAGTTGAAACCAATTTGAACACATATATATCACACAAAAAGAAGATACAAGTATATAGATAAAAGACCTTGGAGAGTTCGCAAAGGGCATTTTCTCTAACATCGGGATTGCTAAGATCTAACACAAGCTGTTGTCCCGATTGCATTTTTCGATCCTTGTTTGCCGCCGCCACCAATGATTCTGAGACATAGAATTCTCTTTCGTCCATTATTAAATATTGACTAGGTTTTCCTTTCTCGACTAATTTTCTTCTGTTGAAACAAATTAACACGAACGCTCACTTTTCTCATCCCCCGAAAATGTAAAATAAATAAAAAATGATTCACGTGTAATAGTATCATTTCGTCACGTGTTTTTTTATTTATAATAAAACATTGAATATACGAGTAGATATGGATACATTTTCTAATAATCTTAGTTGTCAAACCCTTTGCCAATCCCCTTTATTTCTCTAATTTCAAAACCTTCCTAGGTCCTAAGTGGTCTATTTCTACTAAAAAAATGTAAGAGATAGAGCATGTTGATCAACTACCTCTAGATCTATCTCCAATACTTTCTTACAACTACTATACAAGAATGAATCTGCATCCTATATATATTCGAAACAAACATTACTTCCAACTAATTGTGGAAGAAGTACTCTATTAATAACAATTCCAATATGTACTTTATGAATCAAGGCCAATGCAATCACCCGGCCAGCAAACTTGAAGTATTCTTTGTGGTATATCACCTTAGAAGCTACAACACCTGACATGCCATAAGTATTTATCTAAGCCTCACATCTACTTCAAATTAAAACTAGATTTTAAATTAGAAGGTACATTCGTACATCTACTTCCATTCATATATAATTTGAAGAAATATGCAGAAGGACAACACTATGTGAGGTACTCAAAATTGTCCATGATCAGTCAATAGAATATTTGAATTACTTACCATGATTTCTCATCAAAAAAACCTACATTCTACCTAGGGGAATTGAAATTATAATGGCGTGTTTGTCAAGGGAAGAACATACTAAATTAACCAAAATCATTTTAGGTGGCATTGTAAAGAGAAATAGTCTTTGCTAAGGGATGAGCCAAAATAAATTGACCATAATGTATATATCTGTTAATTTTAAAAATAAATATACGAACAACTTATTCATTAGATTTCAGTGAAAGCAAAGTTTAATTACAATAAAGTGGTTTATTAATTAGATTTGGATGGAAATAAATTATAATTAGAATGTAAACAAATGTGATGTTTTATCATATAGTTAGGTACACCGAATGCTCTCCATCATATAGAATAAATCTTATCAATTTTAGCAAATACCTTTTACTATAAATCAGAATATACAATGTTTAGCAATAAAGAAAAATAAAGAAGTTCTAAACTTATTCATCATAAAAACTGGTAATCAAATGAGTACTACCTATACATAGATTAAGATTTAGAACTGATATATATGATGATATTTGATGAAAATAAGATAAAAACTTAGGGATAATCTACGTTAGTATAGTGAAATACTACTTCAAGCCTATTATTCTAAATTTATTTGTAACACGAATTAAATCTGTATTCGCAGCATATTCAATTAGTGAACAAAGTTAAAATTATTGTTTCACTATTACCTAAGAAAGTTCCTATCTCAAAACTCTATATAGTACATCTATACAGAAATCTTTACATCTATACAAAAATGTAATCCATTATTACACTTATTACATTAAGATAATTTTCTTTATTAACTTTGCATAAAATTAAGCACGCTCCTATTCATACCTGGAGCATCTTTTACATTGTTTAACGAGATTACACCATATCATAATATCTGGGAGATGATGGGAAAAATTTAATTTAGTATTGGGCCTATTTAATCAAACAACAAAAATAAAGATAATACAATTTGAGACATTACATAAATTTCCAAAGACATCAAAATAAGTTTTAATACAAATCTAAATCAGTAAGTATATCAATTTGATATGCTTAGTTGTTAATATAATTTTTTTTAAATATAATTACATCTATCATTTTGGATCTCTCAATTGGTGTTCCATGACATTTTATTTTAGTTCATATCCATCTTTAGCTAAATGTTACTAGAATCATCATGGTTTTATTACTTGTGTTGTGTACATACTAGATATACACAAAAATGGAACACATGTCAAAATCAATTCAATGAGTTATAATTCAAAGAACTTATTTCTACATCTACAAAAACTAAGCTTTTACAAGAATAACATTAACTAATATAAAATATATACTCTCACATAAATAGATGATACATAATTATGTAAATAATTGCTAAAAGGAAACAAGTGCACAAAATCACACATAACTTATACATACAAGATGATAGATTATGAAAGATTGATGAATAATTACCTTACATTGATGATGTTAGGCTGATTATTCAAGGTGACTGGCAACATTGGTTGGCTGAGAAATTAGGGTTGGTACTTATATTTTTATGACCCACAAAGAGGAATAAATAAGTAAGGTTAGACAAAGGTGGATTGGGCCAGCCCAAAAAAATATCAAGAGAAATGTCAATTATATTATGGCCCAAAGCCTAGGTGGGCCTTGAAGCATGCATTAAAATTAGTTTAAAAATAAATTTGATAGGAACTTATATTTTTATATTTTTATGACCCACAAAGAGGAATAAATAAGTAAGGTTAGACAGAGGTGGATTGGGCCAGCCCAAAAAATATCAATAGAAAGTTCAATTATATTATGGCCCAAAGCCTAGGTGGGCCTTGAAGCATGCATTAAAATTAGTTTAAAAATAAATTTGGATAGGATTGTATGTGAATATGTGCCATTTTTGTATACATTAGAACATATATTCACAAAGCCACTACCAACAAGGCTAGTGTGACAATTGCAAAGTGATAGTTGAAATAAAATGGAAAACTTTTAAGCTCTATTAGGACTTTATTATTTTAATATTTGAATTGAAATTAAAAGGTAGATCAAAGTAGAAATTGGAGCAAAAGAAAAGTACAAGTAATGTTAGTTTTTCATAAAATATTTGAGGGCTACTTTATAAAAATAATTTCGTACTAATAGAATTTTATAAAAGGTACTCCTTCCTAACAATTTCTTTAACAATTTCCCTTTTTGGATCAATTATTTTAATTTTAAAAGTTTCTAAAATTAGCCAAATTTTATTTAAAAAAAATTAAATATTATTTTCTTGATCATACTCATTTTACTACTGGTCTCACCATTTTACTTTTATTATACTACCATCATACAACTACATAAAATACTAGTGTAAATGTTTTTGTTAACTTATCTATTTATGAATATTTTTGATTTTTCATTAAATTTCAATCTGATTTAATTTCATTTTTGTAAATTTAATATTTATTTAATTTCGGTATTATAAATTTTTAATAAAATTATAGTTGATCTTATAAATATTTTCTTTAACATATTAATATTGTTTCAGTTTATGTCATATTTCGGAGTAAGATAAATTCTTGATTTCATTTTCTTTTAAAATCATTAATTTTTTCGATTATTTATTTGTTAACTCATTATTTATATAAATTTAAATGTGATAAAGTTTAATGTTAATATATTATTATTACAGATTATTTTTTGACAATTTACCTAAATTATTGAAAATGTTTTAATGTCTATTTTTAATATTCAAGTGTCACCTTAAGTATTTTAGTTCCATTTACTCATTTCTCTATTTATTACTTTTTCCTAAAAGATTATGTATTTCACGACTAAATTTTATCAACTTTTACTAACAATTGAAATTAACAATATTCAGAAATTTATAATTTTTTTTCTTTGTCAAGAAATGTATAAATTTTGTTTTTGCTACACTTTTGAAATTTTAGGTTTTCATATTTCAAAACATTTAATATATATTAGACTTAAAATAAATCTTCTACTTTTTAACTATTTTAATAATACTAATGTTCTAATTGATAAGAATATTTTTAAATTAGTTATGTTATGGTTCCACTAAAATTATCATTGTGTTATGGGCTATGTCAGTATTTTAAGATATTTCAGTTTTTATTTAAAAAATTGTAGTGTAGAATGTCCATATATAAAAAGCAAAAAACTTAAAGGTATGCACAAAAAATCTGCAATATTTACTTTATATTTGTATGAAATGTACAAATTTTATGACGCTCACGATATTGTTATTATTATATTTTTTTATTTCAATAGTTTGTATTAATATTTACATTGTTTCTTCATGTTATGTTTTAATAATTACATATATGGTATAAAAATTTAGATGAAATGTGTTTATTTTGTTATATTTTCATTTTTACTTTTGTAATATAAGGATAATGTATTAATTTATTACAACCATTTTATTTTACCTATTTATATCAATATTGTTTCTATTTTTAGGGTCATGTTATATCTTTGTTCTAAAATTTATTCTCTTCATCATTTAACTTCTCAAACTCATAAATTTTATCTACACCCAAATTCTTTACATTCAGAAAATTAACTAGTAATTCATTATCAAGGTTTGAACAAGAGCATAGAGTTGAAGCATATTGACACCACATATTAGACTTCTCAGCTTTGTAGGTTGTCATATCATATTTCTTGTAGTTGCTTTTGGCTTTGGAGTTCCTGCTTCTTCATTCTTGTTTTTTTTTCTTAGACATTTCCTCCGTTATTTTTCAATGGACAATTGAGAGCAATGTGTCTTGGTTTCTTATAATTTGAACACGTATTCACATTGGTTTGATGCACCCGAATGCTTTATGTCCTGATTTTCCACATTTACAATAATTGATACTTCCCTTCATGCATTCTATGGTATGATTCTTCCCACAAGTTTTACAATAGGAATTTTGTCCCTCCGACTAGTCCCCTTATCACGTTCTAAACTTCTTCCTTGTTCCTTGGTTCAAATCCTAGTGGTGCGCATATCTCGTTCATTCCTCTTATTGTTGAAAAACTAATTTCTTTCCTCACAATCCTTCACATTAATTCTTACTTTACTTACCATCTTATCAAAATCCTCCAACTCTAAGGGAAAAGAGAAAGCGACTTAGAAAGAAGGTAAGGTTGCTTAGAAGAGTTAAATGTAAAGTGTGTAAAAGATGTTTTTGGTAATAGTATGTTGTATGTACAACTCCAAGTCAATACTTTTTTATAAAACCTATCGTCTTGATGACGAAATTGTTTATGTAAATTATGTAGCTCAAGAGTAAAGGTAGCATGACGATCCCGGATGATCGTGGATGCGGGAACCGAGTCGGGGCTGTCATACTATTGAATATATATGGGATGCAGATCTATTCTTGAGTAGTAGTTGCAAGAAAGTATTGGAGATATATCTTGAGGTAGTTGATCAAGATCCCCTATCTCTACCATTTGTTGTAAAATAGACAACTTAGGATCTAGGAGGGTGATGTTGGTGAAAAATAACCCATAAAGACATTTAATGTTGCATTTGTTGGTCCATTAATGAGGCCCGAAACCTTAGTTGGGTATTAAATTCATAACTAATAATTAAGCCCAAGAAACAGCCCAAATCGGGAATGCCTGGTATAAGCTGTTTTCAAACATGAGCCTAATCCATAGAACAAAGAACGACCTAGAATCAAGGTCGTGTATGACACCGACTCCTTGTTTGAATCCAAGATTGAGGCTTGCCATCCAAGACAACTAATCTTATAAAGAATCTGATTCCTATATGGAATGTTCTAGAATTGATTCAAGGCGGTGACTTGCCCACCAAGTCACCTAACCCTACTCCAATTCTAAGGCTTCTCAAGCCTATATAACGGCTAGACCCCTCATCTCAGAACTACATTTTTGGCTTGATTCTCTACCTCGAGATGCGTAGGCATTCTATGAGAACCGATCATTCTCGAAACACTGAAACAACCATTAAAGCTTGAATCTCACCAACCCTTGTATTTAATCCATACAAACCCTAGCCACAAATTCAATAACCTAGTTTTTATTCCACAACATTTGGCATAATCTATGGGAAAACAACATCAACCATGGTTAACACACAAAGAACAACATCGGTCTCATTCGAGGTTGCCCTTGTCACCTCTATTCCACTAGTTGTCACATCTCCTCCACCCCTTGTCACGGAACAATGGCGTGTACCCCTGAGAGAACTCTACCAGTGGTCGTCCACCCAAGGCAGGAGACTAATCAACTTCAGATGGTAGTCTCTCCTCTAACTGGTCGTCCATAGCTCCCAGGAACTCAGATCTCCACCACCATGCTCCCTACAAACACCAATCCGGTGTATGGGCTACCTAACTATCCTCTGAATCGAAGGGACCCTAAATCAAGCGGTCATGCCCTGCAAATACATGAACCGTATCACCCTCCTCACATTAGAGGCTTGGGTCCCCCAGAACAAGGATACTATGACTATTCCAGTCCTTATACTGTGATTCATCATCTGAGGATAACGACCGTGATGAAACCCCGAGGAGGCAATGTTCCAGCAAGGAACCTAAAAGGAGGACACAAAGAATCCATGATGGACCTCCACTAACAGCTGCTGAGAGAATCAAGGCTCTTGAGGCCGAGATCCAAAAGCTGAAGGATGACATAGCAAGGGAGCAACAACGGCAGAACCAAAACCAGATCCGGAATCGACCTCCTCCCACTTTAGGATAGATTCCCTTTGTCGATTTAGAAAGGCCTTCAAGGAGGCAGAAAAGGGCTGATGCTCAAACTGGAGGAGCTACTAGGGTGGAGACCTCCAAGGGTGATCACAAGGACTTGATGCCACTTGGAGACCCAGACGATCCCACAACTCCGTTCACTAAAGAGGTGATGAATGCTCATGTCTCCAGAAAGTTTAAGAAGCCTACAATAAAGGCATACGATGGAACGGGTGATCCCTCAAACCATGTGAGGACGTTCTCAAATGCACTGCTATTGCAGCCCGCTAGTGATGTTCTTAAATGTAGGGCGTTCCCTCAAACCCTGGCAGGCATGGCTCAAAGATGGTATAGACGACTGCAAGTGAAATAAGGAAAGAATGAGAACCTAAGGGATTATCTCAAGAGCTTCACCAAGGAGACTTTGAATGTCCCTGATCTAGAAAATAAAGTAGCTATGATAGCCTTGGAGAATGGAATGACGAGCATCTTCTTTTAGATGTTGTTGGCAAAGCATCCCCTGAGAGCATGATTGAGCTCCAAAGAAGAGTGAGCAAGTACATAAACGCTAAAGAAAGCATGAGGAAAACGGAGGCTCCCACTGTGGGTGGAGGAAACGGGAACTCCAAAAAGTGAAAGCAAGAGCAAGAGTATGATGCTAGGGGCAAAGTATCCACGAACTAGAAAGACTTTGACTCTGCCCCTAAAAAGAATTTGGGACCAAGGTTTTTTGAATATTCGAGGTTGAATGCCCCAAGGAGTCAAATCTTGTTGGATATCGAGAAGGATAAGGATTTCCGATGGCCGAAGCCACTTAGGGGTGATCCCGTAAAGAGAAACAAGGATCAGTACTGTAAGTTCCCCAAGGATGTGGGGCATGACACTGATGATTGTAGGAAACTCAAGGATGGGATTTAATTCTTGATCCGAAGAGGGAAACTAAGCAAGTTTATGAAAGGCGAAGATCGTAGAAACCAGAGAAGAGACTATGATAGGAGGGATAACGATAGGAGAGATAACGATCGTCACAACTAGGAAAACTGCTTTAGACATCGGCCAAAAACCGATGTCGAAAAACATTTTGACCGATGTCTTTGCTGGTGTAAAGAAAGACCAGACTCTTTTACATCGATTTTAAGCCGATGTATAAAGCAGTTGCAGACAACGTTTCCCTTTTATTTTCCGTTGTCTTTGGTTAATAATAATCATAATTTAACTAGACTAGCATTTCAAAATTACTATATTATATTATGTATGTCAACTTAAACATGTGACATATAGGGAATAAATTAACAAATACATCGATTTTATTTAAGAAATCGATGTCGAACAAGACTTTTGACATCGCTGATTTATATATCTAATGTTAACAAGTACAATAAACATCGCCTACTTAGAGCTTTACATTCTTGACCGTTGTTAAAGATCAAAATTAACATCGGTTCTTTGAGATTCTCAATGTAATATGCTTTTACAGACATCAGGTTGTATGCAATACCATTTTGTAAAGGATGTATAAAGCTCATTTGGACATCAGTTTTTTGTTTTACAACTGATGTCTTTGGCTTAATTAGACATTGGTTTTTTAGTATTAAACTATTGTCATTTATTCATATCAACATCAGCTTCACTTTCTTTGTGTTGTTAACTTGCTTTAAATCACAACTGTGCATTCAGATATATATGAACCAAAAAAAATAAAACCATACACAATATCGCAAAATGAAACCAGAAAATTCTCATCCTATGATTACCAAATCACCCGTTCCATTACACCAACATCAACCATCCAAAATACCAACATCAACTATCCAAAATACCAACATACACAACCAACGACATAACTAGCATAATTTGAACAAACATAAAAATTCCAATTCTAATCCCTGCAGGTAGTACTACCAACTTTCCAATCAACAATTACTACCACTTCTAAACAAAATATACCAATCCCATACGTACAACTGCCAAATACATACATATACCAAAAACTACCTAATATTCGAGGATCGATTAAAGAGACTAGAGAGGGGAAGAAGTGCTAATCCCCTTACATTTTTTCTTGGATATACGTGAGCGTCTCTATACGTACCTTGTCCAATTCCTCCCTGGTGTAAGAATTCCGACTCTTGCACGCCCACTAAATAGAATATAGCACACCAATTCCAAATAACAATTAGTATAACGTTCAAATATTCAATTAACCTAGCTAGCAATTATAATTATATTACATGCAGTCAAGTTCCGTCAAATATCATAAAATATACCTTGGTAGTAAAAGTCATTTCTTTATCACAGATTATATCTTTCATGTAGCGAATAAGAACATAACCACTTTCATGGCCATCAGGTTGTTTAGGAGATCCCAATTAAATAAAAAGCTCATTATCAATCAGTCGCAAAAAACAAAAATCTTATCGATCAAACAAAATGAAGTGCTGAAATACCTACAGCAAGATTCTTTACTTTAGGGACTTTGCTTCCCCTTCCAGTTTGAGCATTGTAAGATTTAATTGCACTGTACAAAAGAATGTGGTCATGTCTCAATAATAATAGAGCTAGCAATGTAAGAAATAAATCGATACACATTTAAATCTGACAGCAAATATGTTAAATTTACCTTGATAATGCTCTTTCCAACTCCGGAAAATGTGTTGGATGAGACAAAGGATTAAGGATAAAAATTTTACCAGCCCAAACTGCGACCAAAATCCAATGATAACTGTTTTCATTAAAATACCAGTCATAATTTTAAAAAATTAAAAAAAAACCTTAATTAATTAGTAAAAAAACTTACTGCTGATTATGCGGCATCAAGAGCATACGATCATAACTACCCTCTAGCAATCGCTTAACAACATAAGACTCAAAATCTTTATTGAGGGTAAATGTGGCTCCCAGATCAAAAAAACCAAACAAATCCAAATAGTTGTTTTCACGAACCAAAGTGTACAAGTACCTACAAATAAATAGATTATACTCAAATATCACAGTATAAAATATGCAGAATGAGACAAGAATGTAGGGAAAAACTTACGACATGTGCGCAGATATTGCACCTTGCCCAATCTCCTTAAAATTTATTAAGTCGACTAAATTCATGCAATATGTATAGTGTTTTTTCAAATCCAAACACCTCGGCATCACATTTTATTGCTATAGAGATCCCACACTCTTTCATAGTTGATGTTGAATGTTTATACAACAATTTAAAGCCCTTTGATACATTCTCAGTTGGCTCCATTTCATTGAACAAAGCATCAATTCTTCGCAACTCACTTTCTCTTTTTTCTTTGATGATAATCCTTCCTTATTTGTAATTTTCTGCAATTAAATAGCAAATAATTAAACAAAACTTGAATAACAACACATTCTATTTCAGCAATAATTCAAAAAGTACATGCAACCATAAAATGTACTTGAATAACCGTATATTTTATTTTGTACAACTACTCAATGACTAAAAGAATTTCAAAAAGTGCATACCATAACAGGTGCAAAGGTGATCAAGTCTTGAGGCCATGCTAACATAGAACCAATAGCTTGTTTCACTTTTTCTATTTCACCTTCAATCGACACGGGAATTAAGGCATATGGTTGGATGGCTCCATCCACTGACACGCGAATACATCCCGGCTTTAAAGGCACTCCATGAACTACACTGTTCATTTCAGGCTCATCAAAAATCATGCCAAATGCAACCTTATTTGTTATGTTGTCCACAGACAGCTCACACGATTACGGACCGTGCATTTATCACAAGATGTTTAAAATTAAATTTCCATTTGTTGATTAATTATAGTCCTGTCTCTTGTGTCCACTATCATATACGTACAATTTTTTTTACCTTCTTTTCAGGTGGAGTAGGGTCAATAGGAACATATTCAACATCGTCATTAACAATCAACCTTACAATTATTGGTTCAACTCCTGTTGGTTTGAGTACTGAATGAGGTGAATCTTTTCCTGCCACGAAACTTGCGTTGTCAGAAAAAGGTGGAGAGGATGTACTGGGTAAACCACTAATCATAGCCTTAAGCTCAGCCAACTCCCGTTTTGTTCTCTCCATTAATTTCCTCATCCCTTTGTCGATCACGGGCCAACAAGTTAGGCTTTGTGATTCTAGTTCTTTTTGGGGTTGGAAAATTGAAGAACATTATTGGGGTGACAAAGCCTCCAACTGCTCTAACCCTGCCCGAATGCTCACGAGTTTTCAGTGCTCTAGTTAATACATCATCACTTCCAGATGGTTGAAATTCACCCGTGCGCTTCAGCTCTTGAAAGTTATCCTATCAACACAACATGCATTCATATATACATGGATAAAATACTCATTATTAATTCACTAACTCTATAAATTAAATCAAAAAGATGAGACATAAAGGGTAGCTTATAATTCTTTCAACTACCACAGCCACTTCAGGATCAACAGTCTGGTCCTTTCTCATGCGAGCCTTCTTCCATAAAATTGCTCGATCAGGTACATCTCCAGGCTCAATTTTCCTGACTTTACCTAAACAAAATGGAAAAACATGTATAATATCCATTATCAAACTAAAATTACAATAACAATTACACATTCTTACTTCTTCTTATATCAAGCCAATGTAGCCTTTCCTGGATATGCGTTGTGGATATTTTCGTTTCTTAACTCTTCTGCTCTGTGATTCACGAAGTGTCTACAACTGTAGTAATATTTATTATCTAGTTAAGTATGCCATCTAGTAAATTAGATTTGTTCCCTGAGCAAAAAATTCAAATAAACATAGAACAACGCATACCATGCAGTCATCACCTATCCTCTGTCCAACAAATTTCTTCCAAATATCTTTACCAACAAATTCATACTTCCTTGGAGGCTTCCTCAGTTTCTTCTTGTCTCCCTTAAATGGCATCACATGCTTAGCAGTTAGTGTAGATTTGAATTGTCTCCACTTTGTGCCAGCAGAGTGAAGAATATACGCCTCACTTTTTGAAGAAATTTTGAATGTATTCTAAAACAATTAACGACATAATATAAAAATCTAAATATTTGAAGGAATTTAGAATGTATCTTGAATGTCAAAATATGTTTCCTTTTTTGTTGGATTTTACCTGGACATTATTCCATAGCTTCTTTTTTAAATCAGAATTCACATTTGGCCATCTTCGAATATTGATCGGAATCGTATTCCTAGCCACCATTCCTACGTAAGACTGCAAAACATGCCTACTTTTTCTAGTAGGGACTCCAAGATGATTGGTTCTAACTTTTATCTTCTTACCTTGAGCCTTCTTTATCACCACTTTATACATAGTTGAGGGACCTCGAGGAGCTCCATACCTCTTTTTAGTAGATTCAGTACTAGTAACTGTTGCTTGTAAAGAGTCTGACTCTTGACAAGGTTTAGGTTGCGTTCCTTGTCCAGCTTCTGGCTCATCATGAGTTGCCAATAATTTATCCCCCGGCACCAACTGTTTGCTTTTTTAGGGCTGCAACCTTCTTCGAATTGTACTTTCTGATTTTTTTGCTTTTTAGGTGCTATTTGTATCCTTCAATCTGTAGAATTATACACTCTATTAGTCAATGAAGGTATGCATATTTGAAAACAACCTAAAGTAAAATTCAATTAATTATCTAGGGAACAGTAAAATCACGATTAAATAGGCACATATACATTTTTAAAAAATGCAATTACCTTCATATAGTCATTGCTGCAACACAATTAAAAGAAAATTGTAGTAAATGGTAACACTACTATACAATTCAAGTAGGCACAGGAAAAGCAAATAATTAAAAGTACTGATATTGAAAATACGAGACGCATTACAAAGTGATAACAAACTAAATTAAAGAGGACATGATATAAAGATATTGTCTCCTAAAGAGCTACATTACACTAATTGTTTTTTAACCCAAATTCCTTCAATGTTCTGTCTACAATTTCTAACACTATGCTCAACATCATCGACGACATAACATGTTGGAATTCTCGAGCAAACTGGGGGATTTTCCAAGACAGTGTCTCCTAAATCATCTTCGTTATACACATCACGATAATCTCGAGTCGTAGAGGTTAATACAACAGACCATCTAGCATCAACCGGATCTTCTACATAGAAGACTTGCTTGACCTGGTCAACAGACACATATTTATCTTTCTTGTGTCCTTATCGATTAAAGTCCACAAGTATGAAGCCAAGATCATCTACCTTTATGCCTTTATCATTCTCTGCCCATTTACAAAAGAATAAGGGGGCTTTGAATGCATGGTAATCTAACTCCCATATTTCTAGGATGATGCCATAAAATGTCATATCGCTTTCGACGGGATTTAAATCCTTGGCACTAGAGACTTCGACTGTCCTAGCCACTACCGACACACCACTAGTTTGAACAACTCTCACATCATCTCGGTCATTTGTGAAGTACCGCACTCCATCAACTAGATACCCACCGTATGTCAAAACTGAAAATGATGGTTTTCCCGACAACCATCTTATTGTTTCAGAAACATATTTTACATTCTCTATAATTTCATTACTAATCTGCATGAAGAAGAAAAAATTACAATCATATTTCATAATCCAATTAAGAAGAGCCACGAATTAAAAAAATACATAATAAAAGAAACAATTAGAACACCAACTTTTTTTTCAAACCAATCAGCAAATTGTCGATTGTGTTCACCCATCACTCAATGAACACTTTTCTTTTTTCCTCGGTAAATTTCTTCCAGGTACTCCTTATGCATCCAAAGAAAATGAACATATTAAATAAACAGCCACAAAAAGTACTTACCGAAAAAGATGAATTTACAAGAAATAATTAAACTGACTTACATAATATATGGATATACTTCAGAGTTGTTCATCAGGACATGTAGATGTGCCTCATCGAGCTCTTTTTCTTCAATTGATTTCATTGTTGCAGCGGATAATGGACCAGAAATCTTAGAGGTGAGAGTCACTGGACAGCTGTCAAGAATATTCTTAAGTACCTGAACAGGACTAAAGACTCATTCTTGGTATATGGAAGAGATGAGAAGCTAGATGTAAGAGGTTATACTGATGCTGGTTTCCAGACAGATAAGACGGTTTTGTTTCTTAGTCTAGTTTTTATTTTTTTTCTAAAGAGAGGTGCTGTAAGCTGGAATAGTTCACAATAAGGAAAGTAGATGATTCTACAATGGAGGCTGAATACATCGATGCTTACGAAGCAGCCGATGAGACTGCTTGGGCATGTACTCAGGTGATATCACCTTATTAATAAGATTAATGATCATGGAGATATACATATATATAAAGTGCATAATAATATTGCAGACCCACTGACTAAGGCTTTGTCGCAGCAGAAGCACGAAAGTCATACTAGTTCCATATGTATTGGATATATGGGTTATTGGCTCTAGTGCAAGTAGGAGATTGTTAGTATTTGTGCCCTAGAGACAATACTTTTATGTTTTAGTGAAAAACATTTTATTAATAGGAATTATGTTTTGTTGATTATTATTAATTTATTTATTATGTCTTTATTTACTGCGTTATAAATGTTAGCATAATAAAAGTCCTTGGTATTATGATACGCACTACATATCTTTAAGTATGTGACTTGAAAATGAGATTGCATGAGTAGTATCTTTATTCCTAAATATCCCTAGTCGAGTATTATTATTAAAGGACAATAGTAATACATAGAGACTAGTATGTTTGTTGACTGATGACTAAATCTCATTGGTCATAGGTATGGTAATACTAAAGTCAAAACATAGGTGCATGTAAGGGTACATGGCACTGGATTGACCCATCGTGAGATTCTACATGTTATCAATGTCATAAGTAATTCTCACTGTGATAATGGTGTAATGATCCTTAGACCTAAATCATTATATTTCTATATGAGAATTAATATACTTTGATTACATTAAAATTTACCTTTGACCGGGTGATGATAAAAGTCGAGATTGGGTATATTATGAATCGTTTGAGAAATATGAATGATCTAAAAGGTATTTAACCCTCTTACTTATAGGAGTGATATAATTGGCCTGTTGTTTGAGTGAGACTATGAAATGCACGGTCATGCTCAAATATTTATTTGATTTAATTGTCTACTCATTGATCAAGAAAATCAGGATAAATGAGATTCTTTAGGTGCCGCTTGAAATCGAGCATATTTACAAACGCTATATTGAATGTTCGTTCTACTAGCGGTAATATAAAGTAAACTACAAATCATACCACGGTATTTCTTTATATCAACCGGTTTTCCGGAATCATCCGCCATTAATTTCTCCGAGGGAGACATAGTAGTACTAAGTGGTTTAACATTCTCCATCTCAAATTTTTTAAGCATTTTCTTGCAATACATTGATTGAGATATATGAATGCCTTCGTTAGATTGCTTTATTTGCAATCCTAAGAAGAAATTTGATTCTCCCATCATGCTCATTTCGAATTCTTTACTCATCATTTCCGAGAATTCATTACATAGTGATTCTTTAGTTGAACCAAAGATAATATCATCTACGTAAATTTGAACGAGCAAGATATCATCACCTTCATACTTCGTAAATAGAGTGGTGTCGGCAATTCCCATTTTAAAACCATTATCAACTAGGAATTTGCTTAACCTCTCATACCAAGCTCTACGAGCTTGCTTTAGTCCGTATAAGGCTTTATAAAGTTTATACACATATTCTGGATGTGTTAAATCTTCAAATCCCGGTGGTTGTCTTACATATACTTCTTCTTCTAAGACACCATTTAGGAAAGCCGATTTAACATCCATTTGATAGACCTTGAATCACTAATGACAAGCGAAAGCTAAGAACATTCGAATCACTTCGAGTCTAGCTACGGGAGCATAATTTTCATCATAGTCTATACCTTCCATTTGTGTATAACCTTGAGCTACTAGTCGAGCTTTGTTTCGTACCACTGTTCCACTTTCGTCTAATTTATTTCGAAAGACCCACTTGGTTCCAATAGTAGAACTATCGGGTGGAGGTGGAACTAGTTCCCAAACTTTGTTTCGAGTAAATTGGTTTAACTCTTCTTGCATAGCAAGAATCCAATCCTCGTCTAATAAAGCTTCTTTTGCAGTTTTGGGTTCTATCTGTGATAGAAATGCTAAGTGACTAGCAATATTTGGTACTTGAGATCGGGTTTGGACTCCTTTAGTTTTATCACCTACGATATTCTCGATAGGATGATTTCTAACCCAAGGTACATTTGAAGGTAATCCATTATCGACCTCAACTACTTCGAGAGGATTATTCGGAACCGTAGTTCCATGATCAAAAGTTTCGATTTGTCTAATAACATTCTCAACATTACCTTGACAATCTTCTTTTGGATCATTTTCCTCTTCAACCAAATCTTTATACTTTGATAGTGGTTTCGATTCATCAAACACAACATTCAATGTTTCTTCCACCATTAAAGTTTTGAGATTAAATACCCGATAAGCTTTGCTTGTATCTGAATATCCAAGAAGGACACCCTCACTAGATCTTGGGTCGAATTTCGTTAGATAATCTTTTGTATTCAAAATAAAGGATTTACTTCCAAAAACCTTGAAGTAGCTTATCTTTGGAGTTTTACCAAAATAAAACTCGTAGGGAGCCTTCATTTTAATAGGTCGTAGTAAAACCCGATTAAGAACATAGCAAGCAGTTGACATAGCTTCAGCCCAAAAATATTTAGGTCGACGATATTCATCAAGCATAGTGTTTGCCATTTCTTGTAACGTTCTATTCTTCCTTTTAACAACCCCATTTGATTGAGGTGTATAAGGAGGAGAAAAGTTGTGAGTAATGCCATTCACTAGTACAAAACTGACCTTATACGTCGCCTCTTATACGTCGGTTTTGGCCAAAGGCGACATATAAAGTAGTTATATACGTCGGTTCCGCATAAAGGCGACGTATAAGGTCAATTTTTAAATTTTTTTACGTCGGTTGAACAAAACGCCGACGTATAAAGTCATATTATACGTTGGTTGAGGAAAAGGCGACGTATAAAATGCTACTTTATACGTCGGTTGAGAAAAAGGCGACGTATATAATGCTACTTTATACGTCGGTTGAGAAAAAGGCGACGTATATAATGCTACTTTATACGTCGGTTGAGGAAAGGTGACGTATAAAATGCTACTTTATACGTCGGTTGAGAAAAAGGCGACGTATATAATACTACTTTATACGTCGGTTGAGGAAAGGCGGCGTATATAATACTACTTTATACTTCGCTCTTAATATGACCGACGTATAAAATCTTTAAAGAAATTAGAAGTTGCCACGTGTCACATTATTATTGGGTAACATTGAAGCACAAGGATTGTGCTTCTTTCAGATTACTTTGAACCGCTGGATTGAATTAACAAGATCTGAGCCGTTGGATTGAATAAAATCTCTTAAACATATATTTTAACTATCTTTTTTGTTTTAATTTTATCTCTCGATCTACCAAAATCTCTCTCTCTCTCGATCGACCCAAATCTCTCTCTCTGCCCTCGTCTTCTCCTCTCTCTCTCTCGACATCTCTCCCTTCTCTCTCATTTCTCCACAATCTCTCTCAATCTCTTTTGCACAATCTCTCCCTCTCTATCTCTCTCTCGCTCGAATCTCTTTCTCCTTTCTTCTCTGTTCGAACTCTCTCTCTCTCTCTCTCTCTCCCTTTATTCTCCTCCCTGCCTCCTCTCATCTATATATATATGTATATATATATGTGCGCGATTATGTGTGTGTGTGTGATAATCGATGGTGTGTGTGTAAATTGATTATGTGTGTGTGGGTGAGTAATTGTGTCGATGGTGAGTAATTGGGTGAGTAAATTGATTATGTACTGCAAACTGTGTGCTGCGTGGGTCGAGTTCGTGGTGTGATGTGATGTGAGTAATTAGCTGTTTATACAGAGGTAAAATCAACATCCCTACTATCTAATTTGTTTGTGTGTTAGAGTTAGTTTGATTGATGTGTATGTTAAAGTTAACTTATGCTTTTAGGTTGAAGCACGACAAACTACAATCATCTGAATCTAGCTCTTCAGGTTTAGTTCTAGCATTCGTTGAACAATCACCTTCCATCCAAACAAGAGACTCAGCAACATCTGTTGTAAGCAGTTGTATAAATCCACTCACTTGCCCTTCAGGTATGAACTTAACAGCATTATAAACTGAAAGTCTAAACTCATGTAACAACAACAACATACATGACAACAAGTATAGATAGTTTCTATAGATACTGAAAATTCTACTTATCATCTTCACGCTATACACATTACTCTTAACAATGCTTTTGCTCTTCATGCCAATGTCTAATGGCATAAGTTACCTAGTTGGAAGCTGAGACACTCGATTTCCGTCTTGTCTTGTGTGATGAGGAGACCGATAAGTCACAGAATTTTGTCCATTTCTTGAAACTTGTCTTTCTGGAGTAGATTTATATGTGAATAAATCTCTGTTCTGCCCCTTAACTACGGACCTTCTGGCATAAGTTGTTAACCACCAAACCATGAGACTAAACTAGGTGTTTCACTTGTACCGGTTGTGGAGTTAGATGGTCTACGCCTATTCTTACAAATTCGATGTTGGTCTAGTTATCAGTTGTTGAATTCAGTCCAGTGAAGCGTGAAAAAATTAATTATTTTCGTTAGTAAGAGAAAGGTGATTGATATACACTTTGACTATGAAATGCAGATCAATAAATTACTTTGCTACGTGGGTAATAAATATAACAATGCAAGAAACGAGCCCCAAGTTGGACATATTTACTAGAAACTTATTGAGACGACTTTGATTGTTCAATATGGTTGGTGATCTTTTAGTAGAAACTTATCAATACGACTTCGAGAGCAAACAATAGAAGAAAGATTCCTAGCCAGCGAGTTAGCCATATTCCTCAGATAAAAAAACATGTGGTCAACATCAACCACCCCTATATATTCTCAGCTGCAACTACAACTCTATATCCACATTCTCTGTTTAAAATTTAATTTTTATCAAAGTACAACACTAGTCATGGACAATGATCCAAACCAGCAACAAGGTTTGTGTTAGTAAATTTGTGATTCGAGTACTTTTTCGATTATTTTATCGAACTTATATGAATATTATTAACTTTTCCGTAGCAGGTGCAATTTCAGACCCATATGCAGCTCCGCCACCAGCTGGTTACCCAACGAAAGATGGCGCTGCAGCTCCAGAGGCATCAGGTCCGGTAGTTGAAGAGACCCAAAAGTTGAAGAGACCCAAGTCCCGCTTCTTCTCGATATTCAAGTATGTATCATTGTTGTTTACATTCACATTTCTTGGTAATTTCTGGATTCTGGAATGTTAAATTGAGGTAAATGCAGGTTTTCTGAATTTTTTGTTATGTTTCTTGATTCATTAGGTTGGAGATTCAGAATATGTGTTTGAGGATAAAACTGTTCAGAATATGGAGCTTTTGGTTATGTCAACTCTTCAATGGAAATTGAGTCCAGTGACTCCACTTTCATTTCTTGATCACATTACAAGGAGGCTTGGATTGAAGAGTGATCTCCACTGGGAGTTTTATCAAAAGTCTGAAACTTTCCTCCTATCTCTGGTAGCAGGTTAATACCTTTTTTCTCACCACTTTATTGTCAACTTTCCGGTTTCGTAAGAAGTACAAATAAATAATGACTACAATCCTTAATTATCACAATTATAGATTGGAGATTCACAAGTTATTTACCATCTGTATTGGCTACTGCAACAATGCTTCATGTTATACATCAACTTGAGCCCACCAATGCCATTGAATATCACAACCAGCTTCTGGCTATTCTCAGAACCACCAAGGTTACTTTGTCTGCACTTTGCAGCTTCCATTATTTATTTAAAGCCGAGTGGGGTTACGAAAGAGTTTCCCTACCCTACTCACGCACATATGCCTCCGCTGAAATTTCAACTGCATTTTGATTAAAATATAAAATTAAAGTCAATTTAGTCTTGGTCTCTTCGTCTTGTAAGTGACAAACAACAATCTTGATTTCCCACAGGAGGAAATAAAGGAATGTTATGAACTCATTGGAGACATGTCAAACAATTGTTACAATAATAGAAACAATTCTCACAAGAGAAAGTATGAAGAAGAGAAGGAAGATAATATTGAAATATGAATTTTCGGTTATAGTTTTTTGTTTTTATTGTATATGATTGATGAACAGTAATACATTTTGTTGTCTTGTTTGAAGGGTGCAACGTCTCAAGTACCTATGAAGAAACGTTCAAGTGTCTATAGATTTCAGTGGTAACTGTCAACTTCACATTGCATGATTTGATTTCGTTTATAATTTGTACTAGTTGATCAAGTCTCATTCTTTAATTCTTAACTCTGGTGCAGCCCTACAGGTTGATAAAGATTTTGTGTTTATTTATTGCTGGGAAATTGAGCATCTCTGATTCTGCGTTTCTTGACAAATCTGAAGTACTCAGCGGTTTGGATTGGTTCTCTGAGATCAGCTACTGCCCAGACAATTAAGTATAAGGATGAATATCAATGTAGGTGTTACTGCTGGCTTTGACTCGGCTGTGAAAGTCTATAATCTGCATGCTTTCAAGGCCAGCAATTCTGATAGATCCATTCCATTCATCTTTAAATCTTCATCATTTCTTCAAGTTTGAATTGCCTGTGTACAAATTATGCAAGTTCAGTATGAACCCACTTGTGCATTGTATTCGTTGTAATGCTAGAGAACTCGTAGAGCTCTGATTTGTAAATATTTTTTTTTGGATAATATACTGATCAGTTTTCTATTTTAAATACATTCTTTAGCTACTCCCCTCCATGTATCTCCTAGAAACATTTCTGATTTGTAAATTCAGGTCAAAAATTAAAATAAACAAATTAATTTTTTTTTTAATTTTTTGGACCTTATACGTCGGTTGTTTTGAAGAACCGACGTAAAAGGATAACAATATACGTCGGTTGTTTAGAGGAACCGACGTAAAAGGATAACAATATACGTCGGTTGTTTAGAAGAACCGACGTAAAATGGTACAATATACGTCGGTTGTTTAGAAGAACCGACGTAAAAGGGTACAATATACGTCGCCTTTTTAACCGACTTATAAGACTCTGACCTTATACGTCGCCAGCCCATAGGTCGCCATTTAACCGACGTAAAAGACCTATTTAACCGACGTAAAAGGCCAGTTTTCTACTAGTGATTGGCTCTACAAAATTTAATAAACTCGGAATTTTGAAATTCCTTACCATGATCCGTCCTAATATAGGCGATAGACGTTTCTTGTTGAGTTTGAATCCTTTCGCAAAGAGCAACAAATGATATAAAGGCATCACATTTTGCTTTTAGGAACTCCGTCCACGTATATCGTGAGAAGTCGTCTACTACCACAAGAGTATATAAACTTCCTCCCAAACTTTGTACGGGAACAGGTCCGATAAGATCCATATGCAAAAGCTCTAGTGGTCTAGTAGTAGACACTATGAATTTGGCTTTATGAGATGCTCGAATCTGTTTGCCAATTTCACAAGCCTCACATATATGATCTTTAACGAAACTGAGTTTCGGTAATCCACGTACATGTTCATTCGAACATATATTTTTGATGAGTTTCATGTTGACATGACCTAAACATCGATGCCATAACTATGGGTCCTCATTCATGGATACCAAACACACATTTTCATAGTCATTTAGGTCACACGAATAAACATTCTTGCTTCATGGACACTTAAGAATTAGTTTCCACTCTTTGTCATAAATATCACAATGTGATAGAAAGAAAATAACTTTGCAACCATTATCGCATAGTTGACTAATTGAAAGCAAGTTGTACTTTAGTCCAGTGACTAATTGTACATCACAAATTTTAAAGCTTTCATTACCAATGTCACCAATTCCAATAATGTTACCTTTGCTACTATCTCCAAAAGTTACAACTCCGGCGGTTGCCTTTCTAATGTTATTCAACAATGACTTATTACCGGTCATATGTCGAGAACAACTACTATCAAGGTACCACACATCTTTCTTAGCAGCAAGGCACACCTACACAAAAGATTAATTAAATCTTTTGGTACCCCTTTTTACTTGAGGGTCCGGGTGTTAGTATATCATAAGGCAATCGAGTACTTTCAAAGATAAATTGAGGCATAGGATAATCATTCACATAAACAATATCATTTCTAGATGCTTGATTCCTATTAGAGATATGATATGGATTTCTTCTAGGAGCATATCTCGAATTACCACGAAAAGCATTATTATTACTACGGGGAAATATATTAATAACGGAATCTCTAGAATGATTATTAGCACGATAATTAACATGATTATTCCTAACGTGAGAATGAGAGTTTCTAGGGTAAGCACGATGACTCACATTAGCATGTTGACTCGATCTAGCATTAACATGACTAGCATTTCTTGGCATAGAATGAGCATTTAAGTTATGAGCATGACCATGACCATTTGCGTTTCTAGCCTTATAACCTTGATTAGGAACTTTAGAGGAACTAGCATTGTTGGTACTAGTACTAGCCTGATGTTGCATGTTCCTTTGTTGAAAACTAATCGGTTGTTGATGATAAGTAAAGTTCGGTTTCCTTTTATCATTGTTAACCAATTTTCTTTCTTTTTAGCAACTTTAGTTTTCTTATCATTTTTTGAACGTTCACCTTTAGGAATCCATTTATACTTCCCTTTTATTTCTCCTTCTTTGGCTTTGCAATAAAGACTTATATGTCCACTAACATTGCAATATGAACACTTAGGTGAAGATGGTTTAGGAGGAGTATTCCGTGAAGTATTAAGAGGTGGAACTTCTTGTTTAGGAGGAGAGTTCACATTATATCCCAAACCTTTTCGGTTAAATGGTACCTTTGAGTTAAATACCATACTATCCAATATAGTATTACTCTTGGTGAATTGCTTAACGGTTTTCTCAAGATTTTCCTTTTCGGCAAACAAAGAATTAATCTTGTTATTAAAGAAATTTGCTTGATCAAAGACTTGAGATAAGAGCTTGCTATTATCATTTTGAAGCCTTTGATTTTCCACAAGAACCGATTTAAGTTCCGAGACTGCATGTTCTCGTTCCTTTGAATTGGTCTCGAGTAAATCATTTAGTTTTCCAAGTTTGAAATCTTTATCGGATAACATAACTTGAAAATCTAATTCTTTTTCTTTTAGGGCTTCGTGTAGCTCTTCCTCAATATCTCCCATTAAAGCTTGTTCGAGTTCTTTTATCTTTTCACTTAGTGTCTCATTTTCACGAATCAAAGATTCATTTTGAATCTTTAAATTCCACATCTCAACATGGAGATCACTAGTGTTAGTAGATAATTGAACTTTCTCATTTTCCATCTCTTCGGCTTGAAGAACCAAGGATATATTCTCAATCTCAAGATTTTGAATAATTTCATCCTTCTTAGTATTTTCAAGGCTCAAGCGGTCTTTTTGAGATGAAATAAATTCGTAATATTCCACATCTTTGACATGGACATCGGTCAAACAAGTGGCCTCTTTTTGTAGCTCAATATTCACATCTCGTATTTTATTCCTTTCGGAACTAACCATGATGTATCTTTGGCAAATTTCATCATGACTCGTTTTCAACATTTTTACAAGATTAATAAGCTCCGAGACATCCAAATTTGCATAGTCTAGTAACTCTATACTCAAATTATCACCACTACAAGATCCCACAATATTAGTAGAGTTTAAGGTTACCTCTTGATTTGTAGTGGAGGTTTCCATTGGTGTAGTTTCATCACCGATCTCCATCAAGCACAAGTTAACAACTTCTACACTTTGTTCGAGAGCTTCTTCATCCTCGCTTAAGTCCCATCCATTTTCGGCTACAAGACTTCGTCCTTTAGCCAACTTTGGACATTCCCGTTTAAAGTGACTGGGTTGTTTACATTCGAAACATAAATCATGTGTTTCCTCATTTGGCGATTCCTTCGGCTTAGGTGGAGAATAATTATTCGAATAATTCGAATTATTGTTATAAGCATTATTCCTTTGTTGAGCACCTTTGCCTTTGTTAAAACTCGTGGTCGGAAAGTTGTTGTTACTCTTATAATTAGGCCTTCCTTTCGAGTTAAATACACATTGTTGATTAATCGACTTAAGGAATCCTTTTCTGTACCATTGAGCTTTGCTTTTCAAAACCCGACGTAGTTGTCTCGAAAGTAGTGCAATCTCTTGTTCATCGAGATTTTGCAACTATTCGTTCAACTCATCGTCGTTTTCATCTTCATCGATAAGTATTGCTTTTAAGGCCATATTCTTTCTTTTATCTTCCACTTTCGGAAGGGCATTTTTCGGAATCTTACGAAGATTTCCGAATAAGCTATCGATGGAGTATGAATTTAAGTTTGCATTTCTTTTATCCTGGTAACTTTGACTTTCGAACTTGGAGATAAGGCTTTCAAAATCCTACGATTTTTCTCATTTATAGTATGTACCTTTCCAAGTTGTGCAAGTTCATCAACTGTACGAGTAAATCTCGTTTCCATGTCGATGATGGTTTCACTTTTGAGGAGTTTAAAATTTTCGTACTCTTGTATAAAAGTATCCATACGGGATTCTTTAATATCTTTTGTACCCTCGTAAGTAATAACCAACTTGTTCCACATTTCTTGTGCGGACTTGCAATTATTAACACGTTTATACTCCTTTTCTGCAAGTGCACTAGTAAGAACCATTTCCACTTTCGCGGCTATGTTCATTTGAGTTTCTTCATCCAGAGTATATTCACTCACTTTCTTTTCGACCATTACGTCGCCTACCATTTTAGTAGGAGTGGTGACTCCGTCTTCTATGGCCATCCAAATTTAAACTCCTTGGGATCTAGCATAAATTCTAAATCGTGTTTTCCAAGTTTCAAAGTTTGTGCCATCGAACAAAGGTGGTTGGGAGCTAGAAAGACCTTCTCCGGAACCAATAGAATTTAAGTAAGCCATAAAAAATATGTCCTTTTTACGGTTTTATTTAACGACTTTCTCAACAGTCAATAAACCTGATAAGGATCTACTTTTTGTTGTATTTTACGATTATCACAATAATCGTAAAACACGGTTAAAATCACTGATTTGATACCAATTGATAGGTCCCGTATATGGGTTAAATAAGCTAGAAGGGGGGGTTGAATAGCTTATCACCTTTTAAAAATTTAGAGCTTGGCTTTTTAAAAATTCTTTCGCCTCTTTAAACTTAGTTACATGTAAGCAAGTAAAGTGCGGAAAGTAAAGAGTGAAAGAAAATAGAGTAACACACGGTCGATTTTATCCTGGTTCGCGATGCCTACAACCCCTAATGGATTCAAACAGCCCTACTCCAGTCCCCGAGCTCCTCACCGGACTCGAGCTTTTCACTACTACAAAGAAACTCCTTTATAGTAGGCGGAGAAGCTTTTACAACTCCTTAAACCATTATCTAATTATCTTGGAGCGATACACACACGTAGCCTCCTCAAATTAAATAGCTAAATACAAACTACAAAACTTGTCTTGGAGCGTAACTCCCCGTCACCTCCTCAAACACTTTGTAGTAACCCCTAAAGGACTTTGTATTTCCACAACTTTGCCGGTCTTGGATCTTAGGTCTTAGGTCTTGGATCTTCTTTTTTCCTCACGGTGCAAAAGCTACTACCTCCCTGTTAGTACGCCTAAGACTTGGGTCTTAGAACAAGAGTCACCTCACTTCACTGCACCTCACTGCAAAGGTTAGAATACAAGTCCAACAAACAACCAAACAATTTATATTAAAAGATATAAATCCGTGCAAGCTAGTATGTTAAGGTACTAGTCACGGGGACGCTATTATGCGTTAAGCTAGTATATAACGGTGATGGATAAGTCACACGAATGGACTTGTCACACAAGCGGTACACACACTTACACAATCACACACCACACACAAGCACACAAACGTACACGTATAGAAAAGTAGCTCGCTTATCTATAGGAGAAAAAGAGGGCCGCTATTATGCGTTAAAATATTACACACACCACACAAAGCAAGAATATTAAACTAAAGAGCAAGTAGTGCAAGCAAGCAATCAAGCAAGCAAAAGTAACAAGTGCTAAGAGCACTTCTGCCGAATGTAAACCAAGTGGAGTGGCCGGATTTTTGAAGTCCTAAAACAAGTGCAAGTAGTCTTGTTAAATCCTTGTTCAAGATATAACGATATGACAAGTAAGTAACCAACTTGAACAATAAGACTACTAGTGGTAGTGTATGGCCGAATATAACAAGAAAAGGAAAGGCCAAGAATAAACTACCAACTTGTTTTAAAGAGCTAGCTTGTATAGTCTTTTTTTTTTTTTTGCTAAAATTAATATATTAAAAGAAGAGGCGAGGGATTAACCCTTGCTCCTCGCCAAGCGAGGATAGATCTTGTTACAACCAACCAAACAACCTACACTATGAATGAACAAGAAACAAAGTATCTTAAATATCAATCCATCTGTAGTACTCCAGTTTAGCATTTTTCCTGAACCAAGTGGAGCTTCGAAGCCTTGTTTTGAGGTCTTGCATTATAAGCTTGATTAGGCAATTAGGACCAGACCCTCCCCTATCGTGAAGTCGTGAGTTTCTTTCCTTCCACAAGTAGTATGAGAAGATTTGAGCTGTTAGGAACGCAACTGTACGTGGAATGGTGTCTGAGAGAACATGTAATGAAGCCAACACCTCTAACCAAGTGGATCCCTGGAAATCAATGTCTAAAAGGCCTGCTAGTTTAGAGAGAATGTAACTGCTGTAAGGGCACTTTACAAAAAGATGGGAATCGTTTTCCGTTCCTCCAACACAAAGTAAACAATGCTGTGAAACATCCAATCCAAAAGAAAATAGCCTTTGCATAGTTGGAATTCTCCCATGGCATAAGGTCCACTCATGATGAGCATAGCGAAGGACACGAAGTCGATGCCAAATGCAGTCGCTCCAAGTCACCATTGCACTCTTCGATCGAATGGTTTCCCAAATGTCGGAAGTTCTCATCTTATGAAGAGGCATGTCGTTCCACAGAAATGAATCGCTGGAGTCAAGGTTAAAACTCGGATAATCAAAGTTATTGAGCCACTGTTCCAAACCTGTGTGAAGATGGTGTAATCTGCTTGAAGGTTGAGGAAGGATCCATGTTCCTGTATTAATGAAAGAGTTGACAGAAGCTTCAGAGCATGAGTTCGATTGAGAAATGATGGAGTCATGTTTGTTTATTGCTAAACAAGTGGAACTCCACCAAGGATCAAACCAAAGTGAAATGCCCCTTCCATTCCCAATTTTGAAGGTAATAAGTTGGCTTGCCAGTGTCCGTGCCTTAAGGACATTGCGAAGAATCCAGGAGCAATCTGTCGGCATGGGCATATTCCAAAGATATCGGTGTTTCAAGACTGTAGTATTTACCCAGAGTGGCCACAAACCCCTTTGTTTACGAACTATTCTGCAAAGATGATTTAGAATTTGTGCCTGGTTCCATTCCTTTGATTGTTTAAGACCCAAACCACCCTCCGTAATTGGTAAGCAAATTATGTCCCAACTTATTTTACTCCCACCTTTAGAGTTGACAAAAGACTTGGTTACACAAGACTAACAACCAAACTTATCTTTTGATTTTTAAATATCAAGTTTAAATCACTTAAGGTAAAAACAAGATGAGAGCTTTTTGTTCTAAATCAAAAGATAGTTAACTAGCCTTTTTAATCCAAATACGCAACTTGGATTAAAGGACTTAAATGAGGTAGATCTCAACTTTCAACCTCAAGAACACACCTTACAAGATGTCAAATATACACTACACGAATATACCAAGAACAAGTGTATATTAGTGACAAAATGCAAGAATGTTGAATATTAGTGTTTATAAGTGTAGATCTAAACCAAACAAGCAATAAACACTAATTATTCAAGCCACCCACCACCACTACAACTATATATACTCGATTTATATATAGGAGAGTGAGGAAATATGAAAACCAACTTGTAACCCTTCAGATGTAGAGAGAAAACAAGAGAAAAAGCTAGTTACGAAGCTAAAAAACACATAAAAAGAGTCGCCAGAAAAGTCACCGGAAAATGGCCAGAATATGGCTTTATGGCCGAACTTTTGGAGGCTCAAAAGGTCACTTATAATCTGTTAAAACAAGGTAAAGAGACCACAAAAATATTGGTGACCAAAGGTGTGTTTATAGAGCAAGAAAGAGTGAAGAAAACAAACCAAAATAATGTAAAATCAAGATGTAAAAATGGCTTAACACCAAGAAACGTTTTTGCAACTTTTGGGCAGTAGAGAGAGCGTTTCTAGGAGTGTTTCTTCAGCATGTGTTTGGCTCTCAAATCTTGGGAAAAGAAGTGGGGGGTAAGGGGCTATTTATAGCCAAAAAAAAGGCTTTTAGCTTTATTTAAAATGGTAAAGCATATGTCATAAAGGCAAGTGGGTGGGATGTCATCAATGGCATCATATCAGCTGTATAACAATTAAAAAATAACTAGGAAAGAGTGCCCACACGTTTTATTAATTAACGAATCAATAAAAACGTAAAATGCGCGTACCGACGAGACGAAATGGGTTTAATCGCAATAAATCCAAAAATCATTCAAAAATTATGAAATTTTGGGAATCCCCTAGAAATGTGCCCAGAGGATGATGATCAAAATTTCACCTTGAAATGAGTTGACCAACTATGACTTTTAAGCGACCGATAAATCAATTACGTATCGATTTAAGGGGTCCCGGAAAAAAGTCATCCAAAATTTACGAAATTTATTCTACAATTTCCTATAGGGAAACTAAGGACAAATTCAAAGTTTCAAGTCAAAAATATATGTGGAAGTATTTTTATGAATTTTTCGAATGTTAAAATGGCCTTCCGGAGACCGAAAAATTCATTTGTCTTTACCGACAACTTAGACAAAAGTTTTGACTTGATAAGTATTCAAACATAATATTCCTTATGAAATAATGACTATGAGGTCCAAGGAATATTTAATTTCGAATTAAAAATGATTTTATCCGGATAAATAAGGATTTAAGGGTTTTTCGGAATAAAATCGGTTTTGGGTCTTTTGGCACGACTTTTGGCAAGGCAAATTGAATATAAATATTAAATAAATATATCAAGAATATTTTAGAGTAAAACATTTAAGAATAACATGCTCTAAATAAACCAAACAGTTTGACTCGTAAAAGCAGTGTTAGGAAATTCTCGATATTTGTGCCTTTGGCCGAATGCCTATTTTCTTTTCACATAAATAGCTTAGAATATAATATACCAATATCATGATATTCTCATCCTAAGTGGATGTCAAAAATATGTCGAAAAATATTTTTGGCTCGGTTTGATTATTTTGACTTGAATCCCGAATTATGGCGTCCCCTGGGGAGGATTCTAGCTAAGTGTAATCCTAAATCTAATTTAATTTCACTTTTATTTTGACAAATTCCAAAACCTAAAGAGCGAAAGTAGTGCTTCTGTCAGTATGTCTATTGACTAATGACTAAATCTCATTGGTCATAGGTATGGTAATACTAAAGTCAAAACCCATCGTGAGATTCTACATGTTATCAATGTCATAAGTAATTCTCACTATGATAATGGTGTAATGATCCTTAGACCTAAATCATTATATTTCTATATGAGAATTAATATACCTTGATTACATTAAAATTTAACTTTGACCGGGTGATGATAAAAGTGGACATTGGGTATATTATGAATCGTATGAGAAATATGAATGATCTAAAAGGTATTTACCCTCCTAGTTATAGGAGTGATATTATTGGCCTCTAGTTTGAGTGAGACTATGATATGCACGGTCATGCTCAAATATTTATTTGATTTAATAGTCTACTCATCGATCAAGAAAATCAGGATTAAATTATGAAGAGGATGACACATTACATTCCTTAAGTTTAATCTATAATATCATGGTTAAAGGGATTATATTACATGGAACATTATTCACGAAAGGCTTAATCGAATCACCGATTTAATTATTATTATTTGGGTAGCAATGATGTATTTCTAGATGTCGCTCATTGTTTACAATTTTAAATAAATATTAAAATTGTTGCCAATGTAATAATAACCTACAGGGTCAACACACAAAGAACTCTTGAAGGAGAAATAATTTAAATTATTAATTTAAATTAATTAAGTAATTTATTCTATTTCTAATATTAATTAAGTATGACTTAATTAATTAAATAAATAGAAAAACGAAATTAATTAAATTAATTTTGAAATTAGTTATTAATTAATTAAGTGCAACTTAATTAAATAATAAATTGGAATTTCATATTAGAATTAATTATAATTGGATTATAATTAGAAAACTAAATCTCTTCTCTCTATATATATATCTGTTTGTGGCGGATTTTATAAAGTGATACAAGTTTTATAAAACCCTAGCCGTTCTTGAGAGAAAAAAGGAAGATAGAGAGAAGCAGTTTTCGTGTGCTAGTACACATCAATCCTTCGAGAAAAGCTTCCTTGTGGATACCGGTAGAGTGTAGATCGCGAGAGCGGGATGCGTGGTGATTCAAGTATCTTGGATCTCTAATTTTCATCCATTCATAAAGCTTCTTTAAGGATCTAACTCTGAATTAAATCTTTGGTTTTTGCATGGATCCTGCGGTAGGGTTTCAATTTTTATTCTTTTTGCGTTTAATTCCGCTGCGTTTATGTGCTCAAAACCCTTCATCTAGTGATTCCGAGCTTCTCACAATAAGAGCTAAATTCTTTCGACATGAATTCTCCTCCCCTGTCTATTCTAAAAGTTCCAATCTTTTCCTTTTGTTTATTCTCAACTTCTGCACAAAATTTGTTGAACATACGAAAGCATCACTCTTAGTTTTTAGCATGTACACCCACATAATTCGAGTGTAATCATCTACCAATAATAAGAAATAGCTATTTTAAGCTAGAGTGGCAGGTGTGATAGGACTACATAAATCTCCATGAATTCTAATGGACGTTTAGCTTTAAAACTAGACTGTAGAGGGAATGATTTTCTTACTTGTTTAGCCATGAGACAGCCACTACACACTTTCTTTGGTTGCACAATTTCTGGTAAAACTTCCACCATCTGTTTCTTCAACATCAATTGCATTGCTTGAAAGTTCACATGCCCGAGACGAGAGTGCCAAATCCAAGTGACATCATCTGATTTTGCAAGCAGACAAGTGGGATTACATGTCTCAATACTGATTTTGTACAACCTGTTGCTTGACCTTGTAACTTTCGTCAGCAACTTCTTTTGATTATCGTACACTCGGAGCAAGTTTCCACTGATTTTAACCTCATTTCCTCCTTGAAAGAGTTGTCCAAGACTAATGATGTTGTTGCACAGACTTAGGATGTAATATACATCTTGCAATGTCCTCTCCTCCCCGTTCTTGCATCTAAATTTTATTGAGCCCTTTCCCTCAATCTTGACTGTAGACCCATCTCCAAATTTCACTTTACCACTAGCTTCTTCATCCAAAATATTGAATTTTGATTTATCACCTAACATGTGGTTACTAGCATCGTTATCCAAATACCAAACATTTGAATCTTCGAACCTTTTATGTCCTGTAGAAAAAAGTTTTGGTGTCACCTCACCTTCGTTCAATAACATCATCTTCATCTCTATCTATTCATGCATTGCTATAACGCCCTAGAAAATATCGTATTTGTTATTATTATTATTTAATTATTTAATATTAAATGTGGAATTATAGGAGCTGAATTTTTTTTGGATTGAATATATGTGGCGTCATGTTTACATGTTTATATGATGATTTATATGTGAAACGTAAGTCCGTGTATTTTTAATTGTATTTTTGATGACAAAAATCTATTTAAATAAGCATTATTGATCTTCTAAGATTTTTGTAAAATCATCAGATTTGATAAAATCCTGAAATCTTTTGTAATATTATCTTTGTATAATTATTTAGTTTTTAAAATTTTTAGATTTATTAATTTGGGTGTTTAAGTATTTTAAGATTATTTTTAAAAGTATTATTGTATTTAAAGGATCAAAACTTGTAAAATTCATATTTAATTCGTTTTTGATCCTATAAATATTTTAAAAATATGGGGATGTGGTAATTTCATAAATTTCATTTTTAGAATTTATAAAATCATTTATCTGCAAATTTTAATGTAATGTCGATTTTCAAAATGGTTTTAATAATTTAGTTTTATTTGATTGTTAGATCGTGTAAATTTACTTAATTTCCACGGCTTTTATTTATTCAGTTATATCTCCCCTTTTTGCTTCCATTGTCTGGGCTTCTCTCGAAGCTTCTCCCAATTCTCACTTTTGTTATCTCCCGTTCAATCAATCTCTCTTCTCAATCTCTCGCCAAAAAGAAATCTCTCCTCTCCTCTCTCCTATCTCGCAATAACTCTCCCCCTCTTTTCTTCTTGGTCGAACAGCGGTGTGTATCTACTGGGTGAGGCGTGTGTGTATTTAGAAGAGTGTTGTGGCTGTGAGTCTATGTATGGGTGAACAATTGATGTGGATAATTAGATACGTGACAGAGTTAACAGGTCTGGGTCTTGCTGTCGAAGTTATTTAATTGATAAATTGTGGTGGTTTGTTCGGGGGCTGTACGAGGGAGGCCAGAAGAATGGCTAAGGCGTAGAAGGGGATTGAAGGAAGGATAGAAAAAAAAAAGGAAAGAAAAAGAAACTGAGGTGAATGTCTGTGTGTGTTTTGGGACAGTGGTAATCTGAGATGGGACATAGTGGAGTAAATGGAAGGTGGTTGTGATTTCAAGTGTTGTTCTATGTTAAGGTTGTTGCGAGGCGTGAGTGGGGTATTGTAGTGTTGAAGGGAGTGGGTATTAGTCGATTGGGTTAGCGGTTGGGAGGTGGGAGTCTCATTGACAAGAGCTCTGTTTTCAGTTTTAAGAGAGAATGCATTTTCTTCGGTATTTAGACTGAGAGGGTGTTGCAGATAAAGGGTGTGGTGGCCTGATGGATGTACGAATGCAGTGTGGGGGTTGTAAGGAGGGTGATAAGAGTCAGAAGTAGGGGGAATTGGTGGGAGGAAGTAATGAGAAAGAAAGAAGGAGGCAGAGTGGTGTGTAAGTTGTAAGGTATGCTTATGGTACAAGAATGAAGAAGAAAAAAAAAGAGAAGTGAAGGAAAATAGTAAGGTTGAAGGAAAGAGCGGTTTGGTGTATGCATTTTTGGGAGGGTTAACGCAGGTAGAGAAGTGGGGTGTCCGAGTTTATGCATTTTTTGGTTATCGGATGAGACATGCCGTGTATTGTGTATGTCCATGAGGATGTATGTTGGTATGTGGTGGTGGTGTTCGATCAGGGGAAGAGAGGCTATGATGGTTTTGAGGCTATGTGGTTGTATGCGCTAAAAAAAAAAATAATTGATGTTAGTTACTGGTTAGTGTCTGTGTATATCGAAATTTTGATGCAATTGAGTGTTAGTACTAATTAAATATTGGTAGATTAAAGTTAAGAGTAAATTAGTTCGAGGTGATGATTATTGTTAGTAGGCCATTAATTGATTTATGGATCGTTAAATTGTTGATTAGTGGCATTGTAAATACTGGGCTACTGGTTTTGAGTTGCATAATTAAATTAGGATATTAAAAGTATATATAAGTTGATTTTATATGATAATGTGTAGTATTTGATTCGGTTTTAGATTATTAATTAGTAAGGTGATAATATCCTGATGGTAATAGATTACTAATAAGTGCTCTTAGTAGCTTTTGATAATGCATAAGTTAATAATATGAGTTTTGTCAATGATCATTGATGCAAATGTAGTGATGCAATTGTATTGATAGTGTATGGTAAACTTTGAGTTGTATATATAAGGTGGAGTTAGTAATTGATTATGAGATTGCTTGAATGATAATGGTGGGTTGGTTGTATTCCGACGACGAGTTAGGTCGTATTTTAAAGGAGGTGATGTCCAAATTTTATATAGTAAATTGATGAGTAGTATTCGTAAATAGATATAATTTAAGTATTATCCAGTATAAGCGTTATAGGATGCGTTTGGGTAGAATAGAGATAGATGATTAAGGTTATAAGCGTACTGAAGTTATAATTTACCTTTCTATAGGTACAAATGGGAGGCTGACTAAGAGCCAGTGCAAACGCAAAAGGGAATTTTGAGGAATGGAAAGATTATCGGAATTGACGAACGTGCGTGTAGAGACTGACAAGTGATAAAGGGAAAATGGATGTATGATCGAATAGAGGTCAAGTAGAGACGGATGGAAAATAACAAGGGTTAAAGAATCGGAAATGGAAATCCTGGGTATTGAGGCAAGTGTTCTTGCTATTCACTTATTGTTCAAGTGATGCAATTTAGTTTATTTGTAGTATATGATGATTTAGCCAAGTATAGATGGTAGATGTCACATATACTTTTCAAATAAGTGTGATGTTGTTTATCTCCCCTACCCGTAATTCAAATATCCGACTTGCAAAGAATTTTACAAATAACCTTTCTCGCTCATTATCCTATCCCTGGAGTGCCATTTCTTCTATTATCGTCAAGATGGTTTAAGAATTCCCTAAATAAAGGAAATCCAAGATTTTAGACTCTTATAAAAACCTGATAGTGAAACTCTTGATTCTAGCATATTTTTGCCAATAAACCCCTCATTTATAAAAATGTTTTCTTTCAAATTGATCTGAACTGTTCCATATTCGAATCGTTTTTCAAACAAATGTGTAAGCAATTTTATTTGCTTATTGAAACTCAAACTTTTCAGTGAGCCTAGTATTTGATCATATCTTTGCTTTACCTTAAAGTTTTGATGGTTGAAAGTTTTATTGCAATGTATATCCTTTATGTGCTCAAGTGAAACTTCTCTTTAGATAAGTTGCTGACGTTATAGATTCCAATTATTCATATTCATCTTCTTGGTATTTATTCGAATTGTCATTCTTTATATTCGCCACCCTATGTGGTATCGAACTTGTCGATATCTGTTAAAAATCTTGATTGTTTGTTTGTTCCCTGTTGTGTATCGAACTTGTCGATACCAGATGATGCTGTTGTTTTTTTTTATTAACTCTTAATCTTGAGTTGTTATTATGGAACGTGAGTTTTTCCAGTTATTGGCTGGCAAAGGTGATCGATTGTCCCGAAACCTAGTGTGGATGATATAGAATTGGAAATGTTTTTAAAAGTGGCCCTTGGGGCGTAAAACCCTTCGGGGTGGGACCATATTATGGTCGGAAGTTAAGGCCAATGTGTGCCATGGATCCAATTAAGGACATTGCTGTGTGCTTTTGTCCGGGGTTAGTGCGTGACTGATCAGCAGCGTAACCTTATTGTTTTTTTTTCTAAAATAAATAAAATTTCCAATTCTAATCTGTACTCTGAAATTGAGATGTTTAGTTCTTGACTCCTTGGAAGTCTGTCTTAATAATATTTTGATATCGGAACTCTTATCAGTTATAACTTTGATGCATCTTGTTAATGGTGAATTGTGGGCCCTCGTGGCAATCTAAACGTTGATATAATTGACTCTTACATAGAAGGAGATGAAACCCCTTTGTTTATCAGAATTGGTCATTGTTATTGTTCTTCAAAGAAACATTGAAATATTATTGTTTCAATATATTATTAACTTGCTGAGCGTTGTTGGCTCACTCTTGCTTTGTTTTGCCTCCCCATTCCAGTTAGGGTTAAGGAGTTGGATACCTACGCGTCATAATTCAAGTGAGAGTGATGGTGCATTCCTTAAAAGTTAGATACAGAGCCGGCTCGAGCATATGCTAAATGGGCTTGCGCTATGGTTCAGAAGGTATGAAGGTTTGTAAAATGGAATTGGAGATAGAATTCTAAAAATTTGTATAGCATAGATTCTTGTTTCATACCATAACCTGGAATTGATCCTCGGCGAGGAATCATTGGTGTATTACGTTTTATTTTTAGTTGTCCATGGGAACTTGGCTTGGATTGAAATACAGGTGGATAATCCGATTTACGAATACTTCATGCCAGAATTTTCTAAAAATTCCCCTGTATCAAAGTCCATTTTATTATAAGAAGTATATTTTTAGTATTTGGAAGTCGGGGCGTTACAGGTTGGTATCACAGCGACAGGTTGTGGTCACTGAAACAAGTTAGGATGATTAAGTATACGTATTTAAGTGGGACGTTAGATAGAACGATTTAGGATAAGATTGGCCTTAGGTTATTAGGACAATGGTTGTGACATTAGTTAGTATTTCGATGTATCGCGCGAGCCAGAAGTCGATTCATTCGAAGGTATGACTTTGGACGACGAAGATGATTCGGCACCGCCTACGTTAAATAGACGACCGGAGTCACCAGCTTGGGGGATGTTACATGTAAACCTTCGTGTATATTCTATAATTTCTTTTTCGACTTTAGTTACCCCGTGAACGACATAGAAAGTGCGAAAGGACGGCAAACAAGATGCGAAATGTGATTTCTGGCATGTGGTGGAGTAAGGACATGGTTATTTATTACTAACCGTTGATTTCATTTAATTTATTGATTAAAGAAATTTAACCTTTCTTTCTGTTTCTTCTAATCTTGATAATACCCCATCACATTTGATAATCAACTATACTTCAATTAATTTAAATTGATGATGAATTTTTTTTTTTTTCAAATTTATTTAAACACATTTCTATTTTTCAAAGATACCTCTATTTTTCAGGGGATCACTTGATTTAACATGATGTATATAAATTATTGAGACCTTTGAATTCTTTCTAATTTCCCCGAATGATTGTTATTCCTTATTCAACATGGTATACCTATAAACTTTTGAAACTTTTGAATTCTTTTTGGTTTCTCTGAATACTTGACCTTATTTATTCTGACTGAGATGAACAACCAAATGTATATAGGGGATTCAGGGACATCTTATCTACGTGATAGAAGTCTGGTGGGACGCCACTGATTGTGTTTGTCATGAAAGTACAAAAGGCTGGCCCCCTTTCTGTGCTATGGCGGTTGACCTAAGTGACAAATGCAACCTGAAATTAGTTCGATGATCATATTGATCTCTCAGTTAAATTCTTTCATAAAACTCTTATAAAACAAAACTCATTTTATATTCATACATGTTAATACCTGTCTATTCTATTGACTCCTTTTATTGTAAACCCTTATGACTTCTAAAAGTTATCGATGATTGAGAGCAGTAAAGATGGAGACGATGAAATCTTGAATGGTGTAAGCTACATCTACGTCGAATGAAAATTTGATGAGCAGATTTGAGAATTGAGGTTAAAGCAAAGAGTGAATATCAAGTTAAATTACGCAGTGGATTGTCAAAATACAAACAAGATTCGATAAAATGAAGGACCGAATATGGATAAGGAGCAGATAACAAGGACACGAGATTATTAATTCTGTTTAAATTGAATGTAGAGTGATGATGGATTTAATTTGTATATGGGAGTTATGTTGAGGAATACTTGTTTATTGCATATTTCACTTTGGATATGGAAACAGGAATATTATGAGATTTTAAATGAATTGAGACCAATTATCGGGTATGAATTTTAGAAGTGGATGGGATAACTTGAACGAAGCTGAGTAAAGCTAGATGGAAGGTAAAATGATTGTGTGGGAGTTAATGACTTATGCGAATATAGTTTAGAGGATCATGAATATTAAGAGTGAAAGTGAATTGACCAGGTGGAACGGGATGTTAAGAAAGGAAGATAGAGAATCAGGAAATTTAGAGGAATTGTGTTAGCGGATGTGAGATTTGGCTGGAAAGGAATGTAAGATTTAAGAGATTTTGAAAACTAGAATAACGAGGATAGATAGCTACCTCTAGGATATGAATTAATGAGACCAGCAAAACCATCATTATTGGAAGGTAAGATTTCGAGAAGAAGAATATTGCGATAGTACTAGGAGGAGGAGAAGGCTATCAGGGTAAGTGGAAGGAATAGCATGGTAGGAAGTGACAAAATTAGAAGCTAGAAGTTTAATATAATTATGAATGATGATATTAAGGATATGGAGGTGATGATAGTCAAAAGAGCTAAATGTGAGTTAGGACTGGATTGTGTAATTAATTAATAAGTACAGACAAAGCGTGAAGATAAGAAGGTGAAATTATGAATTGCATGAGATATATAAGTTGTGTTTCGAGGACGGAAGTGGATTAAGGAGTTTTAATGGTTACGCACACTAAGAGATTATTATAATAAGATTTTAAGGTTGTCGTATACGTGTAAGAGATACCAGTAAGGAGATGATTAGATTGAAGCAAATTCTAATGTTTAAATTTTCTTAGAAGAATGTATGGAGGAATCACTAAGATTGTCACCAAACAGAGATATAAAGTCAATTTATTATTTACTATCAGGTATATAAGAAGTTTCAAGGATTCAAGATCGGAAGACTTCACAAGATATACATGGATATAAGGAGGACATGCATATGATCTCTAAGTACGAGCATTGGAAATTGGAAGAAGTATAATTTTATGGATAGGACGGTAGAATCACAGTGAGTTTTTGAAGACGAAGCAGTAATGAATTGGGAAAAGCTTAAGACATCAGGCGAGATCGAAAGTTCTGAAGGATCAGCTAGGAAAATTATATTTTGATTATTCAGTTGTTGATAAATGTTAGAATTAAAATGTGCCGAGTTTAAATAAGTTTTGAAGGTTTTTAGTTAATTATCGATGAAGTGTACTTGGGTTTATGTATGTCAAGTTAAGGGTTGATTTTATCAGATGTTAGAATTGTTAGAGTTTAATTGGATTGAAAGTTTAGCTTGTGAATGGTATTGGAGGGTTGCGACCTCGGGATAGTTTGTGTTCCAAATAAGATATATATATATATATATATATATATATATATATATATATATATATATATATATATATATATATATATATATGTTTTAAAGTAAATGGTACCTCAGTAAAACAATGGGATTAAGGATAGACATAATTTTTTCTAATTATTCCCTCCTCGAGTAACATTGTACATTAAAAGGGGAATAAGAATGATTAGGGGATTTCTTAATACTCTTTTTCTCAAGGTTTTATCTGGGGCAACCTGAATTATGAATAGGTGTATGGAAGTAGTATCAATTGTTTTAGTCGCATGGAATTCGTTTTAAAGATCTAATTATTTACCAGTTTATTTCAAGTCAAGACAGATTTCTTCGCTTATATGTTTGCTGCAGGATAAGGCAGGTTTTTATTATTGTATATGGATGAATCGTTTATGGATGAATGGATTAGTAATTGAGGTACGTTCATACAGGACATAGTATATTATAAGAATAGGTCATGTCCGATTTTCGGTTTGAAAAAAAAAAAAAAAAAGAAAGAAGGATCGTCACGTGTGAGTGATAAGTACCAAGAAGTAACGAGACATGCAAACCAAAGGATTAAATTTATGTTAGAAATTCGAAGGCCTACAGGATGAGCCTATTGATATGTGAATTTATATAAAGGAATGATAGTGTGGAAGGAATGACATGGAAATTGAAGGAGAAATGATTGAGAAATACAGTCATTACGATTTCTTAAGATTGATTCTGAGGACAGAATCCTATTAAGGGGGGAAGGATATAACGCCCAAGAAAATATCGTATTTGTTATTATTATTATTTAATTATTTAATATTAAATGTGGAATTATAGGAGCTGAAATTTTTTTGGATTGAATATATGTGGCATCATGTTTACATGTTTATATGATGATTTATATGTGAAACGTAAGTCCGTGTATTTTTAATTGTATTTTTGATGACAAAAATCTATTTAAATAAGCATTATTGATCTTCTGAGATTTTTGTAAAATCATCAGATTTGATAAAAATCCTGAAATCTTTTGTAATATTATCTTTGTATAATTATTTAGTTTTTAAAATTTTTAGATTTATTAATTTGGGTGTTTAAGTATTTTAAGATTATTTTTAAAAGTATTATTGTATTTAAAGGATCAAAACTTGTAAAATTCATATTTAATTCGTTTTTGATCCTATAAATATTTTAAAAATATGGGGATGTGGTAATTTCATAAATTTCATTTTTAGAATTTATAAAATCATTTATCTGCAAATTTTAATGTAATGTCGATTTTCAAAATGGTTTTAATTATTTAGTTTTATTTGATTGTTAGATCGTGTAAATTTACTTAATTTCCACGGCTTTTATTTATTCAGTTATATCTCCCCTTTTTGCTTCCATTGTCTGGGCTTCTCTCGAAGCTTCTCCCAATTCTCACTTTTGTTATCTCCCGTTCAATCAATCTCTCTTCTCAATCTCTCGCCAAAAAGAAATCTCTCCTCTCCTCTCTCCTATCTCGCAATAACTCTCCCCCTCTTTTCTTCTTGGTCGAACAGCGGTGTGTATCTACTGGGTGAGGCGTGTGTGTATTTAGAAGAGTGTTGTGGCTGTGAGTCTATGTATGGGTGAACAATTGATGTGGATAATTAGATACGTGACAGAGTTAACAGGTCTGGGTCTTGCTGTCGAAGTTATTTAATTGATAAATTGTGGTGGTTTGTTCGGGGGCTGTACGAGGGAGGCGAGAAGAATGGCTAAGGCGTAGAAGGGGATTGAAGGAAGGATAGAAAAAAAAAGGAAAGAAAAAGAAACTGAGGTGAATGTCTGTGTGTGTTTTGGGACAGTGGTAATCTGAGATGGGACATAGTGGAGTAAATGGAAGGTGGTTGTGATTTCAAGTGTTGTTCTATGTTAAGGTTGTTGCGAGGCGTGAGTGGGGTATTGTAGTGTTGAAGGGAGTGGGTATTAGTCGAATGGGTTAGCGGTTGGGAGGTGGGAGTCTCATTGACAAGAGCTCTGTTTTCAGTTTTAAGAGAGAATGAATTTTCTTCGGTATTTAGACTGAGAGGGTGTTGCAGATAAAGGGTGTGGTGGCCTGATGGATGTACGAATGCAGTGTGGGGGTTGTAAGGAGGGTGATAAGAGTCAGAAGTAGGGGAATTGGTGGGAGGAAGTAATGAGAAAGAAAGAAGGAGGCAGAGTGGTGTGTAAGTTGTAAGGTATGCTTATGGTACAAGAATGAAGAAGAAAAAAAAAAGAGAAGTGAAGGAAAATAGTAAGGTTGAAGGAAAGAGCGGTTTGGTGTATGCATTTTTGGGAGGGTTAACGCAGGTAGAGAAGTGGGGTGTCCGAGTTTATGCATTTTTTGGTTATCGGATGAGACATGCCGTGTATTGTGTATGTCCATGAGGATGTATGTTGGTATGTGGTGGTGGTGTTCGATCAGGGGAAGAGAGGCTATGATGGTTTTGAGGCTATGTGGTTGTATGCGCTAAAAAAAATAATTGATGTTAGTTACTGGTTAGTGTCTGTGTATATCGAAATTTTGATGCAATTGAGTGTTAGTACTAATTAAATATTGGTAGATTAAAGTTAAGAGTAAATTAGTTCGAGGTGATGATTATTGTTAGTAGGCCATTAATTGATTTATGGATCGTTAAATTGTTGATTAGTGGCATTGTAAATACTGGGCTGCTGGTTTTGAGTTGCATAATTAAATTAGGATATTAAAAGTATATATAAGTTGATTTTATATGATAATGTGTAGTATTTGATTCGGTTTTAGATTATTAATTAGTAAGGTGATAATATCCTGATGGTAATAGATTACTAATAAGTGCTCTTAGTAGCTTTTGATAATGCATAAGTTAATAATATGAGTTTTGTCAATGATCATTGATGCAAATGTAGTGATGCAATTGTATTGATAGTGTATGGTAAACTTTGAGTTGTATATATAAGGTGGAGTTAGTAATTGATTATGAGATTGCTTGAATGATAATGGTGGGTTGGTTGTATTCCGACGACGAGTTAGGTCGTATTTTAAAGGAGGTGATGTCCAAATTTTATATAGTAAATTGATGAGTAGTATTCGTAAATAGATATAATTTAAGTATTATCCGGTATAAGCGTTATAGGATGCGTTTGGGTAGAATAGAGATAGATGATTAAGGTTATAAGCGTACTGAAGTTATAATTTACCTTTCTGTAGGTACAAATGGGAGGCTGACTAAGAGCCAGTGCAAACGCAAAAGGGAATTTTGAGGAATGGAAAGATTATCGGAATTGACGAACGTGCGTGTAGAGACTGGCAAGTGATAAAGGGAAAATGGATGTATGATCGAATAGAGGTCAAGTAGAGACGGATGGAAAATAACAAGGGTTAAATAATCGGAAATGGAAACCCTGGGTATTGAGGCAAGTGTTCTTGCTATTCACTTATTGTTCAAGTGATGCAATTTAGTTTATTTGTAGTATATGATGATTTAGCCAAGTATAGATGGTAGATGTCACATATACTTTTCAAATAAGTGTGATGTTGTTTATCTCCCCTACCCGTAATTCAAATATCCGACTTGCAAAGAATTTTACAAATAACCTTTCTCGCTCATTATCCTATCCCTGGAGTGCCATTTCTTCTATTATCGTCAAGATGGTTTAAGAATTCCCTAAATAAAGGAAATCCAAGATTTTAGACTCTTATAAAAACCTGATAGTGAAACTCTTGATTCTAGCATATTTTTGCCAATAAACCCCTCATTTATAAAAATGTTTTCTTTCAAATTGATCTGAACTGTTCCATATTCGAATCGTTTTTCAAACAAATGTGTAAGCAATTTTATTTGCTTATGGAAACTCAAACTTTTCAGTGAGCCTAGTATTTGATCATATCTTTGCTTTACCTTAAAGTTTTGATGGTTGAAAGTCTTATTGCAATGTATATCCTTTATGTGCTCAAGTGAAACTTCTCTTTAGATAAGTTGCTGATGTTATAGATTCCAATTATTCATATTCATCATCTTGGTATTTATTCGAATTGTCATTCTTTATATTCGCCACCCTATGTGGTATCGAACTTGTCGATATCTGTTAAAAATCTTGATTGTTTGTTTGTTCCCTGTTGTGTATCGAACTTGTCGATACCAGATGATGCTGTTGTTTTTTTTATTAACTCTTAATCTTGAGTTGTTATTATGGAACGTGAGTTTTTCCAGTTATTGGCTGGCAAAGGTGATCGATTGTCCCGACACCTAGTGTGGATGATATAGAATTGGAAATGTTTTTAAAAGTGGCCCTTGGGGCGTAAAACCCTTCGGGGTGGGACCATATTATGGTCGGAAGTTAAGGCCAATGTGTGCCATGGATCCAATTAAGGACATTGCTGTGTGCGTTTGTCCGGGGTTAGTGCGTGACTGATCAGCAGCGTAACCTTATTGTTTTTTTTTCTAAAATAAATAAAATTTCCAATTCTAATCTGTACTCTGAAATTGAGATGTTTAGTTCTTGACTCCTTGGAAGTCTGTCTTAATAATATTTTGATATCGGAACTCTTATCAGTTATAACTTTGATGCATCTTGTTAATGGTGAATTGTGGGCCCTCGTGGCAATCTAAACGTTGATATAATTGACTCTTACATAGAAGGAGATGAAACCCCTTTGTTTATCAGAATTGGTCATTGTTATTGTTCTTCAAAGAAACATTGAAATATTATTGTTTCAATATATTATTAACTTGCTGAGCGTTGTTGGCTCACTCTTGCTTTGTTTTGCCTCCCCATTCCAGTTAGGGTTAAGGAGTTGGATACCTACGCGTCATAATTCAAGTGAGAGTGATGGTGCATTCCTTAAAAGTTAGATACAGAGCCGGCTCGGGCATATGCTAAATGGGCTTGCGCTATGGTTCAGAAGGTATGAAGGTTTGTAAAATAGAATTGGAGATAGAATTCTAAAAATTTGTATAGCATAGATTCTTGTTTCATACCATAACCTGGAATTGATCCTCGGCGAGGAATCATTGGTGTATTACGTTTTATTTTTAGTTGTCCATGGGAACTTGGCTTGGATTGAAATACAGGTGGATAATCCGATTTACGAATACTTCATGCCGGAATTTTCTAAAAATTCCCCTGTATCAAAGTCCATTTTATTATAAGAAGTATATTTTCAGTATTTGGAAGTCGGGGCATTACAATTGCCATTAACGAAGTTGGTTCATCGTCAACGATCGACGCAATGTTTATCTCCTGCTTCTGTTCTCTTCCTCGACGTGGTTTCGTACACTCAGCCGCATAGTGACCCAGTGTGCCATAATTGTAACACTTTACTTGACCCTTGTCACAGAATCCGCGTCCTCTCTAGCCTGAAACTCCACCTGTTACCCCACGATTCGATCTCCTCAACCATTCTTCCCGTGTGAGGAAAAGTTTCCCACCTTCGTTGTCTTTCTTTATCCATTCCTCCTCTATCAACATTAGTTGTTCTTCATTTTCAGTCACAATACCCTTCATCCTTTCTTCATGGGTTTTGAGTGCACCAATAACCTATTCTATTGACATAATGTCATTCAAGTGTAGAAGCAATTTGTAGAAATTTCTGTGGAACAACTCGCAACAACTTCTTGACTACATATGATTCTTTCACTTCCTCCCCAAGAGCCCATATGTTTGATACAATTCCATTGATTTTCACATAAAAATCATCAAGTTGATCATTGTCTCTCATGCTTAGAGCCTCAAATTTTGCTCTCAACATTTGAGCCTTCACCTTTTTAACTTCGAAGAAATTCTTGCAGATGTGTACAATTACACTGAAGAGATTGAAATCGAGGATGAACTTAATTAAATCATTATCACACCCCAGGTTCATAACGATTAAATTCGATACTCAACAGAGATGATTATGATGATAGTGTTACTCCAAAAAAATTCGGATTACTTGCAGATGTGTACAATTACACTGAAGAGATTGAAATCGAGGATGAACTTCTTTTCATAGGAATTGATGAACCCAGCTCATTTAATCATGTTGTGAAAGATAAAGCCTGGAGGCAAGCTATGCAAAGTGAACTTGAATCAATTGAGTAAAATGGGACGTGGGAATTCACAGACCTGCCACCAGGACACAAAGAAATTGGTTTGAAGTGGATTTTAAAACTAAAAAATATCATTTGGTCGCTAAAGGATATGTACAAGAAAAGGGAATTAACTTTAACAAGATTTTTGCCCCCGTAACACGTTTGGAAATAGTTCATTTATTATTAGCTTTGGCAACAAAAAATTCATGGGAGGTGCATCACCTTGATGTTAAGACAGCCTTCTTGAATGGCAAAATTAGTGAAGAAGTATATGTGTCTCAACCGGAGGGATTTGTAAAAGAAGGGCAAGAAAGGCGAGTCTATAAATTGCTCAAAGCTTTGTATGGGCTTATATAAGCTCCATAAGCATGGTACTCGAAGCTTAATAAGTGTTTGGAAGGTCTTGGTTTCGTAAGATGCCCTTACGAATATGATGTTTATGTTAAAAGGGAAGGTAAAGAATCACTGATCGTTGGAGTGTATATGGATGACTTTCTAATTACCGGGACTAATATGTCTCTTATTAATCAATATTAGGAGCAGATGAGTACCAAGTTTGAAATGAGTGACATGGGAAAATTAAATTACTATTTAGGCATTGAAGTTGAACAGGACACTTGGTTTATTGAGTTAAAACAATCAGATTGTTCAAGAAAAGTACTTGAAAGAGCTGTATATCTCAATGCAACCCTTGTAAATTTACCATGGATTCGAAAGAATGCTTGAGAAAAGATAAAGGTGGAAAAGTTGTGGATACAACAAAATTTAAAAGTGTGGTAGAAGGTTTAAGGTACCATTTTCATACCAGACCCGACATAGCATTTTATGTGGGTATTGTGAGTAGATTTATGGAAAAACCAACTACTATGGATATGAATGTATCAAAGAGGATCTTACGGTACATTAAGGGCACGTTGGAGTACAGTTTGGTATATACGAAGGAGGCTGGCAACAATATCTTTATAGGATATTCTGATAGTAATCATGCAGGTCATGTTGAAGATATAAAATCGACTAGAGGCATGGTGTTCTATCTAAACAAAAGTCTGGTGACTTGGGTTTCGCAGAAACAGCGTTCCGTTTCATTTTCATCGAGCGAGGCTGAATTCATGGCAGCTACAGCTGCTGCTTATCAAGCAATATGGTTGAGGAATGTGTTGTAGGAACTAACAGGTGAACAGATTGGACCAGTGATCATTTATCTAGATAACAAATCTGCAATTTGGCGAAGAATCCAGTTTTTCATAAATAAAGTAAACAAAATGATATTAGGTACCACTTTATACGATAATGCATTGAACGTGGGGAAGTGATAGTTAAACTTGTCAGCAGTAATAGTTAGAGGGCAAATTGATTGACAAAAGCTCTGGTTGGAGTGAAGTTCGAGAGGATGAGAAACTTGATGGGAATCAAGAACCTGGATGGATAAATTTGAAATTACGGGGGAAAATGTTGGGAGTAATTTCAAAATTGTCAACGTCTATTGAGAGAATATTGCAGTTTAAGATTTGGTCGACTAAGTCATGGAGCATCTATAGGAGCAAATTGAATAAAATCAGTAATAGAAGTATTGTAGGAAAGTTTTTGATTTCTGTTTTTTTGGCAATCAGTTGTTTCCTTGTTTTCCTATTTAAATAGATGTGCTTGTTCTGAAATAATATCAAGTCTTTTGGACATAAAACTTGCTGCGAGTTTTTGTCTCTGTGATCAAACAGTTGCTATATCTTTGATATTTCAATATATGGTATCTGAGCACTAGGTGAGCGGTTAGATGTCAATGGCTTGGATGGATGGGAACAAACTCAAGGGAGGTTCGATTGGCCTTGGTTACCCAACATTGGCAAAGGGAAACTATACGGTGTGGTCCATGAAGATGAGAGTGTTTATGTAGGCACACGGAGTTTAGGAGAATTTTGAGCCTAGTGATCCCAAAACTGTAATCGAAGAAAAGACGGATAAGGTCACGTTAGCTATGATCTATCAGGATATTCCAGAGGAGATACAATTGTCACTTACAGACAAAAAGATGGCAAAAGATGCTTGGGAGGCGATCAAAACCATGTGTCAAGGCGCTGAAAAGGTTAAAAAGGCGAATGCTAAAACGTTGAGAGTAGAATTTGAGAGTCTAAGCATGAGAGACAATGATCAACTTGATGATTTTTATGTGAAAATCAATGGAATTGTATCAAACATACGGGCTCTTGGGGAGGAAGTGAAAGAATCATACATAGTCAAGAAGTTGGTACGAACTGTTCCACAGAAATTTCTATAAATTGCTTCTACGTAGCTGTAGGGACTTATCATTTGTCATTGCCCATTGGGCTCATTTTAGAACTTGAGAACTGTTTTTACGTGCCTGCAATTTGTAGAAACATTATTTCCATTTCTTGTTTGGACAAGATTGGTTTTTCCTTTTTGATTCAGAACAATATTTGTTCCTTTTCATTGAATAATGTTATCTATGGGGTTGCAAGTTTGTTTAATGGTTTATATGTTCTTGATCTTGATACTCCTGTCTATAATATAAATAAGAAACGTCTTAAGACAAATGACTCAAATCATACATACCTCTGGCACTGTCGTTTAGGCCATATAAATGATAATTGCATTTCCAAGTTACATAAGGATGGATACTTGGATAAGTATGATTTCGAATCATACGAGGAATGTGAACCATGTCTCATTGGCAAGATTACTAAAGCTCCTTTTACCGGACAAGGTGAGAGGGCCACCAAACGATTGGAACTGATACATAGTGATGTATGTGGTCCAATGCGTACCATGGCAAGAGGTGGCTTTTATTAGTTCATAACTTTTACTGATGATTTTAGTAGATACGGATATGTGTATCTTTTGAAGAAAAAATCCAAATCATTTGAAAAATTTTAAGAGTATAAGGCTGAAGTAGAAAAGCAATTAGGCGATAGCATTAAAACTCTACGATCTGATCGTGGGGGAGAATACTTAAGAATGGAATTTAAGAATTTCCTTAAGGAGTATAGTATCGTATCACAACTCACTCCTCCTGGAACACTATAATGGAATGGGGTGTCTGAAAGGAGAAATCGTACCTTGTTTAATGTTTTGGATGAAGAAGCTAGTGGTAAAGTGAAATTTGGAGATGGGTCTACAGTCAAGATTGAGGGAAAGGGCTCAACAAAATTTAGATGCAAGAACGGGGAGGAGAGAACATTGCATGATGTCTATTGCATCCCAACTCTGTGCAATAACATCATTAGTCTTGGATAACTCTCTCAAGGATGAAATGAGGTTATAATCAGTGGAAACTTGCTCTGAGTGTACGAAAATCAATAGAAGTTGCTGATGAAAGTTACAAGGTCAAGCAACAGGTTGTAAAAAATCAGTATTGAGACATGTTATCCCACTTGTCTGCTTGCAAAATCAGATGATGTCACTTGGATTTGGCACTCTCATCTCGGGCATGTGAACTTTCAAGCAATGCAATTAATGTCGAAGAAACAGATGGTGGAAGGATTACCAGAAATTGTGCAACCAAAGAAAGTGTGCAGTGGCTGTCTCATGGCTAAACAAGTAAGAAAATCATTCCCTCTACAGTCTAGTTTTAAAGCTAAATGTCCATTAGAACTTGTTCATGGAGATTTATGTGGTCCTATCACACCTGCCACTCTAGCTGAAAATAGCTATTCTTAGTATTGGTAGATGATTACACTCGAATTATGTGGGTGTACATGCTAAAAACTAAGAGTGATGCTTTCAATATGTTTAAGAAATTCCGTGCAAAAGTTGAGAAGGAACAAAAGGAAAATATTGGAACTTTTAGAAGAGATAGGGAAGTAGAATTCATGACGAAAGAATTTAGCTCTTACTGTGAGGAGCTCGGAATCACTAGACATTTTACAGCAACATACACGCCCCAATAGAATGGTGTTGGCAAAAGAAGGAATCGTACTGTGGTTGAAATGTTGGGTTCCGAGGCATAAAACGCAGCGGATAAACGTAAATAATACAATAAATTTTCGAAACCCAAACCATGATCCATGTATAATTATGGACAGATTATGGAGATTACGAATCATACCTTAAAAAGCTTTACTTTCACGAACTCAACGGAGATCCTAGCTTTCACGACTTGTGTCTACCTCTCGGAAAACACCTCTATGGTATCCACACGAACACCTTCAAGAACGACTCACGAACTTGACTGCGGAATGGATGTACTAGCCTCCTTATTGATGATTCGATTTCTGCCTTTTCTTGCTGCCTTCTCTAGGGTTTTTCACAAAAACGTAAAACCCTCTTAACCTATCATTATCTATTTATAATGAATGGTTAATAGGCCCTCAACAGAAAAAGCCCAACCCTTTTAGGTATAGGATTTAATAATAAAATGAAATTCTATTATTTAATTAATAACTAAGTCACACTTAATTATTATGGGCAGAAATAATCCTCTAATTCGTATTTATATATTATCTCAATTAATTAAGTCTCACTTAATTAACATAATAAAATTCAAATAATCACCAATTAATTTAAATCCATAATTTAAATTAATTATTCCTTTAAGTGCTCAATGTGTGTGACCCTATAGGCTATTATTTAATTGGCAATAATTTTATTCTCCAATAAAACTATAAACAATGAGCGGTATCTAGTAATACATCATTGCTACCCAATTAAACAATAATTAAATCGTGATTCGATAAAAACCTTTCGTGATTAATGTTTCCATGTAATATAATCCCTTTAACCAAATATTATAGATTAAACTCGAGGCATGTGTTTAGTCATCCTCTTCAACATTTAATCCGGGTTTACTTGATCCATGAGTAGACTATTAAAAACAAATCATTATTTGAGCACGGCCATGCATTTTATAGTCTCACTCAATCAAGAGGCCAATAATATCTCTCCTAATTCTAGGAGGGTTAAATCCTTTATCTATCATTCATATTTCTCATACGACTCATGATAGACCCGATGTCCACTTTTATCATCACCCGATCAAAGGTAACTTTTAATGTAGTCAAAGTATATTAATCCTCGTATAGAATTATAATGATCTCGAGTCAAAGGATCATTACACCATTATCACTGTGAGTCTTTCTTATGACTTTATTAAATATGAAGAATCTCACTGTGGGTCTGTCCAGTACCATGTACTCCTACATGTACCAATATATTGACTTTAATATCTCCATACTTATAACCAATGAGATGTGGTTATCTGTCAAACAACATACTAGTCTATTTATGTATTATTATTGTCCTATAATAATAATACTCGACCAGGGACCTTTTAAGAATATGATATATTATATAATCTCAAGTTCAAGTCATGAACTTAAACTATATAATGTGTATCATGATTCTAAGGACATTTATAATGCTAACAAATATATCGCAGTAATTAAAGTCATAATAAATACATTTATTGAATGATCAAATGACATAAAGGTTTATTCAAATAAACAATGTATTGCCTCTAGGGCACCAACACTAACATGAAATGGCTAGGAGCTATTTGAAGCAAATGAAGATGCCATCTGCGTTGTGGGCTGAGGCAGATATTCAGTTTTTGTTCATAACAGACTGCCCACTCGAGCATTGTCAGGGCAAACTCCTTATGAATCTTGGACGGGAAATAAACCGGATATTGGTCATATACGAGTCTTCGGATGTGTTGCTTACATGAAGATTCCAGGTGAAAGGACAAAAAAGCTAGAGGATCGAAGTTTGGAGGTAGTTAATCTTGGCAAAGAACCCGGCACTAAAGTCTATCATTTATTTCATCCAAAGAACAACAAACTCCATGTCAGTCTGAGATGTAATCTTTGAAGAAAGCAGGGGCGGACCTACGTTAGGGCTAAGGTGGGCTATAGCTAGGGCTACAAAAATGTTCAAGACCGGACCGGATCGGATCGACCCGGACCGGAACGAAGACTGGATTTTATTCAATTCATGGACCGGGGACCGGACCGATCATAAACGGTCTTAGGACCGGACCGGACCGAAAAAACCCGGACCGGACCAGAACTGGACCGGTTAGTTAATATTTTATAAAAAAAATTAATTTTTTTTAATTTAATTTTCATTCTTTGTTGATATTTAAATTACTTTGTAAGTTAATTAAGTTTAAAAATAAGTAAATGTCATATTATTTGTAAAGTAACATTAATTTGTAAACGTAATTATAAATTATATATGGTATGCAATATGAAATTTAATCATTTATATTATAGTGTTTATATATACTATTTCATAAATTTATTATTTACCAATTTGGATCACAAATTACGTTATATGTTAATATTTAATCATTAAACTATATAATTAAAGTGTAAAATTAACTATATACATAAAATCCGGTCTGATCCGGTCCCGGTGTTTTTAGGGTTTTGACCGAACCGGATCGAAGACCGGATTTTTTTGATTTTATGGACCGGGGACCGGACCGGTTATATTCGGTCCGATTTGGTCTTCGAACCGATAGACCCGGTCTGGTCTAATTTACGGGTCCCGATCGAAAAGTTTTGCAGCCCTAGTTATAGCCGGGGTGTGATAATTTATTTTTCCAAAATTACTATTATTACTTGGTTTTATTTTAGTTTGAGCCAGGGCTAAAATTTCTTTTTGAGAACTATTTTACTTAATTTTTGATTATGGATAAATCTTGTTTTACCTAAATTCAAAAATAGATGAATGAAATATAAAATAATTAAAAACATTCACATTTATATTAGATAATGACATTAATATTTATATATATTTATAAATACCTTAGTTATCTCTATCTTTATGTAGAAATGTTTGTTCGTGGAAGTTAGTTACCTATAATTTAGCAACAATGTGGTGTATTTAGTTTATTTAGGTGCAACATAATTCTTTGAAATATTAATTACTATTAAAATACATGAACTTCCATTTTTGTTTGTAATGATGTTTGTGATAAAATATATTTATTTGCTCACTTTCTTTTGATGAATTTATTTACTCACTTGTAATATGTAATTTTTAAATTTTAAATGTATTATAAATTAAACTAAAGATTATGTAAATAGTTTTTTTGAATAACTTTTGTTCATAATTAAATATAAAAAGAAAATTTTATGCAAATATTAAAATATTGTGATATACTAATATTGATGCAAGTATGATTTTTCTTAAATTAGAAGTTTCATTTACAATTTATTTTATTTTTCTAAGTTTATGCTTTACTTTGTATTTTGAAATTTATCCTCTTATTTCTTTGTTATATTTATTTAAATTTTACTATTAGCATAGTCTATTATACCAGTTTTAGAATTTTTCAACTAAAATAATGTGTAGGATGTAGTTTGAGGAGTACATAGTTTATGCAAAACAACAATATTTAATTTTAAACAAACCAAAAATGTTTAACTATAAACGTATATTTAAAAAAAAATAACATTAGAAGAGAATCTAGAACATAAAACCTTTCTCTAAAACATGCCAAGTTCACCATGTTTAAGTTTAAGAATTAACAGAAAAATTTAGCCGGGCTTAAACAGAAATACTGTGTCCGCCCCCGAAAGAAAGCAAGACTTGCCCTCGGAAGAAAGCAAGACTTGCCCTGGGATGATCATAAGGAGACAGATATGACACTACAAGAAATGCGGGCATTTGTGACCGCTCAACGCGGTTGGTAACGGCGGTAACGGTCCCAATCGGTTAGAAATAATGACATAACCGACCGCAGACCGACCGATAACAATAGTCGATAAAAATCTAGTCGTAAATAGCAATACGGTCGGATTTAGGAAATATAACCGACCGACATCCGATAGATTTATTGGTCGGATTGATTTTCCTAATTCAGTGTTACTTAACCACCATGAGTGGTCGGATCGCTGTTCCCAAATCAGACTTGTTTGACCCCACATACTGACATGGAATCCACGTGTAACCAGCCACGTCATATTATAACCGACCATATGTGTTCGGAAAAAGGTGGTCAAAAATATAAAAATGCTGCATTTTGTTTGATCTCTTAACAGGCTAGTCTTGTTATCCGACCAATTATAACCAACCAATGTACTAAAACCAATGTACTATGATGTTGGTCGGATATCTGGGCATGTTTAAAATTTGAAACTAGTCAGTTTTATGGTACAACTGGTTGGTCGGTTTTCTGGGCCGCATTTTTAACTGAAAACCTATTTCTTCTGCAACTATAAATGTCTTTATACTTTTTATTGTAAAACAACAGACAAAAATAGCAAAAACCATCTAATGCCTTTAAAAAAACAAAACATATTACATCTAATCATTCTTGCACCATCCATTAATTACAAACAAAAAACCATCCATTACAAACCAAATTTACAACAGGAAATCAGTGTTAATTAACTAACATTGCCACCAACTTTAACAAAAAGTTACATGATACGAGTAATTAACCAACAGTAGTAAACTTAAACAGTAGTTAAAACACATTCGACACAACCATATTACATCTCAGCATCACCATGGTCTTCCGCGTCATGTGCACCATCATCATCCTCATCCCCAGACACATCATTTTCTGAACTTTCCCCGTGTGTGAATTCCCTATTCGCTTCCTCAATCGCCTGAGTCAAACAATAAATATGAATATAATATCGATAGAAAAATTCTAGCCAAGTCTAACTAATATTGGTGGTTTAGAGTTTTTGTTACACTAAATTGAACATCAATTGCATTACTCATTATCAAGCAAGTTCATCAGACGTGTACTAATTAAGAAAATTGTTCAAAAAAAAAATCACAAGGTGAGTCTATACATAAAGCCATTTTTAATTGATAAAAATAAAAATAAACAGTTTAATTGATAAAAATAAACAGTTTAAAACACTGATTTACCACTAGGTGAGTCTTTACATTTCCTAAATGTTTTCATATAACTACTGTTTGAGCTTCACTCTAAATTAATTATTCTAGAATGTACCATATTATTACATTAATTACAATTATAACACGTAATCATATTGGTTTCAATGCACTGGAATGCTTTATGTCCTAATTTTCCATATTTATAACAATTGATACTACCCTTCATGCATTCTCTGGTATGATTCTTCCCAAACGTTTTACAAGCAAGAATTTTGTCCCTCGGACTAGTCCCCTTATCACACTTTAAACTTCTTCTTTTTTCCTTGGTTCACATCCTTGTTAGTGGTGCGCATATCTCATTCATTCCTCGTATTGTTAAAAAACTTATTTCTTTCACCACAATCCTTCATAATAATTCTTACTTTACTTACCAGATTATCAAAATCCTCCAACTCTAGCATAGAAACTCTAATCCCTCTGGTAATAGAGAAGAGAAAGCGACTTAGAAGGAAAGGTTGCTTAGAAGAGTTATATGTAAAGTGTGTAAAAAATGTTTTTGGTAATAGTATGTATAACTCTAAGTCAGTACTTTTGTATAAAATCTATCGTCTTGATGGCAAAATTATACATGTAAATTATGTTATTTCAAGAGTAAAGGTAGCATGACGACCCCGGACGGTCATGGATGCGGGAACGAGTTAGGGCCATCACACTATTGAATATATACGGGATGTATATCCATTCTTGTATAGTAGTTGCAAGAAAGTATAAGAGATAGATCTTGAGGTAGTTGATCAACATCCCCTATCTCTAACATTTGTTGTAGAAATAGACAACTTAGGATCTAGGAAGGCTTTCAAATTAGGAAAATATAGGGGATTAGCAAAGGGTTTAGAAAATGATTACATATCTACGTGTATGTTCAGTTTTTCAAAATAAATAAGAAAAACATGCGACGAAAGAATAATGTAAGATTTGAAGCTTTTTTATTTATTGTATGTGCCTGGGGGATGAGAAAAGTGAGTGTGTGTAGGTGTGTGTTAATTTATTTTAAGGGAAAAAAATCAGTGAAGATAGGAAAAGCTCGTCAATATTAAATAATGGATGGAGGAGTTTTCTACGTCTCAAAATTGTTGGCGGCAGCAAAGGATCGGAAAATGCAATCGGCACAACAGCTTGTGTTAGATCTTAGCAATCTTGATGTTAGAGAAAATGCACTTCATGAACTCTCCAAGATCTTTTATCTATATAATTGTATCTTCTTCTCTGTTGTATATACATGTTCCAATTGGTTTCAATTAAATTATTATGAATTGTTTCTTTTTTAGGGTTTCGACCGATGTCGCATGCGATATCCATATCTTGTTTGATTTATTGAGCTATATCCTATAGTCACTTCTTGGGAAACTCAATCATTTTGTACTTCGGTTTATGTGAGAATGCTGAAAATGAAGTTAATTGTGCAAGTTGATTATGGTTGTAAGTCTTAATTACGTGTAGTGTGCAAGCAGTTGATCTATTTTTATTATAAACATAATCAAGAAAACTAAGATCAGAGATATAATTTTTAATTTACAAACTAGTTTTTGTTACTTTTCTTAATTTCCTGCTTAATGTTAATTTCTCTATCCATTCCCAAAATATATTTACCGTTTGTGTGTTATGCATTCTATTTAACCCACTTGCATGTCCATGGAAATCATGCCCTTCAAATTTGGATAAATCTTTCGATGTTGTGGAAATATTGAACAAAAATTAAATCTTTTACTGATCTTTTCAAGTAAGAATAAGGCTAGTTGCCATTCTTCTCAATATGTATAAAAGAAAAATTATGTTATTTGTCTGTATTTGATATTTTTATGGACCACTCATAAAAGAAAAATGACTTACATTTTTTAAAATTTAATTTTTGTTCAAAATTTCTTCAACATCAATAGATTTATCCGGATTGGAAGGGCATGATCTCCAAAGACATGCAAGTTGGTTAAATAGAAAGCATAACACACAAACCGAAAATTAAATAGGGGATGGATTGAGAAATTAATATTAAGTACACAATTAGGAGCACAAAATTAATTTGGAAACAAATCTATCTCTAATCTTAGTTTTCTTGATTACAATAATGTTACATTAATAATATAAATAGACCAAGAGTTGTTTGCACGCTAAACGTAATTAAGACTTACAACCACAATCAACATGCATAATCAACTTCATTTTCTGCATTTTGACAGAATCCAAAGCACAAAATGATTCAGTTTCCCAAGAAGAGAATATAGGATATATCAATAATAAATTAAAATAAGATATGGATATCGCATGCAACATCGGTCAAAACCCTAAAAAAGAAACAAATCATAGTAACTTAGTTGAAACCAAAACACATATATATCACACAAACAGAAGATACAAGTATATAGATAAAAGACCTTGGAGAGTTCACAAAGAGCATTTTCTCTAACATCTGGATTGCTAAGATCTAACACAAGCTGTTGTCCCGATTGAATTTTTCGATCCTTGTTTGCCGTCGCCACCAATGATTCTGAGACATAGAACTCTCTTTCGTCCATTATTAAATATTGACTAGGTTTTCCTTTCTTCACTAATTTTCTTCTGTTGAAACAAATTAACACAAACGCTCACTTTTCTCATCCCCCGAACATGTAAAATAAATAAAAAATTATTCACATTAAATAAAAAATTATTCACATGTAATAGTATCATTTCGTCACGTGTTTTTCTTATTTATAATAAAACATTGAATATACACTACTAGAAATATGTCAATAGACATCGGTTTCTGGCCGTTGTTAAAAAAAAATCTGACCGATGTCTATGCGTGTGTAGAGAAAGGTCAAAAACTTTAGACATCGGTTTTTGGCCGTTGTCTATTATCAACTTAGACATTGGTTTCTTAAATATTTCTGATGTCTAAGATACATTATGTGCAGTAGTTCTTTTTAAATTATGATATATTATGTTCATTAGATCAACATAAACATAGCACGGACAAGGTAAATAATGACATATACATCGATTTCTTGGTAAAAACCGATGTTTTATGTTATCTTAGACATCGGTTGTTTGGTAAGACTGATGTTATATGGTGTATTAGACATCGTGTTCATTAACAAAACCGATGTCATATGCTCCAGTAGACATCGTTTTCAGTAACAAAACCGATGTTATATGTCCTAACAGACATCAGTTTTTAACCATTCTCCGATGTTATATTTTACCATTATACATCGTTTTTTTAGAAAAAGTGATGTGAATTATTGATAAAGACATCAGTTTTATATTGAAAAAGTGATGTGAATTATTGATAAAGAAATCAAACAAAACATATACAAAAACCAAGTACTTGCCATTCATTTACCAAACATCCAAATGTTTACAATAGCCATAATTAGTATAAAAAATCTACTTGTCGACCAAAAGCATATATAACCAAGTACATGTACGTACTTCGACAAAAGCATAACCAAAGTACATGTACGTACTTCGACAACTTTGGCAAGCATAACCAATGTACATTACCAACTATCAACTACCTTAATTACACAAACCAACTACATGTACTTCCATAAACAGACCCCTTGTTCCACAAGTATAGACAATTTCATTTAATAATTGGTACCAAAAGCTAGATGTTAGGCAGAGATCTCTATACCAACTGTTCCATAAACCAAGTCACTATTTCATGAGTTTTTCAATGTGCTTCAAAGTCTTGTACCGCACCTCTTCAAGCTCTACCATCTTGTAAGATGCCCGAGTCTTACAAAGCCACTGCAAACAATTAAAACCCAAAGCAAAAAATAGGATAAATATACTATTTTTCAAATGCATAAAATTTATATCTACTAATTACACAATTATATTCCATATATCAAAACACACCAGTTAAAGTATACCTTGGTAGAAAATGAGTACATGTCCTCATCCAGAATAATATCCCGCATATACCGCATGACAACATAACCACATTCAACAGCGCCAGGTTGTTTTGGCGATCCCTGTTCCAATAAAAATGAGAATATATAGATTGACCAACCAAGAAAATGAAGTACGTACATACATACAACAAACCAAGTTAAGTGCTTAAATAATTACCGCAAGATTATGTATTTCGGGAGTTTTATTTACCCTTCCTGTTTGAGCATTGAAAGTTCTCACTGCACTGCAATTAAGGCAGGGAACGACAATGTGATACCAAAGAAAGCATAATATATATATATACATATAATTATTTATTTATTTGTCAATACCTTATTAAAGCTTTTTCTAAGGCTGGATTCCGTGGTGGATGAGACAGTGGATTGAGAGTGTAAATGTCACTTTCCCAGATTATAATCAAAATCCAGTGGAAACTGTATTTGTTAAAAAGAATACCACGAAGCAAGAATTAATATAAATCGTAGTGCTACAATTAGTTAAGTAAAAATCCACAAAATCACCTACTTTTCATTATGTGGCATGAAGAAAACGCGATCTGGGCTACCCTCTTTCAGCCTTTGAACAACTAAATCTTCAAAGTCAGCATTCAGGGTATATGTGGCTGAGGGATCAAAAAAGGCAAAAAAGTCCAGTAACTTCTTTTTACGCAGAACATTATGCAGGTACCTACAAATAATTTAATGTAATAAGTACATATATATTCCTGTGCAATATGCAGAATTCGACAAGATTTAAAAAGAACAATACTTACGACATGTAAGTTGATATTACAGCCTGTCCAATCTGGTCGAACTCTAATAAGGAAATTAAATTCTCATGCAAGATAAATATTCTTTTCTCAAACCCGAAAACATCAATATCACATGGAATTTCAATTGAGACACCTGACACTGCCATTGTTGTTGTTGCATGTTTATACAACAACCTAAAGCGGTTTGGCACATTTTTGTTTGTTGGCTCGGCATTTTTAAACATGTTTGCCAAATTCTTTAACGGATCATCAGCCTTCTGCGACACTTGCCTTTTCTTTTTCTACAAAAATTCATTTTATCAGTCATAAATATAAACACAGTTTATGGAGCACATCATGCGCATAAACTATTGAAAAAGAAAAAGAAATACAAACCACAACAGTTGGAAAAATAATCAACTCCTTAGGCCACGCGACGTGAGAACCAACAGCTTCGTGGACCTTCACAATTTCACCCGGTACTGGTACTGGAACCAAGGCATTGTCGTTGATGCTTCCATCCACCAACACACGAATGCATCCATGCGGCATAGGCATTCCATGTATCTTTTCGTTCATGTCCCCATCAGTCATCGCCATACCAAATGCAACTATGTTCTGCACACTGCCTACAGCCAGCTCACATGGTTGTGGATCCTACATTTACAAGACATGCAAGGTGAAATTACAATTTGTTCCTTAACATGGACTGGTTCCTTAACACACCTGTCTAGCATCTTCTACAGAGGACAACATAACCGGAACAAACACACTATTGTCCCTGATTTATATTCCTTCAATCCACTAATATTACTAAAATTGTTAAGGTAATCAGCTTCTTTCAAGCTGAACACTAACCATATTAGGCATATTTTTAAACAATACTCTTGCAGTAATCAATTCACCCTAGCAGTTAGCAAAGAAATCAACCAACAAATATCGGGCACACATTTTAGCTATAACGTCGAGACAGTGACGAACATGGTGAAACTTCCAATATTCCAAATAAAAAAAATTGATTTTTTCTTCCATGGACAGACCACTTTGTTTGCCTTCTTCAACTCCTTCCCAAAAGCAAATTTTATCCGTTGCTGCTGCGCTAATACTTGTTCTCCAGAAAGGATTTGACGGGGTTGTCTAAATTCTTGTTCTCCATTAAAAGCTGCCTTATGCCTCCTATAAGGATGATACGGAGCCAAATACCGACGATGACCTTGGTAACATATTTTTCGGCTATGAGTCAAATGTTTACCAACGGTATCATCACCACATATTGGACAAGCCATATAACCCTTATTGACACAACCCGACAAATTTCCGTACGCAGGAAAGTCATTTATCGTCCACATCAAAACTGCTTTTAGAGTGAAGTAAGACTTTGTATACGCATCATACACGTTCGGTTCACCTTCTTCCCAAAGCTTCTTCAAATCATCTATCATCGGTTGTAAATACACGTCAATGTTATTACCTGGCTCATGTGGACCAGAAACTAACACCGTTAACATCATAAACTTCCTCTTCATGCATAACCATGGAGGAAGATTATAAGTTACAAGTACTACCGGCCAGCAACTGTACCGATTACTTAGACCATTATTATGCGGGTTTATACCATCTGCCGCCAATGCTAAGCGAATATTTCTCGGTTCACTTCCAAATTCAGGCCACCTATAATCAGTATTCCTCCAAGAAGGAGAGTCAGATGGATGACGCATTTGGCCATCTTGAGTTCGCTTCTTCGCATGCCAACTCATTAGTTCAGCTGTAGAAGCCGATTTAAACAATCGTCTAAATCTAGGAATTATCGGAAAGTACCACATAACTTTGGCTGGAATGTTAATCCTAGGGTTACCATCTTTCCCCACCTTCCAGCGAGATAGATTGCACTTAGGACAGTTGGACGCATCGACATTTACACCCCTATATAGTACACAATCATTCGGACAGGCATGAAACTTTATATACTCGAGACCTAGATCACTTAGGGTTTTCTTTGCTTCATATGCATTAACCGGCAACACATGATCTTTAGGAAGTAAAGATCCAACAGAAGAGAGGAGCTCAGTGAAGGCACTATCGCTAATACCAAATCTAGACTTCCAGTTGTGCAATTTCAACATCGACTCTAACTTAGTACACTCACTGTCCTTAAACAAAGGTTGCTCTGCATCGGCCACGAACCTTCTAAACTCATGTGAATCGTCATCGTAATCACCCCTGTTATAAGCTGCTTCACAACCATCAATTGTTTCTGATGCCGGAATTTGCCCCAAAGGTGAAGTACTACTACCTACAGTTGAATTTAGTGGGCACTTTTCTCCATGCCAAATCCAATCGACATACCCCAAACTAAAACCATTTTGATAAAGATGACCCCTAATTATTTTCACAGATAACTTTTTGAAATTACCACAACGTGCACATGGGCATGGAATTTGTTTAGGATTTTTAGCATTCTGTTCAGCATATATCAAGAAACTTTCAACCCCAATTTCATACTCTAAGGTATCCCTGTCTTTCGAAATCCATGACTTATCCATATGTTAAAGAAACCTACATGATATTGTTTTTATTCAAAAATTAAAAACAACCTTGTCCAAAATTATACAAGTCATTAAATTATCATTACTATTCTAATAGCAGAAAGAATTAAACATATTAAAAATCAAATCACAATTAAACAATCAAATCACAATTAAACATTATAGGAATCATATAAACAAGCACATGCATCTAATTAGAAATTAGGAGGTCACTAAAGGATAGAACTTAATAGCTGAGCAATTACTAACCTGAAGAACACAAGCAAATGCTCAAAAACAGAAAATGTAACCGCACGCACACAAGCAAATGCTCCTGCAAATTCATGTTGAAAAATCAGAAGTGTCTAATTAGAATGCTCAAATTAACCAATAATCCAACACACCAAAGAAACAGATCATATTTCCACAATTAAGTTCAGGAGCTTTAACTAAATGTAAACTCTCCCTTACCCACCCACTCACCAATACATACAGTACCTCACCAATTAATGCACAAAATTGAAACAAAAATATTTAGGGTTTTTCAATTTTTATGAAACAAAAAATAAGAATTACAAATAAGAATTATAAGTAATACAAACTAAAAACAAGAAACAAAAACTAAATTCGAACAAGAAAAACATTAATTTGCAGATGACCCAGAACAAGTAATACAAGAAAAGCAAGAAATAGATACATGCAAAAAGAAAAACAAGTAATTAACACAAAAACTTACTAATTGCAGATGACTCAAGCTAAAAGAGCAATAAATCTGCAAAAAAATGTTCAATTAAAACAAAATCGAGCTATTAATCGAAAATTAATCGAACATTACTTACGATTTGAGCTTCCTTTTCTCTTAATTCGAGCTTCCCTCCTCTCTATTTCGATTTACAGAAATCGTAACTACTAAGATGTGGGTTTAATTAGGGTTAATTAGATAAAAGTGAGAGAGACAGAGAGAGGGTCGTGTATTACTGATGAGAGTGAGAGAGAGAGAGAGAGAGAGAGAGAGAGAGAGAGGGAGAGGTGAGAGAGAGAGATGAGGGCGTGCGGCTAGGGTGAGAGAGGGAGAGGTGACAGAGGCGGGGGAGAGTGAAATGTTTAAGGGGGGAAATGTTTTAGTAGAAATGGGGGGAAATAATCTAAGGGGGAAATGTTTTATTAGAAATGGGGGGAATGTATGCCGCGTGTTTTTTATTTTTTAAAATATCATAAAAGACATCGGTTATTTTAACTACCGATGTCCGAAAAACAGCTTAACATCGCTTTTAAAAAAACCGATGTCAAAAACCTTTTTAACATCGGTGGTTTTTCAAACCGATGTTAAAGGGGTGATGTCTAATCCAGTTTTTCTAGTAGTGATACGAGTAGATATGGACGCATTTTCTAATAATCTTAGTTGTCAAACACTTTGCCAATCCCCTTTATTTTTCTAATTTCAAAACCTTCCTAGATCCTAAGTGGTCTATTTCTACTAAAAAAATGTAAGAGATAGAGCATGTTGATCAACTACCTCTAGATCTATCTCCAATACTTTCTTGCAACTACTATACAAGAATGAATCTGCATCCTATATATATTCGAAACAAACATTATTTCCAACCAATTGTGGAAGAAGTACTCTATTAAAAACAATTCCAATAAGTACTTTGTGAATCAAGGCCAATGCAATCACCCTGCCAGCAAACTTGAAGTATTTTTTGTGGCATATCACCTTAGAAGCTACAACACCTGACATGCCATAAGTATTTATCTAAGCCTCACATCTCCTTCAAATTAAAACTAGATTTTAAATTAGAAGGTACATTCGTACATCTACTTCTATTCATATATAATTTGAAGTAATATGCAGAAGGACAACACTATGTGAGGTACTCAAAATTGTCCATGATCAGTCAATAGAATATTTGAATTACTTATCATGATTTCTCATAAAAAAAACCTACATTCTTTCTAGGGGCATTGAAATTATAATGGCGTGTTTGTCAAGGAAGAACATACTAATTTAACCAAAATCATTTTAGGTGGCATTGTAAAGAGAAATAGTCTTTGCTAAGGGATGAGCCAAACTAAATTGACCATAATGTATATATCTTTTAATTTTAAAAATAAATATACGAACAACTTATTCATTAGATTTCAGTGAAAGCAAAGTTTAATTACAATAAAGTGGTTTATTAATTAGATTTGGATGGAAATAAATTATAATTAGAATGTAAACAAATGTGATGTTTTATCATATAGTTAGGTACACTGAATGCTCTCCATCATCACTACTAGAAATGTGTTAATAGACATCACACCTTTAACATCGGTCAGTAATGCCACCGATGTCTTTGTGTTTTAAGACATCGCTTGAAATAAAACCGATGTCTTTGAGTTTTAAGACATCGTTTTCAAGAAGAACCGATGTCTTAAGTAAGATAAAAAAATGAAAAATTCCCGCGCGTACCCCCAATAGTTTCCCCCTTAGAATATTTTCACCAATTTGTTGAAATGTTTCCCCCCCTTACACGATTTTTTGTTCCCCCCAATTTATCAAACACACAGTACTAAAAAACACACAAAAAAAAATATAAAAATATAAAACGTAAAAACGTTAGACCTAAATCTCAATCTCTCTCTCGTCACTCACCCCTCTCCTCTCACCGACCTCACGCTCACCGACCTCTCTCTCTCTCCCTAAATCTCACGCTCACTGACCTCTCTCTCTCTCTCCCTCCCTCTGTCTCCCTCCCCCCTCTCTCCCTCTTTCTCGACTGGAGACTTCTTCGAGTACTGAAGCTAATTCGACTGGAGACTTCTTCGAGTACTGAAGCGCTCTTGCATTAAACTCGATTTCTACAAAGCTCGATTTGGGTTAGCTTGCACTGAACTCGAATTAGCTTGCATTGAACTCGAATTATCTTAAATTGAACCATTTGTTCGATTCAGTACTAATTTGGGGATTTTTAAACTCGGAACCCTAATTTTTTTATTTGCGGATTTTTAATTGGTGATTGGATAAGTGTTTTTCTTTGTTTTAATTTGGGGATTTTTAAACTCGAAACCCTAATTTTAATTAGTTTCTTTTTTTATTGAATGTTTATTTGGTTTTAGTGAATTGAATGTTCATTTGTTCATTTTAATTGACTATCCTGCATGTGTTTATAGCTTAATTAATCGATTGCCCTGCATGTGTTTGTAGCTTAGTTAATTGTCTGTCTGGCATGTTCGAATTAATATTGAATTTCGTTGCTTAATTGACTATGATGTGTTTGTAGCTTGACTGTCCTATGTTCATTCTAATTGATACTTTACTAATCATTTTACAATCAATTAAATTGTTAACAATTAAATAAGGTAGGTCATATACACATAAATTTCAATGTAATAATATTATCGATTCGATTTTGATATTTTTAGTGACATATTAGGTAGGTTGAAATGGATAAGTCATGGATTAGAGAAGATAGAGATTCTTTACAGTACGAAATAGGTGTCGAAAACTTCTTGATATTTGCTGAAGAAAATGCTAAAAATCCTAAGAAGATTCCTTGCCCATGTGCACGTTGCGTTAATTTTAAAAAGTTTCCGGTGAAAATAATTAGAGGGCATCTATATGAATCAGGTTTTAGTTTGGGGTATGTTGAGTGGATTTGGCACGGAGAACAGTCTTCTAGGAGTACTAAATCATCTGTTGGTAGTAGTACTCCTGTTTCGGAGCCGATACCTGCTTTGGAAACAGCTAATGTGTGTGAAGCAGCTTACAATAAGGGTGATTACGATGATGATTCACAAGAGTTTAAGAGGTTTGTAGCTGATGCAGAACAACCTCTGTTTGAGGGAAGTGAGTGCACTAAGCTAGAGGCCGTCTTAAAATTACACAATTGGAAATCTAGGTTTGGCGTTATCGATACCGCATTTACTGATTTACTTGAAAGTGTAGGCTCTCTCCTTCCTAAAGATCATACGTTGCCACCGAGTTCATATGAAGCAAAGAAAACTTTAGCTGATTTAGGACTTGAGTATATCAAATACCATGCATGTCCGAATGATTGCATGTTATATAGAGGTATCCATGAGCAGGCTTTAGAGTGTCCTAAATGTCGTTTGTCTCGCTGGAAGGTTGGGAAGGATGGTAAAGAGAGGGTTAATATGCCAGCTAAGGTCATGTGGTATTTTCCAATAATCCCCAGATTTAAACGGATTAAATCTGCTTCTACCGCTGAGTTAATGACTTGGCATGCACATAATCAAAGTACAGATGGCCACATGCGTCATCCAACTGATTCACCTTCTTGGAAAAATTTAGATTATAGATGGCCTGAGTTTGGTAGTGAAGCAAGAAATATCCGTTTAGCATTATCGGCCGATGGCATTAACCCGCACACCAATGGCCTAAGCAATAGGTACAGTTGTTGGCCGGTTGTATTAGTAACATATAATCTTCCTCCATGGTTATGCATGAAGAGGAAGTTTATGATGTTAACAACGTTAGTTTCTGGCCCGAATGAGCCTGGTAATAATATTGATGTTTATCTACAACCACTTATTGATGATTTGAAGAAATTGTGGGAAGAAGGTGAACCAAATGTGTATGATGCACATACAAAGTCTTATTTTACTTTAAGGGCAACTTTGATGTGGACAATAAATGACTTCCCTGCTTATGGGAATTTGTCAGGCTGCATCAACAAGGGTTATAAGGGCTGTCCAATCTGCGGTGATGATACCGTAGCTAAATATTTAAGTCATAGTAGGAAAATGTGTTACCAAGGGCATCGTAGATATTTACATGAATATCATCCTTATAGGAGGCAAAAGGCAGCTTTTAATGGACAACAAGAGTTTGGGTGCGCACTTGCACCGCTTAGTGGAGAAGAAGTGCTAAAGCAACAAAATGAACTTAAATTTAATTTCGGGAAGGGGGGGAAGTCAAAGAAAGTGGAATCTGCATGGAAGAAGAAATCAATTTTTTTGAGTTAGAATATTGGAAGTTTCATTATGTTCATCACTGTCTTGATGTTATGCATATCGAGAAGAACGTGTGCGATAGTTTGATTGGGACAGTACTTAATATGAAGTTTAAGACTAAAGACAGTTCTGCCTCTCGTCTTGATATGGTTGACATGGATGTAAGGGTTGATTTAGCTCCTAAGGTAGGCGATTAGAAAACCTACTTACCTCCTGCAGCTTATACTTTGTCGAAGGCAGAAAAAAGAAAAATGTTGTTGTCATTGTCAAATATGAAACTTCCATATGGACATGCATCAAACATTAAAAACTTCGTATCAATGAGCGATATGAAGATGTATGGGTTGAAGTCCCATGATTGTTATATCCTCCTCCAACAATTACTTCCCGTGTCCATTCGTTCCGAGCTTCCAAAAAATGTTAGGGTTAGTATAATAAGATTGTGCTTCTTCTTCAACTCTTTGTGTAAGAAAGTTGTAGATGTGTCGAAACTGAATAAACTGCAATCGGATGTGATTTTGACCTTATGTGAGTTGGAAAAAATATTTCCACCATCATTCTTCGATGTTATGCTCCATCTCACAGTCCACTTGGTTAGGGAATTACGTTTATGTGGACCGGTTTTTTGTAGATGGATGTATCCATTTGAACGGTTCAATAAAGTGTTAAAAAGTTATGTACAAAACCATTTTTATCCGGAAGGTTGTATAGCAGAAAGTTATCTCAAAGAAGAATCAATAGAATTCTGCACGGAATTTGTTAGTGACAGTGGCTCAACTGCTGGTCTTCGGAAGGATGATGGCAAGCTTTCCGGTCCATTATCTGTTGCGACAATGAAGGCAGTGGAAGAAAATGAACGAGATGAGGCTCATCTTCATGTTCTTCTTAACAACCCTGAAGTGGAACCATATGTTACGTAAGTAAAATGTAAAAGTGTCTTGATTCCTGCTCTAGTCATTCCATATGTAATTATTCTTATGTAATGTACTTGCTTTCAGGTTGCACAAGGAGTATCTGGAAGGAGTTTATCGAGGGAAAAGAAAGAGTGCTCAATGGCTGTTGGGAGAGCACAATCGACTCTTTGCTGATTGGTTTGAAAAAAAGTTAGTTTACATTCTTCTCCTATTTTATTGTTGTTTTGTATTTTTTTGAAGTCTTTAATTAGAGTTTACTTTAATTGTGTTACAACTATGTGTGCAGGTAAGTATTGAATTGATGGAGAATCGTGGAGCTGTTTCCGAAACGATACGATGGTTGGCAGGCAAACCATCATTTTCAGTTTTGACATTTGAAAGTTATCTAGTTGATGGGGTTCGAGACTACACCAACGAGCGAGATAATGTAAGGGTTGTTCAGAATAGTGGGGTGTCATTAGTTGCTAGGACAGTCCAACTATCTAGCGCCAAGGATTTAAATCCCGTGGAGAGTGACATGACATTTTATGGGATAATCGAAGAAATATGGGAGCTAGATTACCATGCTTTCAAGGCCCCTTTGTTTTTGTGTAAATGGGCAGCAAATGATAAGGTCAAGATTGATGAACTTGGTTTCACACTTGTTGACTTTAGTCGATAAGGCCATAAGAAGGACAAATACGTGTCTGTTGACCAAGTCAAACAAGTTTTTTACGTTGAAGATCCAGTTGATGCAAACTAGTCTGTTGTATTAACATCGACGATAAGAGAGAATAGTGAGGTGTATTACGATGATGATCTAGGAGACACCATCTCACATCCCCCATTCTGCTCTGACATCCCTATATATGATTCCACTAATGATGATGAAGCCGCTGTTAGCAACATAAGAGAAAATATTAAGGGGATATGGGTGAAAAATTGATAAATATGTTGTACAATACTACTATTCCCTAATTATAATAGTTTCTCTATGACATTAATATTAGTTAGAATTATGTTTGACTTTATTTTTCTGAGAGCTATGTTTCTGTATGAGAATATTAATGCCATTTTTAATTCAATTTGCAAATTTTATTGTGACTGGCTATTTAATTATCTTTATACTTTGTGTTTTGCAATATTTTTTTTTGAACTTTGCAGATTGAGGAAATACGAGAGAAATGGCAGCAAAGAAGCAAAAAAAAATCATCACCAAAAAAAGGTACTGTCAGCTCTGGTACAACCAAACCACTGCAGATAGAGGACAAAGCACATGTATCAGAAGCTCAAGGCTCTGACTCAGCACATGCAGCAGAAGCTCCAAAGTCAGACTCAGCTGGGCAACCCACATCTACTACTGATAGTTTACAAACAAAATCTGGAGGTAAGCGAGGTGTATGTGCCATGTACAAAGTGATTGTGAGGAAAGCACATGGTAAGAAGTTTAAAGTTTCATGCAATGAGTTGGGAGCTCCTACTGGGAGTGCTAGGCCGAAATTGCAGTCATATGTTGGATACGCGGCTAGGTCAATGATCCCCATCGACATTCCAAGCTGGCCACATGTGGATCCTGAGTTAAAATCAAAACTTTGGCAAGATATTCAGGTAAACTTTGGCTAGTCTATAATTTTTGTAAATTTGTGTTGAGATAGTGTTTAATTATGTATTTTTTGGGTTGCGTGTTCTTCAGGATACATTCAAAGTTAAAGCACGATCTCGGGACTCTATCCTAAAGTCTGCCGGCGTTAAATGGAAACAATTTAAGACTATATTAAAAGAAAGTATGTTCTACCATTTGTTGGACAAAAAAAGAAATTGAATAGGCCGCCAAAGGAATATGAGTTTGTTGGTAAGTCAGCCTGGAAAAAATTTGTTGCACAGAGGATTGATCCTAATTGGAAGGTATATAAATGTGATTTTATAATTTATATTATTGTGAATTCTGTACTTTGATTATTTATATTTTAGAATTTAAGACCGATTGTGATGATTACTAAATAGTAATGAATTTGGATGTATGAAATTCATGAAAAGCAAAGTTACAGAGTTGGTAAACGGAAATATCCGCATCGCATGTCAAGAAAGGGCTACACTGAAGGCATTAATTGTTAATGGCAAAGCCAATCATGGTTCGCCAATATTTTCTGACAAAGCAAGTGTTGAACAAGCGGATGTACTAGAACAGAAGACAAAACCAACTGCTGCAAAAGGATTGGTGTTGGATGGGGATGATGAAAATTGTATTGCTCTGGAGAATCCTCCGCCTCCTCCTCCTAAAAATCTGGTAAAACTATATATATATATATATATATATAGTCTAATTGAAAACATATTTCTAATATAACTGGATTTTGACTTTTATCTATCTTAATTCTAGGCTGGTAAAAAATGTGAGCTTGCAGTGGACCACATACACAACAAGGTTGCTTTCGGTGTTGCTTTTCCCCGTGAAGGCAATTTCTGTGATTTAATACATGGAAAGGCTATGCCGCCTGGATGCTTACGCGTCTCAGTTGACGGTTTTATCAAAGAAGAGGCATTAGTTCCGGTGCCAGTAGTTGGTGAAATCGAGACTGTCCTACAAGCTGTTGGGTCTCATGTAGCGTGGCCCGAGGAATTGATCAGCTACCCTGGTGTTGTGGTATGATTTACCAAAAAAAATAATTACATTTCATTTTCCATGCATGCATGATCTATTGAACTAAAAATGCACATAAATATATGTATATGGTTTTATTATTTGTAGATTAAGAAAAAGGAATCAGTACCAATTAAGAACAAGGGTGAGCTGTAGAAGTTGAAGGCCCTCTTTACTGAAGCAAAGCCAACTCCAAAAGTACCGAAGAGATTTAATTTATTGTTTAAACATGCAACCTGCTGGATGAAACCCTATGGGATCTCATTATAATTATCATGTGATAAAGAGGTGTTTGGATGCGATAATAAAATCATTTATCTGTTACATGAGAATATTATAGCGTTATTGGAGTTAAAGATGATTGGCCAGGCTGCAATCTCAGCTTATATGCTGTAAGTTACATTTTTTTGTTATTTCTCTGATTATTGAAGGTTCCATATGCATTAATAATGTTAATTTTTTTTTTGTAGGAACTTGCATTTAAAGTTAAGTGGTACTTATGAATCAGATACTTTTGCTTTTGTTGACCCGGGAATGACATATAATCTCAATGATGAGTTTGAAGGTAACATTGTAAAACGACTCAAGGAGGGTAATGCTGATCGCATTTTCTTTTTGCCACATAATCACAAGTAAATGCAATCTTTATTCTAGCAAATTGGAACAGTTAAATACCAGCAGTACTTGCATCTAATTTGCTTAATTAATTTGACTTTGGTATATTTTCTTAATTGAAAACAGTGTGCATTGGATTTTAGCTATACTTTGGCACGATGAAATTTACATACTTAATCCATTGCCGCATCCGACACAATTTCCAGCACTAGAAAAAGCTTTAAAAAGGTAAGATTTAATTTACTGTTAGATCATTTTGATAAATGGTGAAGTATTCTTGGGTTTTGACATGGAGTACTTTTTTTTGTGCAGTGCAGTGAGAAGTTTCAATTGTGAAACTGGTAGGGACAATAAGATGCCGAAAGTAAAATTTCTCAGTGTAAGTATTTTTGCATCTCATTGTAATACTGCATAATATATATAATAGTGGTTTATTTGCCATGTCCTGCCTCATGTGTATTTTTTTACTCAAATAGGAAAGTCCTAAACAACCAGGTGGTATTGAATGTGGCTACGTTGTTATGCGTTACATGAAAGTGATTATTGAGGACAAGGATTTGTCTTTTGCCACGAAGGTAAACTTTGATGTACCGTCTCTTTTTGCCATTGAAATGTCTGAATATTGTGTTTGCGTTAAATTATTAGTTTCGTTATTTGTTGCATGTTTTAGTGGCTGAACAAGACTCGAAGGTCTTACACTGAGGCCGAGCTAGATGAGGTGCGTATTGAGGCTCTTGAGTTCATCCAAGACAGTGTGTGACGTTGCTTTTGACTAGAATTTTATTGTCGGATAGTTTAAAATTTTCTAGGAATATGTTGGTTGTTTTTGTGGATAATATTGATGTAGTAATTAATCAGCTTTGGCTGTTTCGGATTAAGGTATTGTAGACAATATTGTTTGGTTTCGCTAGCTAGCTTTTGGTATGAATGTTTTGCAATAGTTTGGAGTATGGTTATTTGAGGTGTTTGGTATATATATGAATGGCTATTTATGTTTTTATGGGCATGTATTGATCAGTTTTTAATTTCTTCTGTCTGTAACAATAGCAAAAAAACATCAGTTTTACATGTAGAACATATATAAAAGCGATGTCTAACAGAAACACACATGTCACAAATGTTGCCAGAAACCGATGTCTAATAATAATTAGACAACATATATTTATCGAAAACAATATAGGATAAAATACAATACACATCGGTAAAAACCGATGTTTATAACAAATATACACAACGGTTATCACAAATAAAACCGATGCCTAATACTAACCTAAATAGTGAATACGTATAAAAACCGATGTCTAATATACTATTCCACATCAGTTACCACGAAGACAACCGATGTCTAAGGATATATTTAACATCGTCCAAAACCGATGTCTAATACCACTTTATACATCAGTTCAGATAGAAGAAACCGATGTCTAAAACAAACTTAGACATCATTTTAATTCTAAATAATGATGTATATGTCGATTTATGAGTTGTGTACAACATGTTTATTTGCATCTAGCACCTGTAATAGTATGGTAGAAATGTCAGGTTCATGCAATTTATGCAAAACTATTAGATATAAACATCATTTTTTTGGTTTAAAATCGATGTGTAATAGCTTCCTGGACATCAGTTAAAAACCGATGTCTATGACATGATACAATAGACATCACCGACAAAGACATCGGTATGATATTTTAATAGACATCGGCCAGAAACCGATGTCTATGAGCTTTTTTCTGGTAGTGCATATAGAATAAATCTTATCAATTTTAGCAAATACCTTTTACTATAAGTGAGAATATTCAATGTTTAGCAATAAAGAAAAATAAAGAAGTTCTAAACTTATTCATCATAAAAACTGGTAATCAAATGAGTACTACCTATACATAGATTCAGATTTAGAACTGATATATATGATGATATCTGATGAAAATAAGATAAAAACTTAGGGATAATCTAAGTTAGTATAGTGAAATACTACTTCAAGCCTATTATTCTAAATTTATTTGTAACACGAATTAAATCTGTATTCTCAGCATATTCAATTAGTGAACAAAGTTAAAATTATTGTTTCACTATTACCTAAGAAAGATCCTATCTCAAAACTCTATATAGTACATCTATACAAAAATCTTTACATCTATACAAAAATGTAATCCATTATTACACTTATTACATTAAGATAATTTTGTTTATTAACTTTGCATAAAATTAAGCAGGTTCCTATTCATACCTGGAGCATCTTTTTCATTGTTTAACGAGATTACACCATATCAGATTATCTGGGAGATGATGGGAAAAATATAACATGGTGTAATTTAGTATTTAGCCTATTTAATCAAACAGTAAAAATAAAGATAATACAATTTGAGACATTACATAAATTTCCAAAGACATAAAAATAAGTTGTAATACAAATTTAAATCAGTAAGTATATCAATTTGATATGCTCAGTTGTTAATATAATTGTTTTATATATAATTGCATCAATCATTTTGGATCTCTCAATTGGTGTTCCATGACATTTTATTTTAGTTCATATCCATCCTTAGCTAAATTTTACTAGAATCATCATGGTTTTATTACTTGTGTACATACTAGATATACATAAAAATGGAACACATGTCAAAATCAATTCAATGAGTTATAATTCAAAGAACTTATTTCTTCATCTACAAAAACTAAGCTTTTACAAGAATAACATTAACTAATATAAAATATATACTCTCACATAAATAGATGATACATAATTATGTAAATAATTGCTAAAAGAAAACAAGTGCACAAAATCACACATAATTTATACATACAAGATGATAGATTATGAAAGATTGATGAACAATTACCTTACATTGATGATGTTAGGCGGATTATTCAAGGTGACTAGAAACATTGGTTGAGACCAAAGAGCGGCTGAGAAATTAGGGTTGGTACTTATATTTTCTTGACCCACAAAGAGGAATAAATAAGTAAGGTTAGACAGAGGTGAATATCAATAGAAAGTTCAATTATATTATGTCCCAAAGCCTAGGTGGGCCTTGAAACATGCATTAAAATTAGTTTAAAAACAATATGACCCACAAAGAGGAATAAATAAGTAAGGTTAGACAGAGTTGCATTGGGCTAACCCAAAAAATATCAATAAAAAGTTCAATTATATTATGGCCCAAAGCCTAGGTGGGCCTTGAAACATGCATTAAAATTAGTTTAAAAATAAATTTGGATAGAATTGTATGTGAATATGTGCCATTTTTGTATACATTAGAACATATATTCACAAAGCCACTACCAGCAAGGCTAGTGTGACAATTGCAAAGTGATAGTTGAAATAAAATGGAAAACTTTTAAGCTCTATTAGGACTTTATTATTTTACTATTTGAATTGAAATTAAAAGGTAGATCAAAGTAGAAATTGGAGTAAAAGAAAAGTACAAGTAATGTGAGTTTTTCATAAAATATTTGAGGGCTACTTTATAAAACTAATTTCGTACTAATAGAATTTTATAAAAGGTACTCATTCTTAACAATTTCTTTTACAATTTCCCTTTTTGGATCAATTATTTTAATTTTAAAAGTTTCTAAAATTAGCCAAATTTTATTAAAAAAATTAAATATTATTCTCGATCATACTCATTTTACTACTGGTCTCACCATTTTACTTACTTTTATTATACTACCATTATATAACTACATAAAATACTTGTGTAAATGTTTTTGTTAAGTTATCTATTTATGAATGTTTTTGATTTTTCATTAAATTTCAATCTGATTTAATTTCAGTTTTGTACATTTAATATTTATTTAATTTCAGTATTTTAAATTTTTAATAAAATTTTAGTTGATCTTATAAATATTTTCTTTAACGTATTAATATTGTTTCAGTTTATGTCATATTTCGGAGTAAGATAAATTCTTGATTTCATTTTCTATTAAAATCATTAATTTTTTCGATTATTTATTTGTTAACTAATTATTTATATAAATTTAAATATGATAAAATTTAATGTTAATATATTATTATTATAGATTATTTTTTGACAATTTACATAAATTATTGAAAATGTTTTATAATGTTTTAATGTCTATTTTTAATATTCAAGTGTCACCTTAAGTATTTTAGTTTTATTTACTCATTTCTCTATTTATTACTTTTTCCTAAAAGATTATGTATTTCAAGACTAAATTTTATCAACTTTTACTAACAATTGAAATTAACAGTATTCAGAAATTTATAATTTTTTTCTTTGTCAAGAAATGTATAAATTTTGTTTTTGCTACACTTTTGAAATTTTAGGCTTTCATATTTCAAATCATTTAATATATATTAGACTTAAAATAAATCTTCTACTTTTTAACTATTTTAATAATACTAATGTTCTAATTGATAAGAATATTTTTAAATTAGTTATGTTATGGTTCCACTAAAATTATTATTGTGTTATGGGCTATGTGAGTATTTTAAGATATTTCAGTTTATATTAAAAAAAATTGTAGTGGAGAATGTCCATATATAAAAAGCAAAAAGCTTAAAGGTATGCACAAAAAATCTGCAATATTTACTTTATATTTGTATGAAATGTAAAAATTTTATGATATTGTTATTATTATATTTTTTTATTTCAATAGTTTGTATTAATATTTACATTGTTTCTTCAAGTTATGTTTTAATAATTACATATATGGTATAAAAATTTAGATGAAATTTGTTTATTTTGTTATTTTCTCATTTTTACTTTTGTCATATAAGGATAATATATTAATTTATTACAACCATTTTATTTTACCTATTTATATCAATATTGTTTCTCTTTTTAGTGTCATGTTATATCTTTGTTCTAAAATTTATTCTCTTCATCATTTAACTTCTCAAACTCATAAATTTTATCTACACCCAAATTCTTTACATTCAGAAAATTAACTAGTAATTCATTATCAAGGTTTGAACAAGAGCACAGAGTTGAAGCATATTGGCACCACATCATTAGACTTCTCAGCTTTGTAGGTTGTCATATCATATTTCTTGTAGTTGCTTTTGGCTTTGGAGTTCCTGCTTCTTCATTCTTGTTTTTTTTCTTAGACATTTCCTCCGCTATTTTTCAATGGACAATTGAGAGCAATGTGTCCTGGTTTCTTATAATTTTAACACGTATTCACATTGGTTTGATGCACGCCAATGTTTTATGTCCTGATTTTCCACATTTACAATAATTGATACTTCCCTTCATGCATTCTCTGGTATGATTCTTCCCACAAGTTTTGCAAGTAGGAATTTTGTCCCTCCGACTAGTCCCCTTATCACGTTCTAAACTTCTTCTTTGTTCCTTGGTTCACATCCTAGTGGTGCGCATATCTTGTTCTTTCCTCTTATTGTTGAAAAACTGATTTCTTTCCTCACAATCCTTCACAATAATTCTAACTTTACTTACCATCTTATCAAAATCCTCCAACTCTAGCGTAGAAACTCTAATCCCTCTGGTAAGGGAAAAGAGAAAGCGACTTAGAGGAAAGGTTGCTTAGAAGAGTTATATGTAAAGTGTGTAAAAGATGTTTTTGGTAATAGTATGTTGTATGTATAACTCCAAGTCAGTACTTTTGTATAAAATCTACCGTCTTGATGACAAAATTATACCTGTAAATTATGTTATTTCAAGAATAAAGATAGCATGACGACCCCGGACGGTCATGGATGCGGGAACGAGTTAGGGCCATCACACTATTGAATATACGGGATGTATATCCATTCTTGTATAGTAGTTGCAAGAAAGTATAGGAGATAGATCTTGAGGTAGTTGATCAACATCCTCTATCTCTATCATTTGTTGTAGAAATAGACAACTTAGGATCTAGGAAGGCTTTCAAATTAGGAAAATATAGGGGATTAGCAAAGGGTTTAGAAAATGATTACATATTTACGTGTATGTTCTGTTTTTCAAAATAATTAAGAAAAACATGCGAGGAAACAATAATGTAAGATTTGAAGCTTTTTTTATTAATTGTATGTGCCTGGGGGATGAGAAAAGTGATTGTGTGTATGTGTGTGTTAAATTATTTTAAGGGAAAAAAATCAGTGAAGAAAGGAAAAGCTGGTCAATATTAAATAATGGATGGAGGAGTTTTCTACGTCTCAAAATCGTTGGCGGCAGCAAACAAGGAACGGAAAATGCAATCGGCACAACAGCTTGTGTTAGATCTTAGCAATCTTGATGTTAGAGAAAATGCCCTTCGTGAACTCTCCAAGGTCTTTTATCTATATAATTGTATCTTCCTTTTGTGTTGTATATACATGTTCCAATTGGTTTCAATTAAATTACTATGAATTGTTTCTTTTTTAGGGTTTCGATCGATGTTGCATGCGATATCCATATTTTGTTTGATTTATTGAGCTATATCCTATAGTCACTTCTTGGGAAATTCAATCATTTTGTACTTTGGTTTATGTGAGAATGCTGAAAATGAAGTTAATTGTGCAAGTTGATTGTGGTTGTAAATCTTAATTACGTGTAGTGTGCAAGCAGTTGGTCTATTTATATTATAAACATAATCAAGAAAACTAAGATCAGAGATATAATTTTTAATTTACAAACTACTTTTTGTTACTTTTCTTAATTTCCTGCTTAATGTTAATTTCTCTATCCATTCCCAAAATATATTTACCGTTTGTGTGTTATGCTTTCTATTTAACCAACTTGCATGTCCATGGATAAATCTTTCGATTTTGTCGAAATATTGAACAAAAATTAAATCTTTTACTGATCTTTTCGAGTAAGAATAAGGCTAGTTGCCATTCTTCTCAATATGTATAAAAGAAAAATTACTTTATTTGTCTGTATTTGATATTTTTATGGACCACTCATAAAAGAAAAATGACTTACATTTTTCAAAATTTAATTTTTGTTCAAAATTTCTTCAACATCTGTAGATTTATCAGGATTGGAAGGGCATGATCTCCAAAGACATGCAAGTTGGTTAAATAGAAAGCATAACACACAAACCGAAAATTAAATTAAATAGGGGATGGATAGAGAAATTAATATTAAGCAGACAATTAGGAACAAGCACAAAAGTAATTTGGAAACAAATCTATCTCTAATCTTAGTTTTCCTGATTACAATAATGTTACATTAATAATATAAATAGACCAAGAGTTGTTTGCACGTAAAACGTAATTAAGACTTACAATCACAATCAACATGCATAATCAACTTCATTTTCCGCATTTTGACAGAATCCAAAGCACAAAATGATTGAGTTTCCCAAGAAGAGAATATAGGATATATCAATAATAAATCAAATAAGATATGGATATCGCATGCAACATCGGTCAAAACCATAAAAAAGAAACAAATCATAGTAACTTAGTTGAAACCAATTTGAACACATATATATCACACAAAAAGAAGATACAAGTATATAGATAAAAGACCTTGGAGAGTTCGCAAAGGGCATTTTCTCTAACATCTGGATTACTAAGATCTAACACAAGCTGTTGTACCGATTGCATTTTTCGATCCTTGTTTGCCGCCGCCACCAATGATTCTGAGACATAGAACTCTCTTTCGTCCATTATTAAATATTGACTAGGTTTTCCTTTCTTGATTAATTTTCTTCTGTTGAAACAAATTAACACAAGCGCTCACTTTTCTCATCCCCCGAACATGTAAAATAAATAAAAAATTATTCACATGTAATAGTATCATTTCGTCACGTGTTTTTCTTATTTATAATAAAACATTGAATATACGAGTAGATATGGACGCATTTTCTAATAATCTTAGTTGTCAAACCCTTTGCCAATCCCCTTTATTTTTCTAATTTCAAAACCTTCCTAGATCCTAAGTGGTCTATTTCTACTAAAAAATGTAAGAGATAGAGCATGTTGATCAACTACCACTAGATCTATCTCCAATACTTTCTTGCAACTACTATACAAGAATGAATCTGCATTCTATATATATTCGAAACAAACAATACTTCCAACCAATTGTGGAAGAAGTACTCTATTAAAAACAATTCCAATATGTACTTTGTGAATCGATGCCAATGCAATCACCCGGCCAGCAAACTTGAAGTATTCTTTGTGGTATATCACCTTAGAAGCTACAACACCTGACATGCCATAAGTATTTATCTAAGCCTCACATCTACTTCAAATTAAAACTAGATTTTAAATTAGAAGGTACATTCGTACATCTACTTCTATTCATATATAATTTGAAGTAATATGCAGAAGGACAACACTATGTGAGGTACTCAAAATTGTCCATGATCAGTCAATAGAATATTTGAATTACTTATCATGATTTCTCATCAAAACAACCTATATTCTACCTAGGGGCATTGAAATTATAATGGCGTGTTTGTCAAGGGAAGAACATACTAATTTAACCAAAATCATTTTAGGTGGCATTGTAAAGAGAAATAGTCTTTGCTAAGGGATGAGCCAAACTAAATTGACCATAATGTATATATCTTTTAATTTTAAAAATAAATATATGAACAACTTACTCATTAGATTTCAGTGAAAACAAAGTTTAATTACAATAAAGTGGTTTATTAATTAGATTTGGATGGAAATAAATTATAATTAGAATGTAAACAAATGTGATGTTTTATCATATAGTTAGGTACACCGAATGCTCTCCATCATATAGAATAAATCTTATCAATTTTAGCAAATACCTTTTACCATAAGTGAGAATATACAATGTTTAGCAATAAAGAAAAATAAAGAAGTTCTAAACTTATTCATCATAAAAACTGGTAATCAAATGACTACTACCTATACATAGATTCAGATTTAGAACTGATATATATGATGATATCTAATGAAAATAAGATAAAAACTTAGGGATAATCTAAGTTAGTATAGTGAAATACTACTTCAAGCCTATTATTCTAAATTTATTTGTAACACGAATTAAATCAGTATTCGCATCATATTCAATTACTGAACAAAGTTAAAATTATTGTTTCACTATTACCTAAGAAAGATCCTATCTCAAAACTCTATATAGTACATCTATACAGAAATCTTTACATCTATACAAAAATGTAATCCATTATTACACTTATTACATTAAGATAATTTTGTTTATTAACTTTGCATAAAATTAACCACGCTCCTATTCATACCTTGAGCATCTATTTAATCAAACAATAAAAATAAAGATAATACAATTTGAGAAATTACATAAATTTCCAAAGACATCAAAATAAGTTTTAATACAAATTTAAATCAGTAAGTATATCAATTTGATATGCTCAGTTGTTAATATAATTTTTTTATATATAATTGCATCAATCATTTTGAATCTCTCAATTGGTGTTACATGTCATTTTATTTTAGTTCATATCCATCATTAGCTAAATGTTACTAGAATCATCATGGTTTTATTACTTGTGTACATACTAGATATACATAAAAATGGAACACATGTCAAAATCAATTCAATGAGTTATAATTCAAAGAACTTATTTCTACATCTACAAAAACTAAGCTTTTACAAGAATAACATTAACTAATATAAAATATATACTCTCTCACATAAAGAGATGATACATAATTATGTAAATAATTGCTAAAAGAAAACAAGTGCACAAAATCACACATAACTTATACATACAAGAGGATAGATTATGAAAGATTGATGAACAATTACCTTACATTGATGATGTTAGGCGGATTATTCAAGGTGACAGGCAACATTGGTTGAGACCAAAGAGCGGCTGAGAAATTAGAAAGCCTAGGTGGGCCTTAAAACATGCATTAAAATTAGTTTAAAAATTTAAAAATAAATTTGGATAGGAACTTATATTTTTATGACCCACAAAGAGGAATAAATAAGTCAGGTTAGACAGAGGTGGTTAGACAGAGGTGCATTCGGCCAGCCCAAAAAATATCAATAGAAAGTTCAATTATATTATGGCCCAAAGCCTAGGTGGGCCTTGAAACATGCATTAAAATTAGTTTAAAAATAAATTTGGATAGGATTGTATGTGGATATGTCCCATTTTTTATACATTAAAACATATATTCACAAAGCCACTACAAACAAGGCTAGTGTGACAATTGCAAAGTGATAGTTGAAATAAAATGGAAAACTTTTAAGCTCTATTAGGACTTTATTATTTTACTATTTGAACTGAAATTAAAAGGTAGATCAAAGTAGAAATTGGAGTAAAAGAAAAGTACAAGTAATGTGAGTTTTTCATAAAATATTTGAGGGCTACTTTATAAAACTAATTTCGTACTAATAGGATTTTACAAAAGGTACTCCTTCTTAACAATTTCTTTTACAATTTACCTTTTTGGATCAATTATTTTAATTTTAAAAGTTTCTAAAATTAGCTAAATTTTATTAAAAAAATTAAATATCATTCTTGATCATACTCATTTTACTACCGGTCTCACCATTTTACTTACTTTTATTATACTACTATTATATAACTACATAAAATACTTGTGTAAATGTTTTTGTTAAGTTATCTATTTATGAATGTTTTTGATTTTTCATTAAATTTCAATCTGATTTAATTTCAGTTTTGTAAATTTAATATTTATTTAATTTCAGTATTATAAATTTTTAATAAAATTATAGTTGATCTTATAAATATTTTCTTTAACATATTAATATTGTTTCAGTTTATGTCATATTTCGGAGTAAGATAAATTCTTGATTTCATTTTCTTTTAAAATCATTAATTTTTTCGATTATTTATTTGTTAACTCATTATTTATATAAATTTAAATATGATAAAGTTTAATGTTAATATATTATTATTATAGATTATTTTTTGACAATTTACCTAAATTATTGAAAATGTTTTATAATGTTTTAATGTCTATTTTTAATATTCAAGTGTCACCTTAAGTAATTTAGTTTCATTTACTCATTTCTCTATTTATTACTTTTTCCTAAAAGATTATGTATTTCAAGACTAAATTTTATCAACTTTTACTAACAATTGAAATTAACAGTATTCAGAAATTTATAATTTTTTTCTTTGGAAGAAATGTATAAATTTTGTTTTTGTATTCTCTTCATCATTTAACTTCTCAAACTCATAAATTGTATTTGCACCCAAATTCTTTACATTCAGAAAATTAACTAGTAACTCATTATCAAGGTTTGAACAAAAGCACAGAGTTGAAGCATATTGGCACCACATCATTAGACTTCTCAGCTTTGTAGGTTGTCATATCATATTTCTTGTAGTTGCTTTTGGCTTTGGAGTTCCTGCTTCTCCATTCTTGTTTTTTTTCTTAGACATTTCCTCCGCTATTTTTCAATGGACAATTGAGAGCAATGTGTCCTGGTTTCTTATAATTTTAACACGTATTCACATTGGTTTGATGCACGCCAATGCTTTATGTCCTGATTTTCCACATTTACAATAATTGATACTTCCCTTCATCCCACAAGTTTTACAAGTAGGAATTTTGTCCCTCCGACTAGTCCCCTTATCAAGTTCTAAACTTCTTCTTTGTTCCTTGGTTCACATCCTAGTGGTGCGCATATCTTGTTCTTTCTTCTTATTGTTGAAAAACTAATTGCTTTCCTCACAATCCTTCACAATAATTCTTACTTTACTTACCATCTTATCAAAATCCTCCACCTCTAAGGGAAAAGAGAAAGCTACTTAGAAAGAAGGTAAGGTTGCTTAGAAGAGTTAAATGTAAAGTGTGTAAAAGATGTTTTTGGTAATAGTCTGTTGTATGTACAACTCCAAGTCAATACTTTTGTATAAAATCTATAGTCTTGATGACAAAATTATACATGTAAATTAAGTTATTTCAAGAGTAAAGGTAGCATGACGACCCCGGACGGTCATGGATGCGGGAACGAGTCAGGGCCATCACACTATTGAATATATACGGGATGTATATCCATTCTTGTATAGTAGTTGCAAGAAAGTATAGGAGATAGATCTTGAGGTAGTTGATCAACATCCTCTATCTCTAACATTTGTTGTCAAATAGACAACTTAGGATCTAGGAAGCCTTTCAAATTAGGAAAATATAGGGGATTAGCAAAGGGTTTAGAAAATGATTACATATCTACGTGTATGTTCAGTTTTTCAAAATAAATAAGAAAAACATGCGACGAAACAATAATGTAAGATTTGAAGCTTTTTTTATTTATTGTATGTGCCTGGGGGATGAGAAAAGTGAGTGTGTGTATGTGTGTGTTAATTTATTTTAAGCGAAAAAAAATCAGTGAAGAAAGGAAAAGCTCCTCAATATTAAATAATGGATGGAGGAGTTTTCTACGTCTCAAAATCATTGGCGGCAGCAAACAAGGATCGGGAAATGCAATCGGAATAACAGCTTGTGTTAGATCTTAGCAATCTTGATGTTAGAGAAAATGCCCTTCGTGAAATCTCCAAGGTCTTTTATCTATATAATTGTATCTTCCTTTTGTGTTGTATATACGTGTTCCAATTGGTTTCAATTAAATTACTATGAATTGTTTCTTTTTTAGGGTTTCGACCAATGTCGCATGCGATATCCATATCTTATTTGATTTATTGAGCTATATCCTATAGTCACTTCTTGGGAAACTCAATCATTTTGTACTTCAGTTTATATGAGAATGCTGAAAATGAAGTTAATTGTGCAAGTTCATTGTGGTTGTAAGTCTTAATTACGTGTCGTGTAACATAATCAAGAAAACTAAGATGAGATATAATTTTTAATTTACAAACTACTTTTTTTACTTTTCTTAATTTCTTGCTTATTGTTAACTTCTCTATCCACTCCCAAAATATATTTACCGTTTGTGTGTTATGCTTTCTATTTAACCAACTTGCATGTCCATGGAAATCATGCCCTTCAAATTTGGATAAATCTTTCGATGTTGTGGAAATATTGAACAAAAATTAAATCTTTTACTGATCTTTTCGAGTAAGAATAAGGCTAGTTGCCATTCTTCTCAATATGTATAAAAGAAAAATTACGTTATTTGTCCGTATTTGATATTTTTATGGACCACTCATAAAAGAAAAATGACTTACATTTTTCAAAATTTAATTTTTGTTCAAAATTTCTTCAACATCGATAGATTTATCCGGATTGGAAGGGCATGATCTCCAAAGACATTCAAGTTGGTTAAATAGAAAGCATAACACACAAACTGAAAATTAAATAGGGGATAGATAGAGAAATTAATATTAAGCCGACAATTAGGAACAACCACAAAAATAATTTGGAAACAAATCTATCTCTAATCTTAGTTTTCTTGATTACAATAATGTTACATTAATAATATAAATAGACCAAGAGTTGTTTGCACACTAAACGAAATTAAGACTTACAACCACAATCAACATGCATAATCAACTTCATTTTCTGCATTTTGATAGAATCCAAAGCACAAAATGATTGAGTTTCCCAAGAAGAGAATATAGGATATATCAATAATAAATCAAATAAGATATGGATATCGCATGCAACATCGGTCAAAACCCTAAAAAAGAAACAAATCATAGTAACTTAGTTGAAACCAATTTGAACACATATATATCACACAAAAAGAAGATACAAGTATATAGATAAAACACCTTGGAGAGTTCGCAAAGGGCATTTTCTCAAACATCAGGATTGCTAAAATATAACACAAGCTGTTGTCCCGATTGCATTTTTCGATCCTTGTTTGCCGCCGCCACCAATGATTCTGAGACATAGAACTCTCTTTCGTCCATTATTAAATATTGACTAGGTTTTCCTTTCTTGACTAATTTTCTTGTGTTGAAACAAATTAACACAAACGCTCAATTTTCTCATCCCCCGAACATTTAAAATAAATAAAAAATTATTCACATGTAATAGTATCGTTTCGTCACGTGTTTTTCTTATTTATAATAAAACAATGAATATACGAGTAGATATGGACGCATTTTCTAATAATCTTAGTTGTCAAACCCTTAGCCAATCCCCTTTATTTTTCTAATTTCAAAACCTTCCTAGATCCTAAGTGGTCTATTTCTACTAAAAAAATGTAAGAGATAGAGCATGTTGATCAACTACCTCTAGATCTATCTCGAGTACTTTCTTGCTACTACTATACAAGAATGAATCTGCATCCTATATATATTCGAAACAAACATTACTTCCAACCAATTTTGGAAGAAGTACTCTATTAAAAACAATTCCAATATGTACTTTGTGAATCGAGGCCAATGCAATCACCCGGCCGGCAAACTTGAAGTATTCTTTGTGGTATATCACCTTAGAAGCTACAACACCTGACATGCCATAAGTATTTATCTAAGCCTCACATCTACTTCAAATTAAAACTAGATTTTAAATTAGAAGGTACATTTAGGGGTGTCAAACGGATAATTTGGATACGGATTCACCTATATCCGAATTCGTATCCAGGAAATGAAAATGGTATCCGGATTCGTATCCGGATCCGGGAATTTGAGGAAAAAGCTATCCGAATCCGTATCCGTCGGATATTATCCGCATACGGATATTATCCGGATCCGTTTTTTAAAAAGTACCAAAAATACATTTCAGACTAATTAAAAATTAAAACTTAAGCTATTCAACAGCAAATTTAGATTTGAAATCATAGTTCAGCAAGAGATACGAAGCAAGAGATACGAGTACAATTACACAAACTTTTGAACAAACCATATAGATCACAAATTCACAACTGTTTGCCGACAAATTTACAAAAAAAAAAAGCAGCATCTGTTGCACTCTAGGACTCTACAACATCATCTCAGCATACTCATTTTCAGTTTTCAATTTGCCCAATAGCAGAACCTGAAATAGAAGCAATTTGTCAGTGATTCAAGATTCAAGCATCTGGAAGCAGCACTTGTATAAAAAGTTAACTATTAACTATTGTATAACAATAATAGTTATTGTACTTTTGACTGTACCCACACAGTTATCCACATCTAAGCAATTAAAAATGTCAAAAATTGAGTAGTCATTAGATCTCAAATCTTTTGAGAATAAATGTTCATTCAGTTTGACAACACATTCAAATAATAAGACAATTAGGTATACTTATTCCCTGCCCAGGAAAACTGTAGACTTCTAGCAACTAGTGCTAATACCATCCACTACAGTGCATGCATATAATATGCATTACATTACCTGTTACTGATTAATGCTTTCTGACACTGCTTGTAATGCACAATTTCTAACCAATCAGGAAAAAGTAAAGAAAATCCAAACAGATTAATCAAGTAAAGATCAGAAGTTGATAGCAATTAAAACATGCAGAATGTGAAAACTGGGAATGTATAAATGAGCAAAATTTACCTTTAATATTTAGATTTGATCAGAAGTCTACATCCCAATCATCGTAACCTGAATCACACATTGCAGATGAACCATCATCGACAACTTTTTCAGATTTACCTATAACGAATTTAAAGAATAAAAATAAGGATAAATTCGTGGACACACATTAAGGATAAAAATAAGGAGAATTTAAAGAACATACCATCCTTGACGTCCGGGAGCCAATCTTTGACACACATTAAGGTTTCAACCGAGTCATTATTTAAAGAGGAACGAGTGTCTGTGATAATTCTCCGACACTTACTAAAAGAATTCTCGGATGCAACGGAAGAAGTTGGTATAGCTAGTATATCTTGCGCCATCCGTGCAAGTATTGGAAATTTAGGACCATTTAATTTCCACCAATGAAGAATGTCAAATTCAGTTTCAACATCCATTGGAAACAAACCTTCTTTTAAATATTCATCCAACTCACTTTTTCGGGTGTCTTCCGCTAAATTGCTACTTGCAACAAAATCTTGGAAACCACCCAACCATCCTCCACCAACTGAACCTCCAACTACTCCCCCACTGCCCAAATGTGATTTTTCTACAAACACACTATTTTTTTCAAATTTAACAGAATATTCATTAAAAATCTGCAATAAAAACTCACGTATCTCACTAACATGAAAATCAGAATGGATACCATACATACCCTTGTATGCATATGAGACTATGACCATCTTATACCTAGGATCAAGAATGACAGCAACCGTTAACAACTTATTACATTCATCCCAATACTTGTCAAATTTAAGTTGCATTTTTGAAGCCATCAAACTAATCCAATCATCATCAGATTCAAACCACATCTTAATTTTTCTGCGAATTTCAATTACATCAATAAAATACAAATTTGCAGTTGGATATTTGACACCGGAATGTTTTTTTGTTATATCCGAAAATATCTTCAAACACTCACACACTTTCTTTCCATTTTCCCACTCAATTTCTGAAGGCAAATATTTATAATCAGAGTCTAATTCTTGTAGCCATTCAATAGCAGGTCGGAGTTCAAGAGATGCAACTAACATTTCATAAGTTGAGTTCCAACGGGTGTCTACATCTAAGGGGATGCGTCGTTTAGTGTTAAGTTTGGTTTGAGACAAGGCAATGGTGAACTTCTCATCTCGTTGCACAGATAATGCAATATATCTTGCAGTTTTTTGAATTTTTTCAATCAACTGATCTAGCAACTCTAACCCACTCTTCACAATCAAATTAAGAATGTGTGGCACACAACGCATGTGAAACATGTCACCGTCGTGAACAAGTGCTTTTTTTCCATTTAACCATGTTTTGATACCCGAAAGCATCCCACAATTATTAGAAGCATTATCAACAACAATCGATGATAGCTTGTTATCAATATTCCACTCTAATATTCTCTCTTTCAACCATTCACTTAGATTAACTCCATGATGTGGGTATGGAACTACACGAAAGGAAATAATCCGTTTATGCAAAACCCAAGCATCATCAATATAGTGACAAGTGACACAAAAGTATGATCGTTGTTGATGCTTGGGCTTCCACCCATCAGTGGTAAGACTAACTCTAGATTTAAGATTTTCAATTTCCTTATAAATCCGATCTTTCTCAGCCGTATACACATCTACCAAATCAGATTTTACCGTATTTCTAGATCGATGCTTGTAAGAAGGCATTATGTACGAGATCCAAAGACGAAAGTAATCATATTCAGCCATCAAAAATGGCAAATCATGTTTAGCAAGCATTTTGGAAAACAAAGATCTCTCCGTAGCTGGATCAAACTTATGAACTGCTAATTTAGGTTGAGAATCTTCACTACTAACTTGTTTTCCTAAAAGTCTTTGAGATATAGGAACTTTTATTAATCTCAATCAACATTTTTCTGCGTGATTTTTTAAATGAGTTGTCCCTTTACTGCTTCCCCCATCGAAATGTTGATTACAATACTTACAAAAAGCATCAATTTTCTGCGTACCTTCTTTAGTTTGACTTTTGGTACGATCAAAGTGTTCCCAAACAGCTGATGTTAGTACCTTCTGTCTTTTGCCCCGTTGTTCCTTTTTTTCACCAGTCAAATGATCTTCTTGTTGTGAAATTACAGTACAATCTTGATCATTTTGAGATATATTTGCAGCACACTTCGTCGAAACCATACCAACTGAGTTTGATGATGCGGAACCTGATGCATTTCCTACAGTTTTAAAGAACAAACATCATAAGTAGATACAATTGTTTTCTTCAACTCTATACTTAAACTTGTTGTTATAAAATGTAGGGCTGGACATTTGATCACTAATCGAAGCATCTAAGATATTCTGTCAAGACATAAAAAGGACTTAAGAATGAAGTGGCTACTGATTTACCAAGGACGCCTCTAGCTTTTGAAACAGTGCCAAATTTCTTGAGTCCAACAATTACTACAGATTTAATGTATGTATAAAAGTAAACCACTAATCCCATTAATTCAAAATGTACTACTCCTTTAAGAGTTATGTATCCGGACTTAATGGTGGCATCATTCTTGACAGCTTTCAGTAAACATTTTGAGAACTCAACACATTTCGAATATCAAAAACACGAGAACCATGTTTCTGGCAAAAAAATAATGGAAAATTGACGATACAAAAGAATCCATAATCTAGCAACGAAGCTAAAAACTACACCAATAGCAAAAATCAGTTTCTGAATTTCAGAACAGAGTAACCGAAAAAATTTAACAGGCCATTTAACAGAGTAACTGAAACACAGGGTATATTTAAAAACTAAATAAGGATAAGAATTGAAGTACCTTGTTCCATTATTGAACGATTTAGAAATCAACCAATTAGACCTGCAACAAGAACTTATAATTATGAAACAATTAAATTAAGAAACAATAGCTTTGTAATTAAGAATTAAATTGTTGTTAAATTAAGAAACAAGAGCTTTGTAATTAAGAAAAAAGAACCCAATCAAACTGAATCGAAGAATTACATACCTTATACGAACAAGATTAGGTTTAGCTTATGGATCGAATAACGCCACTTGAGAATTGAGATTTCAGATCTGAGATTGTGTTTGTCGATTTTGATTAGGTAGTGGGACTGTGGAGTTGTGGACTTTAGAGTATAGAATATAATTGTAGTGACAGGCTGTACCACTATCACTATGTCGTCTCATCTCATTATTGTATTTGAAAAAGAGTTTTTGGAATGAATGATATTGATAACATATAAGTTTTCCGTAAATAATTAAATTGTAAAATATATATATATATATATATATATATATATATATATATATATATAATTATATATATAATTATATAATTATATATATATAATATATTTAATTTCGGATACGGATATTTTCGGATACGAATATGCACATATCCATATTCGTATCCGCATATGTCGAATTCGGATACGGATAATATCCGCTTTGTTTCGGATACGGATAATATCCGCTTTACATCGGATACGGATACAGATATTTCGAACGGATATCGGATTTTTCGGATTTTTTTGACAGCCCTAGGTACATTCATACATCTACTTCTATTCATATATAATTTGAAGTAATATGCAGAAGGAAAACACTATGTGAGGTACTCAAAATTGTCCATGATCAGTCAATAGAATATTTGAATTACTTATCATGATTTCTCATCAAAAAAACCTACATTCTACGTAGGGGCATTGAAATTATAATGGCGTGTTTGTCAAGGGAAGAACATACTAATTTAACCAGAATCATTTTAGGTGGCATTCTAAAGAGAAATAGTCTTTGCTAAGGGATGAGCCAAACTAAATTGACGATAATGTATATATCTTTTAATTTTGAAATTAAATATACGAACAACTTATTCATTAGATTTCAGTGAAAGCAAAGTTTAATTACAATAAAGTGGTTTATTAATTAGATTTGGATGGAAATAAATTATAATTAGAATGTAAACAAATGTGATGTTTTATCATATAGTTAGGTACACCGAATGCTCTCCATCATATAGAATAAATCTTATCAATTTTAGCAAATACCTTTGACTATAAGTGAGAATATACAATGTTTAGCAATAAAGAAAAATAAAGAAGTTCTAAACTTATTCATCATAAAAACTGGTAATCAAATAAGTACTACCTATACATAGATTGAGATTAAGAACTGATATATATGATGATATCTGTTGAAAATAAGATAAAAACTTCGGGATATGATGATATCTGATGAAAATAAGATAAAAACTTAGGGATAATCTAAGTTAGTATAGTGAAATACTACTTCAAGCCTATTATTCTAAATTTATTTGTAACACGAATTAAATATGTATTCTCAGCATATTCAATTAGTGAACAAAGTTAAAATTATTGTTTCACTATTACCTAAGAAAGATCCTATCTCAAAACTCTATATAGTACATCTATACAGAAATCTTTACATCTATACAAAAATGAAATCCATTATTACACTTATTACATTAAGATAATTTTGTTTATTAACTTTGCATAAAATTAAGCACGCTCCTATTCATACCTGGAGCATCTTTTTCATTGTTTAACGAGATTACACTATATCAGATTATCTGGGAGATGATGGGAAAAATATAACATGGCGTAATTCAATATTTAGCCTATTTAATCAAACAATAAAAATAAAGATAATACAATTTGAGACATTACATAAATTTCCAAAGACATAAAAATAAGTTTTAATACAAATTTAAATCAGTAAGTATATCAATTTGATATGCTCAGTTGTTAATATAATTGTTTTATATATAATTGCATCAATCATTTTGGATCTCTCAATTGGTGTTCCATGACATTTTATTTTAGTTCATATCCATCATTAGCTAAATGTTACTAGAATCATCATGATTTTATTACTTGTGTACATACTAGATATAAATGAGTTATAATTCAAAGAACTTATTTCTACATCTACAAAAACTAAGCTTTTACAAGAATAACATTAACTAATATAAAATATATACTCTCACATAAATAGATGATGCATAATTATGTAAATAATTGCTAAAAGAAAACAAGTGCACAAAATCACACATAACTTATACATACAAGATGATAGATTATGAAAGATTGATGAACAATTACTTTACATTGATGATGTTAGGCGGATTATTCAAGGTGACTGGCAACATTGGTTGAGACGATAGAGCGGCTGAGAAATTAGGGTTGGTACGTATATTTTCATGACCCACAAAGAGGAATAAATAAGTAAGGTTAGACAGAGGTGGACTGGGCCAGCCCAAAAAATATCAACAGAAAGTTGGATTATATTATGGCCCAAAGCCTAGGTGGGCCTTGAAGCATGCATTAAAATTAGTTTACAAATAAATTTGGATAGGAACTTATATTTTTATGACCCACAAAGAGGAATAAATAAGTAAACTTAGAGGTGCATGGGGCCAGCCCAAAAAATATCAATAGAAAGTTCAATTATATTATGGCCCAAAGCCTAGGTGGGCCTTGAAACATGCATTAAAATTAGTTTAAAAATAAATTTGGATAGGATTGTATGTGAATATGTTCCATTTTTGTATACCTTAGAACATATATTCACAAAGCCACTACCAACAAGGCTAGTGTGACAATTGCAAAGTGATAGTTGAAATAAAATGGAAAACTTTTAAGCTCTATTAGGACTTTATTATTTTACTATTTGAATTGAAATTAAAAGGTAGATCAAAGTAGAAATTGGAGTAAAAGAAAAGTACAACTAATGTGAGTTTTTCATAAAATATTTGAGGGCTACTTTATAAAACTAATTTCGTACTAATAGAATTTTATAAAAGGTACTCCTTCTTAACAATTTCTTTTACAATTTCCCTTTTTGGATCAATTATTTTAATTTTAAAAGTTTCTAAAATTAGCCAAATTTTATTAAAAAAAATTAAATATTATTCTTGATCATACTCATTTTACTACTGGTCTCACCATTTTACTTACTTTTATTATACTACCATTATATAACTACATAAAATACTTGTGTAAATGTTTTTGTTAAGTTATCTATTTATGAATGTTTTTTATTTTTCATTAAATTTCAATCTGATTTAATTTCAGTTTTGTAAATTTAATATTTATTTAATTTCAGTATTATAAATTTTTAATAAAATTATAGTTGATCTTATAAATATTTTCTTTAACATATTAATATTGTTTCAGTTTATGTCATATTTCGGAGTAGGAAGAATTCTTGATTTCATTTTCTTTTAAAATCATTAATTTTTTCGATTATTTATTTGTTAACTCATTATTTATATAAATTTAAATATGATAAAGTTTAATGTTAATATATTATTATTATAGATTATTTTTTGACAATTACCTAAATTATTGAAAATGTTTTATAATGTTTTAATGTCTATTTTTAATATTCAAGTGTCACCTTAAGTAATTTAGTTTCATTTACTCATTTCTCTATTTATTACTTATTCCTAAAAGATTATGTATTTCAAGACTAAATTTTATCAACTTTTACTAACAATTGAAATTAACAGTATTCAGAAATTTATAATTTTTTTCTTTGTCAAGAAATGTATACATTTTGTTTTTGCTACACTTTTGAAATTTTAGGTTTTCATATTTCAAATCATTTCATATATATTAGACTTAAAATAAATCTTCTACTTTTTAAATATTTTAATAATACTAATGTTCTGATTGATAAGAATATTTTTAAATTAGTTATGTTATGGTTCCACTAAAATTATTATTGTGTTATGTGCTATGTGAGTATTTTAAGATATTTCAGTTTATATTAAAAAAAATTGTAGTGGAGAATGTCCATATATAAAAAGCAAAAAGCTTGAAGGTATGCACAAAAAATCTGCAATTTTTACTTTATATTTGTATGAAATCTACAAATTTTATGACGCTCACGATGTTGTTATTATTATATTTTTTTATTTCAATAGTTTGTATTAATATTTACATTGTTTCTTCATGTTATGTTTTAATAATTACATATATGGTATAAAAATTTATATGAAATGTGTTTATTTTGTTATTTTTTCATTTTTACTTTTGTCATATAAGGATAATATATTAATTTATTACAACCATTTTATTTTACCTATTTATATCAATATTGTTTCTCTTTTTAGTGTCATGTTATATCTTTGTTCTAAAATTTATTCTCTTCATCATTTAACTTCTCAAACTCATAAATTTTATCTACACCCAAATTCTTTACATTCAGAAAATTAACTAGTAATTCATTATCAAGGTTTGAACAAGAGCACGGAGTTAAAGCATATTGGCACCACATCATTAGACTTCTCAGCTTTGTAGGCTGTCATATCATATTTCTTGTAGTTGCTTTTGGCTTTGGAGTTCCTGCTTCTTCATTCTTGTTTTTTTCTTAGACATTTCCTCAGCTATTTTTCAATGGACAATTGAGAGCAATGTGTCCTGGTTTTCTTATAATTTTAACACGTATTCACATTGGTTTGACGCACGCCAATGCTTTATGTCCTGATTTTCCACATTTACAATAATTGATACTTCCCTTCATGCATTCTTTGGTATTATTCTTCCCACAAGTTTTACAAGTAGGAATTTTGTCCCTCCGACTAGTCCCCTTATCACGTTCTAAACTTCTTCTTTATTCCTTGGTTCACATCCTAGTGGTGCGCATATCTTGTTCTTTCCTCTTATTGTTGAAAAACTAATTTCTTTCCTCGCAATCCTTCATAATAATTCTTACTTTACTTACCATCTTATCAAAATCCTCCAACTCTAAGGGAAAACAGAAAGCGACTTAGAAAGAAGGTAAGGTTGCTTAAAAGCGTTAAATGTAAAGTGTGTAAAAGATGTTTTTTTGTAATAGTATGTTGTATGTACAACTCAAAGTCAATACTTTTGTATAAAACCTATAGTTTTGATGACAAAATTATACATGTAAATTATGTTATTTCAAGAGTAAAGGTAGCATGACGACCCCGGACGGTCATCGATGCGGGAACGAGTCAGGGCCATCACACTATTGAATATATACGGGATGTATATCCATTATTGTATAGTAGTTGCAAGAAAGTATAGGAGATAGATCTTGAGGTAGTTGATCAACATCCTCTATCTCTAACATTTGTTGTCGAAATAGACAACTTAGGGGATTAGCAAAGGGTTTAGAAAATGACATATCTACGTGTATGTTCAGTTTTTTAAAATAAATAAGAAAAACATGCGACGAAACAATAATGTAAGATTTGAAGCTTTTTTTATTTATTGTATGTGCCTGGGGATGAGAAAAGTGAGTGTGTGTTAATTTATTTTAAGGGAAAAAAAATCAGTGAAGAAAGGAAAAGCTCGTCAATATTAAATAATGGATGGAGGAGTTTTCTACGTTTCAAAATCGTTGGCGGCAGCAAATAATGATCGGGAAATGCAATCGGAACAATAGCTTGTGTTAGATCTTAGCAATCTTGATGTTAGAGAAAATGCCCTTCATGAAATCTCCATGGTCTTTTATCTATATAATTGTATCTTCCTTTTGTGTTGTATATACATGTTCCAATTGGTTTCAATTAAATTACTATGAATTGTTTCTTTTTTAGGGTTTCGACGAATGTCGCATGCGATATCCATATCTTGTTTGATTTATTGAGCTATATCCTGTAGTCACTTCTTGGGAAACTCAATCATTTTGTACTTCGGTTTATGTGAGAATGCTGAAAATGAAGTTAATTGTGCAAGTTGATTGTGGTTGTAAGTCTTAATTACGTGTCGTGTAGTGTGCAAGCAGTTGGTCTGTTTATATTATTAACATAATCAAGAAAACTAAGATCAAAGATATAATTTTTAATTTACAGACTACTTTTTGTTACTTTTCTTAATTTCCTGCTTAATGTTAATTTCTCTATCCACTCCCAAAATATATTTACGGTTTGTGTGTTATGCTTTCTATTTAACCAACTTGCATGTCCATGGAAATCATGCCCTTCAAATTTGGATAAATCTTTCGATGTTGTGGAAATATTGAACAATAATTAAATCTTTTACTGATCTTTTCGAGTAAGAATAAGGCTAGTTGCCATTCTTCTCAATATGTATAAAAGAAAATTTACGTTATTTGTCCGTATTTGATATTTTTATGGACCACTCATAAAAGAAAAATGACTTACATTTTTCAAAATTTAATTTTTGTTCAAAATTTCTTCAACATCGATAGATTTATCCGGATTGGAAGGGCATGATCTCCAAAGACATTCAAGTTGGTTAAATAGAAAGCATAACACACAAACCGAAAATTAAATAGGGGATAGATAGAGAAATTAATATTAAGCAGACAATTAGGAACAACCACAAAAATAATTTGGAAACAAATTTATCTCAAATCTTAGTTTTCTTGATTACAATAATGTTACATTAATAACATAAATTGACCAAGAGTTGTTTGCACACTAAACGAAATTAAGACTTACAACCACAATCAACATGCATAATCAACATCATTTTCCGCATTTTGACAGAATCCAAAGCACAAAATGATTGAGTTTCCCAAGAAGAGAATATAGGATATATTAATAATAAATCAAATAAGATATGGATATCGCATGCAACATCGGTCAAAACCCTAAAAAAGAAACAAATCATAGTAACTTAGCTGAAACCAATTTGAACACATATATATCACAAAAAAAGATGATACAAGTATATAGATAAAAGACCTTGGAGAGTTCGCAAAGGGCATTTTCTCTAACATCTGGATTGCTAAGATCTAACACAAGCTGCTGTCCCGATTGAATTTTTCGATCCTTGTTTGCCGCGGCCACCAATGATTCTGAGACATAGAACTCTCTTTCGTCCATTATTAAATATTGACTAGGTTTTTCTTTCTTGACTAATTTTCTTCTGTTGAAACAAATTAACACAAACGCTCACTTTTCTCATCCCCCGAACATGTAAAATAAATAAAAAATTATTCACATGTAATAGTATCGTTTCGTCACTTGTTTTTCTTATTTATAATAAAACATTGAATATACGAGTAGATATGGACGCATTTTCTAATAATCTTAGTTGTCAAACCCTTTGCCAATCCCCTTTATTTTTCTAATTTCAAAACCTTCCTAGATCCTAAGTGGTCTATTTCTACTAAAAAAATGTAAGAGATAGAGCATGTTGATCAACTACCTCAAGATCTATCTCCAATACTTTCTTGCAACTACTATACAAGAATGAATCTGCATCCTATATATATATTCGAAACAAACATTACTTCCAACCAATTGTGGAAGAAGTACTCTATTAAAAACAATTCCAATATGTACTTTGTGAATCGAGGCCAATGCAATCACCCGGCCAGCAAACTTGAAGTATTCTTTGTGGTATATCACCTTAGAAGCTACAACACCGGACATGCCATAAGTATTTATCTAAGCCTCACATCTACTTCAAATTAAAACTAGATTTTAAATTAGAAGGTACATTCGTACATCTACTTCTATTCATATATAATTTGAAGTAATATGCAGAAGGACAACACTATTTGAGGTACTCAAAATTGTCCAAGATCAGTCAATAGAATATTTGAATTACTTATCATGATTTCTCATCAAAAAAACCTACATTCTACCTAGGGGCATTGAAATTATAATGACGTGTTTGTCAAGGGAAGAACATACTAATTTAACCAAAATCATTTTAGGTGGCATTCTAAAGAGAAATAGTCTTTGCTAAGGGATGAGCCAAACTAAATTGACCATAATGTATATATCTTTTAATTTTAAAAATAAATATACGAACAACTTATTCATTAGATTTCAGTGAAAGCAAAGTTTAATTACAATAAAGTGGTTTATTAATTAGAATTGGATGGAAATAAATTATAATTAGAATGTAAACAAATGTGATGTTTTATCATATAGTTAGGTACACCGAATGCTCTCCATCATATAGAATAAATCTTATCAATTTTAGCAAATACCTTTTACTATAAGTGAGAATATACAATGTTTAGCAATAAAGAAAAATAAAGAAGTTCTAAACTTATTCATCATAAAAACTGGTAATCAAATGAGTACTACCTATACATAGATTCATATTTAGAACTGATATATATGATGATATCTGATGAAAATAAGATAAAAACTTAGGGATAATCTAAGTTACTATAGTGAAATACTACTTCAAGCCTATTATTCTAAATTTATTTGTAACACGAATTAAATCTGGAATTAAATCTGTATTCTCGGCATATTCAATTAGTGAACAAAGTTAAAATTATTGTTTCACTATTACCTAAGAAAGATCCTATCTCAAAACTCTATATAGTACATCTATACAGAAATCTTTACATCTATACAAAAATGTAATCCATTATTACAATTATTACATTAAGATAATTTTGTTTATTAACTTTGCATAAAATTAAGCACGCTCCTATTCATACCTGGAGCATCTTTTTCATTGTTTAACGAGATTACACCATATCTGGGAGATGATGGGAAAAATATAACATGGTGTAATTTAGTATTTAGCCTATTTAATCAAACAATAAAAATAAAGATAATACAATTTGAGACATTGCATAAATTTCCAAAGACATAAAAATAAGTTTTAATACAAATTTAAATCAGTAAGTATATAAATTTGATATGCTCAGTTGTTAATATAATTGTTTTATATATAATTGCATCAATCATTTTGGATCTCTCAATTGGTGTTCCATGACATTTTATTTTAGTTCATATCCATCATTAGCTAAATGTTACTAGAATCATCATGGTTTTATTACTTGTGTACATACTAGATATACATAAAAATGGAACACAAGTCAAAATCAATTCAATGAGTTAAAATTCAAAGAACTTATTTCTACATCTACAAAAACTAAGCTTTTACAAGAATAACATTAACTAATATAAAATATATACCCTCACATAAATAGATGATACATAATTATGTAAATAATTGCTAAAAGAAAATAAGTGCACAAAATCACACATAACTTATACATACAAGATGATAGATTATGAAAGATTGATGAACAATTACCTTACATTGATGATGTTAGGCGGATTATTCAAGGTGTCTGGCAACATTGGTTGAGACCAAAGAGCGGATGAGAAATTAGGGTTGGTACTTATATTTTCATGACCCACAAAGAGGAATAAATAAGTAAGGTTAGACAGAGGTGGAGTGGGCCAGCCCAAAAAATATCAATTGAAAATTCAATTATATTATGGCACAAAGCCTAGGTGGGCCTTGAAGCATGCATTAAACTTAGTTTAAAAATAAATTTGGATAGGAACTTATATTTTTATGACCCACATAGAGGAATAAATAAGTAAGGTTAGACAAGGTGGTTAGCCAGAGCTGCATTGGGCCAGCCCAAAAAATATCAATAGAAAGTTCAATTATATTATGGCCCAAAGCCTACGTGGGCCTTGAAACATTCATTGAAATTAGTTTAAAAATAAATTTGGATAGGATTGTATGTGAATATGTGCCATTTTTGTATACATTAGAACATATATTCACAAAGCCACTACCAACAAGGCTAGTGTGACAATTGCAAAGTGATAGTTGAAATAAAATGGAAAACTTTTAAGCTCTATTAGGACTTTATTATTTTACAATTTGAATTGAAATTAAAAGGTAGATCAAAGTAGAAATTGGAGTAAAAGAAAAGTACAAGTAATGTGAGTTTTTCATAAAATATTTGAGGGCTACTTTATAAAACTAATTTCATACTAATAGAATTTTATAAAAGGTATTCCTTCTTAACAATTTCTTTTACAATTTCCCTTTTTGGATCAATTATTTTAATATTAAAAGTTTCTAAAATTAGCCAAATTTTATTAAAAAAATTAAATATTATTCTTGATCATACTCATTTTACTACTGGTCTAACAATTTTACTTACTTTTATTATACTACCATTATATAACTACGTAAAATACTTGTGTAAATGTTTTTGTTAAGTTATCTATTTATGAATGTTTTTGATTTTTCATTATATTTCAATCTGATTTAATTTCAGTTTTGTACATTTAATATTTATTTAATTTCAGTATTATAAATTTTTATTAAAATTATAGTTGATCTTATAAATATTTTCATTAACATATTAATATTGTTTCAGTTTATGTCATATTTCGGAGTAAGATAAATTCTTGATTTCATTTTATTTTAAAATCATTAATTTTTTCGATTTGTTAACTCAGTATTTATATAAATTTAAATATGATAAAATTTAATGTTAATATATTATTATTATAGATTATTTTTTGACAATTTACCTAAATTATTGAAAATGTTTTATAATGTTTTAATGTCTATTTTTAATATTCAAGTGTCACCTTAAGTATTTTAGTTTCATTTACTCATTTCTCTATTTATTACTTTTTCCTAAAAGATTATGTATTTCAAGACTAAATTTTATCAACTTTTACTAACAATTGAAATTAACGTATTCAGAAATTTATAATTTTTTCTTTGTCAAGAAATGTATAAATTTTGTTTTTGCTACACTTTTGAAATTTTAGGTTTTCATATTTCAAATCATTTAATATATATTAGACTTAAAATAAATCTTCTACTTTTTAACTATTTTAATAATACTAATGTTCTAATTGATAAGAATATTTTTAAATTAGTTATGTTATGGTTCCACTAAAATTATTATTGTGTTATGTGCTATGTGAGTATTTTAAGATATTTCAGTTTATATTAAAAAAAATTGTAGTGGAGAATGTCCATATATAAAAAGCAAAAAGCTTAAAGGTATGCACAAAAAATCTGCAATATTAACTTTATATTTGTATGAAATGTAAAAATTTTATGACGCTCACGATATTGTTATTATTATATTTTTTTATTTCAATAGTTTGTATTAATATTTACATTGTTTCTTCATGTTATGTTTTAATAATTACATATATGGTATAAAAATTTAGATGAAATTTGTTTATTTTGTTATTTTGTTATTTTTAATTTTCTCATATAAGGATAATATATTAATTTATTACAACCATTTTATTTTACCTATTTATATCAATATTGTTTCTCTTTTTAGTGTCATGTTATATCTTTGTTCTAAAATTTATTCTCTTCATCATTTAACTTCTCAAACTCATAAATTTTATCTACACCCAAATTCTTTACATTCAGAAAATTAACTAGTAATTCATTATCAAGGTTTGAACAAGAGCACAGAGTTGAAGCATATTGGCACCACATCATTAGATTTCTCAGCTTTGTAGGTTGTCATATCATATTTCTTGTAGTTGCTTTTGGCTTTGGAGTTCCTGCTTCTTCATTCTTGTTTTTTTTCTTAGACATTTCCTCCGCTATTTTTCAATGGACAATTGAGAGCAATGTGTCCTGGTTTCTTATAATTTTAACACGTATTCACATTGGTTTGATGTACGCGAATGCTTTATGTCCTGATTTTCCACATTTACAATAATTGATACTTCCCTTCATGCATTCTCTGGTATGATTCTTCCCACAAGTTTTACAAGTAGGAATTTTGTCTCTCCGACTAGTCCCCTTATCACGTTCTAAACTTCTTCTTTGTTCCTTGGTTCACATCCTAGTGGTGCGCATATCTTGTTCTTACTCTTATTGTTGAAAAACTGATTTCTTTCCTCACAATCCTTCACAATAATTCTAACTTTACTTACCATCTTATCAAAATCCTCCAACTCTAGCGTAGAAACTCTAATCCCTCTGGTAAGGGAAAAGAGAAAGCGACTTAGAGGAAAGGTTGTTTAGAAGAGTTATATGTAAAGTGTGTAAAGGATGTTTTTGGTAATAGTATGTTGTATGTATAACTCCAAGTCAGTACTTTTGTATAAAATCTATCGTCTTGATGACAAAATTATACATGTAAATTATGTTATTTCAAGAGTAAAGGTAGCAAGACGACCCCGGACGGTCATGGATGGGGGAACGAGTTAGGGCCATCACACTATTGAATATATACGGATGTATATCCATTCTTGCATAGTAGTTGCACGAAAGTATAGGAGGTAGATCTTGAGGTAGTTCATCAACATCCTCTATCTCTAACATTTGTTGTAGAAATAGACAACTTAGGATCTAGGAAGGCTTTCAAATTAGGAAAATATAGGGGATTAGCAAAGGGTTTAGAAAATGATTACATATCTACGTGTATGTTCAGTTTTTCAAAATAAATAAGAAAAACTTGCGACGAAACAATAATGTAAGATTTGAAGCTTTTTTTATTTATTGTATGTGCCTGGGGGATGAGAAAAGTGAGTGTGTGTATGTGTGTGTTAATTTATTTTAAGGGAAAAAAATCAGTGAAGAAAGGAAAAGCTGGTCAATATTAAATAATGGATGGAGGAGTTTTCTACGTCTCAAAAGCGTAGGCGGCAGCAAACAAGGATCGGAAAATGCAATCGGCACAATAGCTTGTGTTAGATCTTAGCAATCTTGATGTTAGAGAAAATGCCTTTCGTGAACTCTCCAAGGTCTTTTATCTATATAATTCTATCTTCCTTTTGTGTTGTATATACATGTTCCAATTGGTTTCAATTAAATTACTATGAATTGTTTCTTTTTTAGGGTTTCGATCGATGTCGCATGCGATATCCATATCTTGTTTGATTTATTGAGCTATATCCTGTAGTCACTTCTTGGGAAACTCAATCATTTTGTACTTCGGTTTATGTGAGAATGTTGAAAATGAAGTTAATTGTGCAGGTTGATTGTGGTTGTAAGTCTTAATTACGGGTAGTGTGCAAGCAGTGGTATGTTTATATTATTAACATAATCAAGAAAACTAAGATCAGAGATATAATTTTTAATTTACAAACTACTTTTTGTTACTTTTCTTAATTTCCTGCTTAATGTTAATTTCTCTATCCACTCCCAAAATATATTTACCGTTTGTGTGTTATGCTTTCTATTTAACCAACTTGCATGTCCATGGAGATAATGCCCTTCAAATTTGGATAAATCTTTCGATGTTGTGGAAATATTGAACAAAAATTAAATCTTTTACAGATCTTTTCGAGTAAGAATAAGGCTAGTTGCCATTCTTCTCAATATGTATAAAAGAAAAATTACGTTATTTGTCTGTATTTGATATTTTTATTGACCACTCATAATAGAAAAATGACTTACATTTTTCAAAATTTAATTTTTGTTCAAAATTTCTTCAACATCGATAGATTTATCCGGATTGGAAGGGCATGATCTCCAAAGACATTCAAGTTGGTTAAATAGAAAGCATAACACACAAACTGAAAATTAAATAGGGGATAGATAGAGAAATTAATATTAAGCAGACAATTAGGAACAACCACAAAAATAATTTGGAAACAAATCTATCTCTAATCTTAGTTTTCTTGATTATAATAATGTTACATTAATAATATAAATAGACCAAGAGTTGTTTGCACACTAAACGAAATTAAGACTTACAACCACAATCAACATGCATAATCAACTTCATTTTCCGCATTTTGACAGAATCCAAAGCACAAAATGATTGAGTTTCCCAAGAAGACAATATAGGATATATCAATAATAAATCAAATAAGATATGGATATCGCATGCAACATCGGTCAAAACCCTAAAAAAGAAACAAATCATAGTAACTTAGCTGAAACCAATTTGAACACATATATATCACAAAAAAAGATGATACAAGTATATAGATAAAAGACCTTGGAGAGTTCGCAAAGGGCATTTTCTCTAACATCTGGATTGCTAAGATCTAACACAAGCTGTTGTCCCGATTGAATTTTTCGATCCTTGTTTCCCGCCGCCACCAATGATTCTGAGACATAGAACTCTCTTTCGTCCATTATTAAATATTGACTAGGTTTTTCTTTCTTGACTAATTTTCTTCTGTTGAAACAAATTAACACAAACGCTCACTTTTCTCATCCCCCGAACATGTAAAATAAATAAAAAATTATTCACATGTAATAGTATCGTTTCGTCACTTGTTTTTCTTATTTATAATAAAACATTGAATATACGAGTAGATATGGACGCATTTTCTAATAATCTTAGTTGTCAAACCCATTGCCAATCCCCTTTATTTTTCTAATTTCAAAACCTTCCTAGATCCTAAGTGGTCTATTTCTATTAAAAAAATGTATGAGATAGAGCATGTTGATCAACTACCTCTAGATCTATCTCCAATACTTTCTTGCAACTACTATACAAGAATGAATCTGCATCCTATATATATATTCGAAACAAACATTACTTCCAACCAATTGTGGAAGAAATACTCTATAAAAAACAATTCCAATATGTAATTTGTGAATCGAGGCCAATGCAATCACCCGCCCAGCAAACTTGAAGTATTCTTTGTGGTATATCACCTTAGAAGCTACAACACCTGACATGCCATAAGTATTTATCTAAGCCTCACATCTACTTCAAATTAAAACTAGATTTTAAATTAGAAGGTACATTCGTACATCTACTTCTATTCATATATAATTTGAAGTAATATGCAGAAGGACAACACTATGTGAGGTACTCAAAATTGTCCATGACCAGTCAATAGAATATTTGAATTACTTATCATGATTTCTCATCAAAAAAACCTACATTCTACCTAGGGGCATTGAAATTATAATGGCGTGTTTGTCAAGGGAAGAACATACTAATTTAACCACAATCATTTTAGGTGGCATTGTAAAGAGAAATAGTCTTTGCTAAGGGATGAGCCAAACTAAATTGACCATAATGTATATATCTTTTAATTTTAAAAATAAATATACGAACAACTTATTCATTAGTCTTCTAGGAGTACTAAATCATCTGTTGGTAGTAGTACTCCTGTTTCGAAGCCGATACCTGCTTTGGAAACAGCTAATGTGTGTGAAGCAGCTTACAATAAGGGTGATTACGATGATGATTCATAAGAGTTTAAGAGGTTTGTAGCTGATGCAGAACAACCTCTGTTTGAGGGAAGGGAGTGCACTAAGCTAGAGGCCGTCTTAAAATTACACAATTGGAAATCTAGGTTTGGCGTTAGCGATACCGCATTTACTGATTTACTTGAAAGTGTAGGCTCTCTCCTTCCTAAAGATCGTACGTTGCCACCGAGTTCATATTAAGCAAAGAAAACTTTAGCTGATTTAGGACTTGAGTATATCAAATACCATGCATGTCCGAATGATTGCATGTTATATAGAGGTATCCATGAGCAGGCTTTAGAGTGTCCTAAATGTCGTTTGTCTCGCTGGAAGGTTGGGAAGGATGGTCAAGAGAGGGTTAATATACCAGCTAAGGTCATGTGGTATTTTCCAATAATCCCCAGATTTAAACGAATGTTTAAATCTGCTTCTACCGCTGAGTTAATGACTTGGCATGCACATAATCAAAGTACAGATGGCCACATGCATCATCCAACTGATTCACCTTCTTGGAAAAATATAGATTATAGATGGCCTGAGTTTGGTAGTGAAGCAAGAAATATCCGTTTAGCATTATCGGCCGATGGCATTAACCCGCACACCAATGGCCTAAGCAATAGGTACAGTTGTTGGCCGGTTGTATTAGTAACATATAATCTTCCTCCATGGTTAAGCATGAAGAGGAAGTTTATGATGTTAACAACGTTAGTTTCTGGCCCGAATGAGCCTGGTAATAGTATTGATGTTTATCTACAACCACTTATTGATGATTTGAAGAAATTGTGGGAAGAAGGTGAACCAAATGTGTATGATGCACATACAAAGTCTTATTTTACTTTAAGGGCAACTTTGATGTGGACAATAAATGACTTCCCTGCTTATGGGAATTTGTCAGGCTGCATCAACAAGGGTTATAAGGGCTGTCCAATCTGCGGTGATGATACCGTAGCTAAATATTTAAGTCATAGTAGGGAAATGTGTTACCAAGGGCATCGTAGATATTTACATGAATATCATCCTTATAGGAGGCAAAAGGCAGCTTTTAATGGACAACAAGAGTTTGGGTGCGCACCTGCACCGCTTAGTGGAGAAGAAGTGCTAAAGCAACAAAATGAACTTAAATTTAATTTCGGGAAGGGGGGGAAGTCAAAGAAAGTGGAATCTGCATGGAAGAAGAAATCAATTTTTTTTGAGTTAGAATATTGGAAGTTTCATTATGTTCATCACTGTCTTGATGTTATGCATATCGAGAAGAACGTGTGCGATAGTTTGATTGGGACAGTACTTAATATGAAGTTTAAGACTAAAGACAGTTCTGCCTCTCGTCTTGATATGGTTGACATGGGTGTAAGGGTTGATTTAGCTCCTAAAGTAGGCGATAAGAAAACCTACTTACCTCCTGCAGCTTATACTTTGTCGAAGGCAGAAAAAAGAAAAATGTTGTTGTCATTGTCAAATATGAAACTTCCATATGGACATGCATCAAACATTAAAAACTTCGTATCAATGAGCGATATGAAGATGTATGGGTTGAAGTCCCATGATTGTCATATCCTCCTCCAACAATTACTTCCCGTGTCCATTCGTTCCGAGCTTCCAAAAAATGTTAGGGTTAGTATAATAAGATTGTGCTTCTTCTTCAACTCTTTGTGTAAGAAAGTTGTAGATGTGTCGAAACTGAATAAACTGCAATCGGATGTGATTTTGACCTTATGTGAGTTGGAAAAAATATTTCCACCATCATTCTTCGATGTTATGCTCCATCTCACAGTCCACTTGGTTAGGGAATTACGTTTATGTGGACCGGTTTTTTATAGATGGATGTATCCATTTGAACGGTTCAATAAAGTGTTAAAAAGTTATGTACAAAACCGTTTTTATCCGGAAGGTTGTATAGCAGAAAGTTATCTCAAAGAAGAATCAATAGAATTCTGCACGGAATTTGTTAGTGACAGTGGCTCAACTGCTGGTCTTCGGAAGGATGATGGCAAGCTTTCCGGTCCATTATCTGTTGCGACAATGAAGGTAGTGGAAGAAAATGAACGAGATGAGGCTCATCTTCATGTTCTTCTTAACAACCCTGAAGTGGAACCATATGTTATGTAAGTAAAATGTAAAAGTGTCTTGATTCCTGCTCTAGTCATTCTATATGTAATTATTCTTATGTAATGTACCTGCTTTCAGGTTGCACAAGGAGTATTTGGAAGGAGTTTATCGAGGGAAAAAAAAGAGTGCTCAATGGCTGTTGGGAGAGCACAATCGACTCTTTGCTGATTGGTTTGAAAAAAAAGTTAGTTAACATTCTTCTCCTATTTTATTGTTGTTTTTTATTTTTTTGAAGTCTTTAATTAGAGTTTACTTTAATTGTGTTACAACTATGTGTGCAGGTAAGTATTGAATTGATGAAGAATCGTGGAGCTGTTTCCGAAACGATACGATGGTTGGCAGGCAAACCATCATTTTCAGTTTTGACATTTGAAAGTTATCTAGTTAATGGGGTTCGATACTACACCAACGAGCGAGATAATGTAAGGGTTGTTCAGAATAGTGGGGTGTCATTAGTTGCTAGGAGAGTCCAAGTCTCTAGCGCCAAGGATTTAAATCCTGTGGAGAGTGACATGACATTTTATGGGATAATCGAAGAAATATGGGAGCTAGATTACCATGCTTTCAAGGCCCCTTTGTTTTTGTGTAAATGGGCAGCAAATGATAAGGTCAAGATTGATGAACTTGGTTTCACACTTGTTGACTTTAGTCGATAAGGCCATAAGAAGGACAAATACGTGTCTGTTGACCAAGTCAAACAAGTTTTTTACGTTGAAGATCCAGTTGATGCAAACTAGTCTGTTGTATTAACATCGACGATAAGAGAGAATAGTGAGGTGTATTACGATGATGATCTAGGAGACACCATCTCACATCCCCCATTCTGCTCTGACATCCCTATATATGATTCCACTAATGATGATGATGCCGCTGTTAGCAACATAAGAGAAAATATTAAGGGGATATGGGTGAAAAATTGATAAATATGTTGTACAATACTACTATTCCCTAATTATAATAGTTTCTCTATGACATTAATATTAGTTAGAATTATGTTTGACTTTATTTTTCTGAGAGCCATGTTTCTGTATGAGAATATTAATGCCATTTTTAATTCAATTTGCAAATTTTATTGTGACTGGCTATTTAATTATCTTTATACTTTGTGTTTTGAAATTTTTTTTGTTGAACTTTGCAGATTGAGGAAATACGAGAGAAATGGCAGCAAAGAAGCAAAAAAAATCATCACCAAAAAAAGGTACTGTCAGCTCTGGTACAACCAAACCACTGCAGATAGAGGACAAAGCACATGTATTCGAAGCTCAAGGCTCTGACTCAGCACATGCAGCAGAAGCTCCAAAGTCAGATTCAGCTGGGCAACCCACATCTATTACTGACAGTTTACAAACAAAATCTGGAGGTAAGCGAAGTGTATGTGCCATGTACAAAGTGATTGTGAGGAAAGCACGTGGTAAGAAGTTTAAAGTTTCATGCAATGAGTTGGGAGCTCCTACTGGGAGTGCTAGGCCGAAATTGCAGTCATATGTTGGATACGCGGCTAGGTCAATGATCCCCATCGACATTCCAAGCTGGCTACATGTGGATCCTGAGTTAAAATCAAAACTTTGGCAAGATATTCAGGTAAACTTTGGCTAGTCTATAATTTTTGTAAATTTGTGTTGAGATAGTGTTTAATTATGTATTTTTTGGGTTGCGTGTTCTTCAGGATACATTCAAAGTTAAAGCACGATCTCGGGACTCTATCCTAAAGTCTGCCGGCGTTAAATGGAAACAATTTAAGACTAGATTAACAAGAAAGTATGTTCTACCATTTGTTGGACAAAAAAAGAAATTGAATAGGCCGCCAAAGGAATATGAGTTTGTTGGTAAGTCAGCCTGGAAAAAATTTGTTGCACAGAGGATTGATCCTAATTGGAAGGTATATAAATGTGATTTTATAATTTATATTATTGTGAATTCTGTACTTTGATTATTTATATTTATAGAATTTAAGACCGATTGTGATGATTACTAAATAGTAATGAATTTGGATGTAGGAAATTCATGAAAAGCAAAGTTACAGAGTTGGTAAACGGAAATATCCGCATCGCATGTCAAGAAAGGGCTACACTGAAGGCATTAATGGTTAATGGCAAAGCCAATCATGGTTCGCCAATATTTTCTGACAAAGCAAGTGTTGAACAAGCGGATGTACTAGAATAGAAGACAAAACCAACTGCTACAAAAGGATTGGTGTTGGATGGGGATGATGAAAATTGTATTGCTATGGAGAATCCTCCGCCTCCGCCTCCTAAAAATCTGGTAAAACTATATATATATATATATATATATATATATATATATATATATATATATATATATATATATATATATATATATATAGTCTAATTGAAAACATATTTCTAATATAACTGGATTTTGACTTTTATCTATCTTAATTCTAGGCTGGTAAAAAATGTGAGCTTGCAGTGGACCACATACACAACAAGGTTGCTTTCGGTGTTGCTTTTCCCCGTGAAGGCAATTTCTGTGATTTAATACATGGAAAGGCTATGCCGCCTGGATGCTTACGCATCTCAGTTAACGGTTTTATCAAAGAAGAGGCATTAGTTCCGGTGCCAGTAGTTGGTGAAATCGAGACTGTCCTACAAGCTGTTGGGTCTCATGTAGCGCGGCCCGAGGAATTGATCAGCTACCCTGGTGTTGTGGTATGATTTACCAAAAAAAAAATTACATTTCATTTTCCATGCATGCATGATCTATTGAACTAAAAATGCGCATAAATATATGTATATGGTTTTATTATTTGTAGATTAAGAAAAAGGAATCAGTACCAATTAAGAACAAGGGTGAGTTGTAGAAGTTGAAGGCCCTCTTTACTGAAGCAAAGCCAACTCCAAAAGTACCGAAGGGATTTAATTTATTGTTTAAACATGCAACCTGCTGGATGAAACCCTATGGGATCTCATTACAATTATCATGTGATAAAGAGGTGTTTGGATGCGATAATAAAATCATTTATCTGTTACATGAGAATATTATAGCGTTATTGGAGTTAAAGATGATTGGCCAGGCTGCAATCTCAGCTTATATGCTGTAAGTTACATTTTTTTGTTATTTCTCTGATTATTGAAGGTTCCATATGCATTAATAATGTTAATGTTTTTTTTGTAGGAACTTGCATTTAAAGTTAAGTGGTACTTATGAATCAGATACTTTTGCTTTTGTTGACCCGGGAATGACATATAATCTCAATGATGAGTTTGAAAGTAACATTGTAAAACGACTCAAGGAGGGTAATGCTGATCGCATTTTCTTTTTGCCACATAATCACAAGTAAGTGCAATCTTTATTCTAGCAAATTGGAACAGTTAAATACCAGCAGTACTTGCATCTAATTTGCTTAATTAATTTGACTTTGGTATATTTTCTTAATTGAAAACAGTGTGCATTGGATTTTAGCTATACTTTGGCACGATGAAATTTACATACTTAATCCATTGCCGCATCCGACACAATTTCCAGCACTAGAAAAAGCTTTAAAAAGGTAAGATTTAATTTACTGTTAGATCATTTTGATAAATGGTGAAGTATTCTTGGGTTTTGACACGGAGTACTTTTTTTTGTACAGTGCAGTGAGAAGTTTCAATTGTGAAACTGGTAGGGGCAACAAGATGCCGAAAGTAAAATTTCTCAGTGTAAGTATTTTTGAATCTCATTGTAATACTGCATAATATATATAATAGTGGTTTATTTGCCATGTCCTGCCTCATGTGTATTTTTTTACTCAAATAGGGAAGTCCTAAACAACCTGGTGGTATTGAATGTGGCTACGTTGTTATGCGTTACATGAAAGAGATTATTGAGGACAAGGATTTGTCTTTTGCCACGAAGGTAAACTTTGATGTACCGTCTCTTTTTGCCATTGAAATGTCAGAATATTGTGTTTGCGTTAAATGATTAGTTTCGTTATTTGTTGCATGTTTTAGTGGCTGAACAAGACTCGAAGGTCTTACACTGAGGCCGAGCTAGATGAGGTGCGTATTGAGGCTCCTGAGTTCATCCAAGACAGTGTGTGACGTTGCTTTTGACTAGAATTTTATTGTCGGATAGTTTAAAATTTTCTAGGAATATGTTGGTTGTTTTTGTGGATAATATTGATGTAGTAATTAATCAGCTTTGGCTGTTTCGGATTAAGGTATTGTAGACAATATTGTTTGCTTTCGCTAGCTAGCTTTTGGTATGAATGTTTTGCAATAGTTTGGAGTATGGTTATTTGAGGTGTTTGGTATATATATGAATGGCTATTTATGTTTTTCTGGGCATCTATTGATCAGTTTTTAATTTCTTCTGTCTGTAACAATAGCAAAAAAACATCAGTTTTACATGTAGAACATATATAAAAGCGATGTCTAACAGAAACACACATGTCACAAATGTTGCCAGAAACCGATGTCTAATAATAATTAGACAACATATATTTATCGAAAACAATACAGGATAAAATACAATACACATCGGTAAAAACCGATGTTTATAACAAATATACACAACGGTTATCACAAATAAAACCGATGCCTAATACTAACCTAAATAGTGAATACATATAAAAACCGATGTCTAATATACTATTCCACATCAGTTACCACGAAGACAACCGATGTCTAAGGATATATTTAACATCGTCCAAAACCGATGTCTAATACCACTTTATACATCAGTTGAGATAGAAGAAACCGATGTCTAAAACAAACTTAGACATCATTTTAATTCTAAATAATGATGTATATGTCGATTTATGAGTTGTGTACAACATGTTTATTTGCATCTAGCACGTGTAATAGTATGGTAGAAATGTCAGGTTCATGCAATTTATGCAAAACTATTAGATATAAACATCATTTTTTTGGTTTAAAATCCATGTGTAATAGCTTCCTGGACATCAGTTAAAAACCGATGTCTATGACATGATACAATAGACATCACCGACAAAGACATCGGTATGATATTTTAATAGACATCGGCCAGAAACCGATGTCTATGAGCTTTTTTCTAGTAGTGCATATAGAATAAATCTTATCAATTTTTGCAAATACCTTTTACTATAAGTGAGAATATTCAATGTTTAGCAATAAAGAAAAATAAAGAAGTTCTAAACTTATTCATCATAAAAACTGGTAATCAAATGAGTACTGCCTATACATAGATTCAGATTTAGAACTGATATATATGATGATATCTGATGAAAATAAGATAAAAACTTAGGGATAATCTAAGTTAGTATAGTGAAATACTACTTCAAGCCTATTATTCTAAATTTATTTGTAACACGAATTAAATATGTATTCTCAGCATATTCAATTAGTGAACAAAGTTAAAATTATTGTTTCACTATTACCTAAGAAAGATCCTATCTCAAAACTCTATATAGTACATCTATACAGAAATCTTTACATCTATACAAAAATGAAATCCATTATTACACTTATTACATTAAGATAATTTTGTTTATTAACTTTGCATAAAATTAAGCACGCTCCTATTCATACCTGGAGCATCTTTTTCATTGTTTAACGAGATTACACCATATCAGATTATCTGGGAGATGATGGGAAAAATATAACATGGCGTAATTCAGTATTTAGCCTATTTAATCAAACAATAAAAATAAAGATAATACAATTTGAGACATTACATAAATTTCCAAAGACATAAAAATAAGTTTTAATACAAATTTAAATCAGTAAGTATATCAATTTGATATGCTCAGTTGTTAATATAATTGTTTTATATATAATTGCATCAATCATTTTGGATCTCTCAATTGGTGTTCCATGACATTTTATTTTAGTTCATATCCATCATTAGCTAAATGTTACTAGAATCATCATGGTTTTATTACTTGTGTACATACTAGATATACATAAAAATGGAACACATGTCAAAATCAATTCAATGAGTTATAATTCAAAGAACTTATTTCTACATCTACAAAAACTAAGCTTTTACAAGAATAACATTAACTAATATAAAATATATACTCTCACATAAATAGATGATACATAATTATGTAAATAATTGCTAAAAGAAAACAAGTGCACAAAATCACACATAACTTATACATACAAGATGATAGATTATGAAAGATTGATGAACAATTAGCTTACATTGATGATGTTAGGCGGATTATTCAAGGTGACTGGCAACATTGGTTGAGACCAAAGAGCGGCTGAGAAATTAGGGTTGGTACTTATATTTTCATGACCCACAAAGAGGAATAAATAAGTAAGGTTAGACAGAGGTGGACTGGGACAGCCCAAAAAATATCAACAGAAAGTTCAATTATATTATGGCCCAAAGCCTAGGTGGGCCTTGAAGCATGCATTAAAATTAGTTTAAAAATAAATTTGTATCAACAGAAAGTTCAATTATATTATGGCCCAAAGCCTAGGTGGGCCTTGAAGCATGCATTAAAATTAGTTTAAAAATAAATTTGGATAGGAACTTATATTTTTATGACCCACAAAGAGGAATAAATAAGTAAGGTTAGACAGAGGTGGTTAGACAGAGGTGCATGGGGCCAGCCCAAAAAATATCAATAGAAAGTTCAATTATATTATGGCCCAAAGCCTAGGTGGGCCTTGAAACATGCATTAAAATTAGTTTAAAAATAAATTTGGATAGGATTGTATGTGAATATGTTCCATTTTTTATACATTAGAACATATATTCACAAAGCCACTACCAACAAGGCTAGTGTGACAATTGCAAAGTGATAGTTGAAATAAAATGGAAAACTTTTAAGCTCTATTAGGACTTTATTATTTTACTATTTGAATTGAAATTAAAAGGTAGATCAAAGTAGAAATTGGAGTAAAAGAAAAGTACAAGTAATGTGAGTTTTTCATAAAATATTTGAGGGCTACTTTATAAAACTAATTTCGTACTAATAGAATTTTATAAAAGGTACTCCTTCTTAACAATTTCTTTTACAATTTCCCTTTTTGGATCAATTAATTTAATTTTAAAAGTTTCTAAAATTAGCCAAATTTTATTAAAAAAATTAAATATTATTCTTGATCATACTCATTTTACTACTGGTCTCACCATTTTACTTACTTTTATTATACTACCATTATATAACTACATAAAATACTTGTGTAAATGTTTTTGTTAAGTTATCTATTTATGAATGTTTTTGATTTTTCATTAAATTTCAATCTGATTTAATTTCAGTTTTGTAAATTTAATATTTATTTAATTTCAGTATTATAAATTTTTAATAAAATTATAGTTGATCTTATAAATATTTTCTTTAACATATTAATATTGTTTCAGTTTATGTCATATTTCGGAGTAAGAAAAATTCTTGATTTCATTTTCTTTTAAAATCATTAATTTTTTCGATTATTTATTTGTTAACTCATTATTTATATAAATTTAAATATGATAAAGTTTAATGTTAATATATTATTATTATAGATTATTTTTTGACAATTACCTAAATTATTGAAAATGTTTTATAATGTTTTAATGTCTATTTTTAATATTCAAGTGTCACCTTAAGTAATTTAGTTTCATTTACTCATTTCTCTATTTATTACTTTTTCCTAAAAGATTATGTATTTCAAGACTAAATTTTATCAACTTTTACTAACAATTGAAATTAACAGTATTCAGAAATTTATAATTTTTTTCTTTGTCAAGAAATGTATAAATTTTGTTTTTGCTACACTTTTGAAATTTTAGGTTTTCATATTTCAAATCATTTAATATATATTAGACTTAAAATAAATCTTCTACTTTTTAACTATTTTAATAATACTAATGTTCTAACTGATAAGAATATTTTTAAATTAGTTATGTTATGGTTCCACTAAAATTATTATTGTGTTATGTGCTATGTGAGTATTTTAAGATATTTCAGTTTATATTAAAAAAAAATTGTAGTGGAGAATGTCCATATATAAAAAGCAAAAAGCTTAAAGGTATGCACAAAAAATCTGCAATTTTTACTTTATATTTGTATGAAATGTACAAATTTTATGGCGCTCACGATATTGTTATTATTATATTTTTTTATTTCAATAGTTTGTATTAATATTTACATTGTTTCTTCATGTTATGTTTTAATAATTACATATATGGTATAAAAATTTATATGAAATGTGTTTATTTTGTTATTTTTTCATTTTTACTTTTGTCATATAAGGATAATATATTAATTTATTACAACCATTTTATTTTACCTATTTATATCAATATTGTTTCTCTTTTTAGTGTCATGTTATATCTTTGTTCTAAAATTTATTCTCTTCATCATTTAACTTCTCAAACTCATAAATTTTATCTACACCCAAATTCTTTACATTCAGAAAATTAACTAGTAATTCATTATCAAGGTTTGAACAAGAGCTCGGAGTTAAAGCATATTGGCACCACATCATTAGACTTCTCAGCTTTGTAGGTTGTCATATCATATTTCTTGTAGTTGCTTTTGGCTTTGGAGTTCCTGCTTCTTCATTCTTGTTTTTTTTCTTAGACATTTCCTCCGCTATTTTTCAATGGACAATTGAGAGCAATGTGTCCTGGTTTCTTATAATTTTAACACGTATTCACATTGGTTTGATGCACGCCAATGCTTTATGTCCTGATTTTCCACATTTACAATAATTGATACTTCCCTTCATGCATTCTCTGGTATTATTCTTCCCACAAGTTTTACAAGTAGGAATTTGGTCCCTCCGACTAGTCCCCTTATCACGTTCTAAACTTCTTCTTTGTTCCTTGGTTCACATCCTAGTGGTGCGCATATCTTGTTCTTTCCTCTTATTGTTGAAAAACTAATTTCTTTCCTCACAATCCTTCACAATAATTCTTACTTTACTTACCATCTTATCAAAATCCTCCAAATCTAAGGGAAAAGAGAAAGCGACTTAGAAAGAAGGTAAGGTTGCTTAAAAGAGTTAAATGTAAAGTGTGTAAAAGATGTTTTTGGTAATAGTATGTTGTATGTACAACTCAAAGTCAATACTTTTGTATAAAACCTAAAGTCTTGATGACAAAATTATACATGTAAATTATGTTATTTCAAGAGTAAAGGTAGCATGACGACCCCAGACGGTCATGGATGCGGGAACGAGTCAGGGCCATCACACTATTGAATATATACGGGATGTATATCCATTCTTGTACAGTAGTTGCAAGAAAGTATAGGAGATAGATCTTGAGGTAGTTGATCAACATCCTCTATCTCTAACATTTGTTGTCGAAATAGACAACTTAGGGGATTAGCAAAGGGCGTGTATGTTCAGTTTTTTAAAATAAATAAGAAAAACATGTGACGAAACAATAATGTAAGATTTGAAGCTTTTTTTTATTTATTGTATGTGCCTGGGGATGAGAAAAGTGAGTGTGTGTATGTGTGTGTTAATTTATTTTAAGGGAAAAGAAATCAGTGAAGAAAGGAAAAGCTCGTCAATATTAAATAATGGATGGAGGAGTTTTCTACGTTTCAAAATCGTTGGCGGCAGCAATTAAGGATTGGGAAATGCAATCGGAACAATAGCTTGTGTTAGATCTTAGCAATCTTGATGTTAGAGAAAATGCCCTTCATGAAATCTCCAAGGTCTTTTATCTATATAATTGTATCTTCCTTTTGTGTTGTATATACATGTTCCAATTGGTTTCAATTAAATTACTATGAATTGTTTCTTTTTTAGGGTTTCGACGAATGTCGCATGCGATATCCACATCTTGTTTGATTTATTGAGCTATATCCTGTAGTCACTTCTTGGGAAACTATATATATATATATATATATAGTCTAATTGAAAACATATTTCTAATATAACTGGATTTTGACTATATATATATATATATATATAGTCTAATTGAAAACATATTTCTAATATAACTGGATTTTGACTTTTATCTATCTTAATTCTAGGCTGGTAAAAAATGTGAGCTTGCAGTGGACCACATACACAACAAGGTTGCTTTCGGTGTTGCTTTTCCCCGTGAAGGCAATTTCTGTGATTTAATACATGGAAAGGCTATGCCGCCTGGATGCTTACGCATCTCAGTTAACGGTTTTATCAAAGAAGAGGCATTAGTTCCGGTGCCAGTAGTTGGTGAAATCGAGACTGTCCTACAAGCTGTTGGGTCTCATGTAGCGCGGCCCGAGGAATTGATCAGCTACCCTGGTGTTGTGGTATGATTTACCAAAAAAAAAAATTACATTTCATTTTCCATGCATGCATGATCTATTGAACTAAAAATGCGCATAAATATATGTATATGGTTTTATTATTTGTAGATTAAGAAAAAGGAATCAGTACCAATTAAGAACAAGGGTGAGTTGTAGAAGTTGAAGGCCCTCTTTACTGAAGCAAAGCCAACTCCAAAAGTACCGAAGGGATTTAATTTATTGTTTAAACATGCAACCTGCTGGATGAAACCCTATGGGATCTCATTACAATTATCATGTGATAAAGAGGTGTTTGGATGCGATAATAAAATCATTTATCTGTTACATGAGAATATTATAGCGTTATTGGAGTTAAAGATGATTGGCCAGGCTGCAATCTCAGCTTATATGCTGTAAGTTACATTTTTTTGTTATTTCTCTGATTATTGAAGGTTCCATATGCATTAATAATGTTAATGTTTTTTTTGTAGGAACTTGCATTTAAAGTTAAGTGGTACTTATGAATCAGATACTTTTGCTTTTGTTGACCCGGGAATGACATATAATCTCAATGATGAGTTTGAAAGTAACATTGTAAAACGACTCAAGGAGGGTAATGCTGATCGCATTTTCTTTTTGCCACATAATCACAAGTAAGTGCAATCTTTATTCTAGCAAATTGGAACAGTTAAATACCAGCAGTACTTGCATCTAATTTGCTTAATTAATTTGACTTTGGTATATTTTCTTAATTGAAAACAGTGTGATTTGGATTTTAGCTATACTTTGGCACGATGAAATTTACATACTTAATCCATTGCCGCATCCGACACAATTTCCAGCACTAGAAAAAGCTTTAAAAAGGTAAGATTTAATTTACTGTTAGATCATTTTGATAAATGGTGAAGTATTCTTGGGTTTTGACACGGAGTACTTTTTTTTGTGCAGTGCAGTGAGAAGTTTCAATTGTGAAACTGGTAGGGGCAACAAGATGCCGAAAGTAAAATTTCTCAGTGTAAGTATTTTTGAATCTCATTGTAATACTGCATAATATATATAATAGTGGTTTATTTGCCATGTCCTGCCTCATGTGTATTTTTTTACTCAAATAGGGAAGTCCTAAACAACCTGGTGGTATTGAATGTGGCTACGTTGTTATGCGTTACATGAAAGAGATTATTGAGGACAAGGATTTGTCTTTTGCCACGAAGGTAAACTTTGATGTACCGTCTCTTTTTGCCATTGAAATGTCAGAATATTGTGTTTACGTTAAATGATTAGTTTCGTTATTTGTTGCATGTTTTAGTGGCTGAACAAGACTCGAAGGTCTTACACTGAGGCCGAGCTAGATGAGGTGCGTATTGAGGCTCCTGAGTTCATCCAAGACAGTGTGTGACGTTGCTTTTGACTAGAATTTTATTGTCGGATAGTTTAAAATTTTCTAGGAATATGTTGGTTGTTTTTGTGGATAATATTGATGTAGTAATTAATCAGCTTTGGCTGTTTCGGATTAAGGTATTGTAGACAATATTGTTTGGTTTCGCTAGCTAGCTTTTGGTATGAATGTTTTGCAATAGTTTGGAGTATGGTTATTTGAGGTGTTTGGTATATATATGAATGGCTATTTATGTTTTTCTGGGCATCTATTGATCAGTTTTTAATTTCTTCTGTCTGTAACAATAGCAAAAAAACATCAGTTTTACATGTAGAACATATATAAAAGCGATGTCTAACAGAAACACACATGTCACAAATGTTGCCAGAAACCGATGTCTAATAATAATTAGACAACATATATTTATCGAAAACAATACAGGATAAAATACAATACACATCAGTAAAAACCGATGTTTATAACAAATATACACAACGACATCATTTTAATTCTAAATAATGATGTATATGTCGATTTATGAGTTGTGTACAACATGTTTATTTGCATCTAGCACCTGTAATAGTATGGTAGAAATGTCAGGTTCATGCAATTTATGCAAAACTATTAGATATAAACATCATTTTTTTGGTTTAAAATCGATGTGTAATAGCTTCCTGGACATCAGTTAAAAACCGATGTCTATGACATGATACAATAGACATCACCGACAAAGACATCGGTATGATATTTTAATAGACATCGGCCAGAAACCGATGTCTATGAGCTTTTTTCTAGTAGTGCATATAGAATAAATCTTATCAATTTTAGCAAATACCTTTTACTATAAGTGAGAATATTCAATGTTTAGCAATAAAGAAAAATAAAGAAGTTCTAAACTTATTCATCATAAAAACTGGTAATCAAATGAGTACTACCTATACATAGATTCAGATTTAGAACTGATATATATGATGATATCTGATGAAAATAAGATAAAAACTTAGGGATAATCTAAGTTAGTATAGTGAAATACTACTTCAAGCCTATTATTCTAAATTTATTTGTAACACGAATTAAATATGTATTCTCAGCATATTCAATTAGTGAACAAAGTTAAAATTATTGTTTCACTATTACCTAAGAAAGATCCTATCTCAAAACTCTATATAGTACATCTATACAGAAATCTTTACATCTATACAAAAATGAAATCCATTATTACACTTATTACATTAAGATAATTTTGTTTATTAACTTTGCATAAAATTAAGCACGCTCCTATTCATACCTGGAGCATCTTTTTCATTGTTTAACGAGATTACACCATATCAGATTATCTGGGAGATGATGGGAAAAATATAACATGGCGTAATTCAGTATTTAGCCTATTTAATCAAACAATAAAAATAAAGATAATACAATTTGAGACATTACATAAATTTCCAAAGACATAAAAATAAGTTTTAATACAAATTTAAATTAGTAAGTATATCAATTTGATATGCTCAGTTGTTAATATAATTGTTTTATATATAATTGCATCAATCATTTTGGATCTCTCAATTGGTGTTCCATGACATTTTATTTTAGTTCATATCCATCATTAGCTAAATGTTACTAGAATCATCATGATTTTATTACTTGTGTACATACTAGATATACATAAAAATGGAACACATGTCAAAATCAATTCAATGAGTTATAATTCAAAGAACTTATTTCTACATCTACAAAAACTAAGCTTTTACAAGAATAACATTAACTAATATAAAATATATACTCTCACATAAATAGATGATACATAATTATGTAAATAATTGCTAAAAGAAAACAAGTGCACAAAATCACACATAACTTATACATACAAGATGATAGATTATGAAAGATTGATGAACAATTACCTTACATTGATGATGTTAGGCGGATTATTCAAGGTGACTGGCAACATTGGTTGAGACCAAAGAGCGGCTGAGAAATTAGGGTTGGTACTTATATTTTCATGACCCACAAAGAGGAATAAATAAGTAAGGTTAGACAGAGGTGGACTGGGCCAGCCCAAAAAATATCAACAGAAAGTTCAATTATATTATGGCCCAAAGCCTATGTGGGCCTTGAAGCATGCATTAAAATTAGTTTAAAAATAAATTTGGATAGGAACTTATATTTTTATGACCCACAAAGAGGAATAAATAAGTAAGGTTAGACAGAGGTGGTTAGACAGAGGTGCATGGGGCCAGCCCAAAAAATATCAATAGAAAGTTCAATTATATTATGGCCCAAAGCCTAGGTGGGCCTTGAAACATGCATTAAAATTAGTTTAAAAATAAATTTGGATAGGATTGTATGTGAATATGTTCCATTTTTTATACATTAGAACATATATTCACAAAGCCACTACCAACAAGGCTAGTGTGACAATTGCAAAGTGATAGTTGAAATAAAATGGAAAACTTTTAAGCTCTATTAGGACTTTATTATTTTACTATTTGAATTGAAATTAAAAGGTAGATCAACGTAGAAATTGGAGTAAAAGAAAAGTACAAGTAATGTGAGTTTTTCATAAAATATTTGAGGGCTACTTTATAAAACTAATTTGGTACTAATAGAATTTTATAAAAGGTACTCCTTCTTAACAATTTCTTTTACAATTTCCCTTTTTGGATCAATTAATTTAATTTTAAAAGTTTCTAAAATTATCCAAATTTTATTAAAAAAATTAAATATTATTCTTGATCATACTCATTTTACTACTGGTCTCACCATTTTACTTACTTTTATTATACTACCGTTATATAACTACATAAAATACTTGTGTAAATGTTTTTGTTAAGTTATCTATTTATGAATGTTTTTGATTTTTCATTAAATTTCAATCTGATTTAATTTCAGTTTTGTAAATTTAATATTTATTTAATTTCAGTATTATAAATTTTTAATAAAATTATAGTTGATCTTATAAATATTTTCTTTAACATATTAATATTGTTTCAGTTTATGTCATATTTCGGAGTAAGAAAAATTCTTGATTTCATTTTCTTTTAAAATCATTAATTTTTTCGATTATTTATTTGTTAATTCATTATTTATATAAATTTAAATATGATAAAGTTTAATGTTAATATATTATTATTATAGATTATTTTTTGACAATTACCTAAATTATTGAAAATGTTTTATAATGTTTTAATGTCTATTTTTAATATTCAAGTGTCACCTTAAGTAATTTAGTTTCATTTACTCATTTCTCTATTTATTACTTTTTCCTAAAAGATTATGTATTTCAAGACTAAATTTTATCAACTTTTACTAACAATTGAAATTAACAGTATTCAGAAATTTATAATTTTTTTCTTTGTCAAGAAATGTATAAATTTTGTTTTTGCTACACTTTTGAAATTTTAGGTTTTCATATTTCAAATCATTTAATATATATTAGACTTAAAATAAATCTTCTACTTTTTAACTATTTTAATAATACTAATGTTCTAACTGATAAGAATATTTTTAAATTAGTTATGTTATGGTTCCACTAAAATTATTATTGTGTTATGTGCTATGTGAGTATTTTAAGATATTTCAGTTTATATTAAAAAAAATTGTAGTGGAGAATGTCCATATATAAAAAGCAAAAAGCTTAAAGGTATGCACAAAAAATCTGCAATTTTTACTTTATATTTGTATGAAATGTACAAATTTTATGACGCTCACGATATTGTTATTATTATATTTTTTTATTTCAATAGTTTGTATTAATATTTACATTGTTTCTTCATGTTATGTTTTAATAATTACATATATGGTATAAAAATTTATATGAAATGTGTTTATTTTGTTATTTTTTCATTTTTACTTTTGTCATATAAGGATAATATATTAATTTATTACAACCATTTTATTTTACCTATTTATATCAATATTGTTTCTATTTTTAGTGTCATGTTATATCTTTGTTCTAAAATTTATTCTCTTCATCATTTAACTTCTCAAACTCATAAATTTTATCTACACCCAAATTCTTTACATTCAGAAAATTAACTAGTAATTCATTATCAAGGTTTGAACAAGAGCTCGGAGTTAAAGCATATTGGCACCACATCATTAGACTTCTCAGCTTTGTAGGTTGTCATATCATATTTCTTGTAGTTGCTTTTGGCTTTGGAGTTCCTGCTTCTTCATTCTTGTTTTTTTTCTTAGACATTTCCTCCGCTATTTTTCAATGGACAATTGAGAGCAATGTGTCCTGGTTTCTTATAATTTTAACACGTATTCACATTGGTTTGATGCACGCCAATGCTTTATGTCCTGATTTTCCACATTTACAATAATTGATACTTCCCTTCATGCATTCTCTGGTATTATTCTTCCCACAAGTTTTACAAGTAGGAATTTGGTCCCTCCGACTAGTCCCCTTATCACGTTCTAAACTTCTTCTTTGTTCCTTGGTTCACATCCTAGTGGTGCGCATATCTTGTTCTTTCCTCTTATTGTTGAAAAACTAATTTCTTTCCTCACAATCCTTCACAATAATTCTTACTTTACTTACCATCTTATCAAAATCCTCCAAATCTAAGGGAAAAGAGAAAGCGACTTAGAAAGAAGGTAAGGTTGCTTAAAAGAGTTAAATGTAAAGTGTGTAAAAGATGTTTTTGGTAATAGTATGTTGTATGTACAACTCAAAGTCAATACTTTTGTATAAAACCTATAGTCTTGATGACAAAATTATACATGTAAATTATGTTATTTCAAGAGTAAAGGTAGCATGACGACCCCAGACGGTCATGGATGCGGGAACGAGTCAGGGCCATCACACTATTGAATATATACGGGATGTATATCCATTCTTGTATAGTAGTTGCAAGAAAGTATAGGAGATAGATCTTGAGGTAGTTGATCAACATCCTCTATCTCTAACATTTGTTGTCGAAATAGACAACTTAGGGGATTAGCAAAGGGCGTGTATGTTCAGTTTTTTAAAATAAATAAGAAAAACATGTGACGAAACAATAATGTAAGATTTGAAGCTTTTTTTTATTTATTGTATGTGCCTGGGGATGAGAAAAGTGAGCGTGTGTATGTGTGTGTTAATTTATTTTAAGGGAAAAAAAATCAGTGAAGAAAGGAAAAGCTCGTCAATATTAAATAATGGATGGAGGAGTTTTCTACGTTTCAAAATCGTTGGCGGCAGCAATTAAGGATCGGGAAATGCAATCGGAACAATAGCTTGTGTTAGATCTTAGCAATCTTGATGTTAGAGAAAATGCCCTTCATGAAATCTCCAAGGTCTTTTATCTATATAATTGTATCTTCCTTTTGTGTTGTATATACATGTTCCAATTGGTTTCAATTAAATTACTATGAATTGTTTCTTTTTTAGGGTTTCGACGAATGTCGCATGCCATATCCACATCTTGTTTGATTTATTGAGCTATATCCTGTAGTCACTTCTTGGAAAACTCAATCATTTTGTACTTCGGTTTATGTGAGAATGCTGAAAATGAAGTTAATTGTGCAAGTTGATTGTGGTTGTAAGTCTTAATTACGTGTCGTGTAGTGTGAAAGCAGTTGGTCTGTTTATATTATTAACATAATCAAGAAAACTAAAATCAGAGATATAATTTTTAATTTACAGACTACTTTTTGTTACTTTTCTTAATTTCCTGCTTAATGTTAATTTCTCTATCCACTCCCAAAATATATTTACTGTTTGTGTGTTATGCTTTCTATTTAACCAACTTGCATGTCCATGGAAATCATGCCCTTCAAATTTGGATAAATCTTTCGATGTTGTGGAAATATTGAACAATAATTAAATCTTTTACTGATCTTTTCGAGTAAGAATAAGGCTAGTTGCCATTCTTCTCAATATGTATAAAAGAAAATTTACGTTATTTGTCCGTATTTGATATTTTTATGGACCACTCATAAAAGAAAAATGACTTACATTTTTCAAAATTTAATTTTTGTTCAAAATTTCTTCAACATAGATAGATTTATCCGGATTGGAAGGGCATGATCTCCAAAGACATTCAAGTTGGTTAAATAAAAAGCATAACACACAAACCGAAAATTAAATAGGGGATAGATAGAGAAATTAATATTAAGCAGACAATTAGGAACAACCACAAAAATAATTTGGAAACAAATCTATCTCTAATCTTAGTTTTCTTGATTACAATAATGTTACATTAATAATATAAATTGACCAAGAGTTGTTTGCACACTAAACGAAATTAAGACTTACAACCACAATCAACATGCATAATCAACTTCATTTTCCGCATTTTGACAGAATCCAAAGCACAAAATGATTGAGTTTCCCAAGAAGAGAATATAGGATATATCAATAATAAATCAAATAAGATATGGATATCGCATGCAACATCGGTCAAAACCCTAAAAAAGAAACAAATCATAGTAACTTAGCTGAAACCAATTTGAACACATATATATCACACAAAAAGAAGATACAAGTATATAGATAAAAGACCTTGGAGAGTTCGCAAAGGGCATTTTCTCTAACATCTGGATTGCTAAGATCTAACACAAGCTGTTGTCCCGATTGAATTTTTCGATCCTTGTTTGCCGCCGCCACCAATGATTCTGAGACATAGAACTCTCTTTCGTCTATTATTAAATATTGACTAGGTTTTTCTTTCTTGACTAATTTTCTTGTGTTGAAACAAATTAACACAAACGCTCACTTTTCTCATCCCCCGAACATGTAAAATAAATAAAAAATTATTCACATGTAATAGTATCGTTTCGTCACTTGTTTTTCTTATTTATAATAAAACATTGAATATACGAGTAGATATGGACGCATTTTCTAATAAACTTAGTTGTCAAACCCTTTGCCATCCCCTTTATTTTTCTAATTTCAAAACCTTCATAGATCCTAAGTGGTCTATTTCTACTAAAAAAATGTAAGAGATAGAGCATGTTGATCAACTACCTCTACATCTATCTCCAATACTTTCTTGCAACTACTATACAAGAATGAATCTGCATCCTATATATATATTCGAAACAAACATTACTTCCAACCAATTGTGGAAGAAGTACTCTATAAAAAACAATTCCAATATGTAATTTGTGAATCGAGGCCAATGCAATCACCCGCCCAGCAAACTTGAAGTATTCTTCGTGGTATATCACCTTAGAAGCTACAACACCTGACATGCCATAAGTATTTATCTAAGCCTCACATCTACTTCAAATTAAAACTAGATTTTAAATTAGAAGGTACATTCGTACATCTACTTCTATTCATATATAATTTGAAGTAATATGCAGAAGGACAACACTATGTGAGGTACTCAAAATTGTCCATGATCAGTCAATATAATATTTGAATTACTTATCATGATTTCTCATCAAAAAAACCTACATTCTACCTAGGGGCATTGAAATTATAATGACGTGTTTGTCAAGGGAAGAACATACTAATTTAACCAAAATCATTTTAGGTGGCATTCTAAAGAGAAATAGTCTTTGCTAAGGGATGAGCCAAACTAAATTGACCAAAATGTATATATCTTTTAATTTTAAAAATAAATATACGAACAACTTATTCATTAGAATGTAAACAAATGTGATGTTTTATCATATAGTTAGGTACACCGAATGCTCCCCATCATATAGAATAAATCTTATCAACTTTAGCAAATACCTTTTACTATAAGTGAGGATATACAATGTTTAGCAATAAAGAAAAATAAAGAAGTTCTAAACTTATTCATCATAAAAACTGGTAATCAAATGAGTACTACCTATACATAGATTCAGATTTAGAACTCATATATATGATGATATCTGATGAAAATAAGATAAAAACTTAGGGATATGATGATATCTGATGAAAATAGGATAAAAACTTAGGGATAATCTAAGTTAGTATAGTGAAATACTACTTCAAGCCTATTATAATAAATTTATTTGTAACACGAATTAAATCTGTATTCTCAGCATATTCAATTTGTGAACAAAGTTACAATTATTGTTTCACTATTACCTAGAAAGATCCTATCTCAAAACTCTATATAGAACATCTATACAAAAATCTTTACATCTATACAAAAATGAAATCCATTATTACACTTATTACATTAAGATAATTTTGTTTATTAACTTTGCATAAAATTAAGCACGCTCCTATTCATACCTGGAGCATCTTTTTCATTGTTTAACGAGATTACACCATATCAGATTATCTGGGAGATGATGGGAAAAATATAACATGGTGTAATTTAGTATTTATCCTATTTAATCAAACAATAAAAATAAAGATAATGCAATTTGAGACATTACATAAATTTCCAAAGACATAAAAATAAGTTTTACTACAAATTTAAATCAGGAAATATATCAATTTGATATGCTCAGTTGTTAATATAATTGTTTTATATATAATTGCATCAATCATTTTGGATCTCTCAATTGGTGTTCCATGACATTTTATTTTAGTTCATATCCATCATTAGCTAAATGTTACTAGAATCATCATGGTTTTATTACTTGTTTACATACTAGATATACATAAAAATGGAACACATGTCAATATCAATTCAATGAGTTATAATTCAAAGAACTTATTTCTACTTCTACAAAAACTAAGGTTTTACATGAATAACATGAACTAATATAAAATATATACTCTCACATAAATAGATGATATATAATTATGTAAATAATTGCTAAAAGAAAACAAGTGCACAAAATCATACATAACTTATACATACAAGATGATAGATTATGAAAGATTGATGAACAATTACCTTACATTGATGATGTTAGGCGGATTATTCAAGGTGTCTGGCAACATTGGTTGAGACCAAAGAGCGGCTGAGAAATTAGGGTTGGTACTTATATTTTCATGACACACAAAGAGGAATAAATAAGTAAGGTTAGACAGAGGTGGACTGGCCAACCCAAAAAATATCAATAGAAAGTTCATTTATATTATGGCCCAAAGCCTAGGTGGGCCTTGAAGAATGCATTAAAATTAGTTTAAAAATAAATTTGGATTGGAACTTATATTTTTATGACCCACAAAGAGGAATAATAAGTAAGGTTAGACAGAGGTGGTTAGACAGAGGTGCATTGGGCCAGCCCAAAAAAATATCAATAGAAAGTTCAATTATATTATGGCCCAAAGCCTAGGTGGGCCTTGAAACATGCATTAAAATTAGTTTAAGAATAAATTTGGATAGGATTGTATGTGAAAATGTGCCATTTTTGTATACATTATAACATATATTCACAAAGCCACTACCAACAAGGCTAGTGTGACAATTGCAAAGTGATAGTTGAAATAAAATGGAAAACTTTTAAGCTCTATTAGGACTTTATTATTTTACTATTTGAATTGAAATTAAAAGGTAGATCAAAGTAGAAAATGGAGGAAAAGAAAAGTACAAGTAATGTGAGTTTTTCATAAAATATTTGAGGGCTACTTTATAAAACTAATTCCGTACTAATAGAATTTTATAAAAGGTACTCCTTCTTAACAATTTCTTTTACAATTTCCCTTTTTGGATCAATTATTTTAATTTTAAAAGTTTCTAAAATTAGCCAAATTTTATTAAAAAAATTAAATAGTATTCTTGATCATACTCATTTTACTACTGGTCTCACCGTTTTACTTACTTTTATTATACTACCATTATATAACTACATAAAATACTTGTGTAAATGTTTTTGTTAAGTTATCTATTTATGAATGTTTTTGATTTTTCATTATATTTCAATCTGATTTAATTTCAGTTTTGTACATTTAATATTTATTTAATTTTAGTATTATAAATTTTTATTAAAATTATAGTTGATCTTATAAATATTTTCATTAACATATTAATATTGTTTCAGTTTATGTCATATTTCGGAGTAAGATAAATTCTTGATTTCATTTTCTTTTAAAATCATTAATTTTTTTGATTTGTTAACTCAGTATTTATATAAATTTAAATATGATAAAATTTAATGTTAATATATTATTATTATAGATTATTTTTTGACAATTTACCTAAATTATTGAAAATGTTTTATAATGTTTTAATGTCTATTTTTAATATTCAAGTGTCACCTTAAGTATTTTAGTTTCATTTACTCATTTCTCTATTTATTACTTTTTCCTAAAAGATTATGTATTTCAAGACTAAATTTTATCAACTTTTACTAACAATTGAAATTAACGTATTCAGAAATTTATAATTTTTTCTTTGTCAAGAAATGTATAAATTTTGTTTTTGCTACACTTTTGAAATTTTAGGTTTTCATATTTCAAATCATTTAATATATATTAGACTTAAAATAAATCTTCTACTTTTTAACTATTTTAATAATACTAATGTTCTAATTGATAAGAATATTTTTAAATTAGTTATGTTATGGTTCCACTAAAATTATTATTGTGTTATGTGCTATGTGAGTATTTTAAGATATTTGAGTTTATATTAAAAAAAATTGTAGTGGAGAATGTCCATATATAAAAAGCAAAAAGCTTAAAGGTATGCACAAAAAATCTGCAATATTTACTTTATATTTGTATGAAATGTAAAAATTTTATGACGCACACGATATTGTTATTATTATATTTTTTTATTTCAATAGTTTGTATTAATATTTACATTGTTTCTTCATGTTATGTTTTAATAATTACATATATGGTATAAAAATTTAGATGAAATTTGTTTATTTTGTTATTTTTTCATTTTTAATTTTGTCATATAAGGATAATATATTAATTTATTACAACCATTTTATTTTACCTATTTATATCAATATTGTTTCTCTTTTTAGTGTCATGTTATATCTTTGTTCTAAAATTTATTCTCTTCATCATTTAACTTCTCAAACTCATAAATTTTATCTACACCCAAATTCTTTACATTCAGAAAATTAACTAGTAATTCATTATCAAGGTTTGAACAAGAGCACAGAGTTGAAGCATATTGGAAGTCAAAGAAAGTGGAATCTGCATGGAAGAAGAAATCAATTTTTTTTGAGTTAGAATATTGGAAGTTTCATTATGTTCATCACTGTCTTGATGTTATGCATATCGAGAAGAACGTGTGCGATAGTTTGATTGGGACAGTACTTAATATGAAGTTTAAGACTAAAGACAGTTCTGCCTCTCGTCTTGATATGGTTGACATGGGTGTAAGGGTTGATTTAGCTCCTAAAGTAGGCGATAAGAAAACCTACTTACCTCCTGCAGCTTATACTTTGTCGAAGGCAGAAAAAAGAAAAATGTTGTTGTCATTGTCAAATATGAAACTTCCATATGGACATGCATCAAACATTAAAAACTTCGTATCAATGAGCGATATGAAGATGTATGGGTTGAAGTCCCATGATTGTCATATCCTCCTCCAACAATTACTTCCCGTGTCCATTCGTTCCGAGCTTCCAAAAAATGTTAGGGTTAGTATAATAAGATTGTGCTTCTTCTTCAACTCTTTGTGTAAGAAAGTTGTAGATGTGTCGAAACTGAATAAACTGCAATCGGATGTGATTTTGACCTTATGTGAGTTGGAAAAAATATTTCCACCATCATTCTTCGATGTTATGCTCCATCTCACAGTCCACTTGGTTAGGGAATTACGTTTATGTGGACCGGTTTTTTATAGATGGATGTATCCATTTGAACGGTTCAATAGAGTGTCAAAAAGTTATGTACAAAACCGTTTTTATCCGGAAGGTTGTATAGCAGAAAGTTATCTCAAAGAAGAATCAATAGAATTCTGCACGGAATTTGTTAGTGACAGTGGCTCAACTGCTGGTCTTCGGAAGGATGATGGCAAGCTTTCCGGTCCATTATCTGTTGCGACAATGAAGGTAGTGGAAGAAAATGAACGAGATGAGGCTCATCTTCATGTTCTTCTTAACAACCCTGAAGTGGAACCATATGTTATGTAAGTAAAATGTAAAAGTGTCTTGATTCCTGCTCTAGTCATTCTATATGTAATTATTCTTATGTAATGTACCTGCTTTCAGGTTGCACAAGGAGTATTTGGAAGGAGTTTATCGAGGGAAAAAAAAGAGTGCTCAATGGCTGTTGGGAGAGCACAATCGACTCTTTGCTGATTGGTTTGAAAAAAAAAGTTAGTTAACATTCTTCTCCTATTTTATTGTTGTTTTGTATTTTTTTGAAGTCTTTAATTAGAGTTTACTTTAATTGTGTTACAACTATGTGTGCAGGTAAGTATTGAATTGATGAAGAATCGTGGAGCTGTTTCCGAAACGATACGATGGTTGGCAGGCAAACCATCATTTTCAGTTTTGACATTTGAAAGTTATCTAGTTGATGGGGTTCGATACTACACCAACGAGCGAGATAATGTAAGGGTTGTTCAGAATAGTGGGGTGTCATTAGTTGCTAGGACAGTCCAAGTCTCTAGCGCCAAGGATTTAAATCCTGTGGAGAGTGACATGACATTTTATGGGATAATCGAAGAAATATGGGAGCTAGATTACCATGCTTTCAAGGCCCCTTTGTTTTTGTGTAAATGGGCAGCAAATGATAAGGTCAAGATTGATGAACTTGGTTTCACACTTGTTGACTTTAGTCGATAAGGCCATAAGAAGGACAAATACGTGTCTGTTGACCAAGTCAAACAAGTTTTTTACGTTGAAGATCCAGTTGATGCAAACTAGTCTGTTGTATTAACATCGACGATAAGAGAGAATAGTGAGGTGTATTACGATGATGATCTAGGAGACACCATCTCACATCCCCCATTCTGCTCTGACATCCCTATATATGATTCCACTAATGATGATGATGCCGCTGTTAGCAACATAAGAGAAAATATTAAGGGGATATGGGTGAAAAATTGATAAATATGTTGTACAATACTACTATTCCCTAATTATAATAGTTTCTCTATGACATTAATATTAGTTAGAATTATGTTTGACTTTATTTTTCTGAGAGCCATGTTTCTGTATGAGAATATTAATGCCATTTTTAATTCAATTTGCAAATTTTATTGTGACTGGCTATTTAATTATCTTTATACTTTGTGTTTTGAAATTTTTTTTGTTGAACTTTGCAGATTGAGGAAATACGAGAGAAATGGCAGCAAAGAAGCAAAAAAAATCATCACCAAAAAAAGGTACTGTCAGCTCTGGTACAACCAAACCACTGCAGATAGAGGACAAAGCACATGTATTAGAAGCTCAAGGCTCTGACTCAGCACATGCAGCAGAAGCTCCAAAGTCAGATTCAGCTGGGCAACCCACATCTATTACTGACAGTTTACAAACAAAATCTGGAGGTAAACGAGGTGTATGTGCCATGTACAAAGTGATTGTGAGGAAAGCACGTGGTAAGAAGTTTAAAGTTTCATGCAATGAGTTGGGAGCTCCTACTGGGAGTGCTAGGCCGAAATTGCAGTCATATGTTGGATACGCGGCTAGGTCAATGATCCCCATCGACATTCCAAGCTGGCTACATGTGGATCCTGAGTTAAAATCAAAACTTTGGCAAGATATTCAGGTAAACTTTGGCTAGTCTATAATTTTTGTAAATTTGTGTTGAGATAGTGTTTAATTATGTATTTTTTGGGTTGCGTGTTCTTCAGGATACATTCAAAGTTAAAGCACGATCTCGGGACTCTATCCTAAAGTCTGCCGGCGTTAAATGGAAACAATTTAAGACTAGATTAACAAGAAAGTATGTTCTACCATTTGTTGGACAAAAAAAGAAATTGAATAGGCCGCCAAAGGAATATGAGTTTGTTGGTAAGTTAGCCTGGAAAAAATTTGTTGCACAGAGGATTGATCCTAATTGGAAGGTATATAAATGTGATTTTATAATTTATATTATTGTGAATTCTGTACTTTGATTATTTATATTTTAGAATTTAAGACCGATTGTGATGATTACTAAATAGTAATGAATTTGGATGTAGGAAATTCATGAAAAGCAAAGTTACAGAGTTGGTAAACGGAAATATCCGCATCGCATGTCAAGAAAGGGCTACACTGAAGGCATTAATGGTTAATGGCAAAGCCAATCATGGTTCGCCAATATTTTCTGACAAAGCAAGTGTTGAACAAGCGGATGTACTAGAATAGAAGACAAAACCAACTGCTGCAAAAGGATTGGTGTTGGATGGGGATGATGAAAATTGTATTGCTATGGAGAATCCTCCGCCTCCGCCTCCTAAAAATCTGGTAAAACTATATATATATATATATATATATATATATATATATATATATATATATATATATATATATATATATATATAGTCTAATTGAAAACATATTTCTAATATAACTGGATTTTGACTTTTATCTATCTTAATTCTAGGCTGGTAAAAAATGTGAGCTTGCAGTGGACCACATACACAACAAGGTTGCTTTCGGTGTTGCTTTTCCCCGTGAAGGCAATTTCTGTGATTTAATACATGGAAAGGCTATGCCGCCTGGATGCTTACGCATCTCAGTTAACGGTTTTATCAAAGAAGAGGCATTAGTTCCGGTGCCAGTAGTTGGTGAAATCGAGACTGTCCTACAAGCTGTTGGGTCTCATGTAGCGCGGCCCGAGGAATTGATCAGCTACCCTGGTGTTGTGGTATGATTTACCAAAAAAAAAATTACATTTCATTTTCCATGCATGCATGATCTATTGAACTAAAAATGCGCATAAATATATGTATATGGTTTTATTATTTGTAGATTAAGAAAAAGGAATCAGTACCAATTAAGAACAAGGGTGAGTTGTAGAAGTTGAAGGCCCTCTTTACTGAAGCAAAGCCAACTCCAAAAGTACCGAAGGGATTTAATTTATTGTTTAAACATGCAACCTGCTGGATGAAACCCTATGGGATCTCATTACAATTATCATGTGATAAAGAGGTGTTTGGATGCGATAATAAAATCATTTATCTGTTACATGAGAATATTATAGCGTTATTGGAGTTAAAGATGATTGGCCAGGCTGCAATCTCAGCTTATATGCTGTAAGTTACATTTTTTTGTTATTTCTCTGATTATTGAAGGTTCCATATGCATTAATAATGTTAATGTTTTTTTTGTAGGAACTTGCATTTAAAGTTAAGTGGTACTTATGAATCAGATACTTTTGCTTTTGTTGACCCGGGAATGACATATAATCTCAATGATGAGTTTGAAAGTAACATTGTAAAACGACTCAAGGAGGGTAATGCTGATCGCATTTTCTTTTTGCCACATAATCACAAGTAAGTGCAATCTTTATTCTAGCAAATTGGAACAGTTAAATACCAGCAGTACTTGCATCTAATTTGCTTAATTAATTTGACTTTGGTATATTTTCTTAATTGAAAACAGTGTGCATTGGATTTTAGCTATACTTTGGCACGATGAAATTTACATACTTAATCCATTGCCGCATCCGACACAATTTCCAGCACTAGAAAAAGCTTTAAAAAGGTAAGATTTAATTTACTGTTAGATCATTTTGATAAATGGTGAAGTATTCTTGGGTTTTGACACGGAGTACTTTTTTTTGTGCAGTGCAGTGAGAAGTTTCAATTGTGAAACTGGTAGGGGCAACAAGATGCCGAAAGTAAAATTTCTCAGTGTAAGTATTTTTGAATCTCATTGTAATACTGCATAATATATATAATAGTGGTTTATTTGCCATGTCCTGCCTCATGTGTATTTTTTTACTCAAATAGGGAAGTCCTAAACAACCTGGTGGTATTGAATGTGGCTACGTTGTTATGCGTTACATGAAAGAGATTATTGAGGACAAGGATTTGTCTTTTGCCACGAAGGTAAACTTTGATGTACCGTCTCTTTTTGCCATTGAAATGTCAGAATATTGTGTTTGCGTTAAATGATTAGTTTCGTTATTTGTTGCATGTTTTAGTGGCTGAACAAGACTCGAAGGTCTTACACTGAGGCCGAGCTAGATGAGGTGCGTATTGAGGCTCCTGAGTTCATCCAAGACAGTGTGTGACGTTGCTTTTGACTAGAATTTTATTGTCGGATAGTTTAAAATTTTCTAGGAATATGTTGGTTGTTTTTGTGGATAATATTGATGTAGTAATTAATCAGCTTTGGCTGTTTCGGATTAAGGTATTGTAGACAATATTGTTTGGTTTCGCTAGCTAGCTTTTGGTATGAATGTTTTGCAATAGTTTGGAGTATGGTTATTTGAGGTGTTTGGTATATATATGAATGGCTATTTATGTTTTTCTGGGCATCTATTGATCAGTTTTTAATTTCTTCTGTCTGTAACAATAGCAAAAAAACATCAGTTTTACATGTAGAACATATATAAAAGCGATGTCTAACAGAAACACACATGTCACAAATGTTGCCAGAAACCGATGTCTAATAATAATTAGACAACATATATTTATCGAAAACAATACAGGATAAAATACAATACACATCGGTAAAAACCGATGTTTATAACAAATATACACAACGGTTATCACAAATAAAACCGATGCCTAATACTAACCTAAATAGTGAATACATATAAAAACCGATGTCTAATATACTATTCCACATCAGTTACCACGAAGACAACCGATGTCTAAGGATATATTTAACATCGTCCAAAACCGATGTCTAATACCACTTTATACATCAGTTGAGATAGAAGAAACCGATGTCTAAAACAAACTTAGACATCATTTTAATTCTAAATAATGATGTATATGTCGATTTATGAGTTGTGTACAACATGTTTATTTGCATCTAGCACATGTAATAGTATGGTAGAAATGTCAGGTTCATGCAATTTATGCAAAACTATTAGATATAAACATCATTTTTTTGGTTTAAAATCCATGTGTAATAGCTTCCTGGACATCAGTTAAAAACCGATGTCTATGACATGATACAATAGACATCACCGACAAAGACATCGGTATGATATTTTAATAGACATCGGCCAGAAACCGATGTCTATGAGCTTTTTTCTAGTAGTGCATATAGAATAAATCTTATCAATTTTTGCAAATACCTTTTACTATAAGTGAGAATATTCAATGTTTAGCAATAAAGAAAAATAAAGAAGTTCTAAACTTATTCATCATAAAAACTGGTAATCAAATGAGTACTGCCTATACATAGATTCAGATTTAGAACTGATATATATGATGATATCTGATGAAAATAAGATAAAAACTTAGGGATAATCTAAGTTAGTATAGTGAAATACTACTTCAAGCCTATTATTCTAAATTTATTTGTAACACGAATTAAATATGTATTCTCAGCATATTCAATTAGTGAACAAAGTTAAAATTATTGTTTCACTATTACCTAAGAAAGATCCTATCTCAAAACTCTATATAGTACATCTATACAGAAATCTTTACATCTATACAAAAATGAAATCCATTATTACACTTATTACATTAAGATAATTTTGTTTATTAACTTTGCATAAAATTAAGCACGCTCCTATTCATACCTGGAGCATCTTTTTCATTGTTTAACGAGATTACACCATATCAGATTATCTGGGAGATGATGGGAAAAATATAACATGGCGTAATTCAGTATTTAGCCTATTTAATCAAACAATAAAAATAAAGATAATACAATTTGAGACATTACATAAATTTCCAAAGACATAAAAATAAGTTTTAATACAAATTTAAATCAGTAAGTATATCAATTTGATATGCTCAGTTGTTAATATAATTGTTTTATATATAATTGCATCAATCATTTTGGATCTCTCAATTGGTGTTCCATGACATTTTATTTTAGTTCATATCCATCATTAGCTAAATGTTACTAGAATCATCATGGTTTTATTACTTGTGTACATACTAGATATACATAAAAATGGAACACATGTCAAAATCAATTCAATGAGTTATAATTCAAAGAACTTATTTCTACATCTACAAAAACTAAGCTTTTACAAGAATAACATTAACTAATATAAAATATATACTCTCACATAAATAGATGATACATAATTATGTAAATAATTGCTAAAAGAAAACAAGTGCACAAAATCACACATAACTTATACATACAAGATGATAGATTATGAAAGATTGATGAACAATTACCTTACATTGATGATGTTAGGCGGATTATTCAAGGTGACTGGAAACATTGGTTGAGACCAAAGAGCGGCTGAGAAATTAGGGTTGGTACTTATATTTTCATGACCCACAAAGAGGAATAAATAAGTAAGGTTAGACAGAGGTGGACTGGGACAGCCCAAAAAATATCAACAGAAAGTTCAATTATATTATGGCCCAAAGCCTAGGTGGGCCTTGAAGCATGCATTAAAATTAGTTTAAAAATAAATTTGTATCAACAGAAAGTTCAATTATATTATGGCCCAAAGCCTAGGTGGGCCTTGAAGCATGCATTAAAATTAGTTTAAAAATAAATTTGGATAGGAACTTATATTTTTATGACCCACAAAGAGGAATAAATAAGTAAGGTTAGACAGAGGTGGTTAGACAGAGGTGCATGGGGCCAGCCCAAAAAATATCAATAGAAAGTTCAATTATATTATGGCCCAAAGCCTAGGTGGGCCTTGAAACATGCATTAAAATTAGTTTAAAAATAAATTTGGATAGGATTGTATGTGAATATGTTCCATTTTTTATACATTAGAACATATATTCACAAAGCCACTACCAACAAGGCTAGTGTGACAATTGCAAAGTGATAGTTGAAATAAAATGGAAAACTTTTAAGCTCTATTAGGACTTTATTATTTTACTATTTGAATTGAAATTAAAAGGTAGATCAAAGTAGAAATTGGAGTAAAAGAAAAGTACAAGTAATGTGAGTTTTTCATAAAATATTTGAGGGCTACTTTATAAAACTAATTTCGTACTAATAGAATTTTATAAAAGTTACTCCTTCTTAACAATTTCTTTTACAATTTCCCTTTTTGGATCAATTAATTTAATTTTAAAAGTTTCTAAAATTAGCCAAATTTTATTAAAAAAATTAAATATTATTCTTGATCATACTCATTTTACTACTGGTCTCACCATTTTACTTACTTTTATTATACTACCATTATATAACTACATAAAATACTTGTGTAAATGTTTTTGTTAAGTTATCTATTTATGAATGTTTTTGATTTTTCATTAAATTTCAATCTGATTTAATTTCAGTTTTGTAAATTTAATATTTATTTAATTTCAGTATTATAAATTTTTAATAAAATTATAGTTGATCTTATAAATATTTTCTTTAACATATTAATATTGTTTCAGTTTATGTCATATTTCGGAGTAAGAAAAATTCTTGATTTCATTTTCTTTTAAAATCATTAATTTTTTCGATTATTTATTTGTTAACTCATTATTTATATAAATTTAAATATGATAAAGTTTAATGTTAATATATTATTATTATAGATTATTTTTTGACAATTACCTAAATTATTGAAAATGTTTTATAATGTTTTAATGTCTATTTCTAATATTCAAGTGTCACCTTAAGTAATTTAGTTTCATTTACTCATTTCTCTATTTATTACTTTTTCCTAAAAGATTATGTATTTCAAGACTAAATTTTATCAACTTTTACTAACAATTGAAATTAACAGTATTCAGAAATTTATAATTTTTTTCTTTGTCAAGAAATGTATAAATTTTGTTTTTGCTACACTTTTGAAATTTTAGGTTTTCATATTTCAAATAATTTAATATATATTAGACTTAAAATAAATCTTCTACTTTTTAACTATTTTAATAATACTAATGTTCTAACTGATAAGAATATTTTTAAATTAGTTATGTTATGGTTCCACTAAAATTATTATTGTGTTATGTGCTATGTGAGTATTTTAAGATATTTCAGTTTATATTAAAAAAAATTGTAGTGGAGAATGTCCATATATAAAAAGCAAAAAGCTTAAAGGTATGCACAAAAAATCTGCAATTTTTACTTTATATTTGTATGAAATGTACAAATTTTATGGCGCTCACGATATTGTTATTATTATATTTTTTTATTTCAATAGTTTGTATTAATATTTACATTGTTTCTTCATGTTATGTTTTAATAATTACATATATGGTATAAAAATTTATATGAAATGTGTTTATTTTGTTATTTTTTCATTTTTACTTTTGTCATATAAGGATAATATATTAATTTATTACAACCATTTTATTTTACCTATTTATATCAATATTGTTTCTCTTTTTAGTGTCATGTTATATCTTTGTTCTAAAATTTATTCTCTTCATCATTTAACTTCTCAAACTCATAAATTTTATCTACACCCAAATTCTTTACATTCAGAAAATTAACTAGTAATTCATTATCAAGGTTTGAACAAGAGCTCGGAGTTAAAGCATATTGGCACCACATCATTAGACTTCTCAGCTTTGTAGGTTGTCATATCATATTTCTTGTAGTTGCTTTTGGCTTTGGAGTTCCTGCTTCTTCATTCTTGTTTTTTTTCTTAGACATTTCCTCCGCTATTTTTCAATGGACAATTGAGAGCAATGTGTCCTGGTTTCTTATAATTTTAACACGTATTCACATTGGTTTGATGCACGCCAATGCTTTATGTCCTGATTTTCCACATTTACAATAATTGATACTTCCCTTCATGCATTCTCTGGTATTATTCTTCCCACAAGTTTTACAAGTAGGAATTTGGTCCCTCCGACTAGTCCCCTTATCACGTTCTAAACTTCTTCTTTGTTCCTTGGTTCACATCCTAGTGGTGCGCATATCTTGTTCTTTCCTCTTATTGTTGAAAAACTAATTTCTTTCCTCACAATCCTTCACAATAATTCTTACTTTACTTACCATCTTATCAAAATCCTCCAAATCTAAGGGAAAAGAGAAAGCGACTTAGAAAGAAGGTAAGGTTGCTTAAAAGAGTTAAATGTAAAGTGTGTAAAAGATGTTTTTGGTAATAGTATGTTGTATGTACAACTCAAAGTCAATACTTTTGTATAAAACCTAAAGTCTTGATGACAAAATTATACATGTAAATTATGTTATTTCAAGAGTAAAGGTAGCATGACGACCCCAGACGGTCATGGATGCGGGAACGAGTCAGGGCCATCACACTATTGAATATATACGGGATGTATATCCATTCTTGTACAGTAGTTGCAAGAAAGTATAGGAGATAGATCTTGAGGTAGTTGATCAACATCCTCTATCTCTAACATTTGTTGTCGAAATAGACAACTTAGGGGATTAGCAAAGGGCGTGTATGTTCAGTTTTTTAAAATAAATAAGAAAAACATGTGACGAAACAATAATGTAAGATTTGAAGCTTTTTTTTATTTATTGTATGTGCCTGGGGATGAGAAAAGTGAGTGTGTGTGTATGTGTGTGTTAATTTATTTTAAGGGAAAAGAAATCAGTGAAGAAAGGAAAAGCTCGTCAATATTAAATAATGGATGGAGGAGTTTTCTACGTTTCAAAATCGTTGGCGGCAGCAATTAAGGATTGGGAAATGCAATCGGAACAATAGCTTGTGTTAGATCTTAGCAATCTTGATGTTAGAGAAAATGCCCTTCATGAAATCTCCAAGGTCTTTTATCTATATAATTGTATCTTCCTTTTGTGTTGTATATACATGTTCCAATTGGTTTCAATTAAATTACTATGAATTGTTTCTTTTTTAGGGTTTCGACGAATGTCGCATGCGATATCCACATCTTGTTTGATTTATTGAGCTATATCCTGTAGTCACTTCTTGGGAAACTATATATATATATATATATATATATATAGTCTAATTGAAAACATATTTCTAATATAACTGGATTTTGACTATATATATATATATATATATATAGTCTAATTGAAAACATATTTCTAATATAACTGGATTTTGACTTTTATCTATCTTAATTCTAGGCTGGTAAAAAATGTGAGCTTGCAGTGGACCACATACACAACAAGGTTGCTTTCGGTGTTGCTTTTCCCCGTGAAGGCAATTTCTGTGATTTAATACATGGAAAGGCTATGCCGCCTGGATGCTTACGCATCTCAGTTAACGGTTTTATCAAAGAAGAGGCATTAGTTCCGGTGCCAGTAGTTGGTGAAATCGAGACTGTCCTACAAGCTGTTGGGTCTCATGTAGCGCGGCCCGAGGAATTGATCAGCTACCCTGGTGTTGTGGTATGATTTACCAAAAAAAAAATTACATTTCATTTTCCATGCATGCATGATCTATTGAACTAAAAATGCGCATAAATATATGTATATGGTTTTATTATTTGTAGATTAAGAAAAAGGAATCAGTACCAATTAAGAACAAGGGTGAGTTGTAGAAGTTGAAGGCCCTCTTTACTGAAGCAAAGCCAACTCCAAAAGTACCGAAGGGATTTAATTTATTGTTTAAACATGCAACCTGCTGGATGAAACCCTATGGGATCTCATTACAATTATCATGTGATAAAGAGGTGTTTGGATGCGATAATAAAATCATTTATCTGTTACATGAGAATATTATAGCGTTATTGGAGTTAAAGATGATTGGCCAGGCTACAATCTCAGCTTATATGCTGTAAGTTACATTTTTTTGTTATTTCTCTGATTATTGAAGGTTCCATATGCATTAATAATGTTAATGTTTTTTTTGTAGGAACTTGCATTTAAAGTTAAGTGGTACTTATGAATCAGATACTTTTGCTTTTGTTGACCCGGGAATGACATATAATCTCAATGATGAGTTTGAAAGTAACATTGTAAAACGACTCAAGGAGGGTAATGCTGATCGCATTTTCTTTTTGCCACATAATCACAAGTAAGTGCAATCTTTATTCTAGCAAATTGGAACAGTTAAATACCAGCAGTACTTGCATCTAATTTGCTTAATTAATTTGACTTTGGTATATTTTCTTAATTGAAAACAGTGTGCATTGGATTTTAGCTATACTTTGGCACGATGAAATTTACATACTTAATCCATTGCCGCATCCGACACAATTTCCAGCACTAGAAAAAGCTTTAAAAAGGTAAGATTTAATTTACTGTTAGATCATTTTGATAAATGGTGAAGTATTCTTGGGTTTTGACACGGAGTACTTTTTTTTGTGCAGTGCAGTGAGAAGTTTCAATTGTGAAACTGGTAGGGGCAACAAGATGCCGAAAGTAAAATTTCTCAGTGTAAGTATTTTTGAATCTCATTGTAATACTGCATAATATATATAATAGTGGTTTATTTGCCATGTCCTACCTCATGTGTATTTTTTTACTCAAATAGGGAAGTCCTAAACAACCTGGTGGTATTGAATGTGGCTACGTTGTTATGCGTTACATGAAAGAGATTATTGAGGACAAGGATTTGTCTTTTGCCACGAAGGTAAACTTTGATGTACCGTCTCTTTTTGCCATTGAAATGTCAGAATATTGTGTTTGCGTTAAATGATTAGTTTCGTTATTTGTTGCATGTTTTAGTGGCTGAACAAGACTCGAAGGTCTTACACTGAGGCCGAGCTAGATGAGGTGCGTATTGAGGCTCCTGAGTTCATCCAAGACAGTGTGTGACGTTGCTTTTGACTAGAATTTTATTGTCGGATAGTTTAAAATTTTCTAGGAATATGTTGGTTGTTTTTGTGGATAATATTGATGTAGTAATTAATCAGCTTTGGCTGTTTCGGATTAAGGTATTGTAGACAATATTGTTTGGTTTCGCTAGCTAGCTTTTGGTATGAATGTTTTGCAATAGTTTGGAGTATGGTTATTTGAGGTGTTTGGTATATATATGAATGGCTATTTATGTTTTTCTGGGCATCTATTGATCAGTTTTTAATTTCTTCTGTCTGTAACAATAGCAAAAAAACATCAGTTTTACATGTAGAACATATATAAAAGCGATGTCTAACAGAAACACACATGTCACAAATGTTGCCAGAAACCGATGTCTAATAATAATTAGACAACATATATTTATTGAAAACAATACAGGATAAAATACAATACACATCAGTAAAAACCGATGTTTATAACAAATATACACAACGACATCATTTTAATTCTAAATAATGATGTATATGTCGATTTATGAGTTGTGTACAACATGTTTATTTGCATCTAGCACCTGTAATAGTATGGTAGAAATGTCAGGTTCATGCAATTTATGCAAAACTATTAGATATAAACATCATTTTTTTGGTTTAAAATCGATGTGTAATAGCTTCCTGGACATCAGTTAAAAACCGATGTCTATGACATGATACAATAGACATCACCGACAAAGACATCGGTATGATATTTTAATAGACATCGGCCAGAAACCGATGTCTATGAGCTTTTTTCTAGTAGTGCATATAGAATAAATCTTATCAATTTTAGCAAATACCTTTTACTATAAGTGAGAATATTCAATGTTTAGCAATAAAGAAAAATAAAGAAGTTCTAAACTTATTCATCATAAAAACTGGTAATCAAATGAGTACTACCTATACATAGATTCAGATTTAGAACTGATATATATGATGATATCTGATGAAAATAAGATAAAAACTTAGGGATAATCTAAGTTAGTATAGTGAAATACTACTTCAAGCCTATTATTATAAATTTATTTGTAACACGAATTAAATATGTATTCTCAGCATATTCAATTAGTGAACAAAGTTAAAATTATTGTTTCACTATTACCTAAGAAAGATCCTATCTCAAAACTCTATATAGTACATCTATACAGAAATCTTTACATCTATACAAAAATGAAATCCATTATTACACTTATTACATTAAGATAATTTTGTTTATTAACTTTGCATAAAATTAAGCACGCTCCTATTCATACCTGGAGCATCTTTTTCATTGTTTAACGAGATTACACCATATCAGATTATCTGGGAGATGATGGGAAAAATATAACATGGCGTAATTCAGTATTTAGCCTATTTAATCAAACAATAAAAATAAAGATAATACAATTTGAGACATTACATAAATTTCCAAAGACATAAAAATAAGTTTTAATACAAATTTAAATCAGTAAGTATATCAATTTGATATGCTCAGTTGTTAATATAATTGTTTTATATATAATTGCATCAATCATTTTGGATCTCTCAATTGGTGTTCCATGACATTTTATTTTAGTTCATATCCATCATTAGCTAAATGTTACTAGAATCATCATGGTTTTATTACTTGTGTACATACTAGATATACATAAAAATGGAACACATGTCAAAATCAATTCAATGAGTTATAATTCAAAGAACTTATTTCTACATCTACAAAAACTAAGCTTTTACAAGAATAACATTAACTAATATAAAATATATACTCTCACATAAATAGATGATACATAATTATGTAAATAATTGCTAAAAGAAAACAAGTGCACAAAATCACACATAACTTATACATACAAGATGATAGATTATGAAAGATTGATGAACAATTACCTTACATTGATGATGTTAGGCGGATTATTCAAGGTGACTGGCAACATTGGTTGAGACCAAAGAGCGGCTGAGAAATTAGGGTTGGTACTTATATTTTCATGACCCACAAAGAGGAATAAATAAGTAAGGTTAGACAGAGGTGGACTGGGCCAGCCCAAAAAATATCAACAGAAAGTTCAATTATATTATGGCCCAAAGCCTAGGTGGGCCTTGAAGCATGCATTAAAATTAGTTTAAAAATAAATTTGGATAGGAACTTATATTTTATGACCCACAAAGAGGAATAAATAAGTAAGGTTAGACAGAGGTGGTTAGACAGAGGTGCATGGGGCCAGCCCAAAAAATATCAATAGAAAGTTCAATTATATTATGGCCCAAAGCCTAGGTGGGCCTTGAAACATGCATTAAAATTAGTTTAAAAATAAATTTGGATAGGATTGTATGTGAATATGTTCCATTTTTTATACATTAGAACATATATTCACAAAGCCACTACCAACAAGGCTAGTGTGACAATTGCAAAGTGATAGTTGAAATAAAATGGAAAACTTTTAAGCTCTATTAGGACTTTATTATTTTACTATTTGAATTGAAATTAAAAGGTAGATCAAAGTAGAAATTGGAGTAAAAGAAAAGTACAAGTAATGTGAGTTTTTCATAAAATATTTGAGGGCTACTTTATAAAACTAATTTCGTACTAATAGAATTTTATAAAAGGTACTCCTTCTTAACAATTTCTTTTACAATTTCCCTTTTTGGATCAATTAATTTAATTTTAAAAGTTTCTAAAATTAGCCAAATTTTATTAAAAAAATTAAATATTATTCTTGATCATACTCATTTTACTACTGGTCTCACCATTTTACTTACTTTTATTATACTACCATTATATAACTACATAAAATACTTGTGTAAATGTTTTTGTTAAGTTATCTATTTATGAATGTTTTTGATTTTTCATTAAATTTCAATCTGATTTAATTTCAGTTTTGTAAATTTAATATTTATTTAATTTCAGTATTATAAATTTTTAATAAAATTATAGTTGATCTTATAAATATTTTCTTTAACATATTAATATTGTTTCAGTTTATGTCATATTTCGGAGTAAGAAAAATTCTTGATTTCATTTTCTTTTAAAATCATTAATTTTTTCGATTATTTATTTGTTAACTCATTATTTATATAAATTTAAATATGATAAAGTTTAATGTTAATATATTATTATTATAGATTATTTTTTGACAATTACCTAAATTATTGAAAATGTTTTATAATGTTTTAATGTCTATTTTTAATATTCAAGTGTCACCTTAAGTAATTTAGTTTCATTTACTCATTTCTCTATTTATTACTTTTTCCTAAAAGATTATGTATTTCAAGACTAAATTTTATCAACTTTTACTAACAATTGAAATTAACAGTATTCAGAAATTTATAATTTTTTTCTTTGTCAAGAAATGTATAAATTTTGTTTTTGCTACACTTTTGAAATTTTAGGTTTTCATATTTCAAATCATTTAATATATATTAGACTTAAAATAAATCTTCTACTTTTTAACTATTTTAATAGTACTAATGTTCTAACTGATAAGAATATTTTTAAATTAGTTATGTTATGGTTCCACTAAAATTATTTTTGTGTTATGTGCTATGTGAGTATTTTAAGATATTTCAGTTTATATTAAAAAAAATTGTAGTGGAGAATGTCCATATATAAAAAGCAAAAAGCTTAAAGGTATGCACAAAAAATCTGCAATTTTTACTTTATATTTGTATGAAATGTACAAATTTTATGACGCTCACGATATTGTTATTATTATATTTTTTTATTTCAATAGTTTGTATTAATATTTACATTGTTTCTTCATGTTATGTTTTAATAATTACATATATGGTATAAAAATTTATATGAAATGTGTTTATTTTGTTATTTTTTCATTTTTACTTTTGTCATATAAGGATAATATATTAATTTATTACAACCATTTTATTTTACCTATTTATATCAATATTGTTTCTCTTTTTAGTGTCATGTTATATCTTTGTTCTAAAATTTATTCTCTTCATCATTTAACTTCTCAAACTCATAAATTTTATCTACACCCAAATTCTTTACATTCAGAAAATTAACTAGTAATTCATTATCAAGGTTTGAACAAGAGCTCGGAGTTAAAGCATATTGGCACCACATCATTAGACTTCTCAGCTTTGTAGGTTGTCATATCATATTTCTTGTAGTTGCTTTTGGCTTTGGAGTTCCTGCTTCTTCATTCTTGTTTTTTTTCTTAGACATTTCCTCCGCTATTTTTCAATGGACAATTGAGAGCAATGTGTCCTGGTTTCTTATAATTTTAACACGTATTCACATTGGTTTGATGCACGCCAATGCTTTATGTCCTGATTTTCCACATTTACAATAATTGATACTTCCCTTCATGCATTCTCTGGTATTATTCTTCCCACAAGTTTTACAAGTAGGAATTTGGTCCCTCCGACTAGTCCCCTTATCACGTTCTAAACTTCTTCTTTGTTCCTTGGTTCACATCCTAGTGGTGCGCATATCTTGTTCTTTCCTCTTATTGTTGAAAAACTAATTTCTTTCCTCACAATCCTTCACAATAATTCTTACTTTACTTACCATCTTATCAAAATCCTCCAAATCTAAGGGAAAAGAGAAAGCGACTTAGAAAGAAGGTAAGGTTGCTTAAAAGAGTTAAATGTAAAGTGTGTAAAAGATGTTTTTGGTAATAGTATGTTGTATGTACAACTCAAAGTCAATACTTTTGTATAAAACCTATAGTCTTGATGACAAAATTATACATGTAAATTATGTTATTTCAAGAGTAAAGGTAGCATGACGACCCCAGACGGTCATGGATGCGGGAACGAGTCAGGGCCATCACACTATTGAATATATACGGGATGTATATCCATTCTTGTATAGTAGTTGCAAGAAAGTATAGGAGATAGATCTTGAGGTAGTTGATCAACATCCTCTATCTCTAACATTTGTTGTCGAAATAGACAACTTAGGGGATTAGCAAAGGGCGTGTATGTTCAGTTTTTTAAAATAAATAAGAAAAACATGTGACGAAACAATAATGTAAGATTTGAAGCTTTTTTTTATTTATTGTATGTGCCTGGGGATGAGAAAAGTGAGCGTGTGTATGTGTGTGTTAATTTATTTTAAGGGAAAAAAATCAGTGAAGAAAGGAAAAGCTCGTCAATATTAAATAATGGATGGAGGAGTTTTCTACGTTTCAAAATCGTTGGCGGCAGCAATTAAGGATCGGGAAATGCAATCGGAACAATAGCTTGTGTTAGATCTTAGCAATCTTGATGTTAGAGAAAATGCCCTTCATGAAATCTCCAAGGTCTTTTATCTATATAATTGTATCTTCCTTTTGTGTTGTATATACATGTTCCAATTGGTTTCAATTAAATTACTATGAATTGTTTCTTTTTTAGGGTTTCGACGAATGTAGCATGCGATATCCACATCTTGTTTGATTTATTGAGCTATATCCTGTAGTCACTTCTTGGGAAACTCAATCAGTTTGTACTTCGGTTTATGTGAGAATGCTGAAAATGAAGTTAATTGTGCAAGTTGATTGTGGTTGTAAGTCTTAATTACGTGTCGTGTAGTGTGAAAGCAGTTGGTCTGTTTATATTATTAACATAATCAAGAAAACTAAAATCAGAGATATAATTTTTAATTTACAGACTACTTTTTGTTACTTTTCTTAATTTCCTGCTTAATGTTAATTTCTCTATCCACTCCCAAAATATATTTACTGTTTGTGTGTTATGCTTTCTATTTAACCAACTTGCATGTCCATGGAAATCATGCCCTTCAAATTTGGATAAATCTTTCGATGTTGTGGAAATATTGAACAATAATTAAATCTTTTACTGATCTTTTCGAGTAAGAATAAGGCTAGTTGCCATTCTTCTCAATATGTATAAAAGAAAATTTACGTTATTTGTCCGTATTTGATATTTTTATGGACCACTCATAAAAGAAAAATGACTTACATTTTTCAAAATTTAATTTTTGTTCAAAATTTCTTCAACATAGATAGATTTATCCGGATTGGAAGGGCATGATCTCCAAAGACATTCAAGTTGGTTAAATAAAAAGCATAACACACAAACCGAAAATTAAATAGGGGATAGATAGAGAAATTAATATTAAGCAGACAATTAGGAACAACCAAAAAAATAATTTGGAAACAAATCTATCTCTAATCTTAGTTTTCTTGATTACAATAATGTTACATTAATAATATAAATTGACCAAGAGTTGTTTGCACACTAAACGAAATTAAGACTTACAACCACAATCAACATGCATAATCAACTTCATTTTCCGCATTTTGACAGAATCCAAAGCACAAAATGATTGAGTTTCCCAAGAAGAGAATATAGGATATATCAATAATAAATCAAATAAGATATGGATATCGCATGCAACATCGGTCAAAACCCTAAAAAAGAAACAAATCATAGTAACTTAGCTGAAACCAATTTGAACACATATATATCACACAAAAAGAAGATACAAGTATATAGATAAAAGACCTTGGAGAGTTCGCAAAGGGCATTTTCTCTAACATCTGGATTGCTAAGATCTAACACAAGCTGTTGTCCCGATTGAATTTTTCGATCCTTGTTTGCCGCCGCCACCAATGATTCTGAGACATAGAACTCTCTTTCGTCCATTATTAAATATTGACTAGGTTTTTCTTTCTTGACTAATTTTCTTGTGTTGAAACAAATTAACACAAACGCTCACTTTTCTCATCCCCCGAACATGTAAAATAAATAAAAAATTATTCACATGTAATAGTATCGTTTCGTCACTTGTTTTTCTTATTTATAATAAAACATTGAATATACGAGTAGATATGGACGCATTTTCTAATAAACTTAGTTGTCAAACCCTTTGCCATCCCCTTTATTTTTCTAATTTCAAAACCTTCATAGATCCTAAGTGGTCTATTTCTACTAAAAAAATGTAAGAGATAGAGCATGTTGATCAACTACCTCTACATCTATCTCCAATACTTTCTTGCAACTACTATACAAGAATGAATCTGCATCCTATATATATATTCGAAACAAACATTACTTCCAACCAATTGTGGAAGAAGTACTCTATAAAAAACAATTCCAATATGTAATTTGTGAATCGAGGCCAATGCAATCACCCGCCCAGCAAACTTGAAGTATTCTTCGTGGTATATCACCTTAGAAGCTACAACACCTGACATGCCATAAGTATTTATCTAAGCCTCACATCTACTTCAAATTAAAACTAGATTTTAAATTAGAAGGTACATTCGTACATCTACTTCTATTCATATATAATTTGAAGTAATATGCAGAAGGACAACACTATGTGAGGTACTCAAAATTGTCCATGATCAGTCAATATAATATTTGAATTACTTATCATGATTTCTCATCAAAAAAACCTACATTCTACCTAGGGGCATTGAAATTATAATGACGTGTTTGTCAAGGGAAGAACATACTAATTTAACCAAAATCATTTTAGGTGGCATTCTAAAGAGAAATAGTCTTTGCTAAGGGATGAGCCAAACTAAATTGACCAAAATGTATATATCTTTTAATTTTAAAAAAAATATACGAACAACTTATTCATTAGAATGTAAACAAATGTGATGTTTTATCATATAGTTAGGTACACCGAATGCACCCCATCATATAGAATAAATCTTATCAACTTTAGCAAATACCTTTTACTATAAGTGAGGATATACAATGTTTAGCAATAAAGAAAAATAAAGAAGTTCTAAACTTATTCATCATAAAAACTGGTAATCAAATGAGTACTACCTATACATAGATTCAGATTTAGAACTCATATATATGATGATATCTGATGAAAATAAGATAAAAACTTAGGGATATGATGATATCTGATGAAAATAGGATAAAAACTTAGGGATAATCTAAGTTAGTATAGTGAAATACTACTTCAAGCCTATTATAATAAATTTATTTGTAACACGAATTAAATCTGTATTCTCAGCATATTCAATTTGTGAACAAAGTTACAATTATTGTTTCACTATTACCTAGAAAGATCCTATCTCAAAACTTTATATATAGAACATCTATACAGAAATCTTTACATCTATACAAAAATGAAATCCATTATTACACTTATTACATTAAGATAATTTTGTTTATTAACTTTGCATAAAATTAAGCACGCTCCTATTCATACCTGGAGCATCTTTTTCATTGTTTAACGAGATTACACCATATCAGATTATCTGGGAGATGATGGGAAAAATATAACATGGTGTAATTTAGTATTTATCCTATTTAATCAAACAATAAAAATAAAGATAATGCAATTTGAGACATTACATAAATTTCCAAAGACATAAAAATAAGTTTTAATACAAATTTAAATCAGTAAATATATCAATTTGATATGCTCAGTTGTTAATATAATTGTTTTATATATAATTGCATCAATCATTTTGGATCTCTCAATTGGTGTTCCATGACATTTTATTTTAGTTCATATCCATCATTAGCTAAATGTTACTAGAATCATCATGGTTTTATTACTTGTTTACATACTAGATATACATAAAAATGGAACACATGTCAATATCAATTCAATGAGTTATAATTCAAAGAACTTATTTCTACTTCTACAAAAACTAAGGTTTTACATGAATAACATGAACTAATATAAAATATATACTCTCACATAAATAGATGATATATAATTATGTAAATAATTGCTAAAAGAAAACAAGTGCACAAAATCATACATAACTTATACATACAAGATGATAGATTATGAAAGATTGATGAACAATTACCTTACATTGATGATGTTAGGCGGATTATTCAAGGTGTCTGGCAACATTGGTTGAGACCAAAGAGCGGCTGAGAAATTAGGGTTGGTACTTATATTTTCATGACACACAAAGAGGAATAAATAAGTAAGGTTAGACAGAGGTGGACTGGCCAACCCAAAAAATATCAATAGAAAGTTCATTTATATTATGGCCCAAAGCCTAGGTGGGCCTTGAAGAATGCATTAAAATTAGTTTAAAAATAAATTTGGATTGGAACTTATATTTTTATGACCCACAAAGAGGAATAATAAGTAAGGTTAGACAGAGGTGGTTAGACAGAGGTGCATTGGGCCAGCCCAAAAAATATCAATAGAAAGTTCAATTATATTATGGCCCAAAGCCTAGGTGGGCCTTGAAACATGAATTAAAATTAGTTTAAGAATAAATTTGGATAGGATTGTATGTGAAAATGTGCCATTTTTGTATACATTATAACATATATTCACAAAGCCACTACCAACAAGGCTAGTGTGACAATTGCAAAGTGATAGTTGAAATAAAATGGAAAACTTTTAAGCTCTATTAGGACTTTATTATTTTACTATTTGAATTGAAATTAAAAGGTAGATCAAAGTAGAAATTGGAGGAAAAGAAAAGTACAAGTAATGTGAGTTTTTCATAAAATATTTGAGGGCTACTTTATAAAACTAATTCCGTACTAATAGAATTTTATAAAAGGTACTCCTTCTTAACAATTTCTTTTACAATTTCCCTTTTTGGATCAATTATTTTAATTTTAAAAGTTTCTAAAATTAGCCAAATTTTATTAAAAAAATTAAATAGTATTCTTGATCATACTCATTTTACTACTGGTCTCACCGTTTTACTTACTTTTATTATACTACCATTATATAACTACATAAAATACTTGTGTAAATGTTTTTGTTAAGTTATCTATTTATGAATGTTTTTGATTTTTCATTATATTTCAATCTGATTTAATTTCAGTTTTGTACATTTAATATTTATTTAATTTCAGTATTATAAATTTTTATTAAAATTATAGTTGATCTTATAAATATTTTCATTAACATATTAATATTGTTTCAGTTTATGTCATATTTCGGAGTAAGATAAATTCTTGATTTCATTTTCTTTTAAAATCATTAATTTTTTTGATTTGTTAACTCAGTATTTATATAAATTTAAATATGATAAAATTTAATGTTAATATATTATTATTATTATAGATTATTTTTTGACAATTTACCTAAATTATTGAAAATGTTTTATAATGTTTTAATGTCTATTTTTAATATTCAAGTGTCACCTTAAGTATTTTAGTTTCATTTACTCATTTCTCTATTTATTACTTTTTCCTAAAAGATTATGTATTTCAAGACTAAATTTTATCAACTTTTACTAACAATTGAAATTAACGTATTCAGAAATTTATAATTTTTTCTTTGTCAAGAAATGTATAAATTTTGTTTTTGCTACACTTTTGAAATTTTAGGTTTTCATATTTCAAATCATTTAATATATATTAGACTTAAAATAAATCTTCTACTTTTTAACTATTTTAATAATACTAATGTTCTAATTGATAAGAATATTTTTAAATTAGTTATGTTATGGTTCCACTAAAATTATTATTGTGTTATGTGCTATGTGAGTATTTTAAGATATTTGAGTTTATATTAAAAAAAATTGTAGTGGAGAATGTCCATATATAAAAAGCAAAAAGCTTAAAGGTATGCACAAAAAATCTGCAATATTTACTTTATATTTGTATGAAATGTAAAAATTTTATGACGCACACGATATTGTTATTATTATATTTTTTTATTTCAATAGTTTGTATTAATATTTACATTGTTTCTTCATGTTATGTTTTAATAATTACATATATGGTATAAAAATTTAGATGAAATTTGTTTATTTTGTTATTTTTTCATTTTTAATTTTGTCATATAAGGATAATATATTAATTTATTACAACCATTTTATTTTACCTATTTATATCAATATTGTTTCTCTTTTTAGTGTCAGTTATATCTTTGTTCTAAAATTTATTCTCTTCATCATTTAACTTCTCAAACTCATAAATTTTATTTGCACCCAAATTCTTTACATTCAGGAAATTAACTAGTAACTCATTATCAAGGTTTGAACAAGAGCACAGAGTTGAAGCATATTGGCACCACATCATTAGACTTCTCAGCTTTGTAGGTTGTCATATCATATTTCTTGTAGTTGCTTATGGCTTTGGAGTTCCTGCTTCTCCATTCTTGTTTTTTTTCTTAGACATTTCCTCCGCTATTTTTCAATAGACAATTGAGAGCAATGTGTCCTGGTTTCTTATAATTTTAACACGTATTCACATTGGTTTGATGTACGCGAATGCTTTATGTCCTGATTTTCCACATTTACAATAATTGATACTTCCCTTCATGCATTCTCTGGTATGATTCTTCCCACAAGTTTTACAAGTAGGAATTTTGTCCCTCCGACTAGTCCCCTTATCACGTTCTAAACTTCTTCTTTGTTCCTTGGTTCACATCCTAGTGGTGCGCATATCTTGTTCTTTCCTCTTATTGTTGAAAAACTAAGTTCTTTCCTCACAATCCTTCACAATAATTCTTACTTTACTTACCATCTTATCAAAATCCTCCAACTCTAAGGGAAAAGAGAAAGCGACTTAGAAAGAAGGTAAGGTTGCTTAAAAGAGTTAAATGTAAAGTGTGTAAAAGATGTTTTTGGTAATAGTATGTTGTATGTACAACTCCAAGTCAATACTTTTGTATAAAACCTATTGTCTTGATGACAAAATTATACATGTAAATTATGTTATTTCAAGAGTAAAGGTAGCATGACCACCCCGGACGGTCATGGATGCGGGAACGAGTCAGGGCCATCACACTATTGAATATATACGGGATGTATATCCATTCTTGTATAGTAGTTGCAAGAAAGTATAGGAGATAGATCTTGAGGTAGTTGATCAACATCCTCTATCTCTAACATTTGTTGTCGAAATAAACAACTTAGGATCTAGGAAGCATTTCAAATTAGGAAAATATAGGGGATTAGCAAAGGGTTTAGAAAATGATTACATATCTACGTGTATGTTCAGTTTTTCAAAATAAATAAGAAAAACATGCGACGAAACAATAACGTAAGATTTGAAGCTTTTTTTATTTATTGGATATGCCTGGGGGATGAGAAAAGTGAGTGTGTGTATGTGTGTGTTAATTTATTTTAAGGGAAAAAAAATCAGTGAAGAAAGGAAAAGCTAGTCAATATTAAATAATGGATGGAGGAGTTTTCTACGTCTCAAAATCGTTGGCGGCAACACACAAGGATCGGGAAATGCAATTGGCACAACAGCTTGTGTTAGATCTTAGCAATCTTGATGTTAGAGAAAATGCCCTTCGTGAAATCTCCAAGGTCTTTTATCTATATAATTGTATCTTCCTTTTGTGTTGTATATACATGTTCCAATTGGTTTCAATTAAATTACTATGAATTGTTTCTTTTTTAGGGTTTCGACCAATGTCGCATGCGATATCCATATCTTGTTTGATTTATTGAGCTATATCCTCTAGTCACTTCTTGGGAAACTCAATCATTTTGTACTTAATTACGGGTAGTGTGCAAGCAGTGGTATGTTTATATTATTAACATAATCAAGAAAACTAAGATCAGAGATATAATTTTTAATTTACAATCTACTTTTTGTTACTTTTCTTAATTTCCTGCTTAATGTTAATTTCTCTATCCACTCCCAAAATATATTTACCGTTTGTGTGTTATGCTTTCTATTTTACCAACTTGCATGTCCATGGAGATAATGCCCTTCAAATTTGGATAAATCTTTCGATGTTGTGGAAATATTGAACAAAAATTAAAACTTTTACAGATCTTTTCGAGTAAGAATAAGGCTAGTTGCCATTCTTTTCAATATGTATAAAAGAAAAATTACGTTATTTGTCTGTATTTGATATTTTTATTGACCACTCATAAAAGAAAAATGACTTACATTTTTCAAAATTTAATTTTTGTTCAAAATTTCTTCAACATCGATAGATTTATCCGGATTGGAAGGGCATGATCTCCAAAGACATTCAAGTTGGTTAAATAGAAAGCATAACACACAAACCGAAAATTAAATAGGGGATAGATAGAGAAATTAAATTAAGCAGACAATTTGGAACAACCACAAAAATAATTTGGAAACAAATCTATCTCTAATCTTAGTTTTCTTGATTATAATAATGTTACATTAATAATATAAATAGACCAAGAGTTGTTTGCACACTAAACGAAATTAAGACTTACAACCACAATCAACATGCATAATCAACTTCATTTTCCGCATTTTGACAGAATCCAAAGCACAAAATGATTGAGTTTCCCAAGAAGAGAATATAGGATATATCAATAATAAATCAAATAAGATATGGATATCGCATGCAACATCGGTCAAAACCCTAAAAAAGAAACAAATCATAGTAACTTAGCTGAAACCAATTTGAACACATATATATCACACAAAAAGAAGATACAAGTATATAGATAAAAGACCTTGGAGAGTTCGCAAAGGGCATTTTCTCTAGCATCTGGATTGCTAAGATCTAACACAAGCTGTTGTCCCGGTTGAATTTTTCGATCCTTGTTTCCCGCCGCCACCAATGATTCTGAGACATAGAACTCTCTTTCGTCCATTATTAAATATTGACTAGGTTTTTCTTTCTTGACTAATTTTCTTCTGTTGAAACAAATTAACACAAACGCTCACTTTTCTCATCCCCCGAACATGTAAAATAAATAAAATATTATTCACATGTAATAGTATCGTTTCGTCACTTATTTTTCTTATTTATAATAAAACATTGAATATACGAGTAGATATGGACGCATTTTCTAATAATCTTAGTTGTCAAACCCATTGCCAATCCCCTTTATTTTTCTAATTTCAAAACCTTCCTAGATCCTAAGTGGTCTATTTCTACTAAAAAAATGTAAGAGATAGAGCATGTTGATCAACTACCTCTAGATCTATCTCCAATACTTTCTTGCAACTACTATACAAGAATGAATCTGCATCCTATATATATATTCGAAACAAACATTACTTCCAACCAATTGTGGAAGAAATACTCTATAAAAAACAATTCCAATATGTAATTTGTGAATCGAGGCCAATGCAATCACCCGCCCAGCAAACTTGAAGTATTCTTTGTGGTATATCACCTTAGAAGCTACAACACCTGACATGCCATAAGTATTTATCTAAGCCTCACATCTACTTCAAATTAAAACTAGATTTTAAATTAGAAGGTACATTCGTACATCTACTTCTATTCATATATAATTTGAAGTAATATGCAGAAGGACAACACTATGTGAGGTACTCAAAATTGTCCATGATCAGTCAATAGAATATTTGAATTACTTATCATGATTTCTCATCAAAAAAACCTACATTCTACCTAGGGGCATTGAAATTATAATGGCGTGTTTGTCAAGGGAAGAACATACTAATTTAACCAAAATCATTTTAGGTGGCATTGTAAAGAGAAATAGTCTTTGCTAAGGGATGAGCCAAACTAAATTGACCATAATGTATATATCTTTTAATTTTAAAAATAAATATACGAACAACTTATTCATTAGATTTCAGTGAAAGCAAAGTTTAGTTACAATAAAGTGGTTTATCAATTAGATTTGGGTGGAAATAAATTATAATTAGAATGTAAACAAATGTGATGTTTTATCATATAGTTAGGTACACCAAATGCTCTCCATCATATAGAATAAATCTTATCAATTTTAGCAAATTCCTTTTACTATAAGTGAGAATATACAATGTTTAGCAATAAAGAAAAAAAAAGAAGTTCTAAACTTATTCATCATAAAAACTGGTAATCAAATGAGTACAACCTATACATAAATTCAGATTTAGAACTGATATATATGATGATATCTGATGAAAATAAGATAAAAACTTAGGGATAATCTAAGTTAGTATTGTGAAATACTACTTCAAGCCTATTATTCTAAATTTATTTGTAACACGAATTAAATCAGTATTCGCAGCATATTCAATTAGTGAACAAAGTTAAAATTATTGTTTCACTACTACCTACGAAAGATCCTATCTCAAAACTCTATATAGTACATCTAAACAGAAATCTTTACATCTATACAAAAATGTAATCCATTATTACACTTATTACATTAAGATAATTTTGTTTATTAACTTTGCATAAAATTAAGCACGCTCCTATTCATACCTGGAGCATCTTTTTCATTGTTTAACGAGATTACACCATATCAGATTATCTGGGAGATATTTAATCAAACAATAAAAATAAAGATAATACAATTTGAGACATTACATAAATTTCCAAAGACATAAAAATAAGTTTTAATACAAATTTAAATCAGTAAGTATATCAATTTGATATGCTCAGTTGTTAATATAATTGTTTTATATATAATTGCATCAATCATTTTGGATCTCTCAATTGGTGTTCCATGACATTTTATTTTAGTTATTAGCTAAATGTTACTAGAATCATCATGGTTTTATTACTTGTGTACATACTAGATATACAAAAAATGGAACACATGTCAAAATCAATTCAATGAGTTATAATTCAAAGAACTTATTTCTACATCTACAAAAACTAAGCTTTTACAAGAATAACATTAACTAATATAAAATATATACTCTCACATAAATAGATGATACATAATTATGTAAATAATTGCTAAAAGAAAACAAGTGCACAAAATCACACATAACTTATACATACAAGATGATAGATTATGAAAGATTGATGAACAATTACCTTACATTGATGATGTTAGGCGGATTATTCAAGGTGACTGGCAACATTGGTTGAGGCCAAAGAGCGGCTGAGAAATTAGGGTTGGTACTTATATTTTCATGACCCAGAAAGAGGAATAAATAAGTAAGGTTAGACTAAGGTGGACTGGGCTAGCCCAAAAAATATCAACAGAAAGTTCAATTATATTATGGCCCAAAGCCTAGGTGGGCCTTGAAGCATGCATTAAAATTAGTTTAAAAATAAATTTGGATAGGAACTTATATTTTTATGACCCACAAAGAGGAATAAATAAGTAAGGTTAGACAGAGGTGGTTAGACAGAGGTGCATTAGGCCAGCCCAAAAAATATCAATAGAAAGTTCAATTATATTATGGCCCAAAGCCTAGGTGGGCCTTGAAACATGCATTAAAATTAGTTTAAAAATAAATTTGGATAGGATTGTATGTGAATATGTGCCATTTTTGTATACATTAGAACATATATTCACAAAGCCACTACCAACAAGGCTAGTGTGACAATTGCAAAGTGATAGTTGAAATAAAATGGAAAACTTTTAAGCTCTATTAGGACTTTATTATTTTACTATTTGAATTGAAATTAAAAGGTAGATCAAAGTAGAAATTGGAGTAAAAGAAAAGTACAAGTAATGTGAGTTTTTCATAAAATATTTGAGGGCTACTTTATAAAACTAATTTCGTACTAATAGAATTTTATAAAAGGAACTCCTTCTTAACAATTTCTTTTACAATTTACCTTTTTGGATCAATTAATTTAATTTTAAAAGTTTCTAAAATTAGCCAAATTTTATTAAAAAAATTAAATATTATTCTTGATCATACTCATTTTACTACCGGTCTCACCATTTTACTTACTTTTATTATATTACCATTATATAACTACATAAAATACTTGTGTACATGTTTTTGTTAAGTTATCTATTTATGAATGTTTTTGATTTTTCATTAAATTTCAATCTGATTTAATTTCAGTTTTGTAAATTTAATATTTATTTAATTTCAGTATTATAAATTTTTAATAAAATTACAGTTGATCTTATAAATATTTTCTTTAACATATTAATATTGTTTCAGTTTATGTCATATTTCGGAGTAATATAAATTCTTGATTTCATTTTCTTTTAAAATCATTAATTTTTTTGATTATTTATTTGTTCACTCATTATTTATATAAATTTAAATATGATAAAGTTTGATGTTAATATATTATTATTATAGATTATTTTTTGACAATTTACCTAAATTATTGTAAATGTTTTATAATGTTTTAATGTCTATTTTTAATATTCAAGTGTCACCTTAAGTAATTTAGTTCATTTACTCATTTCTCTATTTATTACTTTTTCCTAAAAGATTATGTATTTCAAGACTAAATTTTATCAACTTTTACTAACAATTGGAATTAACAGTATTCAGAAATTTATAATTTTTTTCTTTGTCAAGAAATGTATAAATTTTGTTTTTGCTACACTTTTGAAATTTTAGGTTTTCATATTTCAAATCATTTAATATATATTAGACTTAAAATAAATCTTCTACTATTTAACTATTTTAATAATACTAATGTTCTAATTGATAAGAATATTTTTAAATTAGTTTTGTTATGGTTCCACTAAAATTATCATTGTGTTATGATGTGAGTAATTTAAGATATTTCAGTTTATATTAAAAAAAATTGTAGTGGAGAATGTCCATATATAAAAAGCAAAAAGCTTAAAGGTATGCACAAAAAATCTGCAATATTTACTTTATATTTGTATGAAATGTACAAATTTTATGATGCTCACGATATTGTTATTATTATATTTTTTTTTAATTCAATAGTTTGTATTAATATTTACATTGTTTCTTCATGTTATGTTTTAATAATTACATATATGGTATAAAAATTTATATGAAATGTGTTTATTTTGTTATTTTTTCATTTTTACTTTTGTCATATTAATTTATTACAACCATTTTATTTTACCTATTTATATCAATATTGTTTCTCTTTTTAGTGTCATGTTATATCTTTGTTCTAAAATTTATTCTCTTCATCATTTAACTTCTCAAACTCATAAATTTTATTTGCACCCAAATTCTTTACATTCAGGAAATTAACTAGTAACTCATTATCAAGGTTTGAACAAGAGCACAGAGTTGAAGCATATTGGCACCACATCATTAGACTTCTCAGCTTTGTAGGTTGTCATATCATATTTCTTGTAGTTGCTTATGGCTTTGGAGTTCCTGCTTCTCCATTCTTGTTTTTTTTCTTAGACATTTCCTCCGCTATTTTTCAATAGACAATTGAGAGCAATGTGTCCTGGTTTCTTATAATTTTAACACGTATTCACATTGGTTTGATGCACGCCAATGCTTTATGTCCTGATTTTCCACATTTACAATAATTGATACTTCCCTTCATGCATTCTCTGGTATGATTCTTCCCACAAGTTTTACAAGTAGGAATTTTGTCCCTCCGACTAGTCCCCTTATCAAGTTCTAAACTTCTTCTTTGTTCCTTGGTTCACATCCTAGTGGTGCCCATATCTTGTTCTTTTTTCTTATTGTTGAAAAACTAATTGCTTTCCTCACAATCCTTCACAATAATTCTTACTTTACTTACCATCTTATCAAAATCCTCCACCTCTAAGGGAAAAGAGAAAGCGACTTAGAAAGAACACTACGCCATAAAAGGCCTACAGCAACACCAAAAAAATGTTGCCGTAGGCCCGAAATATGTTGTCGTAGGCCCAAAAAACCCCAAAGGCAACATTTTCCTGGTGTTGCTATTTTGATCGTTGCCTTTGGGGTCAAGGGCAACATTCTACTACTCTATGGCAACATCAGTTTTCCGTTGGCGTAGACTATCTATGGCAACAATATTATCATTTTTTAGCAACATGATATAATGTTGCCTTTGGGTTAAACATTTTTCAAAAAAAATGGGGCCCACCGTGGGACCCATCGGTGGGGCCCACCGTGAGGCCCACTATAGGGACCACTATGGGGCCCACTTTTATGGCAACACAAATTTTGGATACAACAACATTTGCTAGCAACATTTCTTAACATTATTTTTACTTTTTACCAACATTTTATAGCCTCAATGGCAACACTTTTCTATTTTAAACAAAAAATCAGTAATATGAATATATTCATTCCCTTAATAACCATATCAACACAACCAACTTTACAATCGTTATAATCCGTACCAACAATCCAAACTAGTTAACGTACAAAATTTTACTTAGTACATAAAACTAAAATACGGCCTAAAGCATAAACATATGCAATGACTAAATTAAGAGCTCGTGCCACCAATCATTGAAGTACCATCTTCATTGTCACTCGAGATGGTCGCACAAAGCTTCCCAAGATATTCATTGACGCTTCACGTACATTTATCTGAAATGTATAGCAAAATAAGTTTGTAAGTCATTTATCCCCAAGTAAGTTTTGGAATCTGCAGCACCATATGCAAACAAATGGCTAGATTTTCCATAGAACTGAACACTGTAGAGTTTTGAAATACTCCTGACTGTCAATACACTACTCTTCTGAGAAAAGGAATAAAATCAAAGGAGTTATTATTATTTACTTACAAAAGTGTCTGTTCTTATGTCAAGCCTACAATTGTATAGCAGAAAAGCAGCAGTAAAATAAGTCAAGTAGTTATCTTACAGAAGTTTGGTTGTTAATATAAAACCAGCACTTGACAAATATATAAGTCTGCTTATGTGGACATAAAAATAGATATCAAGAGATTACCACCCAATATTATGTATCCCTCAGTTATATTGGCAGCAACCTACACTTCCAATAAAACCCTCATCAGTAAACATACTTTAAAATTAGTAAAAGGTGGAATTGGCATAAATTTCTGTTTGAACCTTTAGGTGGAATTGGCATAATACAATGTGTCCACTATCTCTAATGTATTATAAAAGGCACCGACTGCAGCTAACATATCTAGCACCAAGTCTGGCCACAGCTGCTCAACAACATAAGAGCAACAAAGTTAGTTGTTGAAAGTTATAGGACATTATGACAATATCCATATTACTTTTCTGATTACTTGGTCATGTATGTTAGAGTTAACCATTCACTACCTACAGACGTATAGTAGCTCAGTGAGATAAATACATAGAAACTACCCTTCCTGAAAGGAATGATGATTGAATAGCTGTACAAAATCGTTTCAAAAACATGAATAATATGAACAATTAACATTATCTTTTATTGAGTCATCCTCATTACAATGTAGCTAATAATAATATTAGACACCCATTTTGTAACTAGTGTAAATAGAGTTGCAGAGTTGCAGACCATGTATATTTATACATGTGCGTGTACACCCTTGATACATAACTTTCTCCGTGAACATGACATTTATAACTCCTTCAAGGACACCCTTGATCTATATATGATACATAACAAAGGATTTATTTGACAGAAAACTGAGTAAGCAAATCTATTCACCTAACGACATTAAAAGAACCAAATTAATTTTCCATGGTGGACACTTGAAACTAATTCAAATATGCTGTAAATATATGAATTCTGAATTTACACACATTTGTGTAAAACTAATTTAAAAATCTGCTTTATTAAAATATCACAAATAGAGAAAGGCTTTAGTAGATAGATAGATTGATACAGTATTTAATGATAACAAGTTTTAAGGTAATCTCTTTCATATAACTGCAAAACATAAAACAAATTAAAAGGTAACAAATTATTAAGGTAATCTTAACAGGACAAACACAGAACCCAAAATCAATGTATTGAAATTCAGAAATTGTGCAACTGACCTTATAACAATAGATTGATTTGACTATATCTTGAGAATGAAACAAAATAGAGCAATCATATTAAATATATTTTGAGAAATAACCTTGGATTAGTGGTTCTAATGTATACAATGATGCTGCAAGTAATATAAACATACCTCGTATCATTTCTCGCATGGCAGCATCTGTAATGGCATACACATGTGGGCTATCATTAGATCTACGCTTATAAGCTTCAATGTAATCATTCCCATACAAAGGGACCTTCTTAAAGGGATTAATGGCAACCAACACTGGACCTGCTTTCATCTAGAAACACAGAGGTACAGAGCCTCAGTATTTCATGATATGCTACAAGATTTTAGGAACCAATTTTTACAAAGTATTGAGCATGAAATGGTAGCTTACATAAATTGTATCTCGGTCATCTATATTGAAGATTGTACAATACTGATGGTTCATAATATGTAATGTTAACTTTGAGGACACAAGTCTGTATGTGCAAAAACATAGCCAAACCACATACAAATTAAAATGCAATCCAGTGAGGTAGAGTTGGTAACAAGCAAAACCATTGAAAAGGTAACACAAAATATACAATATGGGCATGTAAAAACATGAAAAAAATGAAATTAAAATGGGTAACTGGATCTTCAAAAACTCTTCTTTACTCATATTTTCTTGAATAATGCAAATGGGCAAATGAGTAGTTATAAATCTAGGTTTGTGAATAATAAAACTCCATCCGGACATACCCCAGAATTCATGTCCAGCAATTACAGTGGCAAGAACTCCACCTCCTAGGCCACCCATGTGGCCAATAAGATGCAAAAACCAAAATCAAGATCCTCTTGCAGCATCTCAAAACAAATTAACCCAAAATTTAATATACACATCTACATATATCTGCACACAAAACTGATTAAACCAAAGAGGAACTTAAAAAGAGAAGGTGTAAGTACATTAAAAAGCCCAACTTAATTGAAGCCCTAATTAAGCCCTGAAAAAAGAAACTCTAATTAATCGAAGTGATTGACCTCTAAAATTGGAAAATTAAATAAAAAAAAACCTTCAAACCCAAGAAGAAGACAATTGAAGAAGAAATCCCTGATTGATTGAACCCCTAATCGATTTGCACAAATCTATTAAAAGAAACCCCTAATCGATTGAGGAAGAAGAATACCTAATAGATTGAAGAAGAAGTCGATCTGCGGAGAAATCGAGAGGACGAGGGTGAGGGTGAGACTACGAGATTGAGAGCGCAGTGAGAGAGAGTTTTATTTCGGAGAGTTTTGTCTGAGGTGAATTAGAAATGAAGCGCGGCCATTTTGTGGTCAGTGAATTAGAAGGGCGGTCTTTTTGCCGCTCGATTTTTTTCAGTGAAAATTATTTTATCCAAGTACTTTGTACTTATATCAAAGTACTATTTAATTTCTTGTTTTTAAAAAAATTATTAATTTATTTAAATTTTAATCGTAATTATTTAATATATTTTTTATTAAAATTTTAGTAAATAGGTTAAAAGCTATTGTAACTTTTATAAATATTTATATATTTTTTTATTTTTTAAAATTGCAAATGATAATAAACATACTATAATTTTACATTTATTTATTTATCAATTAAATATAACAAAATATAAAAATAAATTATGACTAAAATCTGATCAATTTTCTAATTTTTGTCCAATAATAAATTTGATCAATTTAAGTAAGAACAGGTAAGTGTATATTTATGTAGGTAAATTTTTTAATAAAAAATAGATTAATTTGAAGATTATTATTCAATTCTTCTTACATAATCTTAAATCATATATTCAAATATTTTTAATTATATATGAAAATATTTTAATTTAATGATATATTAAAATATATTTAGAAAAAATATTCATTTTAAAAATTTTATTTAACAATATTTAATGAACATAAAAATAAAATTATTCATCTTAAAATACTTTAACATTCTTAATGAAATATTCACTTCCATTGAAATATTCTTGTTTTTTATAAAAAATTCTTGATTATTTTATCCAAAAAAAATTAATTTTCATTTGAATAATTTATTCTTTATTAAATAATTTATTTCTTTATTAAATATTTAATTCCTTTTTTTTTGCTAAATGATTTCTTTTACATAATTTGTTAATATATTCAAAAAACATTATATACGAAAATATTTTTTTATTTATTCATATATTAAAATATATTTAGAAAAAAAATATTTTAAAAATTTTGTTTAATAATATTTAATAAATATAAAAATAAAATTACACGTCTTAAAAAGTTTTAACATGTTTAGTGAAATATTCACTCTCTTATGGAATATTCTAGATTTTTATAAAAATAATTTTATTATTTTTATTAAAAAAGTAATTTCCATGTGAAAAAGGTTAAAAATTTTATTCATGGTAGAAAATATAAAATTTTGTTCATTGTAAAATCATGGCAACACAATTTCAGACCTACGGCAACACAAAAACATTTTTATTCTATGCCAACATATTTTTTCTACCTAAGGCAACATAAAAATGATAATGTTGTATTAGCAAAAAACATGCATGGCAAAGGCAACATAGGCAAAATCATTTTAGGTGGCATTGTAAAGAGAAATAGTCTTTGCTAAGGGATGAGCCAAACTAAATTGACCATAATGTATATATCTTTTAATTTTAAAAATAAATATACGAACAACTTATTCATTAGATTTCAGTGAAAGCAAAGTTTAATTACAATAAAATGGTTTATTAATTAGATTTGGATGGAAATAAATTATAATTAGAATGTAAACAAATGTGATGTTTTATCATATAGTTAGGTACACTGAATGCTCTCCATCATCACTACTAGAAATCTGTTAATAGACATCACACCTTTAACATCGGTCAGTAATGCCACCGATGTCTTTTTGTTTTAAGACATGGCTTGAAATAAAACCGATGTCTTTGAGTTTTAAGACATCGTTTTCAAGAAGAACCGATGTCTTAAGTAAGCTAAAAAAAATGAAAAATTCCCGCGCGTACCCCCAATAGTTTCCCCCTTAGAATATTTTCACCAATTTGTTGAAATGTTTCCCCCCCTTACACGATTTTTTGTTCCCCCCAATTTATCAAACACACAGTACTAAAAAACACACAAAAAAAAACATAAAAATATAAAACGTAAAAACGTTAGACCTAAATCTCAATCTCTCTCTCGTCACTCACCCCTCTCCTCTCACCGACCTCACGCTCACCGACCTATCTCTCTCCCTAAATCTCACGCTCACTGACCTCTCTCTCTCTCCCTCCCTCTGTCTCCCTCCCCCCTCTCTCCCTCTCTCTCGACTGGAGACTTCTTCGAGTACTGAAGCTAATTCGACTGGAGACTTCTTCGAGTACTGAAGCGCTCTTGCATTAAACTCGATTTCTACAAAGCTCGATTTGGGTTAGCTTGCACTGAACTCGAATTAGCTTGCATTGAACTCGAATTATCTTAAATTGAACCATTTGTTCGATTCAGTACTAATTTGGGGATTTTTAAACTCGAAACCCTAATTTTTTTATTTGCGGATTTTTAATTGGTGATTGGATAAATGTTTTTCTTTGTTTTAATTTGGGGATTTTTAAACTCGAAACCCTAATTTTAATTAGTTTCTTTTTTTATTGAATGTTTATTTGGTTTTAGTGAATTGAATGTTCATTTGTTCATTTTAATTGACTATCCTGCATGTGTTTATAGCTTAATTAATCGATTGCCCTGCATGTGTTTGTAGCTTAGTTAATTGTCTGTCTGGCATGTTCGAATTAATATTGAATTTCGTTGCTTAATTGACTATGATGTGTTTGTAGCTTGACTGTCCTATGTTCATTCTAATTGATACTTTACTAATCATTTTACAATCAATTAAAATGTTAACAATTAAATAAGGTAGGTCATATACACATAAATTTCAATGTAATAATATTATCGATTCGATTTTGATATTTTTAGTGACATATCAGGTAGGTTGAAATGGATAAGTCATGGATTAGAGAAGATAGAGATTCTTTACAGTACGAAATAGGTGTCGAAAACTTCTTGATATTTGCTGAAGAAAATGCTAAAAATCCTAAGAAGATTCCTTGCCCATGTGCACGTTGCGTTAATTTTAAAAAGTTTCCGGTGAAAATAATTAGAGGGCATCTATATGAATCAGGTTTTAGTTTGGGGTATGTTGAGTGGATTTGGCACGGAGAACAGTCTTCTAGGAGTACTAAATCATCTGTTGGTAGTAGTACTCCTGTTTCGAAGCCGATACCTGCTTTGGAAACAGCTAATGTGTGTGAAGCAGCTTACAATAAGGGTGATTATGATGATGATTCACAAGAGTTTAAGAGGTTTGTAGCTGATGCAGAACAACCTCTGTTTGAGGGAAGTGAGTGCACTAAGCTAGAGGCCGTCTTAAAATTACACAATTGGAAATCTAGGTTTGGCGTTAGCGATACCGCATTTACTGATTTACTTGAAAGTGTAGGCTCTCTCCTTCCTTAAGATCATACGTTGCCACCGAGTTCATATGAAGCAAAGAAAACTTTAGCTGATTTAGGACTTGAGTATATCAAATACCATGCATGTCCGAATGATTGCATGTTATATAGAGGTATCCATGAGCAGGCTTTAGAGTGTCCTAAATGTCGTTTGTCTCGCTGGAAGGTTGGGAAGGATGGTAAAGAGAGGGTTAATATACCAGCTAAGGTCATGTGGTATTTTCCGCTGAGTTAATGACTTGGCATGCACATAATCAAAGTACAGATGGCCACATACGTCATCCAACTAATTCACCTTCTTGGAAAAATTTAGATTATAGATGGCCTGAGTTTGGTAGTGAAGCAAGAAATATCCGTTTAGCATTATCGGCCGATGGCATAAACCCGCACACCAATGGCCTAAGCAATAGGTACAGTTGTTGGCCGGTTGTATTAGTAACATATAATCTTCTTCCATGGTTATGCATGAAGAGGAAGTTTATGATGTTAACAACGTTAGTTTCTGGCCCGAATGAGCCTGGTAATAATATTGATGTTTATCTACAACCACTTATTGATGATTTGAAGAAATTGTGGGAAGAAGGTGAACCAAATGTGTATGATGCACATACAAAGTCTTATTTTACTTTAAGGGCAACTTTGATGTGGACAATAAATGACTTCCCTGCTTATGGGAATTTGTCAGGCTGCATCAACAAGGGTTATAAGGGCTGTCCAATCTTCGGTGATGATACCGTAGCTAAATATTTAAGTCATAGTAGGAAAATGTGTTACCAAGGGCATCGTAGATATTTACATGAATATCATCCTTATAGGAGGCAAATGGCAGCTTTTAATGGACAACAAGAGTTTGGGTGCGCACCTGCACCGCTTAGTGGAGAAGAAGTGCTAAAGCAACAAAATGAACTTAAATTTAATTTCGGGAAGGGGGGGAAGTCAAAGAAAGTGGAATCTGCATGGAAGAAGAAATCAATTTTTTTTGAGTTAGAATATTGGAAGTTTCATTATGTTCATCACTGTCTTGATGTTATGCATATCGAGAAGAACGTGTGCGATAGTTTGATTGGGACAGTACTTAATATGAAGTTTAAGACTAAAGACAGTTCTGCCTCTCGTCTTGATATGGTTGACATGGGTGTAAGGGTTGATTTAGCTCATAAAGTAGGCGATAAGAAAACCTACTTACCTCCTGCAGCTTATACTTTGTCGAAGGAAGAAAAAAGAAAAATGTTGTTGTCATTGTCAAATATGAAACTTCCATATGAACATGCATCAAACATTAAAAACTTCGTATCAATGAGCGATATGAAGATGTATGGGTTGAAGTCCCATGATTGTCATATCCTCCTCCAACAATTACTTCCCGTGTCCATTCGTTCCGAGCTTCCAAAAAATGTTAGGGTTAGTATAATAAGATTGTGCTTCTTCTTCAACTCTTTGTGTAAGAAAGTTGTAGATGTGTCGAAACTGAATAAACTGCAATCGGATGTGATTTTGACCTTATGTGAGTTGGAAAAAATATTTCCACCATCATTCTTCGATGTTATGCTCCATCTCACAGTCCACTTGGTTAGGGAATTACGTTTATGTGGACCGGTTTTTTATAGATGGATGTATCCATTTGAACGGTTCAATAAAGTGTTAAAAAGTTATGTACAAAACCGTTTTTATCCGGAAGGTTGTATAGCAGAAAGTTATCTCAAAGAAGAATCAATAGAATTCTGCACGGAATTTGTTAGTGACAGTGGCTCAACTGCTGGTCTTCGGAAGGATGATGGCAAGCTTTCCGGTCCATTATCTGTTGCGACAATGAAGGCAGTGGAAGAAAATGAACGAGATGAGGCTCATCTTCATGTTCTTCTTAACAACCCTGAAGTGGAACCATATGTTACGTAAGTAAAATGTAAAAGTGTCTTGATTCCTGCTCTAGTCATTCCATATGTAATTATTCTTATGTAATGTACTTGCTTTCAGGTTGCACAAGGAGTATCTAGAAGGAGTTTATCGAGGGAAAAAAAAGAGTGCTCAATGGCTGTTGGGAGAGCACAATCGACTCTTTGCTGATTGGTTTGAAAAAAAAGTTAGTTTACATTCTTCTCCTATTTTATTGTTGTTTTGTATTTTTTTGAAGTCTTTAATTAGAGTTTACTTTAATTGTGTTACAACTATGTGTGCAGGTAAGTATTGAATTGATGGAGAATCGTGGAGCAGTTTCCGAAACGATACGATGGTTGGCAGGCAAACCATCATTTTCAGTTTTGACATTTGAAAGTTATCTAGTTGATGGGGTTCGATACTACACCAATGAGCGAGATAATGTAAGGGTTGTTCAGAATAGTGGGGTGTCATTAGTTGCTAGGACAGTCCAAGTCTCTAGCGCCAAGGATTTAAATCCCGTGGAGAGTGACATGACATTTTATGGGATAATCGAAGAAATATGGGAGCTAGATTACCATGCTTTCAAGGCCCCTTTGTTTTTGTGTAAATGGGCAGCAAATGATAAGGTCAAGATTGATGAACTTGGTTTCACACTTGTTGACTTTAGTCGATAAGGCCATAAGAAGGACAAATACGTGTCTGTTGACCAAGTCAAACAAGTTTTTTACGTTGAAGATCCAGTTGATGCAAACTAGTCTGTTGTATTAACATCGACGATAAGAGAGAATATTGAGGTGTATTACGATGATGATCTAGGAGACACCATCTCACATCCCCCATTCTGCTCTGACATCCCAATATATGATTCCACTAATGATGATGAAGCCGCTGTTAGCAACATAAGAGAAAATATTAAGGGGATATGGGTGAAAAATTGATAAATATGTTGTACAATACTACTATTCCCTAATTATAATAGTTTCTCTATGACATTAATATTAGTTAGAATTATGTTTGACTTTATTTTTCTGAGAGCCATGTTTCTGTATGAGAATATTAATGCCATTTTTAATTCAATTTGCAAATTTTATTGTGACTGGCTATTTAATTATCTTTATACTTTGTGTTTTGCAATTTTTTTTGTTGAACTTTGCAGATTGAGGAAATACGAGAGAAATGGCAGCAAAGAAGCAAAAAAAATCATCACCAAAAAAAGGTACTGTCAGCTCTGGTACAACCAAACCACTGCAGATAGAGGACAAAGCACATGTATCAGAAGCTCAAGGCTCTGACTCAGCACATGCAGCAGAAGCTCCAAAGTCAGACTCAGCTGGGCAACCCACATCTACTACTGACAGTTTACAAACAAAATCTGGATGTAAGCGAGGTGTATGTGCCATGTACAAAGTGATTGTGAGGAAAGCACGTGGTAAGAAGTTTAAAGTTTCATGCAATGAGTTGGGAGCTCCTACTGGGAGTGCTAGGCCAAAATTGCAGTCATATGTTGGATACGCGGCTAGGTCAATGATCCCCATCGACATTCCAAGCTAGCCACATGTGGATCCTGAGTTAAAATCAAAACTTTGGCAAGATATTCAGGTAAACTTTGGCTAGTCTATAATTTTTGTAAATTTGTGTTGAGATAGTGTTTAATTATGTATTTTTTGGGTTGCGTGTTCTTCAGGATACATTCAAAGTTAAAGCACGATCTCGGGACTCTATCCTAAAGTCTGCCGGCGTTAAATGGAAACAATTTAAGACTAGATTAACAAGAAAGTATGTTCTACCATTTGTTGGACAAAAAAAGAAATTGAATAGGCCGCCAAAGGAATATGAGTTTGTTGGTAAGTCAGCCTGGAAAAAATTTGTTGCACAGAGGATTGATCATAATTGGAAGGTATATAAATGTGATTTTATAATTTATATTATTGTGAATTCTGTACTTTGATTATTTATATTTTAGAATTTAAGACCGATTGTTATGATTACTAAATATTAATGAATTTGGATGTAGGAAATTCATGAAAAGCAAAGTTACAGAGTTGGTAAATGGAAATATCCGCATCGCATGTCAAGAAAGGGCTACACTGAAGGCATTAATGGTTAATGGCAAAGCCAATCATGGTTCGCCAATATTTTCTGACAAAGCAAGTGTTGAACAAGCGGATGTACTAGAACAGAAGACAAAACCAACTGCTGCAAAAGGATTGGTGTTAGATGGGGATGATGAAAATTGTATTGCTATGGAGAATCCTCCGCCTCCGCCTCCTAAAAATGTGGTAAAACTATATATATATATATATATATATATAGTCTAATTGAAAACATATTTCTAATATAACTGGATTTTGACTTTTATCTATCTTAATTCTAGGCTGGTAAAAAATGTGAGCTTGCAGTGGACCACATACACAACAAGGTTGCTTTCGGTGTTGCTTTTCCCCGTGAAGGCAATTTCTGTGATTTAATACATGGAAAGGCTATGCCGCCTGGATGCTTACGCGTCTCAGTTGACGGTTTTATCAAAGAAGAGGCATTAGTTCCGGTGCCAGTAGTTGGTGAAATCGAGACTGTCCTACAAGCTGTTGGGTCTCATGTAGCGTGGCCCGAGGAATTGACCAGCTACCCTGGTGTTGTGGTATGATTTACCAAAAAAAATAATTAAATTTCATTTTCCATGCATGCATGATCTATTGAACTAAAAATGCGCATAAATATATGTATATGGTTTTATTATTTGTAGATTAAGAAAAAGGAATCAGTACCAATTAAGAACAAGGGTGAGCTGTAGAAGTTGAAGGCCCTCTTTACTGAAGCAAAGCCAACTCCAAAAGTACCGAAGGGATTTAATTTATTGTTTAAACATGCAACCTGCTGGATGAAACCCTATGGGATCTCATTACAATTATCATGTGATAAAGAGGTGTTTGGATGCGATAATAAAATCATTTATCTGTTACATGAGAATATTATAGCGTTATTGGAGTTAAAGATGATTGGCCAGGCTGCAATCTCAGCTTATATGCTGTAAGTTACATTTTTTTGTTATTTCTCTGATTATTGAAGGTTCCATATGCATTAATAATGTTAATGTTTTTTTGTAGGAACTTGCATTTAAAGTTAAGTGGTACTTATGAATCAGATACTTTTGCTTTTGTTGACCCGGGAATGACATATAATCTCAATGATGAGTTTGAAAGTAACATTGTAAAACGACTCAAGGAGGGTAATGCTGATCGCATTTTCTTTTTGCCACATAATCACAAGTAAGTGCAATCTTTATTCTAGCAAATTGGAACAATTAAATACCAGCACTACTTGCATCTAATTTGCTTAATTAATTTGACTTTGGTATATTTTATTAATTGAAAACAGTGTGCATTGGATTTTAGCTATACTTTGGCACGATGAAATTTACATACTTAATCCATTGCCGCATCCGACACAATTTCCAGCACTAGAAAAAGCTTTAAAAAGGTAAGATTTAATTTACTGTTAGATCATTTTGATAAATGGTGAAGTATTCTTGGGTTTTGACATGGAGTACTTTTTTTTGTGCAGTGCAGTGAGAAGATTCAATTGTGAAACTGGTAGGGGCAACAAGATGCCGAAAGTAAAATTTCTCAGTGTAAATATTTTTGCATCTCATTGTAATACTGCATAATATATATAATAGTGGTTTATTTGCCATGTCCTGCCTCATTTGTATTTTTTTACTCAAATAGGAAAGTCCTAAACAACCAGGTGGTATTGAATGTGGCTACGTTGTTATGCGTTACATGAAAGAGATTATTGAGGACAAGGATTTGTCTTTTGCCACGAAGGTAAACTTTGATGTACCGTCTCTTTTTGCCATTGAAATGTCAGAATATTGTGTTTGCGTTAAATTATTAGTTTCGTTATTTGTTGCATGTTTTAGTGGCTGAACAAGACTCGAAGGTCTTACACTGAGGCCGAGCTAGATGAGGTGCGTATTGAGGCTCTTGAGTTCATCCAAGACAGTGTGTGACGTTGCTTTTGACTAGAATTTTATTGTCGGATAGTTTAAAATTTTCTAGGAATATGTTGGTTGTTTTTGTGGATAATATTGATGTAGTAATTAATCAGCTTTGGCTGTTTCGGATTAAGGTATTGTAGACAATATTGTTTGGTTTCGCTAGCTAGCTTTTGGTATGAATGTTTTGCAATAGTTTGGAGTATGGTTATTTGAGGTGTTTGGTATATATATGAATGGCTATTTATGTTTTTCTGGGCATCTATTGATCAGTTTTTAATTTCTTCTGTCTGTAACAATAGCAAAAAAACATCAGTTTTACATGTAGAACATATATAAAAGCGATGTCTAACAGAAACACACATGTCACAAATGTTGCCAGAAACCGATGTCTAATAATAATTAGACAACATATATTTATCGAAAACAATACAGGATAAAATACAATACACATCGGTAAAAACCGATGTTTATAACAAATATACACAACGGTTATCACAAATAAAACCGATGCCTAATACTAACCTAAATAGTGAATACGTATAAAAACCGATGTCTAATATACTATTCCACATCAGTTACCACGAAGACAACCGATGTCTAAGGATATATTTAACATCGTCCAAAACCGATGTCTAATACCACTTTATACATCAGTTCAGATAGAAGAAACCGATGTCTAAAACAAACTTAGACATCATTTTAATTCTAAATAATGATGTATATGTCGATTTATGAGTTGTGTACAACATGTTTATTTGCATCTAGCACCTGTAATAGTATGGTAGAAATGTCACGTTCATGCAATTCATGCAAAACTATTAGATATAAACATCATTTTTTTGGTTTAAAATCGATGTGTAATAGCTTCCTAGACATCAGTTAAAAACCGATGTCTATGACATGATACAATAGACATCACCGACAAAGACATCGGTATGATATTTTAATAGACATCGGCCAGAAACCGATGTCTATGAGCTTTTTTCTAGTAGTGCATATAGAATAAATCTTATCAATTTTAGCAAATACCTTTTACTATAAGTGAGAATATTCAATGTTTAGCAATAAAGAAAAATAAAGAAGTTCTAAACTTATTCATCATAAAAATTGGTAATCAAATGAGTACTACCTATACATAGATTCAGATTTAGAACTGATATATATGATGATATCTGATGAAAATAAGATAAAAACTTAGGGATAATCTAAATTAGTATAGTGAAATACTACTTCAAGCCTATTATTCTAAATTTATTTGTAACACGAATTAAATCTGTATTCTCAGCATATGCAATTAGTGAACAAAGTTAAAATTATTGTTTCACTATTACCTAAGAAAGATCCTATCTCAAAACTCTATATAGTACATCTATACAGAAATCTTTACATCTATACAAAAATGTAATCCATTATTACACTTATTACATTAAGATAATTTTGTTTATTAACTTTGCATAAAATTAAGCACGTTCCTATTCATACCTGGAGCATCTTTTTCATTGTTTAACGAGATTACACCATATCAGATTATCTGGGAGATGATGGGAAAAATATAACATGGTGTAATATAGTATTTAGCCTATTTAATCAAACAGTAAAAATAAAGATAATACAATTTGAGACATTACATAAATTTCCAAAGACATAAAAATAAGTTGTAATACAAATTTAAATCAGTAAGTATATCAATTTGATATGCTCAGTTGTTAATATAATTGTTTTATATATAATTGCATCAATCATTTTGGATCTCTCAATTGGTGTTCCATGACATTTTATTTTAGTTCATATCCATCCTTAGCTAAATTTTACTAGAATCATCATGGTTTTATTACTTGTGTACATACTAGATATACATAAAAATGGAACACATGTCAAAATCAATTCAATGAGTTATAATTCAAAGAACTTATTTCTACATCTACAAAAACTAAGCTTCTACAAGAATAACATTAACTAAAATAAAATATATACTCTCACATAAATAGATGTAAATAATTGCTAAAAGAAAACAAGTGCACAAAATCACACATAACTTATACATACAAGATGATAGATTATGAAAGATTGATGAACAATTACCTTACATTGATGATGTTAGGCGGATTATTCAAGGTGACTGGCAACATTTGTTGAGACCAAAGAGCGGCTGAGAAATTAGGGTTGGTACTTATATTTTCATGACCCACAAAGAGGAATAAATAAGTAAGGTTTGACAGAGGTGGATATCAATAGAAAGTTCAATTATATTATGTCCCAAAGCCTAGGTGGGCCTTGAAACATGCATTAAAATTAGTTTAAAAATAATATGACCCACAAAGAGGAATAAATAAGTAAGGTTAGACAGAGGTGGTTAGACAGAGGTGCATTGGGCTAGCCCAAAAAATATCAATAAAAAGTTCAATTATATTATGGCCCAAAGCCTAGGTGGGCCTTGAAACATGCATTAAAATTAGTTTAAAAATAAATTTTGATAGAATTGTATGTGAATATGTGCAATTTTTGTATACATTAGAACATATATTCACAAAGCCACTACCAACAAGGCTAGTGTGACAATTGCAAAGTGATAGTTGAAATGAAATGGAAAACTTTTAAGCTCTATTAGGACTTTATTATTTTACTATTTGAATTGAAATTAAAAGGTAGATCAAAGTAGAAATTGGAGTAAAAGAAAAGTACAAGTAATGTGAGTTTTTCATAAAATATTTGAGGGCTACTTTATAAAACTAATTTCGTACTAATAGAATTTTATAAAAGGTACTCATTCTTAACAATTTCTTTTACAATTTCCCTTTTTGGATCAATTATTTTAATTTTAAAAGTTTCTAAAATTAGCCAAATTTTATTAAAAAAATTAAATATTATTCTCGATCATACTCATTTTACTACTGGTCTCACCATTTTACTTACTTTTATTATACTACCATTATATAACTACATAAAATACTTGTGTAAATGTTTTTGTTAAGTTATCTATTTATGAATGTTTTTGATTTTTCATTAAATTTCAATCTGATTTAATTTCAGTTTTGTACATTTAATATTTATTTAATTTCAGTATTTTAAATTTTTAATAAAATTATAGTTGATCTTATAAATATTTTCTTTAACGTATTAATATTGTTTCAGTTTATGTCATATTTCGGAGTAAGATAAATTCTTTATTTCATTTTCTATTAAAATCATTAATTTTTTCGATTATTTATTTGTTAACTCATTATTTATATAAATTTAAATATGATAAAATTTAATGTTAATATATTACTATTATAGATTATTTTTTGACAATTTACCTAAATTATTGAAAATGTTTTATAATGTTTTAATGTCTATTTTTAATATTCAAGTGTCACCTTATGTATTTTAGTTTCATTTACTCATTTCTCTATTTATTACTTTTTCCTAAAAGATTATGTATTTCAAGACTAAATTTTATCAACTTTTACTAACAATTGAAATTAACAGTATTCAGAAATTTATAATTTTTTTCTTTGTCAAGAAATGTATAAATTTTGTTTTTGCTACACTTTTGAAATTTTAGGTTTTCATATTTCAAATCATTTAATATATATTAGACTTAAAATAAATCTTCTACTTTTTAACTATTTTAATAATACTAATGTTCTAATTGATAAGAATATTTTTAAATTAGTTATGTTATGGTTCCACTAAAATTATTATTGTATCATGTGCTATGTGAGTATTTTAAGATATTTCAGTTTATATTAAAAAAAATTGTAGTGGACAATGTCCATATATAAAAAGCAAAAAGCTTAAAGGTATGCACAAAAAATCTGCAATATTTACTTTATATTTGTATGAAATATAAAAAATTTATGATATTGTTATTATTATATTTTTTTATTTCAATAGTTTGTATTAATATTTACATTGTTTCTTCATGTTATGTTTTAATAATTACATATATGGTATAAAAATTTAGATGAAATTTGTTTATTTTGTTATTTTCTCATTTTTACTTTTGTCATATAAGGATAATATATTAATTTATTACAACCATTTTATTTTACCTATTTATATCAATATTGTTTCTCTTTTTAGTGTCATGTTATATCTTTGTTCTAAAATTTATTCTCTTCATCATTTAACTTCTCAAACTCATAAATTTTATCTACACCCAAATTCTTTACATTCAGAAAATTAACTAGTAATTCATTATCAAGGTTTGAACAAGAGCACAGAGTTGAAGCATATTGGCACCACATCATTAGACTTCTCAGCTTTGTAGGTTGTCATATCATATTTCTTGTAGTTGCTTTTGGCTTTGGAGTTCCTTCTTCTTCATTCTTGTTTTTTTTCTTAGACATTTCCTCCGCTATTTTTCAATGGACAATTGAGAGCAATGTGTCCTGGTTTCTTATAATTTTAACACGTATTCACATTGGTTTGATGCACGTCAATGCTTTATGTCCTGATTTTCCACATTTACAATAATTGATACTTCCCTTCATGCATTCTCTGGTATGATTCTTCCCACAAGTTTTACAAGTAGGAATTTTGTCCCTCCGACTAGTCCCCTTATCACGTTCTAAACTTCTTCTTTGTTCCTTGGTTCACATCCTAGTGGTGCACATATCTTGTTCTTTCCTCTTATTGTTGAAAAACTGATTTCTTTCCTCACAATCCTTCACAATAATTCTAACTTTACTTACCATCTTATCAAAATCCTCCAACTCTAGCGTAGAAACTCTAATCCCTCTGGTAAGGGAAAAGAGAAAGCGACTTAGAGGAAAGGTTGCTTAGAAGAGTTATATGTAAAGTGTGTAAAAGATGTTTTTGGTAATAGTATGTTGTATGTATAACTCCAAGTCAGTACTTTTGTATAAAATCTACCGTCTTGATGACAAAATTATACCTGTAAATTATGTTATTTCATGATTAAAGATAGCATGAGACCCCGGACCGTCATGGATGCGGGAACGAGTTAGGGCCATCACACTATTGAATATATACGGGATGTATATCCATTCTTGTATAGTAGTTGCAAGAAAGTATAGGAGATAGATCTTGAGGTAGTTGATCAACATCCTCTATCTCTAACATTTGTTGTAGAAATAGACAACTTAGGATCTAGGAAGGCTTTCAAATTAGGAAAATATAGGGGATTAGCAAAGGGTTTAGAAAATGATTACATATTTACGTGTATGTTCAGTTTTTCAAAATAATTAAGAAAAACATGCGAGGAAACAATAATGTAAGATTTGAAGCTTTTTTTATTTATTGTATGTGCCTGGGGGATGAGAAAAGTGATTGTGTGTATGTGTGTGTTAAATTATTTTAAGGGAAAAAAATCAGTGAAGAAAGGAAAAGCTGGTCAATATTAAATAATGGATGGAGGAGTTTTCTACGTCTCAAAATCGTTGGCGGCAGCAAACAAGGATCGGAAAATGCAATCGGCACAACAGCTTGTGTTAGATCTTAGCAATCTTGATGTTAGAGAAAATGCCCTTCGTGAACTCTCCAAGGTCTTTTATCTATATAATTGTATCTTCCTTTTGTGTTGTATATACATGTTCCAATTGGTTTCAATTAAATTACTATGAATTGTTTCTTTTTTAGGGTTTCGATCGATGTCGCATGCGATATCTATATTTTGTTTGATTTATTGAGCTATATCCTATAGTCACTTCTTGGGAAATTCAATCATTTTGTACTTTGGTTTATGTGAGAATGCTGAAAATGAAGTTAATTGTGCAAGTTGATTGTGGTTGAATCTTAATTACGTGTAGTGTGCAAGCAGTTGGTCTATTTATATTATAAACATAATCAAGAAAACTAAGATCAGAGATATAATTTTTAATTTACAAACTACTTTTTGTTACTTTTCTTAATTTCCTGCTTAATGTTAATTTCTCTATCCATTCCCAAAATATATTTACCGTTTGTGTGTTATGCTTTCTATTTAACCAACTTGCATGTCCATGGATAAATCTTTTGATTTTGTCGAAATATTGAACAAAAATTAAATCTTTTACTGATCTTTTCGAGTAAGAATAAGGCTAGTTGCCATTCTTCTCAATATGTATAAAAGAAAAATTACTTTATTTGTCTGTATTTGATATTTTTATGGACCACTCATAAAAGAAAAATGACTTACATTTTTCAAAATTTAATTTTTGTTCAAAATTTCTTCAACATCTGTAGATTTATCAGGATTGGAAGGGCATGATCTCCAAAGACATGCAAGTTGGTTAAATAGAAAGCATAACACACAAACCGAAAATTAAATTAAATAGGGGATGGATAGAGAAATTAATATTAAGCAGACAATTAGGAACAAGCACAAAAGTAATTTGGAAACAAATCTATCTCTAATCTTAGTTTTCTTGATTACAATAATGTTACATTAATAATATAAATAGACCAAGAGTTGTTTGCACGTAAAACGTAATTAAGACTTACAACCACAATCAACATGCATAATCAACTTCATTTTCCGCATTTTGACAGAATCCAAAGCACAAAATGATTGAGTTTCCCAAGAGGAGAATATAGGATATATCAATAATAAATCAAATAAGATATGGATATCGCATGCAACATCGGTCAAAACCATAAAAAAGAAACAAATCATAGAAATTTAGTTGAAACCAATTTGAACACATATATATCACACAAAAAGAAGATACAAGTATATAGATAAAAGACCTTGGAGAGTTCGCAAAGGGCATTTTCTCTAACATCTGGATTGCTAAGATCTAACACAAGCTGTTGTACCGATTGCATTTTTCGATCCTTGTTTGCCGCCGCCACCAATGATTCTGAGACATAGAACTCTCTTTCGTCCATTATTAAATATTGACTAGGTTTTCCTTTCTTGATTAATTTTCTTCTGTTGAAACAAATTAACACAAGCGCTCACTTTTCTCATCCCCCGAACATGTAAAATAAATAAAAAATTATTCACATGTAATAGTATCATTTCGTCACGTGTTTTTCTTATTTATAATAAAACATTGAATATACGAGTAGATATGGACGCATTTTCTAATAATCTTAGTTGTCAAACCCTTTGCCAATCCCCTTTATTTTTCTAATTTCAAAACCTTCCTAGATCCTAAGTGGTCTATTTCTACTAAAAAAATGTAAGAGATAGAGCATGTTGATCAACTACCACTAGATCTATCTCCAATACTTTCTTGCAACTACTATACAAGAATGAATCTGCATTCTATATATATTCGAAACAAACATTACTTCCAACCAATTGTGGAAGAAGTACTCTATTAAAAACAATTCCAATATGTACTTTGTGAATCGATGCCAATGCAATCACCCGGCCAGCAAACTTGAAGTATTCTTTGTGGTATATCACCTTAGAAGCTACAACACCTGACATGCCATAAGTATTTATCTAAGCCTCACATCTACTTCAAATTAAAACTAGATTTTAAATTAGAAGGTACATTCGTACATCTACTTCTATTCATATATAATTTGAAGTAATATGCAGAAGGACAACACTATGTGAGGTACTCAAAATTGTCCATGATCAGTCAATAGAATATTTGAATTACTTATCATGATTTCTCATAAAAACAACCTACATTCTACCTAGGGGCATTGAAATTATAATGGCGTGTTTGTCAAGGGAAGAACATACTAATTTAACCAAAATCATTTTAGGTGGCATTGTAAAGAGAAATAGTTTTGCTAAGGGATGAGCCAAACTAAATTGACCATAATGTATATATCTTTTAATTTTAAAAATAAATATATGAACAACTTACTCATTAGATTTCAGTGAAAACAAAGTTTAATTACAATAAAGTGGTTTATTAATTAGATTTGGATGGAAATAAATTATAATTAGAATGTAAACAAATGTGATGTTTTATCATATAGTTAGGTACACCGAATGCTCTTATCAATTTTAGCAAATATCTTTTACTATAAGTGAGAATATACAATGTTTAGCAATAAAGAAAAATAAAGAAGTTCTAAACTTATTCATCATAAAAACTGGTAATCAAATGACTAATACCTATACATAGATTCAGATTTAGAACTGATATATATGATGATATCTGATGAAAATAAGATAAAAACTTAGGGATAATCTAAGTTAGTATAGTGAAATACTACTTCAAGCCTATTATTCTAAATTTATTTGTAACACGAATTAAATCAGTATTGGCATCATATTCAATTAGTGAACAAAGTTAAAATTATTGTTTCACTATTACCTAAGAAAGATCCTATCTCAAAACTCTATATAGTACATCTATAAAGAAATCTTTACATCTATACAAAAATATAATCCATTATTACACTTATTACATTAAGATAATTTTGTTTATTAACTTTGCATAAAATTAATCACGCTCCTATTCATACCTTGAGCATCTATTTAATCAAACAATAAAAATAAAGATAATACAACTTGAGAAATTACATAAATTTCCAAAGACATCAAAATAAGTTTTAATACAAATTTAAATCAGTAAGTATATCAATTTGATATGCTCAGTTGTTAATATAATTTTTTTATATATAATTGCATCAATCATTTTGGATCTCTCAATTGGTGTTACATGACATTTTATTTTAGTTCATATCCATCATTAGCTAAATGTTACTAGAATCATCATGGTTTTATTACTTGTGTACAAACTAGATATACATAAAAATGGAACACATGTCAAAATCAATTCAATGAGTTATAATTCAAAGAACTTATTTCTACATCTACAAAAACAAAGCTTTTACAAGAATAACATTAACTAATATAAAATATATACTCTCACATAAAGAGATGATACATAATTATGTAAATAATTGCTAAAAGAAAACAAGTGCACAAAATCACACATAACTTATACATACAAGAGGATAGATTATGAAAGATTGATGAACAATTACCTTACATTGATGATGTTAGGCGGATTATTCAAGGTGACAGGCAACATTGGTTGAGACCAAAGAGGAGAAATTAGGGTTGGTACTTATATTTTCATGACCTACAGAGAGGAATAAATAAGTAAGGTTAGACAGAGGTGGAGTGGGCCAGCCCAAAAAATATCAATAGAAAGTTCAATTATATTATGGCCCAAAGCCTAGGTGGGCCTTGAAACATGCATTAAAATTAGTTTAAAAATAAATTTGGATAGGAACTTATATTTTTATGACCCACAAAGAGGAATAAATAAGTCAGGTTAGACAGAGGTGGTTAGACAGAGGTGGTTAGACAGAGGTGCATTCGGCCAGCCCAAAAAATATCAATAGAAAGTTCAATTATATTATGGCCCAAAGCCTAGGTGGGCCTTGAAACATGCATTAAAATTAGTTTAAAAATAAATTTGGATAGGATTGTATGTGGGTATGTCCCATTTTTGTATACATTAAAACATATATTCACAAAGCCACTACAAACAAGGCTAGTGTGACAATTGCAAAGTGATAGTTGAAATAAAATGGAAAACTTTTAAGCTCTATTAGGACTTTATTATTTTACTATTTGAATTGAAATTAAAAGGTAGATCAAAGTAGAAATTGGAGTAAAAGAAAAGTACAAGTAATGTGAGTTTTTCATAAAATATTTGAGGGCTACTTTATAAAACTAATTTCGTACTAATAGGATTTTATAAAAGGTACTCCTTCTTAACAATTTCTTTTACAATTTACCTTTTTGGATCAATTATTTTAATTTTAAAAGTTTCTAAAATTAGCCAAATTTTATTAAAAAAATTAAATATTATTCTTGATCATACTCATTTTACTACTGGTCTTACCATTTTACTTACTTTTATTATACTACCATTATATAACTACATAAATACTTGTGTAAATGTTTTTGTTAAGTTATCTATTTATGAATGTTTTTGATTTTTCATTAAATTTCAATCTGATTTAATTTCAGTTTTGTAAATTTAATATTTATTTAATTTCAGTATTATAAATTTTTAATAAAATTATAGTTGATCTTATAAATATTTTCTTTAACATATCAATATTGTTTCAGTTTATGTCATATTTCGGAGTAAGATAAATTCTTGATTTCATTTTCTTTTAAAATCATTAATTTTTTCGATTATTTATTTGTTAACTCATTATTTATATAAATTTAAATATGATAAAGTTTAATGTTAATATATTATTATTATAGATTATTTTTTGACAATTTACCTAAATTATTGAAAATGTTTTATAATGTTTTAATGTCTATTTTTAATATTCAAGTGTCACCTTAAGTAATTTAGTTTCGTTTACTCATTTCTCTATTTATTACTTTTTCCTAAAAGATTATGTATTTCAAGACTAAATTTTATCAACTTTTACTAACAATTGAAATTAACAGTATTCAGAAATTTATAATTTTTTTCTTTGTCAAGAAATGTATAAATTTTGTTTTTGCTACACTTTTGAAATTTTAGGTTTTCCTATTTCAAATCATTTAATATATATTAGACTTAAAATAAATCTTCTACTTTTTAACTATTTTAATAATACTAATGTTCTAATTGATAAGAATATTTTTAAATTAGTTATGTTATGGTTCCACTAAAATTATCATTGTGTTATGTGCTATGTGAGTATTTTAAGATATTTCAGTTTATATTAAAAAAAATTGTAGTGGAGAATGTCCATATATAAAAAGCAAAAAGCTTAAAGGTATGCACAAAAAATCTGCAATATTTACTTTATATTTGTATGAAATGTACAAATTTTATGACGCTCACGATATTGTTATTATTATATTTTTTTATTTCAATAGTTTGTATTAATATTTACATTGTTTCTTCATGTTATGTTTTAATAATTACATATATGGTATAAAAATTTATATGAAATGTGTTTATTTTGTTATTTTTTCATTTTTACTTTTGTCATATAAGGATAATATATTAATTTATTACAACCATTTTATTTTACCTATTTATATCAATATTGTTTCTCTTTTTAGTGTCATGTTATATCTTTGTTCTAAAATTTATTCTCTTCATCATTTAACTTCTCAAACTCATAAATTTTATCTACACCCAAATTCTTTACATTCAGAAAATTAACTAGTAATTCATTATCAAGGTTTGAACAAGAGCACGGAGTTGAAGCATATTGGCACCACATCATTAGACTTCTCAGCTTTGTAGGTTGTCATATCATATTTCTTGTAGTTGCTTTTGGCTTTGGAGTTCCTTCTTCTTCATTCTTGTTTTTTTTCTTAGACATTTCCTCCGCTATTTTTCAATGGACAATTGAGAGCAATGTGTCCTGGTTTCTTATAATTTTAACACGTATTCACATTGGTTTGATGCACGTCAATGCTTTATGTCCTGATTTTCCACATTTACAATAATTGATACTTCCCTTCATGCATTCTCTGGTATGATTCTTCCCACAAGTTTTACAAGTAGGAATTTTGTCCCTCCGACTAGTCCCCTTATCACGTTCTAAACTTCTTCTTTGTTCCTTGGTTCACATCCTAGTGGTGCGCATATCTTGTTCTTTCCTCTTATTGTTGAAAAACTAATTTCTTTCCTCACAATCCTTCACAATAATTCTTACTTTACTTACCATCTTATCAAAATCCTCCAACTCTAGCATACAAACTCTAATCCCTCCGGTAAGGGAAAAGAGAAAGCGACTTAGAAGGAAAGGTTGCTTAGAAGAGTTATATGTAAAGTGCGTAAAAGATGTTTTTGGTAATAGTATGTTGTATGTATAACTCCAAGTCAGTACTTTTGTATAAAATCTATCATCTTGATGACAAAATTATACATGTAAATTATGTTATTTCAAGAGTAAAGGTAGCATGACGACCCTGGACGGTCATGGATGCGGGAACGAGTTATGGCCATCACACTATTGAATATATACGGGATGTATATCCATTCTTGTATAGTAGTTGCAAGAAAGTATAGGAGATAGATCTTGAGGTAGTTGATCAACATCCTCTATCTCTAACATTTGTTGTAGAAATAGACAACTTAGGATCTAGGAAGGCTTTCAAATTAGGAAAATATAGGGGATTAGCAAATGGTTTAGAAAATGATTACATATCTACGTGTATGTTCAGTTTTTCAAAATAAATAAGAAAAACATGCGACGAAACAATAATGTAAGATTTGAAGCTTTTTTTATTTATTGTATGTGCCTGGGGGATGAGAAAAGTGAGTATGTGTATGTGTGTGTTAATTAATTTTAAGGGAAAAAAATCAGTGAAGAAAGGAAAAGCTGGTCAATATTAAATAATGGATGGAGGAGTTTTCTACGTCTCAAAATCGTTGGCGGCAGCAAACAAGGATCGGAAAATGAAATCGGCACAACAGCTTGTGTTAGATCTTAACAATCTTGATGTTGGAGAAAATGCCCTTCGTGAACTATCCAAGGTCTTTTAACTATATAATTGTATCTTCCTTTTGTGTTGTATATACATGTTCCAATTGGTTTCAATTAAATTACTATGAATTGTTTCTTTTTTAGGGTTTCGATCGATGTCGCATGCGATATCCATATCTTGTTTGATTTATTGAGCTATATCCTATAGTCACTTCTTGGGAAACTCAATCATTTTGTACTTCGGTTTATGTGAGAATGCTGAAAATGAAGTTAACTGTGCAAGTTGATTGTGGTTTTAAGTCTTAATTACGTGTAGCGTGCAAGCAGTTGGTCTATTTATATTATAAACATAATCAAGAAAACTAAGATTAGAGATATAATTTTTAATTTACAAACTACTTTTTGTTACTTTTCTTAATTTCCTGCTTAATGTTAATTTCTCTATCCATTCCCAAAATATATTTACCGTTTGTGTGTTATGCTTTCTATTTAACCAACTTGCATGTCCATGGAGATCATGCCCTTCAAATTTGGATAAATCTTTCGATGTTATGGAAATATTGAACAAAAATTAAATCTTTTACTGATCTTTTCGAGTAAGAATAAGGCTAGTTGCCATTCTTCTCAATATGTATAAAAGAAAAATTACTTTATTTGTCTGTATTAGATATTTTTATGGACCACTCATAAAAGAAAAATGACTTACATTTTTCAAAATTTAATTTTTGTTCAAAATTTCTTCAACATCGATAGATTTATCCGGATTGGAAGGGCATGATCTCCAAAGACATGCAAGTTGGTTAAATAGAAAGCATAACACAAACCGAAAATTAAATAGGGGATGGATAGAGAAATTAATATTAAGCAGACAATTAGGAACAAACACAAAAGTAATTTGGAAACAAATCTATCTCTAATCTTAGTTTTCTTGATTACAATAATGTTACATTAATAATATAAATAGACCAAGAGTTGTTTGCACGCTAAACGTAATTAAGACTTACAACCACAATCAACATGCATAATCTACTTCATTTTCCGCATTTTGACAGAATCCAAAGCATAAAATGATTGAGTTTCCCAAGAAGAGAATATAGGATATATCAATAATAAATCAAATAAGATATGGATATCACCTGCAACATCGGTCAAAACCCTAAAAAAGAAACAAATCATAGTAACTTAGTTGCAACCAATTTGAACACATATATATCACACAAAAAGAAGATACAAGTATATAGATAAAAGACCTTGGAGAGTTCGCAAAGGGCATTTTCTCTAACATCTGGATTGCTAAGATCTAACACAAGCTGTTGTCCCGATTGCATTTTTCGATCCTTGTTTGCCGCCGCCACCAATGATTCTGAGACATAGAACTCTCTTTCGTCCATTATTAAATATTGACTAGGTTTTCCTTTCTTGACAAATTTTCTTCTGTTGAAACAAATTAACACAAACGCTCACTTTTCTCATCCCCCGAACATGTAAAATAAATAAAAAATTATTCACATGTAATAGTATCGTTTCGTCACGTGTTTTTCTTATTTATAATAAAACATTGAATATACGAGTAGATATGGACGCATTTTCTAATAATCTTAGTTGTCAAACCCTTTGCCAATCCCCTTTATTTTTCTAATTTCAAAACCTTCCTAGATCCTAAGTGGTCTATTTCTACTAAAAAAATGTAAGAGATAGAGAATGTTGATCAACTACCTCAAGATCTATCTCCAATACTTTCTTGCAACTACTATACAAGAATGAATCTGCATCCTATATATATATTCGAAACAAACATTACTTCCAACCAATTGTGGAAGAAGTACTCTATTAAAAACAATTCCAATATGTACTTTGTGAATCGAGGCCAATGCAATCACCCGGCCAGCAAACTTGAAGTATTCTTTGTGGTATATCACCTTAGAAGCTACAACACCGGACATGCCATTAGTATTTATCTAAGCCTCACATCTACTTCAAATTAAAACTAGATTTTAAATTAGAAGGTACATTCGTACATCTACTTCTATTCATATATAATTTGAAGTAATATGCAGAAGGAAAACACTATGTGAGGTACTCAAAAATTGTCCATGATCAGTCAATAGAATATTTGAATTACTTATCATGATTTCTCTTCAAAAAAACCTACATTCTACCTAGGGGCATTGAAATTATAATGGCGTGTTTGTCAAGGGAAGAACATACTAATTTAACCAAAATCATTTTAGATGGCATTGTAAAGAGAAATAGTCTTTGCTAAGGGATGAGCCAAACTAAATTGACCATAATGTATATATCTTTTAATTTTAAAAATAAATATACGAAAAACTTATTCATTAGATTTCAGTGAAAGCAAAGTTTAATTACAATAAAGTGGTTTATTAATTAGATTTGAATGGAAATAAATTATAATTAGAATGTAAACAAATGTGATGTTTTATCATATAGTTAGGTACACCGAATGCTCCCCATCATATAGAATAAATCTTATCAATTTTAGCAAATACCTTTTACTATAAGTGAGAATATACAATGTTTAGCAATAAAGAAAAATAAAGAAGTTCTAAACTTATTCATCATAAAAACTGGTAATCAAATGAGTACTACCTATACATAGATTCAGATTTAGAACTGATATATATGATGATATCTGATGAAAATAAGATAAAAACTTAGGGATATGATGATATCTGATGAAAATAAGATAAAAACTTAGGGATAATCTAAGTTAGTATAGTGAAATACTACTTCAAGCCTATTATAATAAATTTATTTGTAACACGAATTAAATCTGTATTCTCAGCATATTCAATTTGTGAACAAAGTTAAAATTATTGTTTCACTATTACCTAGAAAGATCCTATCTCAAAACTCTATATAGAACATCTATACAGAAATCTTTACATCTATACAAAAATGAAATCCATTATTACACTTATTACATTAAGATAATTTTGTTTATTAACTTTGTATAAAATTAAGCACGCTCCTATTCATACCTGGAGCATCTTTTTCATTGTTTAACGAGATTACACCATATCAGATTATCTGGGAGATGATGGGAAAAATATAACATGGTGTAATTTAGTATTTATCCTATTTAATCAAACAATAAAAATAAAGATAATGCAATTTGAGACATTACATAAATTTCCAAAGACATAAAAATAAGTTTTAATACAAATTTAAATCAGTAAATATATCAATTGATACAAATTTGATATGCTCAGTTGTTAATATAATTGTTTTATATATAATTGCATCAATCATTTTGGATCTCTCAATTGGTGTTCCATGACATTTTATTTTAGTTCATATCCATCATTAGCTAAATGTTACTAGAATCATCATGGTTTTATTACTTGTTTACATACTAGATATACATAAAAATGGAACACATGTCAATATCAATTCAATGAGTTATAATTCAAAGAACTTATTTCTACTTCTACAAAAACTAAGGTTTTACATGAATAACATTAACTAATATAAAATATATACTCTCACATAAATAGATGATATATAATTATGTAAATAATTGCTAAAAGAAAACAAGTGCACAAAGTCATACATAACTTATACATACAAGATGATAGATTATGAAAGATTGATGAACAATTACCTTGCATTGATGATGTTAGGCGGATTATTCAAGGTGTCTGGCAACATTGGTTGAGACCAAAGAGCGGCTGAGAAATTAGGGTTGGTACTTATATTTTCATGACCCACAAAGAGGAATAAATAAGTAAGGTTAGACAGAGGTGGACTGGCCAACCCAAAAAATATCAATAGAAAGTTCAATTATATTATGGCCCAAATCCTAGGTGGGCCTTGAAGCATGCATTAAAATTAGTTTAAAAATAAATTTGGATAGGAACTTATATTTTTATGACCCACAAAGAGGAATAAATAAGTTAGGTTAGACAGAGGTGGTTAGACAGAGGTGCATTGGGCCAGCCCAAAAAATATCAATAGAAAGTTCAATTATATTATGGCCCAAAGCCTAGGTGGGCCTTGAAACATGCATTAAAATTAGTTTAAAAATAAATTTGGATAGGATTGTATGTGAAAATGTGCCATTTTTGTATACATTATAACATATATTCACAAAGCCACTACCAACAAGGCTAGTGTGACAATTGCAAAGTGATAGTTGAAATAAAATGGAAAACTTTTAAACTCTATTAGGACTTTATTATTTTACTATTTGAATTGAAACTAAAAGGTAGATCAAAGTAGAAATTGGAGGAAAAGAAAAGTACAAGTAATGTGAGTTTTTCATAAAATATTTGAGGGCTACTTCATAAAACTAATTCCGTACTAATAGAATTTTATAAAAGGTACTCCTTCTTAACAATTTCTTTTATAATTTCCCTTTTTGGATCAATTATTTTAATTTTAAAAGTTTCTAAAATTAGCTAAATTTTATTAAAAAAATTAAATACTATTCTTGATCATACTCATTTTACTACTGGTCTCACCATTTTATTTACTTTTATTATACTACCATTATATAACTACATAAAATACTTGTGTAAATGTTTTTGTTAAGTTATCTATTTATGAATGTTTTTGATTTTTCATTATATTTCAATCTGATTTAATTTCAGTTTTGTACATTTTATATTTATTTAATTTCAGTATTATAAATTTTTATTAAAATTATAGTTGATCTTATAAATATTTTCATTAACATATTAATATTGTTTCAGTTTATGTCATATTTCGGAGTAAGATAAATTCTTGATTTCATTTTCTTTTAAAATCATTAATTTTTTCGATTTGTTAACTCAGTATTTATATAAATTTAAATATGATAAAATTTAATGTTAATATATTATTATTATAGATTATTTTTTGACAATTTACCTAAATTATTGAAAATGTTTTATAATGTTTTAATGTCTATTTTTAATATTCAAGTGTCACCTTAAGTATTTTAGTTTCATTTACTCATTTCTCTATTTATTACTTTTTCCTTAAAGATTATGTATTTCAAGACTAAATTTTATCAACTTTTACTAACAATTGAAATTAACGTATTCAGAAATTTATAATTTTTTCTTTGTCAAGAAATGTATAAATTTTGTTTTTGCTACACTTTTGAAATTTTAGGTTTTCATATTTCAAATCATTTAATATATATTAGACTTAAAATAAATCTTCTACTTTTTAACTATTTTAATAATACTAATGTTCTAATTCATAAGAATATTTTTAAATTAGTTATATTATGGTTCCACTAAAATTATTATTGTGTTATGTGCTATGTGAGTATTTTAAGATATTTCAGTTTATATTAAAAAAAATTGTAGTGGAGAATGTCCATATATAAAAAGCAAAAAGCTTAAAGGTATGCACAAAAAATCTGCAATATTTACTTTATATTTGTATGAAATGTAAAAATTTTATGATGCTCACGATATTGTTATTATTATATTTTTTTATTTCAATAGTTTGTATTAATATTTACATTGTTTCTTCATGTTATGTTTTAATAATTACATATATGGTATAAAAATTTAGATGAAATTTGTTTATTTTGTTATTTTTTCATTTTTAATTTTCTCATTTAAGGATAATATATTAATTTATTACAACCATTTTATTTTACCTATTTATATCAATATTGTTTCTCTTTTTGGTGTCATGTTATATCTTTGTTCTAAAATTTATTCTCTTCATCATTTAACTTCTCAAACTCATAAATTTTATCTACACCCAAATTCTTTACATTCAGAAAATTAACTAGTAATTCATTATCAAGGTTTGAACAAGAGCACAGAGTTGAAGCATATTGGCACCACATCATTAGACTTCTCAGCTTTGTAGGTTGTCATATCATATTTCTTGTAGTTGCTTTTGGCTTTGGAGTTCCTGCTTCTTCATTCTTGTTTTTTTTCTTAGACATTTCCTCCGCTATTTTTCAATGGACAATTAAGAGCAATGTGTCCTGGTTTCTTATAATTTTAACACGTATTCACATTGGTTTGATGTACGCGAATGCTTTATGTCCTGATTTTCCACATTTACAATAATTGATACTTCCGTTCATGCATTCTCTGGTATGATTCTTCCCACAAGTTTTACAAGTAGGAATTTTGTCTCTCCGACTAGTCCCCTTATCACGTTCTAAACTTCTTCTTTGTTCCTTGGTTCACATCCTAGTGGTGCGCATATCTTGTTCTTACTCTTATTGTTGAAAAACTGATTTCTTTCCTCACAATCCTTCACAATAATTCTAACTTTACTTACCATCTTATCAAAATCCTCCAACTCTAGCGTAGAAACTCTAATCCCTCTGGTAAGGGAAAAGAGAAAGCGACTTAGAGGAAAGGTTGCTTAGAAGAGTTATATGTAAAGTGTGTAAAAATGTTTTTGGTAATAGTATGTTGTATGTATAACTCCAAGTCAGTACTTTTGTATAAAATCTATCGTCTTGATGACAAAATTATACATGTAAATTATGTTATTTCAAGAGTAAAGGTAGCATGACGATCCCGGACGGTCATGGATGGGGGAACGAGTTAGGGCCATCACACTATTGAATATATACGGATGTATATCCATTCTTGCATAGTAGTTGCAAGAAAGTATAGGAGGTAGATCTTGAGGTAGTTCATCAACATCCTCTATCTCTAACATTTGTTGTAGAAATAGACAACTTAGGATCTAGGAAGGCTTTCAAATTAGGAAAATATAGGGGATTAGCAAAGGGTTTAGAAAATGATTACATATCTACGTGTATGTTCAGTTTTTCAAAATAAATAAGAAAAACTTGCGATGAAACAATAATGTAAGATTTGAAGCATTTTTTATTTATTGTATGTGCCTGGGGGATGAGAAAAGTGAGTGTGTGTATGTGTGTGTTAATTTATTTTAAGGGAAAAAAATCAGTGAAGAAAGGAAAAGCTGGTCAATATTAAATAATGGATGGAGGAGTTTTCTACGTCTCAAAATCGTAGGCGGCAGCAAACAAGGATCGGAAAATGCAATCGGCACAATAGCTTGTGTTAGATCTTAGCAATCTTGATGTTAGAGAAAATGCCCTTCGTGAACTCTCCAAGGTCTTTTATCTATATAATTCTATCTTCCTTTTGTGTTGTATATACATGTTCCAATTGGTTTCAATTAAATTACTATGAATTGTTTCTTTTTTAGGGTTTCGATCGATGTCGCATGCGATATCCATATCTTGTTTGATTTATTGAGCTATATCCTGTAGTCACTTCTTGGGAAACTCAATCATTTTGTACTTCGGTTTATGTGAGAATGCTGAAAATGAAGTTAATTGTGCAAGTTGATTGTGTTTGTAAGTCTTAATTATGTGTCGTGTAGTGTGCAAGCAGTTGGTCTGTTTATATTATTAACATAAACAAGAAAACTAAAATCAGAGATATAATTTTTAATTTACAGACTACTTTTTGTTACTTTTCTTAATTTCTTGCTTAATGTTAATTTCTCTATCCACTCCCAAAATATATTTACGGTTTGTGTGTTATGCTTTCTATTTAACCAACTTGCATGTCCATGGAGATCATGCCCTTCAAATTTGGATAAATCTTTCGATGTTGTGGAAATATTGAACAATAATTAAATCTTTTACTGATCTTTTCGAGTAAGAATAAGGCTAGTTGCCATTCTTCTCAACATGTATAAAAGAAAAATTACGTTATTTGTCCGTATTTGATATTTTTATAGACCACTCATAAAAGAAAAATGACTTACCTTTTTCAAAATTTAATTTTTGTTCAAAATTTCTTCAACATCGATAGATTTATCCGGATTGGAAGGGCATGATTTCCAAAGACATTCAAGTTGGTTAAATAGATAGCATAACACACAAACCGAAAATTAAATAGGGGATCGATAGAGAAATTAATATTAAGCAGACAATTAGGAACAACCACAAACATAATTTGGAAACAAATCTATCTCTAATCTTATTTTTCTTGATTACAATAATGTTACATTAATAATATAAATAGACCAAGAGTTGTTTGCACGCTAAACGAAATTAAAACTTACAACCACAATCGAAATGCATAATCAACTTCATTTTCCGCATTTTGACAGAATCCAAAGCACAAAATGATTGTGTTTCCCAGGAAGAGAATATAGGATATATCAATAATAAATCAAATAAGATATGGATATCGCATGCAACATCGGTCAAAACCCTAAAAAAGAAACAAATCATAGTAACTTAGCTGAAACCAATTTGAACACATATATATCACACAAAAAGAAGATACAAGTATATAGATAAAAGACCTTGGAGAGTTCGCAAAGGGCATTATCTCTAACATCAGGATTGCTAAGAGCTAACACAAGCTGTTGTCCCGATTGCATTTTTTGATCCTTGTTTGCCGCCGCCACCAATGATTCTGAGACATAGAACTCTCTTTCGTCCATTATTAAATATAGACTAGGTTTTCCTTTCTTGACTAATTTTCTTCATGTTGAAACAAATTAACACAAACGCTCACTTTTCTCATCCCCCGAACATGTAAAATAAATAAAAAATTATTCACATGTAATAGTATCGTTTCGTCACGTGTTTTTCTTATTTATAATAAAACATTGAATATACGAGTAGATATGGACGCATTTTCTAATAATCTTAGTTGTCAAACCCTTTGCCAATCCCCTTTATTTTTCTAATTTCAAAACCTTCCTAGATCCTAAGTGGTCTATTTCTACTAAAAAAATGTAAGAGATAGAGCATGTTGATCAACTACCTCTAAATCTATCTCCAATACTTTCCTGCAACTACTATACAAGAATGAATCTGCATCCTATATATATTCGAAACAAACATTACTTCCAACCAATTGTGGAAGAAGTACTCTATTAAAAACAATTCCAATATGTACTTTGTGAATCGTGGCCAATGCAATCACCCGGCCAGCAAACTTGAAGTATTCTTTGTGGTATATCACCTTAGAAGCTACAACACCGGACATGCCATAAGTATTTATCTAAGCCTCACATCTACTTCAAATTAAAACAAGATTTTAAATTAGAAGGTACATTCGTACATCTACTTCTATTCATATATAATTTGAAGTAATATGCAGAAGGACAACACTATGTGAGGTACTCAAAATTGTCCATGATCAGTCAATAGAATATTTGAATTACTTATCATGATTTCTCATCAAAAAAACCTACATTCTACCTAGGGGCATTGAAATTATAATGGCGTGTTTGTCAAGGGAAGAACATACTAATTTAACCAAAATCATTTTAGGTGGCATTGTAAAGAGAAATAGTCTTTGCTAAGGGATGAGCCAAACTAAATTGACCATAATGTATATATCTTTTAATTTTAAAAATAAATATACGAACAACTTATTCATTAGATTTCAGTGAAAGCAAAGTTTAATTACAATAAAGTGGTTTATCAATTAGATTTGGGTGGAAATAAATTATAATAATAATGTAAACAAATGTTATGTTTTATCATATAGTTAGGTACACCAAATGCTCTCCATCATATAGAATAAATCTTATCAATTTTAGCAAATACCTTTTACTATAAGTGAGAATATACAATGTTTAGAAATAAAGAAAAATAAAGAAGTTCTAAACTTATTCATCATAAACACTGGTAATCAAATGAGTACTACCTATACATAAATTCAGATTTAGAACTGATATATATGATGATATCGGATGAAAATAAGATAAAAACTTAGGGATAATCTAAGTTAGTATAGTGAAATACTACTTCAAGCCTATTATTCTAAATTTATTTGTAACACGAATTAAATCTGTATTCTCAGCATATTAATTAGTGAACAAAGTTAAAATTATTGTTTCACTATTACCTAAGAAAGATCCTATCTCAAAACTCTATATAGTACATCTAAACAGAAATCTTCACATCTATACAAAAATGTAATCCATTATTACACTTATTACATTAAGATAATTTTGTTTATTAACTTTGCATAAAATTAAGCACGCTCCTATTCATATCTGGAGCATCTTTTTCATTGTTTAACGATATTACACCATATCAGATTATCTGGGAGATGATGGGAAAAATATAACATGGTGTAATTTAGTATTTAGCCTATTTAATCAAACAATAAAAATAAAGATAATACAATTTGAGACATTACATAAATTTCCAAAGACATAAAAATAAGTTTTAATACAAATTTAAATCAGTAAGTATATCAATTTGATATGCTCAGTTGTTAATATAATTGTTTTATATATAATTGCATCAATCATTTTGGATCTCTCATTTGGTGTTCCATGACATTTTATTTTAGTTCATATCCATCATTAGCTAAATGTTACTAGAATCATCATGGTTTTATTACTTGTGTACATACTAGATATACATAAAAATGGAACACAAGTCAAAATCAATTCAATGAGTTATAATTCAAAGAACTTATTTCTACATCTACAAAAACTAAGCTTTTACAAGAATAACATTAACTAATATAAAATCTATACTCTCACATAAATAGATGATACATAATTATGTAAATAATTGCTAAAAGAAAACAAGTGCACACAATCACACATAACTTATACATACAAGATGATAGATTATGAAAGATTGATGAACAATTACCTTACATTGATGATGTTAGGCGCATTATTCAAGGTGACTGGCAACATTGGTTGAGACCAAAGAGCGGCTGAGAAATTAGGGTTGGTACTTATATTTTCATGACCCACAAAGAGGATTTTAATAATCCCATCTTCGACCTCGGCAAACCAGATGTTATTATTTGGGATGGTCGACCTGTGGACAAAATCAGGATATGGCATATTTGGGATTCAATTCGTCACAAAAGGGAAACTGTTACTTGGCACAAAGCGGTCTGGAACAGACTTTCCATTCCTAGATACGCTCACCACTTGTGGTTGATCTGCCTGATAGAATCTAACAATTCTATAAACACATAAATTCTATGAAATAGAGAGAAGGATCGAAACATCATATTCAATTATCGAGATTAAATCAATAAGCGGAAGCATACCTGTATCCATGATAAAGTAATATCAGTAGGAGTCCTTTTCTTTGTGTACTTGTTATTGTCTTCCTCAATCAAACACCCTTAGGTTTCCACAGCAAACTCTCTCTGATGGGTAGAAGAAAAGTTTTTTTTTTTTTTACGTGTTTAATATATTGGGGACTATAACCCTTTCATATACCGCCTAATTAAATCTCCCATTATAATTTAATTGGGCTTGGTATTGGGTATCCACACATTTAGTCCATACATTAACTTAAAATCTAATTGGGCTCCTTATTTGATCACATAAATTAACCCAATAAAATAAATAGCTAAATATAATTGATATATTAATATGTATCCCATATAAATTATTATTATTAATAAAATAATAATAACAATCTCCCACTTGGGCTGCATATTAATCCAAAATCAATTATACAAATCTTTAGTGCACAACCTTATGCTATTCATTATCCTTTAGATTTTACTAAAACAATTCGGTCCATCTATTATATCAATATGAGATTCTGGCGGCATTCGTCACTATTATAACGTGACTTAACCTTCCATGATCACCACACAAATATATCCAACGACATGAATCAAAGTATGGATGAGTGACATGGAAATTACATACTATGTGATCTGTATAATGCCTATTTCCAACTAGTCCTTAGCCAATCTCTAATGAGATAGATTCCAATTTTCTCAACTCAATGTTAAATCACAATAAGAAAATTGAACAAAAGCAGAGTGACATTTAATTAAATTAAATCCATCAACTGTATTCTGCAGAACATAAACAACTCAATGTTTATAACATAAAACACCGAAAATACAAACTCCCACTAAACCAAAGTATCACACAAGGTAACACCCATATGAGCAGTATGCTCGTGAAAAACCTTAGGTGCTAAAGCCTTGGTGAGCGGATCCGCAATCATGGAGTTGGTCCCAATGTGTTCTATCGAAATCTGTCCACTCTGTATCTTTTCTTTAACAACTAGGAACTTTATATCTATATGTTTTGCTTCTGTAGTGCTCCTATTGTTGTTTGAATATTCCACTGCTGATTTATTATCACAAAATATCTTTAATGGTCTTTCAACACCATCAAGAACACGCAAACCAGTGACAAAATTTTTCAGCCATAATGCTTGATTTGATGCTTCAAAACATGCTATATATTCCGCAGCCATGGTGGATGAAGCTATGAGCGTCTGTTTGGCAGACCTCCATGAAATCGCTCCACCAGCTAGTAGATAAACATAGCCCGAAGTAGATTTTCTTTCATCTACGCATCCTCCAAAATCAGAATCTGAATATCCAATGACTTCGAGATGATCTGACTTCCTATACGTGAGCATATAGTCTTTTGTTTTCTTCAAATACCGTAGGACTCGCTTAACTGCTTTCCATTGTTCCATTCCCGGATTACTCAAATATCTTCCCAACATTCCAACAATGAATGCTATGTCAGGGCGAGTACAAACTTGAGCATACATTAGGCTTCCCACGGCCGAGGCATATGGTATCCTTTGCATTTCCTTTATCTCAAGTTCATTCTTGGGACACTGTTTGAGACTAAATTTGTCTCCCTTAGACACAGGTGTATCTATTCCTGCACAATCTTTCATGCCATACCTTTCCAGGATCTTTTCGATATAGCTCCTTTGGGATAATCCAATGATACCTCGAGAGCGGTCTCGATGTATTTGAATTCCTAATACAAAAGAGGCGTTACCAAGGCCCTTCATCTCAAATTGACTAGTGAGAAATTTCTTGGTATCGTGCAATAAGCCTATATCATTAGTGGCAAGTAAGATGTCATCAACGTATAAGAGAAGAAATATAAATTTGCTCCCACTGAACTTGTGATATACACAATGTTCCACCAAGTTCACTTCGAAACCATATGATGTGATAACATGATGAAACTTGTGATACCATTCACGTGAAGCCTGCTTGAGACCATAGATGGACTTCTTTAACCTGCAAACTATAGTCTTTGGATCTCCAGAGACAAAGTTTTCTGGTTGCACCATATAAATTGTCTCACCAATGTTACCATTGAGAAACGCCGTCTTTACGTCCATCTGATGTAGCTCTAGGTCATAATGAGCCACAAGTGCCATAAAAATTCTAAATGAGTCTTTCGAGGAAACCGGAGAGAAAGTCTCATTGTAATCGATACCTTTCTTTTGAGTGAATCCTTTTGCGACAAGACGAGCCTTATATCTTTCGATGTTACCCTTCGAATCCCTTTTGGTTTTAAATACCCATTTGCAATCAATAGGTTTTGATCCTTTAGGTAACTCGACAAGATCCCAAACGTCGTTGTCTTTCATAGATTGCATCTCTTCATTCATGGCATCAACCCACTTTTGAGAATTAGGACTTTGCATGGCTTGTTGAAGATTAATAGGGTCATCTTCTCCAATGCCAACTCCATCTTCATGTTCTTGTAGAAAAACAATATAATCATCTGGAATTGCACTTTTCCGCTCTCTAGTGGATCTCCTTAATGGCACTTCTTGTGATTCAAGAGGTTGTTGATTTTGCTGAATTGGTTCCTCATGGGGAATGTTAGTGTTGTCTTGAATCGAAGGGCCTTGAGCAATGATAGGTACCATAATCTGATCATTGTTCTCAGCAGTGTCATGAGTAGAATCATGATTATTTTCTTCAAAGACAATATTTTTACCTATGCCTTCCCTCCCAAAATCAACTTCCTCAAAAAATCTTGCATTATCAGTCTCAAAGAAGGATCTAGTAGTGGGATCATAAAATTTAAATCCTCGAGTACGCTCCGGATATCCAACAAAGTAGCAACTGACCGTCCTAGAGTCCAGTTTCTTTTCATTCGGCCTATATGGCCTTGCCTCAGCTGGACAACCCCAAACATGAAAATGATTAATGCTAGGCATTTTCTTAGTCCAAAGTTTGTAAGGGGTTTCGGCCACTGCTTTTGTTGGAACCCTATTAAGGATATAAATTGCAGTCTTTAGTGCATCTCCCCAAAGTGCCACAGGTAAAGAAGAATGACTTATCATACTTCTCACCATATCTTTAAGAGTACGGTTTCGCCTCTCAGCAACACCGTTCATATTAGGTTTGCCTGGCATGGTGTACTGAGGGACAATTCCACACTCCTTTAGGAAGTTAGCAAAGGGTCCTGGACGTTGCTCACCTGATCCATCATATCTACCGTAGTATTCACCACCACGATCAGACCTGACAGCAAGTATTTTACTCTTCAACTGAAGCTCAACTTCAGCTTTATATTCTTTAAACACGTCCAAAGCTTGGGACTTCTCATGTATCAAGTATAGGTAACCATACCTTGAGTAATCATCTATGAACGTGATAAAATACCGTTGACCGTTCCAAGAGGCCGTAGGGAATGGTCCACAAATATCGGTATGAATCAGTTCTAAGACACTCGTAGCCCTATTGGCACCTAACTTTCTGGAGTTTGTTTGTTTTCCCTTAATGCATTCTATGCAAACCTGAAAATCACTTAAATCTAAGGGATCAAGAATTCTATCATCCACAAGCCTTTGAATTCTCTGTTTAGAGATGTGACCTAAACGCTTGTGCCACAACATGGCAGAATTCTCAGTTAACTTACGCTTCGTACCTCTTGCACTAGAGTGCAATATTTCATTATTAAAAGTAACAGTATCAAGCATATAAAGATTATCAATTAAAGAACCAGTGCCAACCAAATTTGAATTTAAAGAGAAACTAACTTTATTATTTCCAAAAGAACAAGTGTATCCAAATTTGTCCAAACAGGAAATAGAAATAAGGTTCCGTCTAAAAGACGGTGCAACAAAAGTCTCAAATAAATCCAAATAAACACCAGTTTGAAATAATAATCTAAATGTTCCAACAGCTTCAACTGGAACTTTATTGCCATCGCCCACATAGATGAATCTTTCAGCATCAATTGGCGGTCGGCTCCATAGGCAACCCTGCATTGATACACTTATGTGAGTAGTAGCACCAGAATCTACCCACCAAGTATCCTTAGGTACAGAAGCTAAATTAACTTCAGAACAAACAAAAACAGAAGTCTTACCCTTTTTCACACGCCAAGCAGCATATTTGGAACACTCTTTCTTCATGTGTCCAGCCTTCTTACAAAAGTAGCAGGTTGGTCCCTTATCCTGCTTCTCTTGAAACTGCTTGGGTTTTCCACTTGCATTATCCTTACCTCTCTTTCTCTTCTTATCGTGAGAGCTAGATGCCAAGTGAGCACTTTCAGTCTTGTCTCGCAATGCCCTCTCCTCTTCTTGAACACAGTGTGAAATGAGCTCATTAAGAGTCCATTTTTCCTTCTGAGTGTTATAACTCACCACAAAGTGACCAAACTGAGGAGGGAGTGAAATAAGAACCAAGTGAACAAGTAACTCATCCGAAAGTTCCAACTTGAGTTCCTTAAGTTTGCCAGCAAGATTAGACATCCCAATGATGTACTCCCTTATGTTCCCCTTTCCCTTATACTTCATGGTCACGAGTTTTGACAGAAGATTACTCGTTTCCGCTTTCTCATTCTTAGCAAAATATTGCTCAATTTCAGAGAGGAACTTCTTGGCATTTGTGCTCTCAGCAATAGAGCCCCGAAAACCAGTTGGAATCGTCCGCTTCATGATCGCCAGACACATGCGATTAGAGCGTTCCCATTTCTCAACCTGATCCGTTTTCGGATCAGTCGCAGTAGGAACAGGTTGCTCTTTCCTTAGCGCAAGGTCAAGATCCATGCACCCAAGAACGATTTCAACATTCTCTTTCCATGTGACATAGTTTGTCCCATTCAACATCGGAATCATGCTCAATTGAGCAGAAGCAGAGTTAACATTAGCAGTAACTGAAATAAAAAACAAATATATAAAAAATGCTCAAAACTAAATATATGTGATAAATTAAATATTGGCAACACCATCACAAGATACCTAATGCAACACTGAGTTTTAGTCTTTGGACAGAAAAATCAATTTGCAAGTGGTACTCTCAATGCAATAATCAAGTATTAACAATAAATTTCTGTCAAATAATATGCCTTTCTTTGGACCGGCCTATTATTCACATGAAAATCTTAATATTGCTACACACTTATTATCACAAGAATATTTTAATTTTAGCCAAATTATACCTTCCTTTGGGCCGATAAAATTTGCATAAAATTAAATATTCAAACATCATAATAATATTTTTTAAATTAATTAATCTACACAAAAGAGGTCACTTTGGCAACATATTGCTTCAATCAACTAATTTCAAAATATTAGACCACTTAAATAAATAAGTTAATATTAATTTGCCAATAATTAAAATTTAAGTCACAAATTTATATATTCTTTATTTAAAGTGACATGTACATGTATAAATAATCCGAGACCAAATATGACAGTTAATCAGAGACTAGCTAGCTAAATTAATCTCAGGAAGACAAATGTAATGCCAAAGACTACATCATCAAAATTTTATTAAAAAAAAAAAAAAAAATGAATTTCACACTTAACTTATACAGACATACTGTAACATATGATCAGTGTCTAGGCCACAAAAGAGGTTACTGTACCTATACATGATGTAGTCATATATAATGATAATAAAAACAATCAATTAATATATAATATGATCACAATGCGTCTGAACTCAAAAGCTTCAGTGGGTGGTCTAAACATATGATATCCTAAATATCATATGCACTGTAATCAAACAAAAACAGAGTCCAGAGAGTACTATAATTTTATATCCATTTTAAGACATACGTAGGCAGCCGTACAAATTTACAAAGCAATACTAAAATCCGATAACTCATATCACAATATTCGGATAAAAATGAAACTATAATTCCCAATAATCAAATATGAAGAGGCTCTGATACCAATTGATAGAATCTAACAATTCTATAAACACATAAATTCTATGAAATAGAGAGAAGGATCGAAACATCATATTCAATTATCGAGATTAAATCAATAAGCGGAAGCATACCTGTATCCATGATAAAGTAATATCAGTAGGAGTCCTTTTCTTTGTGTACTTGTTATTGTCTTCCTCAATCAAACACCCTTAGGTTTCCACAGCAAACTCTCTCTGATGGGTAGAAGAAAAGTTTTTTTTTTTTTTACGTGTTTAATATATTGGGGACTATAACCCTTTCATATACCGCCTAATTAAATCTCCCATTATAATTTAATTGGGCTTGGTATTGGGTATCCACACATTTAGTCCATACATTAACTTAAAATCTAATTGGGCTCCTTATTTGATCACATAAATTAACCCAATAAAATAAATAGCTAAATATAATTGATATATTAATATGTATCCCATATAAATTATTATTATTAATAAAATAATAATAACACTGCCATGGTAGAATTTACACGCTGCAGCGCCTGGCTACTCTTGGTCTGGAGGTTATCGATTGTTGTCATCTGTGTGTTGGAGGGCGTGGGTCCCTTGATCATCTCTTCCTGTTTTGCACTTACAGTAACCAAGTGATGGCTCATCTGGGTACTTTACTCGGGTTGCCTTACCATGCTTCTTCCTGGCAAGAGCTACTGCATTCTTGGCTGAACACTCAGGATTCAACCCTACGCCATCTGGCTTTGCTTTCCCTTCACGTTGCGACTTATCATCTCTGGAGGGAGCGCAATTGTCGAGTTCACAACAAAGGCATTTTGTTTCCTTCAACGCTGCTTACAGGGATTCTTGTTGACATTAAAACTCGCTCATCTTCTTCTTCTTGATTTATTAAGAGAGCTTGCAACAGGTCGCTTAGTAGTTGGCTTGCTTTTTAGTTTTTTAATTTGCCTCCTTGGCTTTGTTTTCAGCTTCCTTTGCCACCTCTATGATATGTCATAGAGCATGGGTGTATCCCCTATTTCCGTTGTTTTTTTAATATACAAAGTTTAGCAAAAAAGAATAAATAAGTAAGGTTAGACAAGAGGTGGACTGGGCCCGCCCAAAAAATATCAACAGAAAGTTCAATTATATTATGGCCCAAAGCCTAGGTGGGCCTTGAAGCATGCATTAAAATTAGTTTAAAAATAAATTTGGATAGGAACTTATATTTTTATGACCCACGAAGAGGAATAAATAAGTAAGGTTAGACAGAGGTGCATTGGGCCAGCCCAAAAAATATCAATAGAAAGTTCAATTATATTATGGCCCGAAGCCTAGGTGGGCCTTGAAACATGCATTAAAATTGGTTTAAAAATAAATTTGGATAGGATTGTATGTGAATATGTGCCATTTTTGTATACATTAGAACATATATTCACAAAGCCACTACCAACAAGGCTAGTGTGACAATTGCAAAGTGATAGTTGAAATAAAATTGAAAACTTTTAAGCTCTATTAGGACTTTATTATTTTACTATTTGAATTGAAATTAAAAGGTAGATCAAAGTAGAAATTGGAGTAAAAGAAAAGTACAAGTAATGTGAGTTTTTCATAAAATATTTGAGGGCTACTTTATAAAACTAATTTCGTACTAATAGAATTTTATAAAAAGTACTCCTTCTTAACAATTTCCCTTTTTGGATCAATTATTTTAATTTTAAAAGTTTGTAAAATTAGCCAAATTTTATTAAAAAAATTAAATATTATTCTTGATCATACTCATTTTACTACTGGTCTCACCATTTTACTTACTTTTATTATACTACCATTATATAACTACATAAAATACTTGTGTAAATGATTTTGGTAAGTTATCTATTTATGAATGTTTTTGATTTTTAATTAAATTTAAATCTGATTTAATTTCAGTTTTGTACATTTAATATTTATTTAATTTCACTATTATAAATTTTTAATAAAATTATAGTTGATCTTATAAATATTCTCTTTAACATATTAATATTGTTTCAGTTTATGTCATATTTCGGAGTAAGATAAATTTTTGATTTCATTTTCTTTTAAATTCATTAATTTTTTCGATTAGTTATTTGTTAACTCATTATTTATATAAATTTAAATATGATAAAATTTAATGTTACTATATTATTATTATAGATTATTTTTTGACAATTTACCTAAATTATTGAAAATGTTTTATAATGTTTTAATGTCTATTTTTAATATTCAAGTGTCACCTTAAGTAATTTAGTTTCATTTACTCATTTCTCTATTTATTACTTTTTCCTAAAAGATTATGTATTTCAAGACAAAATTTTATCAACTTTTACTAACGATTGAAATTAAAAGTATTCAGAAATTTATAATTTTTTTCTTTGTCAAGAAATGTATAAATTTTGTTTTTGCTACACTTTTGAAATTTTAGGTTTTCATATTTCAAATCATTTAATATACATTAGACTTAAAATAAATCTTCTACTTTTTAACTATTTTAATAATACTAATGTTCTAATTGATAAGAATATTTTTAAATTAGTTATGTTATGGTTCCACTAAAATTATTATTGTGTTATGTGCTATGTGAGTATTTTAAGATATTTCAGTTTATATTAAAAAAATTGTAGTGGAGAATGTCCATATATAAAAAGCAAAAAGCTTAAAGGTATGCACAAAAAATCTGCAATTTTTACTTTATATTTGTATGAAATGTACAAATTTTATGACTATTTTTTTATTTCAATAGTTTGTATTAATATTTACATTGTTTCTTCATGTTATGTTTTAATAATTACATATATGGTATAAAAATTTAGATGAAATGTGTTTATTTTGTTATTTTTTCATTTTTACTTTTGTCATATAAGGATAATATATTAATTTATTACAACCATTTTATTTTACCTATTTATATCAATATTGTTTCTCTTTTTAGTGTCATGTTATATCTTTGTTCTAAAATTTATTCTCTTCATCATTTAACTTCTCAAACTCATAAATTTTATCTACACCCAAATTCTTTACATTCAGAAAATTAACTAGTAATTCATTATCAAGGTTTGAACAAGAGCACGGAGTTGAAGCATATTGGCACCACATCATTAGACTTCTCAGCTTTGTAGGTTGTCATATCATATTTCTTGTAGTTGCTTTTGGCTTTGGACTTCCTGCTTCTTCATTCTTGTTTTTTTTGTTAGACATTTCCTCGGCTATTTTTCAATGGACAATTGAGAGCAATGTGTCCTGGTTTCTTATAATTTTAACACGTATTCACATTGGTTTGATGCACGCGAATCCTTTATGTCCTGATTTTCCACATTTACAATAATTGATACTTCCCTTCATGCAATCTGTGGTATTATTCTTCCCACAAGTTTTACACGTTCTAAACTTCTTCTTTGTTCCTTGGTTCACATCCTAGTGGTGCGCATATCTTGTTCTTTCCTCTTATTGTTGAAAAACTAATTTCTTTCCTCACAATCCTTCACAATAATTCTTACTTTACTTACCATCTTATCAAAATCCTCCAACTCTAAGGGAAAAGAGAAAGCGACTTAGAAAGAAGGTAAGGTTGCTTAAAAGAGTTAAATGTAAAGTGTGTAAAAGATGTTTTTGGTAATAGTATGTTGTATGTACAACTCCAAGTCAATACTTTTGTATAAAACCTATAGTCTTGATGACAAAATTATACATGTAAATTATGTTATTTCAAGAGTAAAGGTAGCATGACGACCCCGGACGGTCATGGATGCGGGAACGAGTCAGGGCCATCACACTATTGAATATATACGGGATGTATATCCATTCTTGTATAGTAGTTGCAAGAAAGTATAGGAGATAGATCTTGAGGTAGTTGATCAACATCCTCTATCTCTAACATTTGTTGTCGAAATAAACAACTTAGGATCTAGGAAGAATTTCAAATTAGGAAAATATAGGGGATTTGCAAAGGGTTTAGAAAATGATTACATATCTACGTGTATGTTCAGTTTTTCAAAATAAATAAGAAAAACATGCGACGAAACAATAATGTAAGATTTGAAGCTTTTTTTATTTATTGGATATGCCTGGGGGATGAGAATAGTGAGTGTGTGTATGTGTGTGTTAATTTATTTTAAGGGAAAAAAAATCAGTGAAGAAAGGAAAAGCTCGTCAATATTAAATAATGGATGGAGGAGTTTTCTACGTCTCAAAATCGTTGGCGGCAACACACAAGGATCGGGAAATGCAATTGGCACAACAGCTTGTGTTAGATCTTAGCAATCTTGATGTTAGAGAAAATGCCCTTCGTGAAATCTCCAAGGTCTTTTATCTATATAATTGTATCTTCCTTTTGTGTTGTATATACATGTTCCAATTGGTTTCAATTAAATTACTATGAATTGTTTCTTTTTTAGGGTTTCGACCAATGTCGCATGCGATATCCATATCTTGTTTGATTTATTGAGCTATATCCTCTAGTCACTTCTTGGGAAACTCAATCATTTTGTACTTCGGTTTATGTGAGAATGTTGAAAATGAAGTTAATTGTGCAGGTTGATTGTGGTTGTAAGTCTTAATTACGGGTAGTGTGCAAGCAGTGGTATGTTTATATTATTAACATAATCAAGAAAACTAAGATCAGAGATATAATTTTTAATTTACAAACTACTTTTTGTTACTTTTCTTAATTTCCTGCTTAATGTTAATTTCTCTATCCACTCCCAAAATATATTTACCGTTTGTGTGTTATGCTTTCTATTTAACCAACTTGCATGTCCATGGAGATAATGCCCTTCAAATTTGGATAAATCTTTCGATGTTGTGGAAATATTGAACAAAAATTAAATCTTTTACAGATCTTTTCGAGTAAGAATAAGGCTAGTTGCCATTCTTCTCAATATGTATAAAAGAAAAATTACGTTATTTGTCTGTATTTGATATTTTTATTGACCACTCATAAAAGAAAAATGACTTACATTTTTCAAAATTTAATTTTTGTTCAAAATTTCTTCAACATCGATAGATTTATCCGGATTGGAAGGGCATGATCTCCAAAGACATTCAAGTTGGTTAAATAGAAAGCATAACACACAAACCGAAAATTAAATAGGGGATAGATAGAGAAATTAATATTAAGCAGACAATTAGGAACAACCACAAAAATAATTTGGAAACAAATCTATCTCTAATCTTAGTTTTCTTGATTATAATAATGTTACATTAATAATATAAATAGACCAAGAGTTGTTTGCACACTAAACGAAATTAAGACTTACAACCACAATCAACATGCATAATCAACTTCATTTTCCGCATTTTGACAGAATCCAAAGCACAAAATGATTGAGTTTCCCAAGAAGAGAATATAGGATATATCAATAATAAATCAAATTACATATGGATATCGCATGCAACATCGGTCAAAATCCTAAAAAAGAAACAAATCATAGTAACTTAGCTGAAACCAATTTGAACACATATATATCACACAAAAAGAAGATACAAGTATATAGATAAAAGACCTTGGAGAGTTCACATGTAATAGTATCGTTTCGTCACTTGTTTTTCTTATTTATAATAAAACATTGAATATACGAGTAGATATGGACGCATTTTCTAATAATCTTAGTTGTCAAACCCATTGCCAATCCCCTTTATTTTTCTAATTTCAAAACCTTCCTAGATCCTAAGTGGTCTATTTCTACTAAAAAAATGTAAGAGATAGAGCATGTTGATCAACTACCTCTAGATCTATCTCCAATACTTTCTTGCAACTACTATACAAGAATGAATCTGCATCCTATATATATATTCGAAACAAACATTACTTCCAACCAATTGTGGAAGAAATACTCTATAAAAAACAATTCCAATATGTAATTTGTGAATCGAGGCCAATGTAATCACCCGCCCAGCAAACTTGAAGTATTCTTTGTGGTATATCACCTTAGAAGCTACAACACCTGACATGCCATAAGTATTTATCTAAGCCTCACATATACTTCAAATTAAAACTAGATTTTAAATTAGAAGGTACATTCGTACATCTACTTCTATTCATATATAATTTGAAGTAATATGCAGAAGGACAACACTATGTGAGGTACTCAAAATTGTCCATGATCAGTCAATAGAATATTTGAATTACTTATCATGATTTCTCATCAAAAAAACCTACATTCTGCCTAGGGGCATTAAAATTATAATGGCGTGTTTGTCAAGGGAAGAACATACTAATTTAACCAAAATCATTTTAGGTGGCATTGTAAAGAGAAATAGTCTTTGCTAAGGGATGAGCCAAACTAAATTGACCATAATGTATATATCTTTTAATTTTAAAAATAAATATACGAACAACTTATTCATTAGTCTTCTAGGAGTACTAAATCATCTGTTGGTAGTAGTACTCCTGTTTCGAAGCCGATACCTGCTTTGGAAACAGCTAATGTGTGTGAATCAGCTTACAATAAGGGTGATTACGATGATGATTCACAAGAGTTTAAGAGGTTTGTAGCTGATGCAGAACAACCTCTGTTTGAGGGAAGTGAGTGCACTAAGCTAGAGGCCGTCTTAAAATTACACAATTGGAAATCTAGGTTTGGCGTTAGCGATACCGCATTTACTGATTTACTTGAAAGCGTAGGCTCTCTCCTTCCTAAAGATCATACGTTGCCACCGAGTTCATATGAAGCAAAGAAAACTTTAGCTGATTTAGGACTTGAGTATATCAAATACCATGCATGTCCGAATGATTGCATGTTATATGGAGGTATCCATGAGCAGGCTTTAGAGTGTCCTAAATGTCGTTTGTCTCGCTGGAAGGTTGGGAAGGATGGTAAAGAGAGGGTTAATATACCAGCTAAGGTCATGTGGTATTTTCCAATAATCCCCAGATTTACTTCTACCGCTGAGTTAATGACATGGCATGCACATAATCAAAGTACAGATGGCCACATGCGTCATCCAACTGATTCACCTTCTTGGAAAAATATAGATTATAGATGGCCTGAGTTTGGTAGTGAAGCAAGAAATATCCGTTTAGCATTATCGGCCGATGGCATTAACCCGCACACCAATGGCCTAAGCAATAGGTACAGTTGTTGGCCGGTTGTATTAGTAACATATAATCTTCCTCCATGGTTATGCATGAAGAGGAAGTTTATGATGTTAACAACGTTAGTTTCTGGCCCGAATGAGCTTGGTAATAATATTGATGTTTATCTACAACCACTTATTGATGATTTGAAGAAATTGTGGGAAGAAGGTGAACCAAATGTGTATGATGCACATACAAAGTCTTATTTTACTTTAAGGGCAACTTTGATGTGGACAATAAATGACTTCCCTGCTTATGGGAATTTGTCAGGCTGCATCAACAAGGGTTATAAGGGCTGTCCAATCTGCGGTGATGATACCGTAGCTAAATATTTAAGTCATAGTAGGAAAATGTGTTACCAAGGGCATCGTAGATATTTACATGAATATCATCCTTATAGGAGGCAAAAGGCAGCTTTTAATGGACAACAAGAGTTTGGGTGCGCACCTGCACCGCTTACTGGAGAAGAAGTGCTAAAGCAACAAAATGAACTTAAATTTAATTTCGGGAATGGGGGGAAGTCAAAGAAAGTGGAATCTGCATGGAAGAAGAAATCAATTTTTTTTGAGTTAGAATATTGGAAGTTTCATTATGTTCATCACGGTCCTGATGTTATGCATATCGAGAAGAACGTGTGCGATAGTTTGATTGGGACAGTACTTAATATGAAGTTTAAGACTAAAGACAGTTCTGCCTCTCGTCTTGATATGGTTGACATGGGTGTAAGGGTTGATTTAGCTCCTAAAGCAGGCGATAAGAAAACCTACTTACCTCCTGCAGCTTATACTTTGTCGAAGGCAGAAAAAAGAAAAATGTTGTTGTCATTGTCAAATATGAAACTTCCATATAGACATGCATCAAACATTAAAAACTTCGTATCAATGAGTGATATGAAGATGTATGGGTTGAAGTCCCATGATTGTCATATCCTCCTCCAACAATTACTTCCCGTGTCCATTCGTTCCGAGCTTCCAAAAAATGTTAGGGTTAGTATAATAAGATTGTGCTTCTTCTTCAACTCTTTGTGTAAGAAAGTTGTAGATGTGTCGAAACTGAATAAACTGCAATCGGATGTGATTTTGACCTTATGTGAGTTGGAAAAAATATTTCCACCATCATTCTTCGATGTTATGCTCCATCTCACAGTCCACTTGGTTAGGGAATTACGTTTATGTGGACCGGTTTTTTATAGATGGATGTATCCATTTGAACGGTTCAATAAAGTGTTAAAAAGTTATGTACAAAACCATTTTTATCCGGAAGGTTGTATAGCAGAAAGTTATCTCAAAGAAGAATCAATAGAATTCTGCACGGAATTTGTTAGTGACAGTGGCTCAACTGCTGGTCTTCGGAAGGATGATGGCAAGCTTTCCGGTCCATTATCTGTTGCGACAATGAAGGCAGTGGAAGAAAATGAACGAGATGAGGCTCATCTTCATGTTCTTCTTAACAACCCTGAAGTGGAACCATATGTTACGTAAGTAAATTGTAAAAGTGTCTTGATTCCTGCTCTAGTCATTCCATATGTAATTATTCTTATGTAATGTACTTGCTTTCAGGTTGCACAAGGAGTATCTGGAAGGAGTTTATCGAGGGAAAAAAAAGAGTGCTCAATGGCTGTTGGGAGAGCACAATCGACTCTTTGCTGATTGGTTTGAAAAAAAAAGTTAGTTTACATTCTTCTCCTATTTTATTGTTGTTTTGTATTTTTTTGAAGTCTTTAATTAGAGTTTACTTTAATTGTGTTACAACTATGTGTGCAGGTAAGTATTGAATTGATGGAGAATCGTGGAGCAGTTTCCGAAACGATACGTTGGTTGGCAGGCAAACCATCATTTTCAGTTTTGACATTTGAAAGTTATCTAGTTGATGGGGTTCGATACTACACCAATGAGCGAGATAATGTAAGGGTTGTTCAGAATAGTGGGGTGTCATTAGTTGCTAGGACAGTCCAAGTCTCTAGCGCCAAGGTTTTAAATCCCGTGGAGAGTGACATGACATTTTATGGGATAATCGAAGAAATATGGGAGCTAGATTACCATGCTTTCAAGGCCCCTTTGTTTTTGTGTAAATGGGCAGCAAATGATAAGGTCAAGATTGATGAACTTGGTTTCACACTTGTTGACTTTAGTCGATAAGGCCATAAGAAGGACAAATACGTGTCTGTTGACCAAGTCAAACAAGTTTTTTACGTTGAAGATCCAGTTGATGCAAACTAGTCTGTTGTATTAACATCGACGATAAGAGAGAATAGTGAGGTGTATTACGATGATGATCTAGGAGACACCATCTCACATCCCCCATTCTGCTCTGACATCCCTATATATGATTCCACTAATGATGATGAAGCCGCTGTTAGCAACATAAGAGAAAATATTAAGGGAATATGGGTGAAAAATTGATAAATATGTTGTACAATACTACTATTCCCTAATTATAATAGTTTCTCTATGACATTAATATTAGTTAGAATTATGTTTGACTTTATTTTTCTGAGAGCCATGTTTCTGTATGAGAATATTAATGCCATTTTTAATTCAATTTGCAAATTTTATTGTGACTGGCTATTTAATTATCTTTATACTTTGTGTTTTGCAATTTTTTTTGTTGAACTTTGCAGATTGAGGAAATACGAGAGAAATGGCAGCAAAGAAGCAAAAAAAATCATCACCAAAAAAAGGTACTGTCAGCTCTGGTACAACCAAACCACTGCAGATAGAGGACAAAGCACATGTATCAGAAGCTCAAGGCTCTGACTCAGCACATGCAGCAGAAGCTCCAAAGTCAGATTCAGCTGGGCAACCCACATCTATTACTGACAGTTTACAAACAAAATCTGGAGGTAAGCGAGGTGTATGTGCCATGTACAAAGTGATTGTGAGGAAAGCACGTGGTAAGAAGTTTAAAGTTTCATGCAATGAGTTGGGAGCTCCTACTGGGAGTGCTAGGCCGAAATTGCAATCATATGTTGGATACGCGGCTAGGTCAATGATCCCCATCGACATTCCAAGCTGGCTACATGTGGATCCTGAGTTAAAATCAAAACTTTGGCAAGATATTCAGGTAAACTTTGGCTAGTCTATAATTTTTATAAATTTGTGTTGAGATAGTGTTTAATTATGTATTTTTTGGGTTGCGTGTTCTTCAGGATACATTCAAAGTTAAAGCACGATCTCGGGACTCTATCCTAAAGTCTGCCGGCGTTAAATGGAAACAATTTAAGACTAGATTAACAAGAAAGTATGTTCTACCATTTGTTGGACAAAAAAAGAAATTGAATAGGCCGCCAAAGGAATATGAGTTTGTTGGTAAGTCAGCCTGGAAAAAATTTGTTGCACAGAGGATTGATCCTAATTGGAAGGTATATAAATGTGATTTTATAATTTATATTATTGTGAATTCTGTACTTTGATTATTTATATTTTAGAATTTAAGACCGATTGTGATGATTACTAAATAGTAATGAATTTGGATGTAGGAAATTCATGAAAAGCAAAGTTACAGAGTTGGTAAACGGAAATATCCGCATCGCATGTCAAGAAAGGGCTACACTGAAGGCATTAATGGTTAATGGCAAAGGCAATCATGGTTCGCCAATATTTTCTGACAAAGCAAGTGTTGAACAAGCGGATGTACTAGAACAGAAGACAAAACCAACTGCTGCAAAAGGATTGGTGTGGGATGGGGATGATGAAAATTGTATTGCTATGGAGAATCCTCCGCCTCCGCCTCCTAAAAATCTGGTAAAACTATATATATATATATATATATATATATATATATATATATATATATATATATATATATATATATATATATATAGTCTAATTGAAAACATATTTCTAATATAACTGGATTTTGACTTTTATCTATCTTAATTCTAGGCTGGTAAAAAATGTGAGCTTGCAGTGGACCACATACACAACAAGGTTGCTTTCGGTGTTGCTTTTCCCCGTGAAGGCAATTTCTGTGATTTAATACATGGAAAGGCTATGCCGCCTGGATGCTTACGCGTCTCAGTTAACGGTTTTATCAAAGAAGAGGCATTAGTTCCGGTGCCAGTAGTTGGTGAAATCGAGAATGTCCTACAAGCTGTTGGGTCTCATGTAGCGTGGCCCGAGGAATTGATCAGCTACCCTGGTGTTGTGGTATGATTTACCAAAAAAAATAATTACATTTCATTTTCCATGCATGCATGATCTATTGAACTAAAAATGCGCATAAATATATGTATATGGTTTTATTATTTGTAGATTAAGAAAAAGGAATCAGTACCAATTAAGAACAAGGGTGAGCTGTAGAAGTTGAAGGCCCTCTTTACTGAAGCAAAGCCAACTCCAAAAGTACCGAAGGGATTTAATTTATTGTTTAAACATGCAACCTGCTGGATGAAACCCTATGGGATCTCATTACAATTACCATGTGATAAAGAGGTGTTTGGATGCGATAATAAAATCATTTATCTGTTACATGAGAATATTATAGCGTTATTGGAGTTAAAGATGATTGGCCAGGCTGCAATCTCAGCTTATATGCTGTAAGTTACATTTTTTTTGTTATTTCCCTGATTATTGAAGGTTCCATATGCATTAATAATGTTAATGTTTTTTTTGTAGGAACTTGCGTTTAAAGTTAAGTGGTACTTATGAATCAGATACTTTTGCTTTTGTTGACCCGGGAATGACATATAATCTCAATGATGAGTTTGAAAGTAACATTGTAAAACGACTCAAGGAGGGTAATGCTGATTGCATTTTCTTTTTGCCACATAATCACAAGTAAGTGCAATCTTTATTCTAGCAAATTGGAACAGTTAAATACCAGCAGTACTTGCATCTAATTTGCTTAATTAATTTGACTTTGGTATATTTTTCATTTTTACTTTTGTCATATAAGGATAATATATTAATTTATTACAACCATTTTATTTTACCTATTTATATCAATATTGTTTCTCTTTTTAGTGTCATGTTTTTTTTTTGCTAATTAAATATTTATAAAAGAAGAAAGCAGGGATTAACCCTAGATCTTAGCAATCGCTAAGAGAGAAACAAAGAACAAGCAACAACAAGCAAGAACAAAACTACCTAAATCTCCCTAAGAAGATTAAACAAAAAGCCACCAATATAAGTCTAAATTTGCATGCCGGTTAAACCATTCCATATTCAAAAGATTTGCCTTGAGATCAACCATAATACCCTTAATGAGAATGTTTGGTGGCGAAACTCCTCTGTCATGAACCCTGGCGTTCCTTTCTCTCCACAAGTAATATGAGAATATCTGCGCAGTGAGGAGAGCTATGTTCCTATGGATGTTATTTGAGATGTTGCCAAAAGAGAGAAGAAACTCAGTCCAAGTGGAGCCAACCATAGGGAATCCAACGAGACCCGCCAATTTTTCAAGAATAAAACTGATGTAGTGGCAAGTGATGAAAAGGTGCGAGTCCGTTTCAATTCCACCCACACAGAGGCTGCAATTCAGCTCAACATTTAACCCGAAAAGGCCTAGTCTGTGCGCAGTTGGGAGACGCCCATGACAAAGGATCCATTCTAGGTGAGCGTATCTAAGGATTTTAAATTGGTGCCAGACATGTTTGTACCAAGTAAGCACCGGTGATGATGATCTAATCGAATTCCAGATAGTACGAGTTTTAACCTTATGAAGAGGCATTCCTTCCCATAGAATTACATCTAAGGAGCTAAGGTTGAAGCTGGAATAATCGAAATGATCGTTCCAATGCAGCAAGCCAGGGTGAGGATTACGCTGCCTAGAAGATGGACGAGGAATGGACCAAGAGCCAGTAAAAAGCACTGCATTCACAGAGGCTTCGAAGGAGACACCAGCTTGGTTGATAATGCGATCCTGATTATTAGTAGCAAGGCAAGTGTTGTGCCACCATGGATCAAACCACAGAGAAGTTCCCATGCCATTACCGATTTTAAAGGAGATGAATTGTCTAGCCAAGGGACGCAATCTAAGGACATTTCTGAATATCCAAGAACAGTCATTAGGCATATCCATAGTCCAGAAGTGTTGTCTCTTTAGCACAGTTTTGTTAATCCATTGAGGCCATATCGAAGAACTCTTGGAATTGATTTTGCAGAGATGAGCAATTATCTGAGCTCGGTTCCACTCTCTAGGAGGTCTGAACCCTAGACCACCCTCTTCACAAGGCCTGCAAATAGAATCCCAACTAATCTTTGCACCTCCCTTGGAGTTTACATCCCCCTTGCACAAGAATCTCGTGAATAGAGTTTGAAGTTTGCCATGGACGGAAGCTGGGAGAACAAAATGTTTAGTCCAAAACATTTGAATCATGAAAAGAACAGATTTAATAAGCTGGGCTTTGCCTGCCAAAGACAGAATCGCAGACGACCAACCGGAAATTCTTGCCGTTACTTTTTCCAGAAGAGGCATGCAGTCGTTATGTTTCAGCATAGTCGAAATTAGAGGCACTCCTAAGAAGCGGATTGGAAGATCTCCATGAGCAAAACCGTAGTTGGTGTCTAGCCAGTTAGTGAATTCGACTGAGCAATTACAGAAATAAGCCGTGCTTTTATCAATGCTTGGATGTAACCCACTAGACTTTGAGAATTTATCGACGCAGTCCATTAGATGTTTGATAGAGGCCAAGTCTGCATGACAGAAGAGCAGTACATCGTCTGCATAAAAGAGATGTGTGAGCTTCATATCCTTACATTTCCAGTGAAACCTAAAACTGTCCGGAGTTTTTGCAAGCATAGCAGATAAAACATTCATAGCCACTGCAAAAAGGTAAGGGGAGATTGGGTCCCCTTGACTAAGGCCCTTCCTGCCTTTGAAAAAACCACACAAAGAGCCATTAACCTTGACTGAATAGGATGTAGTTGATATGCATAAATGAATCCACCTCAGAAATTTTGGAGGGAAATTAAGTTTCCGAAGAGCATGCATTATGAATTCCCAATTTATTGAGTCAAAGGCTTTATGAAGATCAATATTTAGAGCACATTTTGAAGAGCCCGTGTTACGATGGTAACCTCTAAATAACTCCTGCGCCATAAGAATATTATCAGAAATGGACCTGCCCGGAATAAATGCTGACTGCAAGATGTCAATTAGACTAGGCATAACAAGCTTCAGACGAGGGGCCATGATCTTAGCGATACACTTATACGGAATAGTGCATAAAGAGATAGGCCAATAATCCCGCATTGTGGTAGGAGTAGGAACTTTAGGGATCAAAGCAATACTAGTTGCGTTTAAAGTAGGGTGCAAATAGTCGTTGGAGAAGAAGCTTTTCACAACATCACAAAAAGTGCCTCCCACAATATCCCAAGAAGACAAGTAAAACTCCACCGTGAAACCGTCAGGGCCCGGAGATTTATTTCTTTTCATGGCCTTGAGAGTAGCCAAAATTAAATCATTGGATACCGGAGCTTCAAGAGCCACGCCCTGTGCATTCGTGATTTCATTGCAGTCTATGGCATCGAAATCAAAAGGCTCCATTGGTGGTTGAATTCCCAAAGTTGAGGAAAAGAAATTAACTGCCTCGTTAGAAACTTCCTTGTGACCAGAAAGCAAGATCCCATCTTCATTTTCAAAAGCCATGATCTTGTTTACATTCCAGTTAGCCTTAAGTTTATTATGGAAGAAAGCATTATTCCCATCCCCAAATTCGAGCCACTTCACCCTCGACTTTTTGTGGAGAAAGCGTTCTTCATCTAGCAACATAGTCTGAAGCTTACTCGCTTCTTGAGATTCTATGTGGAGCAAATGAGGATTGTCAGAATCAAGGACCAGCTGATCTTGAATTTGAGATAGGGCGGCACGGGCCAAGGAAACGTTTTTAAACACATTACCATGATCTCTGTTAAGGCTAACCAAGGCTGTTTTAACGTCTCTCAATTTGCGAACCAAGATTGCCATAGGGTCGCTGAACCACTGAGTTTCCCAAGATTTAGCAACAGTCGAGAGGAAATCAGGAGAAGCAGTCATATGATTATGGAATTGAAAAGGTTTGTGGATTTTTTCGAGCTACATTGGAACTGAACAAAGTAAGGGGCAATGATCCATTATCCCCCTATTTTTAACCAAAACAGAAGCTTCTGTGTAGAAATTAAACCATTCCTTGTTGCTTAGCATGCGATCCAGGCGCTTTTGAATTAGAGACGTTCTTTTATTTGTCCATGTGTAAAGAGACCCAGACGTTTTAATGTGCCCTAAAGACAAATTAGAAACAAAATCCAGGAAGTCTTGCATACCAGGAGTCCACTGAGCCCGCCCTCCTTTAACCTCGTGTAACGCCAAAATGCAATTAAAATCTCCATTTAAACACCACGGTAAAGAAAGGTTCTGACCTATATTTGTAAGATCTCTCCACAAGGGTTCCCTTTCATGAGGCTGATCGAGAGCGTAGACGAAGGTAACACAAAACGTGATTTGTTTTTCCAAAAACGTTACGAAACAAGTAACATGCTGAGAAGACTTTGCAAGAGTTTGGACCGACCAAATAGTAGGATCCCAACCAACCCATACACGACCATAGTCATGATGCTCATAATTAAAAATCCACTTCCATTTTTTGTTAATAATTCTAGAAATGCTATCCGAATTCTGAATTCTAACTTTCGTTTCCACTAAGGCCATAAGAGAGATATGGTTGGAAGAAATAAACTTTGTGACCTCTTGTTGATGAGGACTTTTATTGATACCCCTAACATTCCAAACCGCGAAATTCATCATTGATATTTTGGGAGCGTTGGCGTGCCTGCCAACCTGGAGCTTTTTATGTTTTTAGTCACTGTAGTGAAGCCCTCCTTATCTATGACCCCTCTTCCCTGGCTCGAAGGAGCATTAGAGTTTGTACCTAGGTCGACAATGAGCTCTATAGAATGTTTTTCTTTCGCTGGAGACTTGGCTTTGTTTCTTTTCTTTAGAGGTGATTCAACAGTAGTTTGATCTTCAGGAATTTGTAGCAGTGCCTCAAAGCCATTTTTAATAACAAGCGCATCCCCCATTAATCCATCTTCAGAATGGCTTATCTGATTCTCTACATGTTTTGTGTTAAATTGAGTTGTATCTTTCCATATAACCAGATCATTCGAGCAACCTGAAGCGCCTGGTAGTTTGTCAAACTCCTCCAAGTTATCTTCATTGTGTTGACGACATTCACCCTCTTCCAAGTTGCCATCTCCATTTTCTATTGCATTAATGATTGCATCATCGTCCATGACAACATCACAACCACAGAATTTCCCTATAGCGTAAGGAACCATCTCCATATTTTGCAAGAATTCCGATTGGTGGGCAGAGGGATTCTCCTTTTGTTCATCTGTCCTTTCATTCGCATTAGGCATTTTCCGTTTCTTGGTAACACGGTCTGGGTTGTTGAGGCATCTCGAAAGAGAGTGTCCAAAAGCTTGACAGAGACTACAAGAATAAGGTAGTTGAGGGTATTGGATCTCAACTCTTTCTTGTTCTTCAACCCCATTTGAATTAAGGACGTTAACCCAAACGAAGTCTGGCCTAGGAGCAGAGTAGGTTAATTCAACTTGAATATTAGCATACTTCAATGGTTCAAACTTAGCCGGGGCATCATCGAATTTCAATGGTCTACCTACTGAACAAGCTAGAGCAGAAAGACCATCTTTGGACCAAAGGGAGTAAGGAACGTCAACCAGACGAATCCAGCAGGGCACCTTTTCGACCACATTTCTCTTGAAAGTTGACCCCTCCATCCATGGCTTGAGATACATAGTTTTCCCACCCATTTGTACTGTATTAAGATATAGAGCCACATTCCTTTCTTCTATTGAGCCAAAACGGAATGTATAATATCCTTTAGAACTATAGAAAACCCCAATCAAACCCTTATTCCACCATATGCGATATGCTTGTTCACGAACAAATTTAAACGCAAATCCTCCCCCTATGAAATGTCCGATAATACTAGTAGCCCATTTTTTCTGGGCATTAACCATATATTCTCTCGAAAATTTGACCATGGGAGTACCATCTTCCTTAAAAGTTAGAACGGAATCATCATTTTGCAAACAAGGATTAGGATCAGCTACAGATTTAGCAACAATTGAACTCCAAGTGACCGTTTTCTTTTGGACATTTGAAGTACCAGCAATTGAATTGTGTATTACATTATCAACTTGAGTGTGCTTACCATTTTGATGAGATTCCTGAGCAACCAGAGGCGAGGTAACCTCTATTGGAGAGTTAACATTTGAAGCTTCACGAGAACCCCCAGAAGACCCTGCAGCTGTAGGACCTGAGGCGATTTGTTCTGTACCATCATTAAGGATTAGATTGATTTAATTCGTCATGCGAGCTTGAGTTTCTGGGGACAGAGGTTCTCCCATAACCACATCTGTGTTAATGGACTCATTGTCCACTTCAAAGTGTAATAAAGGCAGTAAGTTATTGGCATAGACTCCATAGTTGTGGCCATTAAGAACATCGAACTCATCAGAGTTCATAGATCCCGAGTGTTCCGAGTTACGAGATCCCATCCTAAAGCAATCCTGACAGATCGAGGAAGAAAAAGGTATGATAGGGTAGAGGAGAAGGAGAAGAACCAAGAAAGAGAGAGCGTGAGGAACGTGGCTGAGAAATGAAAGCAGAATCAGTTGGTCAACAGGGAAGAAAAAAGAGTTTTCGGTTAAACGGAAAAGGTGGCTGAAGAGAGAGCATTTTGATTTTAGTGTCATGTTATATCTTTGTTCTAAAATTTATTCTCTTCATCATTTAACTTCTCAAACTCATAAATTTTATCTACACCCAAATTCTTTAAATTCAGAAAATTAACTAGTAATTCATTATCAAGGTTCACAGAGTTGAAGCATATTGGCACCACATCATTAGACTTCTCAGCTTTGTAGGTTGTCATATCATATTTCTTGTAGTTGCTTTTGGCTTTGGAGTTCCTGCTTCTTCATTCTTGTTTTTTTTTCTTAGACATTTCCTCCGCTATTTTTCAATGGACAATTGACAGCAATGTGTCCTGGTTTCTTATAATTTTAACACGTATTCATATTGGTTTGATGCACGCCAATGCTTTATGTCCTGATTTTCCACATTTACAATAATTGATACTTCCCTTCATGCATTCTCTGGTATTATTCTTCCCACAAGTTTTACAAGTAGGAATTTTGTCCCTCCGACTAGTCCCCTTATCACGTTCTAAACTTCTTCTTTGTTCCTTGGTTCACATCCTAGTGGTGCGCATATCTTGTTCTTTCCTCTTATTGTTGAAAAACTAATTTCTTTCCTCACAATCCTTCACAATAATTCTTACTTTACTTACCATCTTATCAAAATCCTCCAACTCTAGCATACAAACTCTAATCCCTCCGGTAAGGGAAAAGAGAAAGCGACTTAGAAGGAAAGGTTGCTTAGAAGAGTTATATGTAAAGTGCGTAAAAGATGTTTTTGGTAATAGTATGTTGTATGTATAACTCCAAGTCATTACTTTTGTATAAAATCTATCATCTTGATGACAAAGTTATACATGTAAATTATGTTATTTCAAGAGTAAAGGTAGCATGACGACCCTGGACGGTCATGGATGCGGGAACGAGTTATGGCCATCACACTATTGAATATATAAGGGATGTATATCCATTCTTGTATAGTAGTTGCAAGAAAGTATAGGAGATAGATCTTGAGGTAGTTGATCAACATCCTCTATCTCTAACATTTGTTGTAGAAATAGACAACTTAGGATCTAGGAAGGCTTTCAAATTAGGAAAATATAGGGGATTAGCAAAGGGTTTAGAAAATTATTACATATCTACGTGTATGTTTAGTTTTTCAAAATAAATAAGAAAAACATGCGACGAAACAATAATGTAAGATTTGAAGCTTTTTTTATTTATTGTATGTGCCTGGGGAATGAGAAAAGTGCGTATGTGTATGTGTGTGTTAATTTATTTTAAGGGAAAAAAATCAGTGAAGAAAGGAAAAGCTGGTCAATATTAAATAATGGATGGAGGAGTTTTCTACGTCTCAAAATCGTAGGCGGCACCAAACAAGGATCGGAAAATGCAATCGGCACAACAGCTTGTGTTAGATCTTAGCAATCTTGATGTTAGAGAAAATGCCCTTCGTGAACTATCCAAGGTCTTTTATCTATATAATTGTATCTTCCTTTTGTGTTGTATATACATGTTCCAATTGGTTTCAATTAAATTACTATGAATTGTTTCTTTTTTAGGGTTTCGACGATATCCATATCTTGTTTGATTTATTGAGCTATATCCTATAGTCACTTCTTGGGAAACTCAATCATTTTGTACTTCGGTTTATGTGAGAATGCTGAAAATGAAGTTAATTGTGCAAGTTGATTGTGGTTTTAAGTCTTAATTACGTGTAGTGTGCAAGCAGTTGGTCTATTTATATTATAAACATAATCAAGAAAACTAAGATCAGAGATATAATTTTTAATTTACAAACTACTTTTTTTACTTTTCTTAATTTCCTGCTTAATGTTAATTTCTCTATCCATTCCCAAAATATATTTACCGTTTGTGTGTATCTATATACTTATATCTGCATCCTATATATATATTCGAAACAAACATTACTTCCAACCAATTGTGGAAGAAGTACTCTATTAAAAACAATTCCAATATGTACTTTGTGAATCGAGGCCAATGCAATTACCCGGCCAGCAAACTTGAAGTATTCTTTGTGGTATACCACCTTAGAAGCTACAACACCTGACATGCCATAAGTATTTATCTAAGCCTCACATGTACTTCAAATTAAAACTAGATTTTAAATTAGAAGGTACATTCGTACATCTACTTCTATTCATATATAATTTGAAGTAATATGCAGAAGGAAAACACTATGTGAGGTACTCAAAATTGTCCATGATCAGTCAATAGAATATTTGAATTACTTATCATGATTTCTCATCAAAAAAACCTACATACTACCTAGGGGCATTGAAATTATAATGGCGTGTTTGTCAAGGGAAGAACATACTAATTTAACCAAAATCATTTTAGGTGGCATTCTAAAGAGAAATAGTCTTTGCTAAGGGATGAGCCAAACTAAATTGACCATAATGTATATATCTTTTAATTTTAAAAATAAATATACGAACAACTTATTCATTAGATTTCAGTGAAAGCAAAGTTTAATTACAATAAAGTGGTTTATTAATTAGATTTGGATGGAAATAAATTATAATTAGAATGTAAACAAATGTGATGTTTTATCATATAGTTAGGTACACCGAATGCTCCCCATCATATAGAATAAATCTTATCAATTTTAGCAAATACCTTTTACTATAAGTGAGAATATACAATGTTTAGCAATAAAGAAAAATAAAGAAGTTCTAAACTTATTCATCATAAAAACTGGTAATCAAATGAGTACTACCTATACATAGATTCAGATTTAGAACTGATATATATGATGATATCTAATGAAAATAAGATAAAAACTTAGGGATATGATGATATCTGATGAAAATAAGATAAAAACTTAGGGATAATCTAAGTTAGTATAGTGAAATACTACTTCAAGCCTATTATTCTAAATTTATTTGTAACACGAATTAAATCTGTATTCTCAGCATATTCAATTTGTGAAAAAAGTTAAAATTATTGTTTCACTATTACCTAGAAAGATCCTATCTCAAAACTCTATATAGTACATCTATACAGAAATCTTTACATCTATACAAAAATGAAATCCATTATTACACTTATTACATTAAGATAATTTTGTTTATTAACTTTGCATAAAATTAAGCACGCTCCTATTCATACCTGGAGCATCTTTTTCATTGTTTAACGAGATTACACCATATCAGATTATCTGGGAGATGATGGGAAAAATATAACATGGTGTAATTTAGTATTTATCCTATTTAATCAAACAATAAAAATAAAGATAATGCAATTTGAGACATTACATAAATTTCCAAAGACATAAAAATAAGTTTTAATACAAATTTAAATCAGTAAGTATATCAATTTGATATGCTCAATTGTTAATATAATTGTTTTATATATAATTGCATCAATCATTTTGGATCTCTCAATTGGTGTTCCATGACATTTTATTTTAGTTCATATCCATCATTTGCTAAATGTTACTAGAATCATCATGGTTTTATTACTTGTGTACATACTAGATATACATAAAAATGGAACACATGTCAAAATCAATTCAATGAGTTATAATTCAAAGAACTTATTTCTTCATCTACAAAAACTAAGCTTTTACAAGAATAACATTAACTAATATAAAATCTATACTCTCACATAAATAGATGATACATAATTATGTAAATAATTGCTAAAAGAAAACAAGTGCACAAAATCACACATAACTTATACATACAAGATGATAGATTATGAAAGATTGATGAACAATTACCTTACATTGATGATGTTAGGCGGATTATTCAAGGTGACTGGCAACATTGGTTGAGACCAAGACATTAGGGTTGGTACTTATATTTTCATGACCCAAAAAGAGGAATAAATAAGTAAGGTTAGACAGAGGTGGACTGGGCCAGCCCAAAAAATATCAACAGAAAGTTCAATTATATTATGGCCCAAAGCCTAGGTAGGCCTTGAAGCATGCATTAAAATTAGTTTAAAAATAAATTTGGATAGGAACTTATATTTTTATGACCCACAAAGAGGAATAAATAAGTAAGGTTAGACAGAGGTGCATTGGGCCAGCCCAAAAAATATCAATAGAAAGTTCAATTATATTATGGCCCGAAGCCTAGGTGGGCCTTGAAACATGCATTAAAATTGGTTTAAAAATAAATTTGGATAGGATTGTATGTGAATATGTGCCATTTTTGTATACATTAGAACATATATTCACAAAGCCACTACCAACAAGGCTAGTGTGACAATTGCAAAGTGATAGTTGAAATAAAATTGAAAACTTTTAAGCTCTATTAGGACTTTATTATTTTACTATTTGAATTGAAATTAAAAGGTAGATCAAAGTAGAAATTGGAGTAAAAGAAAAGTACAAGTAATGTGAGTTTTTCATAAAATATTTGAGGGCTACTTTATAAAACTAATTTCGTACTAATAGAATTTTATAAAAGGTACTCCTTCTTAACAATTTCTTTTACAATTTCCCTTTTTGGATCAATTATTTTAATTTTAAAAGTTTCTAAAATTATCCAAATTTTATTAAAAAAATTAAATATTATTCTTGATCATACTCATTTTACTACTGGTCTCACCATTTTACTTAATTTTATTATACTACCATTATATAACTACATAAAATACTTGTGTAAATGATTTTGTAAAAATATTCAAGGCACTCAACAAAATACACGATGTCTTTCTCTCTAGAACCCAACGGAAACCACCGTTGACCACCAATCTCATCTCCTACCTTCTCTATCTCTCTTCACGCTCCTCATTTCCTTTTTCCTTCCTTTCTCCTTTGCTCTTATCCTTCTCTTTCAATCCAGATCTACTCATTTTGATGGGCTCAAGGAACTCCGAAAACTCAGGCTCTATGAACTCTGAGGAGTTTGTTGCATTCGTTGGTCACTATGGTGGCCCTGCTATCAATTATCAGCCTCTTTTCGAAGCTGACAATGAATCGCTTCACACCAATGAAGTCATGGGCGAGCCGCTTTCCCCAGAAGCCCAAGAACGTATGAGGAACCAAATCAATTTAATCTTAGATGATGGCTCTGTTCAGCCGGCAACTGGTCCTCTTTTGGAGGTCTCATCTAGAGGTTCCCACGGTGATAAAGGAAAAATGGATTCTCCACCAGAGGTAAACTCCACTTTCAGTAATGTCCCTCAACCTCTAGTCCCCAATTCGTTTCATGATTTAAATGCTAATGAAGAACCTACTAGTCTGGAAAAAAAATATTCTGGGTGAAGCTTTAAACACTTCGCAAATCCCTCTAAAGAAATCGGTTACCTGGAGTTCTATTGTCGCAAAAAATGTCTTAGAACCGACCCCCTGTGTTCGCGAAAATAATGAGGCTGATATCACCTATAATGAGGATGGGTCGGCCTCAGTCTTGTTCTCCATGGACTACCTGGTGCGTGCTCAGAAACTGTGGGAAACCAGTGTTATTGGTCATTTTATAGGGGGGAATTTTGCTTTCAAGTTTATTCGTGAACAGGCCCTCAAATTATGGAATAACAAGGGCTTAACTGGAGTATACTATAGCTCCAAAGGATACTATACTTTCAGATTTAGTACCTTGGAAAAAAGGAACGCTGCTTTGAATCTGAACACGGTCCAAGTGGGTGGTAAAACTATGTATTTGATGCCATGGATGGAGGGTTCCAAGTTCAGACGTAATGTAGTAGACAAAGTCCCGTGTTGGATCCGTCTTGTGGATGTCCAATACACACTTTGGTCAAAAGAAAGCTTGTCAGCGATTGCCAAGGCAGTGGGGAGGCCCCTCAAATTTGATACTGCTACTTCTAGGTTTGAACCTCTTAAATATGCTAATGTCCAAGTAGAATTAGCCTATTCTTCCCCTAATCCGGATTTTGTTTGGGTCAATATCTTGAATGTGGAAGGTGTCCAAGAGAAGGTTAAAATTGAAGTTCAATATCCACAACTACCTTACTCATGTAGTTTATGCAAGTGCATTGGCCACTCTCTGGCCCGTTGTATTAATAACCCTGAAAGAGTAAGGAAAAAACCTAAAATGGATCAGCAAGGTAGTAAAGGTAGGAACGCCTATGCATCTACCTCGCACACAAACTCAAATCAAACAACTGTCTCGAAAGCAGAGTACTTACAAAATATGGAAATGGTGCCATATGTGGTTGGCGAGTTTTGTGGCTGCAATGTTGTTATGGATGAGGATGAGATACTCAATGAACTTGAAAATGGGAATGACTTAGAAACATTTGACAAGATCCCAAACAATTCAACTCTACAACTTGAAGAGTATGACAAATCGCTATTGAATGGTGACCTTGTGGAGACTAATGCTATGCCAATTGCTACTGAATTCGCGTTGGAAAATGAGTGTAATACAGAGTCACATGTAGTAGAGGCAATGGAGGAAGGGGAATTGGTTGTGGATTTCACCAAGCCTCTTTGTGATACAGAGGCTGTGAAAATAATCGCTACTATTACTGAGGAGGAAAATGAGGAAACTCTTACCATGTCAAAGAGAAAGCGGGATAAGAAATTGAATGGTGCACAACAAAACTCAGGTCTGATTACTCGGGACACAGCAGGGCACTCAAAAGTAGGTGTCTTAGATAAGGATGGGTTCACTACGGTCATAAACAAGAAATCCCTCAGGTTGGCGAGCAAGTCAGCCAAATCTCTTCATTAATCTTATGAATTTTGCAAGTTGGAATGTTCGCGGCTTAAATAAAAGCTCTCATCAAAAGGAGTTAAAACATTTCATTAGTAGTAATAATATCAATCTTATGGCCTGTGTGGAAACTAAGGTTAAAGATTTCAAATCTGTGATCATTTCTCGTAGCATTGCGAGGAATTGGAGTTGGTTATTCAATTATACCCATCATTCGTATGGTCGAATTTGGATTGGTTTTGATAGTTCTCTATGGTCCGTCACTATTCTTTCCAGTTCTTCTCAACACATTACTTGTAATATTACTTTCTTGGAAAAGCAATGCAATTTTGTAGCCACGTTTGTTTATGCCCTTAATACGGCTGCTGATCGCGAGGTTCTGTGGAAGGATTTAGAGATGTTAAGCAAAAATATTTCAATGCCTTGGTGTGTTCTAGGCGATTTCAACAGCATTTTGGATCTTAGAGAAGTAGACGGTGGTCTGGAGCATTGGACGACGGATATGCAGAATTTCAAAAACTGTGTTGCGGACTCGGGCCTTGAATCTCTGCGCACTGTAGGGGACCTTTTCACCTGGTGCAACAACAGACCTAATGACCCTATCTACAAGCGTCTAGATCGTATCTTGGTCAATTCTAATTGGCTACAAACTTTCGATGCTTCGGTGGGATTTGTTAAACCTAGAGGCTTGATGGATCATTGCCCTCTCATAGTGCACACCCCAATGCAATTGGAAAAAATCAAAAAACCTTTCCAGTTTTTTAACTACATGGCTCAGCTCGATGGCTTCCAAACAACAGTGCAACAGGCGTGGGAATCCACCTGGTACGGAGACCCAATGGCTATCCTTCATCGGAAATTAAAGGATGTTAAAAAAGCTCTAATCGATCTCAACAAATCAAATGGGAATGTCCACACAAATGTCTCTCAAAGCCGTGCCGCTCTTCAGGACATTCAGGAACAACTTAATCAAGACCCTCACAACTGTGCCCTATTCGAGCAACAAAAGGCAGCTTCTCAGCAACTTGATAATCACTTAAGGCAAGAAGAATCTTTGCATCTCCAGAAATCAAGAATTAATTGGCTTAGTCAAGGCGATGGTAATAACTCTTTCTTTTTTAATCAAGTTAAAGCTAATTGGAACACTAACAAGATTTTGGCTATCAAAGACAAGGAAGGGAACTTGGTTTCGGGTCATGCTCAATGTTCGAGGGTGGCAGTTGATTTCTTTCAGAATTCTTTAGGCACCTCTTCTAATAACGATGCATTCCCTGTGATTGATTGTAAGAAACTCACTGCGTCTCAAGCTATGGCATTGGAAGCTCCTATCACTGCGGACCTAATCTATGCCACTCTTAAAGCAATGAAGAGAAACAAGGCACCGGGCCCTGACGGTTTAACGGTTAATTTTTACCTGGCTTCTTGGGAGGCGGTTGGCCCTACATTTTGTGCTGCAGTTTTACACTTCTTTAATACGGGGGTAATGCATCCAGGTATTAACTCCACAAGTGTAGCTCTTGTCCCCAAAACAAAAACTCCTTCAGAAATGACTGATTACAGACCAATTTCATTATGTTCTGTAACTTACAAGTGCATTGCTAAGATCATGGCGAATAGAATCAAGAATGTCCTTCCAACAATCATTGATGTGGCGCAATCTGCCTTCGTTAAGCATCGAAGCATCTCAGACAACATCCTTATGGGTCAGGAATTATTTCGGGGATATACTAGAGAAACAGGCGTGGCAAGATGTGCCCTGAAAATAGACCTCCACAAGGCCTTCGACTCCGTCAGCTGGAATTTCCTAATGGAAGCCCTCAAAGCAATGAACTTTCCTGAGACATTTATGACCAGGATATTTGCTTGCATTTCTACAGTTTCATATTCTATCAAATTGAATGGTAGCCTCCAAGGATATTTCAGAGGTGAGAAAGGCCTTCGTCAAGGTGATCCTTTATCCCCCTACCTCTATACAGTGGCAATGAATGTTCTTTCCTGCTTACTCAATCGAAAGCTAGAAGGGTTCAAGCATCACTGGAGGTGTAGCGACCTTAAACTGTCCCATCTCTTCTTCGCAGATGATGTTTTGATTTTTTCTCATGGTGAAGAAGCTTCTCTGCAGCATATTATGACTTGCCTTGACACCTTTTCTGGAGCTAGTGGTCTCATCCCCAGCATGCGTAAGAGTACGGTTTTCTTTTCTAACTGTAAGCAGGATTTGATCGCTTGGTTTGATTCGAATTTTCAAATCCCTCAGGGTACCTTACCTGTGAACTTTCTAGGGGTTCCTCTTATTTCTTCTAAGTTAGGAGTAAATGATTGTGTCCCTTTAATTGCTAAGCTAACTGCTCGCATTTACATATGGACAAATCGCTTCCAATTGACTAGGTCTGTGCTGTTTGAAATTCAAGCTTATTGGGCTAATCATTTTTTGTTGCCTCAGTCGGTGCATAAGCAGATCAGAACTATCCTTTCTGGGTTTCTATGGAAAGGGAACTCCGACTCTAGGGGAGGAAACAAAGTTTCGTGGGACAATGTCTGTCTACCTATGGAAGAAGGAGGTTTGTCGTTTAAAAATTCTAAGGACTGGAATAAAGCTCAACTTATCCATCACCTTTGCAGAATTGTTAATAAGGATAAATCTCTATGGCCACATTGGGTCAACACTACTGTTCTGAAACGGAAGCACTTCTGGATCATGGAAGAGCCTTCTGATTGCTCTTGGATTTGGAGAAAGCTTCTAAAGGCAAGGCACGAAGCATCCCAGTTTATTCACTATAGAATTGGTGATGGGATGAATATTTCATTATGGTTTGATCCTTGGTGGCAAGGTAGATGCTTAGCAAATCACAACAGAGACAATATTATTTCTCAAGCTTGTTCCACTGGTAATGCCACTGTAAATGAGTTGATTTGCACAGGGGTGTGGAGGCTCCCAAGTCCTAATTCACGGCATCGCCACAATCATGCCTTAAGAAGATGGCTTGCTGATTTCGATAGTCCACATTTCGACTTCAACTGTAATGACTCTATCCTATGGAATGGAACTCCAATTAGCAAAAGTCGCACGAAACATATTTGGGAGGCCATCCGGTTTAAGCTACCAGAGGTGCCCTGGCACAAATTCGTTTGGCATAGGCTTCGAGTACAGAGATATGCTCACCATCAGTGGCTGGTTTGTCACGGCCGTATAAACACCTTTAGTAGGCTAGCTTCATTTGGGATTGATGTATCGCAATACTGCCTCCTATGTGCAGGGGGAACCGAGTGCCATAATCACTTGTTCGTGACTTGTTGCTACAGCTCTTATGTGCTTCGGAAACTGGCTTCTCTTATAGGGAGTTACAATCACCATTACTCTTCTTGGATTGAGCTTCTGGCAGCCTGGGGCACTGTCTCAAACCTTGGCCACAGACACTTGCTTCTACTTGCAGTCCAAGTTTTCTCTTATCATATCTTGAGGGAAAGAAATGCAAGGCTGCATGGAAAAGGCTGTATTGGCCCAAAAAAATTATTTGAAGGCATTGTTATAGATATAAAGTCTAGGTTACTTGTTTCTAATTGGTTTGTAAACATAGCTAGTGCTTTTCATTGTACTCATTGGCTGGAATAGAGTTTAGGATGTAGTTTGCTCCTTTCTCTCTTTGTTTGTTTTTCTGAAGTCCTCCCCTTCGGCTTGTCGTTGGGCATGGGTTAACCCCATTTTTCTTTGTCTATATAATTATAAGCTTAGCAAAAAAAAAAAAAAAAAAAGAATGTTTTTGATTTTTCATTAAATTTCAATCTGATTTAATTTCAGTTTTGTACATTTAATATTTATTTAATTTCACTATTATAAATTTTTAATAAAATTATAGTTGATCTTATAAATATTTTCTTTATCATATTAATATTGTTTCAGTTTATGTCATATTTCGGAGTAAGATAAATTTTTGATTTCATTTTCTTTTAAAATCATTAATTTTTTCGATTAGTTATTTGTTAACTCATTATTTATATAAATTTAAATATGATAAAATTTAATGTTACTATATTATAATTATAGATTATTTTTTGACAATTTACCTAAATTATTGAAAATGTTTTATAATGTTTTAATGTCTATTTTTAATATTCAAGTGTCACCTTAAGTAATTTAGTTTCATTTACTCATTTCTCTATTTATTACTTTTTCCTAAAAGATTATGTATTTCAAGACTAAATTTTATCAACTTTTACTAACAATTGAAATTAAAAGTATTCAGAAATTTATAATTTTTTTCTTTGTCAAGAAATCTATAAATTTTGTTTTTGCTACACTTTTGAAATTTTAGGTTTTCATATTTCAAATCATTTAATATATATTAGACTTAAAATAAATCTTCTACTTTTTAACTATTTTAATAATACTAATGTTCTAATTGATAAGAATATTTTTAAATTAGTTATGTTATGGTTCCACTAAAATTATTATTGTGTTATGTGCTATGTGAGTATTTTAAGATATTTCAGTTTATATTAAAAAAAATTGTAGTGGAGAATGTCCATATATAAAAAGCAAAAAGCTTAAAGGTATGCACAAAAAATCTGCAATTTTTACTTTATATTTGTATGAAATGTACAAATTTTATGACGCTCACGATATTGTTATTATTATATTTTTTTATTTCAATAGTTTGTATTAATATTTACATTGTTTCTTCATGTTATGTTTTAATAATTACATATATGGTATAAAAATTTAGATGAAATGTGTTTATTTTGTTATTTTTTCATTTTTACTTTTGTCATATAAGGATAATATATTAATTTATTACAACCATTTTATTTTACCTATTTATATCAATATTGTTTCTCTTTTTAGTGTCATGTTATATTTTTGTTCTAAAATTTATTCTATTCATCATTTAACTTCTCAAACTCATAAATTTTATCTACACCCAAATTCTTTACATTCAGAAAATTAACTAGTAATTCATTATCAAGGTTTGAACAAGAGCACGGAGTTGAAGCATATTGGTACCACATCATTAGACTTCTCAGCTTTGTAGGTTGTCATATCATATTTCTTGTAGTTGCTTTTGGCTTTGGAGTTCCTGCTTCTTCATTCTTGTTTTTTTTCTTAGACATTTCCTCGGCTATTTTTCAATGGACAATTGAGAACAATGTGTCCTGGTTTCTTATAATTTTAACACGTATTCACATTGGTTTGATGCACGCGAATCCTTTATGTCTTGATTTTCCACATTTACAATAATTGATACTTCCCTTTATGCATTCTGTGGTATTATTCTTCCCACAAGTTTTACAAGTAGGAATTTTGTCCCTCCGACTAGTCCCCTTATCACGTTCTAAACTTCTTCTTTGTTCCTTGGTTCACATCCTAGTGGTGTGCATATCTTGTTCTTTCCTCTTATTGTTGAAAAACTAATTTCTTTCCTCACAATCCTTCACAATAATTCTTACTTTACTTACCATCTTATCAAAATCCTCCAACTCTATGGGAAAAGAGAAAGCGACTTAGAAAGAAGGTAAGGTTGCTTAAAAGAGTTAAATGTAAAGTGTGTAAAAGATGTTTTTGGTAATAGTATGTTGTATGTACAACTCCAAGTCAATACTTTTGTATAAAACCTATAGTCTTGATGACAAAATTATACATGTAAATTATGTTATTTCAAGAGTAAAGGTAGCATGACCACCCCGGACGGTCATGGATGCGGGAACCAGTCAGGGCCATCACACTATTGAATATATACGGGATGTATATCCATTCTTGTATAGTAGTTGCAAGAAAGTATAGGAGATAGATCTTGAGGTAGTTGATCAACATCCTCTATCTCTAACATTTGTTGTCTGTTGTGGAATAAAAACTAGGTTGAAAATATTGCGGCTAGGGTTTGTATATTTAATGCAAGGGTTCGTGAGCTTCGTGCTTTAATGGCTGCTTCTGCGTTCGAGACTTAAACGGTCCTCACAGAATGCCTACGTATCTCTGTAAATTAGAGAATCAAGCCAATAAAACGTAGTTCTGAGAATGAGGGGTCAGGCCCTTTATATAGGCTGAGATGCCTTAGAATTATGGTAGGATTTGGAGACTTGATGGGCAAGTCTTTGAGGAATGTTCTAGATCTATTCCCTGTAGGAATCAGTTTCCATATCGAATTGGATGCCTTATTGGATAAGTTTGAAGGGATATTATCCTTATCCAACTCTTATTTGCTGAGCTGTTTATTACCCTTAATATTAATTACGAAATTAATATTATATTTAGGGTTTTGGGACCAGCTGGTGGGCCCCACGTTTGGACTATTCTTGGCTTAATTAATGCCACATTAAATGTGTCTTTAGGGCTTATTTTCAGCCCATATCATTTGCCCCCCAACTTCTTAGGAAAACTGATCAGGTTTTCGTAGAAGTTATATTTGCCTTAATCGAGACTCGGGGTCGTTTTTATCCCTTACCTGGGACTTCTTAATTTTCCTACCCTTATATGGGAGTTTTGGTTTACACTAGTGTTTCACGAGTATCGTCTTGCTTGTAAAGTGTGGAGCGACCTACACATTTACGACGATTTGCCTTATTCGAGGCTTTAACTTGTGCTTGCTTTTAGCAATTTCGGCACTTTCATAGAGTTTTTTATGCATTATTAGCATATATTATTGCTCAATTTGTCAAGAAAATATTTCTATAATTTTCCTCGTATTTTTCTGTACTTTTCCTAATATTTTAGGAATTTTTATGTACCAACAGGTATTTTTTGTAATTTTTCCTAATAATTTAGGAATTTTTATGTACCAACAGGTATTTTTTGTAATTTTTCCTAATAATTTAGGAATTTTTATGTACCAACAGGTATTTTTTGTAATTTTTCCTAATAATTTAGGAATTTTTATGTACCAACAGGTATTTTTTGGGAATTATTTTTTAATTTCCCAACATTATTTAAAAAATTTTTTAAAAGTATTAACTTTTAAAAAAGTCACCTTGGCAAGAAATGTCTCCTGGGCGTGGGTACCCCCGCCAAGGAGACACCCTCCTTAGGCACGCCTAGGGGGTTTGGTCTCCTGGGCGTGGGTGACCTTTGTCCCTGGAAATGCTTCCTGGGCGTGGGTACCCCCGCCAAGGAGACACCCTCCTTAGGCACGCCTAGGGGGTTTGGTCTCCTGGGCGTGGGTATAGCCTTCTTTAAAGAAAATCGAGCTGGGCGTGGGTACCCCCGCCAAGGAGACACCTTCCTTAGGCACGCCTAGGAGGTTTGGTCTCCTGGGCGTGGGTATACCCTTCTTTAGAGAAAATCAAGCTAGGCGTGGGTACCCCCGCCAAGGAGACACCTTCCTTAGGCACGCCTAGGAGGTTTGGTCTCCTGGGCGTGGGTATACCCTTCTTTAGAGAAAATCAAGCTAGGCGTGGGTACCCCCGCCAAGGAGACACCTTCCTTAGGCACGCCTAGGAGGTTTGGTCTCCTGGGCGTGGGTATACCCTTCTTTAGAGAAAATCAAGCTAGGCGTGGGTACCCCCGCCAAGGAGACACCTTCCTTAGGCACGCCTAGGAGGTTTGGTCTCCTGGGCGTGGGTATAGCCTTTTAATTGGGCTTCCTGCCTTTAAATTCTAACGGGATTTTATCCTATTTTCTAAAAATGTTGTAGAACATTCTAGAATTATTTCAAAATTTGAATTTCATGGGCTTCCCGCCTATTCAAAGGCCCAGTCACCTGTTAGCAGCCCATTTACTGGATATAACCGGTTGAATGACCGACCATGAACTCTATAAAAGAGTAGTGTGCATCCCTCATTTCTCATTTCACTATTCAGCAAAAACTATCATTCCCTTATCACAAATATTTTTCAAAAAAGCTCTGCTAGGGTTCTGTCGTGAGGCGATTTCCGGCGTTTTTACTCCGCCCTACTTTCCAGTTTCCGTTTAAAGATCGTTGAATCTTCATCTTCTTCAACCTCTCTTTTCAACTTTTCTGGGTTTCAAGCCTTCAAGGGAAGCATACCAATGGAGGATTCTAGCTCTTCAGGCCAGTCACAGCTCGCTAACACTTCCACCACCGCTCCACGGCTTTCAAGGGGTAAGAACCCTAAAACATCTCTTGTCCATGCCAGTGTTTTTTCCCTTAGGGATCTTTTAAATGAATTTGGTCAAGCTTTTCCAAACATGCTTCATTTAGATGCTTATGAACATAAATCGAAATATAAACAACATAGGGTAGACATTTTAGCCCAACTTTTTCACATCAATGGGCCTTATAGGGCCGTTGCTCCGGCCTCAAACGAAAGGGCTTGTCACCCAAAGCCTGGGGCCATTAGGATTTATAAAGAAACTTTTTATGCTGGTTTTCGCCTACCTCCTCCTCCTTTCGTTTACCGTCTTTTGGCCGAAGCCCGGGTTTGTCCAACCCAACTTATGCCAAATGCATGGCGTTTTATCTATTGTTTTTTGGTCCAATGTAGGAAACATGGGCTTGAGCCCAGTATCTCTGTTTTTCGATATCTATTCAAATTTGTCAATTCTTCTGATAACTCGGGCTGGGTCAAAATCCAACACCGTTCCTTGGCCCGTTCTTGTTTTGTTTCGGATTCCGCTCCTGATTCCCTTCCTAATTGGAAAAGGGAATGGTTTTATATCTTTTTGGATGGGGACGACTGGGACAACTATTTTCGGCCCAACTTCTGCAGAGCCGTTGATGGGCCTGTTAGGAGTTTAAAATTGGGCGTGGAAGAAGAGGCCGCCATAAATTTGTTAACATCGGATAATTTGCATCAATGTGCAAATTTGATTTCTGAAGATTCGTTGCAGGCCCATGGGCTAAGCGATTTGGGCCCTGAGGGTAATTCTCACCTCTTGCTTTGTTAACATTTTATGTTAGATATAATTATCTAACTTTCTTGTAATCATTTTGCAGCCAAAACTGCCCTGGGAGCGATTTTTAGGCAGAGGGAGACTGCTGCCACAGCTAGGGTGGTAACAGAGAACCCTAGGGCCAAAAGGGCCAGGACAGATGAGGCTACTCCCGCGGTGGAGCGTGTTCCTGGTTTTCTTCAAGAAAAACCAGTTCCTATTGAGGAAGACCTCACTCCCTTTACAGTGGGATGGGGTTTATGCAATAGGGACACAACTGTAGGTGACTCCAGGGCTGCAGCTGAGTGGTCCAGGAGCGTGGTTACTCCACGGGACAGGGTCCACATTGTGGAGTCCTCTGATGACTTGCAGATTGAGCTTCTCGGGGCTCAAGCTGTTGCTTCGGTAATTTCTTATTCAACTTCTTTAATTTAATTGCATTTACTTTTCCCTTATTTACTTGTTTCCTTTGCAGATGAACGCCTACCTTCAGGCCGCTGTTCATAACCTGAAGGAGGTGCGTGCTGAAAAGACCATTGCTGAGAGGGATAGGGACAGATACTTTGATTCCTCCGAGGCAAACTTTGCTCGTTTCAGGGAAGTGGAGAAGGAGCTGGCTGCTGAGAAAGAGAAGAACAGGAAGCTTCAGCTGGAGGTGCAGCAGAACAGGGAACACATTATTGCTGACTACAAGGCTTCTAAGGACTTTCAAGATGTCCTGAATGCTGAGTATGATGCAAACTTTCCTGGCACCTTCAAGGAGTGTTGGGAAGGGATCATCGAGGAGCTGAGTGGGAAGATCGAGGGGGTATCCCTGGAGAAGTTCCCGGTACCTGCTATCCCTGGATTGACAGATACCCTGGAGATCGCTACAGAGACAGCAGTGGATGGGGACTCTCAGCCCACTCAGGATCCACCTTCTTCTCCTGGGGTAGAGACAGTAGATCCTTCTTCCACTCAGGGAGATGTAGTTATTGAGGATTTAGATGAGTAGATGGCCCTGCGTGGCTTATTTCTGTTTATCTTTATTTATTCTGAACTTTTGCCCTTCGGGGCTTATGACTTAACTCTATTTATGCAGTAGTTCCTTTTGTTTCCATGTTCTTATTTTTTGCTTATTGCTCGTTAAACTTTAGAATTTCTCAAGTACTTGGCCTCCTGGCTGGTACTAAACTCATAAGTTAGTTCAACGTTTGCCTTTCGTGTTTATTTTAACAAAGAGAAGTAACTCATAAAGAAAACAATGTAAATTCCATTATGCTGTCAATGGATATCAATAGAATGGGTTCAACCCTTACATAAATACTCTATCTTCTACTGGGAGCAACATGCTCTAAAATGGTTTCATTCGAACCTTATTCCTAATAAATAGATAAAAGTCCAAGCCTTTGTCAAAAGAACTTAGATATAATAAATTTTGAGGTTCACAGCATGCCAAGTTCGGGGCACCTCAACCCCGTCCAAGGTTTCTAACTTGTAGGATCCTTGCCCTAACACCTTTCTGATTAGGTATGGTCCTTCCCAGTTTGGTGCTAACTTTCCTTTCTGGCCAACTCCTGAGGCTTCAATCTTCCTTAAAACCATGTCACCTTGTCGAAAGAATCTTTCTTTAACTCTCTGGTTGTAGTGAAAAGATGCTCTCTTCTGATATTCAGCATTCTTCGCATTAGCTCCATCTCTAACCTCATCAATTAAGTCAAGGGCGAGTCTCATTCCTTCGTCATTAGTTTCTGGCTCATATGCCTCAACTCGAGGTGATGCTTGCATGATTTCTAAAGGCACAACTGCCTCGGCTCCGTAAGCCAGCAAAAATGGGGTTGCTCCAGTCGTTACCTTACAAGTGGTACGATATGCCCAAAGTATGGGCAACAACTCATCTACCCATGTATTCCTAGAGCGTTCGACCCTCTTTTTCAGTCCATCAAGGATAATTCGATTAGCTACCTCAGCTTGCCCATTGGCCTGAGGGTGTGCCACCGAGGTAAAACGGAGCTCAATTGCATTCTCTTCACAATACTTCTTAAACTCCTCATTATTGAATTGTGTCCCATTGTCTGTCACAAGGATTCGTGGGATTCCGTATCTGCAGATGATGTTCTCCCAAAAGAACTGGGAAACTTGCTTGGTGGTTATCTTGGCTAGGGGTTTAGCCTCAATCCACTTAGTGAAATAATCAATTGCTACTATTAGGAATTTCCTCTGTGCTGAAGCCATGGGAAAGGGTCCAAGTATATCCATCCCCCACATTGCAAATGGAATGGGAGAGTTAATCGAGGTCAACATCTCAGGCGGTTGCCTCACAATTGGGGCATGCTTCTGGCATCTCTCACATCTCTTAACATAGTTTTGTGCATCAGCCAACATCTCCGGCCAATAAAACCCTAAACGAATTATCTTGTGAGCTAGGGCTCTGCCCCCCAAGTGTTGCCCACAGATCCCTTCATGAACTTCTTCCAATGCTTCTTTTGCCTCTTGAGGCCTTAAACATTTCAAGTAGGGAATGACAAACGACCTCTTATACAAGATGCCTTCGATCAAAGTGTATCTCAGTGCTCTTACTGAAAGTTTTCGTGCCTCCAAGGCATTGTTTGGGAGCCATCCGGTCTCAAGGTGTGCCTTGATTGGGTCTATCCAAGAGCCTCCTATATCGATTGGTGCCAATAACTTTGAATTAACGGTCGGGGCCTTCAAGACCTGAAAATAGACACTCCCAGCATAATTCTCTATCTCGGAAGAAGCAAATTTAGATAGGGCATCGGCCTTAATGTTTTCCTCTCTTGGAATGTGCTCAACATAGCACTCCTCAAACTGGGACATAACAGCCTTTACTACTCTCAAGTATTTTGCCATAGTCTCATCCTTGGCCTCGAATTCACCATTTACTTGTGCCACCACAAGCCTTGAATCTCCACAAACTTTGAGATTCTTGACCCTCATAATTCTGGCCAAGCCCAAACCAGCTATCAATGCCTCATATTCCGCCTCGTTGTTGGTAGTAGGGAAATCCAACTTTAAAGCGTACTCCACTGTGAACCCATCGGGGCTTTGCAAAACCAAACCTGCACCACTAGATTTTGTTTTTGATGCTCCATCAAAATAGAGCACCCAATATTCCTTTAGATCAGGTGTAAGTTCCTCTTCTTTATCCTCTTGCCCAGGGGTAGTCATTATCTCTTGCCCCCCGACTTCTTGGTTGTTAATAGTACATTCGACCACGAAGTCAGCTAATGCCTGAGCTTTGATAGCTGTCCGAGGCTTGTATGTGATGTCAAACTCTCCTAACTCAATCGCCCATTTGATTAGCCTTCCACTGGCCTTAGGGCTATGCAATATGTTCCTCAATTGCTGGTTTGTCAGAACTTGAATCTTATGTGCCTGAAAGTAAGGCCGCAGCTTTCTTGAGGCAGTTACTAATGCCAAAGCAAACTTTTCTATGGGTGAGTAATTCAACTCAGCCCCATGCAACACTTTGCTCACATAATAGATAGGTTTCTGGACCTTTTCCTCTTCCCGGATAAGGACAGCACTCAGGGCTTGTTCGGATACCGCCAGGTATAAACTAAGAATCTCCCCAGGACTTGGTTTAGTCAATAACGGGGCTTCAACCATGTACTTCTTCAGTTGCTCAAAGGCCTCTTGGCTTTCAGGTGTCCACTCAAAATTTTTCACCTTTTTTAACGCTTGGAAGAAAGGCAAGCATTTGTCTCCAGACTTGGAGATGAATCTTCCTAAGGCTGCAACTCGACCTGTCAACCTCTGCACATCTCTTATAGAGCGTGGTGGCTCCATGTCTAAAATCGCCTTGATCTTGTCAGGATTGGCCTCAATGCCTCTTTTCGAAACCATCAGCCCTAAAAACTTCCCCGATCCAACGCCAAAAGCACACTTGGCGGGATTCAACATCATCTTGTGGTGCCTCAGCACTTCAAATGCCTCTCCGAGGTGCTTGATATGATCAGCCTTAAGTAGGCTCTTGACTAACATGTCATCAACATATACCTCCATGGTTCTTCCAATCAGATGAGCGAATATCTTATTCACCAATCGTTGGTAAGTGGCTCCTGCATTCTTTAGACCAAAAGCCATGACAAGATAACAAAAGACACCAAAGTCAGTTATGAAAGATACCTTAGGTATGTCATCCTTGTGCATCTTAATCTGATTATAGCCGCTGAATCCATCCATGAAGCTTAACATCTCATGTCCAGCTGTAGCATCTATCAACATATCAATCCTCGGCAGGGGAAAACAATCTTTTGGGCATGCATCATTCAGGTCAGTGAAGTCTATACACATTCTCCACTTCCCATTTGCTTTCTTGACCATGACTGGGTTCGCTAACCATTCAGGAAACTGAATCTCTTCAATAAAACCAGCTTCCAAGAGCTTATTCACTTCTTGCCTAATGGCCTCTTGCCTCTCCGGAGCAAAGTTTCTCTTCTTCTGCTTTATTGTCTTTCTTTTGGGATCAACATTTAACCTATGAGTTATGAGTCGGGGGTCAATCCCTGGCATATCAGCTGCTGTCCACGCGAACACGTCGCTATTCTTTTGTAAGAATTCTATTAACTTGCCCTTCAGGGGTTCTTTCAGAGATGCTCCAACATAAGTAACTTTTTCAGGGTCATTAGGTTCTAGAGGTATGGGAATCAAATCCTCTGCTGGCTTCCCTCTATGCTCTTCATCATCGCGGACATCCATGTCTTCAATCGGAAGGACCTGCCCCCCGGCTCCATCGGCCCTCAGTGCGGCCACATAGCAACTTCTTGCCATCTTTTGATCACCCTTCTGTTCTCCGACACCATTCCGTGTCGGAAACTTAATTTTCATATGATAGGAAGAGGCCACAGCCTTAAACGCATGAAGTCCAGTCCTTCCAAGGATTGCGTTGTATGTTGATGCTGCCTTGATCACCAAGAAATTCAACATCTGAGTCACCTCTTTAGGCTCCTGCCCAATAGTCACGGGTAGCTGAATAGTCCCTTCAACGTTGGACTCCACTCCGTTAAACCCATATATAGGCATGTTTGTAGGAGTCAGTTGAGAGTCGTTGTAACCCATCTTTACAAATGCATCATGAAATAAAATATCCACAGAAGCCCCATTGTCTATCAAGACTCGTTTTACTTCGGAGTTTCCAATCACGGGAGTTATGACCAGCGGGTCGTCATGGGGAAATTTCACCCCCTCCAAGTCTGAATCATCGAAACCAATTACCATCTCGGTTTTAGCACGCTTCGGGGCTTCTCCCACAATGTGCATTACTTCTCTAGCATAAGCTTTTCGAGAATTCTTAGTCGTGCCGGCTGCTGTCGGGCCTCCCCAGATCATATTGATAACTGCCCTTCGGGGCTGGGGATTGCGATCATGGTTGTCCTCCCTCCTATTATTATCTCTCCTTTCATTGTCTCTTCTGTCATTGTCCCTTCTCTGGTTCCCACGGTCATCACCCTTGGTGAACTGACTTAGTTTTCCTCTTCGTATCAAGAACTCAATCTCATCCTTGAGTTGCCTACAATCGTCGGTGTCATGTCCCACATCTTTGTGGAACCTGCAGTATTGCTCCTTATTTCGCTTAGCTGGGTCTCCTCTAAGTGGCTTCGGCCATCGGAAATCCTTTTCCTTTTCAATGTCCAACAGGATCTGGCTTCTTGGGGCATTAAGTCTGGCATACTCTGAAAACCTTGGACCCGAGTTCTTTTTTGGAGCAGGTTCAGAGTCTCTGCTAGCTCGGGGATACTTGTCCCTAGCATCGTACTCTTGTTCTTGCTTCCGCTTGTTCCCTCCATTGCCCAACGTGGCTTCTTTCTTGATGCTGTCCTCAGCTTTTATATACTTGTCCGCCCTTCGTTGAAGTTCATCCATGCTTTCAGGGGGGTGTTTTGCCAACGACCTCTTAAAAAAGAGATCCGTGGTTCCATGCTGCAAGGCTACCATGGCCACCTTATTTTCCAAATCGGTTATATTCAGAGTTTCCTTAGTGAATCGCTTGATGTAATCTCTTAAGTTCTCATTCTTTCCCTGTGTCACATACATAAGGGATGCAGAGCTTTTCTCATGAATTCTTCCGCTAATGAATTGACTGACAAAAGCGGTACTCAACTCCTTGAAAGAGCTAATAGAGTTTGGAGGTAAACGACTATACCAACGTTGCGCCATGCCCGACAGGGTTTGGGGAAACGCCCTACACTTAAGGGCATCGTTGGCAGGCTGCAGTAACAAGGCGCTCGTAAACGTTCTCACATGAGTTGCGGGATCCCCCGTTCCATCGTAAGCTTTGATCGTGGGCATCTTAAACTTTCGGGAAATATGTGCATTCATTACCTCCTCAGTGAATGGAGGGGTCGGATCATCCAGATCTCCTTGTAGCATCAAATCTCTAGGATTATTCTTGGGAGGTTCCACCCTGATAGTTCCTCTGGTTGGGGCTTCAGCCCTTCGGTGTCTCCTTGAAGACCTCTCCAGATCTATGAAGGGAATCCCTCCTGAAGTCGGAGGAGGTCGAGTCTGATTAGGGTTCTGTCTCTCTAGTTCCCTTGCTTGGTCGTCCTTCAGCTTCTGAATCTCGGCTTCATAAGCCTTAATTTTCTCTGCGATTGTTAAAGGACCATCTCGGTTCGATGGATTCCTCCCTAGAGGTTCCTTACTAGCGCGTCGCCTCCTTGGGGCTTCGTCTCGATCATCGTCTTCAGACGACGAGTCTCCGGTATAAGGACCAGAGTAATCATAGTATCCTGGTTCAGGAGGAGCCGGGCCTCTAAGATAAGGGGATTGTTGTTGCCCATGAATCAACCGAGCATGACCGCTTGGTCCTGGATCCCTTGGATCTTGGGGGTAATTAGGCAGCCCATACATTGGGTTGGTGTTGACAGGGAGCGAAGAAGTGGAGAGACTGTGATGCGGCGGGCGGCTACTCAGAGGGAGAGGAGAGACCACCATCTGAAGCGGGTTAGTCTCCTGTCCTAGAGGGACGATTTCAGGTTGAGATCTTTCAGCGGGGGGATCCGTCCCTTGAGGTTGAGAGGCCTGACTACGAGGGTTTGTTTCCGTCAATGGGGGTACAGACCCTGGCCCTGTACCAACAGGAGGAGCAGTGATTGGTGGAACGATGGTTCCGGAGGTAGCCTCGGTTGAGATTGGTGTTGTTCTTCGAGTGGTAACCATGGTTAATGTCTTCTTCCCACAGACGGCGCCAAATGTTGTGGAATAAAAACTAGGTTGAAAATATTGCGGCTAGGGTTTGTATATTTAATGCAAGGGTTCGTGAGCTTCGTGCTTTAATGGCTGCTTCTGCGTTCGAGACTTAAACGGTCCTCACAGAATGCCTACGTATCTCTGTAAATTAGAGAATCAAGCCAATAAAACGTAGTTCTGAGAATGAGGGGTCAGGCCCTTTATATAGGCTGAGAAGCCTTAGAATTATGGTAGGATTTGGAGACTTGATGGGCAAGTCTTTGAGGAATGTTCTAGATCTATTCCCTGTAGGAATCAGTTTCCATATCGAATTGGATGCCTTATTGGATAAGTTTGAAAGGGATATTATCCTTATCCAACTCTTATTTGCTGAGCTGTTTATTACCCTTAATATTAATTACGAAATTAATATTATATTTAGGGTTTTGGGACCAGCTGGTGGGCCCCACGTTTGGACTATTCTTGGCTTAATTAATGCCACATTAAATGTGTCTTTAGGGCTTATTTTCAGCCCATATCATTGTCGAAATAGACAACTTAGGATCTAGGAAGCCTTTCAAATTAGGAAAATATAGGGGATTAGCAAAGGGTTTAGAAAATGATTACATATCTACGTGTATGTTCAGTTTTTCAAAATAAATAAGAAAAACATGCGACGAAACAATAATGTAAGATTTGAAGCTTTTTTTATTTATTGGATATGCCTTGGGGATGAGAAAAGTGAGTGTGTGTATGTGTGTGTTAATTTATTTTAAGGGAAAAAAATCAGTGAAGAAAGGAAAAGCTCAACAATATTAAATAATGGATGGAGGAGTTTTCTACGTCTCAAAATCGTTGGCGGCAACAAACAAGGATCGGGAAATGCAATTGGCACAACAGCTTGTGTTAGATCTTAGCAATCTTGATGTTAGAGAAAATGCCCTTCGTGAAATCTCCAAGGTCTTTTATCTATATAATTGTATCTTCCTTTTGTGTTGTATATACATGTTCCAATTGGTTTCAATTAAATTACTATGAATTGTTTCTTTTTTAGGGTTTCGACCAATGTCGCATGCGATATCCATATCTTGTTTGATTTATTGAGCTATATCCTCTAGTCACTTCTTGGGAAACTCAATCATTTTGTACTTCGGTTTATGTGAGAATGTTGAAAATGAAGTTAATTGTGCAGGTTGATTGTGGTTGTAAGTCTTAATTACGGGTAGTGTGCAAGCAGTGGTCTGTTTATATTATTAACATAATCAAGAAAACTAAGATCAAAGATATAATTTTTAATTTACAAACAACTTTTTGTTACTTTTCTTAATTTCCTGCTTAATGTTAATTTCTCTATCCACTCCCAAAATATATTTACCGTTTGTGTGTTATGCTTTCTATTTAACCAACTTGCATGTCAATGGAGGTAATGCCCTTCAAATTTGGATAAATCTTTCGATGTTGTGGAAATATTGAACAAAAATTAAATCTTTTACAGATCTTTTCGAGTAAGAATAAGGCTAGTTGCCATTCTTCTCAATATGTATAAAGGAAAAATTACGTTATTTGTCTGTATTTGATATTTTTATGGACCACTCATAAAAGAAAAATGACTTACATTTTTCAAAATTTAATTTTTGTTCAAAATTTCTTCAACATCGATACATTTATCCGGATTGGAAGGGCATGATCTCCAAAGACATTCAAGTTGGTTAAATAGAAAGCATAACACACAAACCGAAAATTAAATAGGGGATAGATAGAAAAATTAATATTAAGCAGACAATTAGGAACAACCACAAAAATAATTTGGAAACAAATCTATCTCTAATCTTAGTTTTCTTGATTACAACAATGTTACATTAATAATATAAATAGACCAAGAGTTGTTTGCACACTAAACGAAATTAAAACTTACAACCACAATCAACATGCATAATCAACTTCATTTTCCGCATTTTGACAGAATCCAAAGCACAAGATGATTTAGTTTCCCAAGAAGAGAATATAGGATATATCAATAATATATCAAATAAGATATGGATATCGCATGCAACATCGGTCAAAACCCTAAAAAAGAAACAAATCATAGTAACTTAGCTGAAACCAATTTGAACACATATATATCACACAAAAAGAAGATACAAGTATATAGATAAAAGACCTTGGAGAGTTCGGAAAGGGCATTTTCTCTAACATCAGGATTGCTAAGATCTAACACAAGCTGTTGTCCCGATTGCATTTTTCGATCCTTGTTTGACGCCGCCACCAATGATTCTGAGACATAGAACTCTCTTTCGTCCATTATTAAATATTGACTAGGTTTTCCTTTCTCGACTAATTTTCTTCTGTTGAAACAAATTAACACAAACGCTCACTTTTCTCATCCCCCAAACATGTAAAGTAAATAAAAAATGATTCACATGTAATAGTATCGTTTCGTCACTTGTTTTTCTTATTTATAATAAAAAATTGAATATACGAGTAGATATGGACGCATTTTCTAATAATCTTAGTTGTCCAATCCTTTGCCAATCCCCTTTATTTTTCTAATTTCAAAACCTTCCTAGATCCTAAGTGGTCTATTTCTACTAAAAAAATGTAAGAGATAGAGCATGTTGATCAACTACCTCTAGATCTATCTCCAATACTTTCTTGCAACTACTATACAAGAATGAATCTGCATCCTATATATATTCGAAACAAACATTACTTCCAACCAATTGTGGAAGAAGTACTCTACTAAAAACAATTCCAATATGTACTTTGTGAATCGAGGCCAATGCAATCACCCGGCCAGCAAATTTGAAGTATTCTTCGTGGTATATCACCTTAGAAGCTATAACACCTGACATGCCATAAGTATTTATCTAAGCCTCACATCTACTTTAAATTAAAACTAGATTTTAAATTAGAAGGTACATTCGTACATCTACTTCCATTCATATATAATTTGAAGTAATATGCAGAAGGACAACACTATGTGAGGTACTCAAAATTGTCCATGATCAGTCAATAGAATATTTGAATTACTTATCATGATTTCTCATAAAAAAAACCTACATTCTACCTAGGGGCATTGAAATTATAATGGCGTATTTGTCAAGGGAAGAACATATTAAATTAACCAAAATCATTTTAGGTGGCATTGTAAAGAGAAATAGTCTTTGCTAAGGGATGAGTCAAACTAAATTGACCATAATGTATATATCTTTTAATTTTAAAAATAAATATACGTACAACTTATTCATTAGATTTCAGTGAAAGCAAAGTTTAATTACAATAAAGTGGTTTATTAATTAGATTTAGATGGAAATAAATTATAATTAGAATGTAAACAAATGTGATGTTTTATCATATAGTTAGGTACACCGAATGCTCTCCATCATATAGAATAAATCTTATCAAATTTTAGCAAATACCTTTTACTATAAGTGAGAATATACAATGTTTAACAATAAAGAAAAATAAAGAAGTTCTAAACTTATTCATCATAAAAACTGGTAATCAAATGAGTACTACCTATACATAGATTTAGAATTGATATATATGATGATATCTGATGAAAATAAGATAAAAACTTAGGGATAGTCTAAGTTAGTATAGTGAAATACTACTTCAAGCCTATTGTGACGCCCCCAAATCCACTACTTGTAGACTTAGGTCGCCACTTACCGTCAATACCTGTCTTATCCAAAAATACAATACAATTCATTATAAACATGAAGGTTTTATCGTACAATAGTGGTTCCATCCCACGAGTCCAAGCATCAACAAGTCTCTGAATTATTACAACATATAACTAGTACACACGATATCAATACACACGTCGAAAGATATGATAATAGTCTTCGATAGCGTCGTCGTCTCTGAGATAAGCACACTAGTCCAGCTCAGTGCTCTGGTGCATTTTCTCCTTTCCCTTGAAATGAGAGGTTTCGGCTTTTTCCGTCTTCACTGAAAAACAATATCAACAACAAGAATGAGCAACTAGGTGCTCAGCAAGTCCACTGACTCGCTCTCTCACTAACAAGGAAGGTGGAAAGAAAATAACTCTATTTATGAAAGATACTCGTATGCAGGCAAAATGCCATGAAAATACTTACTGATAAACCTAAACAACTTAACTCTGAATAAAGAAATTGGAATTTAAAACTTGAGATACCGGTCTTCCGCCTTTACGATACCCCACAGCGAGATCAACCGCTGTGTCTCAAGTACCGCACACCCGTGATACCTCATAGCACGATCACTACTATGTCGCAGGTACCACTATATCGTTTTGCTATCAAAAAGGTGGTTGAAAAGTCAACCTGGCATCATTTGTGCCAAAAATGTTAATATATCTCTTTCGATACCACGAGTTTATTCCTCGTGTTGATCTGAAAGAAAATCCATAGGCTATCTCCCATGTTGACCAGTGAATTACATGATTATTCCTCCGGATAACAATTGATTGACTTGGATTCCTATTCGATTCTGGCCGATCGCTAGTCTACATTTTGTACAAGACCGACCTGATCAATAGGCCGTCACAATATTTTCAAAAGAAACTAATTTATTATATTGACACGAACAATATGTCAATTCAAGACAATAAGTAACAACCTTGAACAAGTAAGGTTCGTTGATTAAAATAATTCATGTGAAGTCGTCTTGAAATAATAAGAACGACTCGATTCAGAAGAAAACTTCCAATTACCCTAGAGTATGTATTTTAGAGGAAATTCTGATGATATACTATTCTTCTATTCACTATTCTGAATGCAACTATTTTGATTCGAACAATGAATCATATTTGAATATTGAAACAACATTTATCGGATCTGAACAATAGATCCGATTAAAGTCAATAAAAATCTAACTACCTCGATATATGAGCGTAGTTATAACTGAATAATACTTAAGGGTCATCTCGAAACAATTAAGATACCCTGGATTTCAATCAAATTACGTTATAGGAATTTATCAAAATTTTGGGAAAATCTCTAAAATTTTCTAAATCAATACTGTGATAAACAGGATATTTTATAACGAACTGGCAATTCAAAACTTAATTTTAACAGAATAATATCCAAACATTTCTCGAAATATTTTAGAAGGAGTGAGGGTCAGAAGGTACTTGCCTCGATCTCGAAGTGCAAATAAGTGTAGATAAAATTTGTACTCTACCCGTGAACTTGGCTTCGGTCTACGGCTCGGGAATTATTCTCTAAAATGGCAACCAGAAATACGTGAGCGCTTCGTCAAAATAAAATATTCCCGATCTGATAATATAATTAATAATAATATAATATCTCATAAAAATCTCTTGAATAAATAACGGAAAGTAATTCTAGGATAAATAAATATCACTTCGAACTCATGAATTAAATCTGGAGAATATATCCTATTTTTAATATCTGGAAATCTCAATTCATTCTCAAAATGAAAAATTCAAAAATCCATTTTTATTCAATTTAAATCCATAATTATTATTCTCATTTTTAAAATAATTCATCAAAGAATTCTACTTTTAAGAAACCTCACAAATTCTAATTTCTTTTACTCATCAAATTTAATCTGTAAAATAAACCTGACTCGATCCGGTTAATTAACTAATCCGGAAAATATTAAAATCAGCTTTCCAAAATGAAATCATATTTTATTCTATTTATTCATAAATATACCTCTTTTTATCGACAAATTATTAAATCCCTAAATTGTGTTCAAAATCACAAAATATTTTCTTTTTAATTAATCAATTAATAAATTTCTAAATTACGTCTAAAACTCTAAATAATTAATTAAGCAATTAAACCATTTTTTTAATAAAACAATTTAACTCTCTAAATTTTTAATAACAATTCAAGTAATTAAATCCCGATTATAACATACGATCCTAAATTTGGTACGTTATTATTATATTATTATTCTAACATCAACGTGGGACCCACCTGTGGGACCCACCTACATCACAACCACTGTTCGACCTCCCCTTTCCCTGTTCTCTCTAGCAATCTCTCTCTGCATCTCTCATCCTCTCCACCATCGACCTCCCTCTCTTTTCTCCCCTTTCTCTACTTCGATAACAACCAACAACAATCTCTATAAAATCTCTCTCCCTCGATGCCTCTCTCACGGCACAACAACAACACTCTATCCCCTACATCTCCGATTTACACCACAGACAATCAACCCACGCTCTACTCCATCCAATTCAACACTACTTCGACATAACCACCACCAATTCTCTCCGCCTCCCTCATCTCGTTTCTCTCCCAATTCTCTCCCGTCTCTCTTCCGCCTCTCTCTCTCTCTGAATCCCTATCTCTCTCGAATCTCTGCTTCAATCCCTCTCCGAGTCAATCTCTCTTGTCTCTCTCTCTCTTCTACTTCGAATAACCACAATCACCACAACCAAACAACCGACTGGGCTTACCAGTTTAACGAAAAAAAATAGGGATAATGAGTAAGAATTATAACAAAAATACACTACCTGCTGTTAACTCTGTTTTGAGTTTATACGAATGGGTTTGTTGTTTTATGAAACAACTAAGTCCGGGTTTTTGGTGTTTAACAATATAGATACAGTACTGTGTGATTGTAAATAATAGATGAGTGTTGTATCTGTTTGGACTAAAATGCAACTGGGTTTCATAAAACTACACTACTTCTATTAATCATGATGCTGATAATGCTTGTTATTAAAAAAAATTAAAAAGACTAAAACATGGAGGAAAAATCATTGTAAAATATTTAGTGGCCATAATTCCAAATTATTATTTTGTAAGTGGTAATTATTAAATAAATAAAAAATTAAAATATGGGGGACAAAATGAAATGGTATAATGATGAAAATATTTAATGTAAATATTTGGTAAAAAGAGTTAGTTTTCTTCCCGCTGACTAATTAAAACGATACTCTAAATTTGACTCAAAATTAAAATATTATTTGAAAATTCACGGTTATTACAGTCTTCCCCCTTATAGGATTCCGTCCTCGGAATCAAAATTACACACTAATTAAACAATTCAAGATATTTATTTCGCATTTCGCTTTCTAATTCCCACGTGGCTTCCTCAACCTGGTGGTTTCTCCAAAGTACCTTCACTAAATTTACTTTCTTAGTTCGTAACTCTTGCACTTTGTGATCTAGGATCTCTACTGGCTGTTCTTCGTAGGTCAAATCAGGACGTATTTCCACTGGCTCGTAGGTTATAACATGCCAGAAATCAGAATGGTATTCTCTTAACACAGAAACATGAAACACATCGTGGATATGTTGAAGGTCTGGAGGTAGGGCCAACTGATAAGATAGTGGTCCTATCTTCTTGAGAATCTCAAAAGGTCCTATATATCTGGGGCTCAATTTGCCTTTCTTTCCGAATCTCATAACTCCCTTCCAAGGTGAAACTTTCAACATCACTTTATCTCCTACTTCAAATGCTTTGTCTTTTCTCTTTTGGTTTGCATACTTCTTCTGTCGATCTTGAGCTGCAACTAACCTTTTTCGAATAACTTCGGTTGCTTGCTTAGTTTGTTGAAGTAATTCTGGTCCTAGTATCTTTCTTTTTCCTACCTCATCCCAGTATAGAGGTGATCAACACTTTCTTCCATACAATGCTTCATATGGCGCCATACCTATGCTGGAGTGGTAACTATTGTTGTAAGCAAACTCAACCAGGGGCAGATGATCATCCCAACTTCCCTTGAAATCCAATGCACAGGCTCTTAACATATCCTCAACTGTTTGAATTGTCCTTTCACTTTGTCCGTCAGTTTGTGGATGGTATGCAGTGCTCAAATTTAACTTCGTGCCAAGACATTCCTGAAAACTTTTCCAAAATCGAGAAGTAAAACGGGCGTCACTATCAGATACAATTGAAACAGGCACTCCATGCCGAACCACAATTTCCTTCAGGTACATGTTCACCAATCTTTCCACCTAGTACTTATCACTGATTGGTAGGAAATGCATAGAATTAGTGAGTCGGTCAACGATAACCCAAATCGCATCATGGCTAGCTCTAGTTCGGGGTAGTCCTACGACAAAATCCATGGTAATATGTTCCCATTTCCACTCGGGTATCTCTAAGGGTTGTAAAAGTCCACTTGGTCGTTGATGTTCTGCCTTCACTTTCTAACAGGTTACACATTTACTTACCCAGTCTGCAATTTCTCTTTTCAAGTTAGGCCACCAATAGTTTTGTTTGATATCTTGATACATCTTCGTGCTTCCGGGATGAATAGAGTACTTCGAGCTATGTGCTTCGCTCAAAATCTCTTCCTTTAGTTCTGCAACATTTGGTATCCAAACTCTAGAGGTAAATCTTTTAATTCCTTTAGCATCCTTTGGACTCTGAAATTCTTTTCCGGTTAACTGATCCCTCTCTTCTTCCATCATTTTCTCTTGACATCGGCGAATCTTTTCGATCAACTCTAGTTGTAAGGAGATTTTATATACTCTTTCATTGGCTTGAACAGGAATCTTAATCTCCAAATTAAATCTCTCAATTTCTTTTATCAATTCCTTTAACGGTACTACCATATTAAGTCTTTCTTTTCTACTTGATGCGTCTGCCACCACATTGGCTTTCCCCGGATGATAATTAATCGAATAGTCATAGTCCTTGATCAATTCTAACCATCGTCTCTGCCTCATATTCAATTCTTTCTGAGTAAAGATATATTTTAGACTCTTATGATCCGTGAAAATCTCACACTTTTCTCCGTACAAATAGTGTCTCCAAATCTTTAGCGCAAAAACAATCGCAGCCAACTCGAGGTCGTGAGTTGGGTATCTTACCTCATAATCTTTTAACTGTTGGGAAGCATAAGCAATTACTTTTCTATGCTGCATCAATACGCATCCTAAACCCTTATGGGAAGCGTCACTATAAATTATGAAATTTCTTGTATCGTCTGGTAATATCAAAACCGGGGTAGATGTTAATCGTCTCTTAAGTTCTTGAAAACTTTCTTCACACTTGGGAGTCCATTCAAACTTCTCATTCTTTCTGGTGAGCTTGGTCAAGGGTGTAGCTCTCTTTGAAAAATCCTTTACAAATCTCCGATAATATCCGGCTAGTCCAAGGAAACTTCTAACCTCTGTTGGAGTCTTGGGTCTCTCCCAATCTGCTACGGCTTCTATCTTTGCGGGGTCTACAGAAATCCCTTCGCCACTCACAATGTGTCCTAAAAATTGAACTTATTTCAGCCAGAATTCACACTTCGAAAATTTTGCATATAACTTTTCCTTTCTTAGCGTTTCTAGAACCAATCGGAAGTGTTCAACATGTTCCTCAGGAGACTTCGAGTATATCAGGATGTCATCAATAAATACAATCACGAACTTATCCAAGTATCTCTTGAACACACGATTCATCAAGTCCATAAAAGCAGCTGGCGCATTCATCAATCCAAACGACATGACCAAGAATTCGTAATGTCCATATCGGGTCCTAAAAGCAGTCTTAGGAATATCCTCAGGCTTGATCTTTAATTGATGATAGCTGGATCTCAAATCAATCTTCGAAAAATATTTAGCTCCCTTAAGTTGGTCAAACAGATCGTCAATTCGTGGCAAAGGATATTTATTCTTGATCGTCATCTTGTTTAACTCTCGATAATCTATGCACAGCCTCATAGATCCATCTTTCTTCTTTACAAATAACACTGGAGCTCCCCAAGGGGATACACTTGGTCTAATTACGCCCTTGTCTAATAGTTCTTGCAGTTGTGTAGCCAACTCCTTCATCTCAACTGGAGCCATTCTGTATGGTGCTTTGGAAATTGGTGCAGTTCCCGGGGCAAGATCGATATTGAATTCTATTTCTCTGTCGGGCGGCAATCCAGGTAGTTCTTCCGGAAAAACATCCTCGAATTGATTCACTACAGGAATTTCGTCAATGGTAGGGGCTTGCTTCTCGTTGTCAACCACATGGGCTAAGTAGGCTTGACACCCACTCTTTAGTAGCTTCTTCGCCTGAGCCATAGTCAGAAAATTACGGGTAGGTTTTCTTCCGCGAAATTGTATTCGTTTACCGTTGGGTCCCTTTAAACTAACCCACTTACGCCGACAATTGATTTGAGCATCATAACGTGCTAACCAATCCATTCCAAGAATTATATCAAACTCCCCTAGATTAAAAGAAAGAAGATCTGTTTCGAAGCGTTGTCCTTGTATTTCGATTCCACAATCTTGACATATCTGATCTACATGAACTTTTTCCTGATTTGCTACTTCTACAATAAATGTCTCCCCTAATGGTACAGACTGAATATCCAATTTATTCCTAAAATTCTCCGATATGAAAGATTTTGTTGCTTCCGAATCAAACAGAACACATGCATCTACAGAATTTACTAAAAGCGTACCTGCAATTACATCACTGTCAGCAATAGCATCCTTCACCGTCATGTTGAAAGTACGTGCAATTGGCTTGTTGCTAGGAGGTGCCATAAGTCCAGGTGCAGTCGTCTCCTTTGGTGGTGACTTGCAATCTCGCGCAATATGTCCTGTCTTCCCGCAATTGAAACAAGTAATGGCCTTCTCCTTGCAGTTAGAAGAATAATGCCCTTTTTGTCCACAATTGTAACAAACAATGTTGGTAAGGTTACAGGGTCCTGGGTGTTTCGTTCCACACGTTTTGCATTCTGGTAGCGGTGGCCTTCCTTGAATCAAATTGGCTGCCTGAGGGGATCTGAATTTCTGATTGTTTCCCCTAGTGTCTTGACTCTCAATTCTCTTTATATCTTTGCTTTTGTCTTCCCGCTTCACAAATGGTCTCTTTCCATTCCGATCGTCCAGCTTCCTCTCAAAATTAGTTCCACGATTCTGAAACTTCCTTTTCTTCATATCCTTCTCCTTTGAGTACAACTCAGTTCCACTTTCGACAATAGATGCTTTATGAACCACAGTAGAATAGTTAGTGATTTCTAGGACCGCAACTCGATTCTGGATCCACGGCTTCAGCCCTAGTTGAAAATGTTTAGCTCTCTTTTCGTCCGTATCCACATGGTAAGGCACAAACCTAGAGAGTTCAGAAAATTTGGCTTCATATTCAGCTAGTCCAGGGTATGACTACGTTCCCTTCCATTGCTCTCTTTGATTCCCACCAATAATTCGCTTCACCTTTTAACATGTAGGCTGCAAAAATGGTCTTCTTCTCTTCTTCTACTCCTACAATCTCAAAGGTCTTTTCTATCTCACGTAACCATATTCTTGCCTCAACAGGATCAGTAGTACCCTTAAACTCAGGGGGATTTAATGATTTGAAAGATTTAAATGCAACTTTATTTTTAGCTGGTGGTGTTGGGGGTTGATCATTTCTGACTTGAGGTATTTCTTGTCTAGGTGGAGGATTTTGTGTATACTGTCTTAGAAATTCCACGAGTAAAACCATAGGGTCGTTAGGATTTGGATTTGGTTGTACTGCGGGTACTGGCTCAGGTTGAGGATTGGGATCAACATCAGGGTGATCCTCTGCTGGGGGTACTCCTTGGTTCCTGCGGGGTCTACCTCTTTTAGGTGGCATCTTTTTCTAATAAGATTGAAAACAGAGCGCTTGGTCAAACAGGGTAAAAGTATACATTTATAGCATAATATTGATGCCGGTAACGTAAACCATTAAAGTAATATGTCGAATACTAAAAATGCTGAAGATATATCTCATGTGTCACAAAAAAATATTCTTCCCATTTATGTAAAACCATTAACGATTGCAAAGTTCTAAATCTCAAATATCGCAGTTTAAGAAATTGTTTTAGTAGTTATAGGCAACACATTTTATTTTTTTATTTAAACAGGAATGCTACTAATAAAGCGCAACAATAATCGTAAAATCTGAAACAGATGAAGGTACTGATATTAACATATAATCCATAATGGTACATAAACATTCCAATACAGAAAAATCTAATGTGATCAGAAAGTGGTTCACCACTAGCTATACTAGCCAAAAGATAGGGATAGGCAAATCCAGGCTATGTCATCAGCAATGGTTTCAGCGACCAAACATCTCAACCACGCGTCTCTAGAACTCCTCGATGGCTCTGGTAATCAAATCAGTAACAGCAGTACGGTTAACAGCTCCTGTACTAGAGGATGGTAAGGCTGTGAGATCAGTCTGTAGCCCGGTCAGAACAGAGATAGAGATCTGATTTACAATCTCCATAGGAACATCCCTCACAAGTAAGCTGCCTCCTCCATGAACTGCAGCCGGGTCAACCGACAGTAGTCGCAATATAGCATCCCTAGTAACAAAAACCTCCTCATAGCGAAGCCATACGCAACGAAACTGCTGGAAAAGATGATCATGAACAGCCCAAGGTACTGGCGCTCGATCCACTATCGACGGCACAGGTCCACCAACTGACTGTACTGGAAAAGGTGGAGTAGATGGAATCACTACTGGGGCAGGGATATGGATATCAGGTGCTGGAGGAGCAGTGTCACACGTCGGTGCACCATCGACCGGTATCACCACTGGAGCAGTATCACCAACAGGTGTGTCGCTGGTAAGTGGAAATATGAAGTCCGGTATAGAAGGGACCGTCGGAGTCAAAGTATAAATCGGAATAGGAACAGTAACCAAATCTGGGATAGCTGTAGCCCTAGTAGGTATGGCCACCCTGAAAACTGGATCCGCTGAGCTAGGCACCACCTCCGTACGGACGGGTGAAAGCTGGCTCTCATCAACCATCTCTGAAATCTCGTGCTTTGGAGTCTCAGCTCTGAACATCTCGGGAGTAACCAAAGGTGTAGTCTGTTCTAACTGCTCAGTCTCTGCCTGAACCTCAAGTGGAGGTGTATCTAGATCAATCACATGTGGAGGAGAAGGTGTAAGGATCTGAATAGAAGAATCCTCCGAGTCACTGGATATCAGCATATACTCCTCAGATGGGTCACTATCTGAACCTGAACTGGGATCTAGTGGTCCGTAAGGGTAGGGTGTAGGAGATCTGTCTCGCATAAGTAAGAAACCGGTAGATTCTGAAGAAGACATCTACAAAAGAAAAGAGTTTCGGTCACCAACAGGTTCTAATCGACGATATACGCGTATAAATATATATGAGGGTGTAAAGCACTTAGTGCTAAATTCTCAACATCGTATTATACCTCTAAACTCTCAGGTCGCGTTATAATTCTAGGCTCGTACGATTCCTAAAAATATAACTAAGGCTTTGATACCAAGCTGTGACGCCCCCAAATCCACTACTTGTAGACTTAGGTCGCCACTTACCGTCAATACCTGTCTTATCCAAAAATACAATACAATTCATAATAAACATGAAGGTTTTATCGTACAATAGTGGTTCCATCCCACGAGTCCAAGCATCGACAAGTCTCTGAATTATTACAACATATAACCAGTACACACGATATCAATACACACGTCGAAAGATATGGTAATAGTCTTCGATAGCGTCGTCGTCTCTGAGATAAGAACACTAGTCCAGCTCAGTGCTCTGGTGCATTTTCTCCTTTCCCTTGAAACGAGAGGTTTCGGCTTTTTCCGTCTTCACTGAAAAACAATATCAACAACAAGAATGAGCAACTAGGTGCTCAGCAAGTCCACTGACTTGCTCTCTCACTCGCTCTCTCACTAATAAGGAAGGTGGAAAGAAAACAACTCTATTTATGAAAGATACTCGTATGCAGGCAAAATGCCATGAAAATACTTACTGATAAACTCAAACAACTTAACTCTGAATAAATAAATTGGAATTTAGAACTTGAGATACCGGTCTTCCGCCTTTACGATACCCCACAGCGAGATCAACCGCTGTGTCTCAAGTATCGCACACCCGTGATACCCCATAGCACGATCACTACTATGTCGCAGGTACCACTATATCGTTTTGCTAGCAAAAAGGTGGTTGAAATGTAACGCCCCCAAATCCACCCTGACCGGGGACTCGGGTCGTCACATTGTCTCAATATGATAACGCAATAACAATACCAAATTTTATTACAACGGAGCATAAAATGTCCCACTCCGCAGGTCCAGGATCGTCTTCACAACATAGTACAAACCAACTTGTTACATCTCAAGATAATATATTACAAAAGTTCACAAGAGTAGAAATATAAAGATTCCATCTAGATCTTCTAATTATTGTCGCCATATCCTTGCGCTTTCCCCTTGCCTTTATAGCCCTGGCTGGATGTCTCGCCTCTTTCCATCTTGACAGCTGAACAAAATGTTGTAAAGCAAGAATGAGCAACTATAGTGCTCAGCAAGTTCTCTTCTCGCTCGGTATATAAATATAATGAAGTTTACCGAAATAAATACTCAAAATTTTAATATCGGATATCACAATATGATTTGACTCAAATTCATCTCGAAAATATCATACTCGAAAGGCTCAAAGACTCATCTCAAAACAGAATACTCAAAATACTCATTACTCATCTCGAAACAGAATACTCGATAACTCATTTGATATAACTCTGATAACTCATGATTTAAGAATGAACTGGTCTTCCACCTCTCCGTATCCCGGTGGGGCGATCAACTAACCAACCAAGAATACCGGCCTCCAATGACACCGCACTTCGCCCGATCACGGCTACAATACGATATCAACAATAATATATATGTATGAATGCTAGCATCATAATGGTTAACAATTCAACCATGGCAACAAAGTGCCTAATTATTCTCGGGTACGTAAAACGGTACACGAGTCTCTCTTTCTCTATAATGGGCCTCTTGCCCAAAATTGACCAGTAGAATACAGAATTCCCGAATATTTGAGGTGCAGATAACTTGAGATACTTCTTCCAGAAAATATATACAAATCTGGCGGACTGCCAGTCTTACTCGATTTTACCACCAATCCGAACAATGGACTGATGTAAATTCTCAATAATAATTTATCGGTTGACACGAACAAAATGCCAAACCTTGACAATAAAATCAACTATCTCCAAATTATGAGCATAGTCTTAAAATGAAGTAATTGGGAGTCGTACTGAACAAATAGTACTTCTCAATATTTGTTATACTCAACATTGATGAACGTTTAAACAGAATATTTTTCATTTGATCGACGAGTAAAAATCTCTAATAATTATAATTTTTAAACTTCTATCGGTTAGTTCGAATGAAGAACTAACAAAAAGATCATCAATAAATAACGGTTGAATTTGTACAATAAATTCAATCGAAAAGAATGAATTTAACTATCTCAGACGAATGAGATTAGTTTCACTGAATCAAAATAATAGTCGTCTCGAATTAATGAGATCGACCTGATAGCAACTAAATTATTTCTACGCTTATAGGGATTATAATTCTCAAATAAACTAAATTAACAGCATAATAATATTTAACGAGAAATAATGCTCAAAAGAAATTATTGCATCATACGGAGCAACAGATAAATCTCAACATATAATATCTCGAAAATAATTAAGGAATTAAATAATACGAACAGAAATTCACAGTTTCCAAAAGTTAGGGTAGGAATGAACTTGCCTCGATCTCGAAGTGCAAATGAATGCAGATAAAAATATACTCTACCCGTGAACTTGGTGTCGATCTACGGTTCGGGGATTATTCTCTAAAAAGGGCAACCAGAAATACGTGAGCGATTCTTCAGAATAAAATATTCCCGATCCGATAATATAATTAATAATAAAATAATATCTCATAAAATCTCCGGAATAAATAACAGAAATTAATTCCGGGATAAATAAATATTTCTTCGAACACAGGAATTAAATCTGGAGAATATATCCTATTTTTAATATCTGGAAATCTAAATTCTTACTCAAAATGAAAAATTCAAACATCCATTATTATTAAATTTAAATCCAAAATAATTATTCTCATTTTTAAAATAATTCATCAAAGAATTCTACTTTTAAACAACCTCACAAATTCTAATTCATTAAACTCATTAATAATATAAAACAAATTTTAATCTCTAAATTAAACCTGACTCGATCCGGTTAATAAAATAATCTGAAAATATTAATTATCAGATTAAAATCATATTTAACTCTATTTTATCACAATTATACCCCTTTTATTGACAAATTAATAAATCTCTAAAATTGTGTCCAAAATCACAATTATATTAAATCTCTAAATTATTTTCAAAATCACCTAATAATACTTATTTAATTAATAAAGTAATAAATTCTAAATTACATCTAAAAATTCTATTTAATTCTATTTAATTAATAACGCAATTAAATTATTATTTACCCAATAATTTAAATAACGGTTCAAATAATACAATCTCGATTTTTTTAACGAACTATCGCTAATTTACTAAACTGTATCGTTTTAACAAAAAAAAAATTGACGTGGGCCCCACTTTTCCCGTGGGCCCCACCCCTGTTCCCTGCATCTCCCTTGCAACTCTCAACCAATCTCTCACAATCTCTCTCGTTCTATCTCTCTCTCTCTCTCTCAACAATCTCTCTCTCCTTTTCTCTAAATCTCTCCCTTCCTCTCTCGGCTCATCTCTCTCTCCCTCTTTGTCCAAATCTCTCTCTACCTCCATCTCTCTCGTTCTTCACTTCCTCCTCTCTCCATCTCTCTCGTCCCTCACTCTCTCTTCTCTCCGCCTCTGCCTCCCGACTCGCACACCAACACCGCCTTGGTTTCAACCACAGCCACCCCCTCTCTGCCTCAATCTCTCTCTCCCGCACACCAATCCCTCATCTCTCCCCTTCTCCGATCTCTGTCCCCTCTCTAACCTCCCCTCTCTTTCTTAACTCCAATTCACTACCTCATCACTCAACCCAACAACACCAATTCAAACAATACACAAAACAACCACAACAATTCTCTCCCTCATCTTCGATTCAAACATCACAACGAACCAACACCACCACCGCAGTGGTGGTGGTCGAATACTAACACAATCAATCAGAAAGTAACATAAAGACCAATTACGATCGGTTTCCAAAAAAAATCCAGAACAAATCGACAAGAATAATTAACCGAAGAAGAAGAAAACGAAAAAAAGAAAAACAAACTACATGTTTAACTCTCTTGTTCGGTTGTTATGAAAATATGCTTTAGTGATATAAGAGAGAGTATTCTACTGGGTTTATAAATATATAGATATAAATAGAGCTTTATGCTTGAATAAAAAAATTAGTAAATGGTTCTGAATAGACTAAGTTATATGATTTAAACGAATAAAACGTGGGTACAAAACGTGGGAACAATTAGAAGTGCCTGAAACTTTGCTCCGTGTTTTATGAAAATAATTGCTGTCTTCTTTGGAAATTAATGATCTGATTACACCATTAATAATATTTAACTCATTTCTCCCCTGCCGGTCAAATAAAACGAGGCTCTAAAATTCGGCTCAAAATTAAATATTATTCGTAAATTCACGGTTATTACAGTCTTCCCCCCTTATAGGATTCCGTCCTCGGAATCAAAATTATGCACTAAACAATTCAGGATATTTATTCCGCATTTCGTTTTTTAATTCCCACGTGGCTTCTTCAACTTGGTGGTTTCTCCAAAGTACTTTCACTAAATTTACTTTCTTAGTTCTTAACTCTTGCACTTTGTAATCTAGGATCTCCACTGGCTTTTCTTCGTATGTCAAATCTCGACGAATTTCCACTGGTTCATAGGTTATAACGTGCCTGAAATCAGAATGGTACTCTCTTAACACAGAAACATGAAACACATCGTGGATATGCTGAAGGTCTGGAGGTAGGGCCAACTGATCAGCTAGTGGTCCTATCTTCTTAAGAATCTCAAAAGGTCCTATATATCTAGGGCTTAACTTGCCTTTCTTTCCGAATCTCATTACTCCTTTCCAAGGCGAAACTTTCAACATCACCTTATCTCCCACTTCAAATGCTTTGTCTTTCCTCTTTTTATTTGCATACTTCCTCTGTCGATCTTGAGCTGCAACTAACCTTTTTCGAATAACCTCGGTTGCTTGCTTAGTTTGTTGAAGTAATTCCGGTTCTAGTATCTTTCTTTCTCCTACTTCATCCCAATATAACGGTGATCTACACTTCCTTCCGTAAAAAGCTTCATAAGGTGCCATACATATGCTCGAATGGTAACTATTGTTGTAAGCAAACTCGACTAGGGGCAAATGCTCATCCCAACTTCCTTTAAAATCAAGTGCACAGGCTCTTAACATATCTTCAACTGTTTGAATCGTCCTTTCACTTTGTCCGTCGGTCTATGGATGATATGCAGTGCTCAGATTTAACTTCGTGCCAAGACATTCTTGAAAACTTTTCCAAAATCGAGAAGTAAAACGGGCATCTCTATCAGATACAATTGAAACAGGTACTCCGTGACGAACTACAATCTCCTTTAGGTACATGTTCACCAATCTCTCAACGCAATACTTATCACTAATTGGTAAGAAATGCGCAGACTTAGTGAGTTGGTCGACAATAACCCAAATAGCATCGTGGCTGGCTCTAGTTCGGGGCAATCCTACGACAAAATCCATGGTAATATGCTCCCATTCCCACTCGGGTATCTCTAAAGGTTGTAGAAGTCCACTTGGTCGTTGATGTTCTGCATTCACTTTCTGACATGTCAAACACTTACTTATCCATTCTGCAATCTCCCTCTTCATGTTGGGCCACCAATAATTCAACTTGATGTCTTGATACATTTTTGTGCTCCCTGGGTGAATGGAATATCTCGAGTTATGCGCTTCGCTCATAATTTCTTCCTTCAACTCTGTAACATTAGGAATCCATATTCTCGATGCAAATCGCTTAATTCCCTTTTCATCTTTTGAACTTAGAAATTCTTCTTCGGTCAACTCTAATCTTCTTTCTTCCATTACTTGCTCCTGACAACGTCGAATCTTCTCGAGTAACTCTGGTTGAAACTGAATGTTGTAAACTCTTTCATTGTTTTGGATTGGGACCTTGACTTCTAATTCCATCTTCTCAAATTCTCTAACCAATTCTTCTGAGGTTGTCAACAGGTTTAGTCTCTCCTTTCTATTTAATGCATCAGCTACAACATTAGCCTTCCCTGGGTGGTAGTTTATCGAGCAATCGTAGTCCTTGATCAATTCTAACCATCTTCTCTGTCTCATGTTTAATTCCTTCTACGTGAATATATACTTTAAGCTCTTGTGATCCGTGTAAATCTCGCATTTCTCTCCGTAAAGGTAATGTCTCCAAATCTTGAGTGCGAAAACGATAGCAGCAAGCTCCAAATCGTGAGTAGGGTAACGGGACTCATACTCCTTCAATTGTCGAGAGGCATAAGCTATTAATTTTCCGTGTTGCATCAAAACACATCTTAAACCCTTGTGAGAAGCGTCGCTGAAAATTACGAAATCGCCTTTCTCATCGGGTAAGGTCAACACCGGGGCAGTAGTCAATCTCTTCTTCAATTCTTGAAAGCTTTCTTCGCATTTGGGGGTCCATTCAAACTTTTCACTCTTTCTGGTAAATCGAGTCAGTGGCGTAGCTATCTTTGAGAAATCCTTCACGAATCTACGATAGTATCCGACCAATCCAAGGAAACTTCTAACTTCGGTTGGAGTCTTGGGTCTCTCCCAATCTGCTACGGCTTCTATCTTTGCGGGGTCTACAGAAATCCCTTCGTCGCTTACAATGTGTCCCAAAAATTGAACTTCTTTTAGCCAGAATTCACACTTTAAAAATTTCGCATATAACTTTTCCTTTCTCAGCGTTTCCAGAACTAAACGGAGGTGTTCAGCATGTTCCTCAGGAGACTTCGAGTATATCAGGATGTCATCAATAAATACAATCATGAATTTGTCCAAGTACCTCTTGAACACACGATTCATCAAATCCATAAAAGCAGCTGGCGCATTCGTCAATCCAAAAGACATTACTAAGAATTCGTAATGTCCATATCGGGTCCTAAAGGCAGTCTTAGGAATATCTTCAGGCTTGATCTTTAGTTGATGATAGCCGGATCTCAAATCAATCTTTGAAAAACATCTAGCTCCCTTAAGTTGGTCAAACAGATCGTCGATTCGGGGTAGAGGGTACTTATTCTTGATGGTCATCTTGTTCAACTCACGATAATCAATACATAGTCGCATGGATCCGTCCTTCTTTTTCACGAACAGCACTGGAGCTCCCCACGGGGATACACTTGGTCTGATTACGCCCTTGTCAAGTAATTCTTGCAGTTGGGTAGCCAACTCCTTCATCTCAACTGGAGCCATTCGGTATGGTGCTTTGGAAATTGGTGCAGTTCCCGGGGCAAGATCGATATTGAATTCTATTTCTCTGTCGGGCGGCAATCCAGGTAACTCTTCAGGAAAAACATCTTCGAATTGATTCACTACAGGAATTTCATCAATGACAGGGGCTTGCTTCTCGTTGTCAACCACATAAGCTAAGTAGGCTTGACACCCACTCCTTAGTAGTTTCTTCGCTTGAATCATAGTCAGAAAATTACTAGTAGGTTTCCTTCCGCGAAATTGTATTCTTTTGCCGTTGGGTCCCTTTACACTAACCCACTTACGCCGACAATTGATTTGAGCATCATAACGTGTCAACCAATCGATTCCCAGAATTATATCAAACTCCCATAAATTAAAAGAAAGAAGGTCTGCTTCGAAACGTTGTCCTTGGATTTCGATTCCATAATCTGGACATATCTGATTTACAAGGACTTTTTCCTGATTTGCTACTTCTATAATCAATGTCTCCCCTAATGGTACGGACTGAATATCCAATTTATTCCTAAAATTCTCCGATATGAAAGATTTTGTTGCTCCCGAATCAAACAAAACACATGCATCTACAGAATTGACTAAAAGCGTACCTGCAATCACATCACTATCAGCAATAGCATCCTTCACCGTCATGTTGAAAGTACGAGCAGTTGGCTTGTTGCTGGGAGATGCCATGAGTCTAGGTGCAGTTGTCTCCTTTGGTGGTGACTTGCAATCTCGTGCAATATGTCCTTTCTTTCCGCAATTGAAACAAGTAACGGCCTTATCCTTGCAGTGAGAAGAATAGTGCCCTTTTTGTCCACAGTTGTAACAAATGATGCTGGCCAGATTACATGGTCCTGGATGCTTCCTTCCACACGTTTTGCATCCGGGTAGCGGTGGCCTTCCTTGAATTAGATTGGCTGCCTGAGTGGGTCTGGACTTTTGATTGTTTCCCCTAGTGTCTTGATTCTCAGTTCTCTTTGTACCATTGCTTCTGTCTTCCCGCTTCACAAAAGGTCTCTTTCCATTCCGATCGTCCGACTTCCTCTCGAAATTATTTCCACGATTCTGAAACTTCCTTTTCTTCATATCCTTGTCCTTTGAGTACAACTCAGATCCACTTTCCACAATAGATGCTTTTTGAACCACAGTAACATAGTTGGTGATTTCTAGGACCGCAACTCGATTCTGGATCCACGGCTTCAGCCCTAGTTGAAAACGTTTAGCTCTCTTTTCGTCAGTATCCACATGGTAAGGCACAAACCTAGAGAGTTCAGAAAACTTGGCTTCATATTCAGCTACAGTCATGTTGCCTTGATTGAGTTCCAGAAACTTGACCTCCATTTGACTCTCCAAGTATTTAGGAAAATATTTCTCTAAGAATAGCTGCGTGAACCTGGTCCAGGGTATGACTACGTTCCCTTCCATTGCTCTCTTTGATTCCCACCAATAATTCGCTTCACCTTTTAACATGTAGGCTGCAAAGATGGTTTTCTTCTCTTCTTCTACCCCTACGATCTCAAAGGTCTTTTCTATTTCACGTAACCATATTCTTGCTTCAACGGGATCAGTAGTACCCTTAAACTCAGGGGGATTCAGAGATTTAAATGATTTGAAACTAACGGTAGCCTGTGTCAGTTGAGCTGGAGGTAGATTTCCTCCCACTGGATGTTAGTTCCGTTGGGGCTGAAGGTTCTGGGTATGCTGAATAAGAAAGTTCATAAGTAGACTCATCGGGTTATTTTCTTGATTAGGATCTCGAGCGAGTTGTGGTTCCGGGTTTGGAACTTGGTTCTGAGGTGGAACCTCATTCTCTGGATTCACCACGGGTTGAGGACGAGAATTCTTTGCGGGACTTCCTCTTTTTGGTGCCATCTTTTTCTATAAAGATGAAAACAATATGGTATGTTATATCTCAGGTTTGCAATTATACGACACCATTGCTGGCACAGTTATGATAGGCACTCATAAATAATTACTCGATCAAATTCTCGATAATCGTGATTCTCTCTAGTCTCTTTATAAACAATTACTCTTATTCTTAGTATAACTGACAGTTCTCGGGAAACCTTATAAGTTCTAAAATTCAATCGTTATTAATCTCTGGTTCTCAAATTTTGGTTAAACTCATTTTAAATCGTAACTTTTGCAAATAAGTTGTTACCTATATCGGGGTAGCATGAGGATACAATATCACATGATACTCTACTGTAACACAATTTTCCAATAAATAAAACAAGCTAGCAGTTAACAGATCAGAATATACAATAATGAAAAGGTACAACTACTGGTACGGTACATGTCATAACACTGAATATAATACATCTCAGCTACATCAAATACATATAACAAGAAACTATGTACATCCCAATACAGAAAGATCTAATGTGACGCCATCCAGAAACTGGTTCATCACTAGCTACTCTAGTCAAACGATGAGGATGCTCAAGCGTGCAAATGGTCATCAACGTGGGAACATCTCACCGACCTTCCTATGGAACTCTGCTACGATATCTGCAATCATGGTGGCAACTCTGGCACGGTCAATCTGCCCGGTACTCGATGACGGCAAGGCAGCAAAGTCAGTCTGTAGTCCCATCAAAACGGTAAGAGCAATCTGATGCATAATCTCCATTGGGATGTCTCTCACCAATAAACTCCTTCCGTGATGCACAACAAAAGGATCAGGAACAGCCATCAATCTAAGGATACCATCCCTAGTAGCAAAGATCTCCTCATAACGAGACCATAACCATCGATAATGCTGGAAGAGGGAATGATGAACGTGCCAAGGGACCATCTCTTCTGCCGCTCCCTCATACTCCGGGTGAACAGGTGGCATCGCAGTAGTAGTAACAGGGGCCGCAGTGGGCTTAGTCGGAGCACGAACAGGTATAGTAGGTGCCGATGGGGCAGTATCACAAGCAGGAGTATCATCGGCCTGTGGAAACATGTAGTTTGGTATGGTAGGGACTGACGAAGCCGAAACATATACTGGAACCTGGGAAGTAAACCAGTCAGCAAAAGCTGCCACTCTGGTGGGTGTATCAACTCTAGACTCTGGGGCAGCTGAACTAGGCACTACGTCAGTGTGGATAGGTGAATGCAGCCTCTCATCATCCTGATCAGCAATCTCTGGCTCTGGGGTCTCAACTCTAAACATCTCGGGGGTAAACAATGAGGTAGTCTGCCCTATCTGCTCAGTCTCTATCTGAACCTCATGTGGAGGTGTATCTAAGTCAATCACATGTGGAGGTGAAGGTGCAAGTATTTGGACAGAAGAATCCTCCGAGTCGCTACTGATCACCATGTACTCCTCTGATGGGTCACTATCCGTCCCTGAGCTAGGATCTAGAGGTCCTAGTGGGTATGGGGTAGGAGATCTGTCTCCAGTAGGAAAGAAACCGGTAGATCCTGAAGAGGACATTTACAAAAGCAAAGAGTCTTGGTCACAAACAGGTTCTAGTCGACTATAAACGTATATAAATATATAAGGGTGTAAGGCACTTGGTGCTAAAATTTCCACGTTGTATAATACCTCTAAATTCTCACGTCGTGTTATAATTCTAGGCTCGTACGATTCCTAAAAATATAACTATGGCTCTGATACCAAAACTGTAACGCCCCCAAATCCACTCTGACCGGGGACTCGGGTCGTCACATTGTCTCAATATGATAACGCAATAACAATACCAAATTTTATTACAACGGAGCATAAAATGTCCCACTCCGCAGGTCCAGGATCGTCTTCACAACATAGTACAAACCAACTTGTTACATCTCAAGATAATATATTACAAAAGTTCACAACAGTAGAAATATAAATATTCCATCTGGATCTTCTAATTATTGTCGCCATATCCTTGCGCTTTCCCCTTGCCTTTATAGCCCTGGCTGGATGTCTCGCCTCTTTCCGTCTTGACAGCTGAACAAAATGTTGTAAAGTAAGAATGAGCAACAATAGTGCTCAGCAAGTTCTCTTCTCGCTCGGTATATAAATATAATGAAGTTTACCGAAATAAATACTCAAAATTTTAATATCGGATATCACAAAATGATTTGACTCAAATTCATCTTGAAAATATCATACTCGAAAGGCTCCAAGACTCATCTCAAAACATAATACTCAAAAGACTCATTACTCATCTCGAAACATAATACTCGATAACTCATTTGATATAACTCTGATAACTCATGATTTAAGAATGAACTGGTCTTCCACCTCTCCGTATCCCGGTGGGGCGATCAACTAACCAACCAAGAATACCGACCTCCAATGACACCGCACTTTGCCCGATCACGGCTACAATACGATATCAACAATAATATATATGTATGAATGCTAGCATCATAATGGTTAACAATTCAACCATGGCAACAAAGTGCCTAATTATTCTCGGGTACGTAAAACGGTACACGAGTCTCTCTTTCTCTATAATGGGCCTCTTGCCCAAAATTGACTAGTAGAATACAGAATTCCCGAATATTTGAGGTGCAGATAACTTGAGATACTTCTTCAAGAAAATATATACAAATCTGGCGGACTGCCAGTCTGACTCGATTTTACCACCAATCCGAACAATTGACTGATGTAAATTCTCAATAATAATTTATCGGTTGACACGAATAAAATGCCAAACCTTGACAATAAAATCAACTATCTCGAAATTATTAGCATAGTCTGAAAATGAAGTAATTGGGAGTCGTACTGAACAAATAGTACTTCTCAATATTTGTAATACTCAACATTGATGAACGTTTAAACAGAATATTTTTCATTTGATCGACGAGTAAAAATCTCTAATAATTATAATTTTTAAACTTCTATCGGTTAGTTCGAATGAAGAACTAACGAAAAGATCACAATAAATAACGGTTGAATTTGTACAATAAATTCAATTGAAAAGAATGAATTTAACTATCTCAGACGAATGAGATTAGTTTCACTGAATCAAAATAATAGTCGTCTCGAATTAATGAGATCGACCTGATAGCAATTAAATTATTTCTACGCTTATAGGGATTATAATTCTCAAATAAACTAAATTAACAGCATAATAATATTTAACGAGAAATAATGCTCAAAAGAAATTATTGCATCATACGGAGCAACAGATAAATCTCAACATATAATATCTCGAAAATAATTAAGGAATTAAATAATACGAACAGAAATTCACAGTTTCCAAAAGTTAGGGTAGGAATGAACTTGCCTCGATCTCGAAGTGCAAATGAATGCAGATAAAAATATACTCTACCCGTGAACTTGGCGTCGATCTACGGTTCGGGGATTATTCTCTAAAAAGGGCAACCAGAAATACGTGAGCGATTCTTCAGAATAAAATATTCCCGATCCGATAATATAATTAATAATAAAATAATATCTCATAAAATCTCCGGAATAAATAACAGAAATTAATTCCGGGATAAATAAATATTTCTTCGAACACAGGAATTAAATCTGGAGAATATATCCTATTTTTAATATCTGGAAATCTAAATTCTTACTCAAAATGAAAAATTCAAACATCCATTATTATTCAATTTAAATCCAAAATAATTATTCTCATTTTTAAAATAATTCATCAAAGAATTCTACTTTTAAACAACCTCACAAATTCTAATTCATTAAACTCATTAATAATATAAAACAAATTTTAATCTCTAAATTAAACCTGACTCGATCCGGTTAATAAAATAATCTGAAAATATTAATTATCAGATTAAAATCATATTTAACTCTATTTTATCACAATTATACCCCTTTTATTGACAAATTAATAAATCTCTAAAATTGTGTCCAAAATCACAATTATATTAAATCTCTAAATTATTTTCAAAATCACCTAATAATACTTATTTAATTAATAAAGTAATAAATTCTAAATTACATCTAAAAATTCTATTTAATTCTATTTAATTAATAACGCAATTAAATTATTATTTACCCAATAATTTAAATAACGGTTCAAATAATACAATCTCGATTTTTTTAACGAACTATCGCTAATTTACTAAACTGTATCGTTTTAACAGAAAAAAAAATTGACGTGGGCCCCACTTTTCCTGTGGGCCCCACCCCTGTTCCCTGCATCTCCCTTGCAACTCTCAACCAATCTCTCACAATCTCTCTCGTTCTATCTCTCTCTCTCTCTCTCTCTCTCTCAACAATCTCTCTCTCCCTTTCTCTAAATCTCTCCCTTCCTCTCTCGGCTCATCTCTCTCTCCCTCTTTGTCCAAATCTCTCTACCTCCATCTCTCTCGTTCTTCACTTCCTCCTCTCTCCATCTCTCTCATCCCTCACTCTCTCTTCTCTCCGCCTCTGCCTCCCGACTCGCACACCAACACTGCCTCGGTTTCAACCACAACCACCCCCTCTCTGCCTCAATCTCTCTCTGCCGCACACCAATCCCTCATCTCTCCCCTTCTCCGATCTCTGTCCCCTCTCTAACCTCCCCTCTCTTTCTTAACTCCAATTCACTACCTCATCACTCAACCCAACAACACCAATTCAAACAATACACAAAACAACCACAACAATTCTCTCCCTCATTTTCGATTCAAACATCACAACGAACCAACACCACCACCGCAGCGGTGGTGGTCGAATACTAACACAATCAATCGGAAAGTAACATAAAGACCAATTACGATCGGTTTCCAAAAAAAATCCAGAACAAATCGACAAGAATAATTAACCGAAGAAGAAGAAAATGAAAAAAAGAAAAACAAACTACCTGTTTAACTCTCTTGTTCGGTTGTTATGAAAATATGCTTTAGTGATATAAGAGAGAGTATTCTACTGGGTTTATAAATATATAGATATAAACAGAGCTTTATGCTTGAATAAAAAAATTAGTAAATGGTTCTGAACAGACTAAGTTATATGATTTAAACGAATAAAACGTGGGTACAAAACGTGGGAACAATTAGAAGTGCCTGAAACTTTGCTCCGTGTTTTATGAAAATAATTGCTGTCTTCTTTGGAAATTAATGATCTGATTACAGCATTAATAATATTTAACTCATTTCTCCCCTGCCGGTCAAATAAAACGAGGCTCTAAAATTCGGCTCAAAATTAAATATTATTCGTAAATTCACGGTTATTACATGAAAAGTCAACCTGGCATCATTTGTGCCAAAAATGTTAATATATCTCTTTCGATACCACGAGTTTATTCCTCGTGTTGATCTGAAAGAAAATCCATGGGCCATCTCCCATGTTGACCAGTGAATTACATGATTATTCCTCCGGATAACAATTGATTGACTTGGATTCCTATTCGATTCTGGCCGATCGCCAGTCTACATTTTGTACAAGACCGACCTGATCAATAGGCCGTCACAATATTTCCAAAAGAAAATAATTTATTATATTGACACGAACAATATGTCAATTCAAGACAATAAGTAACAACCTTGAACAAGTAAGGTTCGTTGATTAAAATAATTCATGTGAAGTCGTCTTGAAATAATAAGAACGACTCGATTCAGAAGAAAACTTCCAATTACGCTAGAGTATGTATTTTAGAGGAAATTCTGATGATATACTATTCTTCTATTCACTATTCTGAATGCAACTATTTTGATTCGAACAATGAATCATATTTGAATATTGAAACAACATTTATCGGATCTGAACAATAGATACGATTAAAGTCAATAAAAATCTAACTACCTCGATATATGTGCGTAGTTATAACTGAATAATACTTAAGGGTCATCTCGAAACAATTAAGATACCCTGGATTTCAATCAAATTATGTTATATGAATTTATCAAAATTTTGGGAAAATCTCTAAAATTTTCTAAATCAATACTATGATAAACAGGATATTTTATAACGAACTGGAAATTCAAAACATAATTTTAATAGAATAATATCCAAACATTTCTCGAACTATTTCAGAAGGAGTGAGGGTCAGAAGGTACTTGCCTCGATCTCGAAGTGCAAATAAGTGTAGATAAAATTTGTACTCTACCCGTGAACTTGGCTTCGGTCTACGGCTCGGGAATTATTCTCTAAAATGGCAACCAGAAATACGTGAGCGCTTCGTCAAAATAAAATATTCCCGATCCGATAATATAATTAATAATAATATAATATCTCATAAAAATCTCTTGAATAAATAACGGAAAGTAATTCTAGGATAAATAAATATCTCTTCAAACTCAGGAATTAAATCTGGATAATATATTATTATATTATTATTCTAACAGCAACGTGGGACCCACCTGTGGGACCCACCTACATCACAACCACTGTTCGACCGCCCCTTTCCCTGTTCTCTCTAGCAATCTCTCTATGCATCTCTCACCCTCTCCACCATCGACCTCCCTCTCTTTTCTCCCTTTTCTCTACTTCAACAACAATCTCTCTAAAATCTCTCTCCCTCGATGCCTCTCTCACGGCACAACAACAACACTCTATCCCCTACATCTCCGATTTACACCACAGACAATCAACCCACGCTCTACTCCATCCAATTCAACACTACTTCGACATAACCACCACCAATTCTCTCCGCCTCCCTCATCTCGTTTCTCTCCCAATTCTCTCCCGTCTCTCTTCCGCCCTCTCTCTCTCTGAATCCCTATCTCTCTCGAATCTCTGCTTCAATCCCTCTCCGAGTCAATCTCTCTTGTCTCTCTCTCTCTTCTACTTCGAATAACCACAATCACCACAGCCAAACAACCGACTGGGCTTACCAGTTTAACCAAAAAATAATAGGGATAATGAGTAAGAATTATAACAAAAATACACTACCTGCTGTTAACTCTGTTTTGAGTTTATACGAATGGGTTTGTTGTTTTATGAAACGACTAAGTCCGGGTTTTTGGTGTTTAACAATATAGATACAGTACTGTGTGATTGTAAATAATAGAGGAGTGTTGTATCTGTTTGGACTAAAATGCTATCTGTTTGGACTAAAATGAAACCGAGTTTCATAAAACTACACTACTTCTATTAATCATGATGCTGATAATGCTTGTTATTAAAAAAATTAAAAAGACTAAAACATGGAGGCAAAATCATTGTAAAATATTTAGTGGCCATAATGCCTAATTATTTTTTTGTAAGTGGTAATTATTAAATAAATAAAAAATTAAAATATGGGGGACAAAATGAAATGGTATAATGATGATAATATTTAATGTAAATATTTGGTAAAAAGAGTTCGTTTTCCTCCCGCTGACTAATTAAAACGATACTCTAAATTTGACTAAAAATTAAAATATTATTTGAAAATTCACGGTTATTACACCTATTATTCTAAATTTATTTGTAACACGAATTGAACTGTATTCGCAGCATATTCAATTAGTGAACAAAGTTAAAATTATTGCTTCACTATTACCTAAGAAAGATCCTATCTCAAAACTCTATATAGTACATCTATACAGAAATCTTTACATCTATACAAAAATGTAATCCATTATTACACTTATTACATTAAGATAATTTTGTTTATTAACTTTGCATAAAATTAAGCACGCTGAGCATTTTTTCCTTGTTTAACGAGATTACACCATATTAAATTATCTGGGAGATGATGGGAAAAATATAACATGGTGTAATTTAGTATTGAGCCTATTTAATCAAACAATAAAAATAAAGATAATACAATTTGAGACATTACATAAATTTCCAAAGACATCAAAATAAGTTTTAATACAAATTTAAATCAGTAAGTATATCAATTTGATATGCTTAGTTGTTAATATAATTTTTTTATATATAATTGCATCTATCATTTTGGATCTCTCAATTGGTTCCAGGACATTTTATTTTAGTTCATATCCTTCTTTAGCTAAATGTTACTAGAATCATCATGGTTTTATTACTTGTGTACATACTAGATATACATAAAAATAGAACACATGTCAAAATCAATTCAATGAGTTATAATTCAAAGAACTTATTTCTATATCTACAAAAACTAAGCTTTTACAAGAATAACATTAACTAATATAAAATATATACTCTCACATAAATAGAAGATACATAATTATGTAAATAATTGCTAAAAGGGAACAAGTGCACAAAATCACACATAACTTATACAGACAAGATGATAGATTATGAAAGATTGATGAACAATTACTTTACATTGATGATGTTAGGCGAATTATTCAAGGTGACTGGCAACATTGGTTGAGACCAAAGAGCGGCTGTGAAATTAGGATTGGTACTTATATTTTTATGACCCACAAAGAGGAATAAATAAGTAAGGTTAGACAGGGAGTGGGCCAGCCCAAAAAATATCAATAGAAAGTTCAATTATATTATGACCCAAAGCCTAGGTGGGCCTTGAAGCATGCATTAAAATTAGTTTAAAAATAAATTTGATAGGAACTTATATTTTTATGACCCACAAAGAGGAATAAATATGTAAGGTTAGACAGAGGTGGTTAGACAGAGGTGGATTGGGTCAGCCCAAAAAATATCAATAGAAAGTTCAATTATATTATGGCCCAAAGCTTAGGTGGGCCTTGAAGCATGCATTAAAATTAGTTTGAAAATAAATTTGGATAGGATTGTATGTGAATATGTGCCATTTTTGTATACATTAGAACATATATTCACAAAGCCACTACCAACAAGGCTAGTGTGACAATTGCAAATGTTTTTGTTAAGTTATCTATTTATGAATGTTTTTGATTTTTCATTAAATTTCAATCTGATTTAATTTCAGTTTTGTAAATTTAATATTTATTTAATTTCAGTATTATAAATTTTTAATAAAATTATAGTTGATCTTATAAATATTTTCTTTAACATATTAATATTGTTTCAGTTTATGTCATATTTAGGAGTAATATAAATTCTTGATTTCATTTTCTTTTAAAATCATTAATTTTTTTGATTATTTATTTGTTAACTAATTATTTATATAAATTTAAATATGATAAAGTTTAATGTTAATATATTATTATTATAGATTATTTTTTGACAATTTACCTAAATTATTAAAAATCTTTTATAATGTTTTAATGTCTATTTTTAATATTCAAGTGTCACCTTAAGTATTTTAGTTTCATTTACTCATTTCTCTATTTATTACTTTTTCCTAAAAGATTATGTATTTCACGACTAAATTTTATCAACTTTTACTAACAATTGAAATTAACAGTATTCAGAAATTTATAATTTTTTTCTTTGTCAAGAAATGTATAAATTTTGTTTTTGCTACACTTTTGAAATTTTAGGTTTTCATATTTCAAATCATTTAATATATATTAGACTTAAAACAAATCTTCTACTTTTTAACTATTTTAATAATACTAATGTTGTAATTGATAAGAATATTATTAAATTAGGTATGTTATGGTTCCACTAAAATTATCATTGTGTTATGTGTTATGTGAGTATTTTAAGATATATCAGTTTATATTAAAAAAATTGTAGTGAAGAATGTCCATATATAAAAAGCAAAAAGCTTAAAGGTATGCACAAAAAATCTGCAATATTTACTTTATATTTGTATGAGATGTTTATGACGCTCAATATATTGTTATTATTATATTTTTTTATTTCAATAGTTTGTATTAATATTTACATGGTTTCTTCAGGTTATGTTTTAATAATTACATATATGGTATAAAAATTTAGATGAATTGTTTTTATTTTGTTATATTTTCATTTTTACTTTTGTCATATAAGGATAATGTATTAATTTATTACAACCATTTTATTTTACCTATTTATATCAATATTGTTTCTCTTTTTAGGGTCATGTTATATCTTTGTTCTAAAATTTATTCTCTTCATCATTTAACTTCTCAAACTCATAAATTTTATCTACACCCAAATTCTTTACATTCAGAAAATTAACTAGTAATTCATTATCAAGGTTTGAACAAGAGCACAGAAGTTGAAGCATACTGACACCACATCATTAGACTTCTCAGCTTTGTAGGTTGTCATATCATATTTCTTGTAGTTGCTTTTGGCTTTGGAGTTTCTGCTTCTTCATTCTTGTTTTTTTTCTTAGACATTTCCTCCTCTATTTTTCAATGGACAATTGAGTGCAATGTGTCGTGATTTTTTATAATTTTAACACGTATTCACATTGGTTTGATGCACGCGAATGCTTTATGTCCTGATTTTCCACATTTACAATAATTGATACTTCCCTTCATGCATTCTCTGGTATGATTCTTCCCACAAGTTTTACAAGTAGGAATTTTGTCCCTCCGACTAGTTCCCTGTTCTAAACTTCTTCTTTGTTCCTTGGTTCACATCCTAGTGGTGCGCATATCTCGTTCTTTCCTCTTATTGTTGAAAAACTGATTTCTTTCCTCACAATCCTTCACAATAATTCTTACTTTACTTACCATCTTATCAAAATCCTCCAACTCTAAGGGAAAAGAGAAAGCGACTTAGAAAGAAGGTAAGGTTGCTTAGAAGAGTTAAATGTAAAGTGTGTAAAAGATGTTTTTGGTAATAGTATGTTGTATGTACAACTCCAAGTCAATACTTTTGTATAAAACCTATCGTCTTGATGACAAAATTATACATGTAAATTATGTTATTTCAAGAGTAAAGGTAGCATGTCGACCCCGGACGGTCATGGATGCGGGAACCAGTCAGGGCCATCACACTATTGAATATATACGAGATGTATATCCATTCTTGTATAGTAGTTGCAAGAAAGTATAGGAGATAGATCTTGAGGTAGTTGATCAACATCCTATATCTCTAACATTTGTTGTAGAAATAGACAACTTAGGATCTAGGAAGGCTTTCAAATTAGGAAAATATAGGGGATTAGAAAAGGGTTTAGAAAATGATTACATATCTACGTGTATGTTCAGTTTTTCAAAATAAATAAGAAAAACATGCGACGAAACAATAATGTAAGATTTGAAGCTTTTTTTATTTATTGTATGTGCCTGGGGGATGAGAAAAGTGAGTGTGTGTATGTGTGTGTTAATTTATTTTAAGGGAAAAAAATCAGTGAAGAAAGAAAAAGCTTGTCAATATTAAATAATGGATGGAGGAGTTTTCTACGTCTCAAAATCGTTGGCGGCAACAAACAAGGATCGGGAAATGCAATCAACACAACAGCTTATGTTAGATCTTAGCAATCTTGATGTTAGAGAAAATGCCCTTCGTGAAGTCTGTCTTTTATCTGTATAATTGTATCTTCCTTTTGTGTTGTATATACATGTTCCAATTGGTTTCAATTAAATTACTATGAATTGTTTCTTTTTTAGGGTTTCGACCAATGTCGCATGCGACATCCATATCTTGTTTGATTTATTGAGCTATATCCTATAGTCACTTATTGGGAAACTCAATCATTTTGTACTTCGGTTTATGTGAGAATGCTGAAAATGAAGTTAATTGTGCAAGTTGATTGTGGTTGTAAGTCTTAATTACGTGTAGTGTGCAAGCAGTTGGTCTGTTTATATTATTAACATAATCAAGAAAACTAAGATCAGAGATATAATTTTTAATTTACAAACTACTTTTTGTTACTTTTCTTAATTTCCTGCTTAATGTTAATTTCTCTATCCATTCCCAAAATATATTTACCGTTTGTGTGTTATGCTTTCTATTTAACCAACTTGCATGTCCATGGAGATCATGCCCTTCAAATTTGGATAAATCTTTCGATGTTGTGGAAATATTGAACAAAAATTAAATCTTTTTCTGATCTTTTCAAGTAAGAATAAGGCTAGTTGCCATTCTTCTCAATATGTATAAAAGAAGAATTACGTTATTTGTCTGTATTTGATATTTAATTGTTGTTCAAAATTTCTTCAACATCGATAGATTTATCCGGATTGGAAAGGCATGATCTCCAAAGACATGCAAGTTCGTTAAATAGAAAACATAACACACAAACCGAAAATTAAATAGGGGATGGATAGAGAAATTAATATTAAGCAGACAATTAGGAACAACCACAAAATTAATTTGGAAACAAATCTATCTCTAATCTTAGTTTTCTTGATTACAATAATGTTACATTAATAATATAAATAGACCAAGAGTTGTTTGCACGCTAAATGTAATTAAGACTTACAACCACAATCAACATGCATAATCAACTTCATTTTCCGCATTTTCACATAATCAAAAGCACAAAATGATTGAGTTTCCCAAGAAGAGAATATAGGATATATCAATAATAAATCAAATAAGATATGGATATCGCATGCAACATCGGTCAAAACCCTAAAAAAGAAACAAATCATAGTAACTTAGTTGAAACCAATTTGAACACATATATATCACACAAAAAGAAGATACAAGTATATAGATAAAAGACCTTGGGAAGTTCGCAAAGGGCATGTTCTCTAACATCAGGATTGCTAAGATCTAACACAAGCTGTTGTGCCGATTGCATTTTTCGATCCTTGTTTGCCGCCGCCACCAATGATTCTCAGACATAGAACTCTCTTTCGTCCATTATTAAATATTGACTAGGTTTTCCTTACTCGACTAATTTTCTTCTGTTGAAACAAATTAACACAAACGCTCACTTTTCTCATTCCCCGAACATGTAAAATAAATAAATAATGATTCACATGTAATAGTATCGTTTCGTCACGTGTTTTTCTTATTTATAATAAAACATTGAATATACGAGTAGATATGGACGCATTTTCTAATAATCTTAGTTGTCAAACCCTTTGCCAATCCCCTTTATTTTTCTAATTTCAAAACCTTCCTAGATCCTAAGTGGTCTATTTCTACTAAAAAAATGTAAGAGATAGAGCATGTTGATCAACTACCTCTAGATCTATCTCCAATACTTTCTTGCAACTTCTATACAAGAATGAATCTGCATCCTATATATATTCGAAACAAACATTACTTCCAACCAATTGTGGAAGAAGTACTCTGTTAAAAACAATTCCAATATGTACTTTGTGAATCAAGGCCAAATGCAATCACCCGGCCAGCAAACTTGAAGTATTCTTCGTGGTATATCACCTTAGAAGCTACAACACCTGACATGCCATAAGTATTTATCTAAGCCTCACATCTACTTCAAATTAAAACTAGATTTTAAATTAGAAGGTACATTTGTACATCTACTTCCCTTCATATATAATTTGAAGTAATATGCAGAAGGACAACACTGTGTCAGGTACTCAAAATTGTCCATGATCAGTCAATAGAATATTTGAATTACTTATCATGATTTCTCATCCAAAAAACCTACATTCTAGCTAGGGGCATTGAAATTATAATGGCTTGTTTGTCAAGGGAAGAACAAACTAAATTAACCAAAATCATTTTAGGTGGCATTGTAAAGAGAAATAGTCTTTGCTAAGGGATGAGCCAAACTAAATTGACCATAATGTGTATATCTTTTAATTTTAAAAATAAATATACATACAACTTATTCATTAGATTTCATTGAAAGCAAAGTTTAATTACAATAAAGTGGTTTATTAATTATATTTGGATGGAAATAAATTATAATTAGAATGTAAACAAATGTGATGTTTTATCATATAGTTACGTACACGAATGCTCTCCATCATATAGAATAAATCTTATCAATTTTAGCAAATACCTTTTACTATAAGTGAGAATATACAATGTTTAGCAACAAAGAAAAATAAAGAAGTTCTAAACTTATTCATCATACAAACTGGTAATCAAATGAGTACTACCTATACATATATGCGGATTTAGAACTGATATATATGATGATATCTGATGAAAATAAGATAAAAACTTAGGGATAATCTAAATTAGTATAGTGAAATACTACTTCAAGCCTATTATTCTAAATTTATTTGTAGCACGAATTAAATCTGTATTCGCAGCATATTCAATTAGTGAACAAAGTTAAAATTATTGTTTCACTATTACTTAAGAAAGATCCTATCTCAAAACTCTATATAGTACATCTATACAGAAATCTTTACATCAATACAAAAATGTAATCCATTATTACACTTATTACATTAAGATAATTTTGTTTATTAACTTTGCATAAAATTAAGCACGCTCCTATTCATACCTGGAGCATCTTTTTCATTGTTTAACGAGATTACACCATATCAGATTATCTGGGAGATGATGGGAAAAATATAACATGGTGTAATTTAGTATTTAGCCTATTTAATCAAACAATAAAAATAAAGATAATACAATTTGAGACATTACATAAATTTCCAAAGACATCAAAATAAGTTTTAATACAAATTTAAATCAGTAAGTATATCAATTTGATATGCTCAGTTGTTAATATAATTTTTTTATATATAATTGCATCAATCATTTTGGATCTCTCAATTGGTTGTTCCATGACATTTTATTTTAGTTCATATCCCTCATTAGCTAAATGTTACTAGAATCATCATGATTTTATTACTTGTGTACATACTACATATATATAAAAATGGAACACAAGTCAAAATCAATTCAATGAGTTATAATTCAAAGAACTTATTTCTACATCTACAAAAACTAAGCTTTTACAAGAATAACATTAACTAATATAAAATATATACTCTCACATAAATAGATGATACATAATTATGTAAATAATTGCTAAGAGAAAACAAGTGCACAAAATCACACATAACTTATACCTACAAGATGATAGATTATGAAAGATTGATGAACAATTACCTTACATTGATGATGTTAGGCGGATTATTCAAGGTGACTGGAAACATTGGTTGAGACCAAAGAGCGGCTGAGAAATTAGGGTTGGTACTTATATTTTCATGACCCACAAAGAGGAATAAATAAGCAAGGTGGAGTCGGCCAGCCCAAAAAATATCAATTGAAAATTCAATTATATTATGGCCCAAAGCCTAGGTGGGCCTTGAAGCATGCATTAAAATTAGTTTAAAAATAAATTTGGATAGGAACTTATATTTTTATGACCCACAAAGAGGAATAAATAAGTAAGGTTAGACAAGGTGGTTAGACAGAGGTGCATTGGGCCAGCCCAAAAAATATCAATAGAAAGTTCAATTATATTATGGCCCAAAGCCTAGGTGGGCCTTGAAACATGCATTAAAATTAGTTTAAAAATAAATTTGGATAGGATTGTATGTGAATATGTGCCATTTTTGTATACATTAGAACATATATTCACAAAGCCACTACCAACAAGGCTAGTGTGACAATAAAATGGAAAACTTTTAAGCTCTATTAGGACTTTATTATTTTACTATTTGAATTGAAATTAAAAGGTAGATCAAAGTAGAAATTGGAGTAAAAGAAAAGTACAAGTAATGTGAGTTTTTCATTAAATAGTTGAGGGCTACTTTATAAAACTACTTTCGTACTAATAGAATTTTATAAAAGGTACTCCTTCTTAACAATTTCTTTTACAATTTCCCTTTTTGGATCAATTATTTTAATTTTAAAAGTTTCTAAAATTAGCCAAATTTTATTAAAAAAATTAAATATTATTCTTGATCATACTCATTTTACAATAACTCATAATTGAAGAATCAACAGGGGAGCAATTTATATCATCAAGTATCGACAAGTTCGATACAATACAGGGTGATAATCGAATAATCAAGATCTTCAATAGATATCGATGAGTTCGATAGTAAACGGGGTGGAGAATATAAAGATCAACATTTTGAATACGCAATGACAAAATAGTTATAGGTAATCGGGGCATAACATCATTAACTTGCCTAAAGAGAGAGTTCGCTTGAGCAGAAATAAAAGATATAATTACAACAAGATTTTCAACAATTGAAATTCTAAGTTAGAGCAAAGATATGGTCAAGTACTAAGCATTTAATAAAATTTATTTTTGCAAGGTTTGACTCAACATAAGCGAATGAAATAGTTTAAAACGATTATTTGCAAAATAATTCCAATATAGTAAATTTCAGATCAGTTTGGCGAAAACATCCCCTAAAGAGGGTCCACTGGTGATAATGTGTTAAAATCAGGAATTTTGTTAACAGGTATTTATAAGGATTTTAAAACTTGGATTTTCTCTATTTAGACAATTTCTAAATCATTTTCGACGAAAATAAAAGAAATGGCATTCCACTAAGGAATCCAATAACATACCATGAGTAAAGTATTTTGTGGAAAAAGGGTTATTGGTAAGATTCTTTGAAATTTTGGTATTTGAACTGAGGGTGGGGAAAATAAACGTTTTCACGCTAATTGAAGAAATACATCATTTTCTAAATATACTTGACCACATCACTATATACAAAAAAGAAACTAAATTGCATCACTTGAACAATAAATCACTTGAACAATAAGTGAAGAGCAAAAACACTTGCCTTGTTATACGAAGTTCTCACGTCCGACTCTATTCTTTACTTGCTAGCCTCTTAATTGGCCCTACCTCCATTTCTACTTCATAACTCACCAACTTCCACGTCCATACATCCGTCAACTTTGATACTTGTCCTTCTGTTCGTCTTTCCGTCTACCCTTGCAATGTTCTTGACCAGGTCTCCTATTCGTACCTTTAAAAGGTCAAATTCTATTTCAGTATCAAACCAAGCAAAACCTTATTGTTTGCTCTAATCTACCCATGCGCATCCTATAACGCTTACACATATAACATATATAAACATATACAATCATATTCACAAAATAGCTTTAGTATAGTTACTAAGTCACATAAACACGTCACAACCAATTCAAAACAGCACACCATCTAATTTTCAAAACCATAATATATTCTCGAATTAATCCATCGAAACATTTACTTAAATCCTTAGAAATCATAACATACTTTCAAGCATTGAAAGTATCCGCCCTGACATGCGGCACATAGCACATAATAATTTACATTACACTACTACTTACGCTACACCAATGATCGTATTTCTCACGCATTTTAATGATACACGTGACAATCAATCATTCATGTTCGTAAGCCCTAGGGAACAAACCCTAGCACTAACTATTACTTATGATATATCGATGATCACATCACTCAAGTATATTAATTATACTCGTGATAGCTAATCATGGATATTCGTAAGCCCGAGGAACTAGTTGAAGAGAATTACACAAGTCTTTAAATATTGACATTTAAGACTTGTGATCTCATTGCAACTCCTCGCAAATAAACACATAAGAAATTATATAAATACGAATGACATTCAACACTTGAACACATAGGGACTCGTAATCCTTAGATTAGAATCGCAACATTTTAATAATGGAATTAAATACAACTTCTAAACTGAAAATCGCAACATGATAGTGCTTCATTACAATGAACACTATCGGTTAATCATATACGCAAACTCAATTATCACTTAATAAATTAAGCATAAAAACACTTAATCCACTAATGACTCTTAATATAACACGTAAGTAGTTAACATATGAGTCAAGCAAAAATCCTGACAAATTCATAATCCTACGACTCGACATACATACGTAAACCTAAGTATACGTCACTGACACCAATAACCATTTAACCACTTACAAACCACCACCAACTAATTGACAATTATGACATCGCACACATACTACGACTCCACTTATAGCACTAGCACATAGACATTACCGGAACCAATTACAACAATTAAAACCATGTAACTCAACATAATTATCCGACAATTAATAATTACATCTAACCATCACTAACCCAAAGATTTAATCGAGTCCATAGTTATATCGAAATTACAATTATCAACCAACCATCATTAAACCCGAATATATAATCGGACTCACAATTAATCCCACAATTATAATTAACAATTATAGATTCTCCGAGTTAAATACGGAAATCCAAACAATATTCACAATTTAAATATAATTAAATTACAACAATCAAATAATATATCGAAATCCACAATTAATATAGTGCGAAAACTAAATAATTTAAAACACGAAAATATACCAATTCGCTTTGCTCCGACCCATCGGAAAAATCTCCACCACCATCTCTCTCCTCTTTCTCTCTCTCTCTCTCTCTCTCTCTCTCTCTCTTTCTCTCTCTCTCTCCCTCTCCCTCTCTCTCTCTCTTTCCCAGTCGCCATCACCACTCCGGTGGCCATCTCCGGCATCTCTTCTCGCCGCTGCTACTCCTCCACTGCGCCTCCGCCGTGCGCCACTAGCCCCCCTCCACTTCGCCCTTCGCCTGCTTACACACACACACACACGCACTAAGTTTATACACACACACACGAATTATATATACATATATATATATATATATATATATATATATACATATAATTGAATCCCAAACTAAAAACCCCCTATACAATCCCCAATTTAATCTCATAAATCCCTAATTATTTCCCTTCTTTTCTTCCCCCAAATTGATTTTCTCTCTCCCCGTTACTATCTATCTGTCGAGTTGTGTTTTTGTATGCTATTGGGCTTGGCCCAATACCTTATATTTCACTACTAACCATATAATCTTGCCCAAATACAACACTTCTCATTCGCTTTTTAAAACTAATACGTAACTTTCATAAATTGAAATTAAATAGAAAGTTCGGAAAATTAAACTTTTCATTTTTAAAATAAAGAATATAAAATTACGAGCACCCACATATTTTTAAAATATTTTTCGGATCAAACATGAATTAAATATGAAATTTTCAAGTTTTGATCCTTTAAATGCAATAAAACTCTTGAAATCATTTCAAAATAATAAAACACCCAAATTAATCCACCCAACAATTTTGAAAACTCAATAAATATATAAAGATAATATTTCAAGAGATTTCATGATTTTTAATCCCTCCGATGATTTTATAAAATTTACAGAGGATCAAAAATACATGATTTAAATATACTTAAATCCTCAAAAATACAAAAAAAAATTATACTGACCTTCACAGCTCATACTAATCATCATATAATCAAACAAACATAACTTCACACATATTCCACTTTCCAAAAATACTCACATAATAATATTCATAATTTATATTAAATAAATAATTCTAAATTCGAAATTTTCTAGGGCGTTATACTAAATAAATAAAATATTTATTAATATAGATAAATCCTTAAGTCCTAAGTTGCTGTCACTAACCGGACTCTTTTTGCTTAACAAAAAAATATATCAATTCCAATCAGGGTTCCAGCTTTAAGAATATATCACTTTCCATATTCTTGTGATAATTTTATTTTCTCATAACCCGTCCAGGTGTAAGCTACGCTCTCTTGAGGATGTGAAACCGAACTCTTTTTGCTTAACAAAAAATACAACAATTCTAACCGGGATTTCAGCATTAAGAATATATTACTTTGCATTTCTTTGTGATAAATCTTTTTCCTCACAGCCAGTCCACTTGATAGTAAAATCCTTGTGGTTAATTAGTTTAGCACTTCTGTTGCTTGCACAATGATTCTTTCACATACCAGTCTTGTAGCTTGAACCACTGAAGTTAATGACGAACAACCACTGTTTAATGTTGACACTCGATGTACTGTCTAGTTCATGAGTGACTAACCGCAATGACTGTTCTTCATATATTGACTTTAAAATCTAGTTCCTTTTCTTTTCTCATCTCTCTTTTTCATTCTTTCTGTACTGTCTCTGTTGTCACTGTCGAAATCTCTGTCACTATAAATAAATCCACTTCTTTAATGAATACTTCACTGAGGCTTGATCAAATGACTGAGCTTCTTTCAATGTAGTAATTCCTCAAGTCTGTAGATTGACCTTGATCTTTTTCTTCTGACAGATAATACAATCTGAGATTCCTTGTGACAGTCTATATACTATTTACTAATACAATCTTGTTTAAGTTGAGTTGTATCCTTGAAATACAAATAGGCTACATCATATGCCTTTCAATCTCCCCCTATTTGTTTGTTAGACAATAACAAGCAAATACCTAGAGGATAACTCAACTAACTCACTTAAACAAGAAAAAGATTAAGCATTTAATAGCTTAGTGAATAGTACATTAAAAAATTTCTTTGGTTTGAATTTAACAATTCCAGAATCCTCAGTTGATGAAATGATAGATGATTGTTCCTCAAGCACTGAACTGATCTTCAATAGATAACTCATCTTCATTTCTGATTCTTCATATCTCTGCCTGATAATCCTTCACATCTTACATTTGAGATTATCAGCAGTGTTTGATTTACAATCACTTTCCTTTTCTCACTTAAGAAAACAACTGTTCCTACTATGTAGACAATGGTGAATCAATACCATTTCTAAAACTTCTGGGAAATCTACTACTCCTTCAGTTATCCTTTATGCATAGTACATTGAAAGACTAATAGAATAGTATTGTGATGTAACTCTCCTTATATCTCCACTTTCATTTCAACTGAAAGTCCTTTACTTCTCCATCTAAATCTCCCCCTTAGTAACTTGACTTGCTTCTCCTCCTAAGCATAGTCTATAAATGCTCCCCCTTCCTAACCTACTCTCCTTTTTCTTGTACCCATTACTTCTCCCCCTTAGTTGAGGAATCCTCCAACCAACTAGTTGACAAATTAGTTGTACCAATTATTTGAGCTTTGTTAGAAAGGTAGTTTCATCTTTCTTTCTCACTGTGAGTGTGTGATAGTGTTTAGTGTACCTCACAAGTGTTTCACTCTTCTCTCCAATCATTTGTGTTGAGTGTCTCACTACTCTCTGTGTTTACACTCTTGCTCACCGGTGTATCACTCATATCACTCATAGCTCCAACATCCTTTAGTGTACCTGCAAGGAAAAATCACCCTAGCCCCTTCAAGAGAGGTCAGTGGTGGTGCAATGGGAGTTCGCAAATCCCAAATCCTCGTTGGACTCGTCAGATGAATCTGAGTCATAATCTACAAGTTGCTAATTTCCCTTTTTAGGGTTTTCAGATTTGAATTCTGAGAAGGTAAACAATGATCTATAAATTTAGCATTGAGATCAAGGTTCCCTTCTAATGTCTGTGAAGACATCACCTTGTTAAACTCATCAGGTAAAATCTGAATCATAGTTCACGAGTTGCCGATCCGCACCTATGTCGGATCCGTTACCCGCAGGATCCATAGATGTTCCCTCTGGGGAGTTAGATAATGATCTTGTTGAATTTTGCATTTGAGATCAGTACCTTCTCTCGAGGTCTGTGAAGACTCTTGATTCGTTAAAGAACCTTTAACTTATAATCATAACCGTAAAATGGTTGGATTACAGAATTCCGTCAATTCATCCTTGGTGTGTGCAATCTCACTTTGTGCATATGAAATATTTTGGATAGTGTATAAGGTAGTGACTCTCCAACTGAATATCCCACACATTCTTATTTGCTGCATCAAGTGCATTTACTCCCTGGTGACCTCTAGTTTGATAGGTTACTTCATTTTAGGGGGTAAGTCAGAATGTGTTTGAGTTTATCTGTAGTCTGGGATCAAAGTTGTTGGGTTTACAACCTTATGACTAAACATGTGAGAATACAAAATTCCATGTAGATGAACCTGTATCACAGAATATGAGCAACATAGAGATAGAATGCATTTTTAACATTGAAAAGTTTTTTGAGAAAATATTGCATTTATCTTAAGAGAAATGATGTATAGTTGTGATTTCAAAATGTTTAACATATCAACAATCACAACTATAGAAAGATATTTTGAGTTAGGAAGATAAAGATCCTGAGCTGGTTTTACTAAACAAGAACATAGGCAAAAATCCAATTAATAAATATTAATCGAATCAATGTATGTTAATGTTTAAACCAATACAAAAAAACTATTTTATCATGTTTTAGGTCCTGCATGATAGATACCAACTATTAGAAACTGTTAGTACATGATAGGTCTTGTCTTTCAATTGTTAGATCATGAAAATCAAACATTTGTTCCTAAACAAATTGTTACAAATTCTTCGTGGTGTATCACCTTAGAAGCTACAACACCTGGCATGCCATAAGTATTTATCTAAGCCTCACATCTACTTCAAATTAAAACTAGATTTTAAATTAGAAGGTACATTCGTACATCTACTTCTAATCATATATAATTTGAAGTAACATGCAGAAGGACAACACTATGTTAGGTACTCAAAATTGTCCATGATCAGTCAACAGAATATTTGAATTACTTATCATGATTTTTCATCAAAAAAACCTACATTCTACCTAGGGGCATTGAAATTATAATGGCGTGTTTGTCAAGGGAAGAACATACTAAATTAACCAAAATCATTTTAGGTGGCATTGTAAAGAGAAATAGTCTTTTCTAAGGGATGAGCCAAACTAAATTGACCATAATCTATATACCTTTTAATTTTAAAAATAAATATACTAACAACTTATTCATTAGATTTCAGTGAAAGCAAAGTTTAATTACAATAAAGTGGTTTATTAATTAGATTTGAATGGAAATAAATTATAATCAGAATGTAAACAAATGTGATGTTTTATCATATAGTTAGGTACACCGAATGCTCTCCATCATATAGAATAAATCTTAACAATTTTAGCAAATACCTTTTACTATAAGTGAGAATATACAATGTTTATCAATAAAGAAAAATAAAGAAGTTCTAAACTTATTCATCATAAAAATTGGTAATCAAATGAGTACTACCTATACATAGATTCAGATTTAGAACTGATATATATGATGATATCTGATGGAAAATAAGATAAAAACTTAATTAGGGATAATCAAAGTTAGTATAGGGAAATACTACTTCAAGCCTATTATTCTAAATTTATTTGTAACACGAATTAAATCTGTATTCGCAGCATATTCAATTAGTGAACAAAGTTAAAATTATTGTTTCACTATTACCTAAGAAAGATCCTATCTCAAAACTCTATATAGTACATCTATACAGAAATCTTTACATCTATACAAAAATGTAATCCATTATTACACTTATTACATTAAGATAATTTTGTTTATTAAATTTGCATAAAATTAAGCACACTCCTATTCATACCTGGAGCATCTTTTTCATTGTTTAATGAGATTACACCATATCAGATTATATGGGAGATGATGGGAAAAATATAACATGGTGTAATTTAGTATTTAGCCAATTTAATCAAATAATAAAAATAAAGATAATACAATTTGAGACATTACATAAATTTCCAAAGACATCAAAATAAGTTTTAATACAAATTTAAATCAGTAAGTATATCAATTTGATATGCTCAGTTGTTAATATAATTTTTTTATATATAATTGCATATATCATTTTGGATCTCTCAATTGGTGTTCCATGACATTTTATTTTAGTTCATATCCATCTTTAGCTAAATGTTACTAGAATCATCATGGTTTTATTACTTGTGTACATACTAGATATACATAAAAATGGAACACATGTCAAAATCAATTCAATGAGTTATAATTCAAAGAACTTATTTCTACATCTACAAAAACTAAGGTTTTACAAGAATAACATTAACTAATATAAAATATATACTCTCACATAAATAGATGATACAAAATTATGTAAATAATTGCTAAAAGAAAACAAGTGCACAAAATCACACATAACTTATACATACAAGATGATAGATTATGAAAGATTGATGAACAATTACCTTACATTGATGATGTTAGGCGGATTATTCAAGGTGACTGGCAACATTGGTTGAGACCAAAGAGCGGTTGAGAAATTAGGGTTGGTACTTATATTTTTATGACCCACAAAGAGGAATAAATAAGTAAGGTTAGACTGAGGTGTGGAGTGGGTCAGCCCAAAAAATATCAATAGAAAGTTCAATTATATTATGGCCCAAAGCCTAGGTGAGCCTTGAAGCATGCATTAAAATTAGTTTCAAAATAAATTTGGATAGGAACTTATATTTTTATGACCCACAAAGTGGAATAAATAAGTAAGGTAAGACAGAGGTGGTTAGAGCCGGCCCAAAAAATATTAATAGAAAGTTCAATTATATTATGGCCCAAAGCCTGGGCCTTGAAGCATGCATTAAAATTAGTTTAAAAATAAATTTGGATAGGATTGTATGTGAATATGTGCCATTTTTGTATACATCATAACATATATTCACAAAGCCACTACCAACAAGGCTAGTGTGACAATTGCAAAGTTATAGTTGAAATAAAATGGAAAACTTTTAAGCTCTATTAGGACTTTATTATTTTAATTGAAATTAAAAGGTAGATCAAAGTAGAAATTGGAGTAAAAGAAAAGTACAAGTAATGTGAGTTTTTCATAAAATATTTGAGGGCTACTTTGTAAAACTAATTTCGTACTAATAGAATTTTATAAAAGGTACTCCTTCCTAACAATTTCTTTTACAATTTCCCTTTTTGGATCAATTATTTTAATTTTAAAAGTTTCTAAAATTAGCCAAATTTTATCAAAAAAATTAAATATTATTCTTGAACATACTCATTTTACTACTGGTCTCACCATTTTACTTACTTTTATTATACTACCATTTTATAACTACATAAAATACTTGTGTAAATGTTTTTGTTAAGTTATCTGTTTATGAATGTTTTTTATTTTTCATTAAATTTCAATCTGATTTAATTTCAGTTTTGTAAATTTAATATTTATTTAATTTCAGTATTATAAATTTTTAATAAAATTACAGTTGATCTTATAAATATTTTCTTTTACATATTAATTTTGTTTCAGTTTATGTCATATTTCAGAGTAAGATAAATTCTTGATTTCATTTTCTTTTAAATTCATTAATTTTTTCGATTATTTATTTGTTAACTCATTATTTATATAAATTTAAATATGATAAAGTTTAATGTTAATATATTATTATTATAGATTATTTTTTGACAATTTACCTAAATTATTAAAAATCTTTTATAATGTTTTAATGTCTATTTTTAATATTCAAGTGTCACCTTAAGTATTTTAGTTTCATTTACTCATTTCTCTATTTATTACTTTTTCCTAAAAGATTATATATTTCATGACTAAATTTTATCAACTTTTACTAACAATTGAAATTAACAGTATTCAGAAATTTATAATTTTTTTCTTTGTCAAGAAATGTATAAATTTTGTTTTTGCTGCACTTTTGAAATTTTAGGTTTTCATATTTCAAATCATTTAATATATATTAGACTTAAAATAAATCTTCTACTTTTTAACTATTTTAATAATACTAATGTTCTAATTGATATGAATATTTTTAAATTAGTTATGTTATGGTTCCACTAAAATTATCATTGTGTTATGTGCTATGTGAGTATTTTAAGATATTTCAGTTTATATTAAAAAAATTGTAGTGGAGAATGTCCATATATAAAAAGCAAAAAGCTTAAAGGTATGCACAAAAAATCTGCAATATTTACTTTATATTTGTATGAAATGTACAAACACTACAAGATAGCAAATCCTACCAGAATTTTTCCTACCAACTCTTTTCCTCCCAGCCATTTCCTACTAATTGCAGGTCAAAGTACCATTTCCTACCACAAACTATGCTGGTAGGAAATAGGTTGCCATTTTCTACCACAGCTGGTAGGAAATGGATGAAGAAGGAACCACTTGCCCACATCAACAAAGAAACGACGTCATTTTTGCCAGAATATTTCCTACCACAAAGAAATGGTCGGTTTTGTTCACCCCATTTCCTACCAACTGTGGTAGGAAATGAGTCTGTTAGGTCCCACAAGCCACGTTGGTGGTTATTGTCTGCGTGTCACCAAAACGACGTTGTTTAGATAGAAACATTTCCTACCACCTCTTTGTGGTAGGAAATGAGCTGTGTTAAAAGGTAAAAACCAGTAATTCCTACAGTATTCATCAAGAGGGAAATACAATTTTAAATGAAATTTTAATTCTATTTAAATATAGGGATTAGATTAGGGTAACACCAAACCCATTTTTTAAAAGTTTTTTTGATGATCCAACTGTACAGATGTCAATATAATCATAAAATTATCATGTATGCAAATATTTATCAACTTCATTTGGAATGATTTTATAAAGAAAAAATATTTTCAATTATATAATCAAAAATATTTAAAATACCTTAAGTATCATAAATATATTCTAAAATATCTTTTTACATCATAACCAATCTACTCAGCTTAAAAGTAGACAAAATTAAGTTTTATAAAACATTTTGCAAAGTTGAAAAACAGAAGGTTAATGTTTAGAGGTTGAAATTTAGGGATTAAATTAGGGTAACATCAAAGAATTTTTTTATTTGATTTTTAGATGACTTCCGTACGGTTCGATCGTCAAAATTCTGATTCAAAATAATCGAATCAAGAATCGGGAACGAAAACTAGTTTAGGGGTTAATGTCAAAGTACAAGTTGACCGTTAAATTACCTAATCAAATAAATTTATAATTTTTAAAATTTTGGAATAACATCTCAAAAGATTGATCTTGACTCCCGTACGGTTCGATCATCGAATTCTATTTTAAAATAATCGAATCAAGGATCGGGAACGAAAACTAGTTTAGGGGTTAAAGTCAAATTACTAGTTGACCGTTAAATTACCTAATCAAATAAATTTATTATTTTTATAAAATTTTGGAATAACATTTAAAAAGATTGATCTTGACTCCCGTACGGTTCGATCATCGAAATTCTATTTCAAAATAATCGAATCAAGGATCGGGAACGAAAACTAGTTTAAGGGTTAAAGTCAAATTACTAGTTGACCGTTAAAATACGTAATCAAATAAATTAATTATTTTTTTAAAATTTTGGAAAAACATTTAAAAAGATTGATCTTGACTCCCTTATGGTTCGATCATCGAAATTCTACTTTAAAATAATCGAATCAAGAATCGGGTTCGAAAACTAGTTTAGGGGTTAAAGTCAAACTACTAGTTGACCGTTAAATTACCTAATCAAATAAATTAATTACTTTTTTAAAATTTTAGAATAACATTTAAAAAGATTGATATTGACCCTCGTACGGTTCAATCATCGAAATTCTATTTCACAATAATCGAATCAAGAATCTGGAACGAAAACTAATTTAGGGGTTAAAGTCAAATCACTAGTTGACCGTTAAATTAGCTAATCAAAAAAATTTATTATTTTTTTTAAAATTTTGGAATAATATTTAAATAGATTGATCTTGACTAACGTACGGTTTAATCATCGAAATTCTATTTCAAAATAATCGAATCAAGAATCGGGAACGAAAACTAGTTTAGGGTTTAAAGTCAAAGTACTAGTTGACCGTTAAATTACCTAATCAAATAAATTTATTATTTTTTTATAATTTTGGAATAACATTTAAAAATATTGAACTTGACTCCCGTATGGTTCGATCATCAAAATTCTATTTCAAAATAATCGAATCAAGAATAGGGAAGGAAAACTAGTTTAGGGGTTAAAGTCAAATTACTGGTTGACCGTTAAATTACCTAATCAAATAAATTTATTAATTTTTTAAAATTTTTTAATAACATTTAAAAATATTGAACTTGACTCCCGTATGGTTCGATTATCGAAATTCTATTTTAAAATAATCGAATCAAGAATCTGGAACGAAAACTAGTGTAGGGGTTAAAGTCAAATTAGTTAATCAAAAAAATTATTATTTTTTTAAGATTTTGGAATAACATTTAAAAAGATTGATCCTGACTCCTGTACGGTTCGATCATCAAAATTCTATTTCAAAATAATCGAATCAAGAATCTGGAACGAAAACTAGTTTAGGGGTTAAAGTCAAATTACTGGTTGACCGTTAAATTACCTAATCAAATAAATTTATTATTTTTTTAAAATTTGGGAATAACATTTAAAAAGATTGATCTTGGCACCCGTACGGTTCGATCATCGAAATTCTATTTCGAAATAATCGAATCAAGAATCGGGAACGAAAACTAGTTTCGGGGTTAAAGTCAAATTACTACTTGACCGTTAAATTACCTAATCAAATAAATTTATAATTTTTTTAAAATTTTGGAATAACATTTAAAAAGATTGATCTTGACTCCCGTATGGTTCGATCATCGAAATTCTTTTTCAAAATAATCGAATCAAAAATTGGGAAGGAAAACTAGTTTCGGGGTTAAAGTCAAATTATTAGTTGACCGTTAAATTACCTAATCAAATAAATTTATAATTTTTTTAAAATTTTGGAATAACATTTAAAAAGATTGATCTTGACTCCCGTATGGTTCGATCGTCGAAATTCTTTTTCAAAATAATTGAATCAAGAATCGGGAACGGAAACTAGTTTAGGGGTTAAAGTCAAAAATAAAATAAGATTAGTGAATCTAGTGTGACATGCATCAAAAAAATAGTGAGTATTAATATTTGCATTTTATGTATTTTAATTCAAATTTTATCTTCTATTCTATATTTATTTAAATTTTTAATGTAATTCACAAACTAGTTAAAAATAGGTTGAAAAATCACAAAAATAGAAAATTAGTGAATCTATTGTAACAGGAATCACAGAATTAATGAGTATTATTACTTGAATTTTATGAATTTAATTGTTTGCTTACATGATTTAATTGTAGTGATATCGAGACCCGTATGATTATATATAATTAAAATCATTGATTTATTAATTAAAATCATTTTCTAATTTTTTAGACTACCGTTTATGGTTATATATATTTAAGATAATATTTTACACAAGAAACATCTTGGTGTAGTGGTATGACATTGCACTTTCCTTATAGGAGGTTAAAGGTTCGATTCTTGTGAATTACAATATTTTTTCCAAACAAACTCAAAACCTACCACCTATTGGTAGGAAATAAGTCTTGATTTCACAAAAATTTTAAAAATGGAGCCCAAACTAAAAAATTTGAATTTTTTCCCCAAATTCAAATTTTCAATACATCACCAAATTTCATTTAAACTAACCACTTCATCAAATTTCATCTCAATCTCTCTATCCACTTCACCAAATTTTCTCTCCCTTTTAACTTTCATTTTCATCTCTACCTCTCCATATACTCTATTAAATTTCATTTTCATATAAACCAATTCATCTCCTTATATAATCGGGTAAATATCTATTCCCTCTATTATTTTTGTGAATTTGATTTACATCTATATGTGTGTAATTTATATATATTCGTACATGTTTATTAGTGTATGTGTGTGTGTCTTCTTAATTTTTTTGTTCTTGATTAGTTCATATTTTTAATTGTTCTTGATTAATTTTTCATGTATGTGTGTATAATTGATACTAATTGTTTTTTTCTTACACTCCTTATGTAGATTGTTGTCACTTGAAGAAGAACATATTGGTTTCGAAGCCAACAAAAAGAAAAAAATCATGACGAAGACAAAATTTACAAAGAAATTGGGTAGAATGATTCAATGGTGATGGAAACTTTAAGGGCGATTAGTTTAAGCTTGTAAAACATTTCTTGATTTGTTGTTATGATTGTCATTTTTGTAAATTTAAACAATTATTTTGGAGATGTAATTTTAACTTATGAATATTATGTTTTATGATTATTGTATGATTTATATATTGATCACATTGTGCAATTTGTTGTAATATTTGTGCAATTTGTTGTACATGGATATATATCAATGAAACAATTTTTTTTCAAAAAAATTGCCCAGTAATTCCTACCACATTCAAGGCTTTTCCTACTATCATGACCATTACAAACCAAGTATTTCCTACCACATTCAAGCCTTTTCCCACCGCATTCAACAAGCTGGTAGGAAATATCTGGTAGGAATTTAAAAAGCCCGTCTGTCATATTTCCTACCAAAACTACGCATTTCCTACCAGAAATGCTGGTAGGAAATGCTCTAATTACGTCACCAGAATTTGTGACATGGCTGGTGACGTGGCGCTTGACGTGGCAGATGACATGGGCCGGACCCACGCCACGTAGCCAGCCATGTTGGTAGGTGGGTCCATGACAAGTGGCTGCCAAGTCACCAGATGGGGTCCACGTTGACCATCACAGAAAATTTCCCACCAGGGGTCATTTCCGAGTCAAGCAATTCCTACCACACAGGTGTGGTAAGAAATGGGTCATTTCCTACCAAAAAACGACCTTTTCCTGCCAAATTTATGGTAGGAATTGCTCATTTTTTTGTAGTGAAATTTTATGACACTCACGATATTGTTATTATTATATTTTTTTTATTTCAATAGTTTGTATTAATATTTAAATTGTTTCTTCATGTTATGTTTTAATAATTACATATATGGTATAAAAATTTAGATGAAATGTGTTTATTTTGTTATATTTTCATTTTTACTTTTGTCATATAAGGATAATGTATTAATTTATTACAACCATTTTATTTTACCTATTTATATCAATATTGTTTCTCTTTTTAGGGTCATGTTATATCTTTGTTCTAAAATTTATTCTCTTCATCATTTAACTTCTCAAACTCATAAATTTTATCTACACCCAAATTCTTTACATTCAAAAAATTTAGTAATTCATTATCAAGGTTTGAACAAGAGCATAGATTGAAGCATATTGACACCACATATTAGACTTCTCAGCTTTGTAGGTTGTCATATCATATTTCTTGTAGTTGCTTTTGGCTTTGGAGTTCCTGCTTCTTCATTCTTGTTTTTTTTCTTAGAAATTTCCTCCGTTATTTTTCAATGGACAATTGAGAGCAATGTGTCCTGGTTTCTTATAATTTTAACATGTATTCACATTGGTTTGATGCACGCGAATGCTTTATGTCCTGATTTTCCACATTTACAATAATTGATACTTTCCTTCATGCATTCTCTGGTATGATTCTTCCCACAAGTTTTACAATAGGAATTTTGTCCCTCCGACTAGTCCCCTTATCACGTTCTAAACTTCTTCTTTGTTCCTTGGTTCACATCCTAGTGGTGCGCATATCTCGTTCTTTCCTCTTATTGTTGAAAAACTAATTTCTTTCCTCACAATCCTTCACATTAATTCTTACTTTACTTACCATCTTATCAAAATCCTCCAACTCTAAGGGAAAAGAGAAAGAGACTTAGAAAGAAGGTAAGGTTGCTCAGAAGAGTTAAATGTAAAGTGTGTAAGAGATGTTTTTGGTAATAGTATGTTGTATGTACAACTCCAAGTCAATAATTTTTTATAAAACCTATCGTCTTGATGACGAAATTGTTTATGTAAATTATGTTAGCTCAAGAGTAAAGGTAGCATGACGATCCCGGACGATCGTGGATGCGGGAACCGAGTCGGGGCTGTCATACTATTGAATATATATGGGATGCAGTCTATTCTTGAGTAGTAGTTGCAAGAAATTATTGGAGATATATCTTGAGGTAGTTGATCAAGATCCTCTATCTCTAACATTTGTTGTAAAATAGACAACTTAGGATCTAGGAGGGTGATGTGGGTGAAAAATAACCCATAAAGACATTTAATGCTACATTTGTTGGTCCATTAATGAGGCCCGAAACATTAGTTGGGTATTAAATTCGTAATTAATAATTAAGCCCAAGAAACAGCCCAAATCGGGAATGCCTGGTATAAGCTTGTTTTCAAACATGAGCCTGATCCATAGAACAAAGAACGATCTAGAATCAAGGTCGTGTATGACACCGACTCCTTGTTTGAATCCAAGATTGAGGCTTGCCATCCAAGACAACTAATCTTATAAAGAATCTGATTCCTATATGGAATGTTCTAGAATTGATTCAAGGCGGTGACTTGCCCACCAAGTCACCTAACCCTACTCCGATTCTAAGGCTTCTCAAGCCTATATAACGATAGACCCCTCATCTCAGAACTACATTTTTGGCTTGATTCTCGTAACACTGAAACAACCATTAAAGCTTGAATCTCACCGACCCTTGTATTTAATCCATACAAACCCTAGCCACAAATTCAATAACCTAGTTTTTATTCCACAACATTTAGCATAATCTATGGGAAAACAACATCAACCATGGTTAACACACAAAGAACAACATCGGTCTCATCCGAGGCTGCCCTTGTCACCTCTATTCCACTAGTTGTCACATCTGCTCCACCCCTTGTCACGGAACAATGGCGTGTACCCCCATCAATAGGGGCGACCATTCAAACATAAGTTTCTTAACCTACAAGGATGACTCCCCATGCTGAGAGAACTCTACCAGTGGTCGTCCACCCAAGCCAGGAGACTAATCAACTTCAGATGGTAGTCTCTCCTTTAACCGGTCGTCCATAGCTCCTAGGAACTCAGATCACCACCACCATGCTCCCTACAAACACCAATCCGGTGTATGGGCTACCTAACTATCCTCCGAATCGAAAGGACCCTAAATCAAGCGGTCATGCCCTGCAAATACATGAACCGTATCACCCTCCTCACATTAGAGGCTTGGGTCCCCCAGAACAAGGATACTATGACTATTCCAGTCCTTATACTGTTATTCATCATCTGAGGATAACGACCATGATGAAACCCCGAGGAGGCAATGTGCCAGCAAGGAACCTAAAAGGAGGACACAAAGAATCCATGATGGACCTCCACTAACATTGATGGGTTCCGAGGCATAAAACGCAGCGGATAAATGTAAATAAAATAAAATTTTCGAAACCCAAACCAGGATCCATGTATAATTCCGGGCAGATTATGGAGATAACGAATCATACCTATTAACATCTTGTTTCACGAACTCAACGGAGATCCTTGCTTGTAATCACCACACACAGTCCTTGCGTCAAGATCCGTGTCTCTAAGGTAATCCACACGAACGTCCGACCGTCCAACGATCCGAGGAGCCAGGTACTAGCCCGCGAAGAACAGGCTCTCTCTCTCTCAAGCCTCTCGAAGATGGAGCTGCTAAGGTTTTGTCGAAAAACGATTTAATGACTCTTAACCCTAAAGTAATACATCATTATGTATTTATACGAGAGAAATAATGGGCTAAAATCAAAAAACCGAATTGGGCTTCCTTAAACCCAATTCTATTTCTATTCTGATTTTATTATTGGACTTCCTTAAATCCAATTCTGTTCTTACTTTATTAAATTCGAATTTGCTTAGATAATTAATTAGGACCAGTCCAATTAATTAAATAGCCAATTCTCAATTTCATAATGATTTAATTTAAATTCTTAATTTAAACTAAAACTCCTTTTAAGACGTTCTAAGTGTGTGACCCTATAGGTTATTTTTACGTTGACAATAATTTTAATATCTAATAAAATTATAAACAATGAGCGGTATCTAGTAAAACATCATTGCTACCCAAGTAATAATAATAATCGGTGATCCAATTTAAACCTTTTGTGATTAATGTTTCTGTGTAATATAATCCCTTTAACCAAATATTATAGATTAAACTCGAGGCATGTGTTTAGTCATCCTCTTCATAATTTAATCCAGGCTTATTTGATCCATGAGTAGACTATTAATAACAAATCATTATTTGAGCACGGCCATGCATTTTATAGTCTCACTCAATCAAGAGGCCAATAATATTTCTCCTAATTATAGGAGGGTTAAATCCTTTATCTATCGTGCTCATGCATTTTATAGTCTCACTCAATCAAGAGGCCAATAATATCTCTCCTAATTATAGGAGGGTTAAATCCTTTATCTATCATTCATATTTCTCATACGATTCATAATATACCCGATGTCCACTTTTATCATCACCCGGTCAAAGGTGACTTTTAATGTAGTCAAAGTATATTAATCCTCGTATAGAAATATAATGATCTCAAGTCAAAGGATCATTACACCATTACCACTGTGAGTAATTCTTATGACTTTATTAAACATGAAGAATCTCACTTTGGGTCTGTCCAGTACCATGTACTCCTACATGTACCTATGTATTGACTTTAGTATCTCCATACTTATAACCAATGAGATGTGGTTATCTGTCAAACAACATACTAGTCTATATATATTATTATTGTCCTGATTTAATAATAATCGACTAGGGACCTTTAAGAATATGATATATTATATAATCTCAAGTTCAAGTCATGTACTTAAACTATACAATGTGTATCATGATTCTAAGGACATTTATTATGCTAACAAATATATCGCAGTAATTAAAGTCATAATAAATACATTTATTTAATAATCAAATGACATAAGGTTTATTTAAGAAACAATGTATTGCCTCTAGGGCACCTACACTAACTATCTCCCACTTGCACTAGAGCCAATCACCCATGTATCTAATACCCATGGAACTAGTGTGACCATCGTGCTTCTGCTGCGACAAGCCTTTGGTCAGTAGGTCTGCAATGTTATCATTTGTGTGCACTTTACATATGTGTATGTTACCTCCGTTTAAACAAAACACAAAACCAGACTGTGATACAGTATCATCCCTGTCTGTTTGGAAACTTGCATCGGTGTAACCTTTTACAACCAGTTTTTCCTCTCCTCCATACACCAAGAATGAATCTTTAGTCCTGTTCAGGTACTTTAGAACATTCTTGACTGTCGTCCAGTGACCTTCACCTGGATTAGACTGGTATCTGCTCGTCATGCTCAAAGCATACGAAACATCTGGGCGAGTACATACCATTGCATACATGATACATCCAATTGCTGAGGCATATGGAACCTTACTCATGTGGTCCTTCTCATCCAATGATTTCGGACACTGGTCTTTAGAGATCGTTATCCCTTGAGACACGGGGTCATATCCCCTTTTTGCATTTTGCATACCAAAACGATGCAAAACCTTATCAATGTATGTGCTCTGACTTAGACCGATCATCCTTCTAGATCTATCTCTATAGATCCTCATTCCTAGAATGTAGGTTGCCTCTCCTAAGTCTTTCATGGAGAAGTTGCTCCCTAACCAAGTCTTAATAGCCTTTAGAGAAGGTATGTCATTCCTCATTAGTAGTATATCATCAACATATAGTACTATGAATGCCGCATGGCTCCCACTAACCTTCTTGTAAACACACGGTTCATCTTCATTTTGAACAAAGCCATACTCTTTGACTATTTCATCAAAACGAATATTCCATCTTCTAGTGGCTTGCTTCAATTAATAAATGGATCGACGTAATTTACATATCTTGCCAACATTCCTTGGATCGACAAAACCTTCAGGTTGTGTCATGTACACATCCTCTTCAAGGCTTCCATTAAGGAAGGCTGTTTTGACATCCATTTTTCAGATTTCATAATCATGGATTGTTGCAATGGCAAGAAAAATCCTTATGGACTTGACCATAGCCACTGGTGAGAAAGTTTCATCATAGTCAATACCATGAATTTGTTTGAAACCTTTTGCAACCAGCCTTGCTTTATAGGTCTGAACATTTCCATCCATGTCAGTTTTCTTCTTGAAAACCCATTTGCACCCTACGGGTTTTACCCCTTCAGGTGGATCAACCAAAGTCCATACTTGGTTTTCGTACATGGAATCCATCTCGAATTTCATGGCTTCAAGCCATCTCTTAGAGTCTGGACTGTTCGTAGCATCTTGGTATGTGAGAGGCTCATCTTCATCTATAAGCATCAAATCACCACGTACATTGAGTCAAGAGAAATCCATATCTCTCTGGCTCATGGCGAATTCTACCAGTTCTACGAACAACCTGTGTTTATTGAGCATTATCATTATGCTGCTCTTGTTCCACTTCAGGTTCAATGCTATTTTGTGGTTCTCAATCTTCATCGAGATCTATAGTTCTCCCACTGTTTCTTTTGGAAACAAAATCTCTTTCCATGAAGACAGCATCTCGAGCAATAAACACTTTCTGCTCAGAAGGACTATAAAAATAATACGCCTTTGTTTCATTAGGGTATCCCACAAAATTGCACTCTTCGGATTTAGGTCCAAGCTTGTCAGATACTTGACGTTTCACAAACGCCTTGCATCCCCAAACTTTCATAAAGTTCATGCCTGACCGTTTCTCCTTCCATATTTCACATGGAGTCTTTTGAACCTTCTTAGTAGGAACACGGTTAAGTGTGAAAGCCGCTGTTTCTAGAGCATAACCCCAGAAAGTTATTGGAAGATCTGCATGACTCATCATCGATCGCACCATGTCCAACAAGGTGCGATTTCTCCTCTCTGAAACTCCATTCCATTGAGGTGTACCTGGCGGAGTAAGTTGTGATACAATACCACACTCTTTTAAATACTCTTTAAAATCGGTGCTTAAGTATTCACCCCCACGATCGGATCGTAAGATCTTAATACTTACACCTCCGCCAATTTGCTTCTCTACTTCAGCCTTGTATTCTTTGAATTTTTCAAAAGAATCGGATTTATTCTTCATAAGATATACATATCCATATCTACTGAAATCATCAGTAAATGTTATGAAGTAGTAGTAGCCTCCTCTAGCCATCACACGCATTGGGCCACATACATCACTATGTATTAGCTCCAGACGTTCAGTGGCCCTTTGACCCTTACCAGTGAAAGGGGCTTTAGTCATCTTACCAAGCAAACAAGATTCGCATTCTTTGTATGATTCAAAATCAAACTTATCCAAGTATCCATCCTTATGTAATTTGGATATGCGTTTCTCATTTATATGGCCTAGACGACAATGCCAGAGGTATGTTTGATTTGAGTCATTGACTTTAAGTCGTTTGTTTTCTATATTATAGACAGGATTATCTAAATCAAGAACATATAAACCATTAAACAAACGCGCAACACCATAGGTTAAATCATTCAAAGCAAAAGAGCAACTGTTGTTCTTTATTGTGAACGAAAAACCTTTCTTGTCCAAACAAGAAACAGAAATAATGTTTCTGCGAATCGCAGGCACGTAAAAACAGTCTTCTAGTTCTAGAACAAGCCCAGAGGGTAAAGATAAATAATAAGTGCCTACAGCTAAAGCAGCAACTTTTGCTCCATTGCCAACTCGTAGGTCCACTTCTCCCTTAGCCAAAGTCCTACTTCTCTGCAGTTCCTCCACATTTATACAAATGTGAGAAGCACATCCGGTATCCAATACCCAAGATGTAGAAATAGACAAATTGACTTCTATAACATAAATACCTGATCCAGAAATCTAAACACCCTTCATTTTCTTCAGATCCTCCAAATAAACAGGACAGTTTCTCTTCCAGTGACCAGTTTTCTTACAGTAGTGACATTCACCCTTAGCAACACCACCTTTAGGCTTTAAAGCCTGTTTGGGACCTGACTTTGGCTTGGGTGTAGAATCAGATCCAATCATTTTCTTACCCTTCTACTTGCCTTTCCCCTTTGCCTTACCTTTATTGCCCACCATCAGTATGGGAGCAAGTTCATCTGTCTTCATGTTGGTTTCATATGTCCTCAACATAACCAACAATTCAGTAGGTGTTTTGTCAAATTCATTCATATTTTAGTTCACAACAAACTGAGTAAATTTGCTGTTCAAAGAATTCATGATTAGGTCAATACCATTTTCCGGACCAATCGGGAAACCCAAAGTAGCAAGGTACTCAATGTAACCAATCATCTTCAAAACATGTGGGCCAACTGGTTCACTTGCCCCTTGTTTGCAATTAAAGATTGATTTACTCGTGTTGGACCTTTCTTGACGAGTTTGGCTTGCAAACATGCTTTGCAAGTGCTCATTGATAGTATATGCATCCATATGCACATGCTGTCCTTTGAAGCTCAGCACTCATAGTTGCCAACATGAGACATGCAACATCATTTGCATCATTCTCATCCCTTGTGCGGGCCGCTCGTTCCTCAACAGTAGCGTTCTCAGGAAGGGGACCTGGCGGAGGGATATCAATGACATGAAGCTTGCGCTCCTGCCTGAGGACAATCCTCAAATTCCTCTGCCAGTCTAGGAAGTTATTTCCTCCTGTCAGTTTGTCCTTTTCAAGGACTGATTGTACGGATAGCGTGTTTGTGTTGCTTGCCATTAGTATCTACAATGATAAATGCACAAAATAAACATTAGATTGTCTTGGTTATAAATTATGTTCAAATGATTATGATATATTCATAATATATTTCCCACTATTTTTATCAAATTAATAGCCCTTACTATTAATTCGGAAAGCATATCCCATAAATCTTTCTAGTGAGCCAAGATCCATATTTCGTCATGTCCTAAGTCAACCACTGGTAGTCCTTAAAACATGATTATTTAGGTAGACAACAATTGTCAATTATATCATATAAAATTCTTGGATAGTTTGGTGAACAACGATTGATCTTATCTATCTAATAGATTTTTAACCAAACTCTATGCTTCTAAGTTCATAATAGTTGAATATAACCGTTTATTTCCACCTCATTATGACGACTCAGTTAAGTTAGACGCAATGATACAACGGCCGAATATAACCGTTTATATTCGTCGCATCTCACCACGATAGACAGGAGTCCCCTGCCACTGACAGTCATTCCCTTTGTCGATCTAGGATTCGATGAGTGTTCATTCATTGGAAAGCATCTGATTAAAACTTAATATTTTGTTAAGGGGTTTAAAGAATTTAGGACGATCATGATCACATCATAAAGAGATCCTCAATTTTCCTTGAACCAAATAAGTCAAATTGACATCTTAGATTGTTCATTACCCAGGTAGATGGAGGATCCCAATGGTCACACTTAATACCCATTAACCTTACGAATACGCATATCCGCTTTTGACAGAAAATCCCAATTTTAGATATCAAAAATCCATCTTTAATTTCGTGTTTTAAAATCCATATTTTATAAACACAAGAATCTCATGATCGTTTGTTAATTTTAAAATCTTGAATCGTTACAGATTTTATCTTGTTTAAGCAGGCATGGCATGGGTGATGTATCTAATACATTCATTCATACATGATTAATCTAATTAAAGCATGCATCTCTATGTATCCTACACATACATTCATACATCATATGTAAAGTAAGTGCAGTATGTAAACGTGATTGGTTATGGCCTTTATCCAATATGATCCTCTCAAGCTAATGAAAGGATCAAGGTCAATCTATGGTGGAATAAACATAAATACAAATTACATGTCTTCATTCTTCTTGTCTTCTTGGTTGCTCCTTCTCTTGGACCATCCTTCAATCTTCAATTACATTACATATAATAATTGAATACAATCTACACTAAAGTACTTACATGATAAAACTCGAGTTACATTCGAGGTTCAACAATTACAAGAATGAATAAACGACATGCAAGTCGTATTTATAAAACCAAAACCATTAATCTAAGGGTCTTAAGGCCATAACCATCACCATGCTCAAGTAACAATTAAATAATATGTCTATTATATAATCATGTTATACCATATCATATTTCAGATGATCCAATCAAAGAAATCATATACAGCAAAAATCAGAAAATCAGAATCAAATTCTGAACCAATAAATCGTCTTTTTTATGCATTAAACGGCGTCAAACGCCTTATAGACGAGTCGATGATAGCTTTGCTATCAGTTTTGTTCAGGCGCTCGTTTCCAGTCAGAAAACACATATCGTTTGTGAAAATCAGACACTGGACAGATTTCACCAGATTTGCACAGCGTATACAGAAATCGTATCGTATACAATCCCCATATCAAGAACAAACATTAATCATATATATATCAGTATATATACAGATTATATAATCATCATATGATCATCTCAATCATCTTAAATCATAACAGAACCATATATATGCATCATAACATATTATAAACAGCATATATAAGAACATAAACATGGCAGATTCGCAAAACATGCATACTCGCATCATCAGTAAACACGTAACCAAATCAACCCCTTATACACGTAGCTCTGATGCCATTGATGGGTTCCGAGGCATAAAACGCAGCGGATAAACGTAAATAAAATATAATTTTCGAAACCCAAACCAGGATCCATGTATAATTCCGGGCAGATTATGGAGATAACGAATCATACCTATTAAGATCATGTTTCACGAACTCAACGGAGATCCTTGCTTGTAATCACCACACACAGTATAGAAAATACTGTAGGGCGTTCCCTCAAACCCTGGCAGACATGGCTCAAAGATGGTATAGACGACTGCAAGTGAAACAAGGAAAGAATGAGAACCTAAGGGATTATCTCAAGCGCTTCACCAAGGAGACGTTGAATGTCCCTGATCTAGAAAATAAAGTAGCTATGATAGCCTTGGAGAATGGAATGACGAGCATCTTCTTTCAGATGTTGTTAGCAAAGCATCCCCTGAGAGCATGACTGAGCTCCAAAGAAGAGTGAGCAAGTACATAAACGCTAAAGAAAGCGTGAGGAAAACGGAGGCTCCCATTGTGGGTGGAGGAAATGGGAACTCCAAAAAGCGAAAGCAAGAGCAAGAGTATAATGCTAGGGGCAAAGTATCCACGAACTAGAAAGACTTTGACTCTGCCCCTAAGAAGGATTTGGGACCAAGGTTTTTTGAATATTCGAGGTTGAATGCCCCAAGGAGTCAAATTTTGTTGGATATCGAGAAGGATAAGGATTTCCGATGGCCGAAGCCACTTAGGGGTGATCCCGCAAAGAGAAACAAGGATCAGTACTGTAAGTTCCCCAAGGATGTGGGGCATGACACTGATGATTGTAGGAAACTCAAGGACGGGATTTAATTCTTGATCCGAAGAGGGAAACTAAGCAAGTTTATGAAAGGTGAAGATCGTAGAAACCAGAGAAGAGACTATGATAGGAGGGATAACGATAGGAGAGATAACGATCGTCACAACTAGAAAAACTGCTTTAGACATCGGCCAAAAACCGATGTCGAAAAAAATTTTGACCGATGTCTTTGCTGGTGTAGAGAAAGACCAGACTCTTTTACATCGGTTTTAAGCCGATGTCTAAAGCAGTTGCAGACAACGTTTCCCTTTTATTTTCCGTTATCTTTGGTAAATAATAATCATAATTTAACTAGACTAGTATTTCAAAATTACTATATTATATTATGTATGTCGACTTAAACATGTGACATATAGGGAATAAATTAACAAATACATCAATTTTATTTAAGAAATCGATGTCGAACAAGACTTTTGACATCGCTGATTTATATATCTAATGTTAACAAGTACAATAAACATCGCCTACTTGTAGCTTTACATTCTTGACCGTTGTTAAAGATCAAAATTAACATCGGTTCTTTGAGATTCTCAATGTAATATGCTTTTACAGACATCAGGTTGTATGCAATACCATTTTGTAAAGGATGTATAAAGCTCATTTGGACATCAGTTTTTTGTTTTACAACTGATGTCTTTGGCTCAATTAGACATTGGTTTTTTAGTATTAAACTATTATCATTTATTCATATCAACATCAGCTTCACTTTCTTTGTGTTGTTAACTTGCTTTAAATCACAACTGTGCATTCAGATATATATGAACCACAAAAAATAAAACCATACACAATATCGCAAAATGAAACCAGAAAATTCTCATACTATGATTACCAAATCACCCGTTCCATTACACCAACATCAACTATCCAAAATACCAACATCAAGTATCCAAAATACCAACATACACAACCAACGACATAACTAGCATAATTTGAACAAACATAAAAATTCCAACTCTAATCCCTGCAGGTAGTACTACCAACCTTCCAATCAACAATGACTACCACTGTCTAAACAAAATATACCAATCCCATACGTACAACTTCCAAATACATACATATACCAAAAACTACCTAATATTCGAGGATCGATTAAAGAGACTAGAGAGGGGTAGAAGTGCTAATCCCCTTACATTTTTTCTTGGATATACGTGAGCGTCTCTATACGTACCTTGTCCAATTCCTCCCTGGTGTAAGAATTCCGACTCTTGCACGCCCACTAAATAGAATATAGCACACCAATACCAAATAACAATTAGTATAACGTTCAAATGTTCAATTAACCTAGCTAGCAATTATAATTATATTACATGCAGTCAAGTTCCATCAAATATCATAAAATATACCTTGGTAGTAAAAGTCATTTCTTTATCACAGATTATATCTTTCATGTAGCGCATAACAACATAACCACATTCATGGCCATCAGGTTGTTTAGGAGATCCCAATTAAATAAAAAGCTCATTATCAATCAGTCGTAAAAAACAAAAATCTTATCGATCAAACAAAATGAAGTGCTGAAATACTTACAGCAAGATTCTATACTTTAGGGACTTTGCTTCCCTTTCCAGTTTGAGCATTGTAAGATTTAATTGCACTGTACAAAAGAATATGGTCATGTCTCAATAATAATAAAGCTAGCAATGTAATAAATAAATCGATACACATTTAAATCTGACAGCAAATATGTTAAATTTACCTTGATAATGCTCTTTCCAACTCCGGAAAATTTGTTGGATGAGACAAAGGATTAAGGATAAAAATTTTACCAGCCCAAATTGCGACCAAAATCCAATGATAACTGTTTTCATTAAAATACCAGTCATAATTTTAAAAAATTAACAGAAACCTTAATTAATTAGTAAAAAAACTTACTACTGATTATGCGGCATCAAGAGCATGCGATCATAACTACCCTCTAGCAATCGCTTGACAACATAAGACTCAAAATCTTTATTGAGGGTAAATGTGGCTCCTAGATAAAAAAAAACCAAACAAATCCAAATAGTTGTTTTCACGAACCAAAGTGTACAAGTACCTACAAATAAATAGATTATACTCAAATATCACAGTATAAAATATGCAGAATGAGACAAGAATGTAGGGAAAAACTTACGACATGTGCGCAGATATTGCACCTTGCCCAATCTCCTTAAAATTTAATAAGTCGACTAAATTCATGCAATATGTATAGTGTTTTTTCAAATCCAAACACCTCGGCATCACATTTTATTGCTATAGAGATCCCACACTCTTTCATAGTTGATGTTGAATGTTTATACAACAATTTAAAGCCCTTTGGTACATTCTCAGTTGGCTCCATTTCATTGAACAAAGCAGCAATTCTTCGCAACTCACTTTCTCTTTTTTCTTTGATGATAATCCTTCCTTATTTCTAATTTTCTGCATTTAAATAGAAAATAATTAAACAAAACTTGAATAACAACACATTCTATTTCAGCAATAATTCAAAAAGTACATGCAACCATAAAATGTACTTGAATAACCGTATATTTTATTTTGTACAACTACTCAATGACTAAAAGAATTTCAAAAAGTGCATACCATAACAGGTGCAAAGGTGATCAAGTCTTGAGGCCATGCTACCATAGAACCAATAGCTTGTTTCACTTTTTCTATTTCACCTTCAATCGACACGGGAATTAAGGCATATGGTTGGATGGCTCCGTCCACTGACACGCGAATACATCCCGACTTTAAAGGCACTCCTTGAACTACACTATTCATTTCAGGCTCATCAAAAATCATGCCAAATGCAACCTTATTTGTTATGTTATCCACAGACAGCTCACACGATCACGGACCCTGCATTTATCACAAGATGTTTAAAATTAAATTTCCATTTGTTGATTAATTATAGTCCTGTCTCTTGTGTCCACTATCATATACGTACAATTTTTTTTACCTTCTTTTCAGGTGGAGTAGGGTCAATAGGAACATATTCAACATCGTCATTAACAATCAACCTTACAATTGTTGGTTCAACTCCTGCTGGTTTGAGTACTGAATGAGGTGAATCTTTTCCTGCCAGGCAACTTGCGTTGTCAGAAAAAGGTGGAGAGGATGTACTGGGTAAACCACTAATCATAGCCTTAAGCTCAGCCAGCTCCCGTTTTGTTCTCTCCATTAATTTTCCTCAATCCCTTTGTCGATCACGGGCCAACAAGTTAGGCTTTGTGATTCTAGTTCTTTTTGGGGTTGGCAAATTGAAGAACATTATTGGGGTGACAAAGCCTCCAACTGCTCTAACCCTGCTCGAATGCTCACGAGTTTGCAGTGCTCTAGTTAATACATCATCACTTCCAGATGGTTAGAATTCACCCGTGCGCTTCAGCTCTAGAAAGTTATCCTATCAACACAACATGCATTCATATATACATGGATAAAATACTCATTATTAATTCACTAACTCTATAAATTAAATCAAAAAGATGAGACACAAAGGGTAGCTTATTATTCTTTCAACTACCACAGCCACTTCAGGATCAACAGTCTGGTCCTTTCTCATGCGAGCCTTCTTCCATAAAATTGCTCGATCAGGTACATCTCCAGGCTAAATTTTTCCTGACTTTACCTAAACAAAATGGAAAAACATGTATAATATCCATTATCAAACTAAAATTACAATAACAATTACACATTCTTACTTCTTCTTATATCAAGCCAATGTAGCCTTTCCTGGATATGCGATGTGGATATTTTCGTTTCTTCACTCTTCTGCTCTGTGATTCACGAAGTGTCTACAAATGTAGTAATATTTATTATCTAGTTAGGTATGCCATCTAGTAAATTAGATTTGTTCCCTGAGCAAAAAATTCAAATAAATGTAGAACAACGCATACCATCCAGTCATCACCTATCCTCTGTCCAACAAATTTCTTCCAAATATCTTTACCAACAAATTCATACTTCCTTGGAGACTTCCTCAGTTTCTTCTTGTCTCCCTTAAATGGCATCACATGCTTAGCAGTTAGTGTAGATTTGAATTGTCTCCACTTTGTGCCAGCAGAGTGAAGAATATACGCCTCACTTTTTGAAGAAATTTTGAATGTATTCTAAAACAATTAACGACATAATATAAAACTCTAAATATTTGAAGGAATTTAGAATGTATCTTGAATGTCAAAATATGTTTCCTTTTTTGTTGGATTTTTCCTGGACATTATTCCATAGCTTCTTTTTTAAATCAGAATTCACATTTGGCCAACTTCGAATATCGATCAGAATCGTATTCCTAGCCACCATTCCTACGTAAGACTGCAAAACATGCCTACTTTTTCCAGTAGGGACTCCAAGATGATTGGTTCTAACTTTTATCTTCTTACCTTGAGCCTTCTTTATCACCACTTTATACATAGTTGAGGGACCTCGAGGAGCTCCATACCTCTTTTTAGTAGATTCAGTACTAGTAACTGTTGTTTGTAAAGAGTCTAACTCTTGACAAGGTTTAGGTTGCGTTCCTTGTCCAGCTTCTGGCCCATCATGAGTTGCCAATACTTTATCCCCCGGCACCAACTGTTTGCTTTTTTAGGGCTGCAACCTTCTTCGAATTGTACTTTCTGATTTTTTTGCTTTTTAGGTGCTATTTGTATCCTTCAATCTGTAGAATTATACACTCTATTAGTCAATGCAGGTATGCATATTTGAAAAGAACCTAAAGTAAAATTCAATTAATTAGCTAGGAAACAGTAAAATCACGATTAAATAGGCACATATACATTTTTAAAAAATGCAATTACCTTCATATAGTCATTGCTGCAACACAATTAAAAGAAAATTGTAGTAAATGGTAACACTACTATACAATTCAAGTAGGCACAGGAAAAGCAAATAATTAAAAGTACTGATATTGAAAATATGAGACGTATTACAAAGTGATAACAAACTAAATTAAAGAGGACATGATATAAAGATAGTGTCTCCTAAAGAGCTACATTACACTAATTGTTTTTTTAACCCAAATTCCTTCAATGTTCTATCTACAATTTCTAACACTATGCTCAACATCATCGACGACATAACATGTTGGAATTCTGGAGCAAACTTGGGGATTTTCCAAGACAGTTTCTCCTAAATCATCTTCGTTACACACATCACGATAATCTCGAGTCGTAGAGGTTAATACAACAGACCATCTAGCATCAACCGGATCTTCCAGATAGAAGACTTGCTTGACCTGGTCAACAGATAGATATTTATCTTTCTTGTGTCCTTATCGATTAAAGTCCACAAGTATGAAGCCAAGATCATCTACCTTTATGCCTTTATCATTCTCTGCCCATTTAAAAAAGAATAAGGGGGCTTTGAATGCATGGTAATCTAACTCCCATATTTCTAGGATGATGCCATAAAATGTCATATCGCTTTCGACGGGATTTAAATCCTTTGCACTAGAGACTTCGACTGTCCTAGCCACTACCGACACACCACTAGTTTGAACAACTCTCACATCATCTCGGTCCTTTGTGAAGTATCGCACTACATCAACTAGATACCCATCGTATGTCAAAACTGAAAATGATGGTTTTCCCGACAACCATCTTATTGTTTCAGAAACATATTTTACATTCTCTGTAATTTCATTACTAATCTGCATGAAGAAGAAAAAATTACAATCATATTTCATAATCCAATTAAGAAGAGCCACGAATTAAAAAAATACATAATAAAAGAAACAATTAGAACACCAACTTTTTTTTTCAAACCAATCAGCAAATTGTCGATTGTGTTCACCCATCACTCAATGAACACTTTTCTTTTTTCCTCGGTAAATTTCTTCCAGGTACTCCTTATGCATCCTAAGGAAATGAACATATTAAATAAACAGCCACAAAAAGTACTTACCGAAAAAGATGAATTTACAAGAAATAATTAAACTGACTTACATAATATAAGGATATACTTCTGAGTTGTTCATCAGGACATGTAGATGTGCCTCATCGAGCTCTTTTTCTTCAACTGATTTCATTGTTGCAGCGGATAATGGACCAGAAATCTTAGAGGTGAGGGTCACTGGACAGCTGTAAAGAATATTCTTAAGTACCTGAACAGGACTAAAGACTCATTCTTGGTATATGGAAGAGATGAGAAGCTAAATGTAAGAGGTTATACTGATGCTGGTTTCCAGACAGATAAGACGATTCTGTGTCTTAGTCTAGTTTTTATTTTTTTTTCTAAAGAGAGGTGTTGTAAGCTGGAATAGTTCACAACAAGGACAGTAGATGATTCTACAATGGAGGCTGAATAACGAAGCAGCCGAGGAGACTGCTTGGGCATGTACTCAGGTGATATCACCTTATTAATAAGATTAATGATCATGGAGATATACATATATATAAAGTGCATAATAATATTGCAGACCCACTGACTAAGGCTTTGTCGCAGCAGAAGCACGAAAGTCATACTAGTTCCATATGTATTGGATATATGGGTTATTGGCTCTAGTGCAAGTAGGAGATTGTTAGTATTTGTGCCCTAGAGACAATACTTTTATGTTTTAGTGAAAAACATTTTATTAATAGGAATTATGTTTTGTTGATTATTATTAATTTATTTATTATGTCTTTATTTACTGCGTTATAAATGTTAGCATAATAAAAGTCCTTGGTATTATGATACGCACTACATATCTTTAAGTATGTGACTTGAAAATGAGATTGCATGTGTAGTATCTTTATTCCTAAATATCCCTAGTCGAGTATTATTATTAAAGGACAATAGTAATACATAGAGACTAGTATGTTTTTTGACTGATGATTAAATCTCATTGGTCATAAGTATGGTAATACTAAAGTCAAAACATAGGTGCATGTAAGGGTATATGGCACTGGGTTGACCCATCGTGAGATTCTACATGTTATCAATGTCATAAGTAATTCTCACTGTGATAATGGTGTAATGATCCTTAGACCTAAATCATTATATTTCTATATGAGAATTAATATACTTTGATTACATTAAAATTTACCTTTGGCCGGGTGATGATAAAAGTGGACATTGGGTATATTATGAATCGTATGAGAAATATGAATGATCTAAAAGGTATTTAACCCTCTTACTTATAGGAGTGATATAATTGGCCTCTTGTTTGAGTGAGACTATGAAATGCGCGGTCATGCTCAAATATTGATTTGATTTTATAGTCTACTCATCGATCAAGAAAATCAGGATTAAATTTTGAAGAGGATGACACATTACATGCCTCGAGTTTAATCTATAATATCATGGTTAAAGGGATTATATTACATGGAACATTATTCACGAAATGCTTAATCGAATCACCAATTTAATTATTATTACTTGGGTAGCAATGATGTATTACTAGATGTCGCTCATTGTTTACAATTTTAATTAGATATTAAAATTGTTGCCAACGTAATAATAACCTACAGGGTCAACACACAAAGAACGCTTGAATGGTAGTCCTTTCGGATACCAAAGACCAAGTTCAGTGGTGCCTTTCATATATCTAAAAATCCGTTTAACCGCGGATAAATGAGATTCTTTAGGTACTACTTGAAATCGAGCACATTTGAAAACGCTATATTGAATGTCCGTTCTACTAGCGGTAATATAAACTAAACTACAAATCATACCACGGTATTTCTTTATATTAACCGATTTTCCAGAATCATCCGCCACTAATTTCTTCGAGGGAGACATAGGAGTACTAAGTGGTTTAACATTCTCCATCTCAAATTTTTTAAGCATTTTCTTGCAATACTTTGATTGAGATATATGAATGCCTTCGTTAGATTGCTTTATTTGCAATCCTAAGAAGAAATTTAATTCTCCCATCATGCTCATTTCGAATTCTTTACTCATCATTTCCGAGAATTCATTACATAGTGATTCTTTAGTTGAACCAAAGATAATATCATCTACGTAAATTTGAACGAGCAAGATATCATCACCTTCATACTTCGTAAATAGAGTGGTGTCGGCAATTCCCATTTTAAAACCATTATCAACTAGGAATTTGCTTAACCTCTCATACCAAGCTCTACGAGCTTGCTTTAGTCCGTATAAGGCTTTATAAAGTTTATACACATATTCTGGATGTGTTAAATCTTCAAATCCCGGTGGTTGTCTTACATATAATTCTTCTTCTAAGACACCATTTAGGAAAGCCGACTTAACATCCATTTGATAGACCTTGAATTCCTAATGACAAGCGAAAGCTAAGAACATTCGAATCACTTCGAGTCTAGCTACGGGAGCATAAGTTTCGTCATAGTCTATACCTTCCATTTGTGTATAACCTTGAGTTACTAGTCGAGCTTTGTTTCATACCACTGTTCCACTTTCGTCTAATTTATTTCGAAAGACCCACTTGGTTCCAATAGTAGAACTATCGGGTGGAGGTGGAACTAGTTCCCAAACTTTGTTTCGAGTAAATTGGTTTAACTCTTCTTGCATAGCAAGAATCCAATCCTCGTCTAATAAAGCTTCTTTTGCAGTTTTGGGTTCTATTTGTGATAGAAATGCTAAGTGACTAGCAATATTTTGTACTTGAGATCGGGTTTGGACTCCTTTAGTTCTATCACCTACAATATTCTCGATAGGATGATTTCTAACCCAAGGTACATCTGAAGGTAATCCATTATCGACCTCAACTACTTCGAGAGGATTATTCGGAACCGTAGTTCCATGATCAAAAGTTTCGATTTGTCTAATAACATTCTCAACATTACCTTGACAATCTTCTTTTGGATCATTTTCCTCTTCAACCAAATCTTTATACTTTGATAGTGGTTTCGATTCATCAAACACAACATTCAATGTTTCTTCCACCATTAAAGTTTTGAGATTAAATACCCGATAAGCTTTGCTTGTATCTGAATATCCAAGAAGGACACCCTCACTAGATCTTGGGTCGAATTTCGTTAGATAATCTTTTGTATTCAAAATAAAGGATTTACTTCCAAAAACCTTGAAGTAGCTTATCTTTGGAGTTTTACCAAAATAAAACTCGTAGGGAGTCTTCATTTCAATAGGTCGTAGTAAAACCCGATTAAGAACATAGCAAGCAGTTGACATAGCTTCAGCCCAAAAATATTTAGGTCGACGATATTTATCAAGCATAGTGTTTGCCATTTCTTGTAACGTTCTATTCTTCCTATCAACAACCCCATTTGATTGAGGTGTATAAGGAGGAGAAAAGTTGTGAGTAATGCCATTGGCTCTACAAAATTTAATAAACTCGGAATTTTGAAATTCCTTACCATGATCCGTCCTAATATAGGTGATAGACGTTTCTTGTTGAGTTTGAATCCTTTTGCAAAGAGCAACAAATGATATAAAGGCATCACTTTTTGCTTTTAGGAACTCCGTCCACGTATATCGTGAGAAGTCGTCTACTACCACAAGAGTATATAAACTTCCTCCCAAATTTTGTACGGGCACAGGTCCGATAAGATCCATATGCAAAAGCTCTAGTGGTCTAGTAGTAGACACTATGAATTTGGCTTTATCAGATGCTCGAATCTCTTTGCCAATTTCACAAGCCTCACATATATGATCTTTAACGAAACTGAGTTTCGGTAATCCACGTACAAGTTCATTCGAACATATATTTTTGATGAGTTTCATGTTGACATGACCTAAACGTCGATGCCATAACTATGGGTTCATGGATACCAAATACACATTTTCATAGTCATTTAGGTCGCACGAATAAACATTCTTGCTTCATGGACACTTAAGAATTAGTTTCCACTCTTTGTCATAAATAGCACAATGTGATAGAAAGAAAATAACTTTGCAACCATTATCGCATAGTTGACTAATTGAAAGCAAGTTGTACTTTAGTCCAGTGACTAATTGTACATCACAAATTTTAAAGCTTTCATTACCAATGTCACCAATTCCAATAATGTTACCTTTGCTACTATCTCCAAAAGTTACAACTCCGGCGGTTGCCTTTCTAATGTTATTCAACAATGACTTATTACCGGTCATATGTTGAGAGAACAACTACTATCAAGGTACCACACATCTTTCTTAGCAGCAAGGCACACCTACACAACAGATTAATTAAATCTTTTGGTACCCCTTTTTACTTGAGGGTCCGGTTGTTAGTATATCATAAGGCAATCGAGTACTTTCATAGATAAATTGAGGCATAGGATAATCATTCACATAAACAATATCATTTCTAGATTCTTGATTCCTATTAGAGATATGATATGGATTTCTTCTAGGAGCATATCTCGAATTACCATGAAAAGCATTATTATTACTACGGGAAAATATATTAATAACGGAATCTCTAGAATGATTATTAGCACGATAATTACCATGATTAATCCTAACATGAGCATGAGAGTTTCTAGGGTAAGCACGATGACTCACATTAGCATGTTGACTCGATCTAGCATTAACATGACTAACATTTCTAGGCATAGAATGAGCATTTAAGTTATGAGCATGACCATGACGATTTGCGTTTCTAGCCTTATAACCTTGATTAGGAACTTTAGAGGAACTACCATTGTTGGTACTAGTACTAGACTGATGTTGCATGTTCCTTTGTTGAAAACTAATCGGTTGTTGATGATAAGTAAACTTCGGTTTCCTTTTATCATTGTTAACCACTTTTTCTTTCTTTTTAGCAACTTTATTTTTCTTATCATTTTTCGAACGTTCACCTTTAGGAATCCATTTATACTTCCCTTTTCTTTCACCTTCTTTGGCTTTGTAATAAAGACTTATATGTCCACTAACATTGCAATATGAACACTTAGGTGAAGATGGTTTAGGAGGAGTATTCCTTGAAGTATTAAGAGGTGGATCTTCTTGTTTAGGAGGAGAGTTCACATTATATCCCAAACCTTTTCGGTTAAATGGTACCTTTGAGTTAAATACCATACTATCCAATATAGTATTACTCTTGGTGAATTGCTTAACGGTTTTCTCAAGATTTTCCTTTTCGGCTAACAAAGAATTAATCTTGTTATTAAAGAAATTTGCTTGATCAAAGACTTGAGATAACAGCTTGCTATTATCATTTTGAAGCCTTTGATTTTCCACAAGAACCGATTTAAGTTCCGAGACTGCATGTTCTCGTTCCTTTGAATTGGTCTCGAGTAAATCATTTAGTTTTCCAAGTTTGAAATCTTTATCGGATAACATAACTTGAAAATCTAATTCTTTTTCTTTTAGGGCTTCTTGTAGCTCTTCCTCAATATCTCCCATTAAATCTTGTTCGAGTTCTTTTATCTTTTCACTTAGTGTCTCATTTTCACGAATCAAAGATTCATTTCGAATCTTTAAATTCCACATCTCAACATGGAGATCACTAGTGTTAGTAGATAATTGAACTTTCTCATTTTCCATCTCTTCGGCTTGAAGAACCAAGGATATATTCTCAATCTCAAGATTTTGAATAATTTCATCCTTCTTAGTATTTTCAAGGCTCAAGCGCTCTTTTTGAGATGAAATAAATTCGTAATATTCCACATCTTTGACATGGATATCGGTCAAACAAGTGACCTCATTTTGTAGCTCAATATTCACATCTCGTATTTTATTCCTTTCGGAACTAACCATGATGTATCTTTGGCTAATTTCATCATGACTCGTTTTCAACATTTTTACAAGATTAATAAGCTCCGAGACATCCAAATTTGCATAGTCTAGTAACTCTATACTCAAATTATCACCACTACAAGATCCCACAATATTAGTAGAGTTTAAGGTTACCTCTTGATTTGTAGTCGAGGTTTCCATTGGTGTAGTTTCATCACCGATCTCCATCAAGCACAAGTTAACAACTTCTTCACTTTATTCGAGAGCTTCTTCATCCTCGCTTAAGTCCCATCCATTTTCGACTACAAGACTTCGTCCTTTAGCCAACTTTGGAAATTCCCGTTTAAAGTGACCAGGTTGTTTACATTCCAAACATAAATCATGTGTTTCCTCATTTGGCGATTCCTTCGTCTTAGGTGGAGAATAATTATTCGAATAATTTGAATTATTGTTATAAGCATTATTCCCTTGTTGAGCACCTTTGCCTTTGTTAAAACTCATGGTCGGAAAGTTGTTGTTACTCTTATAATTAGGCCTTCCTTTCGAGTTAAATACACATTGTTGACTAATCGACTTAAGGAATCCTTTTCTGTACCATTGAGCTTTGCTTTGCAAAACCCGACGTAGTTGTCTCGAAAGTAGTGCAATCTCTTGTTCATCGAGATTTTGCAACTCTTCGTTCAACTCATCGTTGTTTTCATCTTCATCGATAAGTATAACTTTTAAGGCCATATTCTTTCTTTTATCTTCCACTTTCGGAAGGGACTTTTCCGGAATGTTACGAAGATTTCCGAATAAGCTATCGATGGAGTATGAATTTAAGTTATGCATTTCTTTTATTGTGGTAACTTTGACTTTCCAACTTGGAGGTAAGGCTTTCAAAATCCTACGATTTTTCTCATTTATAGTATATACCTTTCCAAGTTGTGCAAGTTCATCGACTATACGAGTAAACCTCGTTTCCATGTCGATGATGGTTTCACTTTTGAGGAGTTTAAAATTTTCGTACTCTTGTATTAAAGTATCCATACGGGATTCTTTAATATCTTTTGTACCCTCGTAAGTAATAACCAACTTGTTCCACATTTCTTGTGCGGACTTGCAATTATTAACACGTTTATACTCTTTTTCTGCAAGTGCACTAGTAAAAACCATTTCCACTTTCGCGGCTATGTTCATTTGAGTTTCTTCATCCGGAGTATATTCACTCACTTTCTTTTCGACCATTACGTCGCCTACCATTTTAGTAGGAGTGGTGACTCCGTCTTCTATGGCCATCCAAACTTAAACTCCTTGGGATCTAGCATAAATTCTAAATCGTGTTTTCCAAGTTGCAAAGTTTGTGCCATCGAACAAAGGTGGTTGGGAGCTAGAAAGACCTTCTCCGGAACCAATAGAATTTAAGTAAGCCATCAAAAATATGTCCTTTTTACGGTTTTATTTAACGACTTTCTCAACAGTCAATAAACCCTATAAGGATCTACTTTTTGTTGTATTTTACGATTATCACAATAATCGTAAAACACGGTTAAAAGCACTGATTTGATACCAATTCATAGGTCCCGTATATGGGTTAAATAAGCTAGAAGGGGGGGTTGAATAGCTTATCACCTTTTAAAAATTTAGAGCTTGGCTTTTTAAAAATTCTTTCGCCTTTTTAAACTTAGTTACATGTAAGCAAGTAAAGTGCGGAAAGTAAAGAGTGAAAGAAAAAAGGGTAACACACGGTCGATTTTATCCTGGTTCGCGATGTCCACAACCCCTAATGGATTCGAACAGCCCTACTCCAGTCCCCGAGCTCCTCCCCGGACTCGAGCTTTTCACTACTACAAAGAAACTCCTTTATAGTAGGCGGAGAAGCCTTTACAACTCCTTAAACCACTATCTAATTATCTTGGAGCGATACACACACGTATCCTCCTCAAATTAAATAGCTAAATACAAACTACAAAACTTGTCTTGGAGCGTAACTCCCCGTCACCTCCTCAAAGACTTTGTAGTAACCCCTAAAGGACTTTGTATTTCCACAACTTTGCCGGTCTTGGATCTTAGGTCTTAGGTCTTGGATCTTCTCTTTTCCTCACGGTGCAAAGGGTTTAGAAAATGATTACATATCTACGTGTATGTTCAATTTTTCAAAATAAATAAGAAAAACATTCGACGAAACAATAATGTAAGATTTGAAGCTTTTTTTATTTATTGTATGTGCCTGGGGGATGAGAAAAGTGAGTGTGTGTATGTGTGTGTTAATTTATTTTAGGGGAAAAAAAATTAGTGAAGAAAGGAAAAGCTCGTCAATATTAAATAATGGATGGAGGAGTTTTATACGTTTCAAAATCGTTGGCGGCAGCAAACAAGGATCGGGAAATGCAATCGGAACCTTGTGTTATATCTTAGCAATCTTGATGTTAGAGAAAATGCCCTTCGTGAAATCTCCAAGGTCTTTTATCTATATAATTGTATCTTCCTTTTATGTTGTATATACATGTTCCAATTGGTTTCAATTAAATTACTATGAATTGTTTCTTTTTAGGGTTTTGACCAATGTCGCATGCGATATCCATATCTTCTTTGATTTATTGAGCTATATCCTATAGTCACTTCTTGGGAAACTCAATCATTTTGTACTTCGGTTTATGTGAGAATGCTGAAAATGAAGTCAATTGTGCAAGTTGATTGTGGTTGTAAGTCTTAATTACGTGTCGTGTAGTGTGCAAGCAGTTGGTCTGTTTATATTATTAACATAATCAAGAAAACTAAGATCAGAGATATAATTTTTAATTTACAAACTACTTTTTGTTACTTTTCTTAATTTCCTGCTTAATGTTAGTTTCTCTATCCACTCCCAAAATATATTTACCGTTTGTGTGTTACGCTTTCTATTTAACCAACTTGCATGTCCATGGAGATCATGCCCTTCAAATTTGGATAAATCTTTCGATGTTGTGGAAATATTGAACAAAAATTAAATCTTTTACTGACCTTTTCGAGTAAGAATAAGGCTAGTTGTCATTCTTCTGAATATGTATAAAAGAAAAATTACGTTATTTGTCCGTATTTGATATTTTTACGGACCACTCATAAAAGCAAAATGACTTACATTTTTCAAAATTTAATTTTTGTTCAAAATTTCTTCAACATCCATAGATTTATCCGTGATTGGAAGGGCATGATCTCCAAAGGCATTCAAGTTGGTTAAATAGAAAGCATAACACACAAACCGAAAATTAAATATGGGATGGATAGAGAAATTAATATTAAACAGACAATTAGGAACAACCACAAAAATAATTTGGAAACAAATCTATCTCTAATCTTAGTTTTCTTGATTACAATAATGTTACATTCATAATGTAAATAGACCAAGAGTTGTTTGCACGCTAAACGAAATTAAGACTTACAACCACAATCAACATGCATAATCAACTTCATTTTCCGCATTTTGACAGAATCCAAAGCACAAAATGATTGAGTTTCCCAAAAAGAGAATATAGGATATATCAATAATAAATCAAATAAGATATGGATATCGCATGCAACATCATTCAAAACCCTAAAAAAGAACAAAATCATAGTAACTTAGCTGAAACCAATTTGAACACATATATATCACACAAAAAGAAGATACAAGTATATAGATAAAAGACCTTGGAGACCTTGGAGACCTTGACTAATTTTCTTCTGTTGAAACAAATTAACAAAAACGCTCACTTTTCTCATCCCCCGAACATGTAAAATAAATAAAAAATTATTCACATGTAATAGTATCGTTTCGTCACGTGTTTTTATTATTTATAATAAAACATTGAATATACGAGTAGATATGGACGCATTTTCTAATAATCTTAGTTGTAAAACCTTTTGCCAATCCCCTTTATTTTTCTAATTTCAAAACCTTCCTAGATCCCAAGTGGTCTATTTCTACTAAAAAAATGTAAGAGATAGAGCATGTTGATCAACTACCTCTAGATCTATCTCCAATACTTTCTTGCTACTACTATACAAGAATGAATCTGCATCCTATATATATTCGAAACAAACATTACTTCCAACCAATTGTGGAAGAAGTACTCTATTAAAAACAATTCCAATATGTACTTTGTGAATCGAGGCCAATGCAATCACCCGGCCAGCAAACTTGAAGTATTCTTTGTGGTATATCACCTTAGAAGCTACAACACCTGACATGCCATAAGGATTTATCTAAGCCTCACATCTACTTCAAATTAAAACTAGATTTTAAATTAGAAGGTACATTCGTACATCTACTTCTATTCATATATAATTTGAAGTAATATGCAGAAGGACAACACTATATGAGGTACTCAAAATTGTCCATGATCAGTCAATAGAATATTTGAATTACTTATCATGATTTCTCATAAAAAAACCTACATTTTACCTAGGGGCATTGAAATTATAATGGTGTGTTTGTCAAGGGAAGAACATACTAATTTAACCAAAATCATTTTAGGTGGCATTGTAAAGAGAAATAGTCTTTGCTAAGGGATGAGCCAAACTAAATTGACCATAATGTATATATCTTTTAATTTTAAAAATAAATATACAAACAACTTATTCATTAGATTTCAGTGAAAGCAAAGTTAATTACAATAAAGTGGTTTATTAATTAGATTTGGATGGAAATAAATTATAATTAGAATGTAAACAAATGTGATGTTTTATCATATAGTTAGGTACACCAAATGCTCTCCATCATATAGAATAAATCTTATCAATTTTAGCAAATACCTTTTACTATAAGTGAGAATATACAATATTTAGCAATAAAGAAAAATTAAGAAGTTATAAACTTATTCATCATAAAAACTGGTAATCAAATGAGTACTACCTAAACATAGATTCAGATTTAAAACTGATATATATGATGATATAGGATGAAAATAAGATAAAAACTTAGGGACAATCTAAGTTAGTATAGTGAAATACTACTTCAAGCCTATTATTCTAAATTTATTTGCAACACGAATTAAATCTGTATTCTCAGCATATTCAATTAGTGAACAAAGTTAAAATTATTGTTTCCTATTACCTAAGAAAGATCCTATCTCAAAACTCTATATAGTACATCTATACAGAAATCTTTACATCTATACAAAAAAGTAATTCATTATTACACTTATTACATTAAGATAATTTTGTTTATTAACTTTGCATAAAATTAAGCACGCTCCTATTCATACCTCGAGCATCTTTTTCATTGTTTAACGAGATTACACCATATCAGATTATTTGGGAGATGATGGGAAAAATATAACATGGTGTAATTTAGTATTTAGCCTATTTAATCAAACAATAAAAATAAAGATAATACTATTTGAGACATTACATAAATTTCCAAAGACATAAAAATAAGTTTTAATACAAATTTAAATCAGTAAGTATATCAATTTGATATGCTCAGTTGTTAATATAAATGTTTTATATATAATTGCATCAATCATTTTGGATCTCTCAATTGGTGTTCCATGACATTTTATTTTAGTTCATATCCATCATTAGCTAAATGTTACTAGAATCATCATGGTTTTATTACTTGTGTACATACTAGATATACATAAAAATGGAACACATGTCAAAATCAATTCAATGAGTTATAATTCAAAGAACTTATTTCTACCTCTACAAAAACTAAGCTTTTACAAGAATAACATTAATTAATATAAAATATATACTCTCACATAAATAGATGATACATAATTATGTATATAAATGCTAAAAGAAAACAAGTGCACAAAATCAGACATAACTTATACATACAAGATGATAGATTATGAAAGATTGATGAACAATTACCTTACATTGATGATGTTAAGCAGATTATTCAACGTGACTGGCAACATTGGTTGAGACCAAAGAGCGGCTGAGAAATTAGGTTTGGTACTTATATTTTCATGACCCACAAAGAGGAATAAATACGTAAGGTTAGATAGAGGTGGACTGGGCCTGCCCAAAAAATATCAACAGAAAGTTCAATTATATTATGGCTCAAATCCTAGGTGGGCCTTGAAGCATGCATTAAAATTAGTTTAAAAATAAATTTGGATAGGAACTTATATTTTTATGACCCATAAAGAGGAATAAATAAGTAAGGTTAGACAAGGTGGTTAGACAGAGGTGCATTGGGCCAGCCCAAAAAATATCAATAGAAAGTTCAATTATATTATGGCCCAAAGCCTAGGGCCTTGAAACATGCATTAAAATTAGTTTAAAAATAAATTTGGATAGCATTGTATGTGAATATGTGCCATTTTTGTATACATTAGAACATATATTCGCAAAGCCACTACCAACAAGGCTACTGTGACAATTGCAAAGTGATAGTTGAAATAAAATGGAAAACTTTTAAGCTCTATTAGGACTTTATTATTTTACTATTTGAATTGAAATTAAAAGGTAGATCAAAGTAGAAATTGGAGTAAAAGAAAAGTACAAGTAATGTGAGTTTTTCATAAAATATTTGAGGGCTACTTTATAATACTAATTTGGTACTAATAGAATTTTATAAAAGGTACTCCTTCTTAACAATTTCTTTTACAATTTCCCTTTTTGGATCAATTATTTTAATTTTAAATGTTTCTAAAATTAACCAATTTTTATTAAAAAAAATTAAATATTATTCTTGATCATACTCATTTTACTACTGTCTCACCATTTTACTTACTTTTATTATACTACCATTATATAACTGCATAAAATACTTGTGTAAATGTTTTTGTTAAGTTATCTATTTATGAATGTTTTTGATTTTTCATTAAATTTCAATCTGATTTAATTTCAGTTTTGTACATTTAATATTTATTTAATTTCACTATTATAAATTTTTAATAAAATTATAGTTGATCTTATAAATATTTTCTTTAACATATTAATATTGTTTCAGTTTATGTCATATTTCGGAGTAAGATAAATTTTGATTTCATTTTCTTTTAAAATCATTAATTTTTCCGATTAGTTATTTGTTAACTCATTATTTATATAAATTTAAATATGATAAAATTTAATGTTAATATATTATTATTATAGATTATTTTTTGACAATTTACCTAAATTATTGAAAATGTTTTATAATGTTTTAATGTCTATTTTTAATATTCAAGTGTCACCTTAAGTAATTTAGTTTCATTTACTCATTTCTCTATTTATTACTTTTTCCTAAAAGATTATGTATTTCAAGACTAAATTTTATGAACTTTTAGTAACAATTGAAATTAACAGTATTCAGAAATTTATAATTTTTTTCTTTGTCAAGAAATGTATAAATTTTGTTTTTGCTACACTTTTGAAATTTTAGGTTTTCGTATTTCAAATCATTTAATATATATTAGACTTAAAATAAATCTTCTACTTTTTAACTATTTTAATAATACTAATGTTCTAATTGATAAGAATATTTTTAAATTAGTTATGTTATGGTTCCACTAAAATTATCATTGTGTTATGTGCTATGTGAGTATTTTTAGATATTTCAGTTTATATTAAAAAAAATTGTAGTGGAGAATGTCCATATATAAAAAGCAAAAAGCTTAAAGGTATGCACAAAAAATCTGCAATATTTACTTTATATTTGTATGAAATGTAAAAATTTTATGATATTGTTATTATTATATTTTTTATTTCAATAGTTTGTATTAATATTTACATTGTTTCTTCATGTTATGTTTTAATAATTACATATATGGTATAAAAATTTAGATAAAATTTGTTTATTTTGTTTATTTTTTCATTTTTACTTTTGTCATATAAGGATAATATATTAATTTATTACAACCATTTTATTTTACCTATTTATATCAATATTGTTTCTCTTTTTAGTGTCATGTTATATCTTTGTTCTAAAATTTATTCTCTTCATCATTTAACTTCTCAAACTCATAAATTTTATCTACACCCAAATCCTTTACATTCAGAAAATTAACTAGTAATTCATTATCAAGGTTTGAACAAGAGCACAGAGTTGAAGCATATTGGCACCACATCATTAGACTTCTCAGCTTTGTAGGTTGACATATCATATTTCTTGTAGTTGCTTTTGGCTTTGGAGTTCCTGCTTCTTCATTCTTGTTTTTTTTTCTTAGACATTTCCTCCGCTATTTTTCAATGGACAATTGAGAGCAATGTGTCCTGGTTTCTTATAATTTTAACACGTATTCACATTGGTTTGATGCACGCGAATGCTTTATGTCCTGATTTTCCACATTTACAATAATTGATACTTTCCTTCATGCATTCTCTGGTATGTGCTATGTGAGTATTTTAAGATATTTCAGTTTATATTAAAAAAAATTGTAGTGGAGAATGTCCATATATAAAAAGCAAAAAGCTTAAAGGTATGCACAAATGCAATATTTACTTTATATTTGTATGAAATGTACAAATTTTATGATGCTCACGATATTGTTATTATTATATTTTTTTATTTCAATAGTTTGTATTAATATTTACATTGTTTCTTCATGTTATGTTTTAATAATTACAAATATGGTATAAAAATTTATATGAAATGTGTTTATTTTGTTATTTTTTCATTTTTACTTTTGTCATATAAGGATAATATATTAATTTATTACAACCATTTTATTTTACCTATTTATATCAATATTGTTTCTCTTTTTATTGTCATGTTATATCTTTGTTCTAAAATTTATTCTCTTCATCATTTAACTTCTCAAACTCATAAATTTTATCTACACCCAAATTCTTTACATTAAAATTAACTAGTAATTCATTATCAAGGTTTGAATAAGAGCACAGAGTTGAAGCATATTGGCACCATATCATTAGACATCTCAGCTTTGTAGGTTGTCATATCATATTTCTTGTAGTTGCTTTTGGCTTTGGAGTTCCTGCTTCTTCATTCTTGTTTTTTTTCTTAGACATTTCCTCCGCTATTTTTCAATGGACAATTGAGAGCAATGTGTCCTGGTTTCTTATAATTTTAACACGTATTCACATTGGTTTGATGCACGCGAATGCTTTATGTCTTGATTTTCCACATTTACAATAATTGATACTTCCCTTCATGCCACAATCAACATGCATAATCAACTTCATTTTCCGCATTTTGACAGAATCCAAAGCACAAAATGATTGAGTTTCCCAATAAGAGAATATAGGATATATCAATAATAAATCAAATAAGATATGGATATCGCATGCAACATCGGTCAAAACCCTAAAAAAGAAACAAATCATAGTAACTTAGCTGAAACCAATTTGAACACATATATATCACACAAAAAGAAGATACAAGTATATAGATAAAAGACCTTGGAGAGTTCGCAAAGGGCATTTTCTCTAACATCAGGATTGCTAAGATCTAACACAAGCTGTTGTCCCGATTGCATTTTTCGATCCTTGTTTGCTGGCGCCACCAATGATTCTGAGACATAGAACTCTCTTTCGTCCATTATTAAATATTGACTAGGTTTTCCTTTCTTGACTAATTTTCTTCTGTTGAAACAAATTAACACAAACGCTCACTTTTCTCATCCCCCGAACATGTAAAATAAATAAAAAATTATTCACATGTAATAGTATCGTTTCGTCACGTGTTTTTCTTATTTATAATAAAACATTGAATATACGAGCAGATATGGACGCATTTTCTAATAATCTTAGTTGTCAAACCCTTTGCCAATCCCCTTTATTTTTCTACTTTCAAAACCTTCCTAGATCCTAAGTGGTCTATTTCTACTAAAAAAATGTAAGAGCTAGAGCATGTTGATCAACTACCTCTAGATCTATCTCCAATACTTTCTTGCAACTACTATACAAGAATGAATCTACATCCTATATATATTCGAAACAAACATTACTTCCAACCAATTGTGGAAGAAGTACTCTATTAAAAACAATTCCAATATGTACTTTGTGAATCTAGGCCAATGCAATCACCCGGCCAGCAAACTTGAAGTATTCTTTGTGGTATATCACCTTAGAAGCTACAACACCTGACATGCCATAAGTATTTATCTAAGCCTCACATCTACTTCAAATTAAAACTAGATTTTAAATTAGAAGGTACATTCGTACATCTACTTCTATTCATATATAATTTGAAGTAATATGCAGAAGGACAACACTATGTGAGGTACTCAAAATTGTCCATGATCAGTCACTAGAATATTTGAATTACTTATCATGATTTCTCATCAAAAAAACCTACATTCTACCTAGCGGCATTGAAATTATAATGGCGTGTTTGTCAAGGGAAGAACATACTAATTTAACCAAAATCATTTTAGGTGGCATTGTAAAGAGAAATAGTCTTTGCTAAGGGATGAGCCAAACTAAATTGACCATAATGTATATATCTTTTAATTTTAAAAATTAATATACGAACAACTTATTCATTAGATTTCAGTTAAAGCAAAGTTTAATTACAATAAAGTGGTTTATTAATTAGATTTGGATGGAAATAAATTATAATTAGAATGTAAACAAATGTGATGTTTTATCATATAGTTAGGTACACCAAATGCTCTCCATCATATAGAATAAATCTTATCAATTTTAGCAAATACCTTTTACTATAAGTGAGAATATACAATGTTTAGCAATAAAGAAAAATAAAGAAGTTCTAAACTTATTCATCATAAAAACTTGTAATCAAATGAGTACTACCTATACATAGATTCAAATTTAGAACTGATATATATGATGATATTTGATGAAAATAAGATAAAAACTTAGGGATAATCTAAGTTAGTATAGTGAAATACTACTTCAAGCCTATTATTCTAAATTTATTTGTAACACGAATTAAATCTGTATTCTCAGCATATTCATTTAGTGAACAAAGTTAAAATTATTGTTTCACTATTACCTAAGAAAGATCCTATCTCAAAACTCTATATAGTACATCTATACAGAAATCTTTACATCTATACAAAAATGTAATCCATTATTACACTTATTACATTAAGATAATTTTGTTTATTAACTTCGCATAAAATTAAGCACGCTCCTATTCATACCTGGAGCATCTTTTTCATTGTTTAACCAGATTACACCATATCAGATATTCTGGGAGATGATGGGAAAAATATAACATGGTGTAATTTAGTATTTAACCTATTTAATCAAACAATAAAAGTAGAGATAATACAATCTGAGACATTACATAAATTTCCAAAGACATAAAAATATGTTTTAATACAAATTTAAATCAGTAAGTATATCAATTTGATATGCTCAGTTGTTAATATAATTGTTTTATATATAATTGCATCAATCATTTTGGATCTCTCAATTGGTGTTCCATGACATTTTATTTTAGTTCATATCCATCATTAGCTAAATGTTACTAGAATCATCACGGTTTTAATTATTACTTGTGTACATACTAGATATACATAAAAATGGAACACATGTCAAAATCAATTCAATGAGTTATAATTCAAAGAACTTATTTCTACTTCTACAAAAACTAAGCTTTTACAAGAATAACATTAACTAATATAAAATATATACTCTCACATAAATAGATGATACATAATTATGTAAATAATTGCTAAAAGAAAACAAGTGCACAAAATCACACATAACTTATACATACAAGATGATAGATTATGAAAGAATGATGAACAATTACCTTACATTGATGATGTTAGGCGGATTATTCAAGGTGACTGGCAACATTGGTTGAGACCAAAGAGCGGATAAGAAATTAGGGTTGGTACTTATATTTTCATGAACCACAAAGAGGAATAAATAAGTAAGGTTAGACAGAGGTGGACGCTTTGTGCTCATCACATGGCTGCGTGAATTACAAAGAATTGAAATGGTTGTTTTAATAAGAGCCTGATAAGATGTGCTACGTATTACTTGCGATGTGGGACGTAAAATTTTTTTGCTTACAATGTGGCCAAAGCCCTATGTTACCAATTCTCAAATACATGTTAGTTTTGCATATTCAACTGATTGTCCATTTGACTTGTATGTAAACAGAATGAGTTAAAACTGATGACAAATCAAAATTTGATATAGTTTGGCGGGGGCTGCGCGAACGCAAGCCACCCCTGTCACAAATTATGATGTAGGCTCCACCACTTGGGTAGACCTTGGCTGATTTTTCTTCAGATTTTCTGGAACGTTCCCCACGTAATTGGACCTCTGGACCACCTTAGAATGATAGAAAATCTCGTTATCTTCGCGTGGACTGCTTACGGGCCTCAAACGGACTTCTAGAACTCAAGATATGGCCAAAACAGTGTAAACTGTGCAACCCTTCTCGAAAATCCGAAGCCCAAAAAATATCAACAGAGAGTTCAATTATATTATGGCCCAAAGCCTAGGTGGGCCTTGAAGCATGCATTAAAATTAGTTTAAAAATAAATTTGGATAGGAACTTATATTTTTATGACCCACAAAGAGGAATAAATAAGTAAGGTTAGACAGAGGTGGTTAGACAGAGGTGCATTGGGCCAGCCCAAAAAATATCAATAGAAAGTTCAATTATATTATGGCCCAAAGCCTAGGTGGGCCTTGAAACATGCATTAAAATTAGTTTAAAAATAAATTTGGATAGGATTGTATGTGAATATGTGCCATTTTTGTATACATTAGAACATATATTCACAAAGCCACTACCAACAAGGCTAGTGTGATAATTGCAAAGTGATAGTTGAAATAAAATGGAAAACTTTTAAGCTTTATTAGGACTTTATTATTTTACTATTTGAATTGAAATTAAAAGGTAGATCAAAGTAGAAATTGGAGTAAAAGAAAAGTACAAGTGATGTGAGTTTTTCATAAAATATTTGAGGGCTACTTTATAAAACTAATTTCGTACTAATAGCATTTTATAAAAGGTACTCCTTCTTAACAATTTCCTATACAATTTCCCTTTTTGGATCAATTATTTTAATTTTAAAAGTTTCTAAAATTAGCCAAATTTTATTAAAAAAATTAAATATTATTCTTGATCATACTCATTTTACTACTGGTCTCACCATTTTACTTACTTTTATTATACTACCATTATATAACTACATAAAATACTTGTGTAAATGTTTTTGTTAAGTTATCTATTTATGAATGTTTTTGATTTTTCATTAAATTTCAATCTGATTTAATTTCAGTTTTGTACATTTAATATTTATTTAATTTCAGTATTATAAATTTTTAATAAAATTATAGTTGATCTTATAAATATTTTCTTTAACATATTAATATTGTTTCAGTTTATGTCATATTTCGGAGTAAGATAAATTCCTGATTTCATTTTCTTTTAAAATTATTATTTTTTTCGATTATTTATTTGTTAACTCATTATTAATATAAATTTAAATATGACAAAATTTAATTTTAATATATTATTATTATAGATTATTTTTTGACAATTTACCTAAATTATTGAAAATGTTTTATAATGTTTTAATGTCTATTTTTAATATTCAAGTGTCACCTTAAGTATTTTAGTTTCATTTACTCATTTCTCTATTTATTACTTTTCCCAAAAAGATTATGTATTTCAAGACTAAATTTTATCAACTTTTACTAACAATTGAAATTAACAGTATTCAGAAATTTATAATTTTTTTGTTTGTCAAGAAATGTATAAATTTTGTTTTTGCTACACTTTTGAAATTTTAGGTTTTCATATTTCAAATCATTTAATATATATTAGACTTAAAATAAATCTTCTACTTTTTAACAATTTTAATAATACTAATGTTCTAATTGATAAGAATATTTTTAAATTAGTTATGTTATGGTTCCACTAAATTATTATTGTGTTATGTTCTATGTGAGTATTTTAAGATATTTCAGTTTATATTAAAAAAAATTGTAGTGGAGAATGTCCATATATAAAAAGCAAAAAGCTTAAAGGTATGCACAAAAAATCTGCAATATTTACTTTATATTTGTATGAAATGTACAAATTTTATGACGCTCACGATATTGTTATTATTATATTTTTTTTTATTTCAATAGTTTGTATTAATATTTACATTGTTTCTTCATGTTATGTTTTAATAATTACATATATGGTATAAAAATTTAGATGAAATTTGTTTATTTTGTTATTTTTTCATTTTTACTTTTGTCATATAAGGATAATATATTAATTTATTACAACCATTTTATTTTACCTATTTATATCAATATTGTTTCTCTTTTTAGTGTCATGTTATATCTTTGTTCTAAAATTTATTCTCTTCATCATTTAACTTCTCAAACTCATAAATTTTATCTACACCCAAATTCTTTACATTAAAATTAACTAGTAATTCATTATCAAGGTTTGAACAAGAGCACAGAGTTGAAGCATATTGGCACCACATCATTTGACTTCTCAGCTTTGTAGGTTGTCATATCATATTTCTTGTAGTTGCTTTTGGCTTTGGAGTTCCTGCTTCTTCATTCTTGTTTTTTTTCTTCGACATTTCCTCAGCTATTTTTCAATGGACAATTGAGAGCAATGTGTCCTGGTTTCTTATAATTTTAACACGTATTCACATTGGTTTGATGCACGCGAATGCTTTATGTCCTGATTTTCCACATTTACAATAATTGATACTTCCCTTCATGCATTCTCTGGTATGATTCTTCCCACAAGTTTTACAAGTAGGAATTTTGTCCCTCCGACTAGTCCCCTTATCACGATCTAATCTTCTTCTTTGTTCCTTGCACTACGCCATAAACGCACATACGCAACCTCCAAATACAGTTGCGTAAGGCCTGAAAAGCGTTGCGTAAGGTCTTACGCAACACCAGAGGGGCGTTGCCAATATTCGCGTTGCGTAAGACCCCTAACGCAACGCTTTTCCAAAGCTATTACAACACCACAAAAGTATTGCATAAGAGGCCTTATGCAACACCAAAAGCTTGCAAACGCAACACTACATGGGGTTGCATAAGAGCTTTCAGCCATGTCAGCATGCTGACATGTATGCATGGTGACACGTCAGCATGTTGACATGTCATTAGTTGGCACGTCAGCATGTTGACATGTCATTAGTGGGGCCCACAAGTGCCACGTCACAAATGAGGGGGCATGCCACGTCAGCAGTGGGGCCCACCAAGGTGCCATGTCAGCAGTGGGGCCCGCATGCCACGTCAGCACTTAGCCCACATGCCACGTCAGCACTGAGGCCCACTATCTAACGCAATGCTAGTTGAGTCTAATGCAACACTAATTTTTTTTTTAAGCAACACCATTCTTTTTAAATGCAACATCAACTAAAGTCAAATGCAACACTTCATATAAAAAAATTTTGTTCATACATGATTCCATCAAAAACAACAACGAAAACAAAATACAAATTATTTCACTCTAATCGCCTTCCTTCAACTACTCATCCCCAAATATGACCAAAGTACCATAAACAACTACATACTTTTGAATCGTAACTTCAAAAATAAAAAGGTACAAATTCTTTAAACTGAAATATTAATCATAATAAAACAACTTAATAATTGAAATGCAGAGACATATTAAGTAATATAACTGCTAATACGGGGAATCTCAGGCTGAACTTTGCTCTTGAAGTAATATCGACTTCTCTTTAATCAAAAGTTCCACTAGCACTCCTGTTGCATTTCAAAGTAGAAAAATGTAATAAGCATGAGTCTGCATTAGTACACAAAAAAAATCTAGTTCCAAGAAAAGAAACCAAAGTACCCAGTACACATTTCAAAAAAAGTATGAACAAACCATAACAAGAGTCATGCTAAACCTCTTAATTCTCGCACGAGAAAGAGTCCTTATTAAATCTCTCTTTTCATTCTAAACTGATCTAATTATGCCTCTCTACATATAAATCATCAAGAGAAGGGACAACACAAACACATTCATCATTACCTCATCCCGATGTCTATTTAACAAAGCTGACATCCAGTGCAGTGCTTCAATACAAGTAGCCACCCATTCACTTGACAACTGGCTAAAAAATCAAGTACTGCATTAGGCTAATTGAGATAATGAGATTATAGAGCAAAAACTACAGTTTAAAAACAGTGTAAACAAACCTGGAGAGCTATCAGTCAGCATGTATATCTCTGTTGTCAAGTATATCCCACCTAGAATGGTACGCTTCAGATACCAATCAATGTCATTGGCTTCATCACCAGCAACATGCCAGATCTCATCAACCAGCATTGCTCGCAGCTTAAAACTATTAGGGACGTTCATTGGTTGTGCTTAGGAAAAAAATGAATTTTAATTTTTTTTCTAAGAAATATTCGACCAAACTTTGTGTAAATAACAAAGAGGGGGAAATTATGGACAAATATCTACCTGGATGCTAAGCGCTTGAGGCCACTTTGATATATAAGGAGCCTGCAATTTTAAGCGCTTAGTGCTTTTCATAATGGTTTCCTTCTTCTGTTAATGGAGCAAGAATGTGTACAAGAATCAGGAATCATGATATTAAATTTATACCTTCCTCTTGTCTGTTGACTCAGTTCCAACAAAAACTGACTGGCGATTCACTCTGCTCTTTATGTTTGAAGCGGTCCCATATTCATCGCCTAACATCTTTGTGACACGTGATATCTGATCACGAGGAGGCATAATAAGCGAGATCATGCTGGTCCCATTTCCTCGTGCAGCTTCCAGAGCCTTGATAGGTTTCTTAATCTTCCATATCTCAATGTTCTTGTCAGTTTCATGACCATCTGCCATCGTAAGCTGTTAAGGACTGCAAAATTGTTGATCAGGTTACCTGCAAAGACAACATCAGTCAAATTTGCGGTCCGTGTACTTTAAAAAAATCATTATAACCAAGATGCAAGGTCTGGAATAATGATATACCTAGAAAATATTGCAAATAATTGCTTAAATGTGACAAGGAGCATACAAGAAACATTTTACTAATGATGTCTTTAGGCACAGATTGACATTTACCTACAAAATTGTTCATCTCAAATTCCATTTGAATCATCCTATCTAAAAACAAATAAAAAACTCAATTGACAAAAGTAATTTGGAGAAGGATGTCAAAAATTAAATAATAGGCAAGTACAATCAAGGACAATAGATATTACTAATGAAATGAAGATATCATACATAGCCAGGTGAAATATCTAGTCATTACTACAATACTACTTCAGTGATTGTTCTTACACTAAAACATGTGCTTGAAACCAAAACTAAAATGAAAAGCATTAGAGCAGAAACAAAATTAAACAATAACCATATCCTAGGTGGTCTGTTCAGTTTGGCCCGATCCACAATAACAAGCAGTAGAACTGGAATATGGAAAATGAGTAAAAAATTCAATTATAATCCGTAATGTATCTCTTCCGTTTTCCACTTGGCATATAATAAATAAACCTCTAGATACCTATGACAAATCATCAGGTATATTACCGATAAGATTGTTTTGACGAGTGGTTTAAAGCAATGATATCATATGCCTCTTGTTAAGTCTAGAAGGCCAAGAATTACGATCCTAACAAACATGTTCAACAAACAGCACAAATTTTGTTAAGATCTTAACAAATTTTGTCAGCCTCAAGAAAATGTTTTATAGGATTGTAATTCTTGGCCTTATAGTGTAAGTTAATACTAACAAAAATTTTCCCAATTTTCTATATAGCCATATGAAATATAATATTTCTTATTTTTTTACAGAGCACTGTGGATCAAATTATGTATGTCATTGGAATGAAGAAAACTACAGCTACATTCACAGCTGCACTGACTAATGTGTTTCGGGACTTAACTTCGTCATTACTTTCATTTTTTATGAATACTCCACAATTTTGTGTACTTACAATTCATCCTACAGACACATCACAAAGCACATCTCCACGGATACATATATATTTGAAGTACCAACTATTCAACTATTCATTTGTCTTCTGCAAAACATGATATACTCGTTGACAACTAACGTGCACTCTAGAATAACTTAGATTCACCAAATAATACTTACAGTCTGATAATTCCTAACTTGAGTGTCCATCTTCAACCTCCAAGCTTGCAAATCCTAAAAGCCAAAATAAAGAAATGCCACATAAACACATTAATATCTGCCATTATCTCACACATATAACAAGCAGCAACACAGACACACACTGAAACTTTCGTATCGAAAAGAATCAATTAATTCTTCAAATAATCCAAATTCCGAGAATTCACCTGTTTCAAGACCTGAATCTTACTGAAAAGCTCCGTCCTCGATTCGGTCAATTCCTACAAAAAACACTACTAGAAAAGCGGCTAAATTCAACGGGTAGAATTCTGTTGAATTTAGTTTAAAATCAATGGGAGGCCGTTGATTTTACCATAAATTCAACCGAATTCCTTCCGTTGAATATAAGACCGTTGAAATTAGCTTTTCGGTTGAATTTCAAGTTAAATTCAACGACTTCCCGTTGATTTTATCGGTTCCATTTTCAACCATTTTCCGTTGAAAACGCCTTTGGACAATTTCGCCAAAATTTGAAATATCAATTTTGAATTTCACCAAAAAAACTTTTTGCTGCCAATGGTAAAATAATCAACCGAAAACTGTTGAAATTAATTCTACCATAATCAACAAAATTCCGTTGGTTATATCATTTTGCCACGTGTCTCTCTGGATTAAATTCAACCGAATCTTGTTGCATTTAATTCTATCAAAATCAACAAGAATGGGTTGATTCACTACAAGAAATCTGGCTATTTACGACAAATTTTTTGCATTAAAACCGTCGTAAATGGGGTCAATTACGACGGATTATTTCCGTCGCTTTTGCTCAAGTAGAAAGTTCAGATTTCCGTCACAAATTACAATTTTCGTCACAGAATCAATTTTTCGTCGCAAATACCGTTTACGTCGTAAAGTCAGTTTTTCGGTATAAGTTTGAGCAAGGGTCCCATAGGCTACAATAAATTATTAAAGGAACTTACGACGAAAAAAAAGTCGCAACTTAAAATTCGATTAAAATAAATTAAATATGATTAATTAAATTTAATCAAATTTTGGATTTTATTTAATTAATTTAAAAATTTTTGGATTTTATTTTTAAAATTTAAGTCTAAAAACAATTTTATAAATGTATTATTCAGGTTTGGAAGATCAAACATACACATTGACATGAGCAGCTCAAGAACCCCGACGAACATCCCCAGAATCCGGCCATATTTTCTGGCCAAATATAAAATTCCGGTAATCCTCTTAAACAATCCAGTAAACCACTAATTCGACAAATATCAAGCACTCCCATAACATCATCCATTAATTACTCCTTCATAATTCAACCCAAACTCGAGCCATAACATTCAAATCGGGCGAAACAAAACTAACTCCAACGAACTCAAGTTTATCAGAAAAATTACAAGAACATATATGATGCTATACATACGTCAATCCATACATACATACAAGCAATTTACCAAAACGAGTACAAGGAGAGAAATTCCGGTCAAACCCTCCAAAATTCGGTGACCATTAAACTTGTCCAGAAAATTTAGAGAAAAATATGTAACACTCCTTATACACGGATCTATCCATATATCAGATTAAAATCCATAAAAATATAGTCAAATCTCCACCCCCAAAATTACCTTAAAACTGGATGATAGAGAAAGCTTGATTCGTTGGCTTGAGTGGATAGAGGCTCGAGAGAGAGAAAATTTGATTACTAATATAGGTGATTTGGTTAACAATAAAGTCGATTTGTGGGCTTAATTTTAAAAGCTTGAAGAACATAAGAAAAAGAAATGATAGAGAAGTACTGGGAAGAGGAGAAGAGAGGAAAGGAGAGGAGAGGGGAGGGGGGTTTGTTTCCACGGGTGGGTACTGGGTATGTAGATAGGATAAAAACAAGTTTATGCAGAATTGTTAATAAGAGTAAGAGCTTGTGGGCTACTTGGGTGAATGCAACTATGCTCAAAAGGCAACCTTTCTGGAATTTACAGATGCCAAATGACTGTTCCTGGATTATGCGTAATGTTCTCAAATTACGACCTACGGCCCTCCAATTCATTTCTTTCAAACTTGGAAATGGCATGGACACTTTACTTTGGTTTGATCCTTGGTGGGCTTCTAAGTGCTTAGCAACAAACAAGCATGATCCTATTATTTCTCAAGCAAATGCAGCTCATGACGATTCTGTGCATTCTCTAATTCATTCGAGAACATGGAAGCTTCCTCAGCCGTCGGACAGAATTCACCATCTAAACCCAGGCCTCGTACACTGGTTTCAAAACTTTACCTATCCTCCCTTTGACCTAAACGTTCGGGACTCTATTCTATGGAACGGATTACCTATCCGTAAATTAAAGATATGGCATATCTGGGACTCCGTAAGAGCTTCTTCTCCTACGGTGGTTTGGAGTAGGTGTGTTTGGCATAGGCTGAAGGTGCTTAGGTTCGCTCATCATGAGTGGGTTCTATGCCATGGTCGTCTCCCAACTATGCAGAGGCTATCTACATTTGGTCTTGATGTTTCTCAGTCTTGTCTTCTTTGCATAGGTGGCACCGAAACGGACACGCACCTATTCCTTCAGTGCACTTACACAACCTTCGTTCTATCCAAACTGGCAGGCATGCTCAAGCTTAATTTCTCTTGTGCGACGTGGGTTGCTCTGCTGCTTTCTTTGGAAGGAATTACTGACCACATTCAACGGCAACTTGCTCTTCTTGTGGCGCAGATCTTTGCATACCATGTTTGGAGAGAAAGAAATGCAAGGTTACACGATTCTGGCGTCTTGGGTCCAAACATGTTGCTCCAGGGTATTATGAGGGATCTTAAGGCAAGACTTCTGGGCTCCGAATGGTTCCTAAAAAATGCAAATCAAGATTTGTATAGGTGGTTATATATTTGATGTTTCTTAGTCCGTTAGTTCTCCTCGCTCCAATTTAGCCTGTTTAGTTTGGTTGTAGTGTTTTTCTCTCGCCCTTGGCTTAGAGCAAGGGTCAATCCCTTTCTTATTTATAAAATTTAATTTAGCAAAAAAAAAAAAAAAAATTACCAATTAAATAATTTGATTGGAGATAAATTTTATTTTATGTTGCAATTATATTTTTGTATTATTATTATTTTTAATAATTTATTTTAATTTTAATTTAAATTATTTTATTATAAATTTAATTAATGATATGCATGGCTTAAAACTTATATTATAAAATTTTAAATAAATATGTTGTTGAGGGAATTCAAATTTTGAAATTTTTGTAATTAATTTAATTATATAATATATCTAATGATTAGATCTAACAATTTGATTTTTTTACTAAAAATCTAACGGTCATTATTCGTTATATAATTTAAATTAAATTATTTTTTAAATTAAAATTTAATGTATTTTAGTATAATTTTTTTAATAATTTAATATAATTTAATGTACTCATGTTTACAGATTATACTACGTTGATTTGGTTGGAGAGATCTTAGTAGATCACTAGTATATTGACTAGTACTTGTAACTAAATTTATATCCCATATTATTGTTTCTATTTTTTAAAATATATTTCTTGTTAGAGATCTAATTTAATGATATTTCGAAATTTTTAAAAAACAAAAAATTAATTTGGTTGGAGATCTTCGTAGATCAATACTATATTGACTAGTACTCGTAACTAGTACTCTGTCCCATATTATTGTTTCTATTTTTTAAAATATATTTATCGACGATCCAACCGCACGGATGTCAATATATATCTAATTTAATGATATTCCCAAATTTTAAAAAAAAAGAATTAATTTGGTTGAAAATCTTAGTAGATCAATACTATATTGACTAGTGCTCGTAACTAGTGCTCTGTCCCATATTATTGTTTCTATTTTTTAAAATATATTTATTGACGATCCAACCGCACGGATGTCAATATATATCTAATTTAATGATATTCCTAAATTTTCAAAAAAAAAGAATTAATTTGATTTGAAATCTTAGTAGATCAATACTATATTGACTAGTACTCGTAACTAGTGCTCTGTCCCATATAAAGTGAGCAAAAGTGCACACATTCCTCCTCGATGTAGCGTTCAGCCATTGAACCCTCTGGATGTGCTTTGTTCCTATAACTTTCATCTTCAATCCATGCAAGAATCTTTCAAAAGGATACATCCAACGGTATGTGACGGGACCACCCAACTTACACTCTGTAGCCAAATGTAATGGCAAATGCTCCATCGGGTCAAAGAAACCAGGAGTAAAAATGGTTTCGAACTTAGACATTATCCTCACTCTATCTTTCTCCATTTTTAACAAATCAGAGTATCTCAAGGTAGATGAGCACAAATCTTGGAAGAAGTTAGACAACTCAATAATGGAATCACCTATTTGCCTCGATAGTAAATCACGACAAATAATAGGCAACAATTTTTGCATGAAAATATGACAGTCATGCGACTTCATCCCACGAATAGAATGTTTTTCAAATTTCACACACCTAGATATATTTGAAACATACCCATCTGGAAGTTTAAGTTCTGAAATCCACTCTAACAACTTATCAACTTGTTCCCTCAAGAGAGCATAAGGAGCATGTGGCATTGTGTTACCATCTAGAGTCCATAACTCACGCCATATTTCAAATTGTCTTTGGTCTTGTCCTTATCATTTAACATGGTGTAGAATATGTTTTCAAAAACATTCTTCCCAGTGTGCATAACATCAATATTGTGACGAAGACCAAGTGTCTCCCAATATGGGAGTTCAAAAAATGGAGAATAATGAGTCCAATTATGAGTCACTCCATAGTCCCTAGGTTTTCTTTTGGTTGACTTTCCTGGAGGAGGAAACCTTATTAGTTTACATGTTGTCTTTGCCCTTAGTCCCGAGTGTCGAGCCGTGACAGACCGTACCTCTCTTTTCCCAAACTTTGTGCTATTCCTCAATGGATCACCTGGTTCTAGAAAATATCGAGCAGTTCCAAAGAAGGAAGTTTTACCACCATTCTTGAGTTGAAAGCCTTTAGCATCTCCACTACATACATGACATGACAATTTACCCTTAGTTGACCATCCACTTAACATTGCAAGTGCTGGAAAGTCGATAATTGTCCACAATAATGATGCCCTCATCTGAAAATTTGTCCGCAATGCCCTATCATATGTTTCCACCCCTGTTTTCCGTAACATCTTTAGCTCATCAATTAACGGTCGGAGATAAATATGTAGTTCTTTTTTAGGATCAGTGGGACCGGGAACAATGAGAGGCATGAACATGTATTGAGCTTTCATGCACATAGATGGTGGAAGGTTATACACAACAATAACCACGGGCCATACAGTGTAATCCCTTGCTAGTGGATCACGAAATGGGTCAAATCCATCACTTGAAAGGCCAAGTCTGATATTTCGTGCCTCTTTTGAAAATCTTGGGAATCTAGCATCAAACGCTTTCCATTCATCTCCATCTGCTAGGTGAGATAATTGACCTTCAACTATAACTCTATCATGGTGCCATGTCATATATTTGGAAATTTGCTTAGACATGTATAAACGTTGTAGTCTCGGTATAAGTGGAAAGTATCGCAAGATCTTTCTTGGAATCAACTTCTTTTCGCTATCCTTTCGCTCTTTGTATCGGTTTGTAAGACATATGTCACAATATGCCTTCTTGTTATTTTCTTTATAAAATAACATGCAATCGTTCTCACAAGCATCAATCTTTTCGTATCCCATATTCAGCCCACTTATCATCTTTTTAACATCATAATAGGTCTCAGGTAGATTGTGTTTCTCTGGCAACACTGATCCAATAAGTTGAAGTAACTCATCAAACCCCGTGTTACTACAACCATGTCTGTTCTTGAAATTCAATAACTTGTTGACGAATGATAAAGTGGTGGAACTCGAACAATTCGGATAAAGAGGTTCTGAACCACCATTTAACATCTCATAAAAATTTTTTGTTGTTGCAGTCGGTTCCTCCTCACCAATCTCGAAATTTCCATGAGCATCTGCAAAATCTCTAAGCATTTCTCGTGCATCATTTATTTCATCATCCCTAGGACCACTATCCCCCGAACTAGTCTCGACTTCAATCCAAGACTTATGCTTCTCACCATGAATATTCCATGTAGTATACGATTCCATAATGCCGTTTCGATACAAATCATAAGTTACATAATTGGGTAACTTATGCAATGTATTTCCACACTCCTTACATGGACATCTTATCCTCCCCTTTGAATCAACATTCCCTTTCAAAGCAACATTAATAAAATTTTGTACACCAAGTTTGTATTCCTCCGTTATATTATTCCTCGCATCAAATCTACGATGCATCCAACTTCGATCGGATGCCATTTACAAATATAGAATAAAATTTAATTACTTATTATTATTAAAAACCAAATCTATCAAATTTTAATTAAACTAAAAATATCAAAAAATTAAACAAGCACATCATAGTATGCTTGGTAATATCAATTTATGGCAATTATTTCTCTATTATATTAACATACTTAAGAACACGTAGCTAGTAATGATACTAATTTTGTCACTTGAATTAAGATAGTGAACATCATTTTATACAAAAAAAATGCAATAATGACAACTAACATAAATGATACAATTATAATAATAAGATACTTAGCAAAAAAATAAATAAATTATAATAATAAGATCTAAAAGAATATGAAATAATACTTACTTGAACATGAAACCTTGCAAAATTGAAGATCAAATTAAGGAAAAGATATGAGAGAAAATGGTCGGAAGGGAGGCTAGCTATTTAAAGGAAATATACTGGTAGTACCATTAAAATCAACCGGATGTCATTGAAATAAAATGCATAAAGTACATTCAACGAGATACCGTTGCATTTGGTTTCCGTTGATTTTATTCCGTTGTATTTATTATTCGGTGGAGCTTTTTCAGTGGGTGGAATAAATGATTAAGAAAATTAAACATGATTAACTAAATTAAACGAGATACCGTTGCATTTGATTTCCGTTGAATTTATTCCGTTGTATTTATTATTCGGTGGAGTTTTTTAAGTAAGTGGAATAAATGATTAAGTAAATTCAACGAGATATCGCTGCATTTGGTTTCCGTTGTATTTATTATTCGGTGGAGCTTTTTCAGTGAGTGGAATAAATGATTAAGTAAATTCAACGAGATACTGCTGCATTTGATTTCCGTTGATTTTATTCTGTTGATTTTAACTTTTGGTGGGAATCTTCTGTATTTAGATTCTTGGTAAGAATTTTGCTAAAACTTTTGGTTGGAATTTTGAGTGGAATACAATGTTGAATTTATATTCGTTAAAACTTTTCATGAAGAAATTAGCTAGTGGTTGTACTACTCTTGCCTCAAAGTGACACACAAAATTCAAATGCAGTGTATGAGATGTTTGTTTGTTTGAGGGAAAAAGAGGAGTGTTGATGAATTTATTGCTTAAAAATTGGAGTGATCTTTATAAATTATCGAGGAAATTTATTTTGGTTGGTTTTATTCCGTTGATTTGAACTTTTTGTGGGAATTTGTTGAGTGGAAATTAAATTCAATGAGGAAAAAAGCAATAATTAAATTCAACGAGATATTGTTGAGTTTATTTCTGTTGGTTTTATTCCGTTGATTTTAACTTTTGGTGGGAATCTTCACGTGTGGTTAAAAAAATTCATAATGAAATTCAACAAGATATTGTTGAGTTTATTTCTGTTGGTTTTATTCCGTTGATTTTAACTTTTGGTGGGAATCTTCCCGCGTGGTGAAATAATTTCATAATTAAATTCAACGAGATATTGTTGAGTTTATTTTGGTTGGTTTTATTCCGTTGATTTTAACTTTTGGTGGGAATCTTCCCGCGTGGTCGAAAAAAGGCATAATTAAATTCAACGGGATACTGTTGAATTTCAATTCGGTTGATTTTATTCCGTTGATTTTAACTTTTGGGTGAAATATTCTCCCGCGTTAGAAAAAGTCATAATTAAATTCAACGGGATACTGTTGAATTTGAATTCGGTTGATTTTATTCTGTTGCATTTAGCATCCGTTGAATTTGTTCCGTTGAAAATGATGCTCAGTCAAAACTCACTGGACATTGACCATAAAAACGACGGGATCTGGTTGAATTTATCGTCTGTTGAATTTATTCCGTTGTATTTAACCTCTTTTTCCAGTAGTGAAAACACCCACATTTCATACTTCCCATTAAAATAAAATCTACAAAAACAAACACATTTTTTAATAAATAAGTAAGGTTAGACCAAAGAGCAACATTGGTTGAGACCAAAGAGCTGCTGAGAAATTAGGGTTGGTACTTATATTTTCATGACCCACAAAGAGGAATAAATAAGTAAGGTTAGACAGAGGTGGAGTGGGCCAGCCCAAAAAATATCAATAGAAAATTCAATTATATTATCGCCCAAAGCCTAGGTGGGCCTTGAAGCATGCATTAAAATTAGTTTAAAAATAAATTTGGATAGGAACTTATATTTTTATGACCCACAAAGAGGAATAAATAAGTAAGGTTAGACAGAGATGGTTAGGCAGAGGAGCATTGGGCCAGCCCAAAAAATATCAATAGAAAGTTCAATTATATTATGGCCCAAAGCCTAGGTGGGCCTTGAAACATGGATTAAAATTAGTTTAAAAATAAATTTGGATAGGATTGTATGTGAATTTGTACCATTTTTGTATACATTAGAACATATATTCACAAAGCCACTACCAACAAGGCTAGTGTGACAATTGCAAAGTGATAGTTGAAATAAAATGGAAAACTTTTAAGCTCTATTAGGACTTTATTATTTTACTATTTGAATTGAAATTAAAAGGTAGATCAAAGTAGAAATTGGAGTAAAAGAAAAGTACTAATAGAATTTTATAAAAGGTACTCCTTCTTAACAATTTCTTTTACAATTTCCCTTTTTGGATCATTTATTTTAATTTTAAAATTTTCTAAAAATAGCCAAATTTTATTAAAAAAATTAAATATTATTCTTGATCATACTCATTTTACTACTGGTCTCACCATTTTACTTACTTTTATTATACTACCATTATATAACTACATAAAATACTTGTGTAAATGTTTTTGTTAAGTTATCTATTTATGAATGTTTTTGATTTTTCATTAAATTTCAATCTGATTTAATTTCAGTTTTGTAAATTTAATATTTATTTAATTTCAGTATTATAAATTTTTAATAAAATTATAGTTGATCTTATAAATATTTTCTTTACCATATTAATATTGTTTCAGTTTATGTCATATTTTGGAGTAAGATAAATTCTTGATTTCATTTTCTTTTAAAATCATTAATTTTTTCGATTATTTATTTGTTAGCTCAATATTTATATAAATTTAAATATGATAAAGTTTAATGTTAATATATTATTATTATAGATTATTTTTTGACAATTTACCTAAATTATTGAAAATGTTTATAATGTTTTAATGTCTATTTTTAATATTCAAGTGTCACCTTAAGTAATTTAGTTTCATTTACTCATTTCTCTATTTATTACTTTTTCCTAAAAGATTATGTATTTCACGACTAAATGTTATCAACTTTTACTAACAATTGAAATTAACCGTATTCAAAAATTTATAATTTTTTTCTTTGTCAAGAAATGTATAAATTTTGTTTTTGCTACACTTTTGAAATTTTAGGTTTTCATATTTCAAATCATTTAATATATATTAGACTTAAAATAAATCTTCTACTTTTTAACTATTTTAATAATACTAATGTTCTAATTGATAAGAATATTTTTAAATTAGTTATGTTATGGTTCCATTAAAATTATCATTGTGTTATGTGCTATGTGAGTATTTTAAGATATTTCAGTTTATATTAAAAAAAATTGTAGTGGAGAATGTCCATATATAAAAAGCAAAAAGCTTAAAGGTATGCACAAAAAATCTGCAATATTTACTTTATATTTGTATGAAATTTACAAATTTTATGATGCTCACGATATTGTTATTATTATATTTTTTTATTTCAATAGTTTGTATTAATATTTACATTGTTTCTTCATGTTATGTTTTAATAATTACATATATGGTATAAAAATTTATATGAAATGTGTTTATTTTGTTATTTTTTCATTTTTACTTTTGTCATATAAGGATAATATATTAATTTATTACAACCATTTTATTTTACCTATTTATATCAATATTGTTTCTCTTTTTAGTGTCATGTTATATCTTTGTTCTAAAATTTATTCTCTTCATCATTTAACTTCTCAAACTCATAAATTTTATCTACACCCAAATTCTTTACATTCAGAAAATTAACTAGTAATTCATTATCAAGGTTTGAACAAGAGCACAGAGTTGAAGCATATTGGCACCACATCATTAGACATCTCAGCTTTGTAGGTTGTCATATCATATTTCTCTTCATTCTTGTTTTTTTTCTTAGACATTTCCTCGGCTATTTTTCAATGGACAATTGAGAGCAATGTGTCCTGGTTTCTTATAATTTTAACACGTATTCACATTGGTTTGATGCACGCGAATGCTTTATGTCCTGATTTTCCACATTTACAATAATTGATACTTCCCTTCATGCATTCTGTGGTATGATTCTTCCCACAAGTTTAACAAGTAGGAATTTTGTCCCTCCGACTAGTCCCCTTATCACGTTCTAAACTTCTTCTTTGTTCCTTGGTTCACATCCTAGTGGTGCGCATATCTTGTTCTTTCCTCTTATTGTTGAAAAACTAATTTCTTTCCTCACAATCCTTCACAATAATTCTTAGTTTACTTACCATCTTATCAAAATCCTCCAACTCTAAGGGAAAAGAGAAAGCGACTTAGAAAGAAGGTAAGGTTGCTTAGAAGAGTTAAATGTAAAGTGTGTAAAAGATGTTTTTGGTAATAGTATGTTGTATGTACAACTCCAAGTCAATACTTTTGTATAAAACCTGTAGTCTTGATGACAAAATTATACATGTAAATTATGTTATTTCAAGAGTAAAGGTAGCATGACGACCGCGGACGGTCATGGATGCGGGAACGAGTCAGGGCCATCACTGTAAACCCTAACTTTAGAAAGGCTACAGTGATTAAATGAATAGTGATCTCGAGAAATTTAGGAAAATGGTGTGTAGGTGCTCTATATTGGAAATGGAAAATGAGTAAACCGAAACCGTATTAGTGATGTACTATGAAAATAAGTGACTCGAAATGATAACGGATTTCAGAAATTCCTGAATATGAATTTTTGAGGATTCTGAGTTCGAGCGAGCTTCTATTTAATTGGATATTAAGGTGCATAGAAATATTAAAGGATTTATATTTTGAGGAATTAGTGAAATTAGGTTAAACCAAGGCGAGAGCAAGTCAAGGAAATGTCAAGGGAATTTGGATTGTTAAACGATTTCAAAACCACTGGGATAACAAAGTATATTCGAAACGAATCGCGATTAGACGAGTATGGAAACAAAACAACCAAGATTAGTAATATAACAAGGATACATACCACATTATCATTTACCAAAATTAGTAGCATTTTACTTAGAAAATACAAGAAAAGGATTAAAGTATCATCCAAGTTACATAAGCAATGACATCACATTCCACTAACACTTATTTAAGGGCAAATTAGTCATTAACCATGGGATTTATCCTCAAAACTCTAGAATTCTCAAGAGATTAAGACAAGATGAGATAAGATTAAACAAAAAGCAAAAGAACTCTCCCCATCATCATCTTCTTCAATTTGACCAGATTTCCAGGAGCTGAGTAAAATGGGCATATCTCCCTCGTTTCTCAATGGAATTTTGTGTTCTTTAGCTTCTTGGAAAGGCATTGAGATGCCCTACAACTCTTCTTTAGGAGCCTTGTCCAGAAAACCAAGGTAAGGACCTCGTTTTTCATCTTCTTTCAGCTGCAATTTAGTAACTCTAAGAACTAACTTGTGTTTTATGGTTTCTTTAGACTATCCAAGCTACTTTAAGGTTGTTTAAGGACTAGCCAAGGATTATTAAGTGTTGTTAAAGCTTCAAGGAAGGTATGGAGTTCATGAACCCTTAGTATTATCTTGAGGTTATGATGATTTATGGTTAGTTTATTGATTAAGTGTATATTAAGCATGAAATCATGGTTATATGTATATTTATAAGTGATTAATTGAATATGAAAGTGGTATGGACTTGTAACCATGGCTGGTATGATGACCACATGGTGTAGGTGATGATGTATGTGTTGGAGGATGAGTTTGGAGATGAGAAAAATTTGGAAAGTATGAAAGTATAGCCGTTATAATGCCCGATTTTCGTTAGGACAAAAACTGCCCTGTTTTGGACAACCATGCCCGTATGGTAGCATTCTGCCTAGGGTACTAATTGACCATGAGATGATAGAGCTTAGTTCATAGATCGTTTTGATATAAAGTACGTTAAAATCTGATGAACAGTTTAGGAGAAAAGTCAGTTTTAGTGAAAGTGGTTCAGAAACCGAGAAAATGCAATTGTGTCAACTTTGAGGTTATAATTGGCATACTTAGACATTCTTAAAAATTATGAAATTTTGGGAGGATATAGTAGGGTGATCAGAGAAGCATTACCCACTGACCTTGGGTGAAAATTCAAAATTTATATTTTACGAGAATTTTTACAGTCGAGAGTGGTTGTTAAGAAAATGGTGTAAATCGCTAAAACTTTGATCGATTCTAAAAATGATTAAGTTCTTTGAACTTTTGGAGTATAAAGGCTATGTTAAACATATATTATGTGTCAAGGGTATTACTATATAATGGTTAAGTGGTTAAGTGAAATATAGTCTGATGGTGATCCTTTTCGTTTCTATAGATACTCGAGACGAACACCGGATCCTTCCTCATGGGACTTAGAGATCGAGGCAAGATTTCTTCTATCTTTACTATGTAAATTATTTATCTTCAAAGGAAAATGGTTTCATGGATTATGGAGATGATTTTATTATGACTATATTGTTAAGGATTTGTTTTCCTGATTTTGGAAATTAAAGGGAGATGTACATGAATATGAATATGGATTATGGATATGGATTATGGATATGGAATATGGATAGGGATTATGGATATGGATATGGATATGGATTATGGATATGGATATGAATATGGATAAAGCAAATATACTTTATGGTTTAAAGAGATATGAAAGAATGGTATCAGTTGTTATCTAGGGTTATATGGTTTATATGGTTTATATGATTATGTTAAAGATAATCTTTTAAACATTTGTAATTTAATAAGTATTATTTGATTATTATTTTAATACTTTTAAATAGATGGAATATTTTATGTATATAAAGGCATATTTGACTTTATTAAATATAGAGAAGATGTATTAGTCATAATTCAAGTATTATGACATATATATTTTTAAAGGTGATGATAAATGGAAATGATATATGTGAATGGAGATGTGAATGGAAATGTGAATGGAAATGGAAACGGAAAAATGGAAATGTGGAATGATATTTTATAAATGGAATAACGATTTGACAAAAAGGGGGATAGCAACAAAAAGCGTAGGAGGCTGTGTGCGGCACAGTCTAGCATTCAATATTTATTTCGGCCCAAGAGTTGCCGAAGGAGGATGTAGTGGTGTACCTTCCTCTTGGGGGATGGTGGAGTACCTACCGCCGTCTACGGGTAGTAAAAAGGGACGGGTACGGAGGGCGACTGATCATCGTCCTTACGTATTCGCCAACAGTGAAAATCCCCAAAATTTTCTTTAAAGGAAGAATTGATAATGGTTTCAGATTGGTATATTGAAAAAGGGAAAATGGTATGAAATGATGGAATTATTTCTATGGTTAGAAGAGAGACTGATTTTATATTATTTTTTTTATATAATTGTGGTATAAAAGGAAATGGAAGGAGTATATTGAAAGTTTTTACTGAAATGTTATATTATCTTGAGATATTATACTGGGATGAGGTATTGATTATTATATTGTTTTAGAAGAGAAACTGATATTATATTATTCTATATGTCTTTTTCTTATAAACGATAATGAAGGTTATGTGGAGTAATTAAGGATAAATTCTTTTCTTGAATTAGTATAGTAAATTTTCGATTTATTAAATGATTTTATATATGTTAATTGTGATACTGCTTTATAAAAAAATTTATCTTGCTGAGCTATTATAGCTCACTCTTGCTATTTAATTTATATAACAGCTAGATCAGGTGCCGAAACGTCGCAGTACAACCCGGAAGAGGGTAAAGAGGAAGTCTACCTTATGAGAAAGTATCGACACCTGTTTTCAAGGTAGTATATACTTATATATGGGTATAATAGATAGTATTCAGGGATTGTAACAACAGTTTATCTTTAACTGTTATCATTAATGGATGTTGTTCTCTGAGCATGAGCATATGACTGGTGTGTGTGTATTAGTGATGGGTCAATTGTTTAAGTATTAAATGGTATAAAAAAAAGAGACCAAAGAGATATTGATATTAAATGGAAACTGGACCGTGATGACCTGGATCCTTGACCCCGGATCTAGGGTGTCACAATCACACTATTGAATATATACGGGATGTATATCCATTCTTGTATAGTAGTTGCAAGATAGTATAGGAGATAGATCTTGAGGTAGTTGATCAACATCTCTATCTCTAACATTTGTTGTCGAAATAGACAACTTAGGATCTAGGAAGCCTTTCAAATTAGGAAAATATAGGGGATTAGCAAAGGGTTTAGAAAATGATTACATATCTACGTGTATGTTCAGTTTTTCAAAATAAATAAGAAAAACATGAGACGAAACAATAATGTAAGATTTCAAGCTTTTTTTATTTATTGTATGTGCGTGGGGGATGAGAAAAGTGAGTGTGTGTATGTGTGTGTTAATTTATTTTAAGGGAAAAAAAATCAGTGAAGAAAGGAAAAGCTCGTCAATATTAAATAATGGATGGAGGAGTTTTCTACGTCTCAAAATCGTTGGCGGCAGCAAACAAGGATCGGGAAATGCAATCGGAACAACAGCTTGTGTTAAATCTTAGCAATCTTGATGTTAGAGAAAATGCCCTTCGTGAAATCTCCAAGGTCTTTTATATATATAATTGTATCTTCCTTTTGTGTTGTATATACATGTTCCAATTGGTTTCAATTAAATTACTATGAATTGTTTCTTTTTTAGGGTTTCGACCAATGTCGCATGCGATATTTATATCTTGTTTGATTTATTGAGCTATATCCTATAGTCACTTCTTGGGAAACTCAATCATTTTGTACTTTGGTCTATGTGAGAATGCTGAAAATGAAGTTAATTGTGCAAGTTGATTGTGGTTGTAAGTCTTAATTACGTGTCGTGTAGTGTGCAAGCAGTTGGTCTGTTTATATTATTAACATAATCAAGAAAACTAAGATCAGAGATATAATTTTTAATTTACAAACTACTTTTTGTTACTTTTCTTAATTTCCTGCTTAATGTTAATTTCTCTATCCACTCCCAAAATATATTTACCGTTTGTGTGTTATGCTTTCTGTTTAACCAACTTGCATGTCCATGGAGATCATGCCCTTCAAATTTGGATAAATTTTTCGATGTTATGGAAATATTGAACAATAATTAAATCTTTTACTGATCTTTTTGAGTAAGAATAAGGCTAGTTGCCATTCTTCTCAATATGTTTAAAAGAAAAATTACGTTATTTGTCCGTATTTGATATTTTTATGGACCACTCATAAAAGAAAAATGACTTACATTTTTCAAAATTTAATTTTTGTTCAAAATTTCTTCAACATCGATAGATTTATCAGGATTGGAAGGGCATGATCTCCAAAGACATTCAAGTTGGTTAAATAGAAAGCATAACACACAAACCGAAAATTAAATAGGGGATAGATAGAGAAATTAATATTAAGCAGACAATTAGGAACAACCACAAATATAATTTGGAAACAAATTTATCTCTAATCTTAGTTTTCTTGATTACAATAATGTTACATTAATAATATAAATAGACCAAGAGTTGTTTGCACACTAATTGAAATTCAGACTTACAACCACAATCAACATGCATAATCAACTTCATTTTCCGCATTTTGACAGAATCCAAAGCACAAAATGATTGAGTTTCCCAAGAAGAGAATATAGGATATATCAATAATAAATCAAATAAGATATGGATATCGCATGCAACATCGGTCAAAACCCTAAAAAAGAAACAAATCATAGTAACTTAGCTGAAACCAATTTGAACACATATATATCACACAAAAAGAAGATACAAGTATATAGATAAAAGACCTTGGAGAGTTCGCAAAGGGCATTTTCTCTAACGTCAGGATTGTTAAGATCTAACACAAGCTGTTGTCCCGTTTACATTTTTCGATCCTTGTTTGCCGTCGCCACCAATGATTCTAAAACATAGAACTCTCTTCCGTCCATTATTAAATATTGACTAGGTTTTCCTTTCTTGACTAATTTTCTTCTGTTGAAACAAATTAACACAAACGCTCACTTTTCTCATCCCCGAACATGTAAAATAAATAAAAAATTATTCACATGTAATAGTATCGTTTCGTCACGTGTTTTTCTTACTTATAATAAACCATTGAATATACGAGTAGATATGGACGCATTTTCTAATAATCTTAGTTGTTAAACCCTTTGCCAATCCCCTTTATTTTTCTAATTTCAAAACCTTCCTAGATCCTAAGTGGTCTATTTCTACTAAAAAAATGTAAGAGATAGAGCATGTTGATCAACTACCTCTAGATCTATCTCCAATACTTTCTTACAACTACTATACAAGAATGAATCTGCATCCTATATATATTCGAAACAAACATTACTTCCAACCAATTGTGGAAGGAGTACTCTACTAAAAACAATTCCAATATGTACTTTGTGAATCGAGGCCAATGGAATCACCCGGCCAGCAAACTTGAAGTATTCTTTGTGGTATATCACCTTAGAAGCTACAACACCTGACATGCCATAAGTATTTATCTAAGCCTCACATCTACTTCAAATTAAAACTAGATTTTAAATTAGAAGGTACATTCATACATCTACTTCTATTCATATATAATTTGAAGTAATATGCAGAAGGACAACACTATGTGAGGTACTCAAAATTGTCCATGATCAGTCAATAGAATATTTGAATTACTTATCATGATTTCTCATCAAAAAAACCTACATTCTACCTAGGGGCATTGAAATTATAATGGCGTGTTTTCAAGGGAAGAACATACTAATTTAACCAAAATCATTTTAGGTGGCATTGTAAAGAGAAATAGTCTTTGCTAAGGGATGAGCCAAACTAAATTGACCATAATGTATATATCTTTTAATTTTAAAAATAAATATACGAACAACTTATTCATTAGATTTCAGTGAAAGAAAAGTTTAATTACAATAAAGTGGTTTATTAATTAGATTTGGATGGAAATAAATTATATTAAGAATGTAAACAAATGTGATGTTTTATCATATAGTTAGGTACACCAAATGCTCTCCATCATATAGAATAAATCTTATCAATTTTAGCAAATACCTTTTACTATAAGTGAGAATATACAATGTTTAGCAATAAAGAAAAATAAAGAAGTTCTAAACTTATTCATCATAAAAACTGGTAATCAAATGAGTACTACCTATACATAGATTCAGATTTAGAACTGATATATATGATGATATCTGATGAAAATAAGATAAAAACTTAGGGATAATCTAAGTTAGTATAGTGAAATACTACTTCAAGCCTATTATTCTAAATTTATTTGTAACACGAATTAAATCAGTATTCGCAGCATATTCAATTAGTGAACAAAGTTAAAATTATTGTTTCACTAAGAAAGATCCTATCTCAAAACTCTATATAGTACATCTATATAGAAATCTTTACATCTATACAAAAACGTAATCCATTATTACACTTATTACATTAAGATAATTATGTTTATTAACTTTGCATAAAATTAAGCACGCTCTCATACCTGGAGCATCTTTTTCATTGTTTAACGAGATTACACCATATCACATTATCTGGGAGATGATGGGAAAAATATAACATGGTGTAATTTAGTATTTAGCCTATTTAATCAAACAATAAAAGTAAAGATAATACAATTTGAGACATTACATAAATTTCCAAAGACATCAAAATAAGTTTTAATATCAATTTGATATGCTCAGTTGTTAAAATAATTTTTTTATATATAATTGCATCAATCATTTTGGATCTCTCAATTGGTGTTCCATGACATTTTATTTTAGTTCATATCCATCATTAGCTAAATGTTACTAGAATCCTCATGGTTTTATTACTTGTGTACATACTAGATATACATAAAAATGGAACACATGTCAAAATCAATTCAATGAGTTATAATTCAAAGAACTTATTTCTACATCTACAAAAACTAAGCTTTTACAAGAATAACATTAACTAATATAAAATATATACTCTCACATAAATAAATGATACATAATTATGTAAATAATTGCTAAAAGAAAACAAGTGCACAAAATCACACATAATTTATACATACAAGATGATAGATTATGAAAGATTGGTGAACAATTACCTTACATTGATTATGTTAGGCTGATTATTCAAGGTGACTGTCAACATTGGTTGAGACCAAAGAGCGGCTGAGAAATTAGGGTTGGTACTTATATTTTCATGACCCACAAAGAGGAATAAATAAGTAAGGTTAGACAGAGGTGGAGTGGGCCAGCCCAAAAAATATCAATAGAAAATTCAATTATATTATGGCCCAAAGCCTAGGTGGGCCTTGAACCATGCATTAAAATTAGTTTAAAAATGTAACGCCCCCAAATCCACCCTGACCGGGGACTAGGGTCGTCACATTGTCTCAATATGATAACGCAATAACAATACCAAATTTTATTACAACGGAGCATGAATGTCCCACTCCGCAGGTCCAAGATCGTCTTCACAAATATTATAATCCAACTTGATACATCTCGAGATAATAGATTACAAAAGTTCACAAAAGTAGAAATATAAGGATTCCATCTGGATCTTCTAATTATTGTCACCATAGCCTTGCGCTTTCCCCTTGCCTCTGTAGCCCTGGCTGGACGTCTCGCCTCTTTCCGTCTTGACAGCTGAACAAAATGTTGTAAAGCAAGAATGAGCAACTATAGTGCTCAGCAAGTTCCCTTCTCGCTTGGCATATATATATAATAAGGTTTACCGAAATAAATACTCAAAATTTTAATATCGGATATCACAATATGATTTGGCTCAAATTCATCTCGAAAATATCATACTCGAAAGGCTCAAAACTCATCTCAAAACAAAATACTCAAAAGACTCATTACTCATCTCGAAACAAAATACTCGATAACTCATTTGATATAACTCTGATAAATCATGATTTAAGAATGAACTGGTCTTCCACCTCTCCGTATCTCGGTGGGGCGATCAACTAACCAACTAAGAATACCGGCCTCCAATGACACCGCACTTCGCCCGATCACGGCTACAATACGATATCAACAATAATATATATGCATGAATGCTAGCATCATAATGGTTATCAATTCAACCAAGGAAACAAAGTGCCTAATTATTCTCGGATCCGTAAAACGGTACACGAGTCTCTCTTTCTCTATAATGGGCCTCTTGCCCAAAATTGACCAGTAGAATACAGAATTCCCGAATATTTGGGTACAGATAACTTGAGATAATTCTTCCAGAAAATATTTACAAATCTGGCGGATTGCTAGTCTAACTTGATTTTTACCACCAATCCGAACAATGGATTGATGTATATTCTCAATAATAATATTCTATCGGTTGACACGAACAAAATGCCAAACCTTGACCATAACGATCCCCCTAACTAAAAGAACTAACTAAAAGATAAATCTGAACGAAGAACTAACTAAAAGATAGAACACAGATAGAACTATCTAAGGACAATCTGACAGAACAGATTGTAAATAGAAAGCAACAAGAAGAAAGAACAAGAACAAAGAACAGGTCTACAAGATCAAGTCATGCCTACTACAAACTATTTTCGTGAACCAGGTGGAGCTTGCAAGTTTTGCTCGAGTGTCAGCAAGGATAATTTCCAAGGCATTCTTTGGTTTTAGAACATCTCCATTGTGCATTCGGGCAGTCCTTTCTCGCCAGATGAAATAGGTATAGATTTGGACCATAAGTAAGATTACTCGTTTCTTTGCATTGTCCATGATGTGAGAAATATGTTGCTGGAATTCAAGCCAGTTCCTACCAATTATTCCAACGTTGAACGTGGAGTGAAGGGATGTTAAGACATGCCGACTGAAAGAGCAGTGCAGGAACAGATGGTTGTCAGTTTCGCGTCCGCCCACACACAAGTAACAATGTTGATCCAAGTCAATACAAAATCTTGCTAAACGAGCTAAGGTGTTAAGACGCCCATGGCTGAGAAGCCATTGGTGGTGAGCATACCTTTCCACCTTAAGATGATGCCATACCGTTCGAAACCATTGTATTTCTTGCTCACGATGTCTAATTGATTCCCAGATATGCCATGTCTTGACTTTGCGAATATCCAAACCGTCCCACATAATAACATCTCGTTTTTCAAGATCAAAACAGGGGTGGTTGAAATTGAGAATCCAATCTGCCAAAGTGCGATCAGGGTGGTGATGCCTCTGGTTTGGACCAGGTAAGCACCAAGCTCCCGAATTAATTATGTCATGAACTTTAGAAAATTTATTCATACCACATTGAGAAATAATCGAATCTGTCATGGAGCTAGCAAGACAAGCCCCATTCCACCAGGGGTCAAACCAGAGAGAAATTGTCGACCCATTCCCTATAGAATAGGAGATAAAACGGATAGCCAATTGACGAAGTCTCAAAAGTTTTTTCCATATCCAGGAACAATCCGTTGGAATCTTCAAAGTCCAGAAAAACTTGTTTTTGAGCACTGTCTTGTTTACCCAGGTAGCCCATAAAGTCGGAGAGTGGTTAATAACCTTTAGCAAATGACAGATGATTTAGGCTTTATTCCACTCAAAGGCCACCTTCAGCTCTAGGCAGCAGGCATATGGTTTTCCAACTGATCTTTGCTCCCCCTTTTTCGTTTATGTTCCCTTTCCAGATAAATTTTGTAAGCATTGATTGAATGATAGCATGGATAGCATTTGGTAGAAGAAAATGGTTCGACCAATACGCTTGAATAGCGAAGAGAACAGACCTCACCAGTTGCACCCGTCCCGCAAACGAAAGAAACAAAGAAGTCCAAGAGTTGATTCTGTGAGTAAGCTTTTGAACCAGAGGCATGCAATCATTAATACATAGTTGTGAGGAGATGAGGGGCACTCCTAAGAAACGCATTGGAAGACTTCCACGAGGGACTGCATACAAGTCATCAAACCAGTTTACCAGATCTGGTTGACAGTTACAAAAGAAACTCGTGCTTTTATGCACACTAGGAATGAGGCCGCTAAGCGCTGAAAATGTACGAACAGAATCCATAATATGAGCTATAGATGTTTGATCTCCATGGCTGAAGAATAACACATCGTCAGCAAAGAAAAGGTGTGTTAAGTCTAGATCTTTACAGCGCCAGTGGTGTTTGAAACCGGGAGGCTTTGACTTCAACAATTGAGAAAGAACATTCATGCATATAACAAAGAGATATGGAGACATGGGATCCCCCTGACGGATGCCTTTTGTACCATTGAAGTAACCATGGACTGTACCATTTAGCTTGACAGAGTATTTAGGTCTGCAGATACATAACTGGATCCAACGAACAAAACGGGGAGGAAAACGCATTTTTTGTAAGACTGCTAAAACGAAATTCCCACCGTATGGAATCGAAAGCCTTGTGTAAGTCCAGCTTGAGAGCCCACCTAGAGGTTCCTGTCTCTCTATCAAATCCCCTAAATAATTCCTGAGCCAATAAGATGTTGTCAGAAATATGCCTCCCTGGTATAAAAGCTGACTGTGCAATGTCTATGACACCAGGAAGAACAGATTTGAGCCTAGAGGCTATGATTTTAGAGATACATTTGTAGGCAATAGTGCACAACGAAATGGGTCTAAAATCACGCATATGAGTTGGAGTGTCCACCTTGGGAATTAGAGCAATGTAGGTAGAGTTGATCCCTGTGGTCATGTTAAAGTCATTAAATAATGAAATCACAGCTTGACAGAAACAATCTCCAACGATGCTCCATGTGGCCAAGTAGAATTCGATAGTGAACCCATCTGGCCCAGGGACCTTATTCTTTTTCATTTTCTTTAGAGTATGGTATACGAGATCTTTGGAGATAGGAGCCTCCATGCTTTCCGCTTGCACTTCCGATATAGAAGGACAGCAAATTCCCTCAAGCACTCCATCGTTTGAAAGAGGGTCAACAGTTCCGCCAAGAAAATTCGTATAGTATTCCACCGCAACCTGTGCACAGTTTCTCTTACCATGGACTAGAGTTCCTGAGCGATCAAGGAGAGCTAGGACTTTATTATGGTTCCAGTTATATTTGCATTGGTTATGGAAAAACTTGTTGTTTCCATCTCCCTTTGAAAGCCATTTCACCCTAGATTTTTGAAGAAGTAGAGATTCCTCCTCTAGGATGGCTTTGTTAAGTTGAAGGATCAAATCTGATTCTTTGGCATACAATTCAGGAGACGGAGCATTTAGGAGAGAGTCTCGAGTAGCAGCTAGAGTGTCATGGACTGTCTTGACATTAGAATGCAAATTACCATGCCGCTTGTTGAGGTCGATTAAAGCGTGCTTAACAGCCTTTAGTTTCCTGCATAAAACTGTCATAGGGTCTCCAAAAACTACAGTGGAATGCCAGACATTCGAGACGATTGTGTGAAAGTCAGGAACGTCGAGCATGTAATTGAAGAACTGAAATGGCTTCCCAAAGCGATCAAGCTGCAAAGGAACTGTTAAAAGAAGAGGATTGTGATCCATGATTCCCCTGTTTTTGACCATGACATAAGCTTCCGTGTGAGTGTTAAACCAGTGACCATTGCCCACTACCCTATCAAGGCGTTTATAGATTGGATCAAGAGGGCGCTTGTTGGTCCAGGTGAATGGATCACCTACTGTTCGGAGAGAGTCAAGACCCGCTTTGCAGAGACCATCTTTGAAGGCTTGCATATCTGTAGTCCAATGCTCCCTTCCCCCACAAACTTCATTAAGGCTGAGAATGCAGTTAAAGTCTCCTAGACAACACCACAGCAAGGTAGTATTGGTAATAGAGTTTAGCTCATTCCATAGATTTAATTGATCTTGAGCATCGTTCGAAGCATAAACAAAGGTTGCCAAGAAAGTAATATTCTTTTCAAGAAATGTAACAGTGCAAGTAATTTGTTGAGCTGACTTGGAATGAAGAGTAACACACCAAATCGAGGGATTCCATCCAACCCAGACACGACCATTATAATGACAATCGTAATTGAACAGCCAGTTCCATGACCTATTAATCTTTCTAGATATCCGCAAAGACCTTTTTTCTTTCACTCTAGTTTCCATAATACCAATAAAGGATAGAGAATTAACAGAAATAAAATTAGCAAGCTCACGTTGATGAGTGCTTTTATTTAAACCTCAAACATTCCATGCTGCAAAATTCATTTAAAGACGTTTAGATGTTGACAAGCCTGTCAACCTGGGGCTTTTCCTGTTCTGCACCTTTGTAAACCCATCCACACCAACATTTGCCTTAGTCTTTGTCTTGGGAGGCCTCTGAACATTAAGGTCGATAACCATGGATCGAATGTTAGTTGTTTTCGGAGCTGTTGAATCGGTCTTCCTTTTATGAACTGGAGAAGGATTTAAATCTATTAGATGTTCCTCTGTAGCTTCTGCAAGAGCTGCAAACCCGTTATCAATATCAATTGGCTCAATGTTCTCTATTATTGAATTCTCAATGGAGAGATTTGTGTCCACATTTCCCCTTGGTGTTGTTGCTGTTTCTGGAATTCTATCAAATTCTTCTAATTTGTCATGCTCTCTTTCAATCTCCTGTAGGATCACATCTTCATCCATAACCACATTGCAGCCACAGAATTCACCAATAACATAAGGTACCATCTCCATGTTGTTCAGATACGCTGTCTTATCAACGCGAGAGTTCGAGTCAGGGACTGTTGTTGTAGAAGTAGAGGCAAAATTGCTCGAACGAGTCATTCTGGGTTTTTTAGTAACTCTTTCTGGGTTGTTTATGCAGCGTGCTAAAGAGTGGCCAAAAGCCTTACACAAACTACAGGAGTAAGGTAATTGTGGGTATTGAACTTCAATTTTCTCTCTTTCTTCCACACCCTCCTTATTCAAGACGTTAACCCATACATAATCCGGCCTTGGAGCAGAATAAGCCAACTCAATTTGGACGCTAGCGTATTTTAGAGGTTCGAATTTGGAGGTAGCCAAATCGAACTTAAGTGGTTTCCCCACAGCTTTAGCAATGGATGAAAGGCTATCCTCTGACCAAAGGGAACATGGCACGTCTACAAGACGAATCCAACAAGGAACCTTGTCGATAACATTTCGCTTGAAATTTGACCCCTCCATCCAGGGCATCAAATACATTGTCTTACCCCCATTTGAACTGTATTTAGGTTAAGAGCCCAGTTCCTCTCTTCCATTGTACCAAAACGAAACGTATAGTACCCTTTAGAACTGTAGTAAATGCCTGTTAGCCCTCTGTTTTGCCATAATTTGTTTGCCTGTTCCTTGATAAATTTGAAAGAAAAGTTTCCCCCAATAAAATGGCCTATTATGCTAGTCCCCCACTGTTCCTGAGCACGAATCAAATATTCTTTTGAAAATTTAACTGAGGCAGACCCATCTTCGTTATAAGTAATAGTTGTGTCATCGTTCTCATTTGCACTTGGGTTAGGATCACTTACATTCTTCGAAACAATAGAACTCCAAGTGACATTCTTCTTTTGGGGGGTGAGTTGTGACAGAGTTTTGTTTATGATGTATAGCATTAGAGACATTTGGTTGAGATATATTACCAGGTATGTTTGGTGTAGTGTCAGTTTGAGGTGGGATAGATGGCACAGCAACTTCTTGAACCAGAGAATTTACTTCTGGAGATGAAACCACTATATCAGCTATGCCATGAGACGCTCTTGACGAATCAATTGACGGACCATTAACAATCTGAACAGAGCCTTCATTTAAGATGAAGTTAATTTGTTCCTCCATTCGAGCTCGGGCTCCTGGAGACAGGGGTTCACCTGCAACATCATTTGTGTTTAAAGATTCGTTTCCAGCATCAAAATGCCTTTGATATTGCTGGGGAGGACCAGGGGCATGGCCAAGAAAAGCTACAAATTCATCTGAATTCATAGAGCGTGAGTGTTCCGAGTTTCGAGAACCCATCCGAGGGAAACAGGAACAGATCGATGGTGATAAAGGTATGAATAGATAGAGAAAGATGGTAGAGGAAAGAAAATGTGGAGCGTGGAGGACGTGAGATTGAAAGGTCAGAGGGAAAGGGAGGTCAACGACGAGGAAGATGGTGGTTTCCGGATATCGCCATTCCCTCTTCGATCCACTAAAATTATCATTGTGTTATGTGCTATGTGAGTATTTTAAGATATTTCAGTTTATAATAAAAAAAATTGTAGTGGAGAATGTCCATATATAAAAAGCAAAAAGCTTAAAGGTATGCACAAAAAATCTGCAATATTTACTTTATATTTGTATGAAATGTACAAATTTTATGACGCTCACGATATTGTTATTATTATATTTTTTTATTTCAATAGTTTGTATTAATATTTACATTGTTTCTTCATGTTATGTTTTAATAATTACATATATGGTATAAAAATTTATATGAAATGTGTTTATTTTGTTATTTTTTCATTTTTACTTTTGTCATATAAGGATAATATATTAATTTATTACAACCATTTTATTTTACCTATTTATATCAATATTGTTTCTCTTTTTAGTGTCATGTTATATCTTCGTTCTAAAATTTATTCTCTCCATCATTTAACTTCTCAAACTCATAATTTTATCTACACCCAAATTCTTTACATTCAGAAAATTAACTAGTAATTCATTATCAAGGTTTGAACAAGAGCACAGAGTTGAAGCATATTGGCACCACATCATTAGACTTCTCAGCTTTGTAGGTTGTCATATCATATTTTTTGTAGTTGCTTTTGGCTTTAGAGTTCCTGCTTCTTCATTCTTGTTTTTTTTCTTAGACATTTCCTCCGCTATTTTTCAATGGAAAATTGAGAGCAATGTGTCATAGTTTCTTATAATTTTAACACGTATTCACATTGGTTTGATGCACGCAAATGCTTTATGTCCTGATTTTCCACATTTACAATAATTGATACTTCCCTTCATGCATTCTCTGGTATTATTCTTCCCACAAGTTTTACAAGTAGGAATTTTGTCCCTCCGACTAGTCCCCTTTATCACGTTCTAAACTTCTTCTTTGTTCCTTGGTTCACATCCTAGTGGTGCGCATATCTTGTTCTTTCCTCTTATTGTTGAAAAACTAATTTCTTTCCTCACAATCCTTCACAATAATTCTTACTTTACTTACCATCTTATCAAAATCCTCCAACTCTAAGGGAAAAGAGAAAGCGACTTTGAAAGAAGGTAAGGTTGCTTAGAAGAGTTAAGTGTAAAGTGTGTAAAAGATGTTTTTGGTAATAGTATGTTGTATGTACAACTCCAAGTCAATACTTTTGTATAAAACCTATAGTCTTGATGACAAAATTATACATGTAAATTATGTTATTTCAAGAGTAAAGGTAGCATGACGACCCCGGACGGTCATGGATGCGGGAACGAGTCAGGGCCATCACACTATTGAATACATACGGGATGTATATCCATTCTTGTATAGTAGTTGCAAGAAAGTATAGGAGATAGATCTTGAGGTAGTTGATCAACATCCTCTATCTCTAACATTTGTTGTCGAAATAGACAACTCAGGATCTAGGAAGCCTTTCAAATTAGGAAAATATAGGGGATTAGCAAAGGGTTTAGAAAATGATTCATATCTACATGTATGTTCAGTTTTTCAAAATAAATAATAAAATCATGCGACGAAACAATAATGTAAGATTTGAAGCTTTTTTTATTTATTGTATGTGCCTGGGGGATGAGAAAAGTGAGTGTGTGTATGTGTGTGTTAATTTATTTTAAGGGAAAAAAATCAGTGAAGAAAGGAAAAGCTCGTCAATATTAAATAATGGATGGAGGAGTTTTCTACATATCAAAATCGTTGGCGGCAGCAATCGGAACAACAGCTTGTGTTAGATCTTAGAAATCTTGATGTTAGAGAAAATGCCCTTCGTGAAATCTCCAAGGTCTTTTATCTATATAATTGTATCTTCCTTTTGTGTTGTATATACATGTTCCAATCGGTTTCAATTAAATTAATATGAATTGTTTCTTTTTTAGGGTTTCGACCAATGTCGCATGCGATATCCATATCTTGTTTGATTTATTGAGCTATATCCTATAGTCACTTCTTAGGAAACTCAATCATTTTGTACTTCGGTTTATGTGAGAATGCTGAAAATGAAGTTAATTGTGCAAGTTGATTGTGGTTGTAAGTCTCAATTACGTGTGGTGTAGTGTGCAAGCAGTTGGTCTGTTTATATTATTAACATAATCAAGAAAACTAAGATCAGAGATATAATTTTTAATTCACAAACTACTTTTTGTTACTTTTCTTAATTTCCTGCTTAATGTTAATTTCTCTATCCACTCCCAAAATATATTTACGGTTTGTGTGTTATGCTTTCTATTTAACCAACTTGCATGTCCATGGAGATCATGCCCATCAAATTTGGATAAATCTTTCGATGTTGTGGAAATATTGAACAATAATTAAATCTTTTACTGATCTTTTCAAGTAAGAATAAGGCTAGTTTACATTCTTCTCAATATGTATGAAAGAAAAATTACGTTATTTGTCCGTATTTGATATTTTTATGGACCACTCATAAAAGAAAAATGACTTACATTTTTCAAAATTTAATTTTTGTTCAAAATTTCTTCAACATCGATAGATTTATCCGGATTGGAAGGGCATGATCTCCAAAGACATTCAAGTTGGTTAAATAGAAAGCATAACACACAAACCGAAAATTAAATAGGGGATTGATAGAGAAATTAATATTAAGCAGACAATTAGGAACAACCAAAAAAATAATTTGGAAACAAATCTATCTCTAATCTTAGTTTTCTTGATTACAATAATGTTACATTAATAATATAAATAGACCAAGAGTTGTTTGCACACTAAACGAAATTAAGACTTACAACCACAATCAACATGCATAATCAACTTCATTTTCCGCATTTTGACAAAATCCAAAGCACAAAATGATTGAGTTTCCCAAGAAGAGAATATAGGATATATCAATAATAAATCAAATAAGATATGGATATCGCATGCAACATCGGTCAAAACCCTAAAAAAGAAACAAATCATAGTAACTTAGCTGAAACCAATTTGAACACATATATATCACACAAAAAGAAGATACAAGTATATAGATAAAAGACCTTGGAGATTTCGCAAAGGGCATTTTTTCTAACATCAGGATTGCTAAGATCTAACACAAGCTGTTGTCCCGATTGCATTTTTCAATCCTTGTTTGCCGCCACCACCAATGATTATGAGACATAGAACTCTCTTTCGTCCATTATTAAATATTGACTAGGTTTTCCTTTCTTGACTAATTTTCTTCTGTTGAAACAAATTAACATAAACGCTCACTTTTCTCATCCCCCGAACATGTAAAATAAATAAAAAATTATTCACATGTAATAGTATCGTTTCGTCACGTGTTTTTATAATTTATAATAAAACATTGAATATACGAGTAGATATGGACGCATTTTCTAATAATCTTAGTTGTCAAACCCTTAGCCAATCCCCTTTATTTTTCTAATTTCAAAAACTTCCTAGATCCTAAGTGGTCTATTTCTACTAAAAAAATATAAGAGATAGAGTATGTTGATCAACTACCTCTAGATCTATCTCCAATACTTTCTTACAACTACTATACAAGAATGAATGTGCATCCTATATATATTCGAAACAAACATTACTTCCAACCAATTGTGGAAGAAGTACTCTATTAAAAACAATTCAATTATGTACTTTGTGAATCGAGGCCAATGCAATCACCTGGCCAGCAAACTTGAAGTATTCTTTGTGGTATATCACCTTAGAAGCTACAACACCTGACATGCCATAAGTATTTATCTAAGCCTCACATCTACTTCAAATTAAACTAGATTTTAAATTAGAAGGTACATTCGTACATCTACTTCTATTCATATATAATTTGAAGTAATATGCAGAAGGACAACACTATGTGAGGTACTCAAAATTGTCCATGATCAGTCAATAGAATATTTGAATTACTTATCATGATTTCTCATCAAAAAAACCTACATTCTACCTCGGGGCATTGAAATTATAATGGCATGTTTGTCAAGGGAAGAACATACTAATTTAACCAAAATCATTTTAGGTGGCATTGTAAAGAGAAATAGTCTTTGCTAAGGGATGAGCTAAACTAAATTGACCATAATGTATATATCTTTTAATTTTAAAAATAAATATACGAACAACTTATTCATTAGATTTCAGTGAAAGCAAAGTTTAATTACAATAAAGTGGTTTATTTATTAGATTTGGATGGAAATAAATTATAATTAGAATGTAAACAAATGTGATGTTTTATCATATAGTTAGGTACACCAAATGCTCTCCATCATATAGAATAAATCTTATCAATTTTAGCAAATACCTTTTACTATAAGTGAGAATATACAATGTTTAGCAATAAAGAAAAATAAAGAAGTTCTAAACTTATTCATCAAAAAAACTGGTAATCAAATGAGTACTACCTATACATAGATACATATTTAGAACTGATATATATGATGATATCTGATGAAAATAAGATAAAAACTTAGGGATAATCTAAGTTAGTATAGTGAAATACTACTTAGGGATAATCTAAGTTAGTATAGTGAAATACTACTCCAAGCCTATTATTCTAAATTTATTTGTAACACGAATTAAATCTGTATTCTCAGCATATTCAATTAATGAACAAAGTTAAAATTATTGTTTCACTATTACCTAAGAAAGATCCTATCTCAAAACTCTATATAGTACATCTATACATAAATCTTTACATCTATACAAAAATGTAATCCATTATTACACTTATTACATTAAGATAATTTTGTTTATTAACTTTGCATAAAATTAAGCACGCTCCTATTCATACCTGGAGCATCTTTTTCATTGTTTAACGAGATTACACCATATCAGATTATCTAGGAGATGATGGGAAAAATATAACATGGTGTAATTTAGTATTTAGCCTATTTAATCAAACAATAAAAATAAAGATAATACAATTTGAGACATTACATAAATTTCCAAAGACATCAAAATAAGTTTTAATACAAATTTAAATCAGTAAGTATATCAATTTGATATGCTCAGTTGTTAATATAATTGTTTTATATATAATTGCATCAATCATTTTGGATCTCTCAATTGGTGTTCCATGACATTTTATTTTAGTTCATATCCATCATTAGCTATATGTTACTAGAATCATCATGGTTTTATTACTTGTGTACATACTAGATATACATAAAAATGGAACACATGTCAAAATAAATTCAATGAGTTATAATTCAAAGAACTTATTTCTACCTCTACAAAAACTAAGCTTTTACAAGAATAACATTAACTAATATAAAATATATACTCTCACATAAATAGATGATACATAATTATGTAAATAATTTCTAAAAGAAAACAAGTGCACAAAATCACACATAACTTATACATACAAGATGATAGATTATGAAAGATTGATGAACAATTACCTTACATTGATGATGTTAGGCGGATTATTCAAGGTGACTGGCAACATTGGTTGAGACCAAAGAGCGGCTGAGAAATTAGGGTTGGTACTTATATTTTCATGACCCACAAAGAGGAATAAATAAGTAAGGTTAGACAGAGGTGGAGTGGGCCAGCCCAAAAAATATCAACAGAAAGTTCAATTATATTATGGCCCAAAGCCTAGGTGGGCCTTGAAGCATGCATTAAAATTAGTTTAAAAATAAATTTGGATAGGAACTTATATTTTTATGACCCACAAAGAGGATTAAATAAGTAAGGTTAGACAGAGGTGGTTAGACAGAGGTGCATTGGGCCAGCCCAAAAAATATCAATAGAAAGTTCAATTATATTATGGCCCAAAGCCTAGGTGGGCCTTGAAACATGGATTAAAATTAGTTTAAAAATAAATTTGGATAGGATTGTATGTGAATATGTGCCATTTTTGTATACATTAGAACATATATTCACAAAGCCACTACCAACAAGGCTAGTGTGACAATTGCAAAGTGATAGTTGAAATAAAATGGAAAAGTTTTAAGCTCTATTAGGACTTTATTATTTTACTATTTGAATTGAAATTAAAAGGTAGATCAAAGTAGAAATTGGAGTAAAAGAAAAGTACAAGTAATGTGAGTTTTTTATAAAATATTTGACGGCTACTTTATAAAACTAATTTCGTACTAATAGAATTTTATAAAAGGTACTCCTTCTTAACAATTTCTTTTACAATTTCCCTTTTTGGATGTATTATTTTAATTTTAAAAATTTCTAAATTAGCCAAATTTTATTAAAAAAATTAAATATTATTCTTGATCATACTCATTTTACTACTGGTCTCACCATTTTACTTACTTTTATTATACTACCATTATATAACTACATAAAATACTTGTGTAAATGTTTTTGTTAAGTTATCTATTTATGAATGTTTTTGATTTTTCATTAAATTTCAATCTGATTTAATTTCAGTTTTGTACATTTAATAATTATTTAATTTCAGTATTATAAATTTTTAATAAAATTATAGTTGATCTTATAAATATTTTCTTTAACATTAATATTGTTTCAGTTTATGTCATATTTCGGAGTAAGAAAAATTGTTGATTTCATTTTCTTTTAAAATCATTTATTTTTTCGATTATTTATTTGTTAACTCATTATTTATATAAATTTAAATATGATAAAATTTAATGTTAATATATTATTATTATAGATTATTTTTTGACAATTTACCTAAATTATTGAAAATGTTTTATAATGTTTTAATATCTATTTTTAATATTCAAGTGTCACCTTAAGTATTTTAGTTTCATTTACTCATTTCTCTATTTATTACTTTTTCCTAAAAGATTTTGTATTTCAAGACTAAATTTTATCAACCTTTACTAACAATTGAAATTAACAGTATTCAGAAATTTATAATTTTTTTCTTTGTCAAGAAATGTATAAATTTTGTTTTTGCTACACTTTTGAAATTTTAGGTTTTCATATTTCAAATCATTTAATATATATTAGACTTAAAATAAATCTTCTACTTTTTAACTATTTTAATAATACTAATGTTCTAATTGATAAGAATATTTTTAAATTAGTTATGTTATGGTTCCACTAAAATTATTATTGTGTTATGTGCTATGTGAGTATTTTAAGATATTTCAGTTTATATTAAAAAAATTGTAGTGGAGTATGTCCATATATAAAAAGCAAAAAGCTTAAAGGTATGCACAAAAAATCTGCAATATTTACTTTATATTTGTATGAAATGTAAAAAATTTATGACGCTCACGATATTGTTATTATTATATTTTTTTATTTCAATAGTTTGTATTAATATTTACATTGTTTCTTCATGTTATGTTTTAATATATAATTACATATATGGTATAAAAATTTAGATGAAATTTGTTTATTTTGTTATTTTTTCATTTTTAATTTTGTCATATAAGGATAATATATTAATTTATTACAACCATTTTATTTTACCTATTTATATCAATATTGTTTCTCTTTTTAGTGTCATGTTATATCTTTGTTCTAAAATTTATTCTCTTCATCATTTAACTTCTCAAACTCATAAATTTTATCTACACCCAAATTCTTTACATTCAGAAAATTAACTAGTAATTCATTATCAAGGTTTGAACAAGAGCACAGAGGTGAAGCATATTGGCACCACATCATTAGACTTCTCAGCTTTGTAGGTTGTCATATCATATTTCTTGTAGTTGCTTTTGGCGTTGGAGTTCCTGCTTCTTCATTCTTGTTTTTTTTCTTAGACATTTCCTCAGCTATTTTTCAATGGACAATTGAGAGCAATGTGTCCTGGTTTCTTATAATTTTAACACGTATTCACATTGGTTTGATGCACGTGAATGCTTTATGTCCTGATTTTCCACATTTACAATAATTGATACTTCCCTTCATGCATTCTTTGGTATGATTCTTCCCACAAGTTTTACAAGTAGGAATTTTGTCCCTCCGACTAGTCCCCTTATCACGTTCTAAACTTCTTCTTTGTTCCTTGGTTCACATCCTAGTGGTGGGCATATCTTGTTCTTTCCTCTTATTGTTGAAAAACTAATTTCTTTCCTCACAATCCTTCACAATAATTCTTACTTTACTTACCATCTTATCAAAATCCTCCAACTCTAAGGGAAAAGAGAAAGCGACTTAGAAAGAAGGTAAGGTTGCTTAGAAGAGTTAAATGTAAAGTGTGTAAAAGATGTTTTTGGTAATAGTATGTTGTATGTACAACTCCAAGTCAATACTTTTGTATAAAACCTATAGTCTTGATGACAAAATTATACATGTAAATTATGTTATTTCAAGAGTAAAGGTAGCATGACGACCCCGGACGGTCATGGATGCGGGAACGAGTCAGGGCCATCACACTATTGAATATATAAGGGATTTATATCCATTCTTGTATAGTAGTTGCAAGAAAGTATATGAGATAGATCTTGAGAAAGTTGATCAACATCCTCTATCTCTACCATTTGTTGTCGAAATAGACAACTTGGGATCTAGGAAGCCTTTCAAATTCGGAAAATATAGGGGATTAGCAAAGGGTTTAGAAAATGATTACATATCTACGTGTATGTTCAGTTTTTCAAAATAAATAAGAAAAACATGCGACGAAACAATAATGTAAGATTTGAAGCTTTTTTTATTTATTGTATGTGCCTGGGGGATGAGAAAAGTGAGTGTGTGTATGTGTGTGTTAATTTATTTTAAGGGAAAAAAATCAGTGAAGAAAGGAAAAGCTCGTCAATATTAAATAATGGATGGAGGAGTTTTCTACATATCAAAATCGTTGGCGGCAGCAAACAAGGATCGGGAAATGCAATCGGAACAACAGCTTGTGTTAGATCTTAGCAATCTTGATGTTAGAGAAATTGCCCTTCGTGAAATCTCCAAGGTCTTTTATCTATATAATTGTATCTTCCTTTTGTGTTGTATATACATGTTCCAATTGGTTTCAATTAAATTACTATGAATTGTTTCTTTTTTAGGGTTTCGACCAATGTCGCATGCGATATCCATATCTTGTTTGATTTATTGAGCTATATCCTACAGTCACTTCTTGGGAAACTCAATCATTTTGTACTTCGGTTTATGTGAGAATGCTGAAAATGAAGTTAATTGTGCAAGTTGATTGTGGTTGTAAGTCTTAATTACGTGTGGTGTAGTGTGCAAGCAGTTGGTCTGTTTATATTATTAACATAATCAAGAAAACTAAGATCAGAGATATAATTTTTAATTTACAAACTACTTTTTGTTACTTTTCTTAATTTCCTGCTTAATGTTAATTTCTCTATCCACTCCCAAAATATATTTACCGTTTGTGTGTTATGCTTTCTATTTAACCAACTTGCATGTCCATGGAGATCATGCCCTTCAAATTTGGATAAATCTTTCGATGTTGTGGAAATATTGAACAATAATTAAATCTTTTACTGATCTTTTCGAGTAAGAATAAGGCTAGTTGCCATTCTTCTCAATATGTATAAAAGAAAAATTACGTTATTTGTCCGTATTTGATATTTTTATGGACCACTCATAAAAGTAAAATGACTTACATTTTTCAAAATTTAATTTTTGTTCAAAATTTCTTCAACATCCATAGATTTATCCGGATTGGAAGGGAATGATCTCCAAAGACATTCAAGTTGGTTAAATAGAAAGCATAACACACAAACCGAAAATTAAATAGGGGATAGATAGAGAAATTAATATTAAGAACAACCACAAAAATAATTTGGAAACAAATCTATCTCTAATCTTAGTTTTCTTGATTACAATAATGTTACATTAATAATATAAATAGACCAAGAGTTGTTTGCACACTAAACGAAATTAAGACTTAAAACCACAATCAACATGCATAATCAACTTCATTTTCCGCATTTTGACAGAATCCAAAGCACAAAATGATTGAGTTTCCCAAGAAGAGAATATAGGATATATCAATAATAAATCAAATAAGATATGGATATCGCATGCAACATCGGTCAAAACCCTAACAAAGAAACAAATCATAGTAACTTAGCTGAAACCAATTTGAACACATATATATCACACAAAAAGAAGATACAAGTATATAGATAAAAGACCTTGGAGAGTTCGCAAAGGGCATTTTCTGTAACGTCAGGATTGCTAAGATCTAACACAAGTTGTTGTCCCGATTGCATTTTTCGATCCTTGTTTGCCGCCGCCACCAATGATTCTGAGACATAGAACTCTCTTTCGTCCATTATTAAATATTGACTAGGTTTTCCTTTCTTGACTAATTTTCTTCTGTTGAAACAAATTAACACAAACGCTCACTTTTCTCATCCCCCGAACATGTAAAATAAATAAAAAATTATTCACATGTAATAGTATCGTTTCGTCACGTGTTTTTCTAATTTATAATAAAACATTGAATATACGAGTAGATATGGACGAATTTTCTAATAATCTTAGTTGTCAAACCCTTTGCCAATCCCCTTTATTTTTCTAATTTCAAAACCTTCCTAGATCCTAAGTGGTCTATTTCTACTAAAAAAATGTAAGAGATAGAGCATGTTGATCAACTACCTCTAGATCTATCTCCAATACTATCTTACAACTACTATAAAAGAATGAATCTGCATCCTATATATATTCGAAACAAACATTACTTCCAACCAATTGTGGAAGAAGTACTCTATTAAAAACAATTCAATTATGTACTTTGTGAATCGAGGCCAATGCAATCACCCGGCCAGCAAACTTGAAGTATTCTTTGTGGTATATCACCTTAGAAGTTACAACACCTGACATGCCATAAGTATTTATCTAAGCCTTACATCTACTTCAAATTAAACTAGATTTTAAATTAGAAGGTACATTCGTACATCTACTTCTATTCATATATAATTTGAAGTAATATGCAGAAGGACAACACTATGTGAGGTACTCATAATTGTTCATGATCAGTCAATAGAATATTTGAATTACTTATCATGATTTCTCATCAAAAAAACCTACATTCTACCTAGGGGCATTGAAATTATAATGGTGTGTTTGTCAAGGGAAGAACATACTAATTTAACCAAAATTAGACTTCTCAGCTTTGTAGGTTGTCACCTACAAAGCTCATCATTAGACTTTTCAACTTTGTAGGTTGTCATATCATATTTCTTGTAGTTGCTTTTGGCTTTGGAGTTCCTGCTTCTTCATTCTTGTTTTTTTTATTAGACATTTCCTCTGCTATTTTTCAATGGACAATTGAGAGCAATGTGTCCTGATTTCTTATAATTTTAACATGTATTCACGCGAATGCTTTATGTCCTGATTTTCCACATTTACAATAATTGATGCTTCCCTTCATGCATTCTCTGGTATGATTCTTCCCACAAGTTTTACAAGTAGGAATTTTGTCCCTCCGACTAGTCCCCTTATCACGTTCTAAACTTCTTCTTTGTTCCTTGGTTCACATCCTAGTGGTGCGCATATCTTGTTATTTCCTCTTATTGTTGAAAAACTGATTTCTTTCCTCACAATCCTTCACAATAATTCTAACTTTACTTACCATCTTATCAAAATCCTCCAACTCTAGCGTAGAAACTCTAATCCCTCTGGTAAGGGAAAAGAGAAAGCGACTTAGAGGAAAGGTTGCTTAGAAGAGTTATATGTAAAGTGTGTAAAAGATGTTTTTGGTAATAGTATATTGTATGTATAACTCCAAGTCAGTACTTTTGTATAAAATCTATCGTCTTGATGACAAAATTATACATGTAAATTATGTTATTTCAAGAGTAAAGGTAGCATGACGACCCCGGACGGTCATGGATGCGGGAACGAGTTATGGCCATCACACTATTGAATATATACGGGATGTATATCCATTCTTGTATAGTAGTAGCAAGAAAGTATAGGAGATAGATCTTCAGGTAGTTGATCAACATCCTCTATCTCTAACATTTGTTGTAGAAATAGACAACTTAGGATCTAGGAAGGCTTTCAAATTAGGAAAATATAGGGGATTAGCAAAGGGTTTAGAAAATGATTACATATCTACGTGTATGTTCAGTTTTTCAAAATAAATAAGAAAAACATGCGACGAAACAATAATGTAAGATTTGAAGCTTTTTTTATTTATTGTATGTGTGTGGGGGATGAGAAAAGTGAGTGTGTGTATGTGTGTGTTAATTTATTTTAAGGGAAAAAAATCAGTGAAGAAAGGAAAAGCTGGTCAATATTAAATAATGGATGGAGGAGTTTTCTACGTCTCAAAATCGTTGGCGGCAGCAAACAAGGATCGGAAAATGCAATCGGCACAACAGCTTGTGTTAGATCTTAGCAATCTTGATGTTAGAGAAAATGCCCTTTGTGAACTCTCCAAGGTCTTTTATCTATATAATTGTATCTTCCTTTTGTTTTGTATATACATGTTCCAATTGGTTTCAATTAAACTACTATGAATTGTTTGTTTTTTAGGGTTTCGATCGATGTCGCATGCGATATCCATATCTTGTTTGATTTATTGAGCTATATTCTATAGTCACTTCTTGGGAAACTCAATCATTTTGTACTTCGGTTTATGTGAGAATGCTGAAAATGAAGTTAATTATGCAAGTTGATTCTGGTTGTAAGTCTTAATTACGTGTAGTGTGCAAGCAGTTGGTCTATTTATATTATAAACATAATCAAGAAAACTAAGATCAGAGATATAATTTTTAATTTACAAACTACTTTTTGTTACTTTTCTTAATTTCCTGCTTAATGTTAATTTCTCTATCCATTCCCAAAATATATTTACTGTTTGTGTGTTATGCTTTCTATTTAACCAACTTGCATGTCCATGGAGATCATGCCCTTCAAATTTGGATAAATCTTTCGATGTTGTCGAAATATTGAACAAAAATTAAATCTTTTACTGATCTTTTCGAGTAAGAATAAAGCTAGTTAATTCATGACTTGTGGAAAGAAAGGAATGCTCGACTTCATGACTTGGGGGCAACGGGACCAAACAAGTTAATTCAATCTATTATGACAGACCTTAAGTCTAGGCTTCTTGGTTCGAAATGGTTGCTCATTGTAACTCTAGTTTAGGCTTTTTCATTGTTGGTTCTCTCTTTGCCTTGGCTTAGAGCAAGGGTTTATCCCTTTCTTCTTTCTTAATATAATACATATTTAGCAAAAAAAAAAAGAATAAGGCTAGTTGCCATTCTTCTCAATATGTATAAAAGAAAAATTACTTTATTTGTCTGTATTTGATATTTTTACGGACCACTAATAAAAGCAAAATGACTTACATTTTTCAAAATTTAATTTTTGTTCAAAATTTCTTCAACATCGATAGATTTATCCGGATTGGAAGCGCATGATCTCTAAAGACATGCAAGTTGGTTAAATAGAAAGCATAACACACAAACCGAAAATTGAATAAGGGATGGATAGAGAAATTAATATTAAGCAGACAATTAGGAACAAGCACAAAAGTAATTTGGAAACAAATCTATCTCTAATCTTAGTTTTCTTGATTACAATAATGTTACATTAATAATATAAATAGACCAAGAGTTTTTTGCACGCTAAACGTAATTAAGACTTACAACCACAATCAACATGCATAATCAACTTCATTTTCCGCATTTTGACAGAATCCAAAGCACAAAATGATTGAGTTTCCCAAGAAGAGAATATAGGATATATCAATAATAAATCAAATAAGATATGGATATCGCATGCAACATCGGTCAAAACCCTAAAAAAGAAACAAATCATAGTAACTTAGTTGAAACCAATTTGAACACATATATATCACACAAAAAGAAGATACAAGTATATAGATAAAAGACCTTGGAGAGTTCGCAAAGGGCATTTTCTCTAACATCTGGATTGTCACACAGAAAGCGTTTCGTTAGATAGAAATTTTGGGTCTTTTGCAACTGAGCTGAACTGGTGTTGCGTTAGATATAATTTAGTGTTGCGTATTACCCACAGTGTTTTACATCATGCAACACTAACTGCTGGTGTTGCGTTAGATATTTTTTTTAAATTAATAAATGATGATGTGGCAGAAGTGGGACCCACATGTGCTGACGTGGCATTTGCTGACGTGGCATTTGTGGGGCCCACAATTGCTGAGGTTGCTGGAGTGGGACCCACCTTTGCTGACGTGTCATATGATGACGTGGCATAAGTGTTGCATTAGATAACAGTAGTGTTACATTTTCTATTTGAAGTGTTGCATTAGATATATTTTTTTTATTTAAATTCTGACGTGGCAGGTGCGGGACCCACCACTGCTGACGTGGCAGTGTGGGCCCACATTGGTGACGTGGCAGGAGGCCCATCAATGCTGACGTGGCAGTTGTGGGGCCCACAATTGCTGAGGTGGCTGGAGTGGGACCCACCTCTGCTGACGTGTCATATGATGACGTGGCCTAAGTGTTGCATTAGATAACAGTAGTGTTGCATTTGCTGTACGAAGTGTTGCATTAGATATTTTTTTAACTAGTCTTGTCCCGAATGATGAATCTATTTTTTAAAATTATTTTTTCGACGTTCCAATCGCACGGACGTCAGGATATAACGATTTTAGTGGTACGGTAATTTTTCAAAAAAATTCCTATATGTATTTGGTTTGGTTTTATAACGGTCAAACCGGTCAAAGTGGACTTCCTTTTAACTAAGTCTTGTCCCGAATGATGAATCTATTTTTTTAATTTATTTTTTCGACGTTCCAATCATATGGATGTCAAGATATAACGGTTTTAGTGATACAGTAATTTTTCGAAAAAATTCCTATACGTATTTGGTTTGGTTTTATAACGGTCAAACCGTCAAAGTGGACTTCCTTTTAACTAGTCTTGTCCCGAATGATGAATCTATTTTTTTAATTTATTTTTTCGACGTTCCAATCGCACGGATGTCAATATATAACGATTTTAGTGATACGGTAATTTTTCAAAAAAATTCCTATACGTATTTGGTTTGGTTTTATAACGGTCAAAACGGTCAAAGTGGACTTCCTTTTAACTAGTCTTGTCGCGAATGATGAATCTATTTTTTTAAATTATTTTTTCGACGTTCCAATCGCATGGATGTCAAGATATAACGATTTTAGTGATACTGTAATTTTTCAAAAAAATTCCTATATGTATTTGGTTTGGTTTTATTACGGTCAAACCGGTCAAAGTGGACTTCCTTTTAACTAGTCTTGTCCCGAATGATGAATCTATTTTTTTAAATTATTTTTTCGACATTCCAATCGCACGGATGTCAACATATAACAATTTTAATGATACTGTAATTTTTCAAAAAAATTCCTATATGTATTTGGTTTGGTTTTATAACGGTCAAACCGGTCAAAGTGGAATTTTCTTTTAACTAGTCTTGTCCCGAATTATGAATCTATTTTTTTAAATTATTTTTCGACGTTCCAATCGTACGGATGTTACAAAATTATTATTTTAATAACAATAATTATTATTTTAAAAATAATAATTTTTTTATCTAGCAAATAAAAAATTAAAATCATTCCATTAAAAAAAATTAAAATTGTTTAAGAATTAAGACAACAGTATGTTAGGAAAGACACGTGGTTTGCACGGGTTAAAAAAGGGGGGACAATTTCCCCCCAAAACTAAATTGCTATACTTTCCCCCAAATTGCATGTACTTTTGTAACGCCCCCAAATCCGGGGTCAGGGATTTGGTCGTCACACGGAAAACCTTAATAACAAATCACCTGTTTAATCACATTAAACCATCTGTAGTCATTAATAATTAAGTTACATCATTTGAGACCCCAACCACCAAGCATCTTTTAGGTTATAGGGCTAGAAACAAGAATCAACTCCTTACTACTAGTATAACTTCGTTGAGAAGTACACCAGCAACTAGTACTATATTATGCAAAGTAACATATATATTACACATCAATATACTTACATATAACTTACTCCAGATTTAAACTTTCTAGATCATATCGTCTTCATAAGGGCATACTGCTCGCTTCATCTAAGCCATGCAGATAACCTCGTCCGGCTACCTTCCACTGAAAAGTTAATATTTGAAAACAAGCAAGAATGAGCGAAAGAATTGCTCAGCAAGTTATTACTGATTGCTCAATATGAAATCACTTATTTATTGATAATATAATGTCAGTTCTTTTCTATAACAAGATAATAATCAATACGTCATCTTAGTATAATATCTCAGGGTAATATAACATTTAAAATCAAGCTCTCAATATAATCTTTCCATATCCTTTTATACAACAATTATGTATAAAAGTAATATAAAATCAGTTTCCCTTCTTACTGTAAAACAATTCCATCATTTCATACCATTTTCCTTTTTCATTACACAACTCTGAAAACCATTATCAATTCTTTCTTTTAAGTTTTGGGGATTTTCACTGTTGCCGAATACGTGAGGCACGATGATCAGTCGTCCTCCGTACCCGTCCCTTTTTACTACCGGTAGAAGGAATGAAGGCCACCTGCTAACATCATCCCTGGAGGAAGGCCACCTGCTAACATCCTCCCTTGGCATCTTCGTGCCGAATCATATAATGAATGCTAGACTATGTCGCACACAGCCCTGACACAGCCTCTTACGCAAGTTTGTTGCTAATCCCCCCTTTTTATCAAAACAGTATTCCATTTATCAACACCATTTCACATTTCCATTCCCGTATATCATTTTCATTTCCATTTCACATTTCACCTTTCCATTTTCATATCCGTCTTATAATCATTTGAAAACATATATACAGGTATATCAATTCAAGACATACATTCATTTCACTATGAAATTCCTTAATCAATCTTTTAACAATATTCAATCACCCGTAGAACACTTAGAATATCTAAAGAATAACCATTCAATAATCCCTTTTTAAATGAATATTATAATTAATATTCATTGAATTAAATAACCATTAAAATAACATTTATCATTTTCATTCCAGACATTTTTAACCAAAAATGTCTCATTATAACCATCGAAATATCTTTATTATTATTCCGGAACAAAGCGATTTTAAGAAAACATTTAAAAAAAATAATATTCATCTAATTAAATAAATTTAATTAGACGAATAAGGTTTATTTAATTAGTAGATGCTTCGAGAGGTATCTAATAATTAAATAAACACTAGTTTTTTGGTGATGTTGCCATTAGGTTAATTATTTCGAAATTCTTTCTAAAAACTTTGTCCGGGTTTTCGAAAATATACCTCTCAAGATAACCCCTTCCACTTTTCCATTCATATATCAATACCTTTAAAATACACCAACTAAAATACTTTACATGTAAGTCCCTTTTAAGAAAAATCTGTAGACATCAACCCTTGTCCCCTTATATAATAAAATATTTATTAATAACGTCTGAAAGAGTTTAGAACTCAAATATCCTCAATTTACACATAACGGTAATATTACAAAATAACTTTAGATAACAACTGATAACATAATATCATAAAAATAACCATAATAACAACTGATACCATTCCTTCCCATATCACTTTACTCTTTATAATATATCACTCTCTCCATATCACATATATTTCCAATCAAACCATTTTACTTAAAAGTAAACAATTTATCAAGATAAGATAGAAGAAATCTTGCAAACATGGACTGAGGTCTTATTCTACACATTTCATATATTTTAAAATAAATATACTCTGAACGATAGAGTATGTATAAATAAACTTGCCTCTGGTCCTTAGCACCAGACAGAACAGCGCGAATAAATCCTTGGCGTTTCGCCCAAGTAGTTCCATGAACTTTACACGACGCCTCGATCCTTCCTTTTTGATACACGTTGCTCCACTTGATCACGCCCTAATGGTACTGTAATTGTTACGAGTACGTGTCAGTCCCCCCTCGTATCTCGAGTAGACACCACTCGGAATTACCACTAAGTCACCTAAAGTCGTACTATAGTTGTTATCCCTATAACTGACTACTCAAATACCAATTAATGCACATAACATATTTAGTCAACTTCACTTAACATATACAATTATAATACTAGTGTCATTCTATGACAAAACTCAGTTTATAAATAATCCTCAAAACGTATTTAATCCCCGAAACACATAAATCCTTGAATTAACACATAAATCCTCGAAATAAATCACTTAGCACATAAATCCTCGAAATAAATCACTTAACACATATACACATAAAAAAAGTTAACACCCAAATCATACCTTTAAACCATTGAAATCAAATAAGTTAAATAAATTTAAATGCAGGGGATTTTTAGAAAATTTCGGCATGTAGTATTCGTTTATCGGACTATGGGCACAGCCCTCAAATACAATTTTAACCCTGTTTTTGCAAAAATAAAACTGCCTCAACTTGCAGCAACATAAAAGTAAACAATTAATGAAAAATACCCGCCCGAACATGCGGCAACTAGCACATAAGGAAAAGTATCCGCCCAGACATGCGGCAACTAAGCATGTAAAGAAAAGTATCCGCCCAGACATGCGGCACCTCAACATTTAAGGAAAGTAACTAAGTTTATCCACATTTGAAAACTATCCACATAAGCCAACATCACGTAGTTGACAATTATACTTTCAACATATACTATAACTTGATTCATACCATTTAGCACTTAGCCAATTAGCCATTCATATAATTACACCTCCTATAACAATAACCATTACAATTAGCAATTAGCACTTAACATTTAACATACCCTAATCTGAACCTTTAATCAGACTCGCAATTTACACTTATACCATTTAACACATAAACAATTAGCCATTCAGTCATCTCGAATCACATTTACAATTTCTATCAATCACTCGATCATAAATTATTCGCAAGCCAATAATACTCCACTTAATCGACACATATATCTCTATTACACATAATCCGACTATCACGCATACAACTTCATTTATTCCTCAGTATTATCCAATATATTACCCGACAATTAATACTTAACAATTGTTAAAACATAACTCATGTATATCTCAAGTATACTCATAAATTCAAATATTAGTAAAACTCCACCTATAACCAACTTTTAACAATTCTCAAGGCCGAATATAATATCGAAGCCTCAATTACTACTAAAATCATAGTTACAATTTACAATCATCAAAATCCCCATACTTACCATACTTAACCCATATACACGACCATTCACCATTTAACCTCATATACTTTACCACCGAGTACTTGACAATTATACATTCCATAATTACTTACAACTCAGCTTATGGCATTTAACATATAAACATTTATACATAGTAACACCGTCAAATAATATGACTCGATTTATAGCATCTAGCATATAAGCAATTAAAACTTAGCAAACTCACATAACTCTTAGCAATTAACAATTACCAATTAATCATTACTAAACACCACATTTAATCGGACTCACACTTAGTCCCCAACAATTACAATTAGCAACTAAACTTTCCGAATTAATTTTCGGAAATTAACAAATTAAACTACATCATAATTTACAACTAATTAAATTACTACAATTAAACAATATCGAAATTTACAACTAATTAATAGGAAAAATTTAATAAAATAAACACGAGATTATACCGTTTCGATTCCGATCCGAAATCTCCCCCAAATCTCCCTCTCTCTCTCTGCAGTTTCTCTCTCTCTCTCCTGCCATCTCTCTATCTCTCTCCAGCCATCTCTCTCTCTCTCTCTCTCTCTCTCTCTCTCTCTCTCTCGCTGCCCAGCAGCCACCACCACGCTTCCGCTGTGCCGCCTGCCGCCAGTCCTCTCCGGCGACCTCTCCTGCAACCGTCGCCGCGCGCGCCACCATCACTCCGGTCGTCTACCGTGCGAACCACTGCTGCACACACTACTCGAACACACACACTCACACAGCCTATACATACACATATTTATACGATTTACATATACATACATCTGTATATATATCCCCCAAATTCCCAATTTCCAATCCCTAATTTTTCCCCTCTTTTCTTTTCCCCTCTTTCTCTCTCCCCGATTTCTTGTTTCTGCGTGTGTGTTTGTGTTTTAATTGGGCTTAGCCCAATACTAATATTACTACTATAATTCATTCCGGGCCCAATTACAACACTTCTTACTCATTTTAAAACAAATAAACCATTTTTTATAAATCGAAATTAAATAAAAATTTCGGAAAATTAAACTTTTCATTTTTAAAATCAAGAATATAAAATTACAAGCACGTACATATTTTCGAAATATTTTTCGGATCAAAAATGAATTAAATATGAATTTTCAAAGTTTTGATCCTTTAAATACAATAAAACTCTTAAAATCATTTTAAAATACCGAAACACCCAAATTAATTCACCCAACCATTTTTAAAACTAAATAATATTATAAAGATAATATTACAAAAGATTTCATGATTTTTAATTCCTCCGATAATTTTATAAAATTAACAGAGGATCAAAATGCATGATTTAAATAGATTTAAATCTTCAAAAATATAAATAAAATACATCAGCCTTCACAACTCACACAATCATCATATAAACACATAACCACAACTTCACATACATTCCACCTTCCAACAATAATCACATAATATAGTTCATAATTATACTGAACCAGACAATAATTAAATAATTCGCTTTTGAAATTCCTTGAACTGGAATAATGAACAATAAAATAAAATAAAAAAAATTTCCTCCTCATTTTAGGAAAACATTAATATTCTTAAAATAATACTAAAATCATTTTCTGAAAATTCGGGTTATTACAGTCTACCCCCCTTAAAAGGATTCCGTCCACGGAATCAGCTAAGGCCACTACTGGGATTCCTTAACTCTTTCATCATCAATACTTATTTTGCAAAACCATCGATAACATCCATGAGAGAGAGCGAACTAATTCTATCAATACGCCACTGATATTCTATTCGTTTTGGGATTCGCTCCTGCTCTTGGCGATTCCGCTCGAATCTAATTTCTATCAGCGAATTTCGACTTGACCGACCTGGTTGGCATCCCCTTGAAATTCATTAGAGATAACAAGAATCATGGAGCTTTGAAAAGATAGTTGTCATATCAAGACAAATGTCATCCACTGGTGACCATAGGATTATGAGTTTTGAAACAAACCTTATTGGAAATAAGAGAATTTACTGAGAGATCAACACGATCGTAAGAACTCACGTTGTGTGTCTCTGATAAGACATTACTAAAGGTAATTAGCCTTCTTGTATTTCACAACTCACAAGTGATGGCGTCCCATCAGACTTCTATCACACAGACAGATAGTCCTTGTGGCCCCTATATGTATAGGGTTGTTCGTCTCAGTGGAAGTTGAGAAGTATGAAGAAATTCAAAGTCAAGTCAATAATAATCATCTTCTGACAATTAATTATCAAAGGGACACCTTGGATTAAAATCGAACAATTTCCAAGGCGCTATTTCCAAAGAAAAGGATAACCAGAAAAATACTGGTATTCAACAAACAAGTGGTGCTATAATACCATTGAATTATCAACTATTGAAGAAAAGTGGAAGTTTGAAACAATATCATTTGATAGGGCTTCGAAAACCTGAAGGTAAGTATAATGAAAGCCCTTGGCACAATTGAAACCAAATATGACTTAACACAAGTATATAAAAAAAATAATTTCGAAGAGGAAATATATCCTTTATCACAATTCTCTCTTAGAGAGATGTCAAATAATTCATAGATTGAGGAGGTAATCGAAAAGATTCAACAATGGGGATATTGCCAAGGTCTCCACAGATGCCTTTTATGTCGGCTCCTCTGACGGATAATCCTTCGATCCCGGAGCTGTTCTTTTCCATGCACACCCAAGGTGCTTGATAACTTACGTCATCGTCGACTTGTAATAGTCACTACGGATTCAATCATCGACATTAATAATCGCAGGGAGTTCTATTTCAACATATCCTTCAACATATCATTCAAATCTTAACTTAATCATTGGCACTACACCCGGTAGTCCAACATGAACTCTACATGAGCTCTGACGTTCTCACATAACTATACACACTCTTACTCACTCTCGTTTCTAGTTTACTATAACCTCAGCTCTGATACCAAACTGTAACGCCCCCAAATCCGGGGTCAGGGATTTGGTCGTCACACGGAAAACCTTAATAACAAATCACCTGTTTAATCACATTAAACCATCTGTAGTCATTAATAATTAAGTTACATCATTTGAGACCCCAACCACCAAGCATCTTTTAGGTTATAGGGCTAGAAACAAGAATCAACTCCTTACTACTAGTATAACTTCGTTGAGAAGTACACCAGCAACTAGTACTATATTATGCAAAGTAACATATATATTACACATCAATATACTTACATATAACTTACTCCAGATTTAAACTTTCTAGATCATATCGTCTTCATAAGGGCATACTGCTCGCTTCATCTAAGCCATGCAGATAACCTCGTCCGGCTACCTTCCACTGAAAAGTTAATATTTGAAAACAAGCAAGAATGAGCGAAAGAATTGCTCAGCAAGTTATTACTGATTGCTCAATATGAAATCACTTATTTATTGATAATATAATGTCAGTTCTTTTCTATAACAAGATAATAATCAATACGTCATCTTAGTATAATATCTCAGGGTAATATAACATTTAAAATCAAGCTCTCAATATAATCTTTCCATTTCCTTTTATACAACAATTATGTATAAAAGTAATATAAAATCAGTTTCCCTTCTTACTGTAAAACAATTCCATCATTTCATACCATTTTCCTTTTTCATTACACAACTCTGAAAACCATTATCAATTCTTTCTTTTAAGTTTTGGGGATTTTCACTGTTGCCGAATACGTGAGGCACGATGATCAGTCGTCCTCCGTACCCGTCCCTTTTCACTACCGGTAGAAGGAATGAAGGCCACCTGCTAACATCATCCCTGGAGGAAGGCCACCTGCTAACATCCTCCCTTGGCATCTTCGTGCCGAATCATATAATGAATGCTAGACTATGTCGCACACAGCCCTGACACAGCCTCTTACGCAAGTTTGTTGCTAATCCCCCCTTTTTATCAAAACAGTATTCCATTTATCAACACCATTTCACATTTCCATTCCCGTATATCATTTTCATTTCCATTTCACATTTCACCTTTCCATTTTCATATCCGTCTTATAATCATTTGAAAACATATATACAGGTATATCAATTCAAGACATACATTCATTTCACTATGAAATTCCTTAATCAATCTTTTAACAATATTCAATCACCCGTAGAACACTTAGAATATCTAAAGAATAACCATTCAATAATCCCTTTTTAAATGAATATTATAATTAATATTCATTGAATTAAATAACCATTAAAATAACATTTATCATTTTCATTCCAGACATTTTTAACCAAAAATGTCTCATTATAACCATCGAAATATCTTTATTATTATTCCGGAACAAAGCGATTTTAAGAAAACATTTAAAAAAAATAATATTCATCTAATTAAATAAATTTAATTAGACGAATAAGGTTTATTTAATTAGTAGATGCTTCGAGAGGTATCTAATAATTAAATAAACACTAGTTTTTTGGTGATGTTGCCATTAGGTTAATTATTTCGAAATTCTTTCTAAAAACTTTGTCCGGGTTTTCGAAAATATACCTCTCAAGATAACCCCTTCCACTTTTCCATTCATATATCAATACCTTTAAAATACACCAACTAAAATACTTTACATGTAAGTCCCTTTTAAGAAAAATCTGTAGACATCAACCCTTGTCCCCTTATATAATAAAATATTTATTAATAACGTCTGAAAGAGTTTAGAACTCAAATATCCTCAATTTACACATAACGGTAATATTACAAAATAACTTTAGATAACAACTGATAACATAATATCATAAAAATAACCATAATAACAACTGATACCATTCCTTCCCATATCACTTTACTCTTTATAATATATCACTCTCTCCATATCACATATATTTCCAATCAAACCATTTTACTTAAAAGTAAACAATTTATCAAGATAAGATAGAAGAAATCTTGCAAACATGGACTGAGGTCTTATTCTACACATTTCATATATTTTAAAATAAATATACTCTGAACGATAGAGTATGTATAAATAAACTTGCCTCTGGTCCTTAGCACCAGACAGAACAGCGCGAATAAATCCTTGGCGTTTCGCCCAAGTAGTTCCATGAACTTTACACGACGCCTCGATCCTTCCTTTTTGATACACGTTGCTCCACTTGATCACGCCCTAATGGTACTGTAATTGTTACGAGTACGTGTCAGTCCCCCCTCGTATCTCGAGTAGACACCACTCGGAATTACCACTAAGTCACCTAAAGTCGTACTATAGTTGTTATCCCTATAACTGACTACTCAAATACCAATTAATGCACATAACATATTTAGTCAACTTCACTTAACATATACAATTATAATACTAGTGTCATTCTATGACAAAACTCAGTTTATAAATAATCCTCAAAACGTATTTAATCCCCGAAACACATAAATCCTTGAATTAACACATAAATCCTCGAAATAAATCACTTAGCACATAAATCCTCGAAATAAATCACTTAACACATATACACATAAAAAAAGTTAACACCCAAATCATACCTTTAAACCATTGAAATCAAATAAGTTAAATAAATTTAAATGCAGGGGATTTTTAGAAAATTTCGGCATGTAGTATTCGTTTATCGGACTATGGGCACAGCCCTCAAATACAATTTTAACCCTGTTTTTGCAAAAATAAAACTGCCTCAACTTGCAGCAACATAAAAGTAAACAATTAATGAAAAATACCCGCCCGAACATGCGGCAACTAGCACATAAGGAAAAGTATCCGCCCAGACATGCGGCAACTAAGCATGTAAAGAAAAGTATCCGCCCAGACATGCGGCACCTCAACATTTAAGGAAAGTAACTAAGTTTATCCACATTTGAAAACTATCCACATAAGCCAACATCACGTAGTTGACAATTATACTTTCAACATATACTATAACTTGATTCATACCATTTAGCACTTAGCCAATTAGCCATTCATATAATTACACCTCCTATAACAATAACCATTACAATTAGCAATTAGCACTTAACATTTAACATACCCTAATCTGAACCTTTAATCAGACTCGCAATTTACACTTATACCATTTAACACATAAACAATTAGCCATTCAGTCATCTCGAATCACATTTACAATTTCTATCAATCACTCGATCATAAATTATTCGCAAGCCAATAATACTCCACTTAATCGACACATATATCTCTATTACACATAATCCGACTATCACGCATACAACTTCATTTATTCCTCAGTATTATCCAATATATTACCCGACAATTAATACTTAACAATTGTTAAAACATAACTCATGTATATCTCAAGTATACTCATAAATTCAAATATTAGTAAAACTCCACCTATAACCAACTTTTAACAATTCTCAAGGCCGAATATAATATCGAAGCCTCAATTACTACTAAAATCATAGTTACAATTTACAATCATCAAAATCCCCATACTTACCATACTTAACCCATATACACGACCATTCACCATTTAACCTCATATACTTTACCACCGAGTACTTGACAATTATACATTCCATAATTACTTACAACTCAGCTTATGGCATTTAACATATAAACATTTATACATAGTAACACCGTCAAATAATATGACTCGATTTATAGCATCTAGCATATAAGCAATTAAAACTTAGCAAACTCACATAACTCTTAGCAATTAACAATTACCAATTAATCATTACTAAACACCACATTTAATCGGACTCACACTTAGTCCCCAACAATTACAATTAGCAACTAAACTTTCCGAATTAATTTTCGGAAATTAACAAATTAAACTACATCATAATTTACAACTAATTAAATTACTACAATTAAACAATATCGAAATTTACAACTAATTAATAGGAAAAATTTAATAAAATAAACACGAGATTATACCGTTTCGATTCCGATCCGAAATCTCCCCCAAATCTCCCTCTCTCTCTCTGCAGTTTCTCTCTCTCTCTCTCTCCTGCCATCTCTCTATCTCTCTCCAGCCATCTCTCTCTCTCTCTCTCTCTCTCTCTCTCGCTGCCCAGCAGCCACCACCACGCTTCCGCTGTGCCGCCTGCCGCCAGTCCTCTCCGGCGACCTCTCCTGCAACCGTCGCCGCGCGCGCCACCATCACTCCGGTCGTCTACCGTGCGAACCACTGCTGCACACACTACTCGAACACACACACTCACACAGCCTATACATACACATATTTATACGATTTACATATACATACATCTGTATATATATCCCCCAAATTCCCAATTTCCAATCCCTAATTTTTCCCCTCTTTTCTTTTCCCCTCTTTCTCTCTCCCCGATTTCTTGTTTCTGCGTGTGTGTTTGTGTTTTAATTGGGCTTAGCCCAATACTAATATTACTACTATAATTCATTCCGGGCCCAATTACAACACTTCTTACTCATTTTAAAACAAATAAACCATTTTTTATAAATCGAAATTAAATAAAAATTTCGGAAAATTAAACTTTTCATTTTTAAAATCAAGAATATAAAATTACAAGCACGTACATATTTTCGAAATATTTTTCGGATAAAAAATGAATTAAATATGAATTTTCAAAGTTTTGATCCTTTAAATACAATAAAAATCTTAAAATCATTTTAAAATACCGAAACACCCAAATTAATTCACCCAACCATTTTTAAAACTAAATAATATTATAAAGATAATATTACAAAAGATTTCATGATTTTTAATTCCTCCGATAATTTTATAAAATTAACAGAGGATCAAAATGCATGATTTAAATAGATTTAAATCTTCAAAAATATAAATAAAATACATCAGCCTTCACAACTCACACAATCATCATATAAACACATAACCACAACTTCACATACATTCCACCTTCCAACAATAATCACATAATATAGTTCATAATTATACTGAACCAGACAATAATTAAATAATTCGCTTTTGAAATTCCTTGAACTGGAATAATGAACAATAAAATAAAAAAAATTTCCTCCTCATTTTAGGAAAACATTAATATTCTTAAAATAATACTAAAATCATTTTCTGAAAATTCGGGTTATTACAACTTTCCCCAAACCTAAATCCAGGTATTCTATCAAACACCGAAACTCTCGACTCTCTCACACACTGCAACTCTCGATCACTGCATACACCGACGGTTTAAACATACTCTTATTTGCACATAATCTTTACCAAATTCATTGTTTTTACACATCTTCTCTGTACTCACAGATTCATTCTTTTTCATTTTGCAGTTGAAATTAGGGCTTTTTCAATTGGGGCTTTCAGTTAACATATTCGTGACACTTCTTCTCTGTACTCACCGTTCTCTCTAGGTAAAAATCTCTAATTATCTTGGATTTGGTTATAATTATTGCATGTGATTAAATCTAGGGTTTTTTTTGAATCAATACAGGGTTTTTATGTCCTTGTATATGTGTTTTATGTGCTTGATTATCTTGGATTTGGTCATAATTTTTGGATTTGAATTTGGTTTTTTTTTTAATCAATCTAGGGTTTTATGTACTTGTATTTTGTTTTATGTGCTTGATATTTGTTGAGTGTTAGAGTGAGTGAGAGACAACAAGAAGGTTGAGAGAGACAGAGAGATGGAGCGAGAGAGAGGGAGAATATTGACAGAGAGAGAGAGAGACAGAACAGAGAGAGTACTGTAATGTATGTGTGTTTTCATTGTTTCATCCATATTTTGTCAATGTACTAGCAACTATATTGACAAGTTTTAGCTAAACTTGATATTATGTTAAATTCAGAACAAGTGATGAATTTTAATCGGATTGTAAAACTGTACATAAAGTTTGCTACATTCTGTTATATATTTTTCCAAATTCTCTAAGTGTGCATCTGTTCTTCACATTACACTCTAGCGTTAAACTACTTGTAGTACAATTATAATGTTCAGTTACAAAAGCCTTTTTCATATGGTAGATTATAATATATTTAAACCTTACAGGCTAGGCTTTGGTGATTTGTCGAAACTGTTAGCCATGTATACAAGTTTAGATTTACTAGGCAGTGGATATATTGCTGTAATGGATGATGAGAGTGATATTTGGATAGGACTTCCCAGATATAGTGCAGAATATGGGGAAGGGGTAAAAGATTTTTTGAAAAATGCATTCCCCATTTCTTGTCTAGGCGATGAAATGAAGTGTCCTTGCAAAAACTGTATGGATCGTAATTGGCATACCAAAGATGTCATCTATAATCATCTGGTTTGCAATGGTCCATCGCCGTTACGTGTCAATTGGATTTATGATGTTTCACGAACAAAATTAGGAAATAGTAATGGCTTCATGGATTATGAAACGGCGGTGGATTTTGGGAATAATTTAGACTTTATGTTTAACTGTATGGGTAAGAAGTTTGAAGGTAGACCAAATGCAGAGGCTGAAAAGTTTTATCGACATGTTAATGAGGGAAAGAAACCGTTATATCCTGGTTGTACTAACTTTTCTCGACTAAGTTTCTTGATCACACTTTATCATTTAAAGTGTGCTCATGGAATTAGTGAGTCTGCATTTGGGGAATTGCTGAAACTAATGAAAGAAGCATTTCCTAATGCCCACCTGCCTATGTCATTCAACGTCGCGAAAAATATTATTAAGGATTTAGGACTCGATTATCAAAGAATACATGCATGCCCAAATAGTTGAATATTGTATTGGGGGGAAAATGAAGATAAAAATGTTTGTCAGACTTGTGGTGTTTCAAGGTTGGTTGTAGAAGAGAAAAAAGGGATTGCTACTGATGATGATGCGGAGAAGGTGTTTCACAGGGTGCCAGCAAATGTGATGAGATATTTTCCGCTAAAATCAAGGCTGCAAAGGATGTTTATATGCAAAGATTTTTCGAAACTTATGACATGGCATGTAGTAGGACGAAAAGATGACGGGAAACTAAGACATCCGGCAGATGCTAAGGCATGGAAGACAATGGATGCTCAATATCCTGATTTTCCATCAGAGATTCGAAATGTGAGTTTAGGTGTAGCATCTGACGGATTTAACCCTTATCGTTCAATGAGTTCAACTCATAGCACATGGCCAATACTGTTGGTGAATTATAACCTTCCACCTTGGCTATGCATGAAACAAGAAAATTTGATTCTTTTAACATTAATATCGAGTCCAGATTCACCGAACAATAATATTGACGTGTATATGAAACCTTTGATCGCGGAGTTGAAAGAATTATGGGACGTGGGAGTCGAAACTTACGATGCCCTAACTGACCATAATTTTAATTTACGTGCACGCGTGTTGTGGACCATAAATGATTTTCCGGGCTATGGTATGTTGTCAGGTTGGAGCACGAAGGGGAAACTAGCGTGTCCCGTATGCCATTACGAGACTTCTTCGGATTATTTAAAACATAGCAAAAAGATGTGCTACATGCATCACCGAAAATTTCTTGATCCTACACACGAATGGAGGCTGGATAAGAGATGATTTAATGGCGATGTTGAAATGGGGCAGATTCCAGAAGTTTTGTCAGGAACTGATATTGAAGAGTTATTGTTGGTGTTTGAAAACAAATTTGGGAAGGTCAAGAAACAAGTTACAAGTCATTGTCCTTTCAAAAAGAAGTCGATTTTTTTTGTCTTGCCATATTGGAGTAAAAATCCACTTCGACATAACCTTGATGCCATGCACATAGAAAAGAACGTATGTGACAAAATATTAGGTACTTTACTTAATATTGGTGGCAAGTCGAAGGATCACTTAAATGCTCGTTTTGATTTACAAGAATTGGGTATAAGAAAGCCCCTTCATCCTGTTAAATCCGCGGATGGAAAGCATTATGAGATTAGAGCAGCAATATTTGACATGACAAATAAGGAGAAAGATATCTTTTGTTCTGTATTAAAGAATGCCAAATTGCCATATGGTTGTGCTTCGAATATCAGCCGGTATGTACACACACGCGAGAGAAAAGTAGTAGGGTATAAGAGCCACGATGCTCATTTCATACTCCACTTTTTGTTACCATTTGCGGTAAAGAAAACATTAAAACCCGAGGTTGCGTTACCACTGATCAGACTTAGCACATTCCTAAGAGGTATATGGGCCAAGGTTATTGATTTGGATGAAATTAAGAGGCTGCAACACGAAATTATCGACATACTTTGTCGATTTGAGACGATTTTCCCACAAGCTTTATTTGATATAATGGTCCACTTGCTTGTTCATTTATGCCGAGAAGTCGAACTTGGTGGACCACAACACCTTAGGTGCATGTTTCCTATTGAGCGGTACCTTGGAAAGCTGAAATCTTAAGTTCGAAATAGAAATAAACCTGAAGGTTCGATTGTAGAAGGTTACTTGGCAGAAGAATGTGTTACTTTCTGTTCAAGATTTTTGAGCAGTGAAGGAGTAACAAAAGGCACCAAGTATTGTACTAATTTTGCAAGATGTCCAACAAATGTCGGGCATCATATTGGAACAAGAAAGAATAAAGATGGGAAAACCTTTAAATTAAATGATGCAGATTGGAGGGCCTGTCATCGCTACATTTTGTTCAACTCTGGCAATAGTGAAATAGAGAATCTGATTGAGTATGTTCTTAAGTCCTTTTTTCATTTTATTCAATTCTATGATATCAATGTCTACATTTATTAGTCTGTCTAAACTGAATATTTTTCTAGGGAGCATCGAGCTGTAGTAGATGGTCATGCAAATTCAAAGAGATACAGAAAGGAACGAACACATACCAACGACTTTTGGAAATGGCTAAAAGAAGAGGTTCTGAAGAAGGACATGATTTCAAGAGATTTAGAGGTGCTTGCATTGGGTCCTATTCGGATGGCCAGGAGGTTTAGTGGCTATGTAGTAAATGGTTATAGATTCCATACCAAGTCTAGGGATTCTCGATGTACCACACAAAACAGTTGGGTTTTTTTGACTGCCAAAACAACTAGTTTTGCTAGTTCGAAAGACCAAAATCCAATAGTTGGGAATGTCAACTATTATGGATCAATCGAAGAAATTTTTGAACTAGATTATTGGGGAGTTTTTAATGTTGTCCTCTTTAAGTGTTGTTGGTACCAAGAAGAGAAAGACGCATACGAGCTTACTAAAGTAAACTTTAACAAGTTATGCTTTAAAAATGATCCTTATGTCTTGTCTTCTCAAGTGCAACAAGTTTTTTATGTGGAAGATCCGATTGAAAAGATGGTACATTATGTTATTAAAAAATTACCGAGGGACTGGTGTGATGCTGAGAACGAGAATGCAACCGAAGAAGATATTAGAAATCCTGATGTACAAGATATTAATATTGTTCGTGGCATAGACATTGAAGTTGCTGATGGGGATTGTTTTAGAGATGATATCGCCCTAGCACAAGTTCCCGTATCTCCTTAGGAAATGTTGCTCCTCATAGAGAATTACATTGCTTTATTTCTGTCATGTCTACTGTCTTAGATTTAAAGTGTATTTGTTGCTCTTTGTTTTTGATGTAATTTACTCTCTTCATTAATGTACTTGACACTGTTTCTTTGTAATGAAATTTGCACTCTTTCTGTTGTCATTAATTTACTTGTTTACTTGTTTTCCTTAATTTAACTCTTACCTATGAAGTGCATTCATTAGATTTAATGATTTATAACTCTTCATTAATTTACTTGTTTTCCTTTTTCATTATTTATATATATATATACCTGGTTCTAATGGGACATTTACTGTGAACAAGATGGATGAAAAATGCATCAATGTCAGGTTGTACCATCAAGGAGAGTTTAAGAAGACAGTCTATGCTGGTGGAAAATCTTTGGTGGTAACCCGCGTACAAGTGGACCGTTTCTCTTACACTGTGCTTATGGAATTTGTAAAAGATTATCTCGATTACACTGAAATTGGAGGAATCTATATCAGCAAAGGAAGGGGAGGTGGTTGGGAACTCATGACAAAAAACGCGGAAGTGGTTGGACTTACTAAGGACTACGTTGAGGGAGAAGAAATAAATTTTTACATAAACAATATTGTTGACAAAGAAATTGAGCCAATGATTCAGATGCAACCTCACGTAATCGTCAGGCCAAGGAAAAACTTAATCCAAGGTATAATCTACATGTAATATTAATTCTTGCATAAATATGTGTGTAATGAATTTTGATGTTCACACAAAATGTATACATTGTTGTTACAGCTTCTGCTAAGAAACCACCAGCGAAGCGTAGGTTTGTTACTACACATCAACTCCAGCAACAGCAGCAGAAAAAGAGTAAGACCTCACCTGAGGTTGGTAAGAGGAAGGAATTTTCAGCACAGCCTATTTTGATGTCTAGTCAAGAAGATGTACATGTGAATGAAAATGCAACTATAAGAAGGAAATTATATTTAGATAAAGATTCAAGTGACAGTGAAAAGACGAAAGAGAACGATGATCCAGTGAAGGTATGATTTGACTAATCTGATTTGATTTTTATGTACATGTTGGAAAATAGGGTCTTATATAAATTACCAATATATTTCACACCCCTGAAATCTAACTCACCTGGAATTTTAGTATATACCATATTGGATAGTTATTCCAATTATTGTTTATGCAATGATTTCTTGTAGTTGCCTCCACCACCGCTGACACAGTATGAAATGAATAGAGTTCGCAGAATGCAAGAAAATGCTGGAAAATGTTACTAGAATCCTCATGGTTTTATTACTTGTGTACATACTAGATATACGTGAAAATGGAACACATGTCAAAATCAATTCAATGAGTTATAATTCAAAGAACTTATTTCTACATCTACAAAAACTAAGCTTTTACAAGAATAACATTAACTAATATAAAATATATACTCTCACATAAATAAATGATACATAATTATGTAAATAATTGCTAAAAGAAAACAAGTGCACAAAATCACACATAACTTATACATACAAGATGATAGATTATGAAAGATTGGTGAACAATTACCTTACATTGATTATGTTAGGCGGATTATTCAAGGTGACTGTCAACATTGGTTGAGACCAAAGAGGGGCTGAGAAATTAGGGTTGGTACTTATATTTTCATGACCAACAAAGAGGAATAAATAAGTAAGGTTAGACAGAGGTGGAGTGGGCCAGCCCAAAAAATATCAATAGAAAATTCAATTATATTATGGCCCAAAGCCTAGGTGGGCCTTGAACCATGCATTAAAATTAGTTTAAAAATATAACGCCCCCAAATCCACCCTGACCGGGGACTAGGGTCGTCACATTGTCTCAATATGATAACGCAATAACAATACCAAATTTTATTACAACGGAGCATGAATGTCCCACTCCGCAGGTCCAAGATCGTCTTCACAAATATTACAATCCAACTTGATACATCTCGAGATAATAGATTACAAAAGTTCACAAAAGTAGAAATATAAGGATTCCATCTCGATCTTCTAATTATTGTCACCATAGCCTTGCGCTTTCCCCTTGCCTCTGTAGCCCTGGCTGGACGTCTCGCCTCTTTCCGTCTTGACAGCTGAACAAAATGTTGTAAAGCAAGAATGAGCAACTATAGTGCTCAGCAAGTTCCCTTCTCGCTTGGCATATATATATAATAAGGTTTACCGAAATAAATACTCAAAATTTTAATATCGGATATCACAATATGATTTGGCTCAAATTCATCTCGAAAATATCATACTCGAAAGGCTCAAAACTCATCTCAAAACAAAATACTCAAAAGACTCATTACTCATCTCGAAACAGAATACTCGATAACTCATTTGATATAACCATGATAACTCATGATTTAAGAATAAACTGGTCTTCCACCTCTCCGTATCTCGGTGGGGCGATCAACTAACCAACCAAGAATACCGGCCTCCAATGACACCGCACTTCGCCCGATCACGGCTACAATACGATATCAACAATAATATATATGCATGAATGCTAGCATCATAATGGTTATCAATTCAACCAAGGCAACAAAGTGCCTAATTATTCTCGGGTCCGTAAAACGGTACACGAGTCTCTCTTTCTCTATAATGGGCCTCTTGCCCAAAATTGACCAGTAGAATACAGAATTCCCGAATATTTGGGTACAGATAACTTGAGATAATTCTTCCAGAAAATATTTACAAATCTGGCGGATTGCTAGTCTGACTTCATTTTTACCACCAATCCGAACAATGGATTGATGTATATTCTCAATAATAATATTCTATCGGTTGACACGAACAAAATGCCAAACCTTGACCATAAAAGTGACTATCTCAGAATTATAAGAATAGTCTTAAAATGAAGTAATTGGGAGTCGTACTGAACAAATAGTACTTCTCAATATTTATAATACTCAACATTGATGAACGTTTAAATAGAATATTTTTCACTTGATCGACGGGTAAAAATCTCTAACAATTATAATTTTTAAACTCTTATCGGTCAATTCGAACGAGGAACTAACTAAAAGATAATCAATAAATAACGGTTGAATTTGTACAATAAATTCAATCGAAAAGAATGAATTTAACTATCTCAGACGAATGAGATTAGTTTCACTGAATTAAAATAATAGTCGTCTCGAATTAATGAGATCGACCCGATAGCAACTAAATTATTTCTACGCTTATAGGGATTATAATTCTCAAATTAAATAAATTAACAGAATAATAATATTTAACAAGAAATAATTCTCAAAAGAAATTATTTCATCATACAGAGCAACAGATAAATCTCAACATATAATATCTCGAAAATAATTAAGGAATTAAATAACACGAACAGAAATTCACAGTTTCCAAAAGTTAGCGTAGGAATGAACTTGCCTCGATCTCGAAGTGCAAATGAATGCAGATAAAAAAATTATACTCTACCCGTGAACTTGGCATCGATCTACGTCTCGAGAATTATTCTCTAAAAATGGCAACCAGAAATACGTGAGCGATTCTTCAGAATAAAATATTCCCGATCCGATAATATAATTAATAATAAAATAATATCTCATAAAAATCTCCGGAATAAATAATGGAAATTAATTCCGGGATAAACATCTCTTCGAACACAGGAATTAAATCTGGAGAATATATCCTATTCTGGAAATCTAAATTCTTACTCAAAATGAAAAATTCAAAAATCCATTTTTATTCAATTTAAATCCAAAATAATTATTCTCATTTTAAAATAATTCATCAAAGAATTCTACTTTTAATAAACCTCACAAATCCTAATTTATTTTAATAAAATATTAATCTCTAAATTAAATCTGACTCGATCCGGTTAATTGAAATAAACCGGAAAATATTAAAAACAGCTTTCCAAAATAAAACATATTTTATTCTAGTTATTCACAAATATACCCCTTTTATTAACAATTCAATAAATCTCTAAAATTGTGTTCAAAATCACAATATATTATTATTTAATTACCCAATTAATAAATATCTAATTTATGTTTTAAAAACTCTAAATAATTCGATTTTAATTAATAAATATTACTATTTAATCTTCTAAAAATAACGTTCCAATTTTAACGGCCAATTAACTCCTATTTAATTAAAACACGAATAAAACGTATGGTCCTAAATTGGGTACGTTAATATTATATTATATTCTACAGCAACGTGGGGCCCACCTGATCAACCCCCTTCCCCTGTTCTCTCTGCAATCTCTCTGCTCTATCTCTCTCTCTCTCTCTCTCTCTCTCTCTCCCCCTCTCTCTACTATCTCACTCGCAATCTCTCTCGACTACAACCTCTCCCTGCATCTCTCTCAGTTTCACCTCCCTCTCCGCCTTATCTCTCCCACGACCTCCCTGTCTCTCCCTCGATCTGTCGACTTTCTCTCTGCATCGACCTCAACAAACAACACCCCCCCCCGACTTCGAACCTTAGCAACAACACCCAATTAACAAGCAACAACAATCTCTCTCGGTTCATCTCTTCCACCACAACTCTCTCTAATCTCTCTTGTCGTCTCTCTCTCGAACAACAATAACCAACGAATCAAATCACAACAAGCAACCCAATCTCTCTCGTCGCTATCCCTCTCCGCCTCTCTTGTTCGACACAACCACAACACAATCTCTTCTTTCGACAATCTCTCTCTAAACCTCTCTCTCACTGCACTCTTCGACCAAAGTCGAACCACCACCGTTTCTCCCTGAACTCTCTCTCGCTGTCAGGCCTCTCTCCGCAAATCTCTCTTGTCGCCTCTCAATCTCTCCCCCAACCCACAAAACAAAATTCGGAAATAAAAGTGTTAACAGCAACAATAAATGACTACCTGTTATTTACTCTGTTTTATGGTTGAGGATAGTAATATGACTTGTGTTGGGTTTTCCTGTTATAAGAAAGACTAAAACTGGGTTTCGGATGTATATATGGTCGATTGTTTTTAGCTTAACAAGAGAGTGTCTGAAAGAAATATGCAGATGGGTGTTTGTGTTTGTCAATATAGACTGAATACCATTTATTGATTTACAATGGTTATGCAGGGCTCTTATAACAGACTTTTTAAACTGTATATTCATAATGCATTACCAATAATGCAGTTTATAAAAAAATAAATAATGGGGAACAAATTGTTATGGGGTAATTAGTGGTCACCCTACATAATTATGATTTTTGTAGGTGGTAATTATTAAATTAAAAGAAATAAAAATAGGGGACAAATATAATGATGAAAATGTTTAATATAAATATTTAGTAAAAAGATTTCGTTTTTCTCCCGCTGACTAATTAAAACGAGACTCTAAAATTCGGCTCAAAATTAAAATATATTTGGAAATTCACGGTTATTACAAAAAATAAATTTGGATAGGAAATTATATTTTTATGACCCATAAAGAGGAATAAATAAGTAAGGTTAGACAGAGGTGGTTAGACAGAGGTGCATTGGGCCAGCCCAAAAAATATCAATAGAAAGTTCAATTATATTATGGCCCAAAGCCTAGGTGGGCCTTGAAACATGGATTAAAATTAGTTTAATAGGATTGTATGTGAATATGTGCCATTTTTGTATACATTAAAACATATATTCACAAAGCCACTACCAACCAAGCTAGTGTGACAATTGCAAAGTGATAGTTGAAATAAAATGGAAAACTTTTAAGGTCTATTAGGACTTTATTATTTTACTATTTGAATTGAAATTAAAAGGTAGATCAAAGTAGAAATTGGAGTAAAAGAAAAGTACAAGTAATGTGAGTTTTTCATAAAATATTTGAGGGCTACTTTATAAAACTGATTTCGTACTAATAGAATTTTATAAAAGGTACTCCTTCTTAACAATTTCTATAATACCCGACAATTTTAGAAGTCAAATTATATTATTATATTAACCAAACTTACTTTATTTATAAACTAGTGTTCTAAATAAAGCTTGTACTTAAAAATTATACTTTTATTCTCTGAAACTAGGTGCTTAGTTCACTTGCGTGCTTAATTATATGTGTTATTTATTTTTTATCTTAATTTCCATATTAGTTAAGTTACAGGATGTACATATCTTGTTTTTGGATAAGTAGTAGTTGTTTTGAGATATTGCTCACACTTTGAAAGGATAAGTATACTAGTTTCTTAAAACAAATCAAACCCTTATCTCCTAATTGTTATATATTAAATGAGTTTCTCATTCACCTCAGTCACAAACACAGTAAAGAGGTACGAAATATATGTTCTCATTCATTGCTTTGTACATTCAATATATTATTTTAATGGTACAAATGTCCCTAGTTAATTTATATGATTTAATATTGAAATGCATGTTGTGTTCTCATGTGGAGCTATATTGTAACTTGAGTACTATTGCTTTGTTTCTTATTAGCCCATTATGTCCATGTTGTTTTCATATATTAAGAGATATTGGTGAAGACGTTTCAAACGAATTGATGCCATGAATTCGTAACAAAGATTATTATAAAATAAGATCCGTAAATGACATGATTCCTTGATTTGCATGCTTAGTTAGTATATATTATGGTCATGTTATTTAATTGGTGAAAGTCTTTTACATTTTATCATTAGCATATGGTTAGCGATTATAATTTAAATTATTAAATTGAGTAGACAAGTTTGATTTTTTTTTATAGGCTTGAATGTGGAAATTGTATTAATTAATTTCACTTTGATTTATATTACTTTTTTATGATAGTTAATTTATCAAAACCTACTTTGTTGTACATAATCGGCATGCAAGTTCTCTAGTTTGTATTATATGTGTTATTAGTATAATGGACACCTGCTTATTAACATAGCTGTGAGTTGACTATGTGTTATATGAATATGCATGCATGTACGTGGATCCTGTTTTGTAACTAGAGCATTTTATTTTATTTTTTTATTTGAGTCTGTACAAGTCTTGAAGTCTGAATATATAGGATTAAATTTACTGATTTGTTTATAGCTGATCGAGAAGTAAGGCAATGTTAATCGTGGTTAAATATTATATAGGTCCGGTTCGTGTTGGTTGTTTAATTGGTTATCGTAACGAGGTAAGTTAACTTTTCATGCTTTCCGATATATTTTTAAAATATTTTAATATTTGAAATGTATTTAAATGTTTTATATTTTTTAATATTTTTGTTAGGAAAATTTGGATTAAGTATGAATTTTTAGATATAATAATTCCCAGCTAGCTATGACTTATGAACTCGTTAGTAATTGCGTATAGTTCCGGAACTAGCCTATGATACCTTACTAGGGCGTGTTTTTTATGATGCCTTCGGGAGTGCACACTTTATGATACCTTAGTAAGGGGCGCATTATTGACAATTATGAACCTATGATACTATGTCACCAGGTATTTGTGACCTTAGCGAACTGTGGAATTTATTATATGTTTTTGGATTTTGATTCTGAAACTATGATTTACGAATTATGAAATTGTGAACTTTGATTTATGGAATTTATGAAATATTTTTTTTTGTGAAACTTACTTGATCCACTGGTTAGTTCGATTAGTTATCTTGCTGGGCTGTGTAGCTCATTATTTGTGAATTTTCAGGTACTAGCGCTGGTATTGCATTTGGATTGGATTAGAGGGGGACTTATGCCCCTAAATAATGTTCTAGTTTGTAGCTGTTTAGATTCGAGGAGATGCGTCTCTATGGATTTTGGTTTAACATTCGATTATTTTATGTAGTGCCATTTCTGGATTTTAGAATATTTTTACGATATTTTGGAATTTTGTTTTGTAAGTTTATTATATTTAAATTTTGTTTGATAATTTGATTGAATGATAAAGTCCGAAAAGTCAGATTGTTACAATTACTTTTACAATTTCCCTTTTTGGATCAATTATTTTAATTTTAAAAGTTTCTAAAATTAGCCAAATTTTATTAAAAAATTTAAATATTATTCTTGATCATACTCATTTTACTACTGGTCTCAACATTTTAATTACTTTTATTATACTACCATTATATAACTACATAAAATACTTGTGTAAATGTTTTTGTTAAGTTATCTATTTGTGAATGTTTTTTATTTTTCATTAAATTTCAATCTTATTTAATTTCAGTTTTGTAAATTTAATATTTATTTAATTTCAGTATTATAAATTTTTAATAAAATTATAGTTGATCTTATAAATATTTTCTTTAACATATTAATATTGTTTCAGTTTATGTCATATTTCGGAGTAAGATAAATTCTTGATTTCATTTTCTTTTAAAATCATTAATTTTTTCGTTTATTTATTTGTTAACTCATTATTTATATAAATTTTAATATGATAAAGTTTAATGTAAATATATTATTATTATAGATTATTTTTTGACAATTTACCTAAATTATTGAAAATGTTTTATAATGTTTTAATGTCTATTTTTAATATTCAAGTGTCACCTTAAGTAATTTAGTTTCATTTACTCATTTCTCTATTTATTACTTTTTCCTAAAAGATTATGTATTTCACGACTAAATTTTATCAACTTTTACTAACAATTGAAATTAACAGTATTCAAAAATTTATAATTTTTTTCTTTGTCAAGAAATGTATAAATTTTGTTTTTGCTACACTTTTGAAATTTTAGGTTTTCATATTTCAAATCATTTAATATATATTAGACTTAAAATAAATCTTCTACTTTTTAACTATTTTAATAATACTAATGTTCCCATTGATAAGAATTTTTTTTTTTTGCTAAATTAAAGATATATTAAAAAGAAGGGATAAACCCTTGATCTATGAGAACACAGATAGAACTATCTAAGGACAATCTGACAGAATAGATTGTAAATAGAAAGCAACAAGAAGAAAGAACAAGAACAAAGAACAGGTCTAGAAGATCAAGTCATGCCTACTACAAACTATTTTCGTGAACCAGGTGGAGCTTGCAAGTTTTGCTCGAGTGTCAGCAAGGATAATTTCCAAGACATTCTTTGGTTTTAGAACATCTCCATTGTGCATTCGGGCATTCCTTTCTCCCCAGATGAAATAGGTATAGATTTGGACCATAAGTAAGATTACTCGTTTCTTTGCATTGTCCATGATGTGAGAAATATGTTGCTGGAATTCAGGCCAGTTCCTACCAATTATTCCAACGTTGAACGTGGAGAGAAGGGATGTTAAGACATGCCGACTGAAAGAGCAGTGCAGGAACAGATGGTTGTCAGTTTCGCGTCCGCCCACACACAAGTAACAATGTTGATCCAAGTCAATACCAAATCTTGCTAAACGAGCTAAGGTGTTAAGACGCCCATGGCTGAGAAGCCATTGGTGGTGAGCATACCTTTCCACCTTAAGATGATGCCATACCGTTCGAAACCATTGTATTTCTTGCTCACGATGTCTAATTGATTCCCAGATATGCCATGTCTTGACTTTGCGAATATCCAAACCGTCCCACATAATAACATCTCGTTTTTCAAGATCAAAACAGGGGTGGTTGAAATTGAGAATCCAATCTGCCAAAGTGCGATCAGGGTGGTGATGCCTCTGGTTTGGACCAGGTAAGCACCAAGCTCCCGAATTAATGATGTCATGAACTTTAGAAAATTTATTCATACCACATTGAGAAATAATCGAATCTGTCATGGAGCTAGCAAGACAAGCCCCATTCCACCAGGGGTCAAACCAGAGAGAAATTGTCGACCCATTCCCTATAGAATAGGAGATAAAACGGATAGCAAATTGAAGAAGTCTCAAAAGTTTTTTCCATATCCAGGAACAATCCGTTGGAATCTTCAAAGTCCAGAAAAACTTGTTTTTGAGCACTGTCTTGTTTACCCAGGTAGCCCATAAAGTCGGAGAGTGGTTAATAACCTTTAGCAAATGACAGATGATTTGGGCTTTATTCCACTCAAAGGCCACCTTCAGCTCTAGGCAGGCATATGGTTTTCCAACTGATCTTTGCTCCCCCTTTTTCGTTTATGTTCCCTTTCCAGATAAATTTTGTAAGCATTGATTGAATGATAGCATGGATAGCATTTGGTAGAAGAAAATGGTTCGACCAATACGCTTGAATAGCGAAGAGAACAGACCTCACCAGTTGCACCCGTCCCGCAAACGAAAGAAACAAAGAAGTCCAAGAGTTGATTCTGTGAGTAAGCTTTTGAACCAGGGGCATGCAATCATTAATACATAGTTGTGAGGAGATGAGGGGCACTCCTAAGAAACGCACTGGAAGACTTCCACGAGGGACTGCATACAAGTCATCAAACCAGTTTACCAGATCTGGTTGACAGTTACAAAAGAAACTCGTGCTTTTATGCACACTAGGAATGAGGCCGCTAAGCGCTGAAAATGCACGAACAGAATCCATAATATGAGCTATAGATGTTTGATCTCCATGGCTGAAGAATAACACATCGTCAGCAAAGAAAAGGTGTGTTAAGTCTAGATCTTTACAGCGCCAGTGGTGTTTGAAACCGGGAGGCTTTGACTTCAACAATTGAGAAAGAACATTCATGCATATAACAAAGAGATATGGAGACATGGGATCCCCCTGACGGATGCCTTTTGTACCATTGAAGTAACCATGGACTGTACCATTTAGCTTGACAGAGTATTTAGGTCTGCAGATACATAACTGGATCCAACGAATAAAACGGGGAGGAAAACGCATTTTTTGTAAGACTGCTAAAACGAAATCCCACCGTATGGAATCGAAAGCCTTGTGTAAGTCCAGCTTGAGAGCACACCTAGAGGTTCCTGTCTCTCTATCAAATCCCCTAAATAATTCCTGAGCCAATAAGATGTTGTCAGAAATATGCCTCCCTGGTATAAAATCTGACTGTGCAATGTCTATGACACCAGGAAGAACAGATTTGAGCCTAGAGGCTATGATTTTAGAGATACATTTGTAGGCAATAGTGCACAACGAAATGGGTCTAAAATCACGCATATGAGTTGGAGTGTCCACCTTGGGAATTAGAGCAATGTAGGTAGAGTTGATCCCTGTGGTCATGTTAAAGTCATTAAATAATGAAATCACAGCTTGACAGAAACAATCTCCAACGATGCTCCATGTGGCCAAGTAGAATTCGATAGTGAACCCATTTGGCCCAGGGGCCTTATTCTTTTTCATTTTCTTTAGAGTATGGTATACGAGATCTTTGGAGATAGGAGCCTCCATGCTTTCCGCTTGCACTTCCGATATAGAAGGACAGCAAATTCCCTCAAGCACTCCATCATTTGAAAGAGGGTCAACAGTTCCGCCAAGAAAATTCGTATAGTATTCCACCGCAACCTGTGCACAGTTTCTCTGACCATGGACTAGAGTTCCTGAGCGATCAAGGAGAGCTAGGACTTTATTATGGTTCCAGTTAGATTTGCATTGGTTATGGAAAAACTTGTTGTTTCCATCTCCCTTTGAAAGCCATTTCACCCTAGATTTCTGAAGAAGCAGAGATTCCTCCTCTTGGATGGCTTTGTTAAGTTGAAGGATCAAATCTGATTCTTTGGCATACAATTAGGAGACGGAGCATTTAGGAGAGAGTCTTGAGTAGCAGCTAGAGTGTCATGGACTGTCTTGACATTAGAATGCAAATTACCATGCCGCTTGTTGAGGTCGACTAAAGCGTGCTTAACAGCCTTTAGTTTCCTGCATAAAACTGTCATAGGGTCTCCAAAAACTACAGTGGAATGCCAGACATTCGAGATGATTGTGTGAAAGTCAGGAACGTCGAGCATGTAATTGAAGAACTGAAATGGCTTCCCAAAGCGATCAAGCTGCAAAGGAACTGTTAAAAGAAGAGGATTGTGATCCATGATTCCCCTGTTTTTGACCATGACATAAGCTTCCGTGTGAGTGTTAAACCAGTGACCATTGCCCACTACCCTATCAAGGCGTTTATAGATTGGATCAAGAGGGCGCTTGTTGGTCCAGGTGAATGGATCACCTACTGTTCGAAGAGAGTCAAGACCCGCTTTGCAGAGACCATCTTTGAAGGCTTGCATATCTGTAGTCCAATGCTCCCTTCCCCCACAAACTTCATTAAGGCTGAGAATGCAGTTAAAGTCTCCTAGACAACACCACGGCAAGGTAGTATTGGTAATAGAGTTTAGCTCATTCCATAGATTTAATCGATCTTGAGCATCGTTCGAAGCATAAACAAAGGTTGCCAAGAAAGTAATATTCTTTTCAAGAAATGTAACAGTGCAAGTAATTTGTTGAGCTGACTTGGAATGAAGAGTAACACACCAAATCGAGGGATTCCATCCAACCCAGACACGACCGTTATAATGACAACCGTAATTGAACAGCTAGTTCCATGACCTATTAATCTTTCTAGATATCCGCGAAGACCTTTTTTCTTTCACTCTAGTTTCCATAATACCAATAAAGGATAGAGAATTAACAGAAATAAAATTAGCAAGCTCACGTTGATGAGTGCTTTTATTTAAACCTCGAACATTCCATGCCGCAAAATTCATTTAAAGACGTTTAGATGTTGACAAGCCTGTCAACCTGGGGCTTTTCCTGTTCTGCACCTTTGTAAACCCATCCACACCAACATTTACCTTAGTCTTTGGCTTGGGAGGCCTCTGAACATTAAGGTCGATAACCATGGATCGAATGTTAGTTGTTTTCGGAGCTGTTGAATCGGTCTTCCTTTTATGAACTGGAGAAGGATTTAAATCTATTAGATGTTCCTCTGTAGCTTCTGCAAGAGCTGCAAACCCGTTATCAATATCAACTGGCTCAATGTTCTCTATTATTGAATTCTCAATGGAGAGATTTGTGTCCACATTTCCCCTTGGTGTTGTTGCTGTTTCTGGAATTCTATCAAATTCTTCTAATTTGTCATGCTCTCTTTCAATCTCCTGTAGGATCACATCTTCATCCATAACCACATTGCAGCCACAGAATTCACCAATAACATAAGGTACCATCTCCATGTTGTTCAGATACGCTGTCTTATCAACGTGAGAGTTCGAGTCAGGGACTGTTGTTGTAGAAGTAGAGGCAAAATTGCTCGAACGAGTCATTCTGGGTTTTTTAGTAACTCTTTCTGGGTTGTTTATGCAGCGTGCCAAAGAGTGGCCAAAAGCCTTACACAAACTACAGGAGTAAGGTAATTGTGGGTATTGAACTTCAATTTTCTCTCTTTCTTCCACACCCTCCTTATTCAAGACGTTAACCCATACATAATCCGGCCTTGGAGCAGAATAAGCCAACTCAATTTGGACGCTAGCGTATTTTAGAGGTTCGAATTTGGAGGTAGCCAAATCGAACTTAAGTGGTTTCCCCACAGCTTTAGCAATGGATGAAAGGCTATCCTTTGACCAAAGGGAACATGGCACGTCTACAAGACGAATCCAACAAGGAACCTTGTCGATAACATTTCGCTTGAAATTTGACCCCTCCATCCAGGGCATCAAATACATTATCTTACCCCCCATTTGAACTGTATTTAGGTTAAGAGCCCAGTTCCTCTCTTCCATTGTACCAAAACGAAACGTATAGTACCCTTTAGAACTGTAGTAAATGCCTGTTAGCCCTCTGTTTTGCCATAATTTGTTTGCCTGTTCCTTGATAAATTTGAAAGCAAAGTTTCCCCCAATAAAATGGCCTATTATGCAAGTCCCCCACTGTTCCTGAGCACGAATCAAATATTCTTTTGAAAATTTAACTGAGGCAGACCCATCTTCGTTATAAGTAATAGTTGTGTCATCGTTCTCATTTGCACTTGGGTTAGGATCACTTACATTCTTCGAAACAATAGAACTCCAAGTGACATTCTTCTTTTGGGGGGTGAGTTGTGACAGAGTTTTGTTTATGATGTATAGCATTAGAGACATTTGGTTGAGATATATTACCAGGTATGTTTGGCGTAGTGTCAGCTTGAGGTGGGATAGATGGCACAGCAACTTCTTGAACCAGAGAATTTACTTCTGGAGATGAAACCACTGTATCAGCTATGCCATGAGACGCTCTTGACGAATCAATTGACGGACCATTAACAATCTGAACAGAGCCTTCATTTAAGATGAAGTTAATTTGTTCCTCCATTCGAGCTCGGGCTCCTGGAGACAGGGGTTCACCTGCAACATCATTTGTGTTTAAAGATTCGTTTCCAGCATCAAAATGCCTTTGATATTGCTGGGGAGGACCAGGGGCATGGCCAAGAAAAGCTACAAATTCATCTGAATTCATAGAGCCTGAGTGTTCCGAGTTTCGAGAACCCATCCGAGGGAAACAGGAACAGATCGATGGTGATAAAGGTATGAATAGATAGAGAAAGATGGTAGAGGAAAGAAAATGTGGAGCGTGGAGGACGTGAGGTTGAAAGGTCAGAGGGAAAGGGAGGTCAACGACGAGGAAGATGGTGGTTTCCGGATATCGCCATTCCCTCTTCGATCCACTAAAATTATCATTGTGTTATGTGCTATGTGAGTATTTTAAGATATTTCAGTTTATAATAAAAAAAATTGTAGTGGAGAATGTCCATATATAAAAAGCAAAAAGCTTAAAGGTATGCACAAAAAATCTGCAATATTTACTTTATATTTGTATGAAATGTACAAATTTTATGACGCTCACGATATTGTTATTATTATATTTTTTTATTTCAATAGTTTGTATTAATATTTACATTGTTTCTTCATGTTATGTTTTAATAATTACATATATGGTATAAAAATTTATATGAAATGTGTTTATTTTGTTATTTTTTCATTTTTACTTTTGTCATATAAGGATAATATATTAATTTATTACAACCATTTTATTTTACCTATTTATATCAATATTGTTTCTCTTTTTAGTGTCATGTTATATCTTTGTTCTAAAATTTATTCTCTTCATCATTTAACTTCTCAAACTCATAATTTTATCTACACCCAAATTCTTTACATTCAGAAAATTAACTAGTAATTCATTATCAAGGTTTGAACAAGAGAACAGAGTTGAATATTAGACTTCTCAGCTTTGTAGGTTGTCATATCATATTTTTTGTAGTTGCTTTTGGCTTTAGAGTTCCTGCTTCTTCATTCTTGTTTTTTTTCTTAGACATTTCCTCCGCTATTTTTCAATGGACAATTGAGAGCAATGTGTCATAGTTTCTTATAATTTTAACACCTATTCACATTGGTTTGATGCACGCAAATGCTTTATGTCCTGATTTTCCACATTTACAATAATTGATACTTCCCTTCATGCATTCTCTGGTATTATTCTTCCCACAAGTTTTACAAGTAGGAATTTTGTCCCTCCGACTAGTCCCCTTATCACGTTCTAAACTTCTTCTTTGTTCCTTGGTTCATATCCTAGTGGTGCGCATATCTTGTTCTTTCCTCTTATTGTTGAAAAACTAATTTCTTTCCTCACAATCCTCCACAATAATTCTTACTTTACTTACCATCTTATCAAAATCCTCCAACTCTAAGGGAAAAGAGAAAGCGACTTAGAAAGAAGGTAAGGTTGCTTAGAAGAGTTAAGTGTAAAGTGTGTAAAAGATGTTTTTGGTAATCGTATGTTGTATGTACAACTCCAAGTCAATACTTTTGTATAAAACCTATAGTCTTGATGACAAAATTATACATGTAAATTATGTTATTTCAAGAGTAAAGGTAGCATGACGACCCCGGACGGTCATGGATGCGGGAACGAGTCAGGGCCATCACACTATTGAATATATACGGGATGTATATGTTAGTGTAGGTGCCCTAGAGGCAATACATTGTTTCTTAAATAAACCTTATGTCATTTGATTATTAAATAAATGTATTTATTATGACTCGAATTACTGCGATATTTGTTAGCATAATAAATGTCCTTAGAATAATGATACACATTATATAGTTTAAGTTTACAACTTGAATTTGAGATTATATAATATCATATTCTTAAAGGTCCCTAGTCGAGTATTATTATACAGGACAATAATAATACATAAATAGACTAGTATGTTTTTGACTGATAACCACATCTCATTGGTTATAAGTATGGAGATACTAAAGTCAATACATAGGTACATGTAGGGTACATGGTACTGGACAGACCCACCGTGAGATTCTTCATGTTAATTAAGTCATAAGAAAGACTCACAGTGATAATGGTGTAATGATCCTTTGACTTGAGATCATTATATTTCTATACGAGGATAATATACTTTGACTACATTAAAAGTTACCTTTGACCGGGTAATGATAAAAGTGGACATCGGGTATATTGTGAATCGTATTAGAAATATGAATGATAGATAAAGGATTTAACCCTCCTATTATTTGGAGAGATATTATTGGCCTCTTGATTGAGTGAGACTATAAAATGCATGGCCGTGCTCAAATAATGATTTGTTATTAATAGTCTACTCATGGATCAAGTAAACCCGGATTAAATTATGAAGAGGATGACATGAAACATGCCTCGAGTTTAATCTATAATATTTGGTTAAAGGGATTATATTACACGGGAACATTAATCACAAAAGGTTTTATCGAATCACGATTTAATTATTATTTAATTGGGTAGCAATGATGTATTACTAGATGCCGCTCATTGTTTATAATTTTATTAGAGAATAAAATTATTGCCAATTAAATGATAGCCTACAGGGTCACACACATAGAACATTTTAAGGAAGAATTAATTTAAATTATGAATTTAAATTAATTAAATGATTAGTTGTATTTTATTATATTAATTAAGTGGGACTTAATTAAGATATAATAAAATACAAATGGGATATGATTTTAATAATTAAGTATGACTTAAATATTATTTATTTAAATAATAGGATTTGATTCTATTATTTAATTAATCAAACTTGGGCTAGGTTTTTAGTTGGGTTTTTAGTTGGGCTTTCATATAAATATATGATGATAGGTAAAGAAGGTAATTAATTTTGTACGACAAAAATAATCGCGAGCCGCTTGAACCAAAACCTAAAAAAAGAAGATCTCATATTTTCATTGGAGGCTAGTACCTCCCTTCCAATCAAGAATCGTTCTTGGAGTGTTCGTGTGGATACCGTACAGGAGGCTTCGAAGAGGAGCACTCAACGATCGTGAAAGCTTGGATATCCATTAGACATACAATCGTAAAGCTTCTTTAAGGTAAATCATCAATCTCCGAATTAAATATCATGTTTTTGCATGGATCCTGCGGTAGGGTTTCGATAATTATTGTTTTTGTTTTAATTTTCCGCTGCGTTTGATGCTCGAAACCCTTCAATGGCATCAGAGCTACTTGCAAAAACGTTTTAATTCGGTTATATGTTACAGTTTTGATATATATACGAGCATGTTTGATGATTGTCATGTATGATGCGTTGATTTTGATATATATATGTATAAACTGTATGTTAATGATGATTGGGATGATCATATAATCTGTATGTATATTGATATATACATGATTTTTGTTTGTTCATGATATGGGGATTGTATACGATACGATTTCTGTATACGCTGCGCAGATCTGGTGAAATCTGTGTCCAGTGTCAGATTTTCGCAAACGATATGTGTTTTCTGACTGGAAACGAGTGTCTGCACAAAACTGATACCATAAGTATCACCGACTCGTCTGTAAGGCGTTTGACGCCGTTTAGTGCATGAAAAACGCGATTTGTTGTTTTCAGAATTTGATTCTGATTTTCTGATTTTTGCATTATATGATTTCTTTGATTGGATCATCTGAAATATGATATGGTATAACATGATTAGATAATATGACATGTTATTTAATTGTTACTTGAGCATGGTGGATGGTTATGGCCTTGAGACCCATAGGATAGAGGTTTTTGTTTATGGTTTGGTTTCTAAATACGACTTGTATGTCGTCATTCCTTGTAATGATTAAATCTCGAATGTAACTCGAGTTCTCCTTGTAAGTACATTATTATAGTTGTTTTGTTTATGTAATGTACATGAATACAGAAGGACAAGCAAGCAAGGAGGCGATCCAAGGAGGCATTGTAGCAGCAAAGAAGAAGACATGTAAGAGTATAGTATTTTAAACCACCCATAGATTGTCCTTGATCTTTTCATTAGCTTGAAAGGATCATATAGGATAAAGGCCATAACCAATCACGTTTACATAATGCACTTACTTTACATATGATGCATGTGTAGAGTAGCAAATGTATGCATGTTTTAATTAGATTAATGATGTATGCATGTATTAGATACGTCACCCATACCATGCTTGCCATGCTAAACAAGATAAAATCTGTAACGATCGAGATTTTAAAATAAACAAACGATCATGAGATTTCTGTGTTTATGAAACACGGAATTAAATACGAATTTTCAATTATTTAGATATGGGGAGATTTTGTCAAAAACGGGTTTTACCTGTAAGGAAGTTGGGTATTAAGTGAGGCCACTTGTGACTCCTCCAACAACCTGGAAATCAAACTATTGATGAATATTTATTTTAAGTATTTAATTCAAGGAAAAATTGGGAATCTCTTTATGATGGGATCATGGTCGTTTTAATACAAAACCCCTTAACAAAATATTAAGTTCTTTTATCGGATGTTTTCCAATGAATGAACACTCATTGAATCCTAGATCGATAAGGGGAATGACTGCCAGTGGCAGGGGACTCCTGTCTATCGTGGTGAGATGCAACGAATATAAGCGGTTATATTCGACCGTTGTATCATTGGGTTTAACTTAACTGAGTCGTCATAATAAGGTGAAAATAAACGGTTATATTCAATTATTATGAACTTAGAAGCATAGAGTTTGGTTCAAAATCTATTAGATAGACAAGAACAATTGTTGTTCACCAAACTATCCAAGAATTATATATGATATAATTGACAACTGTTGTCTACCTAAATAATCATGTTTTAAGGACTACCAGTGGTTGACTTAGGATATGACGAAATATGGATCTTGGCTCACTAGAAAGATTTATGAGATATTCTTTCCGATTTAATAGTAAGGGCTATTAATTTGATAAAAATAGTGGCAGATATATTATGAATATGTCATAATCACTTGAACATAATTAATGTAACAATCTAACTTATCTTATGCATTTTATCATTGTAGAAAACAAATGGCACAAAATACAAACAACACTTTCTCTGTGAGATCTGTCCTTGAGAAGGACAAGCTGATAGGATCGAACTTCCTTGACTGGTCTAGGAATTTGAGAATTGTTCTCATGCAGGAAACGAAATCTTATGTGATTGATATTCCTCCACCGGCAGCCCCTGCTAACAATGCCACTGCTGCTCAACGAAATGCTTATCAGAAGCATATTGATGATGCAACTGATGTGGCTTGTCTTATGCTTGCTACTATGGATGCTGAGCTCCAGAAGCAGCATTTTGATATGAATGCTTATACTATGTTTGAACATCTTTCAACGATGTTTCAATCACAGGCTCGTGTTGAAAAGTTTAACACAAGCAAAGCACTCTTCTCGTGTAAGCAGGGCAATGGACCAGTCGGACCACATGTTCTAAAGATGATTGGGTATTGTGATTACCTTGCTCGTTTGGGTTTCCCGCTTCAACGAGAGGCTCAAGTCGATATAATCTTGCAATCTTTGAATAGCGACTATGCTCAGTTCATAATGACTTTCAATATGGTTGAGCAAGATAAGACTCCTATGGAATTTTTTGGCCATGCTGAGGACCACTGAAGCAAATATGGTCAAGGCACCGGAGAAGGCTCCCATAATGATGGTGGGCAAGAAAGGTGCTAAGGGAAAGGGGAAATGGAAGGGCAAGAAAAAGGTTACACCGAAAGATCTTGGTCCTTCTAAGCCCTCTTTCAAAAAGGCTAAAAAGCCGAAGGGAGATGTCGCAAAGGCTGACAAAGGTGATTGTCACTATTGTCACAAGCCTGGTCACTGGAAGAGAAACTATCATGCTTACTTGGAGGATCTGAAGAAATTGAAGGGTGTTCAGATTTCTGGATCAGGTATTTATGTTATAGAAGTCAATCTGTCTATTTCTACATCTTGGGTATTGGATACTGGATGTGCTTCTCACATTTGTATAAATGTGCAGGAACTGCAGAGAAGTAGGACTTTGGCTAAGGGAGAAGTGGACCTACGAGTAGGCAATGGAGCAAGAGTTGCTGCTTTAGCCGTAGGAACTTATTATTTATCTTTGCCCTCTGGGCTTGTTTTAGAACTAAATGACTGTTATTACGTGCCTGCGATTCGCAGAAACATTATTTCTGTTTCTTGTTTGGACAAGAAAGGTTTTTCGTTTACAATAAAGAACAACAGTTGCTCTTTTGCTTTGAATGATTTAACCAATGGTGTTGCGCGTTTATTTAATGGTTTATATGTTCTTGATTTAGATAATCCTATCTGTAACATAGAAAACAAACGACTTAAAGTTAATGATTCAAATCAAACATACCTCTGGCATTGTCGTCTAGGCCATATAAATGAGAAACGCATTTCCAAATTACATAAAGATGGATACTTGGATAAGTTTGATTTTGAATCATACGAAAAATGCGAATCTTGTTTGCTTGGTAAGATGACTAAAGCTCCTTTTACTGGTAAGGGTCAAAGGGCCACTGAACGTTTGGAGCTAATACATAGTGATGTATGTGGCCCAATGCGTGTGATGGCTAGAGGAGGCTACTACTACTTCATAACATTTACTGATGACTTCAGTAGATATGGATATGTATATCTTATGAAGAACAAATCCGATTCTTTTGAAAAATTCAAAGAATACAAGGCTGAAGTAGAGAAGCAAATAAGCGGAGGTGCAAGTATTAAAATCTTACGATCCGATCGTGGGGGTGAATACTTAAGCACCGAATTTAAAGAGTATTTAAAGGAGTGTGGTATTGTATCACAACTCACTCCGCCAAGTACTCCTCAATGGAATGGAGTTTCAGAGAGGAGAAATCGTACCCTGTTAGACATGGTACGATCGATGATGAGTCATGCAGATCTTCCAATAAGTTTCTGGGGTTATGCTCTAGAAACAGCAGCTTTCACACTTAACCGTGTTCCAACTAAGAAGGTTCAAAAGACTCCATATGAGATATGGGAGGAGAAACGGTCAAGCATGAACTTTATTGAAGTTTGGGGATGCAAGGCGTTTGTAAAACGTCAAGTATCTGACAAGCTTGGACCTAAATCCGAAGACTGCAATTTTGTGGGATACCCTAAAGAAACAAAGGCGTATTATTTTTATAATCCTTCTGAGCAGATAGTGTTCATTGCTCGAGATGCTGTTTTCATGGAAAGTGATTTTGTTTCCAAAAGAAATAGTGGGAGGACTATAGATCTCGATGAAGATCGAGAACCACAAAATAGCATTGAACCTGAGGTGGAACAAGAGCAGAATAACGATAATGCTCAAGAAACACAGGTTGTTCGTAGATCAAGTAGGATTCGCCATGAGCCAGAGAGATATTATGGATTTCTCCTGACTCAAGGTGGTGATGTGATGCTTGTAGATAATGATGAGCCTCTCACCTACAAGGATGCTATGAATAGTCCAGATTCTGAGAGATGGCTGGAAGCCATGAAATCTGAGATGGATTCCATGTATGAAAACAAAGTATGGAATTTGGTTGCACCACCTGATGGGATTAAACCCATAGAGTGCAAGTGGGTTTTCAAGAAGAAAACTGACATGGATGGAAATTTACAGACCTACAAAGCAAGACTGGTGGCGAAAGGTTTCAAGCAAATTCATGGTATTGACTATGATGAAACTTTCTCACCGGTAGCTATGGTCAAGTCCATCAGGATTTTGCTTGCGATAGCGGCTTATTATGACTATGAAATCTGGCAAATGGATGTCAAGACTGCTTTCTTAAATGGAAGCTTAGAAGAGGATGTGTACATGACACAACCTGAGGGTTTTGTCGATCCAAAGTTTGCTAGAATGGTTTGTAAGTTGCTACGATCTATTTATGGATTGAAGCAGGCCTCAAGGAGGTGGAACATCCGTTTTGATGAAACAGTCAAAGAGTTTGGCTTCAAACAAAATGAGGATGAGCCGTGTGTTTACAAGAAGGTTAGTGGGAGCCATGTGGTATTCCTAGTATTATATGTGGATGACATATTACTAATAGGGAATGACATTCCTTCTCTACAAGCTGTGAAGACTTGGTTGGGAAAAAGTTTCTCGATGAAAGACTTAGGCGATGCTACCTATATCTTAGGGATCAGGATCTATAGGGATAGATCTAAAAGATTAATCGGCCTAAGTCAGAGTACATACATTGACAAAGTATTGCATCGTTTTGGAATGCAAGAGGCAAAGAGGGGCTTTGTCCTGGTGTCTCATGGGATAGTGATCTCAAAGGAAAACTGTCCTAAATCATCAGATGATAAGGACCGTATGAGTAAAGTACCATATGCTTCGGCAATTGGTTCTATAATGTATGCAATGATATGTACTCGTCCTGATGTCTCGTATGCTTTAAGCATGACGAGCAGGTACCAGTCTAATCCAGGTGAGGGTCACTGGACAGCTGTCAAGAATATTCTTAAGTACCTTAAACGGACTAAAGATTCGTTCTTGATATACGGAGGAGATGAGAAGCTGGTCGTAAAAGGTTACACTGATGCTAGTTTCCAGACAGATAGGGACGATTCTGTGTCCCAGTCTGGATTCGTGTTTTGTCTAAATGGAGGTGCTGTAAGCTGGAAAAGTTCGAAGCAAGAGACAGTAGCTGATTCTACAATGGAAGCTGAGTATATTGCCGCTAGTGAAGCAGCCAAAGAGGCTGTTTGGATTAGGAAATTTATTACCGGACTTGGTGTGGTTCCGTCGATTGCAGATCCAGTTGATCTGTATTGCGATAACAATGGAGCCATTGCGCAGGCTAAGGAACCAATGTCCCATTCCAAGGCAAAGCATATACTTAGAAGATATCATCTTCTTCGAGAGATAAACGAGAGAGGAGATATACATATATGTAAAGTGCATACCAATGAAAATGTTGCGGACCCACTGACCAAGGCTTTATCGCAGCAGAAGTACGACGGTCACACTAGTTCCATGGGTATTAGATACATGGGTGATTGGCTCTAGTGCAAGTGGGAGATTGTTAGTGTAGGTGCCCTAGTGCAAACTATTGATGAATATTGATTTGAAGTATTTAATTTAAGGAAAAATTGGGAATCTCTTTATGATGGGATCATGGTCGTTTTAATTCAAAACCTCTTAAAAAAATATTAAGTTTTAATCGGATGCTTTCCAATGAATGAACACTCATTGAATCCTAGATCGATAAGGGGAATGACTGCCAGTGGCAGGGGACTCCTATCTATCGTGGTGAGATGTGATGAATATAAGCGGTTATATTCGACCGTTGTATCATTGGGTTTAACTTAACTGAGTCGTCATAATAAGATGAAAATAAACGGTTATATTCAATTATTATGAACTTAGAAGCATAGAGTTTGGTTCAAAATCTATTAGATAGACAAGAACAATTGTTGTTCACCAAACTATCCAAGAATTATATATGTTATAATTGACAACTGTTGTCTACCTAAATAATCATGTTTTAAGGACTACCAGTGGTTGACTTAGGATATGACGAAATATGGATCTTGGCTCACTAGAAAGATTTATGGGATATTCTTTTCGATTTAATAGTAAGGGCTATTAATTTGATAAAAATAGTGGGAGATATATTATGAATATGTCATAATCACTTGAACATAATTAATGTAACAATCTAACTTATCTTATGCATTTTATCATTGTAGAAAACAAATGGCACAAAACACAAACAATACTTTCTCTTTGCGATCAGTCCTTGAGAAGGACAAGCTGACAGGATCGAACTTCCTTGACTGGTCTAGGAATTTTAGAATTTTTCTCATGCAGGAAAAGAAATCTTCTGTGATTGATATTTTCCAGGTTGTTGGAGGAGTCACAAGTGGCCTCACTTAATACCCAACTTCCTTACAGGTAAAACCCGTTTTTGACAAAATCTCCCCATATCTAAATAATTGAAAATTCGTATTTAATTCCGTGTTTCATAAACACAGAAATCTCATGATCGTTTGTTCATTTTAAAATCTCTAATCGTTACAGATTTTATCTTGTTTAGCATGGCAAGCATGGCATGGGTGACGTATCTAATACATGCATACATCATTAATCTAAATAAAAATATGCATACATTTGCTACTCTACACATACATCATATGTAAAGTGCATCACATAAAATAATATGCTATGGTTATGGCCCAATCCTATGCGATTTTTCCAAGCTAATGGAAAAATCAAGGTCAATCTATGGTGGTAATAACTAATTATTACAAAATCTCTTGCTTCGCTTCCAAAGCTGCCTTGATTGCCTCCAATCTCCTCTTGAAACATTTTACAAAAGAACTCGAGTTACATTCGAGATAAAATAATTATAAAAAGAAAAAACGACATGCAAGTCGTATTTAATTATTACAAACCATAAATTAAAATTAATAAAATAAATTGAAAACTAGGTCTTGGGGCCATAACCATGCATCATGCTCACATAGCAATTAAAAACATCACATATTGAATAATCACAATTTTATACAACATAAATTAAATATGATCAAATCATAAATAATAAAATTAACACACTTAATTAAATATTAATCTAGTAATCAAAATTACTAATTAATAAAATTTTGCATACTCCAAGTTAAACATTAATATTTGTAATTTAATCTTAGCATGCAAAACCTGGCTGGAAATTTTTTTTTTTTTTATTATTATTATTATTATTTTTTTATTAAAAAGAGCAGATACGCATGTACAGTATGCGCATATGACCTAATCTGTTAATTCCATCAGACACGCATTCCACGTATGCGTGTATGGCTTAAACCCTAGGTGATACGCATCTACATTATGCGCATCGCCTGTACATGCATATTTTTCTGCAGTTTTTCCAGAAGACCCAGTTCGATCATGAGATCATAGTTAGTCGCGATTTTGCATACCAGACTGAATAAACAGACCCACGAATACACAGCAACAACATCACAAACATATATCATCGATTCTTGAGTGATTAAAAACAAAACTCATTATATATATATATATATATATATATATATATATATATATATATATGTTAAACACGTATGTATATATACGTATGCATGAACTGATAATCACGATTATGGACTGGTTTCTCAGATGTTTAGATCACGTTTTAATCATATTAAAACATAGCAGGTCACAACAGATCATAGAACGCAGCAAAACAAAAAGAAAACAGAAGCATGCATCGTGAATTTCATGCAGAATGGTTCTCGGGAAGAAAAAAACACAGTTCTTATAATACATAACAGATCGTTTATATCATATATAACCAAATTATCATATTATACAAGCAGCTCTGATACCATTTTTGGTTTCGATCATCAATACACGCAGCGAAAACAGTAAATAAAAATCGAAACCAAGCCCCGGATCCATGTATAATATATCGAAAATATGATAGATAGAAAGATTACCTTAACGAAGCTTTACGTACAAAGAACGATGGAGATGCAAGCCTCCCACGATTACTGAGCACTCCTCTTCGAAGCCCCTTCTACGGTATCCACACGAACACTCCAAGAACAATTCTTGATTGGAAGGGAGGTACTAGCCTCCAATGAAAATATATGAGATCTTGTTTTTAGGGTTTTTGTTTTATTCGGCTAAGACTCTTATGTTTTTCACGTTCAAAAACTTTACCCCATATCTTTATATATAGGATAATGTCAAGCCAAAAATCCATGTTAAAACCTAGCCCATATATGATTTAATTAAATAATAGAATAAAATCCTATTATTTAAATAATAATAATTAAGTCATACTCAATTATTAAAATCATAAAAACATATCTCATATATCTTTGCATTTTATTATAGCTTAATTAAGTCCCACTTAATTAATATAATAAAATCCATCTTTATCATTAATTAATTTAAATTAATTCTTCCTTTAAAATGTTCTATGCGTGTGACCCTGTAGGTTATTATTTATTTTGACAATAATTTTATTCTCCAATAAAATTATAAACAATGAGCGGTATCTAGTAATACATCATTGCTACCTAATTAAATAATAATTAAATCGTGATTCGATAAACCTTTTGTGATTAATGTTCCCGTGTAATATAATCCCTTTAACCAAATATTATTGATTAAACTCGAGGCATGTGTTTAGTCATCCTCTTCATAATTTAATCTGGGTTAACTTGATATATGAGTAGACTATTAAGACAAATCATTATTTGAGCACGGCCATGCATTTTATAGTCTCACTCAATCAAGAGGCCAATAATATCTCTCCTATCTGATAGGAGGGTTAAATCCTTTATCTATCATTCATATTTCTCATTCGATTCACAATATACCCGATGTCCACTTTTATCATTACCCGGTCAAAGGTAACTTTTAATGTAGTCAAAGTATATTATCCTCGTATAGAAATATAATGATCTCAAGTCAAAGGATCATTACACCATTATCACTGTGAGTCTTTCTTATGACTTAATTAACATGAAGAATCTCACGGTGGGTCTGTCCAGTACCATGTACTCCTACATGTACCTATGTATTGACTTTAGTATCTTCATACTTATAACCAATGAGATGTGGTTATCTGTGAAACAACATACTAGTCTATATATATTATTATTGTCCTGATATAATAATAATCGATTAGGGACCTTTAAGAGTATGATATATTATATAATCTCAAGTTCAAGTCATGTACTTAAACCATACAATGTGTATCATGATTCTAAGGACATTTATTATGCTAACAAATATATCGCAGTAATTAAAGTCATAATAAATACATTTATTTAATAATCAAATGACATAAGGTTTATTTAAGAAACAATGCATTGCCTCTAGGGTACCTACACTAACAATTTCTACATCTACAAAAACTAAGCTTTTACAAGAATAACATTGACTAATATAAAATATATACTCTCACATAAATAGATGATACATAAATATGTAAATAATTGCTAAAAGAAAACAAGTGCACAAAATCACACATAACTTATACATACAAGATGATAGATTATGAAAGATTGATGAACAATTACCTTACATTGATGATGTTAGGCGGATTATTCAAGGTGACTGTCAACATTGGTTGAGACCAAAAAGCACCTGAGAAATTAGGGTTGGTACTTATATTTTCATGACCCACAAAGAGGAATAAATAAGTAAGGTTAGACAGAGCCCAAAAAATATCAATAGAAAATTCAATTATATTATGGCCCAAAGCTTAGGTGGGCCTTGAAGCATGCATTAAAATTAGTTTAAAAATAAATTTGGATAGGAACTTATATTTTTATGACCCACAAAGAGGAATAAATAAGTAAGGTTAGACAGAGGTGGTTAGACAGAGGTGCATTGGGCCAGCCCAAAAAATATCAATAGAAAGTTCAATTATATTATGGCCCAAAGCCTAGCTTGGCCTTGAAATATGGATTAAAATTAGTTTAAAAATAAATTTGGATAGGATTGTATGTGAATATGTGCCATTTTTGTATACATTAGAACATATATTCACAAAGCCACTACCAACAAGGCTAGTGTGACAATTGCAAAGTGATAGTTGAAATAAAATGGAAAACTTTTAAGCTCTATTAGGACTTTATTATTTTAATATTTGAATTGAAATTGAAAGGTAGATCAAAGTAGAAATTGGAGTAAAAGAAAAGTACATGTAATGTCAGTTTTTCATAAAATATTTGAGGGCTACTTTATAAAACTAATTTCGTACTAATAGAATTTTATAAAAGGTACTCCTTCTTAACAATTTCTTTTACAATTTCCCTTTTTGGATCATTTATTTTAATTTTAAAAGTTTCTAAAATTAGCCAAATTTTATTAAAAAAATTAAATATTATTCTTGATCATACTCATTTTACTACTGGTCTCACCATTTTACTTACTTTAATTATACTACCACTATATAACTACATAAAATACTTGTGTAAATGTTTTTGGTAAGTTATCTATTTATGAATGTTTTTGATTTTTCATTAAATTTCAATCTGATTTAATTTCAGTTTTGTAAATTTAATATTTATTTAATTTCAGTATTATAAATTTTTAATAAAATTATAGTTGATCTTATAAATATTTTCTTTAACATATTAATATTGTTCAGTTTATGTCATATTTCGGAGTAAGATAAATTCTTGATTTCATTTTCTTTTAAAATCATTAATTTTTTCGATTATTTATTTGTTAACTCATTATTTATATAAATTTAAATATGATAAAGTTTAATGTTAATATATTATTATTATAGATTACTTTTTGACAATTTACCTAAATTATTGAAAATGTTTTATAATGTTTTAATGCCTATTTTTAATATTCAATTGTCACCTTAAGTAATTTAGTTTCATTTACTCATTTCTCTATTTATTGCTTTTTCCTAAAAGATTATGTATTTCACGACTAAGTTTTATCAACTTTTACTAACAATTGAAATTAACAGTATTCAAAAATTTATAATTTTTTTCTTTGAAAAGAAATGTATAAATTTTGTTTTTGCTACACTTTTGAAATTTTAGGTTTTCATATTTCAAATCATTTAATATATATTCGACTTAAAATAAATCTTCTACTTTTTAACTATTTTAATAATACAAGTAGGAATTTTGTCCCTCCGACTAGTCCCCTTATCACGTTCTAAACTTCTTCTTTGTTCCTTGGTTCACATCCTTGTGGTGCGCATATCTTGTTCTTTCCTCTTATTGTTGAAAAACTAATTTCTTTCCTCACAATCCTTCACAATAATTCTTACTTTACTTACCATCTTATCAAAATCCTCCAACTCTAAGGGAAAAGAGAAAGCGACTTAGAAAGAAGGTAAGGTTGCTTAGAAGAGTTAAATGTAAAGTGTGTAAAAGATATTTTTGGTAATAGTATGTTGAATGTACAACTCCAAGTCAATACTTTTGTATAAAACCTATAGTCTTGATGACAAAATTATACATGTAAATTATGTTATTTCAAGAGTAAAGGTAGCATGACGACCCCGGACGGTCATGGATGCGGGAACGAGTCAGGGCCATCACACAATTGAATATATACGGGATGTATATCCATTCTTGTATAGTAGTTGCAGGAAAGTATAGGAGATAGATCTTGAGTAGTTGATCAACATCTCTATCTCTAACATTTGCTGTCGAAATAGACAACTTAGGATCTAGGAAGCCTTTCAAATTAGGAAAATATAGGGGATTAGCAAAGGGTTTCGAAAATGATTACATATCTACGTGTATGTTCAGTTTTTCAAAATAAATAAGAAAAACATGCGACGAAACAATAATGTAAGATTTGAACCTTTTTTTATTTATTGTATGTGCTTGGGGGATGAGAAAAGTGAGTGTGTGTATGTGTGTGTTAATTTATTTTAAGGGAAAAAAAATCAGTGAAGAAAGGAAAAGCTCGTCAATATTAAATAATGGATGGAGGAGTTTTTTACGTCTCAAAATCGTTGGCGGCAACAAACAAGGATCGGGAAATGCAATCGGAACAAAAGCTTGTGTTAGATCTTAGCAATCTTGATGTTATAGAAAATGCCCTTCGTGAAATCTCCAAGGTCTTTTATCTATATAATTGTATCTTCCTTTTGTGTTGTATATACATGTTCCAATTGGTTGTATATAAATGTATTTATTATGACTCGAATTACTGCGATATTTGTTAGCATAATAAATGTCCTTAGAATAATGATACACATTATATAGTTTAAGTTTACAACTTGAATTTGAGATTATATAATATCATTTTCTTAAAGGTCCCTAGTCGAGTATTATTATACAGGACAATAATAATACATAAATAGACTAGTATGTTTTTGACTGATAACCACATCTCATTGGTTATAAGTATGGAGATACTAAAGTCAATACATAGGTACATGTAGGGTACATGGTACTGGACAGACCCACCGTGAGATTCTTCATGTTAATTAAGTCATAAGAAAGACTCACACTGATAATGGTGTAATGATCCTTTGACTTGAGATCATTATATTTCTATACGAGGATAATATACTTTGACTACATTAAAAGTTACCTTTGACCGGGTAATGATAAAAGTGGACATCGGGTATATTGTGAATCGTATGAGAAATATGAATGATAGATAAAGGATTTAACCCTCCAATTATTTGGAGAGATATTATTGGCCTCTTGATTGAGTGAGACTATAAAATGCATGGCCGTGCTCAAATAATGATTTGTTATTAATAGTCTACTCATGGATCAAGTAAACCCGGATTAAATTATGAAGAGGATGACATGAAACATGCCTCGAGTTTAATCTATAATATTTGGTTAAAGGGATTATATTACACGGGAACATTAATCACAAAAGGTTTTATCGAATCACGATTTAGTTATTATTTAAATGGGTAGCAATGATGTATTACTAGATGCCGCTCATTGTTTATAATTTTATTAGAGAATAAAATTATTGCCAATTAAATGATAGCCTACAGGGTCACACACATAGAACATTTTAAGGAAGAATTAATTTAAATTATGAATTTAAATTAATTAAATGATTAGTTGTATTTTATTATATTAATTAAGTGGGACTTAATTAAGATATAATAAAATACAAATGAGATATGATTTTAATAATTAAGTATGACTTAAATATTATTTATTTAAATAATAGGATTTGATTCTATTATTTAATTAATCAAACTTGGGCTAGGTTTTTAGTTGGGCTTTTACCTTACACTATCATATAAATATATGATGATAGGTAAAGAAGGTAATTAATTTTGTACGACAAAAATAATCCCCAGCCGCTTGAACCAAAACCTAAAAAAAGAAGATCTCATATTTTCATTGGAGGCTAGTACCTCCCTTCCAATCAAGAATCGTTCTTGGAGTGTTCGTGTGGATACCGTAGAGGAGGCTTCGAAGAGGAGCACTCAACGATCGTGAAAGCGTGGATATCCATTAGACATACAATCGTAAAGCTTCTTTAAGGTAAATCATCAATCTCCGAATTAAATATCATGTTTTTGCATGGATCCTGCGGTAGAGTTTCGATAATTATTGTTTTTGTTTTAATTTTCCGCTGCGTTTGATGCTCGAAACCCTTCAGTATATCCATTCTTGTATAGTAGTTGCAAGAAAGTATAGGAGATAGATCTTGAGGTAGTTGATCAACATCCTCTATCTCTAACATTTGTTGTCGAAATAGACAACTCAGGATCTAGGAAGCCTTTCAAATTAGGAAAATATAGGGGATTAGCAAAGGGTTTAGAAAATGATTACATATCTACGTGTATGTTCAGTTTTTCAAAATAAATAATAAAATCATGCGACGAAACAATAATGTAAGATTTGAAGCTTTTTTTATTTATTGTATGTGCCTGGGGGATGAGAAAAGTGAGTGTGTGTATGTGTGTGTTAATTTATTTTAAGGGAAAAAAAATCAGTGAAGAAAGGAAAAGCTCGTCAATATTAAATAATGGATGGAGGAGTTTTCTACGTCTCAAAATCGTTGGTGGCAGCAATCGGAACAACAGCTTGTGTTAGATCTTAGCAATCTTGATGTTAGAGAAAATGCCCTTCGTGAAATCTCCAAGGTCTTTTATCTATATAATTGTATCTTCCTTTTGTGTTGTATATACATGTTCCAATTGGTTTCAATTAAATTAATATGAATTGTTTCTTTTTTAGGGTTTCGACCAATGTCGCATGCGATATCCATATCTTGTTTGATTTATTGAGCTATATCCTATAGTCACTTCTTGGGAAACTCAATCATTTTGTACTTCGGTTTATGTGAGAATGCTAAAAATGAAGTTAATTGTGCAAGTTGATTGTGGTTGTAAGTCTCAATTACGTGTCGTGTAGTGTGCAAGCAGTTGGTCTGTTTATATTATTAACATAATCAAGAAAACTAAGATCAGAGATATAATTTTTAATTCACAAACTACTTTTTGTTACTTTTCTTAATTTCCTGCTTAATGTTAATTTCTCTATCCACTCCCAAAATATATTTACGGTTTGTGTGTTATGCTTTCTATTTAACCAACTTGCATGTCCATGGAGATCATGCCCATCAAATTTGGATAAATCTTTCGATGTTGTGGAAATATTGAACAATAATAAAATGTTTTACAGATCTTTTCGAGTAAGAATAAGGCTAGTTGCCATTCTTCTCAATATGTATGAAAGAAAAATTACGTTATTTGTCCGTATTTGATATTTTTATGGACCACTCATAAAAGAAAAATGACTTACATTTTTTAAAATTTAATTTTTGTTCAAAATTTCTTCAACATCCATAGATTTATCCGGATTGGAAGGGCATGATCTCCAAAGACATTCAAGTTGGTTAAATAGAAAGCATAACACACAAACCGAAAATTAAATAGGGGATAGATAGAGAAATTAATATTAAGAATAACCACAAAATGATTGAGTTTCCCAAGAAGAGAATATAGGATATATCAATAATAAATCAAATAAGATATGGATATCGCATGCAACATCGGTCAAAACCCTAAAAAAGAAACAAATCATAGTAACTTAGATGAAACCAATTTGAACACATATATATCACACAAAAAGAAGATACAAGTATATAAATAAAAGACCTTGGAGAGTTCGCAAAGGTTATTTCTCTAACATCAGGATTGCTAAGATCTAACACAAGCTGTTGTCCCGATTGCATTTTTCGATCCTTGTTTGCCGCCGCCACCAATGATTCTGAGACATAGAACTCTCTTTCGTCCATTATTAAATATTGACTAGGTTTTCCTTTCTTGACTAATTTTCTTCCGTTGAAACAAATTAACACAAACGCACACTTTTCTCATCCCCCGAACATGTAAAATAAATAAAAAATTATTCACATGTAATAGTATCATTTCGTCACGTGTTTTTCTAATTTATAATAAAACATTGAATATACGAGTAGATATGGACGCATTTTCTAATAATCTTAGTTGTCAAACCCTTTGCCAATCCCCTTTATTTTTCTAATTTCAAAACCTTCCTAGATCCTAAGTGGTCTATTTCTACAAAAAAAATGTAAGAGATAGAGCATGTTGATCAACTACCTCTAGATCTATCTCCAATACTTTCTTACAACTACTATACAAGAATGAATCTGCATCCTATATATATTCGAAACAAACATTACTTCCAACCAATTGTGGAAGAAGTACTATATTAAAAACAATTCAATTATGTACTTTGCGAATCGAGGCCAATGCCCAGCAAACTTGAAGTATTCTTTGTGGTATATCACCTTAGAAGCTACAACACCTAACATGCCATACATTCGTACATCTACTTCTATTCATATATAATTTGAAGTAATATGTAGAAGGACAACACTATGTGAGGTACTCAAAATTGTCCATGATCAGTCAATAGAATATTTGAATTACTTATCATGATTTCTCATCAAAAAAACCTACATTCTACCTAGGGGCATTGAAATTATAATGGTGTGTTTGTCAAGGGAAGAACATACTAATTTAACCAAAATCATTTTAGGTGGCATTGTAAAGAGAAATAGTCTTTGCTAAGGGATGAGCCAAACTAAATTGACCATAATGTATATATCTTTTAATTTTAAAAATAAATATACGAACAACTTATTCATTAGATTTCAGTGAAAGCAAAGTTTAATTACAATAAAGTGGTTTATTAATTAGATTTGGATGGAAAAAAATTATAATCAGAATGTAAACACATGTGATGATTTATCATATAGTTAGGTACACCAAATGCTCTCCATCATATAGAATAAATCTTATCAATTTTAGCAAATAACTTTTACTATAAGTGAGAATATACAATGTTTAGCAATAAAGAAAAATAAAGAAGTTCTAAACTTATTCATCATAAAAACTGGTAATCAAATGAGTACTACCTATACATAGATTCAGATTTAGAACTGATATATATGATGTGATATATATGATGATATCTGATGAAAATAAGATAAAAACTTAGGGATAATCTAAGTTAGTATAGTGAAATACTACTTGAAGCCTATTATTCTAAATTTATTTGTAACACGAATTAAATCAGTATTCGCATCATATTCAATTAATGAACAAAGTTAAAATTATTGTTTCACTATTACCTAAGAAAGATCCTATCTCAAAACTCTATATAGTACATCTATACAGAAATCTTTACATCTATACAAAAATGTAATCCATTATTACACTTATTACATTAAGATAATTTTGTTTATTAACTTTGCATAAAATTAAGCACGCTCCTATTCATACCTTGGAGCATCTTTTTCGTTGTTTAACGAGATTACACAATATCAGATTATCTGGGAGATGATGGGAAAAATATAACATGGTGTAATTTAGTATTTAGCCTATTTAATCAAACAATAAAAATAAAGATAATACAATTTGAGACATTACATAAATTTCCAAAGACATCAAAATAAGTTTTAATACAAATTTTAATCAGTAAGTATATCAATTTGATATGCTCAGTTGTTAATTAATTTTTTTTATATATAATTGCATCAATCATTTTGGATCTCTCAATTGGTGTTCCATGACATTTTATTTTAGTTCATATCCATCATTAGCTAAATGTTACTAGAATCATCATGGTTTTATTACTTGTGTACATACTAGATATACATAAAAATGGAACACATGTCAAAATCAATTCAATGAGTTATAATTCAAAGAACTTACTTCTACATCTACAAAAACTAACCTTTTACAAGAATAACATTAACTAATATAAAATACATACTCTCACATAAATAGATGATACATAAATATGTAAATAATTGCTAAACGAAAACAAGTGCACAAAATCACACATAACTTATACATACAAGATGATAGATTATGAAAGATTGATGAACAATTACCTTACAATGATGATGTTAGGCGGATTATTCAAGGTGACCGGCAACATTGGTTGAGACCAAAGAGCGGCTAAGAAATTAGGGTTAATGTTAATTTTTAATCAAGAAAACTAAGATCAGAGATATAATTTTTAATTTACAAACTACTTTTTGTTACTTTTCTTAATTTCCTGCTTAATGTTAATTTCTCTATCCATTCCCAAAATATATTTACCGTTTGTGTGTTATGCTTTCTATTTAACCAACTTGCATGTCCATGGAGATCATGCCCTTCAAATTTGGATAAATCTTTCGATGTTATCGAAATATTGAACAAAAATTAAATCTTTTACTGATCTTTTCGAGTAAGAATAAGGCTAGTTGCCATTCTTCTCAATATGTATAAAGAAAAATTACTTTATTTGTCTGTATTTCATATTTTTACGGACCACTCATAAAAGCAAAATGACTTACATTTTTCAAAATTTAATTTTTGTTCAAAATTTCTTCAACATCGATAGATTTATCCGCATTGGAAGGGCATGATCTCTAAAGACATGCAAGTTGGCTAAATAGAAAGCATAACACACAAACCGAAAATTAAATAAGGGATGGATAGAGAAATTAATATTAAGCAGAGAATTAGGAAACAAATCTATCTCTAATCTTAGTTTTCTTGATTACAATAATGTTACATTAATAATATAAATATACCAGGAGTTTTTTGCACGCTAAACGTAATTAAGACTTACAACCACAATCAACATGCATATCATTTTCCGCATTTTGACAGAATCCAAAGCAAAAAATGATTGAGTTCCCCAAGAAGAGAATATAGGATAAATCAATAATAAATCAAATAAGATATGGATATCGCATGCAACATCGGTCAAAACCCTAAAAAAGAAACAAATCATAGTAACTTAGTTGAAACCAATTTGAACACATATATATCACACAAAAAGAAGATACAAGTATATAGATAAAAGACCTTGGAGAGTTCACAAAGGGCATTTTCTCTAACATCTGGATTGCTAAGATCTAACACAAGCTGTTGTACCGATTGCATTTTTCGATCCCTGTTTGCCGCCGCCACCAATGATTCTTAGACATAGAACTCTCTTTCGTCCATTATTAAATATTGACTAGGTTTTCCTTTCTTGAATAATTTTCTTCTGTGGAAACAAATTAACACAAATGCTCACTTTTCTCATTCCCCGAACATGTAAAATAAATAAAAAATTATTCACATGTAATAGTATCGTTTCGTCACGTGTTTTTCTTATTTATAATAAAACATTGAATATACGAGTAGATATGGACGCATTTTCTAATAATCTTAGTTGTCAAACCCTTTGCCAATCCCCTTTATTTTTCTAATTTCAGACCTTCCTAGATCCTAAGTGGTCTATTTCTACTAAAAAAATGTAAGAGATAGAGCATGTTGATCAACTACCTCTAGATCTATCTCCAATACTTTCTTGCAACTACAAATCTGCATCCAATATATATTCGAATCAAACATTACTTCCAACCAATTGTGGAAGAAGTACTCTATTGAAAACAATTCCAATATGTACTTTGTGAATCGAGGCCAATGCAATCACCCGGCCAGCAAACTTGAAGTATTCTTTGTGGTATATCACCTTAGAAGCTACAACACCTGACATGCCATAATATTTATCTAAGCCTCACATCTACTTCAAATTAAAACTAGATTTTAAATTAGAAGGTACATTCGTACATCTACTTCTATTCATATATAATTTGAAGTAATATGCAGAAGGACAACACTATGTGAGGTACTCAAAATTGTCCATGATCAGTCAATAGAATATTTGAATTACTTATCATGATTTCTCATCAAAAAAACCTACATTCTACCTAGGGGCATTGAAATAATAATGGCGTGTTTGTCAAGGGAAGAACATACTAATTTAACCAAAATCATTTTAGGTGGCATTGTAAAGAGAAATAGTCTTTGCTAAGGGATGAGCCAAACTAAATTGACCATTATATCTCTTAATTTTAAAAATAAATATACGAACAACTTATTCATTAGATTTCAGTGAAAGCAAAGTTTAATTACAATAAAGTGGTTTATTAATTAGATTTGGATGGAAATAAATTATAATTAGAATGTAAACAAATGTGATGTTTTATCATATAGTTAGGTACACCAAATGCTCTCCATCATATAGAATAAATCTTATCAATTTTAGCAAATACCTTTTACTATAAGTGAGAATATACAATGTTTAGCAATAAAGAAAAATAAAAAAGTTCTAAACTTATTCATCATAAAAACTGGTAATCAAATGAGTACTACCTATACATAGATTCAGATTTAGAACTGATATATATGATGATATCTGATGAAAATAAGATAAAAACTTAGGGATAATCTAAGTTAGTATAGTGAAATACTACTTCAAGCCTATTATTCTAAATTTATTTGTAACACGAATTAAATCAGTATTCCCATCATATTCAATTAATGAACAAAGTTAAAATTATTGTATCACTATTACCTAAGAAAGATCCTATCTCAAAACTCTATATAGTACATCTATACAGAAATCTTTACATCTATACAAAAATGTAATCCATTATTACACTTATTACATTAAGATAATTTTGTTTATTAACTTTGCATAAAATTAAGCACAATATAACATGGTGTAATTTAGTATTTAGCCTATTTAATCAAACAATAAAAATAAAGATAATACAATTTGAGACATTACATAAATTTCCAAAGACATCAAAATAAGTTTTAATACAAATTTAAATCATTAAGTATATCAATTTGATATGCTCAGTTGTTAATTAATTTTTTTATATATAATTGCATCAATCATTTTGGATCTCTCAATTGGTGTTCCATGACATTTTATTTTAGTTCATATCCATCATTAGCTAAATGTTACTAGAATCATCATGGTTTTATTACTTGTGTACATACTAGATATACATAAAAATGGAACACATGTCAAAACCAATTCAATGAGTTATAATTCAAAGAACTTACTTCTACATCTACAAAAACTAAGCTTTTACAAGAATAACATTAACAAATATAAAATACATACTCTCACATAAATAGATGATACATAAATATGTAAATAATTGCTAAACGAAAACAAGTGCACAAAATCACACATAACTTATACATACAAGATGATAGATTATGAAAGATTGATGAACAATTACCTTACAATGATGATGTTAGGCGGATTATTCAAGGTGACCGGCAACATTGGTTGAGACCAAAGAGCGGCTAAGAAATTAGGGTTGGTACTTATATTTTCATGACCCACAAAGAGGAATAAATAAGTAAGGTTAGAAAGAGGTGGAGTGGGCCAGCCCAAAAAATATCAATAGAAAATTCAATTATATTATGGCCCAAAGCCTAGGTGGGCCTTGAAGCATGCATTAAAATTAGTTTAAAAATAAATTTGGATAGGAACTTATATTTTTATGACCCACAAAGAGGAATAAATAAGTAAGGTTAGACAGAGGTGGTTAGACAGAGGTGCATTGGGCCAGCCCAAAAAATATCAATAGAAAGTTCAATTATGTTATGGCCCAAAGCCTAGCTGGGCCTTGAAACATGGATTAAAATTAGTTTAAAAATAAATTTGGATAGGATTGTATGTGAATATGTGCCATTTTTGTATACATTAGAACATATATTCAAAAATCCACTACCAACAAGGATAGTGTGACAATTGCAAAGTGATAGTTGAAATAAAATGAAAAACTTTTAAGCTCTATTAGGACTTTATTATTTTAATATTTGAATTGAAATTAAAAGGTAGATCAAAGTAGAAATTGGAGTAAAAGAAAAGTACAAGTAATGTGAGTTTTTCATAAAATATTTGAGGGCTACTTTATAAAACTAATTTCGTACTAATAGAATTTTATAAAAGGTACTCCTTCTTAACAATTTATTTTACAATTTCCCTTTTTGGATCATTTATTTTAATTTTAAAAGTTTCTAAAATTAGCCAAATTTTATTAAAAAAATTAAATATTATTCTTGATCATACTCATTTTACTACTGGTCTCACCATTTTACTTACGTTAATTATACTACCATTATATAACTACATAAAATACTTGTGTAAATGTTTTTGTTAAGTTATCTATTTATGAATGTTTTTGATTTTTCATTAAATTTCAATCTGATTTAATTTCAGTTTTGTAAATTTAATATTTATTTATTTTCAGTATTATAAATTTTTAATAAAATTATAGTTGATCTTATAAATATTTTCTTTAACATATTAATATTGTTTCAGTTTATGTCATATTTCGGAGTAAGATAAATTCTTTTTTTTTTTTGCTAAAAGATATATATATTAGAAAAAAAACAGGGATTCACCCTTTGTTCCCAGCAAAAGCAAGGATAGAACTAAAACAACCGAAAGAGGCTAACAGCTGAAAAGGAAAGCAAAACCTAAGTCAAATGCAGATCCATCTGTAATGCGCTAAGTTTGCATTTTTTTGGAACCATGTTGAATTCCTAAGCTTGGCCTTCAAGTCGACCATGATAGAAGCTATTAACTGCGATGGTTTTAGAATTCCCTTATTGTGCAAACGAGCATTACGCTCCCTCCACAGGTGATGAGCAAAGATCTGCGCTGCTAGCAAAAGAACCAATCTATGAACAACGTCCGTGTGCAACCCCCACGCAGAAATAAGGTCAGGCCAACTCTCCCCATCCACATCGACACCTAAGACACCAGCAATCTTGGTGAGGATGAATCTTCCGTAAGTACAATTGACGAAGAAGTGAGAGTCATTCTCAAGACCTCCTACACACAGCAAGCAATTTGGCTGGACATCCAAACCAAATGAAAGTAGTCTCTGAGAGGTTGGAAGACGGCCCAAACAGAGAAGCCATTCCAAGTGAGCGAAGGGTTGAATTTTAAGCTTGTGCCAAACAAGAGGAGACCAAGAAACCTGGGCCTGAGTTACTCTAATAGAATTCCAAATATCCCCTGTTTTCAACTTCTTTAAAGGAATACCTTCCCAACAAATCACATCATTGTTTTGAAGGTTAAAATTTGGAAAAGAGAAGTTTTGGATCCATGAAGTTAGTCCAGGATCGACATGGTGAATTCTTGTAGGAGGGCAAGGCAATATCCAATGACCGGATTGAATAATGCAATTTACCGACGCTCCATGGCCCAGACCAGAATGAGCAATGATATTGTCATTTTCAGACATAGCTAAGCAGTGAGAATCCCACCATGGTTCAAACCAAAGCGATGTGGCGCGACCATTCCCCAAGTTGTAAGAGAGAAATTGGGTAGCCACTGTTCGAAGTTTCAGCACATTTCTGAAAATCCAGGAGCAGTCTGACGGCATGCGCATCGTCCAGAAATGCTTCCGTTTTAAGGCTGTAGTGTTAACCTACGCTGACCACAGAGAAGGTTTTTTCGACACAATCTTACAAAGGTGAATAATCATTTGAGATTTATTCCAGTCCTCAGTTTTTTTGAGACCCAAACCTCCTTCATGTATAGGACTGCACACCCTATCCCAACTCACTTTTGCTCCCCCTTTGGAGTTTGCATCTCCTTTCCAAAGAAACCTAGTGAGGATAGATTGGATTCGACTATGAACTGAGACCGGGATAATAAAATTGTTTGTCCAGAAAGCTTGGATTGCAAATAACACGGAGCGAATCAATTGGACACGCCCCGCTAACGAGAGAAGCAAAGTCGTCCAGCAAGAGATCTTAGAAGATATTCTTTCGAGGAGAGGAACGCAGTCATTATGGCTTAGTCTTGAAGAAATTAATGGAACCCCCAAGAATTTTACAGGGAGTACACCATGATTTATAGCAAAAGTCGAATCAAACCAGTGCCTTAAAGTACTTGTACAGTTTCCGAAGAAGACCGTGCTTTTTGCCATATTTGGGTGAAGACCACTAACTTCCGAGAAAGTGGCCATGCAATGCATTAGGTGAGATACCGATGGATTATCACCTCTTGAGAAAAGTAAGACGTCGTCCGCATAGAAGAGATGCGTAAGTTTGAGGTCCTTACATTGCCAATGATAATTGAAGTTATCCGGCACTTTAGCTAACATAGTTGACAAAACGTTCATAGCTATGGAGAACAAATATGGAGAGATAGGATCCCCTTGACGGATACCCTTCTTGCCATCGAAAGAGCCACACAGAGACCCATTAATCTTGACAGAGTAGTTTGTGGTTGAAATGCACATGAAAATCCATGTAATGAATGTATCCGGAAAATTATGTTTTTTCAGAGCTTGGACGATGAAATCCCATGAAAGCGAGTCGAAAGCCTTATGGAGGTCCAATTTTAAAGCACATTTTGGCGCCCCACTATCCCGTTGATAACCTCTGAACAATTCTTGGGCCATCAAAATATTATCCGAAATTGTACGGCCAGGAACAAAGGCAGATTGCGAAGCATTTATAATAGTCGGCATGACTAGCTTGATACGAGTAGCAATAATCTTCGCAATACATTTGTATTGTATAGTGCAGAGGGAGATAGGTCTGAAGTCTTTCATTGAAGTAGGGTTTTTTACCTTTGGAACTAGAGCAATAGTAGTGGCATTCACTGATTTTTGTAAGGAAGATGTAGCGAAGAAATGCTTTATCGCTTTGCAGAAATCAGATCCAACAATGTTCCAGGTAGCTAAGAAGAATTCAACAGTGAAGCAGTCAGGGCCTGGAGCCTTGTTTTTCCCCATTGCTTTTAGAGTTTTCAGGATAAGATCATCTGTTACTGGCGCCTCCAACGAACAAGATTGATTCGATGAAATGTTTGGACATGGAAGATCATCTAATGTGCATTCCCGGAGCTGTTGAGAAGCACCTAAAGTGGTTGAGAAGTAATCTATGGCCACTTTCGAAATTTTTTTGTGTCCTGAAACAAGAACCCCAGCATCGTTCTCAAGAGCCATGATCTTATTCGTGTTCCAATTGGACTTCGTTTGATTGAAGAAGAATCTATTATTACCGTCACCCACTGTTAGCCATTTTATTCGAGATTTCTGATGAAGAAGCTGCTCCTCTTCGATTAGTGCCTTTTGGAGTGTATTAGTGGCCTGACTTTCCAAATGCAGAAGGGCCACATTTTCACAGTCAGAGATGATCATATCCTGGACCTCTTTGAGGGCATCTCGGCTTTGAGAGACGTTATTATGCACGTTTCCATGAGACTTATTCAGGCCAATAATAGCTCGTTGAACATCCTTCAATTTCTGATTTAAGATTGCCATAGGATCGCCATACCACTGTGAAGACCAGGCCTGTTGAACCGTTTCCTGAAAACCATCAACCCCTGTTAAGAAGTTATTGAATTGGAAAGCTTTCTTTATTTTTTCCAAGTGTGAAGGTAGAGAACAAATTAATGGACAATGATCCATAATGCCTTTGTTCTTAACCATTACAAAAGCTTCAGAAAGAAGGGTGAACCAATCTTTATTCCCTAGCATACGATCTAGATGCTTGTGAATTAGCAAAGTTTGCTTGTTATTCCAAGTGTACAGAGAACCAACTGTTCTGATGTTTCCCAGGCCTGAAGTGTTAACACAGTCTGAGAAAGCTTGCATGTCCGTAGTCCAGTATTCACGGCCCCCTCTAGCCTCATTAAGAGATAAAATTGAGTTAAAATCTCCATTTACACACCATGGCATGGTAAGAGAGTGACTTAAGTTTTCAATTTCCTGCCACAAAGAACCACGTTGATGAGGCTTATTAAAAGCGTAAACAAAGGTAACACAGAAGGTAAGATTTGTTTCCAAGAAAGTGACGAAACAAGTTATTTGCTGAGTCGATTTGACATGAGCTTGCACTGTCCAGATATTTGGATCCCACCCTACCCAAACATGACCGTAATCATGTGCCTCATAATTATAAATCCATTTCCAATTCTTGTTAATGCATCTTGAAATAGAGAGAGAGTTTTCCATTCGAACTTTAGTTTCAACTAAACCCATTAAAGAAACCTTATTGACTGAAAGAAAGTTTGTGACCTCCCTCTGATGAGGGCCTTTATTGAGACCTCGGACATTCCAAACTGAGAAATTCATCATAAGTGTTTAGGTGGTGTTCCCAATCCTGCCAACCTAGAACTTTTCCTGTAGGACACCTTAGTGAAACCAGTCGTATCCACCACATTATCAGTATACGGCGGTTTAGGAATGTTAAGAACAACCTCCAGGAGATTACTCTTCACAGGTGATTTTCTATTTTTGCGCTTTCTTCCTGGCGATATTGTAAAATCTGGTTCCTCCGAGATATTCGACAAAGTTGCAAAACCATTTTCCACAGCAATTGGTATAGCGTCAGTGAGCAATAGATTCTCATCCAACTGCAACCTCTCGTGTTCATCACATTGGTTTGTTGAAACTGTTGGGAGTGTGTCAAATTCCTCCAAGTCATTAGCATTTTCAATTTCTTTTAAAATATCATCATCATCCATCACTACTTTGCAGCCACAAAATTCACCTACAACGTACGGAACCATTTCCATATTCCTTAGGTGCTCCTCCTTGAGTGAGGTTTGAAAATCTTTTGTGTTCGATGTTGATGCAGGGGCACCACTAGTAGGCTGAGTTCTAGCTTTTTTTTGGACTCTTTCCGGGTTATTTACACAACGTGTAAGAGAGTGTCCAAAACATTTGCAAAGGCTACATGAATAAGGAAGTTGAGGGTATTGAATTTCAATCTTCTCTTTCTCTTCTACTCCTTCCACATTCAAAACATTAACCCAAACAAAATCCGGTCTAGGGGATGCATAAGCCAATTCTACTTGAACATTAGCATATTTGAGAGGCTCGAACCTTGACGTGGCAGTGTCGAACTTGAGTGGTCTTCCAACCGCCTTTGCAATTGCTGACAAACTTTCTTTCGACCATAATGAGTAAGGGACATCAACCAAGCGTATCCAACATGGAACTTTGTCAACTACATTTCTTTTAAATTTAGAACCCTCCATCCATGGCAACAAATACAGAGTCCTTCCACCCATTTGAGCCGTGTTCAAATTTAAAGCATCATTCCTTGCGGCCAAGCTGTCAAAACGCAAAGTGTAGTATCCTTTTGAGCTGTAATACACACCAGTTAGGCCCTTGTTTTGCCACAATTTGTGCGCCTGTTCACGAACAAATTTGAAAGAAAAATTTCCCCCAATAAAATGCCCAATTATACTAGTCTCCCATTGTTTTTGAGCACGAACCAAATAATCTTTCGAGAAATTTACTGAAGCCGTCCCATCATCGTTATATGTAATTGCAGCCTCATTATTTTCTTGAGCACAGGGGGTTGGTTCCATAACATTATTTGAAACAACTTTACACCAACTGACAGATTTTTTCACAATGTTCACTGTTTCCCCATTAGTCTTCCTTGAAGGTTCAATTACATCTAGATTTTTTAGCTGCTCTAAAGCATTTAGAGAGGGAGGATGAGAAGCATTACCAGAGGTGTGATTTCCTGGCAAAGAGGTCATTTCATGTGGCGAATGAGCTTTAGTCTCTAATCCTCCATGAGATCCCCTGTATGAGACCTCAGCTGAAGGTCCAGTTTGAGGGTGGACAGACCCCTCATTAATAATCAAGTTTATTTGTTCTCTCATCCGAGCTTTGGTTTTAGGGGAAAGAGGCTCACCCATTACTTCATTTGCTTGCAGCTGTGAGTGATATGTAGTAGCAGAGATACCATAGTTTTGACCAACAAAAGCAGCAAACTCCTCCGAGTTCATGGACCCTGAATTTTCTGAGTTCCTTGAGCCCATCAGAGTTCACAGATCTGAACTGATAGTGGTATAGATGAGAAGAGGAAAATGAGAGGGTAAAGAAAAGAAAGAGCGTGGGCAGCGTGCGATGATATAATGGAAAGGAGAGGTGGTCAAATTAAGGTGAAAGGTGTTTTCCGATGGGATCTTAGAGAGAAAAGCATCGTGTGAGTTGTAAGTGTCAGATTCTTAGTTTTAAAAAAATTAGGATTAGTGGATATGGATCCGAAAAGAGTAAGATAAATTCTTGATTTCATTTTCTTTTAAAATCATTAATTTTTTCGATTATTTATTTGTTAACGCATTATTTATATAAATTTAAATATGATAAAGTTTAATGTTAATATATTATTATTATAGATCATTTTTTGACAATTTACCTAAATTATTGGAAATGTTTTATAATGTTTTAATGCCTATTTTTAATATTCAAGTGTCCCTTAAGTAATTTAGTTTCATTTACTCATTTCTCTATTTATTGCTTTTTCCTAAAAGATTATGTATTTCACGACTAAATTTTATCAACTTTTACTAACAATTGAAATTAACAGTATTCAAAAATTTATATTTTTTTTCTTTGTCAAGAAATGTATAAATTTTGTTTTTGCTACACTTTTGAAATTTTAGGTTTTCATATTTCAAATCATTTAATATATATTAGACTTAAAATAAATCTTCTACTTTTTAACTATTTTAATAATACTAATGTTCTAATTGATAAGAATATTTTTAAATTAGTTATGTTATGGTTCCACTAAAATTATCATTGTGTTATGTGCTTTGTGAGTATTTTAAGATATTTCAGTTTATATTAAAAAAAATTGTAGTGGAGAATGTCCATATATAAAAAGCAAAAAACTTAAAGGTATGCACAAAAAATCTGCAATATTTACTTTATTTTTGTATGAACTGTACAAATTTTATGACGATATTGTTATTATTATATTCTTTTATTTCAATAGTTTGTATTAATATTTACATTGTTTCTTCATGTTTTGTTTTAATAATTACATATATGGTATAACAATTTATATGAAATGTGTTTATTTTGTTATTTTTTCATTTTTACTTTTGTCATATAAGGATAATATATTAATTTATTACAACCATTTTATTTTACCTATTTATATCAATATTGTTTCTCTTTTTTGTGTCATGTTATATCTTTGTTCTAAAATTTATTCTCTTCATCATTTAACTTCTCAAACTCATAATTTTATCTACACCCAAATTCTTTACATTCAGAAAATTAACTAGTAATTCATTATCAAGGTTTGAACAAGAGCACAGAGTTGAAGCATATTGGCACCGACTTCTCAGCTTTGTAGGTCGTCATATCATATTTCTTGTAGTTGCTTTTGGATTTGGAGTTCCTGCTTCTTCATTCTTGTTTTTTTTCTTAGACATTTCCTTGGCTATTTTTCAATGGAAAATTGAGAGCAATGTGTCCTGGTTTCTTATAATTTTAACACTTATTCTTATTGGTTTGATGCACGCGAATGCTTTATGTCCTGATTTTCCACATTTACAATAGTTGATACATCCCTTCATGCATTCTCTGGTATGATTCTTCCCACAAGTTTTACCAGTAGGAATTTTGTCCCTCCAACTAGTCCACTTATCACGTTCTAAACTTCTTCTTTGTTCCTTGGTTCACATCCTAGTGGTGGGCATATCTTGTTCTTTCCTCTTATTGTTGAAAAACTAATTTCTTTCCTCACAATCCTTCACAATAATTCTTAGTTTACTTACCATCTTATCAAAATCCTCCTACTCTAAGGGAAAAGAGAAAGCGACTTAGAAAGAAGGTAAGGTTGCTTAGAAGAGTTAAATGTAAAGTGTGTAAAATATGTTTTTGGTAATAGTATGTTGTACGTACAACTCCAAGTCAATACTTTTGTATAAAACCTATAGTCTTGATGACAAAATTATACATGTAAATTATGTTATTTCAAGAGTAAAGGTAGCATGACGACCCCGGACGGTCATGGATGCGGGAACGAGTCAGGGCCATCGCACTATTGAATATATACGGGATGTATATCCATTCTTGTATAGTAGTTGCAAGAAAGTATAGGAGATTGATCTTGAGGTAGTTGATCAACATCTCTATCTCTAACATTTGTTGTAGAAATAGACAACTTAGGATCTAGGAAGCCTTTCAAATTAGGAAAATATAGGGGATTAGCAAAGGGTTTAGAAAATGATTACATATCTACGTGTATGTTCAGTTTTTCAAAATAAATAAGAAAAACATGCGACGAAACAATAATGTAAGATTTGAAGCTTTTTTTATTTATTGTATGTGCCTGGGGGATGAGAAAAGTGAGTGTGTGTATGTGTGTGTTAATTTATTTTAAGGGAAAAAAATCAGTGAAGAAAGGAAAAGCTCGTCAATATTAAATAATGGATGGAGGAGTTTTCTACGTCTCAAAATCGTTGGCGGCAACAAACAAGGATCGGGAAATGCAATCGGAACAACAGCTTGTGTTAGATCTTAGCAATCTTGATGTTAGAGAAAATGCCCTTCGTGAAATCTCGAAGGTCTTTTATCTATATAATTGTATCTTCCTTTTGTGTTGTATATACATGTTCCAATTGGTTTCAATTAAATTACTATTAATTGTTTCGTTTTTAGGGTTTCGACCAATCTCACATGCGATATCCATATCTTGTTTGATTTATTGAGCTATATCCTACAGTCACTTCTTGGGAAACTCAATCATTTTGTACTTTGGTTTATGTGAGAATGCTGAAAATGAAGTTAATTGTGCAAGTTGATTGTGGTTGTAAGTCTTAATTAAGTGTCGTGTAGTGTGCAAGCAGTTGGTCTGTTTATATTATTAACATAATCAAGAAAACTAAGATTAGAGATATAATTTTTAATTTACAAACTACTTTTTGTTACTTTTCTTAATTTCCTGCTTAATGTTAATTTCTCTATCCACTCCCAAAATATATTTACGGTTTGTGTGTTATGCTTTCTATTTAACCAACTTGCATGTCCATGGAGATCATGCCCTTCAAATTTGGATAAATCTTTCGATGTTATGGAAATATTGAACAATAATTAAATCTTTTACTAATCTTTTCGAGTAAGAATAAGGCTAGTTGCCATTCTTCTCAATATGTATAAAAGAAAAATTACGTTATTTGTCCATATTTGATATTTTTATGGACCACTCATAAAAGAAAAATGACTTACATTTTTCAAAATTTAATTTTTGTTCAAAATTTCTTCAACATCGATAGATTTATCCGGATTGGAAGGGCATGATCTCCAAAGACATTCAAGTTGGTTAAATAGAAAGCATAACACACAAACCGAAAATTAAATAGGGGATAGATAGAGAAATTAATATTAAGAACAACCACAAAAATAATTTGGAAACAAATCTATCTCTAATCTTAGTTTTCTTGATTACAATAATGTTACATTAATAATATAAATAGACCAAGAGTTGTTTGCACACTAAACGAAATTAAGACTTACAACCACAATCAACATGCATAATCAACTTCATTTTCCGCATTTTCACAGAATCCAAAGCACAAAATGATTGAGTTTCCCAAGAAGAGAATATAGGATATATCAATAATAAATCAAATAAGATATGGATATCGCATGCAACATCGGTCAAAACCCTAAAAAAGAAACAAATCATAGTAACTTAGCTGAAACCAATTTGAACACATATATATCACACAATAAGAAGATACAAGTATATAGATAAAAGACCTTGGAGAGTTCGCAAAGGGCATTTTCTCTAACGTCAGGATTGCTAAGATCTAACACAAGTTGTTGTCCCGATTGCATTTTTCGATCCTTGTTTGCCGCCGCCACCAATGATTCTGAGACATAGAACTCTCTTTCGTCCATTATTAAATATTGACTAGGTTTTCCTTTCTTGACTAATTTTCTTCTATTGAAACAAATTAACACAAACGCTCACTTTTCTCATCCCCCGAACATGTAAAATAAATAAAAAATTATTCACATGTAATAGTATCGTTTCGTCACTGTGTTTTTCTTATTTATAATAAACCATTGAATATACGAGTAGATATGGACGCATTTTCTAATAATCTTAGTTGTCAAACCCTTTGCCAATCCCCTTTATTTTTCTAATTTCAAAACCTTCCTAGATCCTAAGTGGTCTATTTCTACTAAAAAAAAATGTAAGAGATAGAGCATGTTGATCAACTACCTCTAGATCTATCTCCAATACTTTCCTGCAACTACTATACACGAATGAATCTGCATCCTATATATATTCGAAACAAACTTTACTTCCAACCAATTGTGGAAGAAGTACTCTATTAAAAACAATTCCAATATGTACTTTGTGAATCGAGGCCAATGCAATCACCCGGCTAGCAAACTTGAAGTATTCTTTGTGGTATATTACCTTAGAAGCTACAACACCTGACATGCCATAAGTATTTATCTAAGCCACACATCTACTTCAAATTAAAACTAGATTTTAAATTAGAAGGTACATTCATACATCTACTTCTATTCATATATAATTTGAAGTAATATGCGGAAGGACAACACTATGTGAGGTACTCAAAATTGTCCATGATCAGTCAATAGAATATTTGAATTACTTATCATGATTTCTCATCAAAAAAACCTACATTCTACCTAGGGGCATTGAAATTATAATGGCGTGTTTGTCAAGGGAAGAACATACTAATTTAACCAAAATCATTTTAGGTGGCATTGTAAAGAGAAATAGTCTTTGCTAAGGGATGAGCCAAACTAAATTGACCATAATGTATATATCTTTTAATTTTAAAAATAAATATACGAACAACTTATTCATTAGATTTCAGTGAAAGAAAAGTTTAATTACAATAAAGTGGTTTATTAATTAGATTTGGATGGAAATAAATTATAATTAGAATGTAAACAAATGTGATGTTTTATCATATAGTTAGGTACACCTAATGCTCTCCATCATATAGAATAAATCTTATCAATTTTAGCAAATACCTTTTACTATAAGTGAGAATATACAATGTTTAGCAATAAAGAAAAATAGAGAAGTTCTAAACTTATTCATCATAAAAACTGGTAATCAAATGAGTACTACCTATACATAGATTCAGATTTAGAACTGATATATATGATGATATCTGATGAAAATAAGATAAAAACTTAGGGATAATCTAAGTTAGTATAGTGAAATACTACTTCAAGCCTATTATTCTAAATTTATTTGTAAAACGAATTAAATCAGTATTCGCACCATATTCAATTAGTGAACAAAGTTAAAATTATTGTTTCACTAAGAAAGATCCTATCTCAAAACTCTATATAGTACATCTATACAGAAATCTTTACATCTATACAAAAATGTAATCCATTATTACACTTATTACATTAAGATAAATATGTTTATTAACTTTGCATAAAATAAAGCACGCTCTCATACCTGGAGCATCTTTTTCATTGTTTAACGAGATTACACCATATCAGATTATCTGGGAGATGATGGGAAAAATATAACATGGTGTAATTTAATATATAGCCTATTTAATCAAACAATAAAAATAAAGATAATACAATTTGAGATAAAAATAAGTTTTAATACAAATTTAAATCAGTAAGTATATCAATTTGATATGCTCAGTTGTTAATTAATTTTTTTATATATAATTGCATCAATCATTTTGGATCTCTCAATTGGTGTTCCATGACATTTTATTTTAGTTCGTATCCATCATTAGCTAATTGTTACTAGAATCATCGTGGTTTTATTACTTGTGTACAAACTAGATATACATAAAAATGGAACACATGTCAAAATCAATTCAATGAGTTATAATTCAAAGAACTTATTTCGACATCTACAAAAACTAAGCTTTTACAAGAATAACATTAACCAATATAAAATATATACTCTCACATAAATAGATGATACATAATTATGTAAATAATTGCTAAAAGAAAACAAGTGCACAAAATCACACATAACTTATACATACAAGATGATAGATTATGAAAGATTGGTGAACAATTACCTTACATTGATGATGTTAGGCGGATTATTCAAGGTGACTGTCAACATTGGTTGAGACCAAAGAGCGGCTGAGAAATTAGGGTTGGTACTTATATTTTCATGACCCACAAAGAGGAATAAATAAGTAAGGTTAGACAGAGGTGGAGTGGGCCAGCCCAAAACATATCAATAAAAAATTCAATTATAGTATGGCCCAAAGCCTAGGTGGGCCATGAACCATGCATTAAAATTAGTTTAAAAATAAATTTGAATAGGAACTTATATTTTTATGACCCACAAAGAGGAATAAATAAGTAAGGTTAGACAGAGGTGGTTAGACAAAGGTGGTTAGACAGAGGTGCATTGGGCCAGCCCAAAAAATATCAATAGAAAGTTCAATTATATTATGGCCCAAAGCCTAGGTGGGCCTTGAAACATGGATTAAAATTAGTTTAAAAATAAATTTGGATAGGATTGTATGTGAATATGTGCCATTTTTGTATACTTTAGAACATATATTCACAAAGCCACTACCAACAAAGCTAGTGTGACAATTGCAAAGTGATAATTGAAATAAAATGGAAAACTTTTAAGGTCTATTAGGACTTTATTAATTTACTATTTGAATTGAAATTAAAAGGTAGATCAAAGTAGAAATTGGAGTAAAAGAAAAGTACAAGTAATGTGAGTTTTTCATAAAATATTTGAGGGCTACTTTATAAAACTAATTTCGTACTAATAGAATTTTATAAAAGGTACTCCTTCTTAACAATTTCTATAATACCCGACAATTTTAGAAGTCAAATTATATTATTATATTAACCAAACTTACTTTATTTATAAACTAGTGTTCTAAATAAAGCTTTTACTTAAAAATTATACTTTTATTCTCTGAAACTAGGTGCTTAGTTTACTTGCGTGCTTAATTATATGTGTTATTTATTTTTTATCTTAATTACCATATTAGTTAAGTTACAGGATGTATATATCTTGTTTTTGGATAAGTAGTAGTTGTTTTGAGATATTGCTCACACTTTGAAAGGATAAGAATACTAGTTTCTTAAAACAAATCAAACTCTTATCTCCTAATTGTTATATATTAAATGAGTTTCTCATTCACCTCAGTCACAAACACAGTAAAGAGGTACGAAATATATATTCTCATTCATTGCTTTGTACATTCAATATATTATTTTAATGGTACAAATGTCCCCAGTTAATTTATATGATTTAATATTGAAATGCATGTTGTGTTCTCATGTGGAGCTATATTGTAAATTGAGTACTATTGCTTTGTTTCTTATTAGCCCGTTATGTCCATGTTGTTTTCATATATTAAGAGATATTGGTGAAGACGTTTCAAACGAATTGATGCCATGAATTCGTAACAAAGATTATTATAAAATAAGATTCGTAAATGACATGATTCCTTGATTTGCATGCTTAGTTAGTATATATTATGGTCATGTTATTTAATTGGTGAAAGTCTTTTACATTTTATCATTAGCATATGGTTAGCGATTATAATTTAAATTATTAAATTGAGTAGACAAGTTTGATTATTTTTTTTTTTTATAGGCTTGAATGTGGAAATTGTATTAATTAATTTCACTTTGATTTATATTACTATTTTATGATAGTTAATTTATCAGAACCTACTTTGTTGTACATAATCGGCATGCAAGTTCTCTAGTTTGTACTATATGTGTTATTAGTATAATGGACACCTGCTTATTAACATGGCTGTGAGTTGACTATGTGTTATATGAATATGCATGCATGTACGTGGATCCTGTTTTGTAACTATAGCATTTTTTTTTATTTGAGTCTGTACAAGTCTTGAAGTCTGAATATATAGGATTAAGTTTACTGATTTGTTTATAGCTGATCGAGAACTAAGGCAATGTTAATCGTGGTTAAATATTATTTAGGTCCGGTTCGTGTTGGTTGTTTAAGTGGTTATCGTAACGAGGTAAGTTAACTTTTCGTGCTCTCCAATATATTTTTAAAAAATTTTAATATTTGAAATGTATTTAAATGTTTTATATTTTTTAATATTTTTGTTACGAAAATTTGGATTAAGTATGAATTTTTAGATATAATAATTCCCAGCTAGCTATGACTTATGAACTCGTTAGTAATTGCGTATAGTTCCGGAACTAGCCTATGATACCTTACTAGGGCGTGTTTTTTATGATGCCTTCGGGAGTGCACACTTTATGATACCTTAGTAAGGGGCGCGTTATTGACCATTATGAACCTATGATACTGTGTCACCAGGTATTTGTGACCTTAGCGAACTGTGGAATTTATTATATGTTTTTGGATTTTGATTCTGAAACTATGATTTACGAATTATGAAATTGTGAGCTTTGATTTATGGAATTTATGAAATATTTTTTTTTGTGAAACTTACTTGATCCACTGGTTAGTTCGATTAGTTATCTTGCTGGGCTGTGTAGCTCATTATTTGTGAATTTTCAGGTACTAGCGCTGGTATTGCATTTGGATTGGATTCGAGGAGGACTTATGCCCCTAAATAATGTTCTAGTTTGTAGCTGTTTAGATTCGAGGAGCTGCGTCTCTATGGATTTTGGTTTAACATTGGATTATTTTATGTAGTGCCATTTCTGGATTTTAGAATATTTTTACGATATTTTGGAATTTTGTTTTGTAAGTTTATTATATTTAAATTTTGTTTGATAATTTGATTGAATGATAACAATCCGAAAATTCTGATTGTTACAGTTGGTATCAGAGCAGGCTTCTCTTCGGAATGTATTAGGTATGGGACTTGTACATTTTCTAGGGAGCGTTTTGCGATCCTGTAGGCTTCCGCTTAGGATTGACCCGTAGGGTAGTGAATTAAATTTTGGGTTGATGTTCTCGCTTATGTGAATTTTGACATGTGTGAATTTTTTTGTGTTTTTTGATTTTGTGTGCTATGTGATCGTTATTTGTGCATCTAAAAGTCTTATTTTATTTGTGAATGGAAGTAAGGAAACATGAGCACTAGAGGCCGAGGCCAAGGCAGAGGCAACGGAAGTTAGAACCACCACAACAACAACGGCAACAACAACAATGATGGGGGTAATATGTTTAACCAGCTAGCGCAAACCATAGCTACACTCGTTGGGAACCAGCAACCGGCTCAACGGAGCATTGTATCGGAGTTCAAGCGATTAAATCCTCCTACTTTTGATGGTGTAACGGATCCAGCTGTTGTCGAAAAATGGACACAAGAAATGGAAAAGGCATTTGAGCTGATGGGAAGTAATGATGAACAAAAAGTAACTTTAGCTGTGTATCAGTTGCAGGGCAGTGCTTATGACTGGTGGCTGATGGAACAGAGAAGAAACGAAGGAAATCCCGACCCTATGACCTGGGAAAGATTCAAGACGGCAATGACTGACAAATACTTTCCAAGAACTGTACGTTTACAAAAGGAGAGAGATTTTATTCGGCTTGAGCAGGGAGATCGAACTGTAGCAGAGTACGAAGTGGAGTTTGCTAAGCTCTCTAAATATGCTCCTACTTTGGTTGCAGATGAAGCTATTCAAGCAAGAAGACTAGAAGAAGGACTTAGGGTTGACATCAGGCACGCGGTCGCAAATTTTGAGCTAAATACATATGAGCAAGTGATTAATAAGGCTCTTGTGGTTGAAAGGGGTTTGATGGATGCAAAGAAGAAAAAAGATGAAGATGGTAAGAAGAGGAACGAGCCTGTAAGTGGATTCATTGATAATGGGCCAGCAAAGAAGTTCGGCAATCGAGGATTTGGTGGAAATGCAAATAAGGGAACTCAAGGGAACAGACTTCAGTGTTCTAGATGTGGTCGAAATCATTTGGACAAGGATTGTCGATGGAACACAGGCGCTTGCTTTAGTTGTGGTGAGATAGGACATCGAGTTGCAGAATGTCCGAAACGCGATCCGACCAAAGACAAGAATGATGTAAGCACGGGCACTTTGGCAACTCTTCTTGGACCTACCTACGGACAAGTATATCAGCACCAACCGAAACAAGATTAAGGTACGAATTTATTAGCTATGTCAATTTATTTGAAATAACATGTTATTTATGAACTTGTTGCATTTATGTGTTTTTATATTTTATTATAAAATTTGAGGACAAATTTTTTTTAAGGAGGGTAGAATATAATACCCGACAATTTTAGAAGTCAAATTATATTATTATATTAACCAAACTTACTTTATTTATAAACTAGTGTTCTAAATAAAGCTTGTACTTAAAAATTATACTTTTATTCTCTGAAACTAGCTGCTTCGTTTACTTGCGTGCTTAATTATATGTGTTATTTATTTTTTATCTTAATTTCCATATTAGTTAAGTTACAGGATGTATATATCTTGTTTTTGGATAAGTAGTAGTTGTTTTGTGATATTGCTCACACTTTGAAAGGATAAGAATACTAGTTTCTTAAAACAAATCAAACTCTTATCTCCTAATTGTTATATATTAAATGAGTTTCTCATTCACCTCAGTCACAAACACAGTAAAGAGGTACGAAATATATCTTCTCATTCATTGCTTTGTACATTCAATATATTATTTTAATGGTACAAATGTCCCTAGTTAATTTATATGATTTAATATTGAAATGCATGTTGTGTTCTCATGTGGAGCTATATTGTAACTTGAGTACTATTGCTTTGTTTCTTATTAGCCCATTATGTCCATGTTGTTTTCATATATTAAGAGATATTGGTGAAGACGTTTCAAACGAATTGATGCCATGAATTCGTAACAAAGATTATTATAAAATAAGATTCGTAAATGACATGACTCCTTGATTTGCATGGTTAGTTAGTATATATTATGGTCATGTTATTTAATTGGTGAAAGTCTTTTACATTTTATCATTAGCATATGATTAGCGATTATAATTTAAATTATTAAATTGAGTAGACAAGTTTGATTATTTATTTTTTTTATAGGCTTGAATGTGGAAATTGTATTAATTAATTTCACTTTGATTTATATTACTTTTTTATGATAGTTAATTTATCAGAACCTACTTTGTTGTACATAATCGGCATGCAAGTTCTCTAGTTTGTATTATATGTGTTATTAGTATAATGGACACCTGCTTATTAACATGGCTGTGAGTTGACTATTTGTTATATGAATATGCATGCATGTACGTGGATCCTATTTTGTAACTATAGCATTTTATTTTATTTTTTTTATTTGAGTCTGTACAAGTCTTGAAGTCTGAATATATAGGATTAAGTTTTCTGATTTGTTTATAGCTGATCGAGAACTAAGGCAATGTTAATCGTGGTTAAATATTATATAGGTCCGGTTCGTGTTGGATGTTTAAGTGGTTATCGTAACGAGGTAAGTTAACTTTTCGTGCTCTCCGATATATTTTTAAAATATTTTAATATTTGAAATGTATTTAAATGTTTTATATTTTTTAATATTTTTGTTACGAAAATTTGGATTAAGTATGAATTTTTAGATATAATAATTCCCAGCTAGCTTTGACTTATGAACTCGTTAGTTATTGCGTATAGTTCCGGAACTAGCCTATGATACCTTACTAGGGCGTGTTTTTTATGATGCCTTCGGGAGTGCACACTTTATGATACCTTAGTAAGGGGCGCATTATTGACAATTATGAACCTATGATACTGTGTCACCAGGTATTTGTGACCTTAGCGAACTGTGGAATTTATTATATGTTTTTGGATTTTGATTCTGAAACTATGATTTACGAATTATGAAATTGTGAACTTTGATTTATGGAATTTATGAAATATTTTTTTTTGTGAAACTTACTTGGTTAGTTCGATTAGTTATCTTGCTCGGCTGTGTAGCTCATTATTTGTGAATTTTCAGGTACTAGCGCTGGTATTGCATTTGGATTGGATTAGAGAGGGACTTATGCCCCAAAATAATGTTCTAGTTTGTAGCTGTTTAGATTCGAGGAGCTGCGTCTCTATGGATTTTGGTTTAACATTGGATTATTTTATGCAGTGCCATTTCTGGATTTTAGAATATTTTTACGATATTTTGGAATTTTGTTTTGTAAGTTTATTATATTTAAATTTTGTTTGATAATTTGATTGAATGATAACAGTCCGAAAAGTCGGATTGTTACAATTTCTTTTACAATTTCCCTTTTTGGATCAATTATTTTAATTTTAAAAGTTTCTAAAATTATCCAAATTTTATTAAAAAAATTAAATATTATTCTTGATCATACTCATTTTACTACTGGTCTCACCATTTTACTTACTTTTAGTATACTACCATTATATAACTACATAAAATACTTGTGTAAATGTTTTTGTTAAGTTATCTATTTATGAATGTTTTTGATTTTTCATAAATTTCAATCTGATTTAATTTCAGTTTTGTAAATTTGATATTTATTTAATTTCAATATTATAAATTTTTAATAAAATTATAGTTGATCTTATAAATATTTTCTTTAACATATTAATATTGTTTCAGTTTATGTCATATTTCGGAGTAAGATAAATTCTTGATTTCATTTTCTTTTAAAATCATTAATTTTTTCGATTATTTATTTGTTAACTCATTATTTATATAAATTTAAATATGATAAAGTTTAATGTTAATATATTATTATTATTATAGATTATTTTTTGACAATTTACCTAAATTATTGAAAATGTTTTATAATGTTTTAATGTCTATTTTTAATATTCAAGTGTCACCTTAAGTAATTTAGTTTCATTTACTCATTTCTCTATTTATTACTTTTTCCTAAAAGATTATGTATTTCACGACTAAATTTTATCAACTTTTACTAACAATTGAACTTAACAGTATTCAAAAATTTATAATTTTTTTCTTTGTCAAGAAATGTATAAATTTTGTTTTTGCTACACTTTTGAAATTTTAGGTTTTCATATTTCAAATCATTTAATATATATTAGACTTAAAATAAATCTTCTACTTTTTAACTATTTTAATAATACTAATGTTCTAATTGATAAGAATATTTTTAAATTAGTTATGTTATGGTTCCACTAAAATTATCATTGTGTTATGTGCTATGTGAGTATTTTAAGATATTTCAATTTATAATAAAAAAAATTGTAGTGGAGAATGTCCATATATAAAATGCAAAAAGCTTAAAGCTTAAAGGTATGCACAAAAAATCTTCAATATTTACTTTATATTTGTATGAAATGTACAAATTTTATGACGCTCACGATATTGTTATTATTATATTTTTTTATTTCAATAGTTTGTATTAATATTTACATTGTTTCTTCATTTTATGTTTTAATAATTACATATATGGTATAAAAATTTATATGAAATGTGTTTATTTTGTTATTTTTTTCATTTTTACTTTTGTCATATAAGGATAATATATTAATTTATTACAACCATTTTATTTTACCTATTTATATCAATATTGTTTCTCTTTTTAGTGTCATGTTATATCTTTGTTCTAAAATTTATTCTCTTCATCATTTAACTTCTCAAACTCATAATTTTATCTACACCCAAGTTCTTTACATTCAGAAAATTAACTAGTAATTCATTATCAAGGTTTGAACAAGAGCATAGAGTTGAAGCATATTGACACCACATAGTAGACTTCTCAGCTTTGTAGGTTGTCATATCATATTTCTTGTAGTTGATTTGTTGTCATATCATATTTCTTGTAGTTGATTTTGGCTTTGGAGTTCCCGCTTCTTCATTCTTGTTTTTTTTCTTAGACATTTCCTCTGTTATTTTTAGATGGACAATTGAGAGCAATGTGTCCTGGTTTCTTATAATTTTAACACGTATTCACATTGGTTTGATGCACACGAATGCTTTATGTCCTGATTTTCCACATTTACAATAATTGATACTCCCCCTCATGCATTCTCTGGTATTATTCTTCCCACAAGTTTTACAAGTAGGAATTTTGTCCCTCCTACTAGTCCCCTTATCACGTTCTAAACTTCTTCTTTGTTCCTTGGTTCACATCCTAGTGGTGCGCATATCTTGTTCTTTCCTCTTATTGTTGAAAAACTAATTTCTTTCCTCACAATCCTTAACAATAATTCTTACTTTACTTACCATCTTATCAAAATCCTCCAACTCTAAGGGAAAAGAGAAAGCGACTTAGAAAGAAGGTAAGGTTGCTTAGAAGTGTTAAATGTAAAGTGTGTAAAAGATGTTTTTGGTAATAGTATGTTGTATATAAAACCTATAGTCTTGATGACAAAATTATACATGTAAATTATGTTATTTCAAGAGTAAAGGTAGCATGACGACCCCGAACGGTCATGGATGCGGGAACAGTCAGGGCCATCACACTATTGAATATATACAGGATGTATATCCATTCTTGTATAGTAGTTGCAAGAAAGTATATGAGATAGATCTTGAGGTAGTTGATCAACATCCTCTATCTCTAACATTTGTTGTCGAAATAGACAACTTAGGATCTAGGAAGCCTTTCAAATTAGGAAAATATAGGGGATTAGCAAAGGGTTTAGAAAATGATTACGTATCTACGTGTATGTTCAGTTTTTCAAAATAAATAAGAAAAACCTGCGACGAAACAATAATGTAAGAGTTGAAGCTTTTTTTATTTATTGTATGTGCCTGGGGGATGAGAAAAGTGAGTGTGTGTATGTGTGTGTTAATTTATTTTAAGGGAAAAAAATTAGTGAAGAAAGGAAAAGCTCGTCAATATTAAATAATGGATGGAGGAGTTTTCTACGTCCCAAAATCGTTGGCGGCAGCAAACAAGGATCGGGAAATGCAATCGGAACAACAGCTTGTGTTAGATCTTAGCAATCTTGATGTTAGAGAAAATGCCCTTCGTGAAATCTCCAAGGTCTTTTATCTATATAATTGTATCTTCCTTTTGTGTTGTATATACATGTTCCAATGGGTTTCAATTAAATTACTATGAATTGTTTCTTTTTTAGGGTTTCGACCAATGTCGCATGCGATATCCATATCTTGTTTGATTTATTGAGCTATATCCTATAGTCACTTCTTGGGAAACTCAATCATTTTGTACTTCGATTTATGTGAGAATGCTGAAAATGAAGTTAATTGTGCAAGTTGATTGTGGTTGTAAGTCTTAATTACGTGTCGTGTAGTGTGCAAGCAGTTGGTCTGTTTATATTATTAACATAATCAAGAAAACTAAGATCAGAGATATAATTTTTAATTTACAAACTAATTTTTTGTTACTTTTCTTAATTTCCTGCTTAATGTTAATTTCTCTATCCACTCCCAAAATATATTTACGGTTTGTGTGTTATGCTTTCTATTTAACCAACTTGCATGTCCATGGAGTTCATGCCCTTCAAATTTGGATAAATCTTTCGATGTTGTGGAAATATTGAACAATAATTAAATCTTTTAGTGATCTTTACGAGTAAGAATAAGGCTAGTTGCCATTCTTTTCAATATGTATAAAAGAAAAATTACGTTATTTGTCCGTATTTCATATTTTTATGGACCACTCATAAAAGAAAAATGACTTACATTTTTCAAAATTTAATTTTTGTTCAAAATTTCTTCAACATCGATAGATTTATCCGGATTGGAAGGGCATGATCTCCAAAGACATTCAAGTTGGTTAAATAGAAAGCATAACACACAAACCGAAAATTAAATAGGGGATAGATAGAGAAGTTAATATTAAGAACAACCACAAAAATAATTTGGAAACAAATCTATCTCTAATCTTAGTTTTCTTGATTACAATAATGTTACATTAATAATATAAATAGACCAAGAGTTGTTTGCACACTAAACGAAATTAAGACTTACAACCACAATCAACATGCATAATCAACTTCATTTTCCGCATTTTGATAGAATCCACAAAATGATTGACTTTCCCAAGAAGAGAATATAGGATATATCAATAATAAATCAAATAAGATATGGATATCGCATGCAACATCGCTCAAAACCCTAAAAAAGAAACAAATCATAGTAACTTAGCTGAAACCAATTTGAACACATATATATCACACAAAAAGAAGATACAAGTATATAGATAAAAGACCTTGGAGAGTTCGCAAAGGGTATTTTCTCTAGCATCAGGATTGCTAAGATCTAAAACAAGCTGTTGTCCCGATTGCATTTTTCGATCCTTGTTTGCCGCCGCCACCAATGATTCTGAGACATAGAACTCTCTTTCGTCCATTATTAAAAATTGACTAGGTTTTCCTTTCTTGACTAATTTTCTTCTGTTGAAACAAATTAACACAAACGCTCACTTCTCTCATCCCCCGAACATGTAAAATAAATAAAAAATTATTCACATGTAATAGTATCGTTTCGTCACGTGTTTTTCTATTTTATAATAAAACATTGAATATACGAGTAGATATGGACGCATTTTCTAATAATCTTAGTTGTCAAACCCTTTGCCAATCCCCTTTATTTTTCTAATTTCAAAACCTTCCTAGATCCTAAGGGGTCTATTTCTACTAAAAAAATGTAAGAGATAGAGCATGTTGATCAACTACCTCTAGATCTATCTCCAATACTTTCTTACAACTACTATACAAGAATGAATCTGCATCCTATATATATTCGAAACAAACATTACTTCCAACCAATTGTGGAAGAAGTACTCTATTAAAAACAATTCAATTATGTACTTTGTGAATCGAGGCCAATGCAATCACTCGGCCAGCAAACTTAAAGTATTCTTTGTGGTATATCACCTTAGAAGCTATAACACCTGACATGCCATAAGTATTTATCTAAACCTCACATCTACTTCAAATTAAACTAGATTTTAAATTAGAAGGTACATTCGTACATCTACTTCTATTCATATATAATTTGAAGTAATATGCAGAAGGACAACACTATGTGAGGTACTCAAAATTGTCCATGATCAGTCAATAGAATATTTGAATTACTTATCATGATTTCTCATCAAAAAAACCTACATTCTACCTAGGGGCATTGAAATTATAATGGTGTGTTTGTCAAGGGAAGAACATACTAATTTAACCAAAATCATTTTAGGTGGCATTGTAAAGAGAAATAGTCTTTGCTAAGGGATGAGCCAAACTAAATTGACCATAATGTATATATCTTTTAATTTTAAAAATAAATATACGAACAACTTATTCATTAGATTTCAGTGAAAGCAAAGTTTAATTACAATAAAGTGGTTTATTAATTAGATTTGGATGGAAATAAATTATAATTAGAATGTAAACAAATGTGATGTTTTATCATATAGTTAGGTACACCAAATGCTCTCCATCATATAGAATAAATCTTATCAATTTTAGCAAATACCTTTTACTATAAGTGAGAATATACAATGTTTAGCAATAAATAAATATAAAGAAGTTCTAAACTTATTCATCATAAAAACTGGTAATCAAATGAGTACTACCTATACATAGATTCAGATTTAGAACTGATATATATGATGATATCGGATGAAAATAAGATAAAAACTTAGGGATAATCTAAGTTAGTATAGTGAAATACTACTTCAAGCCTATTATTCTAAATTTATTTGTAACACGAATTAAATCTGTATTCTCAGCATATTCAATTAGTGAACAAAGTTAAAATTATTGTTTCACTATTACCTAAGAAAGATCCTATCTCAAAACTCTATATAGTACATCTATACAGAAATCTTTACATCTATACAAAAATATAATTCATTATTACACTTATTACATTAAGATAATTTTGTTTATTAACTTTGCATAAAATTAAGCACGCTCCTATTCATACCTGGAGCATCTTTTTCATTGTTTAACGAGATTACACCATATCAGATTATCTAGGAGATGATGGGAAAAATATAACATGGTGTAATTTAGTATTTAGCCTATTTAATCAAACAATAAAAATAAAGATAATACAATTTGAGACATTACATAAATTTCCAAAGACATAAAAATAAGTTTTAATACAAATTTAAATCAGTAAGTATCTCAATTTGATATGCTCAGTTGTTAATATAATTGTTTTATATATAATTGCATCAATCATTTTGGATCTCTCAATTGGTGTTCCATGACATTTTATTTTAGTTCATATCCATCATAAGCTAAATGTTACTAGAGTCATCATGGTTTTATTACTTGTGTACATACTAGATATACATAAAAATGGAACTCATGTCAAAATCAATTCAATGAGTTATAATTCAAAGAACTTATTTCTACCTCTACAAAAACTAAGCTTTTACAAGAATAACATTAACTAATATAAAATATATACTCTCACATAAATAGATGATACATAATTATGTAAATAATTGATAAAAGAAAACAAGTGCACAAAATCACACATAACTTATACATACAAGATGATAGATTATGAAAGATTGATGAACAATTAGCTTACATTCATGATGTTAGGCGGATTATTCAAGGTGACCGGCAACATTGGTTGAGACCAAAGAGCGGCTGAGAAATTAGGGTTGGTACTTATATTTTCATGACCCACAAAGAGGAATAAATAAGTAAGGTTAGACAGAGGTGGACTGGGCCAGCCCAAAAAATATCAATAGAAAGTTCCATTATATTATGGCCCAAAGCCTAGGATGGCCTTGAAGCATGCATTAAAATTAATTTAAAAATAAATTTGGATAGGAACTTATATTTTTATGACCCACAAAGAGGAATAAATAAGTAAGGTTAGACAGAGGTGGTTAGACAGAGATGCATTGGGCAGCCCAAAAAATATCAATAGAAAGTTCAATTATATTATGGCCCAAAGCCTAGGTGGGCCTTGAAATATGCATTAAAATTAGTTTAAAAATAAATTTGGATAGGATTGTATGTGAATATGTGCAATTTTTGTATACATTAGAACATATATTCACAAAACCACTACCAACAAGGCTGTGACAATTGCAAAGTGATAGTTGAAATAAAATGGAAAACTTTTAAGCTCTATTAGGACTTTATTATTTTACTATTTGAATTGAAATTAAAAGGTAGATCAAAGTAGAAATTGGAGTAAAAGAAAAGTACAAGTAATGTGAGTTTTTCATAAAATATTTGAGGGCGACTTTATAAAACTAATTTCGTACTAATAGAATTTTATAAAAGGTACTCCTTCTTAACAATTTCTTTTACAATTTCCCTTTTTGGATCAATTATTTTAATTTTAAAAGTTTCTAAAATTAGCCAAATTTTATTAAAAAAATTAAATATTATTCTTGATCATACTCATTTTACTACTCGTCTCACCATTTTACTTACTTTTATTATACTACCATTATATAACTACATAAAATACTTGTGTAAATGTTTTTGTTAAGTTATCTATTTATGAATGTTTTTGATTTTTCATTAAATTTCAATCTGATTTAATTTCAGTTTTGTACATTTAATATTTATTTAATTTCACTATTATAAATTTTTAATAAAATTATAGTTGATCTTATAAATATTTTCTTTAACATATTAATATTGTTTCAGTTTATGTCATATTTCGGAGTAAGATAAATTTTTGATTTCATTTTCTTTTAAAATCATTAATTTTTTCGATTATTTATTTATTTTTTATTTTTTTTGCTAAATAAATATTTATAAAAGAAGATGGAGGGATTAACCCTAGATCTTAGCAATCGCTAAGAGAGAAACAAAGAACAAGCAACAACAAGCAGGAACAAACTACCTAAATCTCCCTAAGAAGATTAAACAAAAAACCACCTATATAAGTCTAAATTTGCATGCTGGTTAAACCATTCCATATTCGAAAGCTTTGCCTTGAGATCGACCATAATACCCTTAATGAGAATGTTTGGAGGCGAAACTCCTCTGTCATGAACCCTGGCGTTCCTTTCTCTCCACAAGTAATATGAGAATATCTGCGCAGTGAGGAGAGGTATGTTCCTATGGATGTTATTTGAGATGCTGCCCAAAGAGAGAAGAAACTCAGTCCAAGTGGAGCCAACCATAGGGAATCCAACGAGACCCGCCAATTTTTCAAGAATAAACCTGCTGTAAAGGCAAGAGATGAACAGGTGCGAGTCCGTTTCAATTCCACCCACACAGAGGCTGCAGTTCAGCTCAACATTTAACCCGAAAAGCCCTAGTCTGTGCCCAGTTGGAAGCCGTCCATAACAAAGGATCCATTCTAGGTGAGCGTACCTAAGGATTTTAAATTGGTGCCAGACATGTTTGTACCAAGTAAGCACTGGTGATGATGATCTAATCGAATTCCAGATAGTACGAGTTTTAACCTTATGAAGAGGCACTCCTTCCCATAAAATCACGTCCGAGGAGCTAAGGTCGAAACTGGGATAATCGAAATAAGCGTGCCAATGCAGCAGGGTAGGGTGAGGATTACGCTGCCTAGAAGATGGATGAGGAATGGACCAAGAGCTAGAAAAAAGCACTGCATTCACAGATGCCTCGAAGGATAAACCAGTTTGGTTGATAATGCGATCCTGATTATTAGTAGCAAGGCAAGTGTTGTGCCACCATGGATCAAACCACAGAGAAGTTCCCATGCCATTACCGATTTTGAAGGAGATGAACTGTCTAGCCAAGGGACGGAATCTAAGGACATTCCTGAATATCCAAGAACAGTCATTAGGCATATCCATAGTTCAGAAGTGTTGTCTCTTTAGCACAGTTTTGTTAATCCATTGAGGCCATATCGAAGAACTCTTGCAAATGATTTTGCAGAGATGAGCAATTATCTGAGCTCGGTTCCACTCTCTCGGTGGTCTGAATCCTAGACCACCCTCTTCACGAGGCCTGCAAATAGAATCCCAACTAATCTTTGCACCTCCCTTGGAGTTCACATCCCCCTTCCATAAGAATCTCGTGAATAAAGTTTGAAGTTTGCCATGGACGGAAGCTGGGAGAACAAAATGTTTAGTCCAAAACATTTGAATCATGAAAAGAACAGATTTAATAAGCTGGGCTCTGCCTGCCAAAGACAGAATCGCAGATGACCAACAGGAAATTCTTGCCGTAACTTTTTCTAGAAGAGGCATGCAGTCTGTATGTTTCGAAATTAGAGGCACTCCTAAGAAGCGGATAGGAAGGTCTCCATGAGCAAAACCGTATTTTGTGTCTAGCCAGTTAGTGAATTCGACTGAGCAATTACAGAAATAAGCCGTGCTTTTATCAATGCTTGGATGTAACCCACTGGACTTTGAGAATTTATCGACGCAGTCCATTAGATGTTTAGAGGCCAAGTCTGCGTGACAGAAGAGCAGTACATCGTCTGCATAAAAGAGATGTGTGAGCTTCATATCCTTACATTTCCAGTGAAACCTAAAACTGTCCGGAGTTTTTGCAAGCATAGCAGATAAAACATTCATAGCCACTGCAAAAAGGTAAGGGGAGATTGGGTCCCCTTGACGAAGTCCCTTCCTTCCTTTGAAAAAACCACACAAAGAACCATTAACCTTGACTGAATAGGATGTAGTTGATATGCATAAATGAATCCACCTCAGGAATTTTGGAGGGAAATTAAGTCTCCGAAGAGCATGCATTATGAATTCCCAATTTATTGAGTCAAAGGCTTTATGAAGATCAATCTTTAGAGCACATTTTGAAGAGCCCGTGTTTCGATGGTAACCTCTAAATAACTCCTGCGCCATAAGAATATTATCAGAAATGGACCTGCCCGGAATAAATGCTGACTGCGAGATGTCAATTAGACTAGGCATAACAAGCTTTAGACGAGATGCCATGATTTTAGCGATACACTTATACGGAATATTGCATAAGGAGATAGGCCGATAATCCCGCATTGTGGTAGGAGTAGGAACTTTTGGGATTAAAGCAATACTAGTTACGTTTAAAGAAGGGTGCAAACAGTCGTTTGAGAAGAAGCTTTTCACAGCATCACAAAAGGTGCCTCCCACAATATCCCAAGAAGACAAGTAAAACTCCACCGTGAAGCCGTCAGGGGCCGGAGATTTATTTCTTTTCATGGCCTTAAGAGTAGCCAAAATTAAATCATTGGATACCGGAGCTTCAAGAGCCACGCCCTGAGCATTCGTGATTTCATTGCAGTCTATGGCATCGAAATCAAAAGGCTCCAGAGGTGGTTGAATTCCCAAAGTTGAGGAAAAGAAATTAACTGCCTCGTTAGAAACTTCCTTGTGACCGGAAAGCAAGATTCCATCTTCATTTTCAATAGCCATGATTTTGTTTACATTCCAATTTGCCTTAAGTTTATTATGGAAGAAAGCATTATTTCCATCCCCAAAATCGAGCCACTTCACCCTCGACTTTTGGTGGAGAAACCGTTCTTCGTCTAGCAACGCAGTCTGAAGCTTACTAGCTTCTTCAGATTCTATGTGAAGCAAATGGGGATTGTCTGAATCAAGGACCAACTGATCTTGAATTTGAGATAGGGCGGCACGGGCCAAGGAAACGTTGTTAAACACATTGCCATGATCTCTGTTAAGGGTAACCAACGCTGTTTTAAAGTCTCTCAATTTGCGAACCAGAACTGCCATAGGGTCGCCGAACCATTGAGTTTCCCAAGATTTAGCAACAGTCGAGAGGAAATCAGGATAAGCAGCCATATGATTATAGAATTGAAAAGGTTTGTGGATCTTTTCGAGCTGCATTGGAACTGAACAGAGTAAGGGGCAGTGATCCATAATCCCCTTATTTTTAACCAAAACAGAAGCTTCTGTGTAGAAATTAAACCAATCCTTGTTACCTAGCATGCGATCCAGGCGCTTTTGAATTAGAGACGTTCTTTTATTCGTCCATGTATGAAGAGACCCAGACGTTTTAATGTGCCCTAAAGACAAATTGGAAACAAAATCCAGGAAGTCTTGCATACCAGGAGTCCACTTAGCCCGCCCTCCTTTAACCTCGTGTAAAGCCAAAATGCAATTAAAATCTCCATTTAAACACCACGGTAAAGAAATGTTCTGACCTCTATTTGTAAGATCTCTCCACAAGGGTGCCCTTTCATGAGGCTGATTGAAAGCGTAGACGAAGGTAACACAAAACGTGATTTGTTTTTCCAAAAACGTCACGAAACAAGTAACATGCTGAGAAGACTTTGCAAGAGTTTGGACCGACCATATAGTAGGATCCCAACCAACCCAAACACGACCATAGTCATGATGCTCATAATTAAAAATCCACTTCCATTTTTTGTTAATAATTCTAGAAATGCTATCCGAATTCTGAACTCTAACTTTCGTTTCCACTAAGGCCATAAGAGAGATATGGTTGGAAGAAATAAACTTTGTGACCTCTTGTTGATGAGGACTTTTATTGATACCCCTAACATTCCAAACCGCGAAATTCATCATTGATATTTTGGGAGCGTTGGCGTGCCTGCCAACCAGGAGCTTTTTCTGTTTTTAGTCACTGTAGTGAAGCCTTCATTATCTATGACCCCTCTTCCCTGGCTCAAAGGAGCACTAGAGTTTGTACCTAGGTCGACAATGAGCTCTATAGAATGTTTTTCTTTCGCTGGAGACTTGGCTTTGTTTCTTTTCTTTAGTGGTGATTCAACACTAATGTGATTTTCAGGGATTTGTAGCAGTGCCTCAAAGCCATTTTTAGTAACAAGCGCATCCCCCATTAATCCGTCTTCAGAAGGGCTTATCTGATTCTCTACATGTTTTGTGTTAAATTGATTTGTATCTTTCCATATAACCAGGTCATTCGAGCAACCTGAAGCGCCTGGTAGTTTGTCAAACTCCTCCAAGTTATCTTCATTGTGTTGTCGACATTCACCCTCTTCCAAGTTGGCATCTCCATTTTCTATTTCAGTAATGATTGCATCATCGTCCATGACAACATCACAACCACAGAATTTCCCTATAGCGTAAGGAACCATCTCCATATTTTGCAAGAATTCCGATTTGTGGGCTGAGGGATGCTCCTTTTGTTCATCTGTCCTTTCATTAGCATTAGGCATTTTCCGTTTTTTGGTAACACGGTCTGGGTTGTTGAGGCATCTCGAAAGAGAGTGTCCAAAAGCTTGACAGAGACTACAAGAGTAAGGGAGTTGAGGGTATTGGATCTCAACCTTTTCTTGTTCTTCAACCCCATTTGAATTAAGGACATTAACCCAAACGAAGTCTGGCCTAGGAGCAGAGTAGGTTAATTCAACTTGAATATTAGCATACTTCAATGGTTCAAACTTAGCCGTGGCATCATCGAATTTCAATGGTCGACCTACTGAACAAGCTAGAGCAGAAAGACCATCTTTGGACCAAAAGGAGTATGGAACGTCAACCAGACGAATCCAGCAGGGCACCTTTTCGACCACATTTCTCTTGAAAGTTGACCCCTCCATCCATGGCTTGAGATACATAGTTTTCCCACCCATTTGTACTGTATTAAGATACAGAGCCACATTCCTTTCTTCTATTAAGCCAAAACGGAATGTGTAATATCCTTTAGAACTATAGAAAACCCGAGTCAAATCCTTATTCCTCCATATGCGATATGCTTGTTCGCGAACAAATTTAAACGCAAATCCTCCCCCTATGAAATGTCCGATAATACTAGTAGCCCATTTTTTCTGGGCATTAACCATATATTCTCTCGAAAATTTTACCATGGCAGTACCATCTTCTTTAAAAGTTAGGACGGAATCATCATTTTGCATACAAGGATTAGGATCAGCTACAGATTTAGCAACAATTGAACTCCAAGTGACCGTTTTCTTTTGGACATTTGAAGTACCAGCAATTGAATTGTGTATTACATTATCAACTTGAGTGTGCTTACCATTTTGATGAGTTTCCTGAGCAACCAGAGGCGAGGTAACCTCTATTGGAGAGTTAACATTTGAAGCTTCACGAGAACCCCCAGAAGACCCTGCAGCTGTAGGACCTGAGGCGATTTGTTCTGTACCATCATTAAGGATTAGATTTATTTGATTCGTCATGCGAGCTTGAGTTCCTAGGGACAGTGGTTCTCCCATAACCACATCTGTGTTAATTGACTCATTGTCCACTTCAAAGTGTAATAGAGGCAGTAAGTTATTGGCATAGACTCCATAGTTGTGACCATTAAGAACCGCGAACTCATCAGAGTTCATAGATCCCGAGTGTTCCGAGTTGCGAGATCCCATCCTAAAGCAATCCTGACAGATCGAGGAAGAAAAAGGTATGATATGGTAGAGGAGAAGGAGAAGAACCAAGAAAGAGAGAGCGTGAGGAACGTGGCTGAGAAATGAAAGCAGAATCAGTTGGTCAACAGGGAAGAAAAATGAGATTTCAGTTAAACGGAAAAGGTGGCTGAAGAGAGAGCATTTTGGAAAATTGATTATTTATTTGTTAACTCATTATTTATATAAATTTAAATATGATAAAGTTTAATGTTAATATGATAAAGTTTAATGTTAATATTTTGAAATTTTAGGTTTTCATATTTCAAATCATTTAATATATATTAGACTTGAAATAAATCTTCTACTTTTTAACTATTTTAATAATACGAATGTTCTAATTGATAAGAATATTTTTAAATTAGTTATGTTATGGTTCCACTAAAATTATTATTGTGTTATGTGCTATGTGAGTATTTTAAGATATTTCAGTTTATATTAAAAAAAATTGTAGTGGAGAATGTCCATATATAAAAAGCAAAAAGCTTAAAGGTATGCACAAAAAATCTGCAATATTTACTTTATATTTGTATGAAATGTACAAATTTTATGATGCTCACGATATTGTTATTATTATTTTTTTTTATTTCAATAGTTTGTATTAATATTTACATTGTTTCTTCATGTTATGTTTTAATAATTACATATATGGTATAAAAATTTAGATGAAATGTGTTTATTTTGTTATTTTTTTCATTTTTACTTTTGTCATATAAGGATAATATATTAATTTATTACAACCATTTTATTTTACCTATTTATATCAATATTGTTTCTCTTTTTAGTGTCATGTTATATCTTGTTCTAAAATTTATTCTCTTCATCATTTAACTTCTCAAACTCATAAATATTATCTACACCCAAATTCTTTACATTCAGAAAATTAACTAGTAATTCATTATCAAGGTTTGAACAAGAGCACAGAGTTGAAGCATATTGGCACCTCATCATTAGACTTCTCAGCTTTGTAGGTTGTCATATCATATTTCTTGTAGTTGCTTTTGGCTTTGGAGTTCCTGCTTCTTCATTCTTGTTTTTTTTCTTAGACATTTCCTCCGCTATTTTTAAATGGACAATTGAGAGCAACGTGTCCTGATTTCTTATAATTTTAACACGTATTCACATTGGTTTGATGCACGCGAATGCTTTATGTCCTGATTTTCCACATTTACAATAATTGATACTTCCCTTCATGCATTCTCTGGTATGATTCTTCCCACAAGTTTTACAAGTAGGAATTTTGTCCCTCCGACTAGTCCCCTTATCACGTTCTAAACTTCTTCTTTATTCTTCTACTCGTTATTAAAATTTATTTAAGGTCAATGCATTAATAAATTTAATTAAGCGCATTTTTGGTTAAATTTTAAAATTTTATATTCATATGTAAATATATATTTATTATATCTATTTATTTATATTCATTAGGTATTCATTAAAATTAGAAAATTTAGGAGAATAGGATTTTAATTTTTGACGGATATTAATTTTAAAGCGCGGAATTTATTTTTGAGAATGACTTTTTGGTCCCGTTTATTATTAGTCAGCGGGAAACGACGAGATTATTATTACGGTTTTAACTGATCGGGTCGTTAAACACGAGGAGGGAGCAGTATTTCTCGATCACAGTATTCGAGTAATTCTTTTCCTAAACACGAGCTTTCTTTTACAAGACACAACACTCCACCCTTTTTGCAAGCCCAAAATGTCCCAGTATTTTTTTTCTAAAGCTCACGTTTTGTCCCCTTGCAGTTTTATAAACAGAAAACAAAAGCCCAGTGTTAAAACACATAACACCAATTCTCCTATCTCTTTCAAAAACCCAAAACCACTTTTCTTTTTTTTTTCCTTCTCTGCGTACAGAGCATAACCCAGGTAGTACATATCTTTTTTTTTTCTTTTCTTCGTTTCCTCTCTTCTTCTTTTCCCTTTTCTTTCCTCTACTGTTAAACTTATTCGGTTCTTAAACTATTTAAACAGTTCGGTTTTGTGACGATCTTCCTGAATGATAATTAGAGATAGAATGTATGTTCTTGTTTCCTGTTCGTTCGATGGTGTTAGTTGTTAATGTGGTCGACGCGAGAGAGGCAGAGAGAGGTATGGTCGTTGAGAGAGATTGATGGGTGTTGTTGTGTGAGATGGAAATAGAGAGACGAAGTGAGGGGGGGTTCGACTTTAGTGTCGATTGGTTATGTTCCGGTGGGTGGTTTGTATGGTTGTAATTGGTGATGAATCGGGTTAGAATAGATGTGTGTTGTTGTTGATGCTGAAACAAGAGGCGAAGAAGGTGAGTGAGGAAGAGGTGTGGAGATTGTTTTGTAATCGGAGGAATAAGGTTATTGTAAGGTGTGGTTTGTTATGGAGTGATAAGGAGACGACGGTGTTGGGTGTTTTGATCGGAATCGAGAGAGAGGGAGAGAGAGAGAGAGAGAGAGAGAGAGAGAGAAAATATTGATGCAGAGAGATTTGGAGAGAGATGTTGGGTTGTGGAGAGATACAGGAGAAAGGAGACAGTGTAGAGGATTGTTTTTCCGGACGGCGGTGGTGGTACGTAGGCCCCACGCGCCGTCGTGAACTTTCGGTGAAAACTGTTAAACGTAAAAAGGAAAAAAAAATAAAAAAATAATAATAATAATAATAAATAATATATATATATATATATATATATATATATATATATATATAATGAATTATTAAAGTAAAATGAAAAGAGGGAATAGGTTAAAATTGTTTTATTAATTAAATTGTGAGATATAAGAATTGTTTAATAAAATAAAAAGAGTTTGATAAAAATGGTGAAATTAGTTATTGGTTAGTTAAAAATAATCAATTTATGGATTTCGGACAAAAATCGGAGAATTATTATTTGTGTCGATAAAACGAAGAATAGTTAGAGTAAAAGGCGGTATTTATTTAGAAGACTTATAAACAGCTATTCAGATTATTTTAAGTAACCGGATCGAACCGAATTACTTTTAGAGGCTAAATTTTTGGATATTAAGTTAATTACGAGATTTAAAACGAAAGAGAAATTAATTAGCGACATGGATTAAAATTAGGATTTTCTATTAATGGATGTACGTTCTTTTTTCTAAAAATAGAAATAATGTTAACTACGGATTAAATTGAATGAAAATGGATTGTCGGATTATTTTGAGAATAATTAGAGAGTTAAATTATTTACGAGACGTAAGACACGGAGTATCGCCGTAGCCGTATTTCATATTAAGTTGGATTTACGATAAATCTTGAGGGTTTATTTTTGTGGTTCGAAGAGAGATTTATTTATCCGGGGTTTATTAACCGTTAATTATCGAACAAATTTTCGAGAGTTATGTTATTATTATTTTTTTTAAATATTATTATCGGCCGAGAAGTATTTTATTCTGGCGAATCACTCACGTATTTTCTGGTTGACATTGTTAGTGCCTAATTCTCGAGCCGTAGACCGAAGTCGAGCCCACGGGTAGAGTATAATTTTATCTGCATTTTCTGCACCGCGAGACCGAGGCAAGTTCCTTCCTACCCTAACTTTTAGAGACTTGTATTTCTGTTCGTATTATTTCATTCGTTAATTATTTTTGAGCTATCAATTATGAGATTTATCTGTGGTTCCATATGATGCAATAATCATTATTTTCTCGTCGTGATATTTTGCTACTGTTAAAGTTACCTTACTTGCGAATTATATCCCTTATAAGCGTAGTATCAATTTCGTTGCTATCGGGTCGATCTCATTAATTCGACACAACTATTGTTATGATTCAGTGAAACTAATCTCATTCGTTCGAGATAGTTACATTTATTCTTTTCAGTCGAATTTATTGAACAAATTCGACAATAGTTAGTGATTATCTTTTGGTTGGTTCATCTCTCGAATCAACAAATAAGAGTTATAAAAATTAGGATCGTTAGGATTTTACTCATTGATCAAGTGAAAAATATTCTATTTAAACGTTCATCAATTATGAGTATTATAAATATTCGAGAAGTACTATTTGTACAGTACGACTCCCAATTACTTCATTTAAGACTATCCTCAATATTTCGAGATGGTTGACTTTATTGTCGAGGGTAGGCATCACGTTCGTGTCAACCAATAAAATATTATTATTGAGAATTTACCTCAATCCATTGTTCGGATTGGGGGGACGATTGAGTCAGACTGGCAGCCGCCAGATTTTTAATTACTTTCCTGGAAGTGTTGTTTTACTTCATCTGTTCAACAAATATTCGGGAATTCTGTAATCTACTGGTCAAATTTGGGAAAGAGGCCCATTTTAGAGAAAGAGAGACTTGTGTACCGTTATGGGGACACGAGATATATTTGGCACTATGCTGCCAAGGTTTAATTAATAACCCCTATGATGCTAGCATTCATACATATATATATATAATAACCCCACCGAGATACCGAGAGGTGGAATACCAGTTTATTCTTAAATCATGAGTCACCAGAGTTATATCAATTGAGTCTTTCGAGTATTCTGTTTCGAGATGAGTATTGAGTCAATGCCAGATTGTGCTATCCGATTTTAAAATTTCGAGTATTTCTTTTGGTAAATCTTTTTATATTTATTTACCGAGCAAGGAGAGAACTTGCTAAGCACCATAGTTGCTCATTCTTGGTTTACAACATTTTATTCAGCTGTCAAGATGGAAAGAGGCGAGACGTCGAGCCAGGGATCCAGAGGAAAGGGAAAAGCTCCAGGCTATGCTGTCAAGAACTAGATTTCCAGCTGGAACCTTGACATTTATTACTTTTGTGAACGTTTGTAAGATATTATCCTAGATGTACTAAGTCGTATTGTAATATTTGGTGAGACCGATCTTGGATCTGTGGAGTGGAGCACTTATGCTTCGTTGTATTAGATATTTTGCTTTATTATTGCGTTAACGTGTGCTGCAGGATATTGAGACAATGTGACGACCCGGATCCCCAGTCCGGGCGGATCTGGGGGCGTTATAGTTTTGGTATCAGAGCCTTAGTTATATTTTTAGGAATCGTACGAGCCTAGAATTATAACGCGACGTGAGAATTTAGAGATATAGTACAACGTTGATAATTTAGCACTAAGTGCCCTACACTGTTATGTTTATACCTTTAACTAATCGATTTGGAACCTGGTTGTAACTGAGACTTTTGTACTTTTGTAGATGTCTACATCCGGACCAGCTGACACTCGTTCTATCCGAGATAGATCTCCTACACCTTACCCGCACGGACCACTAGATTCCAGTTTGGGTCCGGACAGTGATCCGTCAGAGGAGTACTTTCCGATTGATATTGTTTCGGAGGATTCTTCGGTTCAGATTCTTACACCTTCTCCTCCGCAGGTGATAGACCTAGCAGATTCTCCTGATCAGGTCATCGAGGTAGTCGATTCTCCTATCCCGGTGACTGATGTGGAGGCTCCTACTCTTGAGGCTGAGCAGCTAGCTCAGATTCCAGCTCCCGAGATGTACAGACAGGAGACACCTGAGCCTTTTCTGTCCGAGTCGATTGTGGTGGGCCAGCTTTCGCCCATTCGCACCGGAGTAGCAGCTCCCATTGGCGTGTTTCCTCCTTCTGGGCCAGTCTATGTGACGACTTCAGCAGTTCCTACCATACCCGATTACATGCTTCCAGCAGTCAGTGATGCTCCAGCTTGTGACACTGCTCCATCTGCACCTACCATCCATATCCCTGCTCCAGTGGGGATGATTTCATCTGCTCCGCCTTTTCCAGTTCAGCCAGTCGGTATGCCTACACAGCCGATAGTAGGTCGAGAGACAGTGCCTTGGATTGTTCATGATCACCTTTACCAGCAGTTTTGCTGGGTATGGATGCGTTACGAGGAGATTTTTGCTACGAGGGATGCTATTCTGCGATTATTGTCAGGGGATCCTATGGCAGTTCATGGGGGTGGTAGCCTACTTTTGAGGGATGTATCCATGGAGATTGTACATCAGATCTCTATCTCTATCCTGACAGGGCTGCAGACTGATATTACAGCCTTACCATCTTCCAGTACCGGAGCTGTGGATCGTAGTACTGTTGCCGACCTAATTGCTAGAGCTATTGAGGAGTTTCATAGGTGTGTTATCGAGATGTTGGGTCGCTGAGACCACTCCTGATGTTGTAGTTCGGGTTTCTGTTATTTTTGGGATAGACTTCTGTTTAGAGTGCTTATGTTTGTATCTAGTCTGTCATAGGTAGACCCGCACTCTGTGGATTTAGTAGTTTGATGTACTAGCTGACTAGAGGGTTTTGGATGTAGTCTTTGGTCTTGCCTGATGTACCATTTGGAATTATATGTTGATATTCGTACTTTTGCGCTTTTATCTGTATCAGATTTTATTACTGTTACGCTTTATTTATAGCACTCCTGTTAAAAAAAAAAGTTTTCGAGAACCAAGGATTAATGACAATTGAATTTTAGAACTTATAAGGTTTTCTTAGAATCGCCTTTTTAAACTGGGATAGATCCTTACGAATATCGGAAACCTTTTTATATCAAGGAATAAGAGTAATTGTTTTGAGTATGATTTATTTTGAGAAACCAGGAATTTGATCGAGTAATTATTTATGAATACCTTTCATAATTGTGCCAGCAATGGTGTCTTATAACTTCATATCTGTGATATAACATACCTTATTGTTTTCACTCTTTATAGAAAGAGATGCCGCCAAAGAGAGGAAGACCCCCAAGAAATCCTCGTCCTCAACCTGAAGCGAATCGAGATGAGGAGGTTCCACCTCGGAACCCAGTTCCGAACCCAAATCCAAACCCAGGACCAGAGCCCGCTCAAAATCACATCCAAAATAATAACCCGATGAACCTACTTCTGAACTTTCTTCTTCAACATGCTCAAAACCCTCAACCTCAGCAGAACCAGAATCAGATTAGAGGAAATCCACCTCCGGCTCAACTGACTCAAGCTACAGTGAGTTTCAAATAGTTCAAATCTTTGAATCCACCTGAGTTTAAAGGTACCACTAACCCAGTGGAGGCTAGAGTCTGGTTACGAGAAATAGAGAAGACTTTTGAGATTGTGGGGGTGGAAGAGGATAGGAAGACGGTATTTGCATCTTATATGTTAAAAGGTGAAGCTAACTACTGGTGGGAAGCGAAGAGAGCTATGGAAGGTAATGCGGTTGTACCGTGGGCCAGATTTACAACATTGTTCCTAGAAAGGTATTTCCCCAAGTATCTGGAGAATCAGATGGAAATTAAGTTTTTGGAACTCAAGCAGGGGACAATGACTGTTGCAGACTACGAGGCCAAGTTTACAGAACTCTCGAGGTTTGTGCCCTATCATGTAGACACTGAAGAGAAGAGAGCAAAATGCTTTCAACAAGGATTGAAGCCCTGGATACAGAATCGAGTCGCAGTGTTTGAGATCACCAATTATGCAACCTTAGTTCAGAAGGTGGCTATAGTGGAAAGTGGGAGTGAACTGTACCCTAAGGATGAAACGAAGAGGAAGTTTCAGGGCAGCGGAAGTAACTTTGTGAGAAGATTTGATAATCGGAGCGACAAGAAACCATTTGTGAGGAGGGAGGACAGAAGCACTGATACAAGGAGGTTTGGGAATCATGACACTAGAGGAAGCAACCAGAGGTTCAAACAGCCACAGACAGTTAGTGTGATGCAAGGAAGGCCACCTTTGCCAGAATGCAAGACATGTGGGAAGAAACACCGTGGACCCTGTCATCAAGCGAGTGTGAATTGTTATAACTGCGGACGGAAGGGTCATTATGCTTCTAGTTGTAAGGATAAATCTGTCACCTGTTTCAACTGTGGAAGGAAAGGTCACGTGTCCCGAGACTACCAACAACCTGCAAAGGAAAATCCAGTGCCTCGACTCACAGCACCTCCCAGCAACAAGCCGATAGCAAGAACCTTCAACATGACTGTACGAGATGCCATCGATGACAGCGATGTGATTGCAGGTACGCTTCTAGTAAACTCTGAGGATGCATGTGTTCTAGTTGATTCTAGAGCTACCAAATCCTTTATTTCTGAAAACTTCATGAATAAGTTGAATCTTGAATCTGTGCCCTTAGAGGGAATTCTGAACATAGAAGTAGCTAATCAAGAAGTCATTCCAGTGAACCGAGTGTGTCCAAATTGTTCTATAGAGATACATGGGCAACGTTTCGATGCAGACCTAATTCCTTTTAAGTTAGGGGAATTTGACGTAATCCTAGGGATGGATTGGTTATCATGTTATGATGCTCAAATAAATTATCGTCGTAAGAGGGTCAGCTTAAAGGGAACTAATGGTATAAGGATTCCGTTTTGCGGACAGAGACCGACTAAGGATTTCCTAGTCAATAATTCAAGCTAAAAGATTTCTTCGGCAAGGATGTCAAGCCTATCTAGCCCATGTGATAGATACCGAGAAACAGACCCCTACGATCGAAGAGGTCCCTGTAGTTAATCAGTTTGAAGATGTTTTTTCTGACGAGTTACCGGGAATGCCACCGGATCGAGAGATAGAATTCACAATCGACCTAGCACCAGGAACCCCACCAATCTCGAAGGCGCCGTACAGAATGGCACCAGTGGAAATGAAGGAGTTGGCAACACAACTGCAAGAGTTATTGGACAAAGGAGTGATCAGACCAAGTGTATCCCCGTGGGGAGCTCCAGTGTTGTTCGTAAAGAAGAAGGACGGATCCATGCGACTCTGTATTGATTATCGTGAACTGAACAAGATGACTATCAAGAATAGGTACCCTCTACCTCGGATCGACGATTTGTTTGACCAACTTAAGGGAGCTATGTATTTTTCGAAGATCGATTTGAGATCCGGCTATCATCAACTAAAGATCAAGCCTGAGGACATTCCTAAGACTGCCTTTAGGACCCGATATGGACATTACGAGTTCCTAGTCATGTCTTTTGGATTGACGAATGCGCCAGCTGCTTTCATGGATTTGATGAATCGTGTGTTCAAGAGGTACTTGGACAAGTTCGTGATTGTATTTATTGATGACATCTTGATATACTCGAAGTCCCCTGAAGAACATGCTGAACACCTCCGATTGGTGCTGGAAACGCTGAGGAAGGAGAAGTTATATGCAAAATTTTCGAAGTGTGAATTCTGGCTGAAGGAAGTTCAATTTTTAGGACACATTGTGAGCGGAGAAGGGATCTCTGTAGACCCCGCAAAGGTAGAAGCTGTAGCAGATTGGGAGAGACCCAAGACTCCAACAGAGGTTAGAAGTTTCCTTGGATTGGCCGGGTACTATCGTAGATTCGTGAAAGATTTCTCAAAGACAGCTATGCCACTGACTCGACTTACCAGAAAGAGCGAAAAGTTTGAATGGACCCCCAAATGTGAAGACAGCTTTCAAGAATTGAAGGAGAGATTGACTACTGCCCCAGTTTTGACTTTACCCGATGAGAAAGGCGATTTCGTGATTTTCAGCGATGCCTCTCACAAGGGTTTAGGATGCGTTCTAATGCAACATGGGAAAGTAATAGCTTACGCCTCTCGACAATTGAAGGAATATGTGTCCCGTTACCCTACTCACGATTTAGAACTTGCTGCTATCGTTTTTGCCCTCAAGATTTGGAGACATTACCTTTATGGAGAGAAATGCGAGATTTACACGGATCACAAGAGCTTAAAGTATATATTCACACAGAAGGAATTAAACATGAGACAAAGAAGATGGTTAGAATTGATGAAAGACTATGATTGCGCGATAAACTACCACCCAGGGAAGGCTAACGTTGTAGCTGATGCTTTAAGTAGAAAGGAAAGACTTAACCTGTTGACAACCTCAGAAGAATTGGTCCGAGAATTTGAGAGAATGGAATTGGAGGTCAAGGTTCCAGTCCAAAACAATGAAAGAGTTTACAGTATTCAGTTTCAACCAGAGCTACTCGAGAAGATCCGCCGTTGTCAGGAACAAGTAATGGAAGAAAGGAGATCAGAGTTGACCTGAGAAGAAGTTCTAAGTTCAAAGGATGATAAGGGAATTAAGCGATTTGCATCGAGAATATGGATTCCTAATGTTATAGAGCTGAAGGAAGAGATTATGAGCGAAGCGCATAACTCGAGATATTCCATTCACCCAGGGAGCACAAAAATGTATCATGACATCAAGGTGAATTATTGGTGGCCTAACATGAAGAGAGAGATTGCCGAATGGGTAAGCAAGTGCTTGACCTGTCAGAAAGTGAAAGCCGAACATCAACGACCTAGTGGACTTTTACATCCCTTAGAGATACCCGAGTGGAAATGAGAGCATATCACCATGGATTTTGTCGTAGGATTGCCCCGAACTAGAGCTAGCCATGATGCAATTTGGGTTATTGTCGATCGAATCACTAAATCTGCACATTTCCTACCAATTAGTGATAAGTACTCAGTTGAAAGATTGGTGAACTTATACCTAAAAGAAATTGTAGTTCGTCATGGAGTACCCGTTTTAATTGTTTCTGATAGAGATGCCCGTTTTACTTCTCGATTTTGGAAAAGTTTCCAGGAATGTCTAGGCACGAAGTTAAATCTAAGCACTGCATATCACCCACAGACTGACGGACAGAGTGAGAGGACAATTCAAACAGTTGAGGATATGTTGAGAGCCTGTGCACTTGATTTCAAGGGAAGTTGGGATGATCATTTGCCCCTGGTTGAGTTTGCATACAACAATAGTTACCACTCCAGCATAGGCATGGCACCATACGAAGCGCTATACGGAAGAAAGTGCAGATCACCGTTATACTGGGATGAAGTAGGGGAAGGAAAGATACTAGGGCCAGAACTACTTCAACAAACTAAGCAAGCAACCGAAGTGATTCGAAAAAGGTTAGTTGCAGCTCAGGATCGACAGAAGAAGTATGCGAATCAAAAGAGAAAGGACAAAGCATTCGAAGTGGGAGATAAAGTGATGATGAAGGTTTCACCTTGGAAGGGAGTTATGAGATTCGGAAAGAAAGGCAAATTGAGTCCCAGATATATAGGACCTTTTGAGATTCTCAAGAAGATAGGACCCCTAGCTTACCAGTTGGCCCTACCTCCAGACCTCCAGCATATTCATGACGTATTTCATGTTTCTGCGTTAAGAGAGTACCACTCCGATTTCAGACATGTCATAACCTATGAACCAGTGGAAATCCGTCCTGACCTGACATACGAAGAGCAGCCAGTGCAGATTCTAGACTACAAGGTGCAAGAGTTAAGAACTAAGAATGTAAATTTGGTAAAAGTACTTTGGAGAAATCATCAAGTGGAAGAAGCTACGTGGGAATTAGAAAGCGAAATGCGGAATAAATATCCGGATTTGTTTAGTGCCTAGTTTTGATTCCGAGGACGGAATCCTATAAGGAGGGAAGACTGTAATAACAGCGAAATTTTCGAATATTATTCTTCTACTCGTTATTTAAATTTATTTAAGGTCAATGCATTAATATATTTAATTAAGCGCATTTTTGGTTAAATTTTAAAATTTTATATTCGTATATAAATATATATTTATTATATCTATTTATTTATATTCATTAGGTATTCATTAAAATTAGAAAATTTAGGAGAATAGGATTTTAATTTTGGACGGATATTAATTTTAAAGCGCGGAATTTATTTTTGAGAACGACTTTTTGGTCCCGTTTATTATTAGTCAGCGGGAAACGACGAGATTATTATTACGGTTTTAACTGATCGGGTCGTTAAACACGAGGAGGGAGCAGTATTTCTCGATCACAGTATTCGAGTAATTCTTTTCCTAAACACGAGCTTTCTTTTACAAGACACAACACTCCACCCTTTTTGCAAGCCCAAAATGTCCCAGTATTTTTTTTCTAAAGTTCACGTTTTGTCCCCTTGCAGTTTTATAAACAGAAAACAAAAGCCCACTGTTAAAACACATAACCCAAAACCACTTTTCTTTTTTTTTTCCTTCTCTGCGTACAGAGCATAACCCAGGTAGTACATATCTTTTTTTTTCTTTTCTTCGTTTCCTCTCTTCTTCTTTTCTCTTTTCTTTCTTCTACTGTTAAACTTATTCGGTTCTTAAACTATTTAAACAGTTCGGTTTTGTGATGATCTTCCTGAATGATAATTAGAGATAGAATGTATGTTCTTGTTTCCTGTTCGTTCGGTGGTGTTAGTTGTTAATATGGTCGACGCGAGAGAGGCAGAGAGAGGTATGGTCATTGAGAGAGATTGATGGGTGTTGTTGTGTGAGATGGAAATAGAGAGACGAAATGAGGGGGGGTTCGACTTTAGTGTCGATTGGTTATGTTCCGGTGGGTGGTTTGTATGGTTGTAATTGGTGATGAATCGGGTTAGAATAGATGTGTGTTGCTGTTGATGGTGAAACAAGAGGCGAAGAAGGAGAGTGAGGAAGAGGTGTGGAGATTGTTGTGTAATCGGAGGAATAAGGTTGTTGTAAGGTGTGGTTTGTTATGGAGTGAATAGGAGACGACGGTGTTGGGTGTTTTGATCGGAATCGAGAGAGAGGGAGAGAGAGAGAGAGAGAGAGAGAGAGAGAGAGAGAATATTGATGCAGAGAGATTTGGAGAGAGATGTTGGGTTGTGGAGAGATACAGGAGAAAGGAGACAGTGCAGGGGAGTGTTTTTCCGGACGGCGGTGGTGGCGCGTGGGCCCCACGCGCCGTCGTGAACTTTCGGTGAAAACTGTTAAACGTAAAAAGGAAAAAATAATAATAATAATAATAATAAATAAAATATTGATATATATATATATATATAATAATGAATTATTAAAGTAAAATGAAAAGAGCGAATAGGTTAAAATTGTTTTATTAATTAAATTGTGAGATATAAGAATTGTTTAATAAAATAAAAAGAGTTTGATAAAAATGGTGAAATTAGTTATTGGTTAGTTAAAAATAATCAATTTATGGATTTCGGACAAAAATCGGAGAATTATTATTTGTGTCGATAAAACGAAGAATAGTTAGATTAAAAGGCGGTATTTATTTAGAAGACTTATAAACAGCTATTCAGATTATTTTAAGTAACCGGATCGAACCGAATTACTTTTAGAGGCTAATTTTTTGGATATTAAGTTAATTACGAGATTTAAAACGAAAGAGAAATTAATTAGCGACATGGATTAAAATTAGGATTTTCTATTAATGGATGTACGTTCTTTTTTCTAAAAATAGAAATAATGTTAACTACGGATTAAATTGAATGAAAATGGATTGTCGGATTATTTTGAGAATAATTAGAGAGTTAAATTATTTACGAGACGTAAGACACGGAGTATCGCCGTAGGCGTATTTCATATTAAGTCGGATTTACGATAAATCTTGAGGGTTTATTTTTGTGGTTCGAAGAGAGATTTATTTATCCGGGGTTTATTATCCGTTAATTATCGAACAGATTTTCGAGAGTTATGTTATTATTATTTTTTTTAAATATTATTATCGGCTGAGAAGTATTTTATTCTAGCGAATCGCTCACGTATTTTCTGGTTGACATTGTTAGTGCCTAATTCTCGAGCCGTAGACCGAAGTCGAGCCCACGGGCAGAGTATAATTTTATCTGCATTTTCTGCACTGCGAGACCGAGGCAAGTTCCTTCCTACCCTAACTTTTAGAGACTTGTATTTCTGTTCGTATTATTTCATTCGTTAATTATTTTTGAGCTATCAATTATGAGATTTATCTGTGGTTCCTTATGATGCAATAATCACTATTTTCTCGTCACGATATTTTGCTACTGTTAAAGTTACCTTACTTGCGAATTATATCCCTTATAAGCGTAGTATCAATTTCGTTGCTATCGGGTCGATCTCATTAATTCGAGACGACTATTGTTATGATTCAGTGAAACTAATCTCATTCGTTCGAGATAGTTACATTTATTCTTTTCAATCGAATTTATTGAACAAATTCGACAATAGTTATTGATTATCTTTTGGTTGGTTCATCTCTCGAATCAACAAATAAGAGTTATAAAAATTAGGATCGTTAGGATTTTACTCATTGATCAAGTGAAAAATATTTTATTTAAACGTTCATCAATTATGAGTATTATAAATATTCGAGAAGTACTATTTGTACAGTACGACTCCTAATTACTTCATTTTAAGACTATCCTCAATATTTCGAGATGGTTGACTTTATTGTCGAGGGTTGGCATCTCGTTCGTGTCAACCAATAAAATATTATTACTGAGAATTTACCTCAATCCATTGTTCAGATTGGGGGGACGATTGAGTCAGACTGGCAGCCGCCAGATTTTTAATTACTTTCCTGGAAGTGTTGTTTTACTTCATCTGTTCAACAAATATTCGGGAATTCTGTAATCTACTGGTCAAATTTGGGAAAGAGGCCCATTTTAGAGAAAGAGAGACTTGTGTACCGTTATGCGGACACGAGATATATTTGGCACTATGCTGCCAGGGTTTAATTAATAACCCCTATGATGCTAGCATTCATACATATATATATAATAACCCCACCGAGATACCGAGAGGTGGAATACCAGTTTATTCTTAAATCATGAGTCACCAGAGTTATATCAATTGAGTCTTTCGAGTATTCTGTTTCGAGATGAGTATTGAGTCAATGCCAGATTGTGCTATCCGATTTTAAAATTTCGAGTATTTCTTTTGGTAAATCTTTTTATATTTATTTACCGAGCAAGGAGAGAACTTGCTGAGCACCATAGTTGCTCATTCTTGCTTTACAACATTTTATTCAGCTGTCAAGATGGAAAGAGGCGAGACGTCGAGCCAGGGATCCAGAGGAAAGGGAAAAGCTCCAGGCTATGCTGTCAAGAACTAGATTTCCAGCTGGAACCTTGACATTTATTACTTTTGTGAACGTTTGTAAGATATTATCCTAGATGTACTAAGTCGTATTGTAATATTTGGTGAGACCGATCTTGGATCTGTGGAGTGGAGCACTTATGCTTCGTTGTATTAGATATTTTGCTTTATTATTGCGTTAACGTGTGCTGCAGGATATTGAGACAATGTGATGACCCGGATCCCCAGTCCGGGCGGATCTGGGGGCGTTACACTAGTGGTGCGCATATCTTGTTCTTTCCTCTTATTGTTGAAAAACTGATTTCTTTCCTCACAATCCTTCACAATAATTCTAACTTTACTTACCATCTTATCAAAATCCTCCAACTCTAGCGTAGAAACTCTAATCCCTCTGGTAAGGGAAAAGAGAAAGCGACTTAGAGGAAAGGTTACTTAGAAGAGTTATATGTAAAGTGTGTAAAAGATGTTTTTGGTAATAGTATGTTGTATGTATAACTCCAATTCAGTACTTTTGTTTAAAATCTATCGTCTTGATGACAAAATTATACATGTAAATTATGTTATTTCAAGAGTAAAGGTAGCATGACGACCCCGGACGGTCATGGATGCGGGAACGAGTCAGGGCCATCACACTATTGAATATATACGGGATGTATATCCATTCTTGTATAGTAGTTGCAAGAAAGTATAGGAGATAGATCTTGAGGTAGTTGATCAACATCCTCTATCTCTAACATTTTTTGTAGAAATAGACAACTTAGGATCTAGGAAGGCTTTCAAATTAGGAAAATATAGGGGATTAGCAAAGGGTTTAGAAAATGATTACATATCTACGTGTATGTTCAGTTTTTCAAAATAAATAAGAAAAACATGCGACGAAACAATAATGTAAGATTTGAAGCTTTTTTTATTTATTGTATGTGCCTGGGGGATGAGAAAAGTGAGTGTGTGTATGTGTGTGTTAATTTATTTTAAGGGAAAAAAATCAGTGAAGAAAGGAAAAGCTGGTCAATATTAAATAATGGATGGAGGAGTTTTCTACGTCTCAAAATCGTTGGCGGCAGAAAACAAGGATCAGAAAATGCAATCGGTACAACAGCTTGTGTTATATCTTAGCAATCTTGATGTTAGAGAAAATGCCCTTTGTGAACTCTCCAAGGTCTTTTATCTATATAATTGTATCTTCCTTTTGTTTTGTATATACATGTTCCAATTGGTTTCAATTAAATTACTATGAATTGTTTCTTTTTTAGGGTTTCGATCGATGTCGCATGCGATATCCATATCTTGTTTGATTTGTTCAAAATTTCCTCAACATCGATAGATTTATCCGGATTGGAAGGGCATGATCTCTAAAGACATGCGAGTTGGTTAAATAGAAAGCATAACACACAAACCGAAAATTAAATAAGGGATGGATAGAGAAATTAATATTAAGCAGACAATTAGGAACAAGCACAAAAGTAATTTGGAAACAAATCTATCTCTAATCTTAGTTTTCTTGATTACAATAATGTTACATTAATAATATAAATAGACCAAGAGTTTTTTGCACGCTAAACGTAATTAAGACTTACAACCACAATCAACATGCATAATCAACTTCTTTTTCCGCATTTTGACAGAATCCAAAGCACAAAATGATTGAGTTTCCCAAGAAGAGAATATATGATATATCAATAATAAATCAAATAAGATATGGATATCGTATGCAACATCGGTCAAAACCCTAAAAAAGAAACAAATCATAGTAACTTAGTTGAAACCAATTTGAACACATATATATCACACAAAAAGAAGATACAAGTATATAGATAAAAGACCTTGGAGAGTTCGCAAAGGGCATTTTCTCTAACATCTGGATTGCTAAGATCTAACACAAGCTGTTGTACCGATTGCATTTTTCGATCCTTGTTTGCCGCCGCCACCAATGATTCTGAGACATAGAACTCTCTTTCGTCCGTTATTAAATATTGACTAGGTTTTCCTTTCTTGACTAATTTTCTTCTGTGGAAACAAATTAACACAAACGCTCACTTTTCTCATCCCCCGAACATGTAAAATAAATAAAAAGTTATTCACATGTAATAGTATCGTTTCGTCACGTGTTTTTCTTATTTATAATAAAACATTGAATATACGAGTAGATATGAAAGGCATATGACTCAGCCTATTTGTAGTTCGAGGATCCTAATCCAATTAAACTAGATTGTAATAAGTAAATAATATCAACTGTCACAGGAATCTCAAAAGATGATAACCGTCAGAAGAAAAATCAACAAGTCAATCTATAGTTTTGATGTTTTACACTGGAAGAAGATTCAGATATCTGATCAGGCCTCAAGGTAGCATTGAAACAAGAAGATTCATTTAAGAAGACAGAGATTTCTATTAGTGACAAGAAACAATTTCAGTACCGAATGATTGATGAGAGTGAAGAGTATAAAGAGACCACAGTGTTAAAAGTCACGATGAAGGAGATAGTCATATTCAGTTTATAAAGGAGATAGTCATATTCAGTTCAAAGGAGATAGTCATATACAGTTCAAAGGAGATAGTCATATTTCATTCAATTGGTAAGTTATACCGAATGTTATATTCATTTGGTAAGTTATACCGAATGTTATATTGACTTGATTAGTTATACCGAAAGTCATATTTAAGCTGGACAGTCATATTACATTGATTTGATAGTCATACCGATTGTCATATTAATGTAAAATGATTGTCATATCAGTTTAAATCAAGTAATATGACTATGGCTGTGTATATAAGGCAGAAGAATGCAGAAGGATCAGAACCAGTCGAGCTAAACAAGAAAAATACACACAGCAGCTATTTTCTCTCTCTCTCAAGCTTAAGAACACCTTCAAATTTAATTCTGTAAATTCAAGTTCATCTCAGTTGTAATATCCTATCCATTGGAACTTGTTTACTTGTGATTCTTGTACTACTAGCGAATTAAGATTCCTAGTTCACAAATTGATATCTTGATTTTATTAACTAAATTAGCAAAGTTCATGTTGAATTTTCTAATTAGTTATTAATTCCTTGATAATCATTTGGACTGATTTTGTAACACCCATCAAGTTAATATATTGCTATATTCAACTTGAAATTTGTGCTATATTATTCCGCACAAAAATATTCGTTTAAGTGAAAATTATTTAACGAATAAATTTTGAGAAAATGGTATAGATTGTATTCAACCCCCCCTTCTACAATCTTATCGGACCTAACAATTGGTATCAGAGCCTATTGATTGATACACAAATCAAGATCCTATTTTTACTCAATCAAAAATCAAGCTCGAATTTTTAACTCTCTTAAAAATTCATCATGTCAGCCAAAGGCAATGTTAAAATTCCTATCTTTAATAAAGATAATTATGATATGTGGAAAAACAAAATGGAGTTATTTCTTGATGTAGCAAACCCAAGATTTTTGTGGGTTTTGGAAAATGGACCAGTAACTCCCATGCAACATGATACTGAAACAGTTGTAAATGGAACTGTAACAGTCCCTGCCAAATCCTATCCAAAGGACCCTAAGAACTATACCTCTGAAGATAAGGAGGAAGCTGGATTGGATAAAAATTTGAGACTCATTCTATTGGATTCCCTAGATGCTGTAATGTATAGCCATGTGAGAAATTGTAAAACTGCTAAGCACATCTGGGAAACTATTGAGGTCATTAATGAAGGGACTGATGAAGTCAAGGAAAATAGACTGCAAATTCTAACTTCTGAATATGAACACTTTAGAGCTGGCCCTAATGAAGGCATTCAGGAAGTGTTCGAAAGGTATAACAAGATAATCAACAACTTGCAAGTTCATGGCAAGCAATATACTCAGAAGGAGATTAACATGAAGTTTTTACTAACTATGCCTACTCACTTGGAGCATAGAATCACTGTCATCGGAGAATCTAGAGATTTAACTCAGGTTGCTCTTGAAAGGCTGTTTGGTGTTCTGAAAACATATGAATTAGAACAAGTACAGCAAAAGGAATTCTATGGCAAAGGCAGAATGGCAAATTCTTCTACAGCTTTAGTGGGTGAGGTTCCTAAGAAAGTGGAAACTAGAGTTGTTCAACCTATCAGTTTCAACAAGGAACAAACTGAAGTTGAACTTGGCCAAACACCAGCTACTCAGGATGGTGGAGAATTTTATTCACTTGAAGAGCTGGATCAATTGGAAGATGAATCTATGGCAATGATGGTGAGACAATTTAGTAACTTCAGATTCAGAAGAAATCCAAAGTTCAGGTTTAAGCCAAATAACAGATTTCAGAGAGGAGGTTCTTCATCCTCTAGTAACAGGGGAGGTTATAAAACTGGAACTGTTGACAGAAGCAAAATCCGTTGTTTCAATTGTAATGAGTTGGGACATTTTGCTACTGAGTGTCAGAAACCCAAGCAAGCACAGAAGAAAGATTATGCTTCTGAAAAGAAGAAAAGTGGAAGAGCTTATGTGGCTGCTGGTAAAAGCTGGGACGATACAGATAGCGAAGATGAAGAATATGGAAACTTTGCGTTGGTGGCAAATGCTGAATCTTCAACTTATTATACCACACCGGTAATTCTTACTGATGCTTAGTTAATTGATAGTTTACGTAGTTCCTTGAATAATGCACAAAGAGGGTACGAGAGAATAAGTCTTGTTAACACTAACCTTGAAAATCAAATGTTAGATTTAAAAAAGGTGCAGGTTAATCAAGATAAGAATATAGAAGAAATAGCTAGACTTAACTACAGAGAAAAGGGTCTAGGAGAATACATGGTAAAACAAGTTAATAGGATTGCTGAACAAGAAACCAAGATTAGAGAACTTGAAACACAGGTTAGAGCGTGTTATAATACTGTTAAAGTTTCTAAAGAATTCTTCAACAAACAAGCAGTAGAACAAACTGTAGGAATAGGATTTGATTACAGTCAAGCTGTTGGTTCTTTGAGTAATCATTCTCCTAATTCTATTCCAGCTAAAGAAAGAGGTATACCACATATTCTCAAGAATGTTGAAAAACCAATGTTTACAAAATCTGATGCTGGTCCACCAGATATTCGTTCTATGGTTATACATGAAGAAATGAGAAATGAGGACGCTACAAATGGCACAGTTCTTGTTAAGAATAAATGTGTTAAGGATAAAACTGCTAAGAACTATAATACAAAGAATGTGTCATCCAAGAAAAATGTCACAGTATTTGTTAAGGCTAAATCAGTTGAGGACGTTAACACAACAAATGTTTCATCCAACAAAGATGTACCTAAAGTACCAGTCAAAGTTGTTGAATCAGCTAGTTCTTCTAAGACTGGATTAGGTAGTAACAAGTTAAAATAGAAAAATACCATGCCTACTATTGATTCTAATCATAAAGCATGTGGTATTATCAATTGTATGTCTTGTGCTTTTAACAATATGCGTGTTTATTTTAATGGTAATTATGCATGTGTTAAACAGAATGCTCCTCGACAGCACATGAACAGGAACAATAATGTTCGATCTAAGACTGCTTTTCCTCCTCAAGTTAGGAGAGAGACATTTGTACCTAAGACTAAACAAAAGATTACCAAGAATGTCTACCAGGTCAAATGTCCAGTCAATGACACAAGTGTTACTGCTGCGAGAGAAACATGGATACCCAAGAGTAAACAAAAGATTTTCAAATCTGTTTATAAGGTTAAATGTTTATTGACTAAAGAGGTTAAACTTAAAAATGTTGTTTTGCCTGACAAAGGTCAATACTTTAAATATGCAGGACCCAATCAAATTTGGGTCCCGAAGAAGGTTTAACTCATTTGTCATTGCAGGGTATTGAACAGGTTGATCGGGTAACCTGGATCTTGGACAGTGGATGTTCAAGGCGTATGACTGGAGATGGAACCCTGCTGACAAATGTGATGGAGAAGGCCGGCCAAGTTGTTACCTTTGGAGATAACAGCAAAGGTAGAACTGATGGATATGGCAGACTTGAAGCTGGAAATGTTATCATTGATGAAGTTTCTTTTGTGAAAGGACTTGAGCACAATTTGCTCAGTGTCAGTCAATTCTGTGATAAAGGTTATGAAGTTCATTTCAATAAGAAGAATTGTCTAATTTCACACAAGAGACATGAAAAGCCACAACTGACAGGAGTTAGAAAAGGCAATCTGTACGTAGCCAACATGAACTCAGGAAGCACTGAAGAAGTCACTTGCTTCTACACTAAAGCATCTAATGATGAGAGTTGGCTATGGCACAAGAAACTTTCTCATCTTAATTTTAAGACAATGAATTCTCTGGTCAAAAGAGAATTGGTGAGAGGTTTGCCTTCAATGGAATTCACTCAAGAAGGACTGTGTGATGCATGTCAAAAGGGCAAGCTAAAAAGGGCAAGTCACAGGAGCACCGATACATCTTCAATAACTGAACCATTACAATTACTTCATATGGATTTGTTTGGTCCAGTTAATGTGATGTCTATGTCAAGGAAGAGATATGCTCTAGTGATTGTTGATGATTTTTCAAAATACACATGGGTTCTGTTTTTGAATTCTAAAGATGAGACTCCACAACTGGTGATTGATCACATTAAATTAATTGAGCGAGATTCTACGTATCCAGTGAGAGCTATAAGATCAGACAATGGAACTGAATTCAAAAATGCAGTTCTAAATGACTTTTGCACTGAGAAGGGTATAACCAGACAATATTCAGCTCCAAGAACTCCTCAGCAAAATGGGGTAGTGGATCAAGGCTTCCTTTGTATGGTTAGAAAAATAACTGCTAGACGAGTTTTAATTCCTCTTTCCGATCCAAGTACGTCGTCCAGTAGTTTTAACTCTCCGGATAGTAGTCTAGAATTGATAGACCTAGATTGGGGTATAATGGGTAAGAAGAAAAGCCGTCTTCCCGTACTAACGAGTATTGCGACCAAGGACATGGGACCGGGGTACAGTCTGAGTGAGCCGGACGATAGCTGGGGCCACTCTAAGTATTATTTTGTGAAAAGGGACCCGGGGATTCCTCAAGCTTACTTCTTCAGGGATCTCAGTGCGGAGTTTGGGGAGAATCCGGATGTGGCAGAGATGAACCGATACAATAGGGCTTTTCTTGACTCTAAGTTCGGGGCTAAGCCAGGGTCCGGAATGGATGTTGGTCCCTTTAGAGCGGAGTATTTGGAGACTCCGGTTGAGTGGGACACCATATTCCGGGCTACTTTCCACATAGATAGTGATGTGGAGTGGAGGTGGCCGGAGCCCGGGGAAAAGATTTACCACAGGCCCGATGGCGGTTGGGTCGGGGTATGGTTGGAGCACTTGAGGTCGGGGTATGGGCCCAGGTGTCATCAGTTTGTTAAGTCCTTGTGCCTGTTTGAGTATGGGATCCCCATTACCCAATTGACTCCGAACGCGGTCAAGTGGATTTCGTACTTTCTGGGGTGTTGTGAGGCTGCCGGAGTGTTACCTACTTTCAAGCTTTTCCACCATCTTTTCCAGATGGTCCGGTCCAACATTGTTCCTTTGTTTGAGTTTAGATTCCGGGGCAAAGCCTGTGGCTATCCTTCTTCGGATTCGAAGCCCCTAGTTATGCTTCCGTCTTTGAAAGGCTGGAACGGAGAGTTCATCTTTCTCCGGGGTGTTGATATCCGGTTCATGCCCACCTTCAAGGAGAATCCTTTGGCTATGCACTTCGAGGTGTTCGATCTCCAGGATGCGGCGTTGGACCGGGTACAAACCTTCTGCCTAGGTCTTGGGAGACTGGTGACTCGGGAGGATCTCATGAGTCATGTCTACCTTTATCGGATAGGATGTAAGTCCGGGCTATATTTTCGTTGTACTCATATCTGTTGTTTTGGTTTTACGCCGGGCTAATGTAAAAATTTCTTTTGTTTTTTTTTTATTTCCAGGTCTTCCCGGTTATAACCAGGAGTTTGAGAAAGTTGTTGAGATGAACAAATCCAACAGGGCTTTGGCAGCGGCTCTTCGGAGCATTGGACATGTTCGTGATAACACTAAGGCCCCCGGGGAGGCTAGTGACTCGCAAGCCGAAGAGGGGAGACCGGGGGTTCGGGGCCAGTGATCCCCGAAGCTGTGGTGGATGAATCCGGACTGGTTCCGAGGAAGAGGCCCAGGGTTTCTTCTGTTCAAGCTGAGAAGTTTGGGACCATGCTCTCGGACTGCGAGCTTGTGCAGGAGAGCTCTGCTGGTGGTAGCCCGAAGAAGGCTAACTTCCGTCCTCACGAGGCCGCCCCCGTGTCTCCGGAAGAAAGAAACTTCATTGGTTTTCTGGCGGATCTTCCCAGCAAGACGGAGTGGGAGGATATGGGTAAAACTTCGGCCACTTCGCTCTTTCAGGAAATGATGGGGGTTTACGGTCAGGTATGCATCTCCCCGAATTTCCTCCACTTGTTTTTCTTGTTAGGCTTCTAACTGTGTTTATATTGACAGCTCGGGGTCCGGATGGCCGGGGCTGCAGCTTCTGCATGCCGAGAGATCAAGGAGGGCCAGGCTGCGTTGGCTGGGGCATCTGGGAAAGATCAAGAGATTTCCGGCCTGAAGGAGCAAGTTGCCGAGCTGGAGGAGCGCATGGAATCCCGGGTTGAGAAGCTCAAGGCCGGGGATAAGCTTGTTGCTGATGAGAGGGATGCGTTCCGGGCTAAGGCCAAGGAGTACAAAGAAGAAGTGAAGAAGCTCCGGGATGAACTGAAAGCCAAGAAGTCCGAAGAGGATATCATTGCTGAGTTCCGGGCTTCGGATGCTTACGACGATGATCTTTCCTTGGTCGCAGCCCAGAAAATCAGCCGCTGCTGGGTTGTTGCCGAGAAGATGTGCAAGAGCGATCCTGGGTCTGCCACTTGGGAAAACTTCATTAAAGAGTACATGGAAGCCGAGGATGCTCTTGCCCGGGGTGAAGGGGAACCGACTCCTTACGCTGCTCCCAGCTCCTCTCGTCCTCAGGCTTAACCTCGTTTGGGTGGCTGTGTCCAGTGCTCGGGCTGTGCCCTTGTAATTTCTTTGATTTTGTTGATGTAATCTTAACTTGGTTGTATAACTTTAAATTCTGCTGTCGTGTATAACTTTCAACTGTTAGGTGTTTCGGGCTGTCGGTCAGCCCGGCCTGTCTGCTGCTTTTATATCTATTTTTGTTCTGCAAGTTTTGCCTTGTTCTTTTGTTGTTGGTTTGTTTGTAGTTTTTATTGCCCCCCACTCCTTAATTCGGGTATTCCGGATTGGGGAGTCGTTTGTAGTTTGGCTTACTTGGAAAGGATGAAAACTTTTCCAAGTAGGAATTCGGGTGCCTATGGCTTCCCGGGCCGAAGCATTGCTAAGGTCCCGGGCTTTGGCCTACTTGGAAAGGATGAAAACTTTTCCAAGTAGGAATTCGGGTGCCTATGGCTTCCCGGGCCGAAGCATTGCTAAGGTCCCGGGCTTTGGCCTACTTGGAAAGGATGAAAACTTTTCCAAGTAGGAACTCGGGTGCCTATGGCTTCCCGGGCCGAAGCATTGCTAAGGTCCCGGGCTTTGGCCTACTTGGAAAGGATGAAAACTTTTCCAAGTAGGAACTCGGGTGCCTATGGCTTCCCGGGCCGAAGCATTGCTAAGGTCCCGGGCTTTGGCCTACTTGGAAAGGATGAAAACTTTTCCAAGTAGGAATTTGGATAATAATTGTAAGATTGAAATGCCAAGTAGGAAATAGAGCTCTTTTTCATTGATAACAGAACGATTACATAGTTTGCAAGTACAATTCCCAAAAACGCCCGTATATGAGCTGAAACTATTTCCCTTTACTGGTAGTACTTTCTTAGTCTGAGGTCGTGCTAGGTGTTGGGGACTTCGGAGTTGTCCATGTGACTGAGCTTGTAGGTTCCGGGGCGTAGTACCTCTTTAACTCTGTAGGGACCTTCCTACTTAGGCATAAGTTTTCCTGTGTTAGTGGGGTCTGAAGCCTCGGTGTCCCGGAGTACTAGGTCCCCGATTTGGAAGTTTTTGACTCTTGACTTCTTTCCGAAGTATTCTCTTGTTTTCTCTTTATACTTCTCCATTCTTTGTACTGCTTTGTCCCGGACCTCATCAACTAGCTCTAGATTGACTCGTAGCCCTTCTTCATTTGCAATTTCATCAAAGTTGATTACCCTGTGGGAAGGAGAACCCACTTCGATTGGCAACATTGCTTCGGTTCCGTGTGCTAGCTTGAACGGAGTTTCCCTTGTCCCGGATCGTGGGCTAGTTCTGTATGCCCATAACACATGTGGCAGCTCTTCGGGCCATTTGTTCTTGCTTTCCTTCAGCCTCTTCTCAATTCCCCTTAGCAGAATTTTGTTTGTCACTTCCACTTGCCCGTTGCCCTGGGGATAGGCTACTGAAGATTTCTTGTGTTTGATTCCCCTTTCCTTCAAATAGTTTTCAAAATCTGAGCCGATGAACTGGGGACCATTATCTGAAACCAGGACCCTGGGCAGACCGAACCGCATTAATATGTTGTCCATGAATTTGATGCAGTCTTGTTGGTTTATGGTCCTCATTGCTTTTGCTTCGGCCCATTTAGTCATGTAGTCAATGGCTACCAGGAGGTACCTCAGATCACCCTTGGCCCGGGGGAAAGGCCCTACTATATCGATGCCCCATACAGCAAAGGGGATAGGGGATAAGACTGAAGATGGTAACACCGGGCTTTGTCTTGGTACATTGCTGAACAGTTGGCAGTTTCTACACTTCTTGACGAATTCTACTGCATCTGAGTGGATTGTTGGCCAGTAGTAACCTTGCCTTATGATTTTGTATGCAAGGGACTTTGCGGACATATGATCCCCACAAATTCCTTCATGTACCTCTTGTAGACAGTAGTTGGCTTCCTCCGGACCTACACACTTCAGTGTTGGAGATGAGAAGGTTCGGCAATATAGTTGGTCTTCTTCTATGAAGTATTTCAAAGCCTTGTTTTTCAATCTTCTGGCTTCATTCTTGTCTTCGGGCAACTCTCCTTTCTCCAAGTAGAGGATGAAAGGGGTCATCCAGTTCGGGGTTCCCTCTATCTCGGTTACCTCTTTCTGATCGATGGCCGGGGTTTCCAGTTCTTCAAAGTAGACCGAACTGTCTAGTTCGGCTGAGTTCCGAACCAGCTTGGATAATACATCAGCTTCGGAGTTTTCTTCCCTGTTGATTTGGCAGATTTGATACTCCGGAATGGTGGCTAGGTAACTTTTGACAAGGGCTTGATATTGGGCCAGTTTTTGATCTTTAGCTATATATTCCCCTTTGGTTTGCCGCACCACGATTTGGGAGTCGCTATAGATGTTCAGGCTGTTGATTCTCAAAGTTCGTGCTAACCTTAGCCCGGCTAGAAGAGCTTCATATTCGGCTTGGTTGTTCGTTGCTGGGAATTTGAATGTTATGGCTTGCTTGATTTGGAAGCCTTCCGGGCTTTTCATGATTATTCCTGCCCCGGACCTGTCAGCTGTTGAGGATCCATCCACGTTGAGAGTCCATGACCCCGGGGCTTGGTCCGGGGGTGCCATATGTTCGGCTACTGTGTTAGCTTGCTGCAGTTTCGGGAAGGAACATTCAACTATGAAATCTGCCAGAGCCTGTGCCTTGATGGCTGTCCGTGGCACAAACGTCAAGTGGAATTGGCTTAACTCAATCGCCCAATTTATTAATCTTCCGGACGCATCTGGCTTGTGGATTATTCGCCTTAACGGCTGGTCTGTTATCACTTTGATTTCTCTGCCTTGGAAGTAGTGTCTGAGTTTCCTTGAGGCCGTGACTAAGGCGAAGGCAAATTTCTCTAGATTGGGGTATCTGGTTTCTGCATCTTTTAGAACTTGGCTGATGTAGTACACCGGCCGTTGGTTTCCCTCGACTTCCCGGACCAAGGCCGCGGCCACGGTCAGGGGCCCGGCGGAGAGGTATAGATGTAGGGGTTCCCCGGGCTCCGGCTTTGTTAAAAGGGGTTGTGATGAGAGATATTGCTTGATAGTTTCAAGAGCTTGCTGGCAGTCAGGGCTCCAGGTAATTTCTTTTTTGTTGCTCGCCCCCCTGAGCAAAGTGAAGAAGGGTAAGCACTTTTCTGCCAAATTGGGTATGAATCTTCTTAAGGCTGCCAATGATCTGGCTAGCTTCTGAATGTCTTTCTGAGTCCGGGGTGATTGCATATCCAGGATGGCTTTTATCTTCTCCGGATTAGCCTCAATCCCTCTCTGGCTGATCATGAAGCCTAGGAACTTTCCTGCTGCTACCCCAAAGGTGCACTTCTCCGGATTCAACTTCATTTCATTTTTTCTAAGGTTTTCAAAACATTCCCGCAGGTCAGGGACATGCTCCTTGACCGTTTCAGACTTGGCAATGATATCATCGACATAGGATTCCAGATTCCGGCCAATTTGGTCCTTGAAGACCTCCACCATGTCTCTTTGGTATGTAGCCCCAGCATTCCGGAGTCCAAAAGGCATGAACTTATAAGCATAGACAGCTCTGTGAGTGATAAATGCGGTTTTGGCTATGTCTGCCGGGTTCATCTTGATTTGGTTATATCCGGAGAAGGCGTCCATGAAGCTAAGCATCACATGTCCGGAGGTGGCATCGATGAGCTGGTCTATACTTGGCAGTGGATATGGATCTTTGGGGCAGGCTTCATTTAGGTCCGTGTAATCAACACACATCCTCCATTTCCCACTAGGTTTTTTGACTAGAACTACATTGGCTAGCCACTCCGGGTATTTGACCTCGCAGATGATATCTGCCTTGAGCAGCTTGTCCACTTCCTCGTCTATAGCTTTCTGCCTCTCCGGGGCGAAGTTCCTCCTTTTCTGTTTCACAGGCTTCCTCCGGGGATCAACATCCAGGCTATGCATGGCGAGGGACTCCCGGAGCCCGGGCATATCAGATGGGCTCCAAGCAAAAACATCAGCGTATTCCCGGAGTAGTTGGATTAATTCTTCTCTGAAGGCGGTTTCTAGACCAGCTCCGATCTTAATTTTTCTTTCTGAGTTTCCCGGTATGAGTTCGATTGTTTCGGTTTCTACTGCAGGTTCTACCTTAGCTTGGTCTTGAAGTAGGGATGATTTTTGCACTCGGGCCTGGGAGTTGGAGGTCTGGTATTCCCGGGCCTCAGTCATATTTGGTCCCTGGGACATGGCTCCGGAGATTTCAATGTTTTGTACCTCTTTCCCGGGGTTCTTGTAAGTTGAAACTCTGTGCTTCTTTCTGCTTAGATTCTTGTGGTAAGAGGAAGCTTTCCTCTTATTCTCCGGGTCGGCCTCCGCCATGACTAAGGCTTGGCCATAGCACCGGCTGGCTGTTTTTGTGTCGCCCCTTACTTCTCCGACCCCGGAGGGTGTGGGAAACTTGAACTTGAGATGTGGGGTTGAGGTTACGGCTCGGAGCTTGGTCAGGGCCGGGCGCCCCAGGATTACATTGTAAGAGGAAGGGCTATTGATCACATAGAATTTGACCATATGAACTATCTGTTTCGGGGCGGTGCCGAATTGGACGGGCAAGTAAAGGGTTCCTTGAATCGGAACCAAGTTGTGGCCGAAGCCATATAGTGGGTCTTCCCGGCACTCATTCATCCTGATGCTTCCAAGTTGCATCCTGTCCATGGTATGTTTGAATAGTATGTTGACGGAGGAGCCGTTGTCAACAAGAATTCTTTTTACCTCATTTTCGGCGATGTCCAGGGTTACGACTAGGGCTTCATTGTGGTTAGGATCTACTCCCTCAAAGTCGGCGTTACTGAAAGATATGACTTGCTCTGGGGCCGAACTTATCATCATTACTTCATCTCCGGAGTCCGGGCTTCCCGGAGGGGAATTGGATCCTCCCAATACAACGTGCACCACATTCTTGGTCTTCTGGGCCCCGGGTCCCTCCCCCCTTTCCGTGGTTCTCCGAGCTAGATATTGGCCCATATTTCCCTTCTTGACTTGGTCTTCGATGAAGAACTTAAGGGAGACACAGCTTTCCGTCTCGTGGCCATGGGTTGCATGGTAATCGCAATGTTTGTCACGGGGCCTATTCTCTGGGGCCGATACCAAGGGTTTGGGAGGATAAAAGAAGGGTTTGCTCCGGACTTCTTTTAATATATCAGCGCGTGGCCGGTTCAAAGGTGTCCATTCCGACTCCGGCCTTGGTTCGGCTCTCCCCGGTCTCGGGGGTCTGGCTTCGGACTTGGCCCCGGAGGAGTGGCCTTTGTCCGGGACCGTCTGTTGATGACTTGGGATATAGTTGTACTGTTTGTTGGGCTTAAACTTCTTATCCGAGTTGTGATCATTTCTAGAGCGATCATCTTTACCTCTTCCCGAGGAGGTGCCCTGCCGGGTCATCCTCATTGCTTGTAGGACATCGGTTTCTTTGATGAACTTGGCGGCTATAGAGTAGGCTGCAGCCAGACTTTGGGGCTCTTTGTTCACCAATTCAATAACATAGCGCTCACTACGCTCCGGGTCTAGGTTCTTCCGGAATATGCTCAAGGCTTCTCTTTCGTCTAGGTTCGTGACTTGGTTTATGGCTTCTTGGAACCGTTTCATAAATGCGTCAAGCGTCTCGTTGTCATGTTGCCTGATTGTTTCAAGGTGGCACATGTGATACTCCGGGGGCTTGTTGGCTCGGAACCTCCGGAGAAAGGCTTCCCGGAACTCCTTCCAGCTGTGTACGCTCCGGGAAGGAATCCGGCTGAACCATCTCTGGGCTGCTCCCTTCAGGGTGGAAGCGAAGAACCTGCACTTGGTTAGGTCATTGTAGAAGTATATCTGGGCTATTTGCTCAAAGTAGTTGAGGTGTTCTTCTGGGTCCTCCAGCCCATTAAAGGAGTCAAAGTTGTAGTGCTTGAGGTTCTTTTGCCGGGGTATGGCTTCAAGGGAATGGCTGAAAGGGGTGAGTGTGTCTTGGATCTCAAACCCGGAGTCACTGTTGACTTTCCTCTGTAGCTCATGGATCATTTGCACCAGGTGGTTTGGATTTTCTTCATCATCTGAGATAATCTCCGGGCTTACCTCCCTCCGGGTTCTTTTGGATTTGGATTTCCTCATTCTTTCTTCTTCCTCTTGGAGCCTCTTCTGGATTCTGAGCTCCAACTTAGCCTGTTCCTCCTGCCTTATTCTTTCCCGGAGCATTTCTAGTCTCTTGATTTTATCGGCTTCATCATTTTTGTCCCTACTCCGAACCTCCTGGTCCTTTCTGTTTCCTTTGCCCCGGTTTCCAAGGCGGTCAAAGACCGAGGCCCGGGAATGATGGGAGTTGGCTGATTCCCCGGAATTTTCCGCTTGTACAGGTTCAGGTTCCGGGAAGGGACGGTTCCTATAATTTCGGATTGCCTGGGCTAGCTCCTCGGGTGTCAGGTTTTCCATTTGCGCGGAGTCCAGGGGCACATCTGTATACTTGTACCGGTTCACCTCAACGGTTACCCGAGCGTCGTTTGGCCCAATTCCGAGCCTCTCTTGGATTGGGATCTGGACAGGTGGGGCTTGCTCCGGGATAGTTATTAGGGGTTCGTCTCTAGTTGCGCTGGGTGCTTGGCGCTGGGCAGAGGTGGTTCTTTGGGGCATGGTTATGGTTCTGAGCGGCTCGGGCTTCTCTATTCTGTCTGTTTAGTTCGTGGTTCTTTGGTTCGGAGGTTCAGCCCCTCCTTCTAGCGCCAATGATAACTCCGAATCTCGATCGGGTCCTTCCTCGCCAACTCCTGCCTCGGATGGGGTGTAGCTGTGGTGGGGTGCCTACAAAACAACACCGGAGGGGGGGTACGGCCCCGAGGTGCCTCCGGCGTGAGAATAAGAGTTGGCTTTGGAAGACTATAATCAAGGGGAGTATCACAAAGTAATAAGATTGTGTGGGTGTGTAATAGTGTCTAACCCCTAAACCCTCTTTACTAGGGGTATTTATAGCCCTAGGCCTAGGGTTTAGGGGTAGGTTACCTTCACCCCCGACCGTTGGATCTGGGGGACAAACCGCTGAATATTCGGGATGTAGGACACGTGGACTAGTCTGGGGTGACCGTTGACTGGAGTGTGGCCATGTTGTTGCAGAAATGATTTGGCACGTGCCTTCCCTTGTCTTTTAGTGTTGGTCAGCGCCATATGTCGGAATGTCAGCTGAGGTGGGGTGCCACGTGTGTCGAGTGTCACCCATCTGGGGCCCCCTAGTCTGGGGTGGAGACCACGCCACGTGGTAGTGGCCCCGGGCCCGGGGTCCACTACTCTGGGCTGGGCCGCTTTTATTCTCATGAGATGATTTGCTCATTGTTTTGGGCTCCTTGTTGGGCCTTGGCTGTTTATAGCCTATCAGGTGTGGTAATCGGTAGAGAAAGGAGAGGGAGGTCGAAGGTTGAGGGTTGCCGTCTGTGATGTTGTTGTTGTAGGAGATACAGGGGGGGAGTTCGAGTTTGGTTAAAGAGGCATAGAGAGAGATAGAACGAGGGAGAGATTTCAGAGAGAGATCGAGAGAAGAGAGAATGGGGAGGCAGGGAGGAGAGATGTGAGGGAGATTAGAGAGAGAGAGAGATAGAGAGAGAGATTTGCAGAGTTAGAGAGAAAGATTCGGGAGAGAGATTCAGGATGAAAGAGGTGCAGGGGAAGGGAGGTGGGACCAACGGTGAGGGATGTGGGGCCCACATAGAATTTCTGATAAATATAATATAATATTAACGTACCCAATTTAGGACCATATGTTTTATTCGTGTTTTAATTAAATTGGATTTAATTGGGCCATTAAAATTGGAAAGTTATTAAATTTAGAAGATTAAATAGTTGTATTAATAATGATTTATTTAAACAAAATAGTGATTGGTTTATTAATTAAATAGAATTATTTAGAATTCTAGATATAATTTAGAATTTATTAATTTATTAATTAAATAATAATATATTATGATTCTGAACACAATTTTAGAGATTTATTTGTAAATAAAAAGGGTATATTTGTGAATGAATAGAATAAAATATGTTTTATTTTGGAAAGCTGTTTTTAATATTTTCCGGTTATTTCAATTGACTTGATCGAGTCAGATTTAATTTAGAGATGAATATTTTATTAAATAAATTAGGATTTGTGAGGTTTATTAAAAGTGGAATTCTTTGATGAATTATTTTAAAAATGAGAATAATTATTTTGAATTTAAATTGAATAAAAAATGGATGTTTGAATTTTTCATTTTGAGTAAGAATTTAGATTTCCAGATATTAAAAATAGGATTTATTTTCGAGATTTGATTTCTGAGTTCGAAGAGAGATTTATTTATCCGAGAATTATTTTCCGTTAATTCTTCGAGAGATATTTTATATTATTAATTATATTATCGGATCGGGAATTTTTCATTCTGAAGAATCGCTCACGTATTTCTGGTTGCCATTTTTTAGAGAATAATTCTCGAGACGTAGATCGACGCCAAGTTCACGGGTAGAGTATAATTTTTATCTGCATTCATTTGCACTTCGAGATCGAGGCAAGTTCATTCCTACCCTAACTTTTGGAAACTGTGAATTTCTGTTCGTGTTATTTAATTCCTTAATTATTTTCGAGATATTATATGTTGAGATTTATCTGTTGCTTCGTATGATGAAATAATTTCTTTTGAGCATTATTTCTCGTTAAATATTATTATGCTGTTAATTTAGTTTATTGAGAATTATAATCCCTATAAGCGTGGAAATAATTTAGTTGCTATCGGGTCGATCTCATTAATTCGAGACGACTATTATTTTGATTCAGTGAAACTAATCTCATTCGTCTGAGATAGTTAAATTTATTCTTTTCGATTGAATTAATTGTACAAATGCAATCGTTATTTATTGATTATCTTTTAGTTAGTTCCTCGTTTGAACTAACCGATAGGAGTTTAAAAATTATAATTGTTAGAGATTTTTATTCGTCGATCAAGTGAAAATTATTCTATTTAAACGTTCATCAATGTTGAGTATTATAAATATTGAGAAGTACTATTTGTTCAGTACGACTCCCAATTACTTCATTCTAAGACTATTCTCATAATTTCGAGATAGTTGAGTTTATTGTCAAGGTTTGACATTTTGTTCGTGTCAACCGATAAATTATTATTATTGAGAATTTACATCAGTCCATTGTTCGGATTGGTGGTAAAATCGAGTCAGAATGGCAATCCGCCAGATTTGTAAATATTTTCTGAAAGAATTATCTCAAGTTATCTGTACCCCAAATATTCGGGAATTCTGTATTCTACTGGTCAATTTTGGGCAAGAGGCCCATTATAGAGAAAGAGAGACTCGTGTACCGTTTTACGGACCCGAGAATAATTAGGCACTTTGTTGCCATGGTTGAATTGATAACCATTATGATGCTAGCATTCATACATATATATATTATTGTTGATATCGTATTGTAGCCGTGATCGGACGAAGTGCGGTGTCATTGGAGGCCGGTATTCTTGGTTGGTTAGTTGATCGCCCCACCGAGATACGGAGAGGTGGAAGACCAGTTCATTCTTAAATCATGAGTTATCAGAGTTATATTAAATGAGTTATCGAGTATTCTGTTTCGAAATGAGTAATGAGTCTTTTGAGTATTCTGTTTTGAGATGAGTTTTGAGCCTTTCGAGTATGATATTTTCAAGATGAATTTGAGCCAAATCATATTGTGATATCCGATAATAAAATTTTGAGTATTTATTTCGGTAAACCTTATTATATTTATATACCGAGCAAGAAGAGAACTTGTTGAGCACTATAGTTGCTCATTCTTGCTTTACAACATTTTGTTCAGCTGTCAAGACGGAAAGAGGCGAGACGTCTAGCCAGGGCTACAGAGGCAAGGGGAAAGCACAAGGCTATGGCGACAATAATTAGAAGATCCAGATGGAATCTTTATATTTCTACTGTTGTGAACTTTTGTAACATATTATTTCGAGATGTATCAAGTTGGATTGTACTATGTTGTGAAGACGATCTTGGACCTGCGGAGTGGGACATTTTATGCTCCGTTGTAATAAAATTTGGTATTGTTATTGCGTTATCATATTGAGACAATGTGACGACCCGAGTCCCCGGTCAAGGTGGATTTGGGGGCGTTACAGTTTTGGTATCAGAGTGATAGTTATATTTTTAGGAATCATACGAGCCTAGAATTATAACACGACGTGAGAATTTAGAAGGTATTATACAACGTGGAGATTTTAGCACCAAGTGCCTTACACCCTTATATATTTATATGCGTTTATAGTCGACTAGAACCTGTTTGTGACCGAGACTCTTTGCTTTTGTAGATGTCTTCTTCAGGATCTACCGGTTTCTTTCCTACTGGAGACAAATCTCCTACCCCATACCCACTAGGACCTCTAGATCCTAGCTCAGGGACGGATAGTGACCCATCAGAGGAGTACATGGTGATCAGTAGCGACTCGGAGGATTCTTCTGTCCAAATACTTACACCTTCACCTCCACATGTGATTGACTTAGATACACCTCCACATGAGGTTCAGATAGAGATTGAGCAGATAGAGCAGACTACCTCACTGTTTACCCCCGAGATGTTTAGAGCTGAGACCCCAGAGCCAGAGATTGCTGATCAGGTTGATGAGAGGCTGCATTCACCTATCCACACTGACGTAGTGCCTAGTTCAGCTACCCCAGAGTCTAGAGTTGATACACCCACCAGAGTGGCAGCTTTTGCTCACTAGTTTACTTCCCAGGTTCCAGTATATGTTTCGGCTCCGTCAGTCCCTACCATACCAAACTACATGTTTCCACAGGCCGGTGATACTCCTGCTTATAATACTGCCCCATCGGCACCTACTATACCTGTTCGTGCTCCGACTCAGCCCACTGCGGCCCCTGTTGCTACTACTACGATGCCACCTGTTCACCCGGAGTATAAGGGAGCGGCAGGAGAGATGGTCCCTTGGCACGTTCACCATTCCCTCTTCCAGCATTATCGATGGTTATGGGCTCGTTATGAGGAGATCTTTGCTACTAGGGATGGTATCCTTAGATTGTTGGCTGTTCCTGATTCTTTTGTTGTGCATCACGGAAGGAGTTAACTGTTGAGAGATGTCCCAATGGAGATTATACATCAAACCGCTCTTACCGTTTTGATGGGACTACAGACTGACTTTGCTGCCTTGCCGTCATCGAGTACCGGGCAGATTGACCGTGCCAGAGTTGCCACCATGATTGCAGATATCGTAGCAGAGTTCCATAGGAGGGTCGGTGAGATGTTCCCACGTTGATGACCTATTTGCACGTTTGAGCATCCTCATCGTTTGGCTAGAATAGCTAGCGGTGAACCATTTTCTGGATGGCTTCACATTAGATCTTTCTGTATTGGGATGTACATAGTTTCTTGTTATATGTATTTGATGTAGCTGAGATGTATTATATTCAGTTTTATGACATGTACCGTACCAGTAGTTGTACCTTTTCATTATTGTATATTCCGATCTGTTAACTGCTATCTTGCTTTATTTATTGGAAAATTGTGTTACAGTAGAGTATCATGTGATATTGTATCCTCATGCTACCCTGATATAGATAACAACTTATTTGCAAAAGTTACGATTTAAAATGAGTTTAAACAAAATTCGAGAACTAGAGATTAATAACGATTGAATTTTAGAACTTATAAGGTTTCCCGAGAACTGCCAGTTATACTAAGAATAAGAGTAATTGTTTATAAAGAGACCAGAGAGAATCACGATTGTGGGTATGTTTTATTTCGAGGAACCGAGAATTTGACCGAGTATTTATTTATGAATGCCTATCATAACTGTGCTAGCAATGGTGTCGTATAATTGCAAACCTGAGATATAACATACCTTATTGTTTTCTCTCTTATAGAAAAAGATGCCACCTAAGATAGGAAGACCCGCAAGAAATCCTCGTCCTCAACCCGCGGTGAATCCAGAGAATGAGGATCCACCTCAGAACCAAGTTCCAAACCCGGAACCACAACTCGTTCGAGATCCTAATCAAGGAAATAACCCGATGGGTCTACTTATGAACTTTCTTATTCAGCATACCCAGAACCTTCAGCCCCAACAGAACCAACATCCAGTGGGAGGAAATCTACCTCCAGCTCAACTGACACATGCTACCGTTAGTTTCAAATCATCTAAATCCCTGAATCCCCCTGAGTTTAAGGGTACTACCGATCCTGTTGAAGCAAGAATATGGTTACGTGAAATAGAAAAGACCTTTGAGATCGTAGGGGTAGAAGAAGAGAAGAAAACCATCTTTGCAGCCTACATGTTAAAAGGTGAAGCGAATTATTGGTGGGAATCAAAGAGAGCAATGGAAGGGAACGTAGTCATACCCTGGACCAGGTTCACGCAGCTATTTTTGGAGAAATATTTTCCTAAATACTTGGAGAGTCAAATGGAGGTCAAGTTTCTGGAACTCAAGCAAGGCAACATGACTGTAGCTGAATATGAAGCCAAGTTTTCTGAACTCTCTAGGTTTGTGCCTTACCATGTGGATACTGACGAAAAGAGAGCTAAACATTTTCAACTAGGGCTGAAGCCGTGGATCCAGAATCGAGTTGCGGTCCTAGAAATCACCAACTATGCTACTGTGGTTCAAAAAGCATCTATTGTGGAAAGTGGATCTGAGTTGTATTCAAAGGACAAGGATATGAAGAAAAGGAAGTTTCATAATCGTGGAAATAATTTTGAGAGGAAGCCGAACGATCGGAATGGAAAGAGACCTTTTGTGAAGCGGGAAGATAGAAGCAATGATACAAAGAGAACTGAGAATCAAGACACTAGGGAAACAATCAAAAGTCCAGACCCACTCAGGCAGCCAATCTAATTCAAGGAAAGCCACCGCTACCTGAATGCAAAACGTGTGGAAGGAAGCACCCAGGACCATGTAATCTGGCCAGCATTGTTTGTTACAACTGTGGACAAAAAGGGCACTATTCTTCTCACTACAAGGATAAGGCCATTACTTGTTTCAATTGCGGAAAGAAAGGACATATTGCACGAGATTGCAAGTCACCACCAAAGGAGACAACTGCACCTAGACTCATGGCACCTCCCAGCAACAAGCCAACTGCTCGTACTTTCAACATGACGGTGAAGGATGCTATTGCTGATAGTGATGTAATTGCAGGTACGCTTTTAGTCAATTCTGTAGATGCATGTGTTTTGTTTGATTCGGGAGCAACAAACTCTTTCATATCGGAGAATTTTAGGAATAAATTGGATATTCAGTCCGTACCATTAGAGGAGACATTGATAATAGAAGTAGCAAATCAGGAAAAAGTCCCTGTAGATCAGATATGTCCAGATTGTGGAATCGAAATCCAAGGACAACGTTTCGAAGCAGACCTTCTTTCTTTTAATTTAGGGGAGTTTGATATAATTCTGGGAATGGATTGGTTGACACGTTATGATGCTCAAATCAATTGTCGGCGTAAGTGGGTTAGTTTAAAGGGACCCAACGGCAAAAGAATAAAATTTCGCGGAAGGAAACCTACTAGTAATTTTCTGACTATGATTCAAGCGAAGAAACTACTAAGGAGTGGGTGTCAAGCCTACTTAGCTTATTTGGTTGACAACGAGAAGCAAGCCCCTGCCATTGATGAAATCCCTGTAGTGAATCAATTCGAAGATGTTTTTCCTGAAGAGTTACCTGGTTTGCCGCCCGACAGAGAAATAGAATTCAATATCGATCTTGCCCCAGGAACTGCACCAATTTCCAAAGCACCATACCGAATGGCACTAGTAGAAAACTGGTCTTTTACGTCGCCTAATATACGTCGGTTCCGCATAAAGGCGACGTATATTCTACCTTTATACGTCGGTTCCGCAAAAAGGCGACGTATATTTGTTTTTCTGGATATCTTATACGTCGGTTCCGCATAAAGGCGACGTATAAAATACTTATATACGTCGGCTTAGTTTAAGGCGACGTATAAGATTCACTTTTTACGTCGGCTTTATTAGGCGACATATAAGATATACATTTTTTACGTCGGTTTGATAGCAGGCGACGTATAAAGTTCATCTTATACGTCGGTTAACAAAATGCCGACGTATATGATGCACTTTATATATGTCGGTTTCTTGTTTGCCGACATATAAAATTTAATTTTACGTTGCCTTTTTTGAACCGACGTATAAGGTTTGGATATTTTCGTTGCTTACTATTATACCCGACATATAAGACTTTTATGTTAAAATAAAAAATTAAACAAGATAGTCTCCCCAAATTAAACTCTCTAATATACGTTTCCCCAAATTAAACTCAGATCTAATTGAAACAACACCACCGCCGGCTTCAACAACACCACCACTGAAACAACACCGTTAACAACTCCACCCTCTCCTGAATTACTGCTTCAAATTAAATTGGGGGTTTACTTAGAATTAAATTGAGAGGTTTGAATTAATTGGGCATCAACACCCGACTATTGCTTCGAAGGTAGTCTCTCTCTTGCTTAATCTCTCTCTCCCTCTCCTTCTCTATCTCTCTCTCTCTCTCTCTCTCTCTCTCTCTCTCTCTCTCTCTCTCCCTCCCTCTCTCTCTCTCTCTCTCTCTCTCTCCATACATTCTATACATAAAATAGAGACGATACTAATCGGCTGCGTAAACAACAGTCTCCGCCACTTTCTCTACCACAACGCTATCTTCATGTGCGACCGTCTCTGTGCTGAGTTCCCAACCGAGGTATTTTTTTTTTAATTTCACCAATTTAATTTAATTCATATTAATTGCTATTCTATTTTCTTTATTCAGTTTCGTATATAATTGCTTGTTAAATTGTTTTGTTAATACACACACACTTTTCAAACACTGTATACAAGCATATATAACTCTCGAATTTGGTTTAATCTTCGATGTGTTGTAATAAGTTCTCAAGTTTAGGTCAAAAGTTTTAGTTAAAATGAGTGTATTTTATTCGAATAAAGATTTAGTAGGTCTAAAATTAATGCACAAATTCTTGGTGTACAGGTGCTAGTGCTACATTAAACTATTTTATAAGATATAGCTTCAGCTTACTGGGATACAGACGCCTTCTCTTGAAAGTGGTATGCAATTATTATTGACTTAATGTGCATATATTTATATATTGTTTCATGAGTTTGCTCTGTCTCTGTGTGCATACATGCTTGGATTCAATTTTTGCTTATAATCGATTACCTTATTGTTACCTTATTGTTATCCGGGGATAAAACAGTTGTGTCGCTTGGTGGATAGTCATTAACATTGCTGCCAATATGATAAACAATTAGAACATCTGTATGGTACAGGGGAAAACAAAACAAGATTGCAGTGGAAAGTCGACTACACTATACTCTGGAACATTACCTGAACCCCATATGCTCCTTATTGGAATAGAGTTTTAATGTTTTGGGGCCTACATATTGAAATTTGGTTAAGAAAACAGTCAAAGATGTAAAACAATTTAGGAGAAAACCAGATTGCAAGTAAATTAATGCAGGAAGCACATGGTCCTAGCCTCCTAGGTGATATTTAGGTACATGAGATTATTCTGTACCTTCCGTAGTATTCTAGTTATTTCAAGACTGCATCCGCTTGATAGTCTCGTGCCAATATAGAATAAAACAATTCTGCCAATATACTAAATCTGAATATGTGTCTGGTTAATTTTGAAAAGAATAAACCTAGTGGTACATTTATTACGATATTCAATATAGAATTAAATAATCTTTGGATGATTGAGTTGAGCTAGTTTTTGTGATCATTTTTTCCGCAATTACTTGCATTGCTAAGACAGTTGAATGCAGCTCTTTGGAGTTGTCTATCTTGGACCATTTGGCCAAATTTTCATATCTTGATTATATATTGATTATAAATGTCGTTTCTCTTGTTTCGAGCTAAACCACATTTTCATTTAAACTAATGGGAGCTATGATTTCCTTTTCACTGCATCAGAATTACAATGCGTGTTCGTGCAACATAGGAACAGATTGTTTTTTGCCTCCTGCTGAAACAGTGGAAGATTCGGAAAAAAACTAGGGCTAAAATATTTCTAACACTGATCTTCAATTAAAAAAAAGAGAGAGAGAGAGAGCATAAACTACTAATTTGATTCGGCCCGAGATGTAAAAGTTTACAGATTTTTCGGGCCTTGAATCTAGGTTAGTCTCTCTCTGGTTCCCACTATAGAAAGGATCAAGGGAGTCCTAATGAGCAGGAGGTTGATTTTGTTGCTTTGTTACTTGTTCAAGCGTTTTCCTTGTATGTTAACAGATCGATAATGAGCTAACCATTTTTTCATGAGTTGGGTAGTTATAAATGGCTGAAATTTTTGTGAGACCCATCATTATTAATGAATAAAATCAATCAAAATATGTCAACTAAGCTCTACTTGCGTGCTCATGGGCACACAACAGAAAAATCCAAAAATAATAAACTTTGTAACCACAGATTTCCTAACAGTCAAGGACCGTAAAAGTACTGTAATTCCCAAAACACCAGGGGAAATGTAGAAAATTGTGCTAGGTCTGCTTGAATTCAGGCACATAAAGCAAGACAATAAAGCAAGGAGCTTTCAAATTTCCAATGATCAACCATATGTGGAGCAATGCAATAGTAATATGGTAATTAAGTAAACTATAGAAAACATGCAAGGCTGAAGTGAGAACATGTTTTGAAGGCTACAAACTAATCTTAAACTTAAACTTGCTGTTTAAGCCTACAAACTAAAAGTTAGAGTTCCTTCATCTTTCTCTCTTTATTCAAAATCCAACCAGAAGTTAGAGTTTGAATAATTCCATTGGTTATTTTAATTTTAAATAACAGGAGTTATAGAGTATATATAACTTTATTTAAGAAGCATATTACTTTAATGATTAAAATAAGAATAGAAATATCTAGTACTGTATACTTTGCTCACCCATGAAATTTTCTTCATGAGAATCTCTGCCATTTAATTACACATGAGAAGATATATAACAAGACTATAATAAGTAATGAAAATACATTTTAGTAAAAGATATAAATGTAGTGATAAAAACCAGAAAAATACGAAATGTTTTTAATTTGATTTTCAGCAAAAACAATGAAATCTTCTTGTTGTTAAATTATCTAACTCTCAAATTTGCCCTTTATTGCATTCTTTTAGTAATATATAATGGATCGACATACATGGATGTACACAATTTCACGTGCAACAGCCGAGTATATTGATGGTGTTAAAGAGTTCATTACTTGTGCGACGCTATATCTGGAAAACAAGCAAAAGGAAGAGGGAAAAGAACAAATGATCTTATGTCCATGTCGTGACTGTAAGAATTTTAAAATGTATCGTAGTGTTGATATAGTAGAGGATCATCTTTTCTGTCGTGGTTTTAAGGAGGGCTATGTGAAATGGATTTGGCATGGTGAAGGAGTACAGTCTACGAGGACCTCAGGTACAAAACGTGCAAGGGAGGAAGATAGTATGAAGAATAATGATGAAGAATATATGGAAAACGATAGGGTACAAGAGATGATACAAGATATGGAAGAGCATTTCATGCACCAACCAGACATTTTAAATAGTTTGGTTGACGATTCTAAGAAACTTCTGTATCAAGGGTGCAAGGATCAATTTACTAGGTTGTCAACAACCTTGAAGTTGTGTAAGCTAAAAGTAAAGCATAACTGGAGAGATAAGAGTTTCACAGAGATGCTTCAGCTTTTAGGAGAAATACTTCCTACTAGTAATGAGCTCCCTACTTCTACCTATGAGGCGAAGAAGATATTGTGTCCCATGGGCATGGATGTAAAAAAGATATATACATGCTTGTCCGAATGATTGTGTCTTATTCCAAAATGAGCATGAAGATTTAGACATATGTCCCAAATGTGGAGCATCTCGGTACAGGCGACAAAGCAATAATGCTTGTAATGAGGATAAGAAAAGGCCTCCTGCCAAGGTAATGTGGTATTTACCTGTAGTGCAGCGATTCAAACACCTCTTTTCGAGTGCAAAAGATGCAAAGCTTCTAAGGTGGCATGTAGAAGGGAGAAAATCCGATGGGATGCTCAGACATCCTGCTGACTCTCCGCAATGGAGAACGATTGATGGAAAGTTTCCAGAATTTAGCGAGGAACCTAGAAATCTACGGCTGGGATTATGTGCAGATGGCATTAATCCATATCGCACTATGAGGTGTAACCATAGCACCTGGCCAGTTCTTTTGACGGTTTATAATTTGCCTCCATGGTTGTGCATGAAGCGCAAGTACATAATGTTGACGTTGCTAATCTCAGGTCCTAAGGAACCGGGGAATAACATAGATGTTTATCTTCAGCCGCTTATTGAAGACTTAAAGGTATTGTGGGATGAAGGTGTTACGGTTTATGATGCGTACATGCAATCTGATTTCACTCTGCGTGCCATGATATTTTGCACCATAAATGATTTTCCTGCCTATGGAAACCTTTCTGGGTACACTACTAAAGGAGCTAAAGCATGTCCAATTTGTGAAGAGGGTACGATTGATCGGCGCTTAAACAATTGCAAGAAAAATGTATATATGGGTCATCGAGCATTTCTTCCTTCCAATCACCCTTATCGGAAGAACAAAAAGTCTTTCGATGGAAATATTGAGTCTCGGGTTGCTCCTTTGCCTTTATCAGGAAAGTAGGTTTTTGAACGGGTCAAAGATATTGATGTTGTATTAGGAAAACTTTATAAAAACCCCATCCAAAGCAAAGTATGGAAGAAGAAATCTATTTTTTGGAATCTTCCATATTGGGAACACTTACAGGTTAGACATTGTCTTGACTTTATGCATATTGAGAAAAATGTTTGTGAAAGCATCATTGGGCATTGTTGAATATTCCTGGAAAGACAAAAGATGGCATCAATGCCAGATTAGACATGCAAGAAATGGGAATACGAACAGAATTAGCACCACAATTCAGGGAAAAACGTTCATATTTGCCTCCGGCATGTTACACTCTATCTAGGAAGGAGAAACTTAGCTTTTGTGAGTGCTTATCTAGTGTTAAGGTTCCATCTGGATGTTCTTCAAACATTAAAGGGTTTGTGTCGATGAAAGACTTGAAACTGGTGGGGTTGAAGTCACATGATTGTCATGTGTTAATGCAACAATTATTACCAATTGCCATTCGTGGGATAATGCCAAAGCATGCAAGATTGGTCATCACAAAATTATGTTTCTTCTTCAATGCTATATGCAGCAAGGTGATTGATCGTTTGATGTTGGATACATTGCAAAATGATATTATAGTCACACTTTGCGAATTTGAAATGTATTTTTCAGTTGCACTCTTTGACATTATGTTTCATTTAGTCGTTCATCTGGTGAGAGAGATTAAACTATGTGGTCCATTATATCTGTGACAAATGTATCCTTTCGAGAGATTTTTGGGTATCCTGAAAGGGTATGTAAGGAACCGGTACCGGCCAGAAGGTAGCATAATTGAAGGATATTCTATTGAAGAGACTATTGAATTCTGCACCGAGTATTTAGCGGCTGTTGATCCTATTGGAATTCCTAAATCTCGTCACGAGGGTAGACTTCAAGGTCAAGGAACATTGGGAAAAAAAATGATCTCTCCCAATGCTGAATTGTGCGAAAGAGCCCATCTATTTGTCTTACAACACATGAGTGAAGTTGATCTTTATTTAAAAGAACATATTGCCTCAATTTGGCAAATGCATCCTTCAAAGAGTGGGAAGTGGGTTACGAATGAACACAATCGTTCGTTCAGTCGTTGGTTTAAGGAACGAGTAATGTCTCAATTGTCACATAAGTCTAACGTCATTTCCAATACATTAAAATGGTTGGCGTATGGCCCTGACATGCCTGTGAGATCTTACGAAGCTTATGATATAAATGGGTACAGTTTCTACACACAACATCAAGATGCCAAAAGTACTATACAGAATAGTGGCGTATCGGTGGAAGCTTCATCAACAGAATTTGGTAGAGGTAAAGATAGTGCATCACGAGATGTGAAGCAGTCATACTATGGGATAATTGAAGAAATTTTGGAGCTTTGTTACAAAGAATTCAATGTTGCTCTTTTTAGATGTAAATGGTTTGACAATAAGCGTGGTGTGCGGTCTGATGAGTTTGGATTTACGTTGGTCGACTTTAATCGGGTTGGCCATGAAGATGACCCATTTATATTCGCAACACAAGTGAAGCAAGTATTTTATATTCGTGACCCGGCTGATTCCAAGTGGTCCATTGTTCTTCAAGGTAAGAGACGTATTCTTGGTATTGAAAATGTCGAAGACGAGGATGAGTATGACCAATTTGATGAGAACCCCCCTTTCTCAATGGGATTGCCAACCCCAAATGTAAATGAGGTTATGGATGCGCATTATTTACGTAATGACCATGATGAAGGACTATGGATCAACCGCCAAGAATGAGCAGTTTTAGAATATTCTAGAATGGTATGCTTTTAAAATGATGCTTTCAAATTAAAAATAGAAAGAAATTAATTAGAAAAAAATGGTGTTGTATCCTCGTAACAATTCTGGTTTAAGGAAATAGTTAACATTTAAATGATGTATATTAGTAAAAAGTGGTAAACAGAAGAAGTTCACAATTCTGTAACAGCTCCAAGTCTTCCCTAATTGTGTATATAGGTTGTTTTCTGATCATCTTATTTGCATTAGTAGACTAGAGAAAACTTAAAATATACTTCTTGTCAATGTCACAATTGCTTTGCATCAAACATATTTATATAGATGAATTTGAAGTCTGGACATGATCTACAATCCAATGTTTCGATTAACTCTAATATTGTATGCAGATGAAATTAGTAACTTTTCTTGTCTTTTCCATTTCAGGGGTTTGAAAAAGGCGATTTCATCCACCAGTCCACTAATATTTCTAGGGTTTGCTCGCCTTGTATCCACAACAGGTGTAAACTATCAGGTAACTATCCGTGTAAGAGTAAAATGGGGGAGATAGTGTTTGTGCTGAGGTCTTGATCCTAGAATTTTATGAAAACTTAGCAGTCCCTCCATTTCATGTATTTTCTTTATTATAAAAAAATAGAACAGTTCACTCATTAATTGCCAGGAGATGAATGGCTCAAAGTGGAAAATTAATTTCACAAGTGAAGATGACCAATGACCATTTCAAACTAAAATGGAAAATTGATTGATTAGATGAATGAATAGATATTATGTGCTCAATTTGTGATTAGATTGGTCACTAGTGATTACTTATAGAGATATATGTTGGTTTAAACGGCTATTGCATTCCTTGAAGGCTTGAATCCTTGTACTAGAGGCTAGAGCTACACTTCATATCATTCCAACTAATGCCGTGTTACCAATAAATACATGATTAACTTTTAATTGTCCTTTAAAGAATCACCGTGTTGAGGGCTTTTGGTACAGATTGTAATAGCCTGATGGCTGATTATATTCACCTTGTCATCTAATGTCGCACTTGGTGTCTTTTCCCTATGTTCCAATGCATGGTGTTCTGCCTGCCTATTGTTGAAACTAGTACCTCAAGGATGAAGTTCAGACCCTCCTAGTCTTGATAGTGTTTGGGTAGAAGAAACAGTTGCTCAAATCCTCACATCACAAAACAGCCTCATAACTCAGTGACACTTGGTGTCCTCAATCATGTAGGAGAAGAAAGATTAATGATGTGCATATATTATTTTATGTGTTTTAGACGTTCTTAAGCTACATATCTGAGGTTCATAAGTTGTCCAGAGACAGAATGTAAGATTTAACAGCAATTAGGTTCTAGGTTTCCTGTCAGAACTGAGTTGATGACTGAGGACAACTAAATGAAAACACCATTCTTGGGCTGGTCTGGTTTACAATTTTTTATCTAGCTTTCACAGTTTTTAATCAGTAGATTGGTGTACCCTTAATGTGTTACTAATTAGTCTGGCAAGTTATGGACTGTCCAAATTTGAGGTCAATAACAAAATTTCACTTATTTGGCTATATAATAGAAGTTTACAATTAAATGAACCATTTATTTTTACCATTTTATGAAAAAGATGCAAGGATTTCTCTTTTGACGTTGGTTTTCCTTGAAGGAAATTCACCTGAAATTCAAACATTTGGGCTCTAGCCATCTGGTTGCCAGTTTTAAGGCCAATTAAGTGAAATCTTTTTTAGTTTCAGGGATGCAAGTATATATTTCTCTTTAAGTGTGGTAGATTACAAAGCACTTTTGTGGAACTCGCATGTTTGGTTTTTTTTTGTACACTATTTTTGGTACTCCAGAAATAGAACAGGAGAGAGGAACCGGATCAACTGCATTTTGCATGAGCTATAACTATTTGTTTTGGCCCTGTTTTAGTTTTTAAATAGGATTTGGTTAAAGGTCCTTTGTTTAGAATATGCATCTGCATTCCTGCTAGTTTTCCATGCTAACTAACTTCGTATTTGCTATCGTGATGTAGCTATTTTCCATGGATGAGGATAATGGTCAGAATAATGGTCAGTCAAGTTCTAGTCAAGAAAACAAGAGAAAGGCTAGAGGTCCAACATTGTGCACAAAATTAAAAGACAAAATTAAAAATCAAAGAATAGACTGCAGCATTGAGTTTGATCAAGATGGTAACCCTCATGGGAATATGGCTTCCAAGTTTGCGTCTTATGTTGGAACAGAGGTCCGACTACATGTTAACATAAATATAAAGAGTTGGGATTTAGTTAGCGAGGGATTGAAGAATACAATTTGGGAAGATATTCGGGTATGCAAATATATTTAAATCAAAGCCTTTTGTTTGTTTTACTAATTAAAGCAGCCTTTATTCTTCATAGCCTTTATTTGTTTTACTAATTAAAATCAGTTATAACAGATGCACTGGAAATTGGAGGATGATCAACTTAAAAAACCAGTCATGGAAGCTGCAGCTAAAAGTTGGAGGGATTTCAAGGGGAATCTTCGTAGACATTTTCTAAAAACAGGCAGGAATCCATGTGAAACATATCCTTACATCAGCGAAGATGATTGGGAAGCTTTTAAAAAGGCACACGAAACGGATGAGTTCCAGGTAAACATTAATTAATTCCTTGAGACTATTTTTACTAACTATTTGTTCTCAAAATTCATCATTAGGAAACAAGAAAATTACACCCTCTAAGTTTTTATTTTATTTTTCACTCTAGCTGCAGGGAAATTACTAATCGTATTACAAAAATAGAAAAGTAGACAAAACCCAACAACTCTTTAATATATAACGACTAGCTATATATGGATTTGCTAGTTGTGCTAATTTCTTCTCCAATGCTAGTTGTTATGCATACCTCTCATTTGTGTCGAATTTTTTTTATCCCATTTATACTCCTTTGCCTCTCCACGAAATGAACTTGAATCTGTCAGTGTCAACTATATGTGATCCAATCAAGTCTCTTCACTGATATCTTATGGTTGCAGGAGAGCAAATAATTTAACAAGTTAAAGGTTTTAATAGCATCTATACCTATTTCTAATGTTAGGGTTCGATCGATTGAATTAAAATGTTCATGGTTCAGTCGTTATATCGCATTAACTTTACTGTCATAGAACCTTTTTAGGCTACAAGAAATATTTAACTCAGTGTCCTGGTTGTCCGTGTGTGTATATATATAGATTTTCTCTCAGATATGTAACCTAATTTTGATAAAACGAAATATATCTGCTTAGCTAAGAAAATATCGAGCTACAGAGATAGGGAGGGGTGAAAAGCATGTTGTGTGTAGATGGGATGGGAGTAGTATAATATATATATAGTGAGGAAAGAGTGAAAGCAACTTGTGAGTTTATCTTCTCTTATGTAATTAACTTATCCTCTATCTGTCTCTCTCCCCTTTAACATCTTTTTGTTTCTCTCTTCTTGCTCAATTATTAAAAGGTGCTCTGATTTTGATCAACTGTACCCTCTCTATATATATAGTAGAGGTTACCCTGTCCAACAACTCTTGATACCAAATGAAATTATACTCCTCTCTACATGCCCAGAAACTCATATTATAAAGAATTCGATTATTATTTTCCTCAACGAAAAATAAATACATACAAAATGCGACATATATATGTGGATGACCTTTAGCAGCCGGAGAGGAAACAAGAATCTCCAAAATATAGCAGAGGCAGATGAAGTAGATAGGTTTGAATTGATGGTGTATTTTATACCTGGTCCTGCATGATGCATGGGCTGGACTGGGCTAAACATCAAATTGGGTTGAGTTACCATATAATTGAGTTAGAAATTAAATTAAATTTAATGTTTTGCATCCTTGAATATGTAGGAAATTAGTGAAAAAGCAAAAGAAAGTCAAAAACACAACAAAGATCCGCATTTTGTTGGAAAAAGTGGATATAAAGGAAAAAGGGACAAGTGGCGCAAAAATGATCCCCTCGCTTCTTTAGACACATCATCCATTGATCCATCCATTCTATCAACTCAGCGTAGTTACGATTGGATAAGAGCACGAATGAGAAAAAAGGATGATGGAAGTTATTACATCCCTAACGAGCATACCAGGGAAGTTTTTGGGAAAATGGTAAGCATGGTTTTCCTTGAGCATTATTGCAGCATTATAATATCCACCCAAATATTTCCTACCTTTTATGCATTATATCCTGCATTATAATATATTCTGTTTTTTTTTGGTTGACTGCTTGCCTGTTATGTGTACTGACTTATTTTATAAATGGGCAGGGAGAGTTGGAAGGGCAAATTTCTGACGGGGTATGGACCCCATCTGGTCACGATGATGTACTGTCTCGTGCACTTGGGAATAAGGAGCATGGAGAACGTGTTAGAGGGGTTGGAGGAAGAGCTAAAATCAAGGATGTATTTGGATCACAAAAAACCAAACAAAGTGGGGTCGTCTCTAGGGATGAATTAGATACAATCAAACAAGAAATTACAAAGAAAGTGAGGGAGGAGTGCCAAGAAATGATGAATGTCCAGCTGAAAGGGATATTTGATCATTTAAAGCTGTTGGGTTTGCCACTTCCAGATGGTAATTTGGGGCAGATGGAGAAAGGTACACCATCAAATGACTTGGTTCGAAGTAGTTGTCAATTGGTGGACTAGCCTGCAGAAAATTTCTTAGATATCCAGGTAATTCTACAATTAAGTTAGACTGTTTTCGTGATTCTAAGTTATCATTGCAGCACAGAAAATCTAATAGTGTAGAATGTGAAGGAGTACTGAATTATTTTGAGTGCCAAATGTGATTGATTACTTTGATGTTTGAATGTGAATTACCTTTCAGTTGTATCCATCTTAAACAATGTAATGCCTCTGTCCCTGTGACGCATAACAATGACCTCTGAAATGGTCACTTGCTCCCTGTCCAACATATATATACACAGAAATTTTTTACATAAAATGTGACACAAAAAATTCATGAGGGTTCACAAAAAACAATCTCAAGATTTAGCGTTGTTTAGTGTCAAGCAGGTAGGTAAAACTCTGCTAGTTGAAGTTAATAAGAAGATTATTTCAAGGGTGATTCATTATTTCCAAGATGTAATCATACGAAACAGCTCTAATTTTTACTAATAACATCTCATACGATCATACCTATCCCACGGCTAGCTCCAGTGATCCAAACAACCTGTCCAAACAAAATCATCAGCATAAGTACCTAACTCTCAAAAAGCACCCAAATCGAGAGCTCCTAATCTATATGTACACTTTAATTCTTTTTTTTCAAAATTCTCTCAAAAACAGCTATAATCACCACAGAGAACACAAATTGTTTGTTTTCACATCCAAAGTCAGGATCATCCCTCCAAAAACCAAAAAAATTCACATACAATGTAAAGTCAGGAGGCATTTAGGCTTACCTGACTGATTACTTTGATGTTTGAATGTGAATTACCTTTCAGTTGTATCCATCTTAAACAATGTAATGCCTTTGTCCCTGTGACGCATAACAATGACCCCTGAAATGGTCACTTGCTCCCTGTCCGCATCTTCTACTGGCCCTGACTAAAACTAATGGAGACAAAGAGTGATCTAAACATCGTACTATACACGTGTACTATATTTATGTTTTGTTTTTACTATCAATCATCAGATAGTCTTTGATGCTTTTCAAATCATTCACATCAACTTGACAAGAAGATGAAATCAAGACAGAAATATTAACAATTTCCCTAAAGTTAAATACTACTAGCAATATTCTCTAAAAAAGATCAACCACAGTTGCAGTTGGGAGCCACATATGAACACTATTGAGTTTCCAACAAATTTGATAGATATGGTGCAACTGATCAAAACATCATTCACATGTCCGATCTGTATTAATACTTTCTTAAAGCAAATTTATGTGTCTTTAGTAGTATAAACAGATCATATGTAACTTTCACTTTGCTTCATATAACCGTTGAGGAATCAATGCAGATTCCAACCTTGTGTCGTCTATGTCTTAAACATCCCGACAAAGGAAGGGTTGTTGTAGCAAGAGGGCAAGTTTTCCCATTGAATAGCGAGGGCGGAAATTTTATTCATGGCAAACCAATTGTGGCAAGTAATGTGAAAGTATGTGTGGATGAAGTTGTAGTTGAATTTCAACTTGCCCCACTTCCGGTGCCCTGTGATGAACATGAAACTATAGACAATGCAGCTGGTAGCTTTGTTGAGTGGCCAAAGGATCTTGTAATCTTGGGGCAGGTAATTTTAATGCTATTCAAATTCATTCATATAGTTTGCACATGCATCTTTACAAGATTCGAACTGCTTTACAAACTTGCGAACCTGAAAATTCATAGATAATTAGAGAAAATTCTGGTTTTAACATAATTTGTTTATAATTAGGAACCTGAGAAGAAAAAAGGACACCAGATAGCTCAACGGAAAATACTAAAGAAGGTTGTTAGTAAAGAATCAGCAACACAAAAGAATCAATCTTTGCATAATGAGGACAAAATAAGTGAAAAATGCCGAACTTTACGTTTCTTGGTTGATAATAGTCCTTCTGATTCTTCTATTGTCGTTGCTAAAAACTTGGAGTTGTTCAAGTTTCATGAAAGTAATAAAATTCCAATATATGTCACCCCAGGAGATATCAATGAGTTTTTGAGGTTAAGTTGTCTTAATATATCGGTTCTGCAGGTTTTTATGATGTAAGACATCAATTTCTTCCTCATTTTTTTATAAGACATAATTTTATATTGATTGTTCATAACAACTATAACAGTGCAGAATCCATATTACATTAAAGGTACATTCATAAATTGTGCAAGGATTTGGAAGATAATTCATTTGCATTCATGTGTCCATCTGTATTAACATTGGCATCTAAGCATCAAGATGATACATCTAGATACATGTCTGAGGTAATGAGAGATGCCAAGGAGAAACGTTTTATCCTAGCACCATACATTCAGAGGTAAGAACATAAGCTTTTGTTAAGTTCTATGATTGAATCCAAAACACACAACTACACTTTTTATTTTAAGTATGTTTAAATTGCAGTGACCACTGGATCTTGCTTTTATTTTATGTTCATGAAAGTGCTGTACACGTGTTTGATCCACTAAATCAAAAACGAGACCTTTACGTGAAGGCTCTTTGGAATACGTAAGCTATGAAAAAATTAAAATTTTGAAAAGTACAAAAAATATATTTACTTTTCAAAGAGTTCAAAACCTTTTTTATATTTTGACATTTTTAACTCTATAACATGCAGGGCATATAAAGTATATACCAGATATGGTGGTAGGAAAAATAATCAAAATAACCTACTTTGGTACCATGAGGCTGTTCAGGTATATTTCAATACATAGCTTGATCTTGAAAGTTTTTTTTTTTCTGTTTTATCTCAACTTTAAATATGTTGAGTTTGTTTTGTAGCGTCCTCAACAAAAAGGAGGCACAGAATGTGGTTATTTTGTGATGAGATATATGTATGACATAGTTATGTTATCTCGTAAAGATCCTAAAGTTAAGTGGACAGAGGTACAAACTATCTGAAATGGAATTATGTAGATATTAGAAAAAATATTACTTGCATATAAAGTTAACAATTCTTTGAATTGACATATAGGGTCTTGGAAAAAGATAGACAAACCAGCAAATTGAAGAAATTCGAGATATTTGGGCAGATTATATTACTCGTGAATATATGTGAACGGGTACATGCACGACTCTTTAAGTTAAAAAAATCTATTCATTTTTAAGAATTTTTACATGTATTTTATATTATATGTACTTTGTGCTAACAAGTTCGAACACATAATTTTTGCAGGTGCTGGAAAGACGGAGTATGATATGAATCTTGTAGCAATCGGAAAATGGATATTATATGTTTTGGATTTATGATAGTTATTAGCACTTGTGTTGAATTAGATGTATGACATGGTTACTCGGATTAAGAATTTGTAAATATTATGGATCAGTTATGTAATAATATTTGTTTTAATTTAATTAATCACTTTTTTGAGAAATTTGGGTTGCAATTTCTATTTATTATTTTGGTTTGAATAATAGGAATTTTGGTGCATATATACAGGGTAAAAATGGATATTTAGTTAACATTATACGTCGGCATTTAAAGACTTTATACGCCGGTTTTTAGACTTAAACGTCGGTTATTCTTACACTTTATACGTCGGTTCTTCAACTTTATACGTCGGTTGTATTTAGACTTTATACGTCGGTTGTATTTCGACTTTATACGTCGGTTGTATTTAGACTTTATACGTCGATTGTATTTCGACTTTATACGTCGGTTGTATTTCGACTTTATACGTCGGTTCTTTTTAGACATTATACGTCGGTTCTTTTTAGGCCATATACGACGGTTCTTTTTAGACTTTATACGTCGGTCTTTATAACATTATACGTCGGTCAATTTTGTACATTATACGTCGGTTCTTTTTTGACATTATACGTCGGCCCTTTTTCGACATTATACGTCGGCATTTTTTGACATTATACGTCGGTATTTCAGACAGTATGCGTCAGTTTTCAGACAATATACGACTGGACTTTTTCAGCATTATACGTCGGTATTCTTTGGATTATACGTCGGCTTTTTTCTTTTTTATACGTCGGCTTTTTTTGCCATTATACGTCGGCTTTTTGGAGACGTATATTATGACTTTATACGTCGGCTTTTTAACCGACGTAAAAAACAGGTGACTTTATACGTCGCCCCTCCATACGTCGCCAATTAACCGACATAAAAGACCAATTTGACCGACGTAAAAGACCAGTTTTCTAATAGTGTGGCTCCAGTTGAGATGAAGGAGTTGGCTACCCACCTGCAAGAATTACTTGACAAAGGCGTAATCAGACCAAGTGTATCCCCGTGGGGAGCTCCAGTGCTGTTCGTGAAGAAGAAGGACGGATCCATGCGACTATGTATTGATTATCGTGAGTTGAACAAGATGACCATCAAGAATAAGTACCCTCTACCTCGAATCGACGATCTGTTTGACCAACTTAAGGGAGCTAGATGTTTTTCAAAGATTGATTTGAGATCCGGCTATCATCAACTAAAGATCAAGCCTGAAGATATTCCTAAGACTGCCTTTAGGACCCGATATGGACATTACGAATTCTTAGTCAAGTCTTTTGGATTGACGAATGCGCCACCTGCTTTTATGGACTTGATGAATCGTGTGTTCAAAAGGTACTTGGACAAGTTCGTGATTGTATTTATTGATGACATCCTGATATACTCGAAGTCTCCTGAGGAACATGCTGAACACCTCCGTTTAGTTCTGGAAACGCTGAGAAAGGAAAAGTTATATGCGAAATTTTCAAAGTGTGAATTCTGGCAAAAAGAAGTTCAATTTTTGGGACACATTGTAAGCGGCGAAGGGATTTCTGTAGACCCCGCAAAGATAGAAGCCGTAGCAGATTGGGAGAGACCCAAGACTCCAACCGAAGTTAGAAGTTTCCTTGGATTGGCCGGATACTATCGTAGATTCGTGAAGGATTTCTCAAAGATAGCTACGCCACTGACTCGACTTACCAGAAAGAGTGAAAAGTTCGAATGGACCCCCAAATGCGAAGAAAGCTTTCAAGAATTGAAGAAGAGATTGACTACTGCCCCGGTGTTGACCTTACCCGATGAGAAAGGCGATTTCGTAATTTTTAGCGACGCTTCTGACAAGGGTTTAGGATGTGTTTTGATGCAACACGGAAAAGTAATAGCTTATGCCTCTCGACAATTGAAGGAGTATGAGTCCCGTTACCCTACTCACGATTTGGAACTTGCTGCTATTGTTTTTGCACTCAAGATTTGGAGACATTACCTTTATGGAGAGAAATGTGAGATTTACACAGATCACAAGAGCTTAAAGTATATATTCACGCAGAAGGAATTAAACATGAGACAGAGAAGATGGTTAGAATTGATCAAGGACTATGATTGCTCGATAAACTACCACCCAGGGAAGGCTAATGTTGTAGATGATGCATTAAGTAGAAAGGAGAGAATAAACCTGTTGACAACCTCAGAAGAATTGGTCAGAGAATTTGAGAAAATGGAATTAGAAGTCAAGGTCCCAGTCCAAAACAATGAAAAAGTTTACAGCATTCAGTTTCAACCGGAGTTACTCGAGAAGATTCGCCGTTGTCAAGAACAAGTAATGGAAGAAAGAAGATCAGAGCTGACCGGAGAAGAATTTCTAAGTTCAAAAGATGATAAGGGAATTAAGTGATTTGCATCGAGAATATGGATTCCTAATGTTACAGAGTTGAAGGAAGAAATTATGAGTGAAGCGCATAACTCGAGATATTCCATTCACCCAGGGAGCACAAAAATGTATCAAGACATCAAGTTGAACTATTGGTGGCCCAACATGAAGAGGGAGATTGCAGAATGGGTAAGTAAGTGTTTGACATGTCAGAAAGTGAAGGCAGAACATCAACGACCAAGTGGACTTCTACAACCTTTAGAGATACCCGAGTGGAAATGGGAGCATATTACCATGGATTTTGTCGTAGGATTGCCCCGAACTAGAGCCAGTCACGATGCTATTTGGGTTATTGTCGACCGACTCACTAAATCTGCGCATTTCCTACCAATTAGTGATAAGTATTCCGTTGAGAGATTGGTGAACATATATCTAAAGGAGATTGTGGTTCGTCACGGAGTACCTGTTTCAATTGTGTCCGATAGAGATGCCCGTTTTACTTCTCGATTTTGGGAAAGTTTTCAAGAATGTCTTGGCACGAAGTTAAATCTGAGCACTGCATATCATCCATAGACCGACGGACAAAGTGAAAGGACGATTCAAACAGTTGAAGATATGTTAAGAGCCTGTGCACTTGATTTTAAAGGAAGTTGGGATGAGCATTTGCTTCTAGTCGAGTTTGCTTACAACAATAGTTACCATTCGAGCATATGTATGGCACCTTATGAAGCTTTGTATGGAAGGAAGTGTAGATCACCGTTATATTGGGATGAAGTAGGAGAAAGAAAGATACTAGGACCGGAATTACTTCAACAAACTAAGCAAGCAACCGAGGTTATTTGAAAAAGGTTAGTTGCAGCTCAAGATCGACAGAGGAAGTATGCAAATCAAAAGAGGAAAGACAAAGCATTTGAAGTGGGAGATAAGGTGATGTTGAAAGTTTCACCTTGGAAAGGAGTAATGAGATTCGGAAAGAAAGGCAAGTTAAGCCCCAGATATATAGGACCTTTTGAAATTTTAAGAAGATAGGACCACTAGCTTATCAGTTGGCCCTACCTCCAGACCTTCAGCATATCCACGATGTGTTTCATGTTTCTGTGTTAAGAGAGTACCATTCTGATTTCAGACATGTTATAACCTACGAGCCAGTGGAGATACGTCCTGATTTATCGTACGAAGAAAAGCCAGTAGAGATCCTAGATTACAAAGTGCAAGAGTTAAGAACTAAGAAAGTGAATTTATTGAAAGTACTTTGGAGAAACCACAAAGTTGAGGAAGCCACGTGGGAATTAGAAAGTGAAATGCGGAATAAATATCCTGAATTGTTTAGTGCATAGTTTTGATTCCGAGGACGGAATCCTATAAGGGTGGAAGACTGTAATAACTATGAATTTTCGAATTAATTTTTCCTACTCGATATTTAATTTTATTTAAGAACGATACAGTGGTATATTTAATTATCGCGTTTTTGTGAAATTTTAAGATTTTATTTATTCATATGTAAGTAAATATTATATTATATCTAATTAATTATATTTATTTGGTGTTTATTAAAATCAGGAAATTTAGAGAAATAATATTTTAATTCTGGGTCGAATTTATTTTAGGAAGCGAAATTAGAGTCTCGTTTTAATTAGCCAGCAGGGAGAGACGAACTCTTTTCACCAAACAAGACACTAAGCCTGGTCATTATTATGTCATTTTCGTTTGTCTCCCATGATTTTTAATTCTTTTTATTTAATTACTAAGTCAGTGTTCTCAGCATTAGTAAGTGGTATCATCATTATTAGAATCACGGGTGGAAATTATTTTTATAAAACCGAACAAACCTTACTGTCTATTCACTTATTCAGTGTTAAGCAAAAACCCAATTACTACTCTTCTAAACAAAAACACAGAGCAAAAACACAGCTCCTGTCTCCTTCTTTTTAACCAAAATCTCGACCCAATATATACATACACACAAAAACAAAGTCAACCCAGGTAGTTATTTCTTCTTTTCTGTGAATTATTTTTGACGATTTCGTATTGTAGAATCTGGTAAGCTCGATGTGGTGCTTGTATTGTTTGGTTTTATGTCTTGTTTTTCCGATTGATGTAGTCAGAGAAGGAAGTTAGGTGGGTCGGCTGTGATTGTTGTGGATTGTGGTTGTGAGATTGTATCGATGGGTTGTGTTGTTGGTGTTGTTGAATCGGAGTTGCAGTGGTAGAAGAGAGGAGAGGTTACGAGAGATGGTTGTGGGGAGAGTGAGGGAGAGACGAACAGAGAGTGAGGAACGAGAGGGGGAGGGAGTGCAGAATTATTTGTTGGGTGTGGTAATCGGTAGAGAAAGGAGAGGGAGGTCGAAGGTTGAGGGTTGCCGTGTGTGATGTTGTTGTTGTAGGAGATACAGGGGGGGAGTTCGAGTTTGGTTAAATAGGCATCGAGAGAGAGATAGAACGAGGGAGAGATTTCAGAGAGAGATCGAGAGAAGAGAGAATGGGGAGGCAGGGAGGAGAGATGTGAGGGAGATTAGAGAGAGAGAGAGAGAGAGAGAGAGAGAGAGAGAGATAGAGAGTTATAATTTTTTAGAGAATAATTCTCGAGACGTAGATCGACGCCAAGTTCACGGGTAGAGTATAATTTTTATCTGCATTCATTTGCACTTCGAGATCGAGGCAAGTTCATTCCTACCCTAACTTTTGGAAACTGTGAATTTCTGTTCGTGTTATTTAATTCCTTAATTATTTTCGAGATATTATATGTTGAGATTTATCTGTTGCTTCGTATGATGAAATAATTTCTTTTGAGCATTATTTCTCGTTAAATATTATTATGTTGTTAATTTAGTTTATTGAGAATTATAATCCCTATAAGCGTGGAAATAATTTAGTTGCTATCGGGTCGATCTCATTAATTCGAGACGACTATTATTTTGATTCAGTGAAACTAATCTCATTCCTCTGAGATAGTTAAATTTATTCTTTTCGATTGAATTTATTGTACAAATGCAATCGTTATTTATTGATTATCTTTTAGTTAGTTCCTCGTTTGAACTAACCGATAGGAGTTTAAAAATTATAATTGTTAGAGATTTTTATTCGTCGATCAAGTGAAAATTATTCTATTTAAACGTTCATCAATGTTGAGTATTATAAATATTGAGAAGTACTATTTGTTCCGTACGACTCCCAATTACTTCATTCTAAGACTATTCTCATAATTTCGAGATAGTTGAGTTTATTGTCAAGGTTTGACATTTTGTTCGTGTCAACCGATAAATTATTATTATTGAGAATTTACATCAGTCCATTGTTCGGATTGGTGGTAAAATCGAGTCAGAATGGCAATCCGCCAGATTTGTAAATATTTTCTGAAAGAATTATCTCAAGTTATCTATACCCCAAATATTCGGGAATTCTGTATTCTACTGGTCAATTTTGGGCAAGAGGCCCATTATAGAGAACGAGAGACTCGTGTACCGTTTTACGGACCCGAGAATAATTAGGCACTTTGTTGCCATGGTTGAATTGATAACCATTATGATGCTAGCATTCATACATATATATATTATTGTTGATATCGTATTGTAGCCGTGATCGGGCGAAGTGCGGTGTCATTGGAGGCCGGTATTCTTGGTTGGTTAGTTTATCGCCCCACCGAGATACGGAGAGGTGGAAGACCAGTTCATTCTTAAATCATGAGTTATCAGAGTTATTTCAAATGAGTTATCGAGTATTCTGTTTCGAAATGAGTAATGAGTCTTTTGAGTATTCTGTTTTGAGATGAGTTTTGAGCCTTTCGAGTATGATATTTTCAAGATGAATTTGAGCCAAATCATATTGTGATATCCGATAATAAAATTTTGAGTATTTATTTCGGTAAACCTTATTATATTTATATACCGAGCAAGAAGAGAACTTGCTGAGCACTATAGTTGCTCATTCTTGCTTTACAACATTTTGTTCAGCTGTCAAGACGGAAAGAGGCGAGACGTCCAGCCAGGGCTACAGAGGCAAGGGGAAAGCACAAGGCTATGGCGACAATAATTAGAAGATCTAGATGGAATCTTTATATTTCTACTGTTGTGAACTTTTGTAACATATTATTTCGAGATGTATCAAGTTGGATTGTACTATGTTGTGAAGACGATCTTGGACCTGCGGAGTGGGACATTTTATGCTCCGTTGTAATAAAATTTGGTATTGTTATTGCGTTATCATATTGAGACAATGTGACGACCCGAGTCCCCGGTCTGGGTGGATTTGGGGGCGTTACAAGTATTCAGAAATTTATAATTTTTTTCTTTGTCAAGAAATGTATAAATTTTGTTTTTGCTACACTTTTGAAATTTTAGGTTTTCATATTTCAAATCATTTAATATATATTAGACTTAAAATAAATCTTCTACTTTTTAAATATTTTAATAATACTAATGTTCTAATTGATAAGAATATTTTTAAATTAGTTATGTTTTGGTTCCACTAAAATTATCATTGTGTTATGTGCTATGTGAGTATTTTAAGATATTTCAGTTTATATTAAAAAAATTGTAGTGGAGAATGTCCATATATAAAAAGCAAAAAGCTTAAAGGTATGCACAAAAAATCTGCAATATTTACTTTATATTTGTATGAAATGTTCAAATTTTATGAGATATTGTTATTATTATATTTTTTTATTTCAATAGTTTGTATTAATATTTACATTGTTTCTTCATGTTATGTTTTAATAATTACATATATGGTATAAAAATTTATATGAAATGTATTTATTTTATTATTTTTTCATTTTTACTTTTGTCATATAAGGATAATATATTAATTTATTACCACCATTTTATTTTACCTATTTATATCAATATTGTTTCTCTTTTTAGTGTCATGTTATATCTTTGTTCTAAAATTTATTCTCTTCATCATTTAACTTCTCAAACTCATAAATTTTATCTACACCCAAATTCTTTACATTCAGAAAATTAACTAGTAATTCATTATCAAGGTTCACAGAGTTGAAGCATATTGGCACCACATCATTAGACTTCTCAGCTTTGTAGGTTGTCATATCATATTTTTTGTAGTTGCTTTTGGCTTTGGAGTTCGTGCTTCTTCATTCTTGTTTTTATTCTTAGACATTTCCTCCGCTATTTTTCAATGGACAATTGAGAGCAATGTGTCCTAGTTTCTTATAATTTTAACACGTATTCACATTGGTTTGATGCACGCGAATGCTTTATGTCCTGATTTTCCACATTTACAATAATTGATACTTCCCTTCATGCATTCTCTGGTATGATTCTTCCCACAATTTTACAAGTAGGAATTTTGTCCCTCCGACTAGTCCCCTTATCACGTTCTAAACTTCTTCTTTGTTCCTTAGGTTCACATCCTAGTGGTACGCATATCATGTTCTTTCCTCTTATTGTTGAAATACTGATTTCTTTCCTCACAATCCTTCACAATAATTCTTACTTTACTTACCATCTTATCAAAATCCTCCAACTCTAAGGGAAAAGAGAAAGCGACGTAGAAAGAAGGTAAGGTTGCTTAGAAGAGTTAAATGTAAAGTGTGTAAAAGATGTTTTTGGTAATAGTATGGTGTATGTACAACTCCAAGTCAATACTTTTGTATAAAACCTATAGTCTTGATGACAAAATTATACATGTAAATTTTGTTATTTCAAGAGTAAAGGTAGCATGACGATCCCGGACGGTCATGGATGCGGGAACGAGTCAGGGCCTTCACACTATTCAATATATACGGGATGTATATCCATTATTGTATAGTAGTTGCAAGAAAGTATAGGAGATAGATCTTGAGGTAGTTGATCAACATCCTCTATCTCTAACATTTGTTGTAGAAATAGACAACTTAGGATCTAGGAAGCCTTTCAAATTAGGAAAATATAGGGGATTAGCAAAGGGTTTAGAAAATGATTACATATCTACGTGTATGTTCAGTTTTTCAAAATAAATAAGAAAAACATGCGACGATACATTAATGTAAGATTTGAAGCTTTTTTTATTTATTGTATGTGCCTGGGGGATGAGAAAAGTGAGTATGTGTATGTGTGTGTTAATTTATTTTCAGGGAAAAAAATCAGCGAAGAAAGGAAAAGCTCGTCAATATTAAATAATGGATGGAGGAGTTTTCTACGTCTCAAAATCGTTGGCGGCAGCAAACAAGGATCGGGAAATGCAATTGGCACAACAGTTTGTGTTAGATCTTAGCAATCTTGATGTTAGAGAAAATGCCCTTCGTGAAATCTCCAAGGTCTTTTATCTATATAATTGTATCTTTCTTTTGTGTTGTATATACATGTTCCAATTGGTTTCAATTAAATTACTATGAATTGTTTCTTTTTTAGGGTTTTGACCAATGTCGCATGCGATATCCATATCTTGTTTGATTTATTGAGCTATATCCTATAGTCACTTCTTGGGAAACTCAATCATTTTGTACTTCGGTTTATGTGAGACTGTTGAAAATGAAGTTAATTGTGGAGGTTGATTGTGGTTGTAAGTCTTAATTACGTGTAGTGTGCAAGCAGTTGGTCTGTTTATATTATTAACATAATCAAGAAAACTAAGATCAGAGATATAATTTTTAATTTACAAGCTACTTTTTGTTACTTTTCTTAATTTCCTGCTTAATGTTAATTTCTCTATCCACTCCCAAAATATATTTACCGTTTGTGTGTTATGCTTTCTATTTAACCAACTTGCATGTCCATGGAGATAATGCCCTTCAAATTTGGATAAATCTTTCAATGTTGTGGAAATATTGAACAAAAATTAAATCTTTTACTAATCTTTTCGAGTAAGAATAAGGCTAGTTGCCATTCTTCTCAATATGTATAAAAGAAAAATTACGTTATTTGTCTGTATTTGATATTTTATGGACCACTCATAAAAGAAAAATGACTTACAATTTTCAAAATTTAATTTTTGTTCAAAATTTCTTCAACATCGATAGATTTATCCGGATTGGAAGGGTATGATCTCCAAAGACATTCAAGTTGGTTAAATAGAAAGCATAACACACAAACCGAAAATTAAATAGGGGATAGAGAGAGAAATTAATATTAAGCAGACAATTAGGAACAACCACAAAAATAATTTGGAAACAAATCTATCTCTAATCTTAGTTTTCTTAATTACAATAATGTTACATTAATAATATAAATAGACCAAGAGTTGTTTGCACGCTAAACGAAATTAAGACTTACACCCACAATCAACATGTATAATCAACTTAATTTTCCGCATTTTGACAGAATCCAAAGCACAAAATGATTGAGTTTCCCAAGAAGAGAATATAGGATATATCAATAATAAATCAAATAAGATATGGATATCGCATGCAACATCGGTCAAAACCCTAAAAAAGAAACAAATCATAGTAACTTAGCTGAAACCAATTTGAACACATATATATCACACAAAAAGAAGATACAAGTATATAGATAAAAGACCTTGGAGAGTTCGCAAAGGGCATTTTCTCTAACATCAGGATTGCTAAGATCTAACACAAGCTGTTGTCCCGATTGCATTTTTCGATCCTTGTTTGTCGCCGCCACCAATGATTCTGAGACATAGAACTCTCTTTCGTCCATTATTAAATATTGACTAGGTTTTCCTTTCTCGACTAATTTTCTTCTGTTGAAACAAATTAACACAAACGCTCACTTTTCTCATCCCCCGAACATGTAAAATAAATAAAAAATGATTCACATGTAATAGTATCGTTTCGTCACGTGTTTTTCTTATTTATAATAAAACATTGAATATACGAGTAGATATGGACGCATTTTCTAATAATCTTAGTTGTCAAATCCTTTGTCAATCCCCTTTATTTTTCTAATTTCAAAACCTTCCTAGATCCTAAGTGGTCTATTTCTACTAAAAAAAATGTAAGAGATAGAGCATGTTGATCAACTACCTCTAAATCTATCTCCAATACTTTCTTGCAACTATTATACAAGAATGAATCTGCATCCTATATATATTCGAAACAAACATTACTTCCAACCAATTGTGGAAGAAGTACTCTATTAAAAACAATTCCAATATGTACTTTGTGAATCAAGGCCAGTGCAATCACCCGGCCAGCAAATTTGAAGTATTCTTCGTGGTATATCACCTTAGAAGCTATAACACCTGACATGCCATAAGTATTTATCTAAGCCTCACATCTACTTCAAATTAAAACTAGATTTTAAATTAGAAGGTACATTCGTACATCTACTTCCATTCATATATAATTTGAAGTAATATGCAGAAGGACAACACTATGTGAGGTACTCAAAATTGTCCATGATCAGTCAATAGAATATTTGAATTAATTATCATGATTTCTCATCAAAAAAAACCTACATTCTACCTAGAGGCATTGAAATTATAATGGCGGGAAGAACATACTAAATTAACCAAAATCATTTTAGGTGGCATTGTAAAGAGAAATAGTCTTGCTAAGGGATGAGTCAAACTAAATTGACCATAATGTATATATCTTTTAATTTTAAAAATAAATATACGAACAACTTATTCATTAGATTTCAGTGAAAGCAAAGTTTAATTACAATAAAGTGGTTTATTAATTAGATTTGGATGGAAATAAATTATAATTAGAATGTAAACAAATGTCATGTTTTATCATATAGTTAGGTACACCAATGCTCTCCATCATATAGAATAAATCTTATCAATTTTAGCAAATACCTTTTACTATAAGTGAGAATATACAATGTTTAGCAATAAAGAAAAATAAAGAAGTTCTAAACTTATTCATCATAAAAACTGGTAATCAAATGAGTACTACCTATACATAGATTCAGATTTAGAATTGATATATATGATGATATCTGACGAAAATAAGATAAAAACTTAGGGATAATCTAAGTTAGTATAGTGAAATACTACTTCAAGCCTATTTTTCCAAATTTATTTGTAACACGAATTAAATCTGTATTCTCAGCATATTCAATTAGTGAACAAAGTTAAAATTATTGTTTCACTATTACCTAAGAAAGATCTTATCTCAAAACTCTATATAGTACATCTATACAGAAATCTTTACATCTATACAAAAATGTAATCCATTATTACACTTATTACATTAAGATAATTTTGTTTATTAACTTTGCATAAAATTAAGCACGCTCCTATTCATACCTGGAGCATCTTTTTCATTGTTTAACGAGATTACACCATATCAGATTATCTGGAAGATGATGGGAAAAATATAACATGGTGTAATTTAGTATTTAGCCTATTTAATCAAACAATAAAAATAAAGATAATGCAATCTGAGACATTACATAAATTTCCAAAGATATCAAAATAAGTTTTAATACAAATTTAAATCAGTAAGTATATCAATTTGATATGCTCAGTTGTTAATATAATTTTTTTTATATATAAATGCATCAATCCTTTTGGATCTCTCAATTGGTGTTCCATGACATTTTATTTTAGTTCATATCCATCATTAGCTAAATGTTACTAGAATCATCATGATTTTATTACTTGTGTACATACTAGATATATGGAACACATGTCAAAATCAATTCAATGAGTTATAATTCAAAGAACTTATTTCTACAACTACAAAAACTAAGATTTTACAAGAATAACATTAACTAATATAAAATATATACTCTCACATAAATATATGATACATAATTATGTAAATAATTGCTAAAAGAAAACAAGTGCACAAAGTCACACATAACTTATACATACAAGATGATAGATTATGAAAGATTGATGAACAATTACCTTACATTGATGATGTTAGGCGGATTATTCAAGGTGACTGGCAACATTGGTTGAGACCAAAGAGCGGCTGAGAAATTAGGGTTGGTACTTATATTTTTAGGACCCACAAAGAGGAATAAATAAGTAATGTTAGACAGAGGTGGAGTGGGCCAGCCCAAAAAATATCAATAGAAAGTTCAATTATATTGTGACGCACCCAAATCTGAGGTCAAGGATTCAGGTCGTCACATCATCATCCAACCATATCATACCTGTATTAACTTTACAACTCAACAATACATACGTCCAGACCTCAATCTTACGCACAAACAAGTTAGAGCCTCAGAAACGATAATCAAAAGTAACACTAAATATTACAATTCATCTGTACAATCCAGAGTCTTACGCTCTTCCACTTATACAACTGTACTTGAAGACAAGTCTTACTATTACAGTTGAAAACCTATCAGACTTACTCTGTAGTATTTATCAGGAACTAAATCATCTCCTGGGTAATTCTTCTACTCCTCTTCTGCTGGTGCGGAGTTAATCGGCCAAATTCTTCTCTTTCTGAAAAGTTTTTATAAAGCAAGAATGAGCTACATAATGCTCAGCAAGTTCACCATTTTGTAAAATAAGGATGTGGTTTATTTCGAAAACATTCCCAACTATATGGGTATATATCTCAGATTTCAAAACATAATTGGACAATGTATATGTCCGAGTTTGAATAAACATCTATACTCACTAAGGAGCTTTAAGAATAACATATGAACCCTTTATAAGGTTCCCATTTCAATATATCTCAAGTTTGAAAATATATACAAATGAGTATATCATTTTTGGCAAAACACTCTACGATTAACATACTGTACAGGGAATACATCATTGCAAACCTCTTTCCTTCCATTAGCTTAGAAGGTTTCTCATACGAAAACATTTCATTCTTTGAAACAATTGCAAGAGTGCAATAACACGTGCCAATCTTTATAGAAAATCTTGCAGTTCTAGATACTGCACGATGTCAATATTTTTCTTATCAAAAACCATACTATCGGCAACTTGGCACTTAGGCCCAAGAAGCAGTGTTTGAGTATTTTTCCAAAGTGGAGGATGGGACTGGAAGAAAACATAAAAACCTGACAGGGATTGACGATGATCAGTCGCCACATCCAAGTCCAATAATCCGCGGGTCTTCTCTACCGGTAGAAGGATAGAAACTACATCCGTAACTATCCCCGGGTGAAAACTACATCCGTAATCATCCTCGATGAAAACTACATCCGTAATCATCCTTCGGCAACACCTGGGCCGGAATAATAATTGATGGACCGCCTGGCTCACGGCCGCTTACACATCCCTGGAATCGTTCGTCAACGGTTCCCACACCTGCCAGAGTCCCCTTTTCTTTTTCTTTTAAAAACTTGATTTTGATTGAAAACTGAGTAATTGAGGTCCGACATCAGTCGACCGATGATTCTTGAAATCACACAAGAAGCAAACCTGACCGGGGGATTTCGAAAATGTTTTGAGTTCAAAAGAGTTCGAGTTTGAAAGTGCTAAAGGTATCTTATATTAGCTTTGCCTTTAAAATAATGAACAATAATTAATAAATGATATTTTAAGATTTAATATTAATAATTAATAAAATAATTATTTAATTAAATAAGCTTTTAATCCAAGATAGGTATTTTGAGTATTTACGAAGATATAAAAATAATTACTTGAGTATTCGATACTCCCCGAATGACCCTTCGGGTTTTCGCAATTTAATTACGATATAATAATATACCGCTCCCCGGTCAATAGTATATACGGACCGCTACGACCTCTATTGCTAGAGTCGTTGTCCGAAGAAAACATTTCATTCTAAGTTCAAGGGGTGCAAACATATATGTACTTATACATCTCAATTTCATCGATACCTCGATAAACGTAAACATTTGATATGATTGAAAACTACAAACACAACAGTGAAAGTCCTTGTATATGTAAGTTTTGAAAAGTATACTTGCCTTGTACATAAGCAATAGCCGATCGTTAGTACCTTAACAATATCTCTTTCAATTGCGAGGTTTTAGGGGTACAAAATTAACTTAATGACTTCGTCTTATGACACTCTAGCCCCACTATAGGTTCATGTCATCACTCGATTACGCTCATCACTTATTCGACTTAATTTGGTTACCATAACCGAATCATATTCATTACCCCTAAAACTACACTCCACTTACGACTTTTTCCCTTGCGCGAATTTTACTCTAGCATTTTTATAAAACTGAAAAATTCATATTTTAATCCATTTCTTTTTGGGTAGCCTTCACCACTGCATTTTCTAGCTTCTCTAATGTTTCCATAATCCCACATAAATTTTTAGGGGTTTAAACAAGGTTCACAAAGGGACCATTTACTGCAGTTCGGAATCCAGAAACACATTTCACTTCTCCGGCCATAACTTAAAATCTATACATCACCTAGTCATGACCCTTATATTTCTAGAAACTACATTCAAATACCTTTCCAAAAATATATATTAGGACCTCAGGGGACAAGATTTGGGGGTTCAAAACCATCTCACAAGACAGGTCAAGTTCCTGGAAAAACTCAGCATGCTTGTTTCACTTAAATCAACCAAGATTCTAACATCCACCACACAACCAACATCTAAGTCACCAAATTCATACTTTATAACATTCATGGAGATACATACACTAACCACAAGCATCAAAATCACAACCACAACACTTACACTCAAGATCTATATCATCCATCACTTATATATCCAAGATTAACACAAATACACATGGATCTATCATTAAACATCTCAAACACTACATGGCCAAGAGGGGTTTGGAGTTTTATACCTTCTTGAGTAGCTAAAGACCTTGGGTGAGCTTTACAACCACTAAGAACACTTGGATGAGCCTTTAAAGACCTTAATCCTTCAAGATCTAAAAGATAAACATACATGGTTACTATTCACTCAATCTTCAACAATTTATAACTTGAAAATTAATGGATGAAAAGGGTTGGAATTCTTAGTATACCTTCCTTATGTGATGTAGAGTGCCTACGAATTTTGCCTTGAATTAAGAATGAGGAGAAGTGGAAGAAAGAATTTCTTCTTCCTCCTTTTTTCTTGTTGGCCGAGAGCAAAGAAGCAAGGGGGGGGGGAAGAGTTTCTTTGTTTTGATTTTTGTGTTAGTTGGATAAAGTGAAAAGGGGTTGGGTGATATATATTATGTATATGTGTATGCATCACATGTTGCAAGCCTAGGGTATAGGCCACCATACCCTCTTGTCTCCTTGGAAAAAGGTGCCAACTAGTTACTATTCCTCTTGTCCACTTTGCATTGCTAGTTTATTTTTTCCTAACTACTTAGTTGCATGGGACTTGCATGCAATATCATTCCTTGTATCATTATTCTTCCACCAATGCTTGTCACTTAATCTTTAATTCGTATCGTATCTTAATTAATCTCTCGTAATAATATTTTGTCGCGTAGAGATTTCCATTGTAATTCCTTAAGTACTTAATTGTGTAAATTCCTCGAATATCCATAATTCCTCGTCATAATTCCTAATAAATCTTTTAATACTCCAATAACTCTCAAATCCCAAGTTTTATAAATCTTACTAACAATAAGATTCTTGCCTTCAACAATCTTCCCTTTATCTTACATGGTGAATGTAACAACATAGTTTCTCAGACAATCAATTCCATTAAACAACAGGGATGACTAGAAAGGTTCCAAATTGACAATGTCATATGATATTATATAAAAGAAAATATTACAAAAATTAGGGTTCTTACAGCCTCCCCTCCTTAAAAGGATTCCATCCCGGAATCAGGTTGAAAACAGTTGGGGGTGCTTTTCACGCATCGTGCTCTCTAGTTCCCATGTTGATTCTTCGACATTCTGGTTCCTCCATAAAACTCTCACTAGTTTGACAACCTTGTTCCTCAGCACCTGTTCTTTTCTATCCATGATTTCCACGGGTTGCTCCACATAGGTTAAGTCTGGCTGTAGATCCACTTGATCATATTCTATCACGTGTCGGAAGTCGGTATGGTAGGGTCGTAGCATGGACACATGGAACACATTATGTACTTGCTGCAAGCTTGGGGGTAAAGCCAATTCATAGGCTAACTTTCCCACTCGTCTCTAAATCTTAACAGGTCCAATAAATCTGGGGCTTAGCTTCCCCTTCTTACCAAATCTCATCAATCCCTTCCACAGTGATACCTTCAGCATCACAATTTCTCCTAGCTCATCTTCTTTGTCCTTGCGGGTCTGGTCCGCATACCTCTTCTGTCGGTCTTGGGCCGCTACCAGCCGTCCTCTTATGAGCTCGATAGTTTCTCTTGTCTATTGGACCAGTTCAGGCCCTAAAATCTTCTGCTCTCCAACTTCTTCCCAACACAAGGGAGACCGACATCATCGTCCGTATAAAGCTTCATATGGGGCATTCCTATACTCGCACGGTAACTGTTGTTGTAGGAAAAATTTGATCAATGGAAAGTGGTCATCCCAACTCCCCTTAAAATCGATGGCACATACTCTCAACATGTCCTCCATGGTCTGGATGGTTCTTTCGCCCTGTCCGTCTGATTGGGGGGTGGTATGTAGTACTCATGTTTAACCTGGTCCCCACACAATCCTGAAAACTCCTCCAGAACCCGGAGTTGAACCTTGGGTCTCTATCAGATACAATGCTCACAGGAACCCCATGCCTTACCACGATCTCCTTAGATATCTCATAAAATTTGACCATTCGAAATAATGGGTTTCGTAAAAAAAAAACTAATGACTTTTACATACACTCGTCTGTACCGTAAAGACGTAATATCAATTCGTACATATCGTGATTGCAAAAAACTAATGACTTTTACATACACTCGTCTTCATTTAATAATTCGTACATATCGTGATTGCAAAAATTTCTCATCCACCCATAACATTACTATTCGTCCAGGTTTCGAATATTCCCGAAAATTAGGGTTAATGCAGTCCCCTCTCCTTAAAAGGATTCTATCTTAAGAACCTAAGGATAATAGTTGTGGATACAATTCCAACCTTACCCTTTCCAATTCTCAGGTTGACACTTCAACCCTATTGTTCTCTCCCTTGGTCTCACCAACGCCTTAATGTTGTTCCTCAACGCATACTCTCCTCGACCTGTATTCCTTATAGGTTGTTCTATGATTGAAAATTTATATCCCACTACTTATACGTTCATCTTCTACCTTGTTCATAGTTTCCATGTTGAGTCCTTGTATCGTTGGCCCGTGAATACTTTGTGGTCGTGTTTTATAATCTGAGACAACGTCAATACGCACGGTATTCCTCCTATTCCTTCACTTGATTAGCAGGCACGTGTTGCCTCCCGTCAGCCGTTACCACTTGCTATGGTTACTGTATAGTCCTCGGTATACGTCGAAGCAGTTCAACTACTATGTCCCTCGTTCATTGACTTCTTCGTAACGCAAGAAAAGCGAAACTTCTTCTTTCACAGTACGCTTTACAAGAGACGTCCTTACGTTCGCAGGGTGATGATCCTGATAACAACATTCGTTTCATGGACTCGATTCCCCATGAAACCTAAGGCACGACACTAAATATAAATTCAATCGTCTGGACAATTCTTCTTCCTTGTCCGTCAGCCACAGATCAAATTAGTACATACGCTCAATCTCTTTGTTAAATATACTTGAAAGCACCTTCAATATTCGAAGTTTAACCTTAAGTCTTTATCTGACATAATCGCTGCAGAAGTTTTATATTGCACCACCATCTCTTCCGTATATAAATCGATAATCTTCTAAATGGAAAGTCTCTCGTAGTTAAATCACTTGGTCCAACAATTATAAATCAACTAGGCCATCTCTTGGCTCGGTCTTTGGCGACCTACTTATGAAATTCATTATAATTCTGTCCACATTCAAGATTTTCTACAGGCAGAATTAATCCACTAGATCTCTATCATTCTGCTTTTGGCATGTCGCGTTTGTACTTAATAGTTTGCCAATACCATTCTTCATTTCAGGTTACCAAACAATCCCTTAATTCTCTATGCATCTTTTTCCTTCCCCATAATTTAGTCATTTTCCTCTAACAGTATTCTTTATGGTATATACTCTATTTTCTTGGTCAATACTGACTGAATTCCAATTTCGAATAAGCCCTTCTATAGTTATCGGCCACCACACTGGCCTTTCTTGGGTAATAACAAATTTCTCCATTATACTCCCTGCTCCCTTTCATCACCTTCTCTTTCTTATGTTTAGTTCTAATATGAAGATATACTTATGGCACTTGTGGAAAAATTTCACACTTTTCCTATAAGGTTAAGTCTCAGTTTTATGCGTGAACGCTATCATGACTAATCCCCGACTCACGGTTAGTATATCCTATCTCGTAACCTTTATGTTGTTTAGAAGTATAGGCTATCATCCTTTTTCTACTGAATCAGCACACCTCTTAAACTCTTGAAAGACGCATCATTGTGACTCTCAAAGTCCTCTTTTTATCATCAAGTATAGCTAACAACGAGGTTGTTGCTAATATCTCATTTCATCCCAAAACTTTGTTCATTAATCCATAAAGGCTTCTGACTCATTAGTCCATTCAAACGATACTACCACAATTTTATAACGTTTATATTAGTTTGAAATGCCAACTTTGGCACAGTACAGAGGTCGATCTTGAGTTGGTGAAACCTTCCCTTCAACCTTATCTTTGAAAAAAACAACTACTCATTTTAACTAGTCAACAATTCCTCCATTTCCGATAAGGGTATCAGTTCTCGATGGTATATGTAAGATGTCATACGCTCGTTCTCCTTCACAACTGGCGCCAATCATCCTGAGGCCTGCATGCGGCTGCGATTCCCAATAAACTTGATTAGGTGGTAATCTCGAAGGGTCATTGGCATATATCCATGCATCCATTTGCTATTAGGGGCCCGTTAAACTATATATCTCTCTATGTGCATCAATCCCCTTAAGCTAAGTGAAGCTTCACATTCTTGCCATGATAATTCTTCCTTTCTCGTCCATCTCACTTCCATGTTAGTTTCCTCCAAGGATATGTTTTACATCGCAATCGATTTGCATTTCCTGGATCAGGAAAAGGCTGGGTAACTCAAGAATTCATTAATATAACATCCTGACAACGGTTGGTAGAAGTATACTCCCAACCACCTCATCATTTCTTATAACTTTCCCCACACTAATATTAAAGGTCTTGTGGTATGCCCCGATATGTTATTTCTACTTAATAATTACTCGGCATAACGCTCTGGCTGCACAATTACCACCCTTGGTTTTTGATCTCATATTGGTGTAACGGTTCATAATTGTACCTGCCGTTCACCTTAGAGTAATCACTTTGAAAGGGATGGTTTCAAAATAACAAGGTCCAATAGATAAGTTCAATAAGAATTCCACATTGGATGTTCCAAGAATGTTGATGGTTCCAAATACTAGGAGTCTCGATTTTTGGAGATGTAAGGATGGACAGAAAGAATACAACAAGGTTTATTCCTTCACGTCATGATAATTCTGTAATATTATACCATAGAGAATGTTGCACAAGGGCAATGATTGTTGGATACAAAAGTCATAAAGACGGTCTTTATACAATTCTTACATTGGGTGGATACTTTTCCTCCTGAATAATAAGAGGAAATCTAAAGTCGCATTGATGAAGGTCAGCCAATAGAAAGCAATTCTACTCCATGACAATTAAAGAATGAAGTAGTTTATCATTCAAGTAATCAGTGGGTTCAAATGAATTCTCATTGTGTGAATGAAAGAATAAAATATTCAAGTGATATAAAGTCTGATACGAAGATGGGTAGAATTCGAGTTGAGTGGGCGACCTCATTAGGTCTCAATCAAGTTATTCGTCAAAACTTTCATCATCATACTTTACCACATGCAAAATGCATTGCAGAATGAATTAAATTGGGAGTTGGACCAGTGAAACAATAACTAGTCCTTTTCAAGAAACACTAGCAACTAGTTAGACAAAATTCGCTAGTTCACCTGTTTGAGACATCACCACCAGCTAGGACAATTAGCTAGGTGTTCTTCACAACATTACAAATTTTGAGTAGTTAGAACAATCAACTAGTCATTCATATTGACATAACGGCTAGCCAGTTTCAATTGGATAGAACGGAATTTCAACATCGTAGCCACTGAAGAAACTTTAGGCTTCTCGGACAACGAATGAAAAGAAGTTATTAAGTTTAAAAAAATAAAACTATAAAATCTGAAGAGAATGTTCTAGGCATCGGAACAATCGATAACCTCTCATCAAATATTACTTATCAGTGAAACGGTTCACCCAAGGGTGCCTCCGTACACATGCTTTATCAGATCCGACAATAGAATTAAATTCGGAATACCAATATCAAAATGATATCCTTACTATGATTTCAATGTACGATGTACAATCTCATCTTGAATAGAAGAGAAGAAGAAGAAGAAAAGAATTCATGAGGGATGTCTGGACATTAGATCATCCATGTCCTCAGTAATTCGTTGAATATTTATGAGCTCAACTGAAGAGTGCAAGTATGAAAGAAGCAATCAAATTTCGATATTCGTAAAGTAGTATTCATCGATTAATTAAGGAAATATTTGTTGAACATTCCTTGGATAATTGAAAGAGAGTGTAAATAGTCTTGAGCAGAAATAATTATAAACTTCAAATAGAATGCTCGGGGATCAATTAAGATACTTTGGATGAGTCCCGGTTTAGAGAAAGTATATCACTGGTTATTATTCCACAAGTTTGAAGTAGAAAGCTAGGAGGGTTACCTGATATAAACTAATCGAGGTAACATGGTTAGTGAACTGTTTAAAATGAAGTAGTGCACCAGCCGGTAGTTACCAAAATAAGTTAATAATCATTCGTGCATCTCATTATCACCTATATGAGGGTAACTCTATCTCTTCGTCTTCGTAATACAAAACACCAACCAGTGCGTCTCTCATTCCTCATCTTAAATTCATTTATCGAACTAGGGTTTCACAACTATATCTGTCATTTCTGTGCTTTATCTTGAAGACCAAGCTTCACATCGTTCCGGGGACACCTGCTAAGTCCATAGGGTCCTACTTAATGCCTTCCAACAGGAATCACAAGTGGCCAGTTCCCCCTGGGAACAGATCAAAGAGATCTCTCAGGGATCTCAGTGCAGTCCATAGGTTCAATGGCGGGTGTGTGTATGTGAACATATACCAAAAATATTGAGGTCTACCATACCTATATACGTAGTCCATGATAACGTCTCTATCAAAGGATCCCACTCTACCCACTGGTCTTTTCTTTTGGTAGACTCTGAGATCACTGCATCGCTCGTTGCAACCATATTCAACTTCTCTTGAGTCCCTTTGTTAATTATACTTGTTTGTTCTCTAAGTTAAACTACCATGCTCTAGTGTCCGAATCATGCGTGGAATTATCTAGCACGCTCGTCTTATGATAACATTCTCGTATAACACATGTAAAATTCGCCATCAAGGGTAATGAATTCCACAACGGCATAGTGACCAACTTTCAGGTAAACCCGTTACTTTTCGAAAATCGGATCTTATAGCCAAAGTAAAAGACTTTCATTATTCCAAGTACTAGGTACCCTTAATTATATAGGGAAGTCTGAACTTCTTGATTCTTAAAATGCCGCCTCCTAAACTGTGGAGGACTATGGGCCACAAAATTTATGCCAGCCTAGTCATCCGATCATATTGGCAATATCGCCTCTACCTCAGCTGTTCTTGAGATTTCGCTCCGCTTCCTATATAATTACCTATGATAGGTCATGTACGACTTTCAAACCTCTATTCATCATTCTAAAGGTCTCTAAGGATTCTATCGACCCTAGTATAATACCTCCAGTAAACACCCCAGTCCATTCTACTCACCGGTACCTCTTCCGGTAGTCCAATAATAAGTTTACTACGATCTCTTAGGTCATTCTCCTACTTAGACTTAACTCTCGACACTCTCGTTTCTTAGTACTGTAACTTATTGCTCTGATACCATTTCTGTGACGCCCCCAAATCTGAGGTCAAGAATTCAGGTCGTCACATCATCATCCAACCATATCATACCTGTATTAACTTTACAACTCAACAATACATACGTCCAGACCTCAATCTTACGCACAAACAAGTTAGAGCCTCAGAAACAATAATCAAAAGTAACACTAAATATTACAATTCATCTGTACAATCCAGAGTCTTACGCTCTTCCACTTATACAACTGAACTTGAAGACAAGTCTTACTATTACAGTTGAAAACCTATCAGACTTACTCTGTAGTATTTATCAGGAACTAAATCATCTCCGGGGTAATTCTTCTACTCCTCTTCTGCTGGTACGGAGTTAATCGGCCAAATTCTTCTCTTTCTGAAAAGTTTTTATAAAGCAAGAATGAGCTACATAATGCTCAGCAAGTTCACCATTTTGTAAAATAAGGATGTGGTTTATTTCGAAAACATTCCCAACTATATGGGTATATATCTCAGATTTCAAAACATAGTTGGACAATGTATATGTCCGAGTTTGAATAAACATCTATACTCACTAAGGAGCTTTAAGAATAACATATGAACCCTTTATAAGGTTCCCATTTCAATTTATCTCAAGTTTGAAAATATATACATATGAGTATATCATTTTCGGCAAAACACTCTACGATTAACATACTGTACAGGGAATACATCATTGCAAACCTCTTTCCTTCCATTAGCTTAGAAGGTTTCTCATACGAAAACATTTCATTCTTTGAAACAATTGCAAGAGTGCACTAACACGTGCCAATCTTTATAGAAAATCTTGCAGTTCTAGATACCGCACGATGTCAATATTTTTCTTATCAAAAACCACACTATCGGCAACTTGGCACTTAGGCCCAAGAAGTAGTGTTTGAGTATTTTTCCAAAGTGGAGGATGGGATTGGAAGAAAACATAAAAACCTGACAGGGATTGACGATGATCAGTCGCCACATCCAAGTCCAATAATTCGCGGGTCTTCTCTACCGGTAGAAGGATAGAAACTACATCCGTAACTATCCCCGGGTGAAAACTACATCCCTAATCACCCTCGATGAAAACTACATCCGTAATCATCCTTCGGCAACACCTGGGCCGGAATAATAATTGATGGACCGCCTGGCTCACGGCCGCTTACACATCCCGGGAATCGTTCGTCAACGGTTCCCACACCTGCCAGAGTCCCCTTTTCTTTTTCTTTTTTTTTTAAAAACTTGATTTTGATTGAAAACTGAGTAATTGAGGTCCGACATCAGTCGACCGATGATTCTTGAAATCACACAAGAAGCAAACCTGACCGGGGGTTTTCGAAAATGTTTTGAGTTCGAAAGAATTCGAGTTTCAAAGTGCTAACGGTATCTTGGATTAGCTTTGCCTTTAAAATAATGAACAATAATTAATAAATGATATTTTAAGATTTAATATTAATAATTAATAAAATAATTATTTATTTAAATAAGCTTTTAATCCAAGATAGGTATTTTGAGTATTTACGAAGATATAAAAATAATTACTTGAGTATTCGATACTCCCCGAATGACCCTTCGGGTTTTCACTATTACCTAAGAAAGATCCTATCTCAAAACTCTATATAGTACATCTATACAGAAATCTTTACATCTATACAAAAATGTAATCCATTATTACACTTATTACATTAAGATAATTTTGTTTATTAACATTGCATAAAATTAAGCACGCTCCTATTCATACCTGGAGCATCTTTTTCATTGTTTAACGAGATTACACCATATCATATTATCTGGGAGATGATGGGAAAAATATAACATGATGTAATTTAGTATTTAGCCTATTTAATCAAACAATAAAAATAAAGATAATACAATCTGAGACATTACATAAATTTCCAAAGACATCAAAATAAGTTTTAATACAAATTTAAATCAGTAAGTATATCAATTTGATATGCTCAGTTGTTAATATAATTTTTTTTTATATATAATTGCATCTATCATTTTGGATCTATCAATTGGTGTTCCATGACATTTTATTTTAGTTCATATCCATCTTTAGCTAAATGTTACTAGAATCATCATGGTATTATTACTTGTGTACATACTAGATATACATAAAAATGGAACACTTGTCAAAATCAATTCAATGAGTTATAATTCAAAAAACTTATTTCTACATCTACAAAAACTAAGTTTTTACAAGAATAACATTAACTAATATAAAATATATACTCTCACATAAATAGATGATACATAATTATGTAAATAATTGCTAAAAGGAAACAAGTGCAGAAAATCATACATAACTTATACATACAAGATGATAGATTATGAAAGATTGATGAACAATTACCTTACATCGATGATGTTAGGCGAATTATTCAAGGTGACTGGAAACATTGGTTGACACCAAAGAGCGGCTGAGAAATTAGGGTTGGTACTTATATTTTTATGACCCACAAAGAGGAATAAATAAGTAAGGTTAGATAGAAAGTTCAATTATATTATGGCCCAAAGCCTAGGTGGGCCTTGAAGCATGCATTAAAATTAGTTTAAAAATAAATTTGGATAGGAACTTATATTTTTATGACCCACAAAGAGGAATAAATAAGTAAGGTTAGACAGAGGTGGTTAGACATAGGTGGATTGGGCCGCCCAAAAAATATCAATAGAAAGTTCAATTATATTATGGCCCAAAGCCTAGTTGGGCCTTGAAGCATGCATTAAAATATGTTTAAAAATAAATTTGGATAGGATTGTATGTGAATCTGTGCCATTTTTGTATACATTAGAACATATATTCACAAAGCCACTACCAACAAGGCTAGTGTGACAATTGCAAAGTGATAGTTGAAATAAAATGGAAAACTTTTAAGCTCTATTAGGAGTTTATTATTTTAATATTTGAATTGAAATTAAAAGGTAGATCAAAGTAGAAATTGGAGTTTAAGAAAAGTACAAGTAATGTGAGTTTTTCATAAAATATTTGAGAGCTACTTTATAAAACTAATTTCGTACTAATAGAATTTTATAAAAGGTACTCCTTCCTAACAATTTCTTTAACATTTCCCTTTTTGGATCAATTATTTTAATTTTAAAAGTTTCTAAAATTAGCCAAATTTTATTAAAAAAGAATTAATATTATTTTCTTGATCATACTCATTTTACTACTGGTCTCACCATTTTACTTACTTTTATTATACTACCATCATATAACTACATAAAATACTTGTGTAAATGTTTTTGTTAACTTATCTATTTATGAATATTTTTGATTTTTCATTAAATTTCAATCTGATTTAATTTCATTTTTGTAAATTTAATATTTATTTAATTTCAGTATTATAAATTTTTAATAAAATTATAGTTGATCTTATAAATATTTTCTTTAACATATTAATATTGTTTCAGTTTATGTCATATTTTGGAGTAAGATAAATTCTTGATTTCATTTTCTTTTAAAATCAATTATTTGTTAACTCATTATTTATATAAATTTAAATATGATAAAGTTTAATGTTAATATATTATTATTATAGATTATTTTTTGACAATTTACCTAAATTATTGAAAATGTTTTATAATGTTTTAATGTCTATTTTTAATATTCAAGTGTCACCTTAAGTATTTTAGTTTCATTTACTCATTTCTCTATTTATTACTTTTTCCCATATTTCACGACTAAATTTTATCAACTTTTACTAACAATTGAAGTATTCACAAATTTATAATTTTTTTCTTTGTCAAGAAATGTATAAATTTTGTTTTTGCTACACTTTTGAAATTTTAGGTTTTCATATTTCAAATCATTTAATATATATTAGACTTAAAATAAATCTTCTACTTTTTAACTATTTTAATAATACTAATGTTCTAATTGATAAGAATATTTTTAAATTAGTTATGTTATGGTTCCACTAAAATTATCATTGTGTTATGTGCTATGTGAGTATTTTAAGATATTTCAGTTTATATTAAAAAAATTGTAGTGGAGAATGTCCATATATAAAAAGCAAAAAGCTTAAAGGTAAGCAAAAAGCTTAAAGGTATGCACAAAAAATCTGCAATATTTACTTTATATTTGTATGAAATGTACAAATTTTCTGACGCTCACGATATTGTTTTTTTTTTTTTGCTAAATTAAGTATTTTATAAAGAAGGAAAAGGGATTAACCCTTGCTCTAAGGCTAAGCAAAGAGAGAACTACACCTATACTAGGCACACAAGCAAACTAGCCTAAGCTAGCTTTCCGAGAAGAGAAACAAACAAGATGACCCTAATGCAGTCAAATATAAATCCACCTATACAAATCTAAATTAGCATGATTGAGGAACCATGTAGAAGAAACAAGTCTAGCCTTAAGATCCATCATAATAATTCGGATTAGCTTGGTAGGACCAAAGACACCTCTATCATGAAGTCTTGCATTTCGTTCCTTCCATAACTGATAGGAATAAATTTGAGCTGCAAGAAGAGCGACGATGCGAAGAATGTGGTCAGAAATGTTCCCCAAAGACTCCAAGACCTCCCCCCAAGTAATGCCTGCAAAGTCTATGTTTAGGAGGCCACCCAATTTAGCAAGAATGTAGCTGCTGTAAGGACAAGCTACAAATAAGTGTGAGTCAGTTTCGGTGCCTCCAATATAGAATTGACAAAGTCGGGAGACATCCAAACCAAAAGAAGAAAGTCTGTGCATTGTTGGGAGGCGACCATGGCATAAGATCCATTCATGATGAGCATACCCAAGGATTTTGAGCCTATGCCATATGTATCCACTCCAAGCCACATTAGGAAATGTCTCTCGAATGCAGTTCCATATGTGCCAGGTTTTTATCTTGTGAAGATGCATACCATTCCAAAGGATTGAGTCAGAAGCATTGAGGTCGAAAGTTGGGAAATCAAACTGAGTCAGCCAATGGACCAAAACCGGATTTAGGTGATGAATCCTATTCGAAGGTTGAGGCAACACCCAAGCTCCAGAACTGATCAGAGAATGCATAGTAGCATTAGAGCTCGCATTAGCTTGAGAAATTAAAGGATCATGATTATTTCGGGCTAAGCAGGTTGCATTCCACCACGGATCAAACCATAGCGAGGTGCCCATGCCATTACCAATAGTGTAAGAAATAAACTACATAGTAAGAGAGCGTAACTTAAGAACGTTACGAAGGATCCAGGAACAATCCGTTAGCATCGCAAATTCCAGAATTGATACTTCTTTAGCACAGACAAGTGAACCCAGGAAGGCCATAGCGCTTTACTTTTACAGACAATTCTGCACAAGTGTTTAATAATTTGAGCTTGATTCCAAGTCTTAGAGTGCTTTATACCAAGACCACCTTCTTCAATAGGCCTGTAGATCGAGTCCCAACTGATTTTAGCACCACCTTTAGAAGTTGCATCACCCTTCCAAAGGAAGCGTGGAAAAACTGTTTGAAGGCTGCTATGCACAGAATTCGGAAGCACAAAATGGTTCGTCCAGAAAGATAAAACCGCAGATAGCACAGACCTAATTAGTTGCACACGGCCAGCCAGTGATAATAGCACAGTAGTCCAGCAAGAAATCCTAGTAGTAATCCTATCAAGAAGGGGAATACAATCGTTGTGACTTAGTCGAGACGAGATTAGAGGGACCCCTAGGAACCGAACAGGGAGATTACCATGAGCTATGCCAAAGGAGTTATCAAACCATCTAACAAAGTTCTCATCACAGTTTCCGAAAAAAACATTGCTTTTAGCGAGACTCGGATTCAAGCCACTTGCAGCAGAGAATCGAGAAACACAGTTCATAAGGTGATTTACGGAATCCATATCGCCCTTGGAGAAGAGAAGCACATCATCAGCATATAGAAGGTGCGTAAGCTTCATTTCCTTGCACTTCCAATGAAATTTAAAATTTGTAGGATACCTAGCAAGCATAGATGAGAAAATAGTCATAGCAATGGAGAAAATATAGGGTGAAATTGGGTCCCTGATTAGTGCATAATTTTGCATATTTTTATTGCCTCTTTATTGCTTGTGTTCATATTTTAATGAATTATTTTGTTTTATTTCAAGAAATTCAAGAAAAAATGAAGAAATTGCAAAATAAAGAAAATAAAGGTCAAGGAAGAGAAAAAGAAGAAGAAGAAGGACCAAAACAAGAAGAAAATGAAAAGCTAGGGGTGGTGGTGCATTTTGTTATCAAAGAAAATGGATGGCCAAGATTTAGCCAACACTAAACTAAATCAAGGGCCAAGATTCATCCACACCTACCAAAAACCCTAATTATTTCCTATAAATAGCCTCCTCATCTTCACTTGTAAAACACATTACATTAGGCATCAGGCCTTAGAATTAAAATTAAGTTCATCTCCCAAATTATAGTTGTAATTTTTTCCTTGTAAACACTCTTTATTTCTATGCAATTTCAAGTTTCATTTTAATTCTTGCATTCCTCTATCATTCTATTTTCCTTGTTCTTTATTTCGTTATTTTCGTAAATTCTCCGGTGGATAAAGTAGCGACGCTAACCACACGGGATTGAAAGTATCGATTTGAAGAATTTGTTTTCGTAATTTTAATTTTTGTTTTAATATTAATAATACCCCTTTAAATTTCCATTTTAATGTGGGTTTTATTATGGGTAATTGTAAATCAAATTTTTATGTTTGATGTGAGTGTAATTAAAATTAAAAAAATTAAAAACACAAAAATAATAAACTAATTTATTTACAGCATTTATTTTCTGTTTTGTTGTTTTATGTTTTATTCGAATATTCTGTTCTCCCCTGTTTCCGTTTAATAAACCCAGTTTCCCTTTTTGTTTCGTTAAAACCACTCTGTTTTACTCCCTTTCTCTATCAAGTGCGCAGAAAACCATCGAAGGCAATCTCTCTCTTTTCTTCTCACGAAAACCATCTCCCTTCCCCTGTACTCGTTTCTCTCCATCCTTCCCTCTCTCCCCTTTCTTTGTTCTATTCGATCAATCCCAATCTCTCCCTTACCTCTCTCGTTGAATCTCTCTTAAACGCCACGAATCTCTCCTCCCCTCTCTTGTCTCAACTCCTCCTTGTCGTTTGAAGCTTCACTCAAAAAAACCCCTCTCCCTTTTGGTTTATTATCTGTTCGAATTTACTGATTTTTTTAGATTTGTACCGAGTTTTGAGTGTGTAATTGATTACTTTGGGTTGTTGTTTTCACTTGGTTGTAGTTTAGAATGATTTTCGAATTATTCCTGCATTTTTGTTAATGATTGTTGCCGAATTACCAAGTTCTTTTTGGTGTTGATTGGGGTTTCTGTTCATTACCGAGTCGATATGGTTGAGTCGACTGGGTTTGCTGAGTTCGAGTCTATTTAGCTGTGATGATTCTATTTCTTTGTTAAAAACCATCTCGAATGGTGGTTCGAGTCTGTCTTTGTGCGTTTGAGTCTCTTTACCGAATGAGTTTCGTGGTGCCGAGTTCCACGAGTTATTAAAATCCCATTCCCCAGTTTAGTTCATAGAAGTTGAGTTCTTGTGCTCGACCTCAAGCCTTCCGTTCTTCATTGTAGGTTGTCCATTGCTGATTTTTTCCGAGTTCGGTCTTCTACGTAGCTGAGCCATTGTTTTGTTTCTTTTTTGGTTTATAGTTTGAGTTTAGTATCTATTTGCGAGATTTGTTTTCTTGAATGAGTGAGTTCTGTTTTGTTTTTAATTGAGTCGAGTTTGTTGCAACGTCCAAGTCTGAACTCGTTTTCTTGCCATTTATCCAGTTGGTTGAGTTCATGTACCGAGTCTGTACTGAGTTTATTTCTTTCGTTTTTAGTTTTTGTGCTGTGAATTTCGAGTTATATCGAAATGTTTGGGTTGGCTTATTTCTGGCAATTCGTTCTTACAACTATATCATGCCCAATTTTTCTAAATGATCTGTAATTACTTTTTATTTAAAAAAAAAGAAGAAGTTGTTGATTTATTATTGGGTAGTTAATTATACGAATGATTCATGTCAAATTTTTATTAGAATTTTGTAAATAAATTAGTTAAATTTTAAATTTCTGTTTTTAATAATTGTTAAAATAATTTTAATCATTAATTAATTAGTATAGAGTTTTAGAATCAAATTTGGTGTTAATTCAAATTTAGAAATTTTTTTAGAATAATTTTCTTTAGATGAATTTTTAGAATAATTCAGATTTTCTACTAATTTTGATAAATTAGAATTAGGAATTAATTGATTAAAATAAGAATTTTTCTAAAATCAAAAATTGTTCTAATTCGCCTAAGTTAAAAATTAAGGATCGCAAAATCAATATTATTCCCTGTGGATCGAATCTTAAAATACTAAAACGATGATCGTGCGCTTGCGATAATTAAATTGTCATGTTTTCGGCACATCAGTCGCCCTGCCGAATACCTTTCCTTCCTTCAAAGAACCCACACAGTGAGCCATTCACCTTGACAGAGAAAGTAGTGGTGGTGATACACGACTGAATCCATTTTATGAATTTAATCGTGAAATTTAGCTTTTGTAAGGCACCCAAGATGAAGTTCTAGTTTAAAGAGTCGAAAGCCTTATGTAAATCAAGCTTTATAGCACACTTAGGCACACCACTATCCCTGTGATAACCCCGAAATAGCTCTTGTGCCTTAAGAATGTTGTCAGAAATATTGCGCCCCGGAATGAAAGCTGACTGTGAGATGTCAATAATACTAGGCATCACCACTTTAAGTCAAGATGCAATGATTTTAGCAATACATTTGTAAGGGATAGAACACAGAGAAATAGGACGAAAATCTAGCATAGAGGAGGGATTGGATACCTTTGGGATTAAGGCAATGCTGGTGGCATTAATCGGCTTAAACAAAGAATCTGTCACAAAGAAATATTTACATTGTTTCTTTATGTTATGTTTTAATAATTACATATATGGTATAAAAATTTAGATGAAATGTGTTTATTTTGCTATATTTTGATTTTTACTTTTGTCATATAAGGATAATGTATTAATTTATTACAACCATTTTATTTTACCTATTTATATCAATATTGTTTCTCTTTTTAGGTTCATGTTATATCTTTGTTCTAAAATTTATTCTCTTCATCATTTAACTTCTCAAACTCATAAATTTTATCTACACCCAAATTCTTTACATTCAGAAAATTAACTAGTAATTCATTATCAAGGTTTGAACAAGAGCATAGAGTTGAAGCATATTGACACCACATAGTAGACTTCTCAGCTTTGTAGGTTGTCATATCATATTTCTTGTAGTTGATTTTGGCTTTGGAGTTCCCGCTTCTTCATTCTTGTTTTTTTTCTTAGACATTTCCTCCGTTATTTTTCGAAGGACAATTGAGAGCAATGTGTCCTGGTTTCTTATAATTTTAACACGTATTCACATTGGTTTGATGCACACGAATGCTCTATGTCCTGATTTTCCACATTTACAATAATTGATACTTCCCTTCTTGCATTCTCTGGTATGATTCTTCCCACAAGTTTTACAAGTAGGAATTTTGTCCCTCCCACTAGTCCCCTTATCACGTTCTAAACTTCTTCTTTGTTCCTTGGTTCACATCCTATTGGTGCGCATATCTCGTTCTTTCCTCTTATTGTTGAAAAACTGATTTCTTTCTTCACAATCCTTCACAATAATTATTACTTTACTTACCATCTTATCAAAATCCTCCAACTCTAAGGGAAAAGGGAAAGCGACTTAGAAAGAAGGTAAGGTTGCTTAGAAGAGTTAAATGTAAAGTGTGTAAAAGATGTTTTTGGTAATAGTATGTTGTATGTACAACTCCAAGTCAATACTTTTTTATAAACCCTATCGTCTTGATGACGAAATTGTTTATGTAAATTATGTTATCTCAAGAGTAAAGGTAGCATGACGACCCCGGACGATCGTGGTTGCGGGAACCGAGTCGGGGCTGTCATACTATTAAATATATATGGGATGCAGATCTATTCTTGAGTAGTAGTTGCAAGAAAGTATTGGAGATATATCTTGAGGTAGTTGATCAAGATCCTCTATATCTAACATTTGTTGTAAAATAGACATATTAGGATCTAGGAGGGTGATGTGGGTGAAAAATAACCCATAAAGACATTTAATGCTGCATTTTTAGGTCCATTAATGAGGCCCGAAACCTTAGTTGGGTATTAAATTCGTAATTAATAATTAAGCCCAAGAAAAAGCCCAAATCGAGGACGCCTGGTATAAGCTTGTTTTCAAACAAGGGCCTGATCCATAGAACAAAGAACGATCTAGAATCAAGGTCGTGTATGACACCGACTCCTTGTTTGAATCCAAGAGTGAGGCTTGTCCTCCAAGACAACTAATCTTATAAGGAATATGATTCCTATATGGAATGTTCTAGAATTGATTCAAGGCGGTGACTTGCCCACCAAGTCACCTAACCCTACTCTGATTCTAAGGCTTCTCAAGCCTATATAAGGGCCAGACCCCTCATTTCAGAACTACGTTTTTGGCTTGATACTCGACCTCGAGATACGTAGGCATTTTGTGAGGACCGATCAGTCTCGAAACACTGAAACAGCCATTAAAGCTTGAATCTCACCAACCCTTGTATTTAATCCATACAAACCCTAGCTGCAAATTCAATAACCTAGTTTTTATTCCACAACATTTGGCACCATCTATGGGAAAACAACATCAACCATGGTTAACACACAAAGAACAACATCGGTCTCATCCGAGGCTGCCCCTGTCACCTCTATTCCACCAGTTGTCACATCTGCTCCACCCCTTGTCACAGAACAAGGGCGTGTACCCCCATCAATAGGGGCGACCATTCAAACTCAAGTTTCTTAACCTACAAGGATGACTCCCCATGCTGAGAGAACTCTACCAGTGGTCGTCCATCCAAGGCAGGAGACTAATCAACTTCAGATGGTAGTCTCTCCTTTAACCGGTCATCCATAGCTCCCAGGAACTCAGATCTCCACCACCATGCTCCCTGCAAACACCAATCCGGTGTATGGGCTACCTAACTATCCTCCGAATTGAAGGGACCCTAAACCAAGCGGTCATGCCCTGCAAATACATGAACCGTATCACCCTCCACACATTAGAGGCTTGGGTCCCCCGGAACAAGGATACTATGATTATTCCTGTCCTTATACTATGATTCATCGTCTGAGGATAACAACCGTGATGAAGCCCCGAGGAGGCAATGTGCCAACAAGGAACCTAAAAGGAGGACACAAAGAATCCATGATGGACCTTCACTAACAGCTGCTGAGAGAATCAAGGCTCTTGAGGTCGAGATCCAAAAGCTGAAGGACGACATACCAAGGGAGCAACAACGGCAGAACCAAAACCAAATCCGGAATTGACCTCCTCCCACTTTAGGAGAGATTCCCTTTGTCGATTTAGAAAGGCCTTCAAGGAGGCAGAAAAGGGCTGATGCTCAAACTGGAGGAGCTACTAGGGTAGAGACCCCCAAGGGTGATCCCAAGGACTTGATGCCACTTGGAAACCCATACGATCCCACAACTCCGTTCACTAAGGAGGTGATGAATGCTCATGTCTCCAGATGCCTACAATAAAGGCATACGATGGAACGGGTGATCCCTCAAACCATGTGAGGACGTTCTCAAATGCACTGCTATTGCAGCCCGTTAGTGACGCTCTCAAATGTAGGGCGTTCCCTCAGACCCTGGCAGGCATGGCTCAAAGATGGTATAGATGACTGCAAGTGAAACAAGGAAAGAATGAGAACATAATGGATTATCTCAAGCGCTTCAACAAGGAGACTTTGAATGTCCCTGATCTGGAAAATAAAATAGCTATGATAGCCTTGGAGAATGGAATGACGAGCATCTTCTTTCAGATGTCGTTGGCAAAGCATCCCCTGAGAGCATGACTGAGCTCCAAAGAAGAGTGAGCAAGTACATAAACGCTAAAGAAAGCATGATGCTAGGGGCAAAGTATCCACGAACTAGAAAGACTTTGACTATTCCCCTAAAAAGAATTTGGGACCAAGGTTTTTTGAATATTCGTGGTTGAATGCCCCAAGGAGTCAAATCTTGTTGGATATCGAGAAGGATAAGGATTTCCGATGGCCGAAGCCACTTAGGGGTAATCCCGCAAAGAGAAACAAGGATCAGTACTGTAGGTTCCCCAAGGATGTGGGGCATGACACTGATGATTGTAGGAAACTCAAGGACGGGATTTAATTCTTGATCCGAAGAGGGAAACTAAGGAAGTTTATGAAAGGCGAAGATCGTAGAAACCATAGAAGAGACTATGATAGAAGGGATAACGATAGGAGAGATAACGATCGTCACAACTAGAAAAACTGCTTTAGACATCGGCCAAAAACCGATGTCGAAAAACTTTTTTACCGATGTCTTTGCTGGTGTAGAGAAAGACCAGACTCTTTTACATCGGTTTTAAGCTGATGTCTAAAGCAGTTGCAGACAACGTTTCCCTTTTATTTTCCGTTGTCTTTGGTTAATAATAATCATTATTTAACTAGACTAGCATTTCAAAATTGCTATATTATATTATGTATGTCAACTTAAATATGTGACATATATGGAATAAATTAACAAATACATCGATTTTATTTAAGAAATCGATGTCGAACAAGACTTTTGACATCGCTGATTTATATATCTAATGTTATCAAGTACAATAAACATCGCCTACTTGGAGCTTTACATTCTTGACCGTTGTTAAAGATCAAAATTAACATCGGTTATTTGAGATTCTCAATGTAATATGCTTTTGCAGACATCAGGTTGTATGCAATACCATTTTGTAAAGGATGTATAAAGCTCATTTAGACATCAGTTTTTTGTTTTACAACTGATGTCTTTTGCTCAATTAGACATTGGTTTTTTAGTATTAAACTATTGTCATTTATTCATATCAACATCAGCTTCACTTTCTTTGTGTTGTTAATTTGCTTTAAATCACAACTGTGCATTCAGATATATATGAACCACAAAAAATAAAGCCATACACAATATCGCAAAATGAAAGCAGAAAATTCTCATAATATATCAACATCAACTATCCAAAATACCAACATCAACTTACACCAACATCAACTATCCAAAATACCAACATCAACTATCCAAAATACCAACATACACAACCAACGACATAACTAGCATAATTTGAACAAACATAAAAATTCCAATTCTAATCCCTGCAGGTAGTACTACCAACCTTCCAATCAACAAGTACTACCACTTTCTAAACAAAATATACCAATCCCATACGTACAACTGCCAAATACATACATATACCAAAAACTACCTAATATTCGAGGATCGATTAAAGAGACTAGAGAGGGGCAGAAGTGCTAATCCCCTTACATTTTTTCCTGGATATACGTGAGCGTCTCTATACGTACCTTGTCCAATTCCTCCCTGGTGTAAGAATTCCGACTCTTGCTCGCCCACTAAATAGAATATAGCACACCAATACCAAATAACAATTAGTATAACGTTCAAATGTTCAATTTACCTAGCTAGCAATTATAATTATATTACATGCAGTCAAGTTCCATCAAATGTCATAAAATATACCTTGGTTGTAAAAGTCATTTCTTTATCACAGATTATATCTTTCATGTAGCGCATAACAACATAACCACATTCATGGCCACCAGGTTGTTTAGGAGATCCCAATCAAATAAAAAGCTCATTATCAATCAGTCGCAAAAAACAAAAATCTTATCGATCAAACAAAATGAAGTGCTGAAATACTTATAGCAAGATTCTTTACTTTAGGGACTTTGCTTCCCCTTCCAGTTTGAGCATTGTAAGATTTAATTGCACTGTACAAAAGAATGTGGTCATGTCTCAATAATAATAGAGCTAGCAATGTAAGAAATAAATCGATACACATTTAAATCTGACAGCAAATATATTAAATTTACCTTGATAATGCTCTTTCCAACTCCGGAAAATGTGTTGGATGAGACAAAGGACTAAGGATAAAAATTTTACCAGCCCAAATTGTGACCAAAATCCAATGATAACTGTTTTCATTAAAATACCAGTCATAATTTTAAAAATTAAAAAAAAAACATTAATTAATTAGTAAAAAAACTTACTGCTGATTATGCGGCATCAAGAGCATGCGATCATAACTACCCTCTAGCAATCGCTTAACAACATAAGACTCAAAATCTTTATTGAGGGTAAATGTGGCTCCCAGATCAAAAAAACCAAACAAATCCAAATAGTTGTTTTCACGAACCAAAGTGTACAAGTACCTACAAATAAGTAGATTATACTCAAATATCACAGTATAAAATATGCAGAATGAGACAAGAATGTAGGGAAAAACTTACAACATGTGCTCAGATATTGCACCTTGCCCAATCTCCTTAAAATTTAATAAGTCGACTAAATTCTCATGCAATATGTATAGTGTTTTTTCAAATCCAAACACCTCGGCATCACATTTTATTGCTATAGAGATCCCACACTCTTTCATAGTTGATGTTGCATGTTTATACAACAATTTAAACCCCTTTGGCACATTCTCAGTTGGCTCCATTTCATTGAACAAAGCAGCAATTCTTCGCAACTCACTTTTCTCTTTTTTCTTTAATGATAATCCTTCCTTTTTTCTAATTTTCTGCAATTAAATAGCAAATAATTAAACAAAACTTGAATAACAATACATTCTATTTCAACAATTATTCAAAAAGTACATGCGACCATAAAATGTACTTGAATAACCGTAGATTTTATTTTGTACAACTGCTCAATGACTAAAAGAATTTCAAAAAGTACATACCACAATAGGTGCAAAGGTGATCAAGTCTTGAGGCCATGCTACCATAGAACCAATAGCTTGTTTCACTTTCTCTATTTCACCTTCAATCGACACGGGAATTAAGGCATCTGGTTGGATGGCTCCGTCCACTGACACGCGAATACATCCCGGCTTTAAAGGCACTCCATGAACTACACTATTCATTTCAGGCTCATAAAAAATCGTGCCAAATGCAACCTTATTTGTTATGTTGTCCACAGACAGCTCACACGATCGCGGACCCTGCATTTATCACAAGATGTTTAAAATTAAATTTCCATGTGTTGATTAATTATAGTCCTGTCTCTTCTGTCCACTATCATATACTTACAATTTTTTTTACCTTCTTTTCAAGTGGAGTAGGGTCAATAGGAACATATTCAACATCGTCATTAACAATCAACCTTACAATTGTTGGTTCAACTCCTGCTGGTTTGAGTACTGAATGAGGTGAATCTTTTCCTGCCAGGCAACTTGCGTTGTCAGAAAAAGGTGGAGAGGATGTACTGGGTAAACCACTAATCATAGCCTTAAGCTCAGCCAGCTCCCGTTTTGTTCTCTCCATTAATTTTCCTCAATCCCTTTGTCGATCACGGGCCAACAAGTTAGGCTTTGTGATTCTAGTTCTTTTTGGGGTTGGCAAATTGAAGAACATTATTGGGGTGACAAAGCCTCCAACTGCTCTAACCCTGCCCGAATGCTCACGAGTTTGCAGTGCTCTAGTTAATACATCATCACTTCCAGATGGTTAGAATTCACCCGTGCGCTTCAGCTCTAGAAAGTTATCCTATCAACACAACATGCATTCATATATACATGGATAAAATACTCATTATTAATTCACTAACTCTATAAATTAAATCAAAAAGATGAGACACAAAGGGTAGCTTATTATTCTTTCAACTACCACAGCCACTTCAGGATCAACAGTCTGGTCCTTTCTCATGCGAGCCTTCTTCCATAAAATTGCTCGATCAGGTACATCTCCAGGCTAAATTTTTCCTGACTTTACCTAAACAAAATGGAAAAACATGTATAATATCCATTATCAAACTAAAATTACAATAACAATTACACATTCTTACTTCTTCTTATATCAAGCCAATGTAGCCTTTCCTGGATATGCGATGTGGATATTTTCGTTTCTTCACTCTTCCGCTCTGTGATTCACGAAGTGTCTACAAGTGTAGTCATATTTATTATCTAGTTAGGTATGCCATCTAGTAAATTAGATTTGTTCCCTGAGCAAAAAATTCAAATAAACATAGAACAACGCATACCATCCAGTCATCACCTATCCTCTGTCCAACAAATTTCTTCCAAATATCTTTACCAACAAATTCATACTTCCTTGGAGGCTTCCTCAGTTTCTTCTTGTCTCCCTTAAATGGCATCACATGCTTAGCAGTTAGTGTAGATTTGAATTGTCTCCACTTTGTGCCAGCAGAGCGCTTCTTTTTTAAATCAGAATTCACATTTGGCCAACTTCGAATATCGATCGGAATCGTATTCCTAGCCACCATTCCTACGTAAGACTGCAAAACATGCCTACTTTTTCTAATAGGGACTCCAAGATGATTGGTTCTAACTTTTATCTTCTTGTCCTGAGCCTTCTTTATCACCACTTTATACATAGTTGAGGGACCTCGAGGAGCTCCATACCTCTTTTTAGTAGATTCAGTACTAGTAACTGTTGCTTATAAAGAGTCTGACTCTTGACAAGATTCAGGTTGCGTTGTTTGTCCAGATCTGGCTCATCATGAGTTGCCAATACTTTATCCCACGGCACTAACTGTTTGCTTTTTTCAGGGCTGCAACCTTCTTCGAATTGTACTTTATGATTTTTTTGCTTTTTTAGGTGCCATTTGTATTCTTCAATCTGTAGAATTATACACTCTATTAGTCAATGCAGGTATGCATTTTTGAAAAGAACCTAAAGTAAAATTCAATTAATTAGCTAGGGAACACTAAAATCACGATTAATTAGGCACATATACATTTTTAAAAAATGCAATTACCTTCATATAGTCATTGCTGCAACACAATTAGAAGAAAATTGTAGTAAATGGTAACACTACTATACAATTCAAATAGGCACAGGAAAAGCAAATAATTAAAAGTAATGATATTGAAAATACGAGACGCATTACAAAGTGATAACAAACTAAATTAAAGAGGACATGATATAAAGACAGTGTCTCCTAAAGAGCTACATTACACTAATTGTTTTTTAACCCAAATTCCTTCAATGTTCTGTCTACAATTGCTAACACTATGCTCAACATCATCGACGACATAACATGTTGGAATTCTGGAGCAAACTGTGGGATTTTCCAAGACAGTGTCTCCTAAATCATCTTCGTTATACACATCACGATAATCTCGAGTCGTAGAGGTTAATACAACAGACCATCTAGCATCAACCGGATCTTCCACATAGAAGACTTGCTTGACCTGGTCAACAGACACATATTTATCTTTCTTGTGTCCTTGTCGATTGAAGTCCACAAGTATGAAGCCAAAATCATCTACCTTTATGCCTTTATCATTCTCTGCCTATTTACACAAGAATAAGGGGGCTTTGAATGCATGGTAATCTAACTCCCATATTTCTACGATGATGCCATAAAATGTCATATCGCTCTTGACGGGATTTAAATCCTTGGCACTGGAGACTTCGACTGTCCTAGCCACTACCGACACACCACTAGTTTGAACAACTTTCGCATCATCTCTGTCCTTTGTGAAGTATCGCACTCCATCAACTAGGTACCCATCGTATGTAAAAACTGAAAATGATGGTTTTCCCGACAACCATCTTATTGTTTCAGAAACATATTTTACATTCTCTGTAATTTCATTACTAACCTGCACGAAGAAGAAAAAATTACAACCATATTTCATAATCCAATTAAGAAGAGGCACGAATTAAAAAAAATACATAATAAAAGAAACATTTAGAACACCAACTTTTTTTTCAAGCCAATCAGCAAATTGTCGATTGTGTTCACCCATCAGTCAATGAACACTTTTCTTTTTCCCTCGGTAAATTTCTTCCAGGTACTCCTTATGCATCCTAAGAAAATGAACATATTAAATAAACAGCCACAAAAAGTACTTACCGAACAAGATGAATTTACAAGAAATAATTAAACTGACTTACATAATATTAGGATGTACTTCAGAGTTGTTGTTCATCAGGACATGTAGATGTGCCTCATCTAGCTATTTTTCTTCAACTGAAGCGGAAAATGGACCAGAAATCTTAGATTTGTCCTTCGGAAGGAGTGTAACTCTGTTTAATAAACTCAGAGCAGAATTCTACTGATTCTTCTTTTAGATAGCTTTCTGCTATACAACCTACCGGATAGTAACGATTTCGTACATAACCCTTTAACACTTTATTAAACCGTCACTACGCCATAGATGGGCTCTCAGAACATTTTTTTCATCTATGTTGCTAGAATATGTTACCTTAGCATGTTACTCTGGACCTACTATAACATTTTGTTTTTTGTGTTACCTTAGCCACTAACGTGATGTTACTTTAGCTTTGAAGTGTTGGATGTTAGCAACATACATAATATGTTACCTTAGATCATTAATAAACTCAATTTTTAATTTTTTAACCAAAAAATTGTTTAATTATTTAAAAATCCCACGTACCTTTAAAATATTTCATTTTTATTTTCCATATAAATGAGTTATTATTTTTAAATATTAATAGTGTTTATTTAATGAGTTACTATTTTTAAATATTAATAGTGTATATGTAATTTAGGATTTTATTTCATTATTGAATGAATGACATAGAGATTGATTGATATATTAATTGTTCGATTACCTTAAATCTTGAAGTTCTGGCTCCTGCAGGGATGAAGGTTTATTTGGAGCTCTTTTTTTGTTTTTTCTCTATAGCAATTGGTTAAATAGTAGATATGTAATGCTAATAATGGGTTTAGGGGATTCGTGTATTATGTGTTTAGGCAATCATTGTTCAACAGTTTCTCTTACAAAAAGAAATCAAAGAATTATGAAGAGAATTTGACTAACTTAAGGCCCATTTTACATTAGACAAGTTAAAGGAAAGATTGATTGTAGTAGAATTTGAATTTAGTTCGTAACAAGCCTTTTTCTTTGTTTCTAATTACACGATTATAAGAAATCATCACTCTATAAAAATAGGTTAATTTGTGAACCAATTATAATTTTAGGCATAAACTCAGTATGAAAGAACTCTAACTTGAACTAATACCTTGGATGTCCCTATTACAATCTTAATGATTTTGTAGTTGTTAATAACTTTTTGCAAAAAACTATGTTTGGAGAAATAATAATTATGTGATGTGTACAATAGTTCAATTTGATGCTTCAATTTTGTTAGTTTTTCTGTACAGTTTTCAACTATGGTTGTATCCTCCACCTCTGAAAGGAAAACTGTCCTAAATCATCAGATGATAAGGACCGTATGAGTAAAGTACCATATGCTTCGGCAATTGGTTCTATAATGTATGCAATGATATGTACTCGTCATGTTGTCTCGTATACTTTAAGCATGACGAGCAGATACTAGTCTAATCCAGGTGATGGTCACTGGACAGTTGTCAAGAATATTCTTAAGTACCTGAACAAGACTAAAGACTCATTCTTGGTATATGGAAGAGATAAGAAGCTAGATGTAAGAGGTTATACTGATGCTGGTTTCCAGACAGATAAGACGGTTCTGTGTCTTAGTCTAGTTTTTATTTTTTCCAAAGAGAGGTGCTGTAAGCTGGAATAGTTCACAATAAGGACAGTAGATGATTCTACAATGGAGGCTGAATACATCGATGCTTACGAAGTAGTCGAGGAGACTGCTTGGGCATGTACTCAGGTGATATCACCTTATTAATAAGATTAATGATCATGGAGATATACATATATATAAAGTGCATAATAATATTGCAGACCCACCGACTAAGGCTTTGTCGCAGCAGAAGCACGAAAGTCATACTAGTTCCATATGTATTGGATATATGGGTTATTGGCTCTAGTGCAAGTAGGAGATTGTTAGTATTTGTGCCCTGGAGACAATACTTTTATGTTTTAGTGAAAAACATTTTATTAATAGGAATTATGTTTTGTTGATTATTATTAATTTATTTATTATGTATTTATTTACTGCGTTATAAATGTTAGCATAATAAAAGTCCATGGAATTATGATACGCACAACATATCTTTAAGTATGTGACTTGAAAATGAGATTGCATGAGTAGTATCTTTATTCCAAAATATCCCTAGTCGAGTATTATTATTAAAGGACAATAATAATACATAGAGACTAGTATGTTTGTTGACTGATGACTAAATCTCATTGATCATAGGTATGGTAATACTAAAGTCAAAACACCCATCGTGAGATTCTACATGTTATCAATGTCATAAGTAATTCTCACTGTGATAATGGTGTAATGATCCTTAGACCTAAATCATTATATTTCTATATGAGAATTAATATACTTTGATTACATTAAAAGTTACCTTTGACCGGGTGATAATAAAAGTGGACATTGAGTATATTATGAATCGTATGAGAAATATGAATGATCTAAAAGGTATTTAACCCTCTTAGTTATAGGAGTGATATTATTGGCCTCTTGTTTGAGTGAGACTATGAAATGCACGGTCATGCTCAAATATTGATTTGATTTAATAGTCTACTCATCGATCAAGAAAATCAGGATTAAATTATGAAGAGGATGACACATTACATGCCTCGAGTTTAATCTATAATATCATGGTTAAAGGGATTATATTACATGGAACATTATTCACGAAAGGCTTAATCGAATCACCGATTTAATTATTATTACTTGGGTAGCAATGATGTATTACTAGATGTCGCTCATTGTTTACAATTTTAACTAGATATTAAAATTGTTGCCAACGTAATAATAACCTACAGGGTCAACACACAAAGAACGCTTGAAGGATAAATAATTTAAATTATTAATTTAAATTAATTAAGTAATTTGTTCTATTTATAATATTAATTAAGTATGACTTAATTAATTAAATAAATAGAAAAACGGAATTACTCAAACAAATTTTAAAATTAGTTATTAATTAATTAAGTACAACTTAATTAGATAATAAATTGGAATTTCATATTAGAATTAATTATAATTGGATTATAATTAAAAAACTATATCTCTTCTCTCTATATATATCTCTTTGTGGCTGATTTTATAAAGTGATACATGTTTTATAAAACCCTAGCCGTTCTTGAGAGAAAAAAAGAAGATAGAGAGAAGCAGTTTTCGGGTGCTAGTACACATCAATCCTTCGAGAAAAGCGTCCTTGTGGATACCGGTAGAGCGTTGATCGCGAGAGCGGGATGCGTGGTGATTCAAGTATCTAGGATCTCTAATTTTCATCCATTCATAAAGCTTCTTTAAGGTAATCATCTAACTCCAAATTAAATCTTTGGTTTTTGCATGGATCCTGCGGTAGTGTTTCGATTTTTATTCTTTTTGCATTTAATTCCGCTGCGTTTATGTGCTCAAAACCCTTCATCTAGTGATTCTGAGCTTCTCACAGTAAGAGCTAAATTCTTTCAACATGAATTCTCCTCCCCTGACTGTTCTAAAAGTTCCAATCTTTTCCTTTTGTTTATTCTCAACTTCTGCACAAAATTTGTTAAACATATGAAAGCATCACTCTTAGTTTTTAGCATGTACATCCATATAATTCGAGTGCAATCATCTACCAATAATAAGAAATAGCTATTTTCAGCTAGAGTGGCAGGTGTGATAGGACTACATAAATCTCCATGAATTCTAATGGACGTTTAGCATTAAAACAAGACTGTAGAGGGAATGATTTTCTTACTTGTTTAGCCATGAGACAGCCACTACACACTTTCTTTTGCTGCACAATTTTTGGTAAAACTTCCACCATCTGTTTCTTCGACATCAATTGCATTGCTTGAAAGTTCACATGCTCGAGATGAGAGTGCCAAAGCCAAGTGACATCATCTAATATTGCAAGCAGACAAGTGGGATTACATGTCTCAATACTGATTTTGTACAACTTGTTGCTTGACCTTGTAACTTTCATCAGTAACTTCTTTTGATTATCGTACACTCGGAGCAAGTTTCCACTGATTATAACCTCATTTCCTCCTTCAGAGAGTTGTCCAAGACTAATGATGTTGTTGCACAGAGTTGGGATGTAATAGACATCTTGGAATGTCCTCTCCTCCCCGTTCTTGCATCTAAATTTTATTAAGCCCTTTCCCTCAATCTTGACTGTAGACACATCTCCAAATTTCACTTTACCACTAGCTTCTTAATCAAAAATATTGAATTTTGATTTATCACCTGACATGTGGTTACTAGCATCGTTATCCAAATACCAAACATTCGAATCTTCGAGCCTTTCATGTCCTGTAGAAAAAAGTTTTGGTGTCACCTCACCTTCGTTCAATAACATCATCTTCATCTGTGTCTGTTCATGCATTGCCATTAACAAAGTTGGCTCATCGTCAACGATCGAGGCAATGTTTATCTCCTGCTTCTGTTCTCTTCCTCGACGTGGTTTCCTACACTCAGCCGTATAGTGACCCAGTGTGCCATAATTGTAACACTTTACTTGACTCTTGTCACAGAATCCGCGTCCTCTCTAGCTTGAAACTCCACCAGTTACCCCACGATTCGATCTCCTCAACCATTCTTCCCGTGTGAGCAAAAGTTTTCCACCTTCGTTGTCTTTCTTTATCCATTCCTCCTCTGTCAACATTAGTTGTTCTTCATTTTCAGTCACAATACCCTTCATCATTTCTTCATGGGTTTTGAGTGCACCAATAACCTCTTCTATCGACATAATGTCATTCATGTGTAGACGCAATTTGTAGAAATTTCTATGGAACAGCTCGCAACAACTTCTTGACTTCGTATGATTCTTTCATTTCCTCCCCAAGAGATACATAACTAATATAAAATATATACTCTCACATAAATAGATGATACATAATTATGTAAATAATTACTAAAAGGAAACAAGTGCACAAAATCACACATAACTTATACAGACAAGATGATAGATTATGAAAGATTGATGAACAATTACCTTACATTGATGATGTTAGGCCGATTATTCAAGGTGACTGCCAACATTGGTTGAGACCAAAGAGCGGCTGAGAAATTAGGGTTGGTACTTATATTTTTATGACCCACAAAGAGGAATAAATAAGTAAGGTTAGACAGAGGTGGAGTGGGCCAGCCCAAAAAATATCAATAGAAAGTTTAATTATATTATGGCCCAAAGCCTAGGTGGGCAGCATGCATTAAAATTAGTTTAAAAATAAATTTGATAAGAACTTATATTTTTATGACCCACAAAGAGGAATAAATAAGTAAGGTTAGACAGAGGTGATTAGACAGAGGTGGATTGCGCCAGCCCAAAAAAATATCAATAGAAAGTTCAATTATATTTTGGCCCAAAGCCTAGGTGGGCCTTGAAGCATGCATTAAAATTAGTTTAAAAATAAATTTGGATAGGATTGTATGTGAATATGTGCCATTTTTGTATACATTAGAACATATATTCGCAAAGCCACTACCAACAAGGCTAGTGTGACAATTGCAAAGTGATGGTTGAAATAAAATGGAAAACTTTTAAGTTTTATTAGGACTTTATTATTTTAATATTTGAATTGAAATTAAAAGGTAGATCAAAGTAGAAATTGGAGTAAAAGAAAAGTACAAGTAATGTGAGTTTTTCATAAAATATTTGAGGGCTACTTTATAAAACTAATTTTGTACTAATAGAATTTTATAAAAGGTACTCCTTCCTAACAATTTCTTTTACAATTTCCCTTTTTGGATTCAATTATTTTAATTTTAAAAGTTTCTAAAGTTAGCCAAATTTTATTAAAAACAGATAAATATTATTCTTGATCAAACTCATTTTACTACTGTCTCACCATTTTACTTACTTTTATTATACTACCATTATATAACTACATAAAATACTTGTGTAAATGTTTTTGTTAAGTTATCTATTTATGAATGTTTTTGATTTTTCAATAAATTTCAATCTGATTTAATTTCAGTTTTGTAAATTTAATATTTATTTAATTTCAGTTTTATAAATTTTTAATAAAATTATAGTTGATCTTATAAATATTTTCTTTAACATATTAATTTTGTTTCAGTTTATGTCATACTTCGGAGTAAGATAAATTCTTGATTTCATTTTCTTTTAAAATCAATAATTTTTTTGATTATTTATTTGTTAACTCATTATTTATATAAATTTAAATATGATAAAGTTTATGTTAATATATTATTATTATAGATTATTTTTTGACAATTTACCTAAATTAATGAAAATGTTTTATAATGTTTTAATATCTATTTTTAATATTCAAGTGTCACCTTAAGTATTTTAGTTTCATTTACTCATTTCTCTATTTATTACTTTTTCGTAAAAGATTATGTATTTCACGACTAAATTTTATCAACTTTTACTAACAATTGAAATTAACAATATTCACAAATTTGTAATTTTTTTCTTTGTCAAGAAATGTATAAATTTTGTTTTTGCTAAACTTTTGAAATTTTAGGTTTTCATATTTCAAATCATTTGATATATATTAGACTTAAAATAAATCTTCTACTTTTTAACTATTTTAATAATACTAATGTTCTAATTGATAAGAATATTTTTAAATTAGTTATGTTATGGTTCCACTAAAATTATCATTGTATTATGTGCTATGTGAGTATTTTAAGATATTTCAGTTTATATTAAAAAAATTGTAGTGGAGAATGTCCATATATAAAAAGCAAAAAGCTTAAAGGTATGCACAAAAAATCTGCAATATTTACTTTATATTTGTATGAAATGTACAAATTTTATGACGCTCACGATATTGTTATTATTATATTTTTTTTATTTCAATAGTTTGTATTAATATTTACATTGTTTCTTCATGTTATGTTTTAATAATTACATATATGGTATAAAAATTTAGATGAAATGTGTTTATTTTGTTATATTTTCATTTTTACTTTTGTCATATAAGGATAATGTATTAATTTATTACAACCATTTTATTTTACCTATTTATATCAATATTGTTTCTCTTTTTAGGGTCATGTTATATCTTTGATTCTCTTCATCATTTAACTTCTCAAACTCATAAATTTTATCTACACCCAAATTCTTTACATTCAGAAAATTAACTAGTAATTCATTATCAAGGTTTGAACAAGACCACAGAGTTGAAGCATATTGACACCACATCATTAGACTTCTCAGCTTTGTAGGTTGTCATATCATATTTCTTGTAGTTGCTTTTGGCTTTGGAGTTCCTGCTTCTTCATTCTTGTTTTTTTTTCTTAGACATTTCCTCGGCTATTTTTCAATGGACAATTGAGAGCAATGTGTCGTGGTTTCTTATAATTTTAACACGTATTCACATTGGTTTGATGCACGCGAATGCTTTATGTCATGATTTTCCACATTTACAATAATTGATACTTCCCTTCATGCATTCTCTGGTATGATTCTTCCTACAAGTTTTACAAGTAGGAATTTTGTCCCTCCGACTAGTCCCCTTATCACGTTCTAAACTTCTTCTTTGTTCCTTGGTTCACATCCTAGTGGTACGCATATCTCGTTCTTTCTTCTTATTGTTGAAAAACTCATTTCTTTCCTCACAATCATTCACAATAATTCTTACTTTACTTACCATCTAATCAAAATCCACCAACTCTACGGGAAAAGAGAAAGCGACTTAGAAAGTAGGTAAGGTTGCTTTGAAGAGTTAAATGTAAAGTGTGTAAAAGATGTTTTTGGTAATAGTATGTTGTATGTACAACTCCAAGTCAATACTTTTGTATAAAACCTATCGTCTTGATGACAAAATTATACATGTAAATTATGTTATTCCAAGAGTAACGGTAGCATGACGACCCCGGACAGTCATGGATGCGGGAACGAGTCAGGGCCATCACACTATTGAATATATATGGGATGTATATCCATTCTTGTATAGTAGTTGCAAGAAAGTATAGAAGATAGATCTTGAGGTAGTTGATCAACATCCTCTATCTCTAACATTTGTTGTAGAAATAGACAACTTAGGATCTAGGAAGGTTTTCAAATTAGGAAAATATAGGTGATTAGCAAAGGGTTTAGAAAATGATTACATATCTACGTGTATGTTCAGTTTATCAAAATAAATAAGAAAAACATGCGACGAAAAAATAATGTAAGAAAAGTGAGTGTGTGTATGTGTGTGTTAATTTATTTTAAGGGAAAAAAATCAGTGAAGAAAGGAAAAGCTCGTCAATATTAAATAATGGATGGAGGAGTTTTCTACGTCTGAAAATCGTTGGCGGCAGCAAACAAGGATCGGGAAATGCAATCGGCACAACGGCTTGTGTTAGATCTTAGCAATCTTGATGTTAGAGAAAATGCCCTTCATGAACTCTCCAAGGTCTTTTATCTATATAATTGTATCTTCCTTTTTGTGTTGTATATACATGTTCCAATTGGTTTTAATTAAATTACTATGAATTGTTTCTTTTTTAGGGTTTTGACCGATGTAGCATGCGATATTCATATCTTGTTTGATTTATTGAGCTATATCCTATAGTCGCTTATTGGGAAACACAATCATTTTGTACTTCGGTTTATGTGAGAATGCTGAAAATGAAGTTAATTGTGCAAGTTGATTGTGGTTGTAAGTCTTAATTACGTGTAGTGTGCAAGCAGTTGGTCTGTTTATATTATTAACATAATCAAGAAAACTAAGATCAGAGATATAATTTTTAATTTACAAACTACTTTTTGTTACTTTTCTTAATTTCGTGCTTAATGTTAATTTCTCTATCCATTCCCAAAATATATTTACCGTTTGTGTGTTATGCTTTCTATTTAACCAACTTGCACTACACCATAAAACGGATATTGCAACGACAGGAAAACATTGCCTTAAGGCCTATATTCGTTGCAGTAGAGTCTATGGCAACAAATTTGCAAAATTTGGGCGTTGCATCCGGTTGCCTTGCAATAGGTCGATTTAGCAACGTTTTTGATACCATATAGCAACATAATTAAATCATTGCAATAACTTTCAGTAGCAACATTTTAGACTCTATAGCAACAATTAAAAATTATTGCAGTAGCATAAGAAGGTAATTTATTGACACTTAAAGGCAACATTTTTCAGACCAATTGCAATGATTTTTTATAGATTAATGCAACGTATTTTGACCCTATTGTAACATTTTTTTCAAAAAAAAAAATTGGTAGGAACATGCTGAAAATACAGTAAACCAGGCCATTTATAGCCACAATCCAAGCATCATTTGCATTTCATAAACCAGGGCAACTTAATGCCAAATATCCAATTACATGTGTTTGTTCAAAGTCAAATAAAATTACCATTCTTTACATCAAATTTTCCTAAACAATTATTATAGTGGAAAACCAAAATAAAGTTAAAAACTACATATGCCAATTGCTTTTTCCATAACTGGCTTTAGTGCATAGGTGTTTACATGATCAAGGGCTTTGAGTGGATGTCAAATTTTTCCGAGGCGGATATCTGAGCCTCCTACAAAAGGTAGAAGAAGAATAAATTAGAATCAGCAATTAGATATTAGCATCATTATTTTATTCTTTAAAATTTCATAGTGTTTATAGTAAGTAATTGCGGAAAGACTTTAGGAGGCAAATTACATTGTGGATGGGACTAGCTGGTTTATGCGCATAATGTTAATATAGAGGTATAGGTATGTCAGGTACCTGTGGTGGTTGGTCTAGTCTTTGTTGAACTTGCGAGATAGTGGTTCGCATGGTATTCAGTAAGCTTCCGTAAGTTATGTTGGGTTGTTTTGTCAATGCTTGAATGAAGCTGTAAGTTAAAGCTCCAGTAGAGCTACCTGTTTAAAACTCCCTCTGCAGGATGTGTGTAGCATATATTATGCAATGGAAGTGAATGAGATAAAACCAATACATAACAAAATTGCGACATGTGGAGTTTGTGTGAAACTCAGTCATACATCTTTGTTCTTTCCTTATGTTTCTTTATCCACCTTCTTCACATAGTTTGCATAGTCCATACTTGAATGCCACTGCAATGCCTTGTGAATATAAGAACAACCATTGAAAATGTCACATGTCAACACAATCTGATAACACCAAACATCAAAATATTTTTTTAGATTAAAGTTTGGTTGGAGTGCTTTTCACTTGTCCATAGGACAACTGTACGAGATATTGAATAAAACCATATATTGCTCAATAATCATCTATTCATCTCGAGTGTGTTTGGATTAGAATGAGCTACTATTGAACTTTTCTAGCCAATTAACATAGTACAACAAAGATACCTGAATAATTTCAAGGGCGTCTGGGCCGCACATAGATGCTCCAAGAACTTTATCTGTGGCAGCATCAACAACAAGCTTCATGACTGTCTTCTTCTGCCGCCTGTGACATAACACAGATGCAACTAGTTTACTTAACACAGAATTCCATGAAATTTGATAGAGGTGAATTATCTATATAAATTACAATGTACAATGCAGGGCCAATCATTTTACAGCAAAACAAACAAAGTATAGTACCGTGCATTCCCACCTGGTTATCTATAGAAAAGATATTATACTGATTATCTGAGCACAGCAAAAGTTGTGGATCCAACTATTGTTAAAGATGTCTAATTTGCAGAACAATCTGCAGTTTTATTACTTTGATTTATTACTTAACAAAATTAAATTGATGGAATACAAACATGTGTTGTGTGTGCATCAGCACTTGCCATTAGTACTAACTTATCATTTGTCTATAGATTAACAGAAACTTGCCTCCAACGAAGAAAGCTTGCTCTCGGCATCTCTCTGACCTTGTCTGGCACGCTCCACTTCATCCTGCCATGCATGTATCTACACATTCAAACATTTTAACCGACATTTTCAGAACAAACTTAGATTTTAAAATGGAGGAGTGTTTAGTTATATAAAACACTGCTTGCTACTTACATGTTACGGTTTATCTTGTACATATACTGGGCATAAAATTGACAAGGATAGGCACAACATGACATCCAGGATATTGCAAAAAAAAAAAAATCATGTAAAGAAGAATATTCTTCCCTAGGGAGCACAACCAATTTTTAACAATTAATTTAATATTGAAGGCACTGTCAAAGATGCAGCAGTCAATGACAGGTGGTCATAGTGAAAGTAACAATAACAATTCTGTTGAAGTTAATTAAAGAAGCCTTTTCATCAGATTGCATTAAAAAAAGAATATAAAATATTAATTAATTACAACTAAATATCAAATTTTTTTTATAAAATCCTAATAAACTTGGAAATCACAATCCAATTGGGGTTCAATACTTAACTAGTCTTTTACTCTTTCAAAGCAAAACAAGGGATACTACTACTATATATAACGAGAGAGGTTGAGATGGAAATCTCCAACAAAGGATTTGCGATTACAGAGAGAGGATTAATTATTATTTATAGACACAGAGAGAAAAGACCGTAGGGGGTAGGTTTAATCGAATTGTGCAAAGGAATACCAAGGGTTTATGGTTAGTGATCTTCGTTAATTAATTAAGGTTTTTGGTCCAACGGAATTGATAACGTCCTCAATTCGTTGACCGGAATCAACTATTTTTATGGATTGGTGCCTATGACATTTTTATTTAGCAAAAAATTAATATATTCTGTTTCTGTTTTTTATCTCAGGAGATGAGCCCTATTGCCAATCAAGACCATTATTAAGAACAAACCACTGACCTCTTAATACACGTCGATCTTCTCCATTCAATGCCTCTTCAATAAATCTACCTGCATTAGAAATGACCATTATGTATTCTACCAAGCCTCCGCATGTTGCATTATCCTCATTTAGCTAAAGTTATAAAGTCCAACTATCACAAAATATTCTCAGGATATTTTTTTGGCTTATTCACAAATAGTGGCATAGATTAATTATCAATATGGTAAAGCTTTTATGATAGTGATGGTAACAATACTGCCTATAAATTTTTGTTACAATTCTATCCCAAGAAAGTATATCAGTCAAAACAAAATATTGTAAGGTTCTTCATTTTATCAACTACTGACCAGTCTCACACAACATAATAAGATAGTAATACTAATTTAGAACAAAAATCAAGGAAAAACATCATTAAGACTCAACATAGCTTGTAGTATCCACAAATGTACCAAACATTTCATCTTTATGACAAAGGATGATAAAAGCAAATTAGTTCTCTCTTTTATTAAGGTTGTGAGTAAATTACAAATACATGGATAAACAAAGAGAGCACATAGAGCATCAAATCTATAGATCCAGTCTAAACCCCAAAATATGCAGAGCATACAGTTAAACAAAAGTAGAGAACAATACCAAATCAAAACAGAGCTCAAGTATCAATAATTAAACAAAACAGTAAATCAGAAACGAAAATCCTAAATTAGTTTTGGAGATAAACCCCAAATCAGAGAAACAAACCCCAAATTAGAATTAACAAACCCCAAACTGATAAAAATTAAAGATTAAAACCAAATTAACACTAAAAAAGCTTATAAACAATAAATTAAAAAAACTTATAAACAACCCTCAAATTGAAGAAAAATCAAATAAACATACGCAATTGATTTGTTAAACAAGCATACAAAAACAAATTTAGGTTAAAAATAAATATAACCAATGAGATGTATTTGGATTTGGGGAAGAATATTACCAAAACTCTGAGTTTCAATTTGTTTGTGGAAGAAGTTTGGGGAGGAAAATTATTCCATCTATTTTCTTCTTCTGTCTCCGAACCTTTGTGTGTTCATGATTCTAGGTGTTTTCATTCATTGTCCCTGTAATAATTCTTTAGTTATGTTATTTTATTGTCCAGGTAAAATATTTAAGTTAGCCGCTTATTCATTTGAAGCCCGCTTATTTTTTTTTGAAAGCCCGCCTAAATACTTAGAATAGATTTTAGTAGCCCGCCTATTTTTTGGGCCCAAAAGTCAGCTATATTGCAACCATTTAAGAAATATATTGCAATAGAATGAATGTTTTTAACTATCTTAAATTTTTTCAGTGCAATTGCAACGTTTTTTAAAAGTATTGCAATTTATGTGATTTGGTTTCCCAATAGCAACGTTTTTTGACAAACCTTCAAAAATATGGTTGCAATAGGCATTATATGGTGTAGTGTTGCATGTCCATGGAGATCATGCCCTTCAAATTTGGATAAATCTTTCAATGTTGTGGAAATATTGAACAAAAATTAAATCTTTTACTGATCTTTTCGAGTAAGAATAAGGTTAGTTGACATTCTTCTCAATATGTATAAAAGAAAAATGACGTTATTTGTCTGTATTTGATATTTTTATGGACCACTCATAAAAGAAAAATGACTTACATTTTTCAAAATTTAATTTTTGTTCAAAATTTCTTCAACACCGATAGATTTATCCGGATTGAAAGGGCATGATCTCTAAAGACATGCAAGTTGGTTAAATAGAAAGCATAACACATACAAACCGAAAAGACCAAGAGTTGTTTGCACGCTAAATGTAATTACGACTTACAACCACAATCAACATGCATAATCAACTTCATTTTCCGCATTTTGACAGAATGAAAAGCACAAAATGACTGAGTTTCCCAAGAAGAGAATATAGGATATATCAATAATAAATCAAATAAGATATGGATATCGCATGCAACATCGGTCAAAACCCTAAAAAAGAAACAAATCATAGTAACTTAGTTGAAACCAATTTGAACACATATATATCACACAAAAAGAAGATAATTGGAGAGTTCGCAAAGGGCATTTTCTCTAACATCAGGATTGCTAAGATCTAACACAAGCTGTTGTGCCGATTGCATTTTTCGATCCTTGTTTGCCGCCGCCACCAATGATTCTGAGACATAGAACTCTCTTTCGTCCATTATTAAATATTGACTAGGTTTTCCTTTCTCGACTAATTTTCTTCTGTTGAAACAAATTAACACAAACACTCACTTTTCTCATCCCCGAACATGTAAAATAAATAAAAAATGATTCACATGTAATAGTATCATTTCGTCACGTGTTTTTCTTATTTATAATAAAACATTGAATATACGAGTAGATATGGACGCATTTTTTAATAATCTTAGTTGTCAAACCCTTTGCCAATCCCCTTTATTTTTCTAATTTCAAAACCTTCCTAGATCCTAAGTGGTCTATTTCTACTAAAAAAATGTAAGAGATAGAGCATGTTGATCAACTACCTCTAGATCTATCTCCAATACTTTCTTGCAACTACTATACAAGAATGAATCTGCATCCTATATATATTCGAAACAAACATTGCTTCCAACCAATTGTGGAAGAAGTACTCTATTAAAAACAATTCCAATATGTACTTTGTGAATCAAGGCCAATGCAATCACCCGGCCAGCAAACTTGAAGTATTCTTCCTGGTATATCACCTTAGAAGCTACAACACTTGACATGCCATAATTATTTATCTAATCCTCACATCTACTTCAAATTAAAACTAGATTTTAAATTAGAAGGTACATTCGTACATCTACTTCTATTCATATATAATTTGAAGTAATATGCAGAAGGACATAGTATGTGAGGTACTCAAAATTGTTCATGATCAGTCAATAGAATATTTGAATTACTTATCATGATTTCTCATCAAAAAAACCTACATTCTACCTAAGGGCAATGAAATTATAATGGCGTGTTTGTCAAGGGAAGAACATACTAAATTAACCAAAATCATTTTAGGTGACATTGTAAAGAGAAATAGTTTTTTCTAAGGGATGAGCCAAACTAAATTGACGATAATATATATAACTTTTAATTTTAAAAATAAATATACGAACAACTTATTCATTAGATTTTAGTGAAAGCAAAGTTTTATTACAATAAAGAGGTTTATTAATTAGATTTGGATGGAAATAAATTATAATTAGAATGTAAACAAATGTGATGTTTTATCAGTACACCGAATGCTCTCCATCATATAGAATAAATCTTATCAATTTTAGCAAATACCTTTTACTATAAGTGAGAATATACAATGTTTAGCAATAAAGAAAAATAAAGAAGTTCTAAACTTATTCATCATAAAAACTGGTAATCAAATGAGTACTACCTATACATAGATTCAGATTTAGAACTGATATATATGATGATATTTGATGAAAATAAGATAAAAACTAAGGGATAATCTAAGTTAGTATAGTGAAATACTACTTCAAGCCTATTATATTTTTTTTTTTTTTTGAAACTAACTTCTAGCCTATTATTCTAAATTTATTTGTAACAGGAATTAAATCTGTATTCGCAGCATATTCAATTAGTGAACAAAGTTAAAATTATTGTTTCACTATTACCTAAGAAAGATCCTATCTCAAAATTCTATATAGTACATCTATACAGAAATCTTTACATCTATACAAAAATGTAATCCATTATTACACTTATTACATTAAGATAATTTTGTTTAATAACTTTGCATAAAATTAAGCACGCTCATATTCATACCTGGAGCATCTTTTTCATTGTTTAACGAGATTACACCATATTAGATTATCTGGGAGATGATGGGAAAAATATAACATTGTGTAATTTAGTATTTAGCCTATTTAATCAAACAATAAAAATAAAGATAATACAATCTGAGACATTACATAAATTTCCAAAGACATCAAAATAAGTTTTAATACAAATTTAAATCAGTAAGTATATCAATTTGATATGCTCAGTTGTTAATATAATTTTTTTTATATATAATTGTATCTATCATTTTGGATCTCTCAATTGGTGTTCCATGACATTTTATTTTAGTTCATATCCATCTTTAGCTAAATGTTACTAGAATCATCATGGTTTTATTACTTGTGTACATACTAGATATACATAAAAATGGAATACATGTCAAAATCAATTCAATGAGTAATAATTCAAAGAACTTATTTCTACATCTACAAAAACTAAGCTTTTACAAGAATAACATTAACTAATATAAAATATATACTCTCACATAAATAGATGATACATAATTATGTAAATAATTGCTAAAAGGAAACAAGTGCACAAAATCACACATAACTTATACATACAAGATGATAGATTATAAAAGATTGATGAACAATTACCTTACATTGATGATGTTAGGCGGATTATTCAAGGTGACTGGAAACATTGGTTGAGACCAGCGGCTGAGAAATTAGGGTTGGTACTTATATTTTTATGACCCACAAAGAGGAATAAATAATTAAGGTTAGACCAAAAAATATCAATAGAAAGTTCAATTATATTATGGCCCAAAGCCTAGGTGGGCCTTGAAGCATGCATTAAAATTAGTTTAAAAATAAATTTTGATTGGAACTTATATTTTTATGACCCACAAAGAGAAATAAATAAGTAAGGTTAGACAGAGGTGGTTATGGATTGGGCCCTCCCAAAAAATATCAATAGAAAGTTCAATTATTGTAATAACCCTAACTTCAGTAATGCTACAGTGGTCACATGAATAGTAAATTTCGAGGATTTAGAGAAATGGTATATAGGTACCCTATAATGGAAACATAAAATGAATAAACAGAAACCATATTAGTGTTGTACAATGGAAATAAGTGACTCGAAATGACGTTAGATTTCAGAAATTCCTGAGGCATGGATTTTGAGGATTTTGATTTCAAATAAGCTTCTATTGGATATTAAGGAGCATGGAAATATTATAAGAATTATATATTGAGGAATTAGTAAATTTAGATTTAACCTAGGGATTATTAAGTTAAGAGAATACCGAAGGAAATTGGATTGTTAGATGATCTCAAAACCACTGAGATAATGAAGTATATTCGAACCGAATCACCATTAGACGAGTATGGAGATTAAACAACCAAGATTATAACATAACAAGGATATATACCACATTATTATTACCAAGAATGCTAGTAAATTACTTAGGAAAATCAAGAAAAAGATTAAAGGATGCATTGAATGACATCATGAGTGACATCATCATCCACTAACTTGTTTTAAGGGGTAGATTAGTCCTTAAACCTTGTAAAATTCCACAAGCTTCTACAAGACACTAGATTAAACAAGATTAAGTTGAGATAAGAGCAAAAACCAAGAAAAAAATCTCTTCCCCAACCTCCTCATTACATTCGGCCATTGAAGAAAAAAGGAGAAAAGAAAAAAAAATAAAATCCAAAACCCTACTTCTCTTCAAGATTAAACCAAGAGAAAAATCATGGAGCATCTTGGAGGATAGAACAAGACTAGCACAAAGTTTCATAGCCATCTACCAACATTTAGCAAGGTAATAAAATCTCCAAAGTTGATGATGAATAGTGATGAATAGTAGTTTTCTAAGAACTAACTTGATTTTCATGGTTCTTTTAGTTGATTCAAGCCATTGTAAGGTTGTTTAAGGGCTAGCTAAGGATTATTAAGTGTTGATAAAGCTTCAAGAAGGTATAAACATGCTTGGCCTTTTATATTTATGGTAGATATTGAAGTGGTTGGTAGTTAAGTGGTGTTAATGTAATGTTTATGATGATTATGTGTTATAAGTGGTTTGTTTTGATGTGAAAATTGTGTTGTGGACTTGTAACCATGGCTGGTGAAGAATACCACATGGTGTAGGTGATGATTATGGTGTTTGATAATTGATTTGGAGGAGTTGGATTTATGGAAAGTACGAAATTATAGCCGTTATAATGCCCGATTTTCGTTAGGATATAAATTGCCCTGTTTTGGACCCCCTGCATCCGTATGGTACCCTACTGTCCAGGTCCCTAATTAACTATGAAATGATAGAGCTTAGTTCATAGATCGTTTTGATATAAGGTGCGTTAAAATCTGATGAACGGTTTAGGAGAAAAGTCAGTTTTAGTGAAAGCGGTTCAGAAACCGAGAAACTGTAAATGTATCAAACTTGAGGTTACAATTACCATACTTTAACATTGTTAAAAGTCACGAAATTTTGGGATATGGTAGTAGTGTGGTCAAAGAACTATTTCCAGTTGACCTTACGTTAAAATTCGAAATCCATATTTTCTGAGAATTTTTACAGTTAAGTGTGGTCGTTAAGGAAAATGGTGAAAACCCCTGAAACTTCGATTTAGGTTATAAACGGTTAAGTTCTTGAGCCTTTGGGGTAATAAGAATACTTTAAACATATATTAAAGTTTCAAAAGGTAATGTTATACAAGAGTGTAGTGAGTAAGAGATGTGGTTCTAACGACGGTCCTTTTGTGTTTATAGAAACTCCGGAAGAGGGACGAGCCATACCGTCAGGATATCGAAACCGAGGCAAGATTTCTTCTATCCCTATTTGTAAAACTACTTATCTTCACAAAGAAACTTGATTTCGTGAAATGTATATGTGATGCTATTATTACTATATTGTGAAGAAATTGTCTTCCTTGAGTATTAATATTGAAAAGAAAGATATCTGAAGATGTATATGAATATGGATATGAGTATAAGATGTATATGAATATGAATGAGAGTATGAGATGGACATGTATAAAGATGATTATGCATGAATTGAACATGCCTTATGATTAAGAGAATAAGAGAGAATGGTATCAGTTGTTATCGAGGGTTATATGGTCATAATATTATATTAAAAATGTTCTTATTGAGTATCAGTGGTTTAATAAACATTATTTGATTAACATACATCACTCTTAAAATAGATGGAATATTTTACGAATATAAAAGTATATTTGATTTCTGAATTTGAAAGAGAGGTCTGAATCATAATCAAAGCCTTATGATATATATATATATTTTATAGAAGTAATGTGCAAGAATGGAAATGATATGAGAGAATGATATGTGAAAATGAAAGTGAGAAAATGGAAATGTGGAATGATATTTTTAAAAAGAGAATAATGATGTGATAAAGAGGGGGATTGCAACAGACTTGCGTAAGTGGCTGTGTCAGGGCTGTGTGCGACACAGTCCAGCATTTATTACTTTTATTACGGCACGAAGATGCCAAGGGAGGATGTTAGCAGGTGGCCTTCCTCCAGGGATGATTTTCATTCCTTCTACCGGTAGTAAAAAGAGAGCAGATACGATTAGGCGACTGATCATCGTCCTAACGTATCAGGCGACAGCAGATATCCCCAATGTTTTTGAAAAGAAAGTGTAGTCAATGGTTTTCAGATTTCTATACTGAAAACAGAATAATGATATGAGATGATGGAATGATAGTTACAGATGAAGAAAAACTGATATTATATTATTTCAGATTTCTATACTGGAAACAGAATAATGATATGAGATGATGGAATGATAGTTACAGATGAAGAAAAACTGATATTATATTATTTCAGATTCTATACTGAAAACAGAATAATGATATGAGATGATGGTATTATGGATACAGATGAAGAAAAACTGATATTATATTAATATAGATTACTTTCTTATAATAGTGAGTGGATGATGTATTATTAAATAAGAGCTTTACTCTTCCTTAAGGATTTTATTTGTTTCCTGCTATTACATATGCCTATACATATATGTATACTTGTTCACATTCTAAATTTTAGTTACAGAATGATCTTGCTGAGCTATTATAGCTCACTCTTGCTATTTATGTATATAGCAGCTAGGTCCCATGCCGATACTACGTACCACACCCCGCAAGAGGGTAAGGGAAAGGCGACCTTTTGAGCGAGTGCTGGCGACCATCCCCGAGGTAGTGACAAGCGAAGGGGCTTAGTATACTTATGTAAATTAAGTGTGTAAGTTGTAATAAACTTTAGTTGTTGAAGTGCTTCCTGTAGAAGCTTTGTTCAACAATGTACTTAGTAAATTCTGGGCTTGTAATAACTGTTAACTTTAAAACTTTTAAATATTGTGGTTGTTGTTCTATGAGCATATGACTGGTGTGTGTGTGTATTAGTGTGGGGTCAACTGCCTATTTATTTATTTATTTATTTAAAAAAAAAAAAAAATTTCAGAGATATTAATATTGATCGGAAATTGGACTTTGACGGCCCGGATCCTTGACCCCGGATCCCGGGGCGTCACAGATGGTATCAGAGCTAAGAGTCATATGCTCATAAACAAAAGTGATAATAATAAATGTATCAGTTATAATATAAATTGTGAACTTCCATCAAGTTCAGGGGTGGTATATCGCAGGTAGTATTTATTTTAAGCATATATTATAATTTATTAGACTGTTACTAATAGAATTTTATGTTTTATTATAGGGAGCGGAGATGGTTGAGCCGAGTCAGGACCCCCAGTGGCTAGGGAGGTCAGAGCAGGAGCTATTAGATCTTCAGCTGGCCGGGGTAGAGGTCCCCCAGTATGCAGTTGAGGACCTCAGGGAGAGACGCCGGGCGGCGGCTAGAGAGCGATTAGAGAGAGATGAGGCAGAGGAGCAGAGACGGAGAGATGCTGTGGCCCTAGTGCCATATATGGGTAGACCTTCTACAGGATCTGACGAGGCAGGTCCTTCCAGAGTGAGATCGGAGATCCCTGAGGAGGAGAGGCCACTGCGTAAGAGGCCTAGGTTGTCAGTTATACCTGAGGAGCCGATTGAGTGGAGGGATATTCAGATGATTCCCACTCCTGTCCGACCCATCCCGGTGCCGTCACCAGTTCCATCCCCTCTACCTAGTCCTGACCCTATAGATGATCCTTTTGAGCAGTTTACCCCTCCAGGGCATTTTGGTTTCTTTGAGGAGGAGGAGGATCCTTCAGAGGATGCTGAGACAGAGTCGGTTCCTCCATCCCCACCCTTTGCACCACCACCACCTCCACCTGTGGATGCACCTCCCCTAGCTGTACCCCCTCAGGAGGAACCCTTACCGGCGGGTGACTCACTTTCAGCTACCTTATTGACCGAGTACTTTGCTCTTCAGGGACAGTTGGAGGAGTCCCGCAGGACTATAGACACCCTTCTACAGAGGTTAGAGAGAGGGAGAGGAGGGGTTATCCCGGATGGGATATCTTTGGGGATGATCAGTATTGAGCTACGAGCATTAGGAGATATTAGGAGGTTGTTGGGTGATAGGGGAGACCCGGCATGGAGGGCCCAGATAGTTGATACGGTTACTACCATGGTGGTCCAGATACGGGATGTTGTCAGGGCAGGGGTGTGAGCCGGGATAGTAGTTCGTCACTAATCAGACTAGTCATCTTGCTGATGTCATTTTGGGGATTAGTTTAGTTGTCCACTGTTTTAATCCCAGTCTGATTAGAGGACAGTTAGTAGTACTTTTGGTGATATCGGATTAGTATGTACGGCTATGTTTTGGGTTTCGAACCTTGTATTAGATGATGTATATTATTAGCAGTAAAAGATGTTGTACCCAAATTGTAAAATATTTATGTACATTAATGAAGTTTGTGCATTTCTATCTAAATTTTTGCTGCATTTTTTTTTATAATATAATATAATAAATGTTGAGACTCAGAAATATTGATGTATAAAAGGTGATTGACTTAATGAAAAGGCTATCGTGTTAAGGGCGATACACTTACCTACTAAAGTTATGGTATAACTAGATGTAAATCGCATGATAAAGATATTGTGATATGCAAATGAGCTAGTTAATGATATAATTGTGTATATAGAAATGATGTATATGGTAACCCAAATTCGGGTAATTAATAAGGACTATTGTTATGTACAGAACTATGCCGCCTAGACGTGACAGTAGAGCGAATGCAAGGGAAAATGAGAGAGACGAAAGAAGTCGAAATATCGAAGGTACTAGACTGAACGAAAATGCTCATAATGAAGAAAATCATGAAGAAGGAGAAGAGGAATCAACTGGCCAACAAAGGAATCCGGGAGGTGATCCCTTTGCCCAATTCATGGACTTATTAAGGCAGAATTTAGCAAATCCACAGAACCCTCAACCACCACCTGTTCTCCCCAACCAGGCAGCTAGTTCCTTTCGTGCCTTTAAGTCATTAAAGCCCCCAGAATTCGAGGGAACCACTAACCCAGTAGTAGCCAGGGCATGGCTAAAAGAAATGGAGAAAGCTTTCGAAATACTGAGGATAGAGGAAGATCAGAAAACAGTTTTTGCAGCCTATCTCCTAAAGGGAGAGGCAAATTACTGGTGGGAAGCTAGGAAGAACCTAGAGGAAGCGGGAGTGATAACCTGGGAGCGTTTCACTAGGGTGTTCCTAGAAAAGTATTCTCCTAGGTATTTAGAAAACCAAATGGAATTAAAGTTTCTGGAGTTAAAACAGGATAACCTAACAGTGGCAGAGTATGAAAATAAATTTTCAGAACTGTCAAGGTTTGTTCCCGAGTTTGTGCGTACTGAAGAACAACGTGCAAAAAGGTTTCAACAAGGGTTAAAACCCTGGTTACGAACGAGAGTGGCCCCATTTGAGTTAACTGATTATGCTGCAGTGGTTCAAAAGGCATCAATTATAGAGGCCGAGAGTGAGCAGGCTCAAATAGGTCGAGAGAATAAGAAAAGAAGATTTGAGGGCCCAAAAGGAGGTTCAAGTGAGGGAAGCTACTTTAACAAAGGAGGTAAAGGACAAAAATCTCAATTTGTGGGAAAATCGGGGGGTAACAAGACTACTAGTGTGACGGTGAGTCAGGGTGGAAAATCTTCGGGAACATTTCAGTCCAATCAATCACGACCACCATTACCAGATTGTGAGACGTGTGGTAAGAAGCATATAGGAGTCTGTAGAGTGCTGGGAGTAACTTGTTTTAAGTGTGGACAAAAAGGACACTACTTTAACCAGTGCCCATCAACTGATGCAAACCCTAAAAGAGATGTTAAGTGTTACCAGTGTGGGAAACTAGGACACTTTGCTAGAGATTGCCGTTCAGGTGGGTCATACGCGTCAGGACAAAGTGGGGCTGCTTCAAATAGGCCTACTGCTAGAGTGTACAACATGACCTTAGGGGAAGCGTTGACAAAACCAGATGCGGATACAGGTACTTGCTTTTTCGATTTAAATTTTGTGTGTAAGTCTTTGGTTAAGGATCGACTTAATCAATTAATGGAATAAATAAGTTAATGAAATAGATAAGGAAAATCAGTATCTGTTAAGGGCTAGGAAACGTTATGAAAAGAAAAGTAGGAGTGTTTTGGGAAAACCCAAGCTCGTTGAGACGAACAGGAAATATATATTATAGGTAGTATTTTCTTACAATTGTTTTAAAGAATATTATTAGAGCTTATTTTCTGGAAAATTTTACAGAGAGGAGCTATAGGAATATTGAGGAATTAATGTTTATGTCATGATAGAGATCAGAAGATGGTCAAACCATAAGTGAGATACACTACCATTCAGAAAAGGTCAATGTAGTGGCGGATATCTTCGTCAAAAGAGGAAGGAGAGACGAGATAACCTGGAATGACTTGAAACAGGAGGAGATTTGTGAGGAAAAGACAGTAAAAGGACTGCTATTGATAAACTAAATGGCATATTGAAGAATGACAAGGAAGTTATGTTAGTATATTTCTGCGCAAACAAGATAGATATATTATAGAAGGAAAAAGGATAAAGGAAGTAGTGTGGAAGTTAGAAGATGTGAATGAGAAAGATACTTATGGACATTTCCAACATGATTCCGGGACGGAATCCTTTTAAGGGGGGAAGGATGTAATAACCCTAACTTCAGTAATGCTACAGTGGTCACATGAATAGTAAATTTCGAGGATTTAGAGAAATGGTATATAGGTACCCTATAATGGAAACATAAAATGAATAAACAGAAACCATATTAGTGTTGTACAATGGAAATAAGTGACTCGAAATGACGTTAGATTTCAGAAATTCCTGAGGCATGGATTTTGAGGATTTTGATTTCGAATAAGCTTCTATTGGATATTAAGGAGCATGGAAATATTATAAGAATTATATATTGAGGAATTAGTAAATTTAGATTTAACCTAGGGATTATTAAGTTAAGAGAATACCGAAGGAAATTGGATTGTTAGATGATCTCAAAACCACTGAGATAATGAAGTATATTCGAACCGAATCACAATTAGACGAGTATGGAGATTAAACAACCAAGATTATAACATAACAAGGATATATACCACATTATTATTACCAAGAATGCTAGTAAATTACTTAGGAAAATCAAGAAAAAGATTAAAGGATGCATTGAATGACATCATGAGTGACATCATCATCCACTAACTTGTTTTAAGGGGTAGATTAGTCCTTAAACCTTGTAAAATTCCACAAGCTTCTACAAGACACTAGATTAAACAAGATTAAGTTGAGATAAGAGCAAAAACCAAGAAAAAAATCTCTTCCCCAACCTCCTCATTACATTCGGCCATTGAAGAAAAAAGGAGAAAAGAAAAAAAAATAAAATCCAAAACCCTACTTCTCTTCAAGATTAAACCAAGAGAAAAATCATGGAGCATCTTGGAGGATAGAACAAGACTAGCACAAAGTTTCATAGCCATCTACCAACATTTAGCAAGGTAATAAAATCTCCAAAGTTGATGATGAATAGTGATGAATAGTAGTTTTCTAAGAACTAACTTGATTTTCATGGTTCTTTTAGTTGATTCAAGCCATTGTAAGGTTGTTTAAGGGCTAGCTAAGGATTATTAAGTGTTGATAAAGCTTCAAGAAGGTATAAACATGCTTGGCCTTTTATATTTATGGTAGATATTGAAGTGGTTGGTAGTTAAGTGGTGTTAATGTAATGTTTATGATGATTATGTGTTATAAGTGGTTTGTTTTGATGTGAAAATTGTGTTGTGGACTTGTAACCATGGCTGGTGAAGAATACCACATGGTGTAGGTGATGATTATGGTGTTTGATAATTGATTTGGAGGAGTTGGATTTATGGAAAGTACGAAATTATAGCCGTTATAATGCCCGATTTTCGTTAGGATATAAATTGCCCTGTTTTGGACCCCCTGCATCCGTATGGTACCCTACTGTCCAGGTCCCTAATTAACTATGAAATGATAGAGCTTAGTTCATAGATCGTTTTGATATAAGGTGCGTTAAAATCTGATGAACGGTTTAGGAGAAAAGTCAGTTTTAGTGAAAGCGGTTCAGAAACCGAGAAACTGTAAATGTATCAAACTTGAGGTTACAATTACCATACTTTAACATTGTTAAAAGTCACGAAATTTTGGGATATGGTAGTAGTGTGGTCAAAGAACTATTTCCAGTTGACCTTACGTTAAAATTTGAAATCCATATTTTCTGAGAATTTTTACAGTTAAGTGTGGTCGTTAAGGAAAATGGTGAAAACCCCTGAAACTTCGATTTAGGTTATAAACGGTTAAGTTCTTGAGCCTTTGGGGTAATAAGAATACTTTAAACATATATTAAAGTTTCAAAAGGTAATGTTATACAAGAGTGTAGTGAGTAAGAGATGTGGTTCTAACGACGGTCCTTTTGTGTTTATAGAAACTCCGGAAGAGGGACGAGCCATACCGTCAGGATATCGAAACCGAGGCAAGATTTCTTCTATCCCTATTTGTAAAACTACTTATCTTCACAAAGAAACTTGATTTCGTGAAATGTATATGTGATGCTATTATTACTATATTGTGAAGAAATTGTCTTCCTTGAGTATTAATATTGAAAAGAAAGATATCTGAAGATGTATATGAATATGGATATGAGTATAAGATGTATATGAATATGAATGAGAGTATGAGATGGATATGTATAAAGATGATTATGCATGAATTGAACATGCCTTATGATTAAGAGAATAAGAGAGAATGGTATCAGTTGTTATCGAGGGTTATATGGTCATAATATTATATTAAAAATGTTCTTATTGAGTATTAGTGGTTTAATAAACATTATTTGATTAACATGCATCACTCTTAAAATAGATGGAATATTTTACGAATATAAAAGTATATTTGATTTCTGAATTTGAAAGAGAGGTCTGAATCATAATCAAAGCCTTATGATATATATATATATATTTTATAGAAGTAATGTGCAAGAATGGAAATGATATGAGAGAATGATATGTGAAAATGAAAGTGAGAAAATGGAAATGTGGAATGATATTTTTAAAAAGAGAATAATGATGTGATAAAGAGGGGGATTGCAACAGACTTGCGTAAGTGGCTGTGTCAGGGCTGTGTGCGACACAGTCCAGCATTTATTACTTTTATTACGGCACGAAGATGCCAAGGGAGGATGTTAGCAGGTGGCCTTCCTCCAGGGATGATTTTCATTCCTTCTACCGGTAGTAAAAAGAGAGCAGATACGATTAGGCGACTGATCATCGTCCTAACGTATCAGGCGATAGCAGATATCCCCAATGTTTTTGAAAAGAAAGTGTAGTCAATGGTTTTCAGATTTCTATACTGAAAACAGAATAATGATATGAGATGATGGAATGATAGTTACAGATGAAGAAAAACTGATATTATATTATTTCAGATTCTATACTGAAAACAGAATAATGATATGAGATGATGGTATTATGGATACAGATGAAGAAAAACTGATATTATATTAATATAGATTACTTTCTTATAATAGTGAGTGGATGATGTATTATTAAATAAGAGCTTTACTCTTCCTTAAGGATTTTATTTGTTTCCTGCTATTACATATGCCTATACATATATGTATACTTGTTCACATTCTAAATTTTAGTTACAGAATGATCTTGCTGAGCTATTATAGCTCACTCTTGCTATTTATGTATATAGCAGCTAGGTCCCATGCCGATACTACGTACCACACCCCGCAAGAGGGTAAGGGAAAGGCGACCTTTTGAGCGAGTGCTGGCGACCATCCCCGAGGTAGTGACAAGCGAAGGGGCTTAGTATACTTATGTAAATTAAGTGTGTAAGTTGTAATAAACTTTAGTTGTTGAAGTGCTTCCTGTAGAAGCTTTGTTCAACAATGTACTTAGTAAATTCTGGGCTTGTAATAACTGTTAACTTTAAAACTTTTAAATATTGTGGTTGTTGTTCTATGAGCATATGACTGGTGTGTGTGTATTAGTGTGGGGTCAACTGCCTATTTATTTATTTATTTATTTAAAAAAAAAAAAAAAAATTTCAGAGATATTAATATTGATCGGAAATTGGACTTTGACGGCCCGGATCCTTGACCCCGGATCCCGGGGCGTCACAATTATATTATGGCCCAAAGCCTAGGTGGGCCTTAAGCATGCATTAAAATTAGTTTAAAAATAAATTTGGATAGGATTGTATGTGAATATGTGCCATTTTTCTATACATTAGAACATATATTCACAAAGCCACTACCAACAAGGCTAGTGTGACAATTGCAAAGTGATAGTTGATATAAAATGGAAAACTTTTAAGCTCTATTAGGACTTTATTATTTTAATATTTGAATTGAAATTAAAAGGTAGATCAAAGTAGAAATTGGAGTAAAAGAAAAGTACAAGTAATGTGAGTTTTTAATAAAATATTTGAGGGCTACTTTATAAAACTAATTTTGTACTAATAGAATTTTATAAAAGGTACTCCTTCCTAACAATTTCTTTAACAATTTCCCTTTTTGGATCAATTATTTTAATTTTAAAAGTTTCTAAAATTAGCCAAATTTAATAAAAAAAATTAAATATTATCTTCTTGATCATACTCATTTTACTACTGGTCTCACCATTTTACTTACTTTTATTATTCTACCATCATATAACTACATAAAATACTTGTGTAAATGTTTTTGTTAACTTATCTATTTATGAATATTTTTGATTTTTGTAAATTTAATATTTATTTAATTTCAGTATTATAAATTTTTAATAAAATTATAGTTGATCCTATAAATATTTTATTTAAGATATTAATATTGTTTCAGTTTATGTCATATTTCGGAGTAAGATAAATTCTTGATTTCATTTTCTTTTAAAATCATTAATTTGTTCGATTATTTATTTGTTAACTCATTATTTATATAAATTTAAATATGATAAATTTTAATGTTAATATATTATTATTATAGAATATTTTTTGACAATTTACCTAAATTATTGAAAATGTTTTATAATGTTTTAATGTCTATTTTTAATATTCAAGTGTCACCTTAAGTATTTTAGTTTCATTTACTCATTTCTCTATTTATTACTTTTTCCTAAAAGATTATGTATTTCACGACTAAATTTTATCAAATTTTACTAACAATTGATATTAACAAATTTATAATTTTTTTTCATTGTCAAGAAATGTATAAATTTTGTTTTTGCTACACTTTTGAAAATTTAGGTTTTCATATTTCAAATCATTTAATATATATTAGACTTAAAATAAATCTTCTACTTTTTAACTATTTTAATAATACTAATGTTCTAATTGATAAGAATATTTTTAAATTATTTATGTTATGGTTCCACTTAAATTATCATTGTGTTATGTGCTATGTGAGTATTTTATGATATTTCAGTTTATATTAAAAAAATTGTAGTGGAGAATGTCCATATATAAAAAGCAAAAAGCTTAAAGGTATGCATAAAAAATCTGCAATATTTACTTTATATTTGTATGAAATGTACAAATTTTATGACGCTCACGATATTGTTATTATTATATTTTTTTATTTCAATAGTTTTTATTAATATTTACATTGTTTCTTCATGTTATGTTTTAATAATTACATATATGGTATAAAAATTTAGATGAAATGTGTTTATTTTGTTATATTTTCATTTTTACTTTTGTCATATAAGGATAATGTATTAATTTATTACAATCATTTTATTTTGCCTATTTATATCAATATTGTTTCTCTTTTTAGGGTCATGTTATATCTTTGTTCTAAACTTTATTCTCTTCATCATTTAACTTCTCAAACTCATAAATTTTATCCACACCCAAATTCTTTACAATTAGAAAATTAACTAGTAATTCATTATCAAGGTTTGAACAAGAGCATAGAGTTGAAGCATATTGACACCACATATTAGACTTCTCAGCTTTGTAGGTTGTCATATCATATTTCTTGTAGTTGCTTTTGGCTTTGGAGTTCCTGCTTCTTCATTCTTGTTTTTTTTCTTAGACATTTCCTCCGCTATTTTTCAATGGACAATTGAGAGCAATGTGTCCTGGTTTCTTATAATTTTAACACGTATTCACACTGGTTTGATGCACGCGAATGCTTTATGTCTTGATTTTCCACATTTACAATAATTGATACATCCCTTCATTTTACATTTACAATAATTGGTTTGACTTAGAAAGAAGGTAAGGTTGCTTAGACGAGTTAAATGTAAAGTGTGTAAAAGATGTTTTTGGTAATAGTATGTTGTATGTACAACTCCAAGTCAATACTTTTTTATAAAACCTATCGTCTTGATGACGAAATTTTTTATGTAAATTATGTTAGCTCAAGAGTAAAGGTAGCATGACGACCCCGGACGATCGTGGATGCGGGAACCGAGTCGGGGCTGTCATACTATTGAATATATACGGGATGTAGTTGCAAGAAAGTATTGGAGATATATCTTGAGGTAATTGATCAAGATCCTCTATCTCTAACATTTGTTGTAAAATAGACAACTTAGGATCTAGGAGGGTGGTTTGGGTGAAAAATAACCCATAAAGACATTTAATGCTGCATTTGTTGGTCCATTAATGAGGCCCGAAACCTTAGTTGGGTATTAAATTCGAATTAATAATTAAGCCCAAGAAATAGCCCAAATCGGGGATGCCTGGTATAAGCTTGTTTTCAAACATGGGCCTGATCCATAGAATAAAGAATGATCTAGAATCAAGTTCGTGTATGACACCGACTCCTTGTTTGAATCCAAGAGTGAGGCTTGCCCTCTAAGACAACTAATTTTATAAGGAATCTGATTCCTATATGGAATGTTCTAGAATTGATTCACGGCGGTGACTTGCCCAACAAGTCACCTAACCCTACTGAAAGGCATATGACTCAGCCTATTTGTAGTTCGAGGATCCTAATCCAATTAAACTAGATTGTAATAAGTAAATAATATTAACTGTCACAGGAATCTCACAAGATGATAATCGTCAGAAGAAAAATCAACAAGTCAATCTATAGTTTTGATGTTTTACACTGGAAGAAGATTCAGATATCTGATCAGGCCTCAAGGTAGCATTGAAACAAGTGGATTCATTTTCGAAGACAGAGATTTCTATTAGTGACAAGAAACAATTTCAGTACCGAATGATTGATGAGAGTGAAGAGTATAAAAGACCACAGTGTTAAAAGTCACGATAAAGAACAGAGATTGGAGTTAGTCGTTCATGAACCAGACAGTACATCGAACGTCAACATCATGCCAGTGTATGTTCCTTATTATAATTACGTGGTTTTCAGCGGAGTATTGACTATTAAAGAATTTATATTAATTCTATTTTAATTGATTAAGTCAAGTAATTAAGTTAATAAATAAATTAATTCTATCAGAATTAATATATTTGTTAAAGTGATTATTAGATTAATTAAATAAGAATTAATATGGAAAAGAATTAATTAGTTAAATGATTTTTTATAAGTCATTTAATTAATTATAAGCTGAAAAATATGAATGATATAACTATCAAACTGATAGTTATACCGATAGTCATATTCAGTTAAATGGAGATAGTCATATTCAGTTAAATGGAGATAGTCATATTCAGTTAAATGGAGATAGTCATATTTCATTCAATTGGTAAGTTATACCGAATGTTATATTCATTTGGTAAGTCATACCGAATGTTATATTGACTATTTAAGTTATACCGAAAGTTATATTTAAGCTGGACAGTCATATTACATTGATTTGATAGTCATACCGATTGTCATATTAATGTAAAATGATTGTCATATCAGTTTAAATCAAGTAGTATGACTATGGCTGTGTATATAAGGCAGAAGAGTGCAGAAAGAACAGAACAAGTCGAACCAAACACAAGAAATTCACACAGCAGCCTATTTCTCTCTCTCTCAAGCTCAAGAACACCTACAAGTTTAATTCTGTAAATTCAAGTTCATCTCAGTTGTAATATCCTATCCATTGGAACTTGTTTACTTGTGATTCTTGTACTACTAGCGAATTAAGTTTCCTAGTTCACAAATTGATATCTTGATTTTATTAACTAAATTAGCAAAGTTCATGTTGAATTTTTTAATTAGTTATTAATCACTTGATAATCATTTGGACTGATTTTGTAACACCCCTCAAGTTAATATATTGTTATATTCAACTTGAAATTTGTGTTATATTATTCCGCACAAAAATATTCGTTTAAGGCAAAATTATTTAACGAATAAATTTTGAGAAAATGGTATAGATTGTATTCAACCCCCCTTCTACAATCTTAACGGACCTAACAATTGGTATCAAAGCTTATTGATTGATACACAAATCAAGATCCTATTTTTACTCAATCAAAAATTAAGCTCGAATTTTTAACTCTCTTAAAAATTCATCATGTCTGCCAAAGGCAATGTCAAAATTCCTATCTTTAATAAAGATAATTATGATATGTGGAAAAACAAAATGGAGTTATTTCTTGATGTAGCAAACCCAAGTTTTTTGTGGGTTTTGGAAAATGGACCAGCAATTCCCATGCAACATGATGCTGAAACAGTTGTAAATGGAACTGTAACAGTCCCTGCCAGATCCTATCCAAAGGACATTGAGAACTATACCTCTGAAGATAAGGAGGCAGCTGGATTGGATAAAAATTTGAGACTGATTCTGTTGGATTCCCTAGATGTTGTAATGTATAGCCATGTGAGAAATTGTAAAACTGCTAAGCACATCTGGGAAACTATTGAGGTCATTAATGAAGGGACTGATGAAGTCAAGAAAAATAGACTGCAAATTCTAACTTCTGAATATGAACACTTTAGAGCTGGCCCTAATGAAGGCATTCAGGAAGTGTTCGAAAGGTATAACAAGATAATCAACAACTTGCAAGTTCATGGCAAGCATTATACTCAGAAGGAGATCAACATGAAGTTTTTGCTAACTATGCCTACTCACTTGGAACATAGAATTACTGCCATCAGAGAATCTAGAGACTTGACTCAGGTTGCTCTTGAAAGGCTGTTTGGTGTTCTGAAAACATATGAATTAGAACAAGTACAGCAAAAGGAATTCTATGGCAAAGGCAGAATGGCAAATTCTTCTACAGCTTTAGTGGTTGAGGTTCCTAAGGAAGTGGAAACTAAGGTGGTTCAACCTATCAGTTTTAACAAGGAACAAACTGAAGTAGAACTTGGCCAAACACCAGCTACTCAGGATGGTGGAGAATTTTATTCACTTGAAGAGCTGGATCAATTGGAAGATGAATCTATGGCAATGATGGTGAGACAATTTAGTAACTTCAGATTCAGAAGAAATCCAAAGTTCAGGTTTAAGTCAAATAGCAGGTTTCAGAGAGGAGGTTCTTCATCCTCTAGTAACAGGGGAGGTTATAAAACTGGAACTGTTGACAGAAGCAAAATCCGTTGTTTCAATTGTAATGAGTTGGGACATTTTGCTACTGAGTGTCAGAAACCCAAGCAAGCACAGAAGAAAGATTATGTTCCTGAAAAGAAGAAAAGTGGAAGAGCTTATGTGGCTGCTGGTAAAAGCTGGGATGATACAGATAGCGAAGATGAAGAATATGGAAACTTTGCGTTGGTGGCAAATGCTGAATCTTCAACTTATTATACCACTCCGGTAATTCTTACTGATGCTCAGTTAATTGGTAATTTACGTCTTTCCTTGAATAATGCAGAAAGAGGGTACGAGAGAATAAGTCTTGTTAACACTAATCTTGAAAATCAAATGCTAGATTTAAAAAAGGTACAGGTTAATCAAGATAAGAATATAGAAGAAATAGCTCGACTTAACTGCAGAGAAATGGGTCTAGGAGAATACATGTCAAAACAAGTTGATAAGATTGCTGAACAAGAAATCACCATTAGGGAACTTGAAACACAGGTTAGAGCGTGTTATAATTCTGTTAAAGTTTCTAAAGATTTCTTCAACAAACAAGCATTAGAACAAACTGTAGGAATAGGATTTGATTACAGTCAAGCTGTTGGTTCTTTGAGTAATCATTCCCCTAATTCTATACCAGCTAAAGAAAGAGGTATACCACATATTCTCAAGAATGTTGAAAAACCAATGTTTACAAAATCTGATGCTGGTCCAACAGATATTAGTTCTATGGTTATACATGAAGAAATGAGAAATGAGGATGCTGCAAATGGCACAGTTCTTGTTAAGAATAAATGTGTTAAGAATAAAACTGCTATGAACCATAATACAAAGAATGTGTCATCCAAGAAAAATGTCACAGTATTTGTTAAGGCTAAATCAGTTGAGGACGTTAACACAACAAATGTGTCACCCAAGAAAGATCTACCTAAAGTACCAGTCAAAGTTGTTGAATCAGCTAGGACTTCTAAGACTGGATTAGGTAGTAACAAGTCAAAGCAGAAAAATACCATGCCTACTATTAACTCTAATCATAAAGCATGTGGTATTATCAATTGTATGTCTTGTGCTTTTAACAATATGCGTGCTTATTTTAATGGTAATTATGCATGTGTTAAACAGAATGCTCCTCGACAGCACATGAACAGGAACAATAATGTTCGATCTAAGACTGCTTTTCCTCCTCAAGTTAGGAGAGAGACATTTGCACCTAAGACTAAACAAAAGATTACCAAGAATGTCTACCAGGTCAAATGTCCAGTCAATGACACAAGTGTTACTGCTGCGAGAGAAACATGGATACCCAAGATTAAACAAAAGATTTTCAAATCTGTTTATAAGGTTAAATGTTTATTGACTAAAGAGGTTAAACTTAAAAATGTTGTTTTGCCTGATAAAGGTCAATACTTTAAATACGCAGGACCCAATCAAATTTGGGTCCCGAAGAAGGTTTAACTCATTTGTCATTGCAGGGTATTGAACAGGTTGATCGAATAACCTGGATCTTGGACAGTGGATGTTCAAGGCATATGACTGGAGATAGAACCCTGCTGACGAATGTGGTGGAGAAGGCCGGCCCAGTAGTTACCTTTGGAGATAACAGCAAAGGTAGAACTGATGGATATGGCAGACTTGAAGCTGGAAATGTTATCATTGATGAAGTTTCTTTTGTGAAAGGACTTGAGCACAATTTGCTCAGTGTCAGTCAATTCTGTGATAAAGGTTATGAAGTTCATTTCAACAAGAAGAATTGTCTAATTTCACACAAGAGACATGAAAAGCCACAACTGACAGGAGTTAGAAAAGGCAATCTGTACGTAGCCAATATGAATTCAGGAAGCACTGAAGAAGTCACTTGCTTCTACACTAAAGCATCTAATGATGAGAGTTGGCTATGGCACAAGAAACTTTCTCATCTTAATTTCAAGACAACGAATTCTCTGGTCAAAAGAGAATTGGTGAGAGGTTTGCCTTCAATGGAATTCACTCAAGAAGGACTGTGTGATGCATGTCAAAAGGGCAAGCTAAAAAGAGCAAGTCACAGGAGCACTGATACATCTTCAATAACTGAACCATTACAATTACTTCATATGGATTTGTTTGGTCCAGTTAATGTGATGTCTATGTCAAGGAAGAGATATGCTCTAGTGATTGTTGATGATTTTTCAAAATACACATGGGTTCTGTTTTTGAATTCTAAAGATGAGACTCCACAACTGGTGACTGATCACATCAAGTTAATTGAGCGAGATTCTACGTATCCAGTGAGAACTATAAGATCAGACAATGGAACTGAATTCAAGAATGCAGTTCTAAATGACTTTTGCACTGAGAAGGGTATAACCAGACAATATTCAGCTCCAAGAACTCCTCAGCAAAATGGGGTAGTAGAAAGAAAGAATAGAACCTTGATTGAAGCTGCACGTACTATGCTAAGTGAATCAAGGCTTCCATTGTACTTTTGGGCTGAAGCCGTCAATACTGCGTGCTATACCCAGAATCGAACTCTAATCAATAAAGATCAAATGAAGACACCCTATGAAATTATGGCTGATAAGAAACCTTCACTCAAATACTTTCATGTATTTGGGGCAAAATGCTTTGTGCTTAAAGAAGGTGATGATCAAGGTGGTAAATTCGATACCAAAGCATTTGAAGCAATTTTTATTGGTTATTCAATGAGAGCATACAGAGTGTATGTGATTGATGAACAGAAGATGATGGAAAGTGTCAATGTAACATTCGATGACACTAAACTCCCTAGTATCCAAACTGAGAATCCATCTGAGAAGCTATCTTTCGATGACATGACAGATACAGATTCAGATGATGACAATGCACCTGAGATTTTTGCTGATGCTAATGACAACAATGATGATCAGGGTAATGGTGATGAAATCAATGATAGTAGTCAAAATTCCTCTGACTTTAATAATCAATCATCATCTAGTCAACCTGGCAACAACTCAGGGGGAGAAAATGAAGGGTCAACTGGTCACACACAACATCCCAATGAAGGTCAAGGAGAATCATCAAGATCTAATCTTCCCAGACAGACTGTTTGGAATAGAGCTCATCCTTTTGAGTTAATCATTGGTGATCCAGTTGTTGGTGTAAAGACTAGAAGAGCTCTTCAGAATCAATGCAATTATTCAGGGTTTCTATCTGAAATGGAACCTAAGAAAACTGAAGAAGCTCTTTCTGATCCTGATTGGGTGATTGCTATGCAAGATGAACTCAATCAATTTAAACAACAAGAAGTTTGGAAGCTGGTACCCAGACCTACAGACAGACCAGTAGTTGGCACAAGGTGGGTATTCAGAAACAAACTTGATGAAGATGGCACAGTGACGAGAAATAAAGCAAGACTGGTAGCAAAGGGTTACTCCCAATCTGAAGGCATTGACTATGATGAGACCTATGCTCCAGTGGCTAGACTTGAGGCCATAAGAATATTCTTGGCATTCGCAGCATTTTCAAACTTTAAAGTTTATCAAATGGATGTCAAGAGTGCTTTCTTGAATGGCAAGCTAGATGAAGAGGTTTATGTAGAACAGCACCCTGGCTTTGAAGATCAGGATTTAATTGACTATGTCTACTTCCTTTTCAAGGCTGTCTATGGTCTTAAGCAAGCACCAAGGAAATGGTATGACACTCTCTCTGAATTTTTACTTGAAAATGATTTTGTTAGAGGTGTCATAGACAAAACTCTCTTTACAAAGAAACATAAGAATGATACAATTATAGTCCAAGTCTATGTGGACGATATAATATTTGGGTCTACTAATGATCTCTTGTGCAAGAAATTTGCGAAGTTAATGCAGGGTAGATTTGAAATGAGCATGATGGGTGAGTTGAAGTTCTTTCTTGGATTGCAAATAAGTCAAAGGACAGATGGAATATTTATCTGTCAATCCAAGTATGTCAAAGAGCTTCTCAAGAAGTATCAAATGGAGGACTCTTCTTCAGCAAAGACACCATCATCCACAGCTGTCAAATTTGGAGCATGTGAAAATTCTGTCAAGGTAGATATCACAAGCTACAGAGGTATGATAGGCTCATTACTTTATCTTACTGCGAGTAGACCTGATATTATGCATGCTACGTGTTTGTGTGCAAGGTTCCAATCGGATCCTAGAGATGTTCATCTCATTGCTGTTAAAAGAATTCTGAGATATCTTAAGGGTACGCCGAACCTAGGCATCTGGTACCCTAAAGATTCGGGTTTTAATCTTGTTGGATATACAGATTCTGACTATGCAGGAAGTGTTGTGGATAGAAAAAGCACATCTGATAGTTGTCAATTCCTAGGTGGTAGACTAGTTTCCTGATACAGCAAGAAACAACAGACAGTTTCCAATTCAACGGCTGAAGCTGAATATATAGCTGCTGGAAGCTGTTGCGCACAGATTTTGTGGATCAGGAATCAGCTGAGAGACTATGGCTTTGTGCTTGATAAAATTCCAATTTTATGTGATAATACAAGTGCCATAGCAATCTCTAACAATCCTGTGTAGCACACAAGGACAAAGCATATTGACATCAGGTATCATTTTATTCGAGAGCATGTCATGAATGGTACCGTGGAGTTATTTTTTGTACCCACGGAAGAACAAACAGCAGATATTTTTACTAAGTCTCTTCACGAATCCACATTTACCAGAATTGTTGGTGAATTGGGTATGTTAAACAGTCCTAGTAATTAAACTGGTTAATATCTGAGGTTTGATCTTTAATAATTTACAAGTGATTATTGTGTTAATATTTCTTATTAAATCACTTGTATAATTATTTTATCAACTTATACCCTTGCTTATTTCATCTTAAAATCATTGTTATTATCTTCTGTACATATGTTTAATTACTTATTATAATTTTATATTAATTCATTTTCTTTGAAAATATTTTTCTCGAATTTTACAAGCTGTAATTTATGAGAAATCTATTTTTCTTGAAAATATTATTGTTTTTAATTCAGTTTGATTATTTTTGTTGTTTAAATAAATCATAGTTTCTTTTAGAATAATTTTTTATATGGAAATTGTTTTATTAGAAAATTTATAGATTTATTAACTCATCAGAAATAATTATGTAAATATGTAGTATAATTATTTAGTTTTATTTTATTTTAATTTGTAATGTTTGTCCTTCTGTTATTAATGTTTGATTTCGTAAAAGGGACTACATATGATCGTTTTTATAATTTTTATTAGGTTTTATAATTTTAGTATAAATTAATTTGCTATTTTTTGTTTATGTAAATTATTAATGTATTTTTCTTGATTTAAATTCTGTTAATAATCTGTTGTTAGTTAGTTATATTAACAGATTTGTTAAAATATATCTATCGGTATAACAATCTTCTTGATTGTTATATTCGAATGTTTGATTAGTTATATTAGTGTTAAATAATGTAATATAAATTAGAAATAACTTAGATATAACTTTGTTTTTGTTTTTGTTTAAATATAACTGTTAAAATAATTGATAGTTATATTGAGTGTTTTAATAGTAATATAACTATCGGTATAACTAAGAGTTGATTGTTATATTGAGTGTTTATTCGGTAGTTATATTAGATATAAACAGCAGTATAACTTACAGTGCCTAGGGTAGTCATATTACGTTTTATACGTAATATAACTATCGGTATGACTATCACCCGATAGTTATATCACAGTTATTTCACATATAATAACTAAGTTATATTTTGACAGTCATATTCAATAGTTATATTGTTGCTCTAGTTACTCTCTCGCGTGTTAAGTCACCGAGAACTTAATATACACACATATACACACGAATTCAAACGAATTGCTGTCCAAATTCTGCCTCAAATCTTACTCAAAACACGTTTCTAAGGATCTTTCTTGATTACCCAGTCTATAATCTTCATAATCAAGGTTGAAAATGTAAGATTTGATCGAGTTTTGAGTTTTTGAGATTGAAAAATTTCGAATTTTTGATCTAAAAATCCGAACAATTGGTTGTGATTTTGTAAAAACTAAAATTACATGTGTGTTTGTATTACAATCAAGATCCTTGTCTGAATTTTTCAGAATTTTTGATAGAGATTTTGATTTTTCGAATTTTTTAATTATTAATTAATTCGAATTTTGTAATTTAATTGGGTTAAATTGTTGAATTTTGCAGATTTACTAATTTTAATCCCTGATTTGCAATGGCTGGTGCTTATAATAATTTTGAACTTGTCAATCACAATTATATTGGATACTTTAATCCCGAGGATTGCCCAGTGGATCGGTTCAAGTCCTGGATAAAGTTTCTAAATGAGCAAAATCTCTGTAGTCACTCTATAACTGCAAATGTTCCAATGAAATTTGGTCCACTCAAATTAATTTGTACTACAGCTATCTCAGATGAAAGATCGTTTTCATTCGATTTTAATGGCCAGACATATACAGTGGATGAATCTGTCTTCAATGCTGCTCTGGGACTTCCAACTGAACGATTTGCTGAATTGCCTTCAAATGATGAGTTGACTCAATTTTTCACAAATATCAACTATCATGGTCAACTGAATCTGAAACGACCACTCAAAAGCAATCTGGTTCAAGAATGGAATATCTTCTTCGAGATCATAGCAAAGGTGTTTGATAATTCTACAAAGAGCAACAATACTGTCATCATAGGTATGTTACAGTCAATTGGTTTCGCTATTGCTCACAATAGAAGAATCAATTTTGGCAGTTTAATATGGCCTATTCTGTTGAATCGATTGAAGAAGGCTACAAAGAACTTTGGAAAAGGTAAACCGGTTAAGTGTCATTATCCTCGATTTTTGACACTAATTTTTAATCATCTAATGCCTAAGGATCAACCTGCTCCGTTTCCAAATGATCGAATTCAATGGTCTGGTAAACCAAGCAAGAAGTTCTACACCAGGCTGGACACTTCTAAGGTCTTGTTGCATGTTCCTGTAGTCATAACACCTTATATGTCTACATACATACATGTGCCAAATGTCATGCCACAGCCAGATGCTGAAGTACCTTTAGTTCAACAAGCTCCACAGCCTGAAGCAGAACAAGTTCCAGTACCTCAACCTGATTCTGAATCATTGAATGTTCTTGAACATCAACTTCCAGTGGATCAACACACTCAGAATGAAGATGATGTACATGTCAATGATCAGGTATTCGACTCAACTCCACTACAATCTCAATATCTTTCTGGTACTCAAATGATTGTGAGAAGTGACCAAGGGGTTGTAGATCCACAACCTTTATCCCAGGTCAATGCACCAAACACTGATCCTAAATTCTCCAAACACTATCGTAGAAAGAAATTGTCATTCAAGAGAGCTATTCCCAGTAGTGATAGTGTGAGTGAAATAAGTTTGCCATCACAAAAGAAAAGTAAAACCATGTCAAAGGCAATCTTAAACCCATTCATTCCTTCAAGCTCACCTCTGTTACTCACAATGGGGGAAGATATTTTTGAAAATGAAGCTGACAATATTGTAATGCAAGTGGAGCAAGTTACAGTGCCTGCCATTGTTACGGCAGAAGAACCTTCACAGGTTGATCGGGATTTGCGAAATCCCATTGCACCACCACTGACCTTCCAAGAGGAGGCTAGGGTGATCTCCAGTGCAGGTACAACGGATGCAGCTAAGGATAATGAGAGGAGTGATGTGAGAATTACTTCAAATCTGAGTGAAACACCAGCACGTGAGGTGAGTGATACTCAGAGAGCTATTGAAATGAGAGCACACAATGACACATACACTTTATCTCTCATTACTCAATTAAATCAGATGAAAGAAAGTCTAGCTCAAGCTGAAGAGGACAACAAAAACTTGAGGTTTGATATGGACAACATGAGAACTATCTTCAACAACAAAATCAATGCACTGAAACTCTCTCAACAACAAGTAGTTGAAGACTCTAGAGATGTCACAGTGGCTCAAGATCTTATTATCTCATCTATGGCTAATCAAATTGAAGATCTTCAGAACAACATAAATGAAAATCATTTAACCACTGAACATCGTCTCAATCAGATTGAAAAGCAAAGTGATGATCAAGCAAAGGGGTTAAGACATTTATATAATATCATCAGCAGAACTCACTCACTTACAGCAGAAGAGAAGAAATTCTTCGGAGGTAGTGATGAAAGTGACCCTGGAGCTGGAACAAGTCATAAGACTGTAGAGGATTCCTCAACTAAGGGGGAGAAATCTAGAGGGGGAGTAAGTGCAAGTGCAAGTAAAGAAAAATTTGAAGATAGGAGTGAAGGGAAGAAGACAACTCATCAAGCAGCAACAGAACAGGAAGATGATGATGTAGAAGGTTTTTACTATACAGGTGAACCTGATATTGATCTGTTTGCTGACTTACAGTTTCCTGATGTTGGTGAAGAATTTGAAGAACCAGATCTCAGTTTTTGGGATGATGAAGAGCACATAATTCCTGATTCTGTTGAAACACAACAGATGAATTTTGAAGCAAACAAAGAACTCGAACAGAATGAAGCTAATCTGGCTATGAGAGAAGAAAGACTCAAGAAGACACTTGAACAGTTAGCTCATAATGAGAGACTTCAAAAGGCAGAACAGGAAGCACTTCAAAAGGAACATGCTCAGAAGCTGGAAGCTAGGAAGATGTACATCAAGTACAAAAATGGTGATAAGTGGGAACGTGCTCAAAAGGTAATTGACTCACCACAAACTTCTGACTATGATGATCGTCGAATGATTGCTATCCTTGAAAGCTTTAAACAGAAGAACCCTATACATGATATGTATTTGAAAGCTTTAAAGACAGAAATTGTGAGAATAACCACTGCATCTGATCCAAAGAATGGTGAGCTACTTATCTTTGTTGAATGTCATAAGCTCGGATCTCACAAAGTATCGCTTCAGTTCTTTTATGATAGATCTCTGTCAGAGCTTTGGGTGTTGAGACCAAAAGTAAGAACATCTTCTGAACTAGGCATACTGCTTCATGAAAAGTTTCAAGAGTTTGCTGAAAGAGCTGGTCCTAAAGTTATAAGTGACCCTCCACAAGTTAAAATTCTCAAGGGAGAAGTCATTCATACTGTTAATCTTCAGACAGATGAATTGTATACACATCTTGCCAGACACTTGGTATATGTTGAATATGCTCTTCGGAATCATGGTTTTGCATCACAGGAAAAGATTGAAGCTGCAAATCATATTCGATCCTATGCTCAGACCAACATGAAGAAATACAAGCAGTATCAAGGTGAGTTAAGAAAGAAGCTTGGAATACCATTGGTTTATCCTACAGATGTGGCATCCAGAAGGGATTTACTTGTTGATTCAGAAATGATCAAGAATCTACCGGACATGGATGAACAAGAAGAAGGAGAAATCAATGAGAAAGAAAGTGGTAACTGAAGATTAGCTCTACAAGTTATATCATTAGAGCTTTGATAGAACAAGATAGGATAATTATCTTATATGATCAGTCTAAAGGATCATCTATCTTGTATTTATCTTGTCTGTTTGAATCTGGACAATGTTAATATAAACCAGAACTTTTACATTATTTACTTAGCATTTAAAGTGTTTTCTTTTACTTGTTTAATTGGGATTAGTTGAAGAATCCTCTAGGTATTTGCTTGTTATTGTATAACAAACAAATAGGGGGAGATTGAAAGGCATATGACTCAGCCTATTTGTAGTTCGAGGATCCTAATCCAATTAAACTAGATTGTAATAAGTAAATAATATTAACTGTCACAGGAATCTCACAAGATGATAATCGTCAGAAGAAAAATCAACAAGTCAATCTATAGTTTTGATGTTTTACACTGGAAGAAGATTCAGATATCTGATCAGGCCTCAAGGTAGCATTGAAACAAGTGGATTCATTTTCGAAGACAGAGATTTCTATTAGTGACAAGAAACAATTTCAGTACCGAATGATTGATGAGAGTGAAGAGTATAAAAGACCACAGTGTTAAAAGTCACGATGAAGAACAGAGATTGGAGTTAGTCGTTCATGAACCAGACAGTACATCGAACGTCAACATCATGCCAGTGTATATTCCTTATTATAATTACGTGGTTTTCAGCGGAGTATTGACTATTAAAGAATTTATATTAATTCTATTTTAATTGATTAAGTCAAGTAATTAAGTTAATAAATAAATTAATTCTATCAGAATTAATATATTTGTTAAAGTGATTATTAGATTAATTAAATAAGAATTAATATGGAAAATAATTAATTAGTTAAATGATTTTTTATAAGTCATTTAATTAATTATAAGCTGAAAAATATGAATGATATAACTATCAAACTGATAGTTATACCGATAGTCATATTCAGTTAAATGGAGATAGTCATATTCAGTTAAATGGAGATAGTCATATTCAGTTAAATGGAGATAGTCATATTTCATTCAATTGGTAAGTTATACCGAATGTTATATTCATTTGGTAAGTCATACCGAATGTTATATTGACTATTAAAGTTATACCGAAAGTTATATTTAAGCTGGACAGTCATATTACATTGATTTGATAGTCATACCGATTGTCATATTAATGTAAAATGATTGTCATATCAGTTTAAATCAAGTAGTATGACTATGGCTGTGTATATAAGGCAGAAGAGTGCAGAAAGAACAGAACAAGTCGAACCAAACACAAGAAATTCACACAGCAGCCTATTTCTCTCTCTCTCAAGCTCAAGAACACCTACAAGTTTAATTCTGTAAATTCAAGTTCATCTCAGTTGTAATATCCTATCCATTGGAACTTGTTTACTTGTGATTCTTGTACTACTAGCGAATTAAGTTTCCTAGTTCACAAATTGATATCTTGATTTTATTAACTAAATTAGCAAAGTTCATGTTGAATTTTCTAATTAGTTATTAATCACTTGATAATCATTTGGACTGATTTTGTAACACCCCTCAAGTTAATATATTGTTATATTCAACTTGAAATTTGTGTTATATTATTCCGCACAAAAATATTCGTTTAAGGCAAAATTATTTAACGAATAAATTTTGAGAAAATGGTATAGATTGTATTCAACCCCCCCTTCTACAATCTTAACGGACCTAACACCTACTCCGATTCTAAGGCTTCTCAAGCCTATATAAGGGCCAGACCCATCATCTCAGAACTACGTTTTTGCCTTGATTCTCGACCTCGAGATACGAAGGTATTCTGTGAGGACCGATCAGTCTCGAAACACTGAAATAGCCATTAAAGCTTGAATCTCACCAACCCTTGTATTTAATCCATACAAACCCTAGCCGCAAATTCAATAACCTAGTTTTTATTCCACAACATTTGGCATCGTCTATGGGAAAACAACATCAACCATGGTTAACACACAAAGAACAACATCAGTCTCATCCGAGGCCGCCCCTGTCACCTCTATTCCACCAGTTGTCACATCTGCTCCACCCCTTGTCACGGAACAAGGGCATGTACCCCCATCAACAGGGGCGACCATTCAAACTCAAGTTTCTTAACCTACAAGGATGACTCCCCATGCTGAGAGAACTCTACCAGTGGTCGTCCACCCAAGGCAGGAGACTAATCAACTTCAGATGGTAGTCTCTCCTTTAATCGGTCATCCACAGCTCCCAGGAACTTAGATCTCCACCACCATGCTCCCTGCAAACACTAATCTGGTGTATGGGCTACCTAACTATCCTCTGAATCGAAGGGACCTTAAACCAATCGGTCATGCCATGCAAATACATGAACCGTATCACCCTCCTCACATTAGAGGCTTGGGTCCCTCAGAACAAGGATACTATGATTATTCCAGTCCTTATACTATGATTCATCGTCTGAGGATAATGACCGTGATGAAGCCCCGAGGAGGCAATGTTCCAGCAAGGAACCTCCAAGGAGGACACAAATAATCCATGATGGACCTCCACTAATAGCTGCTGAGAGAATCAAGGCTATTGAGGCCGAGATCCAAAAGCTGAAGGACGACCTAGCAAGGAAGCAACAACGGCAGAACCAAAACCAGATCCGGAATCGACCTCCTCCCACTTCAGTAGAGATTCCCTTTGTCGATTTAGAAAGGTCTTCAAGGAGGTAGAAAAGGGCTGATGCTCAAACTGGAGGAGCTACTAGGGTAGAGACCCCCAAGGGTGATCCCAAGGACTTGATGCCACTTGGAGACCCAGACGATCCCACAACTCCGTTCACTAAGGAGGTGATGAATGCTCATGTCTCCAGAAAGTTTAAAATGCCTACAATAAAGGCATACGATGGAACGGGTGATCTCTCAAACCATGTGAGGACGTTTTCAAATGCACTGCTATTGCAGCCCGCTAGTGACGCTCTCAAATGTAGGGCGTTCCCTGAAACCCTGGCAGGCATGGCTCAAAGATGGTATAGACGACTGCAAGTGAAACAAGGAAACAATGAGAACCTAAGGGATTATCTCAAGCGCTTCACCAAGGAGACTTTGAATGTCCCTGATCTGGAAAATAAAGTAGCTATGATAGCCTTGGAGAATGGAATGATGACCATCTTCTTTCAGATGTCGTTGGCAAAGCATCCCCTGAGAGCATGACTGAGCTCCAAAGAAGAGTGAGTAAGTACATAAACGCTAAAGAAAGCATGAGGAAAACGAAGGCTCCCACTATGGGTGGAGGAAACGGGAACTCCAAAAAGCGAAAGCAAGAGCAAGAGTATGATGCTAGGGGTAAAGTATCCACGAACTAGAAAGACTTTGACTCTGCCCCTAAGAAGAATTTGGGACCAAGGTTTTTTGAATATTCGAGGTTGAATGCCCCAAGGAGTCAAATCTTGTTGGATATCGAGAAGGATAAGGATTTCCGATGGCCGAAGCCACTTAGGGATCAGTACTGTAGGTTCCCCAAGGATGTGGGGCATGACACTGATGATTGTAGGAAACTCAAGGATCAGTACTGTAGGTTCCCCAAGGATGTGGGGCATGACAATGATGATTGTAGGAAACTCAAGGACGGGATTTAATTCTTGATCCGAAGAGGGAAACTAAGCAAGTTTATGAAAGGCGAAGATCGTAGAAACTAGAGAAGAGACTATGATAGGAGGGATAACGATAGGAGAGATAACGATCGTCACAACTAGAAACACTGCTTTAGACATCGACCAAAAACCGATGTCGAAAAGAAATTTGACCGATGTCTTTGCTGGTGTAGAGAAAGACCAGACTCTTTTACATCGGTTTTAAGCCGATGTCTAAAGAAGTTGCAGACAACGTTTCCCTTTTATTTTCCGTTGTCTTTGGTTAATAATAATCATTATTTAACTAGACTAGCATTTCAAAATTGCTATATTATATTATGTATGTCAACTTAAACATGTGACATATAGGGAATAAATTAACAAATACATCGATTTTATTTAAGAAATCGATGTCGAACAAGACTTTTGACATCGCTGATTTATATATCTAATGTTAAAAAGTACAATAAACATCGCCTACTTGGAGCTTTACATTCTTGACCGTTGTTAAAAATCAAAATTAACATCGGTTCTTTGAGATTCTCAATGTAATATGCTTTTACAGACATCAGGTTGTATGCAATACCATTTTGTAAAGGATGTATAAAGCTCATTTGGACATCAGTTTTTTGTTTTACAACTGATGTCTTTGGCTCAATTAGACATTGGTTTTTTAGTATTAAACTATTGTCATTTATTCATATCAACATTAGCTTCACTTTCTCTGTGTTATTAATTTGCTTTAAATCACAACTGTGCATTCAGATATATATGAACCAAAAAAAAATAAAACCATACACAATATCGTAAAATGAAACCAGAAAATTCTCATACTATGATTACCAAATCACCCATTTCATTACACCAACTATCCAAAATACCAACATCAACTATCCAAAATACCAACATACACAACCAACGACATAACTAGCATAATTTGAACAAACATAAAAATTCCAATTCTAATCCCTGCAGGTAGTACTACCAACCTTCCAATACTGTCTAAACAAAATATACCAATCCCATATGTACAACTGCCAAATACATACATATACCAAAAACTACCTAATATTCGAGGATCGATTAAAGAGACTAGAGAGGGGCAGAAGTGCTAATCCAGAAGTGCTAATCCCCTTACATTTTTTCTTGGATATACATGAGAGTCTCTATACGTACCTTGTCCAATTCCTCCCCGGTGTAAGAATTCCGACTCTTGCTCGCCCACTAAATAGAATATAGCATACCAATACCAAATAACAATTAGTATAACGTTCAAATGTTCAATTAACCTAGCTAGCAATTATAATTATATTACATGCAGTCAAGTTCCATCAAATATCATAAAATATACCTTGGTAGTAAAAGTCATTTCTTTATCACAGATTATATCTTTCATGTAGCGCATAACAACATAACCACATTCATGGCCACCAGGTTGTTTAGGAGATCCCAATTAAATAAAAAGCTCATTATCAATAAGTCGCAAAAAACAAAAATCTTATCGATCAAACAAAATGAAGTGCTGAAATACTTACAGCAAGATTCTTTACTTTAGGGACTTTGCTTCCCCTTCCAGTTTGAGCATTGTAAGATTTAAGTGCACTGTACAAAAGAATGTGGTCATGTCTCAATAATAATAGAGCTAGCAATGTAAGAAATAAATCGATACACATTTAAATCTGACAGCAAATATATTAAATTTACCTTGATAATGCTCTTTCCAACTCCGGAAAATGTGTTGGATGAGACAAAGGATTAAGGATAAAAATTTTACCAGCCCAAATTGTGACCAAAATCCAATGATAACTGTTTTCATTAAAATACCAGTCATAATTTTAAAAAATTAAAAAAAACATTAATTAATTAGTAAAAAAACTTACTGCTGATTATGCGGCATCAAGAGCATGCGATCATAACTACCCTCTAGCAATCGCTTAACAACATAAGACTCAAAATCTTTATTGAGGGTAAATGTGGCTCCCAGATCAAAAAAACCAAACAAATCCAAATAGTTGTTTTCACAAACCAAAGTGTACAAGTACCTACAAATAAATAGATTATACTCAAATATCACAGTATAAAATATGCAGAATGAGACAAGAATGTAGGGAAAAACTTACGATATGTGCGCAGATATTGCACCTTGCCCAATCTCCTTAAAATTTAATAAGTCGACTAAATTCTCATGCAATATGTATAGTGTTTTTTCAAATCCAAACACCTCGGCATCACATTTTATTGCTATAGAGATCCCACACTCTTTCATAGTTGATGTTGCATGTTTATACAACAATTTAAAGCCCTTTGGCACATTCTCAGTTGGCTCCATTTCATTGAACAAAGCAGCAATTCTTCGCAACTCACTTTTCTCTTTTTTCTTTGATGATAATCCTTCCTTATTTCTAATTTTCTGCAATTAAATAGCAAATAATTAAACAAAACTTGAATAACAACACATTTTATTTCAGCAATTATTCAAAAAGTACATGCGACCATAAAATGTACTTGATTAACCGTATATTTTATTTTGTACAACTGCTCAATGACTAAAAGAATTTCAAAAAGTACATACCACAACAGGTGTAAAGGTGATCAAGTCTTGAGGCCATGCTACCATAGAACCAATAGCTTGTTTCACTTTCTCTATTTCACCTTCAATCGACACGGGAATTAAGGCATCTGGTTGGATGGCTCCGTCCACTGACACGCGAATACATCCCAGCTTTAAAGGCACTCAATGAATTATACTATTCATTTCAGGCTCATCAAAAATCGTGCCAAATGCAACCTTATTTGTTGTGTTGTCCACAGACAGCTCACACGATCACGGACCCTACATTTATCACAAGATGTTTAAAATTAAATTTCCATGTGTTGATTAATTATAGTCCTATCTCTTGTGTCCACTATCATATACGTACAATTTTTTTTACCTTCTTTTCAGGTGGAGTAGGGTCAATAGGAACATATTCAACATCGTCATTAACAATCAACCTTACAATTATTGGTTCAACTCCTGCTGGTTTGTGTACTGAATGAGGTGAATCTTTTCCTGCCAGGCAACTTACGTTGTCAGAAAAAGGTGGAGAGGATGTACTGGGTAAACCATTAATCATAGCCTTAAGCTCAGCTAGTTCCCGTTTTGTTTTCTCCATTAATTTCCTGATCCCTTTGTCGATCACGGGCCAACAAGTCAGGCTTTGTGATTCTCGTTCTTTTTTGGGTTGGCAAATTGAAGAACATTATTGGGGTGACAAAGCCTCCAACTGCTCTTACCCTGCCCGAATGCTCAGGAGTTTGCAGTGCTCTAGTTAATACATCATCACTTTCAGATGGTTAAAATTCACATGTGCGCTTCAGCTCTAGAAAGTTATCCTATCAACACAACATGCATTCATATATACATGGATAAAATACTCATTATTATTTCACTAACTCTATAAATTAAATCAAAAAGATGAGACACAAAGGGTAGCTTATAATTCTTTCAACTACCACAGCCACTTTAGGATCAACAGTCTTGTCCTTTCTCATGCGAGCCTTCTTCCATAAAATTGCTCGATCAGGTACAGCTCCAGGCTCAATTTTTCCTGACTTTACCAAAACAAAATGGAAAAACATGTATAGTATCCATTATCAAACAAAAATTACAATAACAATTACACATTCTTACTTCTTCTTATATCAAGCCTAGGTAGCCTTTCCTGGATATGCGATGTGGATATTTTCGTTTCTTCACTCTTCCGCTCTGTGATTCACGAAGTGTCTACAAGTGTAGTCATATTTATTATCTAGTTAGGTATGCCATCTAATAAATTAGATTTGTCCCCTGAGCAAAAAATTCAAATAAACATAGAACAACGCATACCATCCAGTCATCACCTATCCTCTGTCCAACAAATTTCTTCTAAATATCTTTACCAGCAAATTCATACTTCCTTGGAGGATTCCTCAGTTTCTTCTTGTCTCCCTTAAATGGCATCACATGCTTAGCAGTTAGTGTAGATTTGAATTGTCTCCACTTTGTGCCAGCAGAGTGAAGAATATACGCCTCACTTTTTGAAGAAATTTTGAATGTATTCTAAAACAATTAACGACATAATATAAAACTCTAAATATTTGAAGGAATTTAGAATGTATTTTGAATGTCAAAATATGTTTCCTTTTTTATTGGATTTTACCTGGACATCATTCCATAACTTCTTTTTTAAATCAGAATTCACATTTGGCCAACTTCGAATATTGATCGGAATCGTATTCCTAGCCACCGTTCCTACGTAAGACTGCAAAACATGCTTACTTTTTCCAACAGGGACTCCAAGATGATTGGTTCTAACTTTTATCTTCTTGCCCTGAGCCTTCTTTATCACCACTTTATACATAGTTGAGGGACCTCGAGGCGCTCCATACCTCTTTTTAGTAGATTCAGTACTAGTAACTGTTGCTTGTAAAGAGTCTGACTCTTGATAAGGTTCAGGTTGCATTGCTTGTCCATCTTCTGGCTCGTCATGAGTTGCCAATACTTTATCCCCCGGCACCAACTGTTTGCTTTTTTCAGGGCTGCAACCTTCTTCAAATTGTACTTTCTGATTTTTTTGCTTTTTAGGTGCCATTTGTATCCTTCAATCTGTAGAATTATACACTCTATTAGTCAATGCAGGTATGCATATTTGAAAAGAACCTAAAGTAAAATTCAATTAATTAGCTAGGGAACACTAAAATCTCGATTAATTAGGAACATATACATTTTTAAAAAATGCAATTACCTTCATATAGTCATTGCTGCAACACAATTAAAAGAAAATTGTAGTAAATGGTAACACTACTATACAATTCAAGTAGGCACAGGAAAAGCAAATAATTAAAAGTACTGATATTGAAAATACGAGACGCATTACAAAGTGATAACAAACTAAATTAAAGAGGACATGATATAAAGACAGTGTCTCCTAAAGAGCTACATTACACTAATTGTTTTTTTAACCCAAATTCCTTCAATGTTCTGTCTATAATTGCTAACACTATGCTCAACATCATCGACGACATAACATGTTGGAATTCTGGAGCAAACTGGGGGATTTTCCAAGACAGTGTCTCCTAAATCATCTTCATTATACACATCATAATAATCTCGAGCCGTAGAGGTTAATACAACAGACCATCTAGCATCAACCGGATCTTCCACATAGAAGACTTGCTTACCTAGTCAACAGACACATATTTATCTTTCTTGTGTCCTTGTCGATTAAAGTCCAGAAGTATGAAGCCAAGATCATCTACCTTTATGCCTTTATCATTCTCTGCCCATTTACACAAGAATAAGGGGGCTTTGAATGCATGGTAATCTAACTCCCATATTTCTAGGATGATGCCATAAAATGTCATATCGCTCTCGACGGGATTTAAATCCTTGGCACTAGAGACTTCGACTGTCCTAGCCACTACCGATACACCACTAGTTTGAACAACTCTCACATTATCTTGGTCCTTTGTGAAGTATCGCACTCCATCAAGTAGATACCCATCGTATGTCAAAACTGAAAATGATGGTTTTCCCGACAACCATCTTATTGTTTCAGAAACATATTTTACATTCTCTATAATTTCATTACTAACCTGCACGAAGAAGAAAAAATTACAATCATATTTCATAATCCAATTAAGAAGATGCACGAATTAAAAAAAATACATAATAAAAGAAACAATTAGAACACCAACTTTTTTTTTCAAACCAATCAGCAAATTGTCGATTGTGTTCACCCATCAGTCAATGAACACTTTTCTTTTTCCCTGGCTAAATTTCTTCCAGGTACTCCTTATGCATCCTAAGAAAATGAACATATTAAATAAACAGTCACAAAAAGTACTTACCGAAAAAGATGAATTTACAAGAAATAATTAAACTGACTTACATAATATAAGGATATACTTCAGAGTTGTTCATCAGGACATGTAGATGTGCCTCATCTAGCTCTTTTTCTTCAACTGATTTCATTGTTGCAGCTGATAATGGACCAGAAATCTTAGATTTGTCCTTCGGAAGGCCTGTAGTGTAACTCTGTTTAATAAACTCAGAGCAGAATTCTACTGATTCTTCTTTTAGATAGCTTTCCGCTATACAACCTACCGGATAGTAACGATTTCGTACATAACTCTTTAACACTTTATTAAACCGTCACTACATGGGCTATCGGAACATTTTTTTCATCGATGTTGCTAGAATATGTTACCTTAGCATGTTACTTTGGACCTACTATAACATTTTGTTTTTTGTGTTACCTTAGCCACTAATATGATGTTACTTTAGCTTTGAAGTGTTGGATGTTAGCAACATACATAATATGTTACCTTAGATAATTAATAAACTCAATTTTTAATTTTTTAACCAAAAAATTGTTTAATTATTTAAAAATCCCACGTACCTTTAAAATATTTCATTTTTATTTTCCATATAAATGAGTTATTATTTTTAAATATTAATAGTGTTTATTTATTAATTTTTTCAATTTGTATTTATTATTAAATTTTAAATGTACAATTTTTTTTTAAAAATATAATTTCATAAATATTTTGGAATAATCTATATAATACTATTCTATGCAAGACAAGGTATATTTGGTTAGTAGGTTGGTTGGTTAACGCCTTACAAAAAAATTGTTAACACCTTTCTAAGAATAACAAGTTAAAAAAAATTATATAAAAATTAATTTTTTTATTGTAAACAACAAAATTTACCAATAAAGCACAAAAAAATATTTTAAAAAATTAAAAAAATATGTTAAAAATTATATTTACCATGAAATCAATTCGTTTTAATAAAAATTAAGAGTTTAGTAAATTAATGAGTTACTATTTATAAATTTAAGATATTTATTTATTAATATTTCAGATTCTCTTTATTTTATTAAATTTAAAATGTAATTTAAAAAAAAAATAGAAATTCTTTCAAAAGAAAATATAGAAATATGACATAGGCACAATTACCGGTGAAAATTTAGAAATATGAGCGCCCAAAATTGTGCGCTCTCTGAAAACTCAATGCCTTAAACAAAAAAGTTAAATTTCATTCTCTCATTCTCCTTTCTCGCTGCTTTCTCTTTCTCGCTACTTCTCTCTCTCATTTTCAACTCTCTCGTAAATCTCTATCACACCCATTCTTCTTTACTTTTCTTTAATTAGTGCATATTTGGTTCAAATCAGGCCTTCTCAATTGAATATGGCTTTAGTTTGAGTGTTTGGTTTCTTCGAATTGGAGCTTCTTCAAATTAGGATTTTTTCAAATTAGTGGTTCTTTATTTTGGGCTGAATTAATTCGATTTATTCACTTAAACTTTAACTAATAGGGTTTATTTTTGATCGAGGCTAAATTTTATCATTTCTTTTATTTTGAAAGTTTGCATTTTAATATAAATCTTATCTTACATTTTAGTAATGTATATGTAATTTAGGATTTTATTTCATTATTGAATGAATGACATAGAGATTGATTGATATATTAATTGTTCGATTACCTTAAATCTTGAAGTTCTGGCTCGTGCAGGGATGAAGGTTTATTTGGAGCTCTGTTTTTGTTTTTTCTCTGTAGTAGTTGGTTAAATAGTAGATACGTAATGCTAATAATGGGTTTAAGGGATTCGTGTATTATGTGTTTAGGCAATCATTGTTCAACAGTTTCTCTTACAAAAAGAAATCAAAGAATTATGAAGAGAATTTGACTAACTTAAGGCCTATTTTACATTAGACAAGTTAAAGGAAAGACTGATTGTAGTAGAATTTAACTTTAGTTCGTAACAAGCCTTTTTCTTTGTTTCTAAATACACGATTATAAGAAATCATCACTCTATAAAAATAGGTTAATTTGTGAACCGGTTATAATTTTAGGCATGAACTCAGTATGAAAGAACTCTAACTTGAACTAATACCTTGGATGTCCCTGTTGTAATCTTAATGATTTTGTAGTAGTTAATAACTTTTTGCAAAAAACTATGTTTGGAGAAATAATAATTTTGTGATGTGTACAACAGTTCAATTTGATGCTTCAATTTTGTTAGTTTCTCTGTACAGTTTTCAACTATGGTTGTATCCTCTACCTCTGAAAGGAAAACTGTCCTAAATCATCAGATGATAAGGACCGTATGAGTAAAGTACCATATGCTTCGGCAATTGGTTCTATAATGTATGCAATGATATGTACTCGTCATGTTGTCTCGTATGCTTTAAGCATGACGAGCAGATACTAGTCTAATCCAGGTGAGGGTCACTGAACAGCTGTCAAGAATATTCTTAAGTACCTGAACAGGACTAAAGACTCATTCTTGGTATATGGAAGAGATGAGAAGCTAGATGTAAGAGGTTATACTGATGTTGGTTTCCAGACAGATAAGACGGTTCTGTGTCTTAGTCTAGTTTTTATTTTTTCTAAAGAGAGGTGCTGTAAGCTGGAATAGTTCACAACAAGGATAGTAGATGATTCTACAGTGAAGGCTGAATACATCGATGCTTACGAAGCAGCCGAGGAGACTGCTTGGGCATGTACTCAGGTGATATCACCTTATTAATAAGATTAATGATCATGGAGATATACATATATATAAAGTGCATAATAATATTGCAGACCCACTGACTAAGGCTTTGTCGCAGCAGAAGCACAAAAGTCATACTAGTGCCATATGTATTGGATATATGGGTTATTAGCTCTAGTGCAAGTAGGAGATTGTTAGTATTTGTGCCCTAGAGACAATACTTTTATGTTTTAGTGAAAAACATTTTATTAATAGGAATTATGTTTTGTTGATTATTATTAATTTATTTATTATGTCTTTATTTACTGCGTTATAAATGTTAGCATAATAAAAGTCCTTGGAATTATGATACGCACTACATATCTTTAAGTATGTGACTTGAAAATGAGATTGCATGAGTAGTATCTTTATTCCTAAATATCCCTAGTCGAGTATTATTATTAAAGGACAATAATAATACATAGAGACTAGTATGTTTGTTGACTGATGACTAATTCTCATTGGTCATAGGTATGGTAATACTAAAGTCAAAACATAGGTGCATGTAAGGGTACATGGCACTGGATTGACCCATCGTGAGATTCTACATGTTATCAATGTCATAAGTAATTCTCACTGTGATAATGGTGTAATGATCCTTAGAACTAAATCATTATATTTCTATATGAGAATTAATATACTTTGATTACAATAAAAGTTACCTTTGACCGAGTGATGATAAAAGTGGACATTGGGTATATTATGAATCGTATCAGAAATATGAATGATCTAAAAGGTATTTAACCCTCTTAGTTATAGGAGTGATATTATTGGCCTCTTGTTTGAGTGAGACTATGAAATGCACGGTCATGCTCAAATATTGATTTGATTTAATAGTCTACTCATCGATCAAGAAAATTAGGATTAAATTATGAAGAGGATGACACATTACATGCCTCGAGTTTAATCTATAATATCATGGTTAAAGGGATTATAATACATGGAACATTATTCACGAAAGGCTTAATCGAATCACCGATTTAATTATTATTACTTGGGTAGCAATGATGTATTACTAGATGTCGCTCATTGTTTACAATTTTAATTAGATATTAAAATTGTTGCCAACGTAATAATAACCTACAGGGTCAACACGCAAAGAACGCTTGAAGGAGAAATAATTTAAATTATGAATTTAAATTAATTAAGTAATTTATTCTATTTATAATATTAATTAAGTATGACTTAATTAATTAAATAAATAGAAAAACGGAATTACTTAAACTAATTTTGAAATTAGTTATTAATTAATTAAGTACAACTTAATTAGATAATAAATTGGAATTTCATATTAGAATTAATTATAATTGGATATAATTAGAAAACTAAATCTCTTCTCTGTATATATATCTCTTTGTGGCTGATTTTATAAAGTGATACAAGTTTTATAAAACCCTAGCCGTTCATGAGAGAAAAAAATAAGATAGAGAGAAGCAGTTTTCGGGTGCTAGTACACATCAATCCTTCGAGAAAAGCGTCCTTGTGGATACCGGTAGAGCGTAGATCGCGAGAGCGGGATGCGTGGTGATTCAAGTATCTAGGATCTCTAATTTTCATCCATTCATAAAGCTTCTTTAAGGTAATCATCTAACTCCGAATTAAATCTTTGGTTTTTGCATGGATCCTGCGGTAGGGTTTCGATTTTTATTCTTTTTGCGTTTAATTCCGCTGTGTTTATGTGCTCAAACCCTTCATCTAGTGATTCTGAGCTTCTCACAGTAAGAGCTAAATTCTTTCGACATGAATTCTCCTCCCCCGACTGTTCTAAAAGTTCCAATCTTTTCCTTTTGTTTATTCTCAACTTCTGCACAAAATTTGTTAAACATATGAAAGCATTACTCTTAGTTTTTAGCATGTACACCACATAATTCGAGTGCAATCATCTACCAATAATAAGAAATAGCTATTTTCAGCTAGAGTGGCAGGTGTGATAGGACTACATAAATCTCCATGAATTCTAATGGACGTTTAGCATTAAAACTAGACTGTAGAGGGAATGATTTTCTTACTTGTTTAGCCATGAGACAGCCACTACACACTTTCTTTTGCTACACAATTTCTGGTAAAACTTCCACCATCTGTTTCTTCGACATCATTTGCATTGCTAGAAAGTTTACATGCCCGAGATGAGAGTGCCAAATCCAAGTGACATCATCTGATTTTGCAAGCAGACAAGTGGGATTACATGTCTCAATACTGATTTTGTACAACTTGTTGCTTGACCTTGTAACTTTCATCAGCAACTTCTTTTGATTATCGTACACTCGGAGCAAGTTTCCACTGATTATAACCTCATTTCCTCCTTTAGAGAGTTGTCCAAGACTAATGATGTTGTTGCACAGAGTTGGGATGTAATAGACATCTTGCAATGTCCTCTCCTCCCCGTTCTTGCATCTAAATTTTATTGAGTCCTTTCCCTCAATCTTGACTGTAGACACATCTCCAAATTTCACTTTACCACTAGCTTCTTAATCCAAAATATTGAATTTTGATTTATCACCTGACATGTGGTTACTAGCATCGTTATCCAAATACCAAACATTCGAATCTTCGAGCCTTTCATGTCCTGTAGAAAAAAGTTTTGGTGTCACCTCACCTTCGTTCAATAACATCATCTTCATCTCTGTTTGTTCACGCAATGCCATTAACAAAGTTGGCTCATCGTCAACGATCGAGGAAATGTTTATCTCCTGCTTCTGTTCTCTTCCTCGACGTGGTTTCCTACACTCAGCCGCATAGTGACCCAGTGTGCCATAATTGTAACACTTTACTTGACTCTTGTCACAGAATCCACGTCCTCTCTAGCTTGAAACTCCACCAGTTACCCCACGATTCGATCTCCTCAACCATTCTTCCCATGTGAGCAAAATTTTCCCACCTTCGTTGTCTTTCTTTATCCATTCCTCCTCTGTCAACATTAGTTGTTCTTCATTTTCAGTCACAATACCCTTCATCCTTTCTTTATGGGTTTTGAGTGCACCAATAACCTCTTCTATTGACATAATGTCATTCAAGTGTAGAAGCAATTTTGTAGAAATTTCTATGGAACAGCTCGCAACAACTTCTTGACTTCGTATGATTCTTTCATTTCCTCCCCAAGAGCCCATATGTTTGATACAATTCCATTGATTTTCACATAAAAATCATCAAGTTGATCATTGTTTCTCATGCTTAGAGCCTCAAATTCTGCTCTCAATATTTGAGCCTTCACCTTTTTAACTTTTTCAGTGCCTTGACACATGGTTTTGATCCCCTCCCAAGCGTCTTTCGCCATCTTTTTGTTTTCAAGTGACAATAATATCTCCTCTGGAATAGCCTGATAGATCATAGCTAACGTGGCTTTATCCGTCTTTCCTTCGATTACAGTTTTGGGATCACTAGGCTCAACAGCCTCCCAAACTCCGTGTGCCTGCATAAACACTCTCATCTTCATGGACCATGCCGTATAGTTTCCCTTTGCCAATGTTGGGTAACTGAGGCCAATCGAACCTCCCTTGAGTATGTTCCCATCCATCTCAACCTTTGACATCTAACCGCTCACCTAGTGCTCTGATACCATATATTGAAATATAAAAGATATAATAACTATACTATTTGATCACAGAGACAAAAACTCACAGCAAGTTTTGTGTCCAAAAGACTTGATATTATTTCAGAACGAATGCATCTATTTAAATAGAAAAACAAGGAAACAAAGAAACAACTGATTGCCAGAAAAATAGAAATCAAATCTTAACAACTTTCCTACAATACTTCTACTACTGATTTTATTCAATTTGCTCCTATAGATGCTCCACGACTTAGTTTACCAAATCTTAAACTACAATATTCTCTCAACAGACGTTAACAATTTTGAAATTATTTCCAACATGGGCAGTATGAATATTAATCGTTTTAAGCGATCGAGTTTGCGTCGAATCCGACTACACTTAACGATTGAGTTTCTGTGTTGATAAGACAGTCAAAAAACAAGAAAGTAAACAACTTTAGTTGAGGAAAGACCGGTCTTAAAAATGCATAAATCTCTACAAAAATTGTTTGCAAAACAAGAAAGGTAAACCAGATCGATTCACCGTTTTATTGTTCGGAAAAAACCAGAAAAATAAACATATCATAACATGTCACGGGGGTGCAAGTGCAGCCATTACTCTTGTTGTGTTGGAGTCATCAACCCCAACGATATAGGTCGATCTAGTTGCTCCGAAGTCATCAGCGATGGTGTTGGTCGTTCCAGTTGCTACAGGCATTAGTACTATTACTATTGTTGTGTTATATTGAGTTGGAGCCATCGTTCCAGTTGAACTTCTATCTGCAGGCATTATTATTGCTACTCTTATGTTGTATTGTGTTAATGTATCCATTTTATTAAACTTATAACAAATAGCTAAGTAGCTATGAGGGTTATGTCAGGTCTTAATTATATATAGCTAATAGCTAGGTAGTTATGAGGGTTATGTCAGATGTTAATCATATATAGCATTCATACGCATGCATTCAATTTTGAATCAGTTTTGCTAAACTGCATTATCCTAAACTAATTGTGTTTTGATATTTGCGAGACATGGATACCCATATTTTTCAATTAATAATATCAAAATTTTTAATTTAATATAAACATGTAAACACATTACATGACCATTTTTCTCATTTATGAATTAATGAGTTTTTTTTTAAGTGTCCAAAAAATTATAAACAATAATTTAATAACTGCACGCTAAGCTTAATATGGGTTTGGACCAATAAAAACATAACTTGTCGGCAATCTAGAACAAAATTTAAGTGGACCTGAAAAATATAAATTCAAGTTTTTTTAATACAAAAATGTATCGAATTCATGATTCAGGGTTTGTACGCGTGGTACAGCAAGTGGAAGAAATACACAACATCCCTTCCCCAAATTGCGAATGGTAGATTACTTTCCCACAGCCATTGATGTACTACCATGCAACAAATTTGTAGGAGAAATATCAAATGTCACCTGCCACCTGAAGAGCTTACGGGGCTTCCACTTCTCAATCTATCTCACAATAGTCTGACAGGACCTATCCCATTTCTGGTCCAAAACATGGAAGCACTGCAATCTTTAGACTTGTCTTCAAGTATCAATTTCATACCTTGCTAGGCCTTTTTTTCTATTTTTTTAAGGTGAATTACAGATATGAAAATACATATACGGCCTGATTTAGGTTAAATCTTACAAGATCACTGTAAGTCTGTAACCAGTATTTATCAATGCCAAATTCAGGTTAAGAATCCCAAGTTGACTAGAATCGAGACCAAGTACTTGCCGGTAAGGTTATTATAAATATAGTCGGCTGAGGTTAGTCAAGATCCCCAACTTACAAGGAGTGGTGAATTAAAATCCAGTCCTAGAATTTAAAAATAATGATATAATTATATTAGAAAGCAAATATAAGAAATGTTGTCGAAGTTGACATACAATATAATGTCATCAACTTCTTCTCCAGATATTTTATTTATATAAACTCTCCGATTGTAAAAATAGTGTACCTAATGGAAAATCAAATGCATTACTTGTAGCATCTTCATTTTTCGACTTCTTGTGTAGGTGGTGGCACTGCATGTGTACATTTTTTTGTCAAAGGAAATCCACACAAGGCAGAGTTACCTATGTACGAATCATTGTTGAAAGTGCTGAATTTTCCATTTTGAGGAATTTCTCCGGCAAGATGGTTTTCGGAAAGGTTCAAGGCTGTGAAATATTTCAAATTAGTTAATTGAGCTGGTATGGCACCTGTCAATTGATTTGAAGACAAATATAAAGATTGCAGTGCTTCCATGTTTCCAAGCAGGGATGGGATAGGTCCTTTTAGACTATTGTGAGAAAGATTGTGAAATGCAAGCCCTGTAAGCTCGCCAGTGACATTTGATATTTCTCCTACAAATTTGTTGCACGATAGATCAATGGCTGTGGAAAAGTAATCGACTTGTTTCACTTGGTACCCACGCCCCTTCATTGTTGATGAAACAGAATCAGGCCTCCTATGAATCGATTTTATATTAATAAAAAGCTGAACTGGAAAATGGCAAGTGAATTTATTGTTTGAGAGATCCACCATTCGTAACTCGGGGAAGGGATGTGTAATTCTTTCACTTACTGTACCATGAATTCTGTTTGATCGCAACACAAGAACTTCTAGCTCATTAAGAGTATTTAGCCATAACGGAAATGTACCACTTACTCTATTGTTTCCAATATCAAGAATTTTTAAGTGCTTACAATTGGCAAAAACTTCGAGCAATGGTCCTCCAAATTAATCGCCATACATCTCTAATTATCTCAGCTAACAACCCTTGGCGAAGGTTGTTAGTATTGTTCCTCGAAATTGATTATTACCCAGATTCATGGAAAAGAGTTTTTCCAAACAATGTGGAAGTTCTCCACTTAATCCATTATTTGACAGATTAAGAAACTGAAGGGATGTGGCTTTGCAAATTGTTGTGGGAATCTCACCTGGAAAAATCATAGGAGTTTAGGTAAATTAGTAATAATTGAATCACCGCTAATTAAAGTAAATAAGGCGAAAAGCTTACCTGTAATACGGTTTCCACTTTGATTGATGTAATCAAGATCAGGAACACTAAATTCATTGGAAATGTTTCCTGAAAAATTGTTGTTTGAAAGTTCAACCATAAGTCCATAACCAAGGATTTACAATTTTTCCATAAGTCACTTGGAATATATTGTCGGATAACCTATTGTCATGCAGGTCAAGATCCGATAGATTACTGGAATTAAAAATGGTGTTTGGAAGCGGTCCTGTCAATTGATTGGAGTTGAGACGAAGATGATCAGCAACTTCAAGTTTCCAATGTCAGAAGGAATATTGCTAGTAAGATTATTCAAATGAAGATACAAGTGATTGAGGTTAGTCAAGAGCCCGAGCTCAGAAGGAATACACAAATTAAATGGTTTTCTCCAAGTCCAAGGTCTAGATATTGAAGCTCCCTAAGTAGACCTATAGAAGAAGGAATACTACCTTTAAATGAATTATTACTAATAGTAATTCGCTCAACATTTTGAAGCATCCTTATATCTTCTAGAACAGAACCTGAAAAAAAACATAAATAATTAATAGTTGATAGGGAAAGGACTCGAAATTGTTGGATAATGCAAATTGTTATGAATAGTAATTCAGGCACATCAGCTTACCCGTTAATTAGCATGTTAGGTGAAAGATCAAGGTCAGTCATGTTACGACAGTTGGTTACAAAATTTGGGAAATTTGATGAAGATTATTATCCTCATGGTAGAGACTGGCCAACGAATGCACGGGTAAAAAACAGTACCAGTTTGGAGCTTCCAATTTATTGAATGACAGGTCTAAGTTGAGCAAATTCTGAAGATGGCTAACTTGGAACGGAATGTGACCATCGAGATAATTACTGCTAAAATCAAGGTGTTTGAGCTTCCTAAGTAGGCCTATAGACGAAGGAATAGCTCCTTCAAATGAATTATTCAACAAACGAAGTTCTTCAAGATTACGTAGTATGCTTATGTTATCGGGAATAGAACCCGAGAAGTTATTGCTTGATAGATAAAGAAATTGTAACTTAGAAAGCTGGAATATACTTCGTGGAAACGGCCCCTGGAAAGAATTATACTCAAGATAGAGGATTAAAGATTATTGTTGGAATAATCTTAAACTTAGTTATTAATTATTTGTTTTATTTAGTTAAGTATATGTTTTATGTGTTTATGTGTGATCAGCTGACTAGGTCAAGTGTATTAGAGAAGTTTTAGGGAGTTTGAATAAGTAGTTTTAACGTGGAGTAGTTTTAGCTTATTTGTTTCCTATTTTGTAGGCACTACTATGTGAGTGCATTGCTTTCTATTTAAACCCCATGTATCTTGTTTAGTTGATGAAAAAAAGAATACAATGTAGTTTTTATGTATCTTCTTCGTTTATACATATAAAAATTGTTGTATCTATATTGTTAGTATTAGGATATAACAATTTTAGTTTCTACAATTATGCAAATTTTTGAATAGTGATTCGGACACCAGACCACCTCCTGTCTGCATGTTAGACGAATGATGGAGGAAAGTCAAGTTACGAAAATTTGTTATAGATTTAGGGAATTTTTACTCGAGTTTGAGTTCAAGTCGAGTCAAAGAAGGCATGGGGGAGAAACTGAACCAGTTTGGAGCTTCCAAGTTGTAATTAAATGATAGCTCTTAGGTGTGGAACCTCTGAAGATGGTTAACCTGATACTGAATGGAACTTCTGAGATTGTTACTGCTAAAATCAAGGTATTGGAGCTCAGTTCAGTTCCCAATCTCTTGTGGTATTGGACCCGAAAAGATATTGTTGCGGAGATTGAAACTGTTGAGATTCGGAAATGAAGTGAAACCGAACGTTGTCTAGCATTCCATTGAGTTGTTTTCGGAAAGGTTAATCTCGGAGACCGAACCTGCAGCATTACAGATAATTCCAATCCAGTTACAAAGATTAGTGAGATTGGTGAGTCTCTAAGAGTTAAGAAGAGAAGACGGGGCTAGGCTGTTTTTCTATTTAACAGGAGCTTCTCCTTCTTGTTTTGATGTAGATAGTGTTGTGTGAGTAGGTGAAAGTAGTGAGATGAGAAAACCAAGTAATAAAAGGTAATGGCTAGGCTTTTCAAAATGAACCATGTTTCTCCTTGGAATAGTTGTGTATCCTAAACTACAATACATGCTACTATTTATCTGTTTCTCTGCAAATGTTTCCGAGTAAGTTTTCTTTTACTTTTTTCTCCACTTTTTTTGAGTTATAAATAATGTTATAAATAAAATTACTTCAATATCTTGTTTTTGATTTTCTTTTAATAAATTAAAGGATGATCGAACATAATTGCACCTCAATGTAGTGATGTGCAAACGGAAAAGAGACTAATATTATGGATGAAGGAATACTATCTAGATACGATGGATACGACGTGAGTTTATAAATTAATAATTGCAAACATGTATTGTCACATTTAAACGTAAACATGTATTGTCACATTTAAACTTGTACTGCCATGGGCCGATGGGTAGCATTAGAATAGATTAGTGACACATTTTTCAAAAATTAGCTACGAAAAAAATAAAAAATGCTAGGAAATCAAATAAAATACAGAACTTTTATTTTGCATGCGCATTAATACAGAATATTAATTAAGGAGTACGGTTTTCATGCTCTTATACACACTAGCACAGTGATGTACTCCATTTTTAAGGTCTTTTCATACACCTATACACACTCGCATAATGTTACATTCCGTTTTTAAGGTGTACTATACGTACACAATTAACAAGGCATGAAACCAAGTTCAGAACGATCAATGGTGGTGGGCTGGTGGATGGTTGTTCAAGTTTGCTAATCACTCCGCTTTCTAAATAATTAAAATCTTGATCTTTAATTTATATTTTTTTATTTAAAAATGAAGACAATATTTAATTTCGGAGTCGGGAAGTATTACTTTATCAAACAAAATTTTAATGTAAATTATTTAATTTTTAATATTACTAGTACAATAGATTCAAAAACAGGCCCGGGCCTGTCTAGAGGGAGGGCGAGATTGGGTCCAATTGTTTTAAGAAATCCAGAATTTAATCAATCTTTATAGTAGTAATATTGTAACAACCACAAATCCAGATTTTTTGTCACGTCTTAAGACTTTACATTTCACATGTCTTTTCCCTTAAATGACCAAATGTTTCACACAAATATTAATATTAAAATGCTTACTTATCTCTCTTAACTCCATTACGAGTTTTAATCAAAATATACCACCAAATTCTCAAGTCGGCAATCTTGAATTTTCTCTTAAGGTGGTATGCATTTTTCTCGTACTCACTAGGCCTCGAGAACTAATACAATTTAAAAGAATAAAGTGAAAGAAACAATGATAGTACATGCCAAACAATAGACTGGTATATCTTTTAAGAAATCAAACAAAGAATGAAACTTTATGATTATAAATAAAATATCCGCATCTCGAATACTAGTCAAGAAAATAATACTCCCTCCGTCCCTTTTTAGTTGGCACATTTGCAAAAAACACACATATTAAGAAAGAATTAATTATGTAATTTGTTTCCATGTTTGTCCTTAATCTTAACATTAAATGAAGAGTTATGAGTGTGTATATTAAATATAAAGTCAAACATTGGCATTAGAAATAAAGGGGTATATATGGAAAAATTGGTAAAAATATGTGTTGGAACAAGGAATGTGACAACTATTTAGGAACAAACTTTTTTTGCAAATGTGCCAACTAAAGAGTGACGGAGGGAGTATTTTTTTCGAACATAAAAATATTCAATAAAATATTCAAGAAACTTTACACATTCCAATACTCATAGTTACCGAAAAGATAAAATTAGAAAGACCAACAAAATGTATATAAATTGTTTGGTGTACATGTATTTATGTAGGAATTTGAACTTCCTAGAAATTAGTAACTTATATATCTGTTTGGTTATTATAAATATAGGAATTATAAACTACCTAGTAAATTAGAATACCCACGTAACATAGGAAGTGGCTGACCCGAGTCGATTTTAAGAAATTTGTAAATTTTAATTTTCAAATCATAATATAATTAATAATTGCATCACAAAACTTAGGTATATAAAATTTTAAATATGTGAGACATATTAGACGATTTTGGTCAACCAACTATTTAGATTTTTAGCGATTTAAATATGCGAGTCATATAAAGATTTACATATATATGAAAATTAATTGAAATTATGTTAAAGAGATGAAAACTATAAAAATATGATGATCTATGTGATATATAAAAAATAATATAATTAACATTCTAATTAAATCGAAAAAGATATACTAAATATTACAAAAGTACAATAATTAAATAAATTGATCATTTAGATTATACCTCGGCTATAAAGTATGGTATATATGAATTGTTATATAATATATTGATCAATATAATATATAATGGTTGAGTTATAAAATATACTTAGATCAATATACCATAAAATCAAAAAATTTGATTTTAGATTTCATATACATGCACGGGTCATTAAGGTTGTCAAATTTTATATCAATTTAAATATTTAGAAAAATTAATAATTGAGCTAAAAAATAATTCGAAATTGTAATATAAAATGTTTTTCAATTTACCAAATTTTTTTTATTTAAAAAACTAATATTGTATTTATTTATTTAAATATATCTATTACTATATATTAAACTTCAACACAATGGCAAAGTTTGTCATTTTAACAGGTGTGAAGTTACGGTTTTACCCTTAATTTTTAAAAAAAATTCACAAAAATGACATCCTTTGATAATTATGTAAAAAATAGTGAAATTATGTTTGTATTTGGATTCGAACCACTAACATTTAACTCTCAAACTCATGCCTTAACCAATTATGTTATAGTTGATTTTGAGTTTTGTCAAAAAAATCCTATATGATAAAGCACCTCTTTTATCTTTTTGTCTCTTCCTCTCATTTTTCTTCATTTTCTTTAAATAAATGAAATGTTGGTTTATATTATTCCTAGAATATTGAATAAAAAAATTATAAAAAATATTTTTAATCGATTGAGCATACTACAATTCTCTTTTGCCATTTTAAATAATTGATATAGAAAAAAAATTAGATTACTCATAATGCAACCGAGTCCAAAAAGAAAAAATATTTATTTACATGCATTTCCATGTAGATGTTAAATTATTAAAAAAATGAGAGCCGATTTTAAGAAATATGTAAATTTTAGTTATCAAATCATAATATAATTAATAATTGCATCACAAAACTTTTTAGGTATTGTTGTGGAATAAAAACTAGGTTATGATTTGTAATTAATGCAAGGGTGGTTGAGCTTCGAGCTTTAATGGCTGTTCTTGCGTTCGAGACTGATCGATCCTCACAAGATGCCTACGTATCTCTGTATTACTAGAGAATCAAGCCAACGTAGTTCTAGGTGATGGTGCCCTCGAGGCTAAGGCGGTGAGAGCTCACCTAGGACGCAGTGGCTTGTATGTCCTTATTCGAAGATTAAGCCAAGACGTAAGTGACGTATGGAGCTGTGTCCAAAACGTGGTTCTGAGATGAGGGGTTAGACCCTTTATATAGGCTGAGAAGCCCTAGAATTATGGTAGGAGTCAGAGGCTTGGTGGATAAGTGTTCCTTGAGGAAGGTTCTAGATCTCTTCCTTATAGGAATCAGTTTCCATGTTGAAATATGTATCTTGGAGGCTAAGTCAGGCAAGAGTAATATCCTTGTTTGACTCTTATTTGCTGAGCTGTTTATTACCCTTAATATTAATTACGAAATTAATATTATAAATAGGGTTTGGGCCCATCTGGTGGGCCCCACGTTTGGACCATTCTGGGTCTAATTAATGCCACATTAAATGTGTCTTTAGGGCTTACTTTTAGCCCATATCATTTGCCCCCCAACTTCTAGGAAAACTGATCAGGTTTTCGTTGAAGTTTTAACGGCCTTTTTCGAGACTTGGGTCAGGGTTCATCTTTGTACACTAGTGTTCCACGAGTATTGTCTTTATGTAAAGCGTGGAGCGACCGATGCGTTCACGACAATGTTAATTCGATGCTAATCGGCACTAATCAGCCTTAACGATGCTTAAACAATGTTTAAACGACGTTAAACGGCATAAAACGGCACTAAACGGCGCTAAACGGCACTAGACAGCGCTAAACAGCCTTAAATAATGTTTAAACAGTGTTAACCAATGTTAAAAGGATAAAATGGCACTAACGGTACTAAACGACACTACTCGGTGCTAATCGGCACTAAACGGTGCTTAAACGACACTAATCGGTGCTAATCGGTACTAAACGGTGCTTAAACAACACTAATCGGTGCTAATCGGCACTAAACGGTGCTAACGACATTATCGGTGTTATCAGAACTAACGGTGCTATCGGCACTAACGGTGCTTACAGCACTAACGGTGCTATCGGCACGAACGGTGCTTACAGCACAAACGGTGCTATCGCCACCAACGGTGTTATCGGCACTAATGGTGCTAAATGGTGATCGGCTGACGTTTTCTGAAAACGTTGAATCATCATTGTCATGTTTGAATCATCACTAACGTGTTTCAATGTTCTGAACCACTTTAGTGAGGTATGAAGCGAGTCAGGGGTGTTCTGAATATCAAAGTGATTTTTCAAGGTTGACGGACCATCAGCATCCACTTCCAGTTGGCTAAGGCCTTCAAAAAATGAGGTGGTCGGCAAAGGATGGTCCAAGACAATAGAAAATTCAATTAGCTTCGCGTGGACAGTAAGATCGTCCAAATCTGACATCCGGAGCTCAAGATATGGCCCAAACAGCGACAACAGTCCGTGTAGGACTGAAAATCAGTCTTGGTCGGCTGACGCCCTCCTTTGAGCTTGGTCGGCCAAGAGGTGGTCGGCTAGTGGTCTCCAAGACTATAGAAAACTTAGAGATCTTCGCGTGGACTGTAAGATCGTCCAAATCTGATACCCGGAGCTCAAGATATGGCCCGAACAGCGTCAACAGTCCGTGTAGGACTGAAAATCAGTCTTGGTCGGCTGACGCCCTCCATGGAGCTTGGTCGGCCAAGAGGTGGTCGGCTAGTGGTCTCCAAGACTATAGAAAACTCAGATATCTTCGCGTGGACTGTAAGATCGTCCAAATCTGATACCCGGAGCTCAAGATATGGCCCGAACAGCGTCAACAGTCCGTGTAGGACTGAAAATCAGTCTTGGTCGGCTGACGCCCTCCTTGGAGCTTGGTCAGCCAAGAGGTGGTCGGCTAGTGGTCTCCAAGACTATAGAAAACTCAGATATCTTCGCGTGGACTGTAAGATCGTCCAAATCTGATACCCGGAGCTCAAGATATGGCCCGAACAGCGTCAACAGTCCGTGTAGGACTGAAAATCAGTCTTGGTCGGCTGACGCCCTCCTTGGAGCTTGGTCGGCCTATGGTGGTCGGCTAGTAAACCCGGACCTGAAAATCATCCGTGGTCTTGAGGATCGAGAAACTTGATCTTGATCTCAAGTCATCCGTAATCTTAAGGATCAAGAAACTTGATCTTGATTTCAAGGATCAAGAAACTTGATCTTGATCTCAAATCACTATTTTGGTCATTCGTGACTTTGTTATCTTAAGGATCAAGAATCTTGGTCTTGATCTGAAATCATCCGTGATCTCAAGGAGAATCATCCAAGATTCACTGAAAAAGTCGAGATTCAGGATCAGAAACTATCCGAGGTTTGCTGAAAAAATCGAGATTCAGGACCACGAACTACCCCACGATCGGCCGGACCACGGAGTAGCTCGTGATTGGCCACAAGGTGATCGGCCAGAGGGTTCCAAGCCACCATGGTCGGCCACACCATGGTCGGCTGGAAGGTGGTCGGGCGAACGGCCCGATTTCTTCGTGGTCGGCCGGGAGGTGGTCTGCAAACGGCCCGAATTCTTCGTGGTCGTCCGGGAGGTGGTCGGCCAAGGATCCAGAAGCTGGATCTCGATCCTAGGGATCCAGAAGCTCGATCTTGATCTCTAATTTAGTATTTTGGTCACCCGTGACTTTCAAGGATCCAGAAGTTGGATCTCGATCCTAGGGATCCAGAAGCTCGATCTTGATCTCTAATTTAGTATTTTGGTCACCCGTGACTTTCAAGGATCCTGATTTTGGCCTGATTCCTTCGTGGTCGGCCGAGAGGTGGTCGGCCAAACGGCCCGAATCCTTCGTGGTCGGCGGGGAGGTGGTCGGCCAAGGATCCAGAAGCTGGATCTCGATCCTAGGGATCCAGATGCTCGATCTTGATCTCTAATTTAGTATTTTGGTCACCCGTGACTTTCAAGGATCCAGAAGTTGGATCTCGATCCTAGGGACCCAGAAGCTCGATCTTGATCTCTAATTTAGTATTTTGGTCACCCGTGACTTTCAAGGATCCTGATTTTGGCCTGATTCCTTCGTGGTCGGCCGAGAGGTGGTCGGCCAAACGGCCCGAATCCTTCGTGGCCACTTTATTCTCCAGATCTGTAATATTCAATGTCTCCTTGGTGAATCTCTTGAGATAACCCCTTAGATTCTCGTTCTTCCCCTGCACCACATACATGAGGGATGCAGAACTTTTTTCATGAACTCTTCCACTAATGAATTGGCTAACAATGGCATTCTTCAACTCCTTGAAAGAGCTAATCGAATTTGCAGGTAGCCTGCTATACCACCTTTGAGCCATACCCGACAGGGTTTGAGGGAACGCCCTACACTTTAAGGCGTCACTAGCAGGTTGCAGCAGTAGTGCAGCTGTGAACGTCCTGACATGAGTTTCAGGATCGCCTATTCCATCATAGGCTTTGATCGTCGGCATCTTCAATTTCTTTGAGATGCGGGCATTCATCACCTCCTCAGTGAACGGAGGTGTTGGATCATCAAGATCTAGCGGCATCAGATCCTTGGGGTTGTTTCTTGGGGTTTCCGCCCTCGTTGCTCCTTCAGTTGAGGTATCGGCCATTCTTCGTCTCCTAGACGACCTCTCCAGATCTATGACGGGAACCCTTCCTGAGATTGGAGGAGGTCGATGCAGACTTTGATTCTGCCTTGCTTGCTCTCCAGCGGCGTCATCTTTCAGCCTCTGGATCTCAACCTCATGAGCCTTGATCCTTTCCTCAGTCATTTGTGGAGGTCCATCATGGATTCTTCGGGCCCTCCTTCGGGGCTCTCTACTAGCACGTCGCCTCCTTGGGGCTTCGTCACGGTCATCATCGTCATCCTCAGATGTGGAATCAGTAGTATAGGGGCCGGAGTAGTCTAGGTACTCGCGATCTCGGATCTGCAAAGCATGACCACTCGGTCCAGGTTCTCGAACAGGGGGGTAGTTGGGCAGCCCATACATTGGGTTCGTATTCATGAGGAGATCCGTAGTATGGATCTGTACCCCAGATGGAGGGTGATTAGGATCAACCAGGGGAGAGATCACCATCTGAAGATAGTTGGTTCCCTGATCTGGATGGACAACCATAGGCATCGTACTCCCAGCTGGGGGATTCGTCCCTGGAGGCTGAATAACTTGAGTTTGGGGGATCGTCCCTTGTTCAAACGTGGTTGTCCCAGAGGTAAGAGGCGGAGCGAAGCTGATTGGTAAAGCTTCGGTAGAGCTTGGTGCAGTTCTTCGTGTGCTAATCATGGTTGATGTTGTCTTCCCACAGACGGCGCCAAATGTTGTGGAATAAAAACTAGGTTATGATTTGTAATTAATGCAAGGGTGGTTGAGCTTCGAGCTTTAATGGCTGTTCTTGCGTTCGAGACTGATCGATCCTCACAAGATGCCTACGTATCTCTGTATTACTAGAGAATCAAGCCAACGTAGTTCTAGGTGATGGTGCCCTCGAGGCTAAGGCGGTGAGAGCTCACCTAGGAAGCAGTGGCTTGTATGTCCTTATTCGAAGATTAAGCCAAGACGTAAGTGACGTATGGAGCTGTGTCCAAAACGTGGTTCTGAGATGGGGGGTTAGACCCTTTATATAGGCTGAGAAGCCCTAGAATTATGGTAGGAGTCAGAGACTTGGTGGATAAGTCTTCCTTGAGGAAGGTTCTAGATCTCTTCCTTATAGGAATCAGTTTCCATGTTGAAATATGTATCTTGGAGGCTAAGTCAGGCAAGAGTAATATCCTTGTTTGACTCTTATTTGCTGAGCTGTTTATTACCCTTAATATTAATTACAAAATTAATATTATCCTTGTTTGCCTATTCTATAGGATCTGATATTCAGAAGATGGAAAGAAGTGTGCATGAAGAAAGGAATCGACTATCAATGGAAACTATCAACTAGCCGACAGAACATTACCATGTATTAATCATTACTTTCTGTTATTAGTTGATAAGTAGCATTATAAATACTCTCTCTATAACATTGTAATATGTGAGAGATTTGTGATCATCGTGAGTATACGAGTGAACAAACAGAGAGAGATTTGTATTGAGAACAGCTGCTAAAGGTATTTGTACACCTTTGGTAGAGTTTGTATTTGATCTTATTAATACAAATAAGTTTTGAGTTATTCGTTTGTCATTGTTATTTATCAAAGCAAAAATCAGACACGATTATATAACTTGTATTCAACCCCCCACTACGCCATAGATGGCTTTTGACAACACTTAGGGGGTGTGTTACCTTCTTGGGTGTTACCATAGCTTTGAAATTTTGGACCTACCACAGCACTTTAGTTTTGGTGTTACCATATCCTTAAAGATATGTTACCATAGTTATGGAAGGTGTTAAACTTAGTAACACCAGGAGCTGTGTTACCTTAGAGTATAATTAACATATTTTTGAATTTTATTTATAATTAACGATTTAATAATTATTAAAATTTAAAATTCAATAATTTTAAACAAGTCATTGAATTAATTATTATAAAAATACTATTCTATCAAATAATTGAATAATTTATATTTTTACAATATTAATATATATTTTTCATAATTTTATTTAAAATATCTTAAAATAAAGTAATATTCAAAAATTATTAAAATTTGATTAAATTCATTAATAAAATTATTGGAGAAAATAACAGGGTATAATAAGTTTAAATTATTATTCAAAAATAATAAATTTTATAATCATACAATTTTTTATAAGAAAATTAATAATTTTTGTAATATTAGAAAATGAAAAAAAAAAGTAACTTGATAAAAAATTGAAAAAAAAAGGGAGGCTGGGCGGCAAATGAAAATGTAAGCGGGCAAATCAAAATTGGGTCAAAATTGGTTAAGTCGGGGGAAATTGGGAATTGTCTTACACTCACCTCTCTCTCGAACCTCACTCACTCACCTCTCTCTCTCCAGCTCAATTAGGTCAAATTCACACTTCACCCAATCTCAAATTTAATCTTGCTCTGCTCAGTGTCTGCCTCACTTGCTAATTATGGTTAGGGTTGGATTAAGGGTTAATTGGAGGATTTACCCAATCAGTCTATCTCACTTGCAATTACTCACTTGCAATTAAGGTATAAGTCTTTCTTTATATGCTCCGATTTGTATATATATTTAGCTTAGTTTGTGTTGCCTGCTTCGATTTGTATGTATCTCTATATGTCTCTCTCCCTCTCTTTATCTCTCTCCCCTCTCTCTCTCTCCCTCTCTCTCTATCTCTCTCTCTCCTTCTCCTCTCTGTCTCCCCTCTCCGCTTCTCTATCCCCTCTCTCTCTGTCTCTTTCTCCATCTTTCTCCCCTCTGTCGCTCACTCTCTGTCGATCTCTCCCTCTCTCTCATGTATGTATGCTTTTCTTAATTTACGAGTGTTTCTCAAATTTTTGTATTGTATTGTATGTGGCTATTGAATATACTCGAGAACTGTATGATTTTTTAAAAAAAAATATTTGTATTAGTATTAAGTTTGTTGATTCTTGCTTAAATTTAAAGTATATGTGTTAATCTAAATAGGATGAGAAGATCATTCTGTGTATCTATTTAAATATTGATTCAATAAAAGTTTATAAAAGGTCCGAAATGCTCTGAATTTTTGTAGGTATATATTGCGATTCTTTAAGATTATTGGCATGGGAGGTGGCAAAGCGATTGAACAAGGCAAAAGTTTCGTGTGATCTTATAACTGGACAAGAAAAAGACCAAATTGATGGCGTGAAGCATAAAGTTTTGACCGTAGAAATGGCTGATCTGGCCTCTGACTTTAAATGTGCAGGGAACGCCCTTAGATCAGTGAATGATATTGCCTTATTTCCCATAGTTTTGGAGTGGTTTTAGAACTCTGTTTTTGAAAAACATAATAATCCTTTAAGTTTTAAGTTATAACTTCTCAAGCTATAATTATATGAGCTGATTTTTGTTGCATATTGACTGATGCTTAACAGGTGGGAGAACAGATGAAACTAGAATACGACAAGAAGGTTGCCTCATTAAGCATGTGTTCAATCAGGGATGCACAGACTTAATATGAACCTTAAGGTGACTGAGAATTGCAATATTGTAATGCTTCTACTAGTTTGTAGTATAAAGTTTTTAGTGATATATACACATACATTATAGGCTTTTCTTTGGTCATTTCTATTTTCAGGAAGGTATTCTGTAAAAAAGAAGACCAGAATTTTATTTGTTGAACTATGCTGTTATATATATATATATATATATATATATATATATATATATATATATATATATATATATATATATTTAAAAGGCTAAGCTAGTCAAGAGTGTTTGTTATTTGTGTATATACGGTTAATTGTGTTGGAGCCTTGTACGTGTCTAACAGTAAATGAAATTCTGGAAACCTCAGATGAAAGGTTAGGTCGCGGTATAGTTACTGATGTTATTACTACTCCAATTGTTAACACTTCTGCATATTTTTTCAAGAAAACTTTCGAGCTCATTGATTTCAAGGTCAGTCTGGTAGCTTCTAATAGGTTATCGAATCGCTTTAAGCCTCTGATGTTAATGTTTTTATTTTGCCAACTCACTGTTGGAGGGGCGCTTTTCAAGTTTTGAGTATGGGCGTTATGGGAACCTAACCACTATTCATACCTGGAGCATCTTTTTCATTGTTTAACGAGATTACACCATATCAGATTATCTGGGAGATGATGGGAAAAATATAACATTGTGTAATTTAGTATTTAGCCTATTTAATCAAACAATAAAAATAAAGATAATACAATCTGAGACATTACATAAATTTCCAAAGACATCAAAATAAGTTTTAATACAAATTTAAATCAGTAAGTATATCAATTTGATATGCTCAGTTGTTAATATTATTTTTTTTATATATAATTGCATCTATCATTTTGGATCTCTCAATTGGTGTTCCATGACATTTTATTTTTGTTCATATCCATCTTTAGCTAAATGTTACTAGAATCATCATGGTTTTATTACTTGTGTACATACTAGATATACATAAAAATGGAATACATGTCAAAATCAATTCAATGAGTAATAATTCAAAGAACTTATTTCTACATCTACAAAAACTAAGCTTTTACAAGAATAACATTAACTAATATAAAATATATACTCTCACATAAATAGATGATACATAATTATGTAAATAATTGCTAAAAGGAAACAAGTGCACAAAATCACACATAACTTATACATACAAGATGATAGATTATAAAAGATTTATGAACAATTACCTTACATTGATGATGTTAGGCGGATTATTCAAGGTGACTGGCAACATTTTGGTTGAGACTAGCGGCTGAGAAATTAGGGTTGGTACTTATATTTTTATGACCCACAAAGAGGAATAAATAATTAAGGTTAGACCAAAAAATATCAATAGAAAGTTCAATTATATTATGGCCCAAAGCTGGGTTGGTACTTATATTTTTATGACCCACAAAGAATAATAAATAATTAAGGTTAGACCAAAAAATATCAATAGAAAGTTCAATTATATTATGGCCCAAAGCCTAGGTGGGCCTTGAAGCATGCATTAAAATTAGTTTAAAAATAAATTTTGATAGGAACTTATATTTTTATGACCCACAAAGAGAAATAAATATGTAAGGTTAGACAGAGGTGGTTAGACAGAGGTGGATTGGGCCCTCCCAAAAAATATCAATAGAAAGTTCAATTATATTATGGCCCAAAGCCTAGGTGGGCCTTAAGCATGCATTAAAATTAGTTTAAAAATAAATTTGGATAAGATTGTATGTGAATATGTGCCATTTTTCTATACATTAGAACATTTATTCGCAAAGCCACTACCAACAAGGCTAGTGTGACAATTGCAAAGTGATGGTTGAAATAAAATGGAAAACTTTTAAGCTTTATTAGGACTTTATTATTTTAATATTTGAATTGAAATTAAAAGGTAGATCAAAGTAGAAATTGGAGTAAAAGAAAAGTACAAGTAATGTGAGTTTTTCATAAAATATTTGAGGGCTACTTTATAAAACTAATTTTGTACTAATAGAATTTTATAAAAGGTACTCCTTCCTAACAATTTCTTTTACAATTTCCCTTTTTGGATTCAATTATTTTAATTTTAAAAGTTTCTAAAGTTAGCCAAATTTTATTAAAAACAATTAAATATTATTCTTGATCAAACTCATTTTACTACTGGTCTCACCATTTTACTTACTTTTATTATACTACCATTATATAACTACATAAAATACTTGTGTAAATGTTTTTGTTAAGTTATCTATTTATGAATGTTTTTGATTTTTCAATAAATTTCAATCTGATTTAATTTCAGTTTTGTAAATTTAATATTTATTTAATTTCAGTTTTATAAATTTTTAATAAAATTATAGTTGATCTTATAAATATTTTCTTTAACATATTAATATTGTTTCAGTTTATGTCATACTTCGGAGTAAGATAAATTCTTGATTTCATTTTCTTTTAAAATCAATAATTTTTTCGATTATTTATTTGTTAACTCATTATTTATATAAATTTAAATATGATAAAGTTTAATGTTAATATATTATTATTATAGATTATTTTTTGACAATTTACCTAAATTAATGAAAATGTTTTATAATGTTTTAATATCTATTTTAATATTCAAGTGTCACCTTAAGTATTTTAGTTTCATTTACTCATTTCTCTATTTATTACTTTTTCCTAAAAGATTATGTATTTCACGACTAAATTTTATCAACTTTTACTAACAATTGAAATTAACAATATTCACAAATTTGTAATTTTTTTCTTTGTCAAGAAATGTATAAATTTTGTTTTTGCTACACTTTTGAAATTTTAGGTTTTCATATTTCAAATCATTTGATATATATTAGACTTAAAATAAATCTTCTACTTTTTAACTATTTTAATAATACTAATGTTCTAATTGATAAGAATATTTTTAAATTAGTTATGTTATGGTTCCACTAAAATTATCATTGTGTTATGTGCTATGTGAGTATTTTAAGATATTTCAGTTTATATTAAAAAAATTGTGGTGGAGAATGTCCATATATAAAAAGCAAAAAGCTTAAAGGTATGCACAAAAAATCTGCAATATTTACTTTATATTTGTATGAAATGTACAAATTTTATGACGCTCAAGATATTGTTATTATTATATTTTTTTTATTTCAATAGTTTGTATTAATATTTACATTGTTTCTTCATGTTATGTTTTAATAATTACATATATGGTATAAAAATTTAGATGAAATGTGTTTATTTTGTTATATTTTCATTTTTACTTTTGTCATATAAGGATAATGTATTAATTTATTACAACCATTTTATTTTACCTATTTATATCAATATTGTTTCTCTTTTTAGGGTCATGTTATATCTTTGATTCTCTTCATCATTTAACTTCTCAAACTCATAAATTTTATCTACACCCAAATTCTTTACATTCAGAAAATTAACTAGTAATTCATTATCTTGAACAAGACCACAGAGTTGAAGCATATTGACACCACATCATTAGACTTCTCAGCTTTGTAGGTTGTCATATCATATTTCTTGTAGTTGCTTTTGGCTTTGGAGTTCCTGCTTCTTCATTCTTGTTTTTTTTTCTTAGACATTTCCTCGGCTATTTTTCAATGGACAATTGAGAACAATGTGTCCTGGTTTCTTATAATTTTAACACGTATTCACATTGGTTTGATGCACGCGAATGCTTTATGTCCTGATTTTCCACATTTACAATAATTGATACTTCCCTTCATGCATTCTCTGGTATGATTCTTCCTACAAGTTTTACAAGTAGGAATTTTGTCCCTCCGACTAGTCCCCTTATCACGTTCTAAACTTCTTCTTTGTTCCTTGGTTCACATCCTAGTGGTACGCATATCTCGTTCTTTCATAATCCAATTAAGAAGAGGCACGAATTAAAAAAATACATAATAAAAGAAACACTTAGAATAACAACTTTTTTTTTTCAAACCAATCAGCAAATTGTCGATTGTGTTCAGCCATCAGTCAATGAACACTTTTCTTTTTCCCTCGCTAAATTTCTTCCAGGTACTCCTTATGCATCCTAAGAAAATGAACATATTAAATAAACAGTCACAAAAAGTACTTACCGAAAAAGTTGAATTTACAAGAAATAATTAAACTGACTTACATAATATAAGGATATACTTCAGAGTTGTTCATCAGGACATGTAGATGTGCCTCATCTAGCTCTTTTTCTTCAACTGATTTCATTGTTTCAGCTGATAATGGACCAGAAATCTTAGATTTGTCCTTCGGAAGGCCTGCAGTGTAACTCTGTTTAATAAACTTAGAGCAGAATTCTACTGATTCTTCTTTTAGATAGCTTTCCGCTATACAACCTACCAGATAGTAACGATTTCGTACATAACTCTTTAACACTTTATTAAACCGTCACTACGCCATAGATGGGTTATCGGAACATTTTTTTCATCGATGTTGCTAGAATATGTTACCTTAGCATGTTACTTTGACCTACTATAACATTTTGTTTTTTGTGTTACCTTAGCCACTAACATGATGTTACTTTAGCTTTGAAGTGTTGGATGTTAGCAACATACATAATATGTTACCTTAGATCATTAATAAACTCAATTTTTAATTTTTTAACCAAAAAATTGTTTAATTATTTAAAAATCCCACGTACCTTTAAAATATTTCATTTTTATTTTCCATATAAATGAGTTATTATTTTTAAATATTAATAGTGTTTATTTATTAATTTTTTCAATTTCTATTTATTATTAAATTTTAAATGTACAATTTTTTTTAAAATATAATTTCATAAATATTTTGGAATAATCTATATAATACTATTCTATGCAAGACAAGGTATATTTGGTTAGTAGGTTGGTTGGTTAACGCCTTACAAAAAAATTGTTAACACCTTTCTAAGAATAACAAGTTAAAAAAAATTATATAAAAAATTAATTTTTTTATTGTAAACAACAAAATTTACCAATAAAGCACAAAAAAATATTTTAAAAAATTAAAAAAATATGTTAAAAATTATATTTACCATGAAATCAATTCGTTTTAATAAAAATTAAGAGTTTAGTAAATTAATGAGTTACTATTTATAAATTTAAGATATTTATTTATTAATATTTCAAATTCTCTTTATTTTATTAAATTTAAAATGTAATTTTAAAAAAAATAGAAATTCTTTCAAAAGAAAATATAGAAATATGACATAGGCACAATTACCGGTGAAAATTTAGAAATATGAGCGGCCAAAATTGTGCCCTCTCTGAAAACTCAATGCCTTAAACAAAAAAGTTAAATTTCATTCTCTCATTCTCCTCTCTCGCTGCTTTCTCTTTCTCGCTACTTCTCTCTCTCATTTTCAACTCTCTCGTAAATCTCTATCACACTCATTCTTCTTTACTTTTCTTTAATTAGTGCATATCTGGTTCAAATCAGGCCTTCTCAATTGAATATGGCTTCAGTTTGAGGGTTTGGTTTCTTCAAATTGGAGCTTCTTCAAATTAGGCTTTTTTCAAATTAGGGGTTCTTTATTTTGGGCTGAATTAATTCGATTTATTCACTTAAACTTTAACTAATAGGGTTTATTTTTGATTTCAGGGCTTTTCTAGTTTGGACTTCAGATTTGGGGTTTTTCTAGTGGATTTGGCAGGGCCGTTTGTCTTGCAGGTACTAATGTCGGAAATCGAGGATAAATTTTATCATTTCTTTTATTTTGAAAGTTTGCATTTTAATATAAATCTTATCTTACATTTTAGTAATGTATATGTAATTTAGGATTTTATTTCATTATTGAATGAATGACATAGAGATTGATTGATATATTAATTGTTCGATTACCTTAAATCTTGAAGTTCTGGCTCCTGCAGGGACGAAGGTTTATTTGGAGCTCTGTTTTTGTTTTTTCTCTGTAGTAGTTGGTTAAATAGTAGATACGTAATGCTAATAATGGGTTTAAGGGATTCGTGTATTATGTGTTTAGGCAATCATTGTTCAACAGTTTCTCTTACAAAAAGAAATCAAAGAATTATGAAGAGAATTTGACTAACTTAAGGCCTATTTTACATTAGACAAGTTAAAGGAAAGACTGATTGTAGTAGAATTTAACTTTAGTTCGTAACAAGCCTTTTTCTTTGTTTCTAAATACACGATTATAAGAAATCATCACTCTATAAAAATAGGTTAATTTGTGAACCAGTTATAATTTTAGGCATGAACTCAGTATGAAAGAACTCTAACTTGAACTAATACCTTGGATGTCCCTGTTGTAATCTTAATGATTTTGTAGTAGTTAATAACTTTTTGCAAAAAACTATGTTTGGAGAAATAATAATTATGTGATGTGTACAACAGTTCAATTTGATGCTTCAATTTTGTTAGTTTCTCTGTACAGTTTTCAACTATGGTTGTATCCTCTACCTCTGAAAGGAAAACTGTCCTAAATCATCAGATGATAAGGACCGTATGAGTAAAGTACCATATGCTTCGGCAATTGGTTCTATAATGTATGCAATGATATGTACTCGTCATATTGTCTCGTATGCTTTAAGCATGACGAGCAGATACTAGTCTAATCCAGGTGAGGGTCACTGAACAGCTGTCAAGAATATTCTTAAGTACCTGAACAGGACTAAAGACTCATTCTTGGTATATGGAAGAGATGAGAAGCTAGATGTAAGAGGTTATACTCATGCTGGTTTCCAGACATATAAGACGATTCTGTGTCTTAGTCTAGTTTTTATTTTTTCTAAAGAGAGGTGCTGTAAGCTGGAATAGTTCACAACAAGGATAGTAGATGATTCTACAATGAAGGCTGAATACATCGATGCTTACGAAGCAGCCGAGGAGACTGCTTGGGCATGTACTCAGGTGATATCACCTTATTAATAAGATTAATGATCACGGAGATATACATCTATACTATACTATTATAAGCGAAACAGGGTATAATTGGTTGGTTGGTTGGTTGGTTAACACTTTCCAAAAAGGTTTGTTAATACCTTCCAAAAATGAAAAAATAAATTTATACTATACTATTATAAGCGAAACAGGGTATAATTGGTTGGTTGGTTGGTTGGTTAACACTTTCCAAAAAGGTTTGTTAATACCTTCCAAAAATGAAAAAATAAATCTATACTATACTATTATAAGCGAAACAGGGTATAATTGGTTGGTTGGTTGGTTGGTTAACACTTTCCAAAAAGGTTTGTTAATACCTTCCAAAAATGAAAAAATAAATTAAAATGCATATAAAATTTAATTTTACTTAATAACAAACTCTTTTAATTACACTCCAATTTATATTTAATTACATACTCTTACAGTTACCCAACTTTTTTTGACTCTTTCAATTACTTAGAAATCAAATATTTTCAAAATTAATTTAAATAATTTAAATATCATATATTTATTAACAAATTTACAACAAATTATAAATCAACAAAAGTGAAAACAATCTAAAACTATATAATAAACAATAAAAATTTCACACAATTAAAATTTAATATTAAATTTTATTTTAGACAAATAGTACATTAGGGATTATTATGGAATCTTAATTTGAATATGATAATATCAACAAAAATTTGAATGTAAGTATATACGTCCATTTATATTTATATTATTATGACAAAATATAGTCATAATTCAAACAATATATCATATAATTATACAATTGTTATTTAATACTATATATTATACAAATATTATATAAAGTAATATATATGAGATATCTATCTATACTATACTATTATAAGCGAAACAGGGTATAATTGGTTGGTTGGTTAACACTTTCCAAAAAGGTTTGTTAATACCTTCCAAAAATGAAAAAATAAATCTATACTATACTCTTATAAGCGAAACAGGGTATAATTGGTTAACACTTTCCAAAAAGGTTTGTTAATACCTTCCAAAAATGAAAAAATAAATTAAAATGCATATAAAATTTAATTTTACTTAATAACAAACTCTTTTAACTACACTCCAATTAATATTTAATTACATACTCTTACAGTTACCCAACTTTTTTTGACTCTTTCAATTACTTAGAAATCAAATATTTTCATAATTAATTTAAATAATTTAATATCATATATTTATTAACAAAATTACAACAAATTATAAATCAACAAAAGTGAAAACAATCTAAAACTATATAATAAACAATAAAAATTTCACACAATTACAATTCAATATTAAATTTTATTTTAGACAAATAGTACATTAGGGATTATTATGGAATCATAATTTGAATATGATAATATCAACAAAAATTTGAATGTAAGTTTATACGTCCATTTATATTTATATTATTATGACAAAATATAGTCATAATTCGAACAACATATCATATAATTATACAATTGTTATTTAATACTATATATTATACAAATATTATATAAAGTAATATATATGAGATATCTATCTATACTATACTATTATAAGCGAAATAGGGTATAATTGGTTGGTTGGTTGGTTGGTTAACACTTTCCAAAAAGGTTTGTTAATACCTTCCAAATATGAAAAAATAAATCTATACTATACTATTATAAGCGAAACAGGATATAATTGGTTGGTTGGTTGGTTGGTTAACACTTTCCAAAAAGGTTTGTTAATACCTTCCAAAAATGAAAAAATAAATTAAAATGCATATAAAATTTAATTTTACTTAATAGCATGCGATCATAACTACCCTCTAGCAATCGCTTAACAACATAAGACTCAAAATCTTTATTGAGGGTAAATGTGGCTCCCAGATCAAAAAAACCAAACAAATCCAAATAGTTGTTTTCACGAACCAAAGTGTACAAGTACCTACAAATAAATAGATTATACTCAAATATCACAGTATAAAATATGCAGAATGAGACAAGAATGTAGGGAAAAACTTACAATATGTGCGCAGATATTGCACCTTGCCCAATCTCCTTAAAATTTAATAAGTCGACTAAATTCTCATGCAATATGTATAGTGTTTTTTCAAATCCAAACACCTCGGCATCACATTTTATTGCTATAGAGATCCCACACTCTTTCATAGTTGATGTTGCATGTTTATACAACAATTTAAAGCCCTTTGGCACATTCTCAGTTGGCTCCATTTCATTGAACAAAGCAGCAATTCTTCGCAACTCACTTTTCTCTTTTTTCTTTGATGATAATCCTTCCTTATTTCTAATTTTCTGCAATTAAATAGCAAATAATTAAACAAAACTTGAATAACAACACATTCTATTTCAGCAATTATTCAAAAAGTACATGCGACCATAAAATGTACTTGATTAACCGTATATTTTATTTTGTACAACTGCTCAATGACTAAAAGAATTTCAAAAAGTACATACCACAACAGGTGTAAAGGTGATCAAGTCTTGAGGCCATGCTACCATAGAACCAATAGCTTGTTTCACTTTCTCTATTTCACCTTCAATCGACACGGGAATTAAGGCATCTGGTTGGATGGCTCCGTCCACTGACACGCGAATACATCTCGGATTTAAAGGCACTCCATGAATTATACTATTCATTTCAGGCTCATCAAAAATTGTGCCAAATGCAACCTTATTTGTTGTGTTGTCCACAGACAGCCGACACGATCACGGACCCTGCATTTATCACAAGATGTTTAAAATTAAATTTCCATGTGTTGATTAATTATAGTCCTATCTCTTGTGTCCACTATCATATACGTACAATTTTTTTTACCTTCTTTTCAGGTGGAGTAGGGTCAATAGGAACATATTCAACATCGTCATTAACAATCAACCTTACAATTATTGGTTCAACTCCTGCTGGTTTGTGTACTGAATGAGGTGAATCTTTTCCTGCCAGGCAACTTAGGTTGTCAGAAAAAGGTGGAGAGGATGTACTGGGTAAACCATTAATCATAGCCTTAAGCTCAGCTAGCTCCCGTTTTGTTTTCTCCATTAATTTCCTCATCCCTTTGTCGATCACGGGCCAACAAGTCAGGCTTTGTGATTCTCGTTCTTTTTTGGGTTGGCAAATTGAAGAACATTATTGGGGTGACAAAGCCTCCAACTGCTCTAACCCTGCCCGAATGCTCAGGAGTTTGCAGTGCTCTAGTTAATACATCATCACTTTCAGATGGTTAAAATTCACATGTGCGCTTCAGCTCTAGAAAGTTATCCTATCAACACAACATGCATTCATATATACATGGATAAAATACTCATTATTATTTCACTAACTCTATAAATTAAATCAAAAAGATGAGACACAAAGGGTAGCTTATAATTCTTTCAACTACCACAGCCACTTTAGGATCAACAGTCTTGTCCTTTCTCATGCGAGCCTTCTTCCATAAAATTGCTCGATCAGGTACAGTTCCAGGCTCAATTTTTCCTAACTTTACCAATACAAAATGGAAAAACATGTATAGTATCCATTATCAAACGAAAATTACAATAACAATTACACATTCTTACTTCTTCTTATATCAAGCCTAGGTAGCCTTTCCTGGATATGCGATGTGGATATTTTCGTTTCTTCACTCTTCCGCTCTGTGATTCACGAAGTGTCTACAAGTGTAGTCATATTTATTATCTAGTTAGGTATGCCATCTAGTAAATTAGATTTGTCCCTGAGCAAAAAATTCAAATAAACATAGAACAACGCATACCATCCAGTCATCACCTATCGTCTGTCCAACAAATTTCTTCTAAATATCTTTACCAACAAATTCATACTTCCTTGGAGGATTCCTCAGTTTCTTCTTGTCTCCTTTAAATGGCATCACATGCTTAGCAGTTAGTGTAGATTTGAATTGTCTCCACTTTGTGCCAGCAGAGTGAAGAATATACGCCTCACTTTTTGAAGAAATTTTGAATGTATTCTAAAACAGTTAACGACATAATATAAAACTCTAAATATTTGAAGGAATTTAGAATGTATTTTGAATGTCAAAATATGTTTCCTTTTTTATTGGATTATACCTGGACATCATTCCATAACTTCTTTTTTAAATCAGAATTCACATTTGGCCAACTTCGAATATTGATCGGAATCGTATTCCTAGCCACCGTTCCTACGTAAGACTGCAAAACATGCCTACTTTTTCCAATAGGGACTCCAAGATGATTGGTTCTAACTTTTATCTTCTTGCCCTGAGCCTTCTTTATCACCACTTTATACATAGTTGAGGGACCTCGAGGCGCTCCATACCTCTTTTTAGTAGATTCAGTACTAGTAAATGTTGCTTGTAAAGAGTCTGACTCTTGATAAGGTTCAGGTTGCGTTGCTTGTCCAGCTTCTGGCTCGTCATGAGTTGCCAATACTTTATCCCCCAGCACCAACTGTTTGCTTTTTTCAGGGCTGCAACCTTCTTCAAATTGTACTTTCTGATTTTTTTTGCTTTTTAGGTGCCATTTGTATCCTTCAATCTATAGAATTATACACTCTATTAGTCAATGCAGGTATGCATATTTGAAAAGAACCTAAAGTAAAATTCAATTAATTAGCTAGGGAACACTAAAATCTCGATTAATTAGGAACATATACATTTTTTAAAAAATGCAATTACCTTCATATAGTCATTGCTGCAACACAATTAAAAGAAAATTGTAGTAAATGGTAACACTACTATACAATTCAAGTAGGCACAGGAAAAGCAAATAATTAAAAGTACTGATATTGAAAATACGAGACGCATTACAAAGTGATAACAAACTAAATTAAAGAGGACATGATATAAAGACAGTGTCTCCTAAAGAGCTGCATTACACTAATTGTTTTTTTAACCCAAATTCCTTCAATGTTCTGTCTACAATTGCTAACACTATGCTCAACATCATCGACGGATAATCATCTTCATTATACACATCACAATAATCTCGAGTCGTAGAGGTTAATACAACAGACCATCTAGCATCAACCGGATCTTCCACATAGAAGACTTGCTTACCTAGTCAACAGACACATATTTATCTTTCTTGTGTCCTTGTCGATTAAAGTCCAGAAGTATGAAGCCAAGATCATCTACCTTTATGCCTTTATCATTCTCTGCCCATTTACACAAGAATAAGGGGGCTTTGAATGCATGGTAATCTAACTCCCATATTTCTAGGATGATGCCATAAAATGTCATATCGCTCTCGACGGGATTTAAATCCTTGGCACTAGAGACTTCGACTGTCCTAGCCACTACCGATACACCACTAGTTTGAACAACTCTCACATTATCTCGGTCCTTTGTGAAGTATCGCACTCCATCAAGTAGATACCCATCGTATGTCAAAACTGAAAATGATGGTTTTCCCGACAACCATTTTATTGTTTCAGAAACATATTTTACATTCTCTGTAATTTCATTACTAACCTGCACGAAGAAGAAAAAATTACAATCATATTTCATAATCCAATTAAGAAGAGGCACGAATTAAAAAAATACATAATAAAAGAAACACTTAGAATAACAACTTTTTTTTTCAAATCAATCAGCAAATTGTCGATTGTGTTCACCCATCAGTCAATGAACACTTTTCTTTTTCCCTCGCTAAATTTCTTCCAGGTACTCCTTATGCATCCTAAGAAAATGAACATATTAAATAAACAGTCACAAAAAGTACTTACCGAAAAAGTTGAATTTACAAGAAATAATTAAACTGACTTACATAATATAAGGATATACTTCAGAGTTGTTCATCAGGACATGTAGATGTGCCTCATCTAGCTCTTTTTCTTCAACTGATTTCATTGTTGCAGCTGATAATGGACCAGAAATCTTAGATTTGTCCTTCGGAAGGCCTGCAGTGTAACTCTGTTTAATAAACTCAGAGCAGAATTCTACTGATTCTTCTTTTAGATAGCTTTCCGCTATACAACCTACCGGATAGTAACGATTTCGTACATAACTCTTTAACACTTTATTAAACCGTCACTACGCCATAGATGGGCTATCGGAACATTTTTTTCATCGATGTTGCTAGAATATGTTACCTTAGCATGTTACTTTGGACCTACTATAACATTTTGTTTTTTGTGTTACCTTAGCCACTAACATGATGTTACTTTAGCTTTGAAGTGTTGGATGTTAGCAACATACATAATATGTTACATTAGATCATTAATAAACTCAATTTTTAATTTTTTAACCAAAAAATTGTTTAATTATTTAAAAATCCCACGTACCTTTAAAATATTTCATTTTTATTTTCCATATAAATGAGTTATTATTTTTAAATATTAATAGTGTTTATTTATTAATTTTTTCAATTTCTATTTATTATTAAATTTTAAATGTACAATTTTTTTTAAAATATAATTTCATAAATATTTTGGAATAATCTATATAATACTATTCTATGCAAGACAAGGTATATTTGGTTAGTAGGTTGGTTGGTTAACGCCTTACAAAAAAATTGTTAACACCTTTCTAAGAATAACAAGTTAAAAAAAATTATATAAAAAATTAATTTTTTTATTGTAAACAACAAAATTTACCAATAAAGCACAAAAAAATATTTTAAAAAATTAAAAAAATATGTTAAAAATTATATTTACCGTGAAATCAATTCGTTTTAATAAAAATTAAGAGTTTAGTAAATTAATGAGTTACTATTTATAAATTTAAGATATTTATTTATTAATATTTCAAATTCTCTTTATTTTATTAAATTTAAAATGTAATTTTAAAAAAAATAGAAATTCTTTCAAAAGAAAATATAGAAATATGACATAGGCACAATTACCGGTGAAAATTTAGAAATATGAGCGGCCAAAATTGTGCCCTCTCTGAAAACTCAATGCCTTAAACAAAAAAGTTAAATTTCATTTTCTCATTCTCCTCTCTCGCTGCTTTCTCTTTCTCGCTACTTCTCTCTCTCATTTTCAACTCTCTCGTAAATCTCTATCACACTCATTCTTCTTTACTTTTCTTTAATTAGTGCATATCTGGTTCAAATCAGGCCTTCTCAATTGAATATGGCTTCAGTTTGAGGGTTTGGTTTCTTCAAATTGGAGCTTCTTCAAATTAGGCTTTTTTCAAATTAGGGGTTCTTTATTTTGGGCTGAATTAATTCGATTTATTCACTTAAACTTTAACTAATAGGGTTTATTTTTGATTTCAGGGCTTTTCTAGTTTGGACTTCAGATTTGGGGCTTTTCTAGTGGATTTGGCAGGGCCGTTTGTCTTGCAGGTACTAATGTCGGAAATCGAGGATAAATTTTATCATTTCTTTTATTTTGAAAGTTTGCATTTTAATATAAATCTTATCTTACATTTTAGTAATGTATATGTAATTTAGGATTTTATTTCATTATTGAATGAATGACATAGAGATTGATTGATATATTAATTGTTCGATTACCTTAAATCTTGAAGTTCTGGCTCCTGCAGGGACGAAGGTTTATTTGGAGCTCTGTTTTTGTTTTTTCTCTGTAGTAGTTGGTTAAATAGTAGATACGTAATGCTAATAATGGGTTTAAGGGATTCGTGTATTATGTGTTTAGGCAATCATTGTTCAACAGTTTCTCTTACAAAAAGAAATCAAAGAATTATGAAGAGAATTTGACTAACTTAAGGCCTATTTTACATTAGACAAGTTAAAGGAAAGACTGATTGTAGTAGAATTTAACTTTAGTTCGTAACAAGCCTTTTTCTTTGTTTCTAAATACACGATTATAAGAAATCATCACTCTATAAAAATAGGTTAATTTGTGAACCAGTTATAATTTTAGGCATGAACTCAGTATGAAAGAACTCTAACTTGAACTAATACCTTGGATGTCCCTGTTGTAATCTTAATGATTTTGTAGTAGTTAATAACTTTTTGCAAAAAACTATGTTTGGAGAAATAATAATTATGTGATGTGTACAACAGTTCAATTTGATGCTTCAATTTTGTTAGTTTCTCTGTACAGTTTTCAACTATGGTTGTATCCTCTACCTCTGAAAGGAAAACTGTCCTAAATCATCAGATGATAAGGACCGTATGAGTAAAGTACCATATGCTTCGGCAATTGGTTCTATAATGTATGCAATGATATGTACTCGTCATATTGTCTCGTATGCTTTAAGCATGACGAGCAGATACTAGTCTAATCCAGGTGAGGGTCACTGAACAGCTGTCAAGAATATTCTTAAGTACCTGAACAGGACTAAAGACTCATTCTTGGTATATGGAAGAGATGAGAAGCTAGATGTAAGAGGTTATACTCATGCTGGTTTCCAGACATATAAGACGATTCTGTGTCTTAGTCTAGTTTTTATTTTTTCTAAAGAGAGGTGCTGTAAGCTGGAATAGTTCACAACAAGGATAGTAGATGATTCTACAATGAAGGCTGAATACATCGATGCTTACGAAGCAGCCGAGGAGACTGCTTGGGCATGTACTCAGGTGATATCACCTTATTAATAAGATTAATGATCACGGAGATATACATCTATACTATACTATTATAAGCGAAACAGGGTATAATTGGTTGGTTGGTTGGTTGGTTAACACTTTCCAAAAAGGTTTGTTAATACCTTCCAAAAATGAAAAAATAAATTTATACTATACTATTATAAGCGAAACAGGGTATAATTGGTTGGTTGGTTGGTTAACACTTTCCAAAAAGGTTTGTTAATACCTTCCAAAAATGAAAAAATAAATCTATACTATACTATTATAAGCGAAACAGGGTATAATTGGTTGGTTGGTTGGTTGGTTAACACTTTCCAAAAAGGTATGTTAATACCTTCCAAAAATGAAAAAATAAATTAAAATGCATATAAAATTTAATTTTACTTAATAACAAACTCTTTTAATTACACTCCAATTTATATTTAATTACATACTCTTACAGTTACCCAACTTTTTTTGACTCTTTCAATTACTTAGAAATCAAATATTTTCAAAATTAATTTAAATAATTTAAATATCATATATTTATTAACAAATTTACAACAAATTATAAATCAACAAAAGTGAAAACAATCTAAAACTATATAATAAACAATAAAAATTTCACACAATTACAATTTAATATTAAATTTTATTTTAGACAAATAGTACATTAGGGATTATTATGGAATCTTAATTTGAATATGATAATATCAACAAAAATTTGAATGTAAGTATATACGTCCATTTATATTTATATTATTATGACAAAATATAGTCATAATTCAAACAATATATCATATAATTATGCAATTGTTATTTAATACTATATATTATACAAATATTATATAAAGTAATATATATGAGATATCTATCTATACTATACTATTATAAGCGAAACAGGGTATAATTGGTTGGTTGGTTGGTTAACACTTTCCAAAAAGTTTGTTAATACCTTCCAAAAATGAAAAAATAAATCTATACTATACTCTTATAAGCGAAACAGGGTATAATTGGTTAACACTTTACAAAAAGGTTTGTTAATACCTTCCAAAAATGAAAAAATAAATTAAAATGCATATAAAATTTAATTTTACTTAATAACAAACTCTTTTAATTACACTCCAATTAATATTTAATTACATACTCTTACAGTTACCCAACTTTTTTTGACTCTTTCAATTACTTAGAAATCAAATATTTTCAAAATTAATTTAAATAATTTAATATCATATAATTATTAACAAATTTACAACAAATTATAAATCAACAAAAGTGAAAACAATCTAAAACTATATAATAAACAATAAAAATTTCACACAATTACAATTCAATATTAAATTTTATTTTAGACAAATAGTACATTAGAGATTATTATGGAATCATAATTTGAATATGATAATATCAACAAAAATTTTAATGTAAGTTATACGTCCATTTATATTTATATTATTATGACAAAATATAGTAATAATTCGAACAATATATCATATAATTATACAATTGTTATTTAATACTATATATTATACAAATATTATATAAAGTAATATATATGAGATATCTATCTATACTATACTATTATAAGCGAAATAGGGTATAATTGGTTGGTTGGTTGGTTGGTTAACACTTTCCAAAAAGGTTTGTTAATACCTTCCAAATATGAAAAAATAAATCTATACTATACTATTATAAGCGAAACAGGATATAATTGGTTGGTTGGTTGGTTAACACTTTCCAAAAAGGTTTGTTAATACCTTCCAAAAATGAAAAAATAAATTAAAATGCATATAAAATTTAATTTTACTTAATAACAAACTCTTTTAATTACACTCCAATTAATATTTAATTACATACCCTTACAGTTACCCAACTTTTTTGACTCTTTCAATTACTTAGAAATCAAATATTTTCAAAATTAATTTAAATAATTTTAATATCATATATTTATTAACAAATTTACAACAAATTATAAATCAACAAAAGTGAAAACAATCTAAACCTATATAATAAACAATAAAAATTTCACACAATTACAATTTAATATTAAATTTTATTTTAGACAAATAGTACATTAGGGATTATTATGGAATCATAATTTGAATATGATAATATCAACAAAAATTTGAATGTAAGTATATACGTCCATTTATATTTATATTATTATGACAAAATATAGTCATAATTCGAACAATATATCATATAATTATACAATTGTTATTTAATACTATATATTATACAAATATTATATAAAGTAATATATATGAGATATCTATCTATACTATACTATTATAAGCGAAATAGGGTATAATTGGTTGGTTGGTTGATTGGTTAACACATTCCAAAAAGGTTTGTTAATACCTTCCAAAAATGAAAAAATAAATCTAAACTATACTATTACAAGCGAAACAGGGTATAATTGGTTGGTTGGTTGGTTGGTTAACACTTTCCAAAAAGGTTTGTTAATACCTTCCAAAAATGAAAAAATAACTTAAAATGCATATAAAATTTAATTTTACTTAATAACAAACTCTTTTAATTACACTCCAATTAATATTTAATTACATACTCTTACAGTTACCCAACTTTTTTTGACTCTTTCAATTACTTAGAAATCAAATATTTTCAAAATTAATTTAAATAATTTAAATATCATATATTTATTAACAAATTTACAACAAATTATAAATCAACAAAAGTGAAAACAATCTAAAACTATATAATAAACAATAAAAATTTCACACAATTACAATTTAATATTAAATTTTATTTTAGACAAATAGTACATTAGGGATTATTATGGAATCTTAATTTGAATATGATAATATCAACAAAAATTTGAATGTAAGTATATACGTCAATTTATATTTATATTATTATGACAAAATATAGTCATAATTCAAACAATATATCAAATAATTATACAATTGTTATTTAATACTATATATTATACAAATATTATATAAAGTAATATATATGAGATATCTATCTATACTATACTATTATAAGCGAAACAGGGTATAATTGGTTGGTTGGTTAACACTTTCCAAAAAGGTTTGTTAATACCTTCCAAAAATGAAAAAATAAATCTATACTATATTCTTATAAGCGAAACAGGGTATAATTGGTTAACACTTTACAAAAAGGTTTGTTAATACCTTCCAAAAATGAAAAAATAAATTAAAATGCATATAAAATTTAATTTTACTTAATAACAAACTCTTTTAATTACACTCCAATTAATATTTAATTACATTACATACTCTTACAGTTACCCAACTTTTTTTGACTCTTTCAATTACTTAGAAATCAAATATTTTCAAAATTAATTTAAATAATTTAATATCATATATTTATTAACAAATTTACAATAAATTATAAATCAACAAAAGTGAAAACAATCTAAAACTATATAATAAATAATAAAAATTTCACACAATTACAATTCAATATTAAATTTTATTTTAGACAAATAGTACATTAGGGATTATTATGGAATCATAATTTGAATATGATAATATCAACAAAAATTTGAATGTAAGTTTATACGTCCATTTATATTTATATTATTATGACAAAATATAGTCATAATTCGAACAATATATCATATAATTATACAATTGTTAGTTAATACTATATATTATACAAATATTATATAAAGTAATATATATGAGATATCTATCTATACTATACTATTATAAGCGAAATAAGGTATAATTGGTTGGCTGGTTGGTTGGTTAACACTTTCCAAAAATGTTTGTTAATACCTTCCAAATATGAAAAAATAAATCTATACTATACTATTATAAGCGAAACAGGGTATAATTGGTTGGTTGGTTAACACTTTCCAAAAAGGTTTGTTAATACCTTCCAAAAATGAAAAAATAAATTAAAATGCATATAAAATTTAATTTTACTTAATAACAAACTCTTTTAATTACACTCCAATTAATATTTAATTACATTACATACTCTTACAGTTACCCAACTTTTTTTGACTCTTTCAATTACTTAGAAATCAAATATTTTCAAAATTAATTTAAATAATTTAATATCATATATTTGTTAACAAATTTACAATAAATTATAAATCAACAAAAGTGAAAACAATCTAAAACTATATATTAAACAATAAAAATTTCACACAATTACAATTCAATATTAAATTTTATTTTAGACAAATAGTACATTAGGGATTTTTATGGAATCATAATTTGAATATGATAATATCAACAAAAATTTGAATGTAAGTTTATACGTCCATTTATATTTATATTATTATGACAAAATATAGTCATAATTCGAACAATATATCATATAATTATACAATTGTTATTTAATACTATATATTATACAAATATTATATAAAGTAATATATATGAGATATCTATCTATACTATACTATTATAAGCGAAATAAGGTATAATTGGTTGGTTGGTTGGTTGGTTAACACTTTCCAAAAATGTTTGTTAATACCTTCCAAATATGAAAAAATAAATCTATACTATACTATTATAAGCGAAACAGGGTATAATTGGTTGGTTGGTTGGTTAACACTTTCCAAAAAGTTTTGTTAATACCTTCCAAAAATGAAAAAATAAATTAAAATGCATATAAAATTTAATTTTACTTAATAACAAACTCTTTTAATTACACTCCAATTAATATTTAATTACATACTCTTACAGTTACCCAACTTTTTTTTGACTCTTTCAATTACTTAGAAATCAAATATTTTCAAAATTAATTTATATAATTTTAATATCATATATTTATTAACAAATTTACAACAAATTATAAATCAACAAAAGTGAAAACAATCTAAAACTATATAATAAACAATAAAAATTTCACACAATTACAATTTAATATTAAATTTCATTTTAGACAAATAGTACATTAGGGATTATTATGGAATCATAATTTGAATATGATAATATCAACAAAAATTTGAATGTAAGTATATACGTCCATTTTTATTTATATTATTATGACAAAATATAGTCATAATTCGAACAATATATCATATAATTATACAATTGTTATTTAATACTATATATTATACAAATATTATATAAAGTAATATATATGATATATCTATCTATATTATACTATAATTGGTTGGTTGGTTGGTTGGTTAACACTTTCCAAAAAGGTTTGTTAATACCTTCCAAAAATGAAAAAATAAATTAAAATGCATATAAAATTTAATTTTACTTAATAACAAACTCTTTTAATTACACTCCAATTAATATTTAATTACATACTCTTAGAGTTACCCAACTTTTTTGACTCTTTCAATTACTTAGAAATCAAATATTTTCAAAATTAATTTAAATAATTTTAATATCATATATTTATTAACAAATTTACAACAAATTATAAATCAACAAAAGTGAAAACAATCTAAAACTATATAATAAACAATAAAAATTTCACACAATTACAATTTAATATTAAATTTTATTTAGACAAATAGTACATTAGAGATTATTATGGAATCATAATTTGAATATGATAATATCAACAAAAATTTGAATGTAAGTATATACGTCTATTTATATTTATATTATTATGACAAAATATAGTCATAATTCAAACAATATATCATATAATTATACAATTGTTATTTAATACTATATAATATACAAATATTATATAAAGTAATATATATGAGATATCTATCTATATTATACTATTATAAGCAAAATAGGGTATAATTGGTTGGTTAGTTGGTTGGTTAACACTTTCCAAAAAGGTTTGTTAATACCTTCCAAAAATGAAAAAATAAATCTATACTATACTATTATAAGCGAAACAGGGCATAATTGGTTAACACTTTCCAAAAAGGTTTGTTAATACCTTCCAAAAATGAAAAAATAAATTAAAATGCATATAAAATTTAATTTTACTTAATAACAAACTCTTTTACTCTTTTATCTATACTATACTATTATTAGCGAAATAGGTATAATTGGTTGGTTGGTTGGTTGGTTAACACTTTCCAAAAAGGTTTGTTAATACCTTCCAAAAATGAAAAAATAAATCTATACTATACTATTATAAGCAAAACAGGGTATAATTGTTGGTTGGTTGGTTAGTTAACACTTTCCAAAAAGGTTTGTTAATACCTTCCAAAAATGAAAAAATAAATTAAAATGCATATAAAATTTAATTTTACTTAATAACAAACTCTTTTAATTACACTCCAATTAATATTTAATTACATACTCTTACAGTTACCCAATTTTTTTGACTCTTTCAATTACTTAGAAATCAAATATTTTCAAAATTAATTTAAATAATTTAAATATCATATATTTATTAACAAATTATAAATCAACAAAAGTGAAAACAATCTAAAACTATATAATAAACAATAAAAATTTCACACAATTACAATTTAATATTAAATTTTATTTTAGACAAATAGTACATTAGGGATTATTATGGAATCTTAATTTGAATATGATAATATCAACAAAAATTTGAATGTAAGTATATACATCCATTTATATTTATATTATTATGACAAAATATAGTCATAATTTAAACAATATATCATATAATTATACAATTGTTATTTAACACTATATATTATACAAATTTTATATAAAGTAATATATATGAGATATCTATCTATACTATACTATTATAAGCATAATTGGTTGGTTGGTTAACACTTTCCAAAAAGGTTTGTTAATACCTTTCGAAAATGAAAAAATAAATCTATACTATACTATTATAAGCGAAACAGGGTATAATTGGTTAACACTTTCCAAAAAGGTTTGTTAATATCTTCCAAAAATAAAAAAATAAATTAAAATGCATATAAAATTTAATTTTACTTAATAACAAACTCTTTTAATTACACTCCAATTAATATTTAATTACATACTCTTACAGTTACCCAACTTTTTTTGACTCTTTCAATTACTTAGAAATCAAATATTTTCAAAATTAATTTAAATAATTTTAATATCATATATTTATTAACAAATTTACAACAAATTATAAATCAACAAAAGTGAAAACAATCTAAAACTATATAATAAACAATAAAAATTTCACACAATTACAATTTAATATTAAATTTTATAAACTTTCCAAAAAGGTTTGTTAATAACTTCCAAAAATGAAAAAATAAATCTATACTATACTATTATAAGTGAAACAGGTTATAATTGGTTGGTTGGTTGGTTGGTTAACACTTTCCAAAAAGGTTTGTTAATACCTTCCAAAAATGAAAAAATAAATTAAAATGCATATAAAATTTAATTTTACTTAATAACAAACTCTTTTAATTACACTCCAATTAATATTTAATTACATACTCTTATAGTTACCCAACTTTTTTTGACTCTTTCAATTACTTAGAAATCAAATATTTTCAAAATTAATTTAAATAATTTAAATATAATATATTTATTAACAAATTTACAACAAATTATAAATCAACAAAAGTGAAAACAATCTAAAACTATATAATAAACAATAAAAATTTCACACAATTACAATTTAATATTAAATTTTATTTTAGACAAATAGTACATTAGGGATTATTATGGAATCTTAATTTGAATATGATAATATCAACAAAAATTTGAATGTAAGTATATACGTCCATTTATATTTATATTATTATGACAAAATATAGTTATAATTCAAACAATATATCATATAATTATACAATTGTTATTTAATACTATATATTATATAAATATTATATAAAGTAATATATATGAGATATCTATCTATACTATACTATTATAAGCGAAACAGGGTATAACTGGTTGGTTGGTTGGTTGGTTAACACTTTCCAAAAAGGTTTGTTAATACCTTCCAAAAATGGAAAAATAAATCTATACTATACTATTGTTGTGGAATAAAAACTAGGTTACGAATATTGGTTCTAGGGTTTATGTGTATTTAATGCTAAGGGAGTTTGAGCTTCGAGCTTTAATGGCTGTTTTCGTGTTACGAGACTAATCGGTCCTCACAGAGTGCCTACGTATTTCGTTATTGAGAATCAAGCCAAGACGTAGTTCTAGGTGATGGTGCCCTCGAGGCTATGGCGGCGAGAGCTCACCTGGGACGCAGTGGCTTCTATGTCCTTATTCGAGGATTAACCTAGGACGCAGTGGCTTGTATGTCCTTATTCGAGGGTTAGGCCAAAAACGTAAGTGACGTATTGAGCTCTGCCCAAAAAACGTTGTTCTGAGATGAGGGGTTAGACCCTTTATATAGGCTGAGAAGCCCTAGAATTATTGTAGGAGTCAGAGACTTGGTGGACAAGTCTTCCTTGAGGAAGGTTCTAGATCTCTTCCTTATAGGAATCAGTTTCCATGTTGAAATATGTATCTTGGAGGCTAAGTCAGGCAAGAGTAATATCCTTGTTTGACTCTTATTTGCTGAGCTGTTTATTACCCTTAATATTAATTACGAAATTAATATTATAAATAGGGTTTGGGCCCATCTGGTGGGCCCCACGTTTGGACCATACTGGGTCTAATTAATGTGGCATTAAATGTGTCTTTAGGGTTTATTTTTAGCCCATATCATTTGCCCCCCAACTTCTAGGAAAACTGATCAGGTTTTCCTTGAAGTTTTAACGGTCCTTTCCAAGACTCGGGTCAGGGTTCATCTTTATACACTAGTGTTTCACGAGTATTGTCTTTATGTAAAGCGTGGAGCGACCGACGGGTTTACGACAATGTTAATTCGATGCTAATCGGCACTAATCAGCCTTAACGACATTTAAACAATGTTTAAACGACGTTGAACGGCATAAAACGGCACTAAACGGTACTAACTAGACTTAAACGACACTTAAACAACGTTTAAGTGACGCCAACCGGCATTCAACGATACTGAACGGTGCTAGAAGACACTGTCGGTGCTAACGACATTACTGGTGCTATCGGCACTAACGGTGCTTATCGGTACTTATTCGGTGCTTATCGGCACTAACGGTGCTAATCGGCACTTAATCGGTACTTATCGGCAGTAACGGTGCTAATCGGTACTTGATCGGTGCTTATCGGCACTGACGGTGCAATCGGCACTAACGGTGCTAATCGGTACTTAATCGGTGCTTATCGGCACTGACGGTGCTATCGGCACTAACGATGCTAATCGACACTTAATTGGTGCTTATCGACATTAACGGTGCTAACCGGTACTTAATCGGTGCTTATCGGCACTAACGGTGCTATCGGCACTAACGGTGCTAATCGGCACTTAATCGGTGCTTATCGGCACTAACGGTGCTATCGGCACTAACGGTGCTAATCGGCACTTAATCGGTGCTTATCGGCACTAACGGTGCAATCGGCACTAACGGCACTAAACGACGTTTAAACGATGTTAAACGGCGTTGAACAGCACTAAACGGCGCTGAACGGCGGAGATTCGGGACAATTGTAACCTCTTCCGGGCAGCGAGTCAGCCGACAAGGGTCCTGGCCAGCTGCCAGGTGCTCCTGGTCGGCTGCCAGGAGATCCTGGTCGGCTGCCAGGAGATCCTGGTCGGCTGCCAAGAGATCCAGGTCGGCCAGGGGGTGTTCCTTGTCGGATGGATCCTTCCAAGGTTGTAGAAAACTCTGTGACCTTCGCGTGGGCTGTAAGATCGCCCAAATCTGATACCCGGAGCTCAAGATATGACCAAAACAGTGTGAGGTCGGCTGACAAGAGAGATTCTGGTCGGCCAGACCCTCTCTGTGGCACCTGGTCGGCTGCCAGGAGATCCTGGTCGGCTGGGGACCTTCCAAGGTTGTAGAAAACTCCAAGACCTTCGCGTGGACTGTAAGATCGTCCAAATCTGATACCCGGAGCTCAAGGTATGGCCCAAACACCGTGAGGTCGGCTGACAGGAGAGATCCTGGTCGGCCAGACCATCTCTGTGGCACCTGGTCGGCTGCCAGGAGATCCTGGTCGGCTGGGGACCTTCCAAGGTTGTAGAAAACTCCAAGACCTTCGCGTGGACTGTAAGATCGTCCAAATCTGATACCCGGAGCTCAAGGTATGGCCCAAACACCGTGAGGTCGGCTGACAAGAGAGATCCTGGTCGGCCAGACCCTCTCTGTGGCACCTGGTCGGCTGCCAGGAGATCCTGGTCGGCTGGGGACCTTCCAAGGTTGTAGAAAACTCCAAGACCTTCACGTGGACTGTAAGATCGTCCAAATCTGATACCCGGAGCTCAAGATATGGCCCAAACAGTGTGAGGTCGGCCGTGGCTCCTTGGCGCGCCTTGGTCGGCCGGTTCGTGATCGTCTAGCTCGTGGTCGGCCGAGGCATCCCAAAACGCCGTGGTCGATCTCGATCAAGAACCTCGATCTCGATCCTAGGGATCCAGAAGCTCGATCTTGATCTCTAATTTAGTATCTTGGTCACCCGTGACTTTCAAGGATTCAGAACCTCGATCTTGATCTTAGGGATCCAGAACCTCGATCTCGATCTCGATCTTGATCTCTAATTTAGTATATTGGTCACCCGTGACTTTCAAGGATTCAGAACCTCGATCTTGATCTTAGGGATCCAGAACTCGATCTCGATCTCGATCTCGATCTTGATCTCTAATTTAGTATATTGGTCACCCGTGACTTTCAAGGATTCAGAACCTCGATCTTGATCTTAGGGATCCAGAACCTCGATCTTGATCTCGATCTTGATCTCTAATTTAGTATATTGGTCACCCGTGACTTTCAAGGATTCAGAACCTCGATCTTGATCTTAGGGATCCAGAACCTCGATCTCGATCTTGATCTTAGGGATCCAGAACCTCGATCTCGATCTTGATCTTACAGAACCATCAAACGATTCGAACAACTGACGGGAGATCCATGAGGTCGGCTGCAAGGAGATCCTGGTCGGCCAGACCCTCTCCATGGCACCTGGTCGGCTGCTAGGAGATCCAGGTCGGCCAGACCCTCTCCATGGCACCTGGTCGGCTTCCAGGAGATCCAGGTCGGCCAGACCCTCTCCATGGCACCTGGTCGGCTGCCAGGAGATCCAGGTTGCCTGCCAGGTGCTTCTGGTTGCCTGTCGGGTGCTTCTTGATCGCCCGACAGGTGCTCCATTGTTGCTGTGTCGTGCCTCTCGGAGCTTTTCGCAATGCCTGAAGTCTCGTTCTTGAATCACGTCCTTGACATTTGGATGTTGTATACATCCTTTCAAGGCATAATTAATCTCTCTTTCTTGTTCTAAGATGTGGAGCTTGTGATGAAGCTTTTTAGTTCTTGCCCCCCTTGTTTAATATGGTGGAGGTCTTGCTTCTCGTTTGATCGTTCAAGAAGTTTCTTTTCCACTGAGCACTTGACTTCAAGTCTGGTTTGCATCGTTATCTGGTTGTCAACCCTTTATCTTGATTCTAGGTTTCCAACCTTCCTTTGGTTTGAATTCGCTTGACGGCTCTTGATTCAAGTCCTTAAACTCAAACGACGAACTCGATTGGAGGCAGACAACCTTTTTGGCCATCTCGATTGGAGACAGACAGCCTTTTTGGCCATCAAGGCTAAACATTTGTATCGGAATTTGAGATTCCAGATTAAGTAAGGAATGACAAAGGACCTCTTATCTCAACATTCTCACTAACAGTTTCTGTGCCTTCAAGGCATTATTAGGGAGCCAACCAGTCTCAGGGTGAGCTTTTATGAGGGTCTATCCTTCATCTTACATCAATTGGTGCTATCAATTTAAAATAATAGACGGGGCCTTCAAGACCTGAAAGTAAACTCTTCCAGCGTAGTTCTCTATCTTAGAAGAAGTAAACTTAGATTGGGCATCAGCCTTAACGTTCTGTTCTCTCGAAATGTGCTTCTCATACCATTCACTCAAACTCAGTCATCATGGCCTTCACGACTCTCAAGTACTTTGCCGTAGTTTGAGATTCTTGACTCTCACTATTCTAGCCAAGCCTAAACCGGCTATCAAGGCTTCATACTCAGCTTCGTTGTTAGTTGTCGGAAAGTCCAATTTTAAATCATACTCGACTGTAAACCAATCGGGGCTTTGTAAGACTAATCCTGCATCACTAGATTTTGTTTTTGACGCTCCATCAAAATAGAGCACCCAATGTTCATTCTGATCAGGTACATGCTCTTCATCTTTTCCTTCATTTCCAGGCGTGGTTACTATATCCTGCCCCCCGACATCTTGGTTGCCAATGGTACATTCAACCACGAAGTCAGCCAATGCCTGGGCCTTAATGGCTATTCGAGGCTCATACGTGATGTCAAATTCTCCAAGTTCAATCGACCACTTGATTAGCCTTCCACTAGCCTTCGGGCTATGCAATATGTTTCTCAATTGTTGGTCCGTCAGGACTTCAATCTTATGTGCCTGGAAGTACGGGCGTAACTTCCTCGAGGCTGTTATCAATGCCAAGGTGAACTTCTCAGTGGGAGAGTAATTCAACTCGGCTCAGTGGAGCACCTTGCTTACGTAGTAGATAGGCCTCTGAACCTTGTTCTCTTTCTTAACGAGGACGGCACTCAATGCTTGTTCAGACATTGCTAGATACAGATAAAGAGTCTCTCCGGGACTAGGTTTGGCCAGCAACGGGGCTTCGACCATGTACTTCTTCAACTGTTCAAAGGCCTTTTGGCTTTTATTAGTCCATTCAAAATTTTTCACCTTCTTCAATGCTTGAAAGAAAGGCAAGCACTTATCACCAGACTTGGAGATGAATCTTCTTAAAGCCGCTACCCGGCCTGTCGACTTCTGCACATCTCTTATAGAGTGTGGTGGCTCCATGTCTAAGATCTCCTTGATCTTGTCAGGGTTGGCCTCTATGCCTCTCTTTGAAACCATCAGACACAAAAATTTCCCTGATCCAACGCCAAAAGCGCACTTGGCTGGATTCAACATCATCTTGTGGTGCCTCAGCACTTCGAATGCCTCTCTGAGGTGCTTAATGTGATCTACCTTGAGTAGGCTCTTGACTAACATGTCATCAACATAGACCTCCATGGTTTTTTCAATCAGATGGGCGAATATCTTATTCACCAATCGTTGGTAAGTAGCTCCTGCATTCTTTAGACCAAAAGCCATAACAATATAGTAGAAAACACCAAAGTCAGTTATGAAAGATACCTTAGGGACGTCATCCTTGTGCATCTTAATCTGATTGTAGCCGCTGAAACCATCCATGAAGCTCAGCATCTCATGTCCTGCTGTGGCATCTATTAACATGTCTACCCTTGGTAAAGGGAAGCAATCCTTAGGGCATGCGTCATTCAAGTCGGTGAAGTCTATACACATCCTCCACTTACCGTTGGCTTTCTTGACCATCACAGGGTTAGCCAACCATTCTGGAAACTTAATCTCTTCAATAAACCCAGCTTCTAAAAGCTTTTCAACTTCTTGTTTAATGGGCCTCCTCCTGCCTTTCAGGAGCAAAATTTCTCTTTTCTGTTCTATTATCTTCTGCCCCGGATCAACATTCAACTTGTGAGTTATGAGTTGGGGATCAATCACTGGCATATCAGCTACAGTCCAAGCAAACACATCGCTATTTTCTTGCAAGAATGCTATCAACTTGCCCTTCAGGGGTTCTTTCAAAGATGTTCCCATATAAGTAACTTCTCAGTTCGCTTGGCCGTCATGGCTTCAATGTCTGTCTTGGTCTTGGGTGTCGAACGTCGATGTTCAAAGGTTGAACTCCAAAGTTTGAAATCAAGGGTTTTCAATCTCAATGGTGTTTTAAATCACCGAAATATCTATCAGAGCTGCTGGTCCAAGGCCAAGGGGTTTCTGGTTAGCCCCACGAGGACTTGAACCTTCTCCAGGAGGTTTTCAAAATTACATATTGGTTTTCAAGTCAACATGAAGTTTCAACCTTTAGATCTTAATTGGAGGTTCATGACCCCCCTCAAGTTTGGCCTTCATAACTAACCTTGGCCTTCATGGCTAACAGCTTCTGTTCTTCAACCTAGGATTCGGGGTTAATTCCTCGATATAGATTTCGATAAATACAATCCCGTTGGCTTCTTGCCTTTTTAACTTCTGAGACGAGAGCTTGCTTGAACTTCTTAATCCTTGCTTAAGTTTATCTATTGGCCTTCATCCTTGGATCCTTAATCCAGGTCCTTAATAAGTATTGAAGAGTAGCTAGTCCTTAACATCCTCGGCCTTTCATGGCTTTGACCCTTCGGGATCTTCACCTATGCATTTGTTTGTTTTCCATTCGTTATTCTTTTATTTTCGGTACTCGTTCATCCTTGACTTGCACTCATCGGGTGATAGAGTACTATTGTCCTACTCGGAGCAACATGCTCTGCAATGGTTTCCATGAACCTTATTTCTGCTTCTACTAGATGAAGCTAAGTCCTACTAGGATAACTTGGCCCATCGGGGCATTGCAAGACTAGGCCTGCATCACTTGATTTTGTTTTTGATGCTCCATCAAAATAGAGCGTCCACCATTCCTTCTGGTATCCTCATTCTTATTCTGAAGTTCACTTCCTGCTTGGGGTACTACCTCCTGCCCCCCGACTTCTTGGTTGCCAATGGTACATTCAACCACGAAGTCAGTTAACGCCTTAGCCTCAATGGTTGTCCAAGGCTTCTGTGTGATGTCCTCTGCTGGCCATTCTTGGTGTTCCTTACCTCTGCGGACATCCACGTCTTCAATTGGAGAGACTTTCCCCCTGACTCCATCAGGCCTTAACAAGGCTACATAACAGCTTCGTGCCATCTTTTGATCACCTTTATGTTCTCCAATTCCGTTCTGGGTTGGAAACTTAATCTTCATGTGATAAGTAGACGCAACATCCTTGAACGCATGAAGTCCAGTCCTTCCCAGGATTGCGTTATAAGTCGAGGATGCTTTGATCACCAGAAAATTCAGCATCTGAGTAGCCTCTTTAGGTTCTTGCCCAATTGTCATGGGTAACTGAATAGTCCCTTCAACTTTGGACTCAATTCCATTAAATCCGTAAATTGGCATGTTATTGGGGGTCAACTGAGAACCAGTGTATCCCATCTTCACAAACGCATCATGAAGCAGAATGTCAATGGAAGCTCCATTGTCTATCAAGACTCGCTTCACCTCCGAGTTTCCAATCACAGGAGTTATGACCAACGGGTCGTCGTGGGGGAACTTCACCCCTTCCAAGTCTGAGTCATCAAAACTAACCACTACCTCAGTTTTTGCACGCTTCGGGGCCTCTCCCACGATGTGCAACACATCTCGGGCATAAGCCTTTCGAGAGTTCCTAGTTGTCCCGGCCGCAGTCGGGCCTCCTGAGATCATGTTGATTACTGGCCCTCGGGGCCGTGGGTTGCGATCTTGATCGTCATCCCTTCTATTATAGTCTCTTCTCTGATTACCACGGTCTTCACCCTTAGTGAAGTGCCTCAGCTTCCCTCTACGGATCAAAAACTTGATCTCATCTTTGAGTTGCTTGCAATCGTTAGTGTCATGCCCCACGTCTCTATGGAATCTACAATACTGATTCTGGTTTCTCTTTGCGGGATCACCCCTGAGTGGCTTCGGCCATCTGAAATCCTTATCATTCTCAATGTCCAACAAGATTCGACTTCTAGGAGTATGCAACCTTGCATACTCAGTGAACCTTGACCCTTGGTTCTTCTTAGGGGCAGAGTCAGAGTCCTCGCTGGTTCGGGGATACTTGTCCCTAGCATCATACTCTTGATCATCATAGTCCTGGTCTTGCTTTCGCTTCTTGGAGTCATTGTTACCTCCTCCTCCACCTATGGTGGTTTCTTTCTTCAAGCTATCCTCAGCTTTAATGTACTTATCAGCCCTTCGTTGGAGCTCAGCCATGTTCTCAGGAGGATGCTTCGCCAATGATCTCTTGAAGAAGAGGTCAGTGGTTCCGTGTTCCAGGGCTACCATTGCCACCTTATTTTCCAAATCAGTGATATTCAGGGTCTCCTTGGTGAACCTCTTGAGATAATCTCTCAGATTCTCATTCTTCCCCTGTACCACATACATGAGGGATGCAGAACTTTTCTCATGAACTCTTCCGCTGATGAATTGACTCACAAAGGCAGCGCTTAACTCCTTGAAAGAGCCAATCGAGTTTGCAGGTAAGCGGCTGTACCATCTTTGAGCCATACCCGACAGGGTTTGAGGGAACGCCCTATACTTCAAGGCGTCACTTGCAGGTTGCAACAGCAGTGCGTTTGAAAACGTCCTATCATGATTTGCGGGATCACCCGTTCCGTCATAAGCCTTAATCGTCGGCATCTTGAACTTCCTTGAGATGTGAGCATTCATTACCTCTTCAGTGAACGGAGGTGTAGGATCATCAGGATCCCCAAGGGGCATCAGATCCCTAGGGTTACTTTTGGGGTTCTCCACCCTTGTCGATTTTTCAGTTGGGGCTTCGGCCCTTCTTCGTCTCCTAGACGACCTCTCCAGATCTATGACGGGAACCCTTCCTGAGATTGGAGGAGGTCGATGCAGACTTTGATTTTGCCTTGCTTGCTCTCTGGCGGCGTCATCTTTTAGCCTCTGGATCTCAGCCTCATGAGCCTTGATCCTTTCCTCAATCGTTTGTGGAGGTCCATCATGGATTCTTTGGGACCTCCTTCGAGGTTCTCTACTAGCACGTCGCCTCCTCGGGGTGTCATCACGATCATCGTTGTCATCCTCAGACGTTAAATCATCAGTATAGGGACCAGAGTAATTATCGTACTCTCGATCTTGAATCTGTAAGGCATGACCGCTCGGTCCAGGTTCCCTGTGTTGAGGGGGATAGTTAGGCAGCCCATACATCGGGTTGGTATTCAAAGGGAGATCCGTGGTTTGGATCTGCGCCCTCGGAGGCAGCGTACGACCAGCGCTATCAAGAGGAGAAACCACCATCTGAAGAGGTTTGTTTCTTGTTCTGGATGGACAGCCATAGGCAGCGTACTCCCAGCAGGGGGATTCGTCCCTGGAGGCTGAGAAACTTAAGTTTGGGGGATCGTCCCTTGTTCAAACGTGGTTTTCCCAGAGGTAAGAGGCGGAGCGGAGCTGATTGATAAAGCTTCGGTAGAGCCTGGTGCAGTTCTTCGTGTGCTAACCATGGTTGATGTTGTCTTCCCACAGACGGTGCCAAATGTTGTGGAATAAAAACTAGGTTACGAATATTGGGGCTAGGGTTTATGTGTATTTAATGCTAAGGGAGTTTGAGCTTCGAGCTTTAATGGTTGTTTCCATGTTACGAGACTAATCGGTCCTCACAGAGTGCCTACGTATCTCGTTATTGAGAATCAAGCCAAGACGTAGTTCTAGGTGATGGTGCCCTCGAGGCTATGGCGGCGAGAGCTCACCTGGGACGCAGTGGCTTCTATGTCCTTATTCGAGGATTAACCTAGGAAGCAGTGGCTTGTATGTCCTTATTCGAGGATTAGGCCAAAAACGTAAGTGACGTATTGAGCTCTGCCCAAAAAACGTTGTTCTGAGAAGAGGGGTTAGACCCTTTATATAGGCTGAGAAGCCCTAGAATTATTGTAGGAGTCAGAGACTTGGTGGACAAGTCTTCCTTGAGGAAGGTTCTAGATCTCTTCCTTATAGGAATCAGTTTCCATGTTGAAATATGTATCTTGGAGGCTAAGTCAGGCAAGAGTAATATCCTTGTTTGACTCTTATTTGCTGAGCTGTTTATTACCCTTAATATTAATTACGAAATTAATATTATAAATAGGGTTTGGGCCCATCTGGTGGGCCCCACGTTTGGACCATACTGGGTCTAATTAATGTGACATTAAATGTGTCTTTAGGGTTTATTTTTAACCCATATCAACTATTATAAGCAAAACATGGTATAATTGGTTAACACTTTCCAAAAAGGTTTGTTAATACCTTCCAAAAATGAAAAAATAAATTAAAATGCATATAAAATTTAATTTTACTTAATAACAAATTCTTTTAATTACACTCCAATTAATATTTAATTACATACTCTTACAGTTACCCAACTTTTTTTGACTCTTTCAATTACATAGAAATCAAATATTTTCAAAATTAATTTTAATAATTTTAATATCATATATTTATTAACAAATTTACAACAAATTATAAATCAACAAAAGTGAAAACAATCTAAAACTATATAATAAACAATAAAAATTTCACACAATTACAATTTAATATTAAATTTTATTTTAGACAAATAGTACATTAGGGATTATTATGGAATCATAATTTGAATATGATAATATCAACAAAAATTTGAATGTAAGTATATACGTCCATTTATATTTATATTATTATGACAAAATATAGTCATAATTCTAAAATATATCATATAATTATACAATTGTTATTTAATACTATATATTATAAAAATATTATATAAAGTAATATATATGAGATATCTATACTATACTATTATAAGCGAAACAGGGTATAATTGGTTGGTTGGTTGGTTAACACTTTCCAAAAAGGTTTGTTAATACCTTCCAAAAATGAAAAAATAAATTAAAATGCATATAAAATTTAATTTTACTTAATAACAAACTCTTTTAATTACACTCCAATTAATATTTAATTACATACTCTTACAGTTACCCAACTTTTTTTGACTCTTTCAATTACTTAGAAATCAAATATTTTCAAAATTAATTTAAATAATTTTAATATCATATATTTATTAACAAATTTACAACAAATTATAAATAAACAAAAGTGAAAACAATCTAAAACTATATAATAAACAATAAAAATTTCATACAATTACAATTTAATATTAAATTTTATTTTAGACAAATAGTATATTAGGGATTATTATGGAATCATAATTTGAATATGATAATATCAACAAAAATTTGAATGTAAGTATATACGTCCATTTATATTTATATTATTATGAAAAAATATAGTCACAATTCGAACAATATATCATATAATTATACAATTTTTATTTAATACTATATATTATGCAAATATTATATAAAGTAATATATATAAGATATATAATTATTAAAATATAAATAAAATATTATATAAGTTTAAGAAATCCGTGTGATGAACGGATATTCCAAAAAAATGTTAATACCTTTATAAAAATAACAAGTTAAAAAAGTTATATTAAAAATATAATTGAAAGAGTATGTAATTGAATTTTAATTAAGTGTGACTGATAGAGTATGTATTGTCTTCCAAAAAAATTGTTAAAACTTTCCTAAAAATAAGAAATTAAAAATATAATTGAAAGAGTATGCTGTTGAATTTCAATTGAAATATAACTGATGGAGTATGTATCTATTTAAATATTGATGTAAATGGAAATATAATCGAATATTATGTAAAATATGTGGTTTATTTTTTAATTAAAATTAAATACATTTTGATTTGTTTTTTATATTTTGGATGGTCTTAACAAACTTTTTGGGAAGTTGTTAACCAACTAACCAAAGAACCATGGCACAAAAAAATATTTAAAAAAAAATAAAAAAACCTGTTAAATTTTTCAAATTCAGTTAAATTATATATAATTTAATAAAAATAAAAAACCAACATATTATAGAATTATAAATGTTTTCAATTATATCCCGATTAGAATCATCATCTACACCCATTTCTTGCTACAATTCTTTCTTCAACGATATTAGGTTACACTAAATAAATTTTTCAAATAATTTTAATAAATTAATAATAATAATATATGATAGCCGTGCTTTGCACGGGTTATAGGCTAGTATATATAAAGTGCATAATAATATTGCAGACCCACTGACTAAGGCTTTATCGCAGCAGAAGCACAAAAGTCATACTAGTGCCATATGTATTGGATATATGGGTTATTAGCTATAGTGCAAGTAGGAGATTGTTAGTATTTGTGCCCTAGAGACAATAATTTTATGTTTTAGTGAAAAACATTTTATTAATAGGAATTATGTTTTGTTGATTATTATTAATTTATTTATTATGTCTTTATTTACTGCGTTATAAATGTTAGCATAATAAAAGTCCTTGGAATTATGATACGCACTACATATCTTTAAGTATGTGACTTGAAAATGAGATTGCATCAGTAGTATCTTTATTCCTAAATATCCCTAGTCGAGTATTATTATTAAAGGACAATAATAATACATAGAGACTAGTATGTTTGTTGACTGATGACTAATTCTCATTGGTCATAGGTATGGTAATACTAAAGTCAAAACATAGGTGCATGTAAGGGTACATGGCACTGGATTGACCCATCGTGAGATTCTATATGTTATCATTGTCATAAGTAATTCTCACTGTGATAATGGTGTAATGATCCTTAGACCTAAATCATTATATTTCTATATGAGAATTAATATACTTTGATTACAATAAAAGTTACCTTTGACCGGGTGATGATAAAAGTGGACATTGGGTATATTATGAATCGTATCAGAAATATGAATGATCTGAAAGGTATTTAACCCTCTTAGTTATAGGAGTGATATTATTGGCCTCTTGTTTGAGTGAGACTATGAAATGCACGGTCATGCTCAAATATTGATTTGATTTAATAGTCTACTCATCGATCAAGAAAATTAGGATTAAATTATGAAGAGGATGACACATTACATGCCTCGAGTTTAATCTATAATATCATGGTTAAAGGGATTATAATACATGGAACATTATTCACGAAAGGCTTAATCGAATCACCGATTTAATTATTATTACTTGGGTAGCAATGATGTATTACTAGATGTCGCTCATTGTTTACAATTTTAATTAGATATTAAAATTGTTGCCAACGTAATAATAACCTACAGGGTCAACACACAAAGAACGCTTGAAGGAGAAATAATTTAAATTATGAATTTAAATTAATTAAGTAATTTATTCTATTTATAATATTAATTAAGTATGACTTAATTAATTAAATAAATAGAAAAATGGAATTACTTAAACTAATTTTGAAATTAGTTATTAATTAATTAAGTACAACTTAATTAGATAATAAATTGGAATTTCATATTAGAATTAATTATAATTGGATATAATTAGAAAACTAAATCTCTTCTCTCTATATATATCTCTTTGTGGCTGATTTTATAAAGTGATACAAGTTTTATAAAACCCTAGCCGTTCATGAGAGAAAAAAAGAAGATAGAGAGAAGCAGTTTTCGGGTGCTAGTACACATCAATCCTTCGAGAAAAGCGTCCTTGTGGATACCGGTAGAGCGTAGATCGCGAGAGCGGGATGCGTGGTGATTCAAGTATCTAGGATCTCTAATTTTCATCCATTCATAAAGCTTCTTTAAGGTAATCATCTAACTCCGAATTAAATCTTTGGTTTTTGCATGGATCCTGCGGTAGGATTTCGATTTTTATTTTTTTTTGCATTTAATTCCGCTGCGTTTATGTGCTCAAACCCTTCATCTAGTGATTCTGAGCTTCTCACAGTAAGAGCTAAATTCTTTCGACATGAATTCTCCTCCCCCGACTGTTCTAAAAGTTCCAATCTTTTCCTTTTGTTTATTCTCAACTTCTGCACAAAATTTGTGAAACATATGAAAGCATTACTCTTAGTTTTTAGCATGTACACCCACATAATTCGAGTGCAATCATCTACCAATAATAAGAAATAGCTATTTTCAGCTAGAGTGGCAGGTGTGATAGGACTACATAAATCTCCATGAATTCTAATGGACGTTTAGCATTAAAACTAGACTGTAGAGGGAATGATTTTCTTACTTGTTTAGCCATGAGACAGCCACTACACACTTTCTTTTGCTACACAATTTCTGGTAAAACTTCCACCATCTGTTTCTTCGACATCATTTGCATTGCTAGAAAGTTTACATGCCCGAGATGAGAGTGCCAAAGCCAAGTGACATCATCTGATTTTGCAAGCAGACAAGTGGGATTACATGTCTCAATACTGATTTTGTACAACTTGTTGCTTGACCTTGTAACTTTCATCAGCAACTTCTTTTGATTATCATACACTCGGAGCAAGTTTCCACTGATTATAACCTCATTTCCTCCTTTAGAGAGTTGTCCAAGACTAATGATGTTGTTGCACAGAGTTGGGATGTAATAGACATCTTGCAATGTCCTCTCCTCCCCGTTCTTGCATCTAAATTTTATTGAGTCCTTTCCCTCAATCTTGACTGTAGACACATCTCCAAATTTCACTTTACCACTAGCTTCTTAATCCAAAATATTGAATTTTGATTTATCACCTGACATGTGGTTACTAGCATCGTTATCCAAATACCAAACATTCGAATCTTCGAGCCTTTCATGTCCTGTAGAAAAAAGTTTTGGTGTCACCTCACCTTCGTTCAATAACATCATCTTCATCTCTGTTTGTTCATGCATTGCCATTAAAAAAGTTGGCTCATCGTCAACGATCGAGGAAATGTTTATCTCCTGCTTCTGTTCTCTTCCTCGACGTGGTTTCCTACACTCAGCTGCATAGTGACCCAGTGTGCCATAATTGTAACACTTTACTTGACTTTTGTCACAGAATCCACTTCCTCTCTAGCTTGAAACTCTACCAGTTACCCCACGATTCGATCTCCTCAACCATTCTTCCCATGTGAGCAAAAGTTTCCCACCTTCGTTGTCTTTCTTTATCCATTCCTCCTCTGTCAACATTAGTTGTTCTTCATTTTCAGTCACAATACCCTTCATCCTTTCTTTATGGGTTTTGAGTGCACCAATAACCTCTTCTATTGACATAATGTCATTCAAGTGTAGAAGCAATTTTGTAGAAATTTCTATGGAACAGCTCGCAACAACTTCTTGACTTCGTATGATTCTTTCATTTCCTCCCCAAGAGCCCATATGTTTGATACAATTCCATTGATTTTCACATAAAAATCATCAAGTTGATCATTGTTTCTCATGCTTAGAGCCTCAAATTCTGCTCTCAATATTTGAGCCTTCACCTTTTTAACTTTTTCAGCACCTTGACACATGGTTTTGATCCCCTCCCAAGCGTCTTTCGCCATCTTTTTGTTTGCAAGTGACAATAATATCTCCTCTGGAATAGCCTGATAGATCATAGCTAACGCGGCTTTATCCGTCTTTCCTTCGATTACAGTTTTGGGATCACTAGGCTCAACAGCCTCCCAAACTCCGTGTGCCTGCATAAACACTCTCATCTTAATGGACCATGCCGTATAGTTTCCCTTTGCCAATGTTGGGTAACTGAGGCCAATCGAACCTCCCTTGAGTATGTTCCCGTCCATCTCAACCTTTGACATCTAACCGCTCACCTAGTGCTCTTATACCATATATTGAAATATAAAAGATATAATAACTATACTATTTGATCACAGAGACAAAAACTCACAGCAAGTTTTGTGTCCAAAAGACTTGATATTATTTCAGAACGAATGCATCTATTTAAATAGAAAAACAAGGAAACAAAGAAACAACTGATTGCCAGAAAAATAGAAATCAAATCTTAACAACTTTCCTACAATACTTCTACTACTGATTTTATTCAATTTGCTCCTATAGATGCTCCACGACTTAGTTGACCAAATCTTAAACTACAATATTCTCTCAACAGACGTTAACAATTTTGAAATTATTTCCAACATGGGCAGTATGAATATTAATCATTTTAAGCGATCGAGTTTGCGTCGAATCCGACTACACTTAACGATTGAGTTTCTTTGTTGATAAGACAGTCAAAAAACAGGAAAGTAAACAACTTTAGTTGAGGAAAGACCGGTCTTAAAAATGCATAAATCTCTACAAAAATTGTTTGCAAAACAAGAAAGGTAAACCAGATCGATTCCCCGTTTTATTGTTCGGAAAAAACCAGAAAAATAAACATATCATAACATGTCACGGGGGTGCAGGTGCAGCCATTACTCTTGTTGTGTTGGAGTCATCAACCCCAACGATATAGGTCGATCTAGTTGCTCCAGAGTCATCAGCGACGGTGTTGGTCGTTCCAGTTGCTACAGGCATTAGTACTATTACTATTGTTGTGTTATATTGAGTTGGAGCCATCGTTCCAGTTGAACTTCTATCTGCAGGCATTATTATTGCTACTCTTATGTTGTATTGTGTTAATGTATCCATTTTATTAAACTTATAACAAATAGCTAAGTAGCTATGAGGGTTATGTCAGGTGTTAATTATATATAGCTAATAGCTAGGTAGTTATGATGGTTATGTCAGATGTTAATCATATATAGCATTCATACGCATGCATTCAATTTTGAATCAGTTTTGCTAAACTGCATTATCCTAAACTAATTGTGTTTTGATATTTGCGAGACATGGATACCCATATTTTTCAATTAATAATATCAAAAATTTTAATTTAATATAAACATGTAAATACATTACATGACCATTTTTCTCATTTATGAATTACTGAGTTTTTTTTTTAAGTGTCCAAAAAATTATAAACAATAATTTAATAACTGCACGCTAAGCTTAATATGGGTTTGGACCAATAAAAACATAACTTGTCGGCAATCTAGAACAAAATTTAAGTGGACCTGAAAAATATAAATTCAAGTTTTTTAATACAAAAATGTATCGAATTCATGATTCAGGGTTTGTACGCGTGGTACAGCAAGTGGAAGAAATACACAACATCCCTTCCCCAAATTGCGAATGGTAGATTACTTTCCCACAGCCATTGATCTACTACCATGCAACAAATTTGTAGGAGAAATATCAAATGTCACCTGCCACCTAAAGAGCTTACGGGGCTTCCACTTCTCAATCTATCTCACAATAGTCTGACAGGACCTATCCCATTTCTGGTCCAAAACATGGAAGCACTGCAATCTTTAGACTTGTCTTCAAGTATCAATTTCATACCTTGCTAGGCCTTTTTTTCTATTTTTTTTAAGGTGAATTACAGATATGAAAATACATATACGGCCTGATTTAGGTTAAATCTTACAAGATCACTGTAAGTCTGTAACCAGTATTTATCAATGCCAAATTCAGGTTAAGAATCCCAAGTTGACTAGAATCGAGACCAAGTACTTGCCGGTAAGGTTATTATAAATATAGTCGGCTGAGGTTAGTCAAGATCCCCAACTTACAAGGAGTGGTGAATTAAAATCCAGTCCTAGAATTTAAAAATAATGATATAATTATATTAGAAAGCAAATATAAGAAATGTTGTCGAAGTTGACATACAATATAATGTCATCAACTTCTTCTCCAGATATTTTATTTATATAAACTCTCCGATTGTAAAAATAGTGTACCTAATGGAAAATCAAATGCATTACTTGTAGCATCTTCATTTTTCGACTTCTTGTGTAGGTGGTGGCACTGCATGTGTACATTTTTTTGTCAAAGGAAATCCACACAAGGCAGAGTTACCTATGTACGAATCATTGTTGAAAGTGCTGAATTTTCCATTTTGAGGAATTTCTCCGGCAAGATGGTTTTCGGAAAGGTTCAAGGCTGTGAAATATTTCAAATTAGTTAATTGAGCTGGTATGGCACCTGTCAATTGATTTGAAGACAAATATAAAGATTGCAGTGCTTCCATGTTTCCAAGCAGGGATGGGATAGGTCCTTTTAGACTATTGTGAGAAAGATTGTGAAATGCAAGCCCTGTAAGCTCGCCAGTGACATTTGATATTTCTCCTACAAATTTGTTGCACGATAGATCAATGGCTGTGGAAAAGTAATCGACTTGTTTCACTTGGTACCCACTCCCCTTCATTGTTGATGAAACAGAATCAGGCCTCCTATCAATCGATTTCATATTAATACAAAGCTGAACTGGAAAATGGCAAGTGAATTTATTGTTTGAGAGATCCACCATTCGTAACTCGGGGAAGGGATGTGTAATTCTTTCACTTACTATACCATGAATTCTAATTGATCGCAACACAAGAACTTCTAGCTCATTTAGAGTATTTAGCCATAACGGAAATGTACCACTTACTCTATTGTTTCCAATATCAAGAATTTTTAAGTGCTTACAATTGGCAAAAACTTCGAGCAATGGTCCTCCAAATTAATTGCCATACATCTCTAATTATCTCAGCTGACAACCCTTGGCGAAGGTTGTTAGTATTGTTCCTCGAAATTGATTATTACCCAGATTCATGGAAAAGAGTTTTTCCAAACAATGTGGAAGTTCTCCACTTAATCCATTATTTGACAGATTAAGAAACTGAAGGGATGTGGCTTTGCAAATTGTTGTGGGAATCTCACCTGGAAAAATCATAGGAGTTTAGGTAAATTAGTAATAATTGAATCACCGCTAATTAAAGTAAATAAGGCGAAAAGCTTACCTGTAATACGGTTTCCACTTTGATTGATGTAATCAAGATCAGGAACACTAAATTCATTGGAAATGTTTCCTGAAAAATTGTTGTTTGAAAGTTCAACCATAAGTCCATAACCAAGGATTTACAATTTTTCCATAAGTCACTTGGAATATATTGTCGGATAACCTATTGTCATGCAGGTCAAGATCCGATAGATTACTGGAATTAAAAATGGTGTTTGGAAGCGGTCCTGTCAATTGATTGGAGTTGAGACGAAGATGATCAGCAACTTCAAGTTTCCAATGTCAGAAGGAATATTGCTAGTAAGATTATTCAAATGAAGATACAAGTGATTGAGGTTAGTCCAGAGCCCGAGCTCAGAAGGAATACACAAATTAAATGGTTTTCTCCAAGTCCAAGGTCTAGATATTGAAGCTCCCTAAGTAGACCTATAGAAGAAGGAATACTACCTTTAAATGAATTATTACTAATAGTAATTCGCTCAACATTTTGAAGCATCCTTATATCTTCTAGAACAGAACCTGAAAAAAAAAACATAAATAATTAATAGTTGATAGGGAAAGGACTCGAAATTGTTGGATAATGCAAATTGTTATGAATAGTAATTCAGGCACATCAGCTTACCCGTTAATTAGCATGTTAGGTGAAAGATCAAGGTCAGTCATGTTACGACAGCTGGTTACAAAATTTGGGAAATTTGATGAAGATTATTATCCTCATGGTAGAGACTGGCCAACGAATGCACGGGTAAAAAACAGTACCAGTTTGGAGCTTCCAATTTATTGAATGACAGGTCTAAGTTGAGCAAATTCTGAAGATGGCTAACTTGGAACGGAATGTGACCATCGAGATAATTACTGCTAAAATCAAGGTGTTTGAGCTTCCTAAGTAGGCCTATAGACGAAGGAATAGCTACTTCAAATGAATTATTCAACAAACAAAGTTCTTCAAGATTACGTAGTATGCTTATGTTATCGGGAATAGAACCCGAGAAGTTATTGCTTGATAGATAAAGAAATTGTAACTTAGAAAGCTGGAATATACTTCGTGGAAACAGCCCCTAGAAAGAATTATACTCAAGATAGAGGATTAAAGATTATTGTTGGAATAATCTTAAACTTAGTTATTAATTATTTGTTTTATTTAGTTAAGTATATGTTTTATGTGTTTATGTGTGATCAGCTGACTAGGTCAAGTGTATTAGAGAAGTTTTAGGGAGTTTGAATAAGTAGTTTTAACGTGGAGTAGTTTTAGCTTATTTGTTTCCTATTTTGTAGGCACTACTATGTGAGTGCATTGCTTTCTATTTAAACCCCATGTATCTTGTTTAGTTGATGAAAAAAAGAATACAATGTAGTTTTTATGTATCTTCTTCGTTTATACATATAAAAATTGCTGTATCTATATTGTTAGTATTAGGATATAACAATTTTAGTTTCTACAATTATGCAAATTTTTGAATAGTGATTCGGACACCAGACCACCTCCTGTCTGCATGTTAGACGAATGATGGAGGAAAGTCAAGTTACGACAATTTGTTATAGATTTAGGGAATTTTTACTCGAGTTTGAGTTCAAGTCGAGTCAAAGAAGGCATGGGGGAGAAACTGAACCAGTTTGGAGCTTCCAAGTTGTAATTAAATGATAGCTCTTAGGTGCGGAACCTCTGAAGATGGTTAACCTGATACTGAATGGAACTCCTGAGATTGTTACTGCTAAAATCAAGGTATTGGAGCTCAGTTGAGTTCCCAATCTCTTGTGGTATTGGACCCGAAAAGATATTGTTGCTGAGATTGAAATTGTTGAGATTCGGAAATGAAGTGAAACCGAACGTTGTCTAGCATTCCATTGAGTTGTTTTCGGAAAGGTTAATCTCGGAGACCGAACCTGCACCATTACAGATAATTCCAATCCAGTTACAAAGATTAGTGAGATTGGTGAGTCTCTAAGAGTTAAGAAGAGAAGACGGGGCTAGGCTGTTTTTCTATTTAACAGGAGCTTCTCCTTCTTGTTTTGATGTAGATAGTGTTGTGTGAGTGGGTGAAAGTAGTGAGATGAGAAAACCAAGTAATAAAAGGTAATGGCTAGGCTTTTCAAAATGAACCATGTTTCTCCTTGGAATAGTTGTGTATCCTAAACTACAATACATGCTACTATTTATCTGTTTCTCTGCAAATGTTTCCGAGTAAGTTTTCTTTTACTTTTTTCTCCACTTTTTTTGAGTTATAAATAATGTTATAAATAAAATTACTTCAATATCTTGTTTTTGATTTTATTTTAATAAATTAAAGGATGATCGAACATAATTGCACCTCAATGTAGTGATGTGCAAACGGAAAAGAGACTAATATTATGGATGAAGGAATACTATCTAGATACGATGGATACGATGAGTTTATAAATTAATAATTGCAAACATGTATTGTCACATTTAAACGCAAACATGTATTGTCACATTTAAACTTGTACTGCCATGGGCCGATGGGTAGCATTAGAATAGATTAGTGACACATTTTTCAAAAATTAGCTACAAAAAAAATGAAAAATGCTAGGAAATCAAATAAAATACAGAACTTTTATTTTGCATGCGCATTAATACAGAATATTAATTAAGGAGTACGGTTTTCATGCTCTTATACACACTAGCACAGTGATGTACTCCATTTTTAAGGTGTTTTCATACACCTATACACACTCGCATAATGTTACATTCCGTTTTTAAGGTGTACTATACGTACACAATTAACAAGGTATGAAACCAAGTTCAGAACGATCAATGGTGGTGGGCTGGTGGATGGTTGTTCAAGTTTGCTAATCACTCCGCTTTCTAAATAATTAAAATCTTGATCTTTAATTTATATTTTTTTATTTAAAAATGAAGACAATATTTAATTTCGGAGTCGGGAAGTATTACTTTATCAAACAAAATTTTAATGTAAATTATTTAATTTTTAATATTACTAGTACAATAGATTCAAAAACAGGCCCGGGGCCTGTCTAGAGGGAGGGCGAGATTGGGTCCAATTGTTTTAAGAAATCCAGAATTTAATCAATCTTTATAGTAGTAATATTGTAACAACCACAAATCCAGATTTTTTGTCACGTCTTAAGACTTTACATTTCACATGTCTTTTCCCTTAAATGACCAAATGTTTCACACAAATATTAATATTAAAATGCTTACTTATCTCTCTTAACTCCATTACGAGTTTTAATCAAAATATACCACCAAATTCTCAAGTCGGCAATCTTGAATTTTCTCTTAAGGTGGTATGCATTTTTCTCGTACTCACTAGGCCTCGAGAACTAATACAATTTAAAAGAATAAAGTGAAAGAAACAATGATAGTACATGCCAAACAATAGACTGGTATATCTTTTAAGAAATCAAACAAAGAATGAAACTTTATGATTATAAATAAAATATCCGCATCTCGAATACTAGTCAAGAAAATAATACTCCCTCCGTCCCTTTTTAGTTGGCACATTTGCAAAAAAACACACATTAAATGAAGAGTTATGAGTGTGTATATTAAATATAAAGTCAAACATTGGCATTAGAAATAAAGGGGTATATATGGAAAAATTAGTAAAAATATGTGTTGGAACAAGGAACGTGACAACTATTTAGGAACAAATTTTTTTTGCAAATGTGCCAACTAAAGAGGGACGGAGGGAATATTTTTTTCAAACATAAAAATATTCAATAAAATATTCAAGAAACTTTACACATTCCAATACTCATAGTTACCGAAAAGATAAAATTAGAAAGACCAACAAAATGTATATAAATGGTTTGGTATACATGTATTTATGTAGGAATTTGAACTTCCTAGAAATTAGTAACTTATATATCTGTTTGGTTATTATAAATATAGGAATTATAAACTACCTAGTAAATTAGAATACCCACGTAACATAGGAAGTGGCTGACCCGAGTCGATTTTAAGAAATTTATAAATTTTAATTATCAAATCATAATATAATTAATAATTGCATCATAAAACTTAAGTATATAAAATTTTAAATATGTGAGACATATTAGACGATTTTGGTCAACCAACTATTTAGATTTTTAACGATTTAAATATGCGAGTCATATAAAGATTTACATATATATGAAAATTAATTGAAATTATGTTAAAGAGATGAAAACTATAAAAATATGATGATCTATGTGATATATAAAAAATAATATAATTAACATTCTAATTAAATCGAAAAAGATATACTAAATATTACAAAAGTACAATAATTAAATAAATTGATCATTTAGATTATACCTCGACTATAAAGTATGGTATATATGAATTGTTATATAATATATTGATCAATATAATATATAATGGTTGAGTTATAAAATATACTTAGATCAATATACCATAAAATCAAAAAATTTGATTTTAGATTTCATATACATGGGTCATTAAGGTTGTTAAATTTTATATCAATTTAAATATTTAGAAAAATTTATAATTGAGCTAAAAAATAATTCGAAATTGTAATATAAAATGTTTTTCAATTTACCCAATTTTTTTATTTATTTAAAAAACTAATATTGTATTTATTTATTTAAATATATCTATTACTATATATTAAACTTCAACACAATGGCAAAGTTTGTCATTTTAACAGGTGTGAAGTTACGGTTTTACCCTTAATTTTTAAAAAAAATTCACAAAAATGACATCCTTTGATAATTATGTAAAAAATAGTGAAATTATGTTTGTATTTGGATTCGAACCACTAACATTTAACTCTCAAACTCATGCCTTAACCAATTATGTTATAGTTGATTTTGAGTTTTGTCAAAAAAATCCTATATGATAAAGCACCTCTTTTATCTTTTTGTCTCTTCCTCTCATTTTTCTTCATTTTCTTTAAATAAATGAAATATTGGTTTATATTATTCCTAGAATATTGAATAAAAAATTATAAAAAATATTTTTAATCGATTGAGCATACTACAATTCTCTTTTGCCATTTTAAATAATTGATATAGAAAAAAAATTAGATTACTCATAATGCAACCGAGTCCAAAAAGAAAAAATATTTATTTACATGCATTTCCATGTAGATGTTAAATTATTAAAAAATGAGAGCCGATTTTAAGAAATATGTAAATTTTAGTTATCAAATCATAATATAATTAATAATTGCATCACAAAACTTTTTAGGTATATAAAATTTTAAATATGTGAGACATATTAGACGGTTTTGGTCAACTAACTATTTAGACTTTTAACGATTTAAATATGCGAGTCATATAAAAATTTAAATATATATGAAAATTAATTGAAATTATGTTAAAAAAATGAAAACTCTGAAAATATGATGATCTATGTGATATATAAAAAATAATATAATTAACATTCTAATTAAATCGAAAAAGATATACTCCCTCCGTCCCACCAGGATCTTTACATCCTTGGTGGGCACGGAGACCTATATATATATATATATATAAGTACATAAAGTAATGAAAAGTGATGAAAAGTGGGTAAAGTGGTGGGAACGATCAATATTTAATAGTAGATTTGAGAAAGTGGAGGAAGTTAGTGGGTGTAATAGTCTTTTATATTATTAAATGGTTACTATTTTTGGAATATAAAGAAATGAATGGGACGGCCCAAAATAGTAACTGTAAAGAAATGGGTGGGACGGAGGGAGTACTAAATATTACAAAAGTATAATAATTAAATAAAATGATCATTTAGATTATACCTCGACTATAAAGTATGGTACATATGAATTTTTATATAATATATTGATCAATATAATATATAATGGTTGAGTTATAACATACACTTAGATCAATATACCATAAAATCAAAAAAATTGATTTTAGATTTCATATACATACACGGGTCATTAAGGTTGTCAAATTTTATATCAATTTAAATATTTAGAAAAATTTAAAATTGAGCTAAAAAATAATTAAAAATTGTAATTTAAAATGTTTTTCAATTTTCCCAATTTTTTTATTGAACTTCTACATTGTGTAATAAACATTAGACTAAAACTAAACATTTAAGTTTAAATGTTTATATATGTATATGTTTAGAAAAAAATGATTGAGATAAGCATCAGGATGACTTTTACTCAATATTAAGAGATTTTGTAATATGTCTCAAAAATAGTCTTACATATACGATCAATTTTTCACAACAAAATCAACGAGTTTACATACGCCACTATTACACACGGACAATTTTACTAAGATAATTATTTATATTATACTTAAAGGTTCAATTTAATAAAAAAAATTCACTCAATTGAAAACTAAATTAATAATTTGACAATCATAAGTATTCATGTGATTATTTTTGTATGAATATTTATTCAGATTTTATGAAATCGAATCAAATTATAAATATTTTGTTTAAAAAATTGGTATTACAATATTACAAAATAATTATAAAAACATTCGATAAATCGAAATCTTATCGTTTATCATATTTTTAATTACATAATTATTTCAATATATATAATTTCAAATGAGAAATTAGTTCAGTGCTCGTGCCTCGCACGTGCATTTATGCTAGTATTTATTTATAATCCGATTAATGATCTGCTTTTAAAACTGTTTAAGCATCCATTTAACCGTTTAAGCGCTAGAAGATCATCCTACCGGTTAGGTTCGATTTTCGTTTTTTACAATACACCACTTGTTTTGACTTTAAAATGAAATAGAAACGAGGAAGTAACAATTGGGCTTAGTAAGGCATGGTTTTACATCTGGGCTTTCGGAATGGTAATTTTGAACCCAAACAAAACCGATTCCAAGTTTCCTGTAAAATGGAATTCATGATTTATAATCGATTTTCGTTTTTTACAATACACCACTTGTTTTGACTTTAAAATGAAATAGAAACGAGGAAGTAACAATTGGGCTTAGTAAGGCATGGTTTTACATCTGGGCTTTCAGAATGGTAATTTTGAACCCAAACAAAACCGATTCCAAGTTTCCTGTAAAATGGAATTCATGATTTATAATCCTCCTATTTATAAGTTAGTAGCTTATAGCCTGTGCAAAGCACGGTTACTTTTAAATACTTTTAAAATTATATGATTAAATAAAATATAGTATAATAATTTATTATGGATATAATTTAACTTTGTAATATTAATTAATAAAATTATTAGTAATAATAATAGTTATTTAATAAATGATATGTATTGATTAGAATTAATAATCTAAAATCTTAATGTAAATTTGTTGTTGATGGGATTCGAACCTTGGATCTTTAGAAGAGGGATTTAAATATAGAATATTTCTTATTATTAGATCTAACGGTTATCATCTATTTACTAAATATCTAACGGTCACTATTCTCTTAGATGGTTGAACCAAACAACCAAATTATACGACTGTTTACTTATTATATATTAGTTTACATAACCCTGCTGTTAGCAGCACTTTTCAAAACAAGTTGAGTTAAATCTTTTTAAATGAATATGTTCTAATTTGAAAAATTTTATTTATTAATTGTGATTATTTATTTATTGAAATTAAAAATACATTATTGTTAGGAATAATTCATGAGTTGTGATGTGTAGAATAGAATTACATTACACTTCTTGTAATACCCTGATCTTATAAAGGGTTCAGCATTTGATTAAGGATGAATTAGTTATCCAAGATTTGCAGAACTGTGAACCATACTCGATCAAAGACTAGAGTCACGGACTACGAGTTTCCAAGGACTATGACAGACCCTGACTGAAGCTGCAGAATTGGAAAGTGCTATTCTATAGGATCTGATATTCAGAAGATGGAAAGAAGTGTGCATGAAGAAAGGAATCGACTATCAATGAAAACTATCAACTAGCCGACAGAACATTACCATGTATTAATCATTACTTTCTGTTATTAGTTGATAGGTAGCATTATAAATACTCTCTCTATAACATTGTAATATGTGAGAGATTTGTGATCATCGTCAGTATACGAGTGAACAAACAGAGAGAGATTTGTATTGAGAGCAGCTGCTAAAGGTATTTGTACACCTTTGGTAGAGTTTGTATTTGATCTTATTAATACAAATAAGTTTTGAGTTATTTGTTTGTCAATGTTATTTATCAAAGCAAAAATCAGACACGATTATATAACTTGTATTCAACCCCCACTACGCCATAGATGGCTTTTGACAACACTTAGGGGGTGTGTTACCTTCTTGGGTGTTACCATAGCTTTGAAATTTTGGACCTACCACAGCACTTTAGTTTTGGTGTTACCATATCCTTAAAGATATGTTACCATAGTTATGGAAGGTGTTAAACTTAGTAACACCAGGAGCTGTGTTACCTTAGAGTATAATTAACATATTTTTGAATTTTATTTATAATTAACGATTTAATAATTATTAAAATTTAAAATTCAATAATTTTAAACAAGTCATTGAATTAATTATTATAAAAATACTATTCTATCAAATAATTGAATAATTTATATTTTTACAATATTAATATATATTTTTCATAATTTTATTTAAAATATCTTAAAATAAAGTAATATTCAAAAATTATTAAAATTTGATTAAATTCATTAATAAAATTATTGGAGAAAATAACAGGGTATAATAAGTTTAAATTATTATTCAAAAATAATAAATTTTATAATCATACAATTTTTTATAAGAAAATTAATAATTTTTGTAATATTAGAAAATGAAAAAAAAAGTAACTTGATAAAAAATTGAAAAAAAAATGGAGGCTGGGCGGCAAATGAAAATGTAAGCGGGCAAATCAAAATTGGGTCAAAATTGGTTAAGTCGGGGGAAATTGGGAATTGTCTTACACTCACCTCTCTCTCGAACCTCACTCACTCACCTCTCTCTCTCCAGCTCAATTAGGTCAAATTCACACTCAAGCTTGCTCTCGCTCACCCAATCTCAAATTTAATCTCGCTCTGCTCAGTGTCTGCCTCACTTGCTAATTATGGTTAGGGTTGGATTAAGGGTTAATTGGAGGATTTACCCAATCAGTCTATCTCACTTGCAATTAAGGTATAAGTCTTTCTTTATATGCTTCGATTTGTATATATATTTAGCTTAGTTTGTGTTGCCTGTCTCTCTCCCTCTCTCTATCTCTCTCCCCTCTCTCTGTCTCTCTCCCTCTCTCTCTATCTCTCTCTCTCCTTCTCCTCTCTGTCTCCCCTCTCCGCTTCTCTATCCCCTCTCTCTGTCTCTTTCTCCATCTTTCTCCCCTCTGTCGCTCACTCTCTGTCGATCTCTCCCTCTCTCTCATGTATGTATGCTTTTCTTAATTTACGAGTGTTTCTCAAATTTTTGTATTGTATTGTATGTGGCTATTGAATATACTCGAGAACTGTATGATTTTTAAAAAAAAATATTTGTATTAGTATTAAGTTTGTTGATTCTTGCTTAAATTTAAAGTATATGTGTTAATCTAAATAGGATGAGAAGATAATTCTGTGTATCTATTTAAATATTGATTCAATAAAAGTTTATAAAAGGTCCGAAATGCTCTGAATTTTTGTAGGTATATATTGCGATTCTTTAAGATTATTGGCATGGGAGGTGGCAAAGCGATTGAACAAGGCAAAAGTTTCGTGTGATCTTATAACTGGACAAGAAAAAGACCAAATTGATGGCGTGAAGCATAAAGTTTTGACCGTAGAAATGGCTGATCTGGCCTCTGACTTTAAATGTGCAGGGAACGCCCTTAGATCAGTGAATGATATTGCCTTATTTCCCATAGTTTTGGAGTGGTTTTAGAACTCTGTTTTTGAAAAACATAATAATCCTTTAAGTTTTAAGTTATAACTTCTCAAGCTATAATTATATGAGCTGATTTTTGTTGCATATTGACTGATGCTTAACAGGTGGGAGAACAGATGAAACTAGAATACGACAAGAAGATTGCCTCATTAAGCATGTGTTCAATCAGGGATGCACAGACTTAATATGAACCTTAAGGTGACTAAGAATTGCAATATTGTAATGCTTCTACTAGTTTGTAGTATAAAGTTTTTAGTGATATATACACATACATTATAGGCTTTTCTTTGGTCACTTCTATTTTCAGGAAGGTATTCTGTAAAAAAGAAGACCAGAATTTTATTTGTTGAACTATGCTGTTATATATATATATATATATATATATATATATATATATATATATATATATATATATATATATATATATTTAAAAGGCTAAGCTAGTCAAGAGTGTTTGTTATTTGTGTATATACGGTTAATTGTGTTGGAGCCTTGTACGTGTCTAACAGTAAATGAAATTCTGGAAACCTCAGGTGAAAGGTTAGGTCGCGGTATAGTTACTGATGTTATTACTACTCCAATTGTTAACACTTCTGCATATTTTTTCAAGAAAACTTTCGAGCTCATTGATTTCAAGGTCAGTCTGGTAGCTTCTAATAGGTTATCGAATCGCTTTAAGCCTCTGATGTTAATGTTTTTATTTTGCCAACTCACTGTTGGAGGGGCGCTTTTCAAGTTTTGAGTATGGGCGTTATGGGAACCTAACCACTATTCATACCTGGAGCATCTTTTTCATTGTTTAACGAGATTACACCATATCAGATTATCTGGGAGATGATGGGAAAAATATAACATTGTGTAATTTAGTATTTAGCCTATTTAATCAAACAATAAAAATAAAGATAATACAATATGAGACATTACATAAATTTCCAAAGACATCAAAATAAGTTTTAATACAAATTTAAATCAGTAAGTATATCAATTTGATATGCTCAGTTGTTAATATAATTTTTTTTATATATAATTGCATCTATCATTTTGGATCTCTCAATTGGTGTTCCATGACATTTTATTTTAGTTCATATCCATCTTTAGCTAAATGTTACTAGAATCATCATGGTTTTATTACTTGTGTACATACTACATATACATAAAAATGGAATACATGTCAAAATCAATTCAATGAGTAATAATTCAAAGAACTTATTTCTACATCTACAAAAACTAAGGTTTTACAAGAATAACATTAACTAATATAAAATATATACTCTCACATAAATAGATGATACATAATTATGTAAATAATTGCTAAAAGGAAACAAGTGCACAAAATCACACATAACTTACACATACAAGATGATAGATTATAAAAGATTGATGAACAATTACCTTACATTGATGATGTTAGGCGGATTATTCAAGGTGACTGGCAACATTGGTTGAGACCAGCGGCTGAGAAATTAGGGTTGGTACTTATATTTTTATGACCCACAAAGAGGAATAGATAATTAAGGTTAGACCAAAAAATATCAATATAAAGTTCAATTATATTATGGCCCAAAGCCTAGGTGGGCCTTGAAGCATGCATTAAAATTAGTTTAAAAATAAATTTTGATAGGAACTTATATTTTTATGACCCACAAAGAGAAATAAATAAGTAAGGTTAGACAGAAGTGGTTAGACAGAGGTGGATTGGGCCCTCCCAAAAAATATCAATAGAAAGTTCAATTATATTATGGCCCAAAGCCTAGGTGGGCCTTAAGCATGCATTAAAATTAGTTTAAAAATAAATTTGGATAGGATTGTATGTGAATATGTGCCATTTTTCTATACATTAGAACATATATTCGCAAAGCCACTACCAACAAGGCTAATGTGACAATTGCAAAGTGATGGTTGAAATAAAATGGAAAACTTTTAAGCTCTATTAGGACTTTATTATTTTAATATTTGAATTGAAATTAAAAGGTAGATCAAAGTAGAAATTGGAGTAAAGGAAAAGTACAAGTAATGTGAGTTTTTAATGAAATATTTGAGGGCTACTTTATAAAACTAATTTCGTACTAATAGAATTTTATAAAAGGTACTCCTTCCTAACAATTTCTTTAACAATTTCCCTTTTTGGATCAATTATTTTAATTTTAAAAGTTTCTAAAATTAGCCAAATTTTATTAAAAACAATTAAATATTATCTTCTTGATCATACTCATTTTACTACTGGTCTCACCATTTTACTTACTTTTATTATTCTACCATCATATAACTACATAAAATACTTGTGTAAATGTTTTTGTTAACTTATCTATTTATGAATATTTTTGATTTTTCATTAAATTTCAATCTGATTTAATTTCATTTTTGTAAATTTAATATTTATTTAATTTCAGTATTATAAATTTCTTATAAAATTATAGTTGATCTTATAAATATTTTCTTTAAGATATTAATATTGTTTCAGTTTATGTCATATTTCGGAGTAAGATAAATTCTTGATTTCATTTTCTTTTAAAATCATTAATTTTTTCGATTATTTATTTGTTAACTCATTATTTATATAAATTTAAATATGATAAATTTTAATGTTAATATATTATTATTATAGAATATTTTTTGACAATTTACCTAAATTATTGAAAATGTTTTATAATGTTTTAAGGTCTATTTTTAATATTCAAGTGTCACCTTAAGTATTTTAGTTTCATTTACTCATTTCTCTATTTATTACTTTTTCCTAAAAGATTATGTATTTCACGACTAAATTTTATCAAATTTTACTAACAATTGATATTAACAAATTTATAATTTTTTTTCTTTGTCAAGAAATGTATAAATTTTGTTTTTGCTACACTTTTGAAATTTTAGGTTTTCATATTTCAAATCATTTAATATATATTAGACTTAAAATAAATCTTCTACTTTTTAACTATTTTAATAATACTAATGTTCTAATTGATAAGAATATTTTTAAATTAGTTATGTTATGGTTCCACTAAAATTATCATTGTGTTATGTGCTATGTGAGTATTTTAAGATATATCAGTTTATATTAAAAAAATTGTAGTGGAGAATGTCCATATATAAAAAGCAAAAAGCTTAAAGGTATGCATAAAAAATCTGCAATATTTACTTTATATTTGTATGAAATGTACAAATTTTATGACGCTCACGATATTGTTATTATTATATTTTTTTATTTCAATAGTTTTTATTAATATTTACATTGTTTCTTCATGTTATGTTTTAATAATTACATATATGGTATAAAAATTTAGATGAAATGTGTTTATTTTGTTATATTTTCATTTTTACTTTTGTCATATAAGGATAATGTATTAATTTATTACAATCATTTTATTTTGCCTATTTATATCAATATTGTTTCTCTTTTTAGGGTCATGTTATATCTTTGTTCTACACTTTATCTCTTCATCATTTAACTTCTCAAACTCATAAATTTTATCTACACCCAAATTCTTTACAATTAGAAAATTAACTAGTAATTCATTATCAAGGTTTGAACAAGAGCACAGAGTTGAAGCATATTGAGACCACATATTAGACTTCCACAAGAGCAAGTGGAAGAAATACACAACATCCCTTCCCCAAATTGCGAATGGTAGATTACTTTCCCACAGCCATTGATCTACTACCATGCAACAAATTTGTAGGAGAAATATCAAATGTCACCTGCCACCTGAAGAGCTTACGGGGCTTCCACTTCTCAATCTATCTCACAATAGTCTGACAGGACCTATCCCATTTCTGCTCCAAAACATGGAAGCACTGCAATCTTTAGACTTGTCTTCAAGTATCAATTTCATACCTTGCTAGGCCTTTTTTTCTATTTTTTTTAAGGTGAATTACAGATATGAAAATACATATACGGCCTGATTTAGGTTAAATCTTACAAGATCACTGTAAGTCTGTAACCAGTATTTATCAATGCCAAATTCAGGTTAAGAATCCCAAGTTGACTAGAATCGAGACCAAGTACTTGCCGGTAAGGTTATTATAAATATAGTCGGCTGAGGTTAGTCAAGATCCCCAACTTACAAGGAGTGGTGAATTAAAATCCAGTCCTAGAATTTAAAAATAATGATATAATTATATTAGAAAGCAAATATAAGAAATGTTGTCGAAGTTGACATACAATATAATGTCATCAACTTCTTCTCCAGATATTTTATTTATATAAACTCTCCGATTGTAAAAATAGTGTACCTAATGGAAAATCAAATGCATTACTTGTAGCATCTTCATTTTTCGACTTCTTGTGTAGGTGGTGGCACTGCATGTGTACATTTTTTTGTCAAAGGAAATCCACACAAGGCAGAGTTACCTATGTACGAATCATTGTTGAAAGTGCTGAATTTTCCATTTTGAGGAATTTCTCCGGCAAGATGGTTTTCGGAAAGGTTCAAGGCTGTGAAATATTTCAAATTAGTTAATTGAGCTGGTATGGCACCTGTCAATTGATTTGAAGACAAATATAAAGATTGCAGTGCTTCCATGTTTCCAAGCAGGGATGGGATAGGTCCTTTTAGACTATTGTGAGAAAGATTGTGAAATGCAAGCCCTGTAAGCTCGCCAGTGACATTTGATATTTCTCCTACAAATTTGTTGCACGATAGATCAATGGTTGTGGAAAAGTAATCGACTTGTTTCACTTGGTACCCACTCCCCTTCATTGTTGATGAAACAGAATCAGGCCTCCTATGAATCGATTTCATATTAATAAAAAGCTGAACTGGAAAATGGCAAGTGAATTTATTGTTTGAGAGATCCACCATTCGTAACTCGGGGAAGGGATGTGTAATTCTTTCACTTACTATACCATGAATTCTAATTGATCGCAACACAAGAACTTCTAGCTCATTAAGAGTATTTAGCCATAACGGAAATGTACCACTTACTCTATTGTTTCCAATATCAAGAATTTTTAAGTGCTTACAATTGGCAAAAACTTCGAGCAATGGTCCTCCAAATTAATCGCCATACATCTCTAATTATCTCAGCTGACAACCCTTGGCGAAGGTTGTTAGTATTGTTCCTCGAAATTGATTATTACCCAGATTCATGGAAAAGAGTTTTTCCAAACAATGTGGAAGTTCTCCACTTAATCCATTATTTGACAGATTAAGAAACTGAAGGGATGTGGCTTTGCAAATTGTTGTGGGAATCTCACCTGGAAAAATCATAGGAGTTTAGGTAAATTAGTAATAATTGAATCACCGCTAATTAAAGTAAATAAGGCGAAAAGCTTACCTGTAATACGGTTTCCACTTTGATTGATGTAATCAAGATCAGGAACACTAAATTCATTGGAAATGTTTCCTGAAAAATTGTTGTTTGAAAGTTCAACCATAAGTCCATAACCAAGGATTTACAATTTTTCCATAAGTCACTTGGAATATATTGTCGGATAACCTATTGTCATGCAGGTCAAGATCCGATAGATTACTGGAATTAAAAATGGTGTTTGGAAGCGGTCCTGTCAACTGATTGGAGTTGAGACGAAGATGATCAGCAACTTCAAGTTTCCAATGTCAGAAGGAATATTGCTAGTAAGATTATTCAAATGAAGATACAAGTGATTGAGGTTAGTCAAGAGCCCGAGCTCAGAAGGAATACACAAATTAAATGGTTTTCTCCAAGTCCAAGGTCTAGATATTGAAGCTCCCTAAGTAGACCTATAGAAGAAGGAATACTACCTTTAAATGAATTATTACTAATAGTAATTCGCTCAACATTTTGAAGCATCCTTATATCTTCTAGAACAGAACCTCAAAAAAAAACATAAATAATTAATAGTTGATAGGGAAAGGACTCGAAATTGTTGGATAATGCAAATTGTTATGAATAGTAATTCAGGCACATCAGCTTACCCGTTAATTAGCATGTTAGGTGAAAGATCAAGGTCAGTCATGTTACGACAGCTGGTTACAAAATTTGGGAAATTTGATGAAGATTATTATCCTCATGGTAGAGACTGGCCAACGAATGCACGGGTAAAAAACAGTACCAGTTTGGAGCTTCAAATTTATTGAATGACAGGTCTAAGTTGAGCAAATTCTGAAGATGGCTAACTTGGAACGGAATGTGACCATCGAGATAATTACTGCTAAAATCAAGGTGTTTGAGCTTCCTAAGTAGGCCTATAGACGAAGGAATAGCTCCTTCAAATGAATTATTCAACAAACAAAGTTCTTCAAGATTACGTAGTATGCTTATGTTATCGGGAATAGACCCGAGAAGTTATTGCTTGATAGATAAAGAAATTGTAACTTAGAAAGCTGGAATATACTTCGTGGAAACAGCCCCTGGAAAGAATTATACTCAAGATAGAGGATTAAAGATTATTGTTGGAATAATCTTAAACTTAGTTATTAATTATTTGTTTTATTTAGTTAAGTATATGTTTTATGTGTTTATGTGTGATCAGCTGACTAGGTCAAGTGTATTAGAGAAGTTTTAGGGAGTTTGAATAAGTAGTTTTAACGTGGAGTAGTTTTAGCTTATTTGTTTCCTATTTTGTAGGCACTACTATGTGAGTGCATTGCTTTCTATTTAAACCCCATGTATCTTGTTTAGTTGATGAAAAAAAGAATACAATGTAGTTTTTATGTATATTCTTCGTTTATACATATAAAAATTGCTGTATCTATATTGTTAGTATTAGGATATAACAATTTTAGTTTCTACAATTATGCAAATTTTTGAATAGTGATTCGGACACCAGACCACCTCCTGTCTGCATGTTAGACGAATGATGGAGGAAAGTCAAGTTACGACAATTTGTTATAGATTTAGGGAATTTTTACTCGAGTTTGAGTTCAAGTCGAGTCAAAGAAGGCATGGGGGAGAAACTGAACCAGTTTGGAGCTTCCAAGTTGTAATTAAATGATAGCTCTTAGGTGCGGAATCTCTGAAGATGGTTAACCTGATACTGAATGGAACTCCTGAGATTGTTACTGCTAAAATCAAGGTATTGGAGCTCAGTTCAGTTCCCAATCTCTTGTGGTATTGGACCCGAAAAGATATTGTTGCTGAGATTGAAACTGTTGAGATTCGGAAATGAAGTGAAACCGAACGTTGTCTAGCATTCCATTGAGTTGTTTTCGGAAAGGTTAATCTCGGAGACCGAACCTGCACCATTACAGATAATTCCAATCCAGTTACAAAGATTAGTGAGATTGGTGAGTCTCTAAGAGTTAAGAAGAGAAGACGGGGCTAGGCTGTTTTTCTATTTAACAGGAGCTTCTCCTTCTTGTTTTGATGTAGATAGTGTTGTGTGAGTGGGTGAAAGTAGTGAGATGAGAAAACCAAGTAATAAAAGGTAATGGCTAGGCTTTTCAAAATGAACCATGTTTCTCCTTGGAATAGTTGTGTATCCTAAACTACAATACATGCTACTATTTATCTGTTTCTCTGCAAATGTTTCCCAGTAAGTTTTCTTTTACTTTTTTCTCCACTTTTTTTGAGTTATAAATAATGTTATAAATAAAATTACTTCAATATCTTGTTTTTGATTTTATTTTAATAAATTAAAGGATGATCGAACATAATTGCACCTCAATGTAGTGATGTGCAAACGGAAAAGAGACTAATATTATGGATGAAGGAATACTATCTAGATACGATGGATACGATGAGTTTATAAATTAATAATTGCAAACATGTATTGTCACATTTAAACGCAAACATGTATTGTCACATTTAAACTTGTACTGCCATGGGCCGATGGGTAGCATTAGAATAGATTAGTGACACATTTTTCAAAAATTAGCTACAAAAAAAATGAAAAATGCTAGGAAATCAAATAAAATACAGAACTTTTATTTTGCATGCGCATTAATACAGAATATTAATTAAGGAGTACGGTTTTCATGCTCTTATACACACTAGCACAGTGATGTACTCCATTTTTAAGGTGTTTTCATACACCTATACACACTCGCATAATGTTACATTCCGTTTTTAAGGTGTACTATACGTACACAATTAACAAGGCATGAAACCAAGTTCAGAACGATCAATGGTGGTGGGCTGGTGGATGGTTGTTCAAGTTTGCTAATCACTCCGCTTTCTAAATAATTAAAATCTTGATCTTTAATTTATATTTTTTTATTTAAAAATGAAGACAATATTTAATTTCGGAGTCGGGAAGTATTACTTTATCAAACAAAATTTTAATGTAAATTATTTAATTTTTAATATTACTAGTACAATAGATTCAAAAACAGGCCCGGGGCCTGTCTAGAGGGAGGGCGAGATTGGGTCCAATTGTTTTAAGAAATCCAGAATTTAATCAATCTTTATAGTAGTAATATTGTAACAACCACAAATCCAGATTTTTTGTCACGTCTTAAGACTTTACATTTCACATGTCTTTTCCCTTAAATGACCAAATGTTTCACACAAATATTAATATTAAAATGCTTACTTATCTCTCTTAACTCCATTACGAGTTTTAATCAAAATATACCACCAAATTCTCAAGTCGGCAATCTTGAATTTTCTCTTAAGGTGGTATGCATTTTTCTCGTACTCACTAGGCCTCGAGAACTAATACAATTTAAAAGAATAAAGTGAAAGAAACAATGATAGTACATGCCAAACAATAGACTGGTATATCTTTTAAGAAATCAAACAAAGAATGAAACTTTATGATTATAAATAAAATATCCGCATCTCGAATACTAGTCAAGAAAATAATACTCCCTCCGTCCCTTTTTAGTTGGCACATTTGCAAAAAAACACACATTAAATGAAGAGTTATGAGTGTGTATATTAAATATAAAGTCAAACATTGGCATTAGAAATAAAGGGGTATATATGGAAAAATTAGTAAAAATATGTGTTGGAACAAGGAACGTGACAACGGAACAAATTTTTTTTGCAAATGTGCCAACTAAAGAGGGACGGAGGGAGTATTTTTTTCGAACATAAAAATATTGAATAAAATATTCAAGAAACTTTACACATTCCAATACTCATAGTTACCGAAAAGATAAAATTAGAAAGACCAACAAAATGTATATAAATTGTTTGGTGTACATGTATTTATGTAGGAATTTGAACTTCCTAGAAATTAGTAACTTATATATCTGTTTGGTTATTATAAATATAGGAATTATAAACTACCTAGTAAATTAGAATACCCACGTAACATAGGAAGTGGCTGACCCGAGTCGATTTTAAGAAATTTATAAATTTTAATTATCAAATCATAATATAATTAATAATTGCATCATAAAACTTAAGTATATAAAATTTTAAATATGTGAGACATATTAGACGATTTTGGTCAACCAACTATTTAGATTTTTAACGATTTAAATATGCGAGTCATATAAAGATTTACATATATATGAAAATTAATTGAAATTATGTTAAAGAGATGAAAACTATAAAAATATGATGATCTATGTGATATATAAAAAATAATATAATTAACATTCTAATTAAATCGAAAAAGATATACTAAATATTACAAAAGTACAATAATTAAATAAATTGATCATTTAGATTATACCTCGACTATAAAGTATGGTATATATGAATTGTTATATAATATATTGATCAATATAATATATAATGGTTGAGTTATAAAATATACTTAGATCAATATACCATAAAATCAAAAAATTTGATTTTAGATTTCATATACATGCACGGGTCATTAAGGTTGTTAAATTTTATATCAATTTAAATATTTAGAAAAATTTATAATTGAGCTAAAAAATAATTCGAAATTGTAATATAAAATGTTTTTCAATTTACCCAATTTTTTTATTTATTTAAAAAACTAATATTGTATTTATTTATTTAAATATATCTATTACTATATATTAAACTTCAACACAATGGCAAAGTTTGTCATTTTAACAGGTGTGAAGTTACGGTTTTACCCTTAATTTTTAAAAAAAATTCACAAAAATGACATCCTTTGATAATTATGTAAAAAATAGTGAAATTATGTTTGTATTTGGATTCGAACCACTAACACTTAACTCTCAAACTCATGCCTTAACCAATTATGTTATAGTTGATTTTGAGTTTTGTCAAAAAAATCCTATATGATAAAGCACCTCTTTTATCTTTTTGTCTCTTCCTCTCATTTTTCTTCATTTTCTTTAAATAAATGAAATGTTGGTTTACATTATTCCTACAATATTGAATAAAAAATTATAAAAAATATTTTTAATCGATTGAGCATACTACAATTCTCTTTTGCCATTTTAAATAATTGATATAGAAAAAAATTAGATTACTCATAATGCAACCGAGTCCAAAAAGAAAAAATATTTATTTACATGCATTTCCATGTAGATGTTAAATTATTAAAAAATGAGAGCCGATTTTAAGAAATATGTAAATTTTAGTTATCAAATCATAATATAATTAATAATTGCATCACAAAACTTTTTAGGTATATAAAATTTTAAATATGTGAGACATATTAGACGGTTTTGGTCAACTAACTATTTAGACTTTTAACGATTTAAATATGCGAGTCATATAAAGATTTAAATATATATGAAAATTAATTGAAATTATGTTAAAAAAATGAAAACTCTGAAAATATGATGATCTATGTGATATATAAAAAATAATATAATTAACATTCTAATTAAATCGAAAAAGATATACTCCCTCCGTCCCACCAGGATCTTTACATCCTTGGTGGGCACGGAGACCTATATATATATATATATATATATATATAAGTACATAAAGTAATGAAAAGTGATGAAAAGTGGGTAAAGTGGTGGGAACGATCAATATTTAATAGTAGATTTGAGAAAGTGGAGGAAGTTAGTGGGTGTAATAGTCTTTTATATTATTAAAAGGTTACTATTTTTGGAATATAAAGAAATGAATGGGACGGCCCAAAATAGTAACTGTAAAGAAATGGGTGGGACGGAGGGAGTACTAAATATTACAAAAGTACAATAATTAAATAAAATGATAATTTAGATTATACCTCGACTATAAAGTATGGTACATATGAATTTTTATATAATATATTGATCAATATAATATATAATGGTTGAGTTATAACATATACTTAGATCAATATACCATAAAATCAAAAAAATTGATTTTAGATTTCATATACATACACGGGTCATTAAGGTTGTCAAATTTTATATCAATTTAAATATTTAGAAAAATTTAAAATTGAGCTAAAAAATAATTAAAAATTGTAATTTAAAATGTTTTTCAATTTTCCCAATTTTTTTATTGAACTTCTACATTGTGTAATAAACATTAGACTAAAACTAAACATTTAAGTTTAAATGTTTATATATGTATATGTTTAGAAAAAAATGATTGAGATAAGCATCAGGATGACTTTTACTCAATATTAAGAGATTTTGTAATATGTCTCAAAAATAGTCTTACATATACGATCAATTTTTCACAACAAAATCAACGAGTTTACATACGCCACTATTACACACGGACAATTTTACTAAGATAATTATTTATATTATACTTAAAGGTTCAATTTAATAAAAAAAATGCACTCAATTGAAAACTAAATTAATAATTTGACAATCATAAGTATTCATGTGATTATTTTTGTATGAATATTTATTCAGATTTTATGAAATCGAATCAAATTATAAATATTTTGTTTAAAAAATTGGTATTACAATATTACAAAATAATTATAAAAACATTCGATAAATCGAAATCTTATCGTTTATCATATTTTTAATTACATAATTATTTCAATATATATAATTTCAAATGAGAAATTAGTTCAGTGCTCGTGCCTCGCACGTGCATTTATGCTAGTATTTATTTATAATCCGATTAATGATCTGCTTTTAAAACTGTTTAAGCATCCATTTAACCGTTTAAGCGCTAGAAGATCATCCTACCGGTTAGGTTCGATTTTCGTTTTTTACAATACACCACTTGTTTTGACTTTAAAATGAAATAGAAACGAGGAAGTAACAATTGGGCTTAGTAAGGCATGGTTTTACATCTGGGCTTTCGGAATGGTAATTTTGAACCCAAACAAAACCGATTCCAAGTTTCCTGTAAAATGGAATTCATGATTTATAATCGATTTTCGTTTTTTACAATACACCACTTGTTTTGACTTTAAAATGAAATAGAAACGAGGAAGTAACAATTGGGCTTAGTAAGGCATGGTTTTACATCTGGGCTTTCAGAATGGTAATTTTGAACCCAAACAAAACCGATTCCAAGTTTCCTGTAAAATGGAATTCATGATTTATAATCCTCCTATTTATAAGTTAGTAGCTTATAGCCTGTGCAAAGCACGGTTACTTTTAAATACTTTTAAAATTATATGATTAAATAAAATATAGTATAATAATTTATTATGGATATAATTTAACTTTGTAATATTAATTAATAAAATTATTAGTAATAATAATAGTTATTTAATAAATGATATGTATTGATTAGAATTAATAATCTAAAATCTTAATGTAAATTTGTTGTTGATGGGATTCGAACCTTGGATCTTTAGAAGAGGGATTTAAATATAGAATATTTCTTATTATTAGATCTAACGGTTATCATCTATTTACTAAATATCTAACGGTCACTATTCTCTTAAATGGTTGAACCAAACAACCAAATTATACGACTGTTTACTTATTATATATTAGTTTACATAACCCTGCTGTTAGCAGCACTTTTCAAAACAAGTTGAGTTAAATCTTTTTAAATGAATATGTTCTAATTTGAAAAATTTTATTTATTAATTGTGATTATTTATTTATTGAAATTAAAAATACATTATTGTTAGGAATAATTCATGAGTTGTGATGTGTAGAATAGAATTACATTACACTTCTTGTAATACCCTGATCTTATAAAGGGTTCAGCATTTGATTAAGGATGAATTAGTTATCCAAGATTTGCAGAACTGTGAACCATACTCGATCAAAGACTAGAGTCACGGACTACGAGTTTCCAAGGACTATGACAGACCCTGACTGAAGCTGCAGAATTAGAAAGTGCTATTCTATAGGATCTGATATTCAGAAGATGGAAAGAAGTGTGCATGAAGAAAGGAATCGACTATCAATGAAAACTATCAACTAGCCGACAGAACATTACCATGTATTAATCATTACTTTCTGTTATTAGTTGATAGGTAGCATTATAAATACTCTCTCTATAACATTGTAATATGTGAGAGATTTGTGATCATCGTGAGTATACGAGTGAACAAACAGAGAGAGATTTGTATTGAGAGCAGCTGCTAAAGGTATTTGTACACCTTTGGTAGAGTTTGTATTTGATCTTATTAATACAAATAAGTTTTGAGTTATTCGTTTGTCATTGTTATTTATCAAAGCAAAAATCAGACACGATTATATAACTTGTATTCAACCCCCACTACGCCATAGATGGCTTTTGACAACACTTAGGGGGTGTGTTACCTTCTCGGGTGTTACCATAGCTTTGAAATTTTGGACCTACCACAGCACTTTAGTTTTGGTGTTACCATATCCTTAAAGATATGTTACCATAGTTATGGAAGGTGTTAAACTTAGTAACACCAGGAGCTGTGTTACCTTAGAGTATAATTAACATATTTTTGAATTTTATTTATAATTAACGATTTAATAATTATTAAAATTTAAAATTCAATAATTTTAAACAAGTCATTGAATTAATTATTATAAAAATACTATTCTATCAAATAATTGAATAATTTATATTTTTACAATATTAATATATATTTTTCATAATTTTATTTAAAATATCTTAAAATAAAGTAATATTCAAAAATTATTAAAATTTGATTAAATTCATTAATAAAATTATTGGAGAAAATAACAGGGTATAATAAGTTTAAATTATTATTCAAAAATAATAAATTTTATAATCATACAATTTTTTATAAGAAAATTAATAATTTTTGTAATATTAGAAAATGAAAAAAAAAAGTAACTTGATAAAAAATTGAAAAAAAATGGAGGCTGGGCGGCAAATGAAAATGTAAGCGGGCAAATCAAAATTGGGTCAAAATTGGTTAAGTCGGGGGAAATTGGGAATTGTCTTACACTCACCTCTCTCTCGAACCTCACTCACTCACCTCTCTCTCTCCAGCTCAATTAGGTCAAATTCACACTCAAGCTTGCTCTCGCTCACCCAATCTCAAATTTAATCTCGCTCTGCTCAGTGTCTGCCTCACTTGCTAATTATGGTTAGGGTTGGATTAAGGGTTAATTGGAGGATTTACCCAATCAGTCTATCTCACTTGCAATTACTCACTTGCAATTAAGGTATAAGTCTTTCTTTATATGCTTCGATTTGTATATATATTTAGCTTAGTTTGTGTTGCCTGTCTCTCTCCCTCTCTCTATCTCTCTCCCCTCTCTCTGTCTCTCTCCCTCTCTCTCTATCTCTCTCTCTCCTTCTCCTCTCTGTCTCCCCTCTCCGCTTCTCTATCCCCTCTCTCTGTCTCTTTCTCCATCTTTCTCCCCTCCGTCGCTCACTCTCAGTCGATCTCTCCCTCTCTCTCATGTATGTATGCTTTTCTTAATTTACGAGTGTTTCTCAAATTTTTGTATTGTATTGTATGTGGCTATTGAATATACTCTAGAACTGTATGATTTTTAAAAAAAAATATTTGTATTAGTATTAAGTTTGTTGATTCTTGCTTAAATTTAAAGTATATGTGTTAATCTAAATAGGATGAGAAGATCATTCTGTGTATCTATTTAAATATTGATTCAATAAAAGTTTATAAAAGGTCCGAAATGCTCTGAATTTTTGTAGGTATATATTGCGATTCTTTAAGATTATTGGCATGGGAGGTGGCAAAGCGATTGAACAAGGCAAAAGTTTCGTGTGATCTTATAACTGGACAAGAAAAAGACCAAATTGATGGCGTGAAGCATAAAGTTTTGACCGTAGAAATGGCTGATCTGGCCTCTGACTTTAAATGTGCAGGGAACGCCCTTAGATCAGTGAATGATATTGCCTTATTTCCCATAGTTTTGGAGTGGTTTTAGAACTCTGTTTTTGAAAAACATAATAATCCTTTAAGTTTTAAGTTATAACTTCTCAAGCTATAATTATATGAGCTGATTTTTGTTGCATATTGACTGATGCTTAACAGGTGGGAGAACAGATGAAACTAGAATACGACAAGAAGATTGCCTCATTAAGCATGTGTTCAATCAGGGATGCACAGACTTAATATGAACCTTAAGGTGACTAAGAATTGCAATATTGTAATGCTTCTACTAGTTTGTAGTATAAAGTTTTTAGTGATATATACACATACATTATAGGCTTTTCTTTGGTCATTTCTATTTTCAGGAAGGTATTCTGTAAAAAAGAAGACCAGAATTTTATTTGTTGAACTATGCTGTTATATATATATATATATATATATATATATATATATATATATATATATATATATATATATATATATATATATATTTAAAAGGCTAAGCTAGTCAAGAGTGTTTGTTATTTGTGTATATACGGTTAATTGTGTTGGAGCCTTGTACGTGTCTAACAGTAAATGAAATTCTGGAAACCTCAGGTGAAAGGTTAGGTCGCGGTATAGTTACTGATGTTATTACTACTCCAATTGTTAACACTTCTGCATATTTTTTCAAGAAAACTTTCGAGCTCATTGATTTCAAGGTCAGTCTGGTAGCTTCTAATAGGTTATCGAATCGCTTTAAGCCTCTGATGTTAATGTTTTTATTTTGCCAACTCACTGTTGGAGGGGCGCTTTTCAAGTTTTGAGTATGGGCGTTATGGGAACCTAACCACTATTCATACCTGGAGCATCTTTTTCATTGTTTAACGAGATTACACCATATCAGATTATCTGGGAGATGATGGGAAAAATATAACATTGTGTAATTTAGTATTTAGCCTATTTAATCAAACAATAAAAATAAAGATAATACAATCTGAGACATTACATAAATTTCCAAAGACATCAAAATAAGTTTTAATACAAATTTAAATCAGTAAGTATATCAATTTGATATGCTCAGTTGTTAATATAATTTTTTTTATATATAATTGCATCTATCATTTTGGATCTCTCAATTGGTGTTCCATGACATTTTATTTTAGTTCATATCCATCTTTAGCTAAATGTTACTAGAATCATCATGGTTTTATTACTTGTGTACATACTAGATATACATAAAAATGGAATACATGTCAAAATCAATTCAATGAGTAATAATTCAAAGAACTTATTTCTACATCTACAAAAACTAAGCTTTACAAGAATAACATTAACTAATATAAAATATATACTCTCACATAAATAGATGATACATAATTATGTAAATAATTGCTAAAAGGAAACAAGTGCACAAAATCACACATAACTTATACATACAAGATGATAGATTATAAAAGATTGATGAACAATTACCTTACATTGATGATGTTAGGCGGATTATTCAAGGTGACTGGCAACATTGGTTGAGACCAGCGGCTGAGAAATTAGGGTTGGTACTTATATTTTTATGACCCACAAAGAGGAATAAATAATTAAGGTTAGACCAAAAAATATCAATATAAAGTTCAATTATATTATGGTCCAAAGCCTAGGTGGGCCTTGAAGCATGCATTAAAATTAGTTTAAAAATAAATTTTGATAGGAACTTATATTTTTATGACCCACAAAGAGAAATAAATAAGTAAGGTTAGACAGAAGTGGTTAGACAGAAGTGGATTGGGCCCTCCCAAAAAATATCAATAGAAAGTTCAATTATATTATGGGCCAAAGCCTAGGTGGGCCTTAAGCATGCATTAAAATTAGTTTAAAAATAAATTTGGATAGGATTGTATGTGAATATGTGCCATTTTTCTATACATTAGAACATATATTCGCAAAGCCACTACCAACAAGGCTAGTGTGACAATTGCAAAGTGATGGTTGAAATAAAATGGAAAACTTTTAAGCTTTATTAGGACTTTATTATTTTAATATTTGAATTGAAATTAAAAGGTAGATCAAAGTAGAAATTGGAGTAAAAGAAAAGTACAAGTAATGTGAGTTTTTCATAAAATATTTGAGGGCTACTTTATAAAACTAATTTTGTACTAATAGAATTTTATAAAAGGTACTCCTTCCTAACAATTTCTTTTACAATTTCCCTTTTTGGATTCAATTATTTTAATTTTAAAAGTTTCTAAAGTTAGCCAAATTTTTTTAAAAACAATTAAATATTATTCTTGATCAAACTCATTTTACTACTGGTCTCACCATTTTACTTACTTTTATTATACTACCATTATATAACTACATAAAATACTTGTGTAAATGTTTTTGTTAAGTTATCTATTTATGAATGTTTTTGATTTTTCAATAAATTTCAATCTGATTTAATTTCAGTTTTGTAAATTTAATATTTATTTAATTTCAGTTTTATAAATTTTTAATAAAACTATAGTTGATCTTATAAATATTTTCTTTAACATATTAATATTGTTTCAGTTTATGTCATACTTCGGAGTAAGATAAATTCTTGATTTCATTTTCTTTTAAAATCAATAATTTTTTCGATTATTTATTTGTTAACTCATTATTTATATAAATTTAAATATGATAAAGTTTAATGTTAATATATTATTATTATAGATTATTTTTTGACAATTTACCTAAATTAATGAAAATGTTTTATAATGTTTTAATATCTATTTTTAATATTCAAGTGTCACCTTAAGTATTTTAGTTTCATTTACTCATTTCTCTATTTATTACTTTTTCCTAAAATATTATGTATTTCACGACTAAATTTTATCAAATTTTACTAACAATTGAAATTAACAATATTCACAAATTTGTAATTTTTTTCTTTGACAAGAAATGTATAAATTTTGTTTTTGCTACACTTTTGAAATTTTAGGTTTTCATATTTCAAATCATTTGATATATATTAGACTTAAAATAAATCTTCTACTTTTTAACTATTTTAATAATACTAATGTTCTAATTGATAAGAATATTTTTAAATTAGTTATGTTATGGTTCCACTAAAATTATCATTGTGTTATGTGCTATGTGAGTATTTTAAGATATTTCAGTTTATATTAAAAAAATTGTAGCGGAGAATGTCCATATATAAAAAGCAAAAAGCTTAAAGGTATGCACAAAAAATCGGCAATATTTACTTTATATTTGTATGAAATGTACAAATTTTATGACGCTCACGATATTGTTATTATTATATTTTTTTTATTTCAATAGTTTGTATTAATATTTACATTGTTTCTTCATGTTATGTTTTAATAATTACATATATGGTATAAAAATTTAGATGAAATGTGTTTATTTTGTTATATTTTCATTTTTACTTTTGTCATATAAGGATAATGTATTAATTTATTACAACCATTTTATTTTACCTATTTATATCAATATTGTTTCTCTTTTTAAGGTCATGTTATATCTTTGATTCTCTTCATCATTTAACTTCTCAAACTCATAAATTTTATCTACACCCAAATTCTTTACATTCAGAAAATTAACTAGTAATTCATTATCAAGGTTTGAACAAGACCACAGAGTTGAAGCATATTGACACCACATCATTAGACTTCTCAGCTTTGTAGGTTGTCATATCATATTTCTTGTAGTTGCTTTTGGCTTTGGAGTTCCTGCTTCTTCATTCTTGTTTTTTTTTCTTAGACATTTCCTCGGCTATTTTTCAATGGACAATTGAGAGCAATGTGTCCTGGTTTCTTATAATTTGAACACGTATTCACATTGGTTTGATGCACGCGAATGCTTTATGTCCTGATTTTCCACATTTACAATAATTGATACTTCCCTTCATGCATTCTCTGGTATGATTCTTCCCACAAGTTTTACAAGTAGGAATTTTGTCCCTCCGACTAGTCCCCTTATCACGTTCTAAACTTCTTCTTTGTTCCTTGGTTCACATCCTAGTGGTACGCATATCTCGTTCTTTCTTCTTATTGTTGAAAAACTGATTTCTTTCCTCACAATCCTTCACAATAATTCTTACTTTACTTACTATCTTATCAAAATCCACCAACTATACGGGAAAAGAGAAAGCGACTTAGAAAGTAGGTAAGGTTGCTTTGAAGAGTTAAATGTAAAGTGTGTAAAAGATGTTTTTGGTAATAGTATGTTGTATGTACAACTCCAAGTCAATACTTTTGTATAAAACCTATCGTCTTGATGACAAAATTATACATGTTAATTATGTTATTTCAAGAGTAAAGGTAGGATGACGACCCCGGACGGTCATGGATGCGGGAACGAGTCAGGGCCATCACACTATTGAATATATATGGGATGTATATCCATTCTTGTATAGTAGTTGCAAGAAAGTATAGAAGATAGATCTTGAGGTAGTTGATCAACACCGTCTATCTCTAACATTTGTTGTAGAAATAGACAACTTAGGATCTAGGAAGGTTTTCAAATTAGGAAAATATAGGGGATTAGCAAAGGGTTTAGAAAATGATTACATATCTACGTGTATGTTCAGTTTATCAAAATAAATAAGAAAAACATGCGACGAAAAAATAATGTAAGATTTGAAGCTTTTTTTATTTATTCTATGTGCCTGGGGGATGAGAAAAGTGAGTGTGTGTATGTGTGTGTTAATTTATTTTAAGGGAAAAAAAATCAGTGAAGAAAGGAAAAGCTCGTCAATATTAAATAATGGATGGAGGAGTTTTCTACGTCTGAAAATCGTTGGCGGCAGCAAACAAGGATCGGGAAATGCAATCGGCACAACGGCTTGTGTTAGATCTTAGCAATCTTGATGTTAGAGAAAATGCCCTTCGTGAACTCTCCAAGGTCTTTTATCTATATAATTGTATCTTCCTTTTATGTTGTATATACATGTTCCAATTGGTTTCAATTAAATTACTATGAATTGTTTCTTTTTTAGGGTTTCGACCGATGTAGCATGCGATATTCATATCTTGTTTGATTTATTGAGCTATATCCTATAGTCGCTTCTTGGGAAACACAATCATTTTGTACTTCGGTTTATGTGAGAATGCTGAAAATGAAGTTAATTGTGCAAGTTGATTGTGGTTGTAAGTCTTAATTACGTGTAGTGTGCAAGCAGTTGGTCTGTTTATATTATTGACATAATCAAGAAAACTAAGATCAGAGATATAATTTTTAATTTACAAACTACTTTTTGTTACTTTTCTTAATTTCGTGCTTAATGTTAACTTCTCTATCCATTCCCAAAATATATTTACCGTTTGTGTGTTATGCTTTCTATTTAACCAACTTGCATGTCCATGGAGATCATGCCCTTCAAATTTGGATAAATCTTTCAATGTTGTGGAAATATTGAACAAAAATTAAATCTTTTACTGATCTTTTCGAGTAATAATAAGGTTAGTTGACATTCTTCTCAATATGTATAAAAGAAAAATTACGTTATTTGTCTGTATTTGATATTTTTATGGACCACTCATAAAAGAAAAATGACTTACATTTTTCAAAATTTAATTTTTGTTCAAAATTTCTTCAACACCGATAGATTTATCCGGATTGAAAGGGCATGATCTCTAAAGACATGCAAGTTGGTTAAATAGAAAGCATAACACATACAAACCGAAAAGACCAAGAGTTGTTTGCACGCTAAATGTAATTAAGACTTACAACCACAATCAACATGCATAATCAACTTCATTTTCTGCATTTTGACAGAATGAAAAGCACAAAATGACTGAGTTTCCCAAGAAGAGAATATAGGATATATCAATAATAAATCAAATAAGATATGGATATCGCATGCAACATCGGTCAGAACCCTAAAAAAGAAACAAATCATCGTAACTTAGTTGAAACCAATTTGAACACATATATATCACACAAAAAGAAGATACAAGTATATAGATAAAAGACCTTGGAGAGTTCGCAAAGGGCATTTTCTCTAACATCAGGATTGCTAAGATCTAACACAAGCTGTTGTGCCGATTGCATTTTTCGATCCTTGTTTGCCGCCGCCACCAATGATTCTGAGACATAGAACTCTCTTTCGTCCATTATTAAATATTGACTAGGTTTTCCTTTCTCGACTAATTTTCTTCTGTTGAAACAAATTAACACAAACGCTCACTTTTCTCATCCCCGAACATGTAAAATAAATAAAAAATGATTCACATGTAATAGTATCGTTTCGTCACGTGTTTTTCTTATTTATAGTAAAACATTGAATATACGAGTAGATATGCACGCATTTTTTAATAATCTTAGTTGTCAAACCCTTTGCCAATCCCCTTTATTTTTCTAATTTCAAAACCTTCCTAGATCCTAAGTGGTCTATTTCTACTAAAAAAATGTAAGAGATAGAGCATGTTGATCAACTACCTCTAGATCTATCTCCAATACATTCTTGCAACTACTATACAAGAATGAATCTGCATCCTATATATATTCGAAACAAACATTACTTCCAACCAATTGTGGAAGAAGTACTCTATTAAAAACAATTCCAATATGTACTTTGTGAATCAAGGCCAATGCAATCACCCGGCCAGCAAACTTGAAGTATTCTTCCTGGTATATCACCTTAGAAGCTACAACACTTGACATGCCATAAGTATTTATCTAATCCTCACATCTACTTCAAATTAAAACTAGATTTTAAATTAGAAGGTACATTCGTACATCTACTTCTATTCATATATAATTTGAAGTAATATGCAGAAGGACATAGTATGTGAGGTACTCAAAATTGTTCATGATCAGTCAATAGAATATTTGAATTACTTATCATGATTTCTCATCAAAAAAACCTACATTCTACCTAAGGGCAATGAAATTATAATGGCGTGTTTCTCAAGGGAAGAACATACTAAATTAACCAAAATCATTTTAGGTGGCATTGTAAAGAGAAATAGTCTTTTCTAAGGGATGAGCCAAACTAAATTGACCATAATATATATAACTTTTAATTTTAAAAATAAATATACGAACAACTTATTCATTAGATTTAAGTGAAAGCAAAGTTTTATTACAATAAAGAGGTTTATTAATTAGATTTGGATGGAAATAAATTATAATTAGAATGTAAACAAATGTGATGTTTTATCAGTACACCGAATGCTCTCCATCATATAGAATAAATCTTATCAATTTTAGCAAATACCTTTTACTATAAGTGAGAATATACAATGTTTAGCAATAAAGAAAAATAAAGAAGTTCTAAACTTATTCATCATAAAAACTGGTAATCAAATGAGTACTACCTATACATAGATTCAGATTTAGAACTGATATATATGATGATATCTGATGAAAATAAGATAAAAACTAAGGGATAATCTAAGTTAGTATAGTGGAATACTATTTCAAGCCTATTATATTTTTTTTTTTGAAACTAACTTCTAGCCTATTATTCTAAATTTATTTATAACACGAATTAAATCTGTATTCGCAGCATATTCAATTAGTGAACAAAGTTAAAATTATTGTTTCACTATTACCTAAGAAAGATCCTATCTCAAAATTCTATATGGTACATCTATACAGAAATCTTTACATCTATACAAAAATGTAATCCATTATTACACTTATTACATTAAGATAACTTTGTTTATTAACTTCGCATAAAATTAAGCACGCTCCTATTCATACCTGGAGCATCTTTTTCATTGTTTAACGAGATTACACCATATCAGATTATCTGGGAGATGATGGGAAAAATATAACATTGTGTAATTTAGTATTTAGCCTATTTAATCAAACAATAAAAATAAAGATAATACAATCTGAGACATTACATAAATTTCCAAAGACATCAAAATAAGTTTTAATACAAATTTAAATCAGTAAGTATATCAATTTGATATGCTCAGTTGTTAATATAATTTTTTTTATATATAATTGCATCTATCATTTTGGATCTCTCAATTGGTGTTCCATGACATTTTATTTTAGTTCATATCCATCTTTAGCTAAATGTTACTAGAATCATCATGGTTTTATTACTTGTGTACATACTAGATATACATAAAAATGGAATACATGTCAAAATCAATTCAATGAGTAATAATTCAAAGAACTTATTTCTACATCTACAAAAACTAAGCTTTACAAGAATAACATTAACTAATATAAAATATATACTCTCACATAAATAGATGATACATAATTATGTAAATAATTGCTAAAAGGAAACAAGTGCATAAAATCACACATAACTTATACATACAAGATGATAGATTATAAAAGATTGATGAACAATTACCTTACATTGATGATGTTAGGCGGATTATTCAAGGTGACTGGCAACATTGGTTGAGACCAGCGGCTGAGAAATTAGGGTTGGTACTTATATTTTTATGACCCACAAAGAGGAATAAATAATTAAGGTTAGACCAAAAAATATCAATAGAAAGTTCAATTATATTATGGCCCAAAGCCTAGGTGGGCCTTGAAGCATGCATTAAAATTAGTTTAAAAATAAATTTTGATAGGAACTTATATTTTTATGACCCACAAAGAGAAATAAATAAGTAAGGTTAGACAGAGGTGGTTAGACAGAGGTGGATTGGGCCCTCCCAAAAAATATCAATAGAAAGTTCAATTATATTATGGCCCAAAGCCTAGGTGGGCCTTAAGCATGCATTAAAATTAGTTTAAAAATAAATTTGGATAGGATTGTATGTGAACATGTGCCATTTTTCTATACATTAGAACATATATTCACAAAGCCACTACCAACAAGGCTAGTGTGACAATTGCAAAGTGATAGTTGATATAAAATGGAAAACTTTTAAGCTCTATTAGGACTTTATTATTTTAATATTTGAATTGAAATTAAAAGGTAGATCAAAGTAGAAATTGGAGTAAAAGAAAAGTACAAATAATGTGAGTTTTTAATAAAATATTTGAGGGCTACTTTATAAAACTAATTTCATACTAATAGAATTTTATAAAAGGTACTCCTTCCTAACAATTTCTTTAACAATTTCCCTTTTTGGATCAATTATTTTAATTTTAAAAGTTTCTAAAATTAGCCAAATTTTATTAAAAAAAATTAAATATTATCTTCTTGATCATACTCATTTTACTACTGGTCTCACCATTTTACTTACTTTTATTATTCTACCATCATATAACTACATAAAATAGTTGTGTAAATGTTTTTGTTAACTTATCTATTTATGAATATTTTTGATTTTTCATTAAATTTCAATCTGATTTAATTTCATTTTTGTAAATTTAATATTTATTTAATTTCAGTATTATAAATTTTTAATAAAATTATAGTTGATCTTATAAATATTTTCTTTAAGATATTAATATTGTTTCAGTTTATGTCATATTTCGGAGTAAGATAAATTCTTGATTTCATTTTCTTTTAAAATCATTAATTTTTTCGATTATTTATTTGTTAACTCATTATTTATATAAATTTAAATATGATAAATTTTAATGTTAATATATTATTATTATAGAATATTTTTTGACAATTTACCTAAATTATTGAAAATGTTTTATAATGTTTTAAGGTCTATTTTTAATATTCAAGTGTCACCTTAAGTATTTTAGTTTCATTTACTCATTTCTCTATTTATTACTTTTTCCTAAAAGATTATGTATTTCACGACTAAATTTTATCAAATTTTACTAACAATTGATATTAACAAATTTATAATTTTTTTTCTTTGTCAAGAAATGTATAAATTTTGTTTTTGCTACACTTTTGAAATTTTAGGTTTTCATATTTCAAATCATTTAATATATATTAGACTTAAAATAAATCTTCTACTTTTTAACTATTTTAATAATACTAATGTTCTAATTGATAAGAATATTTTTAAATTAGTTATGTTATGGTTCCACTAAAATTATCATTGTGTTATGTGCTATGTGAGTATTTTAAGATATATCAGTTTATATTAAAAAAATTGTAGTGGAGAATGTCCATATATAAAAAGCAAAAAGCTTAAAGGTATGCATAAAAAATCTGCAATATTTACTTTATATTTGTATGAAATGTACAAATTTTATGACGCTCACGATATTGTTATTATTATATTTTTTTATTTCAATAGTTTTTATTAATATTTACATTGTTTCTTCATGTTATGTTTTAATAATTACATATATGGTATAAAAATTTAGATGAAATGTCTTTATTTTGTTATATTTTCATTTTTACTTTTGTCATATAAGGATAATGTATTAATTTATTACAATCATTTTATTTTGCCTATTTATATCAATATTGTTTCTCTTTTTAGGGTCATGTTATATCTTTGTTCTAAACTTTATTCTCTTCATCATTTAACTTCTCAAACTCATAAATTTTATCTACACCCAAATTCTTTACAATTAGAAAATTAACTAGTAATTCATTATCAAGGTTTGAACAAGAGCATAGAGTTGAAGCATATTGACACCACATATTAGACTTCTCAGCTTTGTAGGTTGTCATATCATATTTCTTGTAGTTGCTTTTGGCTTTGGAGTTCCTGCTTCTTCATTCTTGTTTTTTTTCTTAGACATTTCCTCGGCTATTTTTCAATGGACAATTGAGAGCAATGTGTCCTGGTTTCTTATAATTTTAACACGTATTCACATTGGTTTGATGCACGCGAATGCTTTATGTCTTGATTTTCCACATTTACAATAATTGATACTTCCCTTCATTTTACATTTACAATAATTGGTTTGACTTAGAAAGAAGGTAAGGTTGCTTAGGCGAGTTAAATGTAAAGTGTGTAAAAGATGTTTTTGGTAATAGTATGTTGTATGTACAACTCCAAGTCAATACTTTTTTATAAAACCTATCGTCTTGATGACGAAATTGTTTATGTAAATTATGTTAGCTCAAGAGTAAAGGTAGCATGACGACCCCGGACGATCGTGGATGCGGGAACCGAGTCGGGGCTGTCATACTATTGAATATATACGGGATGTAGATCTATTCTTGAGTAGTAGTTGCAAGAAAGTATTGGAGATATATCTTGAGGTAATTGATCAAGATCCTCTATCTCTAACATTTGTTGTAAAATAGACAACTTAGGATCTAGGAGGGTGATGTGGGTGAAAAATAACCCATAAAGACATTTAATGCTGCATTTGTTGGTCCATTAATGAGGCCCGAAACCTTAGTTGGGTATTAAATTCGAATTAATAATTAAGCCCAAGAAATAGCCCAAATCGGGGATGCCTGGTATAAGCTTGTTTTCAAACATGGGCCTGATCCATAGAATAAAGAATGATCTAGAATCAAGTTCGTGTATGACACCGACTCCTTGTTTGAATCCAAGAATGAGGCTTGCCCTCCAAGACAACTAATTTTATAAGGAATCTGATTCCTATATGGAATGTTCTAGAATTGATTCACGGCGGTGACTTGCCCACCAAGTCACCTAACCCTACTCCGATTCTAAGGCTTCTCAAGCCTATATAAGGGCCAGACCCATCATCTCAGAACTACGTTTTTGCCTTGATTCTCGACCTCGAGATACGAAGGTATTCTGTGAGGACCGATCAGTCTCGAAACACTGAAACAGCCATTAAAGCTTGAATCTCACCAACCCTTGTATTTAATCCATACAAACCCTAGCCGCAAATTCAATAACCTAGTTTTTATTCCACAACATTTGGCACCGTCTATGGGAAAACAACATCAACCATGGTTAACACACAAAGAACAACATCAGTCTCATCCGAGGCCGCCCCTGTCACCTCTATTCCACCAGTTGTCACATCTGCTCCACCCCTTGTCACGGAACAAGGGCATGTACCCCCATCAACAGGGGCGACCATTCAAACTCAAGTTTCTTAACCTACAAGGATCTCTACCAGTGGTCGTCCACCCAAGGCAGGAGACTAATCAACTTCAGATGGTAGTCTCTCCTTTAATCGGTCGTCCACAGCTCCCAGGAACTTAGATCTCCACCACCATGCTCCCTGCAAACACTAATCTGGTGTATGGGCTACCTAACTATCCTCTGAATCGAAGGGACCTTAAACCAATCGGTCATGCCCTGCAAATACATGAACCGTATCACCCTCCTCACATTAGAGGCTTGGGTCCCTCAGAACAAGGATACTATGATTATTCCAGTCCTTATACTATGATTCATCGTCTGAGGATAATGACCGTGATGAAGCCCCGAGGAGGCAATGTTCCAGAAAGGAACCTCCAAGGAGGACACAAATAATCCATGATGGACCTCCACTAATAGCTGCTGAGAGAATCAAGGCTATTGAGGCCGAGATCCAAAAGCTGAAGGACGACATAGCAAGGAAGCAACAACCGCAGAACCAAAACCAGATCCGGAATCGACCTCCTCCCACTTCAGTAGAAATTCCCTTTGTCGATTTAGAAAGGCCTTCAAGGAGGTAGAAAAGGGCTGATGCTCAAACTGGAGGAGCTACTAGGGTAGAGACCCCCAAGGGTGATCCCAAGGACTTGATGCCACTTGGAGACCCAGACGATCCCACAACTCCGTTCACTAAGGAGGTGATGAATGCTCATGTCTTCAGAAAGTTTAAGATGCCTACAATAAAGGCATACGATGGAACGGGTGATCCCTCAAACCATGTGAGGACGTTTTCAAATGCACTGCTATTGCAGCCCGCTAGTGACGATCTCAAATGTAGGGCGTTCCCTCAAACCCTGGCAGGCATGGCTCAAAGATGGTATAGACGACTGCAAGTGAAACAAGGAAAGAATGAGAACCTAAGGGATTATCTCAAGCGCTTCACCAAGGAGACTTTGAATGTCCCTGATCTGGAAAAGAAAGTAGCTATGATAGCCTTGGAGAATGGAATGACGAGCATCTTCTTTCAGATGTCGTTGGCAAAGCATCCCCTGAGAGCATGACTGAGCTCCAAAGAAGAGTGAGTAAGTACATAAACGCTAAAGAAAGCATGAGGAAAACGAAGGCTCCCACTATGGGTGGAGGAAACGGGAACTCCAAAAAGCGAAAGCAAGAGCAAGAGTATGATGCTAGGGGCAAAGTATCCACGAACTAGAAAGACTTTGACTCTGCCCCTAAGAAGAATTTGGGACCAAGGTTTTTTGAATATTCGAGGTTGAATGCCCCAAGGAGTCAAATCTTGTTGGATATCGAGAAGGATAAGGATTTCCGATCGTCGAAGCCACTTAGGGATCAGTACTATAGGTTCCCCAAGGATGTGGGGCATGACACTGATGATTGTAGGAAACTCAAGGATCAGTACTGTAGGTTCCCCAAGGATGTGGGGCATGACAATGATGATTGTAGGAAACTCAAGGACGGGATTTAATTCTTGATCCGAAGAGGGAAACTAAGCAAGTTTATGAAATGCGAAGATCGTAGAAACTAGAGAAGAGACTATGATAGGAGGGATAACGATAGGAGAGATAACGATCGTCACAACTAGAAAAACTGTAATAACCCTAACTTTAGAAAGGCTACAGTGCCCAAATGAATAGTGATCTTGAGGAATCCATGGAAATGGTGTGTAGGTACTCTATATTAGGGATGGAAAATGAGTAAACAGAAACCATATTAGTGTTGTACCTTAAAAATAAGTGACTCGAAATGACGATGGATTTTAGAAATTCCTGAATTTTGATTTTGAGGATTTTGAGCTCGAACGAACTTCTATATCTTGGATATTAAGGAGTATAGAAATACTAAAGGAATTATATATTGAGGAATTAGTGAATTTAAGTTAAACCAAGGGATTATTAAGTTAAAAGAGTACCAAAGGAAATTGGATTTGTAAATGATTTCGAAAACCACTGAGATAATGAGGTATACTAGAAACGAACCACGATTAGACGAATATGGAAACCAAGCAACCAAGATTAGTAATTTAGCAAGGGTGCATACCACATTATGTTTGTCCAAGGTTAGTAGCATAATACTTAGAAAATAAGTAAATAAGAATATGAACTCATCTTAATGACATCACTAATGATCTCATGTTCCACTAACTCAAAATTAAGGGCAAATTAGTCTTTAAACCATAGGATTTTCCACAAAACTCTAGAATTCTCAAGAAATTAAGACAAGATGAGATAGGATTAACAAAACACAAAAGAATCTCCTCCCCCATTCTCTTCATTACATTCGGCCAAGACAAAAAAAAAGGGAAATTGGAAACTTGAAACCCTAGTTCCAAGCCATCTAAATTCAAGGAAAAATTCATGAAGGTTGCTTACATATAGACTAAGGTATGCTATGAATTCTAGCTTCTAAATCCATTCCATGTTTGAGAAATAAATCATGAAGGTGATGATGAATAGTGCATGAATAGTAACTTTAAGAAACTAACTTGGTTTTTCATGGCTCCTTTAGTTGGTTCAAGCTATTGTAAGGTTGTTAAGGATTATCCAAGGCTTGTTGAGTGTTGTTAGAGCTTCAAGAAGGTATAACTACTCTTGCCCTCTTTGTATTTATGGTGTAAACTAAGTTGGTTAGTAGTTAAGTGAAGTTAATGTTTAGTTTATAATGAGTATGTGTTATAAGTGGTTTGTTTTGATGTGGAAATTGTGTGTTGTGGACTTGTAACCATGGCTGGTAATGAAGACCACATGGTGTAGGTGATGATTATGGTGTTTGATAATTGATTTGGAGGAGTTGGATTTATGGAAATTACGAAATTATAGCCGTTATAATGCCCGATTTTCGTTAGAATGTAAGTTGCCCTGTTTTGGACCCCCTGCATCCGTACGGTACCCTACTGTCCAGGTTCCTAATTAACTATGAAATGATAGATCTTAGTTCATAGATCGTTTTGATATAAGGTGCGTTAAAATCTGATGAACGGTTTAGGAGAAAAGTCAGTTTTAGTGAAAGCGGTTCAGAAACCGAGAAACCGTAAATGTATCAAACTTGAGGTTACAATTACCATACTTTAACATTGTTAAAAGTCACGAAATTTTGGGATATGGTAGTAGTGCGGTCAAAGAACTATTTCCAGTTGACCTTACATTAAAATTCGAAATTTAAAAATTATAAGAAATTCTGCAGTCGAGTGTGGTTGTTTAGGAAAATGGTGAAAACCCCTGAAACTTCGATTTAGGTTATAAATGGTTAAGTTCTTGAACCTTTGGGGTAATAGGAATACGTTAAACATATATTAAAGTTTCAAAAGGTAATGTTATACGAGAGTGTAGTGAGTAAGAGATGTGGTTCTAACGACGGTCCTTTTGTGTTTATAGAAACTCCGGAAGAGGGACGAGCCATACCGTCAGGATATCGAAACCGAGGCAGGATTTCTTCTATCCCTATTTGTAAAATTTCTTATCTTCACAAAGAAACTTGATTTCATGGAATATATATGTGATGCTATTATTACTATATTGTGAAGAAATGGTCTTCCTTGAGTATTGATATTGGAAAGAAGAGTATGCGAAGATGTATATGAATAAGACTATGAGTACGAAAATGTATATGAATATGAATAAGAGTATGAGATGGATATGTATAGAGATGATTTATGCATGAATTGAGCATGCCTTATGATTAAGAGAATAAGAGAGAATGGTATCAGTTGTTAGCGAGGGTTATATGGTTATAATATTATATTAAAAATGTTCTTATTGAGTATTAGTGGTTTAATAAACATTATTTGATTATCATGCATTATTCTTAAAATAGATGGAATATTTTACGAATATAAAAGTATATTTGATTTCTGAATTTGAAAGAGAGGTCTGAATCATAATCAAAGCATTATGATATATATATATATATATATATATATATATATATATATATATATATATATATATATATATATATTTTATAGAAGTAATGTGCGAGAATGGAAATGATATGGGAGAATGATATGTGGAAATGAAAGTGAGAAAATAGAAATGTGGAATGATATTTTAAAAAGAGAATAATGATGTGATAAAGAGGGGGATTGCAACAGCCTTGCGTAAGTGGCTGTGTCAGGGCTGTGTGCGACACAGTCCAGCATTTATTATTTTTATTACGGCACGAAGATGCCAAGGGAGGATGTTAGCAGGTGGCCTTCCTCCAGGGATGATCTTCATTCCTTCTACCGGTAGTAAAAAGAGAGCAGGTACGATTAGGCGACTGATCATCGTCCTAACGTATCAGGCGACAGCAGATATCCCCAATGTTTTTGAAAAGAAAGTGTAGACAATGGTTTTCAGATTTCTATACTGAAAACAGAATAATGATATGGGATGATGGAATGATAGTTACAGATGAAGAAAAACTGATATTATATTATTTCAGATTTCTATACTGAAAACAGAATAATGATATGGGATGATGGAATGATAGTTACAGATGAAGAAAAACTGATATTATATTATTTCAGATTTCTATACTGAAAACAGAATAATGATATGAGCTGATGGTATTATGGTTGCAGATGAAGAAAAACTGATATTATATTAATTTAGATTTCTTTCTTATAATAGTGAGTGGATGATGTATTATTAAATAAGAGCTTTACTCTTCCTTAAGGATTTTAATTGTTTCCTGCTATTACATATGCATATACATATATGTATACTTGTTCACATTTTAAATTTTAGTTACAATATGATCTTGCTGAGCTATTATAGCTCACTCTTGCTACTTATGTATATAGCAGCTAGGTCCCATGCCGATACTACGTACCACACCCCGCAAGAGGGTAAGGGAAAGGCGACCTTTTGAGCGAGTGCTGGCGACCATCCCCGAGGTAGTGACAAGCGAAGGGGCTTAGTATACTTATGTAAATTAAGTGTGTAAGTTGTAATAAACTTAGTTGTTGAAGTGCTTCCTGTAGAAGCTTTGTTCAACAATGTACTTAGTAAATTCTGGGCTTGTAATAACTGTTAACTTTAAAACTTTTAAATATTGTGGTTGTTCTTCTATGAGCATATGACTGGTGTGTGTGTGTGTGTATTAGTGTGGGGTCAACTGCTTATTTATTTATTTATTTATTTATTTATTTATTTATTTAAAAAAAAAAGACTACAAAGATATTGATATTGATCGGAAATTGGACCTTGACGGCCCGGATCCTTGACCCCGGATCGCGGGGCGTCACAGATGGTATCAGAGCTAAGAGTCATAATGCTCAAGAACCAAAGTAATAATAATAAATGTATCAGTTATAATATAAATTGTGAACTTCCATCAAGTTCAGGGGTGGTATATCGCATGTAGTATTTATTTTAAGCATATATTATAATTTTATAGATTGTTACTAATAGAATTTTATGTTTTATTATAGGGAGCAGAGATGGGTGAGCCGAGTCAGGACCCCCAGTGGCTAGGGATGTCAGAGCAGGAGCTATTAGATCTTCAGCTGGCCGGGGTAGAGGTCCCCGAGTATGCAGTTGAGGACCTCAGGGAGAGACGCCGGGCGGCGGCTAGAGAGCGATTAGAGAGAGAGGAGGCAGAGGAGCAAAGACGGAGAGATGCTGTGGCCCTAGTGCCATATATGGGTAGGCCTTCTACAGGATCTGACGAGGCAGGTCTTTCCAGAGTGAGATCGGAGATCCCTGAGGAGGAGAGGCCACTGCGTAAGAGGCCTAGGTTGTCAGTTATACCTGAGGAGCCGATTGAGTGGAGGGATATTCAGATGGTTCCCACTCCTGTCCGACCCGTCCCAGTGCCGTCACCAGTTCCATCCCCTCTACCTAGTCCTGACCCTATAGATGATCCTTTCGAGCAGTTTACCCCTCCAGGGCATTTTGGGTTTTTTGAGGAGGAGGAGGATCCTTCAGAGGATGCTGAGACAGAGTCGGTTCCTCCATCCCCACCCTTTGCACCTCCACCTGTGGATGCACCTCCCCTAGCTGTACCCCCTCAGGAGGCACCCCTACCGGCGGGTGACCCACTTTCAGCTACCTTATTGACCGAGTACTTTGCCCTTCAGGGACAGTTGGAGGAGTCCCGCAGGACTATAGACACTCTTCTACAGAGGTTAGAGAGAGGGAGAGGAGGGGTTATCCCGGATGGGATGTCTCTGGGATGATCAGTATTGAGCTACAAGCATTAGGAGATATTAGGAGGTTGTTTGGTGATAGGGGAGACCCGGCATGGAGGGCCCAGATAGTTGATACGGTTACTACCATGGTAGTCCAGATCCGGGATGTTGTCAGGGCAGGGCTGTGAGCCGGGATAGTAGTTTCGTCACTAATCACACTAGTCATCTTGTTGATGTCATTTTGGGGATTAGTGTAGTTGTTCACTGTTTTAATCCCAGTCTGATTAGAGGACAGCTAGTAGTACTTTTGGTGATATCGGATTAGTATGTACGGCTATGTTTTGGGTTTCGAACCTTGTATTAGATGATGTATATTATTAGCAGTAAAAGATGTTGTACCCAAATTGTAAAATATTTATGTACATTAATGAAGTTTGTGCATTTCTATCTAAATTTTTGCTGCATTTTTTTTTATAATAAATGTTGAGACTCAGAAATATTGATGTATAAAAGGTGATTGACTTAATGAAAAGGCTATCGTGTTAAGGGCGATACACTTACCTACTAAAGTTATGGTATAACTAGATGTAAATCGCGTGATAAAGATATTGTGATGTGCAAATGAGCTAATTAATGATATAATTGTGTATATAGAAATGATGTATATAGTAACCCAAATTCGGGTAATTAATAAGGACTATTGTTATGTACAGAACTATGCCGCCTAGATGTGACAGTAGAGCGAATGCAAGGGAAAATGAGAGAGACGAAAGAAGTCGAAATATCGAAGGTACTAGACTGAACGAAAATGCTCATAATGAAGAAAATCATGAAGAAGGAGAAGAGGAATCAACTGGCCAACAAAGGAATCCGGGAGGTGATCCCTTTGCCCAATTCATGGACTTATTAAGGCAGAATTTAGCAAATCCACAGAATCCTCAACCACCACCTGTTCTCCCCAATCAGGCAGCTAATACCTTTCGTGCCTTTAAGTCATTAAAGCCCCCAGAATTCGAGGGAACCACTAACCCAGTAGTAGCTAGGGCATGGCTAAAAGAAATGGAGAAAGCTTTCGAAATACTGAGGATAGAGGAAGATCAGAAAACAGTTTTTGCAGCCTATCTCTTAAAGGGAGAGGCAAATTACTGGTGGGAAGCTAGGAAGAACCTAGAGGAAGCGGGAGTGATAACCTGGGAGCGTTTCACTAGGGTGTTCCTAGAAAAGTATTCTCCTAGGTATTTAGAAAACCAAATGGAATTAAAGTTTCTGGAGTTAAAACAGGATAACCTAACAGTGGCAGAGTATGAAAATAAATTTACAGAACTGTCGAGGTTTGTTCCCGAGTTTGTGCGTACTGAAGAACAACGAGCAAAAAGGTTTCAACAAGGGTTGAAACCCTGGTTACGAACAAGAGTGGCCCCATTTGAGTTGACTGATTATGCTGCAGTGGTTCAAAAGGCATCAATTATAGAGGCCGAGAGTGAGCAGGCTCAAATAGGTCGAGAGAATAAGAAAAGAAGATTTGAGGGCCCAAAAGGAGGTTCAAGTGAGGGAAGCAACTTTAACAAAGGAGGTAAAGGACAAAAATCTCAATTTGTGGGAAAGTCGGGGGGTAACAAGACTACTAGTGAGACGGTGAGTCAGGGTGGAAAATCTTCAGGAACATTTCAGTCCAATCAATCACGACCACCATTACCAGATTGTGAGACGTGTGGTAAGAAGCATATAGGAGTCTATAGAGTGCTGGGAGTAACTTGTTTTAAGTGTGGACAAAAAGGACACTACCTTAACCAGTGCCCATCAACTGATGCAAACCCTAAAAGAGATGTTAAGTGTTACCAGTGTGGGAAACTAGGACACATTGCTAGAGATTGCCGTTCAGGTGGGTCATACGCGTCAGGACAGAGTGGGGCTGCTTCAAATAGGCCTACTGCTAGAGTGTACAACATGACTTTAGGGGAAGCGTTGACGAAACCAGATGCGGATACAGGTACTTGCTTTCCGATTTAAATTTGTGTGTAAGTCTTTGGCTAAGGATCGACTTAATCAATTAATGAAATAAATAAGTTAATAATATAGATAAGGAAAATCAGTATCTGCTAAGGGCTAGGAAACGTTATGAAAAGAAAAGTAGGAGTGTTTTGGGAAAACACAAGCTCGTTGAGACGAACAGGAAATATATATTATAGGTAGTATTTTCTTACAATTGTTTTAAAGAATATTATTAGAGCTTATTTTCTGGAAAATTTTACAGAGAGGAGCTATAGGAATATTGAGGAATTAATATTTATGTCATGATAGAGATCAGAAGATGGTCAAACCATAAGTGAGATACACTACCATTCAGAAAAGGTCAATGTAGTGGCGGATATCTTCGTCAAAAGAGGAAGGAGAGACGAGATGACATGGAATGACTTGAAACAGGAGGAGATTTGTGAGGAAAAGACAATAAAAGGACAGCTATTGATAAACTAAATGGCATGTTGATGAATGACAAGGAAGTTATGTTAGTGTATTTATGTGCAAACAAGATAGAGATATTACAACAGGAAAAGGATAAAGGAAATAGTGTGGAAGTTAGAAGGTGTGGATGAAAAAGATACTTATAAACATTTTCAACATGATTCCGGGACGGAATCCTTTTAAGGGGGGAAGACTGTAATAACCCTAACTTTAGAAAGGCTACAGTGCCCAAATGAATAGTGATCTTGAGGAATCCATGGAAATGGTGTGTAGGTACTCTATATTAGAGATGGAAAATGAGTAAACAGAAACCATATTAGTGTTGTACCTTAAAAATAAGTGACTCGAAATGACGATGGATTTTAGAAATTCCTGAATTTTGATTTTGAGGATTTTGAGCTCGAACGAACTTCTATATCTTGGATATTAAGGAGTATAGAAATACTAAAGGAATTATATATTGAGGAATTAGTGAATTTAAGTTAAACCAAGGGATTATTAAGTTAAAAGAGTACCAAAGGAAATTGGATTTGTAAATGATTTCGAAAACCACTGAGATAATGAGGTATACTAGAAACGAACCACGATTAGACGAATATGGAAACCAAACAACCAAGATTAGTAATTTAGCAAGGGTGCATACCACATTATGTTTGTCCAAGGTTAGTAGCATAATACTTAGAAAATAAGTAAATAAGAATATGAACTCATCTTAATGACATCACTAATGATCTCATGTTCCACTAACTCTCATGTTCCACTAACTCAAAATTAAGGGCAAATTAGTCTTTAAACCATAGGATTTTCCACAAAACTCTAGAATTCTCAAGAAATTAAGACAAGACGAGATAGGATTAACAAAACACAAAAGAATCTCCTCCCCCATTCTCTTCATTGCATTCGGCCAAGACAAAAAAAAAGGGAAATTGGAAACTTGAAACCCTAGTTCCGAGCCATCTAAATTCAAGGAAAAATTCGTGAAGGTTGCTTACATATAGACTAAGGTATGCTATGAATTCTAGCTTCTAACTCCATTCCATGTTTGAGAAATAAATCATGAAGGTGATGATGAATAGTGCATGAATAGTAACTTTAAGAAACTAACTTGGTTTTTCATGGCTCCTTTAGTTGGTTCAAGCTATTGTAAGGTTGTTAAGGATTATCCAAGGCTTGTTGAGTGTTGTTAGAGCTTCAAGAAGGTATAACTACTCTTTCCCTCTTTGTATTTATGGTGTAAACTAAGTTGGTTAGTAGTTAAGTGAAGTTAATGTTTAGTTTATAATGAGTATGTGTTATAAGTGGTTTGTTTTGATGTGGAAATTGTGTGTTGTGGACTTGTAACCATGGCTGGTAATGAAGACCACATGGTGTAGGTGATGATTATGGTGTTTGATAATTGATTTGGAGGAGTTGGATTTATGGAAATTACGAAATTATAGCCGTTATAATGCCCGATTTTCGTTAGAATGTAAGTTCCCCTGTTTTGGACCCCCTGCATCCGTACGGTACCCTACTGTCCAGCTTCCTAATTAACTACGAAATGATAGAGCTTAGTTCATAGATCGTTTTGATATAAGGTGCGTTAAAATCTGATGAACGGTTTAGGAGAAAAGTCAGTTTTAGTGAAAGCGGTTCAGAAACCGAGAAACCGTAAATGTATCAAACTTGAGGTTACAATTACCATACTTTAACATTGTTAAAAGTCACGAAATTTTGGGATATGGTAGTAGTGCGGTCAAAGAACTATTTGCAGTTGACCTTACATTAAAATTCGAAATTTAAAAATTATAAGAAATTCTGCAGTCGAGTGTGGTCGTTAAGGGAAATGGTGAAAACCCCTGAAACTTCGATTTAGGTTATAAATGGTTAAGTTCTTGAACCTTTGGGGTAATAGGAATACGTTAAACATATATTAAAGTTTCAAAAGGTAATGTTATACAAAAGTGTAGTGAGTAAAAGATGTGGTTCTAACGACGGTCCTTTTGTGTTTATAGAAACTCCGGAAGAGGGACGAGCCATACCATCAGGATATCGAAACCGAGGCAAGATTTCTTCTATCCCTATTTGTAAAATTTCTTATCTTCACAAAGAAACTTGATTTCATGGAATATATATGTGATGCTATTATTACTATATTGTGAAGAAATGGTCTTCCTTGAGTATTGATATTGGAAAGAAGAGTATGCGAAGATGTATATGAATAAGACTATGAGTACGAAAATGTATATGAATATGAATAAGAGTATGAGATGGATATGTATAGAGATGATTTATGCATGAATTGAGCATGCCTTATGATTAATAGAAAAAGAGAGAATGGTATCAGTTGTTAGCGAGGGTTATATGGTTATAATATTATATTAAAAATGTTCTTATTGAGTATTAGTGGTTTAATAAACATTATTTGATTATCATGCATTATTCTTAAAATAGATGGAATATTTTACGAATATAAAAGTATATTTGATTTCTGAATTTGAAAGAGAGGTCTGAATCATAATCAAAGCATTATGATATATATATATATATATATATATATATATATATATATATATATTTTATAGAGGTAATGTGCGAGAATGGAAATGATATGGGAGAATGATATGTGGAAATGAAAGTGAGAAAATAGAAATGTGGAATGATATTTTAAAAAGAGAATAATGATGTGATAAAGAGGGGGATTGCAACAGACTTGCGTAAGTGGCTGTGTCAGGGCTGTGTGCGACATAGTCCAGCATTTATTATTTTTATTACGGCACGAAGATGCCAAGGGAGGATGTTAGCAGGTGGCCTTCCTCCAGGGATGATCTTCATTCCTTCTACCGGTAGTAAAAAGAGAGCAGGTACGATTAGGCGACTGATCATCGTCCTAACTTATCAGGCGACAGCAGATATACCCAATGTTTTTGAAAAGAAAGTGTAGACAATGGTTTTCAGATTTCTATACTGAAAACAGAATAATGATATGGGATGATGGAATGATAGTTACAGATGAAGAAAAACTGATATTATATTATTTCAGATTTCTATACTGAAAACAGAATAATGATATGGGATGATGGAATGATAGTTACAGATGAAGAAAAACTGATATTATATTATTTCAGATTTCTATACTGAAAACAGAATAATGATATGAGCTGATGGTATTATGGTTGCAGATAAAGAAAAACTGATATTATATTAATTTAGATTTCTTTCTTATAATAGTGAGTGGATGATGTATTATTAAATAAGAGCTTTACTCTTCCTTAAGGATTTTAATTGTTTCCTGCTATTACATATGCATATACATATATGTATACTTGTTCACATTTTAAATTTTAGTTACAATATGATCTTGCTGAGCTATTATAGCTCACTCTTGCTACTTATGTATATAGCAGCTAGGTCCCATGCCGATACTACGTACCACACCCCGCAAGAGGGTAAGGGAAAGGCGACCTTTTGAGCGAGTGCTGGCGACCATCCCCGAGGTAGTGACAAGCGAAGGGGCTTAGTATACTTATGTAAATTAAGTGTGTAAGTTGTAATAAACTTAGTTGTTGAAGTGCTTCCTGTAGAAGCTTTGTTCAACAATGTACTTAGTAAATTCTGGGCTTGTAATAACTGTTAACTTTAAAACTTTTAAATATTGTGGTTGTTGTTCTATGAGCATATGACTGGTGTGTGTGTGTATTAGTGTGGGGTCAACTGCTTATTTATTTATTTATTTATTTATTTTAAAAAAAAAAGACTACAAAGATATTGATATTGATCGGAAATTGGACCTTGACGGCCCGGATCCTTGACCCCGGATCGCGGGGCGTCACAAAAACTGCTTTAGACATCGACCAAAAACCGATGTCGAAAAAAATTTTGACCGATGTCTTTGCTGGTGTAGAGAAAGACCAGACTCTTTTACATCGGTTTTAAGCCGATGTCTAAAGCAGTTGCAGAAAACGTTTCCCTTTTATTTTCCGTTGTCTTTGGTTAATAATAATCATTATTTAACTAGACTAGCATTTCAAAATTTCTATATTATATTATGTATGTCAACTTAAACATGTGACATATAGGGAATAAATTAACAAATACATCGATTTTATTTATGAAATCGATGTCGAACAAGACTTTTGACATCGTTGATTTATATATCTAATGTTAAAAAGTACAATAAACATCGCCTACTTGGAGCTTTACATTCTTGACCGTTGTTAAAAATCAAAATTAACATCGGTTCTTTGAGATTCTCAATGTAATATGCTTTTACAGACATCAGGTTGTATGCAATACCATTTTGTAAAGGATGTATAAAGCTCATTTGGACATCAGTTTTTTGTTTTACAACTGATGTCTTTGGCTCAATTAGACATTGGTTTTTTAGTATTAAACTATTGTCATTTATTCATATCAACATTAGCTTCACTTTCTCTGTGTTATTAATTTGCTTTAAATCACAACTGTGCATTCAGATATATATTAACCAAAAAAAATAAAACCATACACAATATCGTAAAATGAAACCAGAAAATTCTCATACTATGATTACCAAATCACCCGTTCCATTACACCAACTATCCAAAATACCAACATCAACTATCCAAAATACCAACATACACAACCAACGACATAACTAGCATAATTTGAACAAACATAAAAATTCCAATTCTAATCCCTGCAGGTAGTACCACCAACCTTCCAATACTGTCTAAACAAAATATACCAATCCCATACGTACAACTGCCAAATACATACATATACCAAAAACTACCTAATATTCGAGGATCGATTAAAGAGACTAGAGAGGGGCAGAAGTGCTAATCCAGAAGTGCTAATCCCCTTACATTTTTCTTGGATATACATGAGAGTCTCTATACGTACCTTGTCCAATTCCTCCCCGGTGTAAGAATTCCGACTCTTGCTCGCCCACTAAATAGAATATAGCACACCAATACCAAATAACAATTAGTATAACGTTCAAATGTTCAATTAACCTAGCTAGCAATTATAATTATATTACATGCAGTCAAGTTCCATCAAATATCATAAAATATACCTTGGTAGTAAAAGTCATTTCTTTATCACAGATTATATCTTTCATGTAGCGCATAACAACATAACCACATTCATGGCCACCAGGTTGTTTAGGAGATCCCAATTAAATAAAAAGCTCATTATCAATAAGTCGCAAAAAACAAAAATCTTATCGATCAAACAAAATGAAGTGCTGAAATACTTACAGCAAGATTCTTTACTTTAGGGACTTTGCTTCCCCTTCCAGTTTGAGCATTGTAAGATTTAAGTGCACTGTACAAAAGAATGTGGTCATGTCTCAATAATAATAGAGCTAGCAATGTAAGAAATAAATCGATACACATTTAAATCTGACAGCAAATATATTAAATTTACCTTGATAATGCTGTTTCCAACTCCGGAAAATGTGTTGGATGAGACAAAGGATTAAGGATAAAAATTTTACCAGCCCAAATTGTGACCAAAATCCAATGATAACTGTTTTCATTAAAATACCAGTCATAATTTTAAAAAATTAAAAAAAACATTAATTAATTAGTAAAAAAACTTACTGCTGATTATGCGGCATCAAGAGCATGCGATCATAACTACCCTCTAGCAATCGCTTAACAACATAATACTCAAAATCTTTATTGAGGGTAAATGTGGCTCCCAGATCAAAAAAACCAAACAAATCCAAATAGTTGTTTTCACGAACCAAAGTGTACAAGTACCTACAAATAAATAGATTATACTCAAATATCACAGTATAAAATATGCAGAATGAGACAAGAATGTAGGGAAAAACTTACGATATGTGCGCAGATATTGCACCTTGCCCAATCTCCTTAAAATTTAATAAGTCGACTAAATTCTCATGCAATATGTATAGTGTACTTTTTTCAAATCCAAACACCTCGGCATCACATTTTATTGCTATAGAGATCCCACACTCTTTCATAGTTGATGTTGCATGTTTATACAACAATTTAAAGCCCTTTGGCACATTCTCAGTTGGCTCCATTTCATTGAACAAAGCAGCAATTCTTCGCAACTCACTTTTCTCTTTTTTCTTTGATGATAATCCTTCCTTATTTCTAATTTTCTGCAATTAAATAGCAAATAATTAAACAAAACTTGAATAACAACACATTCTATTTCAGCAATTATTCAAAAAGTACATGCGACCATAAAATGTACTTGATTAACCGTATATTTTATTTTGTACAACTGCTCAATGACTAAAAGAATTTCAAAAAGTACATACCACAACAGGTGTAAAGGTGATCAAGTCTTGAGGCCATGCTACCATAGAACCAATAGCTTGTTTCACTTTCTCTATTTCACCTTCAATCGACACGGGAATTAAGGCATCTGGTTGGATGGCTCCGTCCACTGACACGCGAATACATCCCGGCTTTAAAGGCACTCCATGAATTATACTATTCATTTCAGGCTCATCAAAAATCATGCCAAATGCAACCTTATTTGTTGTGTTGTCCACAGACAGCTCACACGATCATGGACCCTGCATTTATCACAAGATGTTTAAAATTAAATTTCCATGTGTTGATTAATTATAGTCCTATCTCTTGTGTCCACTATCATATACGTACAATTTTTTTTACCTTCTTTTCAGGTGGAGTAGGGTCAATAGGAACATATTCAACATCGTCATTAACAATCAACCTTACAATTATTGGTTCAACTCCTGTTGGTTTGTGTACTGAATGAGGTGAATCTTTTCCTACCAGGCAACTTACGTTGTCAGAAAAAGGTGGAGAGGATGTACTGGGTAAACCATTAATCATAGCCTTAAGCTCAGCTAGCTCCCGTTTTGTTTTCTCCATTAATTTCCTCATCCCTTTGTCGATCACGGGCCAACAAGTCAGGCTTTGTGATTCTCGTTCTTTTTTGGGTTGGCAAATTGAAGAACATTATTGGGGTAACAAAGCCTCCAACTGCTCTAACCCTGCCCGAATGCTCAGGAGTTTGCAGTGCTCTAGTTAATACATCATCACTTTCAGATGGTTAAAATTCACATGTGCGCTTCAGCTCTAGAAAGTTATCCTATCAACACAACATGCATTCATATATACATGGATAAAATACTCATTATTATTTCACTAACTCTATAAATTAAATCAAAAAGATGAGACACAAAGGGTATCTTATAATTCTTTCAACTACCACAGCCACTTTAGGATCAACAGTCTTGTCCTTTCTCATGCGAGCCTTCTTCCATAAAATTGCTCGATCACGTACAGCTCCAGGCTCAATTTTTCCTGACTTTACCAAAACAAAATGGAAAAACATGTATAGTATCCATTATCAAACGAAAATTACAATAACAATTACACATTCTTACTTCTTCTTATATCAAGCCTAGGTAGCCTTTCCTGGATATGCGATGTGGATATTTTCGTTTCTTCACTCTTCCGCTCTGTGATTCACGAAGTGTCTACAAGTGTAGTCATATTTATTATCTAGTTAGGTATGCCATCTAGTAAATTAGATTTGTCCCCTGAGCAAAAAATTCAAATAAACATAGAACAACGCATACCATCCAGTCATCACCTATCCTCTGTCCAACAAATTTCTTCTAAATATCTTTACCAACAAATTCATACTTCCTTGGAGGATTCCTCAGTTTCTTCTTGTCTCCCTTAAATGGCATCACATGCTTAGCAGTTAGTGTAGATTTGAATTGTCTCCACTTTGTGCCAGCAGAGTGAAGAATATACGCCTCACTTTTTGAAGAAATTTTGAATGTATTCTAAAACAATTAACGACATAATATAAAACTCTAAATATTTGAAGGAATTTAGAATGTATTTTGAATGTCAAAATATGTTTCCTTTTTTATTGGATTTTACCTGGACATCATTCCATAACTTCTTTTTTAAATCAGAATTCACATTTGGCCAACTTCGAATATTGATCGGAATCGTATTCCTAGCCACCGTTCCTACGTAAGACTGCAAAACATGCCTACTTTTTCCAATAGGGACTCCAAGATGATTGGTTCTAACTTTTATCTTCTTGCCCTGAGCCTTCTTTATCACCACTTTATACATAGTTGAGGGACCTCGAGGCGCTCCATACCTCTTTTTAGTAGATTCAGTACTAGTAACTGTTGCTTGTAAAGAGTCTGACTCTTGATAAGGTTTAGGTTGCGTTGCTTGTCCAGCTTCTGGCTCGTCATGAGTTGCCAATACTTTATCCCCCGGCACCAACTGTTTGCTTTTTTCAGGGCTGCAACCTTCTTCAAATTGTACTTTCTGATTTTTTTGCTTTTTAGGTGCCATTTGTATCCTTCAATCTGTAGAATTATACACTCTATTAGTCAATGCAGGTATGCATATTTGAAAAGAACCTAAAGTAAAATTCAATTAATTAGCTAGGGAACAATAAAATCTCGATTAATTAGGAACATATACATTTTTAAAAAATGCAATTACCTTCATATAGTCATTGCTGCAACACAATTAAAAGAAAATTGTAGTAAATGGTAACACTACTATACAATTCAAGTAGGCACAGGAAAAGCAAATAATTAAAAGTACTGATATTGAAAATACGAGACGCATTACAAAGTGATAACAAACTAAATTAAAGAGGACATGATATAAAGACAGTGTCTCCTAAAGAGCTACATTACACTAATTGTTTTTTTAACCCAAATTCCTTCAATGTTCTGTCCACAATTGCTAACACTATGCTCAACATCATCGACGACATAACATGTTGGAATTCTGGAGCAAACTGGGGGATTGTCCAAGACAGTGTCTCCTAAATCATCTTCATTACACACATCACAATAATCTCGAGTCGTAGAGGTTAATACAGCAGACCATCTAGCATCAACCGGATCTTCCACATAGAAGACTTGCTTACCTAGTCAACAGACACATATTTATCTTTCTTGTGTCCTTGTCGATTAAAGTCCAGAAGTATGAAGCCAAGATCATCTACCTTTATGCCTTTATCATTCTCTGCCCATTTACACAAGAATAAGGGGGCTTTGAATGCATGGTAATCTAACTCCCATATTTCTAGGATGATGCCATAAAATGTCATATCGCTCTCGACGGGATTTAAATCCTTGGCACTAGAGACTTCGACTGTCCTAGCCACTACCGATACACCACTAGTTTGAACAACTCTCACATTATCTCGGTCCTTTGTGAAGTATCGCACTCCATCAAGTAGATACCCATCGTATGTCAAAACTGAAAATGATGGTTTTCCCGACAACCATCTTATTGTTTCAGAAACATATTTTACATTCTCTGTAATTTCATTACTAACCTGCACGAAGAAGAAAAAATTACAATCATATTTCATAATCCAATTAAGAAGAGGCACGAATTAAAAAAATACATAATGAAAGAAACAATTAGAACACCAACTTTTTTTTTCAAACCAATCAGCAAATTGTCGATTGTGTTCACCCATCAGTCAATGAACACTTTTCTTTTTCCCTCGCTAAATTTCTTCCAGGTACTCCTTATGCATCCTAAGAAAATGAACATATTAAATAAACAGTCACAAAAAGTACTTACCGAAAAAGATGAATTTACAAGAAATAATTAAACTGACTTACATAATATAAGGATATACTTCAGAGTTGTTCATCAGGACATGTAGATGTGCCTCATCTAGCTCTTTTTCTTCAACTGATTTCATTGTTGCAGCTGATAATGGACCAGAAATCTTAGATTTGTCCTTCGGAAGGCCTGTAGTGTAACTCTGTTTAATAAACTCAGAGCAGAATTCTACTGATTCTTCTTTTAGATAGCTTTCCGCTATACAACCTACCGGATAGTAACGATTTCGTACATAACTCTTTAACACTTTATTAAACCGTCACTACGCCATAGATGGGCTATCGGAACATTTTTCTCATCGATGTTGCTAGAATATGTTACCTTAGCATGTTACTTTGGACCTACTATAACATTTTGTTTTTTGTGTTACCTTAGCCACTAACATGATGTTACTTTAGCTTTGAAGTGTTGGATGTTAGCAACATACTTACCTTAGATCATTAATAAACTCAATTTTTAATTTTTTAACCAAAAAATTGTTTAATTATTTAAAAATCCCACGTACCTTTAAAATATTTCATTTTTATTTTCCATATAAATGAGTTATTATTTTTAAATATTAATAGTGTTTATTTATTAATTTTTTCAATTTCTATTTATTATTAAATTTTAAATGTACAATTTTTTTTAAAATATAATTTCATAAATATTTTGGAATAATCTATATAATACTATTCTATGCAAGACAAGGTATATTTGGTTAGTAGGTTGGTTGGTTAACGACTTACAAAAAAATTGTTAACACCTTTCTAAGAATAACAAGTTAAAAAAAATTATATAAAAATTAATTTTTTTATTGTAAACAACAAAATTTACCAATAAAGCACAAAAAAATATTTTAAAAAATTAAAAAAATATGTTAAAAATTATATTTACCATGAAATCAATTCGTTTTAATAAAAATTAAGAGTTTAGTAAATTAATGAGTTACTATTTATAAATTTAAGATATTTATTTATTAATATTTCAGATTCTCTTTATTTTATTAAATTTAAAATGTAATTTTAAAAAAAAATAGAAATTCTTTCAAAAGAAAATATAGAAATATGACATAGGCACAATTAACGGTGAAAATTTAGAAATATGAGGGGCCAAAATTGTGCGGTCTCTGAAAACTCAATGCCTTAAACAAAAAAATTAAATTTCATTCTTTCATTCTCCTCTCTCGCTGCTTTCTCTTTCTCGCTACTTCTCTCTCTCATTTTCAACTCTCTCGTAAATCTCTATCACACTCATTCTTCTTTACTTTTCTTTAATTAGTGCATATTTGGTTCAAATCAGGCCTTCTCAATTGAATATGGCTTCAGTTTGAGGGTTTGGTTTCTTCAAATTGGAGCTTCTTCAAATTATGGTTTTTTCAAATTAGGGGTTCTTTATTTTGGGCTGAATTAATTTGATTTATTCACTTAAACTTTAACTAATAGGGTTTATTTTTGATTTCAGGGCTTTTCTAGTTTGGACTTCAGATTTGGGGCTTTTCTAGTGGATTTGGCAGGACCGTTTGTCTTGCAGGTACTAATGTCGGAAATCGAGGCTAAATTTTATCATTTCTTTTATTTTGAAAGTTTGCATTTTAATATAAATCTTATCTTACATTTAGTAATGTATATGTAATTTAGGATTTTATTTCATTATTGAATGAATGACATAGAGATTGATTGATATATTAATTGTTCGATTACCTTAAATCTTGAAGTTCTGGCTCCTGCAGGGACGAAGGTTTATTTGGAGCTCTGTTTTTGTTTTTTCTCTGTAGTAGTTGGTTAAATAGTAGATACGTAATGCTAATAATGGGTTTAAGGGATTCGTGTATTATGTGTTTAGGCAATCATTGTTCAACAGTTTCTCTTACAAAAAGAAATCAAAGAATTATGAAGAGAATTTGACTAACTTAAGGCCTATTTTACATTAGACAAGTTAAAGGAAAGACTGATTGTAGTAGAATTTAACTTTAGTTCGTAACAAGCCTTTTTCTTTGTTTCTAAATACACGATTATAAGAAATCATCACTCTATAAAAATAAGTTAATTTGTGAACCAGTTATAATTTTAGGCATGAACTCAGTATGAAAGAACTCTAACTTGAACTAATACCTTGGATGTCCCTGTTGTAATCTTAATGATTTTGTAGTAGTTAATAACTTTTTGCAAAAAACTATGTTTGGAGAAATAATAATTATGTGATGTGTACAACAGTTCAATTTGATGCTTCAATTTTGTTAGTTTCTCTGTACAGTTTTCAACTATGGTTGTATCCTCTACCTCTGAAAGGAAAACTGTCCTAAATCATCAGATGATAAGGACCGTATGAGTAAAGTACCATATGCTTCGGCAATTGGTTCTATAATGTATGCAATGATATGTACTCGTCATGTTGTCTCGTATGCTTTAAGCATGACGAGCAGATACTAGTTTAATCCAGGTGAGGGTCACTAAACAGCTGTCAAGAATATTATTAAGTACCTGAACAGGACTAAAGACTCATTCTTGGTATATGGAAGAGATGAGAAGCTAGATGTAAGAGGTTATACTGATGCTGGTTTCCAGACAGGTAAGACGGTTCTGTGTCTTAGTCTAGTTTTTATTTTTTCTAAAGAGAGGTGTTGTAAGCTGGAATAGTTCACAACAAGGATAGTAGATGATTCTACAATGAAGGCTGAATACATCGATGCTTACGAAGTAGCCGAGGAGACTGCTTGGGCATGTACTCAGGTGATATCACCTTATTAATAAGATTAATGATCATGGAGATATACATATATATAAAGTGCATAATAATATTGCAGACCCACTGACTAAGGCTTTGTCGCAGCAGAAGCACAAAAGTCATACTAGTGCCATATGTATTGGATATATGGGTTATTAGCTCTAGTGCAAGTAGGAGATTGTTAGTATTTGTGCCCTAGAGACAATACTTTTATGTTTTAGTGAAAAACATTTTATTAATAGGAATTATGTTTTGTTGATTATTATTAATTTATTTATTATGTCTTTATTTACTGCGTTATAAATGTTAGCATAATAAAAGTCCTTGGAATTATGATACGCACTACATATCTTTAAGTATGTGACTTGAAAATGAGATTGCATGAGTAGTATCTTTATTCTTAATTATCCCTAGTCGAGTATTATTATTAAAGGACAATAATAATACATAGAGACTAGTATGTTTGTTGACTGATGACTAATTCTCATTGGTCATAGGTATGGTAATACTAAAGTCAAAACATAGGTGCATGTAAGGGTACATGGCACTGGATTGACCCATCGTGAGATTCTACATGTTATCAATGTCATAAGTAATTCTCACTATGATAATGGTGTAATAATCCTTAGACCTAAATCATTATATTTCTATATGAGAATTAATATACTTTGATTACAATAAAAGTTACCTTTGACCGGGTGATGATAAAAGTGGACATTGGGTATATTATGAATCGTATCAGAAATATGAATGATCTAAAAGGTATTTAACCCTCTTAGTTATAGGAGTGATATTATTGGCCTCTTGTTTGAGTGAGACTATGAAATGCACGGTCATTCTCAAATATTGATTTGATTTAATAGTCTACTCATCGATCAAGAAAATTAGGATTAAATTATGAAGAGGATGACACATTACATGCCTCGAGTTTAATCTATAATATCATGGTTAAAGGGATTATAATACATGGAACATTATTCACGAAAGGCTTAATCGAATCACCGATTTAATTATTATTACTTGGGTAGCAATGATGTATCACTAGATGTCGCTCATTGTTTACAATTTTAATTAGATATTAAAATTGTTGCCAACGTAATAATAACCTACAGGGTCAACACACAAAGAACGCTTGAAGGAGAAATAATTTAAATTATGAATTTAAATTAATTAAGTAATTTATTCTATTTATAATATTAATTAAGTATGACTTAATTAATTAAATAAATAGAAAAACGGAATTACTTAAACTAATTTTGAAATTAGTTATTAATTAATTAAGTACAACTTAATTAGATAATAAATTGGAATTTCATATTAGAATTAATTATAATTGGATATAATTAGAAAACTAAATCTCTTCTCTCTATATATATCTCTTTGTGGCTGATTTTATAAAGTGATACAAGTTTTATAAAACCCTAGCCGTTCATCAGAGAAAAAAAGAAGATAGAGAGAAGCAGTTTTCGGGTGCTAGTACACATCAATCCTTCGAGAAAAGCGTCCTTGTGGATACCGGTAGAGCGTAGATCGCGAGAGCGGGATGCGTGGTGATTCAAGTATCTAGGATCTCTAATTTTCATCCATTCATAAAGCTTCTTTAAGGTAATCATCTAACTCCGAATTAAATCTTTGGTTTTTGCATGGATCCTGCGGTAGGGTTTCGATTTTTATTCTTTTTGCATTTAATTCCGCTGCGTTTATGTGCTCAAACCCTTCATCTAGTGATTCTGAGCTTCTCACAGTAAGAGCTAAATTCTTTCGACATGAATTCTCCTCCCCCGACTGTTCTAAAAGTTCCAATCTTTTCCTTTTGTTTATTCTCAACTTCTGCACAAAATTTGTTAAACATATGAAAGCATTACTCTTAGTTTTTAGCATGTACACCCACATAATTCGAGTGCAATCATCTACCAATAATAAGAAATAGCTATTTTCAGCTAGAGTGGCAGGTGTGATAGGACTACATAAATCTCCATCAATTCTAATGGACGTTAAGCATTAAAACTAGACTGTAGAGGGAATGATTTTCTTACTTGTTTAGCCATGAGACAGCCACTACACACTTTCTTTTGCTACACAATTTCTGGTAAAACTTCCACCATCTGTTTCTTCGACATCATTTGCATTGCTAGAAAGTTTACATGCCCGAGATGAGAGTGCCAAAGCCAAGTGACATCATCTGATTTTGCAAGCAGACAAGTGGGATTACATGTCTCAATACTGATTTTGTACAACTTGTTGCTTGACCTTGTAACTTTCATCAGCAACTTCTTTTGATTATCGTACACTCGGAGCAAGTTTCCACTGATTATAACCTCATTTCCTCCTTTAGAGAGTTGTCCAAGACTAATGATGTTGTTGCACAGAGTTGGGATGTAATAGACATCTTGCAATGTCCTCTCCTCCCCGTTCTTGCATCTAAATTTTATTGAGTCCTTTCCCTCAATCTTGACTGTAGACACATCTCCAAATTTCACTTTACCACTAGCTTCTTAATCCAAAATATTGAATTTTGATTTATCACCTGACATGTGGTTACTAGCATCGTTATCCAAATACCAAACATTCGAATCTTCGAGCCTTTCATGTCCTGTAGAAAAAAGTTTTGGTGTCACCTCACCTTCGTTCAATAACATCATCTTCATCTCTGTTTGTTCATGCATTGCCATTAACAAAGTTGGCTCATCGTCAACGATCGAGGAAATGTTTATCTCCTGCTTCTGTTCTCTTCCTCGACGTGGTTTCCTACACTCAGCCGCATAGTGACCCAGTGTGCCATAATTGTAACACTTTACTTGACTCTTGTCACAGAATCCACGTCCTCTCTAGCTTGAAACTCCACCAGTTACCCCACGATTCGATCTCCTCAACCATTCTTCCCATGTGAGCAAAAGTTTCCCACCTTCGTTGTCTTTCTTTATCCATTCCTCCTCTGTCAACATTAGTTGTTCTTCATTTTCAGTCACAATACCCTTCATCATTTCTTTATGGGTTTTGAGTGCACCAATAACCTCTTCTATTGACATAATGTCATTCAAGTGTAGAAGCAATTTTGTAGAAATTTCTATGGAACAGCTCGCAACAACTTCTTGACTTCGTATGATTCTTTCATTTCCTCCCCAAGAGCCCATATGTTTGATACAATTCCATTGATTTTCACATAAAAATCATCAAGTTGATCATTGTTTCTCATGCTTAGAGCCTCAAATTCTGCTCTCAATATTTGAGCCTTCACCTTTTTAACTTTTTCAGCGCCTTGACACATGGTTTTGATCCCCTCCCAAGCGTCTTTCGCCATCTTTTTGTTTGCAAGTGACAATAATATCTCCTCTGGAATAGCCTGATAGATCATAGCTAACGCGGCTTTATCCGTCTTTCCTTCGATTACAGTTTTGGGATCACTAGGCTCAACAGCCTCCCAAACTCCGTGTGCCTGCATAAACACTCTCATCTTCATGGACCATGCCGTATAGTTTCCCTTTGCCAATGTTGGGTAACTGAGGCCAATCGAACCTCCCTTGAGTATGTTCCCGTCCATCTCAACCTTTGACATATAACCGCTCACCTAGTGCTCTGATACCATATATTGAAATATAAAAGATATAATAACTATACTATTTGATAACAGAGACAAAAACTCACAGCTAGTTTTGTGTCCAAAAGACTTGATATTATTTCAGAACGAATGCATCTATTTAAATAGAAAAACAAGGAAACAAAGAAACAACTGATTGCCAGAAAAATAGAAATCAAATCTTAACAACTTTCCTACAATACTTCTACTACTGATTTTATTCAATTTTCTCCTATAGATGCTCCACGATTTAGTTGACCAACTCTTAAACTACAATATTCTCTCAACAGACGTTAACAATTTTGAAATTATTTCCAACATGGGCAGTATGAATATTAATCGTTTTAAGCGATCGAGTTTGCGTCGAATCCGACTACACTTAACGATTGAGTTTCTGTGTTGATAAGACAGTCAAAAAACAGGAAAGTAAACAACTTTAGTTGAGGAAAGACCGGTCTTAAAAATGCATAAATCTCTACAAAAATTGTTTGCAAAACAAGAAAGGTAAACCAGATCGATTCCCCGTTTTATTGTTCGGAAAAAACCAGAAAAATAAACATATCATAACATGTCACGGGGGTGCAGGTGCAGCCATTACTCTTGTTGTGTTGGAGTCATCAACCCCAACGATATAGGTCGATCTAGTTGCTCCGGAGTCATCAGCGATGGTGTTGGTCGTTCCAGTTGCTACAGGCATTAGTACTATTACTATTGTTGTGTTATATTGAGTTGGAGCCATCGTTCCAGTTGAACTTCTATCTGCAGGCATTATTATTGCTACTCTTATGTTGTATTGTGTTAATGTATCCATTTTATTAAACTTATAACAAATAGCTAAGTAGCTATGAGGGTTATGTCAGGTGTTAATTATATATAGCTAATAGCTAGGTAGTTATGAGGGTTATGTCAGATGTTAATCATATATAGCATTCATACGCATGCATTCAATTTTGAATCAGTTTTGCTAAACTGCATTATCCTAAACTAATTGTGTTTTGATATTTGCGAGACATGGATACCCATATTTTTCAGTTAATAATATCAAAAATTTTAATTTAATATAAACATGTAAATACATTACATGACCATTTTTCTCATTTATGAATTACTGAGTTTTTTTTTAAGTGTCCAAAAAATTATAAACAATAATTTAATAACTGCACGCTAAGCTTAATATGGGTTTGGACCAATAAAAACATAACTTGTCGGCAATCTAGAACAAAATTTAAGTGGACCTGAAAAATATAAATTCAAGTTTTTTAATACAAAAATGTATCGAATTCATGATTCAGGGTTTGTACGCGTGGTACAGCAAGTGGAAGAAATACACAACATCCCTTCCCCAAATTGTGAATGGTAGATTACTTTCCCACAGCCATTGATCTACTACCATGCAACAAATTTGTAGGAGAAATATCAAATGTCACCTGCCACCTGAAGAGCTTACGGGGCTTCCACTTCTCAATCTATCTCACAATAGTCTGACAGGACCTATCCCATTTCTGCTCCAAAACATGGAAGCACTACAATCTTTAGACTTGTCTTCAAGTATCAATTTCATACCTTGCTAGGCCTTTTTTTCTATTTTTTTAAGGTGAATTATAGATATGAAAATACATATACGGCCTGATTTAGGTTAAATCTTACAAGATCACTGTAAGTCTGTAACCAGTATTTATCAATGCCAAATTCAGGTTAAGAATCCCAAGTTGACTAGAATCGAGACCAAGTACTTGCCGGTAAGGTTATTATAAATATAGTCGGCTGAGGTTAGTCAAGATCCCCAACTTACAAGGAGTGGTGAATTAAAATCCAGTCCTAGAATTTAAAAATAATGATATAATTATATTAGAAAGCAAATATAAGAAATGTTGTCGAAGTTGACATACAATATAATGTCATCAACTTCTTCTCCAGATATTTTATTTATATAAACTCTCCGATTGTAAAAATAGTGTACCTAATGGAAAATCAAATGCATTACTTGTAGCATCTTCATTTTTCGACTTCTTGTGTAGGTGGTGGCACTGCATGTGTACATTTTTTTGTCAAAGGAAATCCACACAAGGCAGAGTTACCTATGTACGAATCATTGTTGAAAGTGCTGAATTTTCCATTTTGAGGAATTTCTCCGGCAAGATGGTTTTCGGAAAGGTTCAAGGCTGTGAAATATTTCAAATTAGTTAATTGAGCTGGTATGGCACCTGTCAATTGATTTGAAGACAAATATAAAGATTGCAGTGCTTCCATGTTTCCAAGCAGGGATGGGATAGGTCCTTTTAGACTATTGTGAGAAAGATTGTGAAATGCAAGCCCTGTAAGCTCGCCAGTGACATTTGATATTTCTCCTACAAATTTGTTGCACGATAGATCAATGGCTGTGGAAAAGTAATCGACTTGTTTCACTTGGTACCCACTCCCCTTCATTGTTGATGAAACAGAATCAGGCCTCCTATGAATCGATTTCATATTAATAAAAAGCTGAACTGGAAAATGGCAAGTGAATTTATTGTTTGAGAGATCCACCATTCGTAACTCGGGGAAGGGATGTGTAATTCTTTCACTTACTGTACCATGAATTCTGTTTGATCGCAACACAAGAACTTCTAGCTCATTAAGAGTATTTAGCCATAACGGAAATGTACCACTTACTCTATTGTTTCCAATATCAAGAATTTTTAAGTGCTTACAATTGGCAAAAACTTCGAGCAATGGTCCTCCAAATTAATCGCCATACATCTCTAATTATCTCAGCTGACAACCCTTGGCGAAGGTTGTTAGTATTGTTCCTCGAAATTGATTATTACCCAGATTCATGGAAAAGAGTTTTTCCAAACAATGTGGAAGTTCTCCACTTAATCCATTATTTGACAGATTAAGAAACTGAAGGGATGTGGCTTTGCAAATTGTTGTGGGAATCTCACCTGGAAAAATCATAGGAGTTTAGGTAAATTAGTAATAATTGAATCACCGCTAATTAAAGTAAATAAGGCGAAAAGCTTACCTGTAATACGGTTTCCACTTTGATTGATGTAATCAAGATCAGGAACACTAAATTCATTGGAAATGTTTCCTGAAAAATTGTTGTTTGAAAGTTCAAACATAAGTCCATAACCAAGGATTTACAATTTTTCCATAAGTCACTTGGAATATATTGTCGGATAACCTATTGTCATGCAGGTCAAGATCCGATAGATTATTGGAATTAAAAATGGTGTTTGGAAGCGGTCCTGTCAATTGATTGGAGTTGAGACGAAGATGATCAGCAACTTCAAGTTTCCAATGTCAGAAGGAATATTGCTAGTAAGATTATTCAAATGAAGATACAAGTGATTGAGGTTAGTCAAGAGCCCGAGCTCAGAAGGAATACACAAATTAAATGGTTTTCTCCAAGTCCAAGGTCTAGATATTGAAGCTCCCTAAGTAGACCTATAGAAGAAGGAATACTACCTTTAAATGAATTATTACTAATAGTAATTCGCTCAACATTTTGAAGCATCCTTATATCTTCTAGAACAGAACCTGAAAAAAAAAACATAAATAATTAATAGTTGATAGGGAAAGGACTCGAAATTGTTGGATAATGCAAATTGTTATGAATAGTAATTCAGGCACATCAGCTTACCCGTTAATTAGCATGTTAGGTGAAAGATCAAGGTCAGTCATGTTACGACAGCTGGTTACAAAATTTGGGAAATTTGATGAAGATTATTATCCTCATGGTAGAGACTGGCCAACGAATGCACGGGTAAAAAACAGTACCAGTTTGGAGCTTCCAATTTATTGAATGACAGGTCTAAGTTGAGCAAATTCTGAAGATGGCTAACTTGGAACGGAATGTGACCATCGAGATAATTACTGCTAAAATCAAGGTGTTTGAGCTTCCTAAGTAGGCCTATAGACGAAGGAATAGCTCCTTCAAATGAATTATTCAACAAACGAAGTTCTTCAAGATTACGTAGTATGCTTATGTTATCGGGAATAGAACCCGAGAAGTTATTGCTTGATAGATAAAGAAATTGTAACTTAGAAAGCTGGAATATACTTCGTGGAAACGGCCCCTGGAAAGAATTATACTCAAGATAGAGGATTAAAGATTATTGTTGGAATAATCTTAAACTTAGTTATTAATTATTTGTTTTATTTAGTTAAGTATATGTTTTATGTGTTTATGTGTGATAAGCTGACTAGGTCAAGTGTATTAGAGAAGTTTTAGGGAGTTTGAATAAATAGTTTTAATGTGGAGTAGTTTTAGCTTATTTGTTTCCTATTTTGTAGGCACTACTATGTGAGTGCATTGCTTTCTATTTAAACCCCATGTATCTTGTTTAGTTGATGAAAAAAAGAATATAATGTAGTTTTTATGTATCTTCTTCGTTTATACATATAAAAATTGCTGTATCTATATTGTTAGTATTAGGATATAACAATTTTAGTTTCTACAATTATGCAAATTTTTGAATAGTGATTCGGACACCAGACCACCTCCTGTCTGCATGTTAGACGAATGATGGAGGAAAGTCAAGTTACGACAATTTGTTATAGATTTAGGGAATTTTTACTCGAGTTTGAGTTCAAGTCGAGTCAAAGAAGGCATGGGGGAGAAACTGAACCAGTTTGGAGCTTCCAAGTTGTAATTAAATGATAGCTCTTAGGTGCGGAACCTCTGAAGATGGTTAACCTGATACTGAATGGAACTCCTGAGATTGTTACTGCTAAAATCAAGGTATTGGAGCTCAGTTCAGTTCCCAATCTCTTGTGGTATTGGACCCGAAAAGATATTGTTGCGGAGATTGAAACTGTTGAGATTCGGAAATGAAGTGAAACCGAACGTTGTCTAGCATTCCATTGAGTTTTTTTCGGAAAGGTTAATCTCGGAGACCGAACCTGCAGCATTACAGATAATTCCAATCCAGTTACAAAGATTAGTGAGATTGGTGAGTCTCTAAGAGTTAAGAAGAGAAGACGGGGCTAGGCTGTTTTTCTATTTAACAGGAGCTTCTCCTTCTTGTTTTGATGTAGATAGTGTTGTGTGAGTAGGTGAAAGTAGTGAGATGAGAAAACCAAGTAATAAAAGGTAATGGCTAGGCTTTTCAAAATGAACCATGTTTCTCCTTGGAATAGTTGTGTATTCTAAACTACAATACATGCTATTATTTATCTGTTTCTCTGCAAATGTTTCCCAGTAAGTTTTCTTTTACTTTTTTCTCCACTTTTTTTGAGTTATAAATAATGTTATAAATAAAATTACTTCAATATCTTGTTTTTGATTTTCTTTTAATAAATTAAAGGATGATCGAACATAATTGCACCTCAATGTAGTGATGTGCAAACGGAAAAGAGACTAATATTATGGATGAAGGAATACTATCTAGATACGATGGATACGACGTGAGTTTATAAATTAATAATTGCAAACATGTATTGTCACATTTAAACGCAAACATGTATTGTCACATTTAAACTTGTACTGCCATGGGCCGATGGGTAGCATTAGAATAGATTAGTGACACATTTTTCAAAAATTAGCTACAAAAAAAATGAAAAATGCTAGGAAATCAAATAAAATACAGAACTTTTATTTTGCATGCGCATTAATACAGAATATTAATTAAGGAGTACGGTTTTCATGCTCTTATACACACTAGCACAGTGATGTACTCCATTTTTAAGGTGTTTTCATACACCTATACACACTCGCATAATGTTACATTCCGTTTTTGAGGTGTACTATACGTACACAATTAACAAGGCATGAAACCAAGTTCAGAACGATCAATGGTGGTGGGCTGGTGGATGGTTGTTCAAGTTTGCTAATCACTCCGCTTTCTGAATAATTAAAATCTTGATCTTTAATTTATATTTTTTTATTTAAAAATGAAGACAATATTTAATTTCGGAGTCGGGAAGTATTACTTTATCAAACAAAATTTTAATGTAAATTATTTAATTTTTAATATTACTAGTACAATAGATTCAAAAACAGGCCCGGGGCCTGTCTAGAGGGAGGGCGAGATTGGGTTCAATTGTTTTAAGAAATCCAGAATTTAATCAATCTTTATAGTAGTAATATTGTAACAACCACAAATCCAGATTTTTTGTCACGTCTTAAGACTTTACATTTCACATGTCTTTTCCCTTAAATGACCAAATGTTTCACACAAATATTAATATTAAAATGCTTACTTATCTCTCTTAACTCCATTACGAGTTTTAATCAAAATATACCACCAAATTCTCAAGTCGGCAATCTTGAATTTTCTCTTAAGGTGGTATGCATTTTTCTTGTACTCACTAGGCCTCGAGAACTAATACAATTTAAAAGAATAAAGTGAAAGAAACAATGATAGTACATGCCAAACAATAGACTGGTATATCTTTTAAGAAATCAAACAAAGAATGAAACTTTATGATTATAAATAAAATATCCGCATCTCGAATACTAGTCAAGAAAATAATACTCCCTCCGTCCCTTTTTAATTGGCACATTTGCAAAAAACACACATATTAAGAAAGAATTAATTATGTAATTTGTTTCCATGTTTGTCCTTAATCTTAACATTAAATGAAGAGTTATGAGTGTGTATATTAAATATAAAGTCAAACATTGGCATTTGAAATAAAGGGGTATATATGGAAAAATTGGTAAAAATATATGTTGGAATAAGGAATGTGACAACTATTTAGGAACAAATTTTTTTTGCAAATGTGTCAACTAAAGAGGGACGGAGGGAGTATTTTTTTCGAACATAAAAATATTCAATAAAATATTCAAGAAACTTTACACATTCCAATACTCATAGTTACCGAAAAGATAAAATTAGAATGACCAACAAAATGTATATAAATTGTTTGGTGTACATGTATTTATGTAGGAATTTGAACTTCCTAGAAATTAGTAACTTATATATCTGTTTGGTTATTATAAATATAGGAATTATAAACTACCTAGTAAATTAGAATACCCACGTAACATAGGAAGTGGCTGACCCGAGTCGATTTTAAGAAATTTGTAAATTTTAATTATCAAATCATAATATAATTAATAATTGCATCACAAAACTTAGATATATAAAATTTATAATATGTGAGACATATTAGACGATTTTGGTCAACCAACTATTTAGATTTTTAACGATTTAAATATGCGAGTCATATAAAGATTTACATATATATGAAAATTAATTGAAATTATGTTAAAGAGATGAAAACTATAAAAATATGATGATCTATGTGATATATAAAAAATAATATAATTAACATTCTAATTAAATCGAAAAAGATATACTAAATATTACAAAAGTACAATAATTAAATAAATTGATCATTTAGATTATACCTCCACTATAAAGTATGGTATATATGAATTGTTATATAATATATTGATCAATATAATATATAATGGTTGAGTTATAAAATATACTTAGATCAATATACCATAAAATCAAAAAATTTGATTTTAGATTTCATATACATGCACGGGTCATTAAGGTTGTCAAATTTTATATCAATTTAAATATTTAGAAAAATTTATAATTGAGCTAAAAAATAATTCGAAATTGTAATATAAAATGTTTTTCAATTTACCCAATTTTTTTATTTATTTAAAAAACTAATATTGTATTTATTTATTTAAATATATCTATTACTATATATTAAACTTCAACACAATGGCAAAGTTTGTCATTTTAACAGGTGTGAAGTTACGGTTTTACCCTTAATTTTTAAAAAAAATCACAAAAATGACATCCTTTGATAATTATGTAAAAAATAGTGAAATTATGTTTGTATTTGGATTCGAACCACTAACATTTAACTCTCAAACTCATGCCTTAACCAATTATGTTATAGTTGATTTTGAGTTTTGTCAAAAAAATCCTATATGATAAAGCACCTCTTTTATCTTTTTGTCTCTTCCTCTCATTTTTCTTCATTTTCTTTAAATAAATGAAATGTTGGTTTATATTATTCCTAGAATATTGAATAAAAAAAATATAAAAAATATTTTTAATCGATTGAGCATACTACAATTCTCTTTTGCCATTTTAAATAATTGATATAGAAAAAAAATTAGATTACTCATAATGCAACCGAGTCCAAAAAGAAAAAATATTTATTTACATGCATTTCCATATAGATGTTAAATTATTAAAAAATGAGAGCCGATTTTAAGAAATATGTAAATTTTAGTTATCAAATCATAATATAATTAATAATTGCATCACAAAACTTTTTAGGTATATAAAATTTTAAATATGTGAGACATATTAGACGGTTTTGGTCAACTAACTATTTAGACTTTTAACGATTTAAATATGCGAGTCATATAAAGATTTAAATATATATGAAAATTAATTGAAATTATGTTAAAAAATGAAAACTCTGAAAATATGATGATCTATGTGATATATAAAAAATAATATAATTAACATTCTAATTAAATCGAAAAAGATATACTCCCTCCGTCCCACCAGGATCTTTACATCCTTGGTGGGCACGGAGACCTATATATATATATATATATATATATATATATATATATATAAGTACATAAAGTAATGAAAAGTGATGAAAAGTGGGTAAAGTGGTGGGAACGATCAATATTTAATAGTAGATTTGAGAAAGTGGAGGAAGTTAGTGGGTGTAATAGTCTTTTATATTATTAAATGGTTACTATTTTTGGAATGTAAAGAAATGAATGGGACGGCCCAAAATAGTAACTGTAAAGAAATGGGTGGGACGGAGGGAGTACTAAATATTACAAAAGTACAATAATTAATAAAATGATCATTTAGATTATACCTCGACTATAAAGTATGGTACATATGAATTTTTATATAATATATTGATCAATATAATATATAAAGGTTGAGTTATAACATATACTTAGATCAATATACCATAAAATCAAAAAAATTGATTTTAGATTTCATATACATACACGCGTCATTAAGGTTGTCAAATTTTATATCAATTTAAATATTTAGAAAAATTTAAAATTGAGCTAAAAAATAATTCAAAATTGTAATTTAAAATGTTTTTCAATTTTCCCAATTTTTTTATTGAACTTCTACATTGTGTAATAAACATTAGACTAAAACTAAACATTTAAGTTTAAATGTTTATATATGTATATGTTTAGAAAAAAATGATTGAGATAAGCATCAGGATGACTTTTACTCAATATTAAGAGATTTTGTAATATGTCTCAAAAATAGTCTTACATATACGATCAATTTTTTACAACAAAATCAATGAGTTTACATACGCCACTATTACACACGGACAATTTTACTAAGATAATTATTTATATTATACTTAAAGGTTCAATTTAAAAAAAAAATTCACTCAATTGAAAACTAAATTAATAATTTGACAATCATAAGTATTCATGTGATTATTTTTGTATGAATATTTATTCAGATTTTATGAAATCGAATCAAATTATAAATATTTTGTTTAAAAAATTGGTATTACAATATTACAAAATAATTATAAAAACATTCGATAAATCGAAATCTTATCGTTTATCATATTTTTAATTACATAATTATTTCAATATATATAATTTCAAATGAGAAATTAGTTCAGTGCTCGTGCCTCGCACGTGCATTTATGCTAGTATTTATTTATAATCCGATTATTGATCTGCTTTTAAAACTGTTTAAGCATCCATTTAACCGTTTAAGCGCTAGAAGATCATCCTACCGCTTAGGTTCAATTTTCGTTTTTTACAATACACCACTTGTTTTGACTTTAAAATGAAATAGAAACGAGGAAGTAACAATTGGGCTTAGTAAGGCATGGTTTTACATCTGGGCTTTCAGAATGGTAATTTTGAACCCAAACAAAACCGATTCCAAGTTTCCTGTAAAATGGAATTCATGATTTATAATCCTCCTATTTACAAGTTACTAGCTTATAGCCTGTGCAAAGCACGGTTACTTTTAAATACTTTTAAAATTATATGATTAAATAAAATAGAGTATAATAATTTATTATGGATATAATTTAACTTTGTAATATTAATTAATAAAATTATTAGTAATAATAATAGTTATTTAATAAATGATATGTATTGATTAGAATTAATAATCTAAAATCTTAATGTAAATTTGTTGTTGATGGGATTCGAACCTTGGATCTTTAGAAGAGGGATTTAAATATAGAATATTTCTTATTATTAGATCTAACGGTTATCATCTATTTACTAAATATCTAACGGTCACTATTCTCTTAGATGGTTGAACCAAACAACCAAATTATACGACTGTTTACTTATTATATATTAGTTTACATAACCCTGCTGTTAGCAGCACTTTTCAAAACAAGTTGAGTTAAATCTTTTTAAATGAATACGTTCTAATTTGAAAAATTTTATTTATTAATTGTGATTATTTATTTATTGAAATTAAAAATACATTATTGTTAGGAATAATTCATGAGTTGTGATGTGTAGAATAGAATTACATTACACTTCTTGTAATACCCTGATCTTATAAAGGGTTCAGCATTTGATTAAGGATGAATTAGTTATCCAAGATTTGCAGAACTGTGAACCGTACTCGATCAAAGACTAGAGTCACGGTCTACGAGTTTCCAAGGACTATGACAGACCCTGACTGAAGCTGCAGAATTGGAAAGTGCTATTCTATAGGATCTGATATTCAGAAGATGGAAAGAAGTGTGCATGAAGAAAGGAATCGACTATCAATGGAAACTATCAACTAGCCGACAGAACATTACCATGTATTAATCATTACTTTCTGTTATTAGTTGATAGGTAGCATTATAAATACTCTCTCTATAACATTGTAATATGTGAGAGATTTGTGATCATCGTGAGTATACGAGTGAACAAACAGAGAGAGATTTGTATTGAGAGCAGCTGCTAAAGGTATTTGTACACCTTTGGTAGAGTTTGTATTTGATCTTATTAATACAAATAAGTTTTGAGTTATTCGTTTGTCATTGTTATTTATCAAAGCAAAAATCAGACACGATTATATAACTTGTATTCAACCCCCCACTACGCCATAGATGGCTTTTGACAACACTTAGGGGGTGTGTTACCTTCTTGGGTGTTACCATAGCTTTGAAATTTTGGACCTACCACAGCACTTTAGTTTTGGTGTTACCATATCCTTAAAGATATGTTACCATAGTTATGGAAGGTGTTAAACTTAGTAACACCAGGAGCTGTGTTACCTTAGAGTATAATTAACATATTTTTGAATTTTATTTATAATTAACGATTTAATAATTATTAAAATTTAAAATTCAATAATTTTAAACAAGTCATTGAATTAATTATTATAAAAATACTATTCTATCAAATAATTGAATAATTTATATTTTTACAATATTAATATATATTTTTCATAATTTTATTTAAAATATCTTAAAATAAAGTAATATTCAAAAATTATTAAAATTTGATTAAATTCATTAATAAAATTATTGGAGAAAATAACAGGGTATAATAAGTTTAAATTATTATTCAAAAATAATAAATTTTATAATCATACAATTTTTTATAAGAAAATTAATAATTTTTGTAATATTAGAAAATGAAAAAAAAAAGTAACTTGATAAAAAATTGAAAAAAAAAAGGGAGGCTGGGCGGCAAATGAAAATGTAAGCGGGCAAATCAAAATTGGGTCAAAATTGGTTAAGTCGGGGGAAATTGGGAATTGTCTTACACTCACCTCTCTCTCGAACCTCACTCACTCACCTCTCTCTCTCCAGCTCAATTAGGTCAAATTCACACTCAAGCTTGCTCTCGCTCACCCAATATCAAATTTAATCTCGCTCTGCTCAGTGTCTGCGTCACTTGCTAATTATGGTTAGGGTTGGATTAAGGGTTAATTGGAGGATTTACCCAATCAGTCTATCTCACTTGCAATTACTCACTTGCAATTAAGGTATAAGTCTTTCTTTATATGCTTCGATTTGTATATATATTTAGCTTAGTTTGTGTTGCCTGCTTCGATTTGTATGTATCTCTATATGTCTCTCTCCCTCTCTCTATCTCTCTCCCCTCTCTCTGTCTCTCTCCCTCTCTCTCTATCTCTCTCTCTCCTTCTCCTCTCTGTCTCCCCTCTCCGCTTCTCTATCCCCTCTCTCTCTGTCTCTTTCTCCATCTTTCTCCCCTCTGTCGCTCACTCTCTGTCGATCTCTCCCTCTCTCTCATGAATCTATGCTTTTCTTAATTTACGAGTGTTTCTCAAATTTTTGTATTGTATTGTATGTGGCTATTGAATATACTCGAGAACTGTATGATTTTTTTAAAAAAAAATATTTGTATTAGTATTAAGTTTGTTGATTCTTGCTTAAATTTAAAGTATATGTGTTAATCTAAATAGGATGAGAAGATCATTCTGTGTATCTATTTAAATATTGATTCAATAAAAGTTTATAAAAGGTCCGAAATGCTCTGAATTTTTGTAGGTATATATTGCGATTCTTTAAGATTATTGGCATGGGAGGTGGCAAAGCGATTGAACAAGGCAAAAGTTTCGTGTGATCTTATAATTGGACAAGAAAAAGACCAAATTGATGGCGTGAAGCATAAAGTTGTGACCGTAGAAATGGCTGATGTGGCCTCTGACTTTAAATGTGCAGGGAATGCCCTTAGATCAGTGAATGATATTGCCTTATTTCCCATAGTTTTGGAGTGGTTTTAGAACTCTGTTTTTGAAAAACATAATAATCCTTTAAGTTTTAAGTTATAACTTCTCAAGCTATAATTATATGAGCTGATTTTTGTTGCATATTGACTGATGCTTAACAGGTGGGAGAACAGATGAAACTAGAATACGACAAGAAGGTTGCCTCATTAAGCATGTGTTCAATCAGTGATGCACAGACTTAATATGAACCTTAAGGTGACTGAGAATTGCAATATTGTAATGCTTCTACTAGTTTGTAGTATAAAGTTTTTAGTGATATATACACATACATTATAGGCTTTTCTTTGGTCATTTCTATTTTCAGGAAGGTATTCTGTAAAAAAGAAGACCAGAATTTTATTTGTTGAACTATGTTGTTATATATATATATATATATATATATATATATATATATATATATATATATATATATATATGTATATATATATATATATTTATTTAAAAGGCTAAGCTAGTCAAGAGTGTTTGTTATTTGTGTATATACGGTTAATTGTGTTGGAGCCTTGTACGTGTCTAACAGTAAATGAAATTCTGGAAACCTCAGGTGAAAGGTTAGGTCGCGGTATAGTTACTGATGTTATTACTACTCCAATTGTTAACACTTCTGCATATTTTTTCAAGAAAACTTTCGAGCTCATTGATTTCAAGGTCAGTCTGGTAGCTTCTAATAGGTTATCGAATCGCTTTAAGCCTCTGATGTTAATTTAAAAATTAATTTTTTTATTGTAAACAACAAAATTTACCAATAAAGCACAAAAAAATATTTTAAAAAATTAAAAAAATATGTTAAAAATTATATTTACCATGAAATCAATTCGTTTTAATAAAAATTAAGAGTTTAGTAAATTAATGAGTTACTATTTATAAATTTAAGATATTTATTAATTTATTAATATTTCAGATTCTCTTTATTTTATTAAATTTAAAATGTAATTTTAAAAAAAAATAGAAATTCTTTCAAAAGAAAATATAGAAATATGACATAGGCACAATTAACGGTGAAAATTTAGAAATATGAGGGGCCAAAATTGTGCGGTCTCTGAAAACTCAATGCCTTAAACAAAAAAATTAAATTTCATTCTCTCATTCTCCTCTCTCGCTGCTTTCTCTTTCTCGCTACTTCTCTCTCTCATTTTCAACTCTCTCGTAAATCTCTATCACACTCATTCTTCTTTACTTTTCTTTAATTAGTGCATATTTGGTTCAAATCAGGCCTTCTCAATTGAATATGGCTTCAGTTTGAGGGTTTGGTTTCTTCAAATTGGAGCTTCTTCAAATTATGGTTTTTTCAAATTAGGGGTTCTTTATTTTGGGCTGAATTAATTTGATTTATTCACTTAAACTTTAACTAATAGGGTTTATTTTTGATTTCAGGGCTTTTCTAGTTTGGACTTCAGATTTGGGGCTTTTCTAGTGGATTTGGCAGGACCGTTTGTCTTGCAGGTACTAATGTCGGAAATCGAGGCTAAATTTTATCATTTCTTTTATTTTGAAAGTTTGCATTTTAATATAAATCTTATCTTACATTTAGTAATGTATATGTAATTTAGGATTTTATTTCATTATTGAATGAATGACATAGAGATTGATTGATATATTAATTGTTCGATTACCTTAAATCTTGAAGTTCTGGCTCCTGCAGGGACGAAGGTTTATTTGGAGCTCTGTTTTTGTTTTTTCTCTGTAGTAGTTGGTTAAATAGTAGATACGTAATGCTAATAATGGGTTTAAGGGATTCGTGTATTATGTGTTTAGGCAATCATTGTTCAACAGTTTCTCTTACAAAAAGAAATCAAAGAATTATGAAGAGAATTTGACTAACTTAAGGCCTATTTTACATTAGACAAGTTAAAGGAAAGACTGATTGTAGTAGAATTTAACTTTAGTTCGTAACAAGCCTTTTTCTTTGTTTCTAAATACACGATTATAAGAAATCATCACTCTATAAAAATAAGTTAATTTGTGAACCAGTTATAATTTTAGGCATGAACTCAGTATGAAAGAACTCTAACTTGAACTAATACCTTGGATGTCCCTGTTGTAATCTTAATGATTTTGTAGTAGTTAATAACTTTTTGCAAAAAACTATGTTTGGAGAAATAATAATTATGTGATGTGTACAACAGTTCAATTTGATGCTTCAATTTTGTTAGTTTCTCTGTACAGTTTTCAACTATGGTTGTATCCTCTACCTCTGAAAGGAAAACTGTCCTAAATCATCAGATGATAAGGACCGTATGAGTAAAGTACCATATGCTTCGGCAATTGGTTCTATAATGTATGCAATGATATGTACTCGTCATGTTGTCTCGTATGCTTTAAGCATGACGAGCAGATACTAGTTTAATCCAGGTGAGGGTCACTAAACAGCTGTCAAGAATATTATTAAGTACCTGAACAGGACTAAAGACTCATTCTTGGTATATGGAAGAGATGAGAAGCTAGATGTAAGAGGTTATACTGATGCTGGTTTCCAGACAGGTAAGACGGTTCTGTGTCTTAGTCTAGTTTTTATTTTTTCTAAAGAGAGGTGTTGTAAGCTGGAATAGTTCACAACAAGGATAGTAGATGATTCTACAATGAAGGCTGAATACATCGATGCTTACGAAGTAGCCGAGGAGACTGCTTGGGCATGTACTCAGGTGATATCACCTTATTAATAAGATTAATGATCATGGAGATATACATATATATAAAGTGCATAATAATATTGCAGACCCACTGACTAAGGCTTTGTCGCAGCAGAAGCACAAAAGTCATACTAGTGCCATATGTATTGGATATATGGGTTATTAGCTCTAGTGCAAGTAGGAGATTGTTAGTATTTGTGCCCTAGAGACAATACTTTTATGTTTTAGTGAAAAACATTTTATTAATAGGAATTATGTTTTGTTGATTATTATTAATTTATTTATTATGTCTTTATTTACTGCGTTATAAATGTTAGCATAATAAAAGTCCTTGGAATTATGATACGCACTACATATCTTTAAGTATGTGACTTGAAAATGAGATTGCATGAGTAGTATCTTTATTCTTAAATATCCCTAGTCGAGTATTATTATTAAAGGACAATAATAATACATAGAGACTAGTATGTTTGTTGACTGATGACTAATTCTCATTGGTCATAGGTATGGTAATACTAAAGTCAAAACATAGGTGCATGTAAGGGTACATGGCACTGGATTGACCCATCGTGAGATTCTACATGTTATCAATGTCATAAGTAATTCTCACTATGATAATGGTGTAATGATCCTTAGACCTAAATCATTATATTTCTATATGAGAATTAATATACTTTGATTACAATAAAAGTTACCTTTGACCGGGTGATGATAAAAGTGGACATTGGGTATATTATGAATCGTATCAGAAATATGAATGATCTAAAAGGTATTTAACCCTCTTAGTTATAGGAGTGATATTATTGGCCTCTTGTTTGAGTGAGACTATGAAATGCACGGTCATTCTCAAATATTGATATGATTTAATAGTCTACTCATCGATCAAGAAAATTAGGATTAAATTATGAAGAGGATGACACATTACATGCCTCGAGTTTAATCTATAATATCATGGTTAAAGGGATTATAATACATGGAACATTATTCACGAAAGGCTTAATCGAATCACCGATTTAATTATTATTACTTGGGTAGCAATGATGTATCACTAGATGTCGCTCATTGTTTACAATTTTAATTAGATATTAAAATTGTTGCCAACGTAATAATAACCTACAGGGTCAACACACAAAGAACGCTTGAAGGAGAAATAATTTAAATTATGAATTTAAATTAATTAAGTAATTTATTCTATTTATAATATTAATTAAGTATGACTTAATTAATTAAATAAATAGAAAAACGGAATTACTTAAACTAATTTTGAAATTAGTTATTAATTAATTAAGTACAACTTAATTAGATAATAAATTGGAATTTCATATTAGAATTAATTATAATTGGATATAATTAGAAAACTAAATCTCTTCTCTCTATATATATCTCTTTGTGGCTGATTTTATAAAGTGATACAAGTTTTATAAAACCCTAGCCGTTCATGAGAGAAAAAAAGAAGATAGAGAGAAGCAGTTTTCGGGTGCTAGTACACATCAATCCTTCGAGAAAAGCGTCCTTGTGGATACCGGTAGAGCGTAGATCGCGAGAGCGGGATGCGTGGTGATTCAAGTATCTAGGATCTCTAATTTTCATCCATTCATAAAGCTTCTTTAAGGTAATCACCTAACTCCGAATTAAATCTTTGGTTTTTGCATGGATCCTGCGGTAGGGTTTCGATTTTTATTCTTTTTGCATTTAATTCCGCTGCGTTTATGTGCTCAAACCCTTCATCTAGTGATTCTGAGCTTCTCACAGTAAGAGCTAAATTCTTTCGACATGAATTCTCCTCCCCCGACTGTTCTAAAAGTTCCAATCTTTTCCTTTTGTTTATTCTCAACTTCTGCACAAAATTTGTTAAACATATGAAAGCATTACTCTTAGTTTTTAGCATGTACACCCACATAATTCGAGTGCAATCATCTACCAATAATAAGAAATAGTTATTTTCAGCTAGAGTGGCAGGTGTGATAGGACTACATAAATCTCCATGAATTCTAATGGACGTTTAGCATTAAAACTAGACTGTAGAGGGAATGATTTTCTTACTTGTTTAGCCATGAGACAGCCACTACACACTTTCTTTTGCTACACAATTTCTGGTAAAACTTCCACCATCTGTTTCTTCGACATCATTTGCATTGCTAGAAAGTTTACATGCCCGAGATGAGAGTGCCAAAGCCAAGTGACATCATCTGATTTTGCAAGCAGACAAGTGGGATTACATGTCTCAATACTGATTTTGTACAACTTGTTGCTTGACCTTGTAACTTTCATCAGCAACTTCTTTTGATTATCGTACACTCGGGGCAAGTTTCCACTGATTATTACCTCATTTCCTCCTTTAGAGAGTTGTCCAAGACTAATGATGTTGTTGCACAGAGTTGGGATGTAATAGACATCTTGCAATGTCCTCTCCTCCCCGTTCTTGCATCTAAATTTTATTGAGTCCTTTCCCTCAATCTTGACTGTAGACACATCTCCAAATTTCACTTTACCACTAGCTTCTTAATCCAAAATATTGAATTTTGATTTATCACCTGACATGTGGTTACTAGCATCGTTATCCAAATACCAAACATTCGAATCTTCGAGCCTTTCATGTCCTGTAGAAAAAAGTTTTGGTGTCACCTCACCTTCGTTCAATAACATCATCTTCATCTCTGTTTGTTCATGCATTGCCATTAACAAAGTTGGCTCATCGTCAACGATCGAGGAAATGTTTATCTCCTGCTTCTGTTCTCTTCCTCGACGTGGTTTCCTACACTCAGCCGCATAGTGACCCAGTGTGCCATAATTGTAACACTTTACTTGACTCTTATCACAGAATCCACGTCCTCTCTAGCTTGAAACTCCACCAGTTACCCCACGATTCGATCTCCTCAACCATTCTTCCCATGTGAGCAAAAGTTTCCCACCTTCGTTGTCTTTCTTTATCCATTCCTCCTCTGTCAACATTAGTTGTTCTTCATTTTCAGTCACAATACCCTTCATCATTTCTTTATGGGTTTTGAGTGCACCAATAACCTCTTCTATTGACATAATGTCATTCAAGTGTAGAAGCAATTTTGTAGAAATTTCTATGGAACAGCTCGCAACAACTTCTTGACTTCGTATGATTCTTTCATTTCCTCCCCAAGAGCCCATATGTTTGATACAATTCCATTGATTTTCACATAAAAATCATCAAGTTGATCATTGTTTCTCATGCTTAGAGCCTCAAATTCTGCTCTCAATATTTGAGCCTTCACCTTTTTAACTTTTTCAGCACCTTGACACATGGTTTTGATCCCCTCCCAAGCGTCTTTCGCCATCTTTTTGTTTGCAAGTGACAATAATATCTCCTCTGGAATAGCCTGATAGATCATAGCTAACGCGGCTTTATCCGTCTTTCCTTCGATTACAGTTTTGGGATCACTAGGCTCAACAGCCTCCCAAACTCCGTGTGCCTGCATAAACACTCTCATCTTCATGGACCATGCCGTATAGTTTCCCTTTGCCAATGTTGGGTAACTGAGGCCAATCGAACCTCCCTTGAGTATGTTCCCGTCCATCTCAACCTTTGACATATAACCGCTCACCTAGTGCTCTGATACCATATATTGAAATATAAAAGATATAATAACTATACTATTTGATAACAGAGACAAAAACTCACAGCTAGTTTTGTGTCCAAAAGACTTGATATTATTTCAGAACGAATGCATCTATTTAAATAGAAAAACAAGGAAACAAAGAAACAACTGATTGCCAGAAAAATAGAAATCAAATCTTAACAACTTTCCTACAATACTTCTACTACTGATTTTATTCAATTTTCTCCTATAGATGCTCCACGATTTAGTTGACCAACTCTTAAACTACAATATTCTCTCAACAGACGTTAACAATTTTGAAATTATTTCCAACATGGGCAGTATGAATATTAATCGTTTTAAGCGATCGAGTTTGCGTCGAATCCGACTACACTTAACGATTGAGTTTCTGTGTTGATAAGACAGTCAAAAAACAGGAAAGTAAACAACTTTAGTTGAGGAAAGACCGGTCTTAAAAATGCATAAATCTCTACAAAAATTGTTTGCAAAACAAGAAAGGTAAACCAGATCGATTCCCCGTTTTATTGTTCGGAAAAAACCAGAAAAATAAACATATCATAACATGTCACGGGGGTGCAGGTGCAGCCATTACTCTTGTTGTGTTGGAGTCATCAACCCCAACGATATAGGTCGATCTAGTTGCTCCGGAGTCATCAGCGATGGTGTTGGTCGTTCCAGTTGCTACAGGCATTAGTACTATTACTATTGTTGTGTTATATTGAGTTGGAGCCATCGTTCCAGTTGAACTTCTATCTGCAGGCATTATTATTGCTACTCTTATGTTGTATTGTGTTAATGTATCCATTTTATTAAACTTATAACAAATAGCTAAGTAGCTATGAGGGTTATGTCAGGTGTTAATTATATATAGCTAATAGCTAGGTAGTTATGAGGGTTATGTCAGATGTTAATCATATATAGCATTCATACGCATGCATTCAATTTTGAATCAGTTTTGCTAAACTGCATTATCCTAAACTAATTGTGTTTTGATATTTGCGAGACATGGATACCCATATTTTTCAGTTAATAATATCAAAAATTTTAATTTAATATAAACATGTAAATACATTACATGACCATTTTTCTCATTTATGAATTACTGAGTTTTTTTTTTAAGTGTCCAAAAAATTATAAACAATAATTTAATAACTGCACGCTAAGCTTAATATGGGTTTGGACCAATAAAAACATAACTTGTCGGCAATCTAGAACAAAATTTAAGTGGACCTGAAAAATATAAATTCAAGTTTTTTAATACAAAAATGTATCGAATTCATGATTCAGGGTTTGTACGCGTGGTACAGCAAGTGGAAGAAATACACAACATCCCTTCCCCAAATTGCGAATGGTAGATTACTTTCCCACAGCCATTGATCTACTACCATGCAACAAATTTGTAGGAGAAATATCAAATGTCACCTGCCACCTGAAGAGCTTACGGGGCTTCCACTTCTCAATCTATCTCACAATAGTCTGACAGGACCTATCCCATTTCTGCTCCAAAACATGGAAGCACTACAATCTTTAGACTTGTCTTCAAGTATCAATTTCATACCTTGCTAGGCCTTTTTTTCTATTTTTTTTAAGGTGAATTACAGATATGAAAATACATATATGGCCTGATTTAGGTTAAATCTTACAAGATCACTGTAAGTCTGTAACCAGTATTTATCAATGCCAAATTCAGGTTAAGAATCCCAAGTTGACTAGAATCGAGACCAAGTACTTGCCGGTAAGGTTATTATAAATATAGTCGGCTGAGGTTAGTCAAGATCCCCAACTTACAAGGAGTGGTGAATTAAAATCCAGTCCTAGAATTTAAAAATAATGATATAATTATATTAGAAAGCAAATATAAGAAATGTTGTCGAAGTTGACATACAATATAATGTCATCAACTTCTTCTCTAGATATTTTATTTATATAAACTCTCCGATTGTAAAAATAGTGTACCTAATGGAAAATCAAATGCATTACTTGTAGCATCTTCATTTTTCGACTTCTTGTGTAGGTGGTGGCACTGCATGTGTACATTTTTTTGTCAAAGGAAATCCACACAAGGCAGAGTTACCTATGTACGAATCATTGTTGAAAGTGCTGAATTTTCCATTTTGAGGAATTTCTCCGGCAAGATGGTTTTCGGAAAGGTTCAAGGCTGTGAAATATTTCAAATTAGTTAATTGAGCTGGTATGGCACCTGTCAATTGATTTGAAGACAAATATAAAGATTGCAGTGCTTCCATGTTTCCAAGCAGGGATGGGATAGGTCCTTTTAGACTATTGTGAGAAAGATTGTGAAATGCAAGCCCTGTAAGCTCACCAGTGACATTTGATATTTCTCCTACAAATTTGTTGCACGATAGATCAATGGCTGTGGAAAAGTAATCGACTTGTTTCACTTGGTACCCACTCCCCTTCATTGTTGATGAAACAGAATCAGGCCTCCTATGAATCGATTTCATATTAATAAAAAGCTGAACTGGAAAATGGCAAGTGAATTTATTGTTTGAGAGATCCACCATTCGTAACTCGGGGAAGGGATGTGTAATTCTTTCACTTACTGTACCATGAATTTTGTTTGATCGCAACACAAGAACTTCTAGCTCATTAAGAGTATTTAGCCATAATGGAAATGTACCACTTACTCTATTGTTTCCAATATCAAGAATTTTTAAGTGCTTACAATTGGCAAAAACTTCGAGCAATGGTCCTCCAAATTAATCGCCATACATCTGTAATTATCTCAGCTGACAACCCTTGGCGAAGGTTGTTAGTATTGTTCCTCGAAATTGATTATTACCCAGATTCATGGAAAAGAGTTTTTCCAAACAATGTGGAAGTTCTCCACTTAATCCATTATTTGACAGATTAAGAAACTGAAGGGATGTGGCTTTGCAAATTGTTGTGGGAATCTCACCTGGAAAAATCATAGGAGTTTAGGTAAATTAGTAATAATTGAATCACCGCTAATTAAAGTAAATAAGGCGAAAAGCTTACCTGTAATACGGTTTCCACTTTGATTGATGTAATCAAGATCAGGAACACTAAATTCATTGGAAATGTTTCCTGAAAAATTGTTGTTTGAAAGTTCAACCATAAGTCCATAACCAAGGATTTACAATTTTTCCATAAGTCACTTGGAATATATTGTCGGATAACCTATTGTCATGCAGGTCAAGATCCGATAGATTATTGGAATTAAAAATGGTGTTTGGAAGCGGTCCTGTCAATTGATTGGAGTTGAGACGAAGATGATCAGCAACTTCAAGTTTCCAATGTCAGAAGGAATATTGCTAGTAAGATTATTCAAATGAAGATACAAGTGATTGAGGTTAGTCAAGAGCCCGAGCTCAGAAGGAATACACAAATTAAATGGTTTTCTCCAAGTCCAAGGTCTAGATATTGAAGCTCCCTAAGTAGACCTATAGAAGAAGGAATACTACCTTTAAATGAATTATTACTAATAGTAATTCGCTCAACATTTTGAAGCATCCGTATATCTTCTAGAACAGAACCTGAAAAAAAAACATAAATAATTAATAGTTGATAGGGAAAGGACTCGAAATTGTTGGATAATGCAAATTGTTATGAATAGTAATTCAGGCACATCAGCTTACCCGTTAATTAGCATGTTAGGTGAAAGATCAAGGTCAGTCATGTTACGACAGCTGGTTACAAAATTTGGGAAATTTGATGAAGATTATTATCCTCATGGTAGAGACTGGCCAACGAATGCACGGGTAAAAAACAGTACCAGTTTGGAGCTTCCAATTTATTGAATGACAGGTCTAAGTTGAGCAAATTCTGAAGATGGCTAACTTGGAACGGAATGTGACCATCGAGATAATTACTGCTAAAATCAAGGTGTTTGAGCTTCCTAAGTAGGCCTATAGACGAAGGAATAGCTCCTTCAAATGAATTATTCAACAAACGAAGTTCTTCAAGATTACGTAGTATGCTTATGTTATCGGGAATAGAACCCGAGAAGTTATTGCTTGATAGATAAAGAAATTGTAACTTAGAAAGCTGGAATATACTTCGTGGAAACGGCCCCTGGAAAGAATTATACTCAAGATAGAGGATTAAAGATTATTGTTGGAATAATCTTAAACTTAGTTATTAATTATTTGTTTTATTTAGTTAAGTATATGTTTTATGTGTTTATGTGTGATCAGCTGACTAGGTCAAGTGTATTAGAGAAGTTTTAGGGAGTTTGAATAAATAGTTTTAATGTGGAGTAGTTTTAGCTTATTTGTTTCCTATTTTGTAGGCACTACTATGTGAGTGCATTGCTTTCTATTTAAACCCCATGTATCTTGTTTAGTTGATGAAAAAAAGAATACAATGTAGTTTTTATGTATCTTCTTCGTTTATACATATAAAAATTGCTGTATCTATATTGTTAGTATTAGGATATAACAATTTTAGTTTCTACAATTATGCAAATTTTTGAATAGTGATTCGGACACCAGACCACCTCCTGTCTGCATGTTAGACGAATGATGGAGGAAAGTCAAGTTACGACAATTTGTTATAGATTTAGGGAATTTTTACTCGAGTTTGAGTTCAAGTCGAGTCAAAGAAGGCATGGGGGAGAAACTGAACCAGTTTGGAGCTTCCAAGTTGTAATTAAATGATAGCTCTTAGGTGCGGAACCTCTGAAGATGGTTAACCTGATACTGAATGGAACTCCTGAGATTGTTACTGCTAAAATCAAGGTATTGGAGCTCAGTTCAGTTCCCAATCTCTTGTGGTATTGGACCCGAAAAGATATTGTTGCGGAGATTGAAACTGTTGAGATTCGGAAATGAAGTGAAACCGAACGTTGTCTAGCATTCCATTGAGTTGTTTTCGGAAAGGTTAATCTCGGAGACCGAACCTGCAGCATTACAGATAATTCCAATCCAGTTACAAAGATTAGTGAGATTGGTGAGTCTCTAAGAGTTAAGAAGAGAAGACGGGGCTAGGCTGTTTTTCTATTTAACAGGAGCTTCTCCTTCTTGTTTTGATGTAGATAGTGTTGTGTGAGTAGGTGAAAGTAGTGAGATGAGAAAACCAAGTAATAAAAGGTAATGGCTAGGCTTTTCAAAATGAACCATGTTTCTCCTTGGAATAGTTGTGTATTCTAAACTACAATACATGCTATTATTTATCTGTTTCTCTGCAAATGTTTCCCAGTAAGTTTTCTTTTACTTTTTTCTCCACTTTTTTTGAGTTATAAATAATGTTATAAATAAAATTACTTCAATATCTTGTTTTTGATTTTCTTTTAATAAATTAAAGGATGATCGAACATAATTGCACCTCAATGTAGTGATGTGCAAACGGAAAAGAGACTAATATTATGGATGAAGGAATACTATCTAGATACGATGGATACGACGTGAGTTTATAAATTAATAATTGCAAACATGTATTGTCACATTTAAACGCAAACATGTATTGTCACATTTAAACTTGTACTGCCATGGGCCGATGGGTAGCATTAGAATAGATTAGTGACACATTTTTCAAAAATTAGCTACGAAAAAAATGAAAAATGCTAGGAAATCAAATAAAATACAGAACTTTTATTTTGCATGCGCATTAATACAGAATATTAATTAAGGAGTACGGTTTTCATGCTCTTATACACACTAGCACAGTGATGTACTCCATTTTTAAGGTGTTTTCATACACCTATACACACTCGCATAATGTTACATTCCGTTTTTGAGGTGTACTATACGTACACAATTAACAAGGCATGAAACCAAGTTCAGAACGATCAATGGTGGTGGGCTGGTGGATGGTTGTTCAAGTTTGCTAATCACTCCGCTTTCTGAATAATTAAAATCTTGATCTTTAATTTATATTTTTTTATTTAAAAATGAAGACAATATTTAATTTCGGAGTCGGGAAGTATTACTTTATCAAACAAAATTTTAATGTAAATTATTTAATTTTTAATATTACTAGTACAATAGATTCAAAAACAGGCCCGGGGCCTGTCTAGAGGGAGGGCGAGATTGGGTCCAATTGTTTTAAGAAATCCAGAATTTAATCAATCTTTATAGTAGTAATATTGTAACAACCACAAATCCAGATTTTTTGTCACGTCTTAAGACTTTACATTTCACATGTCTTTTCCCTTAAATGACCAAATGTTTCACACAAATATTAATATTAAAATGCTTACTTATCTCTCTTAACTCCATTACGAGTTTTAATCAAAATATACCACCAAATTCTCAAGTCGGCAATCTTGAATTTTCTCTTAAGGTGGTATGCATTTTTCTCGTACTCACTAGGCCTCGAGAACTAATACAATTTAAAAGAATAAAGTGAAAGAAACAATGATAGTACATGCCAAACAATAGACTGGTATATCTTTTAAGAAATCAAACAAAGAATGAAACTTTATGATTATAAATAAAATATCCGCATCTCGAATACTAGTCAAGAAAATAATACTCCCTCCGTCCCTTTTTAGTTGGTACATTTGGCAAAAACACACATATTAAGAAAGAATTAATTATGTAATTTGTTTCCATGTTTGTCCTTAATCTTAACATTAAATGAAGAGTTATGAGTGTGTATATTAAATATAAATTCAAACATTGGCATTAGAAATAAAGGGGTATATATGGAAAAATTGGTAAAAATATATGTTGGAACAATGAATGTGACAACTATTTAGGAACAAATTTTTTTTACAAATGTGTCAACTAAAGAGGGACGGAGGGAGTATTTTTTTCGAACATAAAAATATTCAATAAAATATTCAAGAAACTTTACACATTCCAATACTCATAGTTACCGAAAAGATAAAATTAGAATGACCAACAAAATGTATATAAATTGTTTGGTGTACATGTATTTATGTAGGAATTTGAACTTCCTAGAAATTAGTAACTTATATATCTGTTTGGTTATTATAAATATAGGAATTATAAACTACCTAGTAAATTAGAATACCCACGTAACATAGGAAGTGGCTGACCCGAGTCGATTTTAAGAAATTTGTAAATTTTAATTATCAAATCATAATATAATTAATAATTGCATCACAAAACTTAGGTATATAAAATTTTAAATATGTGAGACATATTAGACGATTTTGGTCAACCAACTATTTAGATTTTTAACGATTTAAATATGCGAGTCATATAAAGATTTACATATATATGAAAATTAATTGAAATTATGTTAAAGAGATGAAAACTATAAAAATATGATGATCTATGTGATATATAAAAAATAATATAATTAACATTCTAATTAAATCGAAAAAGATATACTAAATATTACAAAAGTACAATAATTAAATAAATTGATCATTTAGATTATACCTCCACTATAAAGTATGGTATATATGAATTGTTATATAATATATTGATCAATATAATATATAATGGTTGAGTTATAAAATATACTTAGATCAATATACCATAAAATCAAAAAATTTGATTTTAGATTTCATATACATGCACGGGTCATTAAGGTTGTCAAATTTTATATCAATTTAAATATTTAGAAAAATTTATAATTGAGCTAAAAAATAATTCGAAATTGTAATATAAAATGTTTTTCAAATTACCCAATTTTTTTATTTATTTAAAAAACTAATATTGTATTTATTTATTTAAATATATCTATTACTATATATTAAACTTCAACACAATGGCAAAGTTTGTCATTTTAACAGGTGTGAAGTTACGGTTTTACCCTTAATTTTTAAAAAAAATTCACAAAAATGACATCCTTTGATAATTATGTAAAAAATAGTGAAATTATGTTTGTATTTGGATTCGAACCACTAACATTTAACTCTCAAACTCATGCCTTAACCAATTATGTTATAGTTGATTTTGAGTTTTGTCAAAAAAATCCTATATGATAAAGCACCTCTTTTATCTTTTTGTCTCTTCCTCTCATTTTTCTTCATTTTCTTTAAATAAATGAAATGTTGGTTTATATTATTCCTAGAATATTGAATAAAAAAAATATAAAAAATATTTTTAATCGATTGAGCATACTACAATTCTCTTTTGCCATTTTAAATAATTGATATAGAAAAAAAATTAGATTACTCATAATGCAACCAAGTCCAAAAAGAAAAAATATTTATTTACATGCATTTCCATGTAGATGTTAAATTATTAAAAAATGAGAGCCGATTTTAAGAAATATGTAAATTTTAGTTATCAAATCATAATATAATTAATAATTGCATCACAAAACTTTTTAGGTATATAAAATTTTAAATATGTGAGACATATTAGACGGTTTTGGTCAACTAACTATTTAGACTTTTAACGATTTAAATATGCGAGTCATATAAAGATTTAAATATATATGAAAATTAATTGAAATTATGTTAAAAAATGAAAACTCTGAAAATATGATGATCTATGTGATATATAAAAAATAATATAATTAACATTCTAATTAAATCGAAAAAGATATACTCCCTCCGTCCCACCAGGATCTTTACATCCTTGGTGGGCACGGAGACCTATATATATATATATATATATATATATATATATATATATATATATATATATATATATATATATATATATAAGTACATAAAGTAATGAAAAGTGATGAAAAGTGGGTAAAGTGGTGGGAACGATCAATATTTAATAGTAGATTTGAGAAAGTAGAGGAAGTTAGTGGGTGTAATAGTCTTTTATATTATTAAATGGTTACTATTTTTGGAATGTAAAGAAATGAATGGGACGGCCCAAAATAGTAACTGTAAAGAAATGGGTGGGACGGAGGGAGTACTAAATATTACAAAAGTACAATAATTAATAAAATGATCATTTAGATTATACCTCGACTATAAAGTATGGTACATATGAATTTTTATATAATATATTGATCAATATAATATATAAAGGTTGAGTTATAACATATACTTAGATCAATATACCATAAAATCAAAAAAATTGATTTTAGATTTCATATACATACACGCGTCATTAAGGTTGTCAAATTTTATATCAATTTAAATATTTAGAAAAATTTAAAATTGAGCTAAAAAATAATTCAAAATTGTAATTTAAAATGTTTTTCAATTTTCCCAATTTTTTTATTGAACTTCTACATTGTGTAATAAACATTAGACTAAAACTAAACATTTAAGTTTAAATGTTTATATATGTATATGTTTAGAAAAAAATGATTGAGATAAGCATCAGGATGACTTTTACTCAATATTAAGAGATTTTGTAATATGTCTCAAAAATAGTCTTACATATACGATCAATTTTTTACAACAAAATCAATGAGTTTACATACGCCACTATTACACACGGACAATTTTACTAAGATAATTATTTATATTATACTTAAAGGTTCAATTTAATAAAAAAAATTCACTCAATTGAAAACTAAATTAATAATTTGACAATCATAAGTATTCATGTGATTATTTTTGTATGAATATTTATTCAGATTTTATGAAATCGAATCAAATTATAAATATTTTGTTTAAAAAATTGGTATTACAATATTACAAAATAATTATAAAAACATTCGATAAATCGAAATCTTATCGTTTATCATATTTTTAATTACATAATTATTTCAATATATATAATTTCAAATGAGAAATTAGTTCAGTGCTCGTGCCTCGCACGTGCATTTATGCTAGTATTTATTTATAATCCGATTAATGATCTGCTTTTAAAACTGTTTAAGCATCCATTTAACCGTTTAAGCGCTAGAAGATCATCCTACCGCTTAGGTTCAATTTTCGTTTTTTACAATACACCACTTGTTTTGACTTTAAAATGAAATAGAAACGAGGAAGTAACAATTGGGCTTAGTAAGGCATGGTTTTACATCTGGGCTTTCAGAATGGTAATTTTGAACCCAAACAAAACCGATTCCAAGTTTCCTGTAAAATGGAATTCATGATTTATAATCCTCCTATTTACAAGTTACTAGCTTATAGCCTGTGCAAAGCACGGTTACTTTTAAATACTTTTAAAATTATATGATTAAATAAAATAGAGTATAATAATTTATTATGGATATAATTTAACTTTGTAATATTAATTAATAAAATTATTAGTAATAATAATAGTTATTTAATAAATGATATGTATTGATTAGAATTAATAATCTAAAATCTTAATGTAAATTTGTTGTTGATGGGATTCGAACCTTGGATCTTTAGAAGAGGGATTTAAATATAGAATATTTCTTATTATTAGATCTAACGGTTATCATCTATTTACTAAATATCTAACGGTCACTATTCTCTTAGATGGTTGAACCAAACAACCAAATTATACGACTGTTTACTTATTATATATTAGTTTACATAACCCTGCTGTTAGCAGCACTTTTCAAAACAAGTTGAGTTAAATCTTTTTAAATGAATACGTTCTAATTTGAAAAATTTTATTTATTAATTGTGATTATTTATTTATTGAAATTAAAAATACATTATTGTTAGGAATAATTCATGAGTTGTGATGTGTAGAATAGAATTACATTACACTTCTTGTAATACCCTGATCTTATAAAGGGTTCAGCATTTGATTAAGGATGAATTAGTTATCCAAGATTTGCAGAACTGTGAACCGTACTCGATCAAAGACTAGAGTCACGGTCTACGAGTTTCCAAGGACTATGACAGACCCTGACTGAAGCTGCAGAATTGGAAAGTGCTATTCTATAGGATCTGATATTCAGAAGATGGAAAGAAGTGTGCATGAAGAAAGGAATCGACTATCAATGGAAACTATCAACTAGCCGACAGAACATTACCATGTATTAATCATTACTTTCTGTTATTAGTTGATAGGTAGCATTATAAATACTCTCTCTATAACATTGTAATATGTGAGAAATTTGTGATCATCGTGAGTATACGAGTGAACAAACAGAGAGAGATTTGTATTGAGAGCAGCTGCTAAAGGTATTTGTACACCTTTGGTAGAGTTTGTATTTGATCTTATTAATACAAATAAGTTTTGAGTTATTCGTTTGTCATTGTTATTTATCAAAGCAAAAATCAGACACGATTATATAACTTGTATTCAACCCCCCACTACGCCATAGATGGCTTTTGACAACACTTAGGGGGTGTGTTACCTTCTTGGGTGTTACCATAGCTTTGAAATTTTGGACCTACCACAGCACTTTAGTTTTGGTGTTACCATATCCTTAAAGATATGTTACCATAGTTATGGAAGGTGTTAAACTTAGTAACACCAGGAGCTGTGTTACCTTAGAGTATAATTAACATATTTTTGAATTTTATTTATAATTAACGATTTAATAATTATTAAAATTTAAAATTCAATAATTTTAAACAAGTAATTGAATTAATTATTATAAAAATACTATTCTATCAAATAATTGAATAATTTATATTTTTACAATATTAATATATATTTTTCATAATTTTATTTAAAATATCTTAAAATAAAGTAATATTCAAAAATTATTAAAATTTGATTAAATTCATTAATAAAATTATTGGAGAAAATAACAGGGTATAATAAGTTTAAATTATTATTCAAAAATAATAAATTTTATAATCATACAATTTTTTATAAGAAAATTAATAATTTTTGTAATAATAGAAAATGAAAAAAAAAAAAGTAACTTGATAAAAAATTGAAAAAAAAAGGGAGGCTGGGCGGCAAATGAAAATGTAAGCGGGCAAATCAAAATTGGGTCAAAATTGGTTAAGTCGGGGGAAATTGGGAATTGTCTTACACTCACCTCTCTCTCGAACCTCACTCACTCACCTCTCTCTCTCTCCAGCTCAATTAGGTCAAATTCACACTCAAGCTTGCTCTCGCTCACCCAATATCAAATTTAATCTCGCTCTGCTCAGTGTCTGCGTCACTTGCTAATTATGGTTAGGGTTGGATTAAGGGTTAATTGGAGGATTTACCCAATCAGTCTATCTCACTTGCAATTACTCACTTGCAATTAAGGTATAAGTCTTTCTTTATATGCTTCGATTTGTATATATATTTAGCTTAGTTTGTGTTGCCTGCTTCGATTTGTATGTATCTCTATATGTCTCTCTCCCTCTCTCTATCTCTCTCCCCTCTCTCTGTCTCTCTCCCTCTCTCTCTATCTCTCTCTCTCCTTCTCCTCTCTGTCTCCCCTCTCCGCTTCTCTATCCCCTCTCTCTCTGTCTCTTTCTCCATCTTTCTCCCCTCTGTCGCTCACTCTCTGTCGATCTCTCCCTCTCTCTCATGAATGTATTCTTTTCTTAATTTACGAGTGTTTCTCAAATTTTTGTATTGTATTGTATGTGGCTATTGAATATACTCGAGAACTGTATGATTTTTTTAAAAAAAAATATTTGTATTAGTATTAAGTTTGTTGATTCTTGCTTAAATTTAAAGTATATGTGTTAATCTAAATAGGATGAGAAGATCATTCTGTGTATCTATTTAAATATTGATTCAATAAAAGGTCCGAAATGCTCTGAATTTTTGTAGGTATATATTGCGATTCTTTAAGATTATTGGCATGGGAGGTGGCAAAGCGATTGAACAAGGCAAAAGTTTCGTGTGATCTTATAACTGGACAAGAAAAAGACCAAATTGATGGCGTGAAGCATAAAGTTGTGACCGTAGAAATGGCTGATCTGGCCTCTGACTTTAAATGTGCAGGGAACGCCCTTAGATCAGTGAATGATATTGCCTTATTTCCCATAGTTTTGGAGTGGTTTTAGAACTCTGTTTTTGAAAAACATAATAATCCTTTAAGTTTTAAGTTATAACTTCTCAAGCTATAATTATATGAGCTGATTTTTGTTGCATATTGACTGATGCTTAACAGGTGGGAGAACAGATGAAACTAGAATACGATAAGAAGGTTGCCTCATTAAGCATGTGTTCAATCAGGGATGCACAGACTTAATATGAACCTTAAGGTGACTGAGAATTGCAATATTGTAATGCTTCTACTAGTTTGTAGTATAAAGTTTTTAGTGATATATACACATACATTATAGGCTTTTCTTTGGTCATTTCTATTTTCAGGAAGGTATTCTGTAAAAAAGAAGACCAGAATTTTATTTGTTGAACTATGTTGTTATATATATATATATATATATATATATATATATATATATATATATATATATATATATATATATATATATATTTAAAAGGCTAAGCTAGTCAAGAGTGTTTTTTATTTATGTATATACGGTTAATTGTGTTGGAGCCTTGTACGTGTCTAACAGTAAATGAAATTCTGGAAACCTCAGGTGAAAGGTTAGGTCGCGGTATAGTTACTGATGTTATTACTACTCCAATTGTTAACACTTCTGCATATTTTTTCAAGAAAACTTTCGAGCTCATTGATTTCAAGGTCAGTCTGGTAGCTTCTAATAGGTTATCGAATCGCTTTAAGCCTCTGATGTTAATGTTTTTATTTTGCCAACTCACTGTTGGAGGGGCGCTTTTCAAGTTTTGAGTATGGGCGTTATGGGAACCTAACCACTATTGTTGCAGAGCAAAAGATCAGCTATGTCAAAGTTGCTACAATTTAACCAATTGATCAGGTCATGCCTTGAATATAAGAATGACGAGAACATGAACTCCATGTTTGAGCAGTGCACTCAAGGGGGCTGAATCAACTTTGTTAATGGCATCTGGAATGTGTGCGAGCACTATTATGTTGATGGCATTGATTCCAGCTGGTGGCCATATGGACTTGGTGTTAGTGTTTGTAATTTTACATCAAGGAAAATGTTCATTTCCTCATTAAGGAAAAATATACTTTTACATTTTAAGTTATGTTATTTAGTTCGTATGTTCGTGCTTGATGGACTTGGTGTTTGTGAATGTAAACAAAATTTTATTTGGTTGGTTTTTTTAATGAGAAATGGAGTATTTAAATTTTATATTTTTATTTTGTTAAAATGAAGGTGTTACCTTAGCTACTATTTGCAAAAAAAATGTTGCACATCTTGTGGGCCCCATTAACAGGCCTTACAAAGTGGGGCCCACATGTGGGACCCACATAATTGATTAATAATTTTGCAAAATTATAACATCTAAGGTAACATAGATTTGGTGTTGCTATAGAATGCTTATTGTTTTACTGTACAGGTCTATGGTAACGAATTTCGCTATGTTAGCTTAGGTGTGTCGAAGTGTTGCCTTAGACTCCAAAGGTTACATAGAACAAAACTATCCCAACTAAGGTGTTACCTTAGCCTTTTTTGGGCCTTTGGTAACAGAATTTAGGGTCTAAGGTAACACAGTCGTGGTGTTACTGTATGTCATCTATGGCGTAGTGCCCCCCCTTCTACAAGTTATTCGAGTTAACATTTGGTATCAAAGCAGGTTGATTTCGAATAATCAAAAAGATCTTCAATCATGTCTGGTTACAAGGATGGCAATACTAAGATCCCTATGCTCAAGAGAAACGAGTATACTCTTTGGGAAGTGAAGATGTTGCATCACGTGAAAGCAACAGACCTCGATTATTTTGACAGGATAAGAGATGGACCTTTTGTTCCAACAAAGGTTGTTGGTCAAGCAACTGTCGATGGTAAAGTTGTTCCAGAGCACAAAGCAGAGAAGCCTAAATCTGAATGGTCAGATAAGGACAAGGAGAATTTTCTTAAGGATGCTAAAGTGAGAAACATACTTTTCAACAGTCTTGATTCTGTTCTTACTAACTATGTTCTCTCTTGTAAGACTGCTACGGAGATATGGGACAATCTAAAGGTTCACTATGAAGGAACTAAACCTGTCAGGAAGAATATGAGGACACTTCTCATAAAACAGTATGAGTACTTTGAATCCAAGTCTAGTGAGTCACTTACCGATACCTTTGATAGGTTTACAAAACTCATCAATGAGATGGCCATGCATGGTAAATATTATGACTTGGAGGATATGAATACTAAGTTCATGAAAGCGTTGCCTGATTTCTACAATGAGAAGATATCTGCAATTAAGGAAGCTAATGATCTGGATGAAATATCATTAGAGGCTGTTTATGGAAAATTAAGGGCTTATGAACTTGATAGACAGCAAAAGAAGAGCAAAAGTGAAGGCAAGTTGAAAACTGTGGCACTCACTGCTCAATCTGAATCACAGAAGCTTCCAGAAGAATAGTATGTTGAACCTACTGTAAAATATACAAGGAAGAAGAAAAGCAAAGAAAGTTCTGAGTCAGAGACTACAGACATAGACTCTGACAACACTGATTCTAAAACAGATATGTAGGAACTCTTTGCTATGTTTGCTAAAGCTTTCAAGAAAGGAAGATTCAACAGGAGAAGATTTAGCAAAGGAACGTTTCCAAAGAAAGAAGTGAAGAAGGATGACAAGGGCAAAAGTATAATCATCAAGCTTGACAAAGCAAAGATCTAGTGCTTTAACTGCAGTGAGCTTGGACACTTTGCTAGTGAGTGTAAGAAGCCTAGGAGTTCTAGAAAGGTTAATGCACTCATGGTCACTCACAAAGATTGGGTATATTCCAGTGATTCTGAAGATGAATTGGATTATGACAACATTGCTTTAATAGCAAGTGCTTCGGACAAACCTGGTTCTTCACAGAAAACTTCTTCATCTTCTAAGGGCACAGGAAAGAAGCATTCAATTATCCTGGATAGTGGATGCTCTGGACATATGACTGGAAAGAAGTCCCTGCTTACAAAGTTTGAGAAGAAAGCTGGCCCAGTAATATCTTTTGGAGATGGCAACAAAGGAGAAACTCTGGGATATGGATCAATTGTTTTGGGGAATGTCATCATTGAAAATGTAGCACTAGTTGAAGGCTTGAAACACACTCTTTTAAGAAAGAAGTGAAGAAGGATGACAAGGGCAAAAGTACAATCATCAAGCTTGACAAAGCAAAGATCAAGTGTTTTAACTGCAGCGAGGTTGGACACTTTGATAGTGAGTGTAAGAAGCATAGGAGTTCTAGAAAGGGTAATGCACTCATGGTCACTCAGAAAGATTGGGCAGATTCCAGTGATTCTGAAGATGAATTGGATTATGACAACATTGCTTTAATGGCAAGTGCTTCGGACAAACCTGGTTCTCCACAGAAAACTTCTTCATCTTCTAAGGGCACAGGAAAGAAGCATTCAATTATCCTGGATAGTGGATGCTCTGGACATATGACTGGAAAGAAGTCCCTGCTTACAAAGTTTGAGAAGAAAGCTGTCCCAGTAATATCTTTTAGAGATGGCAACAAAGGAGAAACTCTGGGATATGGATCAATTGTTTTGGGGAATGTCATCATTGAAAATTTAGCACTAGTTGAAGGCTTGAAACACACTCTTTTAAGTATAAGTCAACTAGGTGATAAAGGTTACCAATCAATATTTGACAGTGTAGGATGTAAAATCATGAATATGAAGAATGGAGACATTGTTCTAACTGGTCAGAGACATGGTAACATTTATGAAGCCAGCTTAAGAGATTCAACTAAAGGAGTTGTTAGATGTCTTTACAATAAGGCATCAACTGATGAAAGCTGGAATTGGCACAAGAAGCTCTCACATCTCAACTTCAAGAAGCTTAATCAACTTGTTAAGCATAATATTGTGAGAGGCCTACCTCAGGTGAATTTTGTGCAAGATGGGCTTTGTGATGCTCGTCAGCTAGGTAAACAGAAAAGAACCACTATCAAGAGCAAGATAGAAAATTCAATTACTGTACCATTTCATTTGCTGCATCTTCATTTATTTGGTCCAGTGAACATTATGTCTATCAACAAGAAAAGATATGCTCTAGTTATAGTGGATGATTACACAAGGTTTACATGGGTGTTCTTTCTTCACAAGAAAGAAGAAGCTCCTCAGCAAATCATTGAGCTTGTCAAGAATATTCAGAACAGCCCCAAGTACAAAGTAAAGATACTAAGGAGTGACAATGGAAAAGAATTTACGAATTCTATAATGGAGGAGTATTGTGCAAACAATGGGATCTCTTGTTGAGTATTGAATACAGTAAAAGAATACAGAGGGGGGGTGAATGGATTCTTGAACTTTTCTTTGTTCTTGAATCTTTGCAACAAGATATGTGTTGAGTGTGTGAGATATGTAAGTGCAGATAACAAAGACAAACACAACACAATATCACTTTAATCTAATATTTTATTAGATAAAGATTTTGCTACAATCTGTGAATACAAATGATAGTATTCTCAGCTTCGTTTTTCTCAGAGAGATATTTCTTCTAATGTATATGAAAATCTTATCTCTAAAAACTTATCTGCTAAGGAAGTGAGGTTGTATCCTTATAGACATGGATACACCTACTTACTACAAAATAAGTTAGGTAAAACAAACTACTTTCCAGTATGTCTATCTCATTTGAGTAAGAGTCCAAACGGCTACAGATTTGACTTTGCAAAGCCTGTTCAGATCCACTTCTCTAGCTCCTTGTCCCTTTGTCTTATCTCTCCAAGCTTCTTTGTAGGCTTTCCAATGTGCTTTATAGTACATAGTCAAATAAAGCGTCTTGGCTTGTTACAGGTTTCTGACTTGTACAATTCTTCAGTATTTTGTCTCCAAGAATGTATTCGAGAAGTGGCTAAGTGATTGATTCGAGAACTCGAATTGACTTAATCGATAACTCTGAGTTCTCGAATAGCGTTATATTGACATATCGAATCACTTCTCGAATAGCTCTTTTCTCTGGGACTCCTTGAGATATCGAATAGAGCATTTTGACATATCGAATCCCTGAGATGTCGAATATCTTCTTTAGTCCTTGAGATATCGAATAGAGCATTGACTTGTTGACTCTTAGAGAACTCGAATGATGCTTTGACTTGTTGACTCCATGAGTTCTCGAATAGAGTAATAGACATATCGAATCTCTGAGATATCGAATGAGATACCGAACAGTGTATTCAGAGATATCGAATAGTGTCTTCTAAGATATCGAATCTCTGACTTCTCGAATGCTAGACTTCTCGAATAGACAAATGTACTTCTCGAATTGGTACTTAGGCAAATTCTTCATTTCTTCAAATCCAAACTTTGATTATTTGGCAGTCTTTATCTCCTTGCTTGAGGCATGAACCTTGGAACTTCTTTCAAGCATTATTCTTGACTTTATAAGTACAGTTACACAACTAGGATTTGATGCCTATTACAAGTACAGAACAAATAGAAATTCTACAACTAGAGGTTCCCTCAGTTAAGAGGTCATGTAGGTAATGCATAGCATTACACATACTTAGGCTTATTATTAGATGTATTCAGGCATGCCTCTATGACTAACAATCTCCCCCAAATTGTGAGTAAGACCCTTAGTCACAATTTCATGTCTGATAACAAGCCTAACAAACATAAAGATAAAACTTGACAGTACATGTATGAATTTTGATTAGCAATGTGGATAGAACTACAGGGTGAGTAATCTTACAGCCTATGATGAAGTACTAGCCATTGTCATTTGTTTCCCTTTCCATAGCTTTGGCTTGCAAATCATCATATGCTTTCTGTCTTCTTTCTTTCTCCTTCCTTGTATTCTCATCCATAGCTTTTATTATTTTTGCCATAGCATCCAATTCTTCAAGCAAAATTGAGTCTTTGAAATCTTCAAGTACTGGTTTCAGAATGTTTGCAGGATAGTGGTTGAGTAGATTCATTCTGATGTGGACCTAATCCCCATTTCTCCTCCTATACTTCACCACATAGGGGTTAAACTGAACTCTACACAATCCCTTTGCCCTTAGCTTTTCTGCTTCAATCTCCAGTCTCTCAATTTCTTTCTCCCTTGCTAGCCATTTCTCAAGACACTCTTTTCTGATTCTCTCCTCATGATCTCTCTTCATCTTCACAAAATCAATTAGCTCCAGCTTCCATACTCTTTCCACTTTATCTTCTGAGCTCAACAATGCAATGATTCTTTCTATGTCATGTAGCTTGCCCCAGTGTTGACATCCTCCTTGTTTGAATTTCTCCTTCCTTCCATCTGTATATTTGATCTCAAGGCAGTTATCAACAATGGCAACATGGTAGATTCTTTGAGCTTGTAAGAATTGCAGCTGGTCTTCATCAAAGTCTTCATCTAGTGGTTGGAGTTTTAATCCTGGATAGATTGTCAGAGTCCTTGATTTGGATAGCTTTGGTTTCCTTGCAGCTTGTTTGAATTTGATCCTTTTTACATGGTGGCCTGGCAGTAGCATGTGACCTTTGTTTGTGGACCATTGTAGTATTCCATTAGCAGTTTGCTTTTTGAAATATACAGATGGTTTCTTGACTTGAATCTTCTTCTCTTCTTGAGGTGGCAAGACAGTTGCAGAAGCCATATATGTAGATTTTGGTAGGTCACTACTAACAGTATTCACCCTAGACTTAGAGTCTTGTGTTGTGGTGAGGTTACTGTCAGCAATGCCTAAGGCTTGCTATCTTCCACTTTTCCTCTCAGAGACTTTACCTTGGTCATCATCATTTTTCTTCTCCTTACCATCCTTCTCCTTCTTTTTATCTTCATCACCCTTATCACTCCTGTGATGCCTTCTCCTTCCATCACTTCTGTCTCCATCCTTGTCTTGATCACCATCCTTGCTAGGGTTGAACTTAGCAGATTCAGGTACAATTCTAGTTGCAATGTATGACCTGAGATAAGATATAGCTTCCAATTCTTCTGCTGTTCTTAAACCCTTCTTTTTGTTCAGCTGCTCAATGATGGCAATAATGAGAGATTTGTTCTGAGGAATTAGATGCTTAGGGATGACCAGCTGCTTGATATCATCAATTCTTGTTGCAGCATGATAGATGATGGTTCTAGGATTTGTGAATACTTCAGGTAGCCTTGCTGGTTGACCATCCCTTAACTCTTCAAAGAGACTCTTGCAGTTTTCATCCTTCTTTTCAATCATTCCAAGGAACACATCCACTTCTGAGTGCTTTAGACCCTGTAGAGTGTTGATGGTTAAGTGCCATATCTTATTCTTTCCTACCATCATTATCTCTTTGAGCCATAGGCCGTCAACTCTCCTTGGTACTACAGTGAGAAAGTCAATCTGACTCTTCAAACTCCTATGTTATGATAAAGCATCACCAGCTTGTTCTCTTGAGACTTTCAGAAACTCCAAGAATGCATCATCATGATAGACATTTGAGTTTGCAATTTCTTGTAGCTTGGCCTCAGTGACCACCTTCACTTCTACTGGCTTGGCACTCTTAGATATGGAGATTTGAGATTTGTCAGATAGCATACTCCCTGCAACCACTGTGGTTGTAATAGATTGCTTTTGACCACTGGAAGTAGTGATGTGCACAGTTGGTAGAGTGACAACTGGCAGAGAATTAGGAGGCTCATCAACTTTGTCTTTTCCTTTGCCAGGCACATGAGTTAAAGATTTAGTTCTTTGGTGACCACCTTCAATGATTTTGATGCCCTTTACTGGTGGTTTCTCCCCCTTTGTATTTGAGTTTCTTAATGTCCTCTTCTCCCCCTTAGGCTTGTTGTCAGGCACAGAGGCTGTAGAAGTGACCTTTGGGGTTGAAGATTCGTCAGGTAGAGGGAGACCCATGTGCTTCATCATTGTAGACAACATTGATTGTTGATGCAGAAGAACATCAGCTGTGGTGGTGGCTTGAGTGTTCAACTACTCAGTAAGAGTTTGTACCTTGTCTGTAAGATGAGCATTAGATTGAGTGAGAGTAGCTACCTCCTTTTCAAGTGCATCTACCTTGCTGAACAATGCAGAGGATTTGAAGCTAGACATGGATTGTTCTTTGAGTCTCTGCACTTCAAACCTAGACATCTCATGCACAGGGACCTCAGTGACCAGCTTGTCTCCATATTGATTTGCAAATAGGGTCCTGAGCATGGCATTGGCTTCAATTGTCTGATCAGTGAGATTTTGGAATTTGTGCCCCAGGCCTGTGACAGCATCCTTGAGAATAGCCAAACCATTGTCCATCTTGGTGCAGGTAGACTTACAGGCTAGAATGTCCTTGACTACAGTCTCCAATTGAGGGAATTTGGAATCAAAAGTCCTCTTTATCTCATGCACCTCCTTCGTTGTGGCTGAACACACTTCATTAACTTCTGTCTTTAGACCTTTGCCAAGGTAGTGTGCAGCCTTGAGAATGCCCTTGTAGCTGTCATTCACTGCTTCATACACATCAGTAGGGGTGAGAGATTTGGCATTGGACCCTAGTGAAGTGATGTATTCTTCTCTGAGGTACTGGAGACCTTCTGAGAGAGATGTCATTCTTTCCTTGTAGCCAAGCATCTACGTTTCCATCCCTCTCAGTTTCATCTATGATCTTAGCCTTCTGTATTTCTACATCATCTCTGTGGCATAAGAGGATAGCTTCATAGTCTGGATTGGGCATGTCTGCAGTGAGAAGGTGCTGAGCAATCTTTGTGAACTCAGGGATCTGATCCACAATTAAGCTTTGGAGTGCTTCAACCGTCAATTGTGGTGGAACAGACACTGATCCTGAAGCGATGTCATGTTGCACAGGCTTCAGCCATTGAGACATATAGTTAGAGCTAGAGCTAGGCAAGCTAGACTCCTCAGTTACAGATGCAACTTCTGTAACCGGATGGAAAGACTCTACTACTGTTGTCTCCACAAGAGTGGGATGAGTTACAACAGTAGTTGACACAGGCACAGAGTCTCTAGTTAAAACTAGTGAATCCTCTGTGTTTGTGATGGTGTCATTAGGAGATGCCCCAGCATGCATTCCCTGACCATCTAAATGTGGTACCTGGGTGGTGAGCAAGGTGTCATGCACCAAGTCACTTGAATCCATTTGCTCATCAAGAAACATCAAGAGAAAAGAATTCTTGATGATCAATGCCTTGCTCCTCAATTGCTTGAGTTGCAGGCTCCAAAGGAATATGAGTGGTAGATTCTGGAAGAGAAGTGTGTTGTAGATTAGATTTTGGAAACTCCCCCTGAGAGATAGAGGGAGTTTCAATTGTGATGTGCTCTCCACTCAGTGTTGTGCCAGCCTTATCACTCCCTTGTGCTGACTCTTTACAGATAGGTGCATTGGGGAGGATGCTTGATTCTATAGATGCACCCTGTTGAGAGGATACATCTAATGAGCTGTGTGCCCCTGATTTTACAACTTCAGCCATTTGGGTGACTGAAGAGGTGGTTTTAGACTTCTTCTTCTTCTTTAGGCTAATGATAGGTGACTCAGGTTCCTCACCTTCTAAACCTAGTTCTACAGCCAAGGCTGCTTCAGTTAAGATGGTTAAAGGTTCAGAAGCAACTTGTTTTCTCTTCTTTTTACTAACATCACCCTTTTGAGAGGATGATGCAGTTGGCTCTGTGTTTGGTAGAGTGTTTGTCTGAGAGGGTTGGTTAGCAAGCCTTGGGTTAGCATTGTGTTCTTCTTGCTTAGGCTATGCTAACTGAGACTTAGACTCAAATATTGGCATGTTGTGGGGGTAAGACCTAAACAAACCCTCCATGTGGGGAGTTATCTTAAGCCTTACATCCACATCATTCCTAGTCTCCAAGTTACCAAAAATAAGTTTGGTCATGGACCTAGGATAGCCTATTTTACTTTTATCTAATCCAGGCAATTCAATCAATGAAGCATTTTTGAAATTAAGTACTGATTGAATAAAGCGGGGAAAAAAAATTTCAGTACCTCTCTTGGCTGTGTTCTTACCAAGTCTCCCATATAGCTCTTGTATGATGAGATGTCCAACATCTATCTTTCTCCCATGAGCCAAGGCATAAGCAAGCTGCTGTACAGGTGTACTAATCTGATCAAAGCTCGATTTCCTGGCAGTGAATACATGAAGGAGTGTAGCAAAAACATAGCTTCATTCCTTTCTCAAGTACTTCCTATTTAGCTTTCCAAGTTTAATAGCCTCTGAGTAGTTGATAAATTCAAAGAATTCTTCCAACTCAGCATCTGTGGCCAGGGAGTCATATGCCTCTTGCTGCAAATCCAAGGCTTGATTCATGTCTGCGGTAGTGATAGTAATATCCTCGCCTTGAATCTTGCAGTAGACAACATATGAGGTAATAGCATTCTCAAGGACGATGACCTCCACTGTAGCTGTCCTCCAAAATTGTTCTAATAAGTCTATGTACAGGGTTAGGTTGGCTGATAGTGTACCCTTGATGTAAGATTCAGACAACCATCGAACAAAGCACTTGAAATTAGCATTTGGTGCTTCCACATCACTGGTAATTGCGATGAAATTGGTTTGGGATGGTATGGTGAGTTGAGTGTTTGCCATTTGGGTAGAAGAAAAGAGAATTAAGGTTAAAGAAGAAATTCGCAGTTAGGGTTTTCAGAGGTTTTAAGAGTTTAGATGCTTGAGAAATCGAACGAAATGAGTTGAATAGTTGTGAAATTGTATATATATGAATAACTTGAGTTGTCGATTAGATATAAGTTTTGTATCGACAAGACAGTCATTCGAGAAGTATAAAACAACTATTCGATAAGTCAAGAAAGGCTTATTCGATATCTCAAGCAGTTTGTAACTCACAGCTGGCAGTTATTTAACTCAAAAAATAATTCTAAGCTAACTAAAATGTGTTTTTATGAGCGAAATGAAATTTTGAATATAAATCCAAAAACCGATTAAGTGTCAGCGAAAAATCAGCCTTTTCAAATGATTCGATAACTCAAATACAGTATTCGAGAACTCCATCACTAAAGAACTAAAATACCCTATTCGGGAACTCAGAGTGTGCTATTCGATTTCTCCAAAAGACACTATTCAAGAACTCAAGAGGGTTCTAGATAGGCCTATTCAAGAACTCGAGCCATGACAAAACAATGAACCATTCGAGAAGTCTGACTTATCGAACTATACTTTTCACTCATAAAATTCAATTTTCACTATCTTTTAAAATTTACCAGAAATATTCACTAAAGAATATTCTACCAAATTAAATAGTGATTCTCTCAAAATTTCACAGAAATTTCAAGCTAAAGATGTATGATTTTCAACATATGCAACATTGTGGAATATTTATAAATCATACTCCAGCCAATACTTACTTCAAAAATATTGAGCATTTGATAAAGTTAGTATTTACTGCTGCAACAATCTAGTTGATATATTCACTTAGCCAGAATTTGAAGAATTCAGCATTCCAATCTCACTAACCAACCTTGTGAAGGTGGCTTCATCTAATGGCTTAGTAAATATGTCAGCTAGTTGTTTCTCTGTAGGAACATAATCTAACTCAATGGTTCCATTAGTTGCATGCTCCCTTATGAAGTGATATCTGATGTCAATGTGCTTTGTCCTAGCTATAGAGATTGCACTTGTGTTGTCACACATGATTGGAATTCTTTCCAACATAAGTCCATAATCTCTAAGTTGGTTTCTGATCCAAAGAACTTGAGCACAGCAACTTCCAGCAGCTATGTACTCAGTTTCAGCTGTGGAAGTTGACATAGATTGTTGTTTCTTGCTGTACCAAGAGACTAACCTTTGTCCAAGAAACTGGCAGCTACCTGAGGTGCTTTTCCAATCCACTCTGCATCCAGCATAATCAGCATCAGAATAACCAACCAGATTGAACCCTGTGTCCTTAGGATACCATAACCCCAAGTTTGGTGTGCCCTTCAGATATCTGAAAATCCTCTTTATTGCTATCATATGTGATTCCTTTGGATTTGATTGAAACCTTGCACACAATCATGTTGCAAAAATGATGTCTGGCCTACTAGCAGTGAGGTAGAGTAGAGAACCAACCATGCCTCTGTAGATTGAGGTATCTACCTTCTTGCCCTTAACATCTTCATCTAACTTGGTGGCAGTGGCCATGGGTGTCTTTGCAGGCGAGCATTCTTCTAAGTCAAATTTATTCAATTGATCCTTGATGGATTTGGTCTGACTTATAAAAATGCCATCCTTCCTTTGACTCACTTGCAGCCCAAGAAAGAATGTTAATTCTCCCATCATACTCATCTCATATCTGCTCTGCATGAGCTTAGAGAATTTCTCACACAGCTTCTCATTTGTAGAGCCAAATATGATATCATCCACATAGATTTGAACTAAGATAATATCATCACCATGTTTCTTGTAAAACAGTGTCTTGTCTAGTGTGCCTTTAGTGAATTGATTCTCCAGTAGAAATTGTGACAATGTGTCATACCATGCCCTAGGAGCTTGCTTAATTCCATACAATGCTTTAAGCAATCTATAGACAAAGTGAGGGAATTGTGGATCCTCAAAGCCAGGTGGCTGTTGCACATATACTTCTTCTTCCAACTCCCCATTCAGAAATGCACTCTTGACATCCATTTGATAAACCTTGAAATTAGAATGTGCAGCAAATGCCAAGAAAATTCTGATGGCCTCTAGTCTAGCAACAGGGGCAAAAGTCTCATCATAGTCAATGCCTTCCTGTTGAGAGTATCCTTTTGCAACCAACCTTGCTTTGTTTCTTATGACTACACCATTTTCATCCATCTTATTCCTTAGAACCCATTTGTTCCAACAATGGTTCTATCCCTTGGTGCAGGCACAAGTTCCCATACTTTGCTTCTTTCAAATTGGTTTAGCTCCTCTTGCATAGTAATTATCCAATCAGGATCCAACAATGCATCATCAAGTTTCTTAGGCTCAACTTGGGATAGAAAGCAACCATAGAGAAATTCATTTAGAGTTGCTCTCCTTGTCCTCACTCCTGTATTTGGATCTCCAATTATCTGATCTGCAGTATGTGATCTATCCCATTTCCTTGTATGTTTAGATTGATTTCTCAGCCTTGATGTTGCTTCATCATCCAGATCATGATCATTTACATTTCCTCCCCCTGTGAAGTTGCCACTAATCACAGGTGTGTCTTGGATGCTTGTTTCTTCATTGTTGGTTGACACAGGTTCTTCATTCACTTGAGTTTGTTGGATTGTGGGCTCAAATTCAGTTTCAATCTCCTCATCAGAATCATCTAGATTGTCAAACTTCAAAGGATCTTTATCTTCATCATTGGCTTCTTCTAATCCAAGTAGTTTGCTGTCATCAAATATCACATCTGTGCTTTTCATAACTTTCTTTTGAGTGATGACATAAACTTTGGATGCAATTCTTTCCATAGAGCAGCCAAGAAAAATTCCTTCAAATGCTTTTGCATCAAACTTTCCAACATATTCTGAATTGTCTTTTAACACAAAGCATTTGCTTCCAAAAGTATGAACATACTTTAGAGTGGGCTTCTTTCCAGTCATCAAGTTGTAAGGTGTCTTTCCAGTGTTTTTGTTGATGAGGGTTCTGTTTTGGATATAGCATGCAGTGCTCACAGCCTCAGCCCAAAAACATGTAGGCATCTTTGCATCAAGTAACATTGTTCTAGCAGCCTCAATCAGAGTTCTATTCTTTCTCTCAACAACTCCATTTTGTTGTGGAGTCCTTGGAGCTGAGAATTGTTGAGAAATACCATTCTCTTTGCAGAATGCTTCAAGCATGGCATTTCTGAACTCTGTTCCATTATCACTTCTTAATGCAATCACACTTGCATTGTTGGCCTTTGCTTCCTTGTCAATTTTCTTTATATGCTCAATGATTACTTGTGGAGCCTCATCCTTTGATGCCAAAATTCTACCCATGTATACCTTGTGAAATCATCAACCATCACCAGAGCATACTTTTTCCTTCCTAGTGACATAATATTGACAGGCCCAAACAAGTCCATATGAATTAGTTGTAGGGGCTTGGTTATTGATGTCACTGTCTTTGACTTGTGGCTTGATATTTTCATTTTTCCCTTTTGACAAGCCTCACACACTCCTTCTTGACAGAATTCAAGTGTGGGCATGCCTCTCACTAACTCCCTTTTGACTAGAGAATTAATGCCTTTGAAGTTCAAGTGTGATAGCTTCTTATGCCACAGCCAACTATCTTCATTTGATGCTTTTGAGTAAAAGCAACAAATTTTGTCCTTGTTTGTAGAGTTCATATTGGCTACAAACAGGCTTCCTTTCCTTATTCCAGATAGAGCAAAGTCACCAGTCTTCTTGTGGGTGATCAAACATTCATCTTTGTCAAAATTCACTTTGAAGCCTCTGTCAGTAAATTGACCAACACTTAGTAGATTGTGCTTGAGCCCCTTGACCAGTGCTACATTTTCAATGATGACATTTCCAATTTCCAACTTGCCATATCCCAGTGTGTTGCCAATGCTGTCATCTCCAAAAGCAACCATTGGGCCAGCCTTCTCCTCATACTGTGATAGCAGGGCCATATCACCAGTCATATGGTTTGAGCATCCACTGTCCAAAATCCACATGACCTTCCTTTCACTTTCTTTGCCCTGCAAACACAAAGATATTACTTCTCCTTTGGTACCCAAACAAGTTTGGGTCCATGTGGCTTAGCAACAGTTTTATCATAAACAGCATGCTTATTAATTTTCTTTATGTTAGTCTTCTTGTCACTGTTAGAAGTCTTAGAATCAGGGTTCTTAGACTTAGGTGACAGAGGTACCTTCCTAACTTTAGGAGGACTTGAAGACTTTGTTCTTGTGTAGTGTGTGTGAACATTGTGACTGATGCAACCTTCCATGAATTGTCTTCTCAAATTAAAGTAACTAGTCATTACATTCATGTTACATGGCATACAATCAAATTTATCACAGAAAGGAGAGTCTCTATGTCTTAAAGGCACAGAGCAATCATAGAATGGTTTAGCAACACTACCAGATGGTTTCTTGCATGCATGAGTTAAATGATTAGTGCTAAAAAAATTTTGACAAACTTTCCTAGGGGCATTTGGCACATAAGCATAATTGTTGTCCTTGTTAATCCCTAATTTGTCATTCCTGTTTTGTTTCTTTTTAGCAACTTTCTTCTCAAACTCATTATTCCCAGCTGAAACAAAATTCACAAATTTCTCAAGTCTAGGTCTACCTCTTACTGGCTCCTTGGCTTTGGTATTGACATTCTCACTCTTAGAAGATGCTTGTTGTTCATTTGATTGTGCCTTATCTTCATCATCCAACATTTGCTTAATGAGTAAGGCATCCTCATCAATCTCAAGTGTTGGTGTTTTAAATATTGAGGTCTCAGCCTTTTTCAAAACCTGAGGCACTTCCTCTTGAACAACAATGTCATCTTCAATGACTGCATAGCCTTTCCTCTGTTTGAGAGTGTCATAATCAGGTCCAATAGCAGCCTTAGGTCTAGCTAGATTTTTCTCATGGTAGGACTGCAATAGACTAGAGGAATTCTTAAATGTTTTCAATTTAAATTCATTTTCAGCTAGTTCATCCCTAAGAGCTTTCTCAACTTGACCAGCACATAGAACCTTATTCTTTAGATATTCGATTTCTTGTTTAAGGTTTTCTACTTGCATAGCAGTTAGTTCTAGTTCCTCATTTCTTTTGTTCAACAGTTCATTCTTAGTAGACAGTTTAGCAATTTCTTCATTAGCAGCAGTCATACTAGTATGAATATTAAACATCTCAACAGATAGTTGTTCAACCATAGATTTGTATTCAGAAACAGACATGTCTATAGTAGTGAAGGATGGTACCTGAGAGTCTGATTCAGATGGTTCTTCCTTGGAGTTGGCCATCAAGGCATAGTTGTAGAATTCTTGTTCTTCTCCATCACTATCAGAATCATCCCAACACTTCCCTTCAGCTATGTAGGCCTTACCTGGTGTATGCTTCTTTAGCAGAGCCTCATACTTAGCTTCAAGCTCAAGAAACTCCTTATCCTTTTTTTTAGGCTTCTTGTATTCACTGGCAAAATGCCCTAGGTCATTGCATGTATAACATCTCACAGATGACCTATCCACATAGCTGGTTTTGAATTTGTTTTTGTTTGCTTTCACAGGTGCGTTGCTCTTATTGAATGAATGATTTTGAGATCTAGACTTGAAGGGCTGATTCCTCTTAAATCTGATGTTTGGGAATTTTCTAGCCATAAAAGCATATGAAGTGTTTTCCATGGCATCCAACTCTTCAAGAGTATAGAACTCATCTTCTTCCTTTTCATCAATAGGTTCAGTCACTTCTTCTTCAGTTTCTTCATCGTCTACTATCTCTTCTATTCTCAGTTGACTTGCAGATGCTTCCAGGTCTTGACAATCAAGGCACAGGATGTGTTTATCATTCTGCCTTGGTTGGCTTGGATAGCCCTCTTCTGAAGCAACTCAAGCTCATGTGTTTTTAAAACCCCATAGAGCACATCATATGTGACTTTGTTCAAATCTCTTTCTCTTAGAGATATGACCCTTTGCTCTAGATGGTTTGGTGCAGATAGTAGAAACTTCATGTTCAATTCCTTAGTGCAGTAAACCTTCCCATTCATTTGAAGCTCAGTCACCAGCTTGTGAAATCTTTCAAACATATCAGTAATACTTTCTTTGGACTGTGCCATGAAAGCCTCATACTGTGTGACCAGTATCTGTTTCCTATTCTCTCTTACCTCCTCTGTCCCTTCACATAACACCTCGATGTGGTTCCACTTGTCCTTGGCTGATGTGCATGATGCTATGTTGGCAAACATCGACATATCCATGGAATCTATGATCAGCAACATGAGATGATTGTCTAGGGCAACCTTTTCCTTCTCTGAGTCCGTCCATTTGGATGGCTCTTTTGCAACATATGATCTAGGAATGACTATTGTGCCCACTGTAGATTCAGCAATTTCTTGTTGTGGTACAAATGGACAATTCTTGAGGATGTCAGGGTAGAGAGGATTGGCAGCTTTGATGAACAACAGCATTTTTATTTTCCAGAGGTTGTAATTCTCTTTGTCGAACTTAGGGACCTTCACCGTACCTGTAGTCTTTGGTGTATTCGAACTCATGATCGTTTTCTGTTTAGATTAAACAGCCTGCTCGGATACCACTTGTTGAGTATTGAATATAGTAAAAGAATACAGAGGGGGGGTGAATGGATTCTTGAACATTTCTTTGTTCTTGAATCTTTGCAACAAGATATGTGTGAGTGTGTGATATATGTAAGTGCAGATAACAAAGACAAACACAACACAATATCACTTTAATCTAATATTTTATTAGATAAAGATTTTGCTACAATCTGTGAATACAAATGATAGTATTCTCAGCTTCGTTTTTCTCAGAGAGATATTTCTTCTGATGTATATGAAAATCTTATCTCTAAAAACTTATCTGCTAAGGAAGTGAGGCTGTATCCTTATAGACATGGATACACCTACTTACTACAAAATAACGTAGGTAAAACAAACTACTTTCCAGTATGTCTATCTCATTTGAGTAAGAGTCCAAATGGCTACAGATTTGACTTTGCAAAGCCTGTTCAGATCCACTTCTTTAGCTCTTTGTCCCTTTGTCTTATCTCTCCAAGCTTCTTTGTAGGCTTTCCAATGTGCTTTATAGTACATAGTCAAATAAAGCGTCTTGGCTTGTTGCAGGTTTCTGAATTGTACAATTCTTCAGTATTTTGTCTCCAAGAATGTATTCGAGAAGTGGCTAAGTGATTGATTCGAGAACTCGAATTGACTTAATCGATAACTCTGAGTTCTCGAATAGCGTTATATTGACATATCGAATCACTTCTCGAATAGCTCTTTTCTCTGGGACTCCTTGAGATATCGAATAGTTCGAATAGAGCATTTTGACATATCGAATCCCTGAGATGTCGAATAGCTTCTTTAGTCCTTGAGATATCGAATAGAGCATTGACTTGTTGACTCTTAGAGAACTCGAATGATGCTTTGACTTGTTGACTCCATGAGTTCTCGAATAGAGTAATAGACATATCGAATCTCTGAGATATCGAATGAGATATCGAACAGTGTATTCAGAGATATCGAATAGTGTCTTCTGAGATATCGAATCTCTGACTTCTCGAATGCTAGACTTCTCGAATAGACAAATGTACTTCTCGAATTGGTACTTAGGCAAATTCTTCATTTCTTCAAATCCCAACTGTGATTATTTGGCAGTCTTTATCTCCTTGCTTGAGGCATGAACCTTGGAACTTCTTTCAAGCATTATTCTTGACTTTATAAGTACAGTTACACAACTAGGATTTGATGCCTATTACAAGTACAGAACAAATAGAAACTCTACAACTAGAGGTTCCCTCAGTTAAGAGGTCATGTAGGTAATGCATAGCATTACACATACTTAGGCTTGTTATTAGATGTATTCAGGCATGCCTCTGTGACTAACATCTCTCAACAATTCTCTGCACCTGAAACACCTCATCAAAATGGTGTAGTGGAAAGAAAGAACAGAACTCTCATAGAGGCAGCTAGAACCATGCTTGCAGATGCAAAGCTTCCAACCTACTTCTGGGCAGAAGCTGTCAATACTGCATGTTTCATTCAAAATTGCACCTTGGTGAACAGTCATGGAAAGACTCCCTATGAGATGATCAAAGGAAAGAAGCCAAGTGTGAAATATTTTCACATCTTTGGATACAAATGTTATGTCCTGAAAGTTCATCCAGAACAATTAGGAAAATTTGAAGCAAAGTCGGATGAAGCAATCTTTCTAGGATATTCTGCATCAAAGGCCTTCAAAGTTTATAATCTCAGAACTCACATTGTTATGGAATCAATTCATGTGGCATTTGATGACAAGAAATTTGGAATTCTGCAAACTGATGAAAGCCATGACAAGTTGGAATTTGAAAATCTTAAGGATTCTGAGATACTCTCCAGTGATGATGAAGGTTCTCCAGAAGAAATTTCTGTTACTCCTCAAGGGAATGCTACTGTTGAGGGGGAGCAAAACAATCAAGGACAACATAGTACCAGTCAGGAGCAGAACAACCATTCAGAGTCTACTCCTTCAGGGAATAACTCTTCAGAGTCTAATAAAGATAGTTCAGGTACTAGCAACAGTATAGAGTCTACTGATTCCATTGATCAAGGGGGAACTTTTTAAGGTAATGAACATTCTTCTACAAGAGATACCACTAACTTAGGAGGAGAGTCTGGCAGGAGAAATCTACCACCTGTTAGAAAATGGACAAGGGATCATACTGAAGACTTAATTATTGGTTATTCAAATAGTGTATTCAAACTAGAAGATCAGCTCACAATGAATGCTTATATAGCTATTTTCTCTCAAAGAATGAACCTAAGAAGGTCGAAGAAGCTTTACAGGATCCTGATTGGGTAATTTCAATGCAGGAAGAGCTAAATTAGTTTGAGAGAAACAAAGTCTGGAAATTAGTACCGAGACCTAAAGATAGATCTATTGTTGGTGCAAAATGGGTTTTCAATGAATCTGGTATGATTGTAAGAAACAAGGCAAGACTGGTGGCTAAAGGATACTCACATGAAGAAGGAATTAATTATGATGAAACATTTGCTCCTGTTGCAAGATTGGAAGAAATCAGAATGTTTCTTGCATTTGCAGCTCATTCAAAATTCAAAGTATACCAGATGGATGTGAAAAGTGCTTTTCTAAATTGAAAATATGATGAGGAAGTATATGTGGAACAACTACCTTGTTATGTTGATCCAAAATTTCCAAATCATGTCTACAAACTTGACAAGGCACTCTATGGACTAAAGCAGGCACCAAGAGCATGGTATGAAACCTTATATAAATTTCTTCTTGAAAATGGCTTCACAAGAGGTACAATTGATAAAACTCTTTTCTTTAGAAAGGTAAAATGTGATTTGCTTTTAGTTCAAGTTTATGTTGATGACATCATATTTGGTTCTACTAATGAAAAGTTATGTGCTAAGTTTAGCAACCTTATGCAGTCTAAGTATCAGATGAGCATGATTGGAGAATTAAATTTCTTTTTAGGCTTGCAGGTCAAACAGACCGACTAGTATTTTCATTAATCAGTCTAAGTATATCAAAGATCTTTTAAAAAGGTTTGACTTTCAAGACTGTGCAATTGCAAAGACACCCATGGCAACAGCCACTAAGCTAGACTCTAATCCTAATGGAAAGAGTATTGATAACACTAGCTATAGAGGCATGATAGGCTCATTGTTATACTTAACTGCTAGTAGACCAGATATAATGTTTTCTACCTGTTTATGTGCTAGATTCCAAAGTGATCCTAAGGAATCTCATTTAATTGCTGTGAAGAGAATTTTTAGATATCTTAAAGGAACTCCAAACCTTGGGTTGTGGTATCCTAGAGAATCCGATTTCTCACTAATTGGCTATTCAGACTCTGATTATGCAGGGTGTAAAATAGACAGAAAAAGCATTACAGGTACATGTCAATTCTTGGGAAACAGATTGATTTCTTGGGCAAGCAAGAAGCAGCAATCTGTCTCAACTCAACTGTAGAAGCTGAATATATTGCAGCTGGCAGTTGTTGTACACAGCTCCTTTGGATAAGAAATCAGTTGATGGATTATGGTATGACACTTAGTAATATTCCAATGTTTTGTGATAATACTAGTTCTATAAAAATTACAGAAAATCCAGTTCAACATTCAAGGACTAAGCACATTGATGTCAGGTATCATTTTATTAGAGAACATATTGAAAATGGTAGTGTGAAACTTCATTTTGTTCCTACTGACAAACAGCTTGCAGGTTTCTAACAAAACCACTTGATGAGAACACTTTCATTAGGTTGGTAAGTGAGTTAGGAATGTTAAATTTCTAGATCTTTAACATCTGTAAAAGTAGCAAGGTATGTTGTTAAGCTTATAGAATTGATAATCTTATCAGTGTCTATATCTTTCATTTAGACTCTTAAGCTGATAACATTTTGCCTTGATAAATCGTAGTATGAGTAAAACTATCATTAAGAACTAGACTCTGAAATTTTTCTTAGTCTCTTACTTAGTAATTTAGGTTCTGAATTACTTAGTTGTCACTAGTACAAAATTGACTTTTTACGTCGCACATTTTACATCGGTCATATAAAAAGGCGACGTATATGATGATATTATACATCGGTTGAGAAAAAGGCGATGTATATTTACATTTTTAAAACCTCTTTTACGTCGGTTCGAGAAAAAGTCGACGTATATGATAATATTATACGTCAGTTGAGGAAAAGGCGACGTATATAATGCATTTTATAGGTCAGTTGAGGAAAAGGTGATATATAAAGTTTCATTTTATACGTCGGTTGAGGAAAAACCAACGTATAAAGTTTCATTTTATACGTCGGTTGAGGAAAAGGTGACGTATATAATGCATTTTATACGTCGGTTGAGGAAAAGACGACATATAAAGTTTCATTTTATACGTCGATTGAGGAAAAACCGACGTATAAAGTTTCACTTTTTACGTCACTCTTTATATAACCAACGTTTAAAATCTTTAATTTAATTAAAAACGTAGTCTTTCAGTTCTTGCCCTAAATTACACTATTCTTCCCCAATTAAACTCTGTTCTTCCCCAATTATTACCCGCTGTTATACACACTCTTCACCAATCAATCCCCAATCTCTCTCTCTCTCTCTCTCAATGGATAATATAGACATAATGGACATGGACATCCCCGATCCAGACGAGCTCCAGTGGCTAGAAGCCAACTCTCACCTCCACGACGATTTCGATTACGATGACGACGATTTCCAACAACCATTCCCCCAACAAAACACACACATCCCCCCATCTAAAGCTCTTACAATTCCTACTATTACCCCACTTTCGACATGAACCCCCAATTTTAACCAATTATGACCCCAAATTTTAACCAATTACAACCCCCAATTTTAACCACTTTAGATGATAAAAATGTAATTAATCAGGACAAGTCTCGAAATCGGAGTAGAGTAGAGGTTGAGGAAGTTGTTGTTGAGGATAAGAATGATTATGATGATGAGGATTGGCTTCCGCCTCCGAGACCACAAGTTCCGGAGACTGTATAGGAGGTGTTCGACGAAATGATTGTGTCGAGATATGCTTCGCAAATTGATGGAGAGTTTGTTCCCGTGACTGAACCGAGTGGGGATAGGGTTTATGCAAAGATTAGTAGGCTTGGATTCGATGATTCCACCGAGAAGAATAAGCTTCATTCTAATGCCTTCTCTAATGGTACACTACTAATGCCTCTTTTATAATCAATTGTTATGTCATTTGTTTTTTTTTTAACATTATTTGAAATGCGTTCATTTGTCGTGTTTGGCTTAATTAAAAACATCTATAATGTGCAAACAGATGCAATTGTAGTGAAAATATAGTTTGATTGCCGGTTTAAGTAACAATTATTGTAGTAAATGTATGTATTTATTCGTGTGTGTGTGTGTGTGTGTGTGTAATTGTTTACCCTTATTGTGTTTGTTGAAATGTCTAGCTGAACTTGTGTTTTGAGTCTAGCTTTTGTTTATGCTCTTGCTGTGCCCGTATAATCATATGAAGTAACATGAAGAAATATATGAATATGTTTGTTAGTTTATATATACACTGACTGTATATACTAATATTCTAAATATAAATAGTAGTTAGTGAGAGTTTTGGGTGAAAAGAATATGCTTGATCTCTTTTGTATAATAAATAGATTAATTAACAAGAAAGGAAGCGTAACCGATGACATATTTGATATTTCACTTGAGAATACGATCATTATGTATATGCTAAGATTCGAAAAAATTGCAACTTTTTCGGAAAAAAGTGGATAAGATCCCCCTTACGCTTATTCCGCAAAACAAACCTGCATGATATCTGCTTTTCTATAGCTAAGCTGCTCACCGTAACCTTCAGCAAGGGAGTAACTAAGATTGGCTAGTAATAGTAATATATAGCAATTCGACTTAATAAATTGTCACTCATTCAGAATCTACCTTAAACTTTGGGTTCTTGGCGGTGATCATATTTCAGAGTTAGAGGTTCTGAAGTTATTTAATTACTAAAGCTTCCTGAATATACATGTAATAGTTTGCATATTGTTGTTCTCTTCCTCGTAGCCTAAAACTAAATTGTTTGCTACTGGCTGGTTCTTTTTTATTTAAGTTTTCCACGTAATCATATGTTATCGCGCATGTTAATTTGTTTAGCATCTATATAAGCATATTATTCACACACTTATCTTTAGGATCCCAATATACTATAAATGTTGAGTGAGAAAATTATAGATTTCGCCGTTAATGACTTAATACTTTAAGAAGTATCATGTCACACCATTCATGCGTCAAGTATTGCTCTGTCTAGGCTAACTGAACCTTAGTGATATAAAACCCAGAATCTTTTGTGTAAGCCTATTAAATTAAGCTGATGCATGGTCATTGTTTAGTTAAATTCCGACGAATGGTATATATTAAACTATCTTGTGTTGCAAACTGACTTTGCAGTTTATGCCATGCATTTTTAAACATTCTGTTGCTCTAATTTTTAACGCATGTTCATTGCTTTCTCAAGGTTTTAATTCTGCAATTTTTTTTGTTCTGCACTGTTCCATATTTCTGTACTTGTAGTTTAATATTTTTGCATAATTCTGTACAGTATTCTGCTTTCTTCTTTGCTTTTTTGCAATCCGCATTGAAAGTAAAACTGCTCTCCTTTTTTGCAATCTGCATTAAAACTGCTTTATTTTTCTGCAATATGCATTAAAACTGCTCTATTTTCTGCAATCTGCGTTAAAATTGCTCTAATTTTCTGCAATCTGCATTAAAACTGCTCTGTTTTTTTGCAATCTGCGTTACAAGTACTTTGTTTTCTGCATTCTATTCTATTTTTTGCATTATGCATGATTCTAATTCCTGCATTAAATTTCAGTTATTTATTTATTTATTGCACTCTGCATTATAATAAATTTTGTTAGTACTTGTATTAAAAAATAAACAAGACCTGATTTATTTTAGAATCATGAATGTATCAATAGGAAATTCCTATACATGATTAGATATGAACCAAAAAGTGAGTACTGAAAATAGGAAAAAGATCAATTACAAAAATATTTAACCAACATATAAAGTGTGTTCTGTACTAGTGTATCTAGATGTTCTATTAGCCTTTCCTGTTACTGTGACTTGACTATTAATGTTGTGTAACTATCCTATGCAGGTTACTGGAAAACTTGCAGCCTTAAAGGGACTCGATGCTCGGCTGTGAGAGATACGGAGTTATCTTGATCTTGTTATCTTCGAAGAACTGAAAATGACGAGCACTACTGGAGATGCTTGTTAATCTTGTTGAAGTTGATTCTTAAGTATTATTTCCTGTAGATATGGTTTTTGGTTGTACAAAACTTTGTAATAGTAAGTTTATACATTGTTCAGCAGGTTTATGGGAATGTAACAGAGAAATAGAAAAAATATTTTTTTTAAAATTTTTTTTGACAATATACGTCGGTTCTAATATTTAACCGACGTAAAAGGTCATTTTTGTACTAGTGACATTATACGTCGGTGTTTTTGAACATTATACGTCGGGCTTTTTTCTACAATATACGTCGGCTTTTTCAACATTATACGTCGGCTTTTTAGCGAGGTATATTTAGACTTTATACGTCGCCTTTTTAACCGACGTAAAAGACTTGTGACTTTATATGTCGCCCTCTATACGTCGCCATTTAACCAACGTATAAGACCTATTTAACCAACGTAAAAAGCAAGTTTTGTACTAGTGTGTGTAGTTCTAATGATTGTTGATGTTCTTGTTGATTCAATACATTCATGCTAACAATCTTCTTGGCCAATAAACAGTAAATAGACAAGATAGATAAACTTGTATTTTCATTCATCAAAAACAATACTGGAAATGAAATACAATTTTTCTTTTTGTCTAATAGTTACTACTAATCTTGTTCTTGTCTAATGTTTTGGCTGATGGAGTTGTCTTTTCTACGAGTCTTCAACAATCAATTCGTCAACTCCCTGGGCATGCCAAAATACATTTGTCTAATGTTTATTGAGCAAGAATGACATGAAGAGGAAAGAAGACTCGACATCCTCCAGGAGAAGGGTCGAAATCATCATCCCACTTTCTCTTTCCAACCTGCACTTTGCATGTTGGAGCAGGAGGCAATGCATCTTCATCAAAATTAGCCTCATCTTCTTCATCAATTCTTCATCCTCAAGCATAGGAGGTGGATTTTGTTCAGGGGGAGGGTTTTGTTCAAGAGGAAGGTTTTGATCATTTGGAGGGTTTTCGACATTATTTGGATCGATTCCAGCCATTTCTAACTCAAGAAGAAAAGTCATATGCTCAAAGAGGTAGTCCATTTGCTCCTGATGATCAAGAGCATCTAACTCCTCAGGGGACAGGAATCGAAGGTTAGGGTTCATGTTAATATCTGGGTTAAAAGCCATTGTGTTTGGAGAACTCTTCGTGTTTTGCGGAAAGTGTTTGAGTGGTTTTTAGAATGGAGTAAGGCAAATGCACCAGGTTATTATATAGAAAATCGTGAGAAGCTGGACAGTCTTTTGGAGTGTTCCAATGCAGCAATGACATCATTACTTCACGCATGACTGAACTTTTCATATTTCCAAGACGTTTTGAAATCTAATTAAAATATTTTGCTTGGATTATTGGTATTTATTTTCAGGATAATATCTGACATGCCACGTATGCAACTCCATTTTAGTCTCTGAAAATCGGTTCAAATTCAAATTATACCCTGATTTTAATTAAAATCAATTTTGGATTTTATTTTCAAAAATCGTGGGTAATTACACTTTTTTAGGGACTGCCACCTGTCAATCTACGTGTAAACGTGGGTTAGTGGGTCTGAAGGAATTTTGAGTATATTATTATTTTGAGACTCTGATTGTTTATTGCTTTCTTCATATTTGAATTTTTAAAGCAAAAACTGATTCAAGTTCTCAAAATCTTTAATCAATTTCAAAGATTTCTCAAGTTCATTTCAAATCAAAAATCAATGGCTGCTCAAAGGAAGCTACCCAAGTTAGTTGCTTTCAAGTTTGGTGACTTCGATTTTATGACAAACAATAATGTTGCAGCTATCACCAACAAGAAAGGGGTATCAACTGATTTTCACCCAGTTATGGACTTTATGGCTATTGGACCTCTGCGTTATGCACTGACAGCATCTCCAGAGATTAATCAAGCTGCTATTTCACAAGCTTGGGAGAATGCTGAGGTAGTTGATCCTGTTCAGGGTCAACCAGGTAATATTGTTCTAAACCTAGGACAAAATTCTTTTGATATTACTGAATCTGTGATTAATTCAGTACTTCACTTACCTGTTAATGTGAATTATGTTAGTGAACCATCTGATGATGATGTTAGAACTATGTTATCTGCATTAGGTTATAGTGGACCTTTAGATAACATGAGCCAGTTAAAAAGACCTTTTCTCAGAAAAGAATGGTCTTTCTTCTTTGATCAATTAGCTAAATGCTTTACTGGTAAATGTAGTTCTTTTGAGAAAATTACTTCTGTTACTTCTCACATTGGATATAGTTTGCTTCATAATAGAGTAATTAACATTGGTCACATTATCTTAAATCAGATGAGTATCAAACTTAGGTCAAGAGATCATGGAAGGAAGATGGTTTATTATCATAGATTTAAGTAGTTATTCATTAACCATTTTATTCCTAATGTTAATACCAGGTTTGGTAGACAACATTGTGTTCCTTCTTATATACAGCAAAAGAGAATTTTCTCTGACATTACAAAGAAGGACAGTGAGAAGAATTCAGATGAGATACCTACAATGTGTTATCCTCAACATGTACAGGTACTTCTCAGAACTCATCTTCCTACTCTCTACAATTCTTTTTTTCTTTAGTGGTGAAATGACTTAGGAAACTCAATTGGTGGAGGACCTCCATGTGTCTACCCAAGTAACCCAACACTCCATAGTCTCTGAAACAATTCTAGAACCAACTCTTGAACCACAGCCTATTGTTTCAAAGAAACCAACCTCTGATGTTTCTCAAAAGGCATCAGTTGTAAGGAAGAGAAGATATGTAGCTCCTAGTTCTAGTAGTTCTAGTGAAGATGATGATAATATACCTCTTGCTGAGAGAGCAGAATTGAGGGCTGCAATTCAACTCTCTAATCTAGGAGAAAGAAGTGAAGGACCAAGTAACAGCCAGGCTGTATTCTTCCAAAAGACTGTAGTTCTTAAAAAAGGAAAACAGTTACTAGGTACAGTCTCCCAAAAGGCTGTGTCTATTGAAAAACGATCTCAACCCAAGATTACTACTAAGTCTACACCTCTTGAGTCTTCTCAAGATAAATCTATTGCTCACTATACCAGGAGAATAAGAAGAAAGATTCATTTGTTACCTACACACACAGAGTCTAGTCCAACTAACATCTTGCAGGTCTCTACAACTAAAGATGTATCCAAGTCAAAATCTGACAAGAGATGCCTTGATATTGATTCACGTTGGGAAACCACATTGACATACAGGCTGGCTATGAAGGTAATTTCTATGAAAGTCAAACTTTCTAGGCCTGTTCTAGACTTTCTGATTGAAAGAGTACCCAAACTTTCTCATCCTGAAGAATATGGAATTCTATATCAAAGACTTGATCTTATGAAGATGTATATCTATCAATTAATTAGAGGAGAATTGAGAAAGAAGTTTGGACTTTCAAAGCATGGTGCACTTCAATCACTTCATACATATATTTTTCATGAAGACTACATTGTTGAAGATGCTCTAGCATTAGGTGAACAAAAGGAGGTAGTACTTAGAGAAAAGCAGTCAACAGGAAATACTTTTGCACCAGTGGTGGATAGTAGGACAGATCAGATCACAGTCACTGCAACACAAGAACCATCTAGTCAGAGGTTGGATGACTCAGGAACTGTGATGGCTGATGCTGAAAGGTCTTCTGTGATGACTGAAACTGCAAGTGAGATACCCAATGATATGGGAGGAATGACTTTGATTAATTTTCCTGAAGATCAAACAAATTTTGTTCAGTAAGAGTCTATCCACCTTGAGGGTGTGTCTCAGCAAACAACACTTAAAGATAGTGACACACAAACTGTGATGCCTAATGAAGTCATACTGAAGGCATCAGAGTCTAGTGTAGAGCCTGAAAGTGGTATACTGGAGCCTCTAGTCTCTGAAAAAACATTAGATGGTTGTGAGGGTTCAGAGACTATAATTGCTCACTCCATGGAGAAAACCTCAAGCTCCTTACCAAATGAGGAACCCTCTCTCAATGTGAGTTCAAGTATAACAACTTCTCCTAAACCCTATTTTTCTATAGGTCATGAGAGCACTTTTCAAAATCTAAGTGAAATACTTGAAAGGATGGACATAGATCCATACACAGAGAGGCTGGCTCCTAACCAGGCAAAAGGAGAGGTAGAAAGAGTGTTGACTTTAGTAAGTCACAGAGAGAATGAGAGTATGGTTGACCAACCCCATAGTGAGGGAGAGATAACTAGGAAAGAACCATCTTTTGATTTCTAGGATCAAGTTTTTCCTGAATCTTGGTCTGAGAATCTGGGTATGGATGCTGGTACTTATTCTTTCATCAAAATGTATGAGAAGCAGGACTTAGCCAAGCATAATTCAAAGCCTGAAGTTAAAGCTCAGAAATATAAGCAAAGGCTTGTGGATGCTATCAATCGAAGAGGAGAGAGGCTAAAAGATTCGATTTCTCAGACAGTCCCAGCAGAATTACCTAATGATCCTAGTGTTCCTCTGTATATGCAACCAATCTCAGCTAGGATTGAGACATTTGCAGGTGCTGATCACTCTATGGAGGAGTCAGAGTCTATGGATGTTAGCACACAGGATACTGGTGAGGGTCAGGATGTTAGTAATATTGGAAGTTTGGCTATGATTCCTTATTTTTCAGTTTCAGATACTTCGGTTGTCACTGTAAGTCATTCTACTCAAGTACCTTTACTTGAATATCATTCTACATCTGTAGTTCATGATTCACAGGCAACATCATCTGCAAAGGTTACAGAACCTACATTTGGTTACTTTGATCAACATTCCCAACTACTTTGGTAGAAGCTCATGATTTGGGTATTGATTCTCTGAATTTTACGTTTATTCAATTGCTTCAAGCAAATGACAGAGATCATGCTCTTTAGAAGGCTACACCTTTGCATGTTAATTTTTACAATCAGATTGATGATACGATATCTGTTCATTCTGATGATGAATCTGAAGAGAAGGTGACATTTACTTATTGGGATCAAGAGTTCCCTACTGAACTTGCTCATAGTCATTTCACTACTGATCCTGATTCTTTCACACTTATCAAGCACATTGGAAAGATTGAGAATATAAGGTCCAAGGACAAACAGGCATTGTTTAATAAATATGGTATCTATCCAGATGAAGTTTCAGATCCTACAGCTTTAGCTCATGCCAAGGAAATTGCAGAAATTAATTATGCAAGTGAGCTTAGTGCTGATTCTCATCATATTTCGGATGCTGATTTTTCTTCTGTGAACTGGTCTGTTCAAGGTCTTGCTACTCATGTTGCATGTATTGATACTGCAATTCAGGCTACCAATGATGCTATGAATATTACTACTTCCAACATTGATGCTCATTTGTATTCACACAAGAAAATTCTTGAGAATGTTCAACAATCTCAAACAGATGTTCATCAAAGACTTCAAATGTTAGAAGATAACCAAGTCACTATCATGGAAAATCAAGTTGTTTTAATGAATTTATTTGTTCTCTTACTGAAACTCTTGGTGGCACTGTTGCTGATGTCAAAAAGGGGGAGATAAAAACAATTAAGAGGAGGCAAACAGGAATAGTCATCAAAGATTCTTGCAAGGCTGATGATAGGAAAGACAAGGGTGATGATGGTGGCAGTGGTGGTTCGAATGTTGAAAAAGGAAAAGGTAAGATAGGTACAGGCACTGAAGCTGGTTGATCTGTTCTTTCAAGATCTAAAGGGAAGCAAGTTTCTAACCAGTCAGAGTCTGTAACAAAGAAAGCTAAAACTCTTCAAGTACCGCATACTGCATCAATTCTTCTACAGGAACAAGTTGTGAAAGATGTAGTGTCAAGGACTACTATTAATTTGAAGAATGTGGGATTTACACAGGAGGTGGTGATGAAGTCACAAAATGTTCAATCTAATATTTCTGGTGTAAACAAACAGGTTAATACAACAGTTAAGGAACCATCTTACTGGACCATGAGTCAAAATTTACAATCTCTAATTCCTCGAAAAAGGAGTGGACTTGGTCATAGTTCGATGAATAAACATACCACAGATGTTCCAAAGTTACCAGCTGATCCTCATTCACTTTTGGACATGGTTGGTGAAAAGTTGACTCAGAAACATCTTAACAGGTTTATTTCTGCATTTCTTGTTCATAGAGTGAAGACATATCAAGAGTATGAATCAAGAAGAGGGTTAGTTGACAAAGAAGAGAAAGAAGTTTTTCTGTTATACTTCTTGTCTGATGGTAGAGTAAAACGGATGAATTTATCTACATTCTTATATCATAAAAAGGAGGAAGAGTTAGATTATGTTCGATTCTTGTTACACAAAAATGCTGAAGTTACTCAGAATTATAATACATCACTTATGCACTGGACTGATGAGATTGATAAAGCTTTGAAGAGATTGTATGGAGCAAAGAAGGAGAATGTACCACCTTTCAAGCTATATTATGTTGATGATGATGGTAAAGACAAAGAGATTGAATTGAAATCATTGGAAATAATTGTTGATGATGGTGGATTATTTGTCTATTATCAATCTATGGAAGGAAAGTATGATTCTGTTTCTATTCAAAATCTTGATCAATTCAGATATAGGCCAGATAAGCTGAGAGCTCTACATTATCAAATCATTAATGATAATAGTGACATGTTAGATCTGAAGCAGAGTGTTTGTGAAGTCTTAGCTAAAACTGAAGATGCTCTACTTGATGAATTTCTCAGAGATAACCCACAGTTCAGAAGAATTAAGGCAGATTGAGTATTTGAGGTACTTGTGTGACTCAACTTCATGTAAATAATAGATTTGTATATATTCTATTCTGGTTGCATTGTTAGAGGTTTTGACATTAACAACTCAGATATATGCTTTAGTTTGTAAAGCATAAATAGGGGGAGATTGTTAGGAATAATTCATGAGTTGTGATGTGTAGAATAGAATTACATTACACTTCTTGTAATACCCTGATATTATAAAGGGTTTAGCATTTGATTAAGGATGAATTAGTTATCCAAAATTTGCAGAACTGTGAACAGTACTTGATCAGAGACTAGAGTCACGGATTACGAGTTTCGAGGGACTATGACAGACCCTGATTGAAGCTGCAGAATTGGAAAGTGCTATTCTATATTCAGAAGATGGAAATAAGTGTGCATAAAGAAAGGAATCGACTATCAATGGAAACTATCAACTAGACGGCAGAACATTACCATGTATTAATCATTACTTTATGTTATTAGTTGATATGTAGCATTATAAATACTCTCTCTATAACATTGTAATATGTGAGAGATTTGTGATCATCGTGAGAATACGAGTGAACAAACAGAGAGAGATTTGTATTGACAGCAGCTGCTAAAGGTATTTGTACACCTTTGGCAGAGTTTGTATTTGATCTTATTAATACAAACAAGTTTTGAGTTATTCGTTTGTCATTGTTATTTATCAAAGCAAAAATCAGACACGATTATATAACTTGTATTTAACCCCCCCTCCTTCTACAAGTTATTCGAGTTAACAATTATATTTATTATGTTGAGACAAAAAATATTATTTATTTCAAAAAATTATTCATTGAATATTTATTTATCGAAATTCAAGTGTAATACGTCTTTGGATCATACAATTTTGGTTCCAATAATAACTACTACTAGCTTATAACCCCTGCGATGCACGGATTTCTTTTAATATGTTATAAATTTTATTTTATGCTATAATTATGTTTTTATATAATCATTATTTTGTAAAAATTATTTTAATATTATTTTAATATAATTTAATATAAATTTAGTTAATGATATGCATGATTTAAAATTTATATTATAAAATTTTAAGTTAAATATGTCGTCGACGGGATTCGAAACTTGAATTTTTAATAAAGTACTTTAATCATAAAATATACCATATAAATACATCTAACGGTTCTTATTAATTATTAAAAAGCTAACAGAAAAATGGGGTAATATTTTTGGGTATACACTAATGATTGCAAAATTATGTGGTTTAAAACTTATATTTTATAAAATTTAAAAAAAATATGTCGTTAACAGAATTCGAACCTTGAAATTTTATTAAATTAATTTAAACATATAATATATCTAATCATTAGATCTAAAGGTTCTGATTTTTTACTAAAAATTTAACGGTCATTATTCGTTGTATACATACTTCTATTATATTTTGGTAGTGATTAGATGATATTTTTTTTTTTTGAAAAGGAAAGAAATGCATTCATAAGGCCTATGGCCAAAATCCAGACATCATAGACATAATATGACAACCAAACAGGCTCGGCTGCAATCCAAGAACTAAAACTTAATATACTTAAAAACAAGAGTAAAGTGCACTTTGTGTACGTGCAGTTTACCTGTCAGGCCACTTTGGATACTAGACTTTAGAAAGTACCACGGGCTATACTGCACTTCACTTTTTGTTACGAGTTGCCCCTTTCCGTTAAATGCTTCTAACGCCGTCTGCCAGGTTGGGGGTAAAAACGACATTTCAGTTCTGCAACGGCTCTTTACCGTATGTATAGCCTACCTTCATCCCCAATTATACAATCAATCCCTAATTTCTTATCTCCTCTCCTTCTCCACTCCCTAAATTTCTTCATCTCCTCTCCTTCTCCCAAAACACAGAATGGAGCACAAATATAGCGAGGCTGAAGTTGATGCTGTGTTCGAGCTCATGTGTCATTGCGATGAAATGAGCATTGTGAAGACGCACTGGTATGGGGAAAATGCGGGTCGAAGATATAGGGTATGTTCTCAGTCGCTGTGTGCATACCATAGGTGGGTCGACCCACCTCTTGGACCTCGTGCTGTTGAGGCCATAGCAGAGTTGCAAGGACGGATAGTTAAGACGGATGGGAGGCACATGCGCAGGTTGGATCGAATGGCAGAGAAACATGAAGCTGAAATGAGGTCTCTGAAAACCAAGCAAGGATTTATGGTGGTGTCAATGTTTATGGTTTTTGCTGTGATGATGGGTAGGGCACTTAGTTCAGTTACTCCTGATGATGTTGAGCAGGGCTATGATACTGATGATATTGTTTAAATTGTCTTAGTTACAAGTTGTGGTTTGGCATGTTTAAGCAAGTTTAGGTATGTTATTGTATCAGTGCAATTGTAATATCAATGAGAAACTTGTAACAAACTTGATTTCTGGGTCATTGTTGTTGTGCTGCTCTTCAACAATTCTAGGGTTCTAACATATAAAGCAATCAGTCGCTGTGTTATTGTATCAGTGCAATTCTAATCAATGAGAACTTTTCTATTACTCTTTATCGGTGATTGCAAAGGACATGATATCAATGGCAACTAACGAACAGAAATAAGAAGCAAAGGCAAATAAGTACTTCAGATAACATTGTGTGGAATAGAGTTTTCATTAACCACAACATAACAAAAGTAGATAGAGTTTTCATTAACCACAACATAACAAAAGGACATAGAGTTTTCACAAACCAACAAACCTAATTGTCTTCATGACAACATAACAAAAGTAAATAGAGTACTAGTCCCACAGTGGACAATAATTCAGGTGGAATACATAAGCCAAAAGGCAAAAAACATGTTAACTTGTAAAGTTCTTAAATTTTCCAAACAGGATTTTTCTTCAGTTTAGCCTGCATTTCCCTCCTTTTTGCCTCAATGTTTTCCCTGCTAGTTTTAGAACCACTCCCCCCTTGCTGTGGTTGAATACCAAGTGGAGTGTTGTTAACCTTTACATGATCTGCTTTCTTCTTCAAAACCCCAGCATTTGTACCTTCATTTGGGTTAGAAGCTCTTTTAGCTGTACCACTTGGCTTCTCTACAGAAGGTGTGGGATTGTGAACATCACCTCTGTCATTGTGTGCATCACTTGTAGCCTCAGACCCTGGATTGTCTCCTGCAGGATTGTTTGTGACAGGAGCTGCCTTGGGTTTTGGTTTAGGCCTGGTCTTCACTTGTCTCTCACACCCATTGGCATGGTGCTTCCATTCACATGGTGCTTCACAAACAAACTTCACTCTGGAACCATAATTTCTACACTGTTTTATAGGCCTTCTATGTAGAATGGCATGTTTCTTGACTGCACTCCTGAATATTTTTGCAGTTGCAAACATTAGGCCTAGCTGAAACTTAGGATCACCCATTTCTGTGTTGTGATCAAAGCTGGATATGAGACTTCATCCTCATCTGTAGAGTTACCAGCCATCCTTTCTTCATCACTGCCAGCATAATGACTTGACACATCAGAAGCAAAGCCCCATTCATCATCACTGACAATGTCCTTCTCTGGTTCTTTTTTAGCATGACCTGCATCATTTGCTCTCTGCTTCTGTTTAGCTTTATCCTTGTCCTTACCTTTCTTCTTTTGCTTAGAAATTTCTTTATTCTTCCTCTTCAGTACCCTTTCAGTCTTGTATTCACACACTTCTTCATCGGTTGAATCCATATTAGAGGAATCTGAATCCCAGCTATCATCACTCAGTTCATCATATCCCTTGTCTTCCCAGTCAGGATCATCTTGGTCTTCATCATCTTCATGTTCAGAGATGGGATTGTCTACAAATTCCAAATTGGGATCTTGAGATGGTGCATACTCCTGAGTAGGTGCCCCTTCAGGTGTTAGGGTGGCTAATGGATTATGAGTGACTGAGTAGATGAAAATTATCCTCGATGCTGGCATCATATCACACATGTCTACAACATCAGAATCTGATTCTAACATCCACAATCCTCTTTCCATATCAGTATTAGGATGCTTGTAGTAATGAGTGATGACAGCACCCAAATCCCCACATTCCTTCGACATTGTCATCAACTCAATTAAGCTCATAGTATCAGCATCACATAAGTCTACATAATCTACACTGCCTCCAACATATCTTTTAGGATTCTCCATAAACTTGCCTCCATGATGTAATTTAATAGTAAACAGATCTGGGGCAGCTGAAATAAACAAGTGAAACACATGAATAAAGTACTCGAACACATGTTAACACACTAGCAGCCATCCAGAAAATAATGCACTTCACATGGCAATTTAACGAGATTAGAGACACAAGGGACCACAGTGACACTATATTCACTGCAACTGCTACTTTAAACAAACAGCAAGGGTCCACTCTTCAATATATATAAAGACGAGACTATATAAAGCAAAATCCAAGCAATATTCCTAGAACCCTAGTTTTTGCAGTGTAAATAATCAAGCACGGTTCTCTTACAACAACACCCCAAACAAAAAACTTAGAACCCTAGTTTTTGCAGTGTAAATTAACATCGATAGATAGATAGGTCACTTGAATAATCTGGATGTTCTCTCGGAGCGTAGGCGTCTTTGTCCGCACGATCTCGTAACACCCACACCATTGTTTAGTCCGATCGACTTCCTCAAATCGCACATAGACTAAAACCTAATTGAACTGGGTTCTCGTTTGGGGAAAGTAGCGATACATATACTGCATTACCGATACATATAACTGAAATGTCGTTTTTACCCCCAACCTGGTAGACGGCGTTAGAGGCATTTAACGGAAAGGGGCATCTCGTAACAAAAAGTGAAGTGCAGTATAGCCCGTGGTACTTTCTAAAGTCTAGTATCCAAAGTGGTCTGACAGGTAAACTGCACGTACACAAAGTGCACTTTACTCTAAAAACAAACAAAAGATACTTAACAAAGCCCAAACTTTTGAACAGTAGCAGCATCCATCTTACAGCACATCAGAAACCAAGACCCACAACAGAACCTAGCCCAAAGCAAGACACGACCTTTGAATTACTAGGCATCCATTCCAACAAAAACATTACCAGCATGCAATACTTGATTTTTTTTTTGAACTTCCATGATCCCCATCTCTGGATTCTCCACCTCTGCTACCATTGCTCCAACATTCACCTCTTCCTCTAAGACCCATCCGTATTGTAAACCAAACATACCCAAACCCATTTCTTGATTCCAGATCTCCATGACTCTCCCAAAAGGTTGCTTAATAATCACCATTTGGTTCCAGTGAGAGGCTCCATGTTGAGCTAAATAAGTTGCTAACTAGTTATCAACAGCATCTGCTAAGCGAATTTCCAGAAAAAAGTTTTAATCTCTTCTCCTCGTATTCAACTGTCTTAAGATAAACTTATCATCCGGATGCCCACCAGCTTGAAGAGAATCTTTCCATTGCCAATAAGCATTAACATGATCAGATTCCAAAATGACTTTTTGATAATCCCTAGCGAATGCAAGCTTCAAACCCCCCATGAACGCATAGAATTCATTGTTTCTTCTTCTCTCTTTACGAAGTGAACCAGCCAGCATCCTAAGAATGTTGCCCTTATGATCTCGAGCCACTACTCCAATACCACTGACATTACCATCTGGAAGCCTTTGATCAGTATAGTATCCATGCACATTGATTTTTAAAAAACCATGCTTTGGAAGTTCCCACCTTGGCTGTACATCCACCATTTCTCTGAGCACTATTTTGTTTTTTATTTTGAAGAGGAGAAAAGGTGGGATAGTATCTATAATGAGGACTAGTTATATAGGGGATATTACTTGTGCGAGCTTCCAACGTATAATTGCTAATACTGTCTGCACAGTTACCCAAGGCACTATCTAATTTGAGGCCATTTGATGTCAGGAGATGGTTCATTTTCCAGAAAAATGCTAACAAAACGATTTACAAGATCACTACATTAACATTTCACTGCTTGGGCTTTATTTGTTTGGGCCTTTCTATTCTTTAAACATTTCAATCAACCACTAAAAAGCACCTGTATATTTACTAATTATGGGCTTAACACTTAGGACCAGAAGTAGAAAAATTCATGTCTGCTCTTGCCTTTCTTAGCCCAAAAATCGGCCTCCTTGTTGAGGGCTCTATCTATTTTTTTGAAGATTAAGTTTAGAGAAAGAAAAACGTCTTTAGAAATCTCCTCCAAATTCAAAGTTGTTTTCCTGAATGATTTGAATTCATTTAATTTCAGGACAAGTTCCACGTTGTCTAAGTAAACCAAAAAGCTGAAGTTCTGCTTACCACATTTTGTAATGAGCCAGACAAGTGTTTCCAGGGCTTTGACTTCAGCCATAAAAGCATTTTCTGCAGATTGAGGTCCAGAGAAGACCATTCTTGTATTACCTTTAGGAGTCTTAGCTAAGCCCCCTACACCTGAATGAACCAAGCCTTTTGAGTCTTTGTTCCATGCACCATCTGTAAAACAAATGAAGTCGCTATCACACAACAAAAGTTTCTCTGCTTCTTCATCTCTGAATCTAGTAATCACTCCACTGGGTTGGTTTCCCACCACTTTGAATGATCAGAAGAAATGTAATTTGAAGCTAGATTCCATTCCTGCGATCGTTTTTGCAAAAGAAACAGTATGCTGGCTTCACTAATGATAATTTCGTTAAAAACTCTTTCATTCCTACTTAGCCACAACGTCCATAATGTAGCAATAATTGTTAATTTCCAAACCCTACATATACTGACATCCTTATACCAGTGAACCATAGTCAATGAATCAGAAAGATTTGCTGGTATTTTTTTGTAGTAGAAACCCCACCAATCTAAGCATTTTCTCCAGACTTTCTTAGCCAATTCACAATTCCAAAAGATATGTTCTGTGGATTCTGGCAAGCTTGTATAGATAGAGCAGTATTTAGAATCCTGCAAGTTTGATATTCTACTTGCAAGGAAATCTCAAGTAGGAAGAATGTTACAGACAAGTTTCCATATAAAAATCTGGATTTTGGCCGGAATGTGTCTTTCATATGTCTTGAGCCACAACATTTGTTGCTGATTCTATTGTTGAAGCAAAAGAAGTACCCCACTTCACAGAATACTGACCATTGCCAGGTAACCATTGAATTAAGTCATTTGAGGAGTTTTAAGGAGATATTTAAAATTACCTTATCTAAGTCTTCAACTGATTCCAGTTCCCAACTTCTCAAAGAACGCGACCAGAAAGCTGAACCAACATGATCATTGCATTCCCATAATTGAACAAAGATATCAACCGTTACTCCTTTCAGATTGGACAAAGTAAACAACCTGGGAAAACTGTCTTTAAGAAGTCCTCTGTGATTCCAGTGGTCCTCCCAAAAAAGTGTGTATTTACCATCCTTGATTATCCACTTGAAATTTTCCTTTTTCAAGAATGGCCCCAGAGGGGACTTATTTATCACATTACGAACATCTATCCAAAATTCAGAAAGATTTCCATCTGACATCTCCTCTATGCTTGCTCCATCCTTACAGTTGCATTTCTTTCTCGACCACTTATTCCAGTCTTTGGCTCTTTCAGTGTACTACTTGGCAATATGAACCAATACACAAGTAGACTGTCTAAAACTGATTTAATAAGAACAACTCTGCCTGCCTGATTTAGAGCATCTACTTTTCATAAGGCAAATTTTTCTCTAAATTTGCTCAGCAAAGGCTCCCAGTAAACTTTCTTCTGCTAGATAATCCTATAGGAATCCCTAGATATTTCAAAGGCCATTTTCCTATACTGCATCCAAGCATGGAGGCACAAGATTTGACAATTAAATCCTTCCCATTACAAGAATACAGACTAAAACCAAACCAAACATACCCAGTATATCCCGCTCAGAGCAGGGTCTGGGGAGGGTAGGTTGTACGCAGACCATACCCCCACTTTTAGAGCAGGGAGGCTGTTTCCGTGGAGACCCTCCGCTAAGTGCACGACATACAAAGAGTGTGGAAAATACAACGGAAATGACACGGAAATGGACAATGACATACCTGAGGCCCATGACATTCTCCACATGGGGCATATATACCTGCGAGGATTTATGATACTCCTGGCTTGAAGCGCTCCAACCACACGAAAAATCGAGCCAAGCTCCCTGCAACTGCAAAGCCAGAAAACAGAAAACACCAAAAACGAAAAGTGAGAACGCTAAGGCCGATCTTCTAAAAAATCGCTAACCGAGCCAATGCACCTCTGAGGCTCTCGACAACAGAACCACATCCTAAAAGGGTATCCACCACTCTGATACGCCGCCTCCAAGAACACCTATCCACGAGCATGGTCTCATTTAAGTCTAAGGCCTTCAAATCCATCCTGAGCTGCTCTTCCCACGACCTCCTCGGTCTGCCTCTCCTCCTCGGCCCAACAACCGCAAGACTCTCGACCTTTCTAACTGGGGCTTCAGCCAGCCTCCTACGGACGTGGCCGAACCATCTCAACCTTCCTTCCCTAACTTTCGCAGAGAAAGGCGCCACCTCAAGCTCGCTCCTAAACACCGAGTTCGGGATTCTGTCCAACATCGTGTGCCCACAAGACCACCGTAACATCCTCATTTCAGCCCCTTCCAACTTGCTTACGAGGGCCTTCTTCTCCGCCCAACACTCAGAACCATATAACATCGCAGGACGGATAGTCGCTCTATAGAATTTCCCTTTCAACTTTAAAGGGACTTTCTTATCGCACATTACCCATGACGCTGCCCTCCACCTTAGCCACCCAGCCTTGATACGATGCGTGACATCGGCTTCAATCTCACCTTCCTTCTGGATGATCGAACCCAAATACTTGAATTTATCCGTCTGCGGGACGAGCTGGTCTTCAATCCTAACCTCCACCCCTTCTTCGCTGGCCTCACCACTGAAGTTACACCAGAGATACTCGGTTTTAGAACGGCTCAAACGTAACCCTTGAGACTCCAAAGTAGATCTCCAAAACTCCAATTTCTCGTTCAACTCCCTCCTCGATTCCGCCACTAGCACGATATCATCCGCGAAGAGCATGCACCAAGGGACAGCATCTTGAATCCCCCGCGACATGACATCAAGGATAAGGGCGAATAGAAAAGGACTAAGGGCCGACCCCTGATGAAGCCCCATCTCAACAGGGAAGAAACGGGAATCCCCCACTGGAATCTATCAATATTTAATAGTAAATTTGAGAAAGTGGAGGAAGTTAGTGACTGTAATAGTGTTTTATATTATTAAAAGTTTACTATTTTTTGAATGTAAATAAATGGATGGGAGCATGACTATATGATAAAGAGTTGTCACCCATTCCTGAGGTAGCTTATCTATATATGTTCAGGGTATGAGTAGACGTATGTAAGTTAATTAAGAAGGTTAATGTAATATACTTTTGGTTGTTGATGTGCTTCTTTTAGAAGTATTATTCAGCAACATGGAGTGGCGCCTGTCCAGCAGTGGTCCAACCGTTGACCGGGTTCGCGGTAGAAAAGTAAATCCGTTGGTGCTTCCTTCTACATGTAAATAACAAAAGTAGGGAGCATAACATGCGACTAATTATCGTAAATGTTATGTGCATCATAAAGAAATGGGTGGAACGGATGTAGTGTGTGATTAATATTTAAAACCCAGTCTAATACTCACTAGTTTATTTATCTTTGTACACAAATAGTCAAATATATATAACTGTACAATTCCATTTTAATTAAATTAGAGCAGGTACAATGTTAAAGTTAAAATAATTATGATTATTGTTATAATTTGAAATTAAAATATAGTTTTTGATTTTAAAATATAATTAATATTCTAATGCATTGTTTTAAAATGAGATTAATTATATTCAAAGTATATTTAACACTTTTTGACAATAAATAAAATTCATTTTTTCTTCATAATTTAATTGGTTGAATGACGTGGCAAGAATGACTATAATAATTTTTAATCTTAAATATAGAATCAATTATATATTTATATATTTATAAAACTAAGTATAACTATACCAACTATAACTGTGCAATGCACTAAATGGGTAGATTCCACCACTTAACCTACTTTTCATCATTTTTCATTACTTTAACTATTTAAATATATATATATATTGGTTTCCGTGCCCACCAAGAATGTAAAGGTGGGTGGGCTGTATCTTACCTATAAAATGTCAGTCGACAAGAATTGAATGACATTTTATAAACCCTACGCGGTAACGATGTTTGACTAATTTTGTGTATGTGATGAATGAATTTATACCTAGGGAATGGACGACTGCCGAATATTTTGGTGGACCACGCGAACTAATGAACTACGTATGCTCCATGCTTTGCAAAATGGAAATAGAAACTTTACTCCATGTAGAGTCAAAAAAAGTGCCGACTAAAAGTTTCTGTCAAGTTATGCATACTAGATTTAAGATTTAGGCGGAGTGAAAATAAATGTGGCGTATCGGTGCAAAAGTAGGCACGCTCATTTTTCTCTCTAGCTTCTCCTTTCCTGCTTAGCTGGTGTCGGGGTTTTCATCAGATTTTCATCGGTGGAAAGTCCTAAAATCTCCCATTTTATTTGTTTTTTCTTCTCATTTTCAATAAATTTTTGTATTTTCGGATTTAAGGCTTCAAAACTTTTTCCGATTTGGCTTTCAATTTCTTAGATCTCAATTCCACGGAGTTCCGAACTTCTCGTTCTTCCAGGTGATTTTGTTCTTGTAAGTGGTCCGAGTTATCTTGGTCTGGTGGATTTGTTCCCAGATTTAAGGATTGCTACGGTTCTAGTTTGATTCTAGTTTGTATCTTTATTTTGTAATTTAATTTTTAAAGTTGTTAGTTCGATTTGTTATTGTCTCACCGTTTGTGTGAGTTTGTTATTGTCTCACCATTTGTATGTGTGAGTTTGGTTATTGTCTCACCGATTGTGTGAGTATGATGCTTGATCGTTTGATCTTGGAGGATTCTACGGATATGGATAAACACTTTGATGAACTGTTAGTGTGTTACACACATAGGTCTGCGAATATTGTAGAGCTAGGGCGACATATTCTATGTCAGGTCTTACGGAGTGGAATGTTTCTACTCCTGATTTTATTGATTCTGAGAATTATTAATGCAAGTTCGATTTTATCAAAAAAAAAAAGATTTAAGATTTAAGCCCTTTTTTTCACTTTAAAATTAAAAAAAGATTTAGGCCGTTTTTAATTCACGCTCCTGTTTTGATTTATCTTGAATATAGTAGTAAAAATAAAAAATTCTTTCTTGTCCGAATCATTTTAACATATAATGGTTGATAATTATTTATTTATGTAAAAATTCGTGCATTAATAAAATTTTAAAACTAAAAAAGAATTATTATCTGATTTTGATCCAGTAAATATAGGACCGGAAATTGTTGCTAGCTTCTCTGAAAAATGTATCATTACAATTTTTTTTTTTTTTTGATATGACTAGCATTCTCATTAATCAATGTATCAAGATGCAATCTATTAACCAAAAGACATGCAAGCAAATTTAGATAATAAATTCAAAGACCCAAATAAAAAATTTACAACCAAAGGCCTAGTTAAAAACTCACCGGAGCAAAATCCTTTGAGAAAAAAACTAAGTGGGAAAAGAGTACCATACAAGAACAACGATTCACAAATACTCATAAAACTGTAGCTATAAACAAATTGCTAGGGACTTCTGGTTGATTTCACTGAAATCCCAAAATTCTGCCGTCATCCATCTTCTCTTTACATTTTTTTTTCATCCAAGGAAAACTCTGTCTCAATATCTATGTTCATCCAAACAACTTATCCATACGCACCTAGAAAAATGAAAAGGACTAGTGCAAATTAGTCTACATAAATATTATCAATAATTAGTAAACAAATATATATAAGTTAGCTATATGATACATAAGTTAAATCTAAACTAAATGGATCATAAGTAAAAATCTAAATCAAAGGGGATTGTTAGATACTCCTTCGCTTAAATTTTTTAATACAAATGCATGATTATTAATATACTTAACATGGAGGAAGGCTGTATATATTTTTTTTAAGGTAAAAACAATTTTTAGCTAAAAACACCTTTATTTATTAAAAATAAATACATCATTATTAACATAAAAGAATATTGCACATATATATTAATCATCATATATGATCCAAAATACCTCTTAAAAGGCACAAATATGCCATCATTTATTGCCCCCAATAAAGATACAAAATTGACTAACAAAACACAATCTAGGTCATAAATCATGGCCATTGGTACATCAAAATAACAAAGTCAAATGTAATAAATTTAAAAAATGTAACAAATAATTAAATGATAAAGTCAAATGTAATAAATTTAAAAGATGTAACAAATAATTAAATGATTTCCCTTGAGACTAGTAAAGAAAGAAAAATAGTTTCATTTAAGACTAATAAAGAAAATTAAAATGACCATTTAAACAAATCATTCGAATTCAAACCAGAACTAACTCGGAACAAATTAAGGAATCCACATTCATTACCATTAAATAAACATAAACTAATACATGTCATTACTAAAATGAATTTTTTAGTGTGTGCCCAAGAGTACATGCTAAGAATTCGTGCTAGCTTGGTTGTCAAATTTTAATTGGTGGAGATTTCATTAATAATGATGGCCCCCTGCATTCACATAAATATCCACCTATCAAAAATTGACAACTCATCTTAGCATATGTCTTGGGCACACACTAGACAAACCCTTACTAAAATAGAGTTACTCGACAAATATGCAACAACTAATTGTATTAAAGAGATAATTAAACAACTAATTGCATTAAAGAGATCATACGGTGGGAATTAACTTCTTTCTTAACAATCTTTCTTTTACCAATAGAAATAATTAAACAACTAATTGGATTTATTAACAATCTTTCTTTTACCAATAGAAATAACTACCTTGTAATTTGGTATTTATATCAAATTTTTTAATGTTTAAATTTTTAAAGATGTATAAATTATCAAACTTATGTGAATTTAGTGTTTACCAACTATTTCTTGATTCAGGTTTTAATTTAAAAAATTATTTATTTTTATATTTCTAAATTTTTTAGTCAATAGCAAATGTGCATTCTAAATTTTAAAATGAATTAGAAGTTGAATTAACATAAAAAATAGATTTAAACATAAATTTTTTAATTACAAATCCCTATAATAGTAAAATCAAAATTTTGAACGCTAACATTTTAAAAAAAAAATAAAAAATGTGATTTTTTTTAAAATGTCAGAAACTACCAGAAAAATGGTCAAAGAATATGTTCTAATAATAAAATTTACTAGGAAAATAAATAATTTAAAAATAAAGCAATACTCTAAATTTATTTTAAAACAATTTATTAAAAAATTTATATCTTATGTAGAAAATTTTTCTAATTTTATTGGTTGATTTTATTAGTTTTCTACTTCAAATCTTACTTCCTAGGTATTTGAAATACCTACATAAATGTCTGTCAACCAAATGAGAACAAACTAGACATACAAACCAGATGCATGATTAAAAAATTACAAAATTTGAATATCTGCTAAAATTTAAAAATAAAAATATGATAACTAGATCTAAATATGATATCATGGCCGTAGACAAAATAACATACATATGTATATATTTAAAAATATTATATATTATTTATGAAAATACAAGAGAGTAAAATTGTGCAAAATTCTAACTGTTGTGCCCAAAATCCGCCTTGGACTTGATTTAAGGTCCATTAAGCTTACGGGTTCAAGTAATATGGATATGAAGGATAGGATGGATTAGGTATGGATGTTTTGGTCTAATATGCTTTGGAAATATACTGAAAGATGAAGATTTTGGCATCTGATACGGAGTTCATTCATGCAGGGGTTCAGGTGTCTGAACCCCAGGTGGGGGTACTGCTGTGTGGAGGCCTTATAGGCGTTCATGCAGGTGAAGGGCTTCCAGGCAGGGGTTCATACTCGTACCCCGACAGTCCGCGGGATTTGGCCCAACAGCCTCATAAATTGTAGGAGAACGGATATATATCGCTCTAACAGACTTGTGGATAACTCCTAAACATTAGGAGTGGCCCAACAACCTCTGGATTCGTGGATAATCATCATATATACATGGATTAGGTATATATATTCAGATATATGATGGAAAATCATGCAAATATAAAGATAATTATGGTTATATAGAGGGATAACTACTAGATAATCATATCATCTGGGATAATTAGCTGGATCAGTTCAGTAGAGGAAGATAAATATAAAACATATATGATATATACACTGCGTATATATATAGGCGGCTGTACAGCGGAAGACAAGGGTTCAGGCAGTGTCCTAAGAGAACTAGGACTCTTCTTCATCACAAAATAACAAACGGATCAGCATGGTCAGGAGGATAAGGCTTATTAAAACGTGGCTGAGCTATCAACAAGGAGTCCAAAACCCTAGAACTACATGGGACTTGATTCCTATAAATATAGGATATGTAGGCACTTTGCAAGGGTTGAATCTCACTTCTCTCTACAAAATCATGTGGAAAACTTGAGCAATACACATCTCTGGCAGCTGGGATTGAATGAGTAGGAATTACTCCGTCCTTGCTGTCCGGTGACCTTGCAAACTCAGTCCCAAAATCATTACAAACAATCGTCCACTCTGGCAGTTGAACGCCGGGCTGTAAACGCTTGAACGCCGATTCTGCAACCGGAAATCATGCGATTCATCCGTTATTCCAGCGATATTCTCTCGAAGTGTTGTACCAAATTCCTCTCACAACATTTTTGGCGCTAGAAGGAGGGGCGGTATTGTCTCTTGAGGGAAGAGATGTCTCGGAATTCGGGTGATATTCATACGCCGGAGGATGAACGCAGTGAGGATAATGGAGGACGTGATGATGAAGTCATAAACCAGGAGCTTAAAGAAAAGATTAAAAAGATGGAAAAGAAAATCATTTCTTTGGAAAGGAAATCCGAAAAGTTGAAGAAATGGAAGGTAAAGCACGATTCCACGGACCGAAAGGTGAAAAAGAAGTTGGTTACACCGGTTCGTTTGGACTTTGACAGTAATGAGGATGGGGAGGAGTCGGAAAAGGAGGCATCACAGAAGGGATTTTTTGATGTGGAGAATAATCAGATAAATCTGGACTGGAAGGATGGAGATGAAGAAATTCAGCAGTCCCAGGGTTCAACCACTCGCAGCCTGAGTGTCTTCGATATGCTGGGGAACAAAGTGACTAGCAAGGATTTGCGTCATAAACTCGATGGAAAAAGGGAGAAGCAGACTAGGAGAACTCAGGATATGAGGTCTCAGTCGAGAGGATCGCAAAGTCACAGAAAGGACAAATCTGTTTCTCGGTCCGGCAGGCTTTCCAAGGGGGGTGATGATGAGCGAAGCTATAGCTCTCAGCATAACCCTGAGCGCCGTGATGATGGCCAGGGTTCAACTGGGAATTCCAGTGACGATGGAAGTCAATTCACAGATGTGAGAATGAAAATTACAAGGTGAAGGGCCTGCGTGAAGCACTGAAAAAGTTAAAGTTGGAAAAACAGTCGTTGGAGGGTTTAACAGTAGCTTCACCCTTCACCAAAAAGGTGAGGGATTCGCCACTCCCACCAAAATATCGGGGGGTAGGAGATTTGAAATTCAGTGGAATCACCGATCCGGTGGAGTATCTTAGTCGGTTTGACACGGAAATGGAGGTATACCAGGTGAAAGATTTAACAAAATGTCGTTTGTTGGCAGCCACGTTAAGGGAAAGTGCTCACCAATGGTTCAAGAGGCTACGCCCAAATTCCATTCGATCCTGGAGACAAATGAGTGAACTGTTTGTTACACAGTTCCGGGCTTCAGTTGCGTTCGCACCCCCAACTAACACTCTAGCGAACATCAAACAAGACAAGAATGAAACTCTTACTGAGTATTTCAAACGGTTCAATGCGAAGGTCCCTAAGGTGAGAAAAACCATTGATGAAACCTACAAGAATTTCTTGATTGCGGGCGTACGCCCAGGTACTGATTTCTGGAAGGAGCTACAAGGGGCGGAACCTAAGACTTTTGCAGATTTCTATGCAAAGGCAGAAACTCACAAGATAATTGAGGAATCGATGGCTAAACTTGAAAAAAGTTGAAGCTCAAGGGAGTGGAGCAGGAGCAAGAGGCGTAGGTCATACAGCCCAAAGGATAGGGGGTACCACAAACGAACCTCCTATAGTGGAATATCTTCTAGAAGGTCCACCCATCGTGATGAAAAAACGGCTCCTATCACTGTGAACACAAATAATACAGGGAGGACAGTAAGCTATAAGTATCCTTCGAGGAAGGATTCTTAGGGTTCAGGCAAGTATACTGAGTACACCCCGCTCATAGCTTCTGTTGAGCAGGTGTACGAGGTAGGGAACAAGGCGGGAATGTTCAGAAAGCCAACAAGAAATGGGCCTCCGGGAAATAAAAATGAAGGGCGATACTGTGTTTTCCATGATGTCAATGGGCACGAAATGGTGGATTGCCGTCATTTGAAGGATCATATCGAAGATCTAATCAGGAGGGGTTACCTCACCGAATTCGTGGCCCAGGAAGCTAAGGGGTACAAGAATGACAGAATCAATAAGGAAACCGAGAAGGAGAACCCCGAACGTCGTACATGGGCCAACAGTATACATATTATCATAGGTGGACCCTATATTGGGGGTACAAGCAGGAATGCCCACAAAAATTACACCCGGGAAGCGAGGGGTGCACCCCTCACGAATGTGTACAACTTGTCCGAAAGGCCACCAAAACTTTTCAGAGGCGAAGCGGCTGATATAACATTCACAGAGGAGGATGCCAGACATGTACACCATCCACATAATGATGCCATGGTAATTAAGGTTACTATTGCAGGTATGAACGTACACCGAGTGTTGGTGGACAACGGAAGCTCGGTTAACATTCTGGCTTACAGCACCTACCAGAAGATGGGGTTACTAGATAAAGAAATGGCTCCCTCTTATAACGAGTTATATGGCTTTACGGGAAACCCCGTACAAATTGTAGGGCGAGTAAAGCTCCCTGTTACTTTGGGAGATGAACCCCGGACTACAACACAAGTAGTAGAATTCATGGTAGTCAATGAAGACATCTCTTATAATAGGATACTTGGAAGGCCGTTACTCAAGGAGATGCGAGTGGTAACTTCTATCTACCACATGTCCATGAAATTCCCGACCCCGGGAGGAATCGGATGCGTTCAGGGATGCCAATCTGATTCAAGGGAATGTTACAGTAAAGCCTTGCACACTGCTGAGCAGGCTTGCAAACATCTTCTGCTGGTGGATGGGGGTTCATCTGAGAAATGTTATCGCTACTTGGAACCCGGTGTAGGGCAGGAGGAGGAACCCCTACGTCGGAAGGAAGCAAAGCCAGCAAGAGACATGTGCAATGTTATCATGATTGTGCAACATCCAGGCGAGGAGCCTTATATAGATGTTACAAGTTTTCGGGGGGTGGATACCCCCAGTAGGGTGCTAATGCTGGAAGCCCCGAAAATTCAAAATTCAGAGATAGAAGATACATTAATTGAATGGATAGTTGAAGAAGTAATTGACAGTGACTTTGAGAGTTTGGAGGATGAAAATAAGCTGCAAGGTGTAAAGGGGTCCAACGGTCAGTTGGTGAAACCTCATCAGGGTGTAAACAAGGCGAACCCGGTGGAAATCGATCTTGACCCGCGTATGCCGGAAGCAAAGGAAAAGGTCGGCGCGGCTGAAGACACTTTGTCTATCCTGGTAGATGCAGCTGATCCTACCAAGGAGTTGAAAGTTGGCAAGCAGCTGAACCCTGTGATCAGGGAAACATTGGTCTCATTTTTGAAAGACAACCTGGATATATTTGCATGGAGCCATGAGGACATGGTGGGGATAGATCCAAGGGTGATGTGCCATCACCTAAACATTGATCCAGAGAAAAAGACCGTAAGGCAGAAAAGGAGAGCTATAAGTGGAGAAAGAGCTATTGCTCTGGAAGAGGAGGTAGATAGGTTGTTGAAGGCTAAACTGGTAAGGGAGTCCTTCTACCCCATGTGGTTGGCAAATCCAGTTCTGGTAAAGAAACCCAATGGAAAGTGGCGTACGTGTGTGGATTTTACTAATTTGAACAAGGCATGCCCCAAGGATAGCTTTCCGCTTCCGCGCATTGACCAACTGGTTGATGCTTGTTGTCAGGCACAGAGGCTGTAAAAGTGACCTTTGGGGTTGAAGATTCGTCAGGTAGAGGGAGACCCATGTGCTTCATCATTGTAGACAACATTGATTGTTGATGCAGAAGAACATCAGCTGTGGTGGTGGCTTGAGTGTTCAACTACTCAGTAAGAGTTTGTACCTTGTCTGTAAGATGAGCATTAGATTGAGTGAGAGTAGCTACCTCCTTTTCAAGTGCATCTACCTTGCTGAACAATGCAGAGGATTTGAAGCTAGACATGGATTGTTCTTTGAGTCTCTGCACTTCAAACCTAGACATCTCATGCACAGGGACCTCAGTGACCAGCTTGTCTCCATATTGATTTGCAAATAGGGTCCTGAGCATGGCATTGGCTTCAATTGTCTGATCAGTGAGATTTTGGAATTTGTGCCCCAGGCCTGTGACAGCATCCTTGAGAATAGCCAAACCATTGTCCATCTTGGTGCAGGTAGACTTACAGGCTAGAATGTCCTTGACTACAGTCTCCAATTGAGGGAATTTGGAATCAAAAGTCCTCTTTATCTCATGCACCTCCTTCGTTGTGGCTGAACACACTTCATTAACTTCTGTCTTTAGACCTTTGCCAAGGTAGTGTGCAGCCTTGAGAATGCCCTTGTAGCTGTCATTCACTGCTTCATACACATCAGTAGGGGTGAGAGATTTGGCATTGGACCCTAGTGAAGTGATGTATTCTTCTCTGAGGTACTGGAGACCTTCTGAGAGAGATGTCATTCTTTCCTTGTAGCCAAGCATCTACGTTTCCATCCCTCTCAGTTTCATCTATGATCTTAGCCTTCTGTATTTCTACATCATCTCTGTGGCATAAGAGGATAGCTTCATAGTCTGGATTGGGCATGTCTGCAGTGAGAAGGTGCTGAGCAATCTTTGTGAACTCAGGGATCTGATCCACAATTAAGCTTTGGAGTGCTTCAACCGTCAATTGTGGTGGAACAGACACTGATCCTGAAGCGATGTCATGTTGCACAGGCTTCAGCCATTGAGACATATAGTTAGAGCTAGAGCTAGGCAAGCTAGACTCCTCAGTTACAGATGCAACTTCTGTAACCGGATGGAAAGACTCTACTACTGTTGTCTCCACAAGAGTGGGATGAGTTACAACAGTAGTTGACACAGGCACAGAGTCTCTAGTTAAAACTAGTGAATCCTCTGTGTTTGTGATGGTGTCATTAGGAGATGCCCCAGCATGCATTCCCTGACCATCTAAATGTGGTACCTGGGTGGTGAGCAAGGTGTCATGCACCAAGTCACTTGAATCCATTTGCTCATCAAGAAACATCAAGAGAAAAGAATTCTTGATGATCAATGCCTTGCTCCTCAATTGCTTGAGTTGCAGGCTCCAAAGGAATATGAGTGGTAGATTCTGGAAGAGAAGTGTGTTGTAGATTAGATTTTGGAAACTCCCCCTGAGAGATAGAGGGAGTTTCAATTGTGATGTGCTCTCCACTCAGTGTTGTGCCAGCCTTATCACTCCCTTGTGCTGACTCTTTACAGATAGGTGCATTGGGGAGGATGCTTGATTCTATAGATGCACCCTGTTGAGAGGATACATCTAATGAGCTGTGTGCCCCTGATTTTACAACTTCAGCCATTTGGGTGACTGAAGAGGTGGTTTTAGACTTCTTCTTCTTCTTTAGGCTAATGATAGGTGACTCAGGTTCCTCACCTTCTAAACCTAGTTCTACAGCCAAGGCTGCTTCAGTTAAGATGGTTAAAGGTTCAGAAGCAACTTGTTTTCTCTTCTTTTTACTAACATCACCCTTTTGAGAGGATGATGCAGTTGCCTCTGTGTTTGGTAGAGTGTTTGTCTGAGAGGGTTGGTTAGCAAGCCTTGGGTTAGCATTGTGTTCTTCTTGCTTAGGCTATGCTAACTGAGACTTAGACTCAAATATTGGCATGTTGTGGGGGTAAGACCTAAACAAACCCTCCATGTGGGGAGTTATCTTAAGCCTTACATCCACATCATTCCTAGTCTCCAAGTTACCAAAAATAAGTTTGGTCATGGACCTAGGATAGCCTATTTTACTTTTATCTAATCCAGGCAATTCAATCAATGAAGCATTTTTGAAATTAAGTACTGATTGAATAAAGCGGGGAAAGAAAATTTCAGTTCCTCTCTTGGCTGTGTTCTTACCAAGTCTCCCATATAGCTCTTGTATGATGAGATGTCCAACATCTATCTTTCTCCCATGAGCCAAGGCATAAGCAAGCTGCTGTACAGGTGTACTAATCTGATCAAAGCTCGATTTCCTGGCAGTGAATACATGAAGGAGTGTAGCAAAAACATAGCTTCATTCCTTTCTCAAGTACTTCCTATTCAGCTTTCCAAGTTTAATAGCCTCTGAGTAGTTGATAAATTCAAAGAATTCTTCCAACTCAGCATCTGTGGCCAGGGAGTCATATGCCTCTTGCTGCAAATCCAAGGCTTGATTCATGTCTGCGGTAGTGATAGTAATATCCTCGCCTTGAATCTTGCAGTAGACAACATATGAGGTAATAGCATTCTCAAGGACGATGACCTCCACTGTAGCTGTCCTCCAAAATTGTTCTAATAAGTCTATGTACAGGGTTAGGTTGGCTGATAGTGTACCCTTGATGTAAGATTCAGACAACCATCGAACAAAGCACTTGAAATTAGCATTTGGTGCTTCCACATCACTGGTAATTGCGATGAAATTGGTTTGGGATGGTATGGTGAGTTGAGTGTTTGCCATTTGGGTAGAAGAAAAGAGAATTAAGGTTAAAGAAGAAATTCGCAGTTAGGGTTTTCAGAGGTTTTAAGAGTTTAGATGCTTGAGAAATCGAACGAAATGAGTTGAATAGTTGTGAAATTGTATATATATGAATAACTTGAGTTGTCGATTAGATATAAGTTTTGTATCGACAAGACAGTCATTCGAGAAGTATAAAACAACTATTCGATAAGTCAAGAAAGGCTTATTCGATATCTCAAGCAGTTTGTAACTCACAGCTGGCAGTTATTTAACTCAAAAAATAATTCTAAGCTAACTAAAATGTGTTTTTATGAGCGAAATGAAATTTTGAATATAAATCCAAAAACCGATTAAGTGTCAGCGAAAAATCAGCCTTTTCAAATGATTCGATAACTCAAATACAGTATTCGAGAACTCCATCACTAAAGAACTAAAATACCCTATTCGGGAACTCAGAGTGTGCTATTCGATTTCTCCAAAAGACACTATTCAAGAACTCAAGAGGGTTCTAGATAGGCCTATTCAAGAACTCGAGCCATGACAAAACAATGAACCATTCGAGAAGTCTGACTTATCGAACTATACTTTTCACTCATAAAATTCAATTTTCACTATCTTTTAAAATTTACCAGAAATATTCACTAAAGAATATTCTACCAAATTAAATAGTGATTCTCTCAAAATTTCACAGAAATTTCAAGCTAAAGATGTATGATTTTCAACATATGCAGCATTGTGGAATATTTATAAATCATACTCCAGCCAATACTTACTTAAAAAATATTGAGCATTTGATAAAGTTAGTATTTACTGCTGCAACAATCTAGTTGATATATTCACTTAGCCAGAATTTGAAGAATTCAGCATTCCTATCTCACTAACCAACCTTGTGAAGGTGGCTTCATCTAATGGCTTAGTAAATATGTCAGCTAGTTGTTTCTCTGTAGGAACATAATCTAACTCAATGGTTCCATTAGTTGCATGCTCCCTTATGAAGTGATATCTGATGTCAATGTGCTTTGTCCTAGCTATAGAGATTGCACTTGTGTTGTCACACATGATTGGAATTCTTTCCAACATAAGTCCATAATCTCTAAGTTGGTTTCTGATCCAAAGAACTTGAGCACAGCAACTTCCAGCAGCTATGTACTCAGTTTCAGCTGTGGAAGTTGACATAGATTGTTGTTTCTTGCTGTACCAAGAGACTAACCTTTGTCCAAGAAACTGGCAGCTACCTGAGGTGCTTTTCCAATCCACTCTGCATCCAGCATAATCAGCATCAGAATAACCAACCAGATTGAACCCTGTGTCCTTAGGATACCATAACCCCAAGTTTGGTGTGCCCTTCAGATATCTGAAAATCCTCTTTATTGCTATCATATGTGATTCCTTTGGATTTGATTGAAACCTTGCACACAATCATGTTGCAAAAATGATGTCTGGCCTACTAGCAGTGAGGTAGAGTAGAGAACCAACCATGCCTCTGTAGATTGAGGTATCTACCTTCTTGCCCTTAACATCTTCATCTAACTTGGTGGCAGTGGCCATGGGTGTCTTTGCAGGCGAGCATTCTTCTAAGTCAAATTTATTCAATTGATCCTTGATGGATTTGGTCTGACTTATAAAAATGCCATCCTTCCTTTGACTCACTTGCAGCCCAAGAAAGAATGTTAATTCTCCCATCATACTCATCTCATATCTGCTCTGCATGAGCTTAGAGAATTTCTCACACAGCTTCTCATTTGTAGAGCCAAATATGATATCATCCACATAGATTTGAACTAAGATAATATCATCACCATGTTTCTTGTAAAACAGTGTCTTGTCTAGTGTGCCTTTAGTGAATTGATTCTCCAGTAGAAATTGTGACAATGTGTCATACCATGCCCTAGGAGCTTGCTTAATTCCATACAATGCTTTAAGCAATCTGTAGACAAAGTGAGGGAATTGTGGATCCTCAAAGCCAGGTGGTTGTTGCACATATACTTCTTCTTCCAACTCCTCATTCAGAAATGCACTCTTGACATCCATTTGATAAACCTTGAAATTAGAATGTGCAGCAAATGCCAAGAAAATTCTGATGGCCTCTAGTCTAGCAACAGGGGCAAAAGTCTCATCATAGTCAATGCCTTCCTGTTGAGAGTATCCTTTTGCAACCAACCTTGCTTTGTTTCTTATGACTACACCATTTTCATCCATCTTATTCCTTAGAACCCATTTGTTCCAACAATGGTTCTATCCTTTGGTGCAGGCACAAGTTCCCATACTTTGCTTCTTTCAAATTGGTTTAGCTCCTCTTGCATAGCAATTATCCAATCAGGATCCAACAATGCATCATCAAGTTTCTTAGGCTCAACTTGGGATAGAAAGCAACCATAGAGAAATTCATTTAGAGTTGCTCTCCTTGTCCTCACTCCTGTATTTGGATCTCCAATTATCTGATCTGCAGTATGTGATCTATCCCATTTCCTTGTATGTTTAGATTGATTTCTCAGCCTTGATGTTGCTTCATCATCCAGATCATGATCATTTACATTTCCTCCCCCTGTGAAGTTGCCACTAATCACAGGTGTGTCTTGGATGCTTGTTTCTTCATTGTTGGTTGACACAGGTTCTTCATTCACTTGAGTTTGTTGGATTGTGGGCTCAAATTCAGTTTCAATCTCCTCATCAGAATCATCTAGATTGTCAAACTTCAAAGGATCTTTATCTTCATCATTGGCTTCTTCTAATCCAAGTAGTTTGCTGTCATCAAATATCACATCTGTGCTTTTCATAACTTTCTTTTGAGTGATGACATAAACTTTGGATGCAATTCTTTCCATAGAGCAGCCAAGAAAAATTCCTTCAAATGCTTTTGCATCAAACTTTCCAACATATTCTGAATTGTCTTTTAACACAAAGCATTTGCTTCCAAAAGTATGAACATACTTTAGAGTGGGCTTCTTTCCAGTCATCAAGTTGTAAGGTGTCTTTCCAGTGTTTTTGTTGATGAGGGTTCTGTTTTGGATATAGCATGCAGTGCTCACAGCCTCAGCCCAAAAACATGTAGGCATCTTTGCATCAAGTAACATTGTTCTAGCAGCCTCAATCAGAGTTCTATTCTTTCTCTCAACAACTCCATTTTGTTGTGGAGTCCTTGGAGCTGAGAATTGTTGAGAAATACCATTCTCTTTGCAGAATGCTTCAAGCATGGCATTTCTGAACTCTGTTCCATTATCACTTCTTAATGCAATCACACTTGCATTGTTGGCCTTTGCTTCCTTGTCAATTTTCTTTATATGCTCAATGATTACTTGTGGAGCCTCATCCTTTGATGCCAAAATTCTACCCATGTATACCTTGTGAAATCATCAACCATCACCAGAGCATACTTTTTCCTTCCTAGTGACATAATATTGACAGGCCCAAACAAGTCCATATGAATTAGTTGTAGGGGCTTGGTTATTGATGTCACTGTCTTTGACTTGTGGCTTGATATTTTCATTTTTCCCTTTTGACAAGCCTCACACACTCCTTCTTGACAGAATTCAAGTGTGGGCATGCCTCTCACTAACTCCCTTTTGACTAGAGAATTAATGCCTTTGAAGTTCAAGTGTGATAGCTTCTTATGCCACAGCCAACTATCTTCATTTGATGCTTTTGAGTAAAAGCAACAAATTTTGTCCTTGTTTGTAGAGTTCATATTGGCTACAAACAGGCTTCCTTTCCTTATTCCAGATAGAGCAAAGTCACCAGTCTTCTTGTGGGTGATCAAACATTCATCTTTGTCAAAATTCACTTTGAAGCCTCTGTCAGTAAATTGACCAACACTTAGTAGATTGTGCTTGAGCCCCTTGACCAGTGCTACATTTTCAATGATGACATTTCCAATTTCCAACTTGCCATATCCCAGTGTGTTGCCAATGCTGTCATCTCCAAAACCAACCATTGGGCCAGCCTTCTCCTCATACTGTGATAGCAGGGCCATATCACCAGTCATATGGTTTGAGCATCCACTGTCCAAAATCCGCATGACCTTCCTTTCACTTTCTTTGCCCTGCAAACACAAAGATATTACTTCTCCTTTGGTACCCAAACAAGTTTGGGTCCATGTGGCTTAGCAACAGTTTTATCATAAACAGCATGCTTATTAATTTTCTTTATGTTAGTCTTCTTGTCACTGTTAGAAGTCTTAGAATCAGGGTTCTTAGACTTAGGTGACAGAGGTACCTTCCTAACTTTAGGAGGACTTGAAGACTTTGTTCTTGTGTAGTGTGTGTGAACATTGTGACTGATGCAACCTTCCATGAATTGTCTTCTCAAATTAAAGTAACTAGTCATTACATTCATGTTACATGGCATACAATCAAATTTATCACAGAAAGGAGAGTCTCTATGTCTTAAAGGCACAGAGCAATCATAGAATGGTTTAGCAACACTACCAGATGGTTTCTTGCATGCATGAGTTAAATGATTAGTGCTAAAAAAATTTTGACAAACTTTCCTAGGGGCATTTGGCACATAAGCATAATTGTTGTCCTTGTTAATCCCTAATTTGTCATTCCTGTTTTGTTTCTTTTTAGCAACTTTCTTCTCAAACTCATTATTCCCAGCTGAAACAAAATTCACAAATTTCTCAAGTCTAGGTCTACCTCTTACTGGCTCCTTGGCTTTGGTATTGACATTCTCACTCTTAGAGGATGCTTGTTGTTCATTTGATTGTGCCTTATCTTCATCATCCAACATTTGCTTAATGAGTAAGGCATCCTCATCAATCTCAAGTGTTGGTGTTTTAAATATTGAGGTCTCAGCCTTTTTCAAAACCTGAGGCACTTCCTCTTGAACAACAATGTCATCTTCAATGACTGCATAGCCTTTCCTCTGTTTGAGAGTGTCATAATCAGGTCCAATAGCAGCCTTAGGTCTAGCTAGATTTTTCTCATGGTAGGACTGCAATAGACTAGAGGAATTCTTAAATGTTTTCAATTTAAATTCATTTTCAGCTAGTTCATCCCTAAGAGCTTTCTCAACTTGACCAGCACATAGAACCTTATTCTTTAGATATTCGATTTCTTGTTTAAGGTTTTCTACTTGCATAGCAGTTAGTTCTAGTTCCTCATTTCTTTTGTTCAACAGTTCATTCTTAGTAGACAGTTTAGCAATTTCTTCATTAGCAGCAGTCATACTAGTATGAATATTAAACATCTCAACAGATAGTTGTTCAACCATAGATTTGTATTCAGAAACAGACATGTCTATAGTAGTGAAGGATGGTACCTGAGAGTCTGATTCAGATGGTTCTTCCTTGGAGTTGGCCATCAAGGCATAGTTGTAGAATTCTTGTTCTTCTCCATCACTATCAGAATCATCCCAACACTTCCCTTCAGCTATGTAGGCCTTACCTGGTGTATGCTTCTTTAGCAGAGCCTCATACTTAGCTTCAAGCTCAAGAAACTCCTTATCCTTTTTTTTAGGCTTCTTGTATTCACTGGCAAAATGCCCTAGGTCATTGCATGTATAACATCTCACAGATGACCTATCCACATAGCTGGTTTTGAATTTGTTTTTGTTTGCTTTCACAGGTGCGTTGCTCTTGTTGAATGAATGATTTTGAGATCTAGACTTGAAGGGCTGATTCCTCTTAAATCTGATGTTTGGGAATTTTCTAGCCATAAAAGCATATGAAGTGTTTTCCATGGCATCCAACTCTTCAAGAGTATAGAACTCATCTTCTTCCTTTTCATCAATAGGTTCAGTCACTTCTTCTTCAGTTTCTTCATCGTCTACTATCTCTTCTATTCTCAGTTGACTTGCAGATGCTTCCAGGTCTTGACAATCAAGGCACAGGATGTGTTTATCATTCTGCCTTGGTTGGCTTGGATAGCCCTCTTCTAAAGCAACTCAAGCTCATGTGTTTTTAAAACCCCATAGAGCACATCATATGTGACTTTGTTCAAATCTCTTTCTCTTAGAGATATGACCCTTTGCTCTAGATGGTTTGGTGCAGATAGTAGAAACTTCATGTTCAATTCCTTAGTGCAGTAAACCTTCCCATTCATTTGAAGCTCAGTCACCAGCTTGTGAAATCTTTCAAACATATCAGTAATACTTTCTTTGGACTGTGCCATGAAAGCCTCATACTGTGTGACCAGTATCTGTTTCCTATTCTCTCTTACCTCCTCTGTCCCTTCACATAACACCTCGATGTGGTTCCACTTGTCCTTGGCTGATGTGCATGATGCTATGTTGGCAAACATCGACATATCCATGGAATCTATGATCAGCAACATGAGATGATTGTCTAGGGCAACCTTTTCCTTCTCTGAGTCCGTCCATTTGGATGGCTCTTTTGCAACATATGATCTAGGAATGACTATTGTGCCCACTGTAGATTCAGCAATTTCTTGTTGTGGTACAAATGGACAATTCTTGAGGATGTCAGGGTAGAGAGGATTGGCAGCTTTGATGAACAACAGCATTTTTATTTTCCAGAGGTTGTAATTCTCTTTGTCGAACTTAGGGACCTTCACCGTACCTGTAGTCTTTGGTGTATTCGAACTCATGATCGTTTTCTGTTTAGATTAAACAGCCTGCTCGGATACCACTTGTTGAGTATTGAATATAGTAAAAGAATACAGAGGGGGGGTGAATGGATTCTTGAACTTTTCTTTGTTCTTGAATCTTTGCAACAAGATATGTGTGAGTGTGTGATATATGTAAGTGCAGATAACAAAGACAAACACAACACAATATCACTTTAATCTAATATTTTATTAGATAAAGATTTTGCTACAATCTGTGAATACAAATGATAGTATTCTCAGCTTCGTTTTTCTCAGAGAGATATTTCTTCTGATGTATATGAAAATCTTATCTCTAAAAACTTATCTGCTAAGGAAGTGAGGCTGTATCCTTATAGACATGGATACACCTACTTACTACAAAATAACGTAGGTAAAACAAACTACTTTCCAGTATGTCTATCTCATTTGAGTAAGAGTCCAAATGGCTACAGATTTGACTTTGCAAAGCCTGTTCAGATCCACTTCTTTAGCTCCTTGTCCCTTTGTCTTATCTCTCCAAGCTTCTTTGTAGGCTTTCCAATGTGCTTTATAGTACATAGTCAAATAAAGCGTCTTGGCTTGTTGCAGGTTTCTGAATTGTACAATTCTTCAGTATTTTGTCTCCAAGAATGTATTCGAGAAGTGGCTAAGTGATTGATTCGAGAACTCGAATTGACTTAATCGATAACTCTGAGTTCTCGAATAGCGTTATATTGACATATCGAATCACTTCTCGAATAGCTCTTTTCTCTGGGACTCCTTGAGATATCGAATAGTTCGAATAAAGCATTTTGACATATCGAATCCCTGAGATGTCGAATAGCTTCTTTAGTCCTTGAGATATCGAATAGAGCATTGACTTGTTGACTCTTAGAGAACTCGAATGATGCTTTGACTTGTTGACTCCATGAGTTCTCGAATAGAGTAATAGACATATCGAATCTCTGAGATATCGAATGAGATATCGAACAGTGTATTCAGAGATATCGAATAGTGTCTTCTGAGATATCGAATCTCTGACTTCTCGAATGCTAGACTTCTCGAATAGACAAATGTACTTCTCGAATTGGTACTTAGGCAAATTCTTCATTTCTTCAAATCCCAACTGTGATTATTTGGCAGTCTTTATCTCCTTGCTTGAGGCATGAACCTTGGAACTTCTTTCAAGCATTATTCTTGACTTTATAAGTACAGTTACACAACTAGGATTTGATGCCTATTACAAGTACAGAACAAATAGAAACTCTACAACTAGAGGTTCCCTCAGTTAAGAGGTCATGTAGGTAATGCATAGCATTACACATACTTAGGCTTGTTATTAGATGTATTCAGGCATGCCTCTGTGACTAACATCTCTCAACAATTCTCTGCACCTGAAACACCTCATCAAAATGGTGTAGTGGAAAGAAAGAACAGAACTCTCATAGAGGCAGCTAGAACCATGCTTGCAGATGCAAAGCTTCCAACCTACTTCTGGGCAGAAGCTGTCAATACTGCATGTTTCATTCAAAATTGCACCTTGGTGAACAGTCATGGAAAGACTCCCTATGAGATGATCAAAGGAAAGAAGCCAAGTGTGAAATATTTTCACATCTTTGGATACAAATGTTATGTCCTGAAAGTTCATCCAGAACAATTAGGAAAATTTGAAGCAAAGTCGGATGAAGCAATCTTTCTAGGATATTCTGCATCAAAGGCCTTCAAAGTTTATAATCTCAGAACTCACATTGTTATGGAATCAATTCATGTGGCATTTGATGACAAGAAATTTGGAATTCTGCAAACTGATGAAAGCCATGACAAGTTGGAATTTGAAAATCTTAAGGATTCTGAGATACTCTCCAGTGATGATGAAGGTTCTCCAGAAGAAATTTCTGTTACTCCTCAAGGGAATGCTACTGTTGAGGGGGAGCAAAACAATCAAGGACAACATAGTACCAGTCAGGAGCAGAACAACCATTCAGAGTCTACTCCTTCAGGGAATAACTCTTCAGAGTCTAATAAAGATAGTTCAGGTACTAGCAACAGTATAGAGTCTACTGATTCCATTGATCAAGGGGGAACTTTTTAAGGTAATGAACATTCTTCTACAAGAGATACCACTAACTTAGGAGGAGAGTCTGGCAGGAGAAATCTACCACCTGTTAGAAAATGGACAAGGGATCATACTGAAGACTTAATTATTGGTTATTCAAATAGTGTATTCAAACTAGAAGATCAGCTCACAATGAATGCTTATATAGCTATTTTCTCTCAAAGAATGAACCTAAGAAGGTCGAAGAAGCTTTACAGGATCCTGATTGGGTAATTTCAATGCAGGAAGAGCTAAATTAGTTTGAGAGAAACAAAGTCTGGAAATTAGTACCGAGACCTAAAGATAGATCTATTGTTGGTGCAAAATGGGTTTTCAATGAATCTGGTATGATTGTAAGAAACAAGGCAAGACTGGTGGCTAAAGGATACTCACATGAAGAAGGAATTAATTATGATGAAACATTTGCTCCTATTGCAAGATTGGAAGAAATCAGAATGTTTCTTGCATTTGCAGCTCATTCAAAATTCAAAGTATACCAGATGGATGTGAAAAGTGCTTTTCTAAATTGAAAATATGATGAGGAAGTATATGTGGAACAACTACCTGGTTATGTTGATCCAAAATTTCCAAATCATGTCTACAAACTTGACAAGGCACTCTATGGACTAAAGCAGGCACCAAGAGCATGGTATGAAACCTTATATAAATTTCTTCTTGAAAATGGCTTCACAAGAGGTACAATTGATAAAACTCTTTTCTTTAGAAAGGTAAAATGTGATTTGCTTTTAGTTCAAGTTTATGTTGATGACATCATATTTGGTTCTACTAATGAAAAGTTATGTGCTAAGTTTAGCAACCTTATGCAGTCTAAGTATCAGATGAGCATGATTGGAGAATTAAATTTCTTTTTAGGCTTGCAGGTCAAACAGACCGACTAGTATTTTCATTAATCAGTCTAAGTATATCAAAGATCTTTTAAAAAGGTTTGACTTTCAAGACTGTGCAATTGCAAAGACACCCATGGCAACAGCCACTAAGCTAGACTCTAATCCTAATGGAAAGAGTATTGATAACACTAGCTATAGAGGCATGATAGGCTCATTGTTATACTTAACTGCTAGTAGACCAGATATAATGTTTTCTACCTGTTTATGTGCTAGATTCCAAAGTGATCCTAAGGAATCTCATTTAATTGCTGTGAAGAGAATTTTTAGATATCTTAAAGGAACTCCAAACCTTGGGTTGTGGTATCCTAGAGAATCCGATTTCTCACTAATTGGCTATTCAGACTCTGATTATGCAGGGTGTAAAATAGACAGAAAAAGCATTACAGGTACATGTCAATTCTTGGGAAACAGATTGATTTCTTGGGCAAGCAAGAAGCAGCAATCTGTCTCAACTCAACTGTAGAAGCTGAATATATTGCAGCTGGCAGTTGTTGTACACAGCTCCTTTGGATAAGAAATCAGTTGATGGATTATGGTATGACACTTAGTAATATTCCAATGTTTTGTGATAATACTAGTTCTATAAAAATTGCAGAAAATCCAGTTCAACATTCAAGGACTAAGCACATTGATGTCAGGTATCATTTTATTAGAGAACATATTGAAAATGGTAGTGTGAAACTTCATTTTGTTCCTACTGACAAACAGCTTGCAGGTTTCTAACAAAACCACTTGATGAGAACACTTTCATTAGGTTGGTAAGTGAGTTAGGAATGTTAAATTTCTAGATCTTTAACATCTGTAAAAGTAGCAAGGTATGTTGTTAAGCTTATAGAATTGATAATCTTATCAGTGTCTATATCTTTCATTTAGACTCTTAAGCTGATAACATTTTGCCTTGATAAATCGTAGTATGAGTAAAACTATCATTAAGAACTAGACTCTGAAATTTTTCTTAGTCTCTTACTTAGTAATTTAGGTTCTGAATTACTTAGTTGTCACTAGTACAAAATTGACTTTTTACGTCGCACATTTTACATCGGTCATATAAAAAGGCGACGTATATGATGATATTATACATCGGTTGAGAAAAAGGCGATGTATATTTACATTTTTAAAACCTCTTTTACGTCGGTTCGAGAAAAAGTCGACGTATATGATAATATTATACGTCAGTTGAGGAAAAGGCGACGTATATAATGCATTTTATAGGTCAGTTGAGGAAAAGGTGATATATAAAGTTTCATTTTATACGTCGGTTGAGGAAAAACCAACGTATAAAGTTTCATTTTATACGTCGGTTGAGGAAAAGGTGACGTATATAATGCATTTTATACGTCGGTTGAGGAAAAGACGACATATAAAGTTTCATTTTATACGTCGATTGAGGAAAAACCGACGTATAAAGTTTCACTTTTTACGTCACTCTTTATATAACCAACGTTTAAAATCTTTAATTTAATTAAAAACGTAGTCTTTCAGTTCTTGCCCTAAATTACACTATTCTTCCCCAATTAAACTCTGTTCTTCCCCAATTATTACCCGCTGTTATACACACTCTTCACCAATCAATCCCCAATCTCTCTCTCTCTCTCTCTCAATGGATAATATAGACATAATGGACATGGACATCCCCGATCCAGACGAGCTCCAATGGCTAGAAGCCAACTCTCACCTCCACGACGATTTCGATTACGATGACGACGATTTCCAACAACCATTCCCCCAACAAAACACACACATCCCCCCATCTAAAGCTCTTACAATTCCTACTATTACCCCACTTTCGACATGAACCCCCAATTTTAACCAATTATGACCCCAAATTTTAACCAATTACAACCCCCAATTTTAACCACTTTAGATGATAAAAATGTAATTAATCAGGACAAGTCTCGAAATCGGAGTAGAGTAGAGGTTGAGGAAGTTGTTGTTGAGGATAAGAATGATTATGATGATGAGGATTGGCTTCCGCCTCCGAGACCACAAGTTCCGGAGACTGTATAGGAGGTGTTCGACGAAATGATTGTGTCGAGATATGCTTCGCAAATTGATGGAGAGTTTGTTCCCGTGACTGAACCGAGTGGGGATAGGGTTTATGCCAAGATTAGTAGGCTTGGATTCGATGATTCCACCGAGAAGAATAAGCTTCATTCTAATGCCTTCTCTAATGGTACACTACTAATGCCTCTTTTATAATCAATTGTTATGTCATTTGTTTTTTTTTTAACATTATTTGAAATGCGTTCATTTGTCGTGTTTGGCTTAATTAAAAACATCTATAATGTGCAAACAGATGCAATTGTAGTGAAAATATAGTTTGATTGCCGGTTTAAGTAACAATTATTGTAGTAAATGTATGTATTTATTCGTGTGTGTGTGTGTGTGTGTGTGTAATTGTTTACCCTTATTGTGTTTGTTGAAATGTCTAGCTGAACTTGTGTTTTGAGTCTAGCTTTTGTTTATGCTCTTGCTGTGCCCGTATAATCATATGAAGTAACATGAAGAAATATATGAATATGTTTGTTAGTTTATATATACACTGACTGTATATACTAATATTCTAAATATAAATAGTAGTTAGTGAGAGTTTTGGGTGAAAAGAATATGCTTGATCTCTTTTGTATAATAAATAGATTAATTAACAAGAAAGGAAGCGTAACCGATGACATATTTGATATTTCACTTGAGAATACGATCATTATGTATATGCTAAGATTCGAAAAAATTGCAACTTTTTCGGAAAAAAGTGGATAAGATCCCCCTTACGCTTATTCCGCAAAACAAACCTGCATGATATCTGCTTTTCTATAGCTAAGCTGCTCACCGTAACCTTCAGCAAGGGAGTAACTAAGATTGGCTAGTAATAGTAATATATAGCAATTCGACTTAATAAATTGTCACTCATTCAGAATCTACCTTAAACTTTGGGTTCTTGGCGGTGATCATATTTCAGAGTTAGAGGTTCTGAAGTTATTTAATTACTAAAGCTTCCTGAATATACATGTAATAGTTTGCATATTGTTGTTCTCTTCCTCGTAGCCTAAAACTAAATTGTTTGCTACTGGCTGGTTCTTTTTTATTTAAGTTTTCCACGTAATCATATGTTATCGCGCATGTTAATTTGTTTAGCATCTATATAAGCATATTATTCACACACTTATCTTTAGGATCCCAATATACTATAAATGTTGAGTGAGAAAATTATAGATTTCGCCGTTAATGACTTAATACTTTAAGAAGTATCATGTCACACCATTCATGCGTCAAGTATTGCTCTGTCTAGGCTAACTGAACCTTAGTGATATAAAACCCAGAATCTTTTGTGTAAGCCTATTAAATTAAGCTGATGCATGGTCATTGTTTAGTTAAATTCCGACGAATGGTATATATTAAACTATCTTGTGTTGCAAACTGACTTTGCAGTTTATGCCATGCATTTTTAAACATTCTGTTGCTCTAATTTTTAACGCATGTTCATTGCTTTCTCAAGGTTTTAATTCTGCAATTTTTTTTGTTCTGCACTGTTGCATATTTCTGTACTTGTAGTTTAATATTTTTGCATAATTCTGTACAGTATTCTGCTTTCTTCTTTGCTTTTTTGCAATCCGCATTGAAAGTAAAACTGCTCTCCTTTTTTGCAATCTGCATTAAAACTGCTTTATTTTTCTGCAATATGCATTAAAACTGCTCTATTTTCTGCAATCTGCGTTAAAATTGCTCTAATTTTCTGCAATCTGCATTAAAACTGCTCTGTTTTTTTGCAATCTGCGTTACAAGTACTTTGTTTTCTGCATTCTATTCTATTTTTTGCATTATGCATGATTCTAATTCCTGCATTAAATTTCAGTTATTTATTTATTTATTGCACTCTGCATTATAATAAATTTTGTTAGTACTTGTATTAAAAAATAAACAAGACCTGATTTATTTTAGAATCATGAATGTATCAATAGGAAATTCCTATACATGATTAGATATGAACCAAAAAGTGAGTACTGAAAATAGGAAAAAGATCAATTACAAAAATTTTTAACCAACATATAAAGTGTGTTCTGTACTAGTGTATCTAGATGTTCTATTAGCCTTTCCTGTTACTGTGACTTGACTATTAATGTTGTGTAACTATCCTATGCAGGTTACTGGAAAACTTGCAGCCTTAAAGGGACTCGATGCTCGGCTGTGAGAGATACGGAGTTATCTTGATCTTGTTATCTTCGAAGAACTTAAAATGACGAGCACTACTGGAGATGCTTGTTAATCTTGTTGAAGTTGATTCTTAAGTATTATTTCCTGTAGATATGGTTTTTGGTTGTACAAAACTTTGTAATAGTAAGTTTATACATTGTTCAGCAGGTTTATGGGAATGTAACAGAGAAATAGAAAAAATATTTTTTTTAAAATTTTTTTTGACAATATACGTCGGTTCTAATATTTAACCGACGTAAAAGGTCATTTTTGTACTAGTGACATTATACGTCGGTGTTTTTGAACATTATACGTCGGGCTTTTTTCTACAATATACGTCGGCTTTTTCAACATTATACGTCGGCTTTTTAGCGAGGTATATTTAGACTTTATACGTCGCCTTTTTAACCGACGTAAAAGACTTGTGACTTTATATGTCGCCCTCTATACGTCGCCATTTAACCAACGTATAAGACCTATTTAACCAACGTAAAAAGCAAGTTTTGTACTAGTGTGTGTAGTTCTAATGATTGTTGATGTTCTTGTTGATTCAATACATTCATGCTAACAATCTTCTTGGCCAATAAACAGTAAATAGACAAGATAGATAAACTTGTATTTTCATTCATCAAAAACAATACTGGAAATGAAATACAATTTTTCTTTTTGTCTAATAGTTACTACTAATCTTGTTCTTGTCTAATGTTTTGGCTGATGGAGTTGTCTTTTCTACGAGTCTTCAACAATCAATTCGTCAACTCCCTGGGCATGCCAAAATACATTTGTCTAATGTTTATTGAGCAAGAATGACATGAAGAGGAAAGAAGACTCGACATCCTCCAGGAGAAGGGTCGAAATCATCATCCCACTTTCTCTTTCCAACCTGCACTTTGCATGTTGGAGCAGGAGGCAATGCATCTTCATCAAAATTAGCCTCATCTTCTTCATCAATTCTTCATCCTCAAGCATAGGAGGTGGATTTTGTTCAGGGGGAGGGTTTTGTTCAAGAGGAAGGTTTTGATCATTTGGAGGGTTTTCGACATTATTTGGATCGATTCCAGCCATTTCTAACTCAAGAAGAAAAGTCATATGCTCAAAGAGGTAGTCCATTTGCTCCTGATGATCAAGAGCATCTAACTCCTCAGGGGACAGGAATCGAAGGTTAGGGTTCATGTTAATATCTGGGTTAAAAGCCATTGTGTTTGGAGAACTCTTCGTGTTTTGCGGAAAGTGTTTGAGTGGTTTTTAGAATGGAGTAAGGCAAATGCACCAGGTTATTATATAGAAAATCGTGAGAAGCTGGACAGTCTTTTGGAGTGTTCCAATGCAGCAATGACATCATTACTTCACGCATGGCTGAACTTTTCATATTTCCAAGACGTTTTGAAATCTAATTAAAATATTTTGCTTGGATTATTGGTATTTATTTTCAGGATAATATCTGACATGCCACGTATGCAACTCCATTTTAGTCTCTGAAAATCGGTTCAAATTCAAATTATACCCTGATTTTAATTAAAATCAATTTTGGATTTTATTTTCAAAAATCGTGGGTAATTACACTTTTTTAGGGACTGCCACCTGTCAATCTACGTGTAAACGTGGGTTAGTGGGTCTGAAGGAATTTTGAGTATATTATTATTTTGAGACTCTGATTGTTTATTGCTTTCTTCATATTTGAATTTTTAAAGCAAAAACTGATTCAAGTTCTCAAAATCTTTAATCAATTTCAAAGATTTCTCAAGTTCATTTCAAATCAAAAATCAATGGCTGCTCAAAGGAAGCTACCCAAGTTAGTTGCTTTCAAGTTTGGTGACTTCGATTTTATGACAAACAATCATGTTGCAGCTATCACCAACAAGAAAGGGGTATCAACTGATTTTCACCCAGTTATGGACTTTATGGCTATTGGACCTCTGCGTTATGCACTAACAGCATCTCCAGAGATTAATCAAGCTGCTATTTCACAAGCTTGGGAGAATACTGAGGTAGTTGATCCTGTTCAGGGTCAACCAGGTAATATTGTTCTAAACCTAGGACAAGATTCTTTTGATATTACTGAATCTGTGATTAATTCAGTACTTCACTTACCTGTTAATGTGAATTATGTTAGTGAACCATCTGATGATGATGTTAGAACTATGTTATCTGCATTAGGTTATAGTGGACCTTTAGATAACATGAGCCAGTTAAAAAGACCTTTTCTCAGAAAAGAATGGTCTTTCTTCTTTGATCAATTAGCTAAATGCTTTACTGGTAAATGTAGTTCTTTTGAGAAAATTACTTCTGTTACTTCTCACATTGGATATAGTTTGCTTCATAATAGAGTAATTAACATTGGTCACATTATCTTAAATCAGATGAGTATCAAACTTGGGTCAAGAGATCATGGAAGGAAGATGGTTTATTATCATAGATTTAAGTAGTTATTCATTAACCATTTTATTCCTAATGTTAATACCAGGTTTGGTAGACAACATTGTGTTCCTTCTTATATACAGCAAAAGAGAATTTTCTCTGACATTACAAAGAAGGACAGTGAGAAGAATTCAGATGAGATACCTACAATGTGTTATCCTCAACATGTACAGGTACTTCTCAGAACTCATCTTCCTACTCTCTACAATTCTTTTTTTCTTTAGTGGTGAAATGACTTAGGAAACTCAATTGGTGGAGGACCTCCATGTGTCTACCCAAGTAACCCAACACTCCATAGTCTCTGAAACAATTCTAGAACCAACTCTTGAACCACAGCCTATTGTTTCAAAGAAACCAACCTCTGATGTTTCTCAAAAGGCATCAGTTGTAAGGAAGAGAAGATATGTAGCTCCTAGTTCTAGTAGTTCTAGTGAAGATGATGATAATATACCTCTTGCTGAGAGAGCAGAATTGAGGGCTGCAATTCAACTCTCTAATCTAGGAGAAAGAAGTGAAGGACCAAGTAACAGCCAGGCTGTATTCTTCCAAAAGACTGTAGTTCTTAAAAAAGGAAAACAGTTACTAGGTACAGTCTCCCAAAAGGCTGTGTCTATTGAAAAACGATCTCAACCCAAGATTACTACTAAGTCTACACCTCTTGAGTCTTCTCAAGATAAATCTATTGCTCACTATACCAGGAGAATAAGAAGAAAGATTCATTTGTTACCTACACACACAGAGTCTAGTCCAACTAACATCTTGCAGGTCTCTACAACTAAAGATGTATCCAAGTCAAAATCTGACAAGAGATGCCTTGATATTGATTCACGTTGGGAAACCACATTGACATACAGGCTGGCTATGAAGGTAATTTCTATGAAAGTCAAACTTTCTAGGCCTGTTCTAGACTTTCTGATTGAAAGAGTACCCAAACTTTCTCATCCTGAAGAATATGGAATTCTATATCAAAGACTTGATCTTATGAAGATGTATATCTATCAATTAATTAGAGGAGAATTGAGAAAGAAGTTTGGACTTTCAAAGCATGGTGCACTTCAATCACTTCATACATATATTTTTCATGAAGACTACATTGTTGAAGATGCTCTAGCATTAGGTGAACAAAAGGAGGTAGTACTTAGAGAAAAGCAGTCAACAGGAGATACTTTTGCACCAGTGGTGGATAGTAGGACAGATCAGATCACAGTCACTGCAACACAAGAACCATCTAGTCAGAGGTTGGATGACTCAGGAACTGTGATGGCTGATGCTGAAAGGTCTTCTGTGATGACTGAAACTGCAAGTGAGATACCCAATGATATGGGAGGAATGACTTTGATTAATTTTCCTGAAGATCAAACAAATTTTGTTCAGTAAGAGTCTATCCACCTTGAGGGTGTGTCTCAGCAAACAACACTTAAAGATAGTGACACACAAACTGTGATGCCTAATGAAGTCATACTGAAGGCATCAGAGTCTAGTGTAGAGCCTGAAAGTGGTATACTGGAGCCTCTAGTCTCTGAAAAAACATTAGATGGTTGTGAGGGTTCAGAGACTATAATTGCTCACTCCATGGAGAAAACCTCAAGCTCCTTACCAAATGAGGAACCCTCTCTGAATGTGAGTTCAAGTATAACAACTTCTCCTAAACCCTATTTTTCTGTAGGTCATGAGAGCACTTTTCAAAATCTAAGTGAAATACTTGAAAGGATGGACATAGATCCATACACAGAGAGGCTGGCTCCTAACCAGGCAAAAGGAGAGGTAGAAAGAGTGTTGACTTTAGTAAGTCACAGAGAGAATGAGAGTATGGTTGACCAACCCCATAGTGAGGGAGAGATAACTAGGAAAGAACCATCTTTTGATTTCTAGGATCAAGTTTTTCCTGAATCTTGGTCTGAGAATCTGGGTATGGATGCTGGTACTTATTCTTTCATCAAAATGTATGAGAAGCAGGACTTAGCCAAGCATAATTCAAAGCCTGAAGTTAAAGCTCAGAAATATAAGCAAAGGCTTGTGGATGCTATCAATCGAAGAGGAGAGAGGCTAAAAGATTCGATTTCTCAGACAGTCCCAGCAGAATTACCTAATGATCCTAGTGTTCCTCTGTATATGCAACCAATCTCAGCTAGGATTGAGACATTTGCAGGTGCTGATCACTCTATGGAGGAGTCAGAGTCTATGGATGTTAGCACACAGGATACTGGTGAGGGTCAGGATGTTAGTAATATTGGAAGTTTGGCTATGATTCCTTATTTTTCAGTTTCAGATACTTCGGTTGTCACTGTAAGTCATTCTACTCAAGTACCTTTACTTGAATATCATTCTACATCTGTAGTTCATGATTCACAGGCAACATCATCTGCAAAGGTTACAGAACCTACATTTGGTTACTTTGATCAACATTCCCAACTACTTTGGTAGAAGCTCATGATTTGGGTATTGATTCTCTGAATTTTACGTTTATTCAATTGCTTCAAGCAAATGACAGAGATCATGCTCTTTAGAAGGCTACACATTTGCATGTTAATTTTTACAATCAGATTGATGATACGATATCTGTTCATTCTGATGATGAATCTGAAGAGAAGGTGACATTTACTTATTGGGATCAAGAGTTCCCTACTGAACTTGCTCATAGTCATTTCACTACTGATCCTGATTCTTTCACACTTATCAAGCACATTGGAAAGATTGAGAATATAAGGTCCAAGGACAAACAGGCATTGTTTAATAAATATGGTATCTATCCAGATGAAGTTTCAGATCCTACAGCTTTAGCTCATGCCAAGGAAATTGCAGAAATTAATTATGCAAGTGAGCTTAGTGCTGATTCTCATCATATTTCGGATGCTGATTTTTCTTCTGTGAACTGGTCTGTTCAAGGTCTTGCTACTCATGTTGCATGTATTGATACTGCAATTCAGGCTACCAATGATGCTATGAATATTACTACTTCCAACATTGATGCTCATTTGTATTCACACAAGAAAATTCTTGAGAATGTTCAACAATCTCAAACAGATGTTCATCAAAGACTTCAAATGTTAGAAGATAACCAAGTCACTATCATGGAAAATCAAGTTGTTTTAATGAATTTATTTGTTCTCTTACTGAAACTCTTGGTGGCACTGTTGCTGATGTCAAAAAGGGGGAGATAAAAACAATTAAGAGGAGGCAAACAGGAATAGTCATCAAAGATTCTTGCAAGGCTGATGATAGGAAAGACAAGGGTGATGATGGTGGCAGTGGTGGTTCGAATGTTGAAAAAGGAAAAGGTAAGATAGGTACAGGCACTGAAGCTGGTTGATCTGTTCTTTCAAGATCTAAAGGGAAGCAAGTTTCTAACCAGTCAGAGTCTGTAACAAAGAAAGCTAAAACTCTTCAAGTACCGCATACTGCATCAATTCTTCTACAGGAACAAGTTGTGAAAGATGTAGTGTCAAGGACTACTATTAATTTGAAGAATGTGGGATTTACACAGGAGGTGGTGATGAAGTCACAAAATGTTCAATCTAATATTTCTGGTGTAAACAAACAGGTTAATTCAACAGTTAAGGAACCATCTTACTGGACCATGAGTCAAAATTTACAATCTCTAATTCCTCGAAAAAGGAGTGGACTTGGTCATAGTTCGATGAATAAACATACCACAGATGTTCCAAAGTTACCAGCTGATCCTCATTCACTTTTGGACATGGTTGGTGAAAAGTTGACTCAGAAACATCTTAACAGGTTTATTTCTGCATTTCTTGTTCATAGAGTGAAGACATATCAAGAGTATGAATCAAGAAGAGGGTTAGTTGACAAAGAAGAGAAAGAAGTTTTTATGTTATACTTCTTGTCTGATGGTAGAGTAAAACGGATGAATTTATCTACATTCTTATATCATAAAAAGGAGGAAGAGTTAGATTATGTTCGATTCTTGTTACACAAAAATGCTGAAGTTACTCAGAATTATAATACATCACTTATGCACTGGACTGATGAGATTGATAAAGCTTTGAAGAGATTGTATGGAGCAAAGAAGGAGAATGTACCACCTTTCAAGCTATATTATGTTGATGATGATGGTAAAGACAAAGAGATTGAATTGAAATCATTGGAAATAATTGTTGATGATGGTGGATTATTTGTCTATTATCAATCTATGGAAGGAAAGTATGATTCTGTTTCTATTCAAAATCTTGATCAATTCAGATATAGGCCAGATAAGCTGAGAGCTCTACATTATCAAATCATTAATGATAATAGTGACATGTTAGATCTGAAGCAGAGTGTTTGTGAAGTCTTAGCTAAAACTGAAGATGCTCTACTTGATGAATTTCTCAGAGATAACCCACAGTTCGGAAGAATTAAGGCAGATTGAGTATTTGAGGTACTTGTGTGACTCAACTTCATGTAAATAATAGATTTGTATATATTCTATTCTGGTTGCATTGTTAGAGGTTTTGACATTAACAACTCAGATATATGCTTTAGTTTGTAAAGCATAAATAGGGGGAGATTGTTAGGAATAATTCATGAGTTGTGATGTGTAGAATAGAATTACATTACACTTCTTGTAATACCCTGATATTATAAAGGGTTTAGCATTTGATTAAGGATGAATTAGTTATCCAAAATTTGCAGAACTGTGAACAGTACTTGATCAGAGACTAGAGTCACGGATTACGAGTTTCGAGGGACTATGACAGACCCTGATTGAAGCTGCAGAATTGGAAAGTGCTATTCTGTATTCAGAAGATGGAAATAAGTGTGCATAAAGAAAGGAATCGACTATCAATGGAAACTATCAACTAGACGGCAGAACATTACCATGTATTAATCATTACTTTATGTTATTAGTTGATATGTAGCATTATAAATACTCTCTCTATAACATTGTAATATGTGAGAGATTTGTGATCATCGTGAGAATACGAGTGAACAAACAGAGAGAGATTTGTATTGACAGCAGCTGCTAAAGGTATTTGTACACCTTTGGCAGAGTTTGTATTTGATCTTATTAATACAAACAAGTTTTGAGTTATTCGTTTGTCATTGTTATTTATCAAAGCAAAAATCAGACACGATTATATAACTTGTATTTAACCCCCCCTCCTTCTACAAGTTATTCGAGTTAACAATTATATTTATTATGTTGAGACAAAAAATATTATTTATTTCAAAAAATTATTCATTGAATATTTATTTATCGAAATTCAAGTGTAATACGTCTTTGGATCATACAATTTTGGTTCCAATAATAACTACTACTAGCTTATAACCCCTGCGATGCACGGATTTCTTTTAATATGTTATAAATTTTATTTTATGCTATAATTATGTTTTTATATAATCATTATTTTGTAAAAATTATTTTAATATTATTTTAATATAATTTAATATAAATTTAGTTAATGATATGCATGATTTAAAATTTATATTATAAAATTTTAAGTTAAATATGTCGTCGACGGGATTCGAAACTTGAATTTTTAATAAAGTACTTTAATCATAAAATATACCATATAATTACATCTAACGGTTCTTATTAATTATTAAAAAGCTAACAGAAAAATGGGGTAATATTTTTGGGTATACACTAATGATTGCAAAATTATGTGGTTTAAAACTTATATTTTATAAAATTTAAAAAAAAATATGTCGTTAACAGAATTCGAACCTTGAAATTTTATTAAATTAATTTAAACATATAATATATCTAATCATTAGATCTAAAGGTTCTGATTTTTTACTAAAAATTTAACGGTCATTATTCGTTGTATACATACTTCTATTATATTTTGGTAGTGATTAGATGATATTTTTTTTTTTTGAAAAGGAAAGAAATGCATTCATAAGGCCTATGGCCAAAATCCAGACATCATAGACATAATATGACAACCAAACAGGCTCGGCTGCAATCCAAGAACTAAAACTTAATATACTTAAAAACAAGAGTAAAGTGCACTTTGTGTACGTGCAGTTTACCTGTCAGGCCACTTTAGATACTAGACTTTAGAAAGTACCACGGGCTATACTGCACTTCACTTTTTGTTACGAGTTGCCCCTTTCCGTTAAATGCTTCTAACGCCGTCTGCCAGGTTGGGGGTAAAAACGACATTTCAGTTCTGCAACGGCTCTTTACCGTATGTATAGCCTACCTTCATCCCCAATTATACAATCAATCCCTAATTTCTTATCTCCTCTCCTTCTCCACTCCCTAAATTTCTTCATCTCCTCTCCTTCTCCCAAAACACAGAATGGAGCACAAATATAGCGAGGCTGAAGTTGATGCTGTGTTCGAGCTCATGTGTCATTGCGATGAAATGAGCATTGTGAAGACGCACTGGTATGGGGAAAATGCGGGTCGAAGATATAGGGTATGTTCTCAGTCGCTGTGTGCATACCATAGGTGGGTCGACCCACCTCTTGGACCTCGTGCTGTTGAGGCCATAGCAGAGTTGCAAGGACGGATAGTTAAGACGGATGGGAGGCACATGCGCAGGTTGGATCGAATGGCAGAGAAACATGAAGCTGAAATGAGGTCTCTGAAAACCAAGCAAGGATTTATGGTGGTGTCAATGTTTATGGTTTTTGCTGTGATGATGGGTAGGGCACTTAGTTCAGTTACTCCTGATGATGTTGAGCAGGGCTATGATACTGATGATATTGTTTAAATTGTCTTAGTTACAAGTTGTGGTTTGGCATGTTTAAGCAAGTTTAGGTATGTTATTGTATCAGTGCAATTGTAATATCAATGAGAAACTTGTAACAAACTTGATTTCTGGGTCATTGTTGTTGTGTTGCTCTTCAACAATTCTAGGGTTCTAACATATAAAGCAATCAGTCGCTGTGTTATTGTATCAGTGCAATTCTAATCAATGAGAACTTTTCTATTACTCTTTATCGGTGATTGCAAAGGACATGATATCAATGGCAACTAACGAACAGAAATAAGAAGCAAAGGCAAATAAGTACTTCAGATAACATTGTGTGGAATAGAGTTTTCATTAACCACAACATACCAAAAGTAGATAGAGTTTTCATTAACCACAACATAACAAAAGGACATAGAGTTTTCACAAACCAACAAACCTAATTGTCTTCATGACAACATAACAAAAGTAAATAGAGTACTAGTCCCACAGTGGACAATAATTCAGGTGGAATACATAAGCCAAAAGGCAAAAAACATGTTAACTTGTAAAGTTCTTAAATTTTCCAAACAGGATTTTTCTTCAGTTTAGCCTGCATTTCCCTCCTTTTTGCCTCAATGTTTTCCCTGCTAGTTTTAGAACCACTCCCCCCTTGCTGTGGTTGAATACCAAGTGGAGTGTTGTTAACCTTTACATGATCTGCTTTCTTCTTCAAAACCCCAGCATTTGTACCTTCATTTGGGTTAGAAGCTCTTTTAGCTGTACCACTTGGCTTCTCTACAGAAGGTGTGGGATTGTGAACATCACCTCTGTCATTGTGTGCATCACTTGTAGCCTCAGACCCTGGATTGTCTCCTACAGGATTGTTTGTGACCGGAGCTGCCTTGGGTTTTGGTTTAGGCCTGGTCTTCACTTGTCTCTCACACCCATTGGCATGGTGCTTCCATTCACATGGTGCTTCACAAACAAACTTCACTCTGGAACCATAATTTCTACACTGTTTTATAGGCCTTCTATGTAGAATGGCATGTTTCTTGACTGCACTCCTGAATATTTTTGCAGTTGCAAACATTAGGCCTAGCTGAAACTTAGGATCACCCATTTCTGTGTTGTGATCAAAAGCTGGATATGAGACTTCATCCTCATCTGTAGAGTTACCAGCCATCCTTTCTTCATCACTGCCAGCATAATGACTTGACACATCAGAAGCAAAGCCCCATTCATCATCACTGACAATGTCCTTCTCTGGTTCTTTTTTAGCATGACCTGCATCATTTGCTCTCTGCTTCTATTTAGCTTTATCCTTGTCCTTACCTTTCTTCTTTTGCTTAGAAATTTCTTTATTCTTCCTCTTCAGTACCCTTTCAGTCTTGTATTCACACACTTCTTCATCGGTTGAATCCATATTAGAGGAATCTGAATCCCAGCTATCATCACTCAGTTCATCATATCCCTTGTCTTCCCAGTCAGGATCATCTTGGTCTTCATCATCTTCATGTTCAGAGATGGGATTGTCTACAAATTCCAAATTGGGATCTTGAGATGGTGCATACTCCTGAGTAGGTGCCCCTTCAGGTGTTAGGGTGGCTAATGGATTATGAGTGACTGAGTAGATGAAAATTATCCTCGATGCTGGCATCATATCACACATGTCTACAACATCAGAATCTGATTCTAACATCCACAATCCTCTTTCCATATCAGTATTAGGATGCTTGTAGTAATGAGTGATGACAGCACCCAAATCCCCACATTCCTTCGACATTGTCATCAACTCAATTAAGCTCATAGTATCAGCATCACATAAGTCTACATAATCTACACTGCCTCCAACATATCTTTTAGGATTCTCCATAAACTTGCCTCCATGATGTAATTTAATAGTAAACAGATCTGGGGCAGCTGAAATAAACAAGTGAAACACATGAATAAAGTACTCGAACACATGTTAACACACTAGCAGCCATCCAGAAAATAATGCACTTCACATGGCAATTTAACGAGATTAGAGACACAAGGGACCACAGTGACACTATATTCACTGCAACTGCTACTTTAAACAAACAGCAAGGGTCCACTCTTCAATATATATAAAGACGAGACTATATAAAGCAAAATCCAAGCAATATTCCTAGAACCCTAGTTTTTGCAGTGTAAATAATCAAGCACGGTTCTCTTACAACAACACCCCAAACAAAAAACTTAGAACCCTAGTTTTTGCAGTGTAAATTAACATCGATAGATAGATAGGTCACTTGAATAATCTGGATGTTCTCTCGGAGCGTAGGCGTCTTTGTCCGCACGATCTCGTAACACCCACACCATTGTTTAGTCCGATCGACTTCCTCAAATCGCACATAGACTAAAACCTAATTGAACTGGGTTCTCGTTTGGGGAAAGTAGCGATACATATACTGCATAACCGATACATATAACTGAAATGTCGTTTTTACCCCCAACCTGGTAGACGGCGTTAGAGGCATTTAACGGAAAGGGGCATCTCGTAACAAAAAGTGAAGTGCAGTATAGCCCGTGGTACTTTCTAAAGTCTAGTATCCAAAGTGGTCTGACAGGTAAACTGCACGTACACAAAGTGCACTTTACTCTAAAAACAAACAAAAGATACTTAACAAAGCCCAAACTTTTGAACAGTAGCAGCATCCATCTTACAGCACATCAGAAACCAAGACCCACAACAGAACCTAGCCCAAAGCAAGACACGACCTTTGAATTACTAGGCATCCATTCCAACAAAAACATTACCAGCATGCAATACTTGATTTTTTTTTTTGAACTCCCATGATCCCCATCTCTGGATTCTCCACCTCTGCTACCATTGCTCCAACATTCACCTCTTCCTCTAAGACCCATCCGTATTGTAAACCAAACATACCCAAACCCATTTCTTGATTCCAGATCTCCATGACTCTCCCAAAAGGTTGCTTAATAATCACCATTTGGTTCCAGTGAGAGGCTCCATGTTGAGCTAAATAAGTTGCTAACTAGTTATCAACAGCATCTGCTAAGCGAATTTCCAGAAAAAAGTTTTAATCTCTTCTCCTCGTATTCAACTGTCTTAAGATAAACTTATCATCCGGATGCCCACCAGCTTGAAGAGAATCTTTCCATTGCCAATAAGCATTAACATGATCAGATTCCAAAATGACTTTTTGATAATCCCTAGCGAATGCAAGCTTCAAACCCCCCATGAACGCATAGAATTCATTGTTTCTTCTTCTCTCTTTACGAAGTGAACCAGCCAGCATCCTAAGAATGTTGCCCTTATGATCTCGAGCCACTACTCCAATACCACTGACATTACCATCTGGAAGCCTTTGATCAGTATAGTATCCATGCACATTGATTTTTAAAAAACCATGCTTTGGAAGTTCCCACCTTGGCTGTACATCCACCATTTCTCTGAGCACTATTTTGTTTTTTATTTTGAAGAGGAGAAAAGGTGGGATAGTATCTATAATGAGGACTAGTTATATAGGGGATATTACTTGTGCGAGCTTCCAACGTATAATTGCTAATACTGTCTGCACAGTTACCCAAGGCACTATCTAATTTGAGGCCATTTGATGTCAGGAGATGGTTCATTTTCCAGAAAAATGCTAACAAAACGATTTACAAGATCACTACATTAACATTTCACTGCTTGGGCTTTATTTGTTTGGGCCTTTCTATTCTTTAAACATTTCAATCAACCACTAAAAAGCACCTGTATATTTACTAATTATGGGCTTAACACTTAGGACCAGAAGTAGAAAAATTCATGTCTGCTCTTGCCTTTCTTAGCCCAAAAATCGGCCTCCTTGTTGAGGGCTCTATCTATTTTTTTGAAGATTAAGTTTAGAGAAAGAAAAACGTCTTTAGAAATCTCCTCCAAATTCAAAGTTGTTTTCCTGAATGATTTGAATTCATTTAATTTCAGGACAAGTTCCACGTTGTCTAAGTAAACCAAAAAGCTGAAGTTCTGCTTACCACATTTTGTAATGAGCCAGACAAGTGTTTCCAGGGCTTTGACTTCAGCCATAAAAGCATTTTTTGCAGATTGAGGTCCAGAGAAGACCATTCTTGTATTACCTTTAGGAGTCTTAGCTAAGCCCCCTACACCTGAATGAACCAAGCCTTTTGAGTCTTTGTTCCATGCACCATCTGTAAAACAAATGAAGTCGCTATCACACAACAAAAGTTTCTCTGCTTCTTCATCTCTGAATCTAGTAATCACTCCACTGGGTTGGTTTCCCACCACTTTGAATGATCAGAAGAAATGTAATTTGAAGCTAGATTCCATTCCTGCGATCGTTTTTGCAAAAGAAACAGTATGCTGGCTTCACTAATGATAATTTCGTTAAAAACTCTTTCATTCCTACTTAGCCACAACGTCCATAATGTAGCAATAATTGTTAATTTCCAAACCCTACATATACTGACATCCTTATACCAGTGAACCATAGTCAATGAATCAGAAAGATTTGCTGGTATTTTTTTGTAGTAGAAACCCCACCAATCTAAGCATTTTCTCCAGACTTTCTTAGCCAATTCACAATTCCAAAAGATATGTTCTGTGGATTCTGGCAAGCTTGTATAGATAGAGCAGTATTTAGAATCCTGCAAGTTTGATATTCTACTTGCAAGGAAATCTCAAGTAGGAAGAATGTTACAGACAAGTTTCCATATAAAAATCTGGATTTTGGCCGGAATGTGTCTTTCATATGTCTTGAGCCACAACATTTGTTGCTGATTCTATTGTTGAAGCAAAAGAAGTACCCCACTTCACAGAATACTGACCATTGCCAGGTAACCATTGAATTAAGTCATTTGAGGAGTTTTAAGGAGATATTTAAAATTACCTTATCTAAGTCTTCAACTGATTCCAGTTCCCAACTTCTCAAAGAACGCGACCAGAAAGCTGAACCAACATGATCATTGCATTCCCATAATTGAACAAAGATATCAACCGTTACTCCTTTCAGATTGGACAAAGTAAACAACCTGGGAAAACTGTCTTTAAGAAGTCCTCTGTGATTCCAGTGGTCCTCCCAAAAAAGTGTGTATTTACCATCCTTGATTATCCACTTGAAATTTTCCTTTTTCAAGAATGGCCCCAGAGGGGACTTATTTATCACATTACGAACATCTATCCAAAATTCAGAAAGATTTCCATCTGACATCTCCTCTATGCTTGCTCCATCCTTACAGTTGCATTTCTTTCTCGACCACTTATTCCAGTCTTTGGCTCTTTCAGTGTACTACTTGGCAATATGAACCAATACACAAGTAGACTGTCTAAAACTGATTTAATAAGAACAACTCTACCTGCCTGATTTAGAGCATCTACTTTTCATAAGGCAAATTTTTCTCTAAATTTGCTCAGCAAAGGCTCCCAGTAAACTTTCTTCTGCTAGATAATCCTATAGGAATCCCTAGATATTTCAAAGGCCATTTTCCTATACTGCATCCAAGCATGGAGGCACAAGATTTGACAATTAAATCCTTCCCATTACAAGAATACAGACTAAAACCAAACCAAACATACCCAGTATATCCCGCTCAGAGCAGGGTCTGGGGAGGGTAGGTTGTACGCAGACCATACCCCCACTTTTAGAGCAGGGAGGCTGTTTCCGTGGAGACCCTCCGCTAAGTGCACGACATACAAAGAGTGTGGAAAATACAACGGAAATGATACGGAAATGGACAATGACATACCTGAGGCCCATGACATTCTCCACATGGGGCATATATACCTGCGAGGATTTATGATACTCCTGGCTTGAAGCGCTCCAACCACACGAAAAATCGAGCCAAGCTCCCTGCAACTGCAAAGCCAGAAAACAGAAAACACCAAAAACGAAAAGTGAGAACGCTAAGGCCGATCTTCTAAAAAATCGCTAACCGAGCCAATGCACCTCTGAGGCTCTCGACAACAGAACCACATCCTAAAAGGGTATCCACCACTCTGATACGCCGCCTCCAAGAACACCTATCCACGAGCATGGTCTCATTTAAGTCTAAGGCCTTCAAATCCATCCTGAGCTGCTCTTCCCACGACCTCCTCGGTCTGCCTCTCCTCCTCGGCCCAACAACCGCAAGACTCTCGACCTTTCTAACTGGGGCTTCAGCCAGCCTCCTACGGAAGTGACCGAACCATCTCAACCTTCCTTCCCTAACTTTCGCAGAGAAAGGCGCCACCTCAAGCTCGCTCCTAAACACCGAGTTCGGGATTCTGTCCAACATCGTGTGCCCACAAGACCACCGTAACATCCTCATTTCAGCCCCTTCCAACTTGCTTACGAGGGCCTTCTTCTCCGCCCAACACTCAGAACCATATAACATCGCAGGACGGATAGTCGCTCTATAGAATTTCCCTTTCAACTTTAAAGGGACTTTCTTATCGCACATTACCCCTGACGCTGCCCTCCACCTTAGCCACCCAGCCTTGATACGATGCGTGACATCGGCTTCAATCTCACCTTCCTTCTGGATGATCGAACCCAAATACTTGAATTTATCCGTCTGCGGGACGAGCTGGTCTTCAATCCTAACCTCCACCCCTTCTTCGCTGGCCTCACCACTGAAGTTACACCAGAGATACTCGGTTTTAGAACGGCTCAAACGTAACCCTTGAGACTCCAAAGTAGATCTCCAAAACTCCAATTTCTCGTTCAACTCCCTCCTCGATTCCGCCACTAGCACGATATCATCCGCCAAGAGCATGCACCAAGGGACATCATCTTGAATCCCCCGCGACATGACATCAAGGATAAGGGCGAATAGAAAAGGACTAAGGGCCGACCCCTGATGAAGCCCCATCTCAACAGGGAAGAAACGGGAATCCCCCACTGGAATCTATCAATATTTAATAGTAAATTTGAGAAAGTGGAGGAAGTTAGTGACTGTAATAGTGTTTTATATTATTAAAAGTTTACTATTTTTTGAATGTAAATAAATGGATGGGAGCATGACTATATGATAAAGAGTTGTCACCCATTCCTGAGGTAGCTTATCTATATATGTTCAGGGTATGAGTAGACGTATGTAAGTTAATTAAGAAGGTTAATGTAATATACTTTTGGTTGTTGATGTGCTTCTTTTAGAAGTATTATTCAGCAACATGGAGTGGCGCCTGTCCAGCAATGGTCCAACCGTTGACCGGGTTCGCGGTAGAAAAGTAAATCCGTTGGTGCTTCCTTCTACATGTAAATAACAAAAGTAGGGAGCATAACATGCGACTAATTATCGTAAATGTTATGTGCATCATAAAGAAATGGGTGGAACGGATGTAGTGTGTGATTAATATTTAAAACCCAGTCTAATACTCACTAGTTTATTTATCTTTGTACACAAATAGTCAAATATATATAACTGTACAATTCCATTTTAATTAAATTAGAGCAGGTACAATGTTAAAGTTAAAATAATTATGATTATTGTTATAATTTGAAATTAAAATATAGTTTTTGATTTTAAAATATAATTAATATTCTAATGCATTGTTTTAAAATGAGATTAATTATATTCAAAGTATATTTAACACTTTTTGACAATAAATAAAATTCATTTTTCTTCATAATTTAATTGGTTGAATGACGTGGCAAGAATGACTATAATAATTTTTAATCTTAAATATAGAATCAATTATATATTTATATATTTATAAAACTAAGTATAACTATACCAACTATAACTATGCAATGCACTAAATGGGTAGATTCCACCACTTAACCTACTTTTCATCATTTTTCATTACTTTAACTACTTAAATATATATATATATTGGTTTCCGTGCCCATCAAGAATGTAAAGGTGGGTGGGCTGTATCTTACCTATAAAATGTCAGTCGACAAGAATTGAATGACATTTTATAAACCCTACGCGGTAACGATGTTTGACTAGTTTTGTGTATGTGATGAATGAATTTATACCTAGGGAATGGACGACTGCCGAATATTTTGGTGGACCACGCGAACTAATGAACTACGTATGCTCCATGCTTTGCAAAATGGAAATAGAAACTTTACTCCATGTAGAGTCAAAAAAAGTGCCGACTAAAAGTTTCTGTCAAGTTATGCATACTAGATTTAAGATTTAGGCGGAGTGAAAATAAATGTGGCGTATCGGTGCAAAAGTAGGCACGCTCATTTTTCTCTCTAGCTTCTCCTTTCCTGCTTAGCTGGTGTCGGGGTTTTCATCAGATTTTCATCGGTGAAAAGTCCTAAAATCTCCCATTTTATTTGTTTTTTCTTCTCATTTTCAATAAATTTTTGTATTTTCGGATTTAAGGCTTCAAAACTTTTTCCGATTTGGCTTTCAATTTCTTAGATCTCAATTCCACGGAGTTCCGAACTTCTCGTTCTTCCAGGTGATTTTGTTCTTGTAAGTGGTCCGAGTTATCTTGGTCTGGTGGATTTGTTCCCAGATTTAAGGATTGCTACGGTTCTAGTTTGATTCTAGTTTGTATCTTTATTTTGTAATTTAATTTTTAAAGTTGTTAGTTCGATTTGTTATTGTCTCACCGTTTGTGTGAGTTTGTTATTGTCTCACCATTTGTATGTGTGAGTTTGGTTATTGTCTCACCGATTGTGTGAGTATGATGCTTTATCGTTTGATCTTGGAGGATTCTACGGATATGGATAAACACTTTGATGAACTGTTAGTGTGTTACACACATAGGTCTGCGAATATTGTAGAGCTAGGGCGACATATTCTATGTCAGGTCTTACGGAGTGGAATGTTTCTACTCCGGATTTTATTGATTCTGAGAATTATTAATGCAAGTTCGATTTTATCAAAAAAAAAAAGATTTAAGATTTAAGCCCTTTTTTTCACTTTAAAATTAAAAAAAGATTTAGGCCGTTTTTAATTCACGCTCCTGTCTTGATTTATCTTGAATATAGTAGTAAAAATAAAAAATTCTTTCTTGTCCGAATCATTTTAACATATAATGGTTGATAATTATTTATTTATGTAAAAATTCGTGCATTAATAAAATTTTAAAACTAAAAAAGAATTATTATCTGATTTTGATCCAGTAAATATAGGACCGGAAATTGTTGCTAGCTTCTCTGAAAAATGTATCATTACAATTTTTTTTTTTTTTTTGATATGACTAGCATTCTCATTAATCAATGTATCAAGATGCAATCTATTAACCAAAAGACATGCAAGCAAATTTAGATAATAAATTCAAAGACCCAAATAAAAAATTTACAACCAAAGGCCTAGTTAAAAACTCACAGGAGCAAAATCCTTTGAGAAAAAAACTAAGTGGGAAAAGAGTACCATACAAGAACAACGATTCACAAATACTCATAAAACTGTAGCTATAAACAAATTGCTAGGGACTTCTGGTTGATTTCACTGAAATCCCAAAATTCTGCCGTCATCCATCTTCTCTTTACATTTTTTTTTCATCCAAGGAAAACTCTGTCTCAATATCTATGTTCATCCAAACAACTTATCCATAGGCACCTAGAAAAATGAAAAGGACTAGTGCAAATTAGTCTACATAAATATTATCAATAATTAGTAAACAAATATATATAAGTTAGCTATATGATGCATAAGTTAAATCTAAACTAAATGGATCATAAGTAAAAATCTAAATCAAAGGGGATTGTTAGATACTCCTTCGCTTAAATTTTTTAATACAAATGCATGATTATTAATATACTTAACATGGAGGAAGGCTGTATATATTTTTTTTAAGGTAAAAACAATTTTTAGCTAAAAACACCTTTATTTATTAAAAATAAATACATCATTATTAACATAAAAGAATATTGCACATATATATTAATCATCATATATGATCCAAAATACCTCTTAAAAGGCACAAATATGCCATCATTTATTGCCCCCAATAAAGATACAAAATTGACTAACAAAACACAATCTAGGTCATAAATCATGGCCATTGGTACATCAAAATAACAAAGTCAAATGTAATAAATTTAAAAAATGTAACAAATAATTAAATGATAAAGTCAAATGTAATAAATTTAAAAGATGTAACAAATAATTAAATGATTTCCCTTGAGACTAGTAAAGAAAGAAAAATAGTTTCATTTAAGACTAATAAAGAAAATTAAAATGACCATTTAAACAAATCATTCGAATTCAAACCAGAACTAACTCGGAACAAATTAAGGAATCCACATTCATTACCATTAAATAAACATAAACTAATACATGTCATTACTAAAATGAATTTTTTAGTGTGTGCCCAAGAGTACATGCTAAGAATCCGTGCTAGCTTGGTTGTCAAATTTTAATTGGTGGAGATTTCATTAATAATGATGGCCCCCTGCATTCACATAAATATCCACCTATCAAAAATTGACAACTCATCTTAGCATATGTCTTGGGCACACACTAGACAAACCCTTACTAAAATAGACTTACTCGACAAATATGCAACAACTAATTGTATTAAAGAGATAATTAAACAACTAATTGCATTAAAGAGATCATATGGTGGGAATTAACTTCTTTCTTAACAATCTTTCTTTTACCAATAGAAATAATTAAACAACTAATTGGATTTATTAACAATCTTTCTTTTACCAATAGAAATAACTAACTTGTAATTTGGTATTTATATCAAATTTTTTAATGTTTAAATTTTTAAAGATGTATAAATTATCAAACTTATGTGAATTTAGTGTTTACCAACTATTTCTTGATTCAGGTTTTAATTTAAAAAATTATTTATTTTTATATTTCTAAATTTTTTAGTCAATAGCAAATGTGCATTCTAAATTTTAAAATGAATTAGAAGTTGAATTAACATAAAAAATAGATTTAAACATAAATTTTTTAATTACAAATCCCTATAATAGTAAAATCAAAATTTTGAACGCTAACATTTTAAAAAAAAAAAAAATGTGATTTTTTTTAAAATGTCAGAAACTACCAGAAAAATGGTCAAAGAATATGTTCTAATAATAAAATTTACTAGGAAAATAAATAATTTAAAAATAAAGCAATACTCTAAATTTATTTTAAAACAATTTATTAAAAAATTTATATCTTATGTAGAAAATTTTTCTAATTTTATTGGTTGATTTTATTAGTTTTCTACTTCAAAACTTACTTCCTAGGTATTTGAAATACCTACATAAATGTCTGTCAACCAAATGAGAACAAACTAGACATACAAACCAGATGCATGATTAAAAAATTACAAAATTTGAATATCTGCTAAAATTTAAAAATAAAAATATGATAACTAGATCTAAATATGATATCATGGCCGTAGACAAAATAACATACATATGTATATATTTAAAAATATTATATATTATTTATGAAAATACAAGAGAGTAAAATTGTGCAAAATTCTAACTGTTGTGCCCAAAATCCGCCTTGGACTTGATTTAAGGTCCATTAAGCTTACGGGTTCAAGTAATATGGATATGAAGGATAGGATGGATTAGGTATGGATGTTTTGGTCTAATATGCTTTGGAAATATACTGAAAGATGAAGATTTTGGCATCTGATACGGAGTTCATTCATGCAGGGGTTCAGGTGTCTGAACCCCAGGTGGGGGTACTGCTGTGTGGAGGCCTTATAGGCGTTCATGCAGGTGAAGGGCTTCCAGGCAGGGGTTCATACTCGTACCCCGACAGTCCGCGGGATTTGGCCCAACAGCCTCATAAATTGTAGGAGAACGGATATATATCGCTCTAACAGACCTGTGGATAACTCCTAAACATTAGGAGTGGCCCAACAACCTCTGGATTCGTGGATAATCATCATATATACATGGATTAGGTATATATATTCAGATATATGATGGAAAATCATATAAATATGAAGATAATTATGGTTATATAGAGGGATAACTACTAGATAATCATATCATCTGGGATAATTAGCTGGATCAGTTCAGTAGAGGAAGATAAATATAAAACATATATGATATATACACTGCGTATATATATAGGCGGCTGTACAGCGGAAGACAAGGGTTCAGGCAGTGTCCTAAGAGAACTAGGACTCTTCTTCATCACAAAATAACAAACGGATCAGCATGGTCAGGAGGATAAGGCTTATTAAAACGTGGCTGAGCTATCAACAAGGAGTCCAAAACCCTAGAACTACATGGGACTTGATTCCTATAAATATAGGATATGTAGGCACTTTGCAAGGGTTGAATCTCACTTCTCTCTACAAAATCATGTGGAAAACTTGAGCAATACACATCTCTGGCAGCTGGGATTGAATGAGTAGGAATTACTCCGTCCTTGCTGTCCGGTGACCTTGCAAACTCAGTCCCAAAATCATTACAAACAATCGTCCACTCTGGAAGTTGAACGCCGGGCTGTAAACGCTTGAACGCCGATTCTGCAACCGGAAATCATGCGATTCATCCGTTATTCCAGCGATATTCTCTCGAAGTGTTGTACCAAATTCCTCTCACAACATTTTTGGCGCTAGAAGGAGGGGCGGTATTGTCTCTTGAGGGAAGAGATGTCTCGGAATTCGGGTGATATTCATACGCCGGAGGATGAACGCAGTGAGGATAATGGAGGACGTGATGATGAAGTCATAAACCAGGAGCTCAAAGAAAAGATTAAAAAGATGGAAAAGAAAATCATTTCTTTGGAAAGGAAATCCGAAAAGTTGAAGAAATGGAAGGTAAAGCACGATTCCACGGACCGAAAGGTGAAAAAGAAGGTGGTTACACCGGTTCGTTTGGACTTTGACAGTAATGAGGATGGGGAGGAGTCGGAAAAGGAGGCATCACAGAAGGGATTTTCTGATGTGGAGAATAATCAGACAAATCTGGACTGGAAGGATGGAGATGAAGAAATTCAGCAGTCCCAGGGTTCAACCACTCGCAGCCTGAGTGTCTTCGATATGCTGGGGAACAAAGTGACTAGAAAGGATTTGCGTCATAAACTCGATGGAAAAAGGGAGAAGCAGACTAGGAGAACTCAGGATATGAGGTCTCAGTCGAGAGGATCGCAAAGTCACAGAAAGGACAAATCTGTTTCTCGGTCCGGCAGGCTTTCCAAGGGGGGTGATGATGAGCGAAGCTATAGCTCTCAGCATAACCCTGAGCGCCGTGATGATGGCCAGGGTTCAACTGGGAATTCCAGTGACGATGGAAGTCAATTCACAGATGGTGAGAATGAAAATTACAAGGTGAAGGGCCTGCGTGAAGCACTGAAAAAGTTAAAGTTGGAAAAACAGTCGTTGGAGGGTTTAACAGTAGCTTCACCCTTCACCAAAAAGGTGAGGGATTCGCCACTCCCACCAAAATATCGGGGGGTAGGAGATTTGAAATTCAGTGGAATCACCGATCCGGTGGAGTATCTTAGTCGGTTTGACACGGAAATGGAGGTATACCAGGTGAAAGATTTAACAAAATGTCGTTTGTTGGCGGCCACGTTAAGGGAAAGTGCTCACCAATGGTTCAAGAGGCTACGCCCAAATTCCATTCGATCCTGGAGACAAATGAGTGAACTGTTTGTTACACAGTTCCGGGCTTCAGTTGCGTTCGCACCCCCAACTAACACTCTAGCGAACATCAAACAAGACAAGAATGAAACTCTTACTGAGTATTTCAAACGGTTCAATGCGAAGGTCCCTAAGGTGAGAAAAACCATTGATGAAACCTACAAGAATTTCTTGATTGCGGGCGTACGCCCAGGTACTGATTTCTGGAAGGAGCTACAAGAGGCGGAACCTAAGACTTTTGCAGATTTCTATGCAAAGGCAGAAACTCACAAGATAATTGAGGAATCGATGGCTAAACTTGAAAAAAGTTGAAGCTCAAGGGAGTGGAGCAGGAGCAAGAGGCGTAGGTCATACAGCCCAAAGGATAGGGGGTACCACAAACGAACCTCCTATAGTGGAATATCTTCTAGAAGGTCCACCCATCGTGATGAAAAAACGGCTCCTATCACTGTGAACACAAATAATACAGGGAGGACAGTAAGCTATAAGTATCCTTCGAGGAAGGATTCTTAGGGTTCAGGCAAGTATACTGAGTACACCCCGCTCATAGCTTCTGTTGAGCAGGTGTACGAGGTAGGGAACAAGGCGGGAATGTTCAGAAAGCCAACAAGAAATGGGCCTCCGGGAAATAAAAATGAAGGGCGATACTGTGTTTTCCATGATGTCAATGGGCACGAAATGGCGGATTGCCGTCATTTGAAGGATCATATCGAAGATCTAATCAGGAGGGGTTACCTCACCGAATTCGTGGCCCAGGAAGCTAAGGGGTACAAGAATGACAGAATCAATAAGGAAACCGAGAAGGAGAACCCCGAACGTCGTACATGGGCCAACATTATACATATTATCATAGGTGGACCCTATATTGGGGGTACAAGCAGGAATGCCCACAAAAATTACACCCGGGAAGCGAGGGGTGCACCCCTCACGAATGTGTACAACTTGTCCGAAAGGCCACCAAAACTTTTCAGAGGCGAAGCGGCTGATATAACATTCACAGAGGAGGATGCCAGACATGTACACCATCCACATAATGATGCCATGGTAATTAAGGTTACTATTGCAGGTATGAACGTACACCGAGTGTTGGTGGACAACGGAAGCTCGGTTAACATTCTGGCTTACAGCACCTACCAGAAGATGGGGTTACTAGATAAAGAAATGGCTCCCTCTTATAACGAGTTATATGGCTTTACGGGAAACCCCGTACAAATTGTAGGGCGAGTAAAGCTCCCTGTTACTTTGGGAGATGAACCCCGGACTACAACACAAGTAGTAGAATTCATGGTAGTCAATGAAGACATCTCTTATAATAGGATACTTGGAAGGCCGTTACTCAAGGAGATGCGAGTGGTAACTTCTATCTACCACATGTCCATGAAATTCCCGACCCCGGGAGGAATCGGATGCGTTCAGGGATGCCAATCTGATTCAAGGGAATGTTACAGTAAAGCCTTGCACACTGCTGAGCAGGCTTGCAAACATCTTCTGCTGGTGGATGGGGGTTCATCTGAGAAATGTTATCGCTACTTGGAACCCGGTGTAGGGCAGGAGGAGGAACCCCTACGTCGGAAGGAAGCAAAGCCAGCAAGAGACATGTGCAATGTTATCATGATTGTGCAACATCCAGGCGAGGAGCCTTATATAGATGTTACAAGTTTTCGGGGGGTGGATACCCCCAGTAGGGTGCTAATGCTGGAAGCCCCGAAAATTCAAAATTCAGAGATAGAAGATACATTGATTGAATGGATAGTTGAAGAAGTAATTGACAGTGACTTTGAGAGTTTGGAGGATGAAAATAAGCTGCAAGGTGTAAAGGGGTCCAACGGTCAGTTGGTGAAACCTCATCAGGGTGTAAACAAGGCGAACCCGGTGGAAATCGATCTTGACCCGCGTATGCCGGAAGCAAAGGAAAAGGTCGGCGCGGCTGAAGACACTTTGTCTATCCTGGTAGATGCAGCTGATCCTACCAAGGAGTTGAAAGTTGGCAAGCAGCTGAACCCTGTGATCAGGGAAACATTGGTCTCATTTTTGAAAGACAACCTGGATATATTTGCATGGAGCCATGAGGACATGGTGGGGATAGATCCAAGGGTGATGTGCCATCACCTAAACATTGATCCAGAGAAAAAGACCGTAAGGCAGAAAAGGAGAGCTATAAGTGGAGAAAGAGCTATTGCTCTAGAAGAGGAGGTAGATAGGTTGTTGAAGGCTAAACTGGTAAGGGAGTCCTTCTACCCCATGTGGTTGGCAAATCCAGTTCTGGTAAAGAAACCCAATGGAAAGTGGCGTACGTGTGTGGATTTTACTGATTTGAACAAGGCATGCCCCAAGGATAGCTTTCCGCTTCCGCGCATTGACCAACTGGTTGATGCTACGACCGGCCATGCCCTGCTGAGCTTCATGGATGCATACTCGGGTTACAACCAAATCCCGATGTACGAGCCCGGTCAGGATCACACTTCCTTCATAATGGACAGAGGCCTCTATTGTTACATTGGGATGCCTTTTGGATTGTTGAACGCTGGGGCAACTTACCAAAGATTGGTGAACAAGATGTTCAAGGAGCAGATTGGAAGGACTATGGAAGTATATGTGGACGACATGCTGGTCAAATCCAAGGAAGCAAGCGACCACGTCGCCCACCTCAAAGAAATGTTTGGCATCCTAAGGAAGTATAGAATGAAGCTGAACCCCCAAAAATGTGTATTCGGGGTTGAATCTGGAAAGTTCTTGGGCTTCATTATGAATCACCGAGGAATCGAAGCCAATCCTGCCAAAATCAAGGCACTGGTTGAAATGAGGTCCCCTCGGAGTGTGAAGGAAGTCCAAAGCCTTAAGGGATTGACTAGGTTCATTTCTAAATCCTCTGATAGATGTCGAGAGTTCTTTGCGGCTATCAAGAGAAGGAAAGGCTTCGAGTAGACACCCGAGTGTGAGGCTGCCTTCACTAAGTTAAAGGAGCAACTTGGAAGCCCCCCATTGCTAGCGAAGCCAGTGGAAGGTGAAACCCTGATTTTATACTTGGCAGTTTCTGAATATTCAATTAGTTCAGTTCTGGTCCGTGAAGAGGATCAAACCCAGTATCCTGTATATTATGTGAGCAAGAGGCTTCTTGATGCTGAAGCTCGATACACCAATATGGAGAAATTGGCTTACACCCTAATTCTGGCATCAAGAAAGTTGAGGCCATATTTCCAGGCGCACACCATAGAGGTGCGAACCTCATTCCCACTAAGGCAAGTCCTGCACAAACCTGAAGCCTCGGGAAGGTTAATGAAATGGGCTGTGGAATTGGGTCAATTTGATGTCGAATATAAGCCAAGGACAGCTATCAAAGGTCAAGCACTTGCTGATTTTTTACTAGAGTTACCACCATCCTCAGAGGTTGAAGTCAAGGAGAAGGTGATGGAACCCCAAGAAAAGGAGGCTACAACGGAAAATTGTGCACCTTGGTGGACCCTGTATGTAGATGGAGCTGTGAATGGAAACGGTGCAGGTGCTGGCATAGTCCTGATAAGCCCCGAAGGCCACAAGTTACAAAGTTCGATTCATTTTACATTCAAGGCTACATGAAGCCCTAATTGCGGGATTGAATCTAGCTCTTGAGATGAAGGTGGTAAACATGACTGTCTATGTGATTCCATGCTGGTAGTGGGACATATCAAAAGCAACTTTCAAGCTAGGGGTCCACGCACAGACCTATACATGAGGTACGCTCAGGAGCTGATGAGAAAGTTTGGGGAGATAAACCTTGTACAGATTCCAAGGGCAGAAAACTCAGGTGCAGATGCCCTAGCTAAAATAGGGTCAACTAGGGAAGCAACCATGCTAGGGGTGATACCCTTGGAAATACAGCAGCAACCTAGCATCCCAAGGTTTGACTGTATGGATGTTGAGGTTCAAGTGAAAGATACCTGGATTACTCCCATCCTGGAGTACATAACAAAGGGGGTTCTACCAGCTGATAAGGATGAGGCCCGAAGGATGAAGTATAAGGCTACGCGTTATGCTTTGTATGATGGAAAGCTATACAAGAGGGGTTTCAACAAGCCGCTTTTATGATGTATAGCGGGCAGTGAATGTGAATATATAATGCGGGAGGTACACGAAGGAATATGTGGAAACCACTCTGGGGGAACCTCGTTGGCTCATAAGATACTTCGATAGGGGTACTTCTGGCCAACGCTACAGCAGGATGCCCACAAATTCGCAAAGGCATGCGACCGGTGCCAAAGGTATGCTAACTCGAATAAGAACCCTACTGTACCTTTAAAGCCACTCTCAAGTCCATGGCCTTTCGCAGTCTGGGGGATTGATTTAATCGGAGAACTCCATAAGGGGAAAGGAGGAGTAAAGTACGTAGTCATGGCCGTGGATTATTTCACCAAATGGGCAAAGGTTGAACCCCTGGCTACGATCACCGCAGCCAAATTAAAGGAGTTTGTATTCCGAGCAATTATATGCCGGTACGGAGTTCTTTACAAGCTAATATCGGATAATGGCAAACAATTCGATAGTAAGGAAATGAGGGGTTTATGTGAAGACCATGGGATTGTGAAGGGCTTCTCTGCAGTTTGCCATCCACAAAGCAACGGCCAAACGGAGGCCATCAACAAGATCATTAAACATACTTTAAAGGCGAAGTTGGAAGATAAGAAGTGCTGTTGGCCGGAGGAGCTTCCCATGGTGTTATGGTCTTACAATACAACACCCAGGACTACAACTGGCGAATCCCCATTTACTTTAGCGTATGGGTGCGAAGCAATGGTACCTGTGGAGATTGGTGCTGGTTCATTTAGGAGGGATAACTTTGATCCCATGGAAAATGAAGTTAATCATCGTTTGTACTTGGATTTGGTGGAAGAGGTTCGTGCAACTTCTCAGCTGAAACTTGCAGCCTATCAACAAAGGACTCGCAAGTACTTTTATGGCAAGGTTCGGGCACGACCCTTAAAGGTTGGAGATCTGGTTTTAAGAAAGATGATGCCTAACATGAGGACCCCGGGATATGGGGCCTTTGAGGCAAATTGGGAAGGCCCATACGTGATCAAATCGGTCCTATGGGAAGGAACTTATCATTTGGAGGACTTGGACGGGAAGCTAATCCCGAGGGCGTGGAACGCCGAACATCTTAAGAAATATTACCAGTAGTCGAATCCAGGTAACATTTCTTGTAGACCTCTTTCAGGTGTAGGAAAATAAAAGTGGCTTACTAGTTGTAGCTACCTTAATGCTAGGATCAGTCGGGTAGGAATTTTCCTTTTCTCGTTAATGAAGTGCTCGGTGAAGGAATTTTCGGATGAGCGGAAGCGCAAATAACAATTATTTCCGTAAAAACCATATATCGCACATATAGAAAATCATGTAAAAATGAAATACGAGGGATTCGTAACCATACCTTGAAATCGAAGCTTTACAAAAATGGTGTTTTAGCAGTTGCTCCTCAGAGTGTGAAGCACTCTACCGGTATCCACCAAGATTAATTCTTCGACGAAGCTTTTATAAAACCGAGCTTTTATAAAAATGGAACTTCTTCTTTTGAGAGAGAGAGAGAGAGAGAGAGAGAGAGAGAAAGGAAGAAGATGAAGGCTACTAGGTTTTTCACAAAAACCAAAAGTGTGTCATACTCTTCTCATCTCATTCTATTTATAGGGTACAAGTAGGTTTTTAACATAATTAATATATCATTATATATTAATATATAAATCCTACACTTTACCTTATAAAATGTTAAATAATAATTAAAACAATTTTAATCATTATTAAAACAACTTGCTCTCTCAAAATACCTTCATCAATAAATTAATCTTTTTATGGTGTGACCCTGTAGGTTCAATATTAAGCCGGTAGTAGAAATAAATAATAATAAACCTTTTATTTATTATTTATATGAATTCTAAAATTCATTAAATATAATTAACTGATTAATTATATTTATTCTACATCGTGAGTGATGCTTCTCAACATATCGCGACTATCCGGATAATATGAATTCACTGCTTAGAATACCAAGAACCTGTCAGTGACTAGTTACCGTACAATAAATTCCTTCTACCCTACAATATCCCGAGTAAATACAAGGCATGGATCTCGTGTCAGGCCTATCAAATTTAATCATATGATTTCTTATTCATAACGCAAAGTTCATATTAATGCAAATTAGAAACTCCTTTCTAATTTCATACACTCTGGCCAGAGATTCCAGAACTCGCATACTAAGAATAACATAGGATATTCACTTCCTTACTGGAAGGGGTAGATTCTTTATTGATCGTTAACTATCTCCATACATAAATCCCTGTACCCAGAATAGACCTAATGTATGTCCTTGAGACTAAGGACTAAACCAAAGCACAGTTCATTATATATAAGATAACTTTAACGATCTCAAGTCTAAGGACACTTGTACAACTATCACTCAGTGAATAACTATTGACACGTGAGTAAACTCCATTAGTTGTCCAACTTATCGAGTCATGTTCAGTGAACTTATTCCCTAATAAGCACCTACATACTAGCTATAGTGTCACCACACAAATGCCTATGAGAACAGACATCCTCCTGACGGGAGCAAGCATAATATGTACCGATCTTTGCGGATTCACTAACTTCCGATTAGTTATCATATGATCAGGAACTGTTTAAGTCTAGAGTTATCATCTTCTAGATCTCACTATTATAATCTCATTATAATTATAGAAGCTTTACTCTAAACTATGGAACATCTTATTTAAAACACTTTAAACAGATAATGCCCGTAATAAAATCAAAACAAGTCTTTTATTATTATTAATGAAATCAAACAAGAATACATGAAAGTTCTTCCTAACTCATTATACATGATTGGATTTAGGACAAACACTTTCAATCTCCCACTTGAACTAAAGCCAATCACCCTGGTATCTAATACCCATCTTCTCTTTATGACGATCAAAGTGAATCTGAGACAATGACTTTGTGAGTGGGTCTGCTATGTTGTTATGTGTGTCAACTCTCTCAACCTTGACATCTCCCCTTTCAATGATCTCCCTAATCAAATGAAAGCGCCGCAAAACATGTTTGGAATTTTTATGAGACCTAGGTTCCTTGGCTTGAGCTATTGCCGCGTTGTTATCACAATACAACATAATAGGATCCTCAATGCTAGGAACAACTCCCAACTCAGAAACAAATTTCCTCATCCAAACGGCTTCTTTTGCAGCCTCACTTGCAGCTATATACTCTGCTTCCGCTGTGGAGTCAGCCGTTGTAGACTGTTTGGAACTCTTCCAACTAATCGCACCACCATTCAGAGTAAACACATACCCTGACATGGATTTGCTATCACTTTCTGATTGAAAACTAGAGTCAGTATAACCCTCTATTTTCAATTCAGATCCACCAAAAACAAGAAAAATATCCTTAGTCCTTCGCAAGTACTTAAGGATTGTTCTTCACTGCTTTCCAGTGGTCTTCACCTGGATCGGACTGATATCTACTCGTTACACTAATTGAATAAGCAACATCAGGCCTAGTACATAACATCGCGTACATAATAGATCCTATTGCTGAAGCATAAGGAATCTTACTCATACGCTCTCTTTCCTCAGGTGTCTTAGGAGACATCTTCTCGGAAAGAGATACTCCATGGCTCATCGGTATGAGACCTCTCTTGGAGTTTTCCATGCTAAACCTTTTAAGCACTTTCTCGATGTATGTACTCTGGGTAAGACCTATCATTCTTCTAGATCTATCTCTATAGATCTTCATACCGAGAATGTAGGACGCTTCTCCCAAGTCCTTCATAGTGAAGTTCTTCGATAGCCAAATTTTGACTGATTGCAACATCGGTACATCATTTCCTATAAGAAGTATGTCATCCACATACAATACAAGAAAAGTTACCGCGCTCCCACTAACCTTCTTGTAGACACATGGTTCATCCATGTTCTTGATAAAACCAAACTCTTTGATTGTCTCATCAAAACGGATGTTCCATCTACGAGAAGCTTGCTTTAATCCATATATGGTCCTTAGCAGCTTACATACTAGGTGTTCATTCCCTTTGGAAACAAACCCCTCTGGCTGTGTCATATACACTTCCTCTTCAAGTTTCCCATTGAGGAAGGCCGTTTTCACGTCCATTTGCCAGATCTCATAGTCGTAGTAAGCAGCAATCGCAAGCAAAATCCGAATTGATTTTAACAGGGCTACAGGCGAAAAAGTTTCATCAAAGTCAATGCCTTGCTTTTGTCTGAATCCTTTTGCCACAAGCCTGGCCTTATAGGTCTCCACCTGGCCATCTGCTCCAATCTTTCTTTTGTATACCCATTTGCACCCAATAGGATTCACATCCTTTGGTGCTTCAACCAAAGTCCATACTTGGTTGGTATACATAGAATCCATTTCGGATTTCATGGCACTCTGCCATTTCTCTGAGTCAACACTACTCATAGCCTCATTATAGGTCATAGGGTCGTCATCATCAACGATTGATAACTCATTGTCATTCTCAATGACAAGGCCATAATACCTCTCAGGTTGGCGAGACACTCTTTCTGACCTACGAATGGGCTGTACCACAGAAGGTTGTTCAGTCTGAACAGGTGTTTCCTCTTGAACCGTAGTAGTTTGTGCTTCTTGAACTTCATTAAGTTCTATTTTGCTCCCACTGTTTCCTTCTAGGATAAACTGTTTTTCCAAGAAGGTAGCATGTCTGGAGACAAATACACTATGATTGGTGTAGAAGTAATACCCTAAAGTTTCTTTAGGATATCCCACAAAACTACATTTCACGGATCGAGATTCCAGCTTATCAGGGTCAACTTTCTTGACATAAGCCGGACATCCCCAAATCTTAACGTGTTTAAGACTCGGTTTCCTTTCTTTCCATATCTCATATGGAGTTTGAGGAACAGATTTGGAAGGCACCTTATTCAGTAAATATGCTGAGGTTTCCAATGCATAACCCCAAAGGAATACTGGAAGATTTGCGTAGCTCATCATGGACCGAACCATGTCTAACAAAGTTCGATTTCTCCTTTCAGATACTCCATTCAACTGTGGAGTATATGGAGGAGTCCACTGAGAGGCTATACCATTTTCTTTGAGATAATCTAGAAACTCTCCATTTAAATATTCACCACCTCGATCTGATCGAAGGGTTATAATACTATGTTTGGTTTGTTTCTCCACTTCATTCTTATATTCTTTGAACTTTTCAAAGGCTTCAGATTTGTGTTTCATTAAATACACATATCCGAATCTAGATCGATCATCTATGAAAGTAATGAAGTACGAAAATCCGCCCATGGCTTGCGTAGACATCGGTCCACATACATCTGTGTGTACCAGTCCTAGCAATTCTGCAGCCCTCTCTCCATGTCCACTAAATGGAGATTTGGTCATTTTACCCAATAGACAAGACTCGCATGTAGGATATGATTCAAAATCAAAGGGGTCAAGTAACCCTTCCTTATGCAATGTCCGCAGTCTATTTTCACTAATATGACCAAGTCTGCAGTGCCACAAATAGGTGAGATTTTCATCATCTCTTTTCCTTTTATTAGTATGTTCAATTTGTAGTAAATCATGCTCTATGTCACACACATATAGACCATTATTTAAAATACCACTACCATAAAGAACATTATCTCTAAGAATTGAACATTCATTATTCTTAATAACAAACGAAAATCCATCCAAGTCTAACATGGGAATAGAAATAATATTCCTCACAATCGAGGGAACAAAATAACAATTATTTAAAACAATAGTCTTGCCCGTAGGCATATGTAAATCAAACGACCCTACAGATTCAGCAGCAACTCTTGCTCCATTTCCCATCCGTAGAATCACCTCCTCTTCCTCGAGAGTCCTACTTCTCCTTAGTCCCTGCAACGAATTGCAAATGTGAGAACCACAGGCGGTATCTAATACCCAAGTAGAATTTTGATTTATTGACATATTCACTTCAATCATGAACATACCTGAACCAGAAGCGACAGTCTCACTATCTTTCTTCTTTTTCATTTCTGCAAGGTAAACCTTGCAGTTCCTCTTCCAGTGCCCCACCTTGTTACAGTGAAAGCAAACAGCTTTGCTCTTGGGGTCTTCAGCTTTTGGTGGAACCGGCTTTTTCTCACCAACTTTCTTCTTCTTGGAAGGGTTCTTCTTCCTTTTCTTAGGATTGGAACCCTCACCAATTAGAAGAACAGAACTCTTCTTAGAGGGAAAATTCGATTCCGCAGTCTTCAACATGTTGTGGAGTTCAGCCAGGCTGACGTCCAACTTATTCATGTGAAAGTTCACAACAAACTGCGAAAATGAACCCGGAAGTGATTGCAAGACCAAGTCTTGAGTCAGTTCCCTATCCATGACAAAACCAAGTTGCCCAAGACGTTCAATCAAATTGATCATCTTAAGTACATGGTCATTCACGGATGATCCCTCAGACATCCTACAACGGAACAGCTCCTTCGATATCTCATATCGAGCTGTCCTCCCTGCCACATCATACAACTCTTGCAGATGCTCTAGGATAGTGTGAGCATCCATAAGCTCATGTTGCTTCTGTAGCTCATCGTTCATGGAAGCTAGCATGATACATTGAGCAACATTAGCATCATCTATCCACTTACGATACACAACATGTTCATCATTATGTGCATCGTCAGCAGGTTCAGCAGGCTTAGGTGAGTCAAGCACATATTCCAGCTTCTCAACCCTGAGAACAATTCTCAAGTTTCGAAGCCAGTTAGCAAAATTCGGACCAGTCAATTTGTGAGCATCTAGTATGCTCCGGAGTGATAGTGCACCAGACATAGTGTATATAGTAAATCTGTAAATGATAAACACATAACAACACTTAGCAAATATTCAATTTCATTTTAAAAACACTATATGAATCGGGTCTTTATTCATAAGTGACTCCCACTAGTTTATATAATTTATTCAACCCCCTAAGTGAAAAATTAAGCATTCATAATGCTAGTGGGAATAGGGATCCTATATTCCATCACACAACCTCGGCTGTGGCACGAAACGCCATGTGATGTTCAATAGGCAGACAACTCTTGTCAATTACATCTCATGTTATTCCCTAATAAAACTTTAGCCTCTTGAATAATTGAGTCACGGCTGTGGCACGACAAACTCAATATTCTAAGTCAAGTCTAACCCAACATTCCGTACAACTGAATCAGTCTCCAATGGCCCACGGCTGTAGCACGTAACGACCATTAGATTCTAATTCATTGTACACATCTCTATGTAATAGACAAGTATTTCTTATTTCGAAATCAGAGCCCTCGACTGTAGCACGAAACGACAATGATTCAAAAATGAGAACTACTTTCTACCATGTTGGAAGGCTATGACCGACACAAGCCCGTTGTGTCATTGGCCAATTACTACTTGATATTATTTAATTTTAGAGGGATTATATTATGTTACAATCATAATCTTATTATAAAGAGATTCTTCCTTTTAAATTAAATATTTCAAATCAATAATCGATAATTGGATGATTCCCAGATCGGGGGGAGCATTGTCAAGAGGCGTCACTTAATACCCCTTTCTTACAGATCGAAATCCGTTTTTGACAGAATCATCCATTCTCTCAATATTGAAAATTCATATTTAATTACGTGTTTCACAAACACAAGAATCTCATGATTGTATTCATAATATTATTTTTAAGGCAAGAAACGATTCCTATTCTAGATTTTCTAGAGCACGCCTTATTTTGATTTAAGTTCACCTAAATCTATCATCGCATGGTAAACATAGGCATATATCACATATATAAAATTAAATCAACAAGTAAGCATGCAAGCAATATCATGTCACACAATGATATAATGATGTATGGATTTATTATAGTATTTAAAAGCAATTAATCCAATTAAAACATGCTTTAAAACACTCCCATAAATATAAATAATTCAAAATTACTATATAAAAAATATTTGACCACTCCATTAGATCCGTCTCGGAAATACGAATCCAACGATATATTGCACGCCCAAAACGGAGTTACGAAACTCCCAATAAATCAAATTTATTGTGGACAGAAAAGCTGTAACGCATGTCCGGAATGCGTTACAAGCATTTAAAGCCATAAACGCTGTAACGCATCCGTAAATTGCGCAACACCCCTGTCACGCATTTCTGAAATGCGTGACACCCCCTCCTGCGTTTTCGCTGCACGCGCGTCAGACACAGCCAGCAGCAGTTTTTTTTTTTTTTAATAGATTGCCGACCGTTGCTGTTTGTCTCTTTCTGTCAGAAATGTTTGTAACTGCTGCCATAACTGACAAAAAAAACGCCTGACTCTTTTAAAACGTAATAACTTTTATTATTTATTATTATAATTTTAATATTAATAAATTAATTAACAATTAATTAATAAATTAATAAAAATTATAAAAACATGATTTCAGAAAATCAACAGTAGCATAAAATTATCAGATCAGCCAGGGGTCCCTTTGCAAATTTTAATTTCATAATATTCACATGCATGATTATTTTATGAATTTTAATTAAAACAATTTTAAAAAATTCATAACAAATAATCTACACATCACAAAATTATGAGAAAATACCCAGATCATCTACAACACTTGTAGAACTCAGATTAGTGGTCAAAATCATATGCAAAAATTATTTCGAATTAATTCATAATTAAATCCAAATAAACTTGCAAAAATCATAATAAATCCATACATGCATAAAAAAATCTGAAATTTTTATATGACTCTCTATATGCAAGAACCTAGCTCTGATGCCATTGAAGGAATTTTCGGATGAGCGGAAGCGCAAATAACAATTATTTCCGTAAAAACCATATATCGCACATATAGAAAATCATGTAAAAATGAAATACGAGGGATTCGTAACCATACCTTGAAATCGAAGCTTTACAAAAATGGTGTTTTAGCAGTTGCTCCTCAGAGTGTGAAGCACTCTACCGGTATCCACCAAGATTAATTCTTCGACGAAGCTTTTATAAAACCGAGCTTTTATAAAAATGGAACTTCTTCTTTTGAGAGAGAGAGAGAGAGAGAAAGGAAGAAGATGAAGGCTACTAGGTTTTTCACAAAAACCAAAAGTGTGTCATACTCTTCTCATCTCATTCTATTTATAGGGCACAAGTAGGTTTTTAACATAATTAATATATCATTATATATTAATATATAAATCCTACACTTTACCTTATAAAATGTTAAATAATAATTAAAACAATTTTAATCATTATTAAAACAACTTGCTCTCTCAAAATACCTTCATCAATAAATTAATCTTTTTATGGTGTGACCCTGTAGGTTCAATATTAAGCCGGTAGTAGAAATAAATAATAATAAACCTTTTATTTATTATTTATATGAATTCTAAAATTCATTAAATATAATTAACTGATTAATTATATTTATTCTACATCGTGAGTGATGCTTCTCAACATATCGCGACTATCCGGATAATATGAATTCACTGCTTAGAATACCAAGAACCTGTCAGTGACTAGTTACCGTACAATAAATTCCTTCTACCCTACAATATCCCGATTAAATACAAGGCATGGATCTCGTGTCAGGCCTATCAAATTTAATCATATGATTTCTTATTCATAACGCAAAGTTCATATTAATGCAAATTAGAAACTCATTTCTAATTTCATACACTCTGGCCAGAGATTCCAGAACTCGCATACTAAGAATAACATAGGATATTCACTTCCTTACTGGAAGGGGTATATTCTTTATTGATCGTTAACTATCTCCATACATAAATCCCTGTACCCAGAATAGACCTAATGTATGTCCTTGAGACTAAGGACTAAACCAAAGCACAGTTCATTATATATAAGATAACTTTAACGATCTCAAGTCTAAGGACACTTGTACAACTATCACTCAGTGAATAACTATTGACACGTGAGTAAACTCCATTAGTTGTCCAACTTATCGAGTCATGTTCAGTGAACTTATTCCCTAATAAGCACCTACATACTAGCTATAGTGTCACCACACAAATGCCTATGAGAACAGACATCCTCCTGACGGGAGCAAGCATAATATGTACCGATCTTTGCGGATTCACTAACTTCCGATTAGTTATCCTATGATCAGGAACTGTTTAAGTCTAGAGTTATCATCTTCTAGATCTCACTATTATAATCTCATTATAATTATAGAAGCTTTACTCTAAACTATGGAACATCTTATTTAAAACACTTTAAACAGATAATGCCCGTAATAAAATCAAAACAAGTCTTTTATTATTATTAATGAAATCAAACAAGAATACATGAAAGTTCTTCCTAACTCATCATACATGATTGGATTTAGGACAAACACTTTCACTCGGGGGGTTGTGAATGTACGCCTACCTGTTGAACACCAATTATGATTTGATTTAATGAAACTGGAATCAACTTGCTTTTTCTTTATCTTTGTTTTATGCATGGAAATGTATGGGTATATGTGGATGGATGCATGCTATGTGTAACCTGCTTTATTTATGTTTGATAGAGGATATGACTGTTGAACCTAGTTCTTCATTATAAGACTAATTATACTAAAGAACTCAGGGGGTAGTGGATGGTATACTGGCCATGATGGTATCTTGAAAGTGGTAAATTTTTAAGCAAACGGAACTCTTACATAATGAATATGTCAGGTTCATGAGATTCTTGAGGTTCTGGTATGCTAACCCCTAATGGAATCTAATTCTGAGGTACCCCTGGAAGCTAGAGCAAGGAGCATCTGCGGATTGGATTTCTTGAATTGGTTTGAAAAGGATTTCTCATGTATGGATTATGCATGAGCTGGATTAACAGCATATGGATTATATGCTAATGGATGGGAAGCATATGGATTATATGCTAATGGATTGGAAGCATATGGATTATATGCTTATGGATTGGAAACATATGGAATATATGTTAATGGATTACACGGACTATATGGAACATGTATGGATTATACATGAAGGGATTGGAACGCATGTGGTTTACATGCGTATGGATTGGAACACATATGGATTACATGTGAATGGAATTGAAACATACGGTAGGAAGGTCCTAGGGAAACTAGGGCCACAGGGTTCCTTTATAATGGGGGTTCACTCGCTTGAACCCTGAAAAGGCATAATGTCTTCAAACTTTCGTGTAATCAAGTTGGTGGATAACCAACCCCGTTATAGGATTTATGTACAGCTGAGGAAGCTACGTATAAATTGGCAAATGGCTTCACCACGACCCCAGGGAAACTGGGTGAGTTAAGTCCTAATCTTGGATATTGGAACGCTAAGGATATTAGTGCTGTGAGAAAATCACATGGGATTGGCAAACAGCATCGGCACGACCCCAAGGAAACTGGGTGAGTGAAGTCCAGCTCAAGGATATTGGAATGCTAAGGAAATTAGCATTGTGAAGAAATCACATGGAACCTCGTTGAGGGAATCTCCGAGGATGGAACCTGGTCGAGGGAAACTCCTAGTATGGAACCTCGTTAATGGGAATTCTTCATGCACTCTAGGTCTGATCCCGTAGACCAGTCTAGGAATAGGGGTTCAGTCGGTAAGAGGATCTAGCTTATATCAGTGGAAGCCCGGGGGGTAAGGCACGAGCGCTTATCTGTGAAATAATTTTTATGACTTGATTAAAACTATGATCGCTTTATCTTTGCCTTTATTTGCTTAACTGCTGTGAATGACTATCCGTACTTACGTGCTATGTGTACTTATGTGCTTCATGTCTTATGCTCGCATGCCTTCTTTTTGTGTTCATATATTATTGTTTACGTGAACCTAGTTATTTACTATAAGATAGGTTATATGAAAGGACTCTAGGGGTAGTAGGTGTATGAACCTACTCGGTAGAAGCCTTTTAGTATGAACCTCTTGGGTACGAGCTTCCCCGGGGAGTATGGATTTGGATTCGGATTTTGATTCGGATTCGGATTCGGATTCGGATTCGGATTTGGATTCGGATTTGGATTTAGATTTGGATTGGGTTTTGGATTCAGATTTGGATTTGAATTTGGATTTGGATTTGGATTTGGATTGGGTTTTGGATTTGAATTTTGATTCGAATTTGGATTCGGATTCGGATTTGGATTTGGATTCGGATTTGGATTCGGATTTTGATTTAGATTTGGATTGGGTTTTGGATTTGAATTTGGATTCGGATTTGGATTTGGATTTAGATTTGGATTTGGATTGGGTTTTGGATTTGAATTTTGATTCGGATTTGGATTTGGATTTGGATTGGGATTTAGATTTGGATTGGATTTCATGATTTGGATTTCTCGTGTATGGATTATGCATGAGCAGGTTTTTAACATGTATGGATTATGCATGTCATGGGTTCGCATCGATCCTTGGGACACTAGGCTAGCAAAACTCCCATAAACTTAAAGCCCACGTAAGCCCTCGGCAAGCAGTGTGGCTAGGCCCATGTAAACCCTTTATAGGTAGTGTGGCCAGGCCCACCTGAACCCTTAACAGGTGGTGGTGTCCTCTTATTATTAACATTATGGGTATGTAACAATGCTCACATCAGCTTCAAGCCCATGTAATCCATCGACGGGCAGTGTGGCTAGGTCCACGTGAACCCTCAACAGGTAGTGGAACCTTTTTTCCAGGGTTCGCATTGACCCTGGGTACCCTAAGTGAGCAAATCTCCTATCAATATTACGCCCACGTAAACCCTTCATAGGTAGTGTGGTCAGGCCCACGTGAACCCTTGACAGGTAGTGGTGTCCCCTTATCATACATGCCATGTGAATAGATATATACAAGTTAAGGCTATTGCGTGAAGCCATGATATTTATAAAACCTTAAAGGGTACAACTGGGTGAACCCCTAGGGTTTGAATGTACCCCTAAGCAGTCTACTTCTCACATGGCATACGCACGAACAAAGGTTCAAGGATTCAAGCGGATGAAGGCTTACATACCATGCGGGAAGGAAATCTGATCCTCGGGAGGTAACTCAACATCTCACCATGGAAGGGCTTACATAATGGAAAGAGGCCCTCATCCTAAGCTCAAAGGCTGGCAGCCCCAACCTTATGGGTTCAATGGTTGAACCTTGACTTGGATTGACGTGCTAAAAGAAAAGACAAGTTCTACTTTCATTCTTTTACATATTCTCTAGTACACATGTTTTCTATGCATACAAGGAAATTTATATAGCATCTAGCCAAAAACTTCATTGCGAAGTTCATCGTTTCAAATGGATCATTATCTTCTATCACACATTAATTCATGTTCATCTGGATGTGCGTATCGCATGATTTTACACTTGCATGGATTTATACACAAAGGGTCATCATGACATATATTTACTTACATTATGCATGAGTTTCAAAATAACTTTCAAACTTACTAGCTAATAGGTACTTAGGCATACTATATGCCTCATAACGTAACCACTTGGAAAGACATAGTTACAATTGAGGAGGTTTCTATGACCTTACCTTGGTCCCTCCTGGGGTACGCATATAAGATCATCTGCATCATATGGATTATAGGTTCACTTGGGAAAAGCCCCACAGTTTATGGGCATGGTTTGGCAAAGTCCCTTGGTTTATGGGAACATTTTGGAGAAGTCCCACAACACTGGGCATCATTGGAGAAGTCCTCAAAATACTTAGCAATATATTATAAGGGTTCATGCAGGTGAAGGGCTTCCAGGCAGGGGTTCATACTCGTACCCCGACAGTCCGCGGGATTTGGCCCAACAGCCTCCTAAATTGTAGGAGAACGGATATATATCGCTCTAACAGACTTGTGGATAACTCCTAAACATTAGGAGTGGCCCAACAACCTCTGGATTCGTGGATAATCATCATATATACATGGATTAGGTATATATATTCAGATATATGATGGAAAATCATATAAATATGAAGATAATTATGGTTATATAGAGGGATAACTACTAGATAATCATATCATCTGGGATAATTAGCTGGATCAGTTCAGTAGAGGAAGATAAATATAAAACATATATGATATATACACTGCGTATATATATATATGCGGCTGTACAGCGGAAGGCAAGGGTTCAGGCAGTGTCCTAAGGGAACTAGGACTCTTCTTCATCACAAAATAACAAACGGATCAGCATGGTCAGGAGGATAAGGCTTATCAAAACGTGGCTGAGCTATCAACAAGGAGTCCAAAACCCTAGAACTACATGGGACTTGATTCCTATAAATATAGGATATGTAGGTACTTTGCAAGGGTTGAATCTCACTTCTCTCTACAAAATCATGTGGAAAACTTGAGCAATACACATCTCTGGCAGCTGGGATTGAATGAGTAGGAATTACTCCGTCCTTGCTGTCCGGTGACCTTGCAAACTCAGTCCCAAAATCATTACAAACAACCGTCCACTCTGGCAGTTGAACGCCGGGCTGTAAACGCTTGAACGTCGATTCTGCAACCGGAAATCATGCGATTCATCCGTTATTCCAGCGATATTCTCTCGAAGTGTTGTACCAAATTCCTCTCACAACACTAACAAAAACCAAAAACACATGAAAACAGAATCAAGATAAATCATAGAAGTAAATTAAGGAATATCATTACATTTTATTAAATGATCTACTAATCGCATTTTCTTACGAGACAATCTCGAAATATGATTGTACCTGTGATCTTGGAGAAGTCTATTCTTCTTGATTTTTCACATATCTTGCTGAGCCACTACTCTTTAGAATATAGCTCATTTTTTTTATAAAAAAACAAAAAATTTAAATAGAATGACGTGATACTTTGCATCCACATTAATTTCGTTTGTTAAATTTATTAGCAAAAATTTTTTATGCACTACGCCATAAACGCACATACGCAACCCCCAAATAAAGTTGCAAAAGACCTGAAAATCGTTGCGTAACGTCTTACGCAACACCAAAGGGGCGTTGCCAATACCGGCGTTGCGTAAGACCCCTAATGCAACGCTTTTTCCAAGCTATTGCAATACCACGAAAGTATTGCATAAGAGGCCTTATGCAACACCAAAAGCATGCAAACGCAACACTACATGGGGTTGCATAAGATTTTTCAGCCATGTCAGCATGCTGACATGTAAGCAAGGTGCCATGTCAGCATGCTGACATGTCATTAGTGGGGCCCACAAGTGCCACGTCACAAATAGGGGGGGCATGCCACGTCATCAATGGGCCCCACCAAGGTGCCACGTCAGTACTGGGGCCCGCATGTCACGTCAGCAATAGGCCCACATGCCACGTTAGCAGTGGGAACCCACATGCCACGTTAGCAGTAGGGCCCACATGCCATGTCAGCAGTGGGGTCCACTATCGAATGCAACGCTATTTGAGTCTAATGCAACACTAAATTTTTTTTTAAGCAACACCATTCTTTTCAAATGCAACACCATTCTTTTTTTTTTTTGCAACATTAAAACTATGCTACTGCAACATCAAATAGACATCAAATGCAACGGTTTTTTATAAAAAATTTGAAATGGCTGCTTTGTTCATACACAATACCAACCTGTCCAATCCAAAATAACTAAATGTCCAAAAACCAAGCACAATGATTCAGCCAATAAAAGTACTGGGAGATGGCTACAGTTTACCTTTATGCCAAGTACCAACCATATTCAGTCTAACTTATACATGTTACAAACTATAATTTACAAAGACCTATACTTGTTTGTTCATTCAAAATGGCATTACAACATCTTGGAAGAGCGACATTCTACCTTGGATGGAAGTACTGGAGCAGGGAAGACAACAACTGCATCGTTCTAAGCATATGACCAAAAGTGATGCACTGATTTATGGTGCTAAACAACAAAAAGAAAGGAATTACAGATCAAATGTTAGTAATAGTAAACATAATCAAGCTATTGAGTATTATGCATATTATACACAAGTTGTGTATTATAATCAAGATCCTTTATAAGCTTATATACTATAAATACACAAGTTTGTAACTGCAAGTGCCAATATACTTGTGTACGTGTGTGCACGCGCGTGTATTACATATAGTTGATGAAATATCATTAGATTTACTGTGACTATTACAGAAGTTGATTGAATGTTACCAGTAATGTGAATCTTATCTCCAGGCTTTGAATCACACAAGAAATTGCTACATATCCCTTTCTTTAAAGGATCTTCTTTGCCTGTCTCAGGATCATAGTAGATAGCACGCCGAACACATAAACTTGCAGTCTTGCCATCAAAGAAGTCCCCATACCTTGAGGATGCAATTGAGTACAGACGAACATTGTTTGGAGCTCCTGGTTTTTTGGGGTTTTCACCCTAAGATACAAAATGCAAGATTTTTACGCGAAGCTATTTGCATTTACGATAACAGAAAGCATTGACATCTACACAAGACTTCAACATACTATGGAGACAAATACAAAATTAATATTTTTTCAAAAAAAAACAGGCAATGCACAAAATAAAAAGATGCATTGTTTGAATTCAGACCAGTCCACATAGTACATTAGTTCAAATTCGCATATTCTCTTGAATGGAAATGTAACTTTTAACTCCGGTGAATTATTCATCCATGTCCAACAGACAATAAAATTTAGTGATTAAACTTTTGAAGTTACCATCAGACACTTTTTTTAGTAATAACAGACAGCACTGACATCTACACAAGCTTTCAACATACTATAGAGACAAATACAATATTAATCTTTTTCAACAAATAAAGCAGGCAATGGATGAAAAAAGATGCAATGTTTGGATTCAGACACCAGTGTACGTTAGTTCAAATTATCATATTCTCTGAATGGAAATGTAACTTCTAACTCCTGAATTAATCATCCATGTTCAACCGACAATTATAAAGTTACAATCAGATGTTGGAAAATTAATCTAAACTTGTAGATTAACGTGGAGGAAAATCAGGAAACAAGTTCGGTTATGGAAATAAAGTGTTGATATGTCAACATGATTTGGTCAATCGTAATTCAAAGATAAGAGATAAAATGATAAGAGGTAGGATAAGAATAAGATAAGAGATAAGATGATATCAAATCATCGTTCTTATCCTTAGTTTGTAATGGTTAATTTTTTACTATTTAAACAATGTAATTATTTTCATTCCGTGTATCATTAAGCCAGAAGCATAATACAATGTAGTCTTTAGAGTATTTGGGTCTTGTACATATCAGTTTCCCTCTTGCTTATTTTCATTATTGTTCTTGTTATTATGATTCAGTTATTTGTTTAATTTCAACATGGTATCACAGCGGGCGTTCCTTGGGTTGTAGCAAATGATTTCAAACAAGAAGCTTCAGGAGGCCACAGGCGGATTCCTCAGCAAGAGGAGGAGGAAGAAGAATGATTTTGTTATTGAAGAAGAGGAACTCGTTTTTTTTTTGTTGCAGCAGATGGTGTGCAGATTGTTGGAAGGAGGTATTTTCAGGTAGGCGTTGCAGAAGGATGGTGGCAAAACTTCATGTGTAGTATGGGATGCATGTGTAGTATGGGGCTGCCGAGAAAGACGAGGCGATGCCAGAGAAGCTTACTGAAGGCAGAGAACGAGATAGAGTGGCAGAAAACCATGTAGAACGAGATGGGCACAGTAGTAGCCAAACGGGCTGGTGAATAAGTAGTGCCATACGGGCAAGTTAGTAATGTCAGACGGACAAGGCGAAAGCCACACGGGTTGATTGCCAGATGGGCAAATAAGTTCAATAGCCATACGGGCTCAGATTATTAGCCATACGGGCTCAGTCGGATTAGCCATACGGGCTCAGTTCAATAGCCATACGGGCTCAGTTCAAAAGCCATACGAGCTAGAAGGATTGCACGAGACAAGTTTAGATTAAGGGAGAGATTGTTGGAAAATTAATCTAAACTTGTAGATTAACGTGGAGGAAAATCAGGAAACAAGTTCGGTTATGGAAATAAAGTGTTGATATGTCAACATGATTTGGTCAATCGTAATTCAAAGATAAGAGATAAAATGATAAGAGGTAGGATAAGAATAAGATAAGAGATAAGATGATATCAAATCATCGTTCTTATCCTTAGTTTGTAATGGTTAATTTTTTACTATTTAAACAATGTAATTATTTTCATTCCGTGTATCATTAAGCCAGAAGCATAATACAATGTAGTCTTTAGAGTATTTGGGTCTTGTACATATCAGTTTCCCTCTTGCTTATTTTCATTATTGTTCTTGTTATTATGATTCAGTTATTTGTTTAATTTCAACATCAGACACATCTTTTAAGGCACCAAGTTCATGTTGGACACCCAACACATAACAACAAAAAAGATACTATTGAGTATTATGCATATTAGATATGCATCCTATCAACAAGTTTAGAAGTTGGACAAAGTGCCTTTTACAAGCCATAAAGTTGTGAGATCAGAGGTTCAGACAAGGGCTACAAGCCCAACAGGTAACAATTGAACTCTAACTAAATTGATGTAGACACATGCAAGTATTATGCTATCAAGATGGGGGCAATTTCATTCACTGATAGGTTCATGATTGTGTAATGTTTGGCTAAAACAAGGAAATTATTTTAAAGTTTAACAGATATCTTAGCTCTTACATACTTTCTTACTAGGTAACTCGTAATTTATTAACAAGCGAGCACTAAAAGGTGCCTCCCCAGAAGAAATAAGTGGCAGGCAAGCATCTGTTGCAACCACCACACGTGACTTTTGCTCTTCGTTTTCAGTATCGCTCTTATCCTCCGAATAAAGGATAGCATTCCTGTTCCATTTGATAGTTGCTTGGCGAAATTTATCTAAAACCAGAGCGTGATCTGCTTCAGCAAGGTCACTGTACTGAGGGTGCGATAACAAAAGAAAAAAGACATGCCGTATTAGCTAAAAACTTATTTAAGTTAGCATAATACAACCTACCATACGAGAAGTAAAATGATAACAAAAATCCTGACAGTTATGCAAAAAGAAAAGATTGTCTAACTATTATAGACCTATGAATATTATCAGGCTCCCCAGGATATGTTCTTTACATATATACAATCACAGGGCATAACATTGAGTGACTGAGGCATAAACTATTTAAAACTCCGGAAAAACATATTATTGTAGCTTTATTTTGTCGGTTAACGGAGTTTCTAATTATGTTATGACTTGTGCAGCAGTCAAGCAAGGATAAGTGGCTCCATTAAATGACAGTCAATCCACGTTCTGGAGGATGACAAATATATGGTACACCTTTCACTTCCCTGCTTATATATTTGTATACAGAATTATCATGTGAGGGCATAATGTTAGATACGAATAAACTGCGAGTCTCCTACCAAATAATAGGATGAGTGCCCAGACCTACCATAATTCAATTAACCAATAATTATGTCTTACACAAAAGCGTCAATAACAGTTTTCATCAAGTACCTTAAAAAATTGCCTCAACCAAACGTGTTTCTGACAATTGATCACAACTCGCTACCAAATATTCTGAGATAACAGTAGAGGGCAGGGAAATGCAAAGACCAAACTGAAGAAGCCCTGAAATCAAAGTGAGAGATTGATTAATTGGTGTTTGAGTGAAAAAATAAAATCAATTGAACATAATATTAAAAACCCCTGATTTGAAGAACAAAGCCTCGACCGAACACTCAAACCAGAGTCTTGACTAAAGTCTCAAATCAATTGAAAAGTTGAAGAAGCAAATTACGCACGAATTTGAAGAAGTTTAGAGATTAAGAGTTAGGGAGGGTTTCACCAGAGAGAGGGAGAGAGTGAGAGAGGGGGGTTTTAGATCTAAAAGAGAGAGATATTTTGTTAAAGTGGGAGTCAAAATTGAATGAGCGGTATTATTTGCGCCTCAAACATTTCATCGGGCGGTATTATTTGCCACTCAAATATTTCACCGGTATGTGTGCTAATATATGATATTGTCAATATATTTATGTATTTTTCTTTCTATAATTAAAGAATTTTGTATTTTAAATTTATTAAATAAATATTTAAATTTAAATTGATTTGTATTTTATGCGAAGATCAACTTTGATCAACATTCGGGACAAGAGTAGTTAAAAAAAAATTATTTTGACTGATTTTACTATTATAAAATCAAACCAAAAAAATAGATTCATCATTCGGGACAAGACTAGTTAAAATGAAGGTCGACTTTGATCGGTTTGACCGTTATAAAACCAAACCAAATAAATATAGAATTTTTTTAAAAAATTACCACATCACTAAAATCATTATATCTTGACATCCGTGTGATTGGAACGTCGAACAAATAATTTAAATAGATAGATTCATCATTCGGGACAAGACTAGTTAAAAGGAAGGTCGACTTTGACCGGTTTGACCGTTATAAAACCAAACAAAATAAATATAGGACATTTTTTAAAACATTACCACATCACTAAAATCGTTATATATTGACATCCGCGCGATTGGAACGTCAAAAAAATAATTTAAAAAAATAGATTCATCATTCGGGACAAGACTAGTTAAAAGGAAGGTCGACTTTGACCGGTTTGACCGTGATAAAACCAAACCAAATAAGTATAGGAAATTTTTTGAAAAATTACCACATCACTAAAATCGTTATATCTTGAAATCCGTGCAATTGGAACGTCGAAAAAATAATTTAAAAAATTAGATTCATCATTCGGGACAAGACTAGTTAAAAGGAAAGTCGACTTTGACCGGTTTGACCGTTATAAAACCAAACCAAATAAATATAGGAAATTTTTTGAAAAACTAAAACATCACTAAAATCGTTATATCTTGACATCCGTGCGATTGGAACGTCGAAAAAATAATTTAAAAAAATAGATTCATCATTCGGGACAAGACTAGTTAAAAGGAAGGTCGACTTTGACCGGTTTGACCGTTATAAAACCAAACCAAATAAATATAGAAATTTTTTTGAAAAATTACCACATCACTAAAATCGTTATATCTTGAAATCCGTGCGATTGGAATGTCGAAAAATAATTTAAAAAAATAGATTCATCATTCGGGACAAGACTAGTTAAAAGGAAGGTCGACTTTGACAGGTTTGACCGTGATAAAAGCAAACCAAATAAATATAGGAAATTTTTTGAAAAATTACCACATCACTAAAATCGTTATATCTTCAAATCTGTGCGATTGAAATGTCGAAAAAATAATTTAAAAAAATAGATTCATCATTCGGGACAAGACTAGTTAAACGGAAGGTCGACTTTGACCGTTATAAAACCAAACCAAATAAATATATGAAATTTTTTGAAAAATTATCACAGCACTAAAATCGTTATATCTTGACATCCGTGCGATTGGAACGTCGAAAAAATAATTTAAAAAAATAGATTCATCATTCGGGACAAGACTAGTTAAAAGAAAGGTCGACTTTGACCGGTTTGACCGTTATAAAACCAAACCAAATAAATATAGGAATTTTTTTGAAAAATTACCACATCACTAAAATCGTTATATCTTGACATCCGTGCGATTGGAACGTCGAAAAAATAATTTAAAAAAATAGATTCATCATTCGGGACAAGACTAGTTAAAAAAATATCTAATGCAACACTTCATACAGCAAATCCAACACTACTCTTATCTAATGCAACACTTATGCCACGTCATCATATGACACGTCAGCAGAGGTGGGTCCCACTCCTGCCACCTCAGCAATTGTGGGCCCCACAATTGCCACGTCAACATTGGTGGGCCTCTTGCCATGTCACCATTGTGGGCCCCACACTGCCACGTCAGCAGTGGTGGGTCCCGCACCTGCCACGTCAGAATTTAAATTAAAAAAAGTATCTAATGCAACACTTCAAACAGAAAATGCAACACTACTGTTATCTAATGCAACACTTATGCCACGTCATCAAATGCCACGTCAGCACAGGTGGGGCCCACTTCTGCCACGTTAGCAATTGTGGGCCCCCCCCCACTTGCCACGTCAGCATTGGTGGGCCTCCTGCCACATCACCATTATGGGTCCCACACTGCCACGTCAGTAGTGGTGGGTCCCGCACCTGCCACGTCAGAATTAAAATAAAAAAATATATCTAATGCAACACTTTAAACAGCAAATGCAACACTACTGTTATCTAATGCAACACTTATGCCACGTCAGCACAGGTGGGTCCCACTTCTGCCACGTCAGCAATTGTGGGCCCCACAATTGCCACGTCAGTACATGTGGGTCCCACTTCTGCCACGTCATCATTTATTAAAATAAAAAATTATCTAACGCAACACCAGCAGTTAGTGTTGCATGATGTGAAACACTGTGGGTGATACGCAACACTAAATTATATCTAACGCAACACCAGTTCAGCTCAGTTGCAAAAGACCCAAAATTTCTATCTAACGAAACGCTTTCTGTGCAACGCTTTGTAAAAAGGGTTGCGTATGTGCGTTTATGGCGTAGTGATGATAAATTTTTCAGTAAATAAATGTTTATAGCCACCCATAATTAGGGGTGTGCATTCGGTTAACCGAAACCGAATTTTATTTCGGTTAACCGAAACCGAATTACATGAAAAATCTCTACCGAAAACCGAACCGAAATTAATTCGGTTTTTAACCGAACCAAACTTATTTTTTCGGTTTTAACCGAAACCGAACCAATTAACCGAAAGTCACCTTTCTACAAAGTCCTTGTATATTCCAAATCACCTCAAGTAACAGATTACTTTAGTTCAGATGTGCACAGGGTTGCTGCTGGATTTAACTTAATAAATCTTGTCTTGGATATTTCTTAGAATCTTGTAATATTAATATAACGTGTTATCTTGTTATTTCAACAGTCACCTTTCTCTCCTTTTTCAATAAAATTGTTAACAAACAAATAAATTGTAACTGGAAGATAAGACTAGTTTGTCCACGGATTTTGTGCTTTTCCTTTCTGGTGCATATCCTCCTTTCTGGTTGGGGACTCCTGTGTGTGTGAATGAGAAATCTGATAGAAAATCAAAGCAGGCGACAATGTTGAGGATTCTAAATTCTTCAATCTGAGATGTGTAGAGAGGGTAAAACCTGTGATCAATTTTTCGGGCATTCATAATCAAACATGTCACAAACATGCATAATTAAATACATACTACAAATTTTCTTGATATCTTGTTACAGAAACATGTCACTATTGTATTTGCCGGATAAGTATAATAAAGTGAAAGACTGAAAGTGATAATATAATTATATGTTAAATATTAATATTTTTTTAATTTTATTTAAAATTCGGAAATTTCAGAAATTTGCCTACCGAAAACCGAACCGAAAATTGAAATATGGTTAACCGAACCGCAAAAAATTTGGTTATTCGGTTCGGTTTTCGGTTAACCGAACCGAATGCACACCCCTACCCATAATTGCCTTTCTAAAATGATAATATCCAGAAAGTTAGACCGGATTTGATGCAAGATCATGTTCCGAATTACTTTCAAAATAATAATAATAAACAAATTTTCACTAATTTCAAAATAAGATTAGTAAACTATTTGTTAGTTATGATGACATGAAGTGGTATATCATATCTTGTCTTGGTTATGTCACTCACATGAGTGGTAAAGGGTTAAGAGTCTGTTTAATTGGGTAACTTATAACTGTCGATTTAAGTTGTATATATTTTGTTAGTCACATAGGCATGTCTATATATATCTAATAACAAGCCTAATTGTTTGTAATACTATGCATTACTTACATGACCTCTTAACTGAGGGAACCTCTAGTTGTAGAGTTTCTACTTGTTGTAGTACGTGTAATAGGCATCAATTTCTACCTGTGTAACTGTAATTAAAAGTCAGAGAATAATGCTTGAAAGAAGTTCCAAGGATCATGCCTAAAGCTTGAAGATCAAGACTGTCAAAATAAACACAGTTGGAATTTGAAGAATGAAGATTTGCCTAAGTACCAATTCGAGAAGTATGCTTGTCATATTCGAGAAGTCTAGCATTCGACAAGTCAAGGATTCGATATCTGTAAAGACGTTGTTCGACATCTCTGAAAGTCAACAAGTCAAAGTGTCATTCGATAACTCAGAGATTCGACATGTCTAATACTCTATTCGAGAACTCAAGAAGTCAACAAGTCAAAGTGGTATTCGAGTTCTCTAAGAGTCAACAAGTCAAAGTTGTATTCGATATCTCAAGGACTCAAGAAGCTACTCGACATCTCAGGGATTCGACAAGTCAAGTGTTCTATTCGACAACTCAAGGATTTCTGGAGAAAAGACTAATTCGAGAAGTGATTCAATATGATAATTATACAGTATTCGAGAACTCAGAGTTATCTATCAAGTCAATTCTAGTTCTCGAATCAATCACTCAGTTACTCCTCGAATACAGTCTTGGAGACAAAATACTGAAGAATTATACAGTCAGAAACCTGCAGCAAGCCAAAACACTTTATGGACTACAAACTGTAAGGTACTTTGGAAAGCCTACAAAGAAGCTTAGAGAGATGTTTCAAGAGACAAGCTGTTAAAGAAGTGGATCTGAACAGAGTTAAAGGAAGTCAAATCTCAAGCCGTTTGGATGTTACTCAAAAAGGATAGACATACTAGAAAGTAATTTATCTTGTAACCTTTTTGTAGTAAGTAGGGTGTACTCATGTTCTATAAGAGTACAACCTCACTTCTCTAGTAGTTAAACTTTGCAAGATACAAATTCAGGAAATACAACTCTCTGAGAAAGAAGCTGAGAATACGAACTTGTGTCCTCAGATTGTAGCAACATTTTGATCTAATAAAATATTAGATTAAATTGAGTACTGTGTTGTTGTGTTTTATATTTCCGCACTCATATTTGTTTAAGCACAAAGCACATACTTTACCACATACACCACTAAGCAGATTCGAAGAAAAGTTAGAGAATCCATTCACCCCCTCTGTATTCTCTTTGGTATATTCAATACTCAACAAGTGGTTTCAGAGCAGGCTGTTTATTCAAAAATAGAAAACAATCATGAATACACCAAAGACTACTGGAACGGTGAAGGTCCCTAAGTTTAATAAAGAGAATTAGAACCTCTGGAAGATTAAAATGTTCTTGTTCATCAAAGCTGCTAACCCTCTATATCCTGATATCCTCAAGAATGGTCCTTTTGTTCCACAACAAGAGATCCCTGAAAAGACAGTTGGAACCACAACCATTCCAAGATCTTATGTGGCCAAGGAACCATCCAAACGGACAGACTCAGAGAAAGATAAGGTTGCCCTGGATAGTCATCTCATGCTGTTGATAATAGATTCTATGGAGATGTCAATGTTTTCCAATATAGCCTCATGCAAATCAGCATAAGAGATGCGGGATCACATTGAGGTATTGTGTGAAGGGACAGAGGAATTTAGAGAAAACAAGAAACAGATACTGGTCACACAGTATGAAGCTTTCATGGCACAGCCCAAGGAAAGTATTACTGACATGTTTGAAAGGTTTCACAAGCTGGTGACTGAGCTATAGATGAATGGGAAGGGTTACAGCACTAAGGAGTTGAACATGAAGTTTCTATTGTCTTCTCCAAACCACCTAGAGCTGAGGGTCATTTATCTAAGGGAAAGAGAATTGAACAAAATCACATATGATGTGCTCTATGGGGTTTTAAAGACTCATGAGCTTGAATTGTTTCAGAAGAGGGTTATCCAAGCCAACCAAGGCAGAATGATAAACACATCATGTGCCTTGATTGTCAGCAAATCTGTTCAAGACCTGGAAGTATCTACAAGTCAGTTGAGGATAGAGGAGATAGTAGATGATGAAGAAACTGAAGGTGAAGTGACTGAACCTGTTGAAGAGAAGGAAGAAGATGATTTCTATACTCTTGAAGAACTAGATGGCATGGAGAACACTTCATATGCTTTCATGGCCAGGAAATTTCCAAACATTAGATTCAAGAGGAACCAACCCTTCAAACCTAGATCTTAAAACCATTCATTCAACAAGAGCAAGACACCTGTGAAAGCAAACAAGAATAAATTCAAAACCAACCATGTGGATAGGTCATCTGTAAGGTGTTATGGATGCAATGACCTAGGTCATTTTGCTAGTGAATGCAAGAAGCCTAAAAAGAAGGATAAGGAGTTTCTAGAGCTTGAAGCTAAGTATGATGCCCTTCTGAAAAAGCAAACACAAGGCAAGGCCTATATAGCTGAAGGGAAGTGTTGGGATGACTCTAATAGTGATGGAGAAGAGTAAGAATTTTGCAACTATGCCTTGATGGCTGATTCCAAGGATGAACAATCTCCATCTGACTCTAAGGTACCATCTCTCACTACCATAGATATGTCTGTTTCTGAATATAAGTGTATGGTAGAACAACTGTCTATTGAAATGTTTAATATCTATACTAGTATGACTACTGCTAATGAAGAGACTGTTAAACTGTCTACTAGAAATGAACTGTTAAACAAGAAGAATGAAGAACTTGAGCTAACTGCTATGCAAGTAGATAACCTTAAGAAAGAAGTTGAATATCTGCAGAATAAGGTTCTTTGTGCTAGTCAGGTTGAGAAGGCTCTTAAGGATGAACTAGCTGAAAATGAATTCAAACTGAAAACTTTTAAGAACTCCTCTAGTCTATTGCAGTCCTACCATGAAAGAAACCAAGCTAAACCCAAGGCTGCCATTGGACTTGACTATGGCACTCTTAAACAGAGGAAAGGCTATGCTGTCATTGAAGATGACATAGTTGTTCAGGAGGAAGTGCCTCACATTTTGAAAAAGACTGAGTCTCCAATTTTTAAAGAACCAACATTTGAAATTGATGAGGATGCCTTACTCATTAAGCAAATGTTGAATGATGAGGATGAGGCACAGTCTAGTGAACAACCAGCATCCTCTAAGAGTGAGAGTGTCAAGGTAAAAGCCAAGAAGCCAGTAGGAGGTAGACCTAGACCTGAGAAGTTTGTGAAATTTGTTTCAGCTAGGAAAAATGAATCTGAGAAGAAATTGGCTAATAAGAAACAAAACAGGAATGTCAAACTAGGGATAAACAAGAATAACAATTATGCTTATGTGCCAAATGCCCCTAGAAAAGTCTGTCAAAACTGTTTTAGCACTAATCATTTAACACATGCATGCAAAAAACCAACTTGTAGTATAGCTAAGCCTTTCTATGATTGCTCTGTGCCTTTAAGACATAGAGATTCACCATTTTGTGATAAACTTGACTATATGCCATGTAACATGAATGTGATGACCAGCTATTTTAATTTGAGAAGACAATTCATGGATGGCTGTATAAGTCACAACATTCACACACACTACACAAGGTCAGAGTCTTCAAGTCCTCCTAGAGCTAGGAAGGTACCTCTGTCACCTAAGTCTGATAACTCAGTTTCTAAGACTTCTAACAGTGACAAGTAGACTAGTCCTAAGAAAGTTAATAAGCATGTTGTTTTTGATAAATCTGTTTCTAAGCCAAGTGGACCCAAACTTGTTTGGGTACCAAAGGAGAAGTAATACCTTTGGGTTTGCAGGGCAAAGAAAATGAAAAGAAGGTCATGTTGATTTTGGACAGTGGATGCTCAAATCACATGACTGGTGATATGGCCCTGCTATCACAGTATGAGGAGAAGGTTGGCCCAATGGTTGCTTTTGGAGATGACAGTATGGGTAACACATTGGGATATGGCAAGTTGAAAGTTGGAAATGTCATCATTGAAGATGTAGCACTAGTCAAGGGACTCAAGCATAATCTGCTAAGTGTTGGTCAGTTTACTGATAGAGGATTCAAGGTAAATTTTGACAAAGATGAATGTTTGATCTCCTACAAAAAGACTGGTGATCTTGCTCTATCTGGAGTAAGGAAGGGAAGCCTGTTTGTGGCCAATATGGACTCTGCAAGTAAGGATAAAAGTTGTTGCTTTTATTCAAAGGCCTCAAACAAAGATTGTTGGCTGTGGCACAAAAAGTTATCACACCTGAACTTCAAGGCCATTAATTCTCTAGTCAAGAGAGAGTTAGTGAGAGGTATGCCTACACTTGAGTTCTGTCAAGAAGGAGTGTGTGACGCTTGCCAAAAAGGAAAAATGAAAAGGTCAAGCCACAAGTCAAAGACAGTGACATCAATCACCAAGCCCCTGCAATTAATTCATATGGATTTATTTGGGCCTTTCAATATTATGTCACTCTCAAGAAAGAAGTATGCCTTAGTGATGGTTGATGACTACACAAGGTATACATGGGTGGAATTTCTAGCATCAAAGGATGAGGCTCCATAAGTGATCATTGAGCACATAAAGAAAATTGATAAGGAAGCAAAGGCCAACAATGCAAGTGTGATTGCATTGAGAAGTGATAATGGAACAGAGTTCAGAAATGCCTTACTTGAAGTATGTTGCAAAGAGAATGGCATTTCTCAACAATTCTCAGCTCCAAGGACTCCACAACACAATGGAGTTGTTGAGAGAAAGAATAGAACTCTGATTTATGCTGCTAGAACAATGTTACTTGATGCAAAGATGCCTACATGTTTTTGGGCTGAGGCTGTGAGCACTGCATGCTATATCCAGAACAGAACCCTCATCAACAAAAACACTGGAAAGACATCTTACAATTTGATGACTGGAAAGAAGCCTACTCTAAAGTATGTTCATACTTTTGGAAGCAAATGCTTTGTATTGAAAGATAATTCAGAATATGTTGGGCAGTTTGATGCAAAGGCATTTGAGGGAATTTTTCTTGGCTATTCTATGGAAAGAATTGCATACAAAGTTTATGTCATCAGTCAAAAGAAAGTTATGGAAAGCACAGATGTGACTTTTGATGATAGCAAACTACCTGGATTAGAAGAAGCCAATGATGAAGATAAAGATCCATTAAGGTTTGAAAATCTAGATGATTCTGATGAAGAGATTGAAACAGAAGTTGAGATTACAATTCAACAAACTCCAGTGAATAATAAAGCAAGAGAAGAATTTGTGCCAATCAACAGTGAAGAGATTAGCATCCAAGACACACCTGTGAATAGTGACAACTTCACAGGGGGAAGAAATGAAAATGATCATGACTTGGATGATGAAGCAACCTCAAGGTTGAGAAATCAGACTGAGCATTCAAGAAAATGGGATAGATTACACACTGCAGAGCAAATTATTGGAGATCCAAACCCAGGAGTGAGGACTAGGAGAGCAACTCAAAATGAGTGTCTCTATGGTTGCTTTCTATCTCAGATTGAGCCTAAGAATGCACTGTTGGATCCAGATTGGATTATTGCTATGCAAGAGGAGCTGAATCAATTTGAAAGAAACAAAGTATGGAAACTTGTGCCTGCACCAAAAAACAGAACCATAGTTGGAATAAAATGGGTTCTGAAAAATAAGATGGATGAAGATGGTGTAATTGTAAGAAACAAAGCAAGGTTGGTTGCAAAAGGATACTCTCAACTGGAAGGCATTGATTATGATGAGACATTTTCCAATGTTGCTAGATTGGAAGCCATCAGAATATTCTAGGCATTTGCTGCCCATTTAAATTTTAAAGTCTATCAAATGGATGTCAAGAGTGCATTTCTGAATAGAGAGTTGGAAGAATAGGTATATGTGCAACAACCACCTGGCTTTGAGGATCCACATTTCCCAGAATTTGTCTACAGATTGCTTAAGGCATTGTATGGACTTAAGCAGGCTCCAAGGGCATGGTATGACACCTTATCACAATTTCCTCTTGAAAATCAATTCACTAGAGGCACATTGGACAAGACACTGTTTTACAAGAAGCATGGTGATGATATTATCCTAGTTCAGATCTATGTGGATGATATCATATTTGGCTCTACAAATGAGAAGCTGTGTAAGAAATTCTCTAAGCTCATGCAGAGCAGATATGAGATGAGCATGATGGGAGAGTTGACATTCTTTCTTGGGTTACAAGTTAGTCAAAGGAAGGATGGTATCTTTATCAATCAAACCAAGTACATCAAGGATTTATTGAAGAAGTTTGACTTAGAAGACTGTTCACCTGCAAAGACTCCCATGGCCACTGCCACTAAATTGGATGAAGATGCTAAAGGCAAGAAGGTAGATATCTCGGTCCACAGAGGCATGGTTGGTTCTCTACTCTATCTCACTGCAAGTAGGCCAGACATCATGTTTACTACATGTCTGTGTGCAAGGTTTCAGTCAAATCCAAAGGAATCATATATGATTGCTATTAAAAGGATCATTAGATATCTGAAGGGCACTCCAAACTTGGGTTTATGGTATCCTAAGGACACAGGGTTCGTTCTGGTTGGTTATTCTGATGCTGATTATGCTGGATGCAGAGTGGATAGGAAAAGCACCTCAGGTAGCTGCCAGTTTCTTGGACAAACGTTAGTCTCTTGGTACAGCAAGAAACAACAATCTGTGCCAACTTCCACAGCTGAGGCTGAATACATAGCTGCTTGAAGTTGCTGTGCTCAAGTGCTTTGGATTAGAAATCAACTTAGAGATTATGGACTTGTGTTGGAAAGAATTCCAATCATGTGTGACAACACAAGTGCAATCTTTATAGTTGCCAATCCTGTCAATCATTCTAGAACAAAGCACATTGACATCAGATATCATTTCATTAGGGAGCATGCAACTAATGGAACCATTGAGTTGCATTATGTCTCCACAGATAAACAATTAGCTGATATATTCACTAAGCCATTGGATGAAGCCACCTTCATAAGGTTGGTTAGTGAGATTGGAATGTTGAATTCTTCAGAATCTGGCTAAGTGAAAATCTCAACTAGATTGTTGCAGCAGTAAACACTTACTTTATCTAAAAGCTCAATATTTTTTAGGTAAGTGTTGGATGAAATATGATTTATAAATTTTTCAAATCTGTTGCATATGTTGAAAAATCATATTATATCAACTTGAAATTTCTATGAAATTTTGAGAAAATCAATATTTAATTTGTTAGAATATTCTTCATTGAATATATCTGGTGAATTTTTAAAAGATAATGAAAATTGAATTTTTATGAGTGAAAAGAATATTTCGATAAGTCAGACTTATCGAATAGGTAATTTATACTTCTCGAATGCCTGACTTGTCGATACAAAACATATATCTAATCGACAATTCAAGTACTTCATACTTATACAATTCTACATCTATTCGATTCTTTTCATTCGATTTCTCAAGCATCTAAAGTTCCAAAACCCCTGAAAACCCTAATCTCAAAAAGCTAAATTTCTTCTTCGACCTTCATTCTCTTCTCTCTTTCCTCTGTATCAATGGAAACCGTGAAATTCAACACCAACTTCATCGCTCTCTCAAGTGATGTAGAAGCTCCAAATGCCAATTACAAGTGTTTTGTCAAATGGATGTCTGAATCATATATCAAAGGAGCACTTAAGGCCAACCCAACTCTGTATCTAGACATTCTAGAATAGTTTTGGAGCACTGCAATTACTGAAACTGTTGCTCTTGAAGATGGCAGTCTGGGCTATGTCATAAACTGCAAGGCTCTGGGTAAAGAGTTAAACATCACCTCTGAGGACATGAGCAAGGCCTTGGATCTTCACCAGAATGAATATAACGGTCTAGTAACAGATGATCAACTGGTGGAGTTCTTTGACCTAATAAAGTACTCAGACACTATCAAGGTTGGTAACCTGAAAAGGGCGCATCTGAGAAAAGAGTGGAGCTATGTGTTTGCCACACTCCTACACGTATTCAGTGGAAGGAAATCCAGCTATGACCAATTGAATGCACCTGTTCAACAGATAGGGTACTCTTTGGCCTTTGACAGAAAGATAGATGTTAGAAAGCTCATAATGCAGGAGCTCTATGGAAAACTTGGTAAGAACACAACCAAGAGAGGTAATGATATTTTCTTTCCCAGATTCATTCAGTCTGTACTTAATTAATTAGATAAGAAATTGACTAATTTACCTGGTTTAGTTAAAACTAGAATAGCCTACCCTAGGTCTATGACCAAACTCATTTTTGGTAATTTGGGCACTAGGAATGATGTGGATGTTAGACTTGTGATAACCCCTCATATGCAGAGGCTATTTGAGTCTTACCCCCACAACATGCCATTATTTGCCTCCAAATCTGAGTTAGCTAGGCCCAAGCAAGTTGAACAAAATGCTAACCCAGGGCCTGCTAACCAACCTCCTCAAACAAACACTGTACCAAACAAAGAATCAACTGCATCACTCCCTTAACAGGGTGATGTTAGTAAAAAGAAGAGAAAGGAGATTGCCTTTGAACCCTTGGAAATGCTAACAGAAGCAGCATTGAATGCTGAATTAGGCTTAGAAAGTGAGGCACCTGTGTCACCTTTAAAGAAGCCAAAGAAAAAGAAAGCAAAGAAAACCACCTCTTCAGTCACTCAAATGGATGAAGTTGTAAAATCAAGGGCAAACAGCTCACTAGATGTACTCTCTCAACAGGGTGCATCTATAGAATCAAGCATTCTCCCCAATGCACAATCTTGTATGGAGTCTACAAACAGGAGTGATAAGGATGGCACTACACTGAGTGGAGAGCACATCACACTTGAAACTCTCTCTATTTCTCAGCGGGAGTTGCCAAAATATACTTCAAAAGACACTTCTCTTCCAGAATCTAATACTGAAATTTCTTTGGAGCCTGCAACTCAAGCAATTGAGGAGCAAGGCATTGATCACCAAGAATCCTTTTCTCTTGGTAAGCCAATGGATTCAAGTGACTTAGTGCATGACACTTTGCTCACCACCCAGGAACCACATTTAGATGGTGAGGGAATGCAAGTTGGGGCATATCCTAATGACACCATCACAAACACAGAGGCTTCACTAGTTTTCACTAAAGACTCTGTGCCTGTGTCAACTACTGTTGTAACCCATCCCACTCCTGTGGAGACAACAGTAGTAGAGTCCTTCCATTTGGTTATAGAAGTTGCATCTCTAACTGAGGAGTCTAGCTTGCCTAGGTCTATCTCTAACTTCATGTCCAAATGACTGAAGCCTGTGCAACATGACAGTGCTTCAGGATCAGGGTCTGTTCCACAATAATTGATGGTTGAAGCTCTTCAAAACTTAATTGTGGATCAGATTCTTGAGTTCACCAAAATTCCTCAGAATCTACTCACTGCAGACATGCCAAATCCAGACTATGAAGCCATTCTGCTATGTTATAAAGAAGATGTGGAGATGCAAAAGGAGAAAATAGCAGATGAGGCTGAAAGAGATGGTAATGTAGATGCTTGGCTGCAAGTTACTTATGGCATTGCTCTCTCAGAAGGTCTTCAATTCCTCATAGAAGAGTACATCACCTCATTAGGGTCCAATGCCAAATCTCTAACCCTTGGTGAGGTGTATGAAGCTGTCAATGATACCTACAAGGGAACTTTGAAAGCTGCACATTATCTTGGCAAGGGCCTTAAGACAGAAATCAATGAAGTGTGTGCAGCCACAACCAAGGAAGTGAATGACATAAAGAGGGATTTTGCTTCCAAGTTCCCTTCTCTCAACTCAGTCATCGAGGACATTCAAGAATGCAAAACCACCTGCACTAAGATGGATAATTCATTGGTCTTAGTCCAAGGTGCTGTCAAGAATATGGCTACTCAAATGGAAAAGCTCTCTAATCAGACAACTGATGCCAATGCAGTAATTAGGACTCTCTTTGCCAACCAATATGGTGATAAATTGGTGACTGAAGTCCCTCTCCATGACATGTCAAAGTTTGAAGTGCATAGACTCAAGGAACAATCTCTCTCTGGATTTAAAACCTCTGAGTTGTTCACCAAGGTGGATACTCTTGAAAAGGAAATGAGCTCACTCAAACAGTCAAATGCTCAGCTTACAGACACAGTTGCAACTCTTACTGACAAGTTGGACACTCAAGCCACCACCACAGCTGAAGTTCTTCTTCACCAAGAACTGATGCTGTCTGCTATAATGAAGCACATGGGACTCCCTCTGCCTGATTAATCTGTCAATCCCACCTCTTCCAAACCAAAGGCCTCTACCAAAGTCTCTGTGCCTGACAACAAGCCTAAGGGGGAGAAGAGGACCTTAAGGAACTCAAAACCTAAGGGGGAGAAACGTAAGGGGAAGAAGCCTAAGGAGGAGAAACCTAAGGAGAAAGGCATTGTCATAACTGAGGGTGGTCAACCAAGAACTTCAAAATCTACAACTCATGTACAAGACAAAGGGAAAGCTAAAATTGATGAACCTCCATCTTCTCTGCCAGTTGTTACTCTACCACCTGTGCACATCACTACTCCAAGTGGCCAAAAGCAAACTATCACATCCATGGTGGTGGGAGGTTCCATGCAAATTGACAAACCTCCATCCTTTAGACATGAAGATGATCAGCCATTTGAAGTTAGTGTGGTTACAGAGGCTAAGCTGATAGAAGCAGCAAATTCAGAGATTTATCATGATGCTGCATTCTTGAAGTTTCTGCAAGCCTCAAAGGGAAAGGTTAGAGGAGATACATTACTGTACAGAAGGAGCCTTAAAGATCAAATCAAATATCTGACAGTGATACCAAGAAAGCTAAATCAAATCTTTCCCAAGGAGATTATGATGGTGTCAAATGGAAAAATATGGCATCTATCTTATGACGCCTTGAAGGTTCTAAAATTCACAGAGATTGATATTATCTTGGAGCTAATTGAAAAGAAGGGAGAAAACAACAAGAGCTTATACTCTGATCTTAGGAATGGTCAACAAGCTAGATTGCTTGAAGTGTGTATTAATCCAAGAACCATTCTCTATCAGTCTGGTACAAAGATAGAAGATGTCAATCAGCTTGTCATTCCCAAGGATCTCACTATTAAAAATCATAGACTTATAATTGACATCATTGATCAACTGCAATAAAAGAATGGGATAAGAACTGCTGAAGAGTTGGAAGCATTGCATATTCTCAGAACTTTCATAGCAACTGGCTCTGTCCCAGAGATGGCTAAAGCAAGGAGGAATAAAGATGTTGAAGGTGAAGATAAAAGTAATGGGAGAAGAAGACATCACAGGAGTAATAAGGATGATGAAGACAAGAAAAAGAAAGATGATAAAAACAAGAAGGGAGATGATGGAAAAGATGGAGGAAAAATCTATGAGAGGAAGAGTGGAAAACAGCAAGCCCTAGGTATTACTAGCTGTAACCTCACCACAACACAAAACTCTAAGTCTAGGGTGATTGCAGTTAGTAATGACCTACCAAAATCCACATATATGGCTTCTGCAACTGTTTTACCACTTCAAGAAGAGAAGAGTCAACACAAGAAACCATTTGTATGTTTCCAAAAGCAAACTTCTAATGGTATACTACAATGGTCAAGAAGCAAAGGTCACAAGTTTCTGCCAATCAACCAAGTGAAAAAGACCAAGTTCAAACAAGCTGCAAGAAGAGTGAAGCCATCTAAATCAAGGGCCCTAACAATCATTCCAGGATTAAAACTCCAACCACTAGATGAAGACTTTGATGAAGACCAACTGCAATTTCTAAGAGCTCAAAGAATCTACTATGTTACCATTGTGAATGACTGCCTTGAAATCAAATACACTGATGGAAGACAGAAGAAATTCAAACAAGGGGGATGTCAAAATTGGGGCAAGCTATATGGCATAGAAAGAATTATTGCAATGTTGGATTCTAAAGACAAGGTGGAGAGGATATGGAAGCTGGAGTTGATTGACTTTTTGAAAATGAAGAGAGACTATAAGATAAGAAAGGGGTGCTTTGAGAAATGGCTAGCAAGGGAGAAGGAGCTAAATAGGCTGAAAGTTGAAGCAGAAAAGCTAAGGGCAAAAGGATTGTGTAGAGTTCAGTTAAACCCCTATGTGGTGAAGTATAGGAGAAGAAATGGAGATCAGGTCAATATAAGAATGAACCTACTCAATCACTACCCTTCAAATATTCTGGAACCAGTACTTGAAGACTTCAAAAACTTAATTCTGATTGAAGAACTGGATGCTATGGCAGAAATCATAAGGGCTATAGATGAGAATGCAAGGAAGGAGAAAGAAAGGAAATAGAAGGCATATGATGATCCACAAGCCAAAGCAATGGAGATGGAATCAAATGACAAAGGCTAGTATTTCATCATAGTTTGTAAGATCATACACCTTGTAGTTCTATCCATGATGTCTATCAAAATTCATATATGTACTGTTAATGTTCTATCTTTATGTATTTTAGGCTTGTCATCAGACATGAAATTGTGACTAAGGGTCTTACTCACAATTTGGGGGAGATTGTTAGTCACAGAGGCATGCCTGTATATATCTAATAACAAGCCTAATTGTTTGTAATGCTATGCATTACTTACAAGACCTCTTAACTGAGGGAACCTCTAGTTGTAGAGTTTCTACTTGTTGTAGTACGTGTAATAGGCATCAATTTCTATCTGTGTAACTGTAATTAAAAGTCAGAGACTAATGCTAGAAAGAAGTTCCAAGGATCATGCCTCAAGTTTGAAGATAAAGACTGTCAAAATAAACAAAGTTGGAATTTGAAGAATGAAGATTTGCCTAAGTACCAATTTGAGAGGTATGCTTGTCATATTCGAGAAGTCTAGTATTCGACAAGTCAAGGATTCGATATCTGTAAAGACATTGTTCGACATCTCTGAAAGTCAACAAGTCAAAGTGTCATTCGATAACTCAGAGATTCGACATGTCTAATACTCTATTCGAGAACTCAAGAAGTCAACAAGTCAAAGTGGTATTCGAGTTCTCTAAGAGTTAACAAGTCAAAGTTGTATTCGATATCTCAAGGACTCAAGAAGATACTCGACATCTCAGGGATTCGACAAGTCAAGTGTTCTATTCGACAACTCAAGGATTTCTGGAGAAAAGACTAATTCGAGAAGTGATTCAATATGATAATTATACAGTATTCGAGAACTCAGAGTTATCTATCAAGTCAATTCTAGTTCTCGAATCAATCACTCAGTTACTTCTAGAATACAGTCTTGGAGACAAAAAACTGAAGAATTGTACAAGTCAGAAACCTGCAGCAAGCCAAAACACTTTATGGACCACAAACTGTAAGGTACTTTGGAAAGCCTACAAAGAAGCTTAGAGAGATGTTTCAAGAGACAAGCTACTAAAGAAGTGGATCTGAACAGAGTTAAAGGAACTCAACTCTCAAGCCGTTTGGATGTTACCCAAAAAGGATAGACATACTAGAAAGTAATTTATCTTGTAACCTTATTTGTAGTAAGTAGGGTGTACTCATGTTCTATAAGAGTACAACCTCACTTCTCTAGTAGTTAAGCTTTGCAAGATACACATTCAGGAAATACATCTCTCTGAGAAAGAAGCTGAGAATACGAACTTGTGTCCTCAGGTTGTAGCAACATTTTGATCTAATAAAATATTAGATTAAAGTGAGTACTGTGTTGTTGTGTTTTATATTTCCGCACTCATATTTGTTTAAGCACATACTTTACCACATACACCACTAAGCAGATTCAAAGAAAAGTTAGAGAATCCATTCACCCCCCTCTGTATTCTCTTTGGTATATTTAATACTCAACAAGTGGTATCAGAGCAGGCTGTTTATTCAAAAATAGAAAACGATCATGAATACACCAAAGACTACTAGAACGGTGAAGGTCCCTAAGTTCGATAAAGAGAATTACAACCTCTGGAAGATTAAAACGTTGTTGTTCATCAAAGCTGCTAACCCTCTATATCCTGATATCCTCAAGAATGGTCCTTTTGTTCCACAACAAGAGATCCCTGAAAAGACAGTTTGAACCACAACCATTCCAAGATCTTATGTGGCCAAGGAACCATCCAAATGGACAGACTCAGAGAAAGATAAGGTTGCCCTGGATAGTCATCTCATGCAGCTGATAATAGATTCTATGGAGATGTCAATGTTTGCCAATATAGCCTCATGCAAATCAGCATAAGAGATGAGGGGTCATATTGAGGTATTGTGTGAAGGGACAGAGGAATTTAGATAAAACAAGAAACAGATACTGGTTACACAGTATGAAGCTTTCATGGCACAGCCCAAGGAAAGTATTACTGACATGTTTGAAAGGTTTCACAAGCTGGTGACTGAGCTAAAGATGAATGGGAAGGGTTACAGCACTAAGGAGTTGAACATGAAGTTTCTATTATCTTCTCCAAACCACCTAGAGCAGAGGGTCATTTCTCTAAGGGAAAGAGATTTGAACAAAATCACAAATGATGTGCTCTATGGGGTTTTAAAGACTCATGAGCTTGAATTACTTCAGAAGGGGTCTATCCAAGCCAACCAAGGCAGAATGATAAACACATCATGTGCCTTGATTATCAGCAAATCTGTTCAAGACCTAAAAGCATCTACAAGCCAGCTGAGGATAGAGGAGATAGTAGATAATGATGACGAAACTGAAGGTGAAGTGACTGAACCTGTTGAAGAAAAGAAGAAGATGAGTTCTATACTCTAGATGAACTAGATGGCATGGAGAACATTTCATATGCTTTCATGGCCAGGAAATTTCCAAACGTCAGATTCAAGAGGAACCAACCCTTCAAACCTAGATCTCAAAACCATTCATTCAACAAGAGCAAGACACCTGTGAAAGCAAACAAGAATAAATTCAAAACCAGCCATGTGGTTAGGTCATCTGTAAGGTGTCATAGATGCAATGACCTAGGTCATTTTTCCAGTGAATGCAAGAAGCCTAAAAAGAAGGATAAGGAGTTTCTAGAGCTTGAAGCTAAGTATGATGCCCTTCTGAAAAAGCAAACACAAGGCAAGGCCTACATAGCTGAAGGGAAGTGATGGGATGACTCTAATAGTGATGGAGAAGAGCAAGAATTTTGCAACTATGCCTTGATGGCTGATTCCAAGGATAAACAATCTCCATCTGACTCTCAGGTACCATCTCTCACTACCATAGATATGTCTGTTTCTGAATGTAAGTGTATGGTTGAACAACTGTCTATTGAAATGTTTAATATCCATACTAGTATGACTGCTGCTAATGAAGAGATTGTTAAACTGTCTACTACAAATGAACTGTTAAACAAGAAGAATGAGGAACTTGAGCTAACTGCTATGCAAGTAGATAACCTTAAGAAAGAAGTTGAATATCTGAAGAATAAGGTTCTTTGTGCTAGTCAGGTTGAGAAGGCTCTTAGGGATGAACTAGCTGAAAATGAATTCAAACTAAAAACTTTTAAGAACTCCTCTAGTCTATAGTAGTCCTACCATGAAAGAAACCAAGCTAAACCTAAGGCTGCCATTGGACTTGACTATGGCACTCTTAAACAGAGGAAAGGCTATGCTGTCATTGAAGATGACATAGTTGTTCAGGAAGAAGTGCCTCACATTTTGAAAAAGACTGAGTCTCCAATTTTTAAAGAACCAACATTTGAAATTGATGAAGATGCCTTACTCATTAAGCAAATGTTGAATGATGAGGATGAGACACAGTCTAGTGAACAACCAGCATCCTCTAAGAGTGAGAGTGTCAAGGCAAAAGCCAAGAAGCCAGTAGGAGGTAGACCTAGACCTGAGAAGTTTGTGAAATTTGTTTCAGCTGGGAAAAATGAATCTGAGAAGAAAGTGGCTAATAAGAAACAAAACAGGCATGGCAAACTAGGGATAAACAAGAATAACAATTATGCTTATGTGCCAAATGCCCCTAGAAAAGTCTGTCAAAACTGTTTTAGCACTAATCATTTAACACATGCATGCAAGAAACCAACTGGTAGTATAACTAAGCCATTCTATGATTGCTCTGTGCCTTTAAGATAAAAGTATAGGATTGTGACTAAGGGTCTTACTCACAATTTGGGGGAGATTGTTAGTCACAGAGGCATGCCTGTATATATCTAATAACAAGCCTAATTGTTTGTAATGCTATGCATTACTTACAAGACCTCTTAACTGAGGGAACCTCTAGTTGTAGAGTTTCTACTTGTTGTAGTACGTGTAATAGGCATCAATTTCTATCTGTGTAACTGTAATTAAAAGTCAGAGACTAATGCTAGAAAGAAGTTCCAAGGATCATGCCTCAAGCTTGAAGATAAAGACTGTCAAAATAAACAAAGTTGGAATTTGAAGAATGAAGATTTGCCTAAGTACCAATTTGAGAGGTATGCTTGTCATATTCGAGAAGTCTAGTATTCGACAAGTCAAGGATTCGATATCTGTAAAGACATTGTTCGACATCTCTGAAAGTCAACAAGTCAAAGTGTCATTCGATAACTCAGAGATTCGACATGTCTAATACTCTATTCGAGAACTCAAGAAGTCAACAAGTCAAAGTGGTATTCGAGTTCTCTAAGAGTTAACAAGTCAAAGTTGTATTCGATATCTCAAGGACTCAAGAAGATACTCGACATCTCAGGGATTCGACAAGTCAAGTGTTCTATTCGACAACTCAAGGATTTCTGGAGAAAAGACTAATTCGAGAAGTGATTCAATATGATAATTATACAGTATTCGAGAACTCAGAGTTATCTATCAAGTCAATTCTAGTTCTCGAATCAATCACTCAGTTACTTCTCGAATACAGTCTTGGAGACAAAATACTGAAGAATTGTACAAGTCAGAAACCTGCAGCAAGCCAAAACACTTTATGGACCACAAACTGTAAGGTACTTTGGAAAGCCTACAAAGAAGCTTAGAGAGATGTTTCAAGAGACAAGCTACTAAAGAAGTGGATCTGAACAGAGTTAAAGGAACTCAACTCTCAAGCCGTTTGGATGTTACCCAAAAAGGATAGACATACTAGAAAGTAATTTATCTTGTAACCTTATTTGTAGTAAGTAGGGTGTACTCATGTTCTATAAGAGTACAACCTCACTTCTCTAGTAGTTAAGCTTTGCAAGATACACATTCAGGAAATACATCTCTCTGAGAAAGAAGCTGAGAATACGAACTTGTGTCCTCAGGTTGTAGCCACATTTTGATCTAATAAAATATTAGATTAAAGTGAGTACTGTGTTGTTGTGTTTTATATTTCCGCACTCATATTTGTTTAAGCACATACTTTACCACATACACCACTAAGCAGATTCAAAGAAAAGTTAGAGAATCCATTCACCCCCTCTGTATTCTCTTTGGTATATTTAATACTCAACAAGTGGTATCAGAGCAGGCTGTTTATTCAAAAATAGAAAACGATCATGAATACACCAAAGACTACTAGAACGGTGAAGGTCCCTAAGTTCGATAAAGAGAATTACAACCTCTGGAAGATTAAAACGTTGTTGTTCATCAAAGCTGCTAACCCTCTATATCCTGATATCCTCAAGAATGGTCCTTTTGTTCCACAACAAGAGATCCCTGAAAAGACAGTTTGAACCACAACCATTCCAAGATCTTATGTGGCCAAGGAACCATCCAAATGGACAGACTCAGAGAAAGATAAGGTTGCCCTGGATAGTCATCTCATGCAGCTGATAATAGATTCTATGGAGATGTCAATGTTTGCCAATATAGCCTCATGCAAATCAGCATAAGAGATGAGGGGTCATATTGAGGTATTGTGTGAAGGGACAGAGGAATTTAGATAAAACAAGAAACAGATACTGGTTACACAGTATAAAGCTTTCATGGCACAGCCCAAGGAAAGTATTACTGACATGTTTGAAAGGTTTCACAAGCTGGTGACTGAGCTAAAGATGAATGGGAAGGGTTACAGCACTAAGGAGTTGAACATGAAGTTTCTATTATCTTCTCCAAACCACCTAGAGCAGAGGGTCATTTCTCTAAGGGAAAGAGATTTGAACAAAATCACAAATGATGTGCTCTATGGGGTTTTAAAGACTCATGAGCTTGAACTACTTCAGAAGGGGTCTATCCAAGCCAACCAAGGCAGAATGATAAACACATCATGTGCCTTGATTATCAGCAAATCTGTTCAAGACCTAGAAGCATCTACAAGCCAGCTGAGGATAGAGGAGATAGTAGATAATGATGACGAAACTGAAGGTGAAGTGACTGAACCTGTTGAAGAGAAGGAAGAAGATGAGTTCTATACTCTAGAAGAACTAGATGGCATGGGGAACATTTCATATGCTTTCATGGCCAGGAAATTTCCAAACGTCAGATTCAAGAGGAACCAACCCTTCAAACCTAGATCTCAAAACCATTCATTCAACAAGAGCAAGACACCTGTGAAAGCAAACAAGAATAAATTCAAAACCAACCATGTGGATAGGTCATCTGTAAGGTGTCATAGATGCAATGACCTAGGTCATTTTTCCAGTGAATGCAATAAGCCTAAAAAGAAGGATAAGGAGTTTCTGGAGCTTGAAGCTAAGTATGATGCCCTTCTGAAAAAGCAAACACAAGGCAAGGCCTACATAGCTGAAGGGAAGTGATGGGATGACTCTAATAGTGATGGAGAAGAGTAAGAATTTTGCAACTATGCCTTGATGGCTGATTCCAAGGATAAACAATCTCCATCTGACTCTCAGGTACCATCTCTCACTACCATAGATATGACTGTTTCTGAATGTAAGTGTATGGTTGAACAACTGTCTATTGAAATGTTTAATATCCATACTAGTATGACTGCTGCTAATGAAGAGATTGTTAAACTGTCTACTACAAATGAACTGTTAAACAAGAAGAATGAGGAACTTGAGCTAACTGCTATGCAAGTAGATAACCTTAAGAAAGAAGTTGAATATCTGAAGAATAAGGTTCTTTGTGCTAGTCAGGTTGAGAAGGCTCTTAGGGATGAACTAGCTGAAAATGAATTCAAACTAAAAACTTTTAAGAACTCCTCTAGTCTATAGTAGTCCTACCATGAAAGAAACCAAGCTAAACCCAAGGCTGCCATTGGACTTGACTATGGCACTCTTAAACAGAGGAAAGGCTATGCTGTCATTGAAGATGACATAGTTGTTCAGGAGGAAGTGCCTCACATTTTGAAAAAGACTGAGTCTCCAATTTTTAAAGAACCAACATTTGAAATTGATGAAGATGCCTTACTCATTAAGCAAATGTTGAATGATGAGGATGAGACACAGTCTAGTGAACAACCAGCATCCTCTAAGAGTGAGAGTGTCAAGGCAAAAGCCAAGAAGCCAGTAGGAGGTAGACCTAGACCTGAGAAGTTTGTGAAATTTGTTTCAGCTGGGAAAAATGAATCTGAGAAGAAAGTGGCTAATAAGAAACAAAACAGGCATGGCAAACTAGGGATAAACAAGAATAACAATTATGCTTATGTGCCAAATGCCCCTAGAAAAGTCTGTCAAAACTGTTTTAGCACTAATCATTTAACACATGCATGCAAGAAACCAACTGGTAGTATAACTAAGCCATTCTATGATTGCTCTGTGCCTTTAAGACATAGAGATTCACCATTTTGTGATAAACTTGACTGTATGCCATGTAACATGAATGTGATGACCAGCTATTTTAATTTGAGAACACCATTCATGGATGGCTGTATAAGTCACAACATTCACACACACTACACAAGGTCAGAGTCTTCAAGTCCTCCTAGAGCTAGGAAGGTACCTCTATCACCTAAGTCTGAGAACTCAGTTTCTAAGACTTCTAACAGCGACAAGAAGACTAGTCCTAAGAAAGTTAATAAGCATGCTATTTTTGATAAATCTGTTTCTAAGCCAAGTGGACCCAAACTTGTTTTGGTACCAAAGGAGAAGTAATACCTTTGGGTTTGCAGGGCAAAGAAAATGAAAAGAAGGTCATGTTGATTTTGGACAGTGGATGCTCAAATCACATGACTGGTGATATGGCCCTGCTATCACAGTATGAGGAGAAGGTTGGCCCAATGGTTGCTTTTGGAGATGACAGTATGGGTAACACATTGGGATATGGCAAGTTGAAAGTTGGAAATGTCATCATTGAAGATGTAGCACTAGTCAAGGGACTCAAGCATAATATGCTAAGTGTTGGTCAGTTTACTGATAGAGGATTCAAGGTAAATTTTGATAAAGATGAATGTTTGATCTCCTACAAAAAGACTGTTGATCTTGCTCTATCTGCAGTAAGGAAGGGAAGCCTGTTTGTGGCCAATATGGACTCTGCAAGCAAGGATAAAAGTTGTTGCTTTTATTCAAAGGCCTCAAACAAAGATTGTTGGCTGTGGCACAAAAAGCTATCACACCTGAACTTCAAGGCCATTAATTCTCTAGTCAAGAGAGAGTTAGTGAGAGGTATGCCCACACTTGAGTTCTGTCAAGAAGGAGTGTGTGACGCTTGCCAAAAAGGAAAAATGAAAAGGTCAAGCCACAAGTCAAAGACAGTGACATCAATCACCAAGCCCCTGCAATTAATTCATATGGATTTATTTGGGCCTGTCAATATTATGTCACTATCAAGAAAGAAGTATGCCCTAGTGATGGTTGATGACTACACAAGGTATACATGGGTGGAATTTCTAGCATCAAAGGATGAGGCTCCATAAGTGATCATTGAGCACATAAAGAAAATTGATAAGGAAGCAAAGGCCAACAATGCAAGTGTGATTGCATTGAGAAGTGATAATGGAACAGAGTTCAGAAATGCCTTACTTGAAGCATTTTGCAAAGAGAATGGCATTTCTCAACAATTCTCAGCTCCAAGGACTCCACAACAAAATGGAGTTGTTGAGAGAAAGAATAGAACTCTGATTGAAGCTGCTAGAACAATGTTACTTGATGCAAAGATGCCTACATGTTTTTGGGCTGAGGCTGTGAGCACTGCATGCTATATCCAGAACAGAACCCTCATCAACAAAAACATTGGAAAGACACCTTACAATTTGATGACTGGAAAGAAGCCTACTCTAAAGTATGTTCATCCTTTTGGAAGCAAATGCTTTGTATTGAAAGATAATTCAGAATATATTGGGAAGCTTGATGCAAAGGCATTTGAGGGAATTTTTCTTGGCTATTCTATGGAAAGAATTGCATACAAAGTTTATGTCATCAGTCAAAAGAAAGTTATGGAAAGCACAGATGTGACTTTTGATGACAGCAAACTACCTGGATTAGAAGAAACCAATGATGAAGATAAAGATCCATTAAGGTTTGAAAATCTAGATGATTCTGATGAAGAGATTGAAACAGAAGTTGAGACTACAATTCAACAAACTCCAGTGAATGATGAAGCAAGAGAAGAATTTGTGTCAATCAACAGTGAAGAGATTAGCATCCAAGACACGCCTGTGAATAGTGGCAACTTCACAGGGGGAGGAAATGAAAATGATCATGACTTGGATGATGAAGCAACCTCAAGGTTGAGAAATCAGACTGAGCATTCAAGAAAATGGGATAGATCACACACTACAGAGCAAATTATTGGAAATCCAAATGCAGGAGTGAGGACTAGGAGAGCAACTCAAAATGAGTGTCTCTATGGTTGATTTCTATCTCTGATTGAGCCTAAGAAACTTGATGATTCACTGTTGGATCCAGATTGGATTATTGCTATGCAAGAGGAGCTGAATCAATTTGAAAGAAACAAAGTATGGGAACTTATGCCTGCACCAAAGAACAGAACCATAGTTGGAACAAAATGGGTTCTGAAAAATAAGATGGATGAAGATGGTGTAATTGTAAGAAACAAAGCAAGGTTGGTTGCAAAAGGATACTCTCAACATGAAGGCATTGATTATGATGAGACATTTGCCCATGTTGCTAGATTGGAAGCCATCAGAATATTCTTGGCATTTTCTGCCCATTCAAATTTTAAAGTCTATCAAATGGATGTCAAGAGTGCATTTCTGAATAGAGAGTTGGAAGAATAGGTATATGTGCAACAACCACCTGGCTTTGAGGATCCACATTTCCCAGAATTTGTCTACAGATTGCTTAAGGCATTGTATGGACTTAAGCAGGCTCCAAGGGCATGGTATGACACCTTATCACAATTTCTTCTTGAAAATCAATTCACTAGAGGCACATTGGACAAGACACTGTTTTACAAGAAGCATGGTGATGATATTATCCTAGTTCAGATCTATGTGGATGATATCATATTTGGCTCTACAAATGAGAAGCTGTGTAAGAAATTCTCTAAGCTCATGCAGAGCAGATATGAGATGAGCATGATGGGAGAGTTGACATTCTTTCTTGGGTTACAAGTTAGTCAAAGGAAGGATGGTATCTTTATCAATCAAACCAAGTACATCAAGGATTTATTGAAGAAGTTTGACTTAGAAGACTGTTCACCTGCAAAGACTCCCATGGCCACTGCCACTAAATTGGATGAAGATGCTAAAGGCAAGAAGGTAGATATCTCAGTCTGCAGAGGCATGGTTGGTTCTCTACTCTATCTCACTGCAAGTAGGCCAGACATCATGTTTACTACATGTCTGTGTGCAAGGTTTCAGTCAAATCCAAAGGAATCATATATGATTGCTATTAAAAGGATCATTAGATATCTGAAGGGCACTCCAAACTTGGGTTTATGGTATCCTAAGGACACAGGGTTCGTTCTGGTTGGTTATTCTGATGCTGATTATGCTGGATGCAGAGTGGATAGGAAAAGCACCTCAGGTAGCTGCCAGTTTCTTGGACAAACGTTAGTCTCTTGGTACAGCAAGAAACAACAATCTGTGTCAACTTCCACAGCTGAGGCTGAATACATAGCTGCTTGAAGTTGCTGTGCTCAAGTGCTTTGGATTAGAAATCAACTTAGAGATTATGGACTTGTGTTGAAAAGAATTCCAATCATGTGTGACAACACAAGTGCAATCTTTATAGTTGCCAATCCTGTCAATCATTCTAGAACAAAGCACATTGACATCAGATATCATTTCATTAGGGAGCATGCAACTAATGGAACCATTGAGTTGCATTATATCTCCACAGATAAACAATTAGCTGATATATTCACTAAGCCATTGGATGAAGCCACCTTCATAAGGTTGGTTAGTGAGATTGGATTGCTGAATTCTTCAGAATCTGGCTAAGGGAAAATGTCAACTAGATTGTTGCAGCAGTAAACACTTACTTTATCAAAATGCTCAATATTTTTGAGGTAAGTGTTGGCTAAAATATGATTTATAAATTTTTCAAATCTGTTGCATATGTTGAAAAATCATATTGCATATGTTGAAAATTCATATTATATCAACTTGAAATTTCTATGAAATTTTGAGAAAATCACTATTTAATTTGTTAGAATATTCTTCATTGAATATGTCTGGTGAATTTTTAAAAGATAGTGAAAATTGAATTTTTATGAGTGAAAAGAATATTTCAATAAGTCAGACTTATCTAATGATTCACTGCTCGACTTCTCTAACAAGTCTCTCTGGAGCACTCTCGAGTTCTCGAACAGAGCCTTTTAGAGATATCGAACAGAGGCATGCTTGACTTCTTGAATATGGTAACTGAGTTCTCTAATGACTGAGTTCTCGAATACTGTATTTGAGTTCTCGAATCATTTGAAAAGGCTGAATTCTCGCTGAATTTCAACCGTTTTTGGATTTTTGTTTAAAATTTTAATTCACTCGTAAAAACATATTTTATTTAATTTTGAATTACTTCTAAGTTCGATAAACTGCCAGCTGTGAGTTACAAACTGCTTGAGATATCGATTAAGCCTTTCTTGACTTATCGAATAGTTAATTTCTACTTCTCGAATGCCTGACTTGTCGATACAAAACATATATCTTATCACCAATTCAAGTACTTCATACTTATACAATTCTACATCTATTCGATTCATTTCATTCGATTTCTCAAGCATCTAAAGTTCCAAAACCCCTGAAAACCCTAATCTCAAAAAGCTAAATTTCTTCTTCGACCTTCATTCTCTTCTCTCTTTCCTCTGTATCAATCGAAACCGTGAAATTCAACACCAACTTCATCGCTCTCTCAAGTGATGTCGAAGCTCCAAATGCCAATTACAAGTGTTTTGTCAAATGGATGTCTGAATCATATATCAAAGGAGCAATTAAGGCCAACCCAACTCTGTATCTAGACATTCTAGAACAGTTTTGGAGCACTGCAATTACTGAAACTGTTGATCTTGAAGATGGTAGTCTGGGCTATGTCATAAACAACAAGGTTCTGGGTAAAGAGTGCAACATCACCTCTAAGGACATGAGCAAGGCCTTGGATCTTCACCAGAATGAATATAACGGTCTAGTAACAGATGATCAAATGGTGGAGTTCTTTGACCTAATAAAGTACTCGGACACTATCAAGGTTGGTAACCTGAAAAGGGCGCATCTGAGAAATTGTGGAGCTATGTGTTTGCAACACTCCTGCACGTATTCAGTGGAAGGAAATCCAGCTATGACCAATTGAATGCACCTGTTCAACAGATAGGGTACTCTTTGGCCTTTGACAGAAAGATAGATGTTGGAAAGCTCATAATGTAGGAGCTCTATGGAAAACTTGGTAAAAACACAACCAAGAGAGGTAATGATATTTTCTTTCCCAGATTCATTCAGTCTGTACTTAATTACTTAGATAAGAAATTAACTGATTTACCTGGTTTAGAGAAAACTAGAATAGCCTACCCTAGGTCCATGACCAAACTCATTTTTGATAACCCCTCATATGCAGAGGCTATTTGAGTCTTACCCCCACAACATGCCATTATTTGCCTCAAAATCTGAGTTAGCTTGGCCCAAGCAAGTTGAACAAAATGCCAACCCAGGGGCTGCTAACCAACCTCCTCAAACAAACACTGTACCAAACAAAGAATCAACTGCATCACTCCCTCAACAGGGTGATGCTAGTAAAAAGAAGAGAAAGGAGATTGCCTTTGAACCCTTGGAAATGCTAACAGAAACAGCATTGAATGCTGAATTAGGCTTAGAAAGTGAGGCACCTGTGTCACCTTTAAAGAAGCCAAAGAAGAAGAAAGCAAATAAAACCACCTCTTCAGTCACTCAAATGGATGAAGTTGTAAAATCAGGGGCAAACAGCTCACTAGATGTACTCTCTCAACAGGGTGCATCTATAGAATCAAGCATTCTCCCCAATGCACAATCTTGTATGGAGCCTGCAAAAAGGAGTGATAAGGATGGCACTACACTGAGTGGAGAGCACATCACACTTGAAACTCTCTCTATTTCTCAAGGGGAGTTGCCAAAATCTACTTCAAAAGACACTTCTCTTCCAGAATCTAATACTGAAATTTCTTTGGAGCCTGCAACTCAAGCAATTGAGGAGCAAGGCATTGATCACCAAGAATCCTTTTCTCTTGGTGAGCCAATGGATTCAAGTGACTTAGTGCATGACACTTTGCTCACCACCCAGGAACCACATTTAGATGGTGAGGGAATGCAAGTTGGGGCATATCCTAATGACACCATCACAAACATAGAGGATTCACTAGTTTTCACTAGAGACTCTGTGCCTGTGTCAACTACTGTTGTAACCCATCCCACTCCTGTGGAGACAACAGTAGTAGAGTCCTTCCATCCGGTTACAGAAGTTGCATCTGTAACTGAGGAGTCTAGCTTGCCTAGCTCTAGCTCTAACTTCATGTCCAAATGGCTGAAGCCTGTGCAACGACAGTGCTTAAGGATCAGGGTCTGTTCCACAACAATTGACGGTTGAAGCTCTTCAAAACTTAATTGTGGATCAGATTCCTGAGTTCACCAAAATTGCTCAGAATCTACTCACTGCAGACATGCCAAATCCAGACTATGAAGCCATTCTGCTATGTCATAAAGAAGATGTGGAGATGCAAAAGGAGAAAATAGCAGATGAGGCTAAAAGAGATGGTAATGTAGATGCTTGGCTGCAAGTTACTTATGACATTGCTCTCTCAGAAGGTCTTCAATTCCACATAGAAGAGTACATCACCTCATTAGGGTCCAATGCCAAATCTCTAACCCCTGTTGAGGTGTATGAAGCTGTCAATGATACCTACAAGGGAACTTTGAAAGCTGCACATTATCTTGGCAAGGGCCTTAAGACAGAAATCAATGAAGTGTATGCAGCCACAACCAAGGAAGTGAATGACATAAAAAGGGATTTTGCTTCCAAGTTCCCTTCTCTCAACTCAGTCATCAAGGACATTCAAGAATGTAAAACCACCTGCACTAAGATGGATAATTCATTGGTCTTAGTCCAAGGTGCTGTCAAGAATATGGAGACTCAAATGGAAAAGCTCTCTAATCAGATAACTGATGCCAATGCAGTACTTAGGACTCTCTTTGCCAACCAATATGGTGATATATTGGTGACTGAAGTCCCTCTCCATGACATGTCAAAGTTTGAAGTGCAGAGACTCAAGGAACAATCTCTCTCTGGATTTAAAGCCTCTGAGTTGTTCACCAAGGTGGATAATCTTGAAAAGGAAATGAGCTCACTCAAACAGTCAAATGCTCAGCTTATAGACACCGTTGCAACTCTTACTGACAAGTTGGACACTCAAGCCACCACCATAGCTGAAGTTCTTCTTCACCAACAACTGATGCTGTCTGCTATGATGAAGCACATGGGACTCCCTCTGCCTGATGAATCTATCAATCCCACCTCTTCCAAACCAAAGGCCCCTACCAAAGTCTCTGTGCCTGGCAACAAGCCTAAGGGGGAGAAGAGGACCTTAAGGAACTCAAAACCTAAGGGGGAGAAACCTAAGGGGAAGAAGCCTAAGGAGGGGAAACCTAAGGAGAAAGGCATTGTCATAACTGAGGGTGGTCAACCAAGAACTTCAAAATCTACAACTCATGTTCAAGGCAAAGGGAAAGCTAAAATTAATGAACCTCCATCTTCTCTGCCAGTTGTTACTCTACCACTTGTGCACATCACTACTCCAACTGGCCAAAAGTAAACTATCACATCCACAGTGGTGGGAGGTTCCATGCAAATTGACAAACCTCCATCCTTTAGACATGAAGATGATCAGCCAGTTGAAGTTAGTGTGGTTAGAGAGGCCAAGCTAATAGAAGTAGAAAATTCAGAGATTTATCATGATGTTGCATTCTTGAAGTTTCTGCAAGCCTCAAAGGCAAAGGTTAGAAGAGATACATTGCTGTACAGAAGGAGCCTTAAAAATCAAATCAAATATCTGACAGTGATACCAAGAAAGCTAAATCAAATCTTTCCCATGGATATTATGATAGTGTCAAATGGCAAAATATGGCATCTATCTTATGACGCCTTGAAGGTTCTAAAATTCACAGAGATTGATATTATCTTGGAGTTAATTGAAAAGAAGGGAGAAAACAACAAGAGCTTATACTCTAATCTTAGGAATGGTCAACAAGCTAGATTGCCTGAAGTGTGCATTAATCCAAGAACCATTCTCTATCAGTCTGGTACAAAGAAAGAAGATGTCAATCAGCTTGTCATTCCCAAGGATCTCACTATTAAAATCCCCAAGGATCTCACTATTAAAATCATAGACTTATAATTGACAGTTTGCAAAAGCAAACTGCTAATGGTATACTACAATGGTCAAGAAGCAAAGGTCACAAGTTTCTGCCAATCAACCAAGTGAAAAAGACCAAGTTCAAACAAGCTGCAAGAAGAGTGAAGTCATCTAAATCAAGGGCCCTAACAATCAATCCAGGATTAAAACTCCAACCACTAGATGAAGACTTTGATGAAGACCAACTGCAATTTCTAAGAGCTCAAAGAATCTACTATGTTGCCATTGTGAATGACTGCCTTGAAATCAAATACACTGATGGAAGATAGAAGAAATTCAAACAAGGGGGATGTCAAAATTGGGGCAAGCTATATGACATAGAAAGAATTATTGCAATGTTGGATTATAAAGACAAGGTGGAAAGAGTCTGGAAGCTGGAGTTGATTGACTTTGTGAAAATGAAGAGAGACTATGATGAGAAGATAATAAAGGGATGCTTTGAGAAATGGCTAGAAAGGGAGAAGGAGCTAGATAGGCTGGAAGTTGAAGCAGAAAAGCTAAGGGCAAAAGGATTGTGTAGAGTTCAGTTAAACCCCTATGTGGTGAAGTATAGGAGAAGAAATGGAGATCTGGTCAATATAAGAATGAACCTACTCAATCACTACTCTTCAAACATTCTGGAACCAGTACTTGAAGACTTCAAAAACTCAATTTTGATTGAAGAACTGGATGCTATGGCAGATATCATAAGGGCTATGGATGAGAATGCAAGGAAGGAAAAAGAAAGGAAACAGAAGGCATATGATGATCTACAAGCCAAAGCAATGGAGATGGATTCAAATGGCAAAGGCTAGTATTTCATCATAGTCTGTAAGATCACACACCTTGTAGTTCTATCCATGATATCTATCAAAATTCATACATGTACTGTTAATGTTATATCTTTATGTATGTTAGGCTTGTTATCAGACATGAAATTGTGACTAAGGGTCATACTCACAATTTGGGGGAGATTGCTAGTCACAGAGGCATGCCTGTATATATCTAATAACAAACCTAATTGTTTGTAATGCTATGCATTACTTACATGACCTCTTAACTGAGGGAACCTCTAGTTGTAGAGTTTCTACTTGTTGTAGTACGTGTAATAGGTATCAATTTCTATCTGTGTAACTGTAATTAAAAGTCAGAGAATAATGCTTGAAAGAAGTTCCAAGGATCATGCCTCAAGCTTGAAGATAAAGACTGTCAAAATAAACACAGTTGAAATTTGAAGAATGAAGATTTGCCTAAGTACCAATTCGAGAAGTATGCCTGTCATATTCGAGAAGTCCAACATTCGACAAGTCAAGGATTCGATATCTATAAAGACACTGTTCGACATCTCTGAAAGTCAACAAGTCAAAGTGTCATTCGATAACTCAGAGATTCGACATGTCTAATACTCTATTCGAGAACTCAAGAAGTCAACAAGTCAAAGTGGTATTCGAGTTCTCTAAGAGTCAACAAGTCAAAGTTGTATTTGATATCTCAAGGACTCAAGAAGCTACTCGACATCTCAGGGATTCGACAAGTCAAGTGTTCTATTCGACAACTCAAGGATTTCTGGAGAAAAGACTAATTCGAGAAGTGATTCAATTTGATAATTATACAGTATTCGAGAACTCAGAGTTATCTATCAAGTCAATTCTAGTTCTCGAATCAATCACGCAGTTACTTCTCGAATACAGTCTTGGAGACAAAATACTGAAGAATTATACAAGTCAGAAACCTGCAGCAAGCCAAAACACTTTATGGACCACAAACTGTAAGGTACTTTGGAAAGCCTACAAAGAAGCTGATAAGTGGATTTATATCCACTTGGAGCGTTCCATATCGGCTTAAATTGATTGTCTTGGGCTCAAGTTTATTGTAGTTTTGATGTGTTTTGCTTAGTTGTGCAGATTTACGAGAATGTTGATTAAGGTGGATGCTTCTATCGTTTTTGGAGAATTAATTGATTGAAATTCGGATTTCTGAGACGGTTGCGCAGTCTACACTGTTTTGGACATATCTGGAGTTCTAGAAGTCCGTTTTCAGCGATCTTACTGCCCACGCGAAGCTTGGGAGATTTTCTACAATATGGGACAGGTGTTGCACGGGCAGATTGCGCGTGGTTGGCGCAGGCTGCGTGACAAACAGACTGCTGGGCGCAGGTTGCGCTTGGAAAATCTTGAAAATTACTGTTTTGGCCATATCTTGAGTTCTAGAAGTCCGTTTGAGGCCCGTAAGCAGTCCACGCGAAGATAACGAGATTCTCTATCATTCTAAGGTGGTCCAGAGGTCCAATTATGATTGGAACGTTCCAGAAATACTTAAGAAAAGTCAGCTACGAATTTTCCTTCAAAACCGAATCAGTTTAGGAAACGTATTATGTGCCGAGCTGCAGAAATTCAACTTTGACAAGGAAATTGCTATAATTCCTACTTCTAATAAGTATGGTAATTGTTCTGGGCGGCTAGAACATTCCGGAATCAGATCTATACATGGAATTTGCAATTCTATTCTCATTCAAGAACGGAAATTGCCAATCTTCTATTCCAACTCTGAAACGGCAATTGCTTGGTGGGCAAGACTTCTAGAGCCTATATAAACACATCCAACCCTTGTAATTTGTATCATTAGGAGACACACCATTACATATCAATTACTTAGGATTATTTGTATCTTTTTATACTTTGTTTTTATCATGGTTTCATCAGATCCCATGATGACGAGAGGTTCAATTATGAACTAATCGTTGTCATGGGATTCTAACGGATTTATCTATGTAGCTTAGTAGTTTGATTGCTTTAAAGATTTGTGTGTAGTGAAATTTTGATATCCTCGTATGGTTGTGATTCATGTGTTTAGATGCGTCATGAACATCTAATTTGTTAATCTCTTGTGAAGCGAGAGTGGATCTTGAGATTTAGAACTTGCCATGCTAGCATAGGATAGGTTGATGTTTTAACATCATGATTTGTGGCGTAAATAGAGATATTATGCTGCCCTATGTGATCTAAGTGGATAACTTGTGCTTCAACCTTTATGTTTTCAAATTCTATAGAGATATAGGGTCTAAACATATTTGGTGTCTACCCATCTTCTATCTCTTTTGTGGATGCATGTGTAGTTTGGTATTAGTATACCGAGAGGTAGCTTTTACTTGTTTCGTGTTATCCGATCAGATATCAAAACCATCACATGCATTGATTAAAGGCATCAACTCTAAGCAAAGTATTTAATGAAGTTAGGATCCCATGTTCCTCTTGTAGACGTAATTCAATTTCAATTCTTGTTAGTTAGATAATTCTAGTTGTTAATTTACTTCTTAGTTAATTTAGTTAATTAAACCCAATTTGTTATTTGTCTTAGCAGTGAGTAATAACCATACATTGTTGCATAGGTACAATAACTGAATTAAAACCATAACCAGATCTCTGTGGGAACGAACTTGACTTATTCATATATTACTTGTGACCACGTACGCTTGCGTGATTTAGTGCAAACAATTTTTTGGCGCCGCTGCCGGGGATCATCGGTGTTTTATTTTTGGTTTATGTGCTGTCAATAGTGGTCGTTAGAGTTCACTGACTCGGATTAGTTACTTATCTATTCTTGTTTAGATCGTTGTGTTTCAGGTACTTGAGTTTTTGAAGATGGCATGCGAGGAGTTTCCATGGTGGGCATATTCGAGGACATCCATGCCTTATCAATGTGAGCGGTGTTTTGGCGTTCATGATCCGTCACAATATTGTTACTACGAAGGAGTTGATCCATATGTCACTTATGAGGAACAACCATATTTTCCATACCATCCTCAACAGTACCAGCAAGATGTTCCAGACATGTCATATTTCTTTGGAAGTGAAGAGTTTCAACATCAGCAACCTACTCCTACTTCTCAGTCAGATGAGGTTGATGATTTGAAGGAGATTAGGAAGGAGATTAGGATTCTTGTAGAGGGTCATGAGAAGAATCTCAAATCTATGGAGACACTAGTTGCTCAAGTTTTGAGTGTCTTGGAACAAGAGAAACAGCAATCCATACGAGAGGCAATTCCAGAAAATGATGGTGACTTGGAGCAAGGTACTGCATGCTTAATCGAAGAAGACAAATTCCAAGGTGAGGTGAGCGTTCACAAGTCATGTGAGGAATTTGATCATGTTAGGATGGTGGATGATTTGGAAAGGGCACTATTTGGGACAGACACTGATGAGCTGCACAAATTTCAAGAATTGGTATGTGCGTACCAAGAGGCTGAAGAACATGGGACAGATGCAGGTCTTCTACTTGTTTCAAGGTGTGAAGCTGGAGGTAGCGCATTAGAGCCAATGGAGGAAGTTCTCTTTGAGAAACCAAAGGCTTCAGCAACTTACATTTATCCTCCTCCATTATATTCAAGCGAAGCCCGCGAGTGTGTGTTGTTCTACAAATTGACAGATTTTGGGTCAACAGAAGAAGGCATTGGAACAGGACATATTTGTTATACGAATAGGCCAAGCGAGGATAAGGGGCAGAAAGTGTGCCGCCGTGATGACGATGAAGTCTCACGAAGAGAGGACCAGGCAAACTATTATCATCCTTAATGGAGGCTTGGAAGTAACGTCAAGCTATTGACGTTAAAGAAGCGCTTCTTGGGAGGCAACCCAAGCATTGTTGTATACTGGTATGTTTTCTACTTTCCCTCGTATTTACTTCCATTCAATGAGGACATTGAATATTTTAAGTTTGGGGGTGGTTTGAGGGATAAGTAGTGTATATATTGTGATTTTGAGTCATTGTGTTCATGTAGGATTTCATGCTTTGCATATTAGTAGTAAATTATGCATTTATGTTCATGATATCTACGTTTGTTTCATATAGGACATTCTGTTTTTATGTTCGTATATCATGTGAGTTCATAATAGTTGCATTTTCATGGCATGCATTTTTCATTATCCCTTAGAACGAGCTAATTCTGATTGGTAGGTAGATGTCTAATTGAGTGTGGTAATGATGAATAGAGGGTTGATTTATAGTTCTTATGAAATTGACGTGCATGTTACGGGAACAAAACCTTTACACAGACTCATTGTTTGCTTTTGGGCTAGGTTGAGGTCATGCTTGTTTGGTTGTTTTAGATTTAATCACTTGATTATAATTAGAATTTTCGTTATTCCCTTGATGGCGTAGGAGCACTAAAGTCTAAGTTTGGGGGAAACCAGGAATTTCATGCTAATTGTTATTAATAATGGCTAGGTGTCAAATGGCTAGTAGCCGGCTCATATTTTTATGAGTAGTCTAGGGTTGGAATTGAGAATTCTCATTCCAGATTGCATACATAAAAAAAGAGAAAAGAGAAAAAAAAAGAAAAAAAAAGGAAAAAAAAAAGTTGTGTGAATGTGTAGTTGCATAATTGGCCACGAGTGAGCTCTTTAATACTCGAGTAATTAAGTCTGAGGGGACTTAGTCCTGGTAACCTAAAGCCCTTGTGGTTTGGGATTGCTGACCTAACACTCGCTACATGGGTATTATTGTATAAGCCTTTAGGGGTCTCATTCATTGCACGGTCAAATAAGCATGTTTGTTTGTGTTCTATATAGTTGTTTGTCGTTAATAAAGCATGAATTCCTGTCAAACTTGAATGAGGATAGAGGTGTTCCTAGGTTATGAAGTGTCTACAGTCTATTCTATTTATAAACCTGTGATTGTCTTGGCGAAGAATATGTATGATTTTTGACCTAGTGTTGGGAGTATTTCTGATGAGCATTGCACACACGCACGTTTCTGTTCATGTATTGTTAGTATACGGGAACTTAGTCGAGCTCTATTTGGATTTAGTTGCATTCTTTGAGATATTTGCTTGCTAGTTGGTTTTGGTTAGTTTGAAAGGGATCGTTGCATTTTCATTTAGTGCATTCATGCATTGCATTGCATTAGGTTAAATGGATTTTGTGGGTACATTCGCTATAGGCCCTCACGAGACCTTACTCGTCCACTAGGGCTGCCTAGGGGTTTAAAGGGCTTGTTGCATATGCCAAATGCAACCGTGATCACCTACGGAAGTGGTACTAATTAGTTAGTTGTAATTGTTTATGCTTGAGGACAAGCATCGGTTTAAGTTTGGGGGTGTGATAAGTGGATTTATATCCACTTGGAGCGTTCCATATCGGCTTAAATTGATTGTCTTGGGCTCAAGTTTATTGTAGTTTTGATGTGTTTTGCTTAGTTGTGCAGATTTACGAGAATGTTGATTAAGGTGGATGCTTCTATCGTTTTTGGAGAATTAATTGATTGAAATTCGGATTTCTGAGACGGTTGCGCAGTCTACACTGTTTTGGACATATCTGGAGTTCTAGAAGTCCGTTTTCAGCGATCTTACTGCCCACGCGAAGCTTGGGAGATTTTCTACAATATGGGACAGGTGTTGCACGGGCAGATTGCGCGTGGTTGGCGCAGGCTGCGTGACAAACAGACTGCTGGGCGCAGGTTGCGCTTGGAAAATCTTGAAAATTACTGTTTTGGCCATATCTTGAGTTCTAGAAGTCCGTTTGAGGCCCGTAAGCAGTCCACGCGAAGATAACGAGATTCTCTATCATTCTAAGGTGGTCCAGAGGTCCAATTATGATTGGAACGTTCCAGAAATACTTAAGAAAAGTCAGCTACGAATTTTCCTTCAAAACCGAATCAGTTTAGGAAACGTATTATGTGCCGAGCTGCAGAAATTCAACTTTGACAAGGAAATTGCTATAATTCCTACTTCTAATAAGTATGGTAATTGTTCTGGGCGGCTAGAACATTCCGGAATCAGATCTATACATGGAATTTGCAATTCTATTCTCATTCAAGAACGGAAATTGCCAATCTTCTATTCCAACTCTGAAACGGCAATTGCTTGGTGGGCAAGACTTCTAGAGCCTATATAAACACATCCAACCCTTGTAATTTGTATCATTAGGAGACACACCATTACATATCAATTACTTAGGATTATTTGTATCTTTTTATACTTTGTTTTTATCATGGTTTCATCAGATCCCATGATGACGAGAGGTTCAATTATGAACTAATCGTTGTCATGGGATTCTAACGGATTTATCTATGTAGCTTAGTAGTTTGATTGCTTTAAAGATTTGTGTGTAGTGAAATTTTGATATCCTCGTATGGTTGTGATTCATGTGTTTAGATGCGTCATGAACATCTAATTTGTTAATCTCTTGTGAAGCGAGAGTGGATCTTGAGATTTAGAACTTGCCATGCTAGCATAGGATAGGTTGATGTTTTAACATCATGATTTGTGGCGTAAATAGAGATATTATGCTGCCCTATGTGATCTAAGTGGATAACTTGTGCTTCAACCTTTATGTTTTCAAATTCTATAGAGATATAGGGTCTAAACATATTTGGTGTCTACCCATCTTCTATCTCTTTTGTGGATGCATGTGTAGTTTGGTATTAGTATACCGAGAGGTAGCTTTTACTTGTTTCGTGTTATCCGATCAGATATCAAAACCATCACATGCATTGATTAAAGGCATCAACTCTAAGCAAAGTATTTAATGAAGTTAGGATCCCATGTTCCTCTTGTAGACGTAATTCAATTTCAATTCTTGTTAGTTAGATAATTCTAGTTGTTAATTTACTTCTTAGTTAATTTAGTTAATTAAACCCAATTTGTTATTTGTCTTAGCAGTGAGTAATAACCATACATTGTTGCATAGGTACAATAACTGAATTAAAACCATAACCAGATCTCTGTGGGAACGAACTTGACTTATTCATATATTACTTGTGACCACGTACGCTTGCGTGATTTAGTGCAAACAGAAGCTTAGAGAGATGTTTCAAGAGACAAGCTGCTAAAGAAGTGGATCTGAACAGAGTTAAAGGAAGTCAACTCTCAAGCCGTTTGGATGTTACTCAAAAAGGATAGACATACTAGAAAGTAATTTATCCTGTAACTTTATTTATAGTAAGTAGGGTGTACTCATGTTCTATAAGAGTACAACCTCACTTCTCTAGTAGTTAAGCTTTGCAAGATACACATTCAGGAAATAAATCTCTCTGAGAAAGAAGCTGAGAATACGAACTTGTGTTCTCAGATTGTAGCAACATTTTGATCTAATAAAATATTAGATTAAAGTGAGTACTGTTTTGTTGTGTCTTATATTTCCGCACTCATATTTGTTTAAGCACAAAGCACATACTTTAACACATACACCACTAAGCATATTCGAAGAAAAGTTAGAGAATCCATTCACCCCCCTATGTATTCTCTTTTGTATATTCAATGCTCAAGATATTTTTTCTTAATTATTTTTTTCTCACTTCAAATTTATATATTTGAGTCATCTTTTAACTCATATTTTATTCTTTACATATATTTGAACTTTATACTTTTATTTTATTTTTAAAAAATATAAATTTCTATTTTTCTAACCAAATTTTTAGGAATAAATTCACTTTAAGTAAAATTAGTCAAATACATGTATCTAATTTAAAAATAAAATTATTATTTTTCATTTGAAGAATTGAAGTCAATAAATTACATTTTAAATTATAAATATTTTTTTTAATTTAACCCAAACGAACAAACAATATATACTACACGACAAAATATATAATAATATGCTTTTTGCAGAATAAAATATGCAATGTACTATATGCAATCCATGCAAGTGTGTTTTTCCTTAACACACTCGTTCACTTTGATACTCCTTAAGTTTAGATGATCATAAACAGTAAGCCATTTGGCTTATCAGTAGATATAAAACAGCATGCTATTTCTGTGTGTACTAACTTGGTTTTACAGGGTAATATAGTTTACTGAATCAGTATGTCAAAAACAGCAACTCAAAGTTGGAATACAGTGACAGTTTGGCAAGCCATTTACGCAGAGACAAATCACAATCAGCACACCAAGTGTCAACAGTCCAGAAAGATGAGAAGTGCGAAAATCAAGGAGATTATATAGGAATGGACTCTTAAATAGCTGTAAGGATAATTTAAATATGGAATACGTATTTATATATATAAGAGCTCATTTTAAATCATATCTTTCCATTCAAAATAGATTTCCTAAATTATAGGAGTTTATTTTTGACTAAAACTCTTATCCTCTTTTCAAAATCTTTTATACGTGTTTTATATACGTATGTATCTCTGAAGAATTGGTCTTACATGTTCTATCTCTCTTTCTTCTTCATTTAAACTTTAACATTAACTTTGTAAACTAACTTAACAAATTGAACGTTGGATTGGATCCAAACGTTGGACAATTTGTTCGATTAGTTTGTGACCGTTTGTGTTAAGTATTTAAACACATGTTCTTGGTTCGTTTTTGGTTGCTGAAAAATACAAGAACCTCAAGAACATACACAACTCTGATTTACTTTGCAAAATCTTTTCTTCTTTTTGATTCTCACGAGCTCATATATATATATATATATATATATATATATATATATATATATATATATATATATATATATATATATATATATTGCTTATTTAGAGAATCTATAGGTTGAGTTGTATCAATTATTAATTGCATTGTTCGATTGTAATTGTTAGTTAATGGATACGTGGCTTGGAATAGTAGGTATTTGAGGTTGTCGCTAAAGAAGTATACTAGGGTAGTATAGCTTAGAGAGCATAATCTGTATCAGGTCTATTCAGCAATCCATTCGTGTCAGCAGCTGGGTTTGATGGAGATATATTGTTGTATCTTGTAATCGGATTTTATTTGATCAATAATATATTCTATTACCAGGTTGGTAAGGGACCAGGACGTAGACCATAGGGGATTAGGGGTCGAACCTGGCTAAAAGTTTGTGGTGTTCTTTATTTTTCCTGCACTTTACTTACTGCTTGTGCATTCAGCTTACCATTTACATTCAGCGTACCATTTGCATCTGTTAAAATCGAAATCAGTAAGCTGTTTCTGGTAAATTATTAAAATTGGATATATTTAGTCATTTACACTTATTCCCCCCCTCTAGGTGTACATTTTCATTTGGTATCAGAGATTGGTATACTAACATTTTTGTAACAGGAAAGTATCGATCGAAATGGCTGAACATTATCTCGAAGCTAAATCTGATTATAGGGCTCCTCTCCTCACTGGCTCGAAAAATTACAACTTATGGAAAGGAATAATGGAAATATAGTTGTCCAAGAAGCCACTGGTCTTGAGAGTTGTGCAAAAAGGAAACTTTGAATTTCTGGACAAGTATGGCAAGCCAAAAGATGTTGATGATCTCACTCCCGAGGAGGTTATCAAATTTGGTTATAATGGAGAAGCTAGGAACTCTCTAATGAATGCATTGGATCAAGCAGATATGACAAAGTTTCTTCATTAAAGTCAGCAAAGGAAATGTGGGATGCTTTGGAAGCCTATCATGAAGGTTTGAAATCTTTAAGAAAGGTGAAACTCAGTAAGCTGATGAATGACTTCGGAAATTTCAAGCTCAAGGATGGTGAAACTATCAAGGAAAGTCAAGCAAGGTTCCAGGTCACTATATATACACTAAAAAGACTTGAAAAGAATATTCCACAATATGAGATTAACATGAAAGTGTTAAGTGCTGTACCATTCATTTATGAGGCCAAAGTCATGGCTTTGGAATCATCTCCAAAAATTGACACCATGGATCACCTAGCTGTATTTGTTGAGCTAGAACAGTTTGAAAGCAAGATAAATGACAGCAAGCCAAAATGAAGAATTTGGCTCTTCATTCTACAAACAGCAAGCCATCAGAATCTACAAATAGCAAGCTAGCAGAGTCTGATGAAGAATCAGATGAAGAACTTGCACTTATTACAAAGAAGATCAAGAGGCTGATTGAAAAGAAGAACAAAATGAAAAGGGAAAGAGGAGGTTTCTCCAACAACAAGAAGGGCTCTAAGGACTCCAAGGAGCAAACTTGTTTTGAATGTGGCAAGCCTGGTCATTTTAAAAGGGACTGCTACAAGCTAAAGTCAAAACAGCCTGCTGCTTTCAAAGATAAGAAGAAATCAAAAGCTTTACTGACTTGGAGTGATGACGATTCAGATTCCAGTGATGTCTCAAGTAAAGACATGGTGAATTTGGCTCTTGTAGGTCTGAATGATGAAGATACTTCACAAGGATCCATGGAAGATACTCTTGTGGATAGTGATGATTCTAATTCAGAAGATGATGCTAGTGAGGTAAACTCAATTAATTCTGATTTACCTTCTACTCCTACTATGCAAAATGAACTAACCATGTAGGTACCTAGTAATGTATCTATTATTGAGTTAATGGAATTAAAGAATGAGAATAATGAGCTTGAAAAGAGGAATGCTCATTTGAGGAAAATCATTTCTGATCTAATGGCTGAGAAAGCTCCTTTAAACAATCATGATGATCTTATTGCTGATTTAAAGGAGAAAATTGTTCAATTCGAAGGAGTTAACAAAGTAATTCTAAGGAGGAATGAGGCGCTCATGAAAGAACTCAAGGATCTGAAATCAGAGATTGAAGCTAAAGATGAGAGTCTAAAAACACTCAAGCTTAGAGAATCTAGTCAAGCGGAGTCTTCAAAATCTACTGAAAAGAGATTTCAGCAAGCTGAACTCATCAAACATCAAGCTGAACTGATCACTCTCCTGGAAAAAAAGTCAAGAATCTCAAGCAAGGGATGGAAACTTTTATTCAAGGAGAAGACAGATTAAAGACAATGATGAAGAAGACAAATGTACCTTTGGTCAGAGAATGTGTTGGCTTAAACTTCAACAAGAAAGATGAGGTGCTCAAGTATGATGGAAGGAATGGCATACCCTAAAACTATGATATGCCTTGGAAGACATGCAACAAATGTGGTGATAAATGTCATCTGGAAAGGAATTGTGTTGTCCAAGTTAATCATAAGAGGAAAATAGCATACCAGAATGGACCAGTTAGACAACAGTCAGCATACCAGAATGCTTCTGGCAGAAGACAAACAGCTTACCAACAAAGCATTAGAAGATGAGAATTGGGTCATGGCTATGCAAGAAGAATTAAATCAATTTGAAAGATGTGAAGTTTGGGAACTTGTCAAGCCACCAGAGGATGCTCCAATTATAAGAACAAAATGGGTGTTCAAGAATAAAGTTGATGAATTTGGCACCATTACTCAAAATAAAGCAAGGCTTATAGCTCAAGGCTATGATCAACAAGAAGTCATTGACTTTGATCAAACTTATGTTCCTGTTGTTCATTTAGAATCAATAAGGATGCATCTGGCTTATGCATGTTTCAAGAAATTCAAGCTATATCAAATGGACGTAAAGAGTGCATTTCTAAATGGCTTGCTGGAAGACGAAGTTTATGTCAAACAGCCTCCTGGATTCGAACATGAACAGTATCCAGACTATGTATTCAAGCTAAAGAAGGCTCTTTATGATTTAAAGCAGGCCCCTAAGGCATGGTATAAAAGGCTTAGTAAGTTTCTACTTCAAAATGGATTCATTCGAGGTAAAATTGATCCCACGTTATTTATTAAGCAAAATGGTAAAGATATTCTTGTTGTACAAATATATGTGGATGATATTATTTTTGGATCTACTAATGAATCTATGTGTGAGTGGTTTTCTAAGTGTATGCATAGTGAGTTCGAAATGAGCATGATGGGTGAGCTCAATTATTTCTTGGGTCTTCAAATCAAGCAATCTAAGGATGGAATATGTGTGCACCAATCTAAGTATACAAAGAATTTGCTCAAGAGATTTGGCTATGAAGATGTTAAGCCAAAATTAACTCCTATGACTCAAAACAGCAAGCTGACTGCAGACGAAAATGGTAAGGCTGTTGATATCAAAAAGTATAGAGTGATGCAGACTATGAAGGTTGTCAAGTTGATATAAAAAGTACTAGTGGTGTTTGTACATTCCTTGGACAAAGCTTGGTTTCATGGCAATGCAAAAAACAAACTTCTATTGCTTTATCCACGGCCGAAAGGGAATATCTAGCAGCTGGTAGCTGTTGTTCTCAAATTTTATGGATGATTCAAACACTAAGGGACTTTGATATCAACTGTGGAAGAATTCCAATCAATTGTGACAACACTATCACCATTAATATTTCGAAGAATCCGGTGAATCACTCAAGAACGAAGCATATTGATGTTCGACATCATTTCTTGAGGGATAATATTGCTAAAGGCAAGATTGAGTTGGTTTTTGTTCCAACAGAATTTCAATTAGCTGATATTTTCACAAAGCCCCTAGCTAAAGAAAGATTTTCAATCATTCGAAGGAAGCTTGGCATGTGCTCTATGTAAATCAGCGTGCTGGATGGTAATTGCTGGTCAGGTTAGCTTACCATTTGTCTCAATCGTTTGTTACAATTGGTATACTGTTTATCCATACATCTAGCTTACCATTTGTTTTGAATTGCATATATTATGGTTGTACGTGATTTGAATTGATTTGTTTTTATTTATTATTCATGCTTATTTGGTTTAACAATAATGTGGTATATGTTTATCTGATTTATTCTGTTTTTATGCTTATCTGTTTTTTTTAATATATATCAGTTTGTTTAGATTAGCTGAGTTTTTTAGTTTTAATTTTTAATCCTAAAAATTCTCCCCTAAAAATCTATCAAAACAAAAGAAGGCTATCATTTCGTTTTCATTCTCTCATACGCACATACTTTACAATCCAAAGAGGCGATCAGGGTTTTAACGCGGAGATCTAGGGTTTTCAGTATTCCGGCTCATCATGACGCGAAACACCAGGGCTCGCAAGACAAATCTTCCAACATCATCTCGTAAGGACGAATCGGTTGTTGAACTTCATGAGAGTGATGATGAAATCTCGCAAACTCCAGAATCGAAGAAGCTCAAGATGTCATTCTCACCGTCTTTTGTCTCTTCTGATTTTGAAGTTCGGTATCTGGATATGGTATTAGGAACTCGTGCTATCATTCCTGGACAACCTATTGCTGGTAAACTCATTCCTTTTTTGACTCAATTTGGTGTGATTAAGGTTTTAAAAAGATGTGGGTCTTGAATCTTTTCTGTTAGATTTACCTAAAGCTTATTACCCTGATCTAGTTAGGGAATTTTATGCGAATTTACAAACTGATAAGTTTGGGAGTGTGATATCTATTGTTCGGGGTAGGAAAATTCAAATGAATCCTCCTATTTTGAGTTCTATTTTAAAAATTGAGTCTGAAAGTGAAGTTGATATTTATACTGCTCATGGTTCAGTGTATCTCCCTGATTTTGGTTTTGTTGATCAATTGTAAGTGTTGTTTGGTGATGTTAAGGTTATGGAAGCTGCTCATCCTGCCACTACTGTGGTCACACCTATGGCTCATTTACTGTTTAAATTGGCAAGGTCTCATATTTGTCCTAGATTAGGAAATAAATCAAATTTTACTTGTCAAGATGTGGTCGTCGTTGCTATGTTGTTATCAGGTAAATCTTTTAATGTGTCATCATTAATTCTGCAAAAAATGTTGGCAACTTTGGATAAATCTGTGAATGGTATTTCGTATGGTTTGTGGCTTACAAAGGTTTTTGAGTTTTTCAAAGTGGATTTCAAGAATGTGACTAAGGTGGTTGTCAAAGATGGTTTTGATCCAAAATTTCTGGTTATGAATAATCTGCAAATTGAGGATGGTGTGTTGAGTAGGATTTTGCCCCCTCCTTCTTTGGATACTCCCACAGTCGATCATGTCACTCCTGCTGATCCAATCTCTGTTGCTCCAAGTTTGTTTTTTCAATCTATTCATGCAGATATTGCCATAACGTCTAGTGAACTTGTTTCTCTTCGTAATGATACTCAAGCCATTCGGAATGACTTGCAAGCTGTTAAGGCAGAGTATCAAACTATCAAAGATGTTATGAAGGAGTTTATCACCGAGATCAAGTCTGTGAAAGAAATGATGCTTAAGTCTGTTGGGATTACCTCTGCTACTCATTCTGAAATGGAACATGATCATGGGTTGGCTGATTTGGCAACTGCTGCTGCAAGGACTACTCCTGATGATGATGATGATGATGATGATGATGATGCAGATACAGAAGCTACCAAGTCAAATGCTCCAGCTGATGTTGTTTAAGATTCCAAGGCCTTTTAGTTTTTGATGAATTAAGGGGGAGAATAATTAGGAGAATTTATGTTTATGTTGAACTTATTTTGTGTTCTGGGAACTTATGTGGTATTGTGAGAACTTATGTGGTATGTGGTTATTTGGTTTTGGATGTTTACTGGTTTTGTGGGATTCGAACTTGGTGTTTTTTTTAATGTTTAAGTTGCTTTATGGATATGCTAAGTTGTTGCTTATTTCTATTAGATCATTGTTGTTTTATATCTAATTTTGAGATGCATGTATTTAGGGGGAGTTATTATAATTCTCCTAAATTAGTTGTAATCATCAAAAAGGGGGAGATTGATACTCCTTAAGTTTTGATGATCACAAACAGTAAGCCATTTATTATCAGTAGATATAAAACAGCATGTTATTTCTGTGTGTACTAACTTGGTTTTGCAGGGTAATATAGTTTACTGATTGTATAATCAGTATGTCAAAAATATCAAGCCAAAGTTGGAATACAGTAACAGTTTGGCAAGCCATTTACGCAGAGACAAATCACAATCAGCACGCCAAGTGTCAACAGTCCAGAAAGATGAGAAGTGCGGAAATCAAGGAGATTATATAGGAATGGACTCTTAAACAATTGTAAGGATAATATAAACATGGAATACGTATTTATATATATGAGAGCTCATTTTAAATCATATCTTGTCATTCAAAATAGATTTCCTAAATTATAGGAGTTTGTTTTTGACTAAAACTCTTATCCTCTTTTCAAAATCTTTTATACGTGTTTTATATATGTATGTATCTCTGAAGAATTGGTCTTACACGTTCCATCTCTCTTTCTTCTTCATTCAAACATTAACATTAACGTTGTAAACTAACTTAACAAATTGAACGTTGGATTTGATCCAAACGTTGGACAATTTGTTGGATTAGTTTGGTACCGTTTGTGTTAAGTATTTAAACACACGTTCTTGGTTCGTTTTTGGTTGCTGAAAAATACAAGAACCTCAAGAACATACACAACTTTGATATTTACTTTGCAAAATCTTTTCTTCTTTTTGATTCTCACGAGCTCATATATATATATATATATATATATATATATATATATATATTGATACTCCTAAGTTTTGATGATCACAAAAAGTAAGCCATTTGGCTTTCTATCAGATATAAAACAGCAGGCTATTTGTATTGTTCTAACTCGGTTTTGCAGGTTACATTAGCTCACTGACTGTTTAATCAGTCTATCAAACAGCAAACCAATGTTGGACTAAAGTATCAAGTGGCAGCTTACCATATGCAGGCTTCGGACTCAAATAGCAAGGCAAACAGCATGCCAGTTTCACAAACAGCGTGCTGATTGCACCTGACAGAAATGAAGCCATTCAGTTTTTTAAAGAGGTTCAAGTTGAAAATAATCTTAGACACATGTAGGACCCTCTGAATTTTATATATACACGCTTATACTCATACCATATAAAGAATGGGAGACAAAAATATTCCTTGTCTTAAAATAAGAAAAGTAAGATCCACATTTCCTTATTTTAATGCTTCATCATTTCTCCCACTCTAAGAAAAACACATGAGAGCAATTATAACAAATATTCTTCTTCTTCCTCTCATACATACACGCAGCTCTCTCTCTCTAACAGCTCCATCATTTTTATTTCAAGAAAATCCATCAACGGATTTATTTCAAGCCGTTAGAAATATTTGATTCTTGTTTTCAAAACTCTCATATTCATCTATTTAAGAGCTGGAATATTCAATTCTTAAATATAGAACAGAAGTGCAAAAACAAGATATACATTCACAACTACAAAAGCTTTCATTGCTAAATTCTTCAAACCTCACAAACCCTATATACACGTATATATATATTCAGAGGGTTCATAGGTTGAGTTGTATCTATTTAAATCTTTGTATTGTTCAAGGTGTAATTGATTTGTTGCTGTACAAGGTTGGCTTAAGGTTTTGGGTGGGTAGAACTAGGCTAGAGAAGGATACTTGGGAAGTATTTCTTAGAGAGCTAGTTTCAGCACAGCAAACAGCAAGCCATTTGTAAGCAGCAAGGGTGTAAGGGAGATATATTGTTGGATCTTGTAATTGGTTTATATTTGATCAATAATATATTCTCTTACCAAGTTGGTAAGGGACCAGGACGTAGACCATAGGGGTTTAGGGGTCGAACCTGACTAAAAGATCTTGTGTTCTTTAATTTTCTGCATTTTAGTTACAAACAGCGTACCATTTGCAAGCTGATAAAACACTAACAGCAAGCTGTTTGTAGTAATTTTTAAAACAGTTCATAAAATACGATTGTTAGCCATAAACACCTATTCAACCCCCTCTAGGTGTTGTTTTCATATATATATATATATATATATATATATATATATATATATATATATATATATATATATATATATATCTTTCGTATTGCTTATTTAGAGAATCTATAGGTTGAGTTGTATCAATTATTAATCGTATTGTTCGATTGTAATTGTTAGTTGTTGGATACGTGGCTTGGAATAGTAGGGATTCGAGGTTGTTGCTGGAGAAGTATACCAGGGTAGTATAGCTTAGAGAGCATAATCTGTATCAGGTCTATTCAGCAAGCCATTCGTGTCAGCAGCTGGATTTGAGGGAGATATATTGTTGTATCTTGTAATCGGATTTTATTTGATCAATAATATATTCTCTTACCAGGTTGGTAAGGGACCAGGACGTAGATCATAGAGGATTAGGGATCGAACCTGGCTAAAAGTTTGTGGTGTTCTTTATTTTTCCTGCACTTAACTTACTGCTTGTGCATTCAGCTTACCATTTACATTAAGCATACCATTTGCATTTGTTAAAATCGAAATCAGTAAGTTGTTTCTGGTAAATTATTAAAATTGGATATAGTTAGTCATTTACACCTATTCCCCTCTTGGTGTGCATTTTCAAACTTCTTAATAGTGAATAGTGATAATTAAATAGATTAACTAGTTTGTTATTAAATTATTTCAAAAAAAAAACTAGTTTGTTATTAAAGGTTAAGTACACGGGGACAATATACACTTACTAGTCGAGTAGTCGTCGTGTTTTTTTTTAAGATACTCCTTCCGTCCCAAAAAATTTTTCTCATTCATCATTATTATGTTTGCCAGCGCACATTTTTCATTGTTAATATCTTCAATTTTGTATTAGTATTAAATATAAAAACTTCACTGTATTAAAGTACTCACAAATACGAATCAAACAAAATCACTCATAATTATATTTTATCTTATAAATTATGCGTAAATTAGTAGTCAATCGCTTAGAATGAATAGTAACAAAAGTCAAAACGGGAAAAGCTTTACGAGTAAGAGGGAGTAATCTTTTGTTAAGATAATAACGTATGTGTTGTCGAAAACGAAAGTACAATCAGATCTAACAGAACAATGACCTCATTTTTATTTTTTAATTTCTTTTTAAAATAATCACACGTAAAAGAATCAATTTAACACTGAAAATTATCATTTATAAAATGTAAATTTGATCTTTCATATCAAGAACTATTTTAATTATACACATTTTATCCATCAATCGATAACAGTGAAGTGCACCTATTTTATTTTTTTTATTTTTATAAGCCGTGTATCATTGTACTACTTGGAATATACGAACGATACAAGCATGTGGATAAAATTATTATTAAACCAAGATCAATTCACGTCACGTGGACCACGATCACTAGAGGTGTTCATGATGCGGGGAGGTAGAATCCCAAAAATATGGATCAATTCATGCATGAGGTTTGTTCAAATTTTTAAATTGTAATTGCACTGCAAAACCGTAAAATCGCATATATTACATCGTGAAAATACAGTGTGATGCGGTACGATGCATTGTGATTTATATTTTTGATTAAAATAATTATAAATCTGAAATGTTAATTTTCATGCATGTAAAATTAATTTTTAAAATTCTTATTCAATCACATTACTTAATTCATATACAGACCGTGATCTTTACAGATTTAATGAAATAAAAACACTAATGAAATACAGACACCAACACCATAATATGAAATATTGTGATATTAAAATAGAAAAATGGATTAATCCATTATAAATTATCAATACAATTCCATCATAAATTTATAAAATTACTATTAAACAATAGACATTAACGAAACAAATAACTATTGTGTGATATTAAAATAAAGAAATGGATTAATTCATTATAAATGATCAACAATTCCATCATAAATTTCTAAAATTACTACTTAAACAATAGACATTAACAAAACAAATAACTAGTGTGAATGATCACCCTAACAACCAAATATATTTTTGTGAATGAGGTGGTGTTTTAAAATTATAAAATTAATGAGTAATGGAATTTAGACGGATATAGGAAATAAAAATTTAAAGTAAGTTAAACGGATTTAATGAAAATTAATCGATCAATCTTTTAAAAAATGATTACATTAAGAATAAAATTTAAAAAAAGATAATTTTTTTTAAATGCAAATATATGAAAGATGAAATTCATTTATTATATTTGTTATAAAATAAGGATATTTTTATTTTTATTTGTATAAAATTTATCTTTTAATATTCAATTTCAAATATATGAAAAATAAAATTTAAGTACATCCGATTGATATTTTGAATAATCATTCTCATTAATCGCCTCCTAGTCGATTAATGGCTAGAAGGTAATCTCAACGTCTAAACTCGTCTAACATTTTTTAAAATATTTAAATATATATTTTCTCTCATCCCCTCTTATTTATTTACCCATGATTTTGGTACAAATTAAAGAAAAATTGTAAATAATGGATAAAATTAAGTAAAAGGAATAAGGTACGTGGTAGGTTTCTACATAAAACCACCTTAATATTATATAATATATTATATTGTAGTACGTTATACATTTTTTACAATATTTTCATTAAAATCAAATATTTTTGGCACAAATATTTTTGTAGAACACATTATAATGATAAAATATAATTTGAATTACGTGAAAAATAATTTATATTTTTAAAAAATTATGTATTTAGAAAAATAATCATTGTATACTGCATAAGTATATTGTACTCTATAAATATATAAATATATGGTGTGTTGTAGCAAAATTTAGATATCGTATCGAATAAATATCAGCTATTGATTACATAAAATCTAAGCTAAAAGAGTTCTAAGTTCTCGTTTCATGCAAGGTTCTAATTTGAACCTAATCCCAATAATATTTAATATATAAAGTGAGTATATATATTGAAAATAATAGTGAATATAATTATTTTTGATATTATAAAATTTTATCATTTTTTAAAAAATTTAAAATGTAAAAAATTGAGAAATACATCTAAATGAAAAAAATGTAAACAAATGAATGAGATGAAAAGAGGATGAACGAGAGTGTTTGTATATATATGTAAAACCACAACATATGGTGATTTTTTGGAACAATCAAAATGTAGCAAAAACATGCTTTGAATTCAGTGCATTGTGGGGTGTAAATGTTTAGATTAACATTTGCATACCGTAGAATAAAATTGAAAGTATTACTCTTTTCTCTCCGTAATATGTGAGAGTTTTGTTTTTCTCTCTACTTTTCTTCTTTCTGTAAGGAAAGGTTGTGAGAGTTTTTAGTCATGGCGAGATATCAAGACGTTGAGATGCAATTTGCAGGTTTGGATATCGATTGTGAGGAGAACGAAGAGATTGTTTTCGAGGATGAGGTGCTGGAGGAAATCAGTAAGTATGACCTATGTTTGGTGGGTCGTTTTCTCACTGAAAAGAGTATTAATGTGAGGGCGATGAAGACTAAAAAGGCGGATGTATGGAAGCCTGCTATGGGAATAAGCATAAAAGAACTCGAAACTGGCATTTTTCTTTTTCAGTTCTATCATAAAGAGGACCAACAATGGGTGTTAAATGGTGGGCCTTGGTCGTTCGACAATGCAATGTTGGTTGCGGCTGTCATTCCTCTTGGTGTCGAACCTCTAAGTGTACCTCTGTGGCACTTGAATTTTTGGATTCAAATCCATGATTTGCCTATTGGGTTTATGACAGAATCAGTGGGGACTCAACTTGGGAATTTCTTTGGGGAGTTTCTGTCTTATGATCCCAAGAATAACTCTAGTATCTGGAGGGAATGCATGAGAATATAGATACGACTGGATGTGAGGAAGCCCCTTAAACGTAAGAAGAAAATTACCAGGAATAATGGCTCGGAGGTTATAGTTACCTGCAAGTATGAAAGGCTTGGGGAGTTCTGTTTTTCTTGTGGTCTCATGTCTCATACGGAGAGATTTTGTAGAAGATTCATAGATAAAAGGAGCACTGATGAAGTGAAAGAATGGGGGAATTGGTTGAGGGCACCACCGCGTAGGGCGGCAGACCAGCAGTCGAGTAAGTGGCTCCGTGATGAGAATGACGTTGATTGGGAAACGAGGGTTGGCAGGGGTAACAATATCCCATCATTCACGGGGGAGGGTGGAGATATTCCAGGAAAGGAGATATCGATAAGGCAAAATCGTAGGGATATGGTGCAACAGAATAGCTTCAAGGCGGGAACTTCTGGGACTAGTAAACAAATTACTATTTCAAAAGATGGTTTTAAAAATAGTAGCTATTTAATTGGGCCTACTGATAGTGAGCTGGATGGGCTTAATGTAGAAGAGCGTAAAAGAAGAAGGAGTGAGTACGTTGAGATTATTCCTAATAAGGAAGCTGTTATTTCTACAATGGATTTTTCAGCATCCCCTGGTTCTGATTTGGCTAAGCTTGCTCAGCAAGCTAGCCAGTTGCAATGAATTTTTTAAGTTGGAACTGCCGGGGATTGGGGAATTCCCAAGCAGTTCGAGCCCTTGGAGATTTGATTAAATCTTCAAACCCGGATTTCTTATTTCTGTCTGAGACTAAAGTGATTGGTAGTAGAATTAATGAGTTCTGTAAGAAGTTTAAGTTTTATAAATGCTTTGCAGTGGATTGTAGAGGGCGGGCTGGTGGTCTAGCTGTTTTTAGGAAACGTGGTGTGGATTGTACAGTAGTTGAATCTTCGTTTAATCGTATTGATGTTGTTATGCTGAATAACAGTGTGCATTCTTAGCGGTTAACATGTTTTTACGGGTTCCCTGAAAGAACTAGAAGGAGAGAGTCGTGGGAGTTTATTCGAAGGTTAGCTTCCAGGTCATCTCTGCCTTGGATTATTTATGGTGATTTCAACGATATGCTTAGTAGTGCAGATAAGAGGGGTGTTCATCCCTATCCGCAAATGTTGTTGGATGGTTTTCGAGCTGCAGTTGAAGATAGTGCTTTGATAGAGATTGAGCTGACTGGTGGGAATTATACGTGGGAGAAAAGTAGAGGCACTGTAGAATGGGTTCGAGAGAGACTCGATAGGGCGTTTGCTACGTCTAACTGGTGGAGCAAATTTCCTCTCTGCAAATTATCTGTGGTGCATACGATCCATTCTGATCATGACCCTATATTTCTTGAGCTTATGAATGTAGCTTTTTCAAAGAAACAATTTCGGTTTAGGTTTGAAAATACTTGGCTAAAGGAAGTTAATTTTAAGAAGGAGGTGTGTTCTTATTGGGAAGGTCTTCCAGCGATTCACCTACTCCCTAAATTGATCTTTGTGTCATCTTTTATGGCGAAGTGGGGACGAAATTTCTTCCATAAGTTTCGAGACAAAATCAAGAGACAAAAAGCTGTTGTGGATAGCCTGGTTAATTGCTATGATGAAGAGAGTGTTCGTAGATATTTTGAGGAGAAGAATAAGCTAGATGATTTGATGGTGCATGAGGAAGAGTATTGGAGACAGAGGGCGAAAACGTTCTGGCTAGAAGAAGGGGATACAAATTCGAAGTTCTTTCATGCCTCTGCTTCTAGTAGGAAAAAGCTGAATCATATAAGTTTTTTGAAGACTGAAAGTGGTGAGACAATAGAGACTGAACAGGGAATGTGCTCCATTGTTAAAGAGTATTTTACTAATGTTTTTGCTGGTTCGAATGATAATACTCAAGTGAATCAGGATGCTGAGGAGCGAGTGATTACAGATGCTCAGAATAGGATGTTAACAGCTGATGTTTCTTTGAGGAATTTACGGTGGCTGTGAAACAAATGCACCCCGATAAAGCATCGGGTCCGGACGGTCTGAACCCCGCTTTTTTCCAACACTTTTGGACAATGCTGGGAGAAGAAGTGTTTCGATGTTGTAAATCATGGCTTACTGAGTTCTCTTTTCCAGCAGAGGTTAACGATACAAATATGGTGCTTATTCCGAAAAAAGATAATGCTGATACTATGAAGGATTTAAGGCCAATAGCTTTGTGCAATTTTCTTTATAAGATTCTTGTTAAAGTTCTAACGAATCGTTTAAAATAGATTTTGCCATCGGTTATTTCTGAGCAACAGTCAGCCTTTGTCCCTGGTAGATATATCACGGACAATGTCCTTGTGGCTTTCGAAGTAATTCACCATATGAGGAAAAAGCAACGTGGGTCTGAAGGGGAAGTGGCTCTTAAATTGGATGTTAGTAAGGCGTATGATAGGGTCGACTGGGATTTTCTTAGAAATCGAATGATTATGATGGGTTTCGACTGGAACTGGGTGAGGTGGATTATGCTATGTGTGACTACGGTTTCCTATTCCATCTGTTTTAACAATCTGTCTGTTGGCCCAATTACCCCGAAGCGTGGACTGCGTCAAGGTGATCCGTTATCACCGTACTTATTTCTTTTATGTGTAGAAGGTTTGTCTAATTCGTTGACAAAGGCAGCAAAAAATGGACGTATAACGGGGTGTAAAGTCAGTCTTAGTGCTCCAGTTGTGACACATCTGCTTTTTGCAGATGACAGTTTTTTGTTTTTCAAGGCAACAAGAGAAGAAACAGAGGTGGTGAAGTCACTTTTAAACTTGTATGAAAGGTTGTCTGGGCAGTCGATTAATTTTCAGAAGTCAGGCATTATGTTTAGTGCGAATGTCAGGACTGATAAGAAACAGGAACTTTCTGGGATCTTGGGGGTTACGAATGACTTAAGGTTGAATAACTATCTGGGTCTCATTGGGAGATCGAAGAGTGCAGTCTTTAGTTTTTTGAAGGAAAGGGTGTGGAAGAGGATACAAGGGTGGAGTGCTAAGCTTCTGTCAAAGGCGGGCAAGGCTGTTCTTCTTAGGAATGTTGCTCAAGCGATTCCCTCTTATTGCATGAGTTGCTTTCTAATTCCTAAAAAGTTATGCAAAGAAATTGAAACTATGATGAATGGATACTGGTGGCAGACAAACTCTTCTACAAGCAGAGGTATTAGATGGGCTTCATGGGGAAATATGAGTATGGCAAAGAGCAAGGGGGGGTTGGGGTTTCGTGATCTGCATGGTTTCAATCTAGCCCTACTGGGTAAGCACATTAGGAACTTCATCAACAAGCCACAGTCTCTTGTTGCGAGGGTTTTCAAAGAAAGGTATTTTCCTAATTCTCATATTCTTCATGCTAATAGAGGAGGGGGGATAGTTTTATTTGGTCGGGTATTTGGCAAGCGAAAGAAGCTCTGAAAAAAGGTTTTAGATGGGTTGTGGGAGATGGGGAGAATATTAGTGCATTTACAGATCCTTGGCTAAGGCTGAAGAAGGATTTCTGTGTGGAGGATGCTTCAACAAACAGCCATAGTAATGAAAAGGTTAAAGACTTTTTCTTGGCAGGTGAGAAATGTTGGGATGAACAGAAAGTTCGTAGCTCCTTTCAGCAGGGTGATGTGCAGCTGATTCTTAATACTTTGATTCCACAGAACCAGGTAAACGATCGAGTGGCTTGGGCTTTTTCGAATGATGGCAGATATAGTGTCAAAACTGGGTATAAATATTGGCAGGATCGATTTGCAGAAAATGTAGATATTCCCTCGTCTAATGGGTGGAGTAAAATTTGGAGAGTGGAGTTACCTCATAAGATTAGAGTTTTCTTATGGAGGTTTTGCCGTAATAATGTCCCAGTAAGAATTCGTTTGGCCATAAGGGAGTTAATGTTCCTATTCTATGCCCGTTCTGTTATGATGTTGAACATCTTGTCCATGTTTTCTTTGATTGTGTTTTTGCCTCACAATGTTGGCAATACCTAGGCTGCAATTTTGACATGAGCAATGTGGAGTTGGGTTCTACTTGGTTGCTGCAGAAACTGAGCACGGGAGGGCATAAGGAGATTAGCAAGATAGCTACAGGTCTTTGGGGCATCTGGAATGCTCGTAACATGAAAGTGTGGGAGAATAAAAGTATCACACCAGCTATGGCAATGGAATGGAGTAAAAAACAGGTAGCAGATTGGCGTGAGGTGAGAAGAAAGCACTGTGTTAAGCAGGGGAGTAGAAAGGCTAATGATCAGCCTGTGGTCAAGAGATGAATAGCACCTCAAGGGGATGAATTTAAGTTGAATGTTGATGCAGCTATCATTGAGGGAGCCTCGTCATTCTCTATAGGGATGGTGATCAGAGACAGTGCTGGCCAGTTTGTTAGAGGAAGGAATGCTCGAATTGCAGGTGCTGTATCTGTTTTTGAAGCTGAGGCTATGGGGGTGCTTGAGGCTTTGTCGTGGCTCTATGCATTGCCAGACATGAAGGTTGTAGTTGAAAGTGACTCTCTTAACACTTTGGAAGCAATATGTAGAGGTTCAGACTATCAAGTGGAGATTGGGCACATTCTCGAGGAGTGTCGTAAGTTGCTAGCTGCTAGAGAGAATATCTCGATGCATTTTATTAGAAGGCAAGCGAATAAGGTAGCCCATTTAATGGCGCATGTACCTTGTTCTCTAAATTGCCACAATGATTTCTGGTCTCCTCTGTAACGCCCCCAAATCCCCTACAAGAATCCAGGTCGTCACATCTCTTGTGGAAGATTCAATCACCTGCTCACAATGAAATCTATAACAATATTCGTAACAACTCCACGGATTATAACCTTAGAACAAGCACTCACTAATTCCAAATGATATTACATCTCAAATTCACTTCCCAGAATCTCTAGAATACTATTACAACTCCAAAGAACTAGATAATAAAACATTATACCAACACCTTTCCAATCTGTAAACTCCTCGGATGCTTTAAGGCTAACATGCTGAATCAGTAGTCTTCCTCTTTCCTTAATCACGATTTGCTGTACTAATGCCAGCTCTGATTGCCTCTGCTTTATAATATTTAAATAGCAAGAATGAGCCAAAGAATGCCCAGCAAGTACATATAGATATCATATAATAAAACAATTTGACCAAAGTATGGCTTTTTACCACTCTATAATATACATATTTTGAAAAGAGATCAACTTGGAATATTTTTTTTATAAACCCCGAAATACAACTCATATGAAAGGACAAATATATCTCAATAATTTCTCAAAATACTACTCGAATGAAAGGATAAATATATCTCAATAACTTCTCAAAATACTACTCATATGAAAGAATAAATATATCTCAATAACTTCTCAAATACTGCTCGAAGATAAATCAATAACTTCTCAAAATACTGCTCGAAGATAAATCAATAACTTCTCAAAATACAGCTCGAAGATAAATCAATAACTTCTCAAAATACTGCTCGAAGATAAATCAATAACTTCTCAAAATACTGCTCGAAGATAAATCAATAACTTCTCAAAATACTCCATTGGTAATATATTATAACAACTGCTCAGATCAACACCCTAGTTAACAGAACCACACAGGCATCGGTTAACCGATAGGATGTCAATGATTAAATTTCTGCTCATAACGCCTACTCAAGTAATGGATGATCAATCCATTATCACTACTCGTTTTCTATCGATAGAAGGATGCCCCGACGTCTCGAACACACCCTAAATACTCCTCAGTTGGGCCGGTGCGTTACTCCGGTCACTTTTGCTTTCATAAGCAATGAACAATAGACACCATTAATATAGTTTCCCTCTCGATTGAGTAGAGGAAAATATTATGAAAAAAAAATTGTTCTGATTATGGAGTCGAAATGAGGTGACCCATATCAGTATACATAACTTACTTTATATATATATAATCCCACTCTTAAATATAAACTCGAATGAAGTATCTCAATAAACGTATCAACAATATGTAACAACTCATGAAATAAGTTTGAACACCTCATGGTATAATATATCTGGATAACAGCTCAACAATAATATGTATGTAAATGTAAATGTAAATTGCATGAATAAAAATCTGGTATAAATCACTCGAAAGAATACTTGATTTTGTAAATCGAAAATTTAATCAGCATACTTAAAAATATTAATACCCCGAATAATGGAGTACGAATTAGTAAACTTGCCTGGTTCTGCGATACGATACTCCAACCTGCTCCACACTTCTGGTTCTTCGACATTTCACCTTCTCGGGCCTAATTCAGCTATAATTAACTCCACTTCTGATCACCTTTCATTCAACTTTTATTCACCAATATATAATACCCTTGCATATCTATAACTTTCGTTCTTCAAGTTTTTCCAAACGAGTCTCCTAACTAATCCTAAATTCTCTTTTTACTAATAAAACAATAAATCTCTAAATTATACTAAATAATCACAGAATATATTTCTAAATAATAATCTAACTATAAATAATGCCAAATAAATTAAACCCCTGTTAGGTCCGATAAGATTGTAGAAGGGGGGGTTGAATACAATCTGTACCAATTTATCGAAATTTGTTCTTCAAATAATATTTTATTTTAAACAAATTTGAGCAGAATAAATTGAAACAAATTTCAAGTTGAATATAACAATATATTAACTTGATGGGTGTTACAATTTCAGTACAGATTAATTATCAAGTTGATAAAAACTAATTAGAAAATTCGACATGAACTTTTCTAATTTAGTTAATAAAAATCAAGATAAGAACTAGGAAACTTAATTCGCTAGTAGTACAAGAATCACAAATAATCAAGTTCCACCGGATAAAATATTACAAAGGGATGAACTTGATTTTCTAGGAATTAATTTGTTCTTGCTTGAGAGAGAGAGAGATGAAGGCTGCTGTGTTTTTCTTCTGTTATGATCGGCTGATTCCAGTTCTTCTGCATTCTGCTGCTTTATATAACACAGCCATAGTCATATTGCTTTGTTTTAACTGATATAACAATCAGTTAACACTAATATGACATTCGGTATGACTATCGAATGAATGTAATATGACTGTCTCTTTAAATATAACTTTCGGTATGACTATCCAATCCAATATAACTTTCGGTATAACTATCCAGTCCAATATAACTATCGGTATAACTATCCACCCTGTCCTCTTGAATGAAATATGACTATCCAGTTTGAACTGAATATGACTGTCAGCTTTTGAACTGAATATGACTGTCAGCTTTTGAACTAAATATGACTGTCAGCTTTTGAACTAAATATGACTGTCAGCTTTTGAACTAAATATGACTGTCAGCTTTTGAACTGAATATGACTGTCAGCTTTTGAACTAAATATGACTGTCACACTTTGAACTAAATATGACTATCGGTATAACTATCATTTGATAGTTGTATTATCATATTTTTCAGCTTATAATTAATCAAATGATTTATAAAAATCATTTAAATAACTATTTCTTTTTCATATTAATTCTGATTTAATTAATTAATTGATTAATTTAAAGAATAAATTAATTCTGATTGAATTAATTTATAAAATAAATTAGCCAACTAATTTAATTTAATTAAAAGACAATTAATATGACGCCTTTTTATAATTATATTAATTCCAACTTAATTAATCTTTTAATTAATTTATTGAATAAATTAATTCCAATAGAATTAATTTATCAAATAAATAAATAAAATGACTTAATTAATTAAGAGAAAATTAATATACCTCCTTGACAGCATAATTATATTAATTCTAACTTAATTAATCTTTTAAATAATTTACTGAATAAATTAATTCAGATAGAATTAATTTATCAAATAAATAATTCAAATGACTTAATTAATTAAGATAAAATTAATATACCTCCTTGATAGCATAACCCTTGTGATCTTCCATGTTTTGATAAATCTAATCCTCCACAAAGATTATTCCTTAGTCAGTCTTGATTGCAAAACCATTGTGGTTAATTAATATAGTACCTCTGTTGCTTGCACAATGATTTCTTCCCATACCAGTCATGATAGCTTGAACCACTGAAGTTAATGATGAACAATCACTGTTTAATGTTGACACTCGATGTACTGTCTGGTTCATGAGTGACTAACCGCAATGACTGTTCTTCATATATTGACTTTAAAATCTGGTTCCTTTTCTTTTCTTTTTCTTCTCTCTCCATTAATTCTTCTGTACTGTCTCTGTCACTGTTGAAATCTCTGTCACTTTAAATGAATCCACTTCTTTAACGAATACTTCACTGAGGCTTGATCAGATGTCTGAACTTCTTTCAATGTTGTAATTCTTCAAGTCTGTAGATTGACCTTGATCTTTTTCTTCTGACAGATAATACAATCTGAGATTCCTTGTGACAGTCTATATACTATTTACTAATACAATCTTGTTTAAGTTGAGTTGTATCCTCGAAATACAAATAGGTTACATCATATGCCTTTCAATCTCCCCCTATTTGTTTGTTAGACAATAACAAGCAAATACCTAGAGGATAACTCAACTAACTCACTTTAAACAAGAAAAAGATAAAACTTTTAAGAACTAAGTAAATAATACAAAAAAAATTTCTCTGGTTTAGATTTAACAATTCCAGAATCTTCAGTTGATGAAATGATAGATGATTGTTCCTCTAGCACTGAACTGATCTTCAATAGATAACTCATCTTCATTTCTGATTCTTCATATCTCTGCCTGATAATCCTTCACATCTTACATTGGTGATTATCAGCAGTTCTTGATTTACAACCACTTCCCATTTCTGACACAGCTTTTCTCACTAAAGAAAAATAGTTGTTCCTACTATATAGACAATGGTGAATCAATACCATTTCTATAACTTCTGGTGAATTTACTACTCTTCCACTTAGCCTTTATACATAGTACATTGAAAGACTAATAGAATAGTATTGTGATGTAATTCTCCTTATATCTCCACTTTCATAACAAATGAAAGTTCTTTCGCTTCTTCATCTAAGGCTCCCCCTTAGTAAATAGACTTGCTAGACTTGCTTCTCATTCTAAGCACAATCTCTAATGCTCCCCCTTTCTAACTCACTCTTCTTTTACTTGTACCCCAATACTTCTCCCCCTTAGTTGAGTATATCTTTTTCAATATATCTCTCCCCCTTAGTTGAGGAATCCTCCATTCAACTAATTGACAAAGTAGTTGATACCAAATTGTTACCAATTTATACCAATCGTTAGAGTACATTGAAATCAATTGATAAAGCTTTGTTAGAAAGGAAGTTTCATTTTCTTCCTCACTGTGAGTGTGTGATAGTGTTTAGTGTACCTCACAAGTGTTTCACTCTTCTCTCCACTCATTTGTGTTGAGTGTCTCACTTCTCTCTGTGTTTACACTCTTGCTCACTAGTGTTTCACTCATTGCTCACTAGTGTTTCACTCATTGCTCCAACATCCTTTAGTGTACCTGCAAGGAAAAATCACCATAGCCCCTTCTAGAGAGGTCAGTGGTGGTGCAATGGGAGTTCGCAAATCCCAAATCCTCGTTGGACTCGTCAGACGAATCTGAGTCATAATCTACAAGTTGCTAATTTCCCTTTTTAGGGTTTTCAGATTTGAATTCTGAGAAGGTAAACAATGATCTATAAATTTAGCATTGAGATCAAGATTCCCTTCTAATATCTGTGAAGACATCACCTTGTTAAACTCATCAGGTAAAATCTGAATCATGGTTCACAAGTTGCCGATCCGCACCTATGTCGGATCTGTTACTCGTAGGATCCAGAGATGTTCCCTCTGGGGAGTTAGATAATGATCTTGTTGAATTTTGCATTTGAGATCAATACCTTCTCTCGAGGTCTGTGAAGACTCTTGATTCATTAAAGAACCTTTAACTTATAATCCTAACCGTAAAATGGTTGGATTACAGGTTTCCGTCAATTCATCTTTGGTGTGTGCAATCTCTCTTTGTGCATATGAAATATTTTGGATAGTGTATAAGGTAGTGACTCTCCAACTGAATATCCCACACATCCTTGTTTGCTGCATCAAGTGCAGTTACCCCCTGGTGACCTCTAGTCTGATAGGTTACTTCCATTTAGGGTGTAAGATAGAATGTGTTTGAGTTTGACTGTAGTCTGGGATAAAAGTTGTTGGGTTTACAACCTTATGACTAAACATGTGAGAATACAACATTTCATGTAGATGAACCTGCATCACAGAATATGAGCAATATAGAGATAGAATGCATTTTTAACATTGAAAAGTTTTCTAAGAAAATATTGCATTTTATCTTAAGAGAAATGATATACAGTTGTGATTTCAAAAGATTTACAATGTAAGCAATCACAGCTGTAGAAAGATATTTTGAGTTAGGAAGATAAAGATCCTGAGCTGGTTTTACAAAACAATAACATAGGCAAAAATCCAATTAATAAATATTAATCGAATCAATGTATGTTAATGTTTAAACCAATACAAACAAAACTATTTTATCATGTTTTAGGTCCTGCATGATAGATATCAACTATTAGAAATTGTTAGCACTTGATAGGTCTTGTCTTCCAATTGTTAGATCCTGAAAATCAAACGTTAGTTCCTAAACAATTGAATTGACATATACCAATTTAATACCAACAATGGTCCTATATAAGAAAATCTGTCAACAACAACAACACAACAAAGAATTAGAATTAAAACTGCAAGTTGTGTGTGTGTTAAACAGATGAACAACAAAAGAACCAAGTACAGGGACCTGTTTGTAAGTTTTGAAAGTATAGTGACTAAACTCTAAAAACTATACAAACTATCTATATACACATGATAATTATATAAAATAAAAGCTAAAAAGAAAAGAAAAATTCGAATAATAAAAAAAATAAATAAATAAAACTATACATAACTAATAATTTACATAGCTTAAACTATAAACGAACATACCACTAAAATAAAAAGACAAACACTACAAAACATGTTAAATAAGATTAACATTTAAAAATTACAATACATGTACAAAAACATTAAGTATATACAAGAGTATTTATAATAGGTTAGCAAATCCATATATTTTCTGACAAAACAACTTTCTACTAGAAAATTATTTAGAGAGAAAATATGATTTAATAAACTATCATAAATATGTCAGCTATTTTAAAATAATGAAATTTTCAACAAAAATAGCTTCCTCAAAAATTCTAACTAGAGAATTAGAGAAAAATATTTTTAGAGAAAATTATTATTCTAAAATAAAGAAACATGGATTAACGCATTAGAATGATTATGACAATTCTTATAGAAAGATGACAAGATAGAATTCGAAAAGAATGTCATACCAGTTACTTGGCGCTCAAACCTTGGCACCAACTTCCATGTTTCTTGTTGTTCCAGATTCACAATTGCTTTCTCAGATTCCTTAGATTCCATACCTTGATTCTGAGAAGCCCTTTTAGTTCTTATTCCAACATCTGGATCACCAATGATCAGCTCTATTCCAAACAGACTGTTTGAGAAGGTTGGATCTTGATGAATCGCCTTGTTCTTCATTGTGATGTTGTGTTTGACTAGTGAATCCTTTGTTTACTTTCCTCGAGTTATTGCGAGAATGACTTGATGATTATTTTCCAGTGACATTGGTATTGCCAATAACAAAATTGTTTCTACCACTATCACTTGGATAATTATCATCATTAACATTTTAAACTAATGACTTCAAGGCAACTCCTCGATAACAACAATTGTTAACTCCTAACAACTGTTTGTTGGTAGACAATCTTGGTTCTTAAAAATAAAACTTGATTACCAAGACTGTCTTGTCTGCAATCTTAGAAATAATATTCTAAGTCCAATACACCTTGATCCATAGTATAAAACATTTATTATCAAAGTGATTTGATGCTTGCAAATAAGCATAAAAATTATTCAAAGTAATTGAACTATGGTAACTTTAGATATTTCAATATCCATAGTTCTACTTAAAGAATTTTTATACCATGTATAATAATATGAGTGAATTGTAAAAGATATAACAATGATTACTTAGAGGAGTTCTAAGTAATTTCACACATACCAATACATCTCACAATTAGTTAGTAAATAGAATTCTAACTAAATATCATTAACTGATATAAGTCAAAATTTCAATACAACCAATTGTTAGAACCATGATATTAATTATAGTGAATTTCTGAAAATGGAGCATTGATAAAATTCACTAGAATTAACATCTCACAACTAATTGAAGACCAATACAGATTAGGTCCAAATTAGTTATGTTGTTTATTTATTTTAATAAATATAAGGTACAGAGCAAATACTAAATTGAATTGCTTCAAGTCCGTAACCCATATAAATCAAAATAAATAATTAAATAATTAAATACTAAATCTCTATGAGTTAGATTTTAGCATTTAAGTATTTAAATTATCCTTAAATAATCACCACTAAAATATATTGCAATTATACACATGGCAATCATTCAACAGATAATTTTCAGTGTGAGGTCTGGATGTAAATAAGTTCACAAGTCCTTTCAATACAGACAATTGAAAACTTGTGAGCTTACTTAAGAATTACTTAACAGATGGGATTTACAATCATATAGCATTAATAAAATCCCAAGTTCACAAACCAATCTTGAAAAATTAATTTCATCAAGTGATTCAGCAAACGTGTCTGCAAGTTGTTATTAATTAAAGACATGCTCTCGAAATAATTGATACCTTATGCAAGTTTCTTAGTCCTTGAGTGTTTCACAGAGTTGTTGAAGATGAAATTGATTCCTTGTGTTCTCCTGCTTTCGTACAACTCATTTGATCTGTCTCTATGCAGCAAAACATGTCAGAACTGATGTCTCTAGGGTACCATCTCCGTAGATTTGGGTCCAACTTAAGACATCTGAAAATCAAGTGTAATAACTACAAGAATAGATTCTCAAGAATCCACTTGGGACCATGCACATTTGCATAATTGAGAATAAAATATGTGTGTAAGTGATCTATTAACAATTGAATAAGATAATGAGCTGATGATTCCTCTATAGCCTGATTAGGTCCTAATTAGTAGATCCTGAACTTGTTGGGTCAAATATCTCTAGAGTACCATTTCCTAAGATCCGGGTCCATCTAAAGATTTTTGATTGCCAACTTGTTAGGTCCAAGCTAATAGGTCAAAAGCCAGCTATAGTGATTTGTTGGTATGTAGTCTTGACAGGTCTAGAATCTTCTGAATAGAATCAAAAAATCCTTGACTTATTTTTATTGTCATCATTCTTTTGGCTTACTGAAGTAAATCAAAAGAACTGCAACTTTACCAACATCAAAACAGCAAATATCTTAATATCAATTTATAGCTAGTAGACCAACATATAATATAATCAAGATATCATTGCACATATATATATCATTTATGGTTGTGCCTAAATATGTAGAGAGTTCTATGAATATGACACCAATTATTAAAAGATACCAACTGTTAAAGATTGATACCAAATATTAAATTATAGTTAGGGTGTCATACTATGTCTTCCATACTTGCTTGAGTGATGATACCAGTTTATACTAACCTGTAGAGATCTTCAATTATCTCACCAACCAGGAGTGCATTTGTTCACATTCCTCTAGCATCCAGATTCATTAGGTCTAGATGTCCATTATAATCTTGAATGTGTAGCAGGTGCCTGATATCCTCAAGTCTTGTCACTGGTGCTTCTTATCAGATATACTGTCTTATCAGTTTGTAACCTAGCATCCAGTTTGGCCTTGTCCCTCATAACAATGCCTTGACATCATCCAGGTAGACTTCTGGTTATCCTTGTACCAAATATAGCCTTGTTGTTTGGTCTAGATACCAGCTTCCCTTCAATCTGCCTTTTGTACTGATTGAGATCATCTTGCATTGCAATCACTCAACCTGGATCTTTCAGAGCTTTTATAGTTTTCTTAGTTTCTTCTAAAAGAAAACTAAAGAAATAATCATTAGTACTTGAAGCTCTGTTAGTCTTTTACTTTCACCATTAGAAACACTAAGAACTAGAACAAAGAGTTAATTGAGTCAACACTCTTTGTCTTGGCAGACATGTTCTCATAGTGTCCATTGACTTTCAGTGTGGTGTTGAGTTGACTAAGTGATCCATCAGTTGCTCCCCCTAAGCTGTTGCTGGGTTTACATAAAGATTCTCAATGTTGACATTGCTTGGATCTGAATCATCATTACCATTGACAGCTGGGAGCTAGAAGTCGATGAACATCACTAAGACTTTCAATCACCTTCTGTTGATTAATAACAATCACCCTGTAGGTTGTTGACTCCATTGAGTAACCAAGGAAATTAACTTCTTGAGCATTAGCTGATTATTAGGATGCTCACTTTCATTTATCAATTCAAAACAATTTCCTTCATACTTATGGGGTCTTCCTAAAATTCTTACGGATCAGGGTTTAATATGTGATCAATCATCATCAGTGGTGTCTTGTCTTCAGATTGTTTGAACAACAACTTGTTTGTGGAGAGAAGTCATCAGTCATCACCACTTAAGTATATTTTTCTTTGATGTAGAACTTCTGTGTGATTCGTTTTGACTTCCCTTTATGACATGCCTCATAATTTTATTATACTTTAATTCCAGATAAGGCAGTCTCCTTTGCTGATTCGATTTTCAGGAAAGAATCTCTTGATATGACATTCAGATGAGAGAGCTCCTTATGTCATAGCTGAACTCCTGTCTGATGAAGCTTTAGATTTGACCTTGTTGACTTCACCTTTGACTGAGATTCCATGTCAGCTACAGATAAGTTCTCTTCCCTTAATCCTCGAACAGTAGGCTCTTCATCTTGTAAAAGATGCTTTATTACTGACAACATTCCTTGGCTATTGAATAACCTTGACCCTAGGTCATACCCTTGCTGTTGTCTCCAAGGGATAAACCACTTGGACAGATACCGTCACCACTCTTGATAGCAGGGCTCTATCTTCGGTCATATGCCTTGAACATCCACTGTCCAGAATCCACATAACACGATGTACCTGTTACAGACCCTGCAATACCAAAACAGTTAAGCCTTTTTTGGGACCCAACTTTGATTGGGTCCGGAATACTTGAAGTATTGGCCTTTGTCAGGCAAAACAACATTCTTAATCTTGACACCATTGGTCAGCAAACATTTTACCCTATAAACAGATTTGACAATCTTTTGTTTCAGTTTAGGTATCCATGTTTGTTTAGTAACAATATCATTGACTGGACATTTGACTTTGTAAACAGCCTTAGTAAAACTTTGTTTAGGCTTTGGTACAAATGTCTCTCTCCTAACATAAGGAGGACTAGCAGTCTTTGATTTAACATTATTCCTATTCATATGTTGTCGAGGAGCAGTCTTATTATCGCATGCATGATTACCGTTGAAGTAAGCAGACATCACATTAAAAGCACAATACATACAGTTGACAACACCACATGCTTTATGATTAGAATCAATGATAGGCATGTTACTCATGTTAGACATGTTATTGTTCTGCTTCGACTTATTACCACCTAATCCAGTCTTAGAAGAACTCGTTGTTTCAACAACCTTGACTGGAACTTTAGGTACATCTTTCTTGGATGAAACATTTTCTGGATTAATGTCCTCAACAGATTTAGCCTTAACAAAGACTGTGACATCTTTCTTGGATGAAACATTCTTTGAATTAGCGTTCTTAACAGATTTATTCTTAACACATTTATCCTTAACAAAGACTGTGCCATTTGCACTGTCCTCATTTCTCATTTCTTCTTGTATAACCATAGAAAGAATATCTGGTGGGCCAGCATCAGATTTTGTAAACATTGGTTTTTCAACATTCTTGAGAATATGTGGTATACCTCTTTCTTTAGCTGAGATAGAATTAGGAGAATGATTACTCAAAGAACCAACAGCTTGACTGTAATCAAACCCTATTCCTACAGTTTGTTCTACTGCTTGTTTATTGAAGAACTCTTTAGAAACTTTAACAGTATTATAACAAGCTCTAACCTGTGTTTCAAGTTCTCTAATCTTGGTTTCTTGTTCAGCAATCCTATCAACTTGTTTTACCATGTATTCTCCTAGACCCTTTTCTCTGTAGTTAAGTCGAGCTATTTCTTCTATATTCTTATCTTGATTAACCTGCACCTTTTTTAAATCTAACATTTCATTTTCAAGGTTAGTGTTAACAAGACTTATTCTCTCGTACCCTCTTTGTGCCTTATTCAAGGAACTACGGAAACTATCAATTAACTCAGCATCAGTAAGAATTACCGGTGTGGTGTAATAAGTTGATGATTCAGCATTTGCCACCAGCGCAAAGTTTCCAACTTCTTCATCTTCACTGTCTGTGTCATCCCAGCTTTTGCCTTGTACCACATAGGCCGTGTCTGTGTTCTTCTTACCAGATGCATACTCTCTCCTTGCATCTTGTTTAGGTCGATGACACTCAGTTGCAAAATGTCACATTTCATTACAGTTGAAGCACCTGATCTTGCTTCTGTCTACCATTCCAGTCTCGTAGCCAACCCTTGTGCTACTTGAGGATGAACCTCCTTGCTGGAATCTGTTCTCAGTAGACCTGAGTCTGAAATTAGGATTTCTTCTAAATCTAAAATGATTAAACTGTCTTACAACCAGTGCCATTGATTGATCCTCCAACTGCTCCAGCTCCTCTGACGAATAAAATTCTCTACAACCCTGACTTGTAGCTGTCTTCCCATACTCTGCTACAATCACTTCCTCTTCAGAGCTGTAAGGTTGAACAATCTTAGCTTCCAATCTATTTTCCCTGACTTTCTTAGTTCCCTCGTTTATTGTTATAATGGTGTCCCAGATATGCTTGGCATCTTTATAGTTAATAACATGGTTGCACATGATCGCATCTAGGGATTCCACCAAAATTAATTGTACATTAAGATCAAGGGCAATATCCACTTTGTCATCATTTGTATAAACACTAATGTCCTTTGGATATGTCCTTGCAGGAACTACAACAACTCCTTCCACGATTATTTCCTCTTCAGTAATCATAGGAACTATTGGCCCGGTTTTCAATATTCCTAAATATTTAGGATTGGCCACTTGTAGAAAAAGGATCATTTTCTTTTTCCATAGTTCATAATTCTCCTTGTCAAATATGGGTATCTTAACAGTTCCAATTTTTGAAGTCATGATGAATTTTTAAGTGAGTTAAAAATTCGAAATGGATTTTTGACTGAATAAAAATAGGATATTGATTTGTGTATCAATCAATAGGCTCTGATACCAATTGTTAGGTCCGATAAGATTGTAGAAGGGGGGGTTGAATACAATCTGTACCAATTTATCGAAATTTGTTCTTCAAATAATATTTTATTTTAAACAAATTTGAGCAGAATAAATTGAAACAAATTTCAAGTTGAATATAACAATATATTAACTTGATGGGTGTTACAATTTCAGTACAGATTAATTATCAAGTTGATAAAAACTAATTAGAAAATTCGACATGAACTTTTCTAATTTAGTTAATAAAAATCAAGATAAGAACTAGGAAACTTAATTCGCTAGTAGTACAAGAATCACAAATAATCAAGTTCCACCGGATAAAATATTACAAAGGGATGAACTTGATTTTCTAGGAATTAATTTGTTCTTGCTTGAGAGAGAGAGAGATGAAGGCTGCTGTGTTTTTCTTCTGTTATGATCGGCTGATTCCAGTTCTTCTGCATTCTGCTGCTTTATATAACACAGCCATAGTCATATTGCTTTGTTTTAACTGATATAACAATCAGTTAACACTAATATGACATTCGGTATGACTATCGAATGAATGTAATATGACTGTCTCTTTAAATATAACTTTCGGTATGACTATCCAATCCAATATAACTTTCGGTATAACTATCCAGTCCAATATAACTATCGGTATAACTATCCACCCTGTCCTCTTGAATGAAATATGACTATCCAGTTTGAACTGAATATGACTGTCAGCTTTTGAACTGAATATGACTGTCAGCTTTTGAACTAAATATGACTGTCAGCTTTTGAACTAAATATGACTGTCAGCTTTTGAACTAAATATGACTGTCAGCTTTTGAACTGAATATGACTGTCAGCTTTTGAACTAAATATGACTGTCACACTTTGAACTAAATATGACTATCGGTATAACTATCATTTGATAGTTGTATTATCATATTTTTCAGCTTATAATTAATCAAATGATTTATAAAAATCATTTAAATAACTATTTCTTTTTCATATTAATTCTGATTTAATTAATTAATTGATTAATTTAAAGAATAAATTAATTCTGATTGAATTAATTTATAAAATAAATTAGCCAACTAATTTAATTTAATTAAAAGACAATTAATATGACGCCTTTTTATAATTATATTAATTCCAACTTAATTAATCTTTTAATTAATTTATTGAATAAATTAATTCCAATAGAATTAATTTATCAAATAAATAAATAAAATGACTTAATTAATTAAGAGAAAATTAATATACCTCCTTGACAGCATAATTATATTAATTCTAACTTAATTAATCTTTTAAATAATTTACTGAATAAATTAATTCAGATAGAATTAATTTATCAAATAAATAATTCAAATGACTTAATTAATTAAGATAAAATTAATATACCTCCTTGATAGCATAACCCTTGTGATCTTCCATGTTTTGATAAATCTAATCCTCCACAAAGATTATTCCTTAGTCAGTCTTGATTGCAAAACCATTGTGGTTAATTAATATAGTACCTCTGTTGCTTGCACAATGATTTCTTCCCATACCAGTCATGATAGCTTGAACCACTGAAGTTAATGATGAACAATCACTGTTTAATGTTGACACTCGATGTACTGTCTGGTTCATGAGTGACTAACCGCAATGACTGTTCTTCATATATTGACTTTAAAATCTGGTTCCTTTTCTTTTCTTTTTCTTCTCTCTCCATTAATTCTTCTGTACTGTCTCTGTCACTGTTGAAATCTCTGTCACTTTAAATGAATCCACTTCTTTAACGAATACTTCACTGAGGCTTGATCAGATGTCTGAACTTCTTTCAATGTTGTAATTCTTCAAGTCTGTAGATTGACCTTGATCTTTTTCTTCTGACAGATAATACAATCTGAGATTCCTTGTGACAGTCTATATACTATTTACTAATACAATCTTGTTTAAGTTGAGTTGTATCCTCGAAATACAAATAGGCTACATCATATGCCTTTCAACCCCCCTTTTAATATCAAAACCTTAAATCTCTAATTTATGGAACAAAATATTTTTATTAAAATAATACACAAATCACTATTTTAAATAATATAAATATCTCATAAAAATCTCCTGAATAAATAACAGAAATTAATTCCGGAATAAATAAATATCTCTTGGAACTCAGGAATTAAATCTCGAGAATATATGCTATTTTTAATATCTGGAAATCTCAATTCTTACTCAAAATGAAAAATTCAAACATTCATTTTTATTCAATTTAAATCCAAAATAATTATTCTCATTTTAAAATAATTCATCAAAGAATTCTACTTTTAAGAAACCTCATAAATTCTAATTTATTAAACTCATTAATAATATAAACAAATTTTAATCTCTAAATAAAATCTGACTCGATCCGGTTAATTAAAATAAACCGAAAAATATAAAAAAACAGCTTTCCAAAATAAAACATATTTTAATCCATTATTCACAAATATACCCCTTTTATTGAAAATTAATTAAATCTCTAATTTGTTTTCAAAATCACATAATAATACTTATTTAATTAATAAATTCTAAATTACATCTAAAATTCTAAATAATACTATTTAATTAATTACACTCTTAAACCGTTTTTAATAAATTATTATTTACCAACTAATTTAAATAACGATCCAACTAATTGAATCTCGATTTTTAACGAACTATCGCTAATTTACAAGAAAAAACTGCATCGTTTTATTTGTGTTTTAGTTAACACGATGTGGGCCCCACCTACCGTGTGGGTCCCACCTGCACCCCTCCCTGCGCTTCTCTCTTGCAATCTCTCATCTCCTTCATCTCTTTTCTCCCCAACAACAATCAATCTCCCTGCATCTCTCTCGTTCTCTCTCTCTCTCTCTCTCTCTCTCTCTCTCTCTCTCTCGCAACAATCTCTCTCAAGTTCTCTCTGCACTCGCTATCTCCTCCCTGTCTCTCTCGAACACCACCTCCCTCGCACCTCTCTCTTTCTCTTTCGACCCCCAACCTTTCTCTCTTGATTCCTCACTTCGAACCTCAACCAACAACAATCCAACAATCTCTCTGCACTCTCCCTGTCGCCTCCTCTCTCCCTTGATCTCTTTCTCTCTTCGAACTCTCTCTTCTCTCTTTCTGGACTAAGGTCGAAACCCGACAAACAATCTCTGCACTCCCTCTCTTGTTCGACACAACCACAACACAATCGCCAACTCTTTATAACTCCCCTGCAAATTCCGATTGAAACCCACCTCATCTCCTCCTCTCGAACATCTCTCTCTATTCTCTAACTCTCCGACTGTCTCTCTCAACAATCTCTCTGAAATCTCTCCAATCTCGCTCCCCAAATCTCTCTGAAATCTCTCCAGTCTCTCCCCAAATCTCTCTGTTATCTCTCCATTTTTCCCCCTCCCCCCGAAAACTAAGTTAACAGATATGAAGTAATAGTACCTGTTTTGTATTGGGTTTGTGAAGGACTCGTTTTTGTTTCTCTGTTTTTTTTTACAACTCATATACATGTCTGTTTATATAAATAAAACAAACTGATTTTATTATTTGTTTTGTTAAATAATAAAAAAAAACAAAAGTGGGGGACAATGGATTTTTAGTGCTTCATAAATATATTTAGTGGACAATTTAAATAATTAAAATGGGAGACAAAAATTAATGCAGAAAATTAAAAATAAAATAATGATTATGTTTATATTAAATGAAATATTTGGTGAAAAGATATCGTTTTTCCCCGTCTAATTAAAACGAAGTTCTAATTTCGTTTCTTAAAATAAATACGACTCAAAATTTAAAAATACTATTTTTCTCAAATTTTTAATAAACACTAATATTTAAATATAATACGAATATATAAATTTTAAAAATTTATAAAACGTACTAATTTAAAATATATACTAGTGAATCGTTTCTAAAATATTTTTAAATAAAAATATCGAGTACATTCGAAAAATTTATTCGAAAAATTTACGTATATTACAGTCTTCCCTCATTAAAAGGATTCCGTCCTCGGAATCAACGTAGGCAATAACTAAGGTTTCTAATAGCTTCTCAGCACTTTTACCAGCTTTATGCTTCCAATATCTTAATTACAAACTCTTATGCTATACCGTCTATTTTCATACCGGCTCCTACTTCCTTCGTTTATTCTTATCCTCACTCTATTCTCAAATTACATCATATCCTCAATAATAAATCTGAATTATTCCTCACAACTCCTCATGTCATTTTCTCTCATTAAATATACCTCTTTCCTCTCATCTCTACCCTTCTGAATTAATTCACTCTAAATCTTGCATCATTATTTCCAATCTATTGTTTCAATCCCTGTCGAAATCTTCCAGCTCCTTCCTCCTCCTCCAAATCCATACATAAAACCATCATACTCTTCTTGTTTTGTTTCCATCTATAAAATCCACTCTATTTATCTCTTCTACACTTCCTCAAAAGTCACAACCTCACTCAATTCAACTTATCCCAATATGGTTTAGTCTACTAAAATTGCATATCCATGAAATATTTATTTATGAAAACAAACAATACATATCTTTACATATACACATATATACACATATATATCTGCAGTTATAGATATATGTATATTTATGTATACTTACCTCTATATACTCACATTTCACCCAATAAATAAATCCTGGATACACATTTCTCTCGTCCTAATTGATTCTACTGCTAATGGCCATCCTGCCTCCACCTCGCAACTCCTATTATATATATACCTATCGATTTCTTGGCTTCTAAACTCCCTTTCATATAGTCCTAACTCCTCCTACACTCGTTCTAAGATTTATAACCTACTGCTCTGATACCATTCTGTAACGCCCCCAAATCCCCTACAAGAATCCAGGTCGTCACATCTCTTGCGGAAGATTCAATCACCTGCTCACAATGAAATCTATAACAATATTCGTAACAACTCCACGGATTATAACCTTAGAACAAGCACTCACTAATTCCAAATGATATTACATCTCAAATTCACTTCCCAGAATCTCTAGAATACTATTACAACTCCAAAGAACTAGATAATAAAACATTATACCAACACCTTTCCAATCTGTAAACTCCTCGGATGCTTTAAGGCTAACATGCTGAATCAGTAGTCTTCCTCTTTCCTTAATCACGATTTGCTGTACTAATGCCAGCTCTGATTGCCTCTGCTTTATAATATTTAAATAGCAAGAATGAGCCAAAGAATGCCCAGCAAGTACATATAGATATCATATAATAAAACAATTTGACCAAAGTATGGCTTTTTACCACTCTATAATATACATATTTTGAAAAGAGATCAACTTGGAATATTTTTTTTATAAACCCCGAAATACAACTCATATGAAAGGACAAATATATCTCAATAATTTCTCAAAATACTACTCGAATGAAAGGATAAATATATCTCAATAACTTCTCAAAATACTACTCATATGAAAGAATAAATATATCTCAATAACTTCTCAAATACTGCTCGAAGATAAATCAATAACTTCTCAAAATACTGCTCGAAGATAAATCAATAACTTCTCAAAATACTGCTCGAAGATAAATCAATAACTTCTCAAAATACTGCTCGAAGATAAATCAATAACTTCTCAAAATACTCCATTGATAATATATTATAACAACTGCTCAGATCAACACCCTAGTTAACAGAACCACACAGGCATCGGTTAACCGATAGGATGTCAATGATTAAATTTCTGCCCATAACGCCTACTCAAGTAATGGATGATCAATCCATTATCACTACTCGTTTTCTATCGATAGAAGGATGCCCCGACGTCTCGAACACACCCTAAATACTCCTCAGTTGGGCCGGTGCGTTACTCCGGTCACTTTTGCTTTCATAAGCAATGAACAATAGACACCATTAATATAGTTTCCCTCTCGATTTAGTAGAGGAAAATATTATGAAAAAAAAAATTGTTCTGATTATGGAGTCGAAATGAGGTGACCCATATCAGTATACATAACTTACTTTATATATATAATCCCACTCTTAAATATAAACTCGAATGAAGTATCTCAATAAACGTATCAACAATATGTAACAACTCATGAAATAAGTTTGAACACCTCATGGTATAATATATCTGGATAACAGCTCAACAATAATATGTATGTAAATGTAAATGTAAATTGCATGAATAAAAATCTGGTATAAATCACTCGAAAGAATACTTGATTTATAAATCGAAAATTTAATCAGCATACTTAAAAATATAAATACCCCGAATAATGGAGTACGAATTAGTAAACTTGCCTGGTTCTGCGATACGATACTCCAACCTGCTCCACACTTCTGGTTCTTCGACATTTCACCTTCTCGGGCCTAATTCAGCTATAATTAACTCCACTTCTGATCACCTTTCATTCAACTTTTATTCACCAATATATAATACCCTTGCATATCTATAACTTTCGTTCTTCAAGTTTTTCCAAACGAGTCTCCTAACTAATCCTAAATTCTCTTTTTACTAATAAAACAATAAATCTCTAAATTATACTAAATAATCACAGAATATATTTCTAAATAATAATCTAACTATAAATAATGCCAAATAAATTAACCCCCCTTTTAATATCAAAACCTTAAATCTCTAATTTATGGAACAAGATATTTTTATTAAAATAATACACAAATCACTATTTTAAATAATATAAATATCTCATAAAAATCTCCTGAATAAATAACGGAAATTAATTCCGGAATAAATAAATATCGAGTAGATTCGAAAAATTTACGGATATTACATCCTCCCATTTCGTTGTTGGAAACTATTGTAAGCGAAGCTTTGAGTTCTTAATGAAAGTTATTTTCTCTTCAAAAAAAAAAAATCAAAATGTAGCGCTTTAATTGTATTTTGTTGCTTTCAAATATTTTTAGTCAATTTTTCAGTACATAAAAATAAGTTTTTTTTCCTTTTCTTGAAAATATGCTAAAATGTACCTTAAGTGTTAACGTCAAAAGTTTAAATATAAATTCATTATTTATGAACATTTTTTAGAAATATTTGACATACAATATATTTTAATGATTCAAGTATTTAACTACAAACAACTAAAATGACAATGTTAGCGGTAAGTGTAAGTTTTACTTTTCAATTGTAGGATATATAAAAATAAATTTTTGATTAAAAATATTATTTAATGTGAAAATTGAGAAACCTAACACTCTTACTTCTCTAAGAATTTTCATTAGAAAAATAAAAAATTATTAAAATTTTAAAATCTTTACCTTTAAAATTTAATATCTAATTTCCATTGTTAAATATCAATGTACAATAAATTTGTATCATTTTTTTTAAGGTTCTAACTGTAAAAGAGAAATGAAGATATTATTACTGCACGAATCATCTTAAATATGCAATTACACTCATCAACCCACAAAATTCAGAATCCACACCTTCACCACTAAAAAAGAACACAACCAGACAATCAAAATCCTCATCATCTTTGCTCTGTAAAGCACATTCACAGTGTGCAGATCCCATGGCCACATAAAAACACACATGTACACACCATATGTATCATGTCCAAGATCTCCTTTCCTTTTTCTTTTCAACTTATGATAATGTTATAATATAAGTAATATTCTCTAGCATCTCTGTGGGCCTAATCATATTTGACAAACATTTACAACTTCAAATAGTGTATGAAAACTTGGTGTGATCCGTGTGGAGTAAGAAATTTCTATGATTTTTATGAAATATATTATGTTTTCAAGAAATATATATTAATTTTTTAAATTTAATTAGAACGGAATGAATCCCAAATAATTTATTTTAAAAAAATTCAAATTATTTTCCGATCTTTCTGAGTATGCTCACATATATTTAAAGTAAATACAATCTATACAATTATATAATAGTCGAAACATTAAAAGTTTTGGTACCTGTTTGTTGTATTTCGTGAATTTATTTATTTACTCTTCATTATAAAGAAAAATATATACGATATCTATACTATTGAAACTCCTAAAATAAATAATAACATAATATAATTAATGATAATTAGTCGATTGTCCTTTTCACATTTATTTTTAGTTAAAGATATTACCATTTATAAATACTTGAAAACATCAATCGTATCATATCTTCCAAACATTAATATATTCTTTCGAATTAAAACACGTTAACTTTTTGATTTAAAACTAATATTATAATCATTAATATATACCCAAAAATATCACACCATATTTTTCAGTTAATAATAAAATATATTAAAAATCCGTAGACGTTGTTTATAATAAGTAAACAATAGTATAATTCGTAAACATGAATATATTAAATTATATACTATATTATATAATAGCCGAAACATTAAAAGTTTTGGTACCTATTTTTTGTTACTTTGTGAATTTACTTATTTACCATTCGTTATAAAGAAAAATATATACGATATCTATACTATTAAAACACCTAAAATAAATAATAACATAATATAATTAATGGTAATTAGCCGATTGTCTTTTTCAAATTTACTTTTAGTCGAAGATATTACCTTTTATAGATACCTAAAAACATCAATCGCATCATATCTTCCAATTATTAATATTTTCTTTCGAATTAAAACACGTTACTTTTTTGATTTAAAACTAATCTTACAATCATTAATATATACCCAAAAATATCATATCATATTTTTTAATTATTAATAAAATATATTAAAATCCGTGGACGTTATTTATAATAAGTAAATATTAGTATAATTCGTAAACATAATTATATTAAATTATATAAAATTAAAATTAAAAATACTAATTACATAAAAACATAATTGTAATATTAAATAAAGTTTATAACATAATAAAAGAAATCCTGTATCGCACTGCATTGAAAGTTTGTCGGTTTGGTATTCGGCACGGTCATCCTAATTATTTTTTTAATTAAAAAATGTTTACTTTTAATTGATGATATTACTTTTTATAAATACCTAAAATATCATATCTTCCAATCAATAAATTTTTTTTAATTAAAACACCTTAACTTTTAATTTAAAACATAATCTTACAATAATTAATATATACCTAAAAATATCACACCATATTTATAAATCACTAACAAAATATAATAGAAATCCTTATACTGCGAATAATGATCATTTGATTTTTAGTAAAAAATCAGAACGGTTAGATCTAATGATTAGATATATTATATAAATTAATTAATTTACTAAGATTTCAAGGTTCGAATTCCAACAACGGCATATTTATTTTAAATTTTATAATATAAATTTTAAATATTCCTTATTATTAGTTAAATTTATATTAAATTATTTAAATTAAAACTAAAAAAAATTAATTACATATAAAAAAATTCATGCAGCGTAGAGTTATAAGTTAATTAGCAGGGGGACCAGGGTGAGCCCCAATCCCGCCAACTGCACCGTAACACCGAAATTTTGAACATTTAAAGGATATTGAGGAGATTTAGACAGGTAAAGGACTAAATCAAATTGGAACATTACAACTTCCTAGATGTAACGCCCCCAAATCCCCTACAGGAATCTGGGTCGTCACATCTCTTGCGAAATATTCAATCACCTGCTCATAATATAACCTACAACAATATTCTTAACAACTCCATATTTTACTCCACAGGTTATAGTCTTAGAACAAGCACTCAATAAAACAGAAGTTATTACAACACAAACTCACCTCCCAGAATCTCTGAAATATTATTACAACATACAAAAATACTCGATAATAAAGCATTAAACACTTCTTTCCATCTTGAACCCACCTTCGATACTATAAGGCTAATGTATTGAATTTAATAGCCCTTCTCCTTCCCTTTGCCACGGTTCGCCATGCTAGAGCCGTCTTTAGATGCCGCTGATTAATGATATTTAAATAGCAAGAATGAGCCAAAGAATGCCCAGCAAGTATATACAGATATCATATAATACAACAACAACCCACTCAAAATATGTTTTTTACTACTCAATAAGAGTTAATAAAATATAATTACCTTTTTAAAAGAGATCAACTCAGAAATTCTTATAAATCTCGAAATACGACTCCAATATATCTCAATAACTTCTCGAAATACTACTCGGAAATAAATCAGTAACTTCTCAAAATACTACTCGAAAATAAATTTAATAACTTCTCAGAACTACTCAATTTGTTTGAAATAATATAATATAACAACTGCTCACATCAACACCCTAGTTAACAGAACCACAAAGGCATCTATTAACTGATAGGATGTCAATTGGATTTCTGCTCAGAACGCCTACTCAAGTAATGGATGATCAATCCATTATCACTACTCGTTTTCTATCGATAGAAGGATGTGCCGAAGTTTCGATCACACCCTAAATACTACTCAGTTGGGCCGGTGCGTTACTCCGGTCACTTTTGCCTTGATAAGCAATGAACAATAGACACCAATAATATAGTTTCCCTCTCGAATGAGTAGAGGAAAATATTATGAAAAAATGTTCTGATTATGGAGTCGAAATGAGGTGACCCATATCAGTATACATAACTTACTTTATATATATATCCCTACTCTCAAATATAACTCGAATGAAGTATCTCAATAAACGTACCAACAATATGGAACAACTCATGAAATAAGTTTGAACACCTCATGATATAATATGCCTGGATAACAGCTCAACAATAATATGTATGCAAATTGCATGAATAAAAATCTGGTATAAATCACTCGAAAGAATACTTGATTTTGATAATCGTAAACTTAATCAGCATAATTATGAATTTTTAAAAATAGAAATACTCCGAACAATGGAGTACGAATTAGTAAACTTGCCTGTGCTCTGCGTACGATACTCCAACCTGCTCCACGTTTCTGGTTCTCCTGTATTTCACCTTCCCGGACCCAGTTCGGCTATTATTAACTCAACTTCTGATCACCTTTCAATCAACTTCTACTCACCGATATATAATACCCTTGCATATCTACAACTTTCGTTCTTCAAGTTTTTCCAAACGAGTCTCCTAACTCATCCTAAATCCTACCCTAAAATGGTTCCTCGAATCATTAATTAATCCTTAATTAAATAAATAAATCCACGAAACAATAATTAATACTCAAATTAAATAAATAAATCCTCGAGACAAAATTAATAATCGAATCAAATAAATCCTCAAGACACAATTAATCCTCGAATTAAATAAATAAATCCTCAAATATTAAATATCATCTTTCTAAATTAATACCGTATTTAATTCTATTTATTCAATTTATCCTCTTTTTATTAATAAACCAAATAATCTTTAAATTATGCTAAATAATCACAGAATATTTTAAAATAATAATCTAACTATAATTTATTCCAAAATAATAAATTAAACCCCCCTTTTATCAAAACCATAAATCTTTAATACCGGTTGATCAAACTAGTCCGAAAATATTTAATATTAGCTTTCCAAAATAAAACCTTATTTAATCTCCATTTATTCACAATTAAAACATAATTAATACTAAATAATTCAATTAAATCAATTATACCGTTTTTAGTAAATTATTAATTACTAGCCCAATTAATTAATATTTCAAATTTTAACGAAACTAATTATAATAGTTCAACATAAACAATCCGGGATATACAACCAACAACGGCGCGTGGGGCTCACGCGCCACCACCCACGCGCCACCATCCACGTGCTGCAGTGGCTACGCCAGTTACCTCCATTCCTTCCATCTCTCTCCATCTATCTCTCTCTCTCTCTCAGTCTCTCGCCCTCTCTGCCTACTCTCTCTCACTCAATCTCTCCGCCCGCTCCTCTCTCTCTCCGCCCCATCTCTCTTCTCTGCCTCTCTCTCTCACCAAATCTCTCCGCCCGCTCCTCTCTCTCTCTCCGCCCCATCTCTCTTCTCAGCTTCTCTCTCTCACCCAATCTCTCCCTCGATTCCTCTCCCTCGCCATCGATCTCTCGCCTTCCCTCTTCGCACACATCCCCCCCCGCCCCTCCTGCTTCGATACCGGCAACACCCACCACCGCCGGTCATCTCCGCCGCCGCGGTGGTGGCCTCCAAACTGACCTGCAACAACAAAACAAGACAACCCATCCCCCTTATTACTCCGATTACAAACCATAACCACCCCCAACAATCTCTCCTGCCGTCTCTCTCTCAATCCCGACCTCTCTCTCCCTCGACCCCAGTCTCTCGATCTCTCCTCACAATCTCTCTTCTCACCAAACCCCCTTCGCCTCTCTTCTAAATCATCACAACAAATTCAACCAAAATGTTTCTCCCCCCTCCCCTCATCCGATTCACAAGCCCACAAAACTACTCATCTAATTAATCAATAAGATCGGAAATAAAAGGGAGGAAAAAGAAAGAAAGAATAAAAAATAGAATAAAACACTACCTCCGTGAACTACTCTGTTTTTATCAAAATGTATGGTTCGAATTTCTGGTTAAGTTGAAAGAGATAGAGCCTAGCAGGAAGAACAAAGATGGCTGCTTTTATTTTGTATAACTCTACTGCTGTTGTAAATTATGTAGCCGGGTCTTAGCTTCTTTTTCCAAAAAGACACGCATGGGGACAAAACTGAGTGGAAAAATTAGTGGCCATAATCATTTTGTTTTTAGTGGATAATTAACAAATAAATAAAAAAATAAATCATGGGGGACAAAAATACATGCTGAAAAAAAATAAAATAAAAATTTTGATCATGATTATATTTAGTGAAATGTTTGGTGAAAAGATCTCGTTTTCCCCCCCTTTCTGGCTAATTAAACGATACTCTAATTTCGTTCTAAAATCAATACGACTAAAAAATAAAAATCTTATTTTTCTTAAATTCCTAATTTTAATAAACATTACACAAATATAAATAATTAAATATAATACGAATATAAAAAAAAAATATTCGAAAAAATTGGTGGATATTACACTAGAGATACTAGATGGAACTCTCATTTCACAGCAATGTGCAGTTTGATAAGAATGTATGGTGCTACTCGTTCTGTTTTAACTGAAATAGCTGCTCAAGGGACAACTTTTGTTCAACGAGATGATGCTTTGAATGCCATAAAAATGATAATGTCGTATGAATTTGTGTTTATTTTACATGTGATAAAGGAGATTGTGACTATTACTGATCTACTTTGTTGAGCATTGCAACAAAAAAATCAGGATATTATAAATGCTATGCACTTGGTTTCTACTACCTGATTTAAAAATTAAGAAGTTATAGTTGGGAATGTCTTTTACAGAATGTGAGATTATTTTGTGAGAGATATACCATCTTGATTCCTAACATGGCTGCTTCTTATTTTGATGTACTAAAATCTCTTCGGCAACAAGGAAAATAAAGACAAACAGTGACCATGGAACATCATTACAGAGTAGAAATATTTGCTGCTGCTATAGATCAACAATTGCAGGAGTTAAACAACAGGTTTAGTGAACAAGCAACAGAGCTTCTCATTTTGAGTACATAATTGAATCCTAGAGACGGTTATAGATCATTCAATATAGAGAATATTTGTATGTTTGCTGAAAAATTCTATCCTGATGATTTTTTGGAAGAAGAAAAAATTCGTTTGAAGTGTGAAAGCATTATGGGCTAGATATTCCCACTCATCCAGATTTCAAGGATATTTCTACTCTTGGTGATTTATGTCAAGGAATGGTAATAACAGGGAAATCCGAAGTGTACTCACTAGTAGATAGACTTTTACGTCTTGTCTTGACACTTCCTGCATCTACTGTAACATTCGTGAGAGCTTTTTCGGCTATGAAAATAGTGAAAAAAAGTTTTCGTAGTCGAATGGAAGATGAATTTTTAAGAGATTACTTGTTAGTGTATATAGAAAAATACTTGTTATTGTATATAGAAAAAGAGATTGCACAGTTAGTAAGTTCCGATGAGATCATTGACACATTTTATATGATCAAAGAAAGACGAGCACATCTCAAATAAATCGGTACGTTTTCTGAATTTTATTATTTTAAGTGAGTTCCCTGTTTTGCTATTATCTGCTGTTCTAATGTATGTACAGTAGTCTGTGACTTTTACCTATGTTCTCACTTCCTCGTTGAAAAAGTTACGTCATTAATATAATTTGTCTGTTCAAAAAAATTTTTGATCCTCCTTACCATAACCTACTTCCATTTTTGATCCTCCTTAGCATAACCTACTTCCGCCCCTGTTAATTAGTGTTACTTTTAAAGATAAAAGAACAGTACCATACGATGCATGATATTTTTTTAGATATTTTTTTAGAAATATCACAAAAACCCCGCATGTGAGATGCATTTTTTCTCTTAGACATATTGGACAAAAAATCGATCATATCTTATGTAGTAAAATAAGTTAGGACATTTTTTCTTTTTTAGTGCGACATGAGTATGATTATCACAAGTTCACAACCTAAGAAAACCCAGCAATATGGATAACTAACTAGTGCATTAACAGCTGCAATCAACTGCAGACTAAAAAGCCACCTTTTTTAGCAAGACACATTTTTAGATGCAGTTTCAAGGTAACTCCATTAAATTAAACACTAGCCTTAATTATTTTCGAAAGGAAAATACCTTAATTAATTAGTTGTTAAATTATTTTTATTCCATATAATTAATTTCCATAACACTACGTAGATTTATATCTATCATATGTATGCATATGAATCTCTTGATTATTCATCTCTCTCGTTTTGAAATTTTCTGCAAGTTCATTAACACTTTCTCCCACTTGAAGGGTACTAGTGTAGCAGTGTTTACACTGTACACACATATATTGGCTATACTACTATTACACTCAATTATTTGTATCTAAATCTTTATCTCATAATTTGCCTCGGCATTCTACACTGGCTCTCCAATCGATTATATCAGAAAAGTAAATTAAACCCAGGTCAGGTTTTTGGATTTTCTCTAATGGGTTTCTTTTAGATTTCAATTTTATGCCATCATTATTTGTCTCTTTGTGTTGTGTCAAGATAAGTGAGAGAGAGAGAGAGAGAGAGAGTGAGAACAGTATTTCAATTTGTATTTGAATTCTCTGTTCAGTTTGTTGATAAAGTTTTGTTTTTGTTTTCGTATGTTGTTTTGCAGATTGTTATCTTCATAGTGGTGTCTTTATCTTTTTGCCAAGCTTATATATAAGTATTTATATACTCAAGCACAGATGTTGAAATGTTCTAACAAGATTAGATCTTTCTTGCTTATACAAAAGACTTTTAATTTACTGAACCAAATTACCAGTTTTGTTGATATAAAGATTGATATCTATAATGGGTATCAGTCTTTTGTTGGAAATTAATCAAGTAATCTCTGATTTATCATCCAAAAGAAGGAATTTTTCGGCGAAAAATAAGCACTCTGAGGCTCTTCAAGGTTTGCCTTTATTGGAATTGTCATCAATCTGCATCAACTTGACATTGGTGCTTGTGTTTCTTTTTATTGTGTCGGCGAAACAAATATTTGTGTGCCTTGGTCGAATTCGAGTAGAGAAAGAGAGTTCTAATGGGAATTCGGTCCCAGTTAGACGTCGTGATAATGAGATTCGGAGTGTTGTGATTGGTAACTGGTATAAAGCTTCGGCCTTTTGTTGCTTTTATGTGCTGTTTGTGCAAGTGTTGGTTTTAGGTTTTGATGGTATTGGTTTGATAAGGGAGTCTACGAAAGGGAGGAGTAGAAATTGGACTTTAGTGCTTTCTCCCGCAGCTCAGAGTTTAGCTTGGTTTGTTTTGAGCTTTTCAACACTTCATTGTAAATTCAGGCCCTTGGAGAAATTTCCACTGTTGTTGAGGGTTTGGTGGGGTGCATCATTTGTGATCTGTCTCTGTACTTTATATGCTGATGGGAACAAATTTTTGACCAAAGGCTCAAAACTTTTGAATTCTCATGTCCTCGCGAATTTTTTATTAACCCCTGCCCTTGCTTTCTTAAGTTTTGTTGCATCCAGGGGTGACACTGGTATTCAGGTATGTAGAAACTCTGATCTTGAAGAGCCATTGCTAGTTGAAGAAGAAGCAGGGTGCCTTAAGGTTACTCCTTACAATGAAGCTGGTATATTTAGTCTGGCCACACTATCCTGGTTGAACCCGGTTCTTTCTTTAGGTGCAAAAAGACCACTTGAACTGAAAGACATTCCACTTCTTGCACCAAAAGACCGTTCCAAGACAAATTATAAAGTTTTAAATTCCAATTGGGAGAAGTTGAAGGCTGAAAATCCTACTGGGCAACCTTATTTAGCTTGGGCTATCCTCAAATCGTTCTGGAAAGAGGCAGCAATTAATGCAATTTTTGCAGGCTTGAATACTCTTGTATCATATGTCGGTCCGTACTTGATCAGTTACTTTGTGGATTACCTGGGAGGAATTGAGACTTTCCCTCACGAAGGATATATCCTTGCTGGAGTATTCTTTGCAGCTAAGCTGGTGGAGACCTTAACAACACGTCAGTGGTATCTTGGAGTAGACATATTAGGTATGCATGTTAGATCAGCTCTCACGGCAATGGTGTACAAGAAGGGGCTCAGGCTCTCAAGTGCTGCAAAGCAAGGTCATTCCAGTGGAGAGATCGTTAACTACATGGCCGTTGACGTTCAAAGGGTAGGGGACTATTCCTGGTATCTCCATGACATATGGATGCTTCCTATGCAGATAATACTTGCCCTTGCCATCCTTTACAAAAATGTTGGGATTGCTACCATTGCAACATTGATTGCCACAATAATCTCCATTGTGGCCACAATTCCCTTGGCAAAGTTCCAGGAAAATTACCAAGACAACTTAATGTCTGCAAAAGATGAAAGAATGAGGAAGACTTCTGAGTGTCTTAGAAACATGAGGATTCTCAAGCTACAAGCTTGGGAGGATAGATATCGTTTGAAGCTGGAGGAGATGCGGGGCGTGGAATTTAAATGGTTACGTAAAGCTCTATACTCACAGGCATTTATTACATTTATTTTCTGGAGCTCCCCTATATTTGTTTCAGCTGTCACTTTTGGAACTGCAATACTGTTAGGGGATAAGCTTACAGCAGGGGCTGTTCTTTCTGCCCTGGCCACTTTCAGAATTCTACAAGAACCTTTGAGGAATTTCCCAGACTTAGTCTCAATGATGGCTCAGACAAAAGTTTCTCTTGATCGAATCACTGGATTCCTACAGGACGAAGAGTTGCAGGATGATGCAATCACAGCGTTACCACGAGGAAGCACAAATGTGGCAATAGAAATAAAAGATGGTGAATTCTGCTGGGATGCTTCTTCTTCAAGCCTCACGTTGTCAGGCATACAAATGAAGGTAGAAAAGGGGATGCGTGTCGCTGTCTGTGGCATGGTTGGCTCTGGGAAATCAAGCTTTCTTTCTTGCATTCTTGGTGAGATTCCGAAAATCTCCGGCGAAGTAAGTCAAATATTTGGACTGTAGATATGTGCCTCTAGTTTCCTATCTTGTTTTTGGCTCTCTTTGTTAATTTTTTTGATTTTATTGTTTGTGGTTATTTTTCGCATTTATAGTTCATTTATTGTGTGTTTTTTATTTATTAGGTTAGAGTATGCGGATCCTCTGCTTACGTCTCACAATCAGCTTGGATACAATCTGGAAATATAGAAGAAAATATACTTTTTGGTAGCCCAATGGACAAGGCAAAATATAAGAGTGTAATTCATGCTTGTTCGCTGGAAAAAGATTTGGAACTTTTTTCACATGGAGATCAGACAATTATTGGTGACAGAGGCATAAATCTGAGTGGTGGCCAGAAGCAACGCGTGCAGCTTGCTAGAGCACTCTATCAAGATGCAGACATCTATCTACTTGATGATCCCTTCAGTGCTGTTGATGCGCACACGGGTTCAGAATTATTTAAGGTCAGAGTTGCTTATTTGTAATCAGTTTCTCTGTTCAGCTAAATAGTTTTGGCTTAATATCTGTGGTGCACTTGCAGGAATACATCATGACAGCATTAGCTACTAAGACCGTAGTGTATGTTACCCATCAAGTTGAATTTCTGCCAGCAGCTGATTTGATACTGGTACAAAATCTTCTTGTTTCTCTATTCTCGATATTATGTCATTGCTTCTAAGTCAGCGCAATGGATTTTTATTTGAGTTTGAATTCCTAGAATCTCTAGTTGGGGCGTCTGTCTCTAGCCAACTCTAGAACGTGGTGTCCAAAGAATTTTTATAACAAAACTGCTGCTTTTGCTGATTTATGTTGTTTATTGTTAATTTTTCTTCATGGCATTTATCACGAGTTATTGACCTCTGGTATGCAGTTTCAGTCAGAAAACCTTAAAGGTTTAAGATAAAAGAAAGGGCATGCCCTTTCTTTATGTATGTAACTAGATTGGGACTTGTCAGACATGAATATTCAATCAACATTACTTGTCCTAATTTGTTAGAGAGAAAATTTAGACCTTAAGGGGAATTATGAAATAAACAGGTTAATAAAGATTGTAGCTTCTTGAATACAGTTTTGAGAGTGTAGATGGTGAATAAAAGATTACTAGAATTAAAAATATATGAATAAATCGTAAAAAGTATCTGGAAGGAAAACAATTTGAAAAAAGAAGAGAGAATCAACTTTTACTTCGGATTCACTTAGCTTCGTGGAGTGCTTAGTTTAAAGTAGTGTCCTTTGTTGCTATTCATAACATTTCTTTTTTTTTTTCTACATTATTTTTGACTAAATGCTCAATGTAGTCACCATCACTAGCACATTTAAAGTTATGAAATTTGACAAAAAGAAATACATTCCAAATCAAATGGTCATGTTTATATTCCCGTTCCAAACTGCAGGTTATTAAAGAAGGTCGTATCATTCAAGCTGGGAAATATGATGATCTTCTGCAAGCAGGAACTGATTTTGATGCTCTAGTGTCTGCTCATCATGAAGCTATAGAAGCCATGGATATTCCCAATCAATCCTCGGAAGATTCAGACGACCATCATCCACTCGAAGGTTCTATCCTTCTGAGTAAAAAATGTGAATCAATAGGAGGTAATTTGGAGAGTTTGGGGAAGGAAGTGCAAGAGGTTGGATCCACTTCAAATCTGAAACCAATTAAAGAGAAAAAGAAAGTGAAACGGTCGAGAAAAAAACAGCTTGTTCAAGAAGAGGAGAGAGAGCGCGGGAAAATCAGCATGAAGGTGTACTTGTCATATATGGGTGCAGCATATAAGGGTCTATTGATTCCTCTTATTATTCTAGCCCAAACCTTATTCCAGGTTCTTCAGATAGCTAGTAATTGGTGGATGGCTTGGGCAAACCCACAAACCAAAGGGGACCAAGCGAAAGCAAGTAATATGGTTCTTATTGTTGTTTACATGGCCCTTGCTTTTGGAAGTTCTTGGTTTATTTTTGTCAGGGCCGTATTAGTAGCAACATTTGGTCTTGCAGCTGCACAGAAGTTGTTCTTCAAAATGCTCAGAAATGTGTTCAGAGCACCGATGTCTTTCTTTGACTCCACTCCAGCTGGTCGGATTTTGAATCGTGTAAGTGTTACTTACTCTTCCTTGGTTGCATTTAAGCATATTTGGACCAATGCAACCTAACTTTTTTCAGAGAGAAGCTCAATTTTTGTAATATTTTTTATGATCCACTCTTCCAGAGAATTCATTATCATTCTCCTTGTAGAATCTGAATGACATATGGTCTATAATTTTTTGTTTTTTGATTTGTCAGGTGTCAGTTGATCAAAGTGTAGTTGACCTAGATATTCCCTTTAGACTTGGCGGTTTCGCATCAACAACAATTCAACTTATTGGTATAGTTGGTGTCATGACTCAAGTTACTTGGCAGATTCTGCTTCTTGTTATTCCAATGGCAATTGCTTGTTTGTGGATGCAGGTACAATATGGTCTTTCTGAAGTTTAATCTATCAGTCCTCTTATCTTCACGATCTATTCCTGTATATCTATTTTTCACATATATGTAATATAATGCAGTCTCAAAGCCTATATATCCTTTTAGTTTCTTTAATGCTGCTGTTTCTTAGTATAGGACAGGATAGTTAAAATAGAAAAATATGCTACAGGCCATTTTATCATATTTTTCTGCTTGGTGCATACGAAAGCGTTTAAAATCATTACAACATATGATCAGTTAAGTTGCTTTTCACACACCATAAGGTTTGTGGAGTTGGCCATCTAACAAAGAAGAATGATGAAAAGTCATGAAAGTCTGTTATCGACAATCATATGCTTTCCACTGTAGTAAGTACTGAATATTACTCTTAAATATTACTCTTTTACTGCAAAGTTTTCAAGAGTTTGACTTGCAACAGTAACCCAAAATATATGGGGTGAAGTGGTGTGCCACACCCTAGCTAATATGTTGTTATATACTTATATCCACTTCTGCTCTGATGTACACTATAGAAAAGTCCTCTATATTAGGCCTATGTTTGTATCTATTTTGAATACTTTGCAGTATTTCTTCATTAAAAGAATCATAAGCAGTCATCTACGTGCATATATATTTATATATTTCACTCATTACCAAAAAGACCAACTAAATTTCATATATGTTGCATGTATGCAGAAATACTATATGGCTTCATCTAGAGAATTGGTCCGCATCGTCAGCATCCAAAAATCGCCAGTCATCCATCTATTTTCTGAGTCAATTGCTGGAGCAGCAACAATAAGAGGGTTTGGGCAAGAAAAGAGATTTATGAAGAGGAACATCTATCTTCTTGATGGTTTTGCCCGTCCATTTTTCTGCAGTCTATCAGCTATTGAGTGGCTCTGTCTACGTATGGAGTTGTTGTCAACATTTGTATTTGCATTCTGTATGTTTTTGCTAGTGACTATTCCACATGGGAGTATCGATCCAAGTAAGTTCATTATTCTAGCTAAAATTTCTACTTTCCATTGGATCCCACATGTCTTAGTTCACTAGTCATGCAATAAACATAGCTTACACAATAAACTGTTACCGGTTGAAGTTATAATGCTACTAACTTACAAAGGCTAGAGGTTCCATAGCTGCGTAGATACTTATTGCATACACTTAATGATAATTCTAATGATAGGTGTTTGCTATATAGGTATGGCAGGCCTTGCAGTGACATATGGCCTTAATTTGAATGCACGCTTATCTCGGTGGATACTTAGCTTTTGTAAACTTGAAAATAAAATTATCTCCATTGAAAGGATTTATCAGTATTGCAACATCCCTAGTGAGGCTCCTCCAGTTATTGAGGATAATCGTCCCCCAACCTTGTGGCCAGAAGAAGGAACAATTGAATTGATAGATTTGAAGGTATTTTATTTTTTACTGATCGTATAGAGAACAAACTGAAAGATATGTGTACTTCAAGCTTCTGCTACCTTATTATGTGTTCATTAATTTTCTAGATTTCAGAGCCATGATCTGATTAATTCTGATGATTCTCTACGTGAAAGACATATGTTTCTCTTCCTCTTCCTCTTCAAGTTAACGTGTATCATATTTTGCTTCATATTTCATAATAATGGACAGAGATATGTGATATAAGTAAATTTTGTATCAGTTGGTCTAATATTATGTAACTGTAGGTTCGTTATAAAGAGAACCTTCCTGTGGTGCTTCATGGCGTGAGTTGCAGATTTCCCGGTGGGACAAAGATCGGAATTGTTGGACGTACTGGAAGTGGTAAATCAACTATGATTCAGGCCCTGTTTCGCATGATTGAACCAGAAGGTGGGAGGATAGTTATAGACAATATTGACATTTCAACAATTGGTCTTCATGATCTTCGGAGTCGACTAAGCATAATACCCCAAGATCCAACATTATTCGAAGGGACCATAAGGGCAAATCTTGATCCTCTAAGCGAGCATTCAGATTCTGAAATTTGGCAGGTACTTTCATTATCCATTTTTTGTCTGTTATTTCAGTTTTGTCTTGTGTTGTTATCTTGTTATCACAATAATAGAATCAGATAATATTATACCTACCCTAAGGGCCAAAACAATATTTTTCAGTCTAAACTAGGGTTAAGGGAGGCGTATCCTCAACTTTTCATTTTTATACTAAAATTATTAAATATTATTTTTTTGGCCCCTCATGAAGCAGTATAAATCCCTGAAATTTACAAATGTAAATTGGCTCCCCTCAATAATTTTTAAATTTACAAGTGTAATTTGACTCACCCTGGATAATATTTCTGTAATTCTATACTGTTTTAACTATTAAGCCCATAAGTGGTGGTGGCATTCCCGTATTAAGCATTTTATTGTAAATTTACATAGGCACTTGATAAGTCCCAGCTTGGCGAGATAGTTCGGCACAAGGAGCAAAAGCTTGATGCGCCAGGTATCCCAGCTGCATATATCTTTTTTTTTGGCCTAGAGTAGACCTCTTAATATTTTATCTTGGAGTTTCCGTTTTTGTTTTGACTAACATGTCTTCTATTTTAATTTAAAATCTACAGTCCTAGAAAACGGAGATAATTGGAGTGTAGGGCAGCGCCAGCTGGTTTCTCTTGGCCGAGCCTTACTGAAGCAGGCAAGAATTTTGGTGCTTGACGAAGCAACTGCCTCTGTTGATTCAGCCACAGATAATCTCATCCAGAAGATTATTAGGACTGAATTTAAGGACTGTACAGTGTGTACCATTGCTCACCGTATCCCAACTGTTATTGACAGTGATTTGGTTCTGGTTCTCAGTGATGGTACGCTTTGGAATTCTTCCATCTTTCTTCTATCTGGTAGATGTAAAAAAATATTCATGAAATGTTCACAAATATTACTCGAGGATTTTGACTCGTGAATCGAAATTTCTTCTCTCAAATTTGTTTCAATGAACCTTACCAACTTTTCCATTTCATATATTTTGCAGGACGAGTTGCAGAGTTTGATGCTCCAGCTCGACTATTAGAGGACAAGTCTTCCATGTTTCTTAAGTTGGTCTCTGAATATTCAACAAGATCAAGTGACTTTTGATTGAAATGGCATGCCACCTTTGATATGAATAGACCAAGAGCTGCTCCTGAGGAGACCGGAAACTACAGCTTCGGGGTGCTGCTTCATTTGGTTTATTAAAAAACATGGAAGGGCAAGAGGTAAAAGGCATATCGTGCATTAAAACCCTTGAAAGAGGAATGTAGTTTCAGTCTCACATTAAAGAAAGATTTCCCTATTCTAACATCACTGTTGGGGAATTCTTGCAATGCTGCACAGAATGTAACAGAAATAAGTAGGAGGTTGATATGGGGTTGGTAATAACTACAGAATAGAAGATATGATAGAATATGTATGTGGAATTGTGCAATATCATGTATTTTTATTAGGAATAGCATGGATTCTGGTAGATTTTCTAATAACCCTAGGCATGCTAATAGTTTGTATCAAGTTTTTTCCATTAGTGAAGTTCTCCCACAATCGTGCACAACTTCAAACTCTTATCTTGTACTATCTTTTGTTCGGTTATCTCCAAATAAAGAAATTTGTCCTTGAAAATGATTATCTTGAGGATAATAAGTTGCTAAAAATCATAACTTCAATATGTTTTCCTCAGTTTGATCATGAGAGCAATCCCTCCCCAGATTGAAACAGGTGGATGTCGCAACTCTGCCATGTTGAAACACCCCAATGTTATATTCAGATCCGAGTTTGTGTGTTTAGTATGATTTTCTCTTCCAAGTAATACTAGGAAAAAGCAACGTCCGAGTAAAAATAATTTTTTATCCAGCAAGCTCAAGCTCAGTCTCATGTGGTTAACATGCTGCATTTATGTTTTGAAGTGTCTACTTTAATTCTTTGTCATACAAGATCTATGTCGGTGCCTTCCTTAGACTCTGTTGATTCAGGAGACTTGGGCAACCTTTTACAGTTTTTCATAGTTATTATTCCTTTTGTAACTGGGAAGACAACGTAAGTTTAGTTCACCAAGTGAACTTTAAGATTTCTTGTGATTGCAGAATGGTACTTATTTCCTTATTTCCAAGTAAAGAAACATCTTATAGACTAAGCACAAAGTATCTGCTGCTGCCATCAATTGAAAAGAAACAGTAGTCAAGTTGATTCATTAGAAACAAGATATAAGAAAACAGAAGAAAAGTTTACGATAGACACTATATCATTTGGTTTTAGACATTTCATAGACTTTGAACAAATCTGTCTAATCATGACCCTGGAAATTAGTCATGGAGAATTTGAGCGCATAAACATGGAATCAAGAAACAGGGGTGCTACAATGATCACTCGACGCATCTGTTTTGGTGAGTCTGGAGATTATTTATGTATTAACATCCATGTGAACAGCAATGTTCAAGGGATAAACAATTCTATATTAGCTGCTAGCAAGGTAAATATGGGAGATTCTGGAGTTTGGTTGTCTCTGAAAGATGTCAAAGTTGGTGCCAGAGAAACTTCTGAGCTGGGATTTTTTTGTATTGTGATCCTTGTGTTTGCTATGATTATGTTTTTGTGGTTATTCACATTTGAAACATAAAGAAAAATGTTAAGTAATAGTAGCAGTTAGATTATTTCCCGATTCTTTGTTTATGAGTTTGAGATGTTTTTACACAATATGATAAGATTCTGGGGTCAAGAAGTGTGTGTTAAGCATGGATGGACAAGATGTATCACTTTGTGTTGCCTTCCTTAAATTGGACATTTGCATGTGTTTGTCACAACTGTATAGGAACACATTTGTTTCAAGAATAATGCATATCAGTCCGAAATTAATTTATGTCGAAAACAACCTCTCTACCCTTACGAAGGAAGAATGGAAGATGATAAGATCTGTCCGTCCCGATCTCGTTCAAACAGGTTCCAGCTTTTGGTTTGATTTATTCATGTCTCTTCATTTGTATTTCCATGCAAAGATTCAATATTTATCTTGGTTCCACTCATTAATAATTGACATTTGACAATAGTTAAACAAAACATGACAACTGACCCATCATCTTCCTAAAGCCGGCCATGTTTGTATCTGAGAAAATAAATGAATCTCTATAGTTTGTGGTAAGGGGACTTATAATAAATCTATTATTCAAGTGAGCGACCAAGTTTGTATAGACAATATTAGAATGGACAGAAAGTGCTTTGATAATTTGTGTGGAATGCTTAGGGATGTTGGAGGGCTTAAATGAAATAGAAATATGGATATGAGTGAAATGGTTGCTTTGTTTTTATACATACTTGTCCGCAATAAGAAAAATAGGACAATTCAAGTATTTTTTAGAAGGAGTGGAGAAACAATGGGGGTGTTTGGGGAACTTTTTTCAGAATAAGTCAACTTATTTTAAGACAAAGATAGAGATTTCTAACTTTCCAACTTATTTTTGCAATTTATTGAATCTCAAACATACATTAAATATTTGTATAAAAAAAATTATCAAAATATAAAATTTTTACCCGAAAATAAGTCCATAAGTCCTAAAAAAAAAGCTACGCCAAACAGGCCCAATATCATGTCACTTCAATTCTGTTATGCACGCTGTCCTTAAATGCTACTCCCTCTGTCCCATCCATTTATTTACACTTTCCTTTTTGGGATGTCCCATCCAATTCTTTACATTTCTAAACTTTCCTAAAATAGTAAAGTTTTATAATATAAAAATCAACTACATCCACTACTTTCCTCCACTAACTCATTTTATACATTATATAGTGATGGGTCCCACCACTTTACTCATTTTTCCTACTTCTCTCCTCCTTCTTTATATTTTTCCTTGGTCTCCGTGCCCAAACCAAATGTAAACATTTGGTTGGGACGGAGGGAGTACAATCTACTTCTTAAAAAGCATAAATTGCTCAGAAGAGAACTGGAGGTGTTTTAAGGTAAATAACTTTAATTAATATATATATGTTTAACTACCTAGTTTAATTTTATATGAAGAAATTATTCACTTGTATACAATCATTTTGTAGAATTGCTTGGGTGCTTTAGATGGAACACATATTAGAGTCATTATCAGTGAGGAAATAAATTTGTTACATGTTAAATCATCGGTTCGAATTATGAAAATATATTGGTTAAATTTGTGGTGTGTACTCGTGTGTATTGAAAAATTCCAAACTATTAACAACTAATTTTCTCGAGGGAAGATTGACTATTACAGCGATTATGAATCACCTCTAACGATAATTTGCAGAAAAGAGGTCTGTTTGTTTATTCAATATTCACAAGAAACAAACAAGAAACTAGTGCAAAGTTGTTAGTTATAATGATGGTGTCATCAATGATGTCACACATTCAGCTTAAACTCTGACTATATATATAGCTTAAGATGTAACAAACTCTGATTTGAACAGATTATTCAATACAGTTACATTTTCTTCCTCTCTCTATCTCTCTCTCTCTCTCTCTCTGTTATCTGCATCAATGTTGCAGATTGACATGGTATCAAAGCTTGTTCGCTCCGATTAGATAATCTTCCGCTAATTCTTCTTCATTAAGATCTATCGATTAGCTCTGTGTTCTTCATTTCTCCAATTTGCCTGGTTTATTAGGTGAATTTGTGTTCACAATTGATATAATTGTGTCCGTACTGTGTGACCGTACACTGTGTTTTCTTCAATCTATGTTCTTCAACCTGTGTTCTTGTGAATACTCTGCTTAATCCTGAGTTTCTGAGTATCAATGGCATACACTTACGCTGCTGCTGCTGGAGCTACATCATCATCAACAACTACACATTCTACTGGAGTGATTGATACTAATCATCCGTACTTTATTCACAACTCTGATAATCCAGGTACTTCTCTGGTTACTCAACTGTTAACTGAGCATAACTATCATCAATGGAGTCGTACTGTTTCTATTGCACTATCTGCAAAGCTTAAGCTAGGGTTTGTAGATGGATCTATGCCTAAACCTACTGGTAATGTTTCTCAAGTTGCTATGTGGAATCGTTGTAACGATATGGTTGTATCCTGGTTGTTGAACTCAATTTCAACTGAAATTCGTAACAGTGTAGCATATCTTAGCACTGCAAAACAAGTTTGGGATGACTTAGCTATCAGATTTGCTCAAACAAATATGCCTAGAACATTTCAATTGCGTAAAGAATTGTCATCTATGCAACAAGGCACATTGTCTATCACCTCATACTTTACCAAGTTTAAGACTCTTATTGCTGAGATTGACAATCTGGCTCCAATTCCTAAATGTGTGTGTGCTACTAGTAATTGCTCTTGCAACAATAAACTCAAGCTAGAGCAGTATGAAGAAGGTATCAAACTCAGTCAATTCTTGATGGGATTAGGTGATCAATTTACAGCAATTCGAGGACAACTTCTACTGATGTCACCAATTCCAACTCTTAATCAAGCCTTTTCACTCTTACTGCAAGAGGAATCTCAGAGAGAACTTACCAATGCTGCTTATACTCCTATCACAGACACTGCTGCTATGAATGTTAAATTCAATAACTCTTTTCGTTCTAAGAATGTGCCATCTACTGTTCAACAAAAGTCAACTTCTACTACTGTTATTTGTGATTACTGTCACAATTCAGGTCATACTAGGGACAAATGTTTTTGTCTTCATGGATTTCCAGAATGGCATAAACTTCATGGCAAACCAAAGCCTCTACCAAGGAAGCTCCAAAACTCTGGTACTAAGAATGCTGCTGCAGCTCAAGTCATTACTACAGTCTCTTCTAATTCAACAGATTGTCATACATCTGAAGTTCCCAAGGATGGTGCATCTGGTTTTTCTGAGACTCAATGTCAGCAAATTGCAAGAATGATTCAAGAGAGTCTTAAGCAATCCTGGAACACTAATGCTCCACCTGTGCAAATGTCTGGTATGCATTACTCTGCATCTAATGCTGTTTTTACTACTGCCATTAGTGCACATTCTTCTGGTATACATAATCCTTTGATATCTAGTGATTGGATTATAGATTCAGGAGCAACAAACCACATCACTTATAACCCTACTCTGCTAAGCAACTCTAAATCTGTTCAAGCTTTCTTACACTTACCAAACAATACTACTGTTCCAATTAGTCATATTGGTAGTGTCAGATTATCTTCTTCTATTACTTTGTTGGAAGTTCTGTGTGTACCTTCCTTTCATTGCAATCTCATTTCCATCTCTCAACTTGCCAAACAACTATCTTGTTATGTTCTATTCACTGAGAATAAATGTGTCCTGCAGGACCATATCTTGAAGAAGGAGAGAGAGATTGGTAAATTGTCAGATGGCCTCTACAAATTACAACTCTCTGCTCTTTCTGACAATTCCAATCAATGCTCTACTACTAGTTTCAGCTCTGCTGTTTTTCCTTCTGATTGTAATCTTTCATTGAACAATTGTGTTGCTACTTGTCACAATAGTACTTGTTCTGATAATACTTTGTTGTGGCATATAAGATTGGGACATCCCTCTGCTGATGTATTGAATCATATGTCTGTTATTCCTAATACAAAATGTCAATTTACTACTTGTGATGTATGTCATTTCTCCAAGCAACACAGATTGACTTTTCAAAGTAGTAATTCTTACAGTCAAAAATTATTTGATATAATTCATCTTGATGTCTGGGGACCATATAAACAGGTCACTCACAATAAGTGTTCCTATTTCTTAACAATAGTTGATGATCACTCTAGAGCTACTTGGGTGTTTCTGTTTCATCATAAAACTCAAGTACCAAATCTTATTAAACAGTTTTTAGCCTATGTTCAAACTCAATTTCATACTACTGTTAAAGTAGTAAGATCAGACAATGGTACTGAGTTTACTAATCATGAAGTTGCTTCAATTCTTGCTGCATCTGGTATCATTCATCAAACTAGTTGTGCTCATACACCTCAACAGAATGGTAGGGCTGAACGTAAACATCAACATCTCCTTAACATTGCTAGAGCCTTAAAATTTCAATCTCAATTACCAAATTCTTTCTGGGGTGATTTTATTCTCACTGCAGCTCATATTGTTAATCTTTTACCTGTCAAACTGTTACAATATAAAACACCTTTTGAGATTTTATATCATAAATCTCCTGATTACTCTCATCTCAAAGCTTTTGGATGTCTTTGCTATGCTACTAATGTATCAGTTTCTGATAAATTTAGTCCTAGAGCTATTAAGGGTATTTTTCTTGGTTATCCCTTTGCCAAAAAAGGATATAAAATTCTTGATATCACATCCAGAAAGTGTTTTGTCTCTCGAGATGTTCAATTTGTTGAACACATTTTTCCCTTCATATCTGAAACTAGTATTTCTAATCCTTTATTTACTAGTTCTGATTATGTCAGTGAGGATGATATCTTTAGTGTTACTCCTTCTTTACCTACTCCAGTTAATCCTACTTCTACTACATCACCTCCTCCTGTCATACCTGTTATACCTGAAACTATCACTACTACTAGACCTACCAGAACTAAAGTTGTTCCTAGCAAATACAAGGATTTTGTTGGTCTACCTTCTTCTTCAGCCACTGCCTGTTCTTATTCTCAATCATGTTTGTATCCTATTCAAAATAATATTTCTTATAACAATGTCACTCCTAAATATAAAGCATATGTTGCTGCCACATCCAAAATCTCAGTTCCTTACAATTTTGCTCAAGCTGTCACAAATCCAAATTGGTGTGCAGCCATGAAAAATGAAATTGATGCTTTAGAGGCAAATCACACTTGGGATCTTGTTCCTCTTCCACCTGATCAACATGTAGTTGACTGCAAATGGCTGTTTAAGGTTAAATATAATCCTGATGGATCAGTTGAAAGATATAAAGCCAGATTAGTTGCTAAGGGATTTACACAGGAGTTTGGTGTTGATTATTTTGACACTTTTGCACCTGTTGCAAAAATGGTTACTGTCAGGATATTGTTGTCTATAGCAGCTCAGAATGCCTGGAATGTCACTCAAATGGATGTCACCAATGCTTTTTTGCATGGTGACCTACATGAAACAGTGTATATGAGGTTACCACCTGGTTAGAGCATCTCCAAGGGTGAAATGTAAAATTGTTAGCTAAAATGATTATCTATATTGAATATGTAAAATTTTAGCTAAGAGGAGGTATATGTACTCCAATGGGGTTATCTATAATTATAATTATGTAAAATTATACATAAGAGGTTTATGGGTTCAACAAATATAGAAGACCAAATATGATTATCTATATTTTTTGCTAAGGGGAAAGAAGGTTGGAGTACCTCAATTTATAGATATTATCTAAAAGGTGCCACATAGATGCCACATAGATGCCACTTAGATAATATAGCTAAGGGGTCTCTCCCCTTGGAGATGCTCTTACAAGGTGCTTTCTTCTCAATCTAATTCTATTGATACTACCTATGTCTGCAAATTGAGGAAATCTTTGTATGGTCTTAGACAAGCACCTAGATGCTGGTTTGAGAAATTATCTACTGCTCTTCAGTCATATGGCTTTAAGCAATCTCACAGTGACAACAGTCTTTTTACCTACTCTAAAGACTCTATCTTCATAGCTGTTTTGATATATGTTGATGACATCTTGGTGACTGGTTCATCTACAGCTGATATTACTGCTATGAAATCTTATCTCAGCACTAAGTTTAAGATCAAGGATCTAGGGCCTCTCAAATATTTCTTAGGTATTGAAGTTGCTAGATCTACTGAAGGTTTTTATCTTTGTCAAAGAAAATATGCTTTGGATCTTTTACAAGAAACTGGTTTACTTGCTGCAAAACCCTCAGTTGTTCCCATAGAACAAAATCATAAGCTCATTGACAATGGTTCTCCTCTTCTGTCTGATAAGGATTCATCTATGTACAGGAGGCTAGTTGGTAGACTCATCTATCTCACCATTACTAGACCTGATTTATCATATGCTGTCCATGTTCTATCACAATTCCTGGCTAATCCTAGGGTTGATCATTTACAAGCTGTTAACAGAGTTCTTAGATATGTCAAACAAGCTCCAGGTCAAGGACTTTTGATCTCAGCTACTGGTACTTGTCAACTATCAGCATTCTCTGACTCTGACTGGGCTGGCTGTCCTGAATCTCGACAGTCTCTCACTGGTTTCTGTATAATGCTGGGTTCTTCTTTGATCTCCTGGCGTAGCAAAAAACAACATACTGTTTCTAGGTCATCTGCTGAAGCAGAGTATCGATCCATGGCAGATACTTGTTGTGAAGTTACATGGATACTTGCTCTTCTAAAAGATTTTCAGATTTCTCATTCTCAACCAGTTACTCTGTATTGTGACAACAAGTCTGCACTCTACATTGCTTCTAATCCGGTTTTTCATGAACGAACCAAGCACATTGAAATTGATTGTCACTTGGTTCGTGAAAAATTGCAGAATGGTCTTATCTCAACAGCTCATTTGGCTACTTCTGAACAGCCTGCAGACATGTTTACCAAAGCACTTAGTGCTGCTGCTCTCCAGTACTTCTCTTCCAAGTTGAATGTCTGTAATTTGTTCCACACATTCAACTTGAGGGGGGATGTTAGTTATAATGATGGTGTCATCAATGGTGTCACACATTCAGCTTAAACTCTGACTATATATATAGCTTAAGATGTAACAAACTCTGATTTGAACAGATTATTCAAATACAGTTACATTTTCTTCCTCTCTCTATCTCTCTCTCTCTCTGTTATCTGCATCAATGTTGCAGATTGACAAAAGTTGAATTTACTTAGTAATATTGCTATAAGCCTATAATTTACAACGGTAGACTGAAATAGAAAGGTCACTGTTTCTGGACGGCTATTACAATAATTAGTAATAAATTTATTAAAACCCCAGATTTACTTTAAGCTTGTCTGTGATCCACATTATTAGCTCTAATGTTTAAGCGTTGTACCCTTATGGAGATTTATTACGCAATTAAATTATTTTCTTATATAAATGCATTTCATCAGGCCGGTCGGAGAGTTTAGGGCCCAATGCGAGAATGAAAATTGGGTCCTTTTATGATTAGCTAATTGTTAATTTTTAAAAAAGTTTATTATAAATTTAGTTAAACTAATATTTAACAACAAAAAACTTAAATTATATATCGTATTTATTAAGAGACCATTTGTTCTGGATAATTAATTCTGAATCGATCAAATTTCTGGATGATTGATAAATTTGAACGCGGAATGAATAAAATCGTTCGATAATTAATTTTTCTGAGTGATTTAAATATAATTTAAAAGTTAATTATTAACAAAATAATAACTTTTTAAAAATATATTTAATGTATAACGTGAATATGGTAGAAAAAAATAATGGATGTACCTAATTTTTATACTATAAATTTTTACTATTTTTGAAAATTTAAAAATGTAAATGACCGAAAGCAACATCCAAAACAGGAAAGTGTTAAGAAATGATTAAGACGGAGGAATAATATAAGTTAGATAAAATAAAATGCATCATCTCTTTAATAATAGTTTATAACTTTTTAATATTTGTATACAAAAGCATGTTTAAAAACAAGAATATCAAATATTAAATAAAATGGAAAAAGTAGATGAATAAATAATATGAAAACAAAACAGAAAATAACATAAAAATAGATAATGTAATAATATAAAAATAAAGAAAAATGCAAGATCAGCAGGTTACAGTAGTTAGTAGTTTGAACACAGGAAATATAGAAATATGGGTGATGAAAATATAGGTTACATAAATCTGGATCAAAATGGAATCGTTTTTTCAAAAAACTAGCAATATAGCCCGTGCTTCGCATACGAAAAACTTAATTAATTAATTTATTTAATTAATTGATGATTAAAAAGCAAAGCATGATGGTTATACGAAAAGGATTATCATAAGAATTTGCAAAACTGAATAAGTCACCGAGATCAACATATACTTACATCATATCTATACTCTCTATATTATAATATGCGAAAAAGGGGTATAATCTGTAGTTTGGTTAACCCCCTATTTTTGGTTATCATTTTGGTTATTCCTCGATCACAACTGTTAGATCTTCAACTCAATTCAAATATATTATGATCGTTAGATACAACAATACTAAAAGTTGTTATATACAAAGGTCTAAGGTTCTATTCCCGCCAACAACATGATAGTTTATGTTTAATACTAAAAAATGTTATATACAAAAATGTAAGGTTCGAATTCTTTACTACAGTATAAACAAATTATAAAAAATTAAAAATAACTCATACTTTGCACGAGTTATAAGCTAGTACTTGTTGAAAATTAAAACCATATACTTACATCTCCATTCAGAGTTATGTCCTTTTAACGCATCTCTAATATTAGTTTATGATGAAACTCGAAGGCCACTTCCTTGTCACACGAAACTTGATCCTCCATTTTATTCGTAAAGTTTTCACTGATGATAGTTGATCAAATATATTTATTTGTAAATTAAGGAGAAGGAATATAAATATTAATTTGATAACTATTATTAAATTTGAAACTCATGATAAATGAAATCAATGGATTAACAAAAATTTAGGAATATTTATACAAAAAGGTTATAAGAAATATAAGGATCTTGTTTTTAAATGATTTTAAGAATTATAATGTTATAATGATATTCTCTTTGATTTAAATTGTTTTATCAAGAAAAAATATACAAAATTTAGTGAATAAAAATTAAAAAAATGTATATAATATTATTTACATATATGTACTAATACGATAATTAATAATATAATATATAATGATAATAAATTTTAAATTATACTCCCTCTGTCTCTTTATATGTTGCTCGTTTTAAATGTCGGTCCTGTTCATTACATGAGATAAATTATTAATTTACACATAATCTATAAGACCAAATATAGTCATGAGTGATCTTGTTGGATTCGTATTTGTTAGTACTTTAGTGAAGTTTTTATATCTAATACTAATACGAAATTGAAGATATTAACGTTTAAAAGTGTGCGTTGGCAAACATGTCCAACTCAAATGGGAAAAGTATTTTGAGACGGAGGGAGTATCAACTTTTACCAATAAATCCATATATTATTTTAAAAAATATAATATAAATTAAAGATGTAGCATTAAAGTTTATATATTACAATTATCTTGCTAAGTTATTATATTTGATACTCACAATAAATGAAATCAATTGAAAAAAAAAATTTAGAAATACTTTAAACAAAAGGATTATAAGAAATACACATGATCTTATTGTTAAATATTTGTTGAGTATTGAATACAGTAAAAGAATACAGAGGGGGGGTGAATGGATTCTTGAACTTTTCTTTGTTCTTGAATCTTTGCAACAAGATATGTGTTGAGTGTGTGAGATATGTAAGTACTAATAACAAAGACAAACACAACACAATATCATTTTAATCTAATATTTTATTAGATAAAGATTTTGCTACAATCTGTGAATACAAATGATAGTATTCTCAGCTTCGTTTTTCTTAAAGAGATATTTCTTGTGATGTATCTTGAAAAACTTATCTGCTAAGGAAGTGAGGCTGTATCCTTATAGACATGGATACCTACTTACTATAAATAAGGTAGGTAAAACAAACTACTTTCCAGTATGTCTATCTTATTTGAGTAAGAGTCCAAACGGCTACAGATTTGACTTTGCAAAGCCTGTTCAGATCCACTTCTTTAGCTCCTTGTCCCTTTGTCTTATCTCTCCAAGCTTCTTTGTAGGCTTTCCAATGTGCTTTATAGTACATAGTCAAATAAAGCGACTTGGCTTGTTGCAGGTTTCTGACTTGTACAATTCTTCAGTATTTTGTCTCCAAGAATGTATTCGAGAAGTGGCTAAGTGATTGATTCGAGAACTCGAATTGACTTAATCGATAACTCTGAGTTCTCGAATAGTGTTATATTGACATATCAAATCACTTCTCGAATAGCTCTTTTCTCTGAGACTCCTTGAGATATCGAATAGAGCATTTTGACATATCGAATCCCTGAGATGTCGAATAGCTTCTTTAGTCCTTGAGATATCGAATAGAGCATTGACTTGTTGACCCTTAGAGAACTCGAATGATGATTTGACTTGTTGACTCCATGAGTTCTCGAATAGAGTAATAGACATATCGAATCTCTGAGATATCGAATGAGATATCGAACAGTGTATTCAGAGATATCGAATAGTGTCTTCTGAGATATCGAATCTCTGACTTCTCGAATGCTAGACTTCTCGAATAGACAAATGTACTTCTCGAATTTGTACTTAGGCAAATTCTTCATTTCTTCAAATCCCAACTGTGATTATTTGGCAGTCTTTATCTCCTTGCTTGAGGCATGAACCTTGGAACTTCTTTCAAGCTTTATTCTTGACTTTATAAGTACAGTTACACAACTAGGATTTGATGCCTACTACAAGTACAGAACAAATAGAAACTCTACAACTAGAGGTTCCCTCAGTTAAGAGGTCATGTAGGTAATACACAGCATTACACATACTTAGGCTTGTTATTAGATGTATTCAGGCATGCCTCTGTGACTAACAATCTCCCCCAAATTGTGAGTAAGACCCTTAGTCACAATTTCATGTCTGATAACAAGCCTAACATACATAAAGGTAAAACTTGACAGTACATGTATGAATTTTGATTAGCAATGTGGATAGAACTACAGGGAGAGTAATCTTACAGCCTATGATGAAGTACTAGCCATTGTCATTTGTTTCCCTTTCCATAGCTTTGGCTTGCAAATCATCATATGCTTTCTGTCTTCTTTCTTTCTCCTTCCTTGTATTCTCATCCATAACTTTTATTATTTCAGCCATAGCATCCAATTCTTCAAGAAAAATTGAGTCTTTAAAATCTTCAAGTACTGAATTCAGAATGCTTGTAGGATAGTGGTTGAGTAGATTCATTCTGATGTGGATCTGATCCCCATTTCTCCTCCTATACTTCACCACATAGGGGTTAAACCGAACTCTACACAATCCCTTTGCCCTTAGCTTTTCTGCTTCAATCTCCAGTCTCTCAATTTCTTTCTCCCTTGCTAGCCATTTCTCAAGACATTCTTTTCTGATTCTCTCCTCATGGTCTCTCTTCATCTTCACAAAATCAATTAGCTCCAGCTTCCATACTCTTTCCACTTTATCTTCTGAGCTCAACAATGCAATGATTCTTTCTATGTCATGTAGCTTGCCCCAGTGTTGACATCCTCCTTGTTTGAATTTCTCCTCCCTTCCATCAGTATATTTGATCTCAAGGCAGTTATCAACAATGGCAACATGATAGATTCTTTGAGCTTGTAAGAATTGCAGTTGGTCCTCATCAAAATCTTCATCTAATGGTTGGAGTTTTAAGCCTGGATAGATTGTCAGAGTCCTTGATTTGGATAGCTTTGGTTTCCTTGCAGCTTGTTTGAATTTGATCCTTTTAACATGGTTGCCTGGCAGTAGCATGTGACCTTTGTTTGTGGACCATTGTAGTATTCCATTAGCAGTTTGCTTTTTGAAATATACAGATGGTTTCTTGACTTGAATCTTCTTTTCTTCTTGAGGTGGCAAGACAGTTGCAGAAGCCATAGATGTAGATTTTGGTAGGTCACTACTAACAGTATTCACCCTAGACTTAGAGTCTTGTGATGTGGTGAGGTTACTGTCAGCAATGCCTAAGGCTTGCTGTCTTCCACTCTTCCTCTCAGAGACTTTAGCTTGGTCATCATCCTTCTTACCCTTGCTGTCTTTCTTCTTCTTCTTATCCTCATCCCCCTTATCACTCCTGTGATGACTTCTACTTCCATCACTCTTGTCATCATCCTTATCATCCTTATTCCTCCTAGGTTGAGCTATTTCTAGAATTGAACCAGTAGCTATGAATGTTCTTAAGATGTGAAGTGCTTCCAACTCTTCAGCACTTCTGTTTCCATCTTTCTTTTGTAGCTGGTCAATAATAGCAATGATGAGTCTGTGGTTTTTAGGGTTAAGATCATGGGGGATAACCAGCTATTTAACATCTTGAATTCTGGTACCAGACTGATAAAAGATGGTTCTTGGTTTGGTGCATACTTCAGGCAATCTAGTTAGTTGACCATCTTTTAGTTCAGTGTACAGTCTTTGGTTGTTCTCCCCTTTCTGCTCAATTAGTTCCAAGATAGCATCAATCTCAGAGTATTTTAAGGCTTTCAAGGTTTCAAATGATAGATGCCATATCTTGCCATTGGTCACCATCATGATTTCCTTGAGATAGATTTGATTTAGCTTTCTTGGAATAACTGTTAGATATTTGATTTGATCTCTGAGGCTTCTTCTGTAAAATAAGGTATCCCCTCCAACCCTTGCTTTTGAGGTTTGCAAAAACTTCAAGAATGCAGCATCATGATAAATCTCTGAATTTGCTACTTCTATCAGCTTGGCCTCTGTAATCACCTTAGCTTCCACTGGCTCATCTTCAAGTCTGGGTACTTGGATTGGATTGCTTGGCATGGAACCTGCCACTACTGTAGTAGTGACAGTTTGATTTTGGCCACTTGGTGTAATGATGTGCACAGGTGGTAGAGTGACCACTGGCAGAGAAGATGGAGGTTCATCAACCTTGAGTTTGCCCTTGCCTGAGACACGAGATGTAGGATTTGAAATTTGTTGATGACCACCCTCATTAATCTTGATGCCTTTAGATTGAGACTGAGATTTCTCCCCCTTAGTCTCAGACCCCTTAGGTTTATTCCTTGTTATCCTCTTCTCCCCCTTAGGCTTGTTGTCAGGCACAGAGGCTGTAGTAGGGGCCTTTGGAGTTGAAGAGTCTTCAGATAGAGGGATACCCATGTGCTTCATCATGGCAGACAGCATAGATTGCTGATGCAGAAGAACATCAGCTGTGGTAGTAGCTTGAGTGTTCAATTGCTTAGTTAGATTTGTAACCTTGCCTGCCAGATGGGCATTGGATTCTTTGAGAGACACCACCTCCCTTTCAAGAGTATCAACCTTGGTGAATAGCTCTTTGGCCTTGAAACCATTTAGGGATTGATCTTGTAGTCTCTTGAACTCATACTTTGACAGTTCATTCACAGGGACTTCATTTACTAGCTTGTCTCCATATTGGTTTTTGAACATGGTCCTCAACATAGCATTGGCCTCTGTAGTCTGGTCAGATAGAATTTGAAATTTGCTTCCTAGACCTGTGACTGTATCTTTAAGTAGAGCTAGACCATTATCCATCTTGGTGCAGGTGGTGTTGCAATGTTTGAGATCTTTGACCACACTGTCTAGTTGAGGAAATTTGGCATCAAAGGCCCTCTTTACTTCTTCTACTGAAGTGGCTGTCTTGTCACTCACCTTGTTGACTTCAGTTTTGACTCCCATGCCAAGGTAGTGTGCAGCCTTGAGGAAACCCTTGTACGAATCATTGACAGCTTCATACACTTCACTTGGGGACAGGGATTTTGCATTTGAACCCAGTGAAGTGATGTATTCCTCCCTAAGATATTGAAGTGCTTCACTGAGAGTTACATCATACATTCCTTGCATCCGGGCATCTACATTTCCATCTCTCTCAGCATCATCAATAATCTTGGCCTTCTGCATCTCCACATCATCCCTATGGCATAGTAGGATGGCTTCATAATCTTGATTTGAAATGTTGGAGGTGACAAGGTTCTGGGCTATTTTTACAAACTCAGGAATCTGATCCACAACATAGCTTTGGAGAGCTTCAATGGACATTTGTGGTGGAGCAGACCCTGATCCTGAAGCACTGTCATGTTGCACAGGCTTCAGCCATTGGGACAGAAAGTGAGAGCTAGAGCTAGGCAAGCTAGACTCCTCAGTTACAGATGCAACTTCTGTAACCGGATGGAAAGACTCTGCTACTGTTGTCTCCACAGGAGTGGGATGGGTTACAACAGTAGTTGACACAGGCACAGAGTCTCTAGTTAAAACTAGTGAATCCTCTGTGTTTGTGATGGTGTCATTAGGAGATGCCCCAGCATGCATTCCCTGACCATCTAAATGTGGTACCTGGGTGGTGAGCAAGGTGTCATGCACCAAGTCACTTGAATCCATTGGCTCATCAAGAGAAAAGAATTCTTGATGATCAATGCCTTGCTCCTCAATTGCTTGAGTTGCAGGCTCCAAAGAAATATGAGTGGTAGATTCTGGAAGAGAAGTGTGTTGTAGATTAGATTTTGGCAACTCCCCCTGAGAGATAGAGGGAGTTTCAATTGTGATGTACTCTCCACTAGTGTTGTGCCAGCCTTATCACTCCCATGTGCTGACTCTGTACAAATAGGTGCATTGGGGAGGATGCTTGATTCTATAGATGCACCCTATTGAGAGGATACATCTAGTGAGCTGTTTGCCCCTGATTTTACAACTTCAGCCATTTGGGTGACTGAAGAGATGGTTTTAGATTTCTTCTTCTTCTTCTTTAGGCTAATGATAGGTGACTCAGTTTCCTCACCTCCTAAACCTAGTTCTACAACCAAGGCTGCTTCAGTTAAGATGGTTAAAGGTTCAGAAGCAACCTGTTTTCTCTTCTTTTTACTAACATCACCCTTTTGAGAGGATGATGCAGTTGGCTCTGTGTTTGGTAGAGTGTTTGTCTGAGAGGGTTGGTTAGCAAGCCTTGGGTTAGCATTGTGTTCTTCTTGCTTAGGCTGTGCTAACTGAGACTTAGACTCAAATATTGGCATGTTGTGGGGGTAAGACCTAAACAAACCCTCCATGTGGGGAGTTATTTTAAGCCTTACATCCACATCATTCCTAGTCTCCAAGTTACCAAAAATAAGTTTGGTCATGGACCTAGGATAGCCTATTTTACTTTTATCTAATCCAGGCAATTCAATCAATGAAGCATTTTTAAAATTAAGTACTGATTGAATAAAGCGGGGAAAGAAAATTTCAGTACCTCTCTTGGCTGTGTTCTTACCAAGTCTCCCATATAGCTCTTGTATGATGAGATGTCCAACATCTATCTTTCTCCCATGAGCCAAGGCATAGGCAAGCTGCTGCACAGGTGTACTAATCTGATCAAAGCTCGATTTCCTGGCAGTGAATACCTGAAGGAGTGTAGCAAAAACATAGCTCCATTCCTTTCTCAAGTACTTCCTATTCAGCTTTCCAAGTTTAATAGCCTCTGAGTAGTTGATAAATTCAAAGAATTCTTCCAACTCAGAATCTGTGACCAGGGAGTCATATGCCTCTTGCTGCAAATCCAAGGCTTCATTCATGTCTGCGGTAGTGATAGTAATATCCACGCCTTGAATCTTGCAGTAGACAACATATGAGGTGATAGCATTCTCAAGGGCGATGACCTCCACTGTAGCTGTCCTCCAGAATTGTTCTAATAAGTCTATGTACAGGGTTGGGTTGGCTGATAGTGCACCCTTGATGTAAGATTCAGACAACCATCGAACAAAGCACTTGAAATTAGCATTTGGTGCTTCCACATCACTGGTAATTGCGATGAAATTGGTTTGGGATGGTATGGTGAGTTGAGTGTTTGCCATTTGGGTAGAGAAGAGAAGAGAATTAAGGTTGAAGAAGAAATTCGCAGTTAGGGTTTTCAGAGGTTTTAAGAGTTTAGATGCTTGAGAAATCGAACGAAATGAGTTGAACAGTTGTGAAATTGTATATATATGACTAACTTGAGTTGTCGATTAGATCTAAGTTTTGTATCGACAAGACAGTCATTCGAGAAGTATAAAACAACTATTCGATAAGTCAAGAAAGGCTTATTCGATATCTCAAGCAGTTTGTAACTCACAGCTGGCAGTTATTTAACTCAGAAAATAATTCTAAGCTAAATAAAATATGTTTTTATGAGCGAAATGAAATTTTGAATATAAATCCAAAAAGCGATTAAGTGTCAGCGAGAAATCAGCCTTTTCAAATGATTCGATAACTCAAATACAGTATTCGAGAACTCCATCATTAGAGAACTAAAATACTCTATTCGAGAACTCAGAGTGTGCTATTCGATTTCTCCAAAAGACAATATTCGAGAACTCAGGAGGGTTCTAGATAGGCCTATTCGAGAACTCGAGCCATGACAAAACAATGAACCATTCGAGAAGTCTGACTTATCGAACTATACTTTTCACTCATAAAATTCAATTTTCACTATCTTTTAAAATTTACCAGAAGTATTCACTGAAGAATATTCTACTAAATTAAATAGTGATTCTCTCAAAATTTCACAGAAATTTCAAGCTAAAGATGTATGATTTTCAACATATGCAGCATTGTGGAATATTTATAAATCATAATCCAGCCAATACTTACTTCAAAAATATTGAGCATTTGATAAAGTAAGTATTTACTGCTGCAAAAATCTAGTTGATATATTCACTTAGCCAGAATTTGAAGAATTCAGCATTCCAATCTCACTAACCAACCTTGTGAAGGTGGCTTCATCTAATGGCTTAGTGAATATGTCAGCTAGTTGTTTCTTTGTGGGAACATAATGTAACTCAATGGTTCCATTAGTTGCATGCTCCCTTATGAAGTGATATCTGATGTCAATGTGCTTTGTCCTAGAATGATTGACAGGATTGGAAACTATAGAGATTGCACTTGTGTTGTCACACATGATTGGAATTCTTTCCAACACAAGTCCATAATCTCTAAGTTGGTTTCTGATCCAAAGCACTTGAGCACATCAACTTCCAGCAGCTATGTATTCAGCTTCAGCTGTGGAAGTTGGCACAGATTGTTGTTTCTTGCTGTACCAAGAGACTAACCTTTGTCCAAGAAACTGGCAGCTACCTGAGGTGCTTTTCCTATCCACTCTGCACCCAGCATAATCAGCATCAGAATAACCAATCAGATTGAACCCTGTGTCCTTAGGATACCATAATCCCAAGTTTGGTGTGCCCTTTAGATATCTGAAAATCCTCTTTATTGCTATCATATGTGATTCCTTTGGATTTGATTGAAACCATGCACACAAGCATGTTGCAAACATGATGTCTGGCCTACTAGCAGTGAGGTAGAGTAGAGAGCCAACCATGCCTCTGTAGATTGAGATATCTACCTTCTTGCCCTTACCATCTTCATCTAACTTGGTGGCAGTGGCCATGGGTGTCTTTGCAGGTGAGCATTCTTCTAAGTCAAATTTCTTCAATAGATCCTTGATGTATTTGGTTTGACTTATAAAAATGCCATCCTTCCTTTGACTCACTTGCAGCCCAAGAAAGAATGTTAATTCTCCCATCATACTCATCTCATATCTGCTCTGCATGAGCTTAGAGAATTTCTCACACAGCTTCTCATTTGTAGAGCCAAATATGATATCATCCACATAGATTTGAACTAAGATAATATCATCACCATGTTTCTTGTAAAACAGTGTCTTGTCCAGTGTGCCTCTAGTGAATTGATTCTCCAGTAGAAATTGTGACAATGTGTCATACCATGCCCTAGGAGCTTGCTTAAGTCCATACAATGCTTTAAGCAATCTGTAGACAAAGTGAGGGAATTGTGGATCCTCAAAGCCAAGTGGCTATTGCACATATACTTCTTCTTCCAACTCCCCATTCAGAAATGCACTCTTGACATCCATTTGATAGACCTTGAAATTAGAATGTGCAGCAAATGCCAAGAAAATTCTGATGGCCTCTAGTCTGGCAACAGGGGAAAAAGTCTCATCATAGTCAATGCCTTCCTGTTGAGAGTATCCTTTTGCAACCAACCTTGCTTTGTTTCTTATGACTACACCATTTTCATCCATCTTATTCCTTAGAACCCATTTTGTTCCAACAATGGTTCTATCCTTTGGTGCAGGCACAAGTTCCCATACTTTGCTTCTTTCAAATTGGTTTAGCTCCTCTTGCATAGCAATTATCCAATCAGGATCCAACAATGCATCTTCAAGTTTCTTAGGCTCAACTTGGGATAGAAAGCAACCATAGAGACATTCATTTAGAGTTGCTCTCCTTGTCCTCACTCCTGTATTTGGATCTCCAATTATCTGATCTGCAGTATGTGATCTATCCCATTTCCTTGTATGTTCATATTGATTTCTCAGCCTAGATGTTGCTTCATCATCCAGATCATGATCATTTACATTTCCTCCCCCTGTGAAGTTTCCACTAATCACAGGTGTGTCTTGGATGCTTGTTTCTTCATTGTTGGTTGACATTGGTTCTTCATTCACTTGAGTTTGTTGGATTGTGGGCTCAAATTCAGTTTCAATCTCCTCATCAGAATCATCTAGATTGTCAAACTTCAAAGGATCTTTATCTTCATCATTGGCTTCTTCTAATCCAGGTAGTTTGCTGTCATCAAATGTCACGTCTGTGCTTTCCATAACTTTCTTTTGAGTGATGACATAAACTTTGTATGCAATTCTTTCCATAGAGTAGCCAAGAAAAATTCCTTCAAATGCTTTTGCATCAAACTTTCCAACATATTCTGAGTTGTCTTTTAACACAAAGCATTTGCTTCCAAAAGTATGAACATACTTTAGAGTGGGCTTCTTTCCAGTCATTAAGTTGTAAGGTGTATTTCCAGTGTTTTTGTTGATGAGGGTTCTGTTTTGGATATAGCATGCAGTGCTCACAGCCTCAGCCCAAAAACATGTAGGCATCTTTGCATCAAGTAACATTGTTCTAGCAGCCTCAATCAGAGTTCTATTCTTTCTCTCAACAACTCCATTTTGTTGTGGAGTCCTTGGAGCTGAGAATTGTTGAGAAATACCATTTTCTTTGCAGAATGCTTCAAGCATGGCATTTCTGAACTCTGTTCCATTATCACTTCTTAATGCAATCACACTTGCATTGTTGGCCTTTGCTTCCTTGTCAATTTTCTTTATATGCTCAATGATTACTTGTGGAGCCTCATCCTTTGATGCCAGAAATTCTACCCATGTGTACCTTGTGAAATCATCAACCATCACCAGAGCATACTTTTTCCTTCCTAGTGACATAATATTGACAGGCCCAAACAAGTCCATATGAATTAGTTGTAGGGGTTTGGTTATTGATATCACTGTCTTTGACTTGTGGCTTGATCTTTTCATTTTTCCCTTTTGACAAGCCTCACACACTCCTTCTTGACAGAATTCAAGTGTGGGCATGCCTCTCACTAACTCCCTTTTGACTAGAGAATTAATGCCTTTGAAGTTCAAGTGTGATAGCTTCTTATGCCACAGCCAACTATCTTCATTTGATGCTTTTGAGTAAAAGCAACAAATTTTGTCCTTGTTTACAGAGTTCATATTGGCTACAAACAGGCTTCCTTTCCTTACTCCAGATAGAGCAAAGTCACCAGTCTTCTTGTGGGTGATCAAACATTCATCTTTGTCAAAATTCACTTTGAAGCCTCTGTCAGTAAATTGACCAACACTCAGTAGATTGTGCTTGAGTCCCTTGACCAGTGCTACATTTTCAATGATGACATTTCCAATTTCCAACTTGCCATATCCCAGTGTGTTGCCAATGCTGTCATCTCGAAAAGCAACCATTGGGCCAGCCTTCTCCTCATACTGTGATAGCAGGGCCATATCACCAGTCATATGGTTTGAGCATCCACTGTCCAAAATCCACATGACCTTCCTTTTACTTTCTTTGCCTTCAAACACAAAGGTATTACTTCTCCTTTGGTACCCAAACAAGTTTGGGTCCATGTGGCTTAGCAACAGTTTTATCATAAACAGCATGCTTATCAATTTTCTTGATGTTAGTCTTCTTGTCACTGTTAGAAGTCTTAGAATCAGGGTTCTTAGACTTAGGTGACAGAGGCACCTTCCTAACTTTAGGAGGACTTGAAGACTTTGTTCTTGTGTAGTGTGTGTGAACATTGTGACTGATGCAACCTTCCATGAATTGTCTTCTCAAATTAAAGCAACTAGTCATTACATTCATGTTACATGGCATACAATCAAATTTATCACAGAAAGGAGAGTCTCTATGTCTTAAAGGCACAGAGCAATCATAGAATGGTTTAGCAACACTACCAGATGGTTTCTTGCATGCATGAGTTAAATGATTAGTGCTAAAACAATTTTGACAAGCTTTCCTAGGGGCATTTGGCACATAAGCATAATTGTTGTCCTTGTTAATCCCTAATTTGCCATTCCTGTTTTGTTTCTTTTTAGCCACTTTCTTCTCAAACTCATTATTCCCAGCTGAAACAAACTTCACAAATTTCTCAAGTCTAGGTCTACCTCCTACTGGCTCCTTGGCTTTGGTTTTGACATTCTCACTCTTAGAGGATGCTTGTTGTTCATTTGATTGTGCTTTATCTTCATCATCCAACATTTGCTTAATGAGTAAGGCATCCTCATCAATCTCAAGTGTTGGTGTTTTAAATATTGGGGTCTCAGCCTTTTTCAAAACCTGAGGCACTTCCTCTTGAACAACAATGTCATCTTCAATGACTGCATAGCCTTTCCTCTGCCTGAGAGTGTCATAATCAAGTCCAATAGCAGCCTTAGGTCTAGCTAGATTTTTCTCATGGTAGGACTGCAATAGACTAGAGGAATTCTTGAATGTTTTCAATTTAAATTCATTTTCAGCTAGTTCATCCCTAAGAGCTTTCTCAACTTGACTAGCACATAGAACCTTATTCTTTAGATATTCGATTTCTTGTTTAAGGTTTTCTACTTGCATAGCAGTTAGTTCTAGTTCCTCATTTCTCTTGTTCAACAGTTCATTCTTAGTAGACAGTTTAGCGATCTCTTCATTAGCAGCAGTCATACTAGTATGAATATTAAACATCTCAACAGATAGTTGTTCAACCATAGATTTGTATTCAGAAACAGACATGTTTATAGTAGTGAGGGATGGTACCTGAGAGTCTGATTCAGATGGTTCTTCCTTGGAGTTGGCCATCAAGGCATAGATGCAGAATTCTTGTTCTTCTCCATCACCATCAGAATCATCCCAACACTTCCCTTCAACTATGTAGGCCTTACCTGGTCTATGCTTCTTTAGCAGAGCCTCATACTTAGCTTCAAGCTCAAGAAACTCCTTATCCTTCTTCTTAGGCTTCTTGCATTCACTGGCAAAATGCCCTAGGTCATTGCATCTATAACATCTCACAGATGACCTATCCACATAGCTGGTTTTGAATTTGTTTTTGTTTGGTTTCACAGGTGCCTTGCTCTTGTTGAATGAATGATTTTGAGATCTAGACTTGAAGGGCTGATTCCTCTTAAATCTGATGTTTGGGAATTTTCTAGCCATAAAAGCATATGAAGTGTTTTCCATGGCATCCAACTCTTCAAGAGTATAGAACTCATCTTCTACCTTTTCATCAACAGGTTCAGTCACTTCTTCTTCAGTTTCTTCATCATCTACTATCTCTTCTATTCTCAGTTGACTTGCAGATGCTTCCAGGTCTTGAACGGATTTGTTAACAATCAAGGCACAGGATGTGTTTATCATTCTGCCTTGGTTGGCTTGGATAGCCCTCTTCTGAAGCAACTCAAGCTCATGAGTCTTTAAAACCCCATAGAGCACATCATATGTGACTTTGTTCAAATCTCTTTCTCTTAGAGATATGACCCTTTGCTCTAGATGGTTTGGTGCAGATAGTAGAAACTTCATGTTTAATTCTTTAGTGTTGTAAACCTTCCCATTCATTTGAAGCTCAGTCACCAGCTTGTGAAATCTCTCAAACATATCAGTAATACTTTCTTTGGACTGTGCCATGAAAGCCTCATACTGTGTGACCAGTATCTGTTTCCTATTCTCTCTTACCTCCTCTGTCCCTTCACATAACACCTCGATGTGGTTCCACATGTCCTTGGCTGATGTGCATGATGCTATATTGGCAAACATCGACATATCCATGGAGTCTATGATCAGAAACATGAGATGACTGTCTAGGGCAACCTTTTCCTTCTCTGAGTCCGTCCATTTGGATGGCTCTTTTGCAACATATGATCTAGGAATGACTATTGTGCCCACTGTGGATTCAGCAATTTCTTGTTGTGGTACAAATGGACCATTCTTGAGGATGTCAGGGTAGAGAGGGTTGGCAGCTTTGATGAACAACAGCATTTTTATTTTCCAGAGGTTGTAATTCTCTTTGTCGAACTTAGGGACCTTCACCGTACCTGTAGTCTTTGGTGTATTCGAACTCATGATCGTTTTCTGTTTAGATTAAACAGCCTGCTCTGATACCACTTGTTGAGTATTGAATACAGTAAAAGAATACAGAGGGGGGGTGAATGGATTCTTGAACTTTTCTTTGTTCTTGAATCTTTGCAACAAGATATGTGTTGAGTGTGTAAGATATGTAAGTACAGATAACAAAGACAAACACAACACAATATCACTTTAATCTAATATTTTATTAGATAAAGATTTTGCTACAATCTGTGAATACAAATGATAGTATTCTCAGCTTCGTTTTTCTTAAAGAAATATTTCTTGTGATGTATCTTGAAAAACTTATCTGCTAAGGAAGTGAGGCTGTATCCTTATAGACATGGATACCTACTTACTACAAATAAGGTAGGTAAAACAAACTACTTTCCAGTATGTCTATCTTATTTGAGTAAGAGTCCAAACGGCTACAGATTTGACTTTGCAAAGCCTGTTCAGATCCACTTCTTTAGCTCCTTGTCCCTTTGTCTTATCTCTCCAAGCTTCTTTATAGGCTTTCCAATGTGCTTTATAGTACATAGTCAAATAAAGCGACTTGGCTTGTTGCAGGTTTCTGACTTGTACAATTCTTCAGTATTTTGTCTCCAAGAATGTATTCGAGAAGTGGCTAAGTGATTGATTCGAGAACTCGAATTGACTTAATCGATAACTCTGAGTTCTCGAATAGTGTTATATTGACATATCAAATCACTTCTCGAATAGCTCTTTTCTCTGGGACTCCTTGAGATATCGAATAGAGCATTTTGACATATCGAATCCCTGAGATGTCGAATAGCTTCTTTAGTCCTTGAGATATCGAATAGAGCATTGACTTGTTGACCCTTAGAGAACTCGAATGATGCTTTGACTTGTTGACTCCATGAGTTCTCGAATAGAGTAATAGACATATCGAATCTCTGAGATATCGAACAGTGTATTCAGAGATATCGAATAGTGTCTTCTGAGATATCGAATCTCTGACTTCTCGAATAGACAAATGTACTTCTCGAATTGGTACTTAGGCAAATTCTTCATTTCTTCAAATCCCAACTGTGATTATTTGGCAGTCTTTATCTCCTTACTTGAGGCATGAACCTTGGAACTTCTTTCAAGCTTTATTCTTGACTTTATAAGTACAGTTACACAACTAGGATTTGAGGCCTACTACAAGTACAGAACAAATAGAAACTCTACAACTAGAGGTTCCCTCAGTTAAGAGGTCATGTAGGTAATGCACAGCATTACACATACTTAGGCTTATTATTAGATGTATTCAGGCATGCCTCTGTGACTAACAATATTTTAGGAATTATAATGTTATAATAATATTCTATTTTAAATGATTTGTTTGATATAAAATTAGGCATAAAATATTTGATTATGTATTTTACATAATCATTTTTTTAAGAAAATTATTATTAATAATTGATTTCAAACATAAATCAATGTTTAAGCAATGGTTGATAAGATTTTAATTGATTATAATTACAAATTACAATGATCACGCTAGGAATTTTGCCTGCGCTACGTGCACTCTAAAAGTTATAATAATTTTTTTAAATATCAATTTAAAGATTAATGTTATTTATTTTTGTTATCCACAATATTGACCTCGACCAATTTATAATCATATTATCAATGATAACTTACACTACGCATGTGATTAAAATTAGAAAAAAAATAATTTATTAAAACATTATAATTTAAATTTGAATAAATTATATAAAATTTTAATCATATTTTTAATCGATGTCAAAATTATCAAATGAAAACAATGACATTCGTCTCCTATTTTTAGTGACCGGTTATTTTAGAAAAGATGTACATAACTCCAATTCTAATTATGAAAAGATACCATATTAGATAGTTTAGTAATCGCATAAATGTATACAAAAATTAATATAAGATTCACGAGTTCAAATTTATATAAGATTCATGAGTTCAAGGTTTCTCGCTATCGCCTAACGGCGACTGCTCGCATTTTATACATTGTAAAACTGAAAATTGCAATTAAAAGATAAAAATCAATTATGAAAAAGTACTTTATGAGATATTCCATGACCGCATAATTAAATATATCTAATAAATTTATAAAAACAAATTGGTTCTAAGTTTCTTCATTTGTATTTTCATGCAAAGATACAATATTTATCTTGGTTTCACTCGTTAATAATTAACATTTGACACAGTTAAACAAAACGTACATGACAACTGACCCATCATCTTCCTAACGCCGGCCATGTTTGTATCTGAGAAAATAAATGAACCTTTATAGTTCGTGGCAAGGGGACTTGGTGGTTAGGCACTCACATTTTATGCTCTTTAATGTTCAAGAAACATACTCCCCAACTCCTAGACACTTCTTTTATTTAACTACTTGAAATGGCCTAGAAAAATTCCACATCAACATCCAAATTTCATTCATCTTAAATAAATATGGACGGAATGGTAATCTTTTATAAATAAATGAATCTCCTATTTGTAGTGACCGGTTATTTTAGAAAATATGTACATAACTCCAATTCTAATTATGAAAAGATACCATATTAGATAGTTTAGTAATCTCATAAATGTATACAAAAGTTAATATAAAATTCACGAGTTCAAATTTATATAAGATTCATGAGTTCAAGGTTTCTCGCCATCGCCTAACGGCGACTGCTCGCATTTTATACATTATAAAACTGAAAATTGCAATTAAAAGATAAAAATCAATTATGAAAAAGTACTTTATGAGATATTCCATGACCGCATAATTAAATATATCTAATAAATTTATAAAAAAAAAAATTGGTTCTAAGTTTCTCGCCGTCGCCTAAAGGCGACGGCTCGCAATTTAAATATTGTAATTATAAAACTAAAATTGATTATGAGAAGGTATCATATCTCATATTCCACTAACTGCATAGATAGTTATAATAAAAATTCATAAATTTAGATATTGTAAAATTAAAAATTTTAACTAAAAATATAAATCAAACATTTGCGAGTCCTCAGTTTTTAATTGGTATTTAATCTTTAATTATTTATTGTTATCATCTAATGACAATGCCTCACATTTTAAACATTGTAATTGTAATTACCCATTAAAAAAGAATAAAACTATCCTTTATTCCATATTAAATTTAAGCATATTATAGACGATTTCTTAGTGTCGTCTTCGACGACGCCTCACATTTTGGTAACAAAAAGAGTTATAACAAATTTAATTAATATAGCAAGTTAGAACAATTAAAAATCTACGCAATATGATATTACTATTAGGCGAATATTATGAATTTTACCCCTGCAAATTTATTTTATTTAGCTAATAATGTTCTATTCGTGTGCGAAGATTAGAATTTTACCTACGTTACACGCTCTCTAAAAATTATAATAAATCCATATGTATAGAAAACGACTAATGATAACTTTTGCTACATGTATGATCAAAAATTTAAATAAAAACTTTAATAAATTTTAGTTAATTGTCTGAGCCACCAAAATCAATAGAAAAAATATTACATATTTAAAACAGAAGAACTAAGATATTGAAATTGGCATTGAAACAATGGAAAGAACTTCTGGATCATTCATATATTTATTAAAAATAAATTGCATGAAATGGTTTTGAGAACAAAAATAAATTGTTAGTTAATTGTCTAAGCCACCAAAATCAATAGTAAACGATAATGCATATTTAAAATAGAAGAGCTGAGTTTTAGGAATCAGCAGAATTAATAAACTGAATTCATCTAGAGAGTTATAGATAATATGTCATAAATCACTGTAAAGATATTAAAGTCTAGAAGTCTAGTTTCTAGGAAAATTGACCGTACGTGAATACGTAATTGTAGAGAAAGTTATGATCCTTTTTTGGCTCTCTCTTTAGCCCTGGCTACTGGGGCAACAAACGGACCAACTGTAAACCTTCTTGCGGGTCATCCCATGACGGCCCTTGCCTGGACATTTTCTAACTTTAGGAGCAGGACCGCAAAAAGGGTCGGTATTTCCCATTTTTATAGGAACTTCTGTACCAAAAATAACGGTATTCTCGACGTTTTGGCTGTTAGGCGAATCATTGCTTTGGCAGTTTTTTCTTCTGCAGTACCTCGACGTGATCACTATTGTATTTTAGTAATAAGAGGTCAATATGTGATAAAACAATTTTAAGTATTAATGACTGAATTTCGCATAATAAACTGTTTTAATCTAGAATGATATAGGTATCCTACCATACACCACTATAAATATCAGGAAGTCTAGTTTCTTGAAAAACTTTAAAAATTGATGGTACGTGAATGAACATTTTTCACACAAAGTAATTACAGGGTTAGTATTAGGAGGTCAATCAGAACATGAAAAAAAATCAGCGAGATGTCATAACTTGAAAGAATAAACTGCTTCAATATAGAAAAATAGAGATACTATGAAATATACGATTACGAAGATATGGATGTCTAGTTTTTAAAAAATTTTACGGTACGTTAATAGGAAATTTTCACACAAATTTATCACAGTTTTACTAACATGAGGTCAATCTACACAAAAAAATCAATTAAAAACATAAAAAATGAAAATTGCTAGTGAAACATGGAAATTACGCATATACAAATATGGTGTCCTTACAATGAGGATATTCTTAATTCCTAGAAACGTTATGACTTATCGCAAAACATTTTTTCACCTTCGTAAGTAGAATTTCGAACCAAATTTGTGTTCAATCTTTGGATCTTGCATACTATAGCACATAAGTCGTCTTTGAATCTTGTGATCTCGTAGTATCTACAAATAAAGAGCATGGAAGCATCATAAATTTATTAAATTATTTGGTACCTTAAATCGAAATAGATCTATGATCAGATAAACATGATTTTGTTGCTCAGTGACACTTCATAACTGAGGTTAACCTTTCATCAGCACTTCATCTTCTACACTAATCAAACAATTATTAATCAATAATAAACATATGAAACACATATATTAACACATATACATACAATCAACATAAACATTAAAAAAAAATCACGGAAAAAAGAGAGATATAGACATGTTAGAGATGAGATAGGAAAAAGACCAAATAAACTACAAATAAAGATTCATCTAGGTTTCATATCATGGCAATTCAAACAAATAAAGTAACAGATAAATTATACACATAAACACAAATACAAAATAATTGCAAACATAAAAAGAACATAGAGAGACGGAAAAAACCTCATTCTCATGATTACTTGAATTTCATAGAAACAATGAACTCTTCACGATAAGAATTACAAACAATAAAACTTCCAAAATACTTATAGTAAACAATACCCAAACAAATTAGTTTACAAAAAAACATGATATAAATATTATATAAACGTAAATAATAAAAAAATTTGAAAATCAATACAAAGGAAAAAAGCTATGAAGAGTGAGTGAAAGATAAAAGACCAAGATAAAAAAAGAAATATGAGCAAGACGATGATGAAAAAAACTGAATTCGTATAATATATTTAAAGATTAGATATATAATCAATTAAGGATTTGAATTTTGAATATAAAAGAGAAAATCAAGAAAGATAAGTAATTTGAAGTTCAGTTTCCAAAGATGAGTAATTTTAAATTCAAAATTAATTGAAAAAATCAAGCAAAATTGGAATTAATTAATGGAAATTTAGTGAGTAATTTGAATTTCAAAATTTATTAGTTACTAAAAGGAAAGATTAATTGTGTATTAAATGGAAAGATTGAGTAATGTAATAATTACTATAATCAACGGGATAGCATATCAATCAATCAATCAATCGACTATTATGTTGTCTGAATGTTAATCATAATGTAATAATTTGGGTTTAACCCGGTTGTATTCCTTAATATAGTATTGTGATTGTGGGTGTTTTGGGTATCTTAAAAAGAGTAGCTTATAACTTATAAGCATAAATGTCATATAAGTGATAAGTAGAGCAGAACTTATAAGTCAGTAAAGTGTTTGGTAAATCAGAACTTATAAATCAGTAGAGTGTTTGGTAAATCAGAACTTATAAGTTAATTTTTTTTATTATTTTCAAAATATTTGTTTTTTAATATATATCAATGGATGTCAATGGATAGATCTCGATGAGTAGAGAAATTTGAGATATACATATCAATTTTATAATGAATGGGTCAAAAGATATATGATTTTGAAGATTTGAAGGATATTATATATTACGTGTATCGAGAAATAAGTTATAAGCATAAGTTGAATGTTAGGAAATACTAACATTCAACCTATCAACATATAAGTAATAAGTTGACCTAAAACTTAAATAGGCAAACACCCCTCATAAATTCTTATGGCCTTATAAGCCATAAGCTAGCCCATTTAAGACGAACCAAACAGGCCCATTGTGTTTGGTGTTTCGGGTCGATTTGTTTTAAGATATGGATGATCCATTAAGTTTAAATTACAAAAATATTCTTAAAATTAAGGAAGGACGGGAAAAATATAGAGAACAATAATAATAATTTTCCAAAATGTTTGTTAGCCGGCATTTAGAAGATATAGATATAGATATAGATTTATTAAACAAATAAGTTGAATGGCAGTATCGTCTACCATTTAGGGTTTTCAGATGGAAGTTATTGTAATACTAAATTTTTGTATTTTTGACTTTTTTTCAGAAAGTGTTACATAATTTGTATTAATTAATCTTTTTCATTGTTCAATTTTTAAGACATTTATATAATAAATAGTACATACTTTTAAAAAAGGTTACCTAGCAACAAAAAAAAAAAAAGGTTACAGTATATAAGCTAATTGATGCATAAATAGTAAAAACGTTCACGTTCTGATATAATCTAAATTTATGTAAGAAGTAATGTATAATATTTAATAAGTGGGTAGCAACTCCAATGCTCTTTCCTTTCCTTAACCCCTAAAATAGGGATTATTAAAATTATAGGTAATGAAAATTATATTTCACTCCAATCATATACCCTATATTCATACCCTATATTTTAAAAATAATTTTTAGTGTAGATTTTTGAAATTTAAATTTTGAACATTCTTATAAATTAACCAATGAGGTGGAGGATAGATGAGGTGGAGGATATAGGGGATCTAATTTTGATCCCTCAAATAAGGGATTATATTTTCTCTCCCCTAAAAAATAAAGGGGATGAGAGGCAAGGTTGGAGCTTTATTTTTAAACTAAAATCCATATATTTGTCCACCTAAGCAAAATATTGATAAGGAACTTGTATGGTTGAGTTGCTCTTAAATTATAATCATTTTGATCTAAAATTAAATAATTAATGTGTAGAACAATCAAATCAAATAAACAAATAATACATCTACATATTGTTGCCATCAATTTAGTTTATTTTTTAAACATCTGTCTTTCCACGTAAGCATTTGTATCAGATGTTTTTATTTTTTTCAACGAATCACCCTAGTCTCTTGCTGCCTGAGAACATAGAAAACACCCAAAATTCTGTATTTTTGTCATAGATGTGTTTTCGACCAATATATACACAAAAATAGACATGATTCAAGTGAAAACAATTTATACGTGATCTCACAAATATATAATTGAAGGACAGTAATTTACTTATTCAAAATATTTCAAATTCATAGTTTTTTAAATATAATTAATTTCCAACAAACAACGAAAATCTGAAACATTTTTTCTCCTGCTCATGATAAAACAAAAATTTGAAAATGTGCATAAATTTTATAAATTTCCCACATGATTGGTGGAGCAAACGAAGAACACAGAGATCTACGTGGCACGATTACAAATGCTACCGACACATAAAATAAAAGTCAACAAACAAAATCCCTTTGACCAATTCTAACATACGCTTCACTAAATCACTATAATACGCCACCTTATAATGCGCCTCTCTTTCCTTCTTCATCACTGGCTATACAAACTTTACAGCAAAATCATACATACATTACACACACCATTTCTTCCTCTCTCTACAGTTATATACGCGTAAGTATATTCATTGACTCTTTATTACTCCCACTTCTTATTATTATCAGCATCATTATATACATAGCAAATAAATATTTAATAATTTTTTTTGTATGATCTGTTGGTTTTTTCCCTAAAAATCAGCAGCAGATTTGATAAAATCAGTTTGTTCTCTCGAGATTCTTGCAAAGCTAAGTTTTTTACACATACCCATCTCATAAAAATCTCATCTCTGCCCTCAGATCATGGGGTTCTAGTTCATACTTGCATAGATAGACACAATTTTGTATCTATACATATGGCTTGTTTTTCTGTTTAGTTGATGATTTTGGGTTGATTTATGATCTGGGTTGGTGTTATTTTTGGGTTTTATGTTTGATTCAGTGATAAAGTTTGGATCTTTACTTTTCTTGATTGTGATATTGAAGGTTAAATTGTATTGTATATAGTGTGGTTTGATTTAGGGTTTATGTGTAATTGGGTGATTATGAATTAATTGATTAAAGGTTGATGAGAAGGAGGTTGCCTGTTACGTCTCCTTCGGATACAATGGAGAAAGGTTCTGGAAAGACTAAACCGTCTCGAATATGTTTATTAGCTACATTGTCTGTATTTTTCTGGATTTTGCTATTGTACTTTCATTTTGTGTTTTTAGGAGGTAGTACTGTTAGTGAGTCTGCGGAACTAATTCCTGCATCTTCAGTAAAAGATTCCCGACAAATTATTGTTAGTCGTCCAATGACTACTAGTCGGTCTTCCATTGATATCAGAAATGAACCAAAGGATTCTGTTATTACTCGGTCTGAGCCTATAAATCAATCTGTTGATAGTCATAGTAAACCTAAGATTTCTGATGAGTCTAGTTCGGTTGTTAAACAATCAAATGGTGAGGCTAAGTATTCTCAGGAGTCTAGTTCGGTTGTCAGTCAATCAGATAGTGAGGCTAAGAATTTTGGTGAGGCTAGTTCGGTTGTTACTCAATTTTCTAGTGAACCTAAGATTTCTGATGAGTCTAGCTCAGTTACTCAATCAACTGATATACAAGAATTGCCTGTTAGGAACCCGACAACTAATGTTGATAAAAAACCAAAAGATTTCCCTTTCATGAAGGCATTGAAGACTGCAGAGAATAAGAGTGATCCATGTGGTGGGAGATACATCTATGTCCACGATCTTCCTCCAAGGTTTAATGAGGATATGCTTAAGGAATGTAGAAGTCTTAGCCTCTGGACCAACATGTGTAAATTTACTACCAATGCTGGCCTTGGCCCTCCACTTGAAAATGAGGAAGGAGTGTTCTCAAATACAGGATGGTATGCCACAAATCAGTTTGCTGTTGATGTGATCTTCAGTAACCGAATGAAGCAATATGAGTGTTTGACTCAGGATTCTTCACTTGCAGCTGCTGTTTTTGTTCCCTTTTATGCAGGGTTTGATATTGCACGTTACCTTTGGGGGTACAATATCTCGACTAGAGATGCTGCTTCTCTTGATTTGGTTGATTGGCTTGCTAAGAGGCCAGAGTGGAGTGTGATGGGCGGGAAAGATCATTTTCTTGTTGCTGGTAGGATAACTTGGGATTTCAGGAGACTGAGTGACACAGAAACAGACTGGGGTAACAAGCTTCTGTTTTTACCTGCTGCAAAAAATATGTCCATGCTTGTGGTGGAGTCGAGCCCGTGGAATGCAAATGATTTTGGTATCCCGTATCCGACTTACTTTCATCCAGCAAAGGATGCTGATGTGTTCATGTGGCAAGACCGTATGAGGAAATTAGAACGAAATTGGCTTTTTTCTTTTGCTGGTGCACCTCGTCCAGATAACCCCAAATCAATAAGGGGGAAGATCATTGACGAATGCAGAGAATCGAAGGTAGGAAAGTTGCTAGAATGTGATTTTGGGGAGAGCAAGTGTCATTCTCCAAGTAGCCTAATGCAGATGTTTCAAAATTCTGTATTTTGCCTACAGCCGCAAGGTGATTCATATACAAGGAGATCAGCTTTTGATGCGATGTTAGCTGGTTGCATTCCTGTATTCTTCCATCCTGGCTCTGCATATATACAGTACACCTGGCATCTTCCTAAGAATTACTCTACGTACTCTGTCTTTATTCCTGAGGATGATATACGCACTAAAAATGTCAGCATAACGCAGAGACTTAGTATTATCCCCCCTGACCAGGTAGTGAAGATGAGGGAGGAGGTTATAAATCTTATTCCAAGACTGATATATGCAGATCCTCGGTCTAAATTGGAGACTCTGAAGGATGCCTTTGATGTAGCTGTGCAGGCAGTTATAAACAAAGTAACCAAATTGAGGAAAGACATTACTGAAGGTCGTACTAATGATAATTTTATCGAGGAGATCAGCTGGAAATATGACCTGTTAGAAGAAGGGCAAGAGGTTGGATATCATGAATGGGATCCCTTTTTCTCAAAACCAAAGAACAATGGTAATGCTGACCCTGATGCTGCATCAGCTGAAGCAGCTAAAAATTCGTGGAAGAATGAGCAAAGGCAACATTCATGAGCTGGATTACTTTTATTATAAAATTTTTAGCAGCACGAATTGCATACATAGGGAGGAAAAGAAACTGACGACATTCGAAGCCGGTTAAAGATATCAGTTGAAAGTTGTTGCTGTCTCCTTGTATGCCAAGAACTTTTGAATGCCCAAACACAGAAAGTACGTATTCACGTATAATGTCAGTAGCTTATCTAAAGTTTTCAATTATGTGATTCTTGTTCAGGTTTTTGAGTAGTATAGGTATACAGAATGTTCTATAGCTAAAGTTGGTACTGAATGATCTATAGCTTAAGTTGGTATTGAACTCATCAATTTATCATTTTGTGTTTTCTTTATATAAAGATTACAGTAATAATACGTTTTTTTTTCTGCTTTTACCCGTAGCGAGTTTTTTTTAGACATTGTAATATTCTTGCTGTGTGTGCCCGCTTGTAAGTAAGGTCAGCCTTAATTTTGACTACAACTGTGCAACAATTTAAAGTATGCAGCAAGTATCAGATATTTTGATAGATTGGTTAAAATTCATATGTAATGGAGTATTATTGATATCCTCCAAGATATTTTTACTTAATGAAAATTGATGAAGAATATCTTATATATTTGAAAAAAGGTTATATCTAATTACCAAAGTTGTCATGAAGATAAGATTAAAACAGAACAAGTTCTCCAGGGATCAATGCTATTTCTATCTAATGTGATGCATGAATACATGATATATACGGAGAATTTCGGTTATCCAGTCCTGTTATAGAGGCCGAAGTTCGAATCCAATTGTTTCTTTATCAGTTTCCAGTAGAATGCCCGGTTGCCTTGTATGCAATGTACCAGCAGTAAACTGTGTTCAACATATCATATTATCAACCTCTGATCAAGTTCTACATGCTTATATTTACTCATCTTACAGTTGATTCTATACGATCCAAATTTGTAACCTACGCTTCTTCTAAAACAAGTCTGGATAGGATAAAATGTACTTAAATTTAGCAGAATAAAAGATCGTTTGGTAAGCATCTCCACGTCGATCTTTTTTCTTTAATACTCCCTCTGTCTCTTTATATTCTTCCCATTTCTTTTGTCGGCCCTGTTTATAACATGAGATAAATTGCTAATTTACATCTAATTTATAAGACCAAATATAGTCATGAGTGATCTTGTTGGATTCGTATTTATGAGTACTTTAATACAGTGAAGTTTTTATATTTAAAACTAATGCGAAATTAAAGATATTAACGATTAAAAGTGTGCATTGGCAAACGTATCCAAGAGAAATGGGAAGAGTTTTATGGGACGGTGTGAGTATGATTGTGTGCAATACTTTCTGGGAGTACAGGAAGGATATGACAGTGTTAGTGGGGATGACTAATCGTACTTGTCTGAAAATAATGAGATTTGGGGTGATGAATGTGGGGTCAACCTGAATATGTGTCCCACCAACTGATGCATGTGCTACATACATGTGCAATCACCACAACCATGATTTCTTTCATCATCTCCATGTGGAGCACGGTACTCATCATTTATGCCCTTTGCTTCCTCCCAATTCTCCCATTTCGATTTTTTAAATCATCTTCCGCATAAATTTTATAAATCAGATTCAAAAATCGATTGTAGTAACACATTTCAGTATTTTACAGTAACAGTTTTAGAGTTGGTACTATTTTATTTTACTTTATTTGTTGCAAAAGTTCGAATTACTAGTTTATCAGCAAAGTAGAAATTTCGAAACAAGAATCTGCTGATAAATTATCGATCACAGTAATACAAATAAATCAGTTGAATATGCATAGTGTTCCTCATTCTCTCTCGATAATAAATCTGTGAAGCTGCGGACTAACATGGTCTCCATGTATCACACAGCACATCAAACAATTTTTGTTTTTATTCACATGTTTCCATGTGATAAAAGTGCAAACTGTTGGTATTTGTTTTTGAGAAAGACCCCTCTTGTGTAGCTATGATTCTACTGTCATTTAGGAGTGTCATTCTAGGAAAGACCCTTCTTAAAATGATTAAATGTTTCGAAACAACATCAAATGCATGATCTTTAAATCGAAGTATGTATTATGCAGAGGGGAAATTCTTGGGCTGAAGATGATCCAACTGTTTATTTCATCCCACGTTCGTTAATTTCCTATTTCTCTCTCGGTAACAAGAGATATGAGATTTAAGTCCGAAAATTTTTTAAATCGCGTGCGCGAATATTAAAAATTGAATTCTTACATATAAAAGAAAGCTCAGCTGGCAAAAGCCAAAAGCTGGATGCTTTCTGTTTTTATTCTCTCTCACTCTGCATCTTGAGAAAGTAATCTCTGCACATTTGAATGCTAAGCTAGAAGCTGTAATATCATGTATGCAGTATGCTTGATAGTGGATCATAAGATGAGAATGGAGTAGTCTTAACTCATAAACATACATCTTTGTCATACTTGGAAGTTACTCTATAAATGCCAAAGCAGAGTAATCTAGAAATGTTACATTAAAGTTCAGATCATGCAACTTTCGGGTACTACTAAAAGTTTACTATACATTACTTTCGGGAATAGATTTCAATAATCTTTTAAACTTATTTTTTTTGAAGGCACTGTTCGACTTGAAGTTAAGATAAGTTGTGCGTACATCTTATTCTCCGCATTATTCTATTGCATTTCTTACAGCCTGTGGTATCTTTTTAGAACTATAAACTGCATCAGTATACATTCATCTCTAGTAAACTAATGACAGTTATTCTTGCAAATACAGGTAAGGAACACTAACTAACAGCTCTATAGCCGAGATCTAAAACTAAAAGGGTAGGGAGCTAGTATTAAATAAAGAAGAATAAACTAGATTTAGATTATTATTGCCCGATCAAGTTGACTATTAGATAAAGAAGAAGTAGAAGAAACAATGTACCACTATGGAAGAACATTTCTCCCCATGTTTAATGTCGGAAGTCATTGCAGTAAGTCCAAACCTTCCAGCATTATTTGCACATTAACAACTATTTCGAAAACCAAGAACTCAAGAGCTTCTGTTCAATAAAATAATCCCCATTGTTATTACTTAAATCTCTCTCACACACACACTCACTTATATTAACAGCAAGCCACTCACCGATTTTCTATAGCCCTTCCGAGAAATGGTGGGTAGCTAATAAGTGATACAAAGAAATAAGCTAAAGATTGAACAAAAATTGCAGATATGAAGTGGCAGATATCCTGTTTCTTGTTCTACTGTTACATTCTTTGTAACAGTTTCAGTCTTCCTAAGGTGGTGGGAAAGGTTGAGGTCGATAATGAAGTGTCAATTTTACTAGCGATAAAAGAGAAGCTGATTGATCCATTAGATCAGCTCAAAGATTGGAAAGCTCCACACAGTAGCATAGAGACTAATTCAGTTCACTGTAAATGGACTGGAGTGAGCTGCAACTCAAATGGTTATGTTGAAAAGCTTGATCTTTCCAACAAGAATCTCAGTGGCATTGTATCAACTGAAATTCAGAAACTACAAAGTCTCACTTCTCTTAACTTATGCTGCAATGGGTTCTCATCACCATTGCCAAAATCTTTTTCTAACTTCAATGCACTAAAGATCATTGATCTCAGCCAGAACAGTTTTGTCGATAGCTTTCCAATGGGGTTTGGAAATGTTGTTGGCTTAATTGCACTGAATGCTTCTGGAAATAATTTCTCAGGGTACCTTCCTGAGGATCTTGGAAATGCAACCTTCCTTGAGAGCCTTGATCTCAGAGGAAACTTTTTCGAAGGTTCCATTCCAAAGTCTTTCAAGGACTTGAGTAGGTTGAAGTTTCTTGGGCTTTCAGGTAATAATATCACTGGAAATATACCTCCAGAGCTCGGCCAACTTTCTTTACTAGAAAGCATTGTTATTGGATACAATGATCTTGAAGGCGAAATCCCAGCAGAGTTTGGGAATCTCACCAACCTTAAGTACCTTGACTTGGCTGTTGGAAATCTTAAAGGAAAAATTCCACCAGAAATGGGGAGGCTAAAGTTACTTGATACAGTTTACCTGTACAACAACAATCTTGAAGGAAAGATTCCACCTGAAATAGGAAACATGTCATCACTGACATTCTTGGATCTGTCTGACAACCTGTTGTCCGGAGAAATTCCAGCAGCGATAGGTGATTTGACGAAGCTGAAGCTCTTAAATCTGATGTGCAACCACTTATCTGGCTCAGTCCCTTCTGGGCTGTCAGGTTTGCCTGCATTGGAGGTTCTCGAGTTATGGAACAACTCCATTTCAGGTCCCTTGCCAAGCAATCTTGGCTGGAATTCGCCTTTGCAATTGTTAGACATATCGTCTAATTCATTTTCTGGTCCAATTCCAGCAAGTTTGTGCAATAAGGGTAATCTTACTAAACTCATTCTCTTTAACAATGCTTTCTCAGGTCCAATTCCTGCAGGCTTATCAAGTTGTTTGTCCTTGGTTCGTGTTCGGATGCAAAACAATAATCTCACTGGGTCAATACCAGTGGGATTTGGGAAACTTCCCAAGTTTCAGAGGCTGGATTTAGCAAATAATAGTCTCACCGGACAGATCCCAAATGATATTGCTTCTTCAACATCAATTTCTTCCATAGATTTTTCACATAACCATCTTCAAAGCTCTCTTCCTTTTTCTATTCTCTCACTACCTAATCTTCAAAATTTACTGGTATCTCACAATGAATTGGTAGGTGATATCCCGGATCAGTTTCAGGACTGTCCTTCACTTACCATACTCGATCTTTCATCAAATCACTTTACTGGAAGTATTCCAGCTAGTATTGCATCGTGCGAGAAAATGGTCAATCTAAATCTCAGAAACAATCAATTTGCTGGTCCAATTCCAAAAGCACTAGCAATGATGCACACACTGGCAATTCTTGATCTATCCAACAATTCACTGACTGGTGGAATACCCGAAAACTTTGGGAATTCTCCAGCTTTAGAAGTGCTGAATGTATCCTACAATAAGCTAGAAGGTCCTGTTCCAGTAAATGGAATGCTCAGAACTGTCAATCCAAATGATCTTGTGGGCAATGCTGGTCTCTGTGGTGGCATACTACCTCCATGCTCACACACCATGGCATCTACATCCGGGCAAGGAAGATTGCATGTAAAACGCATTATTGCAGGATGGTTCATTGGAATTTTTTCCTTGCTAGCTCTTGCCATAGCTGCTTTTGGCGCAAAGATTCTGTACAAAAAATGGTACATAAATGGAATTTGCTTTGAAAACAGATATGAAATGGGTAAAGGAGCATGGCCGTGGAGATTAATGGCATTCCAGAGGATTGGTTTCACAAGCAATGACATTTTAGCGTCCATAAAGGAATCAAATGTGGTTGGAATGGGGGCAACGGGGATAGTATATAAAGCCGACATACAAAGGCTTAACACTGTTGTGGCAGTTAAGAAACTTTGGAGAACTACAGAAGATATTGAAACGGGAAGCAGTAACGATCTTGTGGGAGAGGTGAATTTGCTAGGCAGGTTAAGGCATCGAAACATTGTTAGGTTACTAGGGTTTCTTCATAATGATGCCAATGCCATGATTATTTATGAGTACATGCAGAATGGAAGCCTGGGAGAGGCTTTACATGGAAAGGAAGCAGGGAGGATGCTTGTGGATTGGGTTTTGCGCTATAATATAGCTGTTGGGGTTGCTCAAGGACTTGCTTACCTACACCATGACTGTCACCCCTTGGTGATTCACCGCGATGTCAAGTCAAATAATATATTACTGGATGCGAATCTGGAAGCAAGAATTGCTGATTTTGGATTGGCGAAGATGATGCCTAAAAAGAACGAGACAGTGTCAATGGTTGCAGGATCTTACGGATACATTGCCCCTGGTGAGCTTACTTTAACCCGTTCACCGTTTATGTAAATTCATTAATTTATCTCACCTGAGAATCTAATAAAAGTCAGTATACATAATAGCCATATACATTTTACAGAAACATTGTATACTGATACAATGATATCAGGACAGTGATAGATAAACCAGGTACATTGAGTTAAAAAAAATTAAACAAACAGTAATGTGTTTTCCTATGATGTTATGAATTGCAGAATATGGGTACACATTGAAGGTGGATGAGAAGAGCGATATTTACAGCTACGGGGTGGTCTTGATGGAGCTTCTAACTGGAAAACGGCCACTAGATCCAATATTTGGAGAATCTGTTGACATAGTTGAATGGATACGGAGAAAAAGGCTAGACAACAAAGCTCTAGAAGCAGCACTAGATCCCAACCTCGGAAGCTGCCAACTTGTTAAAGAAGAGATGCTTTTAGTGCTGAGAATAGCTATCCTTTGTACAGCAAAGCTTCCTAAGGAAAGGCCTTCCATGAGAGATGTTATAACGATGCTTGAAGAGGCAAAGCCTCGGAGGAAAAGTAGTACCAATAGTGCTGGAAGTGTAGCTAACAAAGATAAACCACTTTTTAGCACTTCACCTGTAAATGGCCTTCTGTAACAACAAAGACAGTGCCATAGTGCCACTAGATGTTCTTATGTCAATAGTCATTTGTTTGTTTGTATGTAGATTTTGTGTTTTTCCTTTTACTTCCCTGGTTTAGAGGGTCAAGTTTCTTAACTGATGCTGGTTCATCTAGAGCTGGGAAAGTACAAGAATTCTTCTTGCAAATAATGTTGTATATTTTCCTAAGTAATTTACTTAAAGAAATTAAGAGAATTGAACTGCTACAGCTTACCTTTCTTCTCGACCTTTCTAGCAAACAAATTGAATTAATTTTGCTGATATTCATAATTTACATTTTTTAAGTTCTATGATTAAAAGGAGCAGGGGACGCAATTTTCTTATTACAGTTACAAAGCATTTGTTACTTATATTTTTTGAACACTTCCCATAGGGACATAGGGTTTAGCTGATGTTGGCGTTACACTAATCACATAAACATCAGTTGCGTATTCAAGATATCTGTCACGGAATGTTCGTCAAGAAGAACGCCAGCAACTGATGATTTCAAAGTAATACAATTTCTAATATAAATCAGTTGATGATGGTATTAAGCAAACCACAGCTCATATGCTTGTGTTACGCAAATCACAGCTCATATGCTTGTGTTACGCAAATTACAGCTACAAGCCATGCTGATATAACAAATCATACATGCAAAATGCGCAGGGGTGTATCTTATTATCATGGAAAAGCTAAAGAAATCTCACAAATTTTACTTGTAACACAACCATATATGCTGTTCAACATACAGAAACCAGACATGTTTCTTTTTCTTTACTAATATAGATGGAATCAATCCAGCTTAAGAGTGCAAACACAAAACCACATTTTCTTCTAGCACTTCTATAATTACAATATTAGATATTTTACTTTCGACTTGCATGAGTGTAGGACACAGTAAGTAGGATGCGTGTGGCCTCCAAACAAAAGAGCTCTTCCCCGAGAGCTAGTTAATGACAGACTCTTCAAAATATAACAAACCAATGGTGAAAATCATCCCTTCGATGAAACATCAGTGACCATTATCAGTGTCCGTAATAAGATTTCTGCAGCTCTTGATCCAAGCACGACTTCATTTCATTTAGTAAAAAAAAATGGGAGAAAAGAATGCTAGATGGCTCTAGCTCTCTGTCTCCCATGCCTCTCTTGAATCTTTGGAGCTGTGATATGTTAAAATACAATATGTAAGTACGATGTACATAACAGAGAGATTTTACGAGTTAATAATTAATTGTAGACTGCGTACCAAGTCCATTTGCCTCAGATGTCCTCATAATTCTAAGCCTCTTGACAGATGAAACAAACATCCTGAAATACAAACATAAGCATAAGTCTCTAGCCTGACACTTCTTGAATTAAAATTGTTTCCTTTAGTGTCTTCCATGGACATCTCTTTCGTCCTACATTAATTACTGACTTATTGGTACTTCATACTTGTATGCAACTAGTTCTACAATCAAAGTTGAGAACACAAATTTTTGTCATTTTTAATTTTTTGAATATGAATATTCTGTTCACAGAAAAAGCTCTTCAAGAGGGATGAAACGGTACACTCTTCCACAATTTAAAAGGGTTCTCAAAGGGAAAGATATACAAAGAATTTCATTTTTTCCTGCTAATAAAGATGAGATTCTGCTTTCAGAAAAACAACAAGACGCATATATTTGAGAATAGTACTTTTACAGGGCAAATATCTAACATATTTTTTGGACATGATGGACAAGACACGGTTAAAAGATGTTTGACGTTTTAACAGATGCCAATGGAGCAGCACTCAAACTATATTTATTTGCTTGACAGTAAAAAAATAGGAGTAACAGACAGTAGTCTCGCAGCTTATTCTTTTTTCTTTTTCTTTTTTCTTTTTTTTTAATTTGAGAAAATAAAAAGGGAGAGGACTATCACACATTCTGAAAAACAAATGTACCTCCAAGGAACATCTCCAACAAGCATCCAGTCGCCTTCTTTGTCTTCATAGGTAAGAACATATTCAGAAGATCCAACCAACAGTTTTGAGGACCCCCCTGCTTCTACCATTAAATTGTGCCCCTCCATGCTTGATCCTGATAAGAGAAAATTTCAGCATTGATCACCGAAAAGACAAGCGAGAGATAATGAACCTTGACATGATCTCAAGTATAATAACTAATGGCTGTAGTATAATAAAGTACATGAACTTCTGGCTGATGTTGGTAGAAAATCGTGAGCCATGTTATATACTAATATTTTTATATAATGACTTGCATTATTTCAGTGAGACAGAAGGCATAAGACTAACATTTAGTCCCAACATGTCTTTACACTGTTCAAAGAAGATATTACACCACTTGTGTTATTGTTTGGTAAATGAACTCCTTTCCCCTCGACCAAAAATTTGCAGACATTATTACTAGGGCATCCAGTATGATCACTCTAAGGGTACATGACAGGACATCTGGCATGTTATACTTGTAAATACATACATATGCAAGACTGCACGGAAAGAGAGGTCGTTGACTGCAGTTGTGTCATGTGTGTGTATGTGTGTGTGAGAGAGAGAGAGAAGGGGGGGGGGGGAGGGGGAGGGAGGGGAGGGAAAGATTAGTTATATGGTAGAACTGTAAAAAAGGACCAAGCCCAGTACCAAAAGACCATGCGGTCCATGCTCATTCAGTCCTCGGACCAGAGCACCAGTGGTGCAACTACAATTATGGCTGGTACAAAAAATGGGCTTAAGCTGTAGATGATTAGACGCTGCTAATGTACCTACAAGATATTGGCTATTAAACTACAAGTGGACCCCATGAGCTTCCCGAGGAGGTTAGCGATTAAGATTTTATTTCAGGATCCTTGATTTGAGACATTTACTGTGCTACAGAGTCCCAAGTACACTAATCAAATTAATACTGAAGAAAATTTTCGATTAATAAACTTTAAATTGCTTGGCCATTTTTATAACAAGCATTAAAACCCAACTATTTCCACTTAAAAAAGCTCACAATAACAATGGAAAATACACAAAAAAGGAGAAACAAGGAGTATCAGCATTCTACAGAAGATCAGAAAACACTAATTTTCTTTAAGCCAAGTGTTATTATGTACCCACAATATGATATCATGTACAGGAAGAAAACATTGATTGCTATGAAGAGTAGTAAACAGAAGAGTAACTTACGTGTGTTAGCAGTCCTGTTAGATCGACAAAACATATCCTCTAAAGTTCGTGCCAAGGTCTCATAGCAGTTATGAGCACTCAGATCCACCTTTCGTCCAATCGCAGTTCCATCCATGTTGACCTTAACAAAGAGAGAAGTTTTAAGAGGCCCTTTATCCATTGTGTCATTTCCTTTCTTGTTGCAGCTATTATTATCCTTGTTTGCCACGACATTCTCACTCTTGTCCACAATGGAGCTAAAATCTTCAGTTATCGACAATTTTGCTTGATTAAGGCTGTTCATTCGATAAGCTCTTACAGGAGGCCATCCCACAACCTGGCTGCTTTAAATATTATATAAAATAAAGTAAAATTAAAGAACTGGTATCAATAATACCGAACAAGAAATTGGTTACTACTTAGAAGTGATCAAACAATCTGCATACAGAAAAGTATTTAAAGTCCAAGGGAAAAATCTTCACTTGCATTAATAAAACATTAGATTATATCAAGCTTTCAATTACAATAAAGAAATCTTCAAATTCCTTGGATGATATTGTATTGAGTCGTAATTTAAAAAAGATAAGCTTAATGCAATATTTCATATGGAATCAGAAGAGCACTTTAGGTGTTGTTGATCCTTTTTCCACATCAATTTCAGTACCATGAATATACTTATCATTGCCCTGGCTTCTATTAGTATATTTGTGCAAGGCAAGGCGAAATGAAGATTGTGCCTCAGTTTGTTAGTGAAGATACTTGGGCAAGACAAATTAGCATTTGATATAATACGAGTAAATGACATCTATGTGTAGCACGACACTAAGGAAGACGTGTGCACTACTTTAGCATATGGCAAAGAAAGGACAGTTCTATATTTTCCCCAACACAAACCAGTTCAATTGTGTTATCAGTGTATATAAATTAAAAAAGCATCAAGTTTTCTTGTAATATAAATACAAGCTCCAACTCAACTCTGAGATTTAGCAGGGGTTTACAGTGTAAACATGAATGATTCATGGTCTCCTGGAGTGGCCTCATCACATACAATTATGCCTGCTTTACAACAGAATTTTCTTGCATATCTGTTATTGCTGATTCACTAGTAGCTAGCCAATAGAAGCTTATTTAGAATCAGAATATATAAAAAGCAAAGCAAAATAAAAAAGGCAAGGCAAAACAGAAAAAATATAATGGGAATCAGATCCTTCAAAACCCAACCACACAAAATCAAAAGACTGAAAAAAGTAAACCATAGCAAAACAGGTCATCAAAATAGTTGAAAAAGCACAAACACACTTACAGAAGTATACATAACAGGTCAAGAAATTAGCGCACACAAGAAGAAAATTTCTTCTAAACAACAAGGACATACATAGCATAAAATTGATTCCAACAACAAAAGTAAACCAAAACATGAAAAGGGCAGTAAGGAAATGAACACTTAATATACCTAAAACTCCAAGAATTCAGCAAGCATATATGTAGATGTTTTTGTGTGTAATTAAATACCTAGAAGCACCATTAGGAGGAGAAACAGAATCAGCAGCAATTCTCTTATGATTAGCTTTAGGAACAGTAGGAGAAGATGAAGAAGAAGACTTTGAAACAAGAGAAGGAAGATCTTTAGCAGTCAAGATTCTAGCATATTGACCATTATTACACCAAGGAGCCTTTAAAGACTTGTTCAAAGAGGCAGTAGCTCCACCACCACCAAGACTCAAACCAAGACCCAACTCAAGCTCATCAGAATCATTATTCTCATCCGGGTAACAAGATGAAACCTCAGATGAAAACACCAAATTATCCACAGTTGACATTGACCCTGTTGTTGAACCACCAGAAGGCACTTCTCTACCTATACCACCACCACTGTTTTCAAGCAAACCAAGTGTATTTTCCATCAAGATTCAAACTTTACCTCAAAAACACAATCAAAACCCAAAATCTTGAAAAGGGTATGTGAAAGATTTAAACTTTATCTCAAGAAAATGAAATTTAGAGCAAAATCAAGAAGATAGATAGGGAGAGAAATTGAATGAAATGAAGGGGGAGGATGATAATAATAAAAGGAAAGGTAGGTGTGGTGGTAGTAGTGGAGGCTAAGAAAGTGGGACCTACATGTCGGCTTTGTGCGGCACAATCTCATCATCGATTTCCCCTACCTTTGTCCCCACAACAACATTAACATTACTTCTACTCTTGCTTAAAACTTTGTGTTTGTGATGTGTAAAAGTCTTTATTAACAGTCAAATTTCACTTCCTTTCTTTTGCCTTTTCATGTGACTAGTTTTTTAACCTTGTTCCTTACATTTATGGAGTCTCCCAAAATTATCTTTTACCCGAGTAAAAAAATGGCTGCCAAGAAAATAGGAACATGTATAAAAAACTATGGTACAAAATTATATTATTTATATATTATTTTTACTTCTAGACCAAATATATAATATCACTTTTTTCTAAAATATTTGATATATCAATTTGTTTAATATATGATAGGATCCTAGTAAATTTTAAGATTTTAAGAGAATTATTAACTTAACATGATATCACGGTTAAGAGAATGAATATTAACATGGTATTAAAATTCTATATGTAAGAGGTCCCAAGTTCAAATTTCTTCTACTCCCAATATTTTCATTTTCATTTAATGAAAATATTAAAATTATGTATTAAGATGGACATAAAAAGTGCCGTGACCCCTACCTAATATTTGAAAAATTGGATCAAACATTAGAACCAAAAAAACATAGAACAATCTAATAATCCATTCTTTAACTCAAGTAATGAACTTTTAAGTAAGAAAATATTAAATATATAATATAATCTTAATAATCCCACATCCGTAATATCTTGAAATTTTAAAAGAATCGATAACTTAATCCAACTTGTACCGTAAACATGTTTCGGCCATGCAAACGTTAAAAACCTTACAAGTATTTTTACACACTTGGAAAATATCACTAAAATTTATCATTTTTGAAATGGATGCTTAAAAACCTAACAAGTATTTTTACACACTTCGAAAATATCACTAAAATTTATCATTTTTGAAATGCATGTCAAACAAAAATGTACGGGTAAAACTTTGTCATGAAACAGCTAAGCATCCCCATCAACTATTTCACAACTCGAGCTGTGGGAGTAGTAGAGGACCACAAAAGTTAGGGTTAGCCTGTGTTTTTGACTACTCCAAGTCAAATAGTTGTAACTGTACAGTCTGTACACGATATACATGATGAACATCCACACACACAACACATTGAGTGTGTGTAAAATTGTACATATGTACTTAAATTTTGATAAATAATTTTTATTATATTAGAAAATTTTATTTATGTATTAAAACTATTTATTTTTCGAAGTTAAAAGTACTCAACACTGAAATAAAAAAACTAAATCATCTAATGAATTTTTTGTCTATTAGATATTTATTTATTAAAATAGTACTCCTTCTGTTCGAGAAAATATTTTTGGGTTTGATTTTGAGCACTGTTCATTATAAGTGATTGACTACTAATTTACGTATAATTTATAAGATAAAATATAGTTTTGAGTGATCTTGTTAGATTCGTATTTGTTAGTACTTTTATACGGTGAAGTTTTTATATTTAATACTAATACGAAATTAGAGATATTAACTATTAAAAGTATGCATTGACATACGTGTCCAAAATAAACTGGAAACGTTTTTAGTAACGGGGGAAGTATTATTTTAGACAGTGTTGTAAATATTGATTTATTCTACCGATTACTCATATGAATATTCGAAAATGGGAAGTGAACCGATTTGTATTTATCGAGTATTTGAATTAGTATTTGTAAGAATTCGAAAAATTAATCGAATGTTCTAATTTTGAAGACGAAATCGTGTCCTCGTTGGTTTCATATTTTTATAATCTTGATTGTAGGTAAAAAAAAAAAATAATAATAAAAAAAAAAAAATTAATAATAATAAATAAAAGGAGGAGGAATGAAGGGGTGAGACACAGGGGAAATGGGGACAACATTAGACTCGTCTCCAAACGACAACCCGACAACAAGTAGGACCCACAACACCCCCTTCCCCTCTACTCACAGAATACACTAAATGTCCGTTGAAAGCAGGGGCCACGTGGGATGCGAGAAACTTGTGATACTACCTAAAATACGTGGGTCCCATTTTAGGTCCTCTTGTCCCCACTTACGTTTATCATCAATACTCCCCACTCTCTTCTCCAACAAGTATTAACACCACCTATTTAGCAAAAAAAAAAAAAATATTAACACTGCCGGGACGTTAGAACTTGCGTGGACTGCAAGGTGTTCAGGAGTGAGGCGTGCGCTTCCCAGCACCGGCTGTTGGCTATGGATCTTACCTTGGGGGGTCGAGTTACGCGCAGAAAGAGAGAGTTTAGACCTAGAATCCTTTGGAAAGACTTGAAGGGCGAGAAGGCGGCGGAATTCAGGGAGGCTTTGATCAACGAAGGTTGCTTTTCGAGTGCTGGAGATGCTAACTTCAGGTGGTCCAACATGGCAAAGGCCATTCGGAGTGTGGGCGAGAAGGTGGTGGGGGTCTCCTCAGGTAGGTGCAGTGGTCATAAGGAGTCGTGGTGGTGGAACGAGGAGGTTCAAAAGAAGGTTAAGGCTAAACTTGCGCTCTTTAAAGAGCTTTTATCGTGCGGCGCAGGGCCGGAGAGGATTCGGAAGTTGGAAGCGTACAAGGTGGCGAGACGAGAGGCAAAAAAGGCAGTGGCGAAAGCTAAGGAGGAGGCTTATGGAGAGCTGTACAAGCGCCTAGATACCAAGGAAGGAGAGAATGCCATCTTTAAGCTAGCTAAAGCTAGGGAGAGAGGGAGGCGCGACCTGGGTTCTGTTAAGTTTGTTAAAGATGATTCAGGCCAAGTGTTGTTGACTGAAGATGCAATTAAGGACAGGTGGAGTTCGTATTTCCATAATCTCTTCAACGAGACTAGGAGGAGTGGTGCCGGTGTGGAGCAAGAGGTCCCTCTGTCGCCTGTGTCTTCCTTCGACAACTGTGAGCGCATCAGCAAGGATGAAGTCAAGGGTGCCTTGCAAAAGATGGCTAGAGGGAAGGCGGTTGGTCCGGATCTTATCCCTATCGAGGTTTGGCTTTGTCTTGGTGAGGTTGGCGTCCAATGGCTGACAGATCTGTTCAATGTTCTTCTCTTGGGTGATAAGATGCCAGCTGAGTGGAGGCGTAGTGTTGTGGTCCCTTTTTTCAAAAACAAAGGCGATGCTCAAAGTTGTAGTAACTACCGGGGTATTAAATTACTCAGTCATACTATGAAACTCTGGGAGAGAGTGGTTGATAGTCGGCTTAGAAGAGTAGTTGAAATCTCAGAGAATCAATTTGGATTTATGCCTGGGAGATCGACGATCGAGGCCATTCATCTCGTTAGGCGCCTTATGGAGAAGTTCAGGGAACGTCGCAAAGACCTCCATATGGTGTTCATTGATCTTGAGAAGGCCTATGATAGCATCCCTCGTGTAGCTATTTGGAAGAGCCTTGAGGAGAGGGGAGTCTCGTCGGCGTTCGTTAGGGTGATTCAAGACATGTACTCCCAAGCTAGTTCTTGCGTTCGGACCCCAGTGGGGGACTCCCGTTTCTTCCCGGTTGAGATGGGGCTTCATCAGGGATCGGCCCTGAGCCCATTTCTTTTCGCCCTTATCCTTGATGTCATGTCGCGGGGGATTCAGGACGCTGTCCCTTGGTGCATGCTATTCGCGGATGATATCGTGCTAGTGGCGGAATCGAGGAAGGAGGTGAACGACAAATTGGAGCTTTGGAGATCTACTTTGGAGTCCCAAGGGTTACGTATGAGTCGTTCTAAAACCGAGTATCTCTGGTGTAACTTCAGTGGTGAGGCCAGCGAAGAAGGGGTGGAGGTTAGGATTGAAGACCAGATCGTCCCGCAGACGGATAAATTCAAGTATTTGGGTTCGATCATCCAAAAGGAAGGTGAGATTGAAGCCGATGTCACGCATCGCATCAAGGCTGGGTGGCAAAGGTGGAGGGCAGCGTCAGGGGTTTTGTGCGATAAGAAAGTCCCGTTAAAGTTGAAAGGGAAATTCTATAGAGCGGCTATCCGTCCTGCGATGCTGTATGGTTCTGAATGTTGGGCGGAGAAGAAGGCTCTCATAAGCAAGTTGGAAGGGGCTGAGATGAGGATGTTGCGGTGGTCTTGTGGGCGCACGATGCTGGACAGAATCCCGAACTCGGTGTTTAGGAGCGAGCTTGAAGTGGCGCCTTTCTCGGCGAAAGTTAGGGAAGGAAGGTTGAGATGGTTCGGCCACGTTCGAAGGAGGCTGGCTGAAGCCCCAGTTAGGAGGGTCGAAAGTCTGACGGTTGTTGGGGCGAGGAGGAGAGGCAGGCCAAGGAGGACGTGGGAAGAGCAGCTCCGGATGGATTTGAAGGCATTAGACTTAAATGAGACCATGCTCGCGGATAGGTGTTCTTGGAGGCGGCGTATCAGAGTGGTGGATTCCCTTCTAGGTTGTGGCTCTGTTGTCGAGAGCCTCAGAGTTGCCCTGTCTCGATTAGCGATTTTTTAGAAGTTCGGCGTCATCGTGTTCACTTTTCGTTCCGAGTGTCTATTGTTTTTTCTTTTTTTGGTGTTGTAGTTGCAGGGAGCTTGGCTCGGTGGTGTCTCTGTGCGGGACTTGCCGTGTGGTTGGAGCGCATCAAACTAGGAGTATCATAATTCCTCGCAGGTAGGTATGCCCATGTGGAGAACGCCATGGGCCTCAGGTATGTCATTGTCTATTTCCGTATCATGTCCGTTGTATTTCCTACACTATAGGTATGTTGTGCACTCAGCCGAGGGTCTTCACGGAAACAGCCTCCCCGCTCTAAAAGTGGGGGTATGGTCTGCGTACATCCTACCCTCCCCAGACCCTGCTCTGAGCGGGATATACTGGGTATGTTTGGTTTGGTTTGGTTTTACTTGCATGTCATGTACTCGTGTAGGTGGAACAATATATATGTACCATGTTTGAGTTCCACCGATGAATTTACACTCTCAAATCCGGTATATATTTCGGAGTTGAACATTGTCAGATTCGAGTACGATATTATTATTTGAGATTAATTTATATATCGAAATATATGAAACCAAAGTCTTGCTCAAATGAATGTATTTAAATTTTTGTGATAACAAAAGATATTATTTACATATAGAAGTTAATACAGGCTTTGTTATTGGTAATGAGTATTTTTACTCATATATACACAAATAGATGAGACAAGGTTGATGAGTAAAAGGATATACAGATGAGAATAAGTAAATATTTGAGTAGATACATTTCATAATAATGTATTACCACGCTTTGTCTATGCTTTCTTGTGTTGCATCAGTAAAGTAGTTAGCAGGAAGTAGAAGAAGAAAAAAGAAAAAAGAAAAAAAGGAGAAAGAAGCTGTGATAACTGATGAGTTTTGAGTGGTTTTATTGATTGTGTTGTGACCAACTTGCTTTTGGAGTCGGCTAGTATTTAGTTTACTGTTTAAAATTGATTGTTCTTTCACTATACTGCTACTCTATGAAGAGTGACAGCAGACTATCAACTTTCATTTTGTTGTTATATAGGAGTATAAAAATGTATACTACATACATTGCAGCTTTACCTATACATTCGAATTCGATAGATGATTGTTGTAATATATCGATTTTTTAGAATATGCATTGAGAAAAAAGGAGTAATGCTCCATTTTGTGTAATCCTAAAAAAAATCATTTGTTCTTGCCACATTTCACAAAAATTGTTTAAATTTTTTGTTTTATTACGTTTGTAAACCGCAAAAAAGGAGTTGCAACAACCATTTCTCACCGAATTGGTACAATCCATAACAACCAAAATCAGTCACATTTACTCTCACTTCACTTTTACCAAAAACAGACTGACTGCAGGGAAAAGAAGAATCAAAAGGTAAAGCCTGCAGTTGGCTTTTTAATACTTTTGGAGTTTGGTCTTACTGTTGTGTTTTACAGTTTCACATAATCATGACTATAGTCTATATTAGACCTGGCAAAATGGGTCTAGATCCGAAAAATCGAACCGAAATATGTGGAATTGAATCCGAAATAGATTATCAGAAATTGTATCTGAAACTGAAACAATCCGAATCCGAACCGAAACCGGTTCAATTTAATAAAATCCGATAACGATCCGAAAACCGATTTGACCCGATCCGAAAATTAACCGAACCGGAAATTTAACCAAAAATTATCCGAAATACTGTATCCAATGATGACCATGTATCCGATTATAATCAGAACCGATCAAATCCGAATAAAAATTTACCCGAACCGAATATGACTTGAATCCGATGTAAATCCGAAACTAAAATTAACTGAATCGAAAAATATCCGAAAAAATAATTTTATATAGATTAATAGTTTCTTGACCTTTATTTGTTTATTTTTGTCAATTTTTATATTTTCTGATTTGCTATATATTTATTATTGTCATTGAATATTGCTTACGATATTTTGTATATAATAATATTTTAATTCAATTTGCAAATATAAATTAATAAATTCTGCACATAATTATCAAATAAATAAATAAATTCTGCATATTCTGGGTAGAAATTAAAGTGCATTCACTTATATAGCGCTTATTGAAACGCTGTCTAAGTGAGTGCATTCACTTCCATAGCGCTTATGGAAGCGTTATATAAGTGATGTATCTAATTTTGACATATTCGGTCCTATTTAATAAATTTTGACACATGTATTTTTTAAAAATATTGTTTATTTTTTTAAAATTTGGAAATATCACTAAATTAGATATATCTTGACATCCGTACGGTTGGATCATCGAGAAATAATTAAAAAAAATAAAATCAACAATCCGTGACAAAATAATAATTACGAGTATTAGTCAATTCGGTAGTTGATTACTAAGATCTCCAACCAAATTAATATTTTATTTTTAGAAAATTTGGTTATATCACTATATTAGATATATCTTGAGATCCGTACGGTTGGATCGTCGAAAAATAATTTTTAAAAAATAGAATCAACAATCCGTGACAAAGCACTAGTTACGAGTACTAGTCAATTCGGTAGTTGACTACTATGTTCTCCAACCAAATTAATTTTTTATTTTTTGAAAATTTGGGAATGTCACTAGATTAGATATATCTTGAGATCCGTACGGTTGGATCGTCGAGAAATAATGTTTAAAAAATAGAATCAACAATCCGTGACAAAGCACTAGTTACGAGTACTAGTCAATTCGGTAGTTGACTATTAAGATCTCCAACCAAATTAATTTTTTATTTTTTGAAAATTTGAGAATATCACTAGATTTGATATATCTTGAGATCCGTACGGTTGGATCGTCGAGAAATAATTTTTAAAAAATAGAATCAATAATCCGTGACAAAACACTAGTTACGAGTACTAGTCAATTCGATGGTTGACTACCAAGATTTTAAACCAAATTAATTTTTTATTTTTTACAAATTTGAGAATATCACTAAATTAGATATATCTTGTAATCCGTACGGTTGGATCGTTGAGATATATTTTTTAAAAAATAGAATCAACAATCCGTGATAAAACACTAGTTACGAGTACTAGTCAATTCAGTAGTTGACTACTAAGATCTCCAACCAAATTAATTTTTTCTTTTTTGAAAATTTGGGAATATCACTAGATTAAATATATCTTGAGATACGTACGGTTGGATCGCCGAGAAATAATGTTTAAAAAATAGAATCAACAATCCGTAACAAAGCACTAGATACGAGTACTAGTCAATTCGGTAGTTGACTACTATGATCTCCAACCAAATTAATTTTTTATTTTTTGAAAATTTTGGAATGTCACTAGATTAGATGTATCTTGAGATTCGTACGGTTGGATCGTCGAGAAATAATATTTAAAAAATAGAATCAACAATCCGTGACAAAACACTAGTTACGAGTACTAGTCAATTCGGTAGTTGACTAATAAGATCTCCAACCAAATTAATTTTTTGTTTTTTGAAAATTTGGGAATATCACTAGATTAGATATATCTTGAGATCCGTATGGTTGGATCATCGAGAAATAATTTTTAAAAAATAGAATCAACAATCCGTGACAAAGCACTAGTTACGAGTACTAGTCAATTCGATAGTTGACTACTAAACTCTCCAACCAAATTAATTTTTTATTTTATGAAAATTTGGGAATATTACTAGATTAGATATATCTTGAGATCCGTACGGTTAGATCATCGAGAAATAATTTTAAAAAATAGAATAACAATCCGTGACAAAACACTAGTTACGAGTACTAGTCAATTCGGTAGTTGACTACTAAGATTTCCAACCAAATTAATTTATTTATTTTTGAAAATTTGCGAATATCACTAAATTAGATATACTTTGACATCCGACAGTTGGATCGTCAAGAAATATTTTTTTTTAAAATGAAACAAAAAGCCGTAACAAAGCACTAGTTACTAGTACTAGTCAATTTAGTTGTTTATTGCTAAGATCTGAAGCCAAAATAATTTTTTGGTTTTTGGAAAATTCGGGTACATAAAAAAATTAGATATATCTCGACAATCCGATCCGAACCGAATGTTCGTACATCCATACAAAATCCGATCCGAACAGTAAAAATTCGAAAGAGAACCGAACCCAATTTGATCCGATCTTAATCCAAAATTTATCCAATTTTAATCCGAATTTTACTTGAACCGAATCAGATCCGATCCGAATCGAACATGCTCTAAATAGTACCTTAACCGAAAGTGGATCCGAACCGAATCAGATCCGATCCGAACCGAACAGGCTCTAAATAGTACCTTAACCGAAAGTGGATCCGATCCGAAGCAGATCCAATCCGAAACCGATCCGTTTACCCGATTTGCCAGGTCTAGTCTATATTACACCTTCTGTTTTGTACATTAGTGTTGCTTGTTGGCTGTTGCATGTGAAATATTGTCATGTCACTAAGCAATTGTGTTTCTCGGCTCAAATAACTTTTGTACATACATACATACATAAAACAAGATAATTTAACTGCAATATTAAAATATTATAACATATTATTTTGTTGTTTTTGTTTTTTCTTCCTAATTTTAGTAACGTAAATATTAAAAAATTTCTAAATATAAACAAAAAAATGATTTTTAAATGTACTATTGTTTAATATAAGAATGCTACATAATGTCTATCTAATTTAATTAAATCATCGCCACATTTATAACCTATTGCTGATCTAAATAACACCTATATTAAATGTATATTATAATTTTAATATACAAATCATATTACTCCTTGAAAAGAGATTAAATCGTTCTTTTTGTTCACATTTATTAATTTAATATCCTTTACAAAATTAAAAGTAAAAAAGCAAATTATAGAATTATCATTTAAGAAAATGATAATAAGAAGCCTAATAAAAAGCAAGAACAAAAAAGGTAAAAGTCAGTTGGATAAGGAAAGAAATGAAGTATCAGTAGGATATAAAGAAATAACAGGGTAATTTAGTTCAAAAATTATTAAGGGTGTGTAATTATAATTTTATGTTGTGTAGCTCCCAAAAAAAAATTAAAAATTGGAAAGACATGCAGTAAAGGCTTCATTTTGAATAGAGTTTTTTTTATTAATATATCCCATTTCAAAAATTGATTTATAATATATCTCATTTATAGTTGTATTTATAAATATGCTCTATAGTCTAAAAAAATTACAATTTTGAATTAATTATAATTAACTTCACTACTTCATTAACTTCACATTTTTAAATGACATATATAACCTTTTTTTTTATAACAAATGAGTTGACAATTTTGAAGCTCTCAATTACTTATTAATTATATGATTAATTATCAAGAAGCATAAAGATTTACCCGATTTTGTTAAGTACGTGGAAGAAAATGAATTTTACATTTACTCCTTTGTTAACGAGGAATTTATCAAACTCAAACAAATTTACTCATATGCTAGGCACGTTAAAAGTCATTGGTGCAGGGGAATAAAAACTGAGATAAATCACCTTGTCTAATGTAGAACAAAATATAGATGCTATCTATATATTACATAGAAGAGACATAGTAGCTAAGAAAATGCTATTATTATACTACGAGAAGCCTTTTGATGTAAAATCAAATTTTCAAAAGAATTTTAAAAGATTTTTCAAGAAAAGAGAATCTAAAATAATGCACTAGCTGTCAAAAATTTTGCATAGAAATTTATGTTTACAATTTTTAAAAATAATTTAATTAGATTATTGAATTATTGAATACAAAAGGAGGAAGAAAACTTAAAGTATTGTCTAAATATGAGGGGCATTGTAATAATAATTCGTAGACAAATATTTATATTTTTAATTTTTAAATATTTGTATTAGTTAAATATGAGTTCAAATTTAATTATAGGACATTTTTATAATCTACACTATTTACACTATATTATAATAAGCGATCTATACTATACTATAATAAGTGAAAGTATGTATAATTTGTAGTTTGGTTAACCTATTCCCTCATTTTTGGTTATCCCTCATTCACAACCGTTAGATCTTCAACTCAAATGTAAATTAAATTATTCTCATATACGAAATTACTATTTTAAACGGTTAAATCATGAATTTTATCAATTTTTTCTCTCATATTGACCTCAATTCAAAAATTTTGATTTTAAAATTTATATTTACTTTAATAATGCTATATATTTTAAATATATTTGTATAAATATATGATAATTATACTTGTATAATCAAAATAATATAATAATTACATATATTAATAATAATTATATTAAAAATAATACTAAATTAGTTCCGATTAATGATCTAATTAGTCATTCCGATTAATCCCCGATTAATCACTGGACGGTGCCTCCACCGATTAAGACCTATTCCCGTTTTTTACAACACTGATTAAAACTATTTATTTGTCGAAGTTTGTTAGGTCCGGAATAACGTAGAAGGGATTGAATGCATTATTCTAAAAATATTTCAATTTTTGATGTGGATATAAGGTGAATCCAAATAAATATATGAAATCAGGTTCAATGCAAATCATATTGGAAGATTGTCGGGTAGGCACACTAGTTGAAAAAAGAGCAGATACAGTTCACAAAGAGGTAAGTCTTTCATGATTCCATGATTATATTCAAAAGTAAAGAATACAAACTAAAAATATTCATTTCAATTTATAGAATAACAAAAGTAAGATATTCCCACATCATTACAAGAATTGGAAAACAAAGGGATCACAATCAAACTATTAATTAAGGAAGTAAATGTAGTCAACAAGTAGCCAATTTACCGGGCAAATAACATTTATCAGGGATTCTACATTCCAGAAACAAATCAAACAATTACAAAACCAATAGTCTACTTACTAAGAACTAGCTTTATACCCCAGTAATGCACGTAGCTTTATTAATATTTTGTACTAATACACTTTCGATTATAATTTTTTTTATAAAATTAGTTTTATAGCATTTTGATTAGTTTGTTTTTACTTTTAATTAATGATAATAATACATATGTTATATGATTTGTAGCATACATACGGTTATGTTTTTTTTCTTGTAAATGGTTTTTCTATAATTCATATTTCAATGTTTAGGCTAACATATGTTTTAGTATTTCATAATTACTTTGATGTTTTTTTATTTTATTAGATTACATATGATATACTTGAAAAATGTAGGTACTATATTCGTGTAACATTTTTTTAATCTTTTTGATTATGTAATTTAATGGTTATCTTAAAATTTTTAGATCTATTGTTATAGTGTTTTTATAGTTTTTAAAGGTATTTTTTAAACTTTTTTGGAAATATGTGTAGTAATAAACTTTTGGATTTTTTAAAAAATACCCTGTAGATTTTTTTTTTCAATTTGCAACCAACATTTGCAAATGCAACATTTGCAACCTCATATACAACTTTATGCAGTATTTTTGAAAATACTTTCAAAAAATTGGGTATTTTTGTGAATGTCCCTAAACTTTTTTATTTATTTGAATAACGATTATTTTTTTTCATGTTAATTTTATATATTGCGGTGTTTATTATGTATTTTTGTTCAGAGTAATCTTAGAAGTTTTATGTTGTATTATATTTAGATATTAATATAAATTTATTTTGTGGATGTTTGGATTTTTTTTAATTTAAAAAATGTTTATTTATTGATTTGTGTTCACTTTTTTAAATTTAAAATTTCTCTTTGCAAAGTAAGAATATGTTTATTTGTTCATTTGTGCTCACATTTTTTTAATTTAAATGTTAGAAACATATTTGTTATCAAACCTAAAATTAGAATCTTTAATTATTTTTATTTTAGTTTTCTAAATTTAGATATTTTTCTTGAATTAGCGTTTGTTTTGTAGATTATATTTTGTTGAATTTTGGTGTCATTTTCCATTATGACATGTTTTTTATTACTTTTTAAATATCTTGTTTTACCATATATTTTCTTAAAAACTTTTTTTTTGTTTGTTATATATAAAAAATGAATTTGTGACTTATTTTTCAATTATGATTTTTCGCTATTTCATCCTTGTTTGTTAATTTTAGAAGCATATTGTTGTCAAACTTAAAAAATGAATCTTTAATCATTTTTATTAAAATAATGTTTTTTAAAGCACTAATATTTAGTAAAGAATATTTTTGTAAATTATATTTTAAGTTTTAGCATATTTCATATTTTTTGGTGTGTATTCTTCTATTTTATGAGAATATATATAATATACTTTAGACATGTAGGAACTTATTATTATAACTATTCTTTATATATATATATATATATATTATTTAATTTAACATACATGTAAACACACATACATTTATACTTTTTTTTTGAAAGAAAGTTTGTACTATCTTTTTATTTTTTGTGTTGATTTATATTTGTTTTAAGTGTATTTTATTATTGACTTTAGTTTTCTAAATTTAGATATTTTTCCTGAATTAGCGCTTGTTTTGTAGATTATAATTTGTTGAATTTTAGTGTCATTTCCAATTATGACATATTTTTTATTACTTTTTTAATACCTTGTTTTACATAAATTTTTTTAAATATTTTTTTTTTGTTTTGTAATTAAATTTAATTTCATATTTTTTTTTTAAAAAAAATTGAATTAAAATTCTGATGATATGATTTGTTTACTTGTTTATTATTAATACAAAGAATAAATTTGTAAGTTATTTTTAATTATAATTTTTTGCTATTTTATCCTTATTTATTAATTGTGGATAGGTTTTGTGCTATTACACTTGACAAATAAACGACAACCACAACCACGTGAACCTGATTACACCTAGACCTGACAAATTGGTTCTGGATCCGAAGAATCGATTCGAAATTCATTGAACCAAGATCCGATTTTATATCCGAATTAAATTAACCGAAATTTAATCGAATTCGAAACAATCCGATCCGATCCGAACCGAAATCCGATCCGATATAGTCAAATCCGATTATTATCCGAAAACCGATCTTATCCGATCTGAAAATTATCCAAACCGAATATCTAACCGATATTAATCCGAAATACTTGATCCGATGATGATCCGAAATAGGACAAATAAAAAAAAAAAAATTCCGAACAAAATATGACTCAGAGTACTATATCCGTTCTAAATTGTAATTTAAAAATACCTATACCGAAAATTATGTGATGAAATAATATTATTGAGATTATATTTTATTTCTCTCTTTGACTCAAAATATTCTGTATTTTAGGAAAAAACGTTCAAGATATCATATCCTTTATTATAATACCTGAGTCTACCCAGGTATACAGTTAGATGCAGTTAACCAATCAGAGAACTATGAATTATTTTAGGACCAATCAGAGATCATTCCTCAAATTTAGACCAATCATATTATATCAAAAGTTTTCCTTATTTACCATTCTTATCCCATTATACTAACCATTGTTAGTTAATAATTCTAATTTAAATATAGTAATGACTTTATTTAACATATCCATATATTACATATTTTTAATATCAAAAATATTTATTCCAAAATTGCGTATTTATTAATTAATAATCATTCAAATTTTTTATTAAATCACAATTTTTTATAGGTAAATAATTTATCAATAAAATGTCATACATCTACAAAAATAATTAAGATTGGACAAATACATATTAAAATAGATCATATCAAGATAACAAGGTTTCCTTAATCCAAACTACAATCGCTGACAGATCTTAAATTGTGGTACATCACTCGCTAATATCACTGAAATATATAGTCTTTTGGGCGGCATAATTCAACAATTTATTCTAATCGTAGGGGAATTTATTTTAAAACTTTAAAAATATTTACTACACCATTCCAAATACACCTTCAAAATTTAAGTAATATAAACTTTTAATTAATCAATTATAAAAAAATAAATTTAACCAATTCAAATATTAAAAAATGAATTTTAAACCAATTATCATTAACATTTTACTTATTAGTATTTTTTAGTTATGCATGAATTAATGGGACAAATAAAGTGACTTGACGATATATTTGAATTATTCAAGATACTGAACAGACTCTCAAATAGTGCTAGACATTATTTGGTGTATAAATCATCAATCCAAAAAATAAAATTCATTAAGAGTCAATAAAAATATTGTTAGTGAATATTTTCATAGCAAATTGCTCAACTCAGCGCAAAAATTCTAATAAATCACTATTTTTTGATATTTCATAGCAAAATGGTCAACTCAGCGCAAAAATTTTAATAGATCAATTTTTTTTATAGATAATTAATCTATCAACAAAAGGGCATATGTCATCTACACAAATAATCATTCAATTTTTTTTAAATCAAAATTTTTTATAGGTAAATAATTTATCAATAAAATGTCATACATCTACAAAAATAATCAAGATTGGACAAATACATATTAAAATAGATCATATCAAGATAACAAGATTTCCTTAATCCAAACTACAATCGCTGACAGATCTTAAATTGTGGTACATCACTCGCTTATATCACTGAAATATATAGTTTTTTGGGCGAAATAATCCAACAATTTATTCTAATCGTAGGGGAAATACATATGCGATTTGTGAGAACGTATTCGAACAACTAACCATAACTGTGATTCTATATTATCCAAACCAATGAACCAAAATAATAAAATCCTGTAGATCTTAAATCCTTGATGCCAAAATAAAGGAACCTCTTTCAAAGGAGAAAGAACAAAACCCAATATATGGATAGACAAAATCCACTAACGGGATACTAGACTCTCAATAAAGAGATATATTTATTGAAAAACAAAGTAAAATCAAGAAAAAGAAACGGGAATTATCATTCATAAGGGAAAAGTACAAAATCCAATATACCAGTAGATAAAACCCACCAACGTAGTACTAGACTCTTAATAAAGAGAGATATTTATTGAAAACCAAAGTAAAATCAAGGAAAACAATAAAAATGGGCTTATCATCAACAAAAACGCAGATGTCAACCCCTAAACTTTAGTTTACTATTTTTTTAGGAGAGGAGGGGAGAGAGAAAGGGCTATAGCAATCGTTTAAAATTAAATATTATTGATAACTATATAGGTTGGTACATATAAAATTATATATTGTTTCTAATAAAAGGTGCCCATTTTAATTTTGTATTCTTGAATTCAAGTAATAGTATTCAATTCTCATATCCTAATGTAAGAGCAGACATACCGAATTTGCTTGGTTGCTTAATAATAATTATTTTTAATATCAACAAAACCTTAAATATAGGTAAAAAATTTAATAACTTTGTAGATATATTCTAATCAAATAGATATATTTATTAACAATAAATAAAATAAAAAAATGGAGAGCTTCATTTTTATGTACTCTACTCTTAGTTTTATTTTGTAGCATTTCAATGTTATTTCCAATTATATAGTAACATACTTAGATAACTTGGACAGAGAGTAACATTACATGTAATTGTCATATTTTTTCTTTTCGCGTAATATTTTCGTTTCCTGTACAAAAAAATTACGTAGTTTAGTAGCATTTGGTGTTCAAATTTTGTGTACGCAAAATAATTTTATGTCATTTTCATGCAAGACCCCAAAGACACATGGCATGAATGTACAAATCACAAACGATTATTCACATCTACGTTAATATATGTTGGAAAACTATACTCACTGTAAAATTAAAATGAATTTCATGTTTTTTAACCCAATAATTAAATTACAAGAACACATATATAATAATGTGATTACGTGTTTATATATGACACATTTGATTTTAGTTTCATGTATAGTTTTCTATTTTAACATGTTAGTCTTAGTCAAATAGAAAATAGTTAGGTGATACTCATTTTCAAATGTCTTATTGTAAAATCCAAACCCACATCCAAATATTTTTTGAAAGGCATATGACATAGCCTATTTGTATTTCGAGGATTCAACTCAACTCAAACAAGAATGTAATAGTAAATAGTATATGTACTGTCACAGGGATCTCAGATTGTATTATCTGTCAAAAGAAAGAAGACGAAGTCAATCTACCGTTTTGAGTTATACTACACTTGAAGAAGTTCATTTAGTTGATCAAGCATCAGTGGAGTAATCAAGACAGTGGTTTCTATTTATAGTGACAAGAGGTTCCTATAGTGGCAGAATACAGATTATAAAGGTTTGAATAAAGTGTGAAGAAAAGGAAGACATGATCCACATCGTTAAAGTCAATATATGAAGAACAGTAATTGCGGTTAGTCACTCATGAACCAGACAGTACATCGAGTGTCAACATTAAAGAGTGGTTGTTTGTCATTAACTTCAGTGGTTCAAGTTGTCAAGATTGGTATGAGAAGAAATCATTGTGCAAGCAATAGAGGTACTAAATTAATTAACCACAATGGTTTTGCAATCAAGACTGGCTAAGGAATAATCTTTGTGGAGGATTAGATTTATCAAAACATGGAAGATCACAAGGATTATGCTGTCAAGGAGGTATATTAATTTTCTCTTAATTAATTAAGTCATTTGATTTATTTATTTGATAAATTAATTCTATTCGAATTAATTTATTCAATAAATTAATTAAAAGATTAATTAAGTTGGAATTAATATAATTATAAAAAGACTTCATATTAATTGTCTTTTAATTTAATTAAATTAGTTGGCTAATTTATTTTATAAATTAATTCAATCAGAATTAATTTATTCTTTAAATTAATCAATTAATTAATTAAATCAGAATTAATATAAGTGTTTAAAGACTTAAAACAAATTCTGCTCAGCGAATATGACTTACTGGAGGTCGGTATGACTTATCCTTAAGTCATACTGATTTAAGTCATTCTGATCTAAGTCATTCTGATTTAAGTCATTCTGATTTAATTCATTCTGATTTAAGTCATTCTGATCGAAGTCACACAGACCAGTTAAGTCATACCGAGCAGATTAAGTCTTACCGACTTGAAGATATTTCTGAAAAGTAAATTAAGTCATACCGACAAAGTGCTTTATGTCATACCCAAAGGCTGCTCAGAATTAAGTCATACCGACTGATTTATTAAGTCATACCGCCCAAGATTTAAGTCATATCGAAGGAAAATTATGTCTTGGAGCAAGTTTAAGTCATGCTGATAGCTGATTTATTATGTCTTGAAGCAGTTTAAGTCATACCAGATCAGTCAAGACTTAAATGGCTATAAATACAACTGCAGGACACAGCAGAGCAGTCTGAAATTTTTCACATCTTCTTCAGCAGAACACAAACAGAAGAAAGAGAGACCAAGAGAGAAAATGGTTCCTTGAACATCAAATAAATTTTTGTAAATTATTTCTAGCTTGTATTGTTAAATCTAAACCACTAGAAATTGTTTACTTGTACTTGTGGAACTATCTACCGGATTAATTTCCCTAGAACCTCTCGATATTTTTATTACAAATATAGAAAAGTTCATGTCGAATTTTCTATAGAATTTGTAATAATTAATTTCGATCTTTTTACTTACAAATATAGAAAAATTCATGTCGATTTTTCTATAGAATTTGTAATAATTAGTTTGGTCATCAAACCTTGTAATTTGTACCCGTGCATTAAGGCACACCCCATCAAGTTTAATATAATTTTATATTCAACTTTAAATATTGGTATTCGTTTATTCCGCATCAATTTGTTCTTGATTTAATATATTAAGAAAAGAGCAAATTCGATAAAACGGAATAGTTTGTATTCAACCCCCCCTTCTACAAACTATTTTGGACCTAACAATTGGTATCAGAGCCTTTTGATTGACGCACAAATCAAGATCCTTATTTTTGTGGTCCTCCAATTGGTTTTCGAGTTTGTTGACCCATACAGAAATTAAATCCGGTATTAGACCAAAAAGTCAACTCCTCTATTTTCGATTTTTTAACCTTCAAAAAAATTCAATACTTGAGATTTTTGAACTTTAAATAATTTGAACTTATTTTTGGATTCTTTAACTTTCAAAATTTTCAATTTTGAGATTTTTGAATTTTAAATAATCTAAATTTATTTTCGGATTCTTTAACCTTTAAAAATTCTCAATTTTTGATATTTTTGATTTTTAAACAATATGAGTTTATTTTCAATTGTTAATTAAATTGAATTTATTCTCAAATTGTTTAATCTTCAAAAATTTTCATTTTATGATATTTTTGATTTTTAAGTAATCTTAACTTGTATTAGAATTTTTTAATTCTTGAAATGAGTAATTCTTGGAAATTTTGATTTTAAAAAAACTTGAGTTTATTTTCAAATTGTTTAATTTTCAAAATTTTTAATTCTCGATAATTTCGAATTTTAATTAACTTGAATTTATTTTCGGATTATTTAACTCTAAAAATTTCATTTCTTGAGATTTTTTGATTCTTAATTAATTTGACTCTAATTTCGAATTTTAATTAATTTGAACTTACTTTCAGATTTTTTATTTCTCAAAAAATTTTCGAGTCCTTGAAGTTTTTGAATTTTAAATATTTTGAATTTATTCTAAACCAATAGTTTTAAGAAGGTTGTTAGTTGAAGATTCCTACGAATTGTCAAAGATGATTTGAATCTTTTGAAGAAAATGCATTTTTCAATGAAATTAATTTCTACCTACTGAAGAAAAATTTGTGGAAGCTCCTCAAAATTATATCCATAGAATTCACTGGTTTTTCAGAAGCAGGAATGGAAGAGGTTTTAGTGGATAGAATTTTTCTCGAAGATTTGAATTAAGTCTATTGATTTTGTGATATACAAACACTAAGTGGATTGCTCCAATGTAACATCTACTACACTTAGTGGATTGTACCAAGAAATATCTTTCAAGGAATCAACAGAGATTTTAGAAAAGTGGAATCAAGGAGGTTTGAGAATGAACTAGACAGTTAGACATCTCAGTCAGGAATTAATGATGGAACCTCAGAACATACATGAAGAGTTACTAATTTAGAAAGAGTACAAATGTTTAATCCAGGAATTAGGCCTATCTATTCCGAAGCAGAAACTCTTCAGGATACAGTTCAAGAGGTGGCTACAAGACTGAGTTGGTGGAAAGAACAAAACATGATAGTTGCAGTTATGAAAAGTTTTAATGTGATAAGTAACTATCAAGGTGTGCAACATGGTACATAATTCTGACAGACAAGGATGAATAGGGATTCATTAAATGAGATGAAACAGAAGCATCAGTGCAGAACTTATCTTGCTGAAGAAAAGAGTTGGGATGGATCAGATGATGATGAGAAGAGCATAATTAATATCTTGCCTTCATAGCAATTTCTGAAGATGATTCACCTCACATGTCTCAGGTATCAATTCTTCGAACTAGTGTAATATGTTATTCTCAGAAATTCAAAGCATGTTAAGATCTTAGTTTTTAATTATTATATCTTTGGTTAGAAGATCTTATTATGTGTATGAATATTTGTTGAATTTAATTAATTGCAATAGTGACTTAGAAGTGTTCCTTAGACAATATCTCTCAATTCTTAAATGATATATGTCAAGCATATATGACCTCTGCTTAAGCTAGTTTCAGGATCCCCAGTAGAACAAGATTTGCTTATTCATTCTGAATTGTTTGTTAAGGTTTAAAAAGTTTAAAAGATGGAATAATTACCTAGGGTGTCAGTAGAACATCAAGTCATTTGTAAAACTGACTTAGGTAATAGAGATTATATAATATAATATAACAATAGGAATGGATTGGATAGAATTAGTGATTAATTGTTAATTCTTCTATTCCATGCATGTTTAGAAAATTATTGAATATCTGAAGGTAGTGTTTTTCAAAGTTCGTTCACAGGGAAGGACTCTCAATATCGATTTCAAGTAGATTATCTCTTACAATCTAGTAGTGTAGAAAATGGGGGGGTTTTTGAGTTTGGTTAAGGTGTTTTAACAAACACCTTGCCTACGATAAATAAATTGCTACAAAAACACAACTAAGTTAATGGCTAATATCCAAATTTGCCAACACAACAACACAATGAGCAAATTAACAAGACAAGGGATATTTGACCCAAGGATTATGGATATTCAAGCACTTCAACCCAACAACAAGCAAATATATCCAACTCTACCTAACCAAGATAATTGGTGAAGCACACAATCACTTATTTCTCTTCTAAAAACACTAATTTAGTGAAGCACATAAATTAGCTCTCTTGACAATAGCAACCAATAATGAAGCACTATCAATTTAACCAAGTCAAGGAATTAAACAAAGAGAGGCTAGGACAAACCCAAGGATGAGAAGCTCAACCTAGGTATTTGCACTTGAATCTTGAGGATTTAGGTACACTAAATCTTGTGCTACTATAATGATTGCACTAACGATTACGTATTAGCACAAACAATTAGCAATTGACATTACAAGAAGAGCAAATTGAAGCAACTTACAAATCTCCAAGCAAAATCATAAACAATACATCACAAGCATTCAAGATAGAGTAAAATAAATCTTACTTAAATTGAAGTGGGTTTAGTACAAGAATTCCTCCTTGAGCCAAATATATGGAGTTAGTTACTCATAATCAATGCTAGATTATGAGTAATTGATGTATCTCTCTCTACTCTACTAACCCTAAGTTATGTTCTTCCAGAGGCAAAGAAGAAGATGTTAAGTTAGATGTTAGAAGTTGTGTTAGAAGTTATCTAGATAAGATGTTATGAGCCTTATTTTAATACACAGCAGCTCTGTACGGCCAGTTGAACGGCCGTACAGCTGCCCGTACGAAAATTCTGCTCCTTTGAACGGCCTGTCGAACGGCCGTACAGCTGTCCGTACGAGATAAACTCTTCAATATAATGCATTAAACACCTCCCGGCATTGCGAGCATGCATCTTCTAACTATCCTCCTGAATTTCTTCGCCTTCCAAGCCCAAAATAAGTCATCTTTTCAACAATTAAGCATGAGGCACTGAAAGATGAAAAACATAACAAATATTAATAAAAACAACATTCGAAACTAACAAAAATGCAGAAGAATAAAAGACAAAACGTGTATAAAATACACGTTATCAAATCTTCCCCCACTTAAACTTTGCTAGTCCCGAGCAAACTAAAATTAACATAACCATATACTCCTAACTAGTACCACTTCCGTAGGTGATCACGGTTGCATTTGGCATATGCAACAAGCCCTTGGAACCCCTAGGTAGCCCTAGTGGACGAGTGAGGTCTCGTGAGGGTTTATAGATGATGTACCCACAAAATCACAAAAGTCACCAATAAACAAAAAACTAACAATACCTACTAATCAAACTAACTATTACACTCACATATCCAAGCCGTCTACTTGTAAATAAAATCAAACATATAGAGCTATTCACCTTGTCATCCACTAAAACGAGCTAACAACCAATTCAAGAATCAAGATAACACACCTTGTGCAAGATGTAACCAAGATATTAAAGATAGAATGAATGCACTTCAATCGTGAACACTAGACAAGATGATCACAAAGCATACACGGCTTCGCATTAAGAAGATGAAATTGTATGGTGAAAAATCTCACATCTCTCAATTATGTATCACACAAGTATGGGCTAGAGATTTCACTCAACTCCAAGTCTAAATGCATGCGCTCTACTTGACCTTGCATGTTCACCTAAATTCCGGATTGCACCAAAAACAAGGAATTCATAAAATGGGTTGTAATGGGGCTTGGGTGAAGGTGTGAAAATTTAAGTTCAAGGAAGGTGTAAAAGTCTCGCTAGTTGAGTCAAAATGACGCTTGCTCGCTTCATCCACCAAATTCTCAAACTAAAGAATGTCTTCACTCATTTACAATTACAAAACACAACCACATTTACCAAGAAATTTGAATCAAAATAATGTACAAAGATTTATTGCTTTTTTTTCTATTTCTCTTCTTTTTTTTTTCTTTTTTTTTCTTTTTTTCTTTTTTCTTTTTTTTTACATCCCCTTTATTATTATTTTTTTTAGCAAAGGGAATGCATAACATAAATAAATACTACAAAGAACTTTGAACCACATCTAGATATACACATCAAACTAGTTCCCACTTACAATAAATAGAATTCTTCCTCTTCACAATTTCTCCAAATTCACATGCTCATCAATCAATTCTTTCCAAGACTCAACTAGCTCAACTAGGTCGAGAGTGAAGTATTTGGCTATGGCTCATGTATAAAAGGGGAAAGTGACGAAGAAAAATATGGATATAAGCTTCAAAGGGGGTACTAGGGATTATTTTCATGGTTCACAAGCTAAAAAGGCCAAAATGGTTATCCTAAAAAGAATTTCCTTATTATGGTGCATCCATGAATAAAGGTTTAATGCAAGCCCTAGAGCAACAAACATACATAAAAACGGAGAAACACACAAGCAAAAGAATCATCGTTCAAGATCTCACAAGGTTTAAGTTTTAATAACATCTTCTCGATTTGATTCCATGCATGCTAAGAGATAATCGTCATGCTCACAATTTAATTACAACAATCTAGACTTTTCTTGCCATTTTAAGCGTGTGTGTGTGCAATAAGGTGCATCAAACTTATAGATTCGCATCAAATTGGTAATGCTAGGCACGAAATAGGAGAAAACAAGGCTACAAGCTCACAATGTCATAAATTTTACAAACAAGTAAACTTGTTCCCAAATGCAAACGAAACGGACATCAAAATAAACAATCCAAAATAAACAATCCTTCCCCCACTTAAAACATGACATGTCCTCATGCATGACAAATAAAAACGAAGTAGAGATATGAGTGAAAGAGAACTCCCCTGAAAATAAAGAACAAGAACCGGGAGCAAAGCCAATCATACTTGCCAAAATCCAACTCCGAGATTGCTAGCCACGAATTGAACAAAGCCACGCACCATAAGCAATCAAACAAAAATAACCAACAAGCCAAAATCCACACCCTACAAAGCCACTTCAACACACTAATTGAGGAAATAGAAATAAAATAAAAAAATAAAATAAAAATATTTGTTTTTTTTAAATAAAATAAAATGAAATAACAAACAAATTAATAAAAAAAATCAAATAAAAATCAAATCAAATTTAAAATTGAAATAATAATAAAAGCAAAAATCAAATTAAAAACTAAAACTAAAATAATATCAAAAATCAAATTTAAAAGCAAAACTAAAATAAAATAATTACTTAGTTTAGAAAATTAAAAACTAAAATCAAAATTAAAAAGAATTAAATCACAAATAAAATTTAAAAATAAAATAAAAATTCAAATTTAAAACTAAAATAAAATAAAATAACTAAGTAATTAATAATAAAATAAAATAAATCAAATTTTAAACTAAAATAATAGTAAAATCAAAAATAAAATTTAAAACTAAATATCAAATTAATTCTTAAATTTATATAAAATAAAAATAAAAACTAAAATCAAAATTTAAAAAGTAATAAAAGTAAACAAAATAAAAATAAAACAAAACACAAAAAAAAAAACTAAAACTAAACAAAGAAAGAAAAAAAAACAAATAAACAAAAAACAAAAAACAAAAAAAAGAAACAAAAGGGGGGGGGAAGTTGCGTTAGAAACAAAGGGGGGGTTGTTGAAACGGGGGGGGGGGGGGGGAAGAAAAGGGGACAGTAGAGAAAAGGGGACAGTAGAGTTAGGGATGGAGGTGGTGGAGAAAAGAAGATGGGTGAGAGGCTAGCTGAGAAAAAGAGGTGGCTGTGATTGAACGGAGAATGGCGTGGGACAGAAGTGGGTCGAATGGATGGGTTTGGGGGAGAAAGAAAGGGCTGCGAATTGGGATAAGGAGAACGAGAATTGCAGGGAAGATGGGTGAGGTTTTGCGATGGGAATGGTAGTGAAAGTCGAAGGGGGGGTGAATTGTGCAGGAGAGAGGATGATGTGGGTGGGTTTGATTGAAGAATGGAGAAGGAAAATGGAGGCACAGCTAACGGGGCGGAGGGAGAGAGGCTGAAGTGGTGACGGAATATGGTGGTCGAGAAAAGTGCAGGTGGCGTTGGGCGAACATCGGAGGAGGCTGCGTATATATGGGTCGAAGGGGGGAGACAGATGGGCGTGGTGGGAGGGATTGGGGAATTGGAGAACTGAATTTACGGAGGAGATGGTGGTTGGAGACGCGGCGGAGGGCTGTCTGTTGGTAGCAGGTCGACGTGGTGGCTGTTGAGGAAGAACTGGCGCGAGGTGAGGGAAACGGAGTGAGAAAGGGGAGGTTGCAGTCGGGTGTGAAGGCAGGAATGGTTGGGAGAGATGTTCTAAATATTTTTATTTTTTATTTTTTTAAACTTTGCACAGCCGTGCAATAAGTGGGTAAGGGGTGGAAAATTCCCCTCAATTTACACTAAAAGCTGGACAGAAGCTGAACAAAATTGAACGGGCTGCTGCACGGCTTGCTGCACGGCCTGTACCCCGTACAACAGCCCGTACGGACCTGAAATTTTACAAAAACTATTTTTTTTTACAGAAAATTCCCACAAATCCTTGAATGCTTGAATAAAATACTAATTCCTGAAAACATGAAACAAAAACATCAAGGCACGAGTGGAACAAATCTAAAAAAAATATAAAAACTATAATTAACGATACTAAATATTATTGAGCGGGGCGTTATTATTACAATTTTTTTTTTTTTGAAAATCTATTATAAAATTCATTAATCACACCACAAAAATACATATTTTTTTGGTTATTTTCTTAGAATTAAAATAGATGAAAATGGAATCCCCACTCACTAATATTTAGATTAATCCTCAAATCCACAATATGAATAACACCCTACATAAATGTAAGAAATCTAAAACACGCATAAAAAATATATAAATACATACGTACCTTGGGTTGCCTCCCAAAAAGCGCTTTGTTTATTGTCGTTGGCTCGACTTATTTATACAATTACCATAACTAATGAGGTGAAAAAGCAAATAAATGCACATACCTACGAATCAATAATAAAAATGAAGTGTGCAAATATACCTTTGATCCATAAAAATATAAAAATATTTTTAGGACCTTCACATCTTCAAGAGACTTTGAAAAGGCAAAGTAGTTAGAAAAATCGTCAGAATAATCATTATAACTACGACTCAAAAACTCTTCCCAAATTGGATCCTTATACACCCAAGCAAAAATTTCAACTTCATCGATCTTAAGCTCAAATTCCTTCTCAATTTTAATTGGACATTCATCAATTTTTATCTCATCTACCAATTCATTAAGCACAAAAGAACCTTCTAAATTTGGTAGATCCTCAACTACATCCAATTTATCATTGTCAAGCTTAGGGCAATCGTCAACTAAACAAGCAAATTCATCATGCACAACATTTTCATCAATTACAAAACAAGAATCATGATTAGTAGGAGAATTGACCTCCTCTAATCGACTCACGGTTTCGGTTAGTTGACTCATTTGCTTTTCTAAGTTGGATATGCTTTGAGAAGTGTTCTTTTCCATTTGAGAAGTGATCTTTTCCAAGTTAGATATACTTTGAAAAGTGGTGTTTTGGAATTGGAGGTTGTTTGCCGCCATTTGTTTAATCATCTCCTCTAATGATGATAAGGAAGATGAAGAAGACCCTTGATGGTCATGGGAATTATAATGCGGATCATAACATTGATTTTCAAATGCATATGAATAATCGATGCTAGGAGGGTAAGGAGCATAGCATGAGTTTGTAGAATATAAAGAATTCACCTGATACGCATTAAAATTCTGAAAAGAATTAAAATCTTGATATCGTTCTTGATCATAGGTGAAATCTTGAGCGTTATTCCAACCAAAATAGTTATCCATCGTCTCCTGAAAGAGTTAGTTCATGTCTATATCCAATAAACATGAAGACACACCAATAACAAAAAACAAAGAAAGAAAGAAAGAAAAAAAAATTATATACAAAGATAAAATCTAAACTATAAGAAACAATAAACTCAAAATTAATATTGTTGCCTTCCCCGGCAGCGGCGCCAATTTGGTGGTAGTGTTTTTCAAAGTTCGTTCACAGGGAAGGACTCTCAATATCGATTTCAAGTAGATTATCTCTTACAATCTAGTAGTGTAGAAAATGGGGGGGTTTTTGAGTTTGGTTAAGGTGTTTTAACAAACACCTTGCCTACGATAAATAAATTGCTACAAAAACACAACTAAGTTAATGGCTAATATCCAAATTTGCCAACACAACAACACAATGAGCAAATTAACAAGACAAGGGATATTTGACCCAAGGATTATGGATATTCAAGCACTTCAACCCAACAACAAGCAAATATATCCAACTCTACCTAACCAAGATAATTGGTGAAGCACACAATCACTTATTTCTCTTCTAAAAACACTAATTTAGTGAAGCACATAAATTAGCTCTCTTGACAATAGCAACCAATAATGAAGCACTATCAATTTAACCAAGTCAAGGAATTAAACAAAGAGAGGCTAGGACAAACCCAAGGATGAGAAGCTCAACCTAGGTATTTGCACTTGAATCTTGAGGATTTAGGTACACTAAATCTTGTGCTACTATAATGATTGCACTAACGATTACGTATTAGCACAAACAATTAGCAATTGACATTACAAGAAGAGCAAATTGAAGCAACTTACAAATCTCCAAGCAAAATCATAAACAATACATCACAAGCATTCAAGATAGAGTAAAATAAATCTTACTTAAATTGAAGTGTGTTTAGTACAAGAATTCCTCCTTGAGCCAAATATATGGAGTTAGTTACTCATAATCAATGCTAGATTATGAGTAATTGATGTATCTCTCTCTACTCTACTAACCCTAAGTTATGTTCTTCCAGAGGCAAAGAAGAAGATGTTAAGTTAGATGTTAGAAGTTGTGTTAGAAGTTATCTAGATAAGATGTTATGAGCCTTATTTTAATACACAGCAGCTCTGTACGGCCAGTTGAACGGCCGTACAGCTGCCCGTACGAAAATTCTGCTCCTTTGAACGGCCTGTCGAACGGCCGTACAGCTGTCCGTACGAGATAAACTCTTCAATATAATGCATTAAACACCTCCCGGCATTGCGAGCATGCATCTTCTAACTATCCTCCTGAATTTCTTCGCCTTCCAAGCCCAAAATAAGTCATCTTTTCAACAATTAAGCATGAGGCACTGAAAGATGAAAAACATAACAAATATTAATAAAAACAACATTCGAAACTAACAAAAATGCAGAAGAATAAAAGACAAAACGTGTATAAAATACACGTTATCAATATCTGTAAATCTACTTGCTACCTGTTACACAAGTGTACATATGTTAAAGTAAATAGTACTGAATTCTCTAAAATGCATAACATGCCTAATTTGCATAATTCTTATCTGCAATGTTTAAATGCTGAATGTATGCAATGTATTCTTATTATCATGCCTGCTTATTTCAAATGTCATAAATGCATGTCCTAGTATTTGCATTGATTATAGAAAAATCATGTTTAAGAATAACAATAAGGTACATACTGCTAGTCCTCCTTATGTTAGGAAGGAACCATTATTCTCCTTGCTCAGTGAATATTTTGTTAATGACATTAAAAAGGAGAAATGGTCAGTCAAAGATAAGAATGAGCATGTTAAGGTTAAAACTGTTGTTAACTCTAATAAAAGAGAAATCTGTAATCCATCTGGACCCAATTAAAAAATTTGGGTACCAAGAACTTTTTATCCATTTGTGAATGTAGGGCTTAACAGGTTAATCGATTATGCATTATTATTGATTTATTCAAAGCATATCATCGAAGAAAGAACCCTGCTATCAAATGTGAATGTGAAGACAGGCCAAGTGATTTATCCCTTGGAGACAACAGCAAGGGTATGACCTAGGATCAAGGCTATTCAATAGCCAAGGAATGTTGTCAGTAATAAAGCATCTTTTACAAGATGAAGAGCCTACTGTTCGAGGATTAAGGAAAGAGAACTTATCTGTAGCTGACATGGAATCTCAGTCAAAGGTGAAGTCAACAAGGTCAAATCTAAAGCTTCATCAGACAAGAGTTCAGCTATGACATAAGGAGCTCTCTCACCTGAATGTCAAATCAAGAGATTCTTTCCTGAAAATCGAATTAGCAAAGGAGACTGCCTCATCTGAAATTAAAGTAAAATGAAATTACGAGGCATGCCATAAAGGGAAGTCAAAGAAGCATCACACAGAAGTTCTACATCAAAGTAAAATATATTTTAGTAGTGATGACTGATGACTTTTCTTAACAAACAAGTTGTTGTTCAGACAATCTGAAGACAAGACACCACTGATGGTGATTGATCACATCTTAAACCCTGATCCGTAAGAATTTTAGGAAGACCCCACAAGTATGTAGGAAATTGTTTTGCAATGATAAATGAAAGTGAGCATCCTAGCAATCAGCTAATGCTCAAGAGGATAATTTCCTTGGTTACTCAATGGAGTCTACAGCCTACAGGGTGATTGTTATTAATCAACAGAAGGTGATTGAAAGTCTTAGTGATGTTCAATTACCTCCAGCTCCCAGCTGTCAATGGTTATGATGATTCAGATCCAAGTAATGTCAAACATGGAGAATCTTCATGTAAACCTAGCAATAGCTTAGGGGGAGCAAAAGAAGGATCATCTAGTCAACTCAACACCACACTGAAAATCAAAGGACACTATGAGAACATGTCTGCCAAGACAAAGAGTGTTGACTCAATTAACTCTTTGTTTTAGTTCTTAGTGTTTCTAATGGTGGAAGTAAAAGACTAACAGAGCTTCAAGTACTAATGATTATTTCTTTAGTCTTCTTTTAGAAGAAACTAAGAAAGCTACAAAAGCTCTGAAAGATCCAAGTTGAGTGATTGCAATGCAAGATGATCTCAATCAGTACAAAAGGCAGATTGAAGGGAAGCTGGTATCTAGACCAAACAACAAGGTTGTATTTGGTACAAGGATAACCAGAAGTTTAACTGGATGTCAAGGCATTGTTATGGGGGACAAGGCCAAACTGGGTGCAAGGTTACAAGCTGATAACACATTATATCTAACAAGAAGCACCAGTGACAAGACTTGAGGATATCAGGCACCTGTTGTACATTCATGATCATAATGGACATCTGGACCTACTGAATTTGGATGCTAGAGGAATGTGAGCAAGTGCACTCCTAGTTGGTGAGATAATTGAAAATCTCTACAGGTTAGTATGAACTGGTATCATCACTCAAGCAAGCATGGAAGACATGGTATGACACACTACCTATAATTTAATATTTGGTATCAATCTTTAACAGTTGGTATCTTTTAACAATTGGTGTCACATTTATAGAACTCTCTACATCTTTAGGCACAAACATAAATGATATATATGTGCAATGATATCTTGATTATATTATATGTTGGTCTACTAACTATAAATTGGGATCAAGATATTTGCTGTTTTGATGTTGGTAAAGTTGCAATTCTTTTGAATTACTTCATGCAAGCCAATAGAAGAATCCTTTTAGGAGCTCAGGCAAGCCAAAAGAATAATTCTATTTGGAGCACAAGTAAACCAAAAGAATGATGACAATAAAAGTAAGTCAAGGATCTTTTGTTTCTATTCAGAAGATTCTAGACCTGTCAAGACTACATGCCAACACACCACTATAGCTGGCTTTTGACCTATTAGTTTGGACCTAACAAGTTGGTAATCAAAAATCTTAAGATGGACTCGGATCTGAGGAAATGGTACCCTAGAGATATTTGACCCAATAAGTTCAGGATCTACTAATTAGGACCTATTCAGGCTATAGAGGAATCATCAGCTCATTATCTTATGCAATTGCTAATAGATCACTTACACACATATTATGTTCTCAATATGCAAATGTTCAAGGCCCCAAGTGGATCCTAGAGAATCTATTCTTGTAGTTATTACAATTGATTTTCAGATGTCTTAAGTTGGACCCATCTCCGGAGATGGTACCCTAGAGACATTAGTTCTGACATGTTTTGCTGCATAGAGACGGATCAAATAAGTTGTACGAAAGCAGGAGAACACAAGGAATCAAATTCATCTCCAACAACTCTGTGGAACACTCAAGGACTAATCAACTTGCATAAGGTATCAATTATTTCGAGAGCATGTCATTAATTAAAATTAACTTGCAGACATGTTTGCTAAATCACTTGATGAAATTAATTTTTCAAGATTGGTTTGTAAACTTGGGATTTTATTAATGCTATATGATTGTAAATCCCATCTGTTAAGTAATTCTTAAGTAAGCTCACAAGTATTCAATTGTCTGTATCGAAAGGACTTGTGAACTTATTTACATCCAGACCTCACACTGAAAATTATCCATTGAATGATTGCCATGTGTTTAATTACAATATATTTTAGTGGTGATTATTTAAGGATAATTCAAATACTTAAATGCTAAAATCTAACTCATAGAGATTTAGTATATAATTATTTGATTAATTATTTAGATTTATATGGGTTACGGACTTGAAGCAATTCAATTTAGTATTTGATCTGTACCTCATATTTATTAAAATAAATAAACAACATAACTAATTTGGACCTAATCTGTATTTGTCTTCAATTAGTTATGAGATGTTAATTCTAGTGAACTTTAATATCCCATTTCAGAAATTCACTATAATTAATATCATTGTTCTAACAATTGGTTCTATTGAAGTTTTGACTTATATCAGTTAATGATATTTAGTTAAAATTATATTTACTAACTAATTGTGAGATATATTGGTATGTGTGAAATTGCTTAGAACTCCTCTAAGTAATCATTGTTATATCTCTTACAATTCACTCATACTACTATACAAGATATGAAAATTCTCTAAGTAGAACTATGGATATTGTAATATCTAAAGTGACCATTGTTCAGTTACTTGGAATAATTTTTGTGCTTATTTGCAGCTTCTAATCACTTTGATAATAAATGTTATATACTATGGATCAAGGTGTATAGGACTTAGAATATCATTTCTAAGATTGCAGACAAGACAGCTTTGGTAATCGAGTCTTATTTATAGAACCAAGGTTGTCTACCAGTAAACAGTTGTTAGGAGTTAACAATTGTTATTATCGAGGAGTTGCTTTGAAGTCATAAGTTTGAAATGTTATATCTTAAGAGCTTGTGTATTTCTTGTCAACTAGTTCCTCGTACTTATGAATATCAGTGAATGATGTTCTTAAGTAGTTAGATACTAATATTCATTCTATCAATTGGTACTCAATGTAACAATTCAATCTTCACTAAATTGAATTTATCTTACAATAGATTGAATTTATCAAACAATTGGTATCATTGAATATTTAGTATATAGCAGTGATTATTTTTATCCTAGTTAAATTATGACGTGAAGCAATTCAATGATTTATTTGCTCATAATTTAATTTTGGTAAAGTAATCATAAACACAATTATTTGCATTTTAAAGTATTTGATAAATACTAGCAGTTGGTATCAAATAGTAAAATATTTGTTTACTGACAATTGCTAGTTGTTCTGATACTTTATTGCAAACTAATTGTGATGTATATATTATCTCTGATGATATTACTTAGGATTTATTCTGAGTAAATGTGTCTTATCTATAAATCATTAGTGTTAGTATAAATTAAGGTGTTCAACTTTCTAAGTAAGTGAGACTTAAAATTACATTCGGTCTCCTATCATATTTTGAAGTGGTGAAAATTTTCAAAATTGAATTCTCTAATTCTGGTTATACACCACTTTATATACATGATAGTTCTTAGAATATTTTTACATCCATCAGACGATTACTTAGTTTATGTTGTTCTAAGTAATGCAGCGCCAAAGGAGAGACATTGGTTATCTGTACTTATGTACTTGGTAATCTTTGTCACCTAAACGACATCAAGTGCTTGTATGAGTCTTTTCACTAACTTTGTGTTAAAGTTCTCTATACATAATAAGCACTTAAAGAAAATCTTTATTTCTAAATTACTGCGAAGTCAAGAGTTTGTGTCTTTTAAAATTAAAACGACCTAGTTTTCATTAAAAGACATGATAATACATTGTTTTATGCATAAATACAAACTCTTGCACATTAACAGTTTTTAAAAGAAAAACTCAATTTTTTCTACAGTTGTGATTGCTTATATTGTAAAACTTTTTGAAGTCACAATTGTACATCATTTCTCTCACAAGATATAATGCATATGTTTTCACACAATGTTATGGTATGTTGTAAATGCATTCTATCTCTATTTTGCTCTATTGCTATGTGATGCAGGTTCAGCTCCTAGTGGAAGTTTTCTCACAATGTAAGTCATGAGATTGTAAACCCAACAACTTCTATCCCGGACTATAAATCCAAATCTAAACACATCCTAACTTACCCCTGAAGTGGAAGTAACTTATTTGACTAGAGGTCATTAAGGGAGTAACTGAACTTGATGCAGCAAATAAGGATGTGAGGGATAGTAAACCCACAGCTCTACCTCTCAAGGAGAATAGATGTATATAACTTGAGGTATCTGTAAGCTCGCCTGCATTCTCCCAAAAGGATGCAGAGCTGAAAAATGGCACTAAAACAGTCTCTGGATTCATTATATTAAAATGATGAGTCTATTGAAATTTGCCAGCCAGCCAGGGTATATGTTGGTAAGTCACTACTTCATACACAAGACTAAAATACTTTCTATGCACAAAGTGAGATTGCATACACTAAGGACGAATTGACGGAAACAACTACTACTTCGACCATTATACGGTTAGGATTATAAGTTGAAGGTTCCTCAAAGAACCAAGAGTCTTCACAGACCTCGAGAGAAGGTATTGATCTCAATGCAAAATTCAACAAGATCATTATCTAACTCCCAAGAGGGAACATCTCTGGATCCTGCGGGTATCGGGTCCGACATAGGTGCGGATCGGAAACTTGTTAACTATGATTCAGATTTACCTGATGAGTTTAACAAGGTGATGTCTTCATAGACATTAGATGGAAACATGATTTTAATTCTAATTTTTTATTTCATTGTTTACCTTCTCAGAATTCAAATCTGAAACCCATAAAAAGGGAATTTTTTTATCAACTTGTAGATTATGACTCAGATTCGTCTGACGAGTCTAACGAGGATCGGGGATTTGCGAAACCCCATTGCACCACCAGTGACCTCTCTAGAAGGGGCTATGGTGAATTTTCCTTGCAGGTACACCTGGATGTTGGAGCTATGAGAGATAAAGAGTGATACACTAGTGAGCATGAGTATAAACACTTGAGAGATGAGAGATGAGATCACTCATTTTAAGTGATATGAGTGCAGAGATGAGCTAAACACTTGTGAGGTACACGAAACAGAATCACACACTCACAGTGAGGAAGAAAGATAAACACCAAATCTCATTCCCTATTCCCAAACAAAGTTTACTTACAAGATTTTGGAGATATAACGAAATTGTCGGGAGATTTGGTTGTCAGGATGATCAATATTGAGGCCATTTTAAAATATCTAAAGGGCAAAGTTGATCAGTCTACATACTTCTATTCTGGAAGTCTTCATGAAAATCCTTCAACACAAGAAAAGCTTCTTTTCTTTATTGCAACAGACAATGTTATATGTATGAAGAATATGTTGTACTAAAGGTAAGAAGTGAGTTATAATTGAAAATATGGTATCATCTAATTTAATTGGATGTTTGCTATAATTGAATGTTTGGAGGATTACTCAACTAAGGGGGAGAGATATTCTGAAGAAGATATACTCAAAGATTGCCTTAGTAAGAGATACTCAACTAAGGGGGAGAGTATAAAATTACCTTAGTGAGGGGGAGATTTTATATCTAAGGGGGAGAGATATGGAAGAAAAAGGATATACCTTAGAAAGGGGGAGTATTCACTTATTCGCCTTGTCAGGGGAGATAAGGAGTATTCACCGTCATAAGGAAGAGACATATCACCTTAGGTGGGGAGACATAAGGAAGGAGAGAAGTATGAAACGACAAAGAAGAATTCTTCAGTATGTGGTTGACAAGTCATATTCTTTACCACTGAAGAATTCCCAAGTATCTGCTGATAATGTTCAATATTAGATGTAAAGGGTTATCAGGCAGATATGTCAAGAAATATATCATTTCATCTACTGAGATTCTGGAATTGTAATATCTAAACCAGAAATTTTTTTTTTATGTATTATTTACTATAGCTCTTTAAAGCTTTATCTTCTTCTTGTTTGTAGTTGAGTTATCCTCTAGGAATTTGTATGTTAATGTTTAACAAACAAATAGGGGGAGATTGAAAGGCATATGACATAGCCTATTTGTATTTCGAGGATTCAACTCAACTCAAACAAGAATGTAATAGTAAATAGTATATGTACTGTCACAGGGATCTCAGATTGTATTATCTGTCAAAAGAAAGAAGACAAAGTCAATCTACCGTTTTGAGTTATACTACACTTGAAGAAGTTCATTTAGTTGATCAAGCATCAGTGGAGTAATCAAGACAGTGGTTTCTATTTATAGTGACAAGAGGTTCCTATAGTGGCAGAATACAGATTATAAAGGTTTGAATAAAGTGTGAAGAAAAGGAAGACATGAACCACATCGTTAAAGTCAATATATGAAGAACAGTAATTGCGGTTAGTCACTCATGAACCAGACAGTACATCGAGTGTCAACATTAAAGAGTGGTTGTTTGTCATTAACTTCAGTGGTTCAAGTTGTCAAGATTGGTATGAGAAGAAATCATTGTGCAAGCAATAGAGGTACTAAATTAATTAACCACAATGGTTTTGCAATCAAGACTGGCTAAGGAATAATCTTTGTGGAGGATTAGATTTATCAAAACATGGAAGATCACAAGGATTATGCTGTCAAGGAGGTATATTAATTTTCTCTTAATTAATTAAGTCATTTGATTTATTTATTTGATAAATTAATTCTATTCGAATTAATTTATTCAATAAATTAATTAAAAGATTAATTAAGTTGGAATTAATATAATTATAAAAAGACTTCATATTAATTGTCTTTTAATTTAATTAAATTAGTTGGCTAATTTATTTTATAAATTAATTCAATCAGAATTAATTTAGTCTTTAAATTAATCAATTAATTAATTAAATCAGAATTAATATAAGTGTTTAAAGACTTAAAACAAATTCTGCTCAGCGAATATGACTTACTGAAGGTCGGTATGACTTATCCTTAAGTCATACTAATTTAAGTCATTCTGATCTAAGTCATTCCGATTTAAGTCATTCTGATTTAAGTCATTCTGATTTAAGTCATTCTGATCGAAGTCACACAGAACAGTTAAGTCATACCGAGCAGATTAAGTCTTACCGACTTGAAGATATTTCTGAAAAGTAAATTAAGTCATACCGACAAAGTGCTTTATGTCATACCCAAAGGCTGCTCAGAATTAAGTCATACCGACTGATTTATTAAGTCATACCGCCTAAGATTTAAGTCATATCGAAGGAAAATTATATCTTGGAGCAAGTTTAAGTCATGTTGATAGCTGATTTATTATGTCTTGAAGCAGTTTAAGTCATACCAGATCAGTCAAGACTTAAATGGCTATAAATACAACTGCAGGACACAGCAGAGCAGTCTGAAATTTTTCACATCTTAATCTTCAGCAGAACACAAACAGAAGAAAGAGAGACCAAGAGAGAAAATGGTTCCTTGAACATCAAATAAATTCTTGTAAATTATTTCTAGCTTGTATTGTTAAATCTAAACCACTAGAAATTGTTTACTTGTACTTGTGGAACTATCTAGCGGATTAATTTCCCTAGAACCTCTCGATATTTTTATTACAAATATAGAAAAGTTCATGTCGAATTTTCTATAGAATTTGTAATAATTAATTTCGATCTTTTTACTTACAAATATAGAAAAATTCATGTCGATTTTTCTATAGAATTTGTAATAATTAGTTTGGTCATCAAACCTTGTAATTTGTACCCGTGCATTAAGGCACACCCCATCAAGTTTAATACTTCCTCCGTCCCGAATTATGTGACATGGTTTGACTTTCACGGAGATTAAGAAAATGTAGTAAAAAAAGAATAAAGTTAGTTGAAAAGTGGGTAAAGTGGTGGGACCTATTAATTTTTAATAATAGATTTGAGATAGTGTAAGAAAGTAGTGGGTGTAATAGTGTTTAAATGAGTATAAAATAGAGAAGTAGTGGGTGTAATAGTGAAAAGTAGTGTTCAAAAATAGTAAGTATAATAGGTTCATTCTTTTTGGGACGTCCCAAAAAGGAATAAGGTTCATATAAAATGGGACGGAGGGAGTATAATTTTATATTCAACTTGAAATATTGGTATTCGTTTATTCCGCATCAATTTGTTCTTGATTTAATATATTAAGAAAAGAGCAAATTCGATAAAACGGAATAGTTTGTATTCAACCCCCCTTCTACAAACTATTTTGGACCTAACATTTTTGAATTGTAAAAATAAATCCAAAACCAAAATTCAATATCCAAAACCAAATTCGTCGGATTTTGGATTATATTTGGTTTTTTTGGGCATCCAAAATTAGTAATAATGTAGTCAAATTAAAATAATTGCTGAATGCGAACAATATTAATTATATTTATACAAAAATTAAAAATTAAAATGATTAACTTTAGTCAAATATAACATATTATACGAATTAACACATTATGTAAAATTTTAAAATATGTTAAAAAAATAATTATTTGTATACACAGAAGTGAAAATTTTATGTAAATTAAAGAAAATTACATCTTAAATATATCAATAAAATTTGAGATTGAAAAATAGAAGTTTTAATTACTAAATTAGTATTGACTATTTCTAATAAAATATTTGAATAAAAATAAATAAAAAATATGTCTTACATCTAAAATACAACATAAAATAATTTCAAATTATAATATTATATTATTTGTGTATCGGGTTTCGATAGTGGATCGGATTTCAGATTTTGGATAGGATATCGGTTCGGTATAACTTAAATCCATATGCAAAACGAAACTATTTCGGATTTAAAATTTATATCCAAACCTGAATGCAAAAATTCAGGTTCGGTATATCCAAAATTTTGGTGTTTGGATCGGGTACTGTTAGATTGAATTAATTTTCCTTCCTTATTTATGGGTAAAAAAACTAATATTTCCTTTTTTTGCCAAAAAATAAAGCTTTCATTCAACTTTCAAATCGTTTAACAGTACATGAATAAAATTAGAGTGGACATTTTCCCCACCCCAAATACGGTCAGCTATTAAACTATCGTGTCTCGCTATAAAGTTGAATATACCATATTCTGATAAAAAAGAATAAAAAATTCAACATACAAACTCCGAAACTGAATATACACATTTTAAGTTGTCATTAAAAATAAACTGATGGCAATCATCATAAACTCTAACAGTCTTATCTTACTCAAAGAACGGGATATATAGGATTTGTTTGCTTAATTGATAATGTTTATTTTTATATAGTAAATCAATTCACTAATAAAAGAACATAAAATTTGTAAAAATGATATGAAAGAAACATACATGAAACTATATTATATGAAAGTTTTCCATTGTCATAATTACGTTCGTTTAATGGATCTTGCATAGTAGTGATCCATTATCGTATCGCTGAAACATGAAATCTTTTTTTGAGAGACAATCTAATGATTTATAACGATTGTTAGAAATTAGTGTTTATGAATTTCTAATATCTATTTGAAAAATTGATCACGACCCATGGAAATATTTTGAATATTAATATAATAAAAAATATAGAAACCCATTGTACTGCACATATAAATATACTAAATTTTCAAAATAACAAAACTTATAATATGGATAAAAAACTTATGAATTTGGTTGAAAGATTCTCAAAAATGAAAGAAATCAAATGAAAAATAAAATTAAGAAAAAAAACCAATAAAGAGGGGCGTAGCATGGGTAGAATGCTAACCAATAAAAATATGACAACTCACTTTTGGGGATTTTTTTTGGTACCTTTAGAATTTCTCCCAAAAATGGCTCATTTCCTATTTTATTTGCATTTATGGAATGAAAAATATGTATTCGATTTATTTTTCTAATAATAATAATTGTGTTTTTATTGTTCTCTACGCCTGATCTTCAAACATGATTATATTGAATCGATTTTTCTGTAAAAATAGCATAAAATGTCGTTAAATTACTTGGGGAAAAACAAAAGGGAATAAGAAAATTGAAATATATATCGGGTAAATTTTATCATATATCAAATGAATATGTTTTGATATTAATCTTTTTTTATATACACAATTTTTCAAACTTTTAACATGCGTCCATACAATTACACATAATTTGAGGATATTTACTTGAGATTTATATCAGGTTCGTTACTCTCAAAGCAAAATATAACAAAATAATTTATTTTTTGATACACTATATATTTTTGTAACTATTTTAAAATTTTAAAATTGTGCTTTCGGTGCGTAGCACGGGTAAAATGCTAGTATGTTTTAAAATATTCATGTATAGTAAATATTTTATTTTGAAAATAATAATGAATGATATTATTTATTCTAAAAAATAGGTATTAAATATACTGTATATCTACAAATGTTGAACCTTTATATCTCCTAGATACACATGTTTAGTAATTAATATGTTTGTGAATTATAATTAATTATATTTTTTTCACATAAAATAAGGTTATAACTACTTAATAACTAATAAATATTGTTTATTATTAAATAATGATTTTTAAAAAATACTCATTCCTAATATGTGTATCACCCATCCCGTCAAGATTCTTGTCAAACACAATAAAAACCTAATAAATAACTTTTGATCATTTTTTTATTAAATAAAAAACTAAAAAAATTATTCTAAAAGTCTATTGAAAATCTTTTTTTTAATGATTAAAAAATAAAACCCATTTAGTAATATAAATGATTGAATGAGACTTATTAATTATAATAATATGTTCATTTTCAACCACCTAAAAAAATTTTAACCACTTAAAAAATCTTTAAAAGACAAAAAAAAAAATTTTTGATTAAAAAATTGTCACGTATAACTGAATAGACATGAAAGTTGAATTAAGATATGTAAATCAATCATTTTTAAAATAAATAAATAGTATTATATATTTTTCGACTTTTGTTAAAAACATCGAGTAATATTACATGTATATATAATTAAATTATATATGGTATAGTGTGTATTACATAATAATGACAAAATTTTAAAAACACAATTTATTTTTAATTTTGTGAGAAGTGAAAATAAAGGTGAATATAACTCATATTTTAAAAATAAATGGTTAATGTATAATATAATAAATATTATTTTGCTAAAATTATAATATTATACGTTTAGCAAAAAACAATCAAGTTTTATATTACTCAATTGAGTATTTATTTTCGCGTTATAACTATACTTCTACAAAATTACTAATGACATTTATTTAGTTTTAATGATAATTCAAAGTTGATACAACATAATTGAAATCAAATTTTTTCGATCCGACAAAATCCAATCCGAAAAGATACGAACAGAATTTTATCTGATTCTAATCCAAAATTTATCCGATTTTAATCTAAAATCGACCCGATCCGAAACCAGACCCGAATCGAACCGAAACCAATTAAACTTTTGTTAAACCGATACTAGACCCGAACCGAATTAGATCCGATCGGAATTGTATTTAAATATATCAAAACTAAAAATTGATCCGATCCGAAATGGATCCAATCCAAAATCGATCCGATTAGCCGATTTGCCAGGTCTACTTACGCCTATGTACTAAAACATTTTTTTTTCTAACCGTGAACATCAACATATGATGGAATGTCTGATCTCAGCATTCAGTGAGAAATCCCAAAGCAGAAGTAACAAAAAGAAAATGCATCTTCCGTAACGTAATTTATTTTATCATCAGAAGTTTTATGTATTCGAATGTAAGAACAATTAAAGATTCTAAATATAATCTATTTCTAAGTTCAAATTTGCAAATTCTCATGTTCTCATATTCTAGAAGGCTCAGCAATGCGGGCTTAAATACTAATTGTCTATATTACACCTTCTGTTTTCGTATATTAGTGTTGCCTTTTGTATGTGAAAGAAAGCGAGCTGGAAAAAAGCAAGAGGGACAAACAAGAACATAAAGGCCTGAATTGAACAACTTGGTTTTAAAGAAAAAAAAAAGATGTAAAAATTGGAAAGACAGCGAGGAAAACAGGATTAAAGTTAAACACCTTGTTTAGCATACAGTATTCAAGTCCCTTTAATTGCCTAACTTTTTAGTATACAGTATTGAAGAAATACAGGAATATGAGAATAAGTACATGAACTAGATTTATGAAATTTAAATTCTACGCTCTTACTACTCAAATGTTTGCTTGCTATCCGCTACTACACATATTTGAACTTCGATTATAATTTATTAATGTAAATTAACGCAAAATTTGGACTTCATTCGAACTCTAATGATACGAGAACATTGTAAGTATACATGGCCAAACCGGAACCGGAACCGGAACCGGAAAACCGGACCGGACCGGACCGGGTCAAAACCGGCCCGAACCGGAACCGGCCCTAAACCGTCGGTTTATTTATTTTAAAGGTTCAGGTTCAGGTTTGTGTGTATTGAAACCGGTGAATCGGCGGTTCAAACCGGTGGTTAACCGTTAGTAATGACTGGCTATGTATTAATGCAGTATAGATTATAAAAATTATTGTAATAAATTTTATTGTTTGTTGTATTCTTGTAAAACATTTAAAATTTATTGTAATATATTTTATTGTTTGTTGTATTCTTCTAAAACATTTAAAATTTATTTTAATATATTTACTAATGTTTTAATAAAAAAAAGGTACCAATGAATTTAACATTACATTAATTTACGTGAAAGCACTACTTAATAAAAGTGAAACTATTATATCCTTGAACTTTTAAAACGGTTTGCATCTTACAAATTTTAAAAAATTACTTAGCATTACAATACTTCTAAATTATAATTCATTCCATCCAAATTCAGAAAAACTTATCGTATTTCGAAAAAAAAATGTATCAAATATAATGTATATATAAGGTTCAAACCGGAACCGGAACCGGGTCTTGAACCGGGTCAAAACCGGGTCAAAACCTGAACCTGAACCGTCTGAACCGGAATCGGCGGTTTATATCCTGTTAAGGTTTAGGTTCCGGTTCAAGATTTTTACAAACCGGAACCGGCGGTTCACGAACCGGAACCGGTGGTTCACGAACCGTGGCCATGTATAATTGTAAGGTACACACACCTTTCAGTTTTAAGCAGAACCGAGTGTTTTTACACTAGATCCCATTCTAATTAATTTGGAGGTAGTTTAAGATGATCAGGTTAATTAAATCTGGAGTTTGCTAAACCAACCTCCTTTTATCCATGAAAGCCAAAGTTCTACCTTCACTACACTTCTACACTGGTCATCTACGAGCCAGGCTTCTACCATGACTACGTATATACTTTTTTGACATCTTTCTGAATCCTTTTTTTCTTTTTTTTTTTTTGAGAAATGGCAATAAAAAAATTTCACGATCAGAAGATGGTACTTTTGATAAAAACTGTAGGTGGGATAAACCACACTTCCAGATGAGCTAACAAACTAGGGGGTACGTCTTAAGTCCTAATGGGGATTCTTATTTCTTACACTCAGAAATTATGTCAAGAAATATAAGAGGTCTGGGAGATCTTCCTGAACTTAAGATCTCCCCAGACAATATGTCACAGAACACCAGGCAGGCCATAATATTCACATCTATTAAAAAGTTAAAATTATCATACAATGTCACACCTGCATCCATACTAATAGAAGTACATAACCTAAGCGCACTGTTACCAACATACAAGCCAATGCAGTTCAAGGGCTACACTATTTTACAATAACGGGTTTAAGACATCAAGTGGTGCAAAGGCCAGCAAACAAAATATGCTCTCACCAACTTACAACACAGAATATTCCGTTACCAGTCTAATGGTGACAACTGTCATTCAGTTACAGATCTGTCCTATATAGAGGAGAATAGCATTAGCCTTTCCTTTTAAGTTGTTATCGTTATCTTCTTCTTCAAGTATGTAAAACACTACGAGAGTTAATAAACTTTTCCTTTTTCCTTGTTCATTTCACTGTAAATCTTAAGATTTGACACGCACACAACCTAAACGCACTATTCAGGTGCTTGAGCTGTGCATGTCTCGAAGCACATATTATCAGTGTACATGTATCAACTACTGCAAGCACTACAAGGTAAAAATATTTCTTTTCATACATGGAAAAGGCAACATCAAAAGACCTCTGAACAAACTTCTATAAATATTCAGCCGGTTCTATCAAAATTTATTCAATGTCATGTATGGCTATGAAGTATCTCATATTCAATTCCTAATGGGTCTTGATAAATGAGTTATATTTAAAAGCGATCAGCAAAAGAATTAAAAAAAAAAAACCAAGCTTTCTCATTAGTAACTAGTTTGCTCATTTGTTTTCTGATGTATCTGATCCTTCAGGCTTGCAATCCATACAGGGTGTACAAGCTGGAGGTACCAATTTGTCTGTTATACTAACACGAAAAGTTTGATGCTTCCCTTCATTTGCAGGAACGTGAAGGAGGGCTTCCATGATAAGAATTTCCCAGTCACGTGGTCGGAAAAAAGTAAGCCACTTGTCATCTGCTCGACATAGGATTACAATATATGAAACTTATATAGATGTATGATATGAAAAGACTACGAAAAGAGCACACACAAGAACTAAAATGATGAGCAAACCTTTATCACGAACTGCCCTTAACTGAAAGACTCCTGTGCCTTGAGGTCCAGAAACAGGAAAAGTGCATGACACAGAATGCCTCTTGTGAGTTACTGCAAGTGATGCATTATACCAGGGACCTCTCACAATAGGTTCTCCTATAGCATTTATAACTGCCTCGTTCGTGCTAGCTTTCTCAAGGGCCTTACTATAAGCATTTCAACAAGGTAAAAGGTCAGGCAATTTGATAGGTGAGTATATATTTTTCCACCAGCAAATACTAGAAAAGATACATATAAAATATTAAAGAAATCGAAAATCTTAGAATCAGCACGGAAATTAATTATTATATACTATCAATAAATTTATAAAGTAAAAAAGAGACATTTCACACAGTGATTATGACATTCTCTACCTTTCAGATGACGTAAAAATTACATAACCACCCATTTCTATCATCACACAAATTCTACACTGAGACTATACGCAATACACATTTAATTTTGATAGGGAACTGATAATATGACGCAAGTAACTGTTATCCCGCCATTGAGTACAGACTATTATGCATTCGCAATTAATCCCCTTTAATAATTTATATTGTTTTTTCAAACCAACTTTAAATAACTATCAGGAGAATTAGAAAAATCACAAAGGAAACAATTAGAAAAGAAATATTAGAACCAACAAAAATCATTAGAAAGAAACATAACGAGTGTAATTATACATCCCTGTTATTGCTTGAAAAAGCAGAAAGGAAGAAAAATCTATCAGGTATGAAAATAAAGAATTAGAAGTCCACAACTGGACTTCGCTTAAAGTTTTAAAGGCGAAAAGGGGGGAAATAATTAAGGAAAAAAGTTCTCCTCCCTCCAAGGGAAGACTGGAAATTGAATTTACTTCTATAACTTATTCTATATACAATTAAGCTCATAGGTACATAGTAAAGTGTCAGTCCTAGTAAAATCCCTCATCACATGCAGATGAGGTGAGGAATAACAGAACATAATAACATATACAGGATCGTTAAAAGGAGATAGTTTGGTTCAGTATCATGATTCATTCAAGAGTATAAAAAAGGAATTGTTGGTGTTTCTTGATTATCTTAAAATCTCCGTGAGGTTTTATTATCTCAGAAGCCTCATCACACAAAATGTGATCGGTAGTTAATGTTCTTCACATATTGTTGGCAGTACTCTAACTCGCTACTTCTAATGTATTCCCTCTAAAAGTGAAAAAATTCATATGGAAAGGACATTATTAACTTTGACAATAATGATAATCAACATAATCAATACTTAACTAAGGGACCTGATTTTTTTTTTTTTTTTTTTGAGGGACATGGGTTACTTCAGAAATTGAATATAGATAATTAATATTATATATTAATATTAACTATATAATAATTACAAATACTTGACATATAAGTTGTTTTATACTGCTCTAGCATCAAAAAAGCAGACGGTTACCTCACGGTAACAAGGATATAACGTATAAGTAGGCCCCTGTTCCCCATGATATGTAGCAATTTGTCCACACTACACATCACGAGACTTTCACATGCATTAAACCTTTTGGATTCTTTTGCATGGCACCACCAGCAAGGGTCCCCACTTTCTCGCCATCTGTCCGCGTCACTGCCACGTTTTTGTGTTATATAATCACTATGCTCTCACTTATACATATCCACAATAGCCGCTGTTTAGTGGGGCTATCAGGTGGCCTGTTTTGTTTAACGTGGGCCGACAGTTACTAGTTTTGTACCTACCAATCGGGAATTTTTATTTAGCACAATGATTGGGTCGTATATCCATGCGCTGATCTGGAAGAGGCTTATTACATTCCATGTTTTTCAATACGACGTAGTATCACAGTGCAGCTCCCAATCTATATCCCATGAATGTGGAAACCCGGTTTTTCAAAACCTCTATCGCTCTTTTGGATACAGCTGCGGCCACTAGTATTAAGTTATAAACCCAGGGGCCCTACATATATATAAACACAGAACCATGTACACACCAACTACTTCATCAGAAAACATTCGAAAATGCGTATGAGCTGTAATGGATGCAGAGTACTCCGCAAGGGCTGTACGGAAGACTGCATCATCAGGCCCTGCTTGCAATGGATCAATAATCCTGAGTCCCAAGCACACGCAACCAATTTCCTAGCCAAGTTCTACGGGCGTGCAGGCCTTATGAACCTAATTAATGGTGGTCCTGACCACCTCCGTCCTGGTCAGTTATTCTCATATGTAACACATAAATCATTTTTGGCATGTTAATAACTGTTTGTATATATTTAATTACAGAAATATTTAGGTCACTCTTATATGATGCGTGTGGTCGATTAGTGAACCCGGTCTATGGATCGGCCGGATTATTATGGTCTGGGAACTGGCAGCTTTGTCAGAATGCTGTGGAGGCGGTTTTAAGAGGAGATCCAATCACGCAGACTATTGCAATTGATGCTGCTGAGGTGAATAATGGGCCTCCTCTCAAGGCTTATGACATTCGACATGTTCCCAAAGATGAGAACAACTTGATCAATCATCACCGAGTCAAGAATCGTTTCAGGTTCAAGAGGACTGCAGGGAAAGAGTTAAATAGGTCAATCAGTCGTGATCATTCAAAGGCAGTGATGAATGGGGAAGGGGGAAGTAGAGAGACGGAATGCTTGATGACAGCTGAGATGGCTGAGGGGTCAGCTTCGTTTAGAGCCGAGCCAGAGTGGTTTGTTCCAGAAGAGGATAATAATGTTGCGGAAGCTGAGAGTGAAGAGATTGAGCTGGATCTGACACTCAGTGTTAAGAAAGGAAGGAGCATCTAAGGTGGAGCTTGGGATTTAATTATGCGGGCGACTAAGTTAGTATAATAACCAGGCTATAACTTAGGCAATGTTAGGTTTGCGCTTACAGTTTTTTGGCCTGAAATGATATGTAGACACATGTGCCTATGCATACATGGAGTAGAGAGTAATATGGTATATGATCATAGAGGGCCAAAGAAGAGAGATAATAATAATTATTTTTAACTAATGTATTCAAGACTTTAAGCTATGAGAAGTCTAGCCCCATATATGGAACTAGACACTATCAATTAATTTTGTCAAGTTACTGCATTTTCTCTTGGCACTTGCAGTTTTATCTATTCTCCGAGTGTAAGCAACACAAAAAAACTCGTTTCCAGAACATGAGTCAATTATTACAAACGAAGTACAGGAAATTTCACCTAAAGTATCCAACAATAAACTCAATCTGCACAATTCTCAAATATCAAGAATAGTAAAAGAACATAAGAAACTATAACCCTACTTTAATAAGACGAAAAAGGTGAAAGGTGAAAGGTGTAAGTGTTTCTTAGTGCTTTATGCAAGCATTAAATTTACATAGCACAAATTTACATAGCACAGCGATTAGAAAACTTAAAACTAAAGATCTCAGAATCTAATAAGTGGCTATGTATTATCAATCTCGTAAAATTAACGATAAGTTCTTATTTTGTCTGGCAAATTATACCGTGTAAAAGGTTCCATTTATGTGTTTCTATAATAATTAACCACTAGCATACACATGACAATAAGGGGAGAATCGCAGAAAAAAGAATCAATTAACCAGTTGCACTTGCAATTAATTTATAAGGTTTTCTTTTCCAGTCAACGAATTATGCTGTGTAGAAGGTTCCATTTATGTGTTTCTATAATATTTAACCACTAGATTATGTCATAACTTGACAATAAGGGGAAAATCCAGGAAAAAATCAATTAGTTAGTTGAACAAGCAATGAATTAATTAAAAAACCTTTAAAGCAGATAGGCAGCCAAAATATAAGTTCAAGGTGATAGTCATCGATTCATCTAAAGTATAAGACTATTACCACGAAATATACATTTTGCAGTAACCAAACCATCAAATTTTTTTTTTTTTTTTTAATTTTAATTTTTTGATAATGGTCAATTGCATAAATTTTAATACTCGCACACACGTCTCCTCTCACACTCAGCCTCTCGGTAAAGAGATTGTCTGTGACTAAAAATATCCACAAAAAATATACAACTACTACACATAAATCTAAAATTTCAAATGCACAAATATTTCAGAAGCATTAAATTCGTGAATTACGAAATGAAAGATTAAGAGAAAAAGTACCTGCTACAAGCATGAAAAATGGCAAGATCATCAAGAGCACTAAGAGCAATACCACCAGTCAAAGAAACCAATGCCCCGGAAACCAATCTTCTTCCCCATTTCCTCCCCTTATTTTCTTCCACCAGCTTCTCACTTGAACTATCATTATACATACATACATAAACACACAAAAAGATACAAACTTTAATCAAGAATCACTAATATAAACATATACACACAAAAAATATTGAAAATTTAAATGAAAATCACCAACACATATACATACATAATACATATAAGACAAAAAGATTGAATCTTTAGGTGAAAATCACACAATTCTTGAAAAACAAATTAATGGGTATTTTAACATTTTATGAAACATAAGTAAGAAAAGACAAAACCCAGTTTTTACCGTAAGAAAATGATACCTTGGGGATTGTGATGATGGGGTTTTTCTGAAGAAGGAGATGAATCTTCTTGCTGACATTTTTTCTTTCTTCTCAGTTATGAATCTCGTTACTGTTTATCAAATGGAAGAGGGGTTTTGGGGTTTTACTTTAAAACATTTACAATTTTAATTATAAAAATTTAATTATTCATAAAATTTATAAAAAAAAGAAGAAGAAATTAGTTTTTTTCTTTTTTATAATCAACTTTATATTAGAACCCAAAAGTACAAGAGAGAACTAAACCTGGGATAGCTGCTGTTACTACTACTATTACTACTAGCCTATAACCCGTGCGATGCATGACTTTCTTAAATCTAAATAATTTTTTAATTATATTTTAATAATTATTTATCTTATATATATTACTGAATTTAATATTGGCATAACATATATTATTAAATAATAATCGTTTAATTATATGATATATTATTCGAATTATGACTATATTTTGTCATAATTATATAAATATAAATGGAAGTATCGTATATACTTACATTTAAATTTTTGTTGATATTATCATATTCAAATTATGATTCCATAATAATGCATAATGTAATATTTGATTAAAATAGAATTTAATATTAATTTGTAATTGTGTGAGATTTTTATTGTTTATTATATAGTTTTAGTTTGTTTTCACTTTGTTAATTTATAATTTGTTGTAAATTTATTAATAAATATGTGAATTTATAAAATTATTAAAAATGATTTTGAAAATATTTGGTTTCCAAGTAATTGAAAGAGTCTAAAAAAGTTGGGTTTAACTGAAGAATTTTAACTCAAATATAACCAAATGAGTATGTAACTAAATATTAATTGGAGTGTAATTAAAAGAGTTTGTTATTAAGTTAAATACGTGGTTTATCTTTTGTAAAATAACATTTTATATGTATTTTAATTTATTTTTTCATTTTAGGAAGGTGTTAGCAACATTTTTGGGAAGGTGTTAACCGACCGACCGACCAACCAATTATACCATGTTTCGCTTATAATAGTATAATAATATAGATTTATTTATACCCTTACTAGGTTAATACTTCTATAGCCCCACTACTATTAGGACCAACTTAACTACTATCAAAAGAAGTTACTGCCCTTGTTAGCACCTCATCCATGTCCCCAAGGTGTACTTCTACAGCCACACTACTATTAGGACCAACTTAACTACTACCCTTGTTAGCACCTCATCCACGTCCCCAAGGGGGGGGGGGGTCACCTGCGAATAGATTTACACCATAATCCACATGGTGAATCTCTTCTCGTACCTCTTCGACATCCATTTGCAGTTCATCTTCCTCCATTTCTATCGCCACTAATTGAGAAGCATCATCTTGCCCAAGCCCCAATTCATCTACCTGGCAGCACCAACCCACCTTCGAAGTCGACTGGATCAAGAACATGGTTAGGGATCATGACATCAACATAATCAGGGTGATCCACCCCCAACCCAAGATCCTAGTCAAGCAACTCTTCTACTCTCCCTACAGGATGATCCAGAGTATACATCATGTCACATACTTCCATTGCTAGCTTAGCTGCGTAACGTGCTGTCTTGTTTCTTGCTGCGAACACAAACCCTAGCATGCACAGCCATGAGTTGTTGCGCAGAGGAGATCGATTTGGTTCACGATGTGGTAGACGTGAGCTAGAGCTCCCACATAGAAGTTCTTGATTACTATAAAAAGCATCAATATTTCCAGTTTCAATGATAACATTGTGATATCCTTCTTTGAAAGCTCTTCTCATTGCCATATAGATAGCCCAGAGTTGATTTCCTATCCTTGATAAACGTGGAACAACTCCTATCGTGATGAGCTTAAACTGGCCATTGGCGTCTCTGTAAATCGCTCCGATACCTGTATTATTTTCGTTAGGAAGAGGAAGCACAATGTGGGTAACATGAACATTTATTTTCAGTGCCCCCGAAGGTGGGGGTATCCAGTGAAAGGCCATGTTGTGCACTGAGGAAGAAGAAGTTAGTTATTACTATCATAAATTTACAATTGAAAATTTTACAATTTTTATCATAATCTAAGTTTACAGATTATTAAATGAACTAAGTTTACAAATTCTAATATTACAATTGCAGTCAGGGTCTGTAGCTAGGAAACGTCAAGTTTAACTAGTAGAAACAAGTCCAAAACGTCCTTATTTCAATTCTTAGGCTCCGTTTGTTTGTTGGAAAATATTTTCCAAAAAAATGTTTTTTAGATTTTACAGCATTTGTTTGGATTCTGGAAAATACTTTCCGGGAAAATATCTTTTGTGTGTTTGTTTGACTGTTTGGAAAATGATTTCCAAATTTTCCTATGTTTGTTTGATTTTTAGGAAAATAAAACGTTTTCCAATGGAGGAAAATTTGTTTAACAAAAGTGATGATTTTTTGGAAAATGACTTCCCATTCTCAACTTGGGAAAACATTTTCAAAAATAAAAGAATACTTTTTTCTGATAATTTTTAGGTTATTTACCAATTATACTACCTTTTTTATTTTTATTTGCAAATTTACCATACTTGTAGAATCATTGCAATTATACTATCTTTGCAATTTTATTTTCAATTACACTACCAATACATTATACACTCATGTCAGGTCCCTTTTATTATTTCATGTTTGGCTCCTCTTGATGCTATAAATCCAAAGTCTCCTGGGCATGTTCTCTCAGCATCACTTCCAACACTTACAACACTCTCGCTCCGAGTTAGACTCTCGCTCCGAGTTTGACTCGGAGTCCAAAGATTTCACTAATCTAATGACGGCTATATCCTCTATACACATATCCATAAATCTCTTATTTATATATACATCTATGTATACATATATTTGTATATACTGTAATTTTGTGTATCAACTATATCGATGATGGTTCAATTTTGTAGAGGACAAATCAATTCCGAAAGAATTCGTATTCATTATCGATTACAGATATATATGTATATGTGTGTAACTTATATGTAAAGAAGGGAATAGAGAGATGCTGGGACGGTGAAGATGAAGTTGAAAAAAGTCATTAAAGGAGATTTTAGTTTCTTATTAGAATGTTGCAGATATGATTTGGTTCACATAATAGGTTGTATTCAGTTGATTTCAAGTTGCTTGTGAAGTTGTAACGATGTCCCCAAATTGTTTGACTAAATGTTACAGAGAGAGAAAGAAAGTTGATTTTGTTTGGCTCGTGATTTATTTATTTTTTTATTCTAGTTGCAGTTGCAAATAGGGTTGCAAGGCCCCGCAGGGGCACTCATAACTCTTTATTTTTAACAGTTGCAACTGAACGCAACCACATGCAACTGAACGCAACCACATATGCAACTAAATGCAACTGAAAACTGGAAGTTAAATTTTCATTTTTTGCCAACTTCTAGTTATATATAAGGACTGCGCAGTATCAAAAAATGAAAATTTAACTTTATAAGTTTTCAGTTGCATTCAGTTGCATATGCAACTGAATGCAACTAAAAACTAAAAGTTAAATTCCTATTTTTTATTGCTGCGCAGCCCTTATATAAAACTGGAAGTTGGTAAAAAAATGAAAATGAAAATTACAATTTTTAGTTGCATTCAGTTGCATATGCAACCTATGCAACTGAAAACGAAAAGTTAAATTTCCATTTTTTGCTGCTGCGCAGCCCTTATATAGAACTGGAAGTTGGTAAAAAAAATGAAAATTCAAATTACAATTTTTAGTTGCATTATGCAACTGAATGCAACCTACTGCGCAGCCTTTACAAATAAGATAGTATTTTTGCAAATAAGATGGTATTCTTTCAAATAAGATAGTATTTTTGTAAATTATTTTTTTTAAACAAAGTATTTTTGCAAAAACATTTCTAAACAAGGGTATTTATGAAAAAAACCCTTTTTTTGTAGAAATATTTTTCGAAAATTTTGTCTCGAGAAATTTTTTCTTAGAATTTTTTTTCGAGAAAAATTTTTCAAGAATTTTTTCCTGAGAAATCCGAGAAATTTTTTCTTGAGAAAATTTTTCCGAAGAAATTTTTTTCGACAAATATTTTCCGAGAAAAATTTTCCCGAGAAATATTTTTCGAGAAAAGTTTTCTAAGATATATTTTTCAAAAAATAATTTCCCGAAATTTTTTTTCCTGGAAATATTTTCCGAGAAATTTTTTTCGAGAACAATCTTCCAAGATATTATTCACAAAGATTTTTCTCCGAGAAATTTTTTCCCGAGAAATTTTCTATAATAATTTTTTTTGAGAAATTTTTTCCCTGGAAAATTTTTTCCGGGAAATTATTTTCCCCGAAATTTTTTTTTCCCGAGAATTTTTTCCCGAAAATTTTTTTACCGATAATATTTGAAAAAAATATGTATAATACTCAGAACGAAAATTTTGCTCCCCTTAAAATATATTAATGTCATCTCTATTGCAAGTGTATAATGCAATGTTTTTATATTAGACATGAACTTATAAATACAAAATCCTATAGGAAATAGACCGAGGTTGTAAAGGAGAATTGGAAAAAAAAATTTGCATTTAAACAAATAATATAATTATAGTCCCAACCATTCTGCATCAGGTCAACAAAGAAGCATATTATGTTAACTATATTATTAATCCTATATCCAAAAGGAGATTAGTATTACCTAATATTCCGCTAAACAAACACAATTTTTAGGGTAAATGTAAACTTGAATATAAGTGGTTAAACCAAAAAAAAAAATTAAAACTAAATTGTATTATACTACAATAATTTAATATATACACCAAGAAAGATGTTTATGAAACTGCTTTTTTTTTTAATCCTGACTCAGTAGCATTCATGTATAACGTATAATTTTATCTTAACATTTTATTTTTATGTTAATCATTTATAATGACAAAGAGAATGTAAAATGTGTTTGTTTTTGAAAATAAAAGGAAAATTATTAAGAAATGGATGCGATAACATAGTGTTAGTCACAGAGGCATGCCTGTTGATAACGTGTATTTTATACACGTTTTGTCTCTCATTCTCTTACATTTTTGTTAGTTTCGAATGTTGTTTTATCGATATTAATTAAGTTTTTCATCTTTCAGTGCCTCGTTCTTAATTGTTGAAAAGATGACTTATTTTGGGCTTGAAAGCAAAGATTATTCAAGAGAGAAGTTAGAAGATGCAAGCTCGCGATGCCGGGAGGTGTTTATTGTATAATCTTGAAGATTTTGTCTCGCACGGCCGTTCGTAAGGTCGTTCAATGAGTTTAAAAGGAGTAGTCAACTGCACGGGCTGCTGCACGGCCGTTCAGCAGGCCGTGCAGAGTGTTACAAGTAGTGCAGATTGGGCAATCTTTCTCACGGGCTGCTGCACGGCCGTGCAACAGGCTGTGCAGCACTTGCTGTGTATTAAAAGAGTAGTAAACATATCTTAACTTCTAGATCTCATCACATCTCATTTTTCATCTCATCTTTGCCTCTTCAAGAACTTTAAATTAGGGTTAGTAGGAGTAGAGAGAAATGTTAATTACTTGTAATCTAGCATTGATTATGAGTAACTAACTTCATATATTTGGCTCAAGGAAGCATTTCTTGTACTAAACCCATTTCAATTTAAGTAAGATCGATTTCACTCTATCTTGAATGTTTGTGATGTATTGTTTATGATTTTGCTTGGAGATTTGTAAGTTGCTTCACCTTACTCTTCTTGTATCTTCAATTGCTAATTGTTTGTTCTAATACGTAATCGTTAGTTCATTCATTATAGTAGCACAAGATTTAGTGTACCTAAATCCACAAAATTCAACTGCAAATACCTAGGTTGAGCTTCTCATCCTTGGGTTTGTCCTAACCTCTCTTTGTTTAATTCCTTGAATTGGTTAAATTGATAGTACTTCATTATTGGTTGCTAATGTCAAGAGAGCTAATTTATGTGCTTCACTAAATTAGTGTTTTTAGAAGAGAAATAAATAATTGTGTACTTCACCAATTATCTTGGTTAGGTAGAGTTAGATACATTTTGCTTATTTGTTGGGTTGAAATACTTGATTTGCCATATCCTTGGGTCAAATATCTCTTTATCTTGCTAATTTAAACATTGTGCCTTGTTGTGTTGGTAAAAATTGGATGATTGCAAATTACTTAGTTATACTTCTTTAGCAATTTATTTCTTGTATGCAAGGTGTTTGATAAAACACCTCAACAAACTCAAAAACCCCCCACCATTTTACCTTACACTAGTATTGAACGCTATTCCCTTGGGTTCGATCCCTACTTGCCATATTTGCTATATTTTATAGTTAAGTGCGAACATAGTAGAACATAATCATTTATTATCAATTTAGCGGGTCGACGACGGGCGTGGCCAAATTTTGGCGCCGCTGCCGGGGAAGTGGTTTTAGTTCAATATTAGCGCACATATAAAATTGTGAATATTTTAAGTTTCATTGTGCATATTTATCTATTTCTCTTGATTTTTAGAAATTTTTGCTATGTATGACTCGATCCTCTTGTTTAGGTGATCTTGCATATTCATCTAATCCCGAGAGACTCTTGTGAAGGAATTTCAGGAACTCAAGTGCCAATATAGCTTCATCAAATCAATTTACTTCTAGCACGCCTTCGGAAGAGGAGTTAGACGAGGGTCCTCCCCTTGTCATTCCTATCTCATCACCGGACGACACCATTGATCAAGACATGGAAAATCCTCATCAATGCATACTCAAGGAGATTGCTTCTCCTAGTTCGGTTCAACTACCGTTGTGCATTATTTTTCCGGGAGGACAACCATTTGAGCTAAAGGGTGGTCTTATTGCTCTTCTTCCCATGTTTGGAGGTGAAGGCACGGAAGATCCTTTTAGGCATCTTCAAGAATTCGAAATGGTGTGTTCTTAATGAAACCAAGCAATGCTACGGAAGAACAAGTAAAGTTGTAAGCATTTCCCTTCTCTTTGAGAGACAACGCCAAGACATGGCTATTTTTCCTTCCTCCAAACTCAATAAATACATGGGAACAAATGCGAAGTGCTTTCTTGGAGAAATTCTTCCCTACATCAAAGTGTAAGAACCCCAAATTTTGGATATAATTAAAACTTTTTATTAAGTAATGATAAAATGAGGAACAATGATTCCGACAACAAGGTCACCAGCTCTAATGAATGGTGGTTTCAAAGAACAATGATTGTAATGAATGGATATTGCTTTGGACAATGATCCTGATGCATTGGTATATTGTCAGAATATAGTAATTCGATGGTTGAGGACCTAGATAAGAATAATCTACCATCCAGGACGGAGCTAATGGATCCTTGAAGGGAAATGAGTACGTGCATAGTGTTTCCCATACGTGCATAGTGTTTCCCGTACGTGCATAGTGTTTCCCGTACGCGCATAGTGTTTCCTGTACGTGCATAGTAATTTGGTGGATGAATAGTGATTTTGTAAGTTGGAAAACTTTTCACGCCACCCTATGTACGGGATGTGATATGGATGTTTCGAAGTCATATTAGTAATACGCGGAGGAAATAAGTGAATGCAGAGACGATCGGAATTCAGAAATTCCAAATTCTTTTTCGGTATAATATTTGACCGGACAGTGGATTAAATATTATTATAATCCAAGAATTGAGATATTAACTTTGAGGATTTGATATTTTGGGGTGTTATTATATTTTATTTAAGAATGAAGGTAGGAAACCACTGAGGCAGTGAAACAAGCGTTCTAGAAACCGCTAAAACGTTATAACGAGATTAATCAATAAAGCGAACGAATCCTAGATTACGGATTAAGTTCGTATCGAGATTAAATATCCTACATGGTCATCACGAGGATCATATTAAGAATTGGGGAAGGTATTATGAATATCGAGAAATTTCCCGGTAAACCCTAGAGGTGAAACTACTTAGTTATTCGTCCGAACGATCAATGAATTGAGCAATAAACGGATAAAGAAACAAGCAGGGAATCAAGATACATGCATGTAGTGGTGGAAAATATCTAGCAAACCAAGTGATGACTCATGCAACTAGCATACTTAGCAAGGAAACTAGTACTTAGAAAGCAAACCATTTAGTTAGCTTATAACCATACAAAACACAACACTTGTCTTGCAAAAATACATCATCTAGTGCATCATCACTTTATTAAAGTAAAAAGAGATGAGATATTATCCAAGGCTCATCCACTTGATGCATAATTGAACAAAACAAACCAAGCAAAACACTTCTCTCTCTCTTTTACTTCCATTCGACTTTTGCATAAATTCCAAGGGGGAAATCCCACTTCCAACCATCATTTGATCTTGTAATTTTTATGGTGAGTCCTATATTTCATAAAACTAATCTCCTAGAAATTTCAAGCCCAAATTCCTTTGTTTCCATTTTCAAAAAAATCAACAAAGATGAGGGTGAATAGTGTTCTTATGAACTAACCTTTGATTTTTATGTTTCTTTTGATTGATCTAGCTAGCTTAAGGTCATATAAGGATATATCAAGGCTTGATAAGGATATATCACTCTCTAAGGAAGGTAACAAGCTCCAAAAAACCCTTAGTACCATTTTGAGATTTTATGAGTTTTATGGATGATTTAGTGTTAGTATGCTATGTTATGCTTAGATCTATGTTATTAGTTGATTATGGTTGTTGTTTGGATTGTGATCCATGAGATGGTTGAGATGAGTTGTTGATAGACTAGTCATGATGATTATCATGCGTTTGTGTGGTTGGATTGATCTTTGTTAGATCGAGATAAAGTGTAAAAACTTTGGAAAACGCGTAAACATAGCCGTTATAATGTCCGATTTTACAATATCATGTTTTGTATGCCATTTTTCACATCAAGACCCTACTGTCCAGAAACTTTTCTGCCATGTTAGGATAGCTTATGTTATAAGCTTCGTTTTGATATAAAGATCACGTGAAACGGACTTACGGTTTAGGAGTTACGGCCGGTTTACTAAAAGTATTTCGAAACCGTAACCGAGAATTCGTAACTGAAATTGAACCCTCGTAAAATATGTAAAGTCATGACGAATCTTGGTAAATAAATACTAGAGGTAAAAAGGAAGGTGCGAAAGAAAACCGTATGTCAAAAGGATCGTTTTTCGATTTATTAAAAATATGCGAGTCGAGGTTAAACGCGAACGAACCCCTAAAAGACGACTCTATTATAACTTCGGTAAAACACTTAGAAAACGGGCGATAAAAACTCGGAGTATAATATTGGTTCGTAATGATCAACCTTAGAACTTGTATGACTTAAGTATGTCCCAAGTATAAGTACAGTGACATGTCGTATTAACGAACGAATGTCAGGTCGGATCAATGATAAAAAAGGAATCCACTAAAAGGGGTATAACGAGATAACTCGAGAACGTGTTTCGATTTAAGTATAACTTAACTTTTAAGATGTTAAGTGATTAATCCCGAATGCCTTGGCTATTTATAGATCACCAAGCTGATCCGGGACCCGCTACCACTACCCCTTATCGTACTCGACTACCAGGCAAGTTTCAATTCCCTTCTTTTAGGCTGTTGTTGTGATTGAATATATATATATATATATATATATATATATATATATATATATATATATATATATATATATATATATATGTTTTCTGTTATACATATGCCATAGCATGCATGCCTACTTTCAAGTTATATCGTTATGCTTGTTCCTTGATTGTTTATTGGCTTATAAATTAGATAGCTAACGTATCAATTATAAGCCGGTTATTGTAAGACCCTCATAGAAGGGCGTATCCATCTTATTCATCAAATATAGATCGGGAGTCAATATTTCTTGACATATCGAGATTACCTCGAAAGAAAATATCTAAGTAAATATTTTCCATTATTCGGGTGACTAATATTATTTGAATATTCGTTCGAGATTATTTATTTAACGATCCCTACTTCAAATAATTATTTGAACATAACTATTCGACGAATAATATTTTTTAATATTCATTCAGAGTCGAATTATTTATCGATTATTATTTCGAATATTCTTGTAAAGGTTGGACTACTAAATGAATATTATTTGGATATTCATTTAGAATATTATTCATTAAATGAATATTACTTTTGAATATTCATTTAAGATAGTAATTACCTGATGAATATTATTTTAATGTTCATCTGAAGCTTGATTTATTTATCGAGTCTTATCTCGAATATTCCTTTAAAGCTTGGATTACTAAATGAATATTACTTGATATTCATTTAGAATATCATTCATTAAATGAATATTACTTTTCAATAAACATTTAAATTCCTAATTAATTATGAATATTATTTTGAATATTCATCTAGGGTTCTATTTAATCATTGAATATTATTTTAAATATTTTAAATATTCCTTTCAGGTCTTATTAATTAATGAATATTATTTTGAATATTCATTTGAATATTTGATTATGCAATAAATATTCTCTCGATATTTCTTCAAGGATTATTTGAGAAATACTCTGATTAAAGATATTCTTTCATATTCCTAAATATTCTGTAAAATATTTTAATTCAATAAATATTCTCTGAATATTTATTCCATATTTAGAATAACCTCAATAAGGGTTATCTTCTTCGATTATTACGAAAAATATTTCGGAGTCATATTATTATTAATCTTATATCAAGAAAGGTTCTCAGACATCATTCTTCTTTGAGTCTATCTCCCTAATAATAAGGGAACCTTACTTGGAAAATGTTATTTATCTTGTCGACTTCCCGGTCATAAAGTATTCTCTTCACTCGCAACTCGGGTGCTATTGACTTATTAAGTCGTTGTTTACATTCTCATCTTTCGAGGGGTAAGATTGTTGGAACAAGTTGATATTCGTTACCAAGCAATAGCTTGGAAGTTATTGGTGAATTTTCCTTTCCAACTAGATACGACTACTTTGTGGAGTCTTATCAACAAGTATTATACTTGGGGAAAGGGGGACGAACGTTACATTCAGAATCATGAATTCTATTGGAACTAGGAGTCGTGTAAGAGGCCGAGTAGCGCCGGTCCATCCCCTTTGGCCCAATCGTTGGCCTGGGAGAGCTAGTAAGGCGGTAGACAAGTAAAGCCGTCAGTTCTTCCTTCTACCGGTAGTAAATCTAATTTGAGCTGTACGATCTCGACTGATCATCAAGATTGGAACAGCGGGCGCGGTGAATACTCCATCATTGGTTCATCATCCAAACTTATTTATTTCCTGCAACATGATTACTGTTGGCAGAGCTGGAAAAGTGTTCATAACTGGAATTGCAATCTTTTCATGCAAGTTCCTCTTTTTAATGCCAATGAGAATATCACGCTTACTTTTGATGTAGCAGATATTTCTACAAACAAATACTTTAAGTTACCTTGTAACTTCATCGTTCATATTATACTGGCATCATTTCCGTAAATGCATGGCATATGGTTTGAAAGATACTTTTGAACTGTTATATATTATCGTTCAGTTAAATATTATTGTTGGTGGGCTATTGCTCACCCTTGCTTTATTTTTACATCACAACAACAGCTAGACCAGATGACTCGCACAAGGCGCACTCGACGCTGGCGAGGACGATGAGACTACCAGAGCCGAAGAAAAAGCTATTGGTAGGATAGATTCATTCTTTCAGTACCAAATATATGGACTAGTATGACTTATGTAAATGGATGGCAAAGAGTATGTATTTATATTGTAACTCTTTTGGGTTGTAAGAACTCGTAATGTGTTTAATAAAATTTGGTTGTTACTCTGATTTCATCTGTGGGACTATAACGGGTGTGTTTTATATTGTCGTGTTTGGTCATAAAGATGTAACTTGTTTTATGTTGAAGTAAGTTCAAGTATTGTGGATAGAATTGGAGACCGTAACGACCGGATCCCGGACCCCGGATCTGGGGGTGTTACAGAAGTGGTATCAGAGCGTACGTTATAAACCCCAGAGATGAGGCGACGTTAAAACAATAAATTCATTAAGATAATAAGAACTCTTGCCAAGTTCATAGTCGGACTACTTAATGTAGTGATGACATATAAAACCCTTATGGGAACTCTTAAGTATCGTGATAGTAACTTAGCTCGATATCGTATTGACGAGTAAGGCGACAGACCTTGAGGCATACGAGCAGCAGCGCGATGATGCTTTATATGCTGAAGATCAGCGGGTAATTCGATGGAGTACCCTATTGGAGACCCGGAAGAGGTTCCAGCAGATAAGAAAAAATCCTGTTAGGATAAGGAGCTTACCCTTGAGGAATGAGGGTTGCAGCCAGAAAAACTGTGATGATTAAAGTATAGTGCTCAGAAAAGGGAGCATAAAGAACTGAGTTATTAGCAAGAGAATTGAAGATTCATGTTGGATTCGTAGCCGGTCTACTGGAGGTAGTACCAGCAAGTAAGACGGATTGAAGGGATCACTTGAGATCTTATACGGGAATAGACGAGAATCCCTAGAGACTTCCATATTAACGAAGAAAGAGCTAGAGGGATGTATGATTATCAAAGACATCGATTTAGGGCGAGGAGCAGAGTCCCTAGGAATAGTTGAGAAGGAGGCAGTAAGTGCCATATCATTTGATAAATGAATTAGTATGAATGTGGTCAGTAATAATTCGCCATGAGAAGGCAAGTGTCGTAGGTTGTAAATTATGGAACCAAATTGAGGTTAATAAGGTGGTTTTATTAAGGGAAATGTTCATTTTATGAATGAATCAGTTAGAAAGTAAAGACATTGGGAAGTGATAGCATGATTGGATAAAGTTATATAAGGAAGTAGTAAGCAAGACAATGATCTCAGAACCTACCGGAAGATAAGACCAGTGAGTCAAGATGAACTCGTAATGAGACTACTGCCAGAGACTAAGTATAGGGTTAATTTCAACTCAGTAAAATGATGAACCAGAAATGTTAGATGCATGTAATTCAGAGGAATATTAAATTCTTTCTTTCAATGAATTATATTAGTTACCTTAAGTTTATTCCGATGCGGAATTATAATAGATCAAGTAATACGATCAGCAGTTAAAGAGAAAAATGTGAGAAAATCTTCCTGGAGCTAAAAGGTGAAATTGGTAATGACCAAGAGCTGGTATTGCTTAATGGAAAAAGGAGACTTTGTGCTTCCAACGACGCTTCGCATAAAGGGTTAGGTAGACCGACATTTGGTAGTATTGAATATCAGGACGTATAGGTATCAGGACGTTGTGACAGGTTTCAGTTTGAAACTATTGATTCCCTTCTAATGGATGGATATAATGGATTCCCCTCCAGTGGGTAAACTTCCAATCTGATGATGATTATTTCGTTAACTATGACTGCTTATGATTTCACCTGCTTGGAGGTTCATAGAACTATTCTTCAGGTTTCGAAACTGGTCTCCTTAATGTTACCAGTAGGTGGGTAGATTGATCAAAATTTCCCTGAGTCTGGAAAGGAATTCGGTGAATTTAGGCAAACCTTGTCTTTCTGATTATCAGAGAATGTCATGGAAGAGAATAGAAACTGGAGCAAACCCTGTGATTTGGGTAAGGATGCTGTAAAATGGGTTAGTAAACGGACCCTGAGCATTACAATCGACGGTAGTGATAAAATGATGAAGTGAGATTGGACGAAAACAGGAAATGTAAGTAAGAAATTAGCCGGACAGAGAAACTCCGGGATTGACTTAAGTGAAAAGGCTGTTATGCCAGGAATGGTAAGCTTGCGTGGCACGCGGGATTGATAAGAATAGTTGAAAAGATAAAAATAGAGGAAAGGCGACCGGAGACGGCGCTGAGTAGCCGATTAAGACTTATATGAAGTAAAGTTTTGGAAAGGTAGAAAGGTATCAAAGAAGAAGACACTATGCCGGCAATTGCTAGAAAAGTAATGCTAATTAGCCAACCCTTAAAATCATATATTTTTTTATTTTAGTGTGTCCAGTTGAGGCCAAGTCACAACGGACTATAAAGTGACTAGACCAGCAATGAAAAGACAAAGCAGGGTTGCTTCTGAGTAAGCACCGACTGCAAGGGCTTCTGATATAAAGGAAATATTAATGAGATCGTAGGAATCTTCTACTAAACCCTTTGCAACCCATGTTTTGATGGGGAATTTACTAGACCTTTTTGGGATGGGGTAACCCGTACTAAAGTGACTCATGTGTATATGGTTGTCCAAGATTACGAGTAAAATGGAAGTATAGTGACTTGAGATGTATGATGTTAGGGTATCATGAATACCATGAACATATTACGACTAAGGGAAGTAAACAACGAAGGTTTATGAAGAGAGTATGGAAATGGTCAGAGATGGATCAGTATGCTGTAGAAATTTTGTCTAAGGCAAGTACATTTGAGAAGAACGATAAGTACTAAGAGATTCACGTTGAACTCGACCAATATCTTCCAAAACATCCTTGCTACCATTACCAAGTTCTGTAAGAGAGCAGATAGACATACGTTGCCTTTTGGAAGGCCAAATAGGCTGACAACTATCTGAAAGAAGAGGATGGCATTGAGCCACCGATCGATTATCAAATGAGAATGATTGAAAAGAGAGCTTTATTAAGGATACATGATCTGATTGCCAATTATAAGATGCAAGAATTCCTTGGCAGTTGAATTAAGGATAGGATATCCATAAATTAAGACAAACCCTGGGGAATGCACAAGGGGTGGCATTAACCCTAATAACGACATTATGACTTCAGATGATATGAGTTGGACTTGCTAAGGCAACAATGACCGGTAAGGATTATAAAAAAAAGAGTTCTGGAAAGAACATAGATAGAATTATTAGAGTATTGATCAATGACATTTTGATATACCCTGTACCCAGAAAATACAGGAGGAAGGATGAGGATGACCTATGAAACCTTACAAGGAAAAAGGTAATATTCCGAACTTCAAAATGGAAGTTTGGTAAGGAATGTATGACACAGTAACAATAATGCCAGATGAGGCATGTATGAAACCCTGAGGAAGTATGGATTGAACCTATAAAGGTTGAGATTATCCTAAGATAATGAAAGAACTAAGAAAAGAAGTATCCTAAGTAGGATTGGGAATAAACGTGATAAAGTTCCCACGGGTAGGTGGAAGCAATGACTTATGGAGAAAGACTGATAAATATATTTTTCTCCATCAGCAGAGCTTAAGGGAGAATGCTTTCACCCAACAATGATGGGAATGAGGTAGAAATGTTTGAATTGGAATATATCCAGAGAACAAGGATTACCAGAAATTATTATTATCAGGAAAGGCCAATGAGGTGGCCGACAGTCTAAGTATAAAGGAATAATTATAAATGTTCATACCGAAGAAACAAAATGATATTTGGAAAGACCTTGAAGGTCATATTGGAGTGGAGGAAGTTACATTCCTTTTGATGATTGTGCAAGAATCGAAGGTAATAATAGTTTAAGTAAAGATTCGATTCCCGATATTGTCTTAAGCAAACTACACACCTTAGAAGGTCCCGTTTTGAGGCAAACCAGGACCATGATACAATATTGACGAAGTAAACCATTAAGTTTCCAGTATTTTATGGAAGATGCATGAGTGATAGTTTCATCAACCGGACCTAGCTGCGATGCTTGAAACTCTTCTGCAATTTTATCTACTTCATGTAATATCTACATCAAGTTCAAGAAGTGTTCCTTATGGATAAGGAATAGTGATTACTTTGTCTCCCTAAAGGATTGAAACCCGTATGGTTAGCTATTAACGCGCCACGTAAATAACAAGCGATGGTGATTCTTCTAAGAAAGTAGATAACAACGTAAAGATAAAGAAAGAGCTACTATTGATAAGCTAAATGGCATGTTGATGAATGACAAGCAAGTTTGTATTAGGGTATTTCTGCGCAAACAAGATAGAGAATATGAGGTTGATGATTCATGATGCTAAATGTATTTCCGTAGAAAGAATTAATGAGACTTGGAGGGAAGGGCAGTTGAGCCCGAGACTTATTGGGCCATCTGAGAGTTTAAAAGTGTTCGGAAGGTGGCATTCGAGCCAGCTCTACCCCCAAAACTTATAGCATGATCGTAACGTGTTTCATGTGGCAAGGCTACGCCAGTAAAAGGCAGATGCTCGATAGATGATAAGAGCACGAACAGGTAGATATACGACCTGGTCTGACTTACGAAAGACAACCTGTGGAAAACCACGGGTAGAAAAGAACAAGTGATGAGAAACAAGTTTGGCAGAAGAAGATTATATTGGATCTAAGTTAAAGAAATCGGCCAGATTTATTTTGAAGGTTTTAAATTGGAATAATGTGATGATTATAGAGTAAATGTGACGGGATACCAATAAGGAGATACCAAGTGCAAAAGATGTCTCAATAAAGAGATGAAGGTGGAAGTAAATAACAGAAGTAAATAAGAATCAGATAATAAGAAGGATGTGATTGATAAAGAAAAGACTGGGAAAGCAACTAGGGAATGTGAAGCAAGAAATGTTATGAATGGATTAATAAATGGATTTTCTGATGAATTCTCGGGATGACAACCTGATAGTGTTAATATTATAGTCCGTGACATGGAATGTCAGTAACAATGGTGTCAAGCGAGAAACTAAGATTTAACCTGAAAGGTTTAAAGATTTTCCAAAATTAAGTGTTGCTAAGGTTGAACCAGAGTACGGGTCCATAGGATAGTGGACAAAGCAGCAAGATATGTTGACACGTGAGGTTGCGATCAAATAGTATTGGATATAATTATGATTAATTTCTTCTTTGATGAACCTCTATAGTTCAGAGGTAAATTCTGAGTATGATATGTTACAATCATGAAACTTTCTATAATCCTCTAGAACTCTTTTCTTTTCTTCTCTCTTATTCATCTTCTTTATGAATTGAGAAGAACAACCCTTTAAGGAGGGGAGGTACTGCTACGTGACTATCTGTCTATGTGATAGAAGTCTAAGTGGAATACCATAACTTGTTTAGTTGCTTGTCAAGCACTAAAGGCTGGCCCCTTCTGTACTAACTATGCAATATAACAAATGTTCATTGATCATAGTGATCTCTCAATAAATCTTTCCACTTCTCTATATTGATCGAGCTTACGAAGATTAAAGCGATCAGGAATGCACAGTGCGAGCGAGGTTACCTCCGAGTTCGTAGGGTGATAGTGATACCAATGTTACTGCAGGTATCAATAAGGATAAGACTGAGTAAGAGTATAACCCGGATAGTGAGTTGTACGAAAAGTAGCAACGTTGATGGAAAAAGGATACAGTATGAATTGTAGCACTAGAAGATGTGCTGAGGAAGGGTAGAACGACTAAGAATTGACCGGGAAGCTAAAAAGTAAATGACAGGCAAACGACTCTTTTGCTTCCTACCTGATTCCGGGACGGAATCATTTTAAGGAAGGGAGACTGTAAGAACCCCAAATTTTGGATATAATTAAAATTTTTTATTAAGTAATGATAAAATGAGGAACAATGATTCCGACAACAAGGTCACCAGCTCTAATAAATGGTGGTTTCAAAGAACAATGATTGTAATGAATGGATATTGCTTTGGATAATGATCCTGATGCATTGGTATATTGTCAGAATAGAGTAATTCGATGGTTGAGGACCTAGATAAGAATAATCTACCATCCAGGACGGAGCTAATGGATCCTTGAAGGGAAATGAGTACGTGCATAGTGTTTCCCGTACGTGCATAGTGTTTCCCATACGTGCATAGTATTTCCCGTACGTGCATAGTGTTTCCCGTACGTGCATAGTGTTTCCTGTACATGCATAGTAATTTGGTGGATGAATAGTGATTTTGTAAGTTGGAAAACTTTTCACGCCACCCTATGTACGGGACGTGATATGGATGTTTCGAAGTCATATTAGTAATACGCGGAGGAAATAAGTGAATGCAGAGACGATCGGAATTCAGAAATTCCAAATTCTTTTTCGGTATAATATTTGACCGGACAGTGGATTAAATATTATTATAATCCAAGAATTGAGATATTAACTTTGAGGATTTGATATTTTGGGGTGTTATTATATTTGATTTAAGAATGAAGGTAGGAAACCACTGAGGCAGTGAAACAAGCGTTCTAGAAACCGCTAAAACGTTATAACGAGATTAATCAATAAAGAGAACGAATCCTAGATTACGGATTAAGTTCGTATCGAGATTAAATATCCTACATGGTCATCACGAGGATTATATTAAGGATTGGGGAAGGTATTATGAATATCGAGAAATTTCCCGGTAAACCCTAGAGGTGAAACTACTTAGTTATTCGTCCGGACGATCAATGAATTGAGCAATAAACGGACAAAGAAACAAGCAGGGAATCAAGATACATGCATGTAGTGGTGGAAAATATCTAGCAAACCAAGTGATGACTCATGCAACTAGCATACTTAGCAAGGAAACTAGTACTTAGAAAGCAAACCATTTAGTTAGCTTATAACCATACAAAACACAACACTTGTCTTGCAAAAATACATCATCTAGTGCATCATCACTTTATTAAAGTAAAAAGAGATGAGATATTATCCAAGGCTCATCCACTTGATGCATAATTGAACAAAACAAACCAAGCAAAACACTTCTCTCTCTCTTTTACTTCCATTCGACTTTTGCATAAATTCCAAGGGGGAAATCCCACTTCCAACCATCATTTGATCTTGTAATTTTTATGGTAAGTCCTATATTTCATAAAACTAATCTCCTAGAAAGTTCAAGCCCAAATTCCTTTGTTTCCATTTTCAAAAAAATCAACAAAGATGAGGGTGAATAGTGTTCTTATGAACTAACCTTTGATTTTTATGTTTCTTTTGATTGATCTAGCTAGCTTAAGGTCATATAAGGATATATCAAGGCTTGATAAGGATATATCACTCTCTAAGGAAGGTAACAAGCTCCAAAAAACCCTTGGTACCATTTTGAGATTTTATGAGTTTTATGGATGATTTAGTGTTAGTATGCTATGTTATGCTTAGATCTGTGTTATTAGTTGATTATGGTTGTTGTTTGGATTGTGATCCATGAGATGGTTGAGATGAGTTGTTGATAGACTAGTCATGATGATTATCATGCGTTTGTGTGGTTGGATTGATCTTTGTTAGATCGAGATAAAGTGTAAAAACTTTGGAAAACGCGTAAACATAGCCGTTATAATGCCCGATTTTACAATATCATGTTTTGTATGCCATTTTTCACATCAAGACCCTACTGTCCAGAAACTTTTCTGCCATGTTAGGATAGCTTATGTTATAAGCTTCGTTTTGATATAAAGATCACGTGAAACGGACTTACGGTTTAGGAGTTACGGCCGGTTTACTAAAAGTATTTCGAAACCGTAACCGAGAATTCGTAACTGAAATTGAACCCTCGTAAAATATGTAAAGTCATGACGAATCTTGGTAAACAAATAATAGAGGTAAAAAGGAAGGTGTGAAAGAAAACCGTATGTCAAAAGGATCATTTTTCGATTTATTAAAAATATGCGAGTCGAGGTTAAACGCGAACGAACCCCTAAAAGACGACTCTATTATAACTTCGGTAAAACACTTAGAAAACGGGCGATAAAAACTCGGAGTATAATATTGGTTCGTAATGATCAACCTTAGAACTTGTATGACTTAAGTATGTCCCAAGTATAAGTACAGTGACATGTCGTATTAACGAACGAATGTCAGGTCGGATCAATGATAAAAAAGGAATCCACTAAAAGGGGTATAACGAGATAACTCGAGAACGTGTTTCGATTTAAGTATAACTTAACTTTTAAGATGTTAAGTGATTAATCCCGAATGCCTTGGCTATTTATAGATCACCAAGCTGACCCGGGACCCGCTACCACTACCCCTTATCGTACTCGACTACCAGGCAAGTTTCAATTCCCTTCTTTTAGGCTGTTGTTGTGATTGAATATATATATATATATATATATATATATATATATATATATATATATATATATATATATATATATATGTTTTCTGTTATACATATGCCATAGCATGCATGCCTACTTTCAAGTTATATCGTTATGCTTGTTCCTTGATTGTTTATTGGCTTATAAATTAGATAGCTAACGTATCAATTATAAGCCGGTTATTGTAAGACCCTCATAGAAGGGCGTATCCATCTTATTCATCAAATAAAGATCGGGAGTCAATATTTCTTGACATATCGAGATTACCACGAAAGAAAATATCTAAGTAAATATTTTCCATTATTAGGGCGACGAATATTATTTGAATATTCGTTCGAGATTATTTATTTAACGATCCCTACTTCAAATAATTATTTGAACGTAACTATTCGACGAATAATATTTTTTAATATTCATTCAGAGTCGATTATTTATCGATTATTATTTCGAATATTCTTGTAAAGGTTGGACTACTAAATGAATATTATTTGGATATTCATTTAGAATATTATTCATTAAATGAATATTACTTTTGAATATTCATTTAAGATAGTAATTACCTGATAAATATTATTTTATTGTTCATCTGAAGCTTGATTTATTTATCGAGTCTTATCTCGAATATTCCTTTAAAGCTTGGATTACTAAATGAATATTACTTGATATTCATTTAGAATATCATTCATTAAATGAATATTACTTTTCAATAAACATTTAAATTCCTAATTAATTATGAATATTATTTTGAATATTCATCCAGGGTTCTATTTAATCATCGAATATTATTTTAAATATTTTAAATATTCCTTTCAGGTCTTATTAATTAATGAATATTATTTTGAATATTCATTTGAATATTTAATTATGCAATAAATATTCTCTCGATATTTCTTCAAGGATTATTTGAGAAATACTCTGATTAAAGATATTCTTTCATATTCCTAAATATTCTGTAAAATATTTTAATTCAATAAATATTCTCTGAATATTTATTCCATACTTAGAATAACCTCAATAAGGGTTATCTTCTTCGATTATTACGAAAAATATTTCGGAGTCATATTATTATTAATCTTATATCAAGAAAGGTTCTCAGACATCATTCTTCTTTGAGTCTATCTCCCTAATAATAAGGGAACCTTACTGGGAAAATGTTATTTATCTTGTCGACTTCCCGGTCATAAAGTATTCTCTTCACTCGCAACTCGGGTGCTATTGACTTATTAAGTCGTTGTTTACCTTCTCATCTTTCGAGGGGTAAGATTGTTGGAACAAGTTGATATTCGTTACCAAGCAATAGCTTGGAAGTTATTGGTGAATTTTCCTTTCCAACTAGATACGACTACTTTGTGGAGTCTTATCAACAAGTATTATACTTGGGGAAAGGGGGACGAACGTTACATTCAGAATCATGAATTCTATTGGAACTAGGAGTCGTGTAAGAGGCCGAGTAGCGCCGGTCCATCCCCTTTGGCCCAACCGTTGGCCTGGGAGAGCTAGTAAGGCGGTAGACAAGTAAAGCCGTCAGTTCTTCCTTCTACCGATAGTAAATCTAATTGGAGCTGTACGATCTCGACTGATCATCAAGATTGGAACAACGGGCGCGGTGAATACTCCATCATTGGTTCATCATCCAAACTTATTTATTTCCTGCAACATGATTACTGTTGGCAGAGCTGGAAAAGTGTTCATAACTGGAATTGCAATCTTTTCATGCAAGTTCCTCTTTTTAATGCCAATGAGAATATCACGCTTACTTTTGATGTAGCAGATATTTCTACAAACAAATACTTTAAGTTACCTTGTAACTTCATCGTTCATATTATACTGGCATCATTTCCGTAAATGCATGGCATATGGTTTGAAAGATACTTTTGAACTGTTATATATTATCGTTCAGTTAAATATTATTGTTGGTGGGCTATTGCTCACCCTTGCTTTATTTTTACATCACAACAACAGCTAGACCAGATGACTCGCACAAGGTGCACTCGACGCTGGCGAGGACGATGAGACTACCAGAGCCGAAGAAAAAGCTATTGGTAGGATAGATTCATTCTTTCAGTACCAAATATATGGACTAGTATGACTTATGTAAATGGATGGCAAAGAGTATGTATTCATATTGTAACTCTTTTGGGTTGTAAGAACACGTAATGTGTTTAATAAAATTTGGTTGTTACTCTGATTTCATCTGTGGGACTATAACGGGTGTGTTTTATATTGTTGTGTTGGGTCATAAAGATGTAACTTATTTTATGTTGAAGTAAGTTCAAGTATTGTGGATAGAATTGGAGACCGTAACGACCGGATCCCGGACCCCGGATCTGGGGGTGTTACACAAAGGCTACGGGAATTTCCAAAGACATTTGTGCCAGTTGGCAATACTCCGGAGAAACATTGTATGAGTATTGGGAAAGGTTTCAAAAACTTTGCCAAAGTTGTCCTCCACACTTGATATCGGAAGAGTTCCTTATTCACTACTTCAATGGAGGCTTGGAATATAGTGCTAAATTGCACCTTGATGCTTCAAGTGGTGGAGTTCTTGTAGATAAAATGCCGGATGAGGCTAGGAAGTTGATAACTAAGATTGCCGCGAATTCTCGCCAATTTGGGGATCGTCAAGCGCATGTCAAGAATCCTTCTGTGAATGAAGTGTCAACTCAAAGGTTAGAGGGCCAAATCTCGGACCTTACATCATTGGTTCGTCAATTAGCCGTTGGGAATCTCCAACAACAAAAGTATTGTGGTGTTTGCAATATGTCGGATCATGCTACTAACGAATGCCTATCATTCCAACAACCCAAAGAGCAAATTAATGCTATTGGAGGTTTTTCGGGACAACCACCTCAAAGAAAGTATGACCCCTATAGTAACACCTACAATCCCGATTGGAGAGACCATCCCAATTTTCGATATGGAAATCCCAACACACCAAACTCTAACCAATACCAATCCCAAAAACCAAACACTTACAACACCCAAAATCAACAAAACCTTCATCCATACCCACAAAAACGTTCCAATCAAAATTTTCAAGCACTCCCACCGCCATCTCAATATAATCCCCAAGACCATCAAGGGTCCTTTTCATCTACATTATCATCATTAGAGGAAATGATGAAGCAAATGGCGACAAATATGCTTATCTAGGGGACAATGAGACTCTTCCCGTTATCATAGCTTCAAATTTGAGTAATGTGCAAGAAGAACGCCTTTTACGGGTTCTTAAAGATCACAAAAGTGCTATTGGGTGGACCATTGCCGATATTAATGGAATTAGCCCTTCCACATGCATGCATCGCATACTCTTTGAGGATGGAGCTAAGCCTACTAGGGACCCTTAAAGAAGACTTAATTCGGAAATGATGGAAGTTGTTAAAAAGGAGATTCTCAAGCTACTTGATGTGGGAATCATTTTTCCAATCTCGGATAGCAAAAGGGTGAGTCCGGTGCATTATATTCCTAAGAAGGCGGGTATCACTCTTGAAGATAATATTAATGGTGAACTTGTATCTACCCGAGTCCAAAATGGGTGGCGAATGTGCATAGATTATCGCAAGTTGAATGCGATAACTCGGAAAGACCATTTTCCTCTTCCCTTCATTGATCAAATGTTAGAGAGGTTAGCCGGGAAGGAATTCTATTGCTTTCTAGATGGATTTAGTGGATATCATCAAATTGTTATTGCTCCTGAAGATCAAGACAAAACCACGTTCACTTGTCCATTTGGCACATTTGCATTTCGTAAACTCTCCTTTGGCTTATGTGGTGCTCCCGCAACTTTTCAAAGGTGTATGGTAAGTATTTTCTCCGATATGATAGAGAATGGAATTGAAGTCTTTATGGATGATTTCTCTATTTCGGGTGATTCTTTTGATGAATGTCTTCAAATTCTTACACATGCCTTGGATCGATGCTTGGAGACTAATCTAGTGCTCAACTACGAAAAATGTCATTTCATGGTCCAAGAAGGTATTGTATTGGGGCATATTGTGTCTAGGAAGGGCATTGAGGTTGATAAGGCAAAAGTTGATGTTATTGCAAGTCTTCCATACCCTTCGAATGTCAAAGATGTGCGTTCTTTTCTTGGCCATGCCGGATTCTATAGAAGGTTTATCAAAGATTTTTCCAAGGTTGCTCTTCCCCTATCATCTCTTCTACAAAAGGATGTGGAGTTTAAAATTGATGAAAAATGCAAGAAGGCTTTTGACCATCTCAAGGAAGCTTTAACTTCGGCTCCTATCATTAAGGCTCCGGACTGGTCTCTTCCTTTTGAGATTATGTGTGCTGCTAGCAATTATGCGGTTGGTGCGGTGTTAGGGCAAAAGGTGGACAAGCGATCTTATGTAATTTATTATGCCTCTCGCACACTCAATTCCACCCAAGTAAACTACACCACCTCCGAAAAAGAATTGCTTGCTATTGTCTTTGCTCTTGACAAGTTTCGTTCATATCTCCTTGGTTACAAAGTCATTGTGTACACGGATCATGCCGCCTTAAAACATCTTTTGGCAAAGAAAGAGTCAAAGCCTAGATTGATTCGGTGGATCCTTCTCCTTCAAGAGTTTGACTTAGTGATCAAGGATAAAATCGGTGCCGAGAACTTAGTGGCGGACCACTTAAGTCGACTTGTGAGGGAGGAAGATGCTTCCCCTCTACAAGAATTATTTCCAGATGAGCACTTATTTGGAATTCAAACTGAGGTGCCATGGTATGCGGATCTTGTAAACTACATCATGTGCAAAAGTTTTCCTAATGGCATGCCTAAGTATCAAAGGGAGAAATTAAGAAGTGAAGCCAAGCACTACATTTCGAATGATCCTTATTTTTGGAAACATTGTGCGGATCAAGTCTTGAGAAGCTGTGCCCCCGAGTCAGAAATTTCTTCAATTCTTCAATTTTGTCATTCTTATGCTTGTGCAGGTCATTTTGGGAAAGATCGAATGGCAAGTAAGGTGCTTGAATGTGGATTTACATGGCCAACTCTTTTTCGTGACTCTCACGATTTTTGTAAGCAATGTGAACCTTGTCAAAGAACCGGAAATATTGCAAAGAGGAATGAAATGCCCCCAAACTCCAATTATTATCGTAGAAATCTTTGATGTATGGGGTATTGACTTTATGGGACCATTTCCATCTTCTTCTCATGGAAATCTCTATATTCTCTTGGTCGTTGATTATGTCTCTAAGTGGGTGGAGGCCAAGGCAACAAAATCGGATGATGGTAAGGCGGTTGTTGCATTTCTCAAATCTCATGTATTCAATCGATTTGGTGTTTCCAAAGCTATCATAAGTGATTAAGTGACCAAGGTACCCACTTTTGTAACAAATTGGTGGGGAATCTTCTTAAATCTTATGGGGTCTATCATAGAATGGCAACGGCTTATCGTGTCGTGTTTCCTAAATCATTTTATGTTTGGCAAAAGGTCCTCCTCTACAACTCCCGTCTCAAGTTAATGCCCGGGAAGCTTCGTTCTCGTTGGTTGGGTCCATTTGTTGTTGTGAAAATCTACCCTCATGGAGCGGTAGATTTGCGAAGTTTATCTACCAACAAAGAATTCAAGGTGAATGGTCACCGTCTCAAGCCTTTCTATGAAGGATTTCAAGAATCTACCGTTGATATCATCTCATTAGCGGAACCCCTTCATGGATGAGCTCTCTATTTATTTGTTTGTGTGTTGGTGCTCCGAGGCACATCCGAGAAGTCGAGCCAACGACATTAAACAAAAGCGCTTTTTGGGAGGCAACCCAAGGTACGTATGTATTTATATATTTTTATGCGTGTGTTAGATTTTGTTCCTCTCTTGCATTTATGTAGGGTGTTATGCATATTGTGGGTTTGAGGATTGATCTAAATATTAGTGAGTGGGGGTATCTTTTTCATCTATTTTAATTCATAAGAAAATAACCCAAAAATATATAATGATTAATTATCATGTATTTTTGTGGTGTGACTAATGAATTTTATAATAAGTTTTTTAAATAATAATAATAATAATAATAATGGCCCGCTCAATAATATTTAGTGTCATTAATTCTAGTGTTTATAATTTTTATATTTATTTGACACTTGCCTTGATGTGTTTGTTCATGTTTTCAGGATTTAATATTTTATTCAAGCTTTCAAGGATTTGTGCGCATTTAAAAAAAACAGAAAAAAATATAAAAAAAAGAAAAAAAAGAGTACATATAATTTTCTACAATTTTGGAACTGCACAGGCGTTCAGTGACCCGTGCATCAGGTCGTGCATTTTTGGAGCCTTCTTGTTAAAAACCATTCATAACCATTTTTAGAGCGCACGTGCGTGCACTAGACTGTACAGCAGGCCGTGAGATTTTTGTGTCATTCTATCAAAAACTTCCAGCTCCCACACTCCTTGCACATCTCTTTGCACGACCGTGTATTTCACTTTTTAAAAAAACAAAAAGAGTTTTCAAAACAAAGCAGAGTTCCAATCCCTAATTTCCTAAAACAACAGCTTCTACTCCCCACCATCTTCTACAATTCACCACGCCTCCGACCATCTCCCCTGCGTCACCACGTGAACCACAACTGCTGCAAACCACCATTCCGTCCTCTGTTCAATCCCACCTCGCTGCCAATTCACAACTCAGTCCACCATCTCCTCCCCTCAACTCTTCTCCCACCACTTCGTAGCTCACCACGCCAACACATCGCACCTTCTTCTACTCCGCCTTGTCACCCTTCTTCTCCCCATCCATTCCCTTCACAACTGGCCTCTTTCCTCTCCAAACCAACACCACCTCCTCGTATCTTCTCTAACCTCCTCCGCCCTTCTCTGTTCTTCAACACTCACCCACAAAAAACTCCCACCACTACTTCACCGTCCGCCACCATTCCCCGCTCCTCCGCATTCAACCTCCATTATCTCCCTAATCTCCCTCAACATCATCTCCACCCTTTCCCCTCTTCCGTTCACATTTACTCCCTCCTCTCACCCCTCTTTTCATCCTCCTCACGCCAATTCCCCCAATCCTCCTTCATCCTCCGTCACCCAGCCTGCCCTTCACCTCCACTCCATCCTCACTCCACCCTCTTTACTCTTCCATTCCTCCGCTGTCAAACAGCCACCACGCCCTCCTCCCTTCTCTTTCAACGCCGCCTACTACCGCCTCCCTTCACCGATCTTCCACACCCTTTTATTCTCCCCATATCACTGCCGCCCACTTCTCCGTTCATGCCAACAGCACACCACCAACCCACCTTCAACACCCATTCCATCCGTTCTTCGCTCTCACCTCTCCCTTCGACCCACTCCCCTGCTTCACATAACAGCACCGCCCCCCGTTTTTTTTGTTTTGTTTTGTTTTTGTTTTTTGTTTTATTTTTATTTTTATTTTTATTTATTTATTATTATTCAATTATTTTTATTTCTTTTGATTTTGATTTTTTTTATTTTCTAAAACTAAACAATTTATATAAATTCAAGAATCAATTTAAATTCACTTTAAATTTGAGTTTTGATTTTATTAATAATTGGTTCGTTACTTTATTTTATTTTTTTTCATTTATTTTTATTTTTATTTTGTTTTATTTTATTTTATCTTTTAAAAAAAAGCAAAAACAATTATTTTAATTAATTATATATCCTTAATTAGTGTATTGTAGTAGCTTTGAAGGGTGTGGATTTGGCTCGTTGATTATTTTAGTTGGATTGTTTGTGGTGTGTGGCTTCGATTCGATTCGTGGTTTGCAATTTCGGTGTTGAAATTTGGTTGCGGATTGGTTGTGGGGTTATTGTTGGATTATTGGTTATCTTTGTGGTTGTTAGTCACAGAGGCATGCCTGAATACATCTAATAACAAGCCTAAGTATGTGTAATGCTATGCATTACCTACATGACCTCTTAACTGAGGGAACGTCTAGTTGTAGAGTTTCTATTTGTTCTGTACTTGTAATAGGCATCAAATTCTAGTTGTGTAACTGTACTTATAAAGTCAAGAATAATGCTTGAAAGAAGTTCCAAGGTTCATGCCTCAAGCAAGGAAATAAAGACTGCCAAATAATCACAGTTTGGATTTGAAGAAATGAAGAATTTGCCTAAGTACCAATTCGAGAAGTACATTTGTCTATGTTAGTCACAGAGGCATGCCTGAATACATCTAATAACAAGCCTAAGTATGTGTAATGCTATGCATTACCTACATGAGCTCTTAACTAAGGGAACCTCTAGTTGTAGAGTTTCTATTTGTTCTGTACTTGTAATAGGCATCAAATTCTAGTTGTGTTACTGTAACTATAAAGTCAAGAATAATGCTTGAAAGAAGTTCCAAGGTTCATGCCTCAAGCAAGGAGATAAAGACTGCCAAATAATCACAGTTGGGATTTGAAGAAAAGAGGAATTTGCCTAAGTACCAATTCGAGAAGTACATTTGTCTATTCGAGAAGTCTAGCATTCGAGAAGTCAGAGATTCGATATCTCAGAAGACACTATTCGATATCTCTGAATACACTGTTCGATATCTCATTCGATATCTCAGAGATTCGATATGTCTATTACTCTATTCGAGAACTCATGGAGTCAACAAGTCAAAGCATCATTCGAGTTCTCTAAGAGTCAACAAGTCAATGATCTATTCGATATCTCAAGGACTAAGGAAGCTATTCGACATCTCAGGGATTCGATATGTCAAGAAGCTCTATTCGATATCTCAAGGAGTCCCAGAGAAAAGAGCTATTCGAGAAGTGATTCGATATGTCAATATAACACTATTCGAGAACTCAGAGTTATCGATTAAGTCAATTCGAGTTCTCGAATCTATCATTTAGCCACTTCTCGAATACATTCGTGGAGACAAAATACTGAAGAATTGTACAAGTCAGAAACCTGCAACAAGCCAAGACGCTTTATTTGACTATGTACTATAAAGCAGATTGGAAAGCCTACAAAGAAGCTTGGAGAGATAAGACAAAGGGACAAGGAGCTAAAGAAGTGGATCTGAACAGGCGTTGCAAAGTCAAATCTGTAACCGTTTGGACTCTTACTCAAATAAGATAGACAGACTGGAAAGTATTTTGTTTACCTACCTTATTTGTAGTAAGTAGGTGTATCCATGTCTATAAGGATACAGCCTCACTTCCTTAGCTAGAGAGAGAGAGGTGATAAGTTTTTCAATATACATCTCAAGAAATATCTCTATAAGAAATACGAAGCTGAGAATACTACCATTTGTATTCACAGATTGTAGCAAAATCTTTATCTAATAAAATATTAGATTAAAGTGATATTGTGTTGTGTTTATCTTTGTTATCTGCACTTACATATCTCACACACTCAACACATATCTTGCTGCAAAGATTCAAGAACAAAGAAAAGTTCAAGAATCCATTCACCCCCCCTCTGTATTCTTTTACTGTATTCAATACTCAACAAGTGGTATCAGAGCAGGCTGTTTAACCTAAACAGAAAATGGTATTTCTCAACAATTCTCAGCTCCAAGGACTCCACAACAAAATGGAGTTGTTGAAAGAAAGAATAGAACTCTGATTGAGGCTGCTAGAACAATGTTACTTGATGCAAAGATGCCTACATGTTTTTGGGTTGAGGCTGTGAGCACTGCATGCTATATCCAAAACAGAACCCTCATCAACAAAAACACTGGAAAGACACCTTACAACTTGATGACTGGAAAGAAGCCCACCCTAAAGTATGTTCATACTTTTGGAAGCAAATGCTTTGTTTTAAAAGACAACTCAGAATATGTTGGAAAGTTTGATGCAAAAGCATTTGAAGGAATTTTTCTTGGCTACTCTATGGAAAGAATTGCATACAAAGTTTATGTCATCACTCAAAAGAAAGTTATGGAAAGCACAGATGTGACATTTGATGACAGCAAACTACCTGGATTAGAAGAAGCCAATGATGAAGATAAAGATCCTTTGAAGTTTGACAATCTAGATGATTCTGATGAGGAGATTGAAACAGAATTTGAGCCCACAATTCAACAAACTCAAGTGAATGGAGAACCTGTGTCAACCAACAATGAAGGAACAAGCATCCAAGACACACCTGTGATTAGTGGAAGCTTCACAGGGGGAGGAAATGTAAATTATCATGATCTGGATGATGAAGCAACATCAAGGCTGAGAAATCAATCTGAACATACAAGGAAATGGGATAGATCACATACTGCAGATCAGATAATTGGAGATCCAAATACAGGAGTGAGAACAAGGAGAGCAACTCTAAATGAATGTCTCTATGGTTGCTTTCTATCCCAAGTTGAGCCTAAGAAACTTGAAGATGCATTGTTGGATCCTGATTGGATAATTGCTATGCAAGAGGAGCTAAACCAATTTGAAAGAAGCAAAGTATGGGAACTTGTGCCTGCACCAAAGGATAGAACCATTGTTGGAACAAAATGGGTTCTAAGGAATAAGATGGATGAAAATGGTGTAGTCATAAGAAATAAAGCAAGGTTGGTTGCAAAAGGATACTCTCAACAGGAGGGCATTGACTATGATGAGACTTTTGCCCCTGTTGCCAGACTAGAGGCCATCAGAATTTTCTTGGCATTTGCTGCACATTCTAATTTCAAGGTCTATCAAATGGATGTCAAGAGTGCATTTCTGAATGGGGAGTTGGAAGAAGAAGTATATATGCAACAGCCACCTGGCTTTGAGGATCCACAATTCCCTCACTTTGTCTACAGATTGCTTAAAGCATTGTATGGACTTAAGCAAGCTCCTAGGGCATGGTATGACACATTGTCACAATTTCTACTTGAGAATCAATTCTCTAGAGGCACACTAGACAAGACACTGTTTTACAAGAAACATGGTGATGATATTATCTTAGTTCAAATCTATGTGGATGATATCATATTTGGCTCTACAAATGAGAAGCTGTGTGAGAAATTCTCTAAGCTCATGTAGAGCATATATGAGATGAGTATAATGGGAGAATTAACATTCTTTCTTGGGCTGCAAGTGAGTCAAAGGAAGGATGGCATTTTTATAAGCCAAACCAAATACATCAAGGATCTATTGAAGAAATTTGACTTAGAAGAATGCTCACCTGCAAAGACACCCATGGCCACTGCCACCAAGTTAGATGAAGATAGTAAGGGCAAGAAGGTAGATATCTCAATCTACAGAGGCATGGTTGGCTCTCTACTCTACCTCACTGCCAGTAGGCCAGACATCATGTTATTTGACTATCACTTAGCCACTTCTCGAAGACATTCGTGGAGACAAAATACTGAAGAATTGTACAAGGCAGAAACCTGCAACAAGCCAAGATGCTTTATTTGACTATGTACTATAAAGCAGATTGGAAAGCCTACAAAGAAGCTTGGAGAGATAAGACAAAGGGACAAGGAGCTAAAGAAGTGGATCTGAACAGGCTTTGCAAAGTCAAATCTGTAACCGTTTGGACTCTTACTCAAATAAGATAGACAGACTTGAAAGTATTTTGTTTACCTACCTTATTTGTAGTAAGTAGGTGTATCCATGTCTATAAGGATACAGCCTCACTTCCTTAGCTAGAGAGAGAAAGGTGATAAGTTTTTCAATATACATCTCAAGAAATATCTCTCTAAGAAAAACGAAGCTGAGAATACTACCACTTGTATTCACAGATTGTAGCAAAATCTTTATCTAATAAAATATTAGATTAAAGTGATATTGTGTTGTGTTTGTCTTTGTTATCTGTACTTACATATCTCACACATTCAACACATATCTTGCTGCAAAGATTCAAGAACAAAGAAAAGTTCAAGAATCCATTCACCCCCCCTCTGTATTCTTTTACTGTATTCAATACTCAACAGTCTATTCGAGAAGTCTAGCATTCGAGAAGTCAGAGATTCGATATCTCAGAAGACACTATTCGATATCTCTGAATACACTGTTCGATATCTCATTCGATATCTCTGAGATTCGATATGTCTATTACTCTATTCGAGAACTCATGGAATCAACAAGTCAAAGCATCATTCGAGTTCTCTAAGAGTCAACAAGTCAATACTCTATTCGATATCTCAAGGACTAAAGAAGCTTTTCGACATCTCAGGGATTCGATATGTCAAAATGCTCTATTCGATATCTCAAGGAGTCCCAGAGAAAAGAGATATTCGAGAAGTGATTCGATATGTCAATATAACGCTATTCGAGAACTCAGAGTTATCGATTAAGTCAATTCGAGTTCTCGAATCAATCACTTAGCCACTTCTCGAATACATTCTTGGAGACAAAATACTGAAGAATTATACAATTCAGAAACCTGCAAAAAGCCAAGACACTTTATTTGACTATGTACTATAAAGCACATTGGAAAGCCTACAAAGAAGCTTGGAGAGATAAGAAAAAGGGACAAGGAGCTAAAGAAGTGGATCTGAACAGGCTTTTCAAAGTCAAATCTGTAGCCGTTTGGACTCTTACTCAAATGAGATAGACATACTGGAAAGTAGTTTGTTTTACCTACCTTATTTGTAGTAAGTAGGTGTATCCATGTCTATAAGGATACAGCCTCACTTCCTTAGCAGATAAGTTTTTAGAGATAAGAGTTTCATATACATCAGAAGAAATATCTCTATGAGAAAAACGAAGCTGAGAATACTATCATTTGTATTCACAGATTGTAGCAAAATCTTTATCTAATAAAATATTAGATTAAAGTGATATTGTGTTGTGTTTATCTTTGTTATCTGCACTTACATATCTCACACACTCAACACATATCTTGTTGCAAAGATTCAAGAACAAATAAAAGTTTAAGAATCCATTCACCCCCCCTCTGTATTCTTTTACTGTATTCAATACTCAACAAGTGGTATCAGAGCAGGCTGTTTAATCTAAACAGAAAACGATCATGAGTTCGAATACACCAAAGACTACAGGTACGGTGAAGGTCCCTAAGTTCGACTGATATGGGCTAAAAGTAAGCCCTAAAGACACAATTAATGATGCATTAATTGTAACCTAGTTTGGTCCAAATACAAAGCCCATTAATGAGGCCTGAAACCCTAATTAAATATTAATTTCGTAATTAATATTAGGGGCTAATTAACAGCTTGCAGATAAGAGTCATACAAGGAAACAAGATTATAAGGAGTAGCCTCCAAGACACATAATTCAACATGGAAACTGATTCCTACAAGGAAGGAGTCTAGAACCTTCCTTAAGGCGGTGGCTTGCCCACAAAGTCTCCGAATCCTACCATAATTCTAAGGCTTCTCAGCCTATATAAAGGGCCTGACCCCTCATTCTCAGAACTACGTTTTTGGCTTGATTCTCAATAGCGAGATACGTAGGCACTCTGTGAGGACCGATTAGTCTCGAACATGGAAACAGCCATTAAAGCTCGAAGCTCAACCACCCTAGCATTAATTACAAATCATAACCTAGTTTTTATTCCATAACATTTGGCGCCGTCTATGGGAAAACAACATCAACCATGGTTCAAACACGAAGAACAACATCGACTGAGGCCATACCCCTTAGCTCTGTTCCACCTGCCACCTCTGATCCGCTTATCACCGCTGAAGAAGGACAATTACCCCCATTAACAGGGACGGTCATTCAACCTCTAGCCTCTCAACCCTCAGGGACGATTCCCCATGTTGAGGGAACTTTACTTGTGATTATCTCTCAAAGCCAAGAAATTAACCCTCTTCAGATGGTGGTTTCTCTTCTTGGTAACGTTGATCGTACGCTACCCCCGGGGTTACAGATCCACACTACGGATCTCCCCTTGAATACCAACCCGATGTATGGGCTGCCTAATTATCCCCCTCGACAAAGGGAACCTGGACCAAGCGGTCTTGCCTTACAGATCCGAGATCGAGAGTACGATGACTACTCTGGCCTCTATACTGATGATTCGACATCTGAGGATGACGATGATGATCGCGAAGAAGCCCCAAGGAGGCGACGTGCTAGTAGAGAACCTCGAAGGAGGTCCCAAAGAATCCATGATGGACCAACACAAACGGCTGAGGAAAAGATTAAGGCTCATGAGGCTGAGATCCAAAGGTTGAAGGATGATATTGCTTGGGAGCAAGCAAGGCAAAGTCTGATTCAACCTCCTCCAGTTACAGGGAGGATTCCCATTATAAATCTGGAGAGGCCTTCAAGGAGACAACGAAGGGCCGAAGCCCCAACTGAAAAATCGACAAGGGTAGAGACCCCCAGAAGTAACCCCAAGGATCTGATGCCACTTGGGGATCCTGATGATCCCACACCTCCGTTTACTGAAGAGGTAATGAATGCTCGCATCTCAAAGAAGTTCAAGATGCCGACGATTAAGGCTTATGATGGAACGGGCGACCCCGCAAACCATGTTAGGACATTCTCAAATGCACTGCTGTTGCAGCCTGCGAGCGACGCCTTAAAGTGTAGGGCATTCCCTCAAACCCTGTCGGGCATGGCTCCAAAGTGGTATAGCCGCCTACCTACAAACTCGATTGGCTCTTTTAAGGAGCTGAGTGCCGCCTTTGTCATCCAGTTCATTAGTGGGAGAGTTCATGAAAAAAGTTCTGCATCCCTCATGTATGTGATGCAAGGGAAGAACGAGAATTTGAGGGATTACCTCAAGCGATTCACCAAGGAGACGTTGAATATCACTGATCTGGAAAATAAGGTGGTCATGGTAGCCCTGGAACACGGAACCACTGATTTCTTCTTTAAAAGGTCTTTGGCAAAACATCCTCCTGAAAATATGGCAGAGCTCCAACGAAGGGCTGATAAGTATATTAAAGCTGAGGACAGCATGAAGAAAGAAGCCGCAGAAGGTAATGGAAAAGGTAGCAATGGTTCAAAGAAGCGAAAGCAAGAGCAAGAGTACGATGCTAGGGACAAGTATCCCCGAAATAGCAAGGACTCTGACTCACCGCCACCAAAGAAGAATTTTGGACCAAGGTTTTCTAACTATGCAAGGTTGAATGCTCCTAGGAGTCAGATCTTGTTGGAAATTGAGAAAGATAAGGAATTTAGATGGCCGAAGCCACTTAGGGGAGACCCCGCAAAACGAAACAAGGATCAGTACTGTAGGTACCATAAGGATGTGGGACATGATACCGATGATTGTAGGCAACTTAAAGACGAGATTGAATTGTTGATCCGAAGGGGGAAGCTAGGCCAGTTTACGAAGGGTGAAGATTGTGGAAATCAAAGGAGGGATTATGACAGGAAGAATAATTATCGTAAGGATAACGACCGTGATCGTAACCCACAGCCCCGAGGGCCAGTTATCAATATGATTTGGGGAGGCCCGACAGCGGCCGGCACAACTCGAAACTCTCGAAAGGCATATGCCAGAGAAGTGATGCACATCGTGGGAGAAGCCCCGAAACGTGCTAAGACTGAGCTAGTGATCGGTTTTGATGATTCAGACTTGGAAGGGGTAAAGTTCCCCCACGACGACCCGTTGGTCATAACTCCTGTGATTGGGAACTCAGAAGTAAAACGAGTCTTGATAGACAATGGAGCCTCTGTGGATATTTTGTTTCATGATGCGTTTGTGAAGATGGGCTACAATGACTCTCAATTGACTCCCACCAACATGCCAATCTATGGATTTAATGGAGTTGAGTCCAAGGTAGAAGGGACTATCCAGTTGCCCGTAACGATCGGGCAAGAACCTAAGGAGGCTACTCAGATGTTGAATTTCTTGGTAATCAAAGCTGCTTCGACATACAATGCAATCCTGGGAAGGACTGGACTTCATGCGTTCAAGGCTGTCGCCTCTACCTATCACATGAAGATCAAGTTTCCAACTAGGAATGGTGTTGGAGAACAGAAAGGAGATCAGAAAATGGCTAGAAGTTGTTATGTGGCTGCTTTGAGAGCTGATGGAGTCGGGGGGCAGGTCCTTCCGATAGAAGACATGGATGTCCGCAATGACGATGAGCATCGAGGGAAGCCAGTAGAGGACTTGATCCCCATACCTCTAGAGCTGGGCAACCCTGAAAAAGTTACTTACATTGGAGCTTCTCTGAAAGAACCCATGAAGGGCAGGTTGACAGCATTCTTGCAAGAGAATAGTGATGTGTTTGCTTGGACAGCAGCTGACATGCCAGGGATTGATCCTCAACTCATAACTCACAAGTTGAATGTCGATCCACAGCGGAAGACAATAAAGCAAAAGAAGAGAAATTTCGCTCCTGAAAGGCAAGAAGCCATTAAGCAAGAAGTTGACAAGCTCTTAGAAGCTGGGTTCATTGAAGAAATTCAGTTCCCCGAGTGGTTGGCTAACCCTGTGATGGTCAAGAAGGCGAATGGAAAGTGGAGGATGTGTATAGACTTCACTGATTTGAATGATGCATGCCCGAAAGATTGTTTTCCCCTACCAAGGATAGACATGTTGATAGATGCCACAGCTGGACATGAGATGTTGAGCTTCATGGATGGGTTCAGTGGCTACAATCAGATTAAGATGCACAAGGATGACATCCCAAAGGTATCTTTCACAACTGACTTTGGTGTTTTCTGTTATCTTGTTATGGCTTTTGGCCTAAAGAATGCAGGCGCTACAAGATGATGTTGAATCCAGCCAAGTGTGCTTTTGGTGTTGGATCTGGAAAATTTTTGGGTTTGATGGTTTCAAAGAGAGGTATAGAGGCCAATTCTGACAAGATCAAGGCGATCTTAGATATGGAACCGCCACGCTCTATAAAAGATGTGCAGAAGTTGACAGGCCGGGTAGCGGCTTTAGGAAGATTCATCTCCAAGTCTGGTGACAAATGCTTGCCTTTCTTTCAAGCATTAAAGAAGATGAAAAATTTTGAGTGGACCCCTGAGAGCCAAGAGGTCTTTGAACAACTGAAGAAGTACATGGTTGAAGCCCCGTTGCTGGCCAAACCTAGTCCCGGGGAGACTCTTTATCTATACCTGGCGGTATCTGAGCAAGCGTTGAGCGCCGTTCTCATTCGAGAAGAGAAGAAGGTCCAGAAACCTATCTATTATGTGAGCAAGGTGTTGCACGGGGCTGAGTTAAGTTACTCTCCCATTGAAAAGTTTGCTTTGGCATTGATAACAGCCTCGAGAAAGCTATGCCCGTACTTCCAGGCACATAAAATTGAAGTCCTGACGGACCAAAAATTTAGAAACATATTGCATAGCCCGAAGGCTAGTGGAAGACTAATCAAATGGGCGATTGAACTTGGAGAATTTGACATCACGTATAAGCCTCGAACAACCATTAAGGCTCAGGCATTGGCTGACTTCGTGGTTGAATGCACCATTAGCAACCAAGAAGTCGGGGGGCAGGAGATGATAACAACCCCTGAGAAGCAAGATAAAGATGAAGAACTTGTACTTGTACCTGATCAGAAGGAATATTAGGTGCTCTATTTTGATGGAGCATCAAAAACAAAATCTAGTTGCGCAGGCTTAGTGTTGCAAATCCCCGATGGGTTCACAGTTGAATATGCTTTGAAGTTGGACTTTCCGATAACTAACAATGAAGCTGAGTATGAGGCCTTGATAGCCGGTTTAGGCTTGGCCAGAATCATGAGAGTCAAGAATCTCAAAGTTTGTGGAGATTCAAGATTAGTGTTCTCTCAAGTAAATGGTGAATTTGAGGCCAAGGATGAAACTATGGCAAGGTATCTGCGAGTTGTGAAAGGTGTCATGACTCAGTTTGATGAATGCTATGTAGAACACATTCCGAGAGAAGAGAACGTTAAGGCCGATGCCCTATCTAAGTTCGCTTCTTCTGTGATAGAATATTATGCAGGGAGTGTTTACTTCCAGGTCTTGAAGGCCCCGACCATTAACTCTAAGTTGATTGCACCAATTGATTTAGGAAGCTGTTGGATAGATCCTATCAAAGCTCACCTCGAAACCGGATGGCTCCCTGACAATGCCTTGAAGGCACGAAAGCTGTCAGTGAGAGCATTGATATACGTCTTGATTGAAGGCATCCTTTACAAAGGGTCTTTTGTCATCCCGTACTTGAAGTGCTTGAGGCCCCAAGAGGCAAGGGAAGCTTTGGAAGAATTCATGAAGGTATCTGTGGGCAGCACTTGGGGGGTAGAGCCCTAGCTCACAAAATAACTCGTTTGGGATTCTACTGGCCAGAGATGTTGGCCGATGCACAGAGCTATGTCAAGCGGTGCGATCGATGCCAGAAGCACGCTCCGATAGTAAGGCAGCCGCCTGAGATGTTAACATCGATTAGCTCCCCTATTCCATTCGCAATGTGGGGAATGGATATACTTGGTCCTTTCCCCGTAGCTTCAGCACAAAGGAAGTTTCTGATAGTTGCCATCGACTACTTCACTAAGTGGATTGAGGCTAAGCCTTTGGCCAAAATAACCACCAAGCAAGTTTCCTAGTTCTTTTGGGAGAACATCATTTGCAGATATGGGATCCCTCGAGTCCTTGTGACGGATAATGGGACATAGTTTAACAATGAAGAATTTAAGAAGTACTGCGAGGAAAATGCAATTGAGCTTCGTTTTACCTCAGTGGCTCATCCACAAGCTAATGGGCAAGCTGAGGTAGCTAATCGAATTATCCTTGATGGACTGAAGAAGAGGGTCCAACGCTCTAGAAACACTTGGGTAGATGAGTTGCTGCCCATACTATGGGCATACCGTACCACTTGTAAAGTGACAACTGGACCAACCCCATTCCTGCTGGCTTACGGAGCTGAGGCAGTTTTGCCTTTGGAGATCATGCAAGCGTCACCTCGAGTCGAGGCATTTGAACCAGAGACTAATGAAGAGGGCATGAGACTCGCCCTGGACCTGATTGATGAAGCCAGGGACGAGGCAAACGCTAGAAATGTGGAGCATCAAAAGAAAGCATCCTTTTATTACAACCACAGGGTTAAGGAAAGGTTCTTTCGACAAGGCGACCTGGTTCTGAGGAAGATCGAGGCTTCTGGAGTTGGCCAGAAGGGAAAGCTAGCCCCTAACTGGGAAGGGCCGTATCGAGTCAAGAAGACGTTGGGACGAGGATCATACAAGTTGGAGACCTTGGACGGGGTTGAGGTGCCCCGTACTTGGCATGCCTTGAACCTCAAAGTTTATTATGTATAAGCTATCCTTGTACGGATTCAGCTTTATATCTATTTATTAGGAGAAGTAGAAATAAGGTTCGATGAAACCATTCCAGGGCCTCGTGCCCGAGTAGGACAGTAGTATTACATATGTAAGGGTTGAACCCATTTTATCGACATTCTTTGTCAGCTTATTAATAAAGTTTGTTTCTTGCTTTCAGTTGAGTTACTCTTTTTGTTTTGTTATTTCAAACACGAAAGACGAATGTATTACCAAAACACAAGTTTAGTGCAAGCCAAGAGGCCAAGTACTAAGAGAACTCAAAAGCATAACAAACTATGAGCAAAAGATAAAATAATGGAGATAAAGGAAACTAACTACATAGATAGTTAAGTTAGGATTACATCACGGACCCCGAAGGGTAAAAGTTCATAATAACAAAACAAAAGTAAGCCGCGCATGGCTATCTAAATATCTAAGTCCTCAATGATGGCATCCTCAACAGGGGGATCCTTCTCCTTGGGGGAGCTATCTAACTCAAGAGGGGAAGAAACCGCGTCCTGTGATGGCTGAGAGTCACCGCCAGAAAATGTCTCTGTAGCCCCTTCCTGGGTAGTTGTGGCAAGGCCCGGAATAAGAGGAACAGAGAACTTCTCCAAAGTAACTCCTTCAATCTTTGTCCCCAGCTCCTCGATGATTCGCTCCCAGCAGGTCTTAAAGGTCCCTGGGAAGTTAGCATCATACTCAGCATTCAGGAGATCCTCAAACTCCTGAGATGCCTTGTACTCAGTTAAGACGTCCGCACGAGCTCCTGCAACCTCTAGCTCCAGCTTACGGGTCTTTTCCTTCTCCTGAGCCATCTCCAGCTCCACGGTCCTAAAGCGCTCAAAGTTGGCCGTAGAGGCCTCAAAATATCTATCACGGTCGCGCTCAGCGATCGTCATCTCAGCCCTCATTGTCTTCAGGTTATGCAAGGCAGCCTGAAAATATGTGTTGGCCTACGAGCCAGGAAAACAATAATTGGGATATGCACTAATAAAACTAAAAGAAGAAAATGACAAGGAAAAGTTAAAGGACGTACCGAGGCAAGAGCTTGAGCACCAAGTAGCTCAATCTGGAGATTATTCGAAGATTCCACCGCGTGAGCCCTATCACGAGGGGTCACCACATTCTTTGACCACTCTGCTGCAACTCTAGAATCTCCAACAACCGTGTCTTTATTACGTAACCCCCACTACACTACGTATGGGGTAGGATCCTCATCAATAGCCATGGGCTTTTCAGCCAAAAAGACAGGAACTCGCTCAATAACCTCAACATCGCTATTCTTCCTCTTCTTAGTTCTGGAGACCTCAACTGCAGTTCCCTTAGCCGCTGCGGCCTCCCGCTTCTTGAAAATAGAACTGAGAACATTCTGAGCTGCAAGAAGAAAACAAAACGATTAGAGTTAGCATAGCGAAAAAAAAAATGGCGTAAGGGAGTGAGCTATACCTTGAGGGCCCAAGTCACTCAGACCATATTTCTGAAGTTTGACTTCAGAAACTAAGTTTGCAGTATGTTGCAAACAATCACCCATAAGAATGTGAATGACAACATCTTCTTCAACCCCTATCTTGAGGGTCCTCATAGACCCGTCCTCGGTCCTACAAAAATTTGGGCGAAAATAATTCTCCCAATCGTCTCCCTCCATAAAGACATAAAACCACTGTTTCTTCCATTTGGGGAGGGAGTCGGGAGAAGTATCGGAGATAAATATGCTACGGGCTAGAGTTCTAAATTGGATTTTCACCCAGCCAGTATTATTGGGAGTATTAACGAATTTGAAGAAGTAACGAAAAACGGAGATGTTAGGCGGAAGGTTGTGTTTTTTGCATTGGGCAAGATAACCGTATATACAACGCCAAACATTTGGTGTAAGTTGGGTTGGACAAACCCTAGCTTCTGCAAGAAGGCGATGAACGAAATCAAGAGGAGGAAGCCTAAAACCAGAGCAAAAGGCTTCTTTATAGATTTTAATGGCCCCGAGCTTTGGGTAGCAGGCTCGGTCATTTGGCCCCGAAGCTACGGCCCTGTAAGGCCCGTTTATACCAAAAATCAAGGCTAAAGTATCAACTTCGTTTTGTTCATATTTGGAAGGATATTTATAAGCATCTAAATGGAGCATATTTGGAAAGGCTTCCCCAAATTCATAAAGCAAATCTCTAAGTGAGTAAACATTGGCATGAACGAGAGATTTCTTACCTCGATTGGCCCTAGGCTGAGGAGCAATAGGTTGAGATATCTGAGAATGGGACGAGCTGGAATCCGCCATTGATGGAAGCTTGAACACACAAAGGAAGAAGATGAATGCACGAATAGAAACTTCAAAGACTATGCCGGAAAAGATGGCCGAAAATCACCCACGATGGAACCCTAGCAGAGCTTTCCTAAGAAAATTTGAAAGAAGTTTTTAGAAGATTTGAATGAAGTGTGAAATGAAATCACACTCCACCCTTTTATACTAGAAGCTAGCAGGTCAAAAAGCTAAACAAACCTGTTATAGCAGGTAATTGGGCTTAGCAACAGGTCATTGGGCTACCAAAAAGGTGGGAGCCCATAACATTTGAAAATTCAAAGAAAATTATGTAAGTTTCTAGAGAATTCTAGAAGGATCTACAAAAATCCTTGTAAAAGGCTTGAGCCCAAAATTATAAGATAGGGCCTAAGGCATGAGGCCCAACAATTTATTTTTGGTAAAAGGCTTGAGCCCAAAATTATAAGATAGGGCCTAAGGCATGAGGCCCAACAATTTATTTTTTGGTAAGAGGTTTGAGCCCAAAATTAAAAATTAGGCCTAAGGTATGAGGCCCAATCGTTTATTTATTTATTAATTTTTTTTGGTGAAGATTATTAAATACATACATATATATATATATACATATATGCGGCACGCCTCCCAGACATTTCCTCCTGCGCGTGCAAAGAAGAAAGGTTCTTAGGCGGCCATAAGCAACGCCAAAGGTGAATCAACAAAGAAGCTCTTTTTTGCTTTTTTATTTAAAAAATAAAATAAAATTGAAGCCACGCCTCCCAGCTTGTGTTGCATACATGTGTTTGGCAAGAAGTCCCCTGGGCGGCTATCAACCCCGCCTAGGTTGAACAAAGCTGATCACTCCTTTTGCCAAATAAAAGTGAAAACTTTTATTTTGGAAATTATTTATTAATTTCTGGAAAATAAAAAAATAGGTAAAATCCTATAAGAATTCTGGAAAATTAAGAAATGATTTATAAAATTATTTCTAAGGCTAGGAGCCCAAATATTTTATTTTTGATAATTCATCAAAAACAAATAAAATACCCGTTGGTACATAAAAATTCTGAAGAGTGGAAAATAATTATTGAATTATTTTCCAAAATAGGGAAAACTTGGAAATTAAATTCCAAAAAATTCCAAAAAAGTAGAGAAATAATTTTTAAAATTATTTTATGCTCGAAGCACAATTTAATATTTTTGATTGATAAGTCAAAAATAAATAAAAATATCTGTGGGTACTTGAAAAATCCTAAAAAATTAGGAGAATTATGGAAAAATACGAGGAATTTTATAAATAATTCCTTGAAATAAATGAGCAAAATTCAATAACAAAAGTAATTGAAAAATAATTGCTTAGCCTCGAATAAGGCAGATCGTCATAAACGTGTAGGTCGCTCCACACTTTACATCAAGGCGATATTCGTGAAACACTAGTGTATTGAATCCCCGATAAGGGAATGAAAATGAACTCCGAGTCTCGAAAAAGACAATTATAACTTCAACGAAAACCTGATCAGTTTTCCTAGAAGTTGGGGGGCAAATGATATGGGCTAAAAGTATGCCCTAAAGACACAATTAATGATGCATTAATTGTAACCTAGTTTGGTCCAAATACAAAGCCCATTAATGAGGCCTGAAACCCTAATTAAATATTAATTTCGTAATTAATATTAGGGGCTAATTAACAGCTTGCAGATAAGAGTCATACAAGGAAACAAGATTATAAGGAGTAGCCTCCAAGACACATAATTCAACATGGAAACTGATTCCTACAAGGAAGGAGTCTAGAACCTTCCTTAAGGCGGTGGCTTGCCCACCAAGTCTCCGAATCCTACCATAATTCTAAGGCTTCTCAGCATATATAAAGGGCCTGACCCCTCATTCTCAGAACTACGTTTTTGGCTTGATTCTCAATAGCGAGATACGTAGGCACTCTGTGAGGAACGATTAGTCTCGAACACGGAAACAGCCATTAAAGCTCGAAGCTCAACCACCCTAGCATTAATTACAAATCGTAACCTAGTTTTTATTCCACAACATCGACAAAGAGAATTACAACCTCTGGAAAAAAAAATGTTGTTGTTCATCAAAGCTGCCAATCCTCTCTACCCTGACATCCTCAAGAATGGTCCATTTGTACCGTAACAAGAAATTGCTGAATCTACAGTGGGCACAATAGTCATTCCTAGATCATATGTTGCAAAAGAGCCATCCAAATGGACTGACTCAGAGAAGGAAAAGGTTGCCCTAGACAGTCATCTCATGTTGCTGATCATAGACTCCATGGATATGTCGATGTTTGCCAACATAGCATCATGCACATCAGCCAAGGACATGTGGAACCACATCGAGGTGTTATGTGAAGGGACAGAGGAGGTAAGAGAGAATAGGAAACAGATACTGGTCACACAGTATGAGGCTTTCATGACACAGTCCAAAGAAAGTATTACTGATATGTTTGAGAGATTTCACAAGCTGGTGACTGAGCTTCAAATGAATAGGAAGGTTTACAGCACTAAGGAATTAAACATGAAGTTTCTACTATCTGCACCAAACCATCTAGAGCAAAGGGTCATTTCTCTAAGAGAAAGAGATTTGAACAAAGTCACATATGATGTGCTCTATGGAGTTTTAAAGACTCATGAGCTTGAGTTGCTTCAGAAGAGGGCTATCCAAGCCAACCAAGGCAGAATGATAAACACATCCTGTACCTTGATTGTCAGCAAATCCGTTCAAGACCTGGAAGCATCTGCAAGTCAACTGAGAATAGAAGAGATAGTAGATGATGAAGAAACTGAAGAAGAAATGACTGAACCTGTTGATGAAAAGGAAGAAGATGAGTTCTATACTCTTGAAGAGTTGGATGCCATGGAAAACACTTCATATGCTTTTATGGCTAGAAAATTCCCAAACATCAGATTTAAGATGAATCAGCCCTTCAAGTCTAGATCTCAAAATCATTCACTCAACAAGAGCAAGGCACCTGTGAAAACAAACAAAAACAAATTCAAAACCAGCTATGTGGATAGGTCATCTGTGAGATGCTATCGATGCAATGACCTAGGGAATTTTGCCAGTGAATGTAAGAAGCCTAAAAAGAAGGATAAGGAGTTTCTTGAGCTTGAAGCTAAGTATGAGGCTCTGCTAAAGAAGCATACACCAGGTAAGGCCTACATAGCTGAAGGGAAGTGTTGGGATGATTCTGATAGTGATGGAGAAGAACAAGAATTCTGCAACTATGCCTTGATGGCCAACTCCAAGGAAGAACCATCTGAATCAGACTCTCAGGTACCATCCCACGCTACTATAGACATGTCTGTTTCTGAATACAAATCTATGGTTGAACAATTATCTGTTGAGATGTTTAATATTCATACTAGTATGACTGCTGCTAATGAAGAAATTGCTAAACTGTCTACTAAGAATGAACTGTTGAACAAAAGAAATGAGGAACTAGAACTAACTGCTATGCAAGTAGAAAACCTTAAACAAGAAATCGAATATCTAAAGAATAAGGTTCTATGTGCTAGTCAAGTTGAGAAAGCTCTTAGGGATGAGCTAGCTGAAAATGAATTCAAATTGAAAACATTTAAGAATTCCTCTAGTCTATTGCAGTCCTACCATGAGAAAAATCTAGCTAGGCCTAAGGCTGCTGTTGGACTTGATTATGACACTCTCAAACAGAGGAAAGGCTATGCAGTCATTGAAGATGACATTGTTGTTCAAGAGGAAGTGCCTCAGGTTTTGAAAAAGGCTGAGACCCCAATATTTAAAACACCAACACTTGAGATTGATGAGGATGCCTTACTCATTAAGCAAATGTTGGATGATGAAGATAAGGCACAATCAAATGAACAACAAGCATCCTCTAAGAGTGAGAATGTCAAAACCAAAGCCAAGGAGCCAGTAGGAGGTAGACCTAGACTTGAGAAATTTGTGATGTTTGTTTCAGCTGGGAATAATGAGTTTGAGAAGAAAGTGGCTAAAAAGAAACAAAACAGGAATGACAAATTATGGATTAACAAGGACAACAATTATGCTTATGTGCCAAATGCCCCTAGGAAAGTATGTCAAAATTGTTTTAGCACTAATCATTTAACTCATGCATGCAAGAAACCATCTGGTAGTGTTGCTAAACCATTCAATGATTGCTCTGTGCCTTTAAGACATAGAGACTATCCTTTCTTTGATAAATTTGATTGCATGCCATGTAACATGAATGTAATGACTAGTTGCTTTAATTTGAGAAGATAATTCATGGAAGGTTGCATCAGTCACAATGTTCACACACACTACACAAGAACAAAGTCTTCAAGTCCTCCTAAAGTTAGGAAGGTACCTTTGTCACCTAAGTCTAAGAACCCTGATTCTAAGACTTCTAACAGTGACAAGAAGACTAACATCAAGAAAATTGATAAGCATGCTGTTTATGATAAAACTGTTGCTAAGCCACATGGACCCAAACTTGTTTGGGTACCAAAGGAGAAGTAATATCTTTGTGTTTGTAGGGCAAAGAAAGTGAAAGGAAGGTCATGTGGATTTTGGACAGTGGATGCTCAAACCATATGACTGGTGATATGGCCCTGCTATCACAGTACGTGGATTTTGGACAGTGGATGCTCAAACCATATGACTATTCAGAACTGCCATGCTTGAAGCATTCTGCAAAGAGAATGGTATTTCTCAACAATTCTCAGCTCCAAGGACTCCACAACAAAATGGAGTTGTTGAGAGAAAGAATAGAACTCTGATTGAGGCTGCTAGAACAATGTTACTTGATGCAAAGATGCCTACATGTTTTTGGGCTGAGGCTGTGAGCACTGCATGCTACATCCAAAACAGAACCCTCATCAACAAAAACACTGGAAAGACACCTTACAACTTGATGACTGGAAAGAAGCCCACTCTAAAGTATGTTCATACTTTTGGAAGCAAATGCTTTGTGTTAAAAGACAATTCAGAATATGTTGGAAAGTTTGATGCAAAAGCATTTGAAGGAATTTTTCTTGGCTACTCTATGGAAAGAATTGCATACAAAGTTTATGTCATCACTCAAAAGAAAGTTATGGAAAGCACAGATGTGACATTTGATGACAGCAAACTACCTGGATTAGAAGAAGCCAATGATAAAGATAAAGATCCTTTGAAGTTTGACAATCTAGATGATTCTGATGAGGAGATTGAAACTGAATTTGAGCCCACAATCCAACAAACTCAAGTGAATGAAGAACCTGTGTCAACCAACAATGAAGGAACAAGCATCCAAGACACACCTGTGATTAGTGGCAACTTCACAGGGGGAGGAAATGTAAATGATCATGATCTGGATGATGAAGCAACATCAAGGCTAAGAAATCAATCTGAACATACAAGGAAATGGGATAGAGCACATACTGCAGATCAGATTATTGGAGATCCAAATACAGGAGTGAGGACAAGGAGAGCAACTCTAAATGAATGTCTCTATGGTTGCTTTCTATCCCAAGTTGAACCTAAGAAACTTGATGATGCATTGTTGGATCCTGATTGGACAATTGCTATGCAAGAGGAGATAAACCAATTTGAAAGAAGCAAAGTATGGGAACTTGTGCCTGCACCAAAGGATAGAACCATTATTGGAACAAAATGGGTTCTAAGGAATAAGATGGATGAAAATGGTGTAGTCATAAGAAACAAAGCAAGGTTGGTTGCAAAAGGATACTCTCAACAGGAAGGCATTGACTATGGTGAGACTTTTGCCCCTGTTGCTAGACTAGAGGCCATCAGAATTTTCTTGGCATTTGCTGCACATTCTAATTTCAAGGTTTATCAAATGGATGTCAAGAGTGCATTTCTGAATGGGGAGTTGGAAGAAGAAGTATATGTGCAACAGCCACCTGGCTTTGAGGATCCACAATTCCCTCACTTTGTCTAAAGATTGCTTAAAGCATTGTATGGATTTAAGCAAGCTCCTAGGGCATGGTATGACACATTGTCACAATTTCTACTGGATAATCAATTCACTAGAGGCACACTGGACAAGACACTATTTTACAAGAAACATGGTGATGATATTATCCTAGTTCAAATCTATGTGGATGATATCATATTTGGCTCTACAAATGAGAAGCTGTGTGAGAAATTCTCTAAGCTCTTGCAGAGCAGATATGAGATGAGTATGATGGGAGAATTAACATTCCTTCTCGGGCTGCAAGTGAGTCAAAGGAAGGATGGCATTTTTATAAGTCAAACCAAATACATCAAGGATCTATTGAAGAAATTTGACTTAGAAGAATGCTCGCCTGCAAAGACACCCATGGCCACTACCACCAAGTTAGATGAAGATGTTAAGGGCAAGAAGGTAAATATCTCAATCTACAGAGGCATGGTTGGCTCTCTACTCTACCTCACTGCTATTAGGCCAGACATCATGTTTGCAACATGCTTTTGTGCAAGGTTTCAATCAAATCCAAGGAATCACATATGATAGCAATAAAGAGGATTTTCAGATATCTGAAGGGCACACCAAACTTGGGGTTATGGTATGCTAAGGACACAGGGTTCAATCTGGTTGGTTATTCTGATGCTGATTATGCTGGATGCAGAGTGGATAGGAAAAGCACCTCAGGTAGCTGCCAGTTTCTTGGACAAAGGTTAGTCTCTTGGTACAGCAAGAAACAACAATCTGTGTCAACTTCCACAGCTGAAGCTGAGTACATAGCTGCTGGAAGTTGCTGTGCTCAAGTGCTTTGGATCAGAAACCAACTTAGAGATTATGGACTTATGTTGGAGAGAATTCCAATCATGTGTGACAACACAAGTGCAATCTGTATAGTTTCCAATCATATCAATCATTCTAGGACAAAGCACATTGACATCAGATATCACTTCATAAGGGAGCATGCAACTAATGGAACCATTGAGTTACATTATGTTCCCACAGAGAAACAACTAGATGACATATTCACTAAGCCATTAGATGAAGCCACCTTCACAAGGTTGGTTAGTGAGATTGGAATGCTGAATTCTTCAAATTCTGCCTAAGTGAATATATCAACTAGATTGTTGCAGCAGTAAATACTTACTTTATCAAATGCTCAATATTTTTGAAGTAAGTATTGGCTGGAGTATGATTTATAAATATTCCACAATTCTGCATATGTTGAAAATCATACATCTTTAGCTTGAAATTTCTGTGAAATTTTGAGAGAATCACTATTTAATTTGGTAGAATATTCTTCAGTGAATATTTCTGGTAAATTTTAAAAGATAGTGAAAATTGAATTTTATGAGTGAAGAGTATAGTTCGATAAGTCAGACTTCTCGAATGGTTCATTGTTTTGTCATGGCTCGAGTTCTCGAATAGGCCTATCTAGAACCCTCTTGAGTTCTCGAATAGTGTCTTTTGGAGAAATCGAATAGCACACTCTGAGTTCTCGAATAGAGTATTTTAGTTCTCTAATGATGGAGTTCTCGAATCATTTGAAAAGGCTGATTTTTCGCTGACACTTAATCGCTTTTTGGATTTATATTCAAAATTTCATTTCTCTCATAAAAACATATTTTATTTAGCTTAGAATTATTTTCTGAGTTAAATAACTGCCAGCTGTGAGTTTCAAACTGCTTGAGATATCGAATAAGCCTTTCTTGACTTAACGAATAGTTGTTTTATACTTCTCGAATGACTAACTTGTCGATACAAAACTTATATCTAATCGACAACTCAAGTCACTCACATATATACAATTCCACAACTGTTCAAATCATTTCATTCGATTTCTCAGGCAGCTAAAGTTCCAAAACCTCTGTAAAACCTAACGTCAAAAGCTAAATTTCTTCTTCAACCTTCATTCTCTTCTCATCTCTCTGTGTAACAATGGCAAATACCCAACTCACAATTCCTACCCACACCAATTTCATAGCAATAACCAACGATGTTGAAGCACCCAATGCAAACTTTAAGTGCTTCGTTCGATGGATGGCTGAATCATACATCAAGGATGCACTCTCAGCCAACCCAACTCTGTATCTAGACTTACTAGAACAGTTTTGGAGAACTGCTACTGTGGAGGTCGTGGCCCTAGAGAATGCAATACCTTCATACGTAATCTATTGCAAGATTCAGGACAAGGAAATCACCATCACTACTGAAGATATGAATCAAGCACTGGGATTAAAACAAGGAGTGTATGACAGTCAAGCAACTGATCAGGAATTGGAAGACTTCTTTGATTTTATCAACTACTCAGATAGAATCAAGCTTGGAAATTTGAATAGGAAGTACTTGAGAAAAGAATGGAGCTATGTCTTTGCCACTCTTCTTCAAGTCTTCACAGCAAGGAAGTCCAGCTTTGATCAAATCAGCATACATGTTCAACAAATAGGATATGCTCTAGCATATGAGAGAAAGATTGATGTTGGTTTGATCATAATGCAAGAATTGTATGGGAGACTTGGTAAGAACTCAGGCAAGAGAGGTAATGAAATTTTCTTCCCTCGCTTTATTCAATCTGTACTTAATTTCATAGATGCTAAATTGATTGAATTGCCTGGGTTAGACAAAAATAGAATGGGCTATCCGAAATCCATGACCAAACTCATTTTTGGTAGCTTGGAGACTAGGAATGATGTGGATGTAAAGCTCAAAATAACTCCCCTTATGGAGAGTTTATTTAGGACTTACCCCCACAACATGCCAATATGTGCCTCAAAATCTGAGTTAGCTAGGCCCAAGCAAGTAGATCAAAATGCTAACCCAGGGCCTGCTAACCAACCCTCTTAGCCAAACACTTTACCAAACACAGAGCCAACTGCATCATCCTCTCAAAAGGGTGATGTTAGTAAAAAGAAGAGAAAACAGGTTGCTTCTGAACCTCTAAAAATCTTAACTGAAGTAGCCTTGGCTGTAGAATTAGGCATAGCAAGTGAGGAACCTGAGTCACCTTTACAAAGGCCAAAGAAGTCTAAAACCACCTCTTCAGTCACCCAAATGGCTGAAGTTGTAAAATCAGGGGCAAACAGCTCACTAAATGTATCCTCTCAACAGGGTGCATCTTTAGAATCAAGCATCCTCCCTAATGCACCTATCTATAAAGAGTCAACACAAGGGAGTGATAAGGCTAGCACAACACTGAGTGGAGAGTACATCACAATTAAAACTCCCTCTATCTCTCAGGGGGAGTTGCCAAAATCTAATCTAAAACACATTTCTCTTCCAGAATCTACCACTCATATTTCTTTGGAGCCTGCAACTCAAGAAATTGAGGAGCAAGGCATTGATCATCAAGAATTCTTTTCTCTTGATGAGCCAATGGATTCAAGTGACTTGGTGCATGACACCTTGCTCACCACCCAGGTACCACATTTAGATGGTCAGGGAATGCATGCTGGGACATCTCCTAATGACACCATCACAAACATAGAGGATTCACTAGTTTTAACTAGAGACCCTGTGCCTGTGTCAACTACTGTTGTAACTCATCCCACTCCTGTGGAGACAACAGTAGCAGAGTCTTTCCATCCGGTTACAGAAGTTGCATCTGTAACTGAGGAGTCTAGCTTTCCTAGATCTAGCTCTAACTATATGTCTCAATGGCTGAAGCCTGTGCAACATGACAGTGCTTCAGGATCAGGGTCTGTTCCACCACAATTGACGGTTGAAGCACTCCAAAGCTTAATTGTGGATCAGATCCCTGAGTTCACAAAGATTGCTCAGCACCTTCTCACTGCAGACATGCCCAATCCAGACTATGAAGCTATCCTCTTATGCCACAGAGATGATGTAGAAATATAGAAGGCTAAGATCATAGATGAAACTGAGAGGGATGGAAACGTAGATGCTTGGCTACAAGGAAAGAATGACATCTCTCTCTCAGAAGGTCTCCATTACCTCAGAGAAGAATACATCACTTCACTAGGGTCCAATGCCAAATCTCTCACCCCTACTGATGTGTATGAAGCAGTGAATGACAGCTTCAAGGGCATTCTCAAGGCTGCACACTACCTTGGAAAAGGTCTAAAGACAGAAGTTAATGAAATGTGTTCAGCCACAACCAAGGAGGTGCATGAGATAAAGAGGACTTTTGACTCCAAATTCCTTCAATTGGAGACTGTAGTCAAGGACATTCTAGCCTGTAAGTCTACCTGCACCAAGATGGACAATGGTTTGGCTATTCTCAAGGATGCTGTCACAGCTCTGGGGCACAAATTCCAAAATCTCACTGATCAGACAACTGAGGCCAATGCCATGCTTAGGACACTCTTTGCAAATCAATATGGAGACAAGCTGGTCACTGAGGTCCCTGTGCATGAGCTGTCTAGGTTTGAAGTGCAGAGACTTAAAGAACAATCCTTGTCTGGCTTCAAATCTACTGCATTATTCAGTAAGGTAGATGCACTTGAAAAGGAGGTAGCTACTCTCACACAATCTAATGCTCATCTTACAGACAAGGTACAAACTTTGACTGAGCAGTTGAACACTCAAGCCACCACCACAGCTGATGTTCTTCTGCATCAACAATCAATGTTGTCTGCAATGATGAAGCACATGGGTCTCCCTCTACCTGAAGAATCTTCAACCCCAAAGGTCAATCCTACAGCCTCTGTGCCTGACAACAAGCCTAAGGGGGAGAAGAGGACATCAAGGAACTCAAATACAAAGGGGGAGAAACCACCAGTAAAGGGCATCAAAATCATTGAAGGTGGTCATCAAAGAACTTCAAAATCTTTAACTCATGTGCCTGGTAAAGGAAAAGACAAAGTTGATGAGCCTCCTACTTCTCTGCCAGTTGTCACTCTACCAACTGTGCACATCACTACTTCCAGTGGTAAAAAGCAATCTATCACAACCACAGTGGTTGCAGGGAGTATGCCATCTGACAAACCTCCACTCTCCATATCTAAAAGTGCCAAGCCTATAGAAGTGAAGGTGGTCACTGAGGCCAAGCTACAAGAAATTGCAAACTCAAATGTCTATCATGATGATGCATTCTTGGAGTTTTTGAAAGTCTCAAAAGAACAGGATGGTGACACTCAATTGTATCTAAGGAGCTTGAAGGATCAGATCGATTACTTCACTGTGGTACCTAGAAAAGTTGATAGCTCATGGCTCAAGGAAGTAATGATGGTAGCAAAATCCAGAATCTGGCATTTAACCTACAAAACTCTACAAGCCTTGAAACATTTAGAGATAGATGCGTTGATTGAGCTCATAGAGAAGAGGAATGTAAATGAAAACAATAAGAGTCTGTATGATGACTTGAGGAATGGCCAACCTTCAAGGCTGCCAGAAGTGATTAAGAAGCCATGGACAATCATCTATCAGGCTGGCACCAGAGTTGAAGAGATTAAACAATTGGTCATTCCCAATGATCTCACTTCTCGAAAGCACAGACTCATTATTGCCATCATTGATCTACTGCAAAAGAAGAAGGGGACAAGTACTGCTGAAGAGATAGAGGAACTGCACATTCTCAGATCATACATTACAACTGGTGTAATTCCAGAAATGGCCAAGCCAAGGAGGAATAAGGATGATGAAGATGAAGACAAGAGTGATGGGAGGAGAAGTCATCACAGGAGTGATAAGGGGGATGAGGATAAGAAGAAGAAAGACAGCAAGGATAAGAAGGATGATGACCAAGGCAAAGTCTATGAGAGGAAGAATGGAAAACAGCAAGCCTTAGGCATTGCTAGCAGTAATCTCACCACAACACAAGACTCTAAGTCTAGGGTGAATGCTGTTAGTAATGACCTACCAAAATCTAATCCCTTGGCTTCTGCAACTGTTTTACCACCTCAAGAAGAGAAGAAGATTCAAGCCAAGAAACCATCTGTATATTTCAAAAAGCAAACTGCTAATGGAATACTACAATGGTCCACGAACAAAGGTCACATGCTTTTGCCAGGCAACCATGTAAAAAGGATCAAATTCAAACAAGCTGCAAGGAAACCAAAGCTATTCAAATCAAGGACTCTGACAATCTATCCAGGCTTAAAACTCCAACCACTAGATGAAGACTTTGATGAAGACCAACTGCAATTCTTACAAGCTCAAAGAATCTACCATGTTGCCATTGTTGATAACTACCTTGAGATCAAATATACTGATGGAAGGGAGGAGAAATTCAAACAGGGAGGATGTCAACACTGGGGCAAGCTACATGACATAGAAAGAATCATTGCATTGTTGAGCTCAGAAGATAAAGTGGAAAGAGTATGGAAGCTGGAGCTAATTGATTTTGTGAAGATGAAGAGAGATCATGAGGAGAGAATCAGAAAAGAGTGTCTTGAGAAATGGCTAGCAAGGGAGAAAGAAATTGAGAGACTGGAGATTGAAGCAGAAAAGCTAAGGGCAAAGGGATTGTGTAGAGTTCAGTTTAACCCCTATGTGGTGAAGTATAGGAGGAGAAATGGGGATCAGGTCCACATCCGAATGAATCTACTCAACCACTATCCTGCAAACATTCTGAAACCAGTACTTGAAGATTTTAAAGACTCAATTTTGCTTGAAGAATTGGATGCTATGGCAGAAATAATAAGAGCTATGGATGAGAATACAAGGAAGGAGAAAGAAAAAAGACAGAAAGCATATGATGATTTGCAAGCCAAAGCTATGGAAGGGGAAACAAATGACAATGGCTAGTACTTCATCATAGGCTGTAAGATTACTCACCCTGTAGTTCTATCCACATTGCTAATCAAAATTCATACATGTACTGTCAAGTTTTATCTTTATGTATGTTAGGCTAGTTATCAGACATGAAATTGTGACTAAGGGTCTTACTCACAATTTGGGGGAGATTGTTAGTCACAGAGGCATGCCTGAATACATCTAATAACAAGCCTAAGTATGTGTAATGCTATGCATTACCTACATGACCTCTTAACTGAGGGAACCTCTAGTTGTAGAGTTTCTATTTGTTCTGTACTTGTAATAGGCATCAAATTCTAGTTGTGTAACTGTACTTATAAAGTCAAGAATAATGCTTGAAAGAAGTTCCAAGGTTCATGCCTCAAGCAAGGAAATAAAGACTGCAAAATAATCACAGTTGGGATTTGAAGAAATGAAGAATTTGCCTAAGTACCAATTCGAGAAGTACATTTATCTATTCGAGAAGTCTAGCATTCGAGAAGTCAGAGATTCGATATCTCAGAAGACACTATTCGATATATCTGAATACACTGTTCGATATCTCTGAGATTCGATATGTCTATTACTCTATTCGAGAATTCATGGAGTCAACAAGTCAAAGCATCATTCGAGTTCTCTAAGAGTCAACAAGTCAATACTCTATTCGATATCTCAAGGACTAAAGAAGCTATTCGACATCTCAGGGATTCGATATGTCAAAATGCTCTATTCGATATCTCAAGGAGTCCTAGAGAAAAGTGCTATTCGAGAAGTGATTCGATATGTCAATATAACGCTATTCGAGAACTCAGAGTTATCGAATAAGTCAATTCGAGTTCTCGAATCAATCACTTAGCCACTTCTCAAATACATTCTTGGAGACAAAATACTGAAGAATTGTACAAGTCAGAAACCTGCAACAAGCCAAGACGCTTTATTTGACTATGTACTATAAAGCACATTGGAAAGCCTACAAAGAAGCTTGGAGAGATAAGACAAAGGGACAAGGAGCTAAAGAAGTGGATCTGAACAGGCTTTGCAAAGTCAAATCTGTAGCCGTTTGGACTCTTACTTAAATGAGATAGACATACTGGAAGTAGTTTGTTTTACCTACCTTATTTGTAGTAATTAGGTGTATCCATGTCTATAAGGATACAGCCTCACTTCCTTAGCAGATAAGTTTTTAGAGATAAGAGTTTCATATACATCAGAAGAAATATCTCTCTGAGAAAAACGAAGCTGAGAATACTATCATTTGTATTCACAGATTGTAGCAAAATCTTTATCTAATAAAATATTAGATTAAAGTGATATTGTGTTGTGTTTATCTTTGTTATCTGCACTTACATATCTCACACACTCAACACATATCTTGTTGCAAAGATTCAAGAACAAAGAAAAGTTTAAGAATCCATTCACCCCCCCTCTGTATTCTTTTACTGTATTCAATACTCAGCAGTTGTGCTTGGTGCTTATATTGGGAGGTTGTTGGCTTGTATTTGGAGTTGGGATTTGATAATCATGAGTGGGGTTTCTTCAAAGCGTAGTAAAAACAAGGGCAAGACTCTATCTAAGCGTCCAAAGACCACTTCTTCGTCTTCGGAACCTCAAATTTTTCTAACTCGTAAGGAATGTGAAGAATCGGGTCTACCATTACCTCCTTGCAATTATGGGCTTGACTTGAGAACCGCTACGCCTAGCTTATCATTTTCCAGTGATACTCTCGAGAGGTATAATTCCATTTCCTCGCTTAAGGTTTTACCATTTCGTTATTTTGATAAACATGTTATAAAAAAGATTGGCATTTGGGATGATGTTAAGAAAATTTTAATTACTTCCGATTGGCCTACATGGTTAGATATGGATGAGCCTACTTGTCCGGCTTTGATCTATGAATTCTTTACTACCGTGAAGTGTGATGTTGAAGTCGGGAAGGATTTAAGCTTAGCCTCTCGAATCACTTTTAGAATGATGGGTTTATGGTTTAGTTTCGGTTGAAAGAGCTTTGTGATTGGTTTGGATGGGAACATAAGTGTGGTACTCATAAGCCTCCTCGCCAATTCCAAAATTATGTTTGGCCCGCCATTTCTTCGGACTTCGAATGGTCTTCAAGTCGGAGTAAGTCCACCAAAATCAAGAGCCCCAGTTTGAGTTACATTCATCGTGTGATGACAAATTCCTTATATGGTAATGAAGGGTCCAATAGCGCCGTTTCAATGGCCGAACTTGGGGTCCCTTATTTTTTGCATGAAGGGTACCGCGTTGATTGGGTTTATTTATTTGTTGCACGTATGTTGGAGCTTTCGAGGCAAAAAATGGGTTCCCTTGTCTTTGGCGGGTTTATCACCCGTATTGCCTCTAGCTTGGGAGTTCTTGACCGGGGTTGTTCTCATATTCCATGGTTAGAAGGTCGAGACCTCGTTGCTACTATTGACTACACGGTTTTAAAGAATATGGGTGTTATCTCCGGGACTTTTGAGAATTTTCGATGGACGGGCCACAAATCATCTCAGCTCACTTGTCCCGCATCTCCTCTTCTCACCGAGGAGGAACCGGTTTCTGAGCCATTGCCTTTAGCGATTGATCGAGGGGGTTCTTTCTATCATGGTTCCACTACGGAATTCTCTGCACCTCAACAGGCCTACTTACAGCGCATGGAACAGTCCATTAAGGACCATGTGGATAAGCGGTTTTCTGAGCATCGAGTGTGGATGGAGCAGTTTTGTGCCTCGATGACGGCTCAGTGTCAGACAAGTTCTAGGGATCCACCCTTGGATCCTCCTCATGATGCTTGAGTTTCTTGGCTTCGCTCCCGGTCCTTATTGCTTATTTTTAGGGGAGTTTTCTTTCACTTTTATTTCTACCTCATTTTTATTTGTCATGCATGAGGACATGCCATGTTTTAAGTGGGGGAAGGATTGTTTATTTGGATTGTTTATTTTGATGTCCGTTTCGTTTGCATTTGGGAACTAGTTTAGTCATAAAGCTTATTTACTTGTGTGTAAAATTAAGACATTTATGAGTTTGTAGTCGTGTTTTCTCCTATTTCGTGCCTAGCATTACCAATTTGATGTGAATCTATAAGTTTGATGCACCTTTTTGCACACGCACACACTTGAAAGGGCATGAAAAGTCTAGATTGTTGTAATTAATTTGTGAACATGACGGTTATCTCTTAGAATGCATGGAATCAAATCGGGAAGATGTTATTACAACGTAAACCTTATGAGGCCTTGAACGATGATTTCTTTTGCTTGTGTGTTTCTCCCTCTTTATGTGTGTTTTTGCTCCAGGGCTTGCATTAAACCTTAATTCATGGATGCACCATAAGGAAATTCTTTTTAGGATAACCATTTTGGCCTTTTTAGCTTGTGAACCATGAAAATAATCCCTAGTTACCGCTTTGAAGCTTATACCCATATTTTTCTTTGTCACTTTCCCCTTTTATACATGAGTCATAGCTAAATACTTCACTCTCGACCTAGTTGAGCTAGTTGAGTCTTGGAAAGAATTGATTGATAGGCATAAGAATTTGGAGAAGTTGTGAAGAGGAAGAATGCTAATTATTCTTAGTGGGAACTAGTTTGATGTGTATATCTTGATGTGGTTCAAAGTTCTTTGTAGTAATTATATATGTAATGCATCCACTTTGCTAAAAAAAAAAGAAAAAAATTATAAAGGGAATGTAAAAAAAAGCAATAAATCATTGTGCTTTATTTTGATTCAAATTTTTTAGTAAATGTGGTTGTGTTTTGTAATCGTAAATGATTGGAGATATGCTTTAGTTTAAGAATTTGGTGTATGAATAGAGCGAATGTCGTTTTGACTCAACTAGAGAGACTTCTACACCTTCCTTGAACCTAAATTTTCACACCTTCACCCTAGCCTCATTACAACCCAGTTTATGAATTCTTTGTTTTTGGTGCAATTCGGAATTTAGGTGGACATGCAAGGTCAAGTAGAGCGCATGCATTTAGAGTTGGAGTTGAGTGAAATCTCTAACCTATACATGTGTGATGCATAATTGAGAGATGTGAGATTTTTCACCATACAATTTCATCTTCTTAATGCGAAGCCATGTATGCATTGGGATAATCTTCTCTAGTTTTCACGATTTAAGTGCTTTAATGTCATGGTTACATTTTGCACAAGGTGTGTTATCTTGATTCTTGAATTGGTTGTTAGCTCGTTGTAGTGGATGACATGGTGATTAGCTCTATGTGTTTGATTTTAGTTACAAGTAGATATAGCGACGAGATTGATTTGTTTCCTATTTGTATGACGTTTCGGACATGTAGGTGTAGTAGTTAGCTTAATTAGTAGGTATTTTTAGTTTCTTGTTTGTTAGTGACTTTTGTGATTTTGTGGGTACATCATCTATAAACCCTCACGAGACGAAACTCGTCCTCCAAGGCTACTTGGGGGTTTAAACGATGGTTTGAATGCTTTTGTTCAACCATTTTCTCATTTGGAATAATAAATTTTTTTAATTATCTCGTTGTTAAGAGTAGTTTGCTCGGGACTAGCAAAGTTCAAGTGGGGGAAGATTTGATAACGTGTATTTTATACACGTTTTGTCTCTTATTCTCTTACATTTTTGTTAGTTTCGAATGTTGTTTTATCGATATTAATTAAGTTTTTCATCTTTCAGTGCCTCGTTCTTAATTGTTGAAAAGATGACTTATTTTCGGCTTGAAAGCAAAGATTATTCAAGAGAGAAGTTAGAAGATACAAGCTCGCGATGCCGGGAGGTGTTTATTGTATAATCTTGAAGATTTTGTCTCGCACGGCCGTTCGTAAGGTCGTTCAATGAGTTTAAAAGGAGTAGTCAACTGCACGGTGTAAGAACCCCAAATTTTGGATATAATTAAAACTTTTTATTAAGTAATGATAAAATGAGGAACAATGATTCCGACAACAAGGTCACCAGCTCTAATGAATGGTGGTTTCAAAGAACAATGATTGTAATGAATGGATATTGCTTTGGACAATGATCCTGATGCATTGGTATATTGTCAGAATAGAGTAATTCGATGGTTGAGGAACTAGATAAGAATAATCTACCATCCAGGAAGGAGCTAATGGATCCTTGAAGGGAAATGAGTACGTGCATAGTGTTTCCCCCATACGTGCATAGTATTTCCCGTACGTGCATAGTGTTTCCTGTACGTGCATAGTAATTTGGTGGATGAATAGTGATTTTGTAAGTTGGAAAACTTTTCACGCCACCCTATGTACGGGACGTGATATGGATGTTTCGAAGTCATATTAGTAATACGCGGAGGAAATAAGTGAATGCAGAGACGATCGGAATTCAGAAATCCCAAATTCTTTTTCGGTATAATATTTGACCGGACAGTGGATTAAATATTATTATAATCCAAGAATTGAGATATTAACTTTGAGGATTTGATATTTTGGGATGTTATTATATTTGATTTAAGAATGAAGGTAGGAAACCATTGAGGTAGTGAAACAAGCGTTCTAGAAACCGCTAAAACGTTATAACGTGATTAATCAATAAAGCGAACGAATCCTAGATTACGGATTAAGTTCGTATCGAGATTAAATATCCTACATGGTCATTACGAGGATTATATTAAGGATTGGGGAAGGTATTATGAATATCGAGAAATTTCCCGGTAAACCCTAGAGGTGAAACTACTTAGTTATTCGCCCGAACGATCAATCGAAACGAGCAATAACCGGACAAAAGAAACAAGCAGTGGAAGCAAGAGTCATGCATAAGCTACTAGGTAAATATCTAGCAACCAAGTGGGCTAAGTAACTAGCATGTTAAGGATTGAACTAGTAGTTAGCCAAATCAAACTCTAGTTAGCCATAAATCAATCCAAGTGCTACACATGCTTTCAAATCTCACCATTCATTCCAAAAGCACTTTAATAAAGTAAAAAGAGATGAGATATCATCCAAGGCTCATCACTTTATGAATTATTATCAAAACAACCAAGCAAACACAAAGAACTCTCCATTTTCCTTTCTTCCTTGAAAAATTCTGCCAAGGTGCTAGAAGTAAGGCTTCCAACCATCATTTGATCTTGAAATATTTATGGTGAGTACTTTACATCATAGCTTAGATCCCCTAGAAATTTCAGCTTCAAATTCATCTTTTTCCATTTTCAAATAAATCATCAAAGATGATGATGAATAGTGTTTTCAAGAACTAATCTTTGTTTTTCTTGTTTTCATGGTTGATCCTAGCTAACTTAAGGCTATCCAAGGACCATACCAAGATTTTTGAGGCTAGTACATACTCCAAGGAAGGTATAAGAATTGAAAACCCTAGATCTACTTTGAGTTTTAAGCATGTTCTTGATGGATCTAGCTTAGTTATGATTATGTTCATGTTATAAGCATGCTTAGTTAGTGATTTAGTGATTTGATTAACATGATGATTTTGATGCTAAGATCAGTAGCTTCTGGACTTGTTGAGATGCTTATTATGTGTATAAGTTTTTTAGATGCCCGGTGTGGCTTGGGTTGTTGATTACGATTTATGGAACGTCCGATTTATAGCCGTCGTAATGCCCGATTTTTGTTAACCTTAAGAAATCGTGTTTGACAGTAGCCATAATTCACTGTCCAGTATCATGTTCTGCCATGGCAAGAAAGATCATGTTATAAGCTTCGTTTTGATATAAAGATCATGTGAAACGGACTTACGGTTTAGGAATTATGGCCGATTCACTAAAAGACGTTCGAAACCGTAAGTACGAGTTCGTTATTAAAATTGAACCCTCGTAAAATACGTAAGTCAGTGGCGAATCTTGGTAATTAAATACTAGAGATAAAAAGGAAGGTGTGAGAGAAAACCTCATGTGAAACGGATCATTTTCCGATTTTATAAAAATGTTCGAATCAAAGTTAATCGCAAACGAACCCCTAAAAACCCGCTTGATTATAACTTCGGTAAAACACTTAGAAAACGGGTGATAAAACTCGGAGCATAATATTGATTTGTAACGATCGACTTTAGAACTTGTATGACTTAAGTATGTCCCAAGTGTAAGTACAATGACATGTCGTATTAACGAACGAATGTCGGGTCGGATCGATGATAAAAGGAATCCACTAAAAGGGGTATAACGAGATAACTCGAGAACGTGTTTCGATTTAAGTATAACTTAACTTTTAAGATGTTAAGTGATTAATCCCGAATGCCTTGGCTATTTATAGATCACCAAGCTGACCCGGGACCTGCTACCACTACCCCTTACCGTACTCGACTACCAGGCAAGTTTCAATTCCCTTCTTTTAGGCTGTTGTTGTGATTGAATAAATATATAAATATGTTTTCTGTTATACATATGCCATAGCATGCATGCCTACTTTCAAGTTATATCATTATGCTTGTTCCCTGATTGTTATTGGCTTATAAATTAGATAGCTATCGTATCAACTATAAGCCGGTTATTGTAAGACCCTCATAGAAGGGCGTATACATCTTATTCATCAAATATAGACCGGGAGTCAATATTTCTTGATATATCGAGATTACCTCGGAGGAAAATATTTAAGTAAATATTTTCTATTATTCGGGCGACTAATATTATTTGAATATTCGTTCGAGATTATTTATTTAACGATCCTTACTTCAAATAATTATTTGAACGTAACTATTCGACGAATAATATTTATTTTAATATTCATTCAGAGTCGAATTATTTATCGATTATTATTTCGAATATTCTTCTAAAGATGAGACTACTAAATGAATATTATTTGGATATTCATTTAGAATATTATTTTATTAAATAAATATTACTTTTGAATATTCATTTAGGATATTAATTACTTGATGAATATTATTTTAATATTCATCTGAAGCTTGATTTATTTATCGAATATTATCTCGAATATTCCTTTAAAGCTTCGATTACTAAATGAATATTACTTGATATTCATTTAGAATATTATTCATTAAATGAATATTACTTTTTGAATATTCATTTAAATTCCTAATTAATTATGAATATTGTCTTAAATATTCCTTTCAGGTCCTATTAATTAATGAATATTATTTTGAATATTCATTTAAATAGTTATTTATTCAATAAATATTCTCATGATATTTCTTCAGGGATTATTTTGGAAAATACCATGATTAAAGATATCCTTTAATATTCTTAAATATTCTTTAAATATTTTTAATTCAATAAATAATCTCTGAATATTTATTTCATACTTAGAATAACCTCAATAAGGTTTATCTTCTTCGATTATTACAGAAAATACCTCGGAGTCATATTATTATTAATCTTATATCAAGAAAGGTTCTCAGACATCATTCTTCTTTGAGTCTACCTCTCTAATAATAAGGGAACCTTACTTGGAAAATGTTATTTATCTTGTCGACTTCCCGGTCATAGAGTATTCTCTTCACTCGCAACTCGGGTGCTGTTGACTTATTAAGTCGTTGTTTACCTTCTCATCTTTCGAGGGGTAAGATTGTTGGAACAAGTTGATATTCGATACCAAGCCACAGCTTGGAAGTTATTGGTGAATTTTCCTTTCCAACTAGATACGACTACCTTGTAGAGTCTTATCAACAAGTATTATACTTGGGGAAAGGGGGACGAACGTTACATTCAGAATCATGAATTCTATTTGAACTAGGAGTCGTGTAAGAGGCCGAGTAGTGCCGGTCCATCCCCTTTGGCCCAACCGTTGGCCGGGGAGAGCTAGTAAGGCGGTAGACAAGTAAAGCCGTCAGTTCTTCCTTCTACCGGTAGTAAATCTAATTTGAGCTATACGATCTCGACTGATCATCAAGATTGGAACAGTGGGCGCGGTGAATACTCCATCATTGGTTCATCATCCAAACTTATTTATTTCCTACAACATGATTATTGTTGGCAGAGCTGGAAAAGTGTTCATAACTGGAATTGCAATCTTTTCATGCAAGTTCCTCTTTTTAATGACAATGAGAATATCTCGCTTACTTTTGATGTAGCAGATATTTCTACAAACAAATACTTTGAGTTACCTGGTAACTTCATCTTTTATATTATACTGGCAATAACCTCATTAATGCATGGCATATGGTTTCAAAGGATATTTTGAACTGCTGTATATATGTATCACTGTTCAGTTATATTATTGTTGGTGGGCTTTCGCTCACCCTTGCTTTGTTCATATTATGTCACAACAACAGCTAGGACAGATGGCTCGCATCAGGCGCACTCGGCGCAAGCGGGTTACCCGACCCACCGGACTCCCCGCTGAGATGCTAGCCGCCATTGCTGAGGTAGCATAGTTAGACAACTTTTGTTTCCTGTTTAACTATATGTATAATTAATGTAATCAACGGCAAAACTGTTATACTTATGATGTTATCCTTTTAGGATTGTAATAACGTTTATTCGTAACCCTTTAATGTAAGACTTTTTTCAATTTCATCTCTGGGACTATAACTGTTGTGCGTGTGAGTGGATATTATTGTGGGGTCACAGTATGTGATTTATTTATTGTGGACTCAAGTCAAGTATTATTAATGGATGTAAGACCGTAACCACCAGATCCCTGACCCCGGATCTGGGGGTGTTACACACGGGCTGCTGCACGGCCGTTCAGCAGGCCGTACAGAGTGTTACAAGTAGTGTAGATTGGGCAGTCTTTCTCACGGGCTGCTGCACGGCCGTGCAACAGGCTGTGCAGCACTTGCTGTGTATTAAAAGAGTAGTAAACATATCTTAACTTCTAGAACTCATCACATCTCATTTTTCATCTCATCTTTGCCTCTGCAAATACCTAGGTTGAGCTTCTCATCCTTGGGTTTGTCCTAACCTCTCTTTGTTTGATTCCTTGACTTGGTTAAATTGATAGTACTTCATTATTGGTTGCTAATGTCAAGAGAGCTAATTTATGTGCTTCACTAAATTAGTGTTTTTAGAAGAGAAATAAATAATTGTGTACTTCACCAATTATCTTGGTTAGGTAGAGTTAGATACATTTTGCTTATTTGTTGGGTTGAAATACTTGATTTGCCATATCCTTGGGTCAAATATCTCTTTATCTTGCTAATTTAAATATTGTGCCTTGTTGTGTTGGTAAAAATTGGATGATTGCAAACTACTTAGTTATACTTCTCTAGCAATTTATTTCTTGTATGCAAGGTGTTTGATAAAACACCTCAACAAACTCAAAACCCCCCCCACCATTTTACCTTACACTAGTATTGAACGCTATTCCCTTGGGTTCAATCCCTACTTACCACATTTGCTATATTTTATAGTTAAGTGCGAACATAGTAGAGCATAATCATTTATTATAAATTTGGCACGTCGACGACGGGCGTGGCCACCTGTATACATCTAATAACAAGCCTAATTGACTGTAATGCTTTACATTACCTACATGACCTCTTAACTGAGGGAACCTCTAGTTGTAGAGTTTCTACTTGTTGTAGTACTTATAACAGGCATCAAATTCTACCTGTGTAACTGTAATTAAAGTCAGAGAATAATGCTTGAAAGAAGTTCCAAGGATCATGCCACAAGCTTGAAGACCAAGACTGTCAAAATAAACACAGTTGGAATTTGGAGAATTTAGATTTGCCTAAGCACCAATTCGAGAAGTGTTTTGATTTATTCTAGAAGTCTAGCATTCGACAAGTCAAGGATTCGATATCTGCAAGGACACTGTTCGATATCTCTGGAAGTCAACTAGTCAAAGCCTCATTCGACAACTCATAGATTCGACATGTCTAATACTCTATTCGAGAACTCAAAAATCCAACAAGTCAAAGCATCATTCGAGTTCTCTAAGAGTCAACAAGTCAAAGCTACATTCGATATCTCAAGGACTAAAGAAGCTATTTGACATCTCAAGGACCCCAAAAATTAATAGCTCTATTCGACAAGTCAAGAATTCCTGAAGAAAAGACTAATTTGAGAAGTGATTCAATATGTCAATTATACAGTATTCGAGAACTCGGAGTTATCTATCAAGTTAATTCTAGTTCTCGAATCAACCACTTAGTTACTTCTCGAATGCAGTCTTGGAGACAAAATACTGGAGAATTGTACAAGTCAGAAACTTGCAGCAAGCCAAAACACTTTCAGAACCACAGTACTGTAAAGTAATTTTGGAAAGACTACAAGAAGCTTAGAGAGATGTCTCAGGAGACAAGCTGCTAAAGATGTGGATCTGAACAGAGTTAAAGAAAGTCAAATCTCAAGCCGTTTGGATATTACTCAAAAAGGGATAGACATATTAGAAATTAATTTTGTATGTCACCCTGTTTGTAGTAGGTAGCTGTACTCATGTTCTATAAGAGTACAACCTCACTTCTCTAGTAGTTAAGATTTTCAAGAAAATTTAGATATATAAATTTTTCTCTGAGAAAAGTGAAATTGAGAATACTAACATTTGTATTCACAATTTGTAGCAAAACTTTATCTAATACATTATTAGATTAAAACGAGTGATCGTGTTCTTGTGTATATATTCCGTACTTACATAATCTGTTAAACACAAACACACACTTTGTTACACAACCAGATTCAAACCCTTCAAACAAAATTCACTTAAAACACTTATCAGAAGAAAAGTTTTAGAATCCATTCACCCCCCCTCTGTATTCTCTTCGGTATATTCAATACTCAACAAATGATATCAGAGCAGGCTGTTTATTTAAAAACAGAAAAAGATCATGAATACACCAAAGTCTACAGGAACAGTGAAGGTCCCTAAGTTCGACAAAGAGAATTACAACCTCTGGAAGATTAAAATGCTGTTGTTCATCAAAGCTGCCAACCCTCTATATCCTGAGATACTCAAGAATGGTCTCTTTGTTCGACAACAGGAGATTCCTGAAAATACTATTGGAACTGTAACCATTCCAAGATCCTATGTGGCTAAAGAACCATCCAAATGGATAGAGACAGAAAAGGAGATGGTTGCTCTCGACAGTCATCTCATGTTATTAATCATAGATTCTATGGAACTGTCAATGTTTGCTAACATAGCCTCTTGCAAAACAGCAAAGGAAATGTGGGATCATATTGAGGTGTTATGTGAAGGAACAGAGGAGGTTAGAGAAAACAAGAAACAGATACTGGTCACACAGTATGAAGCTTTCATGGCTCAGACCGAGGAAAGCATTACTGACATGTTTGAAAGGTTTCACAAGCTGGTGACTGAGCTACAGATGAATGGGAAGGTTTACAGCACCAAGGAGTTGAACATGAAGTTTCTATTGTCTTCACCAAACCATCTAGAGCAAAGGGTCATTTCTCTAAGAGAAAGAGATTTGAACAAAGTCACATATGATGTGCTCTATGGGGTTTTAAAGACTCATGAGCTTGAGTTGCTTCAGAAGAGGGCTATCCAATCCAACCAAGGTAGAATGATAAACACACCATGTGCCTTGATTGTCAGTAAATCTGTTCAAGACTGAAAGGATATCTTCGATATATTATTTATTTTGGTATTTGTACAATTTAACATAAAATTTAATTACACTTAGATATCCTCTCCACTAGGTCATTAATTTAATTGATTCCGTCAAAAGTCAAAAGTCAATTCTAGCAAAATCTATTTTTAATTATAGGAGATATTCCATTATTGCGAAAAATCAAAATTATATTTTTATGGAATATATCTCTACACCAAGGTAATAAGCTCGAAAAAGAAATATCGTGATCTGATATTTTTTAGATCTCCGTTGCAAAATTGATAAGGCGATAGGTTCGAACAAAGAATATTCGAGGATTAATGTTCTTTAGAAAACTCGTGCTATATTTAAAAACGATCAGTTTTTATTCAAAAATATTCCGCCTTCGCACTCAAAATACTTTTATCCCCAAGAATATTAATATTCAGTGGTAAAATATTAATACTCATTTTTATCTCGTGCCAGAAATATTCAATATAATTTTTCTCCCACTTCGTAAATTTATTCCATTTTTCGGAGAAAATTATTTTAAATACTCAAAAATATTTCCTACACTCTCAATATATTTTATATATTAGGAAATATATTCTAAGTATTTATTCAAGTCAAAAAATTGGTCAAAAGATATATCTAATTCGAGGAAAGACAAATCGTATTTTATTCGGAACCGAAACTTGATTTAATCGTGTTAAATCCAAATAAAATACTTCCACTTGCTAGAATAACTTGAAACTTGAGATGGGTAACTTAAATGTTATTTTCTATGCATGGTAAAATTTTCGTAATTTTCTGAGAATTTTGGTCCGGGCACGAAAATCGAGGAGTGGGTCCACATTTGACCACGTTTGACTAAGTCAATGTTGACTTTATTTGATCAAAACTTCCAGAATTTCATTTTTTGATATTCCTAAGTGCTCCATAATTTTAGAATTATTTATTGGGAATTTTCGTATTAATCTGGTATTTAATTAACGAAATATGTTACGTATTTATTCGTTAATTGATACGAGTCCGATACAATATATTAGAGATATATATCAGCTGGGATATTTATGTAGAATACCACCCCCACTTGCAAAGAAACACAAAACCACCCACAACAAACACAATACCACTTTCCACCTCATCAATCCACACCATTTCAATCTCAACCACTCATTTTTTCTTCAATCCTCACCCTTCCTTCCACCCAACTCCTCCTATAAATAAACCCCTTCCCCCAACCATTTTCTTCAAGCTAAAGAGCCAAATAAGTGCTAGGAATTTAGAAGTGGAAGCTCTCTCAATATATCCAAATACTCTCTACACCCACTTCATTTCAAAAACCTTCTCTTTCTTATATATACTTACATATATACAAGGTTTTTGTTCCAACAAGCTTAGTTCCTTCAACCAAGCTCTCTACCACAAAGCACGCTCCTCTACCACTACTATCCGACCTCCCGAAGGGCTGCCCGAGTTCGTCCAACACGTCAAAATCCGACTGAACCTCCGGCGAATTTTTCCGGCGATATCCAAAAGTGGTAATTTTTAGCTTCATATTTGAGTCTTAACCGACCATATTTTATATACATATAAGAGCTCTATACCTTCATCTTATTCTCTTTAGTGAGCTCTTATATCGGATCTCGAATCGAGACCATAAAAATCCGTACAAGGATTAAATTTCGAACAAAACGATTCGAAATATTACAACACCTCAAAAAGAGGTTATATTTGACGACGGTCAAATAATTACATCGAGCTTGATTTAATTCCCTTCTATCACCTTAGTGTTCCGAGGGAAAAGAATCTAAAAGCCTTAATTAATTAAATCTTTAACGCACTTACTTTGGCCATTATTATTATTGTGATATATATAATTGTGCTAAAGCGTGATTTGTTTCCCTTCTATCACCTCTAGTGTTCCGGGGGAAATAAGTTGTTAAGCTTCTATTTATATATTTTGCGCACTCTTTTCTTCTAGTCCTCACACTTGTGAGTGATACTACTTTAAACGCGTAATAGCGTGGCGAAAGCCGTTTATATATTTTCCGCACTTTTTATTCTTGTCCTCACACTTGTGAGTGATTTTTACCTTCCGCACTTTTTATTCTCGTCCTCACACTTGTGAGTGATTTTTACCTTCCGCACTTTTTCTTCTCGTCCTCACACTTGTGAGTGATTTTACATTCCGCACTATTTTAATGCATAATAGCGGCCCTCGTTTTATCCTATAGATAAGCCGAGTTACTTTTACGTACGTGTGCGTTTATTTGTATGTTGTGTTTAATTGGCCAAATAATATTAAAGTGCAAATTTTTAAAGTAATATTGTAACACTCTCATTTAAATATAAATACGAATAGTCTACAACAAGACTATAACGAACAAGAAGTTGTTTATCAAAGATCCTTTAGCTATAAAGCTCATCAAGGACTTGATTTATACAATACTTCGAAAATAGACGTATTTTCAACAAAGAAGTAATTGTAAGTATACTTCGATCTTTATAAAAGACGAGCCAAAGTATACGATTATAAAACCTTATAAGCCTACGAGCTTAAAGGAAATAATCAAAATTTACAAACTCCGAGATATATTTAAATCTCACTATACGGAGTATTGTATTATAAAGTCATAAGCAAATAAAGCTTATTGAACTTACTTTAATTAATATTCGGGTAAGAATATTATAGTCACCTTGGGACATATTAAGTCCAAACCTCTCTTTATATTAGGGTTTGTTTCGTAGATATTGTTTTCTAAGTTTTGCAGTGAGGTGAAGTTGAAGTGAGGTGATTCTCGTTCTAAGACCCAAGTCCTAGGCATTAACGGGGAGTTAGTGGCCTTTGCACCGTGAAGAAGAGGAAAGACCCAAGACCTTGCATCTAAGATCCAAGACCGGCAAAAGCGAGGAATTTAAAGACTACACCAAGGGTTCTATATCAACTTTGAAGAAGTAGCGGGGAGTTGCTGTCTAAGATAAGTTGTGTAGGTTTTTCACAACGACTTTGAGGGTGTAACGGGGAGTTACAACCCAAGACGAGTCTTGTGGGTTTTTATATTTATTGTGAGGTAGTGTCTCGGAGATACGTACCAAGACCAATATTTATAGGGTTGTAAAGGCTTCTCCGCCTACTAAAGGAGCGAGTTATTTTTAAGGGAAAATCTCGAGTCCGGAGAGGAGCTCGGGGACTGGAATAGGGGTGAGCGAATCCATTAGGGGTTGTGTAAGAACCCAGATTTTTGGGTAGAATTAAAACTTTTTATTATGTATTGATGTAAGAATGAATAGGGGTTACAACTAGAATGTAATACTGGTTTTAATGAATGAATAATGAAAGGATATATATTCCAAGGTTATATGGCCTGAAGGATGCTATTGGGTGATAACTAAGGTTAGAATAATCTATCTCCTAGAAAGTTAGGATAAGATTCCCTAGAGAGAAATAGATACCCTCATGTCATCCAAATCAATATCTATTATAAGCCCAGCGGTTCCGTAAAAAGGTTAAGGAACACTCGAGAGTGAACCAGGTTCATTTTCCCAACTATAGGAATTAAATAAAAATAAGTGATGAATAGTGATTTTGGTGGAATTTGGAATATTATTATAATAATGTTATACCCGGTATTCGGAACGGATTTCTGAGTTCGTATTAGTGATCCAGGAGGAAAATAAGTGTATGTAAAAGCTGTCGGATTCAGAAAAATAGCACTTTTATTTTCTCCGAGATTTCCCTGGACACTGCAAGACTTAAGGATTTATAAAAGAGAATTAAGGAATTTAAATTCGAGAAGTATTAAGAAAGATGAGGAATAGTAGTATAAATATTAAGAAGGTTTTCGGTAAAACCCTAACTAGAAACGAATGAGTTAGTCCCTCGAACGAGCAACGAATTGAGCAATAACCGGACAAAGAACAAACAGAGGATCAAGATGCATGCATGTACAAGGAGATAAGACCAAGTAACTAAGTAGTTACATGAGCAACTAGTATACTTAGCAAACATAACCAAGTACTTAGCTTCTTGTCATCATCTTACCATTACAAACCAACACTTGTCCATTTAATTACATCATGCATGACCTAGAACTTTATTAAAGCTACTTTATGGACAAGATATTATCCAAAGACATTCAATAATTCACTTTAGATAAGATGAGAGCAAGATCAAAGCCAAGCAAACACCACCTCTCCCCCATTTTTTCAGCAGTTGCATTTTCCAGGGCAGGGGTCTTTGCCATTTTTTTTCACCTAGATCTACTCATCTAAAAATCATGAAAAAATTCATGGAGCTTCTACACATCAAGGTGAAGTTGGGGATTTAATTTAATAATTTTTGAAGATCGTTTGGATGGGTAAATAAATTCGAGAAGTTCACTGTTTTTCCCCCAAAACCAAGGCACTTCGAATTTTGGAGTTTTAAGATTTCAAAATCCACCTTCCAACCATTGTTTGATCTCCAAATTTTTATGGTGAGTCCTATATTTCATAAAAATGATCTCCTAGAAATCTTATCTTCAAACTCCATGTTTTCCATTTTCAAATAAATCCTCAAAGATGAGGGTGAATAGTGTTTTCAAGAAACTAACTTTGATTTCTTGGTTTCTTTGGATGATTTAAGCTTTGTTAAAGCCATACAAGGACTATATAAGGGTTATTATAGCTTGTACACTCTCCAAGGAAGGTATAATTCTTAAGAACCCAAGATCTTACTTTGAGTTTTATATATGTTCTTGATGGTTTTAGATTAGTTAAGATTATGGTGTTGTTATATGCATAAAAGCATGATTATGTAGTTAGTAGTGATGATTTAAGAGTTTTGATGATTATGATGGTTAATTGAAACCTTCTTGGACTGGTTAAGATGAAAACCATGTATAGTATGCCCGGTGTGGCTTGGATTGATTGTTATGAATTTTAGAACGTTCGATTTATAGCCGTCGTAATGCCGAATTTTCGTTAGACTATTAAACACCGAGCATCACAGTAGCTATAACTCACTGTACAGCTTCATTTTCTGCCATGATAGGATAGATTATGTTTCAGGCTTCATTTTGATATAAAGATCGCGTGAAACGGACTTACGGTTTAGGATTTATGACCAAATTACTAAAAGTAGTTCGAATCCGTAAACGAAAGTTCGTAACTGTAATTGAACCCTCGTAAACTATGTAACGTCATGGCGAATCTTGGTAAATAAATACTAGAGGTAAAAAGGAAGGCGTGAAAGAAAACTGTATGTCAAAAAGATCATTTTTCGATTTATTAAAAATGTTCGAGTCGAGGTTAAACGCGAACGAACCCCTAAAAGACGACTCTTTTATAACTTCGGTAAAATACTTAGAAAACGGGCGATAAAACTCGGAGTATAATATTGGTTCGTAACGATCAACCTTAGAACTCATATGACTTAAGTATGTCCCAAGTATAAATGCAATGACATGTCGTATTAACGAACGAATGTCGGGTCGGATCAGTGATAAAAGTAATCCACAAAAAGGGGTATAACGAGATAACTCGAGAACGTGTTTCGAATTAAGTATAACTTAACTTTTAATATGTTAAGTGATTAATCCCGAATGCCTTGGCTATTTATAGATCACCAAGCTGAACCGGGACCCGCTACCACTACCCCTTACCGTACTCGACTACCAGGCAAGTTTCAATTCCCTTCTTTTAGGCTGTTGTTGTGATTGAATAAATATATATATATATGCTGATATACATATGCCATTGCATGCATGCCTACTTTCAAGTTGAAGTGATATACTTGTTCCCTGAATGTTATTGTTGGCTTATAAGCTAGATAGTTATATATCAGTTATAAGCCGATTATTGTAAGACCCTCATAGAAGGGCGTATACATCTTATTAATCAAAAATAGACCGGGAGTCAATATTCCTTGATATATCGAGATTACCTCGGAGGAAAATATTTAAGTAAATATTTTCTATTATTTGGGCGACGAATATTATTTGAATATTCGTTCGAGACTAATTATTTTAACGATCCTTACTTCAAATAATTATTTGAACGTAATCATTCGACGAATAATATTCGTCAATATTCATTCGGAGTCGAATTGATTATCGATTATTATTTCGAATACTCTTCTAAAGATGAGACTACTAAATGAATATTATGTGGACATTCATTTAGAATATTATTTCATTAAATAAATATTACTTTTGAAAATTCATTTAAGGTATTAAGTACTTGATGAATATTATCTTCAATATTCATCTGAAGCTTGATTTACTTATCGAATATTATATCGAATATTCCTTTAAAGCTTGGATTACTAAATGAATATTACTTGATATTCATTTAGGATAATATTTATTAAATGAATATTACTTTATTGATATTCATTTAAATTCCTAATTAATTATGAATATTATTTTGAATATTCATCCAGGGTTCTATTTAATCATCGAATATTATTTTAAATATTTTAAATATTCCTTTCAGGTCTTATTGATTAATGAATATTATTTGGAATATTCATTTGAATATTTAATTATGCAATAAATATTCTCTCGATATTTCTTCAAGAATTATTTGAAAAATACTCTGATTAAAGATATTCTTTCATATTCCTGAATATTCTTTAAATATTTTTAATTCAATAAATATTCTCTGAATATTTATTCCATACTTAGAATAACTTCAATAAGGTTTATCTTCTTCGATTATTACGAAAAATATTTCGGAGTCATATTATTATTAATCCTATATCAAGGAAGGTTCTCAGACATCATTCTTCTTTGAGTCTACCTCCTTAATAATAAGGGAACCTTACTTGGAAAATGTTATTTATCTTGTCGACTTCCCGGTCATAAAGTATTCCCTTCACTCGCAACTCGGGTGCTGTTGACTTATTAAGTCGTTGCTTACCTTCTCATCTTTCGAGGGGTAAGATCACTGGAACAAGTTGATATCCGTTACCAAGTAATAGCTTGGGAGTTAGTGGTAAATTTTCCTTTCCAACTAGATACGACTACTTTGTGGAGTCTTATCAACAAGTATTATACTTGGGGAAAGGGGGACGAACGTTACATTCAGAATCATGAATTCTATTTGAACTAGGAGTCGTGTAAGAGGCCGAGTAGCGCCGGTCCATCCCCTTCGGCCCAACCGTTGGCCGGGGAGAGCTAGTAAGGCGGTACACAAGTAAAGCCGTCAGTTCTTCCTTCTACCGGTAGTAATTCTAAATTGAGCTGTACGATCTCGACTGATCATCAAGATTGGAACAGCGGGCGCGGTGAATACTCCATCATTGGTTCATCATCCAAATTTATTTATTTCCTGCAACATGATTACTGTTGGCAGAGTTGGAAAAGGGTCATAACTGGAATTGCAACCTTTTCTTGCAAGTTCCTCTTCTTAATAACAATAAGAATATCTCGCTTACTTTGATGTAGCAGATATTCCTACAAACAAATACTTTAAGTTACCTTGTAACTTCATCGTTCATATTATACTGGCATCATTTCCGTAAATGCATGGCATATGGTTTGAAAGATACTTTTGAACTGTTATACATTATCGTTCAGTCATATATTATTGTTGGTGGGCTATTGCTCACCCTTGCTTTATTATTATATCACAACAACAGCTAGACCAGATGACTCGCACAAGGCGCACTCGACGCGGGCGAGGACGATGAGACTACCAGAGCTGAAGAAGAAGCTATTGGTAGGGTATATTTATTCTTTCAGTACCAAGAATATGGTCTAGTATGACTTATGTAAATGGATGGCAAAGAGTATGTATTTATATTGAAATTCTTTTGGATTGTAAGAACTCATAATGTGATTAATAAAAATTTGAGTGTTACTCTGATTTCATCTCTGGGACTATAACGGGTGTGTTTTATATTATTGTGTTGGGTTATAGAGACGTAATTTATTTTATGTTAAGGAAAGTTCAAGTGTTGTGGACAGAATTGGAAACCGTAACCACCGGATCCCGGACCCCGGATCTGGGGGTGTTACAGAAGTGGTATCAGAGCGTACGTTATAAACCCCAGAGATGAGGTGGCGTTAAAACAATAAATTCAATAAGATAATAAGAACTCTTGCCAAGTTCATAGTCGGACTACTTAATGTAGTGATGACATATAAAACCCTTATGGGAACTCGTAAGTATAATGATAGTAACTTAGCTCGATATCGTATCGACGAGTAAGGTGACTGACCTTGAGGCATACGAGCAACAGCGCGATGATGCTTTATATGCTGAAGATCAGCGGGTAATTCGATGGAGTACCCTACTGGAGACCCGGAAGAGGTTCCAGCAGATAAGGAAAATCCTGTTAGGATAAGGAGCTTACCCATGGGTAATGAGGGTCGCAGCCAAAATGACTGTGATGATTAAGAAATGGTGCTCAGAAAAGTGAGTATAAAGAACCGAGATATTATTAAGAGATCTGAAGATGCATGTTGAATTCATAGCCGGACTACCAGATGTAGTACCAGCAAGAAAGAAGGATTGGAAGAATTACTTGAGATCTTATACGGAAATAGATGAGAATCCTTAGAGATTTTCATCTTAACAAAGAAAGAGCTAGAGGGATGTATGATTATTAAAGACATCGATTTAGGGCGAGGAGCAGAGTCCCTAGGAATAGTTGAGAAGGAGGCAGTAAGTGCCATATCATTTGATTAATGAATTAGTATGAATATGGTCAGTAATAATTCGCCATGAGAAGGCAGGTGTCGTAGGTTGTAAATTATGGAACCAAATTGAGGTTGATAAGGTGGTTTTATTAAGGAAAATGTTCATTTTATGAATGAATCATTTAGAAAGTAAAGACATTGGGAAGTGATAGCATGATTGGGTAAAGTTATATAAGGAAGTAGTAAGCAAGACAATGATCTCAGAACCTACCGGAAGATAAGACCAGTGAGTCAAGATGAACTCGTAATGAGACTACTGCCAGAGACTGAGTATAGAGTTAATTCAACTCAGTTAAATGATGAACTAGAAACGTCAGATGCATGTGATTCAGAGGAATATTAAATTCCTTCTTCTCTTTGAATGGATTATAGTAGTTACCTTAAGTTTACTCCGACACGGAACTATAATAGATCAAGTAATACGATCAGCAGTTAAAGAGAAAAATGTGAGAAAATCTTCCTGGAGCTAAAAGGTGAAATTGGTAATGACCAAGAGCTGGCATTGCTTAATGGAAAAAGGAGACTTTGTGCTTCCAATGACGCTTCGCATAAAGGGTTAGGTAGACCGACATTTGGTAGTATTGAATATCAGGACGTTGTGACAGGTTTCAGTTTGAAACTATTGATTCCCTTCTAAGGGATGTATATAATTGATTCCTCTCCAGTGGGTAAACTTCCAATCCGATGATGATTATTTCGTTAACTATGACTGCTTATGATTCCACCTGCTTGGAGGTTCATAGAACTATTCTTCAGGTTTCGAAACTGGTCTCCTTAATGTTACCAGTAGGTGGGTAGATTGATCAAAATTTCCCTGAGTCTGGAAAGGAATTCGGTGAATTTTGGCAAACCTGGTCTTTCTGATTATCAGAGAATGTCATGGAAGAGAGTAGAAACTGGAGCAAACCCTGTGATTTGGGTAAGGTTGCTATAAAATGGGTTAGTAAACGGACCCTGAGCATTACAATCGACGGTAGTGATAATATGATGAAGTGAGATTGGACGAAAACAGGAAATGTAAGTAAGAAACTAGCCGGACGGAGAAACTCCGGGATTGACTTAAGTGAAAAGGCTGTTATGCCAGGAATGGTAAGCTTGCGTGGCACGCGGGATTGATAAGAATAGTTGAAAAGATAAAAGTGGAGGAAAGGTGACCGGAGACGGTGCCGAGTAGTCGATTAAGACTTATATGGAGTAAAGTTTTGGAAAGGTAGAAAGGTATCAAAGAAGAAGGCACTATGCCGGCAATTGCTAGAAAAGTAATGCTATTAGCCAACCCCTAAAATCATATATTTTTATTTTAGTGTGGCCAGTTGAGGCCAAGTCACAACGGTCTATAAAGTGACTAGACCAGCAATGAAAAGACAAAGCAGGGTTGCTTCTAAGTAAGCACCGACTGCAAGGGCTTCTGATATAAAGGAAATATTAATGAGATTGTAGGAGTCTTCTACTAAACCCTTTGCAACTCATGTTTTGATGGGGAATTTACTAGACCTTTTTGGGATGGGGTAACCCGTACTAAAGTGACTCATGTGTAACACCCCCAGATCCGGGGTCCGGGATCCGGTGGTTACGGTTTCCAATTCTGTCCACAACACTTGAACTTTCCTTAACATAAAATAAATTACGTCTCTATAACCCAACACAATAATATAAAACACACCCGTTATAGTCCCAGAGATGAAATCAGAGTAACACTCAAATTTTTATTAATCACATTATGAGTTCTTACAATCCAAAAGAATTTCAATATAAATACATACTCTTTGCCATCCATTTACATAAGGCATACTAGACCATATTCTTGGTACTGAAAGAATAAATATACCCTACCAATAGCTTCTTCTTCAGCTCTGGTAGTCTCATCGTCCTCGCCCGCGTCGAGTGCGCCTTGTGCGAGTCATCTGGTCTAGCTGTTGTTGTGATATAATAATAAAGCAAGGGTGAGCAATAGCCCACCAACAATAATATATGACTGAACGATAATGTATAACAGTTCAAAAGTAAATTTCAAACCATATGCCATGCCTATACGGAAATGATGCCAGTATAATATGAACGATGAAGTTACAAGGTAACTTAAAGTATTTGTTTGTAGAAATATCTGCTACATCAAAGTAAGCGAGATATTCTTATTGTTATTAAGAAGAGGAACTTGCAAGAAAAGGTTGCAATTCCAGTTATGACCCTTTTCCAACTCTGCCAACAGTAATCATGTTGCAGGAAATAAATAAATTTGGATGATGAACCAATGATGGAGTATTCACCGCGCCCGCTGTTCCAATCTTGATGATCAGTCGAGATCGTACAGCTCAATTTAGATTTACTACCGGTAGAAGGAAGAACTGACGGCTTTACTTGTCTACCGCCTTACTAGCTCTCCCCGGCCAACGGTTGGGCCAAAGGGGATGGACCGGCGCTACTCGGCCTCTTACACGACTCCTAGTTCAAATAGAATTCATGATTCTGAATGTAACGTTCGCCCCCCTTTCCCCAAGTATAATACTTGTTGATAAGACTCCACAAAGTAGTCGTATCTAGTTGGAAAGGAAAATTTACCAATAACTCCCAAGCTATTACTTGGTAACGGATAACAACTTGTTCCAGTGATCTTACCCCTCGAAAGATGAGAAGGTAAGCAACGACTTAATAAGTCAACAGCACCCGAGTTGCGAGTGAAGGGAATACTTTATGACCGGGAAGTCGACAAGATAAATAACATTTTCCAAGTAAGGTTCCCTTATTATTAGGGAGATAGACTCAAAGAAGAATGATGTCTGAGAACCTTTCTTGATATAGGATTAATAATAATATGACTCCGAAATATTTTTCGTAATAATCGAAGAAGATAAACCTTATTGAGGTTATTCTAAGTATGGAATAAATATTCAGAGAATATTTATTGAATTAAAAATATTTAAAGAATATTCAGGAATATGAAAGAATATCTTTAATCAGAGTATTTTTCAAATAATTCTTGAAGAAATATCGAGAGAATATTTATTGCATAATTAAATATTCAAATGAATATTCCAAATAATATTCATTAATCAATAAGACCTGAAAGGAATATTTAAAATATTTAAAATAATATTCGATGATTAAATAGAACCCTGGATGAATATTCAAAATAATATTCATAATTAATTAGGAATTTAAATGAATATCAATAAAGTAATATTCATTTAATAAATAATATCCTAAATGAATATCAAGTAATATTCATTTAGTAATCCAAGCTTTAAAGGAATATTCGATATAATATTCGATAAGTAAATCAAGCTTCAGATGAATATTGAAGATAATATTCATCAAGTACTTAATACCTTAAATGAATTTTCAAAAGTAATATTTATTTAATGAAATAATATTCTAAATGAATGTCCACATAATATTCATTTAGTAGTCTCATCTTTAGAAGAGTATTCGAAATAATAATCGATAATCAATTCGACTCCGAATGAATATTGACGAATATTATTCGTCGAATGATTACGTTCAAATAATTATTTGAAGTAAGGATCGTTAAAATAATTAGTCTCGAACGAATATTCAAATAATATTCGTCTCCCAAATAATAGAAAATATTTACTTAAATATTTTCCTCCGAGGTAATCTCGATATATCAAGGAATATTGACTCCCGGTCTATTTTTGATTAATAAGATGTATACGCCCTTCTATGAGGGTCTTACAATAATCGGCTTATAACTGATATATAACTATCTAGCTTATAAGCCAACAATAACATTCAGGGAACAAGTATATCACTTCAACTTGAAAGTAGGCATGCATGCAATGGCATATGTATATCAGCATATATATATATATTTATTCAATCACAACAACAGCCTAAAAGAAGGGAATTGGAACTTGCCTGGTAGTCGAGTACGGTAAGGGGTAGTGGTAGCGGGTCCCGGTTCAGCTTGGTGATCTATAAATAGCCAAGGCATTCGGGATTAATCACTTAACATATTAAAAGTTAAGTTATACTTAATTCGAAACACGTTCTCGAGTTATCTCGTTATACCCCTTTTTGTGGATTACTTTTATCACTGATCCGACCCGACATTCGTTCGTTAATACGACATGTCATTGCATTTATACTTGGGACATACTTAAGTCATATGAGTTCTAAGGTTGATCGTTACGAACCAATATTATACTCCGAGTTTTATCGCCCGTTTTCTAAGTGTTTTACCGAAGTTATAAAAGAGTCGTCTTTTAGGGGTTCGTTCGCGTTTAACCTCGACTCGAACATTTTTAATAAATCGAAAAATGATCTTTTTGACATACGGTTTTCTTTCACGCCTTCCTTTTTTTACCTCTAGTATTTATTTACCAAGATTCGCCATGACGTTACATAGTTTACGAGGGTTCAATTACAGTTACGAACTTTCGTTTACGGATTCGAACTACTTTTAGTAATTTGGTCATAAATCCTAAACCGTAAGTCCGTTTCATGCGATCTTTATATCAAAACGAAGCTTGAAACATAATCTATCCTATCATGGCAGAAAATGAAGCTGTACAGTGAGTTATAGCTACTGTGATGCTCGGTGTTTAATAGTCTAACGAAAATTCGGCATTACGACGGCTATAAATCGAACGTTCTAAAATTCATAACAATCAATCCAAGCCACACCGGGCATACTATACATGGTTTTCATCTTAACCAGTCCAAGAAGGTTTCAATTAACCATCATAATCATCAAAACTCTTAAATCATCACTACTAACTACATAATCATGCTTTTATGCATATAACAACACCATAATCTTAACTAATCTAAAACCATCAAGAACATATATAAAACTCAAAGTAAGATCTTGGGTTCTTAAGAATTATACCTTCCTTGGAGAGTGTACAAGCTATAATAACCCTTATATAGTCCTTGTATGGCTTTAACAAAGCTTAAATCATCCAAAGAAACCAAGAAATCAAAGTTAGTTTCTTGAAAACACTATTCACCCTCATCTTTGAGGATTTATTTGAAAATGGAAAACATGGAGTTTGAAGCTAAGATTTCTTGGAGATCATTTTTATGAAATATAGGACTCACCATAAAAATTTGGAGATCAAACAATGGTTGGAAGGTGGATTTTGAAATCTTAAAACTCCAAAATTCGAAGTGCCTTGGTTTTGGGGGAAAAACAGTGAACTTCTCGAATTTATTTACCCATCCAAACGATCTTCAAAAATTATGAAATTAAATCCCCAACTTCACCTTGATGTGTAGAAGCTCCATGAATTTTTTCATGATTTTTAGATGAGTAGATCTAGGTGAAAAAAAATGGCAAAGACCCCTGCCCTGGAAAATGCAACTGCTGGAAAAATGGGGGAGAGGTGGTGTTTGCTTGGCTAGTTGTTAAATGATATTTGTGATATGTATAAGTGGGTATAGCTGCTAATACTCCTCTTAATACAAGTGTCAAAGGTTTATGGTGTGTTAGAAAAATTGATGATGTGAAGCCTTGTTGTTTTCTTCTTGTCCATCCACCTCATTACTTCCTTTCTCATTTCTTTTCTTCATTTCATTTCCACCAAATATTCTTATATATAACCCCAGCTGATCAAGTAGGGTTTTTTTTTTATCTCGTTACGTATTTAATCCGTAATTTCTTTCGCGTTTGCTTGATCGCTTAATCTTGTTATAAAGTTCTAGCGATTTCTAGAACACTTGTTATTCTAACTCAAAGGTTTTCATTCTAAATCCTCAAATCATACTTAATAAATAAAATCCTTGAATCCTTAACATTATAATACTCTTGTCTTGATCGTATTGATAGGCTCTTTACGGTTCGGTCAAATATTGTACCGAAAAAGAATTTGGAATTTCTGAATTCCGATCGTCTCTGCATTCACTTATTTCCTCCGCGTATTACTAATATGACTTCGAAACATCCATAACACGTCCCGTACATAGGGTGGCGTGAAAAGTTTTCCAACTTACAAAGTCACTATTCATCCACCAAATTACTATGCACGTACAGGAAACACTATGCACGTACGGGAAATACTATGCTACTATGCACGTATGGGAAATACTATGCACGTATGGGAAATACTATGCACGTATTCATTTCTCTTCAAGGATCCATTAGCTCCTTCCTGGATGGTAGATTATTCTTATCTAGGTCCTCAACCATCGAATTACTCTATTCTGACAATATACCAATGCATCAGGATCATTGTCCAAAGCAATATCCATTCATTACAATCATTGTTCTTTGAAACCACCATTCATTAGAGCTGGTGACCTTGTTGTTGGAATCATTGTTCCTCATTTTATCATTAATTAATAAAAGTTTTAATTATATCCAAAATTTGGGGTTCTTACATCATGTGTATATGGTTGTCCAAGATTTTGAGTAAAATGGGAGTATAGTGACTTGAGATGCATGATGTTAGGGTATCATGAATACCATGAATATATTATGACGGAGGAAAGTAAACAATGAAGGTATATGAAGAGGGTATAGAAAAGGTCAGAAATTGAACAGTATGCTGTAGGAATTTTGTCTGAGGCAAGTACCTTTGCGAAGAACGATAAGCACTAAGAGATTCACGTTGAACTCGACCAATATCTTCCAGAACATCCTTGCTACCATTAACAAGTTCGGTAAGAGAAGAGATTGGCATACGTTGCCTTTTTGGAAGGCCAAATAGGCTGACAACTATCTGAAAGAAGAGGGTGGCATTAAACCACCGATCGATTATCAAATGAGAATGATTGAAAAGAGACCTTTATTAAGGATACATGATCTGATTGCCAATTATAAGATGCAAGAATTCCTTGGCAGTTGAATTAAGGATAGAATATCCATAAATTAAGACAAACCCTGAGGAAGTATGGGTTGAACCAATAAGGTTGAGATTATCCTAAAACAAGAAGGGATTTAAGTAAGGAAATATCCTAGGTATGATTTGGAGTACCTGTAGTCAAGATCGCACTAGAAAGGTGGAAGCAATGACTTTTGGAAAAGACTGATAGATGCTTTCTCTCATTCAGCAGAATTTAAGGGAGAATGCTTCCACCCTGAGTTGGAATAGATCTAGAAAACATTGATTATTATAATCAGGAAAGGCCAACGAGGTGGCCGACACTTTAAATATAGGGGAGTAAGCATAAATGCTCAGACCAAAGAAATAGAATGATAATGTAAGGACCTTGATGGTCATAATGTGGTAGAGGAAGTTACATTCCATTTGATGATTGTGCCAGGATCAACTATAAGAATAGTTTAAGTAAAGATTCGATTCCTGATATTGCCAGTAGCACATTACCGACATTAGGAGGCTCTACGACAGACCAGACCAAATTCCCCAAGAGACTTGCCTTTTCTTTGGAAAGAGAGAAGGGAGGTTAAGTAACAATGAATTGGTAGTAAATGACCAGAAATAGAGAGGGTACAAATACTGATAAGCCAAATGGCACGATGATGAATGACAAGCAAGTTTATGTTGGTGTATTTCTGTGCAAACAAGATAGAGAATTATGAGGGTGGCAAGCGATTAAGCAAACCGATAAGCTTTTAGTCTTCTACCGGAGATATATGATTAATAATCTCACCAGCCTGTTCCAGCTGCGATGCTGGAAGCTTTCCTGCAATTTTATCTGCTTCATGTAATATCTACGTCAAGTTCAGGAAGCATTCCCTATGGATAGGGAATAGTGATTATTTTGTGTTCCTAGAGGATCTTGAATTGATAATTTTGATGCTTAGTTATTAAAGCACTGCGTAAACGATAAGCGATGGTGATCCTTCTGAGAAATTAGGTGGTAACGACTGTGGAAATGTCGAATTGAATCTAAGTTAGAGAAATCATCCAGGTTTATTTCGGATGGTGTAATTTCTGGAACGACGGGATATTTGAAATGAAGAATTAGGTTATGATGGTTCATAAAATAATTATAGTAGAAATAAAGACAAGAGACTGATAGAGATGGAAATAGAATTGGGAATTAATAAGAGAGTCAGATAGGCAGACTCATGAGAAGCTCCAGTAATGAAGCGAGAAGAGTATGGAATTGGCAAGGTAAGGGTATTGGCCAAAGCGGAAAGTTGGAATTAGGAGCATGAATGACATACAAATTGACTCCTTTTAAGTTGGAAAATTCGAGAAAATATGAAATAGATTGACTGAGTAATAAAGAGACTCATGAAATGAAAAAGTGAAATTTAGATGGTTGAACAAAGGAAAGTTTGACCACAAACGTGCCACGTATATTGAATAAAGGTAACACGCGTTCCCCTAATAAGGTGACGGGGGAGTTCAATAATAGAAGTGAATGAGAACTAGATGATAAGATGGATGTGATTGATAAAGAAAAGAATGGGAAATAATGATGGAAGTGAAGCAAGGAATGCTATGAATGGATTGATGAATGGGTTCTTCTTAATGAGCTCTCGGAATGACAACCTGATAGTGTTAGAATTATGAGTATGAAAGAGCCAGTGTCGGGGCATGAAATGTGAGTAATAATAATGTCAAGCGGGAAATCCAAGATTTAACCTGAGAGGTTGAAGGATTTTCCAAAAAGTAGTTGATACTAATATCGAACAAGAGTATAGGTCCACCGAATGATGGACAGAGCAACAAGGACATGTGATATGTGAGATTACGAAAAAGTGGAATTTGATACGAATATGATTATTTCTCTTCTCTAATAAACCTCTATAGTTCAGAGGTAAATTCTAAATATGATATTTTGACAATCATGAAAACTTTCATATATGATTCTTTGAAATTCGTTCTTTTCTTCTCCCTTATTTATCTTCTTCTAAATTGAGAAGAACAACCCTTTAAGGAGGGGAGGTAATACTACGTGACTCTCTGTCTGTGTGATAGGAGTCTAAGTGGAATGCCATTAATTGTTTAATTGCTTGTCAAGTACTAAAGGCTGGCCCCCTTTTGTACTAACTATGCAATATAACAAATGTTCATTGATCACAGTGATCTCTCGATAAAATTTTCCACCTAAATATATATACATCGAGATTGCGAAGATTAAAACGATTAGGAATTGCAAAATTACGAGTGAGGTTATCTCCGGACTTCGTAGCGCGTTAGTGATACCGAAGTCACTGCACGTACCAATAAGGTTAATAGTATAAGAACGGACAAGAGCGTATACCGGATGATGTGTTGTGCGAAAGTATCAAAGAATTGGTAGAACGGATAAGGGTGTATTGTAACACCAGTATGAGATGCTTTAGAAAGATTGGAGTGTGTAAGGATCGACCAGAGAATTGGAAAGTGAAATAACCAACAAATACCCAATTGTCTTCTACCTGATTCCGGGACGGAATCCTTTTAAGGAGGGGAGACTGTAAGAACCCAGATTTTTGGGTAGAATTAAAACTTTTTATTATGTATTGATGTAAGAATGAATAGGGGTTACAACTAGAATGTAATACTGGTTTTAATGAATGAATAATGAAAGGATATATATTCCAAGGTTATATGGCCTGAAGGATGCTATTGGGTGATAACTAAGGTTAGAATAATCTATCTCCTAGAAAGTTAGGATAAGATTCCCTAGAGAGAAATAGATACCCTCATGTCATCCAAATCAATATCTATTATAAGCCCAGCGGTTCCGTAAAAAGGTTAAGGAACACTCGAGAGTGAACCAGGTTCATTTTCCCAACTATAGGAATTAAATAAAAATAAGTGATGAATAGTGATTTTGGTGGAATTTGGAATATTATTATAATAATGTTATACCCGGTATTCGGAACGGATTTCTGAGTTCGTATTAGTGATCCAGGAGGAAAATAAGTGTATGTAAAAGCTGTCGGATTCAGAAAAATAGCACTTTTATTTTCTCCGAGATTTCCCTGGACACTGCAAGACTTAAGGATTTATAAAAGAGAATTAAGGAATTTAAATTCGAGAAGTATTAAGAAAGATGAGGAATAGTAGTATAAATATTAAGAAGGTTTTCGGTAAAACCCTAACTAGAAACGAATGAGTTAGTCCCTCGAACGAGCAACGAATTGAGCAATAACCGGACAAAGAACAAACAGAGGATCAAGATGCATGCATGTACAAGGAGATAAGACCAAGTAACTAAGTAGTTACATGAGTAACTAGTATACTTAGCAAACATAACCAAGTACTTAGCTTCTTGTCATCATCTTACCATTACAAACCAACACTTGTCCATTTAATTACATCATGCATGACCTAGAACTTTATTAAAGCTACTTTATGGACAAGATATTATCCAAAGACATTCAATAATTCACTTTAGATAAGATGAGAGCAAGATCAAAGCCAAGCAAACACCACCTCTCCCCCATTTTTCCAGCAGTTGCATTTTCCAGGGCAGGGGTCTTTGCCATTTTTTTTCACCTAGATCTACTCATCTAAAAATCATGAAAAAATTCATGGAGCTTCTACACATCAAGGTGAAGTTGGGGATTTAATTTCATAATTTTTGAAGATCGTTTGGATGGGTAAATAAATTCGAGAAGTTCACTGTTTTTCCCCCAAAACCAAGGCACTTCGAATTTTGGAGTTTTAAGATTTCAAAATCCACCTTCCAACCATTGTTTGATCTCCAAATTTTTATGGTGAGTCCTATATTTCATAAAAATGATCTCCTAGAAATCTTAGCTTCAAACTCCATGTTTTCCATTTTCAAATAAATCCTCAAAGATGAGGGTGAATAGTGTTTTCAAGAAACTAACTTTGATTTCTTGGTTTCTTAGGATGATTTAAGCTTTGTTAAAGCCATACAAGGACTATATAAGGGTTATTATAGCTTGTACACTCTCCAAGGAAGGTATAATTCTTAAGAACCCAAGATCTTACTTTGAGTTTTATATATGTTCTTGATGGTTTTAGATTAGTTAAGATTATGGTGTTGTTATATGCATAAAAGCATGATTATGTAGTTAGTAGTGATGATTTAAGAGTTTTGATGATTATGATGGTTAATTGAAACCTTCTTGGACTGGTTAAGATGAAAACCATGTATAGTATGCCCGGTGTGGCTTGGATTGATTGTTATGAATTTTAGAACGTTCGATTTATAGCCGTCGTAATGCCGAATTTTCGTTAGACTATTAAACACCGAGCATCACAGTAGCTATAACTCACTGTACAGCTTCATTTTCTGCCATGATAGGATAGATTATGTTTCAAGCTTCGTTTTGATATAAAGATCGCGTGAAACGGACTTACGGTTTAGGATTTATGACCAAATTACTAAAAGTAGTTCGAATCCGTAAACGAAAGTTCGTAACTGTAATTGAACCCTCGTAAACTATGTAACGTCATGGCGAATCTTGGTAAATAAATACTAGAGGTAAAAAGGAAGGCGTGAAAGAAAACCGTATGTCAAAAAGATCATTTTTCGATTTATTAAAAATGTTCGAGTCGAGGTTAAACGCGAACGAACCCCTAAAAGACGACTCTTTTATAACTTCGGTAAAACACTTAGAAAACGGGCGATAAAACTCGGAGTATAATATTGGTTCGTAACGATCAACCTTAGAACTCATATGACTTAAGTATGTCCCAAGTATAAATGCAATGACATGTCGTATTAACGAACGAATGTCGGGTCGGATCAGTGATAAAAGTAATCCACAAAAAGGGGTATAACGAGATAACTCGAGAACGTGTTTCGAATTAAGTATAACTTAACTTTTAATATGTTAAGTGATTAATCCCGAATGCCTTGGCTATTTATAGATCACCAAGCTGAACCGGGACCCGCTACCACTACCCCTTACCGTACTCGACTACCAGGCAAGTTTCAATTCCCTTCTTTTAGGCTGTTGTTGTGATTGAATAAATATATATATATATATGCTGATATACATATGCCATTGCATGCATGCCTACTTTCAAGTTGAAGTGATATACTTGTTCCCTGAATGTTATTGTTGGCTTATAAGCTAGATAGTTATATATCAGTTATAAGCCGATTATTGTAAGACCCTCATAGAAGGGCGTATACATCTTATTAATCAAAAATAGACCGGGAGTCAATATTCCTTGATATATCGAGATTACCTCGGAGGAAAATATTTAAGTAAATATTTTCTATTATTTGGGCGACGAATATTATTTGAATATTCGTTCGAGACTAATTATTTTAACGATCCTTACTTCAAATAATTATTTGAACGTAATCATTCGACGAATAATATTCGTCAATATTCATTCGGAGTCGAATTGATTATCGATTATTATTTCGAATACTCTTCTAAAGATGAGACTACTAAATGAATATTATGTGGACATTCATTTAGAATATTATTTCATTAAATAAATATTACTTTTGAAAATTCATTTAAGGTATTAAGTACTTGATGAATATTATCTTCAATATTCATCTGAAGCTTGATTTACTTATCGAATATTATATCGAATATTCCTTTAAAGCTTGGATTACTAAATGAATATTACTTGATATTCATTTAGGATATTATTTATTAAATGAATATTACTTTATTGATATTCATTTAAATTCCTAATTAATTATGAATATTATTTTGAATATTCATCCAGGGTTCTATTTAATCATCGAATATTATTTTAAATATTTTAAATATTCCTTTCAGGTCTTATTGATTAATGAATATTATTTGGAATATTCATTTGAATATTTAATTATGCAATAAATATTCTCTCGATATTTCTTCAAGAATTATTTGAAAAATACTCTGATTAAAGATATTCTTTCATATTCCTGAATATTCTTTAAATATTTTTAATTCAATAAATATTCTCTGAATATTTATTCCATACTTAGAATAACCTCAATAAGGTTTATCTTCTTCGATTATTACGAAAAATATTTCGGAGTCATATTATTATTAATCCTATATCAAGGAAGGTTCTCAGACATCATTCTTCTTTGAGTCTACCTCCTTAATAATAAGGGAACCTTACTTGGAAAATGTTATTTATCTTGTCGACTTCCCGGTCATAAAGTATTCCCTTCACTCGCAACTCGGGTGCTGTTGACTTATTAAGTCGTTGCTTACCTTCTCATCTTTCGAGGGGTAAGATCACTGGAACAAGTTGATATCCGTTACCAAGTAATAGCTTGGGAGTTAGTGGTAAATTTTCCTTTCCAACTAGATACGACTACTTTGTGGAGTCTTATCAACAAGTATTATACTTGGGGAAAGGGGGACGAACGTTACATTCAGAATCATGAATTCTATTTGAACTAGGAGTCGTGTAAGAGGCCGAGTAGCGCCGGTCCATCCCCTTTGGCCCAACCGTTGGCCGGGGAGAGCTAGTAAGGCGGTACACAAGTAAAGCCGTCAGTTCTTCCTTCTACCGGTAGTAAATCTAAATTGAGCTGTACGATCTCGACTGATCATCAAGATTGGAACAGCGGGCGCGGTGAATACTCCATCATTGGTTCATCATCCAAATTTATTTATTTCCTGCAACATGATTACTGTTGGCAGAGTTGGAAAAGGGTCATAACTGGAATTGCAACCTTTTCTTGCAAGTTCCTCTTCTTAATAACAATAAGAATATCTCGCTTACTTTGATGTAGCAGATATTTCTACAAACAAATACTTTAAGTTACCTTGTAACTTCATCGTTCATATTATACTGGCATCATTTCCGTAAATGCATGGCATATGGTTTGAAAGATACTTTTGAACTGTTATACATTATCGTTCAGTCATATATTATTGTTGGTGGGCTATTGCTCACCCTTGCTTTATTATTATATCACAACAACAGCTAGACCAGATGACTCGCACAAGGCGCACTCGACGCGGGCGAGGACGATGAGACTACCAGAGCTGAAGAAGAAGCTATTGGTAGGGTATATTTATTCTTTCAGTACCAAGAATATGGTCTAGTATGACTTATGTAAATGGATGGCAAAGAGTATGTATTTATATTGAAATTCTTTTGGATTGTAAGAACTCATAATGTGATTAATAAAAATTTGAGTGTTACTCTGATTTCATCTCTGGGACTATAACGGGTGTGTTTTATATTATTGTGTTGGGTTATAGAGACGTAATTTATTTTATGTTAAGGAAAGTTCAAGTGTTGTGGACAGAATTGGAAACCGTAACCACCGGATCCCGGACCCCGGATCTGGGGGTGTTACAGGTTGCGCCATCGCGAACCAGGATAAAATCTCCTGTGTGGTATTTTCCTTCCTTGTCTTTTATTTCTACACTTATAAACTGCATAACGACTCGGTAAAGTTTTAAAAAGGGAAAATTATTTTAAAACGCCATAATATTATTTAAATTGGAAATTAAGCTATTCAACCCCCCTTCTAGCTTAATATAGCCCTCTTACGGGACCTATCAATTGGTATCAGAGCGGTACTTTTTAACGTGTTTGTTGAGTGATTTGCAGATTTACAGGCATAACAAAAAGTGATCATACATGGCGTATCTAAATACCATTGGTTGTGGTGAAGGCCTATCTAGCTCTCGCCCTCCTCTATTTGATGGCACCAACTTTGCAACGTGGAAAACGAGATTTCGCATCTATGCTAGATCTCAAGGAGTCAAAGTGTGGATGGCCATAGAAGACGGAGTTGTCATTCCTACCGAAACAATTGACGGTGTCATTGTTGAAAAGAAGGTTAGTGAATACACTCTTGCCGAGGAAAATATGATGAATGTAGCCGCAAAAGTGGAAATGGTTCTCACAAGTGCACTTGCAGAAAAAGAATATAAAAGAGTAAACAATTGCAAGTCCGCACAAGAAATGTGGAACAAATTAGTGTTTACCTACGAAGGAACCATTGATATAAAAGATTCTCGAATGGATACTTTAATCCACGAATACGAGAACTTTAAACTCCAAGAAGGAGAAAATATCATCGATATGGAAACAAGGTTTACTCGTATAATCGATGAATTATCTCAACTCGGAAAGAATTATTCTCGAAATGAGAAGAACCGAAGAGTTCTTAAGTCTTTACCACCTAGTTGGAAGGTTAAAGTTACTACCACAAAAGAAATGCATAATCTCAATGATTATGACATTGATAGTTTATTCGGGAATCTTGGTGCATACGAAGAAAACAATATTCTGGATAAGGTCATTCCTAAAGTGGAAGACAAAAAGAAAAATATGGCGTTAAAAGCTATATTAATCGATGAAAATGAAAATGACGAGGAGTTAAACGAAGAACTCCAAGATCTCGATGAAAGCGAAATTGCTTTACTAACGAGACAACTTCGTCGTGTGCTACAAAGCAAGGCTCAAAGATACGGAAAAGGCTTCCTTAAATCAAACAATCAATAAAGAGTTTTTAACTCTAAAGGAAGACCTAATTACTCTCAAAATTATAGTCCTAACTATAAGAGTAATATTCCAACAACGAGCTATAACAAATGCAAAGGCACTCAAAATACAAATGCCTATAATAATGCCAACAACAATAATAATCCTCCTTACACTCCTCCAAAATATAAAGAACAAACTCCGGAGGAAACACAAGAAGTGTGTTTCGAGTGTAAGCAACCGGGTCACTTCAAAAGAGAATGTCCAAAGCTTGTTAAAGGAAGAATTCTCGTGGCGGAAAACGGTTGGGATCTAAGTGAGGATGAAGAAGCTCCGGAAGCTAGCGAAGAAATTGTCAACTTGTGCTTAATGGCTATCGGGGATGAAGCCACTTCAACGAGAGCCTCCACTTCTCATCAAGAGGTAAGTTCTAATCTCAACTACATCTTAAATAAATTGTAATTAGATGAATCTAACTTGAATCTGGTTGATATGAGCAAATATGATTTAATTGAGCTTGTAGTAGGTATCAACAACAAATATAAAGACGTTGATAAAAGGCTTCATCTATTATGGGCCGAGAAAATGAAACTCGAAGAAATGCATCATACGCAAAGTAAAGAGTTCACTTGAATGATGGATTTAAAAATCCAAAATGAAAATGAAATCATGTCCTTGAATGACCAAAATCATCACTTAAAAATTGAGGTCAATCAATTAAAGGAAAATGCTCTCAACCATGAAGTAGAAAATGTGGCTCTAGTACTTCAAGTTGAAGAGTTGGAAAATGAGAAGTTAACACTCAACGACAACATTAGTACACTTAATGTTGATCTTTTGAACTTAAAGATTCAAAACGAATCGATTGTTCGAAATAGTGTAACATCTCAATCTCATGAAAACAATCTTGAAAAAGAGAATGAGCTTTCATAAATCTTTGAGTTAAAAGAAAAGAAACTCCAAGAAGAAACTCAAAGAGTGAAGGAAGAAAATTTTAAACTGTTAGGCCGAATACACAAATAATAATCAACTTTGTATGAGAGATTAAAAAGCAAAAGCGTTTATGCACTTAAAAAAGCTTCTTGTATTTTAAACCCTCTTCGTGATGTAAAATATCACAAAGAGCTGCTAGGTTACAATAATGATAATTCGTTATCGATACCCTTCTAGGGTTAGCCTATCTGTATTTATATAACATACAGCTACGATACAATCTCTAATTGATATTCCTAATAATCAGCTATACAATGATATCAATTACAGATTGTCACACGTCTCCTATGTCAACTCGATCTCTTTGATAGCTATCCAATCTTCAAAGATATCGCTTCCATAATTAATCTTTAATCACTGTTGAACAGTAGACGCGCTTCCTTCAGACAGAGTTTAACAAACTCTGTCGAGCTTCCAACTGTCAGAGTTTACGCAAACTCTGACTGCTTCCAGCTAAACTCTGATAACTCCCTGTAACACTTAAACACTGATTAAAACACATCAATTATATTTAACAATCTCCCCCAACTTGTTCATTAGAAAAAATGTACAAGTTAATGACAGTAATTGATGATGTCAAAACAAATAGATAAATACAGTGTTTATACAGATTCAGAGTTTAAGCTTAAAAACTATAGAGAATAAGAAAATTCTTACAGAACTTAATCTCTAATCATTTCAAGATCTAGCATGGTTCTGAGATAATCAATCAGCAATCTTCTTTTTGCATTTTCAAGTTCAATCTTCATTGCTTCTTTGATTTCTCTGAGTTGAGGATCACTTTCATCTGTTTGGTAAATAGCAGCCCTAAGATCATAAATCTTGTTTCTTCTCATTTCATTACCCAGTCTGATAAATCTGACTTTTTCTGTTTGAGTATTGAAGTCAAGTACTGTGATTCCCAAATCAGTTTTTAACTTTGCAGTACCTTTCTTCATTTCAATGAGATTGCCTTGGTAATCCCTGTACTTAGGAATATATCTGCTGTTGTATTTCTGTCCTCTAATTGCCAGATTCTGAGTCATTTTCTGTCTGAGTACATTGGCAACTGATTGAGTCGTTCGACTATTCACCTTGAGAAGATATAGAACATACTCTAGTTCTTCCCAACATTTCAAGCCAATATCATCCTCACCAACTTTGAATACTGTCCCATCAGCCATGAAGTATAAAAGAAAGTCTTTGTCTAAACTCTTCTGATGAACCAACTGCACTGATTCCAGTCTATCCATGTAAGAACCCCAAATTTTGGATATAATTAAAAATTTTATTAAGTAATGATAAAATGAGGAACAATGATTCCGACAACAAGGTCACCAGCTCTAATGAATGGTGGTTTCAAAGAGCAATGGTTGTAATGAATGGATATTGCTCTGGACAATGATCCTGATGCATTGGTATATTGTCAGAATAGAGTAATTCGATGGTTGAGGACCTAGATAAGAATAATCTACCATCCAGGAAGGAGCTAATGGATCCTTGAAGGGAAATGAGTACGTGCATAGTGTTTCCCATACGTGCATAGTATTTCCCGTACGTGCATAGTGTTTCCCGTACGTGCATAGTGTTTCCTGTACGTGCATAGTAATTTGGTGGATGAATAGTGATTTTGTAAGTTGGAAAACTTTTCACTCCACCCTATGTACGGGACGTGATATGGATGTTTCGAAGTCATATTAGTAATACGCGGAGTAAATAAGTGAATGCAGAGACGATCGGAATTCAGAAATTCCAAATTCTTTTTGGTATAATATTTGACCGGACAGTGGATTAAATATTATTATAATCCAAGAATTGAGATATTAACTTTGAGGATTTGATATTTTGGGATGTTATTATATTTGATTTAAGAATGAAGGTAGGAAACCACTGAGGAGTGGTTATGGCTACAATGTAATAATTGATATTTGGAAAGAATGAATGGAATTCGACTTTATTATTTCTATGTCTTGAAGAATGCTAAAGGGTGACAACATAGGTAAGAATAATCTATCTTCTAAGGGAATAAGATATGGCAAATTCAAGCAAGAGAATACTCTCATGTCATCCAGATCGTTAGCGATTAATCCAGTAGTTCCGTAAAAAGGTTAAGGAACAATCGAAAGAGAATACGGACAATTATACAACCCTAAGAGAACAAGTAAAGAATACAGAATGAATAGTGTTTTGGTGGGAGTATATAATAATATGAGACGACACTATATAGAAGTATTCGGAACGGATTTCCGAGTTCATATTAGTGATCCAGGGGGAAAATAAGTGTATGTAAAAGCTGTCGGATTCTGTAAAACCGCACTTTTATTCTCTCCGAGAGTTCCCTGGACACTGATAGCCTTAAGTATTTAACGAATGGATTTAAGGAATATAAATTGGAAAGTTAGAATGAAAGATGGAGAATGAAAGTATTAATATTAAAGAGGATTCCCGGCAAACCCTAATTAGAAATCCGTGAAATATTCCCACGAACGATCAATCGAAACGGGTAATAACCGGACACAGAAACAAGCAGAGGAAGCAAGAGTATTGTGCAAGCTACTAGATAAATATCTAGTAACCAAGTGGGCTAAGTAACTAGACAATTAGAGATTGAACAAGTACTTAGCAAGTAACTACCTAGTTAAGCTCTAACCACCATAAAACCAACACATGTCTTGCCATTTCATCATCCAACACCTCACCACTTTGATAAAGTGACTTTTGCAAGATATTATGTTGCTAGTGGATGAGAGTGGATGAGATTAAAACACCAAAAAGCAAGCCAACCAAGCAAAACTCTCCTCCCCCCTTGCAAAGCTCCATTCGACCTTAACCATAATTCAAGAATCAAAGTCCAAGCTTCCACCATTGTTTGATCTCCAAAAATTTATCATAGATCCTATATTTCATAGAAATGATACCCTAAAAATCTTAGCCTCAAACACCACCTTTTCCATTTTCAAAAAAATCAAGAAAGTGGAGGATGAATAGTAACCTCAAGAACAAAATTCTTGAATCTTGATTTTGGTTGATGATCCAAGCTTCATGGAGGCTATACAAGGACTATACAAGGCTTAATAAGTGCATACATACCTCAAGGAAGGTATAAACTTCAAGAACCCTAGTCTTTGATTTGAGTTTTAATGGAGTTTTGGATAAATTTTGGTGATAATGTTGTTATAAGCATGTTTACATGATTATGTAGTTAGTTTGTTTGATTTAAGAGATGTGATGAATATGATGATATAATATGATGTTCCTGGACTTATGAGATTAGTATTATGAATGTAAGATGATTGGTATGCCCGGTGTGGCTTGGGTTGTTGATTACGATTTATGGAACGTTCGATTTACAGCCGTTATAATGCCCGATTTTGCATTACCATGTTTTGTATACCATTTTCCATGTTGAACCCCTACTGTCCAGAGACCTTAACTGCCATGATAGGATAGGTAATGTTCTAAGCTTCGTTTTGATATAAAGATCACGTGAAACGGACTTACGGTTTAGGATTTATGACCAAATTACTAAAAGTAGTTCGAATCCGTAAACGAAAGTTCGTAACTGTAATTGAACCCTCGTAAACTATGTAACGTCATGGCGAATCTTGGTAAATAAATACTAGAGGTAAAAAGGAAGGTGTGAAAGAAAACCGTATGTCAAAAGGATCGTTTTTCGATTTATTAAAAATGTTCGAGTCGAGGTTAAACGCGAACGAACCCCTAAAAGACGACTCTTTTATAACTTCGGTAAAACACTTAGAAAACGGGCGATAAAACTCAGAGTATAGTATTGGTTCGTAACGATCGACTTTAGAACTCATATGACTTAAGTATGTCCTAAGTATAAGTACAATGACATGTCGTATTAACGAACGAATGTCGGGTCGGATCAGTGATAAAAGTAATCCACAAAAAGGGGTATAACGAGATAACTCGAGAACGTGTTTCGAATTAAGTATAACTTAACTTTTAATATGTTAATTGATTAATCCCGAATGCCTTGGCTATTTATAGATCACCAAGCTGAACCGGGACCCGCTACCACTACCCCTTACCGTACTCGACTACCAGGCAAGTTTCAATTCCCTTCTTTTAGGCTGTTGTTGTGATTGAATAAATATATACATATATGATTGCTGATATACATATGCCATTGCATGCATGCCTACTTTCAAGTTGAATTGATATACTTGTTCCCTGAATGTTATTGTTGGCTTACAAGCTAGATAGTTATATATCAGTTATAAGCCGGTTATTGTAAGACCCTCATAGAAGGGCGTATACATCTTATTAATCAAATATAGACCGGGAGTCAATATTCCTTGATATATCGAGATTACCTCGGAGGAAAATATTTAAGTAAATATTTTCTATTATTCAGGCGACGAATATTATTTGAATATTCGTTCGAGATTATTTATTTTAATGATCCTTACTTCAAATAATTATTTGAACGTAATCATTCGACGAATAATATTCGTCAATATTCATTCGGAGTCGAATTGATTATCGATTATTATTTCGAATACTCTTCTAAAGATGAGACTACTAAATGAATATTATGTGGACATTCATTTAGAATATTATTTTATTAAATAAATATTACTTTTGAAAATTCATTTAAGGTATTAAGTACTTGATGAATATTATCTTCAATATTCATCTGAAGCTTGATTTACTTATCGAATATTATATCGAATATTCCTTTAAAGCTTGGATTACTAAATGAATATTACTTGATATTCATTTAGGATATTATTTATTAAATGAATATTACTTTATTGATATTCATTTAAATTCCTAATTAATTATGAATATTATTTTGAATATTCATCCAGGGTTTTATTTAATCATCGAATATTATTTTAAATATTTTAAATATTCCTTTCAGGTCTTATTGATTAATGAATATTATTTGGAATATTCATTTGAATATTTAATTATGCAATAAATATTCTCTCGATATTTCTTCAAGAATTATTTGAAAAATACTCTGATTAAAGATATTCTTTCATATTCCTGAATATTCTTTAAATATTTTTAATTCAATAAATATTCTCTGAATATTTATTCCATACTTAGAATAACCTCAATAAGGTTTATCTTCTTCGATTATTACGAAAAATATTTCGGAGTCATATTATTATTAATCCTATATCAAGGAAGGTTCTCAGACATCATTCTTCTTTGAGTCTACCTCCTTAATAATAAGGGAACCTTACTTGGAAAATGTTATTTATCTTGTCGACTTCCCGGTCATAAAGTATTCCCTTCACTCGCAACTCGGGTGCTGTTGACTTATTAAGTCGTTGCTTACCTTCTCATCTTTCGAGGGGTAAGATTACTGGAACAAGTTGATATCCGTTACCAAGTAATAGCTTGGGAGTTATTGGTAAATTTTCCTTTCCAACTAGATACGACTACTTTGTGGAGTCTTATCAACAAGTATTATACTTGGGGAAAGGGGGACGAACGTTACATTCAGAATCATGAATTCTATTTGAACTAGGAGTCGTGTAAGAGGCCGAGTAGCGCCGGTCCATCCCCTTTGGCCCAACCGTTGGCCGGGGAGAGCTAGTAAGGCGGTACACAAGTAAAGCCGTCAGTTCTTCCTTCTACCGGTAGTAAATCTAAATTGAGCTGTACGATCTCGACTGATCATCAAGATTGGAACAGCGGGCGCGGTGAATACTCCATCATTGGTTCATCATCCAAATTTATTTATTTCCTGCAACATGATTACTGTTGGCAGAGTTGGAAAAGGGTCATAACTGGAATTGCAACCTTTTCTTGCAAACTCCTCTTCTTAATAACAATAAGAATATCTCGCTTACCTTGATGTAGCAGATATTTCTACAAACAAATACTTTAAGTTACCTTGTAACTTCATCGTTCATATTATACTGGCATCATTTCCGTAAATGCATGGCATATGGTTTGAAAGATACTTTTGAACTGTTATACTTTATTGTTCAGTTATATATTATTGTTGGTGGGCTATTGCTCACCCTTGCTTTATTATTATATCACAACAACAGCTAGACCAGATGACTCGCACAAGGCGCACTCGACGCGGGCGAGGACGATGAGACTACCAGAGCTGAAGAAGAAGCTATTGGTAGGATATATTTATTCTTTCAGTACCAAGAATATAGTCTAGTATGACTTATGTAAATGGATGGCAAAGAGTATGTAATTATATTGAAATTCTTTTGGATTGTAAAAACTCATAATGTGATTAATAAAAATTTGATTGTGACTCTGATTTCATCTCTGGGACTATAACGGGTGTGTTTTATATTGTTGTGTTGGGTCATAGAGACGTAATTTATTTTATGTTAAGGAAAGTTCAATTGTTGTGGACAGAATTGGAAACCGTAACCACCGGATCCCGGACCCCGGATCTGGGGGTGTTACAATCCAAACTCTCTTGAGGAACACCACGACCTGGAACAGCCAGTGAAGAAGGATCTCTAGGACCAGTATATTGCCTTCTGTCTCTATGTGAACCTAGTCCAGCCTTATTATTTCCAATCTTGCCAGATAAAGCTTTTCCATCAGAAATATTCACTGAGACTCCAGATAACACATTTGGATCAGAAATTGTTCCTTTACCAAAAATAGATTTCAACTGTGAAGAGTGTAAAGGTGTGATCATCGCTTGAGATGCAACAGAAGTTGTAACTTTCTTCTGTGAACTTTCACCTTCAATGCCTTTTAGCTTGAGTTTAGCCTCTGCTGCAATTGCTTCCTTTGAGAACCGAGAACTTTGACTAACATCAGTCCTCTCTCTGATCACAACACCTTTAACAACAGGTCTAGGAGCTTTTCCTCTTTGTACCTTATCAGACTTTAAAGCTTTAAGATGTTCTTCTTGTAAACTCTTTTCCTCAGCTTCAATGTCCTCAATCGTTACTCCTTCCTCATTCTCTTCAATGAACAGCTTAGCAGCCAATTCTTCATCAGTTTGTGGATTTGAAGATACCAGTAAACTCTTGGTCCTTGAAGTTCCTTGAGTATCAGTATTTCTCCCAACAGACTGTGATTTGGATGACTTACTAGTTCTCAGAGTTTGAACCTCTTCAGCCTTTTTCTTTCCTTTGTTACTTGCCCCTCCATCTCCAGCACTATCCCTTCTGACAACTCTCTCCCCCTTTTTGACATCATCAGGCATAAGGATAGAAGTAATTAACTCCAGGGAGGTAGCAATAGAATCAATTTTAGCAGATAAATCAGACTGATTCTCTTCAACTTTAGCCAGCCTGGCAAAGAGATTATCTTGAGATTTAGAGAATTTTGTAGTCAATAGTTTCGAATCTCTTTCCATCTTCATCTCTCTAGCTACAACTTCAGTTCGCAAAGCAGTAATTGCCAAATTAGTATCATCAAATCGTCTATCCAGAGTTTTAACTTGAACTATAGTTGCTTTCAAGCAAGAAAGAATCTCTGGATTAGAGATAGTATCAGCACTTTGCTTAACAAACTTAGCTGCTCTTCCTGGTGGAAAAATACAATCTTCTTTGTACCATTCAGCAGCACTCTTGGCAAATTGTGCTCTCTCAACTGCATGAGAAGTACAAGGTTGAGTAAAAGGTGTATGTTTATCATCAGTTTGTACTGGTGCACTCAGAGAAGTATCAGAGTTTGCACTACTGTCACTTTCAGCTTCAACACTTGTAGCTTTAACTGGTTCATCTTCAGCCATAGGTTTAGCAATATCTTCTGTAGGCTTTTCAGGATTTTCTTCATGTTGCTCAGGCTTAGCAACAGGCATTAAATGAGAAATGACTTTGGTTGCCTGATCAATTTCTTCACCTTCTTCAACAGTGTGATGAGCATCAGATATTATCTCAGTATGAGATGCCACAACTTCAGAAGGAACAGATGTAGGTTGATCAGCTACACCAATATTAGAGATAGGATCAGAGAATGGCATAAATGAATCAGGAACATCATTTATTGGAGAAACACCATCTTTTGCATCCTCTTCTACAGGCATTTTATCCTCTGCAGGCATTACATCCTCTGCAGGTATTACATCCTCTGCAGGTATTGCATCCTTCTCAATCTCAACAGGAGGTGTTTGCTGTGAAACAACCTCTGGAGCTTCAATATCTTCATCCACAGAATCAGAGAATATCACTTTTCGTCGTTTTGCTAGAGGTACATTATCTGAATCCTCTTCACTAGTTGGTGGAGTTTGTTCTACCACTGAGAGTGACTTAGATATGTTTGCCTGAGCTTTCATTCTTTTCCCCCTTCTAGTGTAAACAGCTTCAGGAGATTTCCGTTTTGATTTGCTTTGTGTCTCTTCTGCCTGCTTTAGACTTGCACGTCGTTTAGTAACTGCCTTCTTAACTCTTTGCATTCTAGACTGTGATGCTGGTGGAGATTGTGACGAATCAGAGTTTGTGTTTGAAGTGGGTGAAGGTTGCTTTGCAGGTGATTCAGTGTTTGGTTCTGGTTGAAGTTCAGGGTGTGGTTCAGGTTGTTGTGGTTCTTGTTCAGGTTCATCTTGTTGTGGTGCATCGTGTTGTGGTTCCTGTTGGTCTTGTTGTGGTTCTTGTGGTTGATTTAGAAAATTTCGTAGAACAAGAGGCATGACAAACACAGGAAGATTTTCTTTACCAACATCCTTGTTAGTCATATCAGAGAATATGCGCTTATTGACTCTAAACGGATCAATTTCATCAGTTTCATCAATTTCAAGACCAGGTACACATGCATTGAACAACATTTGACAGAAACGAGCATAATAGACAGTGGTAGACTCTGACAATTTATCACCTAAGCTCATCAAAACATGTCGACCAAAATCAAAATTAGAACCATAGAGCAGAGAATACCCGATTTGAAGACTGTCTATTGGAATGGCATCCCAGTTTGTGACTTTCTTCTGGAACGTCCTCGTTATGCAATCAAAGAAGAAATTCCATTCTTTTCTAAGATTTGGCCTTTTTATACTGCCAAGCTTGTCAAGAGATTCCATGTAACCTATCTCTTGTAACATCTCTCTCAGATAGGTTTCATTAACGAGAGTATAAGAAGTATGTGTATCAAACCCCATTGTATCTCGTACAGTCTGTGGAGTAATCACATGATCTTGGTCTTCGTAAGTAAAGATAATGGTAGGAGTTCCACTTTCTCCTCCATCCACATAAACTGAATTCTGCCAGAATGAAACAATTTGAGACGCAGAAAGAGTAGCAGGTCCAGTCAGAGCTTGTCCAATCTCTGAATCCCTCAAAAAGTCCTGCATGAGATGAAACGATTCTGGAACGCGTTGATGATAGAGTGGAGCTTCATAGTTATTAGGAACAAACCGTAAGCCAAGAGCAGTGAATGCTTTAGATGCCATTGAGTTAAGAATTTCCAAGAATTTCCAAAAGATATGTATGTAGAAAAGGTGTTTGCGTGAGTGCCCAAGAGAAAAATAAGAAAACTGTGAGAGTAAGAGTAAAGCAAACTCGTTTGGACACAAAAGTGATTAAATTAATGAAAAACTCAATCTCTTATGTAACAAACACTCAATCAGTTCCTTGATTAACGTGTAGTGGGACACGATAATAGGTAAGTGGGACACATTAAAGGCGAGTGGGTCATGTGCGCCTATTTTTAAAAAGAGTATATTAAAATTAAAACATTAAAATATTTGATTTTAACAAAAATCAAATAATACTCTTTTAAAAAATATCTGGACCCAAGTAAAATCAGAATTTGAAACGTTTACCTGTTGCCTTTAATAACCAGAATACGAAGCGATTGAGGACTTCGTTCTTACCCATCTCTATTTAAGGCCTAGAGACTTGCTCAGATTATTTCATTAAACCTTTAACCTTTCAGTCTCCCCTGTAAAATCACAAACCCTTCAAACCAAATATCCTTGAAAAACAATGGCCAACCTTACCATCAAAGAGAAAAACCTTCATCTTGTCGAGAATAGGGACATCTTCAGCTATACGCGTGAAGAATTTGAAGCGTTTGAGTGGGAAAGGCAGCTTGAGACACTGTGGCTGCAAATGGATGCTGGTCTGGAAGAGCTCGAGAGAGAGAAACCTGCAAGGGTGATCGACATCGATGCTGCCCTCCAAGCAACATTGGCATGGCTCTCCTCGAAGGCATCCTCATCCACCACCACCAACCATTGTTAATGAATATGTCAGCAAAAATAACCTTATCCCTTCAACTTCCACCCAAATAAAGTGGCAAAGATGGGATCTGGGAATTTTTGCTAACAATGGAGTGGTGTGGACGGACCTTTTACTTTCCTGTTGAATAGATTAGCAGATAGAGAGAACAAAAAGATGTAATATTTGCTTGTAATCTCTTTCTTATTATCAATGAAAATTTTGTTTTTCTAATCATATTCATTGTGTTCTGCAACTGTTATTTGTGTTATATGAACTGTTCTTCAAGAAAATGCATCAAGAAGAGAATATGAAAACTAATTAAAATAATCATATAAAGAACACATTCATCAACTATCCACTGATTAACAGTTGTCAAAAACCCTACTTACTCCAAGACTTTCAAATTGTCCAAGTGAAAATTTACCTTAGAGTACAAATCACGAATCAACAGCGTTTGTCAATTCTCCAACTTTATCATCGAAACCCTTTCATAAATTGCACAGTTGTGAATATTTGTGTGTGTGAAGCAGAGTTTACTAAATCAATTTTTAGAGCATCTAATTTTTCATAAAATCCATAAAGTAAATAAATAAACAGTGGATGCACAAACTGTCATAGTAAACACTGACTGTATGATGAAAGCTAAACTCTGAAGTAATCGAACTTTATACAGTAATTTTTATTTTATACCCCCTTTATATACACATTTTTTTTATATATATATATATATTTTTTTCATTCCAGTAATCAGAGGTTGGAACCAGTCACCAAAAATTCAAAAACTTTAGCCCTTATCATTTTGATAAGTTCCTGGGTCATCCTAGTATTTAACTAGTCACCAAAAATCAGAGAATTTTAGCACATATTATACACCAATAGGTTCCTGGGTCATCCTAGTATCCAACATAATCTCAAAGGAGTATAATAACCTATATACATTTTCTTTGGGGTATTGCAGTAAACATTTTATTTTATCAGAGTATAACTAACAGAGTTTAGAGTTCATCAACATCAGTAGTTCTTCATGAAAGGTAATGCACACAGTATTTATAGACTCAGAGTTTAGGACAAAATAAACTAAGAGATGCTATAAATATGAGCCAGTATCATGCTGTGTTAACTTTCTGCACAATCTAAGATTAGATCTCAATAACTCAGAAAGATTCATGATTAATTGCTGAGAATCATGCTTCATACATATTTCTTCATTGGTGTTTTCATTCAGACAAAAATCAACTCAAAGTTCACAGAGTTTATCAAACTTATTAACAGTGTATGACATACAGACATGCTGACAGAGTTTAGCAGAGTATGCATAACAGAGTTTAATCAACAGAGCTCACTCAACATTTAACCAATCAGGAAATATGATTAATACATCACATAAGTAAAGTTTGAATCTAACCAACATTTCTAGTCAGAACCAGAGATCATTCCTAGTTCATTAACCAGCCTTGTAAATGTAGCTTCACTCAATGGTTTAGTGAAGATATCTGCAAGCTGTTGTTCTGTAGAGACAAAATGTAGTTCAATATTTCCTTCTTCCACATGTTCTCTGATGAAGTGGTACCTTATGCTGATGTGCTTGGTCATTGAATGCTGTACTGGATTACCTGTCATAGCAATAGCACTTTGGTTATCACAGTAAATAGGTATATTACTGTACCTCAATCCATAACCCAGCAATTGATTCTTCATCCATAAGATCTGTGCACAACAGCTACCAGCTGCAATATACTCTGCTTCAGCTGTAGATGTGGAGATTGATTTCTGTTTCTTGCTGTACCAGGAAACAAGTCTGTCACCAAGAAATTGACAACTTCCACTAGTGCTCTTTCTGTCTACCTTACAGCCTGCAAAGTCTGCATCAGAATACCCAAGTAGCTTAAAATCTGATTCTCTGGGGTACCACAGACCTAATGATATGGTGCCCTTGAGATACTTGAAGATTCTTTTCACAGCTGTCAGATGTGGCTCTCTAGGATCTGCCTGAAACCTTGCACAAAGACAGGTTACATACATGATGTCAGGCCTACTAGCTGTCAAGTATAGAAGAGATCCTATCATGCCCCTGTAGTTTGTCATATCCACTGAAACTCCTGTGTCTTTGTCCAGTTTAGTTGCTGTTGCCATGGGAGTTGATGCAGATGAACAGTCAAGCATACCAAATTTCTTGAGAAGATTTCTGGTGTATTTTTCTTGATTAATGAAAATTCCATCTTCTGTTTGTTTCACCTGTAGGCCTAGAAAGTAACTAAGCTCTCCCATCATGCTCATTTGATATCTGGACTGCATGAGCTTGGCAAACTTCTTACAGAGTTTATCATTAGTAGACCCAAAGATGATGTCATCAACATAAATTTGAACTAAAAGGAGGTCACTTCCTTGATTGAAATAAAACAGAGTTTTGTCAATTGTTCCTCTGTTGAATCCACTTTCTAGAAGAAACTGAGCAAGTGTCTCATACCATGCTCTTGGTGCCTGCTTAAGTCCATATAGTGCCTTATCTAGCCTGTAGACATAATCTGGATATTTGGGGTCCACAAATCCTGGTGGTTGTTCAACAAACACTTCTTCTTCAAGCTTTCCATTCAGAAAGGCACTTTTCACATCCATCTGGAACACTTTGAATTTCTTGTGAGAGGCATATGCTAGAAAAATTTTGATTGCCTCCAATCTTGCTACTGGAGCAAATGTTTCATCATAATCTATTCCTTCCTGCTGTGAATAACCTTTTGCTACCAGTCTAGCCTTGTTCCTTGTGATAACACCTTCACTGTCAGTCTTGTTTCTAAAAACCCATTTAGTACCCACAATAGATCTGTTCTTTGGTCTTGGTACAAGGGTCCAAACTTCATTCCTTTCAAATTCATTTAACTCTTCCTGCATTGCTGTTATCCATTCTGCATCTTGAAGAGCTTCTTCCACTTTCTTTGGTTCATTTTTAGACAAGAATGCATGAAATAGACATTCACTTGCAGTAGCACTTCTTGTCTTTACTTTTGCATCTGGATCACCAATTATCAAATCAGGTGTATGTGATTTAGTCCATTTCCTAGCAGAAGGCAAATGACTTCTGTCAGTATGTGATCCTCCCCCTTGATCCATGCTCTCCTGATTCTGTTGTGATCTATCTTCGTTTTCTGAGACTCCCCCTGAACTTGATTGTCCAGAGTCAGAATTTGAATTTTCAGAGTTTGAAGCATCAGAGTTTGATCCAGATTTTTCAGTTGACTCAGTATCAGTGTTTGAGTCTTCATCTTGATCATGCTCCCCCTCAACTGGTTCTCCTCTTTGTTATGACTGAGAAGTTTCTCCAGAATTTACCAGTAGAGGTTCAGAGTTTGTTTCAACAGAGTCTGTCAGAATTGTTTCATCAGAGTTTCCTTCATCAGAGTTTAAAACTTCATTTTCAAAGTTCAGTTGATCATATTCGTCTTTGTCTTCAAGTCCAGTTATCTTCTTATCATCAAAAGAAACATGTATAGATTCCATGATCACTTTAGTTCTCAGATTGTAAACTCTGAATGCCTTTGTTGACAGTGGATAGCCAACAAAAATTCCTTCATCTGCCTTTAACTCAAACTTGGTCAACTGTTCTGGATGAGTCTTCAAAACGAAACATTTGCACCCGAAAATATGAAAGTATTTCAGGTTAGGCTTCTTTTTCTTCACCATCTCATATGGTGTCTTTCCATGCTTATTGATCAGTGTTGCATTTTGAGTAAAACAAGCAGTTTGAACAGCTTCTGCCCAGAAATAAGTTGGCAATTTTGCTTCATCAAGCATAGTTCTGGCAGCTTCAATTAAGGTTCTATTTTTCCTTTCAACTACACCATTTTGTTGTGGTGTACCAGGTGCTGAAAATTCTTGTTTCACTCCATTGTCCTTGCAGAATTCTTCCATTGTTGCATTTCTGAACTCAGTTCCATTATCACTTCTGATGATTCTGACTTTGTTGCTTGATCCTTTGTCCAGAAGCTTCACATGCTCCATCAGAGTTGATGCAGTTTCATCCTTCTTTGCTAGAAAATACACCCATGTGAATCTAGTGTATTCATCAACAATGACTAAAGCATATTTCTTCCTTGCAATAGACATAACATTTACTGGACCAAAGAGATCAACATGCAGAAGATGATAGGGATCAGTGATAGAAAATTCTGTCTTGCTCTTGAAAGATGACTTCCTTTGTTTAGCCTTCTGACATGAGTCACATAGGCCATCAACATTTAACAGGGTCTTTGGGAGTCCTCTTACAAGATCCTTTCTGATCAATTCATTGATGTTGTTCAAGTTCAAATGTGAGAGTTTCTTGTGCCACTTCCAACTCTCTTCACTAGACATTCTTGTAGACAGGCAAACAGCTTTTCCAACAGAGTCTATCAAAAGCTTGATTTCATAAATGTTGTTTTGCCTGTGACCAACTAGAACAACCTTTCCTGTAGATTTGCTGATAACTTCACAATATTCAGGTTGGAAATCTACATGATATCCCTTGTCACAGATTTGACTCATAGATAGCAAGTCATGCTTGAGTCCTGGGACATGAGCTACATTGTTGATGATGACATTTCCAAGATTGATATTGCCATATCCCAATGTTCTTCCTATATTGCCATCACCATAGGAAACTTTTGGGCCAGCCTTCTCCTCATATTCTGATAGCAGGGCTTTATTTCCAGTCATGTGTCCTGAACATCCACTGTCCACGACTAGGGTTGCCTCCCTGTTACCCTGCAATCACAAACAATTACTGAGGATTAGTTTTAAGGATCCAGACTTGCTTTGATCCTTTGGCATTCTTAACTTTGTTAGCTTTTGCAGCGGAATTAACATTATCAGAGTTTGAGCTAACAGTATCAGTGTTTACACTTGCAGTATCAACTTTAACCCATTTTAGATTGGGTTTCAGTTCATAGTAATTATGATAGATAGCATGATATTTTCTGCAAGTATAGATGGAATGCCAAGTGCTTCCACAGTGTGTGCATAGAGTCTGTGGCTTAGTTCTAGCAAAATCCTTCTTTACCTCAGACTTTGTAGGTAAAGAATTTATATTTTTATTTTTCTTGCAGAAATTTGCAAGATGCTTAGTACTACCACAGTTATGACATGTCTTTCTTGGAGCATAACTAGCAAGCATTGGTTTATTTCCTGAAGTAATGCCTACTTTTCCATTTCTGTTCTTGTTTGACACTTTCTTTTTCTCAACAGATTTTAACTCCTTCAGTTTATGTTTGAGTTGTTTATCTGTCATTGAACCAATATTAACCTGTTTAACACTAGTTTTTACTGGTTTTCTTTTGACAGCTTCTTTTTCATTCTCAGACAAAAATTTACTGGTTCCATGAACAAATTTAGTTATGACTTTAACTTGATTTTGAAATCTAAGTTCATCTCCCTCATTATAACCTAGACCAACAGTGTCTGTTTGAAAAATCCGTTGAGTGTCCTTTCCAGAATTAGTCCAAGTCCTAATTTTATTATTTGCTTCCTTCAACTCTGACTCTAGTTGTTTATACTTCTGAAGCAAAATCTGTTCTTTGAAAACAGCATCATCTCTCTCTTTCTGAACTTGTTGCATGTTTTCAAGTTTCTCTTCAACAAGTTTATTTCTCTCTTTAAGTTCAGAATTTTCAGCTTTTATCCTCTCATTTTCTAAAGTCTGATCCCTATAACTTATATGCAATGACTTAAGAAAAATTCTTAATTGAGCAATGTCATCAATATTATAAGCATAGGTAGTTGGAGGTACCTGATTTTCAGAGGATTCTGATTCAGTAGTAGCCATGAGAGCATAGTTCACTTCTTCATCAGAATCTGAAGTATCTGCCCAATCTCTGCCTTTAGTGTAGAGTACCTTTCCAGTTTTACCCTTCTTGCACTCAGGAGCATAGTGACCCATCTCCTTACACTTGTAGCATTGAATTTCAGACTTATCCTTCTTCTCTTTAGAATCTCTCTTATCAGACTTCCTGTAGCTTTTCCTGTCTTCATTTGAATCCCTAGAAAACCTTTTTCCTTTCTTGAAATTCTTGAAGCCCATTTTCTTGAAAGTCTTCACCATCAGCACAGCCATTTTTCTCATTTCTTCTTCATCATCCTCAGAGTCAGATGATTCAGAAGAGTTTGAATCATACTCAGAGTTTGGTGAATCACTTTCTGAATGTATGACCAAAGCTTTTCCTTCTTGTTGCCTCTTTCTTCTGAGGCTTCTCTTCAACATTAAGAGCAACAGACTTTCCTTTTCTGCTTGATCTCCTGTTTCTCTGCTCCATTTCCAATTCATAAGTTTTGAGCAGTCCATAAATTTCATCAATCTCTGTTTCACAAGATCATAGTTGTCTCTAATAGTGGTTGTTTTCACATCCCACTTTTCAGGTAGAGAAAGAAGAAACTTGAGATTCGAGTCTTCTAGATCATACTCTTTGTTGACCAATGACAGATCATTAATCAGTTTACAGAATCTATCAAATGTTTCTGTCATGGTCTCTTCAGGTTTAGCCTCAAAATGCTCATACTCTTGTGTGAGTATGTTTCTCCTATTCTTCTTAATAGCTGCAGTTCCTTGACACCTGACTTCAAGTGCATCCCATATCTCTTTTGCAGTGGTGCAGTTAATGACTTTGTTAGACATAACATTGTCTAAGGCACTATGCAGTAAATGCCTAACTTTTGCACCCTTAGCAATTGATGATAGATCTTCAGGAGTCATGTCCTTCTTTTCCTTTGGAACCATTTTTGCTGCTTCACCAGCAACTGCAATAGATAGCTTTGTAGGATTGTGAGGGCCTTCATAAATCCTGTCAAGATATTCTGGATCTGTAGCCTCCAAAAACATAGTCATCTTGACCTTCCACATAGCATACTCTAATGGCCTCAGAATAGGAACCCTGATTGGTTCATAGCGACTCACAGTAGTAGGAGCCTTTTCAGAAACAGTAGGTGTTGGTGGAGGAATTTCTGACATGATTATTGTTGTGTTTGGATCTTAACCTGAAATAAAGTAACAGATTGGCTCTGATACCACTTGTTAGGCCGAATACACAAATAATAATCAACTTTGTATGAGAGATTAAAAAGCAAAAGCGTTTATGCACTTAAAAAAACTTCTTGTATTTCAAACCCTCTTCGTGATGTAAAATATCACAAAGAGCTGCTAGGTTACAATAATGATAATTCGTTATCGATACCCTTCTAGGGTTAACATATCTGTATTTATATAACATACAGCTACGATACAATCTCTAATTGATATTCCTAATAATCAGCTATACAATGATATCAATTACAGATTGTCACACGTCTCCTATGTCAACTCGATCTCTTTGATAGCTATCCAATCTTCAAAGATATCGCTTCCATAATTAATCTTTAATCACTGTTGAACAGTAGATGCGCTTCCTTCAGACAGAGTTTAACAAACTCTGTCGAGCTTCCAACTGTCAGAGTTTACGCAAACTGTGACTGCTTCCAGCTAAACTCTGATAACTCCCTGTAACACTTAAACACTGATTAAAACACATCAATTATATTTAACATAAACTTATATCTCAAGTTATGGATCAAGCAAGATTCTTTAACAAAAAGATTAATGCCTTAGAAAGAGAAAAAGAAAACATTGAAACGGTTGTTCAACAATTTATAAAAGGCAATGAGATGTTGAATAGAATGGTACACACTCAAGTACCCCGTAACCGTGAAGGTTTGGGATATGATAGGAACGCTCCCCCTGTTCGAGACGTTCAACCAAGAGTACAACCTATAGTAGCTCCCCCTCAACCACAAACTTTAAAATGTACTTATTGCAACAAAGATGGACATTCGATCCTATATTGAAAATACAAGAGTGGTGAGATTAAGGGGAAGCATGTTTGGATTCGTAAAGGATCTAACCCACATGAGACGGCTAAAAGACAAGTACCATTTAATAAAGTTGCTCATAATGGTCAAAGGCAACAAAGGTTTCAACAAAGTAGAGTGTTTCAAAATGGAAACACAATGTATCATAACAATGCTAGAAGATATGCATCTAGAAATCAATATGTCCCTAATCGTAATATCTATCCTCAAAATGCTCCCTACTTTGCAAATAATAGATACAACGGACATCGTACTAACTATGGATTTTATGATCATACTAGACCTACATATCATGCTAGACATTATGCTTCTAGAAATCTATACATGCCTAACAATGATTATCCAATGCCTAGATATTATCATGAATGTTGATTATGATGTACTAACCCCAGGACCCTCAAGAAGAAAGGGTACCTATAAGTTTAATTGATTTATTTTGTAGGTTTGTCTTGCCGTGAAACAAGACATGTGGTACCTTGATAGTGGTTGTTCGAGATATATGACGGGTAACTAGTCATTATTAAACAACATTAAAAAGGTCACTGCGGGAAGTGTCACATTTGGAGATAGTAGTAAAGGCATCATTGTCGGCATCGGAGACATCGGAAATAGTCACTTCAAGATTTCAAATGTACAACTAGTCACGGGACTAAAATACAATCTTCTCTCGATAAGTCAACTTGGCGACAATGATTACAAGGTAATCTTCTTTACTACTCATTGTTGTATTTTGGATAAAGATTGGAAATTAATTCTCACTTGCCCTTGAAATAAAAATGTCTACACATGTGACATAAGCAAGAATGAGAATGTATGCCTAATCACAACAAACGATGACCTTTGGTTATGGCATCGAAGATTAGGACATGCAAACATGAAGTTGATTAAAAATATATCAACTAAAGATCATGTACGAGGTATACCAAAATTGAATTATCAAAAAGATCATACTTGTGAAGATCATGTACGAGGAAAACAAATTCGAGCATCTCACAAAGCTAATTTCATGGTATCAACCTCTAGGCCTCTCGAGCTTTTACACATGGATCTTATTGGTCCGGTTCCAATACAAAGTCTCGGAGGCTGTTCATACACGTTAGTAATCGTTGATGATTATTGACGATTCACGTGGACGGAATTTCTCAAATCTAAAGGTGATGCTTTTGAATCTTTCTCTTCTCTATGCAAAAAGATTCAAAATCAACAAAATAGTACCATAGTCTATATACGAACGGATCATGGTAAAGAATTTGAGAATTCCAGTTTTACGAACTTTTGTGATGAAAATGGAATCACACACAACTTTTCTGCTCCATACACTCCTCAATCAAATGGAGTTGTAGAAAGAAAAAATCGAACACTACAAGAAATGGCAAGCACTATGCTTAATGAATATCGTTGACCTAAATATTTTTGGGCCGAAGCGATGTCTACTTCTTGCCATATTCTTAATCGGGTTTTGCTACAACCAATATCTCAAGACTCCTTACGAGCTTTATTTTGGCAAAACACCGAAACTAAGTTACTTTCGAGTATTCGGATGCAAATGCTTCATATTAAACTCGAAAGACTATCTTACCAAATTTGATCCTAAATCAAGTGAAGGTATATTTCTCTGATACTCTACAAATAGCAAAGCCTATCGAGTATTCAATCTTAAAACACTTGTGGTGGAAGAATCAATGAAGGTTGCATTTGATGAAAGAAAACCACCATCAAAGTACAAAGATCTTGTTGAAAACAATAATGTTGAACAAGACGATGTAGAATATATTATTCGACAATTCGAAAATATGGATCTTGGAACTCCCATCCCTAGAAATCCATTAGAATTAGCCGAAACGGAAGTAGAACTTCCAAAAGAAATTCCTATTATTAGAAGTCATCCACTAGATAATGTTCTTGGAGACTTAAATAAAGGAGTTCAAACGCGGTCACAAGAACAAAACGTTGTGAATCATCTTAGTTTTCTATCAAAAATAGAACCTAAGACCGCTAAAGAAGCTTTACTAGACGAGGATTGGATCTCGGCTATGCAAGATAAATTACTACAATTCACTCGTAGCAAAGTTTGGGAACTTGTTCCAAAACCCAAAGATACTTCCATAATTGGAACCAAATGGGTATTTAGAAACAAGTTAGATGAAAATGGAACGGTTGTTAGAAATAAAGCGAGATTAGTCGCTCAAGGCTATACCCAAATGGAAGGGATAGACTTTGATGAAACTTATGCACCCGTAGCACGAATCGAATCAATTCGAATGCTATTAGCTTACGCGTGTCATAAAGATTTCAAGGTATACCAAATGGATGTCAAATCGGCCTTCTTAAACGGGATATTAGAAGAAGAAGTTTATGTTAAACAACCTCCCGGTTTTGAAGATGCCACGCATCCGGAGTGTTGACTCGTAAACACGAAAGTATACGCGATCACAAATAGCAAGTGATAAGTAAGATTCGTTCCGCAGAGACTAGGTGTAATGCCAATTTTAGTGCGTATGCAATAGTGTATGGTTACTTTTTAATGGTTGAACAATTATCAAAAGTGGTTGTTGATTACTAGATTTACTAATTAAACAATTATTAACTAAGATTAAATTAACAAACGAGATTACTTATGTGTGAGGAAACATGGAGTTCCAATTTCATCGAAAACTTCACTAAAGGTTGACTCATTAAATAGACAAGGGTGACGGACAAGATAATTAATCAGATAACACTACGATAATACGAGCTACCTTTCAATATACTCATATCAAACCACTTAACATCCACAATAGATAGAAATCAAGAGGACACCACATTACGATCAAATCATATATGTCTATATAATCTGGAAAAGTAATTGGTTTAAGCACAAGTTATCTTTTATAATTACATGGGGCAATATGCATTGGTTAAATCATACCACTAATCAGGAATAAACAAATTTATTCACGAACCCATGCTAGTATGGCAAAATCTCAACTCTTGAATCCACTTTCGCAATCAACAAGAATTAATAAATTAGATGCTAGCTAAACATCTATCAATTAAATCAACCACACTAGATTATCATAATCAAATCACCCAACAATCAATCACATGTCAAACACAATAATTACGAAATCGAATCCATTGGAACCCCATGATAGTGATTAGTTCATATTCGAACCTTTCACCATCATGGGTTCAATTGATAACATAATTAAACACAAGAATTGAAAACAATTAATGATTGAGAATAGAATACTTGAAAATAATTCAATAGTTAACAAAGTATAAAGTTTAGAAGATTCAGAAAAACAATAAAGAAAAAACCCTAGATCTTGAACTTGAGCGATTCTCCCTTGTTGTCACCTTGGAAGTGTTTTTATTTACTCTTGTTCTTCTCGATCTGAAGTATCTCGTTTTTTACAATGATATATGGTGTGTTTTTCTTTAAACATAAGCCCTAGAGGTTTTATCCAACAAGAAATAGCCTAAAAATACAATTTTATCCGAAACAGGAAAGAATTTCGAGACTTTTTAGGGAAATTTCCGAACTGATCAGATTGCTCCCGAGGCCGCATCCTGAGATCTGAGGCCGCGGCCTCAAGTCCATTCTGCCGGGACATTTTTCAGCATGTATTTCCTTCGTTTTCCCTTCGTTTTGCCTCCGTTTCCTTTCGTTCTTTTCCTTAAAGCTTCCATACTTCAATTCCTTGCCTTGGAATCTTCATGTTGGCCCATAACAAGACTCCATTCTTCATTCCAAACTCCATTTAAACTCCAAGATCAACGAAGAACACTCATCCCAACCGATAATTACAAACCTGCACATCTACACAAAACACATCTAAAATGCAACAAACTTGAGGCCAAGTGAATCAATTTAAGCCAATATAGGACGTTCCAAGTAGATATAAAATCCACTTATCACACCCCCAAACTTAAACCGATGCTTGTCCTCAAGCATAAACAACTACCCTAACTAACTAGTACCACTTCCGTAGGTGATCACGGTTGCATTTGGCATATGCAACAAGCCCTTTAAACCCCTAGGCAGCCCTAGTGGACGAGTAAGGTCTCGTGAGGGCCTATAGTGAATGTACCCACAAAATCCATCTAACCTAATGCCATGCAATGCATGAATGCAACTACTATGAAAATGCAAAGATCCCCTCAAACTCACCAAAAACCAACTAACAAGCAGATATCTCAAGGAATGCAACAAATCCAAGTAGAGCTCGACTAAATCCCCGTATACTAACAATACATGAACAACAACGTGCGTGTGTGCGATGCTCATCAGAAATACTCCCAAAACTAGGTCAAAAATCATACATGCTTTCCGTCAAGACAATCACAGGTTTATAACTAGAATAGACTGTAGACACTCCATAACCTAGGAACACCTCCACCCTCATCCAAGGTAGACAGAAACTCATGCTCTATTACTATAACACATAATAATATATACGATACGCATGCTTATTTAACCGTGCAATGAATGAGACCCCAAAAGGCTTATACAATAATACCCATATAGCGAGTGTTGGGTCAGTGGATCCCAGACTGTAAAAGCCTTAGGTCACTAGGACTAAGTCCCCTCAGACTTAATTACTCGAGTATTAAAGAGCCCACTCTGGTTAATTTTGCATTTAACAATTGGACTATTGACTTTTTTTTTTCTTTTTTTTTTCTATTCTTTTTTTTTCTTTTTTTTTTTAATCTGGAATGAGAATTCTCAATTCCAACCCTAGACTACTCATATAAATATGAGCCGGCTACTAGCCATTTGACATCTAGCCACTATTAACAACTAGCATAAAATTCCTGTTTTCCCCCAAACTTAGATTTTAGTGCTCCTACGCCATAAAGGGAATAACGAAAATTCTAAGAATAAACAAGTGATTAAATCTTAAAACATCCCACAGGCATGACCCTAACCTAGCCCAAAAGCACCTAATGAGACTGTGTAATTATTTTTGTTTCCGAAGCATGCAAGTCAATTCCGTAGGAACTGTGAATCAACCCTCTACTCATCATTACCAAACTCAATGAAACACATACCTATCAATCAGAATCAGCTCGTCCTAAGGGATCATGCAAAATGCATGCCATGAAAATGCAACTAATATGAACTCACATGGTAAAACAACCAAAAATAACAGAATGTCCTATATGAAACAAACATAGATAAAACAAACATAACATGCACGAATTACGACTAATATGCAAAACATGATATCCTACATGAACACATAATAAACTAATACTACATATACAATACTTTTCCCCCAAACCACCCCCAAACTTAAGATATTCAATGACCTCATTGAATGGAAGTAAATACGAGGGAAAGTAAACATACCTATGCCGCAGCATCATCACCCTCCTCAGGTGGAGAATCAGGAGGCGGATAAACAGTGTCTGATCCAAAAACTGGCCACTCCACATGTATACCACTAGCTCCAAAGGCAGTACTAAAAGCCTGTGTCAACCTCGCTGAAAATCGGCTATGACTCTCATACAAGGCATCCATACGCCTCATCATCCTCCTATCATGAGAAGCTCTCGGGCCTGCATCACCCTCTCCTCTCGGTGCCCTAGGAACACGTGGCGGAGCGCCCGCTCCTTGACCACCAGCACCTGCTCCATCTATAATGTAACCAAGCCCCCTAGGATGCGGAGTGCCGCCCGGCCACTCCGTCATCCGGTCAATGGTAGCATCAGTAATAGGATTAGTTTGTGATTGGAATTGCTCATTATCATCCCAACTAACATTAGCAATCATACACGCACCGGCAACAAAAGAAGCATGCGGAATCGGTGCTTGTGTACATCCACGCAAGAACCGAAGAATGTTCTGATGCACTATATAACCCACATCAACATACTTACCCGTTAAAATGCCATAGAAAATAATGGCTCTCTCCACAGGCACATCATTCGGATGTGTCGAAGGCATAATATTAGCACATATAAACAAGTTCCACGCCCGTGCAAACTTGTTCAAAGCATTAGCAGGAAAATTAACCTTCTCAGCAGAACCCGCTCCCAATTTCCAAACCGTACCCGACACACATAACTCCGCTATAATGGCATCCAAATCCACCTCGTCTCGAGTTTTCCTAGCCCAATCTTCCACCCCCCTCGGCTTAGGAGGTTGACGAACAACCGTACAGAGAACAGCTGGCCTATAATCCACCTTCATACCACGAACTACACAAAAACCATTCGGATTCGCATTAGCGTTTGCATAAAATTCCCGCACCACACCTAAGGGAACCGGTGAAGGTGCCGCACAAACCTCTTCCCAACCAAGTTCTTGAATCATAGCAACTAACTCTACATAAGTCTCTGGCACAAACCCTCTTTCTCGAGCAACCGACCTCTCCAACAATTTCTTATACTCACTTTGTGCCTCCTCATTCAAAAACCTCTTTACACTTGCATTCTCATCTGAAGATTGATGAGTACTAGAACTAGCTCTCTTACGTTTTGGAGCCATAACAACAAAACCAACTCAATCAACAAAGCTACCAATAATCACCAAACAATCTTACACCAAATTTCCCAATTAACAGGAACTCCACAAAATCCCCTAATTTTTCAAGATCACCAATTCGTAATAAACAAGATTAAAGAAAGATATACCCGATATGAATCAAAGAGGTGAAACTTGCAATCAAAAATCCCCCAAACTTGAATTCTTCTTGAGTCTTGAAATTGGAATGGAGGCTAGAGATTTTAAATTAGGAATTGGGGTTAGGAATTTGTGTGTATAGGTGTATATATAGGTTTATGTGTAAGGATTTGTGGTAGAGATTTAGAATAGGAGATGGATTGGGAGAGTTTTTGAAATTAATATTGGGTTAGAATTAGGAATTAGGGGTTGGGGTTATAATATTAGAAGGAAAGGTGAGAGTTCTGTGTTTTAAAAACACAACAATGCATTAAAAATCCCGTGCTGGCAGTCGGCAGACAAGACATGGCGCTGCGGCCTCACCACGCGCGCTGTGGCCTGGGCTCTGTTCTGTTGCTTTTCAATTTTTTGTGTTTTTTTTAAACCCACCTGTCACCAAAGTACTTGGACAGGAGATATACGGCGCCCCATCTTCAACACTCACGCCGCAGCCTGGAATCTAAACTGCTGTTTGTGAATTTTCTGCGCCCTTATTTTTTTTACTTGACCGCACAAAACATTTCCTGGACAGAAGCGGTACAACGCTGCAGCCTCGAAAAATGACGACGCGGCCTGTGACATCTTCTGTTACTGTCGAAAATTTCGTACAATTTTTTTTTTCCAAAGATTTTGCAAAATCTGAAATAATTGTATCCTGAAACACTGCAACAAATTCATCAAGGCACCTTGCGGGAGTAGAAAAAAAAAATTGAAAAAAAATAATAAAAAACAAAAAAAACAAAAAAAAAATTATCCACATCTAATAATAGTAATAATAATAATAATAATAATAATAATAATAATAATAATACAAAACTTACAATAAGCGTGGGTTGCCTCCCTAGAAGCGCTGTCGTTACCGTCATTTAGCCGTACGTTTTCATTGAGAATCAGGTAGTTGCAAGAACAACGGTGACCGCTTCACGGTTCACCGTACTACTAAAATAGTGCTTAAGCCTCTGACCGTTCACTTTAAACGATTGGTCAGGTGATTTATCATAAATTTCCACTGCGCCATGTGGAAACACTGTCTTCACCTTAAAAGGACCAGAGCACCTTGATTTAAGCTTTCCCGGAAAGAGTTTGAGCCGGGAGTTGAAAAGAAGTACTAGTTGGCCTGGTTCAAAGGTTTTGGGCATCAATTTTCTGTCGTGCCACTTCTTCACTTTCTCCTTGTACATCTTCGAGTTCTCATAGGCTTGAGAACGGAATTCTTCCAATTCATTTAATTGCAACAACCGCTTCTCACCAGCTAACTTCATGTCAAAGTTTAGCTTCTGCAAAGCCCAGTATGCCTTATGCTCAAGCTCCGCTGGCAGATAACACGCTTTCCCATAAACCAGCTGGAATGGTGACATACCCAATGGTGTTTTATACGCTGTCCTGTAGGCCCATACGGCTTCATCCAATTTCAAAGACCAATCCTTCCTCGAAAGATTCACTACCTTTTCCAAGATTCTTTTGATTTCTCGATTCGAAACCTCGGCTTGCCCATTTGTTTGAGGATGATAGGCTGTTGCAACGCGGTGAGATACTCGATACTTGGCTAATAAATCCGTGAACTGGCGATTGCAATAATGTGTTCCTTCATCACTGATAATAGCACGAGGTGTTCCAAAACGAGTGAAGATCTGTTTGTGTAGAAAGTTGAGCACTACCTTAGCATCATTCGTCGGTAGAGCTTTCACCTCAACCCATTTGGATACATAATCCACTGCCAAAAGAAAGTACTGGTTGTTGCATGAGGGAACAAAAGGTCCCATGAAGTCGATTCCCCAAACATAAAAAATCTCCACTTCAAGCATATTATTTAGAGGCATCTCATTCCTCCTCGAAATATTACCAACTCTTTGGCATCTATCACATTTCATCACGAACTGATGAGCATCTTTGAATAGAGTTGGCCAAAAAAATCCAGCTTGAAGCACTCGAGCAGCGGTCTTATCTCCACCATAATGTCCACCATAGATAGTGGCATGACAATCTCGCAAAATCCCTTCCGTCTCACTATATGGAATACAATGCCTGGGCAGCTTATCTGGTCCTTGCTTGAATACGTAAGGCTCGTCCCAAAGGTACCATTTGACATCATGCAGAAATTTCTTCTTTTGAGCATAAGAGAGCTCAGATGGAATGACATTGCTTACAAGATAATTCACGAAGTCTGCAAACCAAGGTACTTCACCTTGCACAAGAAATAACTGCTCGTCCGGAAAGTGTTCATTGATTAGAGTCTCATCCTTCTTGATTTCCTCGCCCCGCTCCAACCTTGAGAGATGGTCAGCCACTTGATTTTCAGTCCCCTTTCTGTCCTTAATTTCAAGCTCGAACTCCTGAAGCAAGAGTACCCATTGAATTAATCAAGGTTTAGCATCCTTTTTAGAGAGTAAATATCTGATGGCTGCGTGGTCTGTGTAGACCGTGACCTTTGCACCAAGCAAGTATGATCTGAATTTTTCGAACCCGTAGACAACTGCCAAAAGTTCCTTTTCAGTGGTTGTATAATTTAGCTGTGCATCATTCAGGGTCTTACTAGCATAGTAGACCACATGAAACACATTCATCTTCCGTTGTCCAAGAACCACGCCCACGGCGAAATCACTTGCGTCACACATCATCTCGAATGGCTCTTCCCAGTTAGGGGCTGTAATGACTGGAGTAGTTGTTATCTTCTTTTTCAAATGCTCGAATGCCTACAAACATTCCTCAGTGAATTTAAATGGCGTGTCTTTCTCTAGTAAATTGCAGAGTGGCTTTGTGATTTTGGAGAAGTCCTTTATGAAACGCCTATAGAAACCGGCGTGTCCCAGAAAGCTACGAACTCCTTTGACTGAGATAGGAGGAGAAAGTTTCTCGATTGTCTCCAGCTTGGCCTTGTCCACTTCTAAACCCTTTCTAGACACGTTGTGACCTAGAATGATGCCTTCTTGTACCATGAAGTGGCACTTCTCCCAGTTGAGCACTAGATTTGTCTCAACACACCGTTTCAATACCATGCTCAGATTATGTAAACATCCATCATAAGAAGACCCAAAAACTGAGAAATCATCCATGAAGACTTCCACATTAATTCCAATCATATCAGAAAATATAGCCATCATGCATCTCTGAAAAGTGGCTGGAGCACCACAAAGTCCGAAAGAAACTCGTTGGAATGCAAAAGTTCCAAAGGGACATGTAAAGGTAGTCTTCTCCTGATCTTCTGGAGCTATGGCAATCTGATTATAGCCCGAATACCCATCTACCAAGCAATAGTACTCGTGACCAGCTAGTCTGTCCAGCATCTGGTCAATGAACGGTAGAGGGAAGTGATCCTTCCTAGTAGCCTTGTTCAGCTTCCTGTAGTCCATACAAACTCTCCAACCTGTGACTGTCCGAGTTGGAATAAGTTCGTTCTTTTCATTGGCTACTACTGTCATACCGCCTTTCTTTGGTACACACTGAACGGGACTCACCCAAGAACTATCAGAGATGGGATAGATGATGCCTGCATCTAGCCATTTAAGAATCTCCTTCTTGACAACCTCTTTCATGATCGGATTTAGCCTCCTTTGATGTTCCACAGAAGGTCTGCTCCCTTCCTCCATTGGAATCTTGTGCATGCAGTAAGAGGGGCTGATGCCCTTGATGTCTGCTATAGTCCACCCTATGGCTGACTTGAACTCTCTCAGAATCCGCAAAAGTTTTTCTTCCTCACTACCTGACAGGTTAGATGCAACAATAACAGGTAAAGTAGGATCTTCACCAAGAAATGCATACCTTAGATGATCCGGCAGTGGCTTTAGTTCAAGTTCAGGGGCTTCTTCAATAGATGGCTTTAGACGAATCTGTGATTTTTGAAGCTCCGCTAAGCCAAGTGATTCCGGTGGCGCATTGAATTTCCTTTGGTAGGGATTGGCATTAAGCAACTGAACAAACTCTGCCATTTCTTCATCTTCAGAATCATAGTCCCCCTGTAAAGTGCTTACCAAGGCATCTGCATTCGACAACTGCTTCCCTTCCTCATGTTGCAATGATTTAACCATGTCAAGTCTGAAACAATCTTCCTCTTCAGTTGGAAGTTGCATGGCTTTAAACACATTGAATGTGACGTTTTGATCATGCACTCTCATAGTCAGCTCCCCTTTCTGAACATCAATCAACGTTTTGCCAGTGGCCAAGAATGGCCTTCCCAAGATGATAGGGATGTTCTTGTCTTCCTCAAAATCCAAGATAACAAAGTCAACGGGAAAAATGAGTTTGTCCACTTTGACTAAGACGTCTTCCACTATTCCACGAGGATATGTAACCGATCTGTCAGCTAGCTGCAAAGAAATATTGGTTGGTTTTGGGTCGGGAAGTCCAAGTGTCATGAATACTGAGAGAGGCATCAGATTAATGCTTGCACCAAGATCACACAAGCATTTGTCGAACGACACATTTCCAATAGTGCAGGGAATAGTGAAGCTCCCTGGATCCTTAAGCTTTGGAGGTAATTTTTGTTGCAAGATTGCACTACATTCCTCCGTCAATGCTACCGTCTCAAAATCAGCTAGCTAATGCCACCGTCTCAAAATCAGCTAGCTTTATCTTCTTTGAAAGAATTCCTTTCATAAATTTGGCGTAGCTAGGCATTTGTTCCAAAGCTTCAGCAAATGGGATATTAATATGCAACTTTTTGAATACCTCCAGAAATTTGCCAAATTGCTGATCCAGTTTATGTTTCTGCATCCTTTGAGGAAATGGTGGAGGCGGATAGACTGGAGGAGTAGCCTCTGAAGGAACTGACTGCTTAGTTGGTTGAGAGATTGGCTATTTTTCCTTTTCCGCAACTGCCTCTTGCTCTTCCTGTTCTGAATTCTGCTCAACTTCTGCTCCCCCTGTGACTTTTCCTGACCTCAGGCTAATAGCTTGTACCTGTTCCTTGCTCTCTCGTTTGCCTGGATTGGGTTCTGTGTTGCTGGGCAAACTTCCTTGCTGTCTTTGGAGTAGGGCATTTACGAGCTGTCCAATCTGATTTTCCAAAGTCTTGAGAGAAGGTGCTTGACTCTGGAGTGATACCGCTTGGCTTTTGACCATTGATCTCAATTCTTCCAATTCAGATTTTTCACTCGACTGTTGTTGAAATCCCGGAGGCTGATATGGCTGCCTCGGTGCATACTGCTGCTGCATCCCTGAAGGATTGGACTGTCTACCCCCAAACTGCTGGTTAAGAGGAGGATAAGATGATTGCTGCGTGTTGTTCTGACTGTTCCCCCAGCTAAAGTTAGGGTGATTCCTGTTGTTTGGATGATATGTATTAGGAGTTGGGACTTGTGGCCTTTGAAAGTTGCTGACGAACTGCGCTGACTCATTAGATATGGTGCATTGACGAGTGTCATGCCCCCCTGCACATAGCTCACAGATGCTAGCTACCTGTTGCATCCCAAGATTAGCCAACGAATCCACCTTCATGTTAAGAGCTTCTAACTGAGCTGACAGAGCAGTAGCAGTATCAACTTGAAGAACTCCTGCTACTTTGTTTGGTTGCAATCTCTGCGAAGGATTTTGGTACTCATTCGCAGCCATCATTTCAATCAGATCATAGGCTTCCTCGTAGCTTTTAGCCCACAGCGCTCCACCAGAAGCAGCATCTACCATAGGCCTAGATTGGCCTCCCAGTCCATTATAGAAGCAATTAATAACCATCCAGTCGGGCATCCCGTGATGGGGGCATTTTCTGAGCATCTCCTTATAACGCTCCCAAGCTTCACACAATGACTCACCCTGTGTCTGAGCAAACTGAGCAATAGCATTCCTTATGGCCGCTGTTTTTGCCATAAGAAAGAATTTCGAGAGAAATTTTTGGGCAAGCTCTTCCCAAGTAGTGATAGACCCAGCCGGTAACGAATGTAACCAGCTTTTAGCTTTGTCCCTTAAAGAGAAGGGAAAGAGTCTCAGCTTAACAGCATCCTCTGAAACACCAATGAACTTGAAGGTGTCACAAATTTCGATGAAATTCCGAATATGCATATTAGGGTCCTCAGTTGCACCACCCCCAAACTGCACTGTGTTCTGTATCATTTGGATAGTGCCCGGCTTGATCTCAAATGTATTCGCTGCGATAGCTGGCCTGATGATACTTGACTGTATATCATTTATTCTTGGCTGCGAATAATCCATAAGTGCTCTTGGTGGAACCGGTGGAATAGGATCTCCCATTGTACTAGTTGGTTCAACTTCTTCCTCTAGTAAATCTATCTCTTCCTTCTTTTCTAGTTCCTCTTTGGTTTGAGATCGTGTTCGCATGCACGTTCAAGTACCTGAAAAATGAAGGAAAAGAAGAACACAAGATAAGTAATTAAACGGATCAAGTCAATAATCTATAACGACCATTGATGACAAGCACATAAACTACAATTAACACCAAAGTCCCCGGCAGCGGCGCCAAAAACTTGTTGACTCGTAAACACGCAAGTATACGCGATCACAAATAGCAAGTGATAAGTAAGATTCGTTCCGTAGAGACTAGGTGTAATGCCAATTTTAGTGCGTATGCAATAGTGTATGGTTACTTCTTAATGCTTGAACAATTATCAAAAGTGGTTGTTGATTACTAGATTTACTAATTAAACAATTATTAACTAAGATTAAATTAACAAACGAGATTACTTATGTGTGAGGAAACATGGAGTTCGAATTTCATCGAAAACTTCACTAAAGGTTGACACATTAAATAGACAAGGGTGACGGACAAGATAATTAATCAGATAACACTACGATAATACGAGCTACCTTTCAATATACTCATATCAAACCACTTAACATCCACAATAGATAGAAATCAAGAGGACACCACATTACGATCAAATCATATATGTCTATATAATCTGGAAAAGTAATTGGTTTAAGCACAAGTTATCTTTTATAATTATATGGGGCAATATGCATTGGTTAAATCATACCACTAATCAGGAATAAACAAATTTATTCACGAACCCATACTAGTATGGCAAAATCTCTAACTCTTGAATCCACTTTCGCAATCAACAAGAATTAATAAATTAGATGCTAGCTAAACATCTATCAATTAAATCAACCACACTAGATTATCATAATCAAATCACCCAACAATCAATCACATGTCAAACACAATAATTACGAAATCGAATCCATTGGAACCCCATGATAGTGATTAGTTCATATTCGAACCTTTCACCATCATGGGTTCAATTGATAACATAATTAAACACAAGAATTGAAAACAATTAATGATTGAGAATAGAATACTTGAAAATAATTCAATAGTTAACAAAGTATAAAGTTTAGAAGATTCAGAAAAACAATAAAGAAAAAACCCTAGATCTTGAACTTGAGCGATTCTCCCTTGTTGTCACCTTGGAAGTGTTTTTATTTACTCTTGTTCTTCTCGATCTGAAGTATCTCATTTTTTTACAATGATATATGGTGTGTTTTTCTTTAAACATAAGCCCTAGAGGTTTTATCCAACAAGAAATAGCCTAAAAATACAATTTTATCCGAAACAGGAAAGAATTTCGAGACTTTTTAGGGAAATTTCCGAACTGATCAGATTGCTCCCGAGGCCGCATCCTGAGATCTGAGGCCGCGGCCTCAAGTCCATTCTGCCGGGACATTTTTCAGCATGTATTTCCTTCGTTTTCCCTTTGTTTTGCCTCCGTTTCCTTTCGTTCTTTTCCTCAAAGCTTCCATACTTCAATTCCTTGCCTTGGAATCTTCATGTTGGCCCATAACAAGACTCCATTCTTCATTCCAAACTCCATTTAAACTCCAAGATCAACGAAGAACACTCATCCCAACCGATAATTACAAACCTGCACATCTACACAAAACACATCAAAAATGCAATAAACTTGAGGCCAAGTGAATCAATTTAAGCCAATATAGGACGTTCCAAGTAGATTAAAATCCACTTATCACGGAGTATGTATACAAATTATACAAAGCTTTATACGGATTAAAACAAGCCCCAAGAGCTTGGTATGAAAGGTTGAGCAAGTTCCTATTAGAAAACAATTTTAAAATGGGAACGGCCGATAAAACCTTATTTACAAGACAAGAAAAAGATAATATCTTGCTTGTACAAATATACGTAGATGACATCATTTTTTGGTCAACCAATGATGCATTATGTAAAGAATTCTCTCATAATATGAGCAAAGAATTCGAAATGAGTATGATGGGTGAATTAAATTTCTTTCTAGGTTTGCAAATTAAGCAAACTAATGAAGGCATACATATTTCACAATCGAAATATTGTAAAGAAATGCTAAAGAAATTTGAAATGGAAAATTCAAAACCCATCTCTACTCCCATGTTGACTTCTGATAAATTAACAGAAGATCCCAACGGAATACCCGTTGACACTAAGAAATATCGAGGCATGATTGGTAGTTTGCTATACATTACCGCAAGTCATCCCGATATTCAATATAGTGTCTGTAAGTGTGCTAGATTTCAAGTAGCACCAAAAGAATCTCACTTATCCGCGGTGAAACGGATATTGAGATATTTAAAAGGAACCACTGACGTAGGTCTTTGGTATCCAAAAGGAGTACCATTCGACTTAGTATGTTTTTCTGATTCGGACTATGCCAGGCATTTAGTCGATAGAAAAAGTACAAGTGGTACATGTCAGTTTCTGGGTGGATGCCTAGTATCTTGGTTTTCCAAGAAACAAAATTCGGTATCTATTTCCACTACAGAAGCCGAGTATATAGCGGCCGCAAAATGTTGTGCTCAAATATTATGGATGAAGCAAACATTAGCCGACTATAATACTAAATTTGATGTAATCTCAATCTTATGCGACAACACGAGTGCTATTGATCTTAGCAAGAATCCCGTGTTACATTCAAGATCTATGCATATAGATGTGAGTCATCATTTCTTACGTGATCATGTCAATAAAGGCGATATAAAAATGACTCATATCGAAATTGAGTACAATCTCGCAGGCATATTCACGAAACCATTGAATTCTGAAAGATTCACTAAACTCCGTTTGGATTTAGGAATGTTGGAAATTCCAAAATAATGGTTTATATTGATATATAAATATTATAAATATTTATATATTTTTATGAGAAAATTTATCATTATTTATAGTCATCTCACGAAAAAGATATCTTTCCGGATGATTAAATCTCTAAAACTCAGATTCATCGATAATGATAACATATGAAACTTTATCGATCGGGTTTTATCGAGAACTTAATTTTCCCACGGATAAAGATAAAACTATTCGAGCAAATATTTATCGGAGTTAAACTTCAGAAATATTTTTGAGATACTAAATAAATGATATTTATCTAAATACAAAGAATCAAAATATTAGTATAATTACTAGTATTTAAGTGTTAATGATTAATATATTAATATATTAATATATAATAATTATTATAATTTTCAAAAACTATTTTCAAATATATATATATATATTACTTTCAGAATTATTTTTGACCCAGTCCATTTAATTGGACCAGCCCAACTCAGCTGACCCAGTCCAATACCTAAAAACCCTACAATCTGAATCGTCCATTATAAGGATGGATCAATCTCATCCATTGATTATTGTAACACCCCCAGATCCGGGGTCAGGGATCTGGTGGTTACGGTCTTACATCCATTCATAATACTTGACTTGAGTCCACAATAAATAAATCACATGCTGTGACCCCACAATAATTACCACTCACACACACAACAGTTATAGTCCCAGAGATGAAATTGAAATAAGTCTTACATTAAAGGATTACGAATAAAAGTTATTACAATCCCAAAAGGATAACATCATAGGTTTAAAAGTTTTGCCGTTAATTACATTAATTATACATATAGTTAAACAGGAAACAAAAGCTGTCTAACTATGCTACCTCAGCAATGGCGGCAAGCATCTCAGCGGGTAGTCCGGTGGGTCGGGTAACCTGCTTGCGCCGAGTGCGCCTGACGTGAGCCATCTGTCCTAGCTGTTGTTGTGACATAATGTGAACAAAGCAAGGGTGAGCGAAAGCCCACCAACAATAATGTATAACTGAACGATAATTTAAAACAGTTCAAAGCTATCTTTCAAACCATATGCCATGCATTTACGGAAATGATGCCAGTATAATATGAACGATGAAGTTACAAGGTAACTGAAAGTATTTGTTTGTAGAAATATCTGCTACATCAAAGTAAGCGAGATATTCTTATTGTTATTAAGAAGAGGAACTTGCATGAAAAGGTTGCAATTCCAGTTATGAACACTTTTCCAACTCTGCCAACAGTAATCATGTTGCAGGAAATAAATAAATTTGGATGATGAACCAATGATGGAGTATTCACCGCGCCCGCTGTTCCAATCTTGATGATCAGTCGAGATCGTACAGCTCAATTTAGATTTACTACCGGTAGAAGGAAGAACTGACGGCTTTACTTGTATACCGCCTTACTAGCTCTCCCCGGCCAACGGTTAGGCCAAAGGGGATGGACCGGCGCTACTCGGCCTCTTACACGACTCCTAGTTCAAATAGAATTCATGATTCTGAATGTAACGTTCGTCCCCCTTTCCCCAAGTATAATACTTGTTGATAAGACTCCACAAAGTAGTCGTATCTAGTTGGAAAGGAAAATTCACCAATCACTTCCAAGCTATTGCTTGGTAACGAATATCAACTTGTTCCAGTGATCTTACCCCTCGAAAGATGAGAAGGTAAGCAACGACTTAATAAGTCAACAGCACCCGAGTTGCGAGTGAAGAGAATACTTTATGACCGGGAAATCGACAAGATAAATAACATTTTCCAAGTAAGGTTCCCTTATTATTAGGGAGATAGACTCAAAGAAGAATGATGTCTAAGAACCTTTCTTGATATAAGATTAATAATAATATGACTCCGAAATATTTTTCGTAATAATCGAAGAAGATGAACCTTATTGAGATTATTCTAAGTATGGAATAAATATTCAGAGAATATTTATTGAGTTAAAAATATTTAAAGAATATTTAGGAATATGAAAGAATATCTTTAATCAGAGTATTTTCCAAAATAATACCTGAAGAAATATCAGGAGAATATTTATTGAATAAATAAGTATTTAAATGAATATTCAAAATAATATTCATTAATTAATAGGACCTGAAAGGAATATTCAAGACAATATTTATAATTAATTAGGAATTTAAATGAATATTCAAAAAGTAATATTTATTTAATGAATAATATTCTAAATGAATATCAAGTAATATTCATTTAGTAATTCAAGCTTTAAAGGAATATTCGAGATAAGACTCGATAAATAAATCAAGTTTCAGATGAATATTAAAATAATATTCATCAAGTAATTAATATCCTAAATGAATATTCAAAAGTAATATTTATTCAATAAAATAATATTCTAAATGAATATCCAAATAATATTCATTTAATAGTCTCATCTTTAGAAGAATATTCGAAATAATAATCGATAAATAATTCGACTCTGAATGAATATTAAAATAAATATTATTCGTTGAATAGTTACGTTCAAATAATTATTTGAAGTAAGGATCGCTAAAATAATTAGTCTCGAACGAATATTCAAATAATATTCGTCGCCCGAATAATGGAAAATATTTACTTAAATATTTTCCTCCGAGGTAATCTCGATATATCAAGAAATATTGACTCCCGGTCTATATTGATGAATAAGATGTATACACCCTTCTATGAGGGTCTTACAATAACCGGCTTTTAACTGATACGATAGCTATCTAATTTATAAGCCAATAACAATCAGGGAACAAGCATAATGATATAACTTGAAAGTAGGCATGCATGCTATGGCATATGTATATCAGAAAACATATATATATATATATTTATTCAATCACAACAACAGCCTAAAAGAAGGGAATTGAAACTTGCCTGGTAGTCGAGTACGGTAAGGGGTAGTGGTAGCGGGTCCCGGTTCAGCTTGGTGATCTATAAATAGCCAAGGAATTTGGGATTAATCACTTAACATATTAAAAGTTAAGTTATACTTAATTCGAAACACGTTCTCGAGTTATCTCGTTATACCCCGTTTAGTGGATTCCTTTTTATCACTGATCCGACCCGACATTCGTTCGTTAATACGACATGTCACTGTACTTATACTTGGGACATACTTAAGTCATATGAGTTCTAAGGTCGATCGTTACGAACCAATATTATACTCCGAGTTTTATCGCCCGTTTTCTAAGTGTTTTACCGAAGTTATAAAAGAGTCGTCTTTTAGGGGTTCGTTCGCGTTTAACCTCGACTCGAACATTTTTAATAAATCGAAAAATGCTCTTTTTGACATACGGTTTTCTTTCACACCTTCCTTCTTACCCCTAGTATTTATTTACCAAGATTCGCCATGACGTTACATAGTTTACGAGGGTTCAATTTCAGTTACGAACTTTCGTTTACGGATTCGAACTACTTTTAGTAATTTGGTCATAATTCCTAAACCGTAAGTCTGTTTCACGTGATCTTTATATCAAAACGAAGCTTAGAACATTACCTATCCTATCATGGCGTATAAGGTCTCTGGACAGTAGGGGTTCAACATGGAAAATGGCATACAAAACATGGTATTGTAAAATCGGGCATTATAACGGCTGTAAATTGAATATCTACCAATTTCGAATCTTCCCATAAACATAGTATCCAACCCAAACAACTTATACATGATTTATATACATGAACTGAGGCCAAGCAATGCCTTTCCGTTCATATAGCTATTTTCATCATTTATCCAAGATCCATACATAATCATGCTTATAATCTTAACATAACCATAACTAAGCTATATCTATCATAAACATACTTAAATCTCAAACAAGGGTTAGGGTTTTAAGAGCTTTATACCTTCCTTAGATAGTGATATAGCCTTACTAAGCCTTGTATGGTCCTTAGGAGTGATTATGCTTGCTAGATCAACCATGAAAAATCAAGAAAACAAGGTTAGTACATGATGAATACTATTCACCCTCCTCTTGTTTGATTTTTTTGAAAATGGAAACAAAGGAGTTTGGTGCTAAGATTTTGAGGAGATAAGTTTTATGAAATATAAGTCTCACCTTAAAAATTTCAAGAGCAAACAATGGTGGGAAGGTTGAGTTTGGATTTGGAATTAAGGTGTTGGCCGAATGGAAGGGTCATGGGGGGGGGAAAGAGAGTTGCTTGGTTTCTTTTGATTTTTGTGATTTAATCTCATCCACTCTCATCCACTTACAACATAATATCTTGTATAAAGTCACTTTATTAAAGTGATGAGGTGTTGGATGATGAAATGGCAAGACAAGTGTTGGTTTTATGGTGGTTTAGAGCTTAACTAGGTAGTTACTTTGCTAAGTACTTAGTTCTTCCTCTAAGGTGCTAGTTCCTTGATTCTAGTTTAGTTACTAGATATTTTATACTAGTAGCTTGCACAAGACTCTTGCTCCCTCTGCTTGTTTCTGTGTCCGGTTATTACCCGTTTCGATTGATCGTTCGTAGGAATATTTCACCGATTTCTAATTAGGGTTTACCGGGAATCCTCTTTAATATTAATACTTTCATTCTCCATCTTTCATTCTAACTTTCCAATTTATATTCCTTAAATCCATTCGTTAAATACTTAAGGCTATCAGTGTCCAGGGAACTCTCGGAGAAAATAAAAGTGCGGTTTTTCAGAATCTGACAGCTTTTACATACACTTATTTCCCCCCTGGATCACTAATACGAACTCGGAAATCCGTTCCGAATACTACTATATAGTGTCGTCTCATATTATTCTATACTCCCACCAAAACACTATTCATTCTGTATTCTTTACTTGTTCTCTTAGGGTTGTATAATTGTCCGTATTCTCTTTCGATCGTTCCTTAACCTTTTTACGGAACTACTGGATTAATCGTTATCGATCTGGATGACATGAGAGTATTCTCTTGCTTGAAGTTGCCATATCTTATTCCCTTAGAAGATAGATTATTCTTACCTATGTTGTCACCCTTTAGCATTCTTCAAGACATAAACATAATAAATTCGAATTCCATTCATTCTTTCCAAATATCAATTATTACATTGTAGCCGTATCCACTATTCATTCCTACATCATTAAATACATAAAAGTTTTAATTCCACCCAAAATCTGGGTTCTTACAGTCTCCCCTCCTTAAAAGGATTCCATCCCGGAATCAGTTTGAAAACAAGTGGGGGTACTTCTCTTGCATTGCGCTTTCAAGTTCCCAGGTGGATTCTTCTACATTGTGGTTTTGCCACAAAACTCTGACTAGCTGAATGACCTTGTTTCGGAGCACTTGTTCTTTCCGGTCTATGATTTCCACAGGTTGTTCCACATAGGTCAAGTCTGGTTGCATGTCCACTTGCTCATACTCTACAATATGCTTAGCATCCGGATTATACTTCCTCAGCATCGAAACATGGAACACATTGTGCACCTGCTGTAGATTCGGGGGCAATGCGAGCTCATAAGCTAGTTCCCCAATCCGTCTCAAGATCTGAAATGGTCCAATGTATCTGGGACTCAGCTTTCCTTTCTTCCCAAATCTCATTAAACCTTTCCAAGGTGACACTTTCAAGAACACTAGGTCCCCTACTTCGTATTCCTTGCCTTTCCGAGCTAAGTCGGCATATTTCTTTTGTCGATCCTGGGCTGCTACCAACCGTCCTCTGATTAGATCTACTGCATCTTTAGTTCATTGGACCACTTCTGGCCCGAGCATCTTTCGCTCTCCAACTTCATCCCAATACAAGGGAGATCGGCATTTTCTTCCATAAAGGGCCTCATAAGGTGGCATCCCAATGCTTGAATGATAACTATTATTGTAGGAGAACTCAATCAATGGCAAGTGATCATCCCAATTTCCTTTGAAGTCTATCGCGCAGACTCTCAACATATCCTCTAGCGTTTGGATGGTCCTTTCACTTTGCCCATCTGTCTGGGGGTGGTAGGCTGTGCTCATGTTCAGCCGGGTCCCTACACATTCTTGAAAACTTCTCCAAAACCTGGAGTTAAATCTAGGATCTCGATCGGATACTATTGCGACTGGGATTCCATGTCGCGCCACTATCTCTTTTAAGTAGATGTCCACTAGTCTGTCGACCGTGTACCTTTCGTTGATCGAGAGAAAGTGAGCCGATTTCGTCAGTCGATCTACAATTACCCATATGGCGTCATGATTAGCCTTGGTCCTTGGTAAACCTACTACGAAATCCATGGCTATGTGTTCCCATTTCCATTCTGGAATCTCTAAGGGATGTAGAAGTCCGCTGGGTTTCTGGTGCTCTGCCTTCACTCGTTGGCAGGTCAAGCATCTGCTTACCCACTCTGCTACGTCCTTTTTCATATTGGGCCACCAGTAATACTCCTTCAAATCCCTATACATTTTGGTGCTACCGGGGTGCACTGAGTATCTTCAGTTGTGTGCCTCATTTAAAATCTCATTCTTGAGTTCCTGAACATTTGGGATCCATATCCTGTATGTGTACCTCATGATCCCTTCCTTGTCTCTTTCGCACTTAATTTCCTCCCCGGTCATTAGCTCTTCTGTGGAGTTCTTTTCTTCCTCCATCATCCGTTCCTGGCACAGTCTAATCTTTTCTAGCAATGGAGGTTGGATTCTAATTTCCATCAACTTTTCTTGGCCCTCTCCAGGTAACTTAACCTCGATTTCCAACTTCTAAAAATCTTTCACTAGCTCTTTCTCTGAAGTTATCATCTTGAGCTTCTCTTTCCTACTAAGGGAGTCAGCCACCACATTGGCTTTGCCCGGGTGATAGCGAATATCACAGTCGTAATCCTTGATTAACTCTAACCATCTCCTCTGGCGCATGTTAAGCTCTTTCTGAGTGAAAATGTATTTGAGGCTCTTATGGTCTGTGTAAATCTCGCATTTTTCCCCATACAGGTAGTGTCTCCAAATCTTTAAAGCGAAGACTATGACTGCTAGTTCTAGATCATGTGTGGGATATCTGACTTCATAATCCTTCAATTGCCTAGACGCATACGCTATTACCTTGCCGTGCTACATAAACACGCATCCCAGTCCTTTATGCGAAGCATCACTGTAAATCACGAAATCTCCTTTTCCATCAGGTAATGCCAGCACTGGGGCTGTCACCAGCCTCTTCTTTAACTCTTGGAAACTCTTCTCGCATTTCTCAGTCCATTCAAATTTCTCGGTTTTATGGGTAAGTCGAGTTAATGGAGCTGCGATTTTCGCAAAGTCTTGGACAAATCTCCTGTAATATCCGGCCAGTCCAATGAAACTCCTCACCTCGGTTGGAGTAGATGGCCGTTCCCAGTTTGAAACTGCTTCTATCTTGGAGGGGTCAACCAACACTCCTTCTCTATTGATCACGTGCCCTAAGAATTGTACCTCATTTTTCCAAAACTCACACTTGGAGAACTTGGCATATAACTGCTCCTTCCTGAGTATTTCTAAGGTTATCCTTAAATGTTCAGCGTGTTCTGCCTCTGTCTTTGAGTAGATGAGAATATCATCAATGAAAACTATCACGAATTTGTCCAAATATTCCTTGAACACTCTATTCATTAGGTCCATGAAGGCTGCTGGGGCGTTGGTCAATCCAAATGACATAACTAAGAACTCATAATGTCCATATCTGATGCGGAATGCAGTCTTCGGGATATCTTCAGGTTTGATCTTCAGTTGGTGATATCCCGTTCTCAAATCAATCTTAGAGAAGTATTCAGCGCCTCTTAGCTGGTCAAATAAATCGTCTATCCTGGGTAATGGATACTTATTCTTTATGGTTAGCTTGTTCAATTCTCTGTAGTCGATGCATAACCTCATACTTCCATCCTTTTTCTTAACAAACAACACTGGTGCGCCCCAAGGCGACACACTGGGCCTTATCATGCCCTTATCCAACAATTCCTGTAATTGTTTAGCTAGCTCCTTCATTTCTACTGGGGCTAATCGGTACGGGGCCTTCGAAACTGGCGCCGTCCCCGGGGCTAACTCGATGGCAAACTCAATTACCCTATCAGGTGGTAGTCCGGGAAGATCTTGCGGGAACACGTCCTCGAACTCATTAACTACCAGAATGTCGTGCAATATTGGCACCTCCTTCTGAGTGTCTATAACGTAGGCTAAATAAGCCTCGTTCCCTTTTCGTAACAATCTCTTGGTTTGCGCCATGGTCAGAATTTTCTGGGTCTGTCGCATCCCCTTAAACACTATTTCTTTCTTCCCTGGGGTTTTCAACTTAACCTTTTTCCCTTTACAATCTATCCGCGCATCATTGCGAGACAACCAATCCATACCCAAAATGGCATCGAATTCCCCTAGCTTAAAGGGAATTAAATCGACATAGAAGGATCGTCCTCCTATTTCTAGCTTACAATCGGGGTGAATTTGATTAACCGGTACGATTTCCTGATTAGCTATTTCTACTAGTAAGGAATCTCTTAGTTGCTGGGTTTTAAGTTTCAACTTATGCGTAAAATCTCTAGATATAAAAGACTTAGTTGCTCCTGAATCAAATAAGACATTTGCACTGACTGAATTGAGAGAAAAAGTACCTGCTATCACATCTGTGTCCCTCACGGCATCTTGTACTGACATATTAAAAGTCCTAGCAGTTGGTGGCCTATTTGAGGCAACCTTGCTTGCTCCAGATGCTGCTGGTTTGCTCCTTGGGCAATCCTTCCTCATGTGCCCTCGTTGTCCACACTGGAAACAGGTTGTGCTGTTAGGGATGACCGTGGTGCAAGAGGTAGCATAGTGCCCAGCTCGCCCACACTTGTAACAGTTTATCTGCTTCAGGTTGCACACCCCGGAGTGCCTCTTCCCACAAGTAGCACACAATGGCAATGGAGGTCGAGAAGGTTTGGAACGGGACATTCCTGATTGATGGCCGCCCTGGCTCACACTTACACTCGCAGATGGTTTAAACCCTACATTCCTCCCTGGTAGGGAAACCGCTCCTCGATTAAACTTGGTTGGGGGTTTTCCTCCAGCGGATCTTCCGCCCATACTAACATGCTTTCTCTTTATCCCCCCTTTCTCTCTCTCTCTCTCTGCATCTGATCACTACCAGCCTCCACAATGGTTGCCTTCTACACCAAGGTGGCATAATCTGTAATCTCTAAAACCGCCACCCTATTCTGGATCCTCTGCTTCAGCCCTTGTTGAAACCTGTTAGCTTTCTTCTCTTCTGTGTCTACAAACTCTGGCACAAATCTCGATAGCTCAGTAAATTTGGCCTCATAGTCAGCCACTGACATATTGTTCTGTTTCAGTTCCAAGAACTTAAGTTCCATCTGGGTTTTCATGAACTTCGGGAAGTACTTCTCCAGGAATAATTGTTTGAACCTTTCCCAGTCTATGACAGCATCAGTCGCCATGTTCTTCTTGGCTTCCCACCAATAATTGGCCTCTCCCTTCAGTAGGTAAGTAGCAAAAACAGTCTTCTGAGCCTCATTGATACTCAGAATCTCAAAAGATTTTTCCATTTCCTTGATCCAGGCCCTCGCCTCAACGGGATCAGCCGATCCTTGGAACTCTGGGGGTTTAAGGGACTTAAAGGCCCTAAAGGAATTTGCCATTGAAGTGTTGTTGCCTGGTGGTGGTTGGGGGTATTGGTTCAAATTCTGCCTAAGTAGATCCATAAACTGGCCCATGGGGTTTCCGCCCTGGTTCTCCCCTTCTTGTTCTACTTCAGTTTCTCCACCCTCGATTTCCCCCTCAAATTCTTCAGAGTACAGGGGTTCATCCTCTGCTCCATACTGGGAATCTCCTTGCTCATTATAATCCTGATCTTGTTCTTCACTACTTTCATGGTTTTCCTCGTGTTGGTTGTGACTCTCTTGGTCAGTAGATTCTCGGGGGTTAGCCCTAGTGCCCATTCGTCTTGGAGGCATTTTACTGAAAATTTGGAAAATTATACATTAGGTTCACTTACCCGTTTTAAAGGATTTTTTTTTTTGCATAATTCTTTACATGATTGGGTTTAAAATCCCACAGTTTTATATCTCATGGCAACTTAATCGAAAAGTAATACATATGCTAATAAACTCGTGATCACATCCCAACAAAATTGTAATGACTGAAAGGGAAACAAATATATACCAGGTACCGAAAAGGTACAACATCCGAGTTACAACGATAGTTTATAGTATAGCCATCCTAACAACAACAACAAGTCAAAAGTGAAATATGCTGTCTATCTGTCTACTCTGCAAAAAGGGAAAACAAGTACAAGAAAACCATCCCTACAAAAGCCGGCACTACTATGTCCGTACATGACTAGACAACTAGACCACTGCATCACTACATTTGAAATCAGCCGCCACAACGAAACATCCTCCGAACCCTCCCCATGGTGATGCGGAAAACCTCCTCAGCCTCTGCTCTGTCTACCCTACCATGCCCATCAGTAGGCAACTGCCGCACCCTCACCCGAGCCCTCAGCTCGATGCGGGTCACAGCCCTATACCCAACCCTGTCACTGATAGTCCTCCTACCCTGCAACCTCATCCGGGCGGCTCTCTCTGCTGCTAACTCACTCCTAGACTCTGCCAACCTGGCATCTGCCACAGACAACTCTCTATAAAGCCCGTTCACAATCAAGTTGTGAACACATACTGGGACTCCTCCTATCGGGGCATGAGGTGGGGTGGATGGCTCAGCTGGAGCGGCAGTCTCTGTCTGCTGGGGCTCTGGGGTAAGCTCCTCAAACTCGTCGGGGTATGGGCTCACAGGTAGTGGTGGTGGGGTAGGGGCTCTCTCAACTGGGAGGAGTGGCACAAAAAGTCCAGAACTCCCTACAGCACCAACTACTGGCTCATCTATATCTCCCTCAACACCCTCATCTTCCGGCACCACCTGATCCGTGGTCATGTCAGTGTCACCTCCCAAAGTCCTAATCTCAGACACAACCCAATAATCATCATCCTCAACAACTAACTCAGCATCCTGTCCTTTCTGAATCCCCTCCGGGTCCTCCTCCCCCTCAGTCTCAACAACATCTGTGTCAGCATCAACCTGGACCTCCTCAGGGTCCTCCTCCTCAGACTCGATCACATCAGTATCAGCATCAACCTGAACCTCCTCAGCGTCCTCCTCCTCAGGCTCAGTATCCTCCTCAGGCAAGTGCTCATAGTACGGGTCCCTAGTCCAAAACATGTCCTCATCATGCTGTCTCGCAGCTGCCTCCTGGGCCGACATGTCGCTCGCCTACACAAGACGAACTATGTTACTATCATGATACTTAAAAAGTTCCCGTAAGGGTTTTAGGTGAACCTGGCAAGGGTTCTTATTATATTATTGAATTTATTATTATATAACGTCGTATCATCTCTTGGGATATATAACTCTCGCTCTGATACCATCTCTGTAACACCCCCAGATCCGGGGTAAGGGATTTGGTGGTTACGGTCTTACATCCATTCATAATACTTGACTTGAGTCCACAATAAATAAATCACATGCTGTAACCCCACAATAATTACCACTCACACACACAACAGTTATAGTCCCAGAGATGAAATTGAAATAAGTCTTACATTAAAGGATTACGAATAAAAGTTATTACAATCCCAAAAGGATAACATCATAGGTTTAAAAGTTTTGCCGTTAATTACATTAATTATACATATAGTTAAACAGGAAACAAAAGCTGTCTAACTATGCTACCTCAGCAATGGCGGCAAGCATCTCAGCGAGTAGTCCGGTGGGTCGGGTAACCTGCTTGCGCCGAGTGCGCCTGACGTGAGCCATCTGTCCTAGCTGTTGTTGTGACATAATGTGAACAAAGCAAGGGTGAGCGAAAGCCCACCAACAATAATGTATAACTGAACGATAATTTAAAACAGTTCAAAGCTATCTTTCAAACCATATGCCATGCATTTACGGAAATGATGCCAGTATAATATGAACGATGAAGTTACAAGGTAACTGAAAGTATTTGTTTGTAGAAATATCTGCTACATCAAAGTAAGCGAGATATTCTTATTGTTATTAAGAAGAGGAACTTGCATGAAAAGGTTGCAATTACAGTTATGAACACTTTTCCAACTCTGCCAACAGTAATCATGTTGCAGGAAATAAATAAATTTGGATGATGAACCAATGATGGAGTATTCACCGCGCCCGCTGTTCCAATCTTGATGATCAGTCGAGATCGTACAACTCAATTTAGATTTACTACCGGTAAAAGGAAGAACTGACGGCTTTACTTGTATACCGTCTTACTAGCTCTCCCCGGCCAACGGTTGGGCCAAAGGGGATGGACCGGCGCTACTCGGCCTCTTACACGACTCCTAGTTCAAATAGAATTCATGATTCTGAATGTAACGTCCGTCCCCCTTTCCCCAAGTATAATACTTGTTGATAAGACGCCACAAAGTAGTCGTATCTAGTTGGAAAGGAAAATTCACCAATCACTTCCAAGCTATTGCTTGGTAACGAATATCAACTTGTTCCAGTGATCTTACCCCTCGAAAGATGAGAAGGTAAGCAACGACTTAATAAGTCAACAGCACCCGAGTTGCGAGTGAAGAGAATACTTTATGACCGGGAAGTCGACAAGATAAATAACATTTTCCAAGTAAGGTTCCCTTATTATTAGGGAGATAGACTCAAAGAAGAATGACGTCTAAGAACCTTTCTTGATATAAGATTAATAATAATATGACTCCGAAATATTTTTCGTAATAATCGAAGAAGATGAACCTTATTGAGATTATTCTAAGTATGGAATAAATATTCAGAGAATATTTATTGAGTTAAAAATATTTAAAGAATATTTAGGAATATGAAAGAATATCTTTAATCAGAGTATTTTCCAAAATAATCCCTGAAGAAATATCAGGAGAATATTTATTGAATAAATAAGTATTTAAATGAATATTCAAAATAATATTCATTAATTAATAGGACCTGAAAGGAATATTCAAGACAATATTCATAATTAATTAGGAATTTAAATGAATATTCAAAAAGTAATATTTATTTAATGAATAATATTCTAAATGAATATCAAGTAATATTCATTTAGTAATCCAAGCTTTAAAGGAATATTCGAGATAAGACACGATAAATAAATCAAGTTTCAGATGATATTAAAATAATATTCATCAAGTAATTAATATCCTAAATGAATATTCAAAAGTAATATTTATTCAATAAAATAATATTCTAAATGAATATCCAAATAATATTCATTTAATAGTCTCATCTTTAGAAGAATATTCGAAATAATAATCGATAAATAATTCGACTCTGAATGAATATTAAAATAAATATTATTCGTTGAATAGTTACGTTCAAATAATTATTTGAAGTAAGGATCGCTAAAATAATTAGTCTCGAACGAATATTCAAATAATATTCGTCGCCCGAATAATGGAAAATATTTACTTAAATATTTTCCTCCGAGGTAATCTCGATATATCAAGAAATATTGACTCCCGGTCTATATTGATGAATAAGATGTATACGCCCTTCTATGAGGGTCTTACAATAACCGGCTTATAACTGCTACGATAGCTATCTAATTTATAAGCCAATAACAATCAGGGAACAAGCATAATGATATAACTTGAAAGTAGGCATGCATGCTATGGCATATGTATATCAGAAAACATATATATATATTTATTCAATCACAACAACAGCCTAAAAGAAGGGAATTGAAACTTGCTTGGTAGTCGAGTACGGTAAGGGGTAGTGGTAGCGGGTCCCGGTTCAGTTTGGTGATCTATAAATAGCCAAGGCATTTGGGATTAATCACTTAACATATTAAAAGTTAAGTTATAATTAATTCGAAACACGTTCTCGAGTTATCTCGTTACACCCCTTTTAGTGGATTCCTTTTTATCACTGATCCGACCCGACATTCGTTCGTTAATACGACATGTCACTGTACTTATACTTGGGACATACTTAAGTCATATGAGTTCTAAGGTCGATCGTTACGAACCAATATTATACTCCGAGTTTTATCGCCCGTTTTCTAAGTGTTTTACCGAAGTTATAAAAGAGTCGTCGTTTAGGGGTTCGTTCGCGTTTAACCTCGACTTGAACATTTTTAATAAATCGAAAAATGCTCTTTTTGACATACGGTTTACTTTCACACCTTCCTTCTTACCCCTAGTATTTATTTACCAAGATTCGCCATGACGTTACATAGTTTACGAGGGTTCAATTTCAGTTACGAACTTTCGTTTATGGATTCGAACTACTTTTAGTAATTTGGTCATAATTCCTAAACCGTAAGTCTGTTTCATGTGATCTTTATATCAAAACGAAGCTTAGAACATTACCTATCCTATCATGGCAGATAAGGTTACTGGACAGTAGGGGTTCGACATGGAAAATGGCATACAAAACATGGTATTGTCAAATCGGGCATTATAATGGCTGTAAATCGAATATCTACCAATTTCGAATCTTCCCATAAACATAGTATCCAACCCAAACAACATATACATGATTTATATACATGAACTGAGGCCAAGCAATGCCTTTCCGTTCATCTAGCTATTTTCATCATTTATCCAAGATCCATACATAATCATGCTTATAATCTTAACATAACCATAACTAAGCTATATCTATCATAAACATACTTAAATCTCAAACAAGGGCTAGGGTTTCAAGAGCTTTATACCTTCCTTAGATAGTGATATAGCCTTACTAAGCCTTGTATGGTCCTTAGGAGTGATTATGCTTGCTAGATCAACCATGAAAAATCAAGAAAACAAGGTTAGTACATGATGAACACTATTCACCCTCCTCTTGTTTGATTTTTTTGAAAATGGAAACAAAGGAGTTTGGTGCTAAGATTTTGAGGAGATAAGTTTTATGAAATATAAGTCTCACCTTAAAAATTTCAAGAGCAAACAATGGTGGGAAGGTTGAGTTTGGATTTGGAATTAAGGTGTTGGCCGAATGGAAGGTTCATGGGGGGGGGGGAAGAGAGTTGCTTGGTTTCTTTTGATTTTTGTGATTTAATCTCATCCACTCTCATCCACTTACAACATAATATCTTGTATAAAGTCACTTTATTAAAGTGATGAGGTGTTGGATGATGAAATGGCAAGACAAGTGTTGGTTTTATGGTGGTTTAGAGCTTAACTAGGTAGTTACTTTGCTAAGTACTTAGTTCTTCCTCTAAGGTGCTAGTTCCCTGATTCTAGTTTAGTTACTAGATATTTTATACTAGTAGCTTGCACAAGACTCTTGCTCCCTCTGCTTGTTTCTGTGTCCGGTTATTACCCGTTTCGATTGATCGTTCGTAGGAATATTTCACGGATTTCTAATTAGGGTTTACCGGGAATCCTTTTTAATATTAATACTTTCATTCTCCATCTTTCATTCTAACTTTCCAATTTATATTCCTTAAATCCATTCGTTAAATACTTAAGGCTATCAGTGTCCAAGGAACTCTCGGAGAAAATAAAAGTGCGGTTTTTCAGAATCCGACAGCTTTTACACACACTTATTTTCCCCCTGGATCACTAATACGAACTCGGAAATCCGTTCCGCATACTACTATATAGTGTCGTCTCATATTATTCTATACTCCCACCAAAACACTATTCATTCTATATTCTTTACTTGTTCTCTTATGGTTGTATAATTGTCCGTATTCTCTTTCGATCGTTCCTTAACCTTTTTACGGAACTACTGGATTAATCGTTATCGATCTGGATGACATGAGAGTATTCTCTTGATTGAAGTTGCCATATCTTATTCCCTTAGAAGATAGATTATTCTTACCTATGTTGTCACCCTTTAGCATTCTTCAAGACATAAACATAATAAAGTCGAATTCCATTCATTCTTTCCAAATATCAATTATTACATTGTAGCCGTATCCACTATTCATTCTTACATCATTAAATACATAAAAGTTTTAATTCCACCCAAAATCTGGGTTCTTACAATTATGTAAAATATATATACTAAAGATAAACACAAACGACATATGTGTGTACACTGTTCAGCCGTGTTCTCTCTGTTCTCTCTCTCGAACCCTAATCTCTCTCTCGCTGCTTCCTCAATCTCTCGATCCAAACCCTACTTTTCTTCTAAATTAGAGTTTATACACACAAAGTCGAGTTATTCTTAATCCTTTGTATTGATTAATCTCATAATCAATATGAATCGAAGCTGAGTTAGGATAGATCGAAATGATTTTGAAAATCAAGTCGTTATCATCTTAATTGATATCGATTTATGGATCAAAATCAACAAATATATACATATATACACTGTATACACACACAAGAGCACACTTTCTTCAGTTATTTATGATTTATTCAAAACCCTAATTAGGTTTTAAAGATTTTGTGCAGGAATAATGAAGATAACACGATTTTATGGCTCCAAAGTAATAATTAGCCACAGATCGAGCTTTGGAAATCTCAAATTCGGTGAAATTGAAGAGACTCAGTGAATCGACTCAGTGAGTCAACTCGGAACTCGTCGATATTGGATCGGTAAGTACTCGAGAAGACTACGAGGCCTCGAGCAAAGGTATAAATTCGATTAATCTCAGAAATTTGTGTGTTTATTTTGAAATATGCGTGCTTGCATGTTTTAATTTGCTTGAACTTTCAAATTTATTGATATAACTTCTGTATATGAGTTCGTATATGATTAATTTCTATGTGAAATGAATTGTTGATCAATTTGGACTTTTGTATATGAGTAAATCGATGTATTCTTGAGTGTTGCTTACATTACTTGATCTCTCAAAGTTATTCATGTGATTAAAACGGAGAAGATAGTTGTTTGTAGTTTTTTGTGATGCCCCCAAATCTGAGGTCAAAGATTCAGGTCGTCACATCATCATCCAACCATATCATACCTGTATTAACTTTACAACTCAGCAATACATACGTCCAGACCTCAATCTCACGCACAAACAAGTTAGAGCCTCAGAAACGATAATCAAAAGAATCACTAAATATTACAATTCATCTGTACAATCTAGAATCTTGCGCACTTCCATTTATACAACTACACTTGAAGACAAGTCTTACTATTACAGTTGAAAACCTATCAGACTTACTCTATAGTATTTATCAGGAACTAAATCATCTCAGGGGTAAATCTTCTACTCCTCTTCTGCTGGTGCGGAGTTAACTGATCAAATTCTTCTCTTTCTGAAAAGTTTTTATAAAGCAAGAATGAGCTACATAATGCTCAGCAAGTTCACCATTTTGTAAAATAATAATGTGGTTTATTTCGAAAACATTCCCAACTATATGGGTATATATCTCAGATTTCAAAACATAATTGGACAATGTGTATGTCCGAGTTTGAATAAAACATCTATACTCACTAAGGAGCTTTAAGAATAACATATGAACTCTTTATAAGGTTCCCATCTCAAGTTTGAAAATATATACATATGAGTATATCATTTTCGGCAAAACACTCTACGATTAACATACTGTACAGGGAATACATCATTGCAAACCTCTTTCCTTCCATTAGCTTAGAAGGTTTCTCATACAAAAACATTTCATTCTTTGAAACAATTGCAAGAGTGCACTAACACGTGCCAATCTTTATAGAAAATCTTGCAGTTCTAGATACTGCACGATGTCAATATTTTTCTTATCAAAAACCACACTATCGGCAACTTGGCACTTAGGCCCAAGAAACAGTGTTTGGGTATTTTTCCAAAGTGGAGGATGGGACTGGAAGAAAACATAAAAACCTGACAAGGATTGACGATGATCAGTCCCCACATCCAGGTCCAATAATCCGCGGGTCTTCTCTACTAGTAGAAGGATAGAAACTACATCCGTAACTACCCTCGGGTGAAAACTACATCCGTAATCACCCTCGATGAAAACTACATCCGTAATCATCCTTCGGCAGCACCTGGGCCGGAATAATTGTTGATTGACCGCCTGGCTCACGGCCGCTTACACATCCCGGGAATCGTTCGTCAACGATTCCCACACCTGCCAGAGTCCCTTTTTCTTTTCCTTTTAAAACTTGATTTTGAATGAAACTGAGTAGTTGAGGTCCGACATCAGTCGACCGATAATTCTTGAAATCGTACAAGAAGCAAAACCTGACCGGGGGTTTTCGAAAATGTTTTGAGTTCGAAAGAGTTCGAGTTTGAAAGTGCTAAAGGTATCTTGGATTAGCTTTGTCTTTAAAATAATGAACAATAATTAATAAATGATATTTTAAGATTTAATATTAATAATTAATAAAATAATTATTTAATTAAATAAGCTTTTAATCCAAGATAGGTATTTTGAGTATTTACGAAGATATAAAAATAATTACTTGAGTATACGATACTCCCCGAATGACCCTTCGGGTTTTCGCAATTTAATTACGATATAATAATATACCGCTCCCCGGTCAATAGTATATACGGACCGCTACGACCTCTATTGCTAGAGTCGTTGTCCGAAGAAAACATTTCATTCTAAGTTCAGGGGGTGCAAACATATATGTACTTATACATCTCAATTTCATCGATACTTCGATAAACATAAACATTTGATATGATTGAAAACTACAAACACAACAGTGAAAGTCCTTGTATATGTAAGTTTTGAAAAGTAAACTTGCCTTGGTGAGGTTGGGGTGGTCGAGCGTGCGGAGTGGAATGATCTATACATAAGCAATAACCGTTCGTTAGTACCTTAATCAATATCTCTTTAATTGCGGGGTTTTATGGGGTACAAAATTAACTTAATGACTTCGTCTTATGACACTCTAGCCCCACTATAGGTTCATGTCATCACTCGATTACGCTCGTCACTTATTCGACTTAATTTGGTTACCATATCCGAATCATATCCATTACCCCTAAAATTACACTCCACTTACGACTTTTTCCCTTGCGCGAATTTTACTTTAGCATTTTTATAAAATTGAAAAATACATATTTTAATCCAATTCTTTTTGGGTAGCCTTCACCACTGCATTTTCTAGCTTCTCTAAGTTTTCCATGATCCTACATAAATTTTTAGGGGTTTAAACAAGGTTCACAAGGGGACCATTAAGTGCAGTCCAGAATCCAGAAACACATTTCACTTCTCAGGCCATAACTCAAAATCTATACATCACCTAGTCATGAACTTTATATTTCTGGAAACTACATTCAAATACCTTTCCAACAATATATATTAGGACCTCAGGGGACAAGATTTGGGGGTTCAAAACCCTCTTACAAGACAATCAAGTTCCTGGAAAAATCTCAGCATGCTTATATCACTTATCCATTCAAGAATCTTACATACACATCACATCCATCATCTAAGCCACCAAGATCATACTTTAAAACATACATGGAGTTACATACACTAACCACAAGCTTAAAAATCACAACCACAACACTTAAACTCAAGATCTACATCATCCATAACTTATATGTCCAAGATTCACACTAACATCCATGGATCTAACATTAAACACCATAAATAATTCATGGCCAAGAGGGGTTAGAGTTTTATACCTTCTTGATGTTTTTACAATCTCAAACAAGCTTGGTTAACCTTGGGGAAGCCTTACTCTATGCTCACCATCTTCAATCTCACCAAAGAAATCAAGAACATGGAAGTGGGTTTCCTGACTGGAAAAACACGCCCCAACGATCAGCCAAAACGAAGCCCTTTCACTCGTTTCATGGTCGAGGCTCCTGAATGAAAGTTGTAGAGCATCTTCACAGCTTTCTAACCATATAAAGAACAAAAAATTTCATTGAGTAATGAAGTCTCTATGCCCGTTTTAGTGAGCTCCTTTCCTGCTGGGCAGAATGGAGTATTTGGTGTTTGTTTTGTTTGATTAAAGTGATAAAGTGATCAATAATGCTTGATATTTTCACTTGGATGCATCTTATCTTCTTGCCATGTGGTGTCATCTCCTCATTGGTTCATTTCGATTACCTTTATCCATCCATAATTGCAAGCAAGTCCCTTGCTTTATACATATTGTTTCCAAGTCCTTCCTTCCTTTTCTTATTTACACCAAGGGGCTTCCCTTCTTGTATATTTACTAAATCAATATGTTACAAATTATATGTTGCACTTCATTGTAATAGTGTGGCCCAATACCTCAAACAATCGTTGTGTCCAATTTTCTTTGTATTTTCTCTTTATCTCAGAAAAAATTCTCGCGGTTTCTCAATTGTTCTCATTTCCTTTAACTCTAGGATTTTATTCTCAATTCCATTTTCCTCTCATAATATATCCTTCCTTGGACTTCTAATATTTACTATTCTAAATTCATGATTCGCTCGCTTGATCGCTTAATCTCGTTGTAAAGTTTCAGCGGTTTCTAGAACGTTTGTTTCACTTCCTCAGTGGTTTTTGTTCCAAATTCTCAAATCACTTATAATAAAATTCCAAAATATTAACTCCTCAATTCCTCAAATTAAATATCTCATTTCTTGGTATTACTGATATATAATTCACTGCTCGGTCAAATATTACACGAAAATAGAATTTGGAATTTCTGAATTCCGATCGCATTTACATACACTTATTTACTCCGTAGATTACTAGTATAACTTCGGAATATCCACACTACGTCTCGTACATAGGGGGCATGAAAATTTTTCTTAATCCTCAAAATCACTATTCATTGATGCACTTAATCATAATAGGAAAAGTTTTAATTCTACCGAAATTTTGGGTTCTTACAGTCTCCCCTCCTTAAAAGGATTCCGTCCCGGAATCAGTTTAGGAATCACTGGGGTTACTCCTTCTTTATTTCACTCTTTCAACTTCCAGGTGGATTCTTCCACAACTTGATTTTCTCACAATTCCTTATTAGTTTGAAAACCTTGTTCCTCAGCACTTGTTCTTCTATATCCATGATTTCCACGGGTTGCTCCACATAGGTCAAGTCGGGTCATAGGTCCACTTGGTTGTACTCTATCACATGCTGATAGTCGGTGTGGTAGGGTCGTAACATAGACATATGAAACACATTATGAATTTGCTGCAAGCTTGGGGCAAGGCTAACTCGTAGGCTAACTTCCCAATACGCCTCAAAATCTAAAAAGGTCCAATAAACCTCAGACTTAGCTTCCCTTTCTTACCAAACCGCATCAATCCTTTTCAGGGGGATACTTTTAGCATCACGAAGTCTCCCACCTCATACTCCTTTGATATCTCATAAAATTTGACCATTCGAAATAATGGGTTTCGTAAAAACTAATGACTTTTACATACACTCGTCTGCACCGTAAAGGCGTAATATCAATTCGAAATCTTCATTTAATAATTCGTACATATCGTGATTGCAAAAATTTCTCATCCACCCATAAAATTAATTTTCATCCAGGTTCGAATATTCACGAAAATTAGGGCTATTGCAGTCTCACCAACGCTTTAATGTTGCTTCTCAACGCATGCTCTCCTCGACCTGTATTCCTTATCGGTTGTTCTATGAATGAAAATTTCTATCCCACTACTTATACGTTCCTCTTCTACCTTGTTCATAGTATCCGTGATGAGTCCTTGTATCATTGGGCCGTGAATACTTTGTGGTCGCGTTCTATAATCTGAGACAACGTCAATACGCACGGTATTCCTCATTTTCCTTGGCTTGATTAGCACGCATGTGTTGCCTCCCGTCAACCGTTACCACTTGCTATGGATCCTGTATAGTCTTCGGTATATGTCGAACCAGTTCAGCTACTATATCCCTCGTTTATTGACTTCTTCGTAGCGCAAGAAAAGGGAAACTTCTTCTTTCACAGTACGCTTTACAAGAGACGTCCTTACGTTCGCAGGGTGATGATCGTGATAACAACATTCATTTCATGGATAAGTTTTTATTCTCGATTTCCCCGTGAAATCTAAGGCACGACACTAAATACAAATTCGATCGTCTGGATAATTCTTCTTCCCTGTCCGTCAACCACAGATCAAATTAGTACATACGCTCAATCTCTTTGTTAAATATACCTGAAAGCACCTTCAATATTCGAAGTTTAACCTTAAGTCTTTATCTGACGTAATCGCTGCAGAAGTTTTATATTGCACCACCATCTCTTCCGTATAATATTCGATAATCTTCTCAATGGAAAGTCTCTCGTAGGTAAATCACTTGGTCCAACAATTATAAATCAACTAGGGCCATCTCTTGGCTCGGTCTCCGGCGACTACTCATGAAATTCATTATAATTCTGTCCACGTTCAAGATTTTCTACGGGCGGAATTGATCCACTAGATCTCTATCATTTTGTTTTTGACATGTTGCGTTCGTACTTAATAGTTTGCCAATACCATTCTTCATATCCGTTTGCCAAACATTCTCTTAATTCTCTGTACATCTTTGTCCTTCCCCATAATTTAGTCATTTTCCTCTAACATTATTCTTTATTGTATATACTCTATTTTCTTGGTCAATACTGACTGAATTCCAATTTCGAATAATCCCTTCTATAGGTATCGGCCACCACACTGGCCTTTCCTGGGAAATAACAAATTTCTCCATTATACTCCCTGCTCCCTTTCGTCACCTTATCTTTCTTATGTTTAGTCCTAATATGAAGATATACTTATGGCACTTGTGGAAAACTTTCACACTTTTCTCATAAAGTTAACGTCTCAGTTTTATGCGTGAACGCCATCATGACTAATCCCAGACTCACGGTTAGTATATCCTATCCCGTAACCTTTATGTTGTTTAGAAGTATAGGCTATCATCCCCTTTCTACTGCATCAGCACACCTCTTAAACTCTTGAAAGACGCATCATCGTGACTCTCAAAGTCCTCTTTTTATCATCAAGTATAGCTAACAACGAGGTTGTTGCTAATATCTCATTTCATCCCAAAACTTTGTTCATTAATCCATAAAGGCTTCTGACTCATTAGTCCATTCAAACGATACTACCACAATTTTATAACGTTTATATTAGTGTGAAATGCCAACTTTGGCACAGTACAGAGGTCGATCTTGAGTTGGTGAAACCTTCTCTTCAACCTTATCCTTGAAAACAACTACTCATTTTAACTAGTCAACAATTCCTCCATTTCCGGTAAGGGTATCAGTTCTCGATGGTATATATAAGATGTCATACGCTCGTCCTCCTTCACAACTGGCGCCAATCAGCCTGAGGCCTGCATGCGGCTGTGATTCCCAATAAACTTGATTAGGTGGTAATCTCGAAGGATCATTGGCATATCTCCATGCATCCATTTGCTATTAAGGGCCTGTTAAACTATATGTCTCTCTATGTGCATCAATCCCTTTAAGCTAAGTAATGCTTCACATTCTTGCCACGATATTTCTTCCTTTCTCGTCCATCTCACTTCCATGTCAGTTTCCTCCAAGGATATGTTTTACATCGCAATCGATTTGCATTTCCTGGATCAGGAAAAGGCTTGGTAACTCCAGAATTCATTAATATAACATCCTGACAACGGTTGGTAGAAGCGTACTTCCAACCACCTCATCATTTCTTATAACTTTCCCCACACTAATATTAAAGGTCTTGTGGTATGCCCCGACATGTTATTTCTACTTTAATAATTACTCGGCATAACGCTCTGGCTGCACAATTACAACATTTGGTTTTTGATCTCATATTGGTGTAACGGTTCATAATTGTACCTCCCGTTCACCTTAGAGTAATCACTTTGAAAGGAATGGTTTCAAAATAACAAGGTCCAAAAGATAATTTCAATAAGAATTCCACATTGGATGTTCCAAGAATGTTGATGGTTCCAAATACTAGGAGTCTCGATTTTTGGAGATGTAAGGGTGGACAGAAAGAATACAACAAGGTTTATTCCTTCCTGTCCTGATAATTCTGTAATATGATACCATAGAGAATGTTGCATGTAACACCCCCAGATCCGGGGTCCGGGATCCGGTGGTTATGGTTTCCAATTCTGTCCACAACAATTGAACTTTCCTTAACATAAAATAAATTACGTCTCTATAACCCAACACAACAATATAAAACACACCCGTTATAGTCCCAGAGATGAAATCAGAGTAACAATCAAATTTTTATTAATCACATTATGAGTTCTTACAATCCAAAAGGGTTTCAATATAAATACATACTCTTTGCCATCCATTTACATAAGTCATACTATACCATATTCTTGGTACTGAAAGAATAAATATACCCTACCAATAGCTTCTTCTTCAGCTCTGGTAGTCTCATCGTCCTCGCCCGCGTCGAGTGCGCCTTGTGCGAGTCATCTGATCTAGCTGTTGTTGTGATATAATAATAAAGCAAGGGTGAGCAATAGCCCACCAACAATAATATATAACTGAACGATAATGTATAACAGTTCAAAAGTATCTTTCAAACCATATGCCATGCATTTACTGAAATGATGCCAGTATAATATGAACGATGAAGTTACAAGGTAACTTAAAGTATTTGTTTGTAGAAATATCTGCTACATCAAAGTAAGCGAGATATTCTTATTGTTATTAAGAAGAGGAATTTGCAAGAAAAGGTTGCAATTCCAGTTATGACCCTTTTCCAACTCTGCCAACAGTAATCATGTTGCAGGAAATAAATAAATTTGGATGATGAACCAATGATGGAGTATTCACCGCGCCCGCTGTTCCAATCTTGATGATCAGTCGAGATCGTACAGCTCAATTTAGATTTACTACCGGTAGAAGGAAGAACTGACGGCTTTACTTGTATACCGCCTTACTAGCTCTCCCCGGCCAACGGTTGGGCCAAAGGGGATGGACCGGCGCTACTCGGCCTCTTACACGACTCCTAGTTCAAATAGAATTCATGATTCTGAATGTAACGTTCGTCCCCCTTTCCCCAAGTATAATACTTGTTGATAAGACTCCACAAGGTAGTCGTATCTAGTTGGAAAGGAAAATTTACCAATAACTCCCATGCTATTACTTGGTAACGGATATCAAATTGTTCCAGTAATCTTACCCCTCGAAAGATGAGAAGGTAAGCAACGACTTAATAAGTCAACAGCACCCGAGTTGCGAGTGAAGGGAATACTTTATGACCGGGAAGTCGATAAGATAAATAACATTTTCCAAGTAAGGTTCCCTTATTATTAAGGAGATAGACTCAAAGAAGAATGATGTCTGAGAACCTTTCTTGATATAAGATTAATAATAATATGACTTCGAAATATTTTCTGTAATAATCGAAGAAGATATACCTTATCGAGATTATTCTAAGTATGGAATAAATATCCAGAGAATATTTATTGAGTTAAAATATTTAAAGAATATTTGGGAATATGAAAGAATATCTTTAATCAGAGTATTTCTCAAAATAATCCCTGAAGAAATATCAAGAGAATATTTATTGAATAAATAAATATTTAAATGAATATTCAAAACAATATTCATTAATTAATAAGACCTGAAAAGAATATTTAAGGTAATATTCATAATTAATTAGGAATTTAAATGAGTATTCAAAAGTAATATTCATTTAATGAATAATATCCTAAATGAATATCAAGTAATATTCATTTAGTAATCCAAGCCTTAAGGAATATTCGAGATAATATTCGATAATTAAATCAAGCTTCAGATGAATATTAAAATAATATTCATCAAGTATTTAATATCTTAAATGAATATTCAAAAGTAATATTTATTTAATAAAATAATATTCTAAAAGAATATCCAATTAATATTCATTTAATAGTCTCATCTTTAGAAGAATATTCGAAATAATAGTCGATAATCAATTCGACTCTGAATGAATATTGAGAAATATTATTTGTTGAATAGTTACGTTCAAATAATTATTTGAAGTAAGGATCATTAAATAAATAATCTCGACCGAATATTCAAATAGTATTCGTCGCCTGAATAATAGAAAATATTTACTTAAATATTTTCTTCCGAGGTAATCTCGATATATCAAGGAATATTGACTCCCGGTCTATATTTGATTAATAAGATGTATACGCCCTTCTATGAGGGTCTTACAATAATCGGCTTATAACTGATATATAACTATCTAGCTTATAAGCCAACAATAACCTTCAGGGAACAAGTATATCAATTCAACTTGAAAGTAGGCATGCATGCAATGGCATATGTATATCAGCAATCATATATATATATTTATTCAATCACAACAACAGCCTAAAAGAAGGGAATTGAAACTTGCCTGGTAGTCGAGTACGGTAAGGGGTAGTGGTAGCGGGTCCCGGTTCAGCTTGGTGATCTATAAATAGCCAAGGCATTCGGGATTAATCACTTAACATATTAAAAGTTAAGTTATACTTAATTCGAAACACGTTCTCGAGTTATCTCGTTATACCCCTTTTAGTGGATTACTTTTATCACTGATCCGACCCGACATTCGTTCGTTAATACGACATGTCATTGTACTTATACTTGGGACATACTTAAGTCATATGAGTTCTAAATTCGATCGTTACGAACCAATACTATACTCCGAGTTTTATCGCCCGTTTTCTAAGTGTTTTACCGAAGTTATAAAAGAGTCGTCTTTTAGGGGTTCGTTCGCGTTTAACCTCGACTCGAACATTTTTAATAAATCGAAAAATGATCCTTTTGACATACGGTTTTCTTTCACACCTTCCTTTTTACCCCTAGTATTTATTTACCAAGATTCTCCATGACGTTACATAGTTTACGAGGGTTCAATTACAGTTACGAACTTTCGTTTACGGATTCGAACTACTTTTAGTAATTTGGTCATAAATCCTAAACCGTAAGTCCGTTTCACGTGATCTTTATATCAAAACGAAGCTTAGAACATTACTTATCCTATCATGGCAGATAAGGTCTCTGGACAGTAGGGGTTCGACATGGAAAATGGCATACAAAACATGGTATTGCAAAATCGGGCATTATAACGGCTGTAAATCGAATATCTACTAATTCGAATCTTCCCATAAACATAGTATCCAACCCAAACAACATATACATGACTTATATACATGAACTGAGGCCAAGCAATGCCTTTCCGTTCATCTAGCTATTTACATCATTAATCCAAAATCCATACATAATCATGCTTATAATCTTAACATAACCATAACTAAGTTATAACTATCATAAACATGCTTAAACCTCAAACAAGGGTTAGGGTTTCAAGAGCTTTATACCTTCCTTGGAGTGTGTAAAGACCTTTCTAAGCTTTGCATAGTCCTTGTATACCCATAACCAAGCTTAGATCATCCTAGAAATCAAGAAAATCAAGAGTTGTTCTTGAAAATCACTATTCACCCTAGTCTTTGATGATTTCTTTGAAAATGGAAACAAGAGAGTTTGGCTTTGAAATTTTTAGGGGATCACTTTTAGGAAATGTAAGACTCACCATAATTTTTACAAGATCAAGAGATGGTTGGAAGAGGGGTTTTGATTTTGGAATTAAGAGCATAAGCTGAATGGTGTTTTTCAAGGGGGGGAAGAGTTGCTTGGTTTATGTTGTTTTAATCTCATCCACTCTCATCTATTATCAAGATAATATCTTGTATAAATTCACTTTATTAAAGTGATGAGGTGTTGGATGAGGAAATACCATGACAAGTGTTGAAAATGTGATGGTTTTAGCCTAACTACATGGGTGCCTTGCTAAGTACTTAGTTGCATTCTCTAGGGTGCTAGTTCCTTGATTCTAGTTTGGTTACTAGATATTTTATGCTAGTAGCTTGCACAAGACTCTTGCTTCCTCTGCTTGTTTCTGTGTCCGGTTATTGCCCGTTTCGATTGATCGTTCGTAGGAATATTTCACGGATTTCTAATTAGGGTTTACCGGGAATCCTCTTTAATAATAATACTTTCATTCTCCATCTTTCATTCTAACTTTCCAATTTATATTCCTTAAATCCATTCGTTAAATACTTAAGGCTATCAGTGTCCAGGGAACTCTCGGAGAAAATAAAAGTGCGGTTTTTCAGAATCCGACAGCTTTTACATACACTTATTTTCCCCCTGGATCACTAATACGAACTCGGAAATCCGTTCCGAATACTTCTATATAGTGTCGTCTCATATTATTATATATTCCCACCACAACACTATTCATTCTATATTCTTTACTTGTTCTCTTAGGGTGGTACAATTGTCCGTATTCTCTTTCGATCGTTCCTTATCCTTTTTACGGAACTACTGGATTAATCGTTACCGATCTGGATGACATGAGAATATTCTCCTGCTTGAAATTGCCAGATCTTATTCCCTTAGAAGATAGATTATTCTTACCTATGTTGTTACTCTTTAGCATTTTTCAAGACATAGAAATAATAAAGTCGAATTCCATTCATTCTTTTCAAATATCAATTATTACATTGAAGCCGTAACCACTCCTCAGTGGTTTCCTACCTTCATTCTTAAATCAAATATACTAACATCCCAAAATATCAAATCCTCAAAGTTAATATCTCAATTCTTGGATTATAATAATATTTAATCCACTGTCCGGTCAAATATTATACCGAAAGAATTTTGGAATTTCTGAATTCCGATCGTCTCTGCATTCACTTATTTCCTCCGCGTATTACTAATATGACTTCGAAACATCCATATCACGTCCCGTACATAGGGTGGAGTGAAAAGTTTTCCAACTTACAAAATCACTATTCATCCACCAAATTACTATGCACGTACAGGAAACACTATGCACGTACGGGAAACACTATGCACGTACGGGAAACACTATGCACGTACTCATTTCCCTTCAAGGATCCATTAGCTCCTTCCTGGATGGTAGATTATTCTTATCTAGGTCCTCAACCATCGAATTACTCTATTCTGACAATATACCAATGCATCAGGATCATTGTCCAAAACAATATCCATTCATTACAATCATTGTTCTTTGAAACTGCCATTCATTAGAGCTGGTGACCTTGTTATCGGAATCATTGTTCCTCATTTTATCATTACTTAATAAAAAGTTTTAATTATATCCAAAATTTGGGGTTCTTACAGTCTCCCCTCCTTAAAAGGATTCCGTCCCGGAATCAGGTAGGAAGCAAAGAGTCGTTTGCCTGTCGTTCACTTTTTTTAGCTTCCCGGCCAATTCTTAGTCGTTCTACCCTTCCTCGGCACATCTTCTAGTGCTACAATTCATACTTTATCCTTTTTCCATCAACGTTGCTACTTTTCGTACAACTCACTATCCGGGTTATACTCTTACTCAGTCTTATCCTTATTGATACCTGTAGTAACATTGGTATCACTATCACCCTACGATTCGGAGGTAACCTCGCTCGTACTGTGCCTTTCCTGATCGCTTTAATCTTCGCAATCTCGATCAATATAGAGAAGTGGAAAGATTTGTTGAGAGATCACTATGATCAATTGAACATTTGTTATATTGCATAGTTAGTACAGAAGGGGGCCAGCCTTTAGTACTTGACAAGCAATTAAACAAGTCATGGCATTCCACTTAGACTTCTATCACATAGACAGATAGTCACGTAGCAGTACCTCCCCTCCTAAAAGGGTTGTTCTTCTCAATTCATAAAGAAGATGAATAAGAGAGAAGAAGAGAAAAGAGTTCTAAAGGATTATAGAAAGCTTTCATGATTGTAGAATATCATACTCAGAATTTACCTCTGAACTATAGAGGTTTATCAAAGAAGAAATTAATCATAATTATATCCAATACTATTTGATCGCAATCTCACGTGTCAACATATCTTGCTGCTTTGTCCATTATTCTATGGACAAATACTCTTGTTCAATCTTAGCGATACTCACATTCGGGAAATCCTTCAACCTTTCAGGTTAAATCTTAGATTTCTCACTTGACATCATTATTACTGACATCCCATATCATGTTACTAGCTTTTTCATACTATAATATTGACACTATCAGGTTGTCATCCTGAGAATTCATTAGAAAACCCATTCATAACCTTCCTTGCTTCTCATTCCATAGTTGCTTTCCCAGCCTTTTCTTTATCAATCACATCCTTCTTATTATCTGATTCTTACTCATTTCTATTATTTACTTTCACCTTTACCTCTTTATTGAGACACCTTTTTGCACTTGGTACCTCTTTATCGGTATTCCGTCACATTATTCTATAATCATCACGTTATTTCAATTTAAACTTTCCGAAATGAATCTGGCCCGATTCCTTTAACTTAGATTCATATAATCTACTTCTGCCAACCGTGTTTCTCATCACTTGTTCTTTTCTAACCGTGGTTTTCCACAGGTTGTCTTTCGTAAGTCAGACCAGGTCGTATATCTACATGCTCGTACTCCTATCATCTGTTGAACATCTGCATTTTACTGACGTAGCCTAGCCACATGAAAACCCGTTATGACCGTGCTATAAGTTTTGGGGGTAAGGCTGGCTCGAATACCGCCGTCCGAACACTTTAAACTCTCAGGTGGCCCAATAAGTCTCGGGCTCAACCGTCCTTCCCTCCAAGTCTCATTAATTCTTTCCATGGGAATATCTTTAACATCATGAATCATCAACCTCATATTCTCTATCTTGTTTGCGCAGAAGTACACTAACATTAACTTGTTTGTCATTCATCAACATGCCATTTAGTTAATCAATGGCAGCACTTTCTTTATCTTTACATTGTCATCTACTTTCTTAGAAGAATCGCCATCACTTGTTGTTTACGTAGTGCATTAATAGCTAACCCTACGGGTTTCAAATCCCTTAGGGAGACAAAGTAATCACTTTTCCTTATCCATAAGGAACACTTCCTGAACTTGATGTAGATATAACATGAAGTAGATAGAATTGCGGAAGAGTTTCAAGCATCGCAGCTAGGTCCGGTTGATGAAACTATCACTTATGCATCTTCCATAAAAGACTGGAAACTTAACGATTTACTTCATCAATTTTGTACCATGGTCCTGGTTTGCCTCAAAACGGGACCTTCTAAGGTACGTAATATGCTTAAGACTCCATCAGGAATCGTATCTTTACTTAAACTATTATTACCTTCGATTCTTGCACAATCATCAAAAGGAATGTAACTTCCTCCACTCCAATATGACCTTCAAGGTCTTTCCAAATATCATCATGTTTCTTCGGTATGAACATTTGTAATTATTCCTTTATACTTAGATTGTCGGCCACCTCATTGGCCTTTCTTGATGATAATGATTTCTTGTAACCCATGTTTTCTGGGTACATTCCAGCTCAAGTTTTTCTACCTCATTCCCATCACTGTTGGGTTAAAGCATTCTCCCTTAAGCTCTGCTGAAGGAGAAAAATATATTTATCAGTCTTTCTCCCTAAGTCATTGCTTCCACCTACCCGTGGGAACTTTATCTCGTTTATTCCCAATCCTACTTAGGATACTTCTCTTCTTAGTTCTTTCCTTATCTTAGGATAATCTCAACCTTTATAGGTTCAATCCATACTTCCTCCGGGCTTCATACATGCCTCATCTGGCATTATTGTTACTATGTCATACATTCCTTACCAAACTTCCATTTTGAAGTTCGGAATATTACCTTTTTCCTTGTAAGGTTTCCTAGGTCATCCTCATCCTTCCTCCGGTATTTTCTGGGTACAGGGTATATCAAAATGTCATTGATCAATATTCTAATAATTCTATCTATGTTCTTTCCAGAACTCTTTTTAATAATCCTTACCGGTCATTGTTGCCTTAGCAAGTCCAACTCATATCATCTGAAGTCATAATGTCGTTATTAGGGTTAATGCCACCCCTTGTGCATTCCCTAGGGTTTGTCTTAATTTATGGATATCCTATCCTTAATTCAACTGCCAAAGAATTCTTGCATCTTATAATTGGCAATCAGATCATGTATCCTTAATAAAGGTCTCTTTTCAATCATTCTCATTTGATAATCGATCGGTGGCTTAATGCCATCCTCTTCTTTTAGATAGTTGTCAGCCTATTTGGCCTTCCAAAAAGGCAACGTATGCCTATCTCCTCTCTTACAGAACTTGGTAATGGCAGCAAGGATGTTTTGGAAGATATTGGTCGAGTTCAACGTGAATCTCTTAGTACTTATCGTTCTTCTCAAATGTACTTGCCTTAGACAAAATTTCTACAGCATACTGATCCATCTCTGACCATTTCTATACTCTCTTCATAAACCTTCGTTGTTTACTACCCTTAGTCGTAAGATGTTCAGGGTATTCATGATACCCTAACATCATACATCTCAAGTCACTATACTTCCATTTTACTCGTAATCTTGGACAACCATATACACATGAGTCACTTTAGTACGGGTTACCCCATCCCAAAAAGGTCTAGTAAATTCCCCATCAAAACATGGGTTGCAAAGGGTTTAGTAGAAGACTCCTACGATCTCATTAATATTTCCTTTATATCAGAAGCCCTTGCAGTCGGTGCTTACTTAGAAGCAACCCTGCTTTGTCTTTTCATTGCTGGTCTAGTCACTTTATAGTCCGTTGTGACTTGGCCTCAACTGGCCACACTAAAATAAAAATATATGATTTTAGGGGTTGGCTAATAGCATTACTTTTCTAGCAATTGCCGGCATAGTGCCTTCTTCTTTGATACCTTTCTACCTTTCCAAAACTTTACTCCATATAAGTCTTAATCGACTACTCGGCACCGTCTCCGGTCACCTTTCCTCCACTTTTATCTTTTCAACTATTATTATCAATCCTGCGTGCCACACAAGCTTACCATTCCTGGCACAACAGCCTTTTCATTTAAGTCAATCCTGGAATTTCTCAGCCCGGCTAGTTTCTTACTTACATTTCCTATTTTCGTCCAATCTCACTTCATCATTTTATTACTACCGTCGATTGTAATGCTCAGGGTCCATTTACTAACCCATTTTACAGCATCCTTACCCAAATCACAGGGTTTGCTCCAGTTTCTACTCTCTTCCATGACATTCTCTTCCATCCATAATTGCAAGCAAGTCCCTTGCTTTATACATATTGTTTCCAAGTCCTTCCTTCCTTTTCTTATTTGCACCAAGGGGCTTCCCTTCTTGTATATTTACTAAATCAATATGTTACAAATTATATGTTGCACTTCATTGTAATAGTGTGGCCCAATACCTCAAACAATCGTTGTGTCCAATTTTCTTTGTATTTTCTCTTTATCTCAGAAAAAATTCTCGCGGTTTCTCAATTGTTCTCATTTCCTTTAACTCTAGGATTTTATTCTCAATTCCATTTTCCTCTCATAATATATCCTTCCTTGGACTTCTAATATTTACTATTCTCAATTCATGATTCGCTCGCTCGATCGCTTAATCTCGTTGTAAAGTTTCAGCGGTTTCTAGAACGTTTGTTTCACTTCCTCAGTGGTTTTCGTTCCAAATTCTCAAATCACTTAATAAAATTCCAAAATATTAACTCCTCAATTCCTCAAATTAAATATCTCATTTCTTGGTATTACTGATATATAATTCACTGCTCAGTCAAATATTACACGAAAATAGAATTTGGAATTTCTGAATTCCGATCGCATTTACATACACTTATTTACTCCGTAGATTACTAGTATAACTTCGGAATATCCACACTACGTCTCGTACATAGGGGGCATGAAAAATTTTCTTAATCCTCAAAATCACTATTCATTGATGCACTTCATCATAATAGGAAAAGTTTTAATTCTACCGAAATTTTGGGTTCTTACATTTTTGAAGTCTGAACTCTGAGTGATTTCTTGAAGGTTCGAGTTCGTATAATACCTGGTTGAATAATTACTTAAGATAATATTACATATTGTGATTCGAATTTGTGAAACTAGTTAGTTGATTTATTACTGTGAAGTATGTGCTGGATTTGTGTGGAATTGACAGTATATAGTGATAAGTGCATATTTTTGCATATTTTTATTACCTATTTATTGTTTGAATTCGTATTTTAATAAATTATTTTGTTGTATTTCAGGAAATTCAAGAAAAAAATTGAAGAAATTGTAAAATAAAGAAATAAAGGTCAAAGAAGAGAAAAAGAAGAAGAAGAATGACCAAAATAGAAGAAAAGGAAAGAGAAGGGAGTTTGGTGCAAAAGCTGAATTTTTATTTAAAAACTAAAAAGAAAAAAAAAGAATAAATAAAAAAATAAATAAAAATGGAGGGCTAGGATTTAATCCCACCAAACAAATGAATGGTGAGGATTAATCCACACCCACCAAAAACCCCACTAATTTCCTATAAATAGCCTAATTTTCTCTCTTGTAAGGGGACCATTTTTTTAGTTTTAGTTTTAGTTTTAGGACACTCCTAAATTTATTGTTGTAATTTTTCTTTGTAATTCTTGTAAACATTTTTATTGGCTTAAATGTTCGGATTATATTTCTTGTTTCGTTTTAATTACTAAATTCGAATGCTAGCTTCATTCCCCTGTTTTCCTTTTATTTTAGCATAAATCCACTCTCTGTTTCTTTCGGTTTTCAAAGAAAAAGGCTACTCCCTCTCATCTCCTTCGAACAATCACAAAACCATTTCCTTTGCCTCTCTCTCTCTCTCTCTCTCTCTCTCTCTCTCTCCCTCTCTCTCTCCCCACGAATTTCCCCTCTCTTTCCCTCATACTCTCCCCTGCTTCTTTCCTTCTACACACAAACCCAGTTTTGTTGCCTTTCTTGTGATTCTGATTATTTCCGAGTTTAAAGTGTTTTTTTTGTGTTAGGTTTGATTTTTATTTTTGAGTGTTTACCCCTTCTTCTATAGGCGAGTACTGTGAGTTATTGTTTGAATGTGAGTAATAGTTTTTTTTTTTTAGTCAAATGTCTTTGTTGTTACTAAGTTTCTGTTTGTTCATTTTCGTTTTGGTATTGAGTTCACTGTATTCCTGGTTTGCATTGTCTCGTTTTTATTTTTTTTATTTTTTTTTAATTTATTTTTTTTATAATTTTAGAATAAATTAGTTTTAAATCATTTAGTTTAAAATGGATTTCCTTTTTATGTTTTAGAATAGTAGTTAATAATCTTGTTAACCACTGTCTTTAATATAGTGATAGTATATTATTTTAATGTGAATTAAACTTGTCATTAATATTAACATGGTTTTAATTAGTATTAATTTGTGTTAGTTAAATTTTCAATTTATTAGTATCACTTGCATTATCGTCTTGGTTCTACTTTCCTTTATTTGGGCTTGCTTAAATGTATGGCCCAAATCATATTCTAGTCCATGCTTTTGGGTTTTGGCCCGTAACTAGTTTTCCTTGTAATAATTTAAGTGGATAGTCCAGTGCAGCCCAATAATCTTTTTGGCCCAGCTCCAGTCTAGCCCTTTTTGCTTTTAGCCCATTTCCATGTTTTAGGTTCCATCGTTTAGTCATGTGTGTAATTTCATTCATTTAGATTTTTATTCGTATTTATTAATTAGTAAAATCCAAAGATTTTCTAAAATCCAAATTGTTCTAATTCGCCTAAGTTAAAAATTAAGGATCACGAAATAAATATTATTCCCTGTGGACCGAATCATAAATACTAAAACGAGATCGTGCGCTTGCGATATTAAATTGTCATGTTTTCGGCACATCAAGTTTTTGGCGCCGCTGCCGGGGAACTAATTATTTTTCGCGCCTTAATATTTAATTTTTCGGATTAGTTTTATTTCTTACCTTATTTTTGTCTCGTTTTTTTTTTTTTAGGAAAGTTTGAAATTCGGGAATCTCTCACGGGGCTTGGAAAAATCGGAATTCTTGGAAGCGTGCTTCGGTAACCTGTATCTCACTCTTTTCATCTTTTTATTTTTAGAAAATCACAAAAAAAATCAAAAATCACAAAAAAAAAATTGAAAATTGAAAAACCAAAAAAAAATTAGTTGTAAATACATAATTGTTGCATCATGGAGGAGCACATCATCTAGAATTTTTATTTTCTTATTTTTAATTTTTCGTACCTTATAAATTGTGGTGATTGCTAGAGGACCCAAATGTACGTTAATTTTTTTTTTTAATTTAGGACACGTAGTTTAAAGCATCCGTAAATGTTTATAGTCTTTTTATATCTCGTTGTGTGTTGCATCATTTGTAAATAAATACCTCATTTTGCATGCCCTAGCCCTTAATAAAATTAATTAGACGATTGCCCCTAGGAATTTCGCGCTCAAATAGGAAGGTACCTAAAAAATGACGTAATCTTTAATTATTCCGACTCTTTGGTGTCTAGGCAAGCTAAGGCTTACCTAGCCAATTAGGATTTGGTGTCTAGGCTGGTGTTTAGCCTCTTGGCAATGCTTGCACCTACCTGGCCAAATCGGTTCGAATAATTATTGATTTAATGAATTTTTGGTGGTCCTTAAAGTTAGGAGCAAAGTCTAGTTTATTAAGGAACCCTAGGTCTAGAATTTTTTCTTTTGATTTTTCACCATTTCTTTTTGTGTGTTTGAATTAATTCTTTGTACGCTACATGTCCGATGAGTAATAATGAGATGTCACCAATGGCCCTTGAAGCTTACACATATTGTGAAATTTGTGGTATTTATGGTCACTTTGGTTTTGAATGTTCTTACAATGCTTACAATGCTCAATTCGGACAAGTGAATGATTATCAAGAAAGATACGAGTCAAATCCGTACTTTAATGCATATAATCAAGATTGGACGGGTCAACCAAATTTTTCATACACGGACAACAACTTTCAGAATTTCTCATATCATGATTAACAACAATTCCAGCAACAACAATATGAAGAACAATATCACCAACAACAATTTGAGCAACCATCATGGCAGCAATATGAATATCCTCCACCGCAGAATTTCCAGGTTCATCAAACCAATGAAAATGCGCAACCTGATTTATTGAGCAAGGCGGAGGAACTTCTAATGCAAACTCAAAAGATTCAAGAGGAGTTAAATAAACTGATGGGAGCTGAAATTGCATAATGGGATAGCTCTTTTACTGCATGGCAGCCTGACTCTACACCGCCGCCATCTATACCACCAGAAGATGAAATGGATTCGATCATTTTTACAAATGATCAAGAGGAAAATAGTTTCTCGGTGTGTGTTGATGATGTACTTATTGAAATAGAAGAGGAGCTTTCCACCGAGGTTAAGATCAATGATGTTGTTATTATTGAGGATGTTGAGAATAAAAACGAGAATCTGTGCTTCAAGGTTGACGTGATGTCAAAAATTGTCCAAGAAGATTTTTCTCCAATTTTGCTTGATAATCCATTCCAAACGGCTATTACCCTTCAGTCCTCGGAAGAAGGAGACCCTGATAAATGCTCCTTATTCATTGATTCAAAAAGCCAAGAGGATCAAATAGCTCCAGAGAAAGTAAGGAAGGGAGAAGAAGCACCACCCGAGCCTCCACCTCGCGTGATTATTAAGGGAGTTCGGCGTTTTCGGGGCTATGAATTTTATCGATGCTTTATCACAAAATTTTCCAAAACTACATATTTTATTGATCAATTTTTATTTATTGATGTAGTGGCTAAATTTGCTAATGCTTGTTTGGAAATTTTGTGCAGGATTAAAAAAAAAAAACTGTTGATGCTTTTTCGTGGTGGTCCCACGCAACAGGTTTTTGGAGTGGCAATCCATGCCTCGATACTTCATGCTTGTGCATTAGGGGAGTATTTCTTACTTTTCTTTTATACCTTTGCATACATTGAGGACAATGCATGATTTAGGTATGGGGGAGTGTTTAGTGTAAATACATAAAAATTGAAAAATTCAAAAAAATTGAAAAATTTTAAAATCCAAAAATAGAGATATTTTAGCTTAGTTGTCCTTCCCACTCTTTAAATTCTAGAACTAGTTGGTGTTGACTATTTTTCGAAAATTATATGTATAATGCCTTTAGATAATTTGAACGTAGTCAGGTAAGGTTTTTCTCATGAAACTTGTGTCGAACAAATTTTTGCTTAAAAGTCCAAGACGGCACATTTGCACAAGACCTTTGATGGAAAAATTGTATAGGAATGTTATTCGATACCTGAGAGAGAACCCACATGTTAGAACAATGTCGAATCAAACCTTTGCGAGATTTTGCTCCTATAGCGTTTAAAAAAAAAGAGTCAATAAATATTTGTAGTTGTAGAGTGCTAGTGTAATTTTGTAATAATAAATTCTTTGTAGGGAAATCGGCTAGGTTGGGCTCATTGATAACCCGAGTAAGTAAGTCCGAGGGGACTTTGTGCCTAGCAACCTAAGGTCCCTTGTGATCTGGGATTGTTGACCTAAAACTCGCTAAATGGGTATTGATGCAAAAGTCTTTTGGGACCTCAACCATTGCACGGTCGGTCTAACTGCTAAGAACGTGAATTTTGGCTAGATACTTGTTTTGATAGAGATTGGGTCAGTTCAATATTGGTTGAAAAAGAGAAAATGTTCGTATGCACTTTATCCATCATATACCTTAAATTCACTACACACCTTGGGATTTTTTGTAAATTTTTAGTCTAATCATGTGGATTGTGGGAACCTATAACTTGGTTATTATTAGAATAATCTTTAAGGCATGTATTTTCCTACAAAATTGTTTTGTTGACACCAATGTAAGCTAGAGTAAAAGAGGAAAGTTGGATATTTGCTGATTTATCTCAAATATTTTATGGGTATATCTTCTGTAAACCCTTAGGAGACAACACTCCTCCTGTAGAGATCGTCTATAGGTTTAACGGGTTGGTAAACCTAAAATTACCCGTGATTCCTACGACAGTGAGTATAGGTTTTTCATTATGCATTTTTTTTTGTTTTACTCGAGGACGAGCAAAAGATAGGTATGGGGGCATTTGATAATTGCATATTTTTGCATATTTTTATTACCTATTTATTGTTTGAATTCGTATTTTAATAAATTATTTTGTTGTATTTCAGGAAATTCAAGAAAAAAATTGAAGAAATTGTAAAATAAAGAAATAAAGGTCAAAGAAGAGAAAAAGAAGAAGAAGAATGACCAAAATAGAAGAAAAGGAAAGAGAAGGGAGTTTGGTGCAAAAGCTGAATTTTTATTTAAAAACTAAAAAGAATAAAAAAAGAATAAATAAAAAAATAAATAAAAATGGAGGGCTAGGATTTAATCCCACCAAACAAATGAATGGTGAGGATTAATCCACACCCACCAAAAACCCCACTAATTTCCTATAAATAGCCTAATTTTCTCTCTTGTAAGGGGACCATTTTTTTAGTTTTAGTTTTAGTTTTAGGACACTCCTAAATTTATTGTTGTAATTTTTCTTTGTAATTCTTGTAAACATTTTTATTGGCTTAAATGTTCGGATTATATTTCTTGTTTCGTTTTAATTACTAAATTCGAATGCTAGCTTCATTCCCCTGTTTTCCTTTTATTTTAGCATAAATCCACTCCCTGTTTCTTTCGGTTTTCAAAGAAAAAGGCTACTCCCTCTCATCTCCTTCGAACAATCACAAAACCATTTCCTTTGCCTCTCTCTCTCTCTCTCTCTCCCTCTCTCTCTCTCCCCACGAATTTCCCCTCTCTTTCCCTCATACTCTCCCCTGCTTCTTTCCTTCTACACACAAACCCAGTTTTGTTGCCTTTCTTGTGATTCTGATTATTTCCGAGTTTAAAGTGTTTTTTTTTGTGTTAGGTTTGATTTTTATTTTTGAGTGTTTACCCCTTCTTCTATAGGCGAGTACTGTGAGTTATTGTTTGAATGTGAGTAATAGTTTTTTTTTTTTAGTCAAATGTCTTTGTTGTTACTAAGTTTCTATTTGTTCATTTTCGTTTTGGTATTGAGTTCACTGTATTCCTGGTTTGCATTGTCTCGTTTTTATTTTTTTATTTTTTTTGAATTTATTTTTTTTATAATTTTAGAATAAATTAGTTTTAAATCATTTAGTTTAAAATGGATTTCCTTTTTATGTTTTAGAATAGTAGTTAATAATCTTGTTAACCACTGTCTTTAATATAGTGATAGTATATTATTTTAATGTGAATTAAACTTGTCATTAATATTAACATGGTTTTAATTAGTATTAATTTGTGTTAGTTAAATTTTCAATTTATTAGTATCACTTGCATTATCGTCTTGGTTCTATTTTCCTTTATTTGGGCTTGCTTAAATGTATGGCCCAAATCATATTCTAGTCCATGCTTTTGGGTTTTGGCCCGTAACTAGTTTTCCTTGTAATAATTTAAGTGGATAGTCCTTTAGTGCAGCCCAATAATCTTTTTGGCCCAGCTCCAGTCTAGCCCTTTTTGCTTTTAGCCCATTTCCATGTTTTAGGTTCCATCGTTTAGTCATGTGTGTAATTTCATTCATTTAGATTTTTATTCGTATTTATTAATTAGTAAAATCCAAAGATTTTCTAAAATCCAAATTGTTCTAATTCGCCTAAGTTAAAAATTAAGGATCACGAAATAAATATTATTCCCTGTGGACCGAATCATAAATACTAAAACGAGATCGTGCGCTTGCGATATTAAATTGTCATGTTTTCGGCACATCAAGTTTTTGGCGCCGCTGCCGGGGAACTAATTATTTTTCGCGCCTTAATATTTAATTTTTCGGATTAGTTTTATTTCTTACCTTATTTTTGTCTCGTTTTTATTTTTTTTAGGAAAGTTTGAAATTCGGGAATCTCTCACGGGGCTTGGAAAAATCGGAATTCTTGGAAGCGTGCTTCGGTAACCTGTATCTCACTCTTTTCATCTTTTTATTTTTAGAAAATCACAAAAAAAAATCAAAAATCACAAAAAAAAAAATTGAAAATTGAAAAACCAAAAAAAAATTAGTTGTAAATACATAATTGTTGCATCATGGAGGAGCACATCATCTAGAATTTTTATTTTCTTATTTTTAATTTTTCGTACCTTATAAATTGTGGTGATTGCTAGAGGACCCAAATGTACGTTAATTTTTTTTTTTAATTTAGGACACGTAGTTTAAAGCATCCGTAAATGTTTATAGTCTTTTTATATCTCGTTGTGTGTTGCATCATTTGTAAATAAATACCTCATTTTGCATGCCCTAGCCCTTAATAAAATTAATTAGACGATTGCCCCTAGGAATTTCGCGCTCAAATAGGAAGGTACCTAAAAAATGACGTAATCTTTAATTATTCCGACTCTTTGGTGTCTAGGCAAGCTAAGGCTTACCTAGCCAATTAGGATTTGGTGTCTAGGCTGGTGTTTAGCCTCTTGGCAATGCTTGCACCTACCTGGCCAAATCGGTTCGAATAATTATTGATTTAATGAATTTTTGGTGGTCCTTAAAGTTAGGAGCAAAGTCTAGTTTATTAAGGAACCCTAGGTCTAGAATTTTTTCTTTTGATTTTTCACCATTTCTTTTTGTGTGTTTGAATTAATTCTTTGTACGCTACATGTCCGATGAGTAATAATGAGATGTCACCAATGGCCCTTGAAGCTTACACATATTGTGAAATTTGTGGTATTTATGGTCACTTTGGTTTTGAATGTTCTTACAATGCTTACAATGCTCAATTCGGACAAGTGAATGATTATCAAGAAAGATACGAGTCAAATCCGTACTTTAATGCATATAATCAAGATTGGACGGGTCAACCAAATTTTTCATACACGGACAACAACTTTCAGAATTTCTCATATCATGATCAACAACAATTCCAGCAACAACAATATGAAGAACAATATCACCAACAACAATTTGAGCAACCATCATGGCAGCAATATGAATATCCTCCACCGCAGAATTTCCAGGTTCATCAAACCAATGAAAATGCGCAACCTGATTTATTGAGCAAGGCGGAGGAACTTCTAATGCAAACTCAAAAGATTCAAGAGGAGTTAAATAAACTGATGGGAGCTGAAATTGCATAATGGGATAGCTCTTTTACTGCATGGCAGCCTGACTCTACACCGCCGCCATCTATACCACCAGAAGATGAAATGGATTCGATCATTTTTACAAATGATCAAGAGGAAAATAGTTTCTCGGTGTGTGTTGATGATGTACTTATTGAAATAGAAGAGGAGCTTTCCACCGAGGTTAAGATCAATGATGTTGTTATTATTGAGGATGTTGAGAATAAAAACGAGAATCTGTGCTTCAAGGTTGACGTGATGTCAAAAATTGTCCAAGAAGATTTTTCTCCAATTTTGCTTGATAATCCATTCCAAACGGCTATTACCCTTCAGTCCTCGGAAGAAGGAGACCCTGATAAATGCTCCTTATTCATTGATTCAAAAAGCCAAGAGGATCAAATAGCTCCAGAGAAAGTAAGGAAGGGAGAAGAACCACCACCCGAGCCTCCACCTCGCGTGATTATTAAGGGAGTTCGGCGTTTTCGGGGCTATGAATTTTATCGATGCTTTATCACAAAATTTTCCAAAACTACATATTTTATTGATCAATTTTTATTTATTGATGTAGTGGCTAAATTTGCTAATGCTTGTTTGGAAATTTTGTGCAGGATTAAAAAAAAAACTGTTGATGCTTTTTCGTGGTGGTCCCACGCAACAGGTTTTTGGAGTGGCAATCCATGCCTCGATACTTCATGCTTGTGCATTAGGGGAGTATTTCTTACTTTTCTTTTATACCTTTGCATACATTGAGGACAATGCATGATTTAGGTATGGGGGAGTGTTTAGTGTAAATACATAAAAATTGAAAAATTCAAAAAAATTGAAAAATTTTAAAATCCAAAAATAGAGATATTTTAGCTTAGTTGTCCTTCCCACTCTTTAAATTCTAGAACTAGTTGGTGTTGACTATTTTTCGAAAATTATATGTATAATGCCTTTAGATAATTTGAACGTAGTCAGGTAAGGTTTTTCTCATGAAACTTGTGTCGAACAAATTTTTGCTTAAAAGTCCAAGACGGCACATTTGCACAAGACCTTTGATGGAAAAATTGTATAGGAATGTTATTCGATACCTGAGAGAGAACCCACATGTTAGAACAATGTCGAATCAAACCTTTGCGAGATTTTGCTCCTATAGCGTTTAAAAAAAAAGAGTCAATAAATATTTGTAGTTGTAGAGTGCTAGTGTAATTTTGTAATAATAAATTCTTTGTAGGGAAATCGGCTAGGTTGGGCTCATTGATAACCCGAGTAAGTAAGTCCGAGGGGACTTTGTGCCTAGCAACCTAAGGTCCCTTGTGATCTGGGATTGTTGACCTAAAACTCGCTAAATGGGTATTGATGCAAAAGTCTTTTGGGACCTCAACCATTGCACGGTCGGTCTAACTGCTAAGAACGTGAATTTTGGCTAGATACTTGTTTTGATAGAGATTGGGTCAGTTCAATATTGGTTGAAAAAGAGAAAATGTTCGTATGCACTTTATCCATCATATACCTTAAATTCACTACACACCTTGGGATTTTTTGTAAATTTTTAGTCTAATCATGTGGATTGTGGGAACCTATAACTTGGTTATTATTAGAATAATCTTTAAGGCATGTATTTTCCTACAAAATTGTTTTGTTGACACCAATGTAAGCTAGAGTAAAAGAGGAAAGTTGGATATTTGCTGATTTATCTCAAATATTTTATGGGTATATCTTCTGTAAACCCTTAGGAGACAACACTCCTCCTGTAGAGATCGTCTATAGGTTTAACGGGTTGGTAAACCTAAAATTACCCGTGATTCCTACGACAGTGAGTATAGGTTTTTCATTATGCATTTTTTTTTTGTTTTACTCGAGGACGAGCAAAAGATAGGTATGGGGGCATTTGATAAGTGCATATTTTTGCATATTTTTATTACCTATTTATTGTTTGAATTCGTATTTTAATAAATTATTTTGTTGTATTTCAGGAAATTCAAGAAAAAAATTGAAGAAATTGCAAAATAAAGAAATAAAGGTCAAAGAAGAGAAAAAGAAAAAGGAGAATGACCAAAATAGAAGAAAAGGAAAGAGAAGGGAGTTTGTTGCAAAAGCTGAATTTTTATTTAAAAACTAAAAAGAAAAAAAAAAGAATAAATAAAAAAATAAATAAAAATGGAGGGCTAGGATTTAATCCCACCAAACAAATGAATGGTGAGGATTAATCCACACCCACCAAAAACCCCACTAATTTCCTATAAATAGCCTCATTTTCTCTCTTGTAAGGGGACCATTTTTTTAGTTTTAGTTTTAGTTTTAGGACACTCCTAAATTTATTGTTGTAATTTTTCTTTGTAATTCTTGTAAACATTTTTATTAGCTTAAATGTTCAGATTATATTTCTTGTTTCGTTTTAATTACTAAATTCGAATGCTAGCTTCATTCCCCTGTTTTCCTTTTATTTTAGCATAAATCCACTCCCTGTTTCTTTCGGTTTTCACAGAAAAAGGCTACTCCCTCTCATCTCCTTCGAACAATCACAAAACCATTTCCTTTGCCTCTCTCTCTCTCTCTCTCTCTCTCTCTCTCTCTGTCTCTCTCTCTCTCTCTCTCTCCCCCCCCACGAATTTCCCCTCTCTTTCCCTCATACTCTCCCCTGCTTCTTTCCTTCTACACACAAACCCAGTTTTGTTGCCTTTCTTGTGATTCTGATTATTTCCGTGTTTAAAGTGTTTTTTTTTTGTGTTGGGTTTGATTTTTATTTTTGAGTGTTTACCCCTTCTTGTATAGGCGAGTACTGTGAGTTATTGTTTGAATGTGAGTAATCGTTTTTTTTTTTTTAGTCAAATGTCTTGGTTGTTACTAAGTTTCTGTTTGTTCATTTTCGTTTTGGTATTGAGTTCACTGTATTCCTGGTTTGCATTGTCTCGTTTTTATTTTTTTTATTTTTTTTGATTTTTTTTTTTATAATTTTAGAATAAATTAGTTTTAAATCATTTAGTTTAAAATGGATTTCCATTTTATGTTTTAGAATAGTAGTTAATAATCTTGTTAACCACTGTCTTTAATATAGTGATAGTATATTATTTTAATGTGAATTAAACTTGTCATTAATATTAACATGGTTTTAATTAGTATTAATTTGAGTTAGTTAAATTTTCAATTAATTAGTACCACTTGCATTATCGTCTTGGTTCTATTTTCCTTTATTTGGGCTTGCTTAAATGTATGGCCCAAATCATATTCTAGTCCATGCTTTTGGGTTTTGGCCCGTAACTAGTTTTCCTTGTAATAATTTAAGTGGATAGTCCTTTAGTGCAGCCCAATAATCTTTTTGGCCCAGCTCCAGTCTAGCCCTTTTTGCTTTTAACCCATTTCCATGTTTTAGGTTCCATTGTTTAGTCATGTGTGTAATTTCATTCATTTAGATTTTTATTCGTATTTATTAATTAGTAAAATCCAAAGATTTTCTAAAATCCAAATTGTCCTAATTCGCCTAAGTTAAAAATTAAGGATCGCGAAATAAATATTATTCCCTGTGGACCGAATCATAAATACTAAAACGAGATCGTGCGCTTGCGATATTAAATTGTCATGTTTTCGACACATCATCTAGTTATTCGAATAAGCAATGAAACTTGATGTGTGACTCTTATTTATTGATATGATTTGATAATAACCTTGCTTATTATTTGATTATAATTGAATTCTCAATATAAAGCAGATTGATTAATTCAAGTATATTGTAAGTTACAGTATGTGATACTAAAGATTCTTGACATTGGTAGCTTGTTTATTAAATCTTAAGTTGACTTGGTCAATTATGTGATCTGTTTGGCTATTGATAGACAATATCTGAGTAAATTGCATATATGTGTGTTACTTGGATCAATTCCAATATATGTGCTATATGTGAGATAATGATAACAGCTTGCTTGTACATTAATTGACTATGACTTAGCTGTTTAAAGTCAAACAGTATGAACTACTTATACCTTGTTAAGAATTCCTAAGTAGATTGTAACTGGATACATCCATGCATACACTCACACACTAGCCCTCACCCAAAGACTTGGCTGGGAATCCCTTAGAGAGGCCCAGTATCTGGACACTGGGGTGAAACGGCCACTTAGAAGCCATAGGATTCATATATTGCATTCTTATCAATTGTTTAATCTTATGTTATAGTCTGTAAAGTGGTATATGTGCCCTGTTTTGCAATACATGCCTGTTTATCTTGTAAGACTTAGTCAATACATGGTCTGTGCTCCTTAAATGCAAGATAGTTTGTTTTTCTGGTATGCAGAGTTTCTATCAATCAATCATTTGGTTTATATATTGCCTGGTGTCATTAATATATTCTTATAGTACTAAAAGTTATAGCTTGGCATTAATTGAGAATGACATCAGCTGGACTTTAAAGGATACTGAATTTGTCTTTAGGAGATAGCTCTTTATAGAGTTAGCCATGTGTCCCCTTATGTGCAATCTTTGAAAAGTCAAAGTTATCATGCTCTTTTCATATACTTCATACATATATATTGTATCTGATATTTTGTGAATGTCTCTTACTTGCATTAGTCCTCATGCCTGACAGTCACTTATATATGCTTCTATCCACTTAGTTGTCAAGCATCTAAACACTATTCAAGGTACAAACTTGAGTCATGATATGTATACATATATAGAGGTACACCTTGCATGAGTCTGTCACCTGTGCTTACTTGCATCCGGATTTACCCTTAACATTTCATGCATTGAGCCACACAATAGATGTCATCTGACATGTAGCCCTCTATCAATTGCATTTACCCTTATATTCTCATATCTATCCATGCATGCTTTGTAATTCATTAAATGGAAACACTATAGAATTTTCAAATTGCATCAGGTCTACTAGGATTACATTAAAACTTGTGCATGCTTGAACTTATCCTTATCTATACTAATTGCTTATATATGTATTCATGCATTCATAAGCACACACTCACTGCACTTGTACCATCATCTTATGGAATTTACACCATTACACCCTAACCCAAAAGCCAAAAATCTCAAACTCCTTCCTTTGTCTAGGATGCATCTTAATAAGATGGAGTTTTGTGCTATTGATGGTCTCACTCAACCCAAACTCTCTCTTAAAAACTGTCAAACCAGTCACCCTAATAAAGTTGACATTCCCTCTCTTGCTCCTAAAACTGATGTTTAGAAGTTGATGTTCTTAAAGAGTCAAACAATGAGCTTCTAACTAGAGTTGAAAATCTAGAGGGTAAAGTCAATAAGGGTAAAGAGAAATTGATTGAGAATGTTGTTGTTGTTGAATCTGCTAAAAAGACTGAGACTAAGTTGGTTGATGAACTGTGTGCTATTGCTAATGATGATGAAATGGAGAAAGTATATGCTTCTTTACTAGATCTTGGTGAGGATCTTGGTGTTGTTTCTGCTGAACCTGTTGTGGTTCACTCTGCTATTTAACTACTTGCTTTGTGACTTCAACTGTTGCTTTTTGGTGTTTGCAACATGTTTGTTGAATCTATCTGATGGTTAAGGTTGATTTTGATTCTGGTATGAAGTTGTTGTTGTTGCTTCACTTAAAGAATGTGTCTTTAAGTTAGAATAAAACTTCTGCAGTTAGTTCTTCATGAATCAGTGAACCACACTGATTAGTTCGGAACTTTTTGAATGTACATATAACTGTATTGACTAAAATTGCTCTCTGCACCTATATAATCTGTCTCTGAACTGCTTCAATTCCGATATGCCTTAGTACTATGAACTGTTTTATCTATAAATGAAAAGTACTATGCAAATTATAACTATGACACTCTCAGATACTTGGAATACGATGTATTGAACAATTTGATATAAGAGTGACATATATGAACAATGAGATTACAATAGTGACAAATGAGCTTCATTGATTAATACTCAGTATGACTATTCAGAATACATTTGCAACTACTTTTGAGAATTGCTTGTCTTAGTTGATCAATAGAACTTGAATGAGTTATTCAAATTTGACAATCGATTACTCACTATGAACTTTCAACTGTTTGTCTTATTATGAAATCCAGTATGGCTATATTGTTCATTCGCAGATCTTGATTAAAAGAACTGACCACTATAAGCTCACAGCAGTCTTATATGGAAATTTGGTTCAGAGAAGAATAAAACATATGTATGATTGTTCAGATTACATTTGAGAAATTTAACATACTTATAAATCTGAATAAATTGTATCGATTATGGACTGAACAGTTTTCAAATTTGTGTACTTGGCTATTATCACAGATGTCGTAGAAAAATGTCATCATATTTATCGTATATTCATTTTATGTATAATGCCTTTAGATAATTTAAAATCCAAAAATAGAGATATTTTAGCTTAGTTGTCCTTCCCACTCTTTAAATTTTAGAACTAGTTGGTGTTGACTATTTTTCGAAAATTATATGTATAATGCCTTTAGATAATTTGAACGTAGTCAGGTAAGGTTTTTCTCATGAAACTTGTGTCGAACAAATTTTTGCTTAAAAGTCCAAGACGGCACATTTGCACAAGACCTTTGATGGAAAAATTGTATAGGAATGTTATTCGATACCTGAGAGAGAACCCACATGTTAGAACAATGTCGAATCAAACCTTTGCGAGATTTTGCTCCTATAGCGTTTGTAGTCAATAAATATTTGTAGTTGTAGAGTGCTAGTGTAATTTTGTAATAATAAATTCTTTGTAGGGAAATCGGCTAGGTTGGGCTCATTGATAACCCGAGTAAGTAAGTCCGAGGGGACTTTGTGCCTAGCAACCTAAGGTCCCTTGTGATCTGGGATTGTTGACCTAAAACTCGCTAAATGGGTATTGATGCAAAAGTCTTTTGGGACCTCAACCATTGCACGGTCGGTCTAACTGCTAAGAACGTGAATTTTGGCTAGATACTTGTTTTGATAGAGATTGGGTCAGTTCAATATTGGTTGAAAAAGAGAAAATGTTCGTATGCACTTTATCCATCATATACCTTAAATTCACTACACACCTTGGGATTTTTTGTAAATTTTTAGTCTAATCATGTGGATTGTGGGAACCTATAACTTGGTTATTATTAGAATAATCTTTAAGGCATGTATTTTCCTACAAAATTGTTTTGTTGACACCAATGTAAGCTAGAGTAAAAGAGGAAAGTTGGATACTTGCTGATTTATCTCAAATATTTTATGGGTATATCTTCTGTAAACCCTTAGGAGACAACACTCCTCCTGTAGAGATCGTCTATAGGTTTAACGGGTTGGTAAACCTAAAATTACCCGTGATTCCTACGACAGTGAGTATAGGTTTTTCATTATGCATTTTTTTTTGTTTTACTCGAGGACGAGCAAAAGATAGGTATGGGGGCATTTGATAAGTGCATATTTTTGCATATTTTTATTACCTATTTATTGTTTGAATTCGTATTTTAATAAATTATTTTGTTGTATTTCAGGAAATTCAAGAAAAAAATTGAAGAAATTGCAAAATAAAGAAATAAAGGTCAAAGAAGAGAAAAAGAAAAAGGAGAATGACCAAAATAGAAGAAAAGGAAAGAGAAGGGAGTTTGGTGCAAAAGCTGAATTTTTATTTAAAAACTAAAAAGAAAAAAAAAGAATAAATAAAAAAATAAATAAAAATGGAGGGCTAGGATTTAATCCCACCAAACAAATGAATGGTGAGGATTAATCCACACCCACCAAAAACCCCACTAATTTCCTATAAATAGCCTCATTTTCTCTCTTGTAAGGGGACCATTTTTTTAGTTTTAGTTTTAGTTTTAGGACACTCCTAAATTTATTGTTGTAATTTTTCTTTGTAATTCTTGTAAACATTTTTATTAGCTTAAATGTTCAGATTATATTTCTTGTTTCGTTTTAATTACTAAATTCGAATGCTAGCTTCATTCCCCTGTTTTCCTTTTATTTTAGCATAAATCCACTCCTTGTTTCTTTCGGTTTTCACAGAAAAAGGCTACTCCCTCTCATCTCCTTCGAACAATCACAAAACCATTTCCTTTGCCTCTCTCTCTCTCTCTCTCTCTCTCTCTCTCTCTCTCTCTCTCTCTCTCTCTCCCCACGAATTTCCCCTCTCTTTCCCTCATACTCTCCCCTGCTTCTTTCCTTCTACACACAAACCCAGTTTTGTTGCCTTTCTTGTGATTCTGATTATTTCCGTGTTTAAAGTGTTTTTTTTTTTTTTGTGTTGGGTTTGATTTTTATTTTTGAGTGTTTACCCCTTCTTGTATAGGCGAGTACTGTGAGTTATTGTTTGAATGTGAGTAATCGTTTTTTTTTTTAGTCAAATGTCTTGGTTGTTACTAAGTTTCTGTTTGTTCATTTTCGTTTTGGTATTGAGTTCACTGTATTCCTGGTTTGCATTGTCTCGTTTTTATTTTTTTTATTTTTTTTGATTTTTTTTTTTATAATTTTAGAATAAATTAGTTTTAAATCATTTAGTTTAAAATGGATTTCCATTTTATGTTTTAGAATAGTAGTTAATAATCTTGTTAACCACTGTCTTTAATATAGTGATAGTATATTATTTTAATGTGAATTAAACTTGTCATTAATATTAACATGGTTTTAATTAGTATTAATTTGAGTTAGTTAAATTTTCAATTAATTAGTACCACTTGCATTATCGTCTTGGTTCTATTTTCCTTTATTTGGGCTTGCTTAAATGTATGGCCCAAATCATATTCTAGTCCATGCTTTTGGGTTTTGGCCCGTAACTAGTTTTCCTTGTAATAATATAAGTGGATAGTCCTTTAGTGCAGCCCAATAATCTTTTTGGCCCAGCTCCAGTCTAGCCCTTTTTGCTTTTAACCCATTTCCATGTTTTAGGTTCCATTGTTTAGTCATGTGTGTAATTTCATTCATTTAGATTTTTATTCGTATTTATTAATTAGTAAAATCCAAAGATTTTCTAAAATCCAAATTGTCCTAATTCGCCTAAGTTAAAAATTAAGGATCGCGAAATAAATATTATTCCCTGTGGACCGAATCATAAATACTAAAACGAGATCGTGCGCTTGCGATATTAAATTGTCATGTTTTCGACACATCATCTAGTTATTCGAATAAGCAATGAAACTTGATGTGTGACTCTTATTTATTGATATGATTTGATAATAACCTTGCTTATTATTTGATTATAATTGAATTCTCAATATAAAGCAGATTAATTAATTCAAGTATATTGTAAGTTACAGTATGTGATACTAAAGATTCTTGACATTGGTAGCTTGTTTATTAAATCTTAAGTTGACTTGGTCAATTATGTGATCTGTTTGACTATTGATAGACAATATCTGAGTAAATTGCATATATGTGTGTTACTTGGATCAATTCCAATATATGTGCTATATGTGAGATAATGATTAGAGCTTGCTTGTACATTAATTGACTATGACTTAGCTGTTTAAAGTCAAACAGTATGAACTACTTATACCTTGTTAAGAATTCCTAAGTAGATTGTAACTGGATACATCCATGCATACACTCACACACTAGCCCTCACCCAAAGACTTGGCTGGGAATCCCTTAGAGAGGCCCAGTATCTGGACACTGGGGTGAAACGGCCACTTAGAAGCCATAGGATTCATATATTGCATTCTTATCAATTGTTTAATCTTATGTTATAGTCTGTAAAGTGGTATATGTGCCCTGTTTTGCAATACATGCCTGTTTATCTTGTAAGACTTAGTCAATACATGGTCTGTGCTCCTTAAATGCAAGATAGTTTGTTTGTCTGGTATGTAGAGTTTCTATCAATCAATCAATCATTTGGTTTATATATTGCCTGGTGTCATTAATATATTCTTATAGTACTAAAAGTTATAGCTTGGCATTAATTGAGAATGACATCAGCTAGACTTTAAAGGATACTGAATTTGTCTTTAGGAGATAGCTCTTTATAGAGTTAGCCATGTGTCCCCTTATGTGCAATCTTTGAAAAGTCAAAGTTATCATCCTCTTTTCATATACTTCATACATATATATTGTATCTGATATTTTGTGAATGTCTCTTACTTGCATTAGTCCTCATGCTTGACAGTCACTTATATATGCTTCTATCCACTTAGTTGTCAAGCATCTAAACACTATTCAAGGTACAAACTTGAGTCATGATATGTATACATATATAGAGGTACACCTTGCATGAGTCTGTCACCTGTGCTTACTTGCATCCGGATTTACCCTTAACATTTCATGCATTGAGCCACACAATAGATGTCATCTGACATGTAGCCCTCTGTCAATTGCATTCACCCTTATATTCTCATATCTATCCATGCATGCTTTGTAATTCATTAAATGGAAACACTATAGAATTTTCAAATTGCATCAGGTCTACTAGGATTACATTAAAACTTGTGCATGCTTGAACTTATCCTTATCTATACTAATTGCTTATATATGTATTCATGCATTCATAAGCACACACTCACTGCACTTGTACCATCATCTTATGGAATTTACACCATTACACCCTAACCCAAAAGCCAAAAATCTCACCCTCCTTCCTTTGTCTAGGATGCATCTTAATAAGATGGAGTTTTGTGCTACTGATGGTCTCACTCAACCCAAACTCTCTCTTAAAAACTGTCAAACCAGTCACCCTAATAAAGTTGACATTCCCTCTCTTGCTCCTAAAACTGATGTTTAGAAGTTGATGTTCTTAAAGAGTCAAACAATGAGCTTCTAACTAGAGTTGAAAATCTAGAGGGTAAAGTCAATAAGGGTAAAGAGAAATTGATTGAGAATGTTGTTGTTGTTGAATCTGCTAAAAAGACTGAGACTAAGTTGGTTGATGAACTGTGTGCTATTGTTAATGATGATGAAATGGAGAAAGTATATGCTTCTTTACCAGATCTTGGTGAGGATCTTGGTGTTGTTTCTGCTGAACCTGTTGTGGTTCACTCTGCTATTTAACTACTTGCTTTGTGACTTCAACTGTTGCTTTTTGGTGTTTGCAACATGTTTGTTGAATCTATCTGATGGTTAAGGTTGATTTTGATTCTGGTATGAAGTTGTTGTTGTTGCTTCACTTAAAGAATGTGTCTTTAAGTTAGAATAAAACTTCTGCAGTTAGTTCTTCATGAATCAGTGAACCACACTGATTAGTTCGGAACTTTTTTAATGTACATATAACTGTATTGACTAAAATTGCTCTCTGCACCTATATAATCTGTCTCTGAACTGCTTCAATTCCGATATGCCTTAGTACTATGAACTGTTTTATCTATAAATGAAAAGTACTATGCAAATTATAACTATGACACTCTCAGATACTTGGAATACGATGTATTAAACAATTTGATATATGAGTGACATATATGAACAATGAGATTACAATAGTGACAAATGAGCTTCATTGATTAATACTCAGTATGACTATTCAGAATACATTTGCAACTACTTTTGAGAATTGCTTGTCTTAGTTGATCAATAGAACTTGAATGAGTTATTCAAATTTGACAATCGATTACTCACTATGAACTTTCAACTGTTTGTCTTATTATGAAATCCAGTATGGCTATATTGTTCATTCGCAGATCTTGATTAAAAGAACTGACCACTATAAGCTCACAGCAGTCTTATATGGAAATTTGGTTCAGAGAAGAATAAAACATATGTATGATTGTTCAGATTACATTTGAGAAATTTAACATACTTATAAATCTGAATAAATTGTATCGATTATGGACTGAACAGTTTTCAAATTTGTGTACTTGGCTATTACCACAGATGTCGTAGAAAAATGTCATCATATTTATCGTATATTCATTTTTTGTATGAATCAAGATTGCCAAAGAAAGAGCAACTTAGATCAACATAAAAATAATTCGAAAAGGAGTTATATATATATATATATATATATATATATATATATATATATATATATATATATATATATATATATATATATTTGGGTATCACACCACAATATGCGATTCATTTACAAAAGAAAAGACTTTGTTTCAAACGTAAATGAACCAATAGAACAGAAAAAGAAAGAACCTATAAGTTCTTCATTCTTAAAAAAAAGGGTGTTGTAATCCAAGAATTTCGAACATAAAAGTTTCTAATAAATACAAGAAACGAAAAGGGGGAGGAAGATATTAACGGATAAATAAGGAAATTGGTAAATACACCAATTATTGAGATCTAAACTAAATTATTCAAAAGGGTAAGAACTAAAAAGAGAAAAATAGAAATGATTTTGATTCAAAATGAATCATATTTCAAGGGGAAGTCACAAGGGGAAAAGAATTAATTGGTAACATACCAATTTTTTTCAAAAAGGGGAAGAAGAAAGAAAAACGAAAAAGGGGGTACTTAACAATTTGGTAATATACCAAGTTATATTATTTCAAAAGGAAGAGATAAGGAAAATAAATATGACTTTGATTCATAAACAAATCATATTTTGAGGGGAAGCACTAATTTTTGATTAATACATCAAAAAGAACGATATAAAGGAGATTAGATCTTTTTGGTATTGTACCAAACAAAAAGGGGAAGAGAAATTTAGACCCCCCAAATTTAAATTTTTCAAAATTTCTTATATCTAAAGGTATTTATCTATCTCATAAAAATTGTTTTGCAGGAATCAATCAGTGGAATTTACTTAGTGCTTCGAATCGAGTCTGAAATGTTTTAAACTCATGCATACACTAAGGGGAAGCACACACGGGTAATTTTTTAAATTTTATGTTTTATTTGGCAAATACCAAAAAGGGGAAGATTGAAAGGATATCTTCGATATATTATTTATTTTGGTATTTGTACAATTTAACATAAAATTTAATTACACTTAGATATCCTCTCCACTAGGTCATTAATTTAATTGATTCCGTCAAAAGTCAAAAGTCAATTCTAGCAAAATCTATTTTTAATTATAGGAGATATTCCATTATTGCGAAAAATCAGAATTATATTTTTATGGAATATATCTCTACACCAAGGCAATAAGATCGAAAAAGAAATATCGTGATCTGATATTTTTTAGATCTCCGTTGCAAAATTGATAAGGCGACAACGAAGGGCCGATGCCCCGATTGAAAAATCAACAAGGGTGGAGACCCCCAAAAGTAACCCTAGGGATCTGATGCCCCTTGGGGATCCTGATGATCCTACACCTCCGTTCACTGAGGAGGTAATGAATGCTCGCATCTCAAGGAAGTTCAAGATGCCGACAATTAAGGCCTATGATGGAACGGGCGATCCCGCAAACCATGTTAGGACATTCTCAAACGCACTGCTGTTGCAGCCTGCAAGCGATGCCTTAAAGTGTAGGGCGTTCCCTCAAACCTTGTCTGGCATGGCTCAAAGGTGGTATAGCCGCTTACCTGCAAACTCAATCGGCTCGTTCAAAGAGCTGAGCGCCGCCTTTGTCAGCCAATTCATTAGTGGGAGAGTTCATGAAAAAAGTTCTGCATCCCTTATGTATGTAGTGCAGGGGAAGAACGAGAATCTGAGAGATAACCTCAAGCGGTTCACCAAGGAGACGCTGAATATTACTGATCTGGAAAATAAGGTGGCCATGGTAGCCTTGGAACACGGAACCACAGATCTCTTCTTTAAAAGGTCTTTGGCAAAACAGCCTCCTGAAAATATGGCCGAGCTCCAACGGAGGGCCGATAAATATATCAAGGCCGAGGACAGCATGAAGAAGGAAACCACAGGAGGCAATGGCAAAGGTTCTAACGATTCGAAGAAACGAAAGCAAGAGCAAGAGTACGATGCTAGGGACAAGTATCCCCGGACTAGCAAGGATTCTGATTCACCCCCGAAGAAGAATTTGGGATCAAGATTCAACGACTATGCGAGACTGAATGCTCCTAGGAGTCAGATCTTGCTAGATATTGAGAATGATAAAGATTTCCGATGGCCGAAGCCACTTAGGGGTGATCCCACAAAAAGAAACAAGGATCAATACTGTAGGTACCACCGTGATGTGGGTCATGATACAGATAATTGTAGACAGTTGAAAGATGAGATTGAGTTCTTGATCCGAAAAGGAAAGCTAAGCAGGTTCACGAAGAATGATGATCGTGGAACCCAAAGAAGGGACTATGACAGGAGAGACAATGACAGGAGAGATAACGATCGTGACCGTGATCGTAACCCACAGCCCCGAGGGCCAGTTGTTAATATGATTTGGGGAGGCCCGACAGCGGCCGGCACGACTCGAAACTCTCGAAAAGCGTATGCCAGAGAAGTAATGCACATCGTGGGAGAAGCCCCAAAACGTGCCAAGACTGAAATAGTTATTGGGTTTGATGATTCAGATCTCGAAGGGGTAAAGTTCCCCCATGACGACCCGTTGGTCATAACTCCTGTGATTGGAAACTCGGAGGTGAAACGAGTCTTGATAGACAATGGAGCTTCTGTTGATATCTTGTTTCACGATGCGTTTGTGAAAATGGGGTACACCGATTCTCAGTTGATCCCCACCAACATGCCAATCTACGGATTTAATGGAGTTGACCACTGGAGAAACCCCGTTCCTGCTGGCTTACGGAGCTGAGGCAGTTGTGCCTTTGGAGATCATGCAGGCGTCACCTCGAGTTGAGGCTTTTGAACCAGAAACTAACGAAGAGGGCATGAGACTCGCCCTAGATCTGATTGACGAAGTCAGGGATGAGGCAAACGCTAGAAATGTGGAACATCAAAAGAAAGCATCCTTTTATTACAACCATAGAGTTAAGGAAAGGTTCTTTTGACAAGGCGACCTGGTTCTAAGGAAGATCGAGGCTTCTGGAGTTGGCCAGAAGGGAAAGCTAGCCCCTAATTGGGAAGGGCCGTATCGAGTCAAGAAGACGTTGGGACGAGGATCATATAAGTTGGAGACCTTGGACGGGGTTGAGGTGCCCCGTACTTGGCATGCTTTGAACCTCAAAGTTTATTATGTATAAGCTATCCTTGCATGGATTCAGCTTTCTATCTATTTATTATAAGGAGTAGAAATAAGGTTCGATGAAACCATTTCAGGGCTTTACGCCCCGAGTAGGACAATAATAAGCTATGTAAGGGTTAAACCCATTTCAGATTATTAATGCAAAGTTTGTTTCCCTTCAATGATTTTGTGATTTTGTTTATGTACCAAGCACCTGTTGAGTGTGAGTCTAGGAAGGACAAGTACCGAAAACAAGTAAACAAACTAATAAGGAAAAAAATGCATAAATAAAGACCCCGAAGGGCCAACAGTTAAGTTACATCAACAAGATAGATAAAAGTTTGGTCCCCAAGGACCGTGAATGAAATCTAGACAAATAAAGCCACATCTGGCTAACAAGGCCATGCAAGGCCACGAACTAACTCCAGCTACTCCTCCCCAGAATCCTCTTCTCCAGACTCCTCACCGCCGCTCTCCTCTTCCTCACTCTCCTCCTCTGAGTCTTCGCTGGAATCACCACCGGACTCTGCTATCACCATTGGCTGAGCTCTAGCAACTTCGGCTCCTTTTCCCTCGGAAGATGAAGAAGAAGTAGAACTGCCCTCGTTCCGGATTAGTCTTTTCCCAGGGATGGGTTGGCGAACTACTCCAACCTTCTTTGCAGGCGGGACTTTCTTCCCACGGGAGCCAGAAGAATGTGAGTCTTGGCTAGCAGCGGGAACAACCCCCTTTGAGTTGGACCCGGAACGACGATGACTGCCTCTGGAACCGGATCCTGATGCCTGGGGAACAATTTTAGTTCCCGAACCAGAAGCTAGGTTAACCGGGAGGGCACCCCAATTTGGGCAAGGAAAATCTGCTGGGTTGACAACAGATGGATGCCTATGATTCACAGCGCTAATAGCCTTCTCCCAACCAACAGACATGTTGAAGGGACGCACCTCATCATCATGATCATCAATGAGCTTAAGGAAATCTTCAGACCTATGGTAGGCCTGGATCACCTTGTCGGCATCAGAGGCCTTCTTTCTGGCTAGAGAAGCAAGCTGTTTGCGGGTAGATGCGGCGTTGGCCTCAGCTCGAACAACTTGGGAGTGTAGATCGTCAATCTCTTCCCTGAACCTCATTGAGTCATTTCTCAAGCTAACATTTTCGTCCCTAAAGGCCCGGTCTTGGGTCGAAATGGTTTGAAAATAGGCGTTGGCCTGCAACAAGGAAATAAGTGAGCCACAAGGAATATGCAGAATTGAAATCAATGACAATGTCAAACTTAACAGAAGGAATTTCATACCTGATACAAGGCCTGGGCGCCCATGAGTTGAGACTCATCCAGCTTGTCACCTGCATGCATTGTCGCTTGGTCAGGCGGAGTGATGGAAAGCTTGGACCAGTCTAGGGCCAGATGAGGACTCCCGAAGACCGAGTCTTGTTCGCATATGCCCCAAGGAGGTATGAAAGGAGTCCGGACATCCCCGTCAGCGTTTCGGGATCGTTTACCACCTTGAGAACAACGCTCCAAGAAATTAGGGATGTGAGGCTTAGTTGGATTCAGCTTCTCTTCAGCCCTTTTCTGCATCCTCTTGGTAACAGTTGGCCGGTTCTCGGGACGATTATCAATCTCCACAGCAGCTGAAATACAAAGAGAAAAACATCGGTATAAGAACAAACAGAGTTCGCAATAAGTTCAAGTAAGAAAGTTACCCTCAATGGAAAGAAAGCTAAGGCCAGCCCCAATGAGATTCTTTTCGTTTAAAATAGTTTTATAGTGTGTGCGACCGTCGTCAGCAAGAAGCTTATCCCGGTCCAACAATTTCGGATCAGAAAGGTCACACACGAAGTGGGAACTATCTTCTACAGACCCAAATTTCTTCACAAAGAAGTTTCCCCAATCACCGCCCTTCCATTCAAGAACTACAAACTCCCTTTCCCAGAAATGTTGTGAATCTGGAAAGGAGAAGGGATTCACCATGTGTGGAAGCTTGGCTCGGTGCTTGAGGCTCACCCATCCTTTCTTGGATTCAGAAGAGTTGCTGGCCCCGAAGATACTTCGAAACATTGTGGTTGTCGGATGAATCCCCAGCTCCCGACACCTTATCAAGAAAATAGAAATGTACCTCCAGGCATTGGGATACAATTGACAAGGGTCGATCTGATACTCAGCCAGCAGCCTAATAATAAAATTGTCAACCGGGAACCTGAACCCAGCATCTAAGGCACCCCAGTAAACACAGATCCTTTCAGGATGCCAGTTGCAAGTTCTATCTGATGGATTCGGGAGACGAACCTGGATGGCACTTGGAAAGTGATAAGACTCCCTTATCTTCTGAACGTCCCGTTCCGACAATTTACTGGAACTATTAAAAGAATCTAGACTAGAACAGTTGGGAAATGCATCCCTCATGATATTTAGAAGTTCTAGCAAAGATTCAAATCTATGTTCAACATATGTAGGAGGTTGAATTCTTTCTTTACCTTTGGCAGTCCTCATTTTACTCCTCTTTGACATGGCTTCCATCATGGAGACCGGGGGAGCCATAGGTTGATCACCTTCCGACATCTTGATGCAGGAGCTGAAGCTTGATCTTGAATCTGAAACTTGATCTTGAAGCTTGAACTGGATCTTGTAACTTGAACCTAAGAGAACTTAAGAATCTGAGAGCTCAGAAATGAAGAAGTGAATGGAAATGAAGGCTACTTCTCCTCTTTTATAGAAAATACATGACCTGGTACATCAGGTTGAATTTCAGCTCGGTTCGTGTTAACAGGTCATCTATCGTTTACAGACGAAAAAAGGACAGAAATTATCCACGTTATACAGAAAGAATCGTTATAATTCATATCTGTCGGAAAAGAAATAGCTGAAATATTTACTGCATGGATGTTTGCACTTAAAGAGATAAACAACGAGTTTAATCTTAAACACGAGGTTAGTAGTGCTAATCCTGAATTAAGGTGTAATCCCGATAGAAGTCACGATTGACCAAAATACCATCCTAGGATCGAGATTCAGCTTCTGGATCCTAGGCCGACCACCTCCCGGCCGACCACGAAGGATTCGGGTCGTTTGGCCGACCACCTCCCGGCCGACCACGAAGGAGTCAGGCCGTTAGAGATCGAGATTCAGCTTCTGAATCCCTAGGATCGAGATTCAGCTTCTGAATCCTTGAAAGTCACGGGTGACCAAAAAATCAACCTAGGATCGAGATTCAGCTTCTGAATCCTTGAAAGTCACGGGTGACCAAAAAATCAACCTAGGATCGAGATTCAGCTTTTGAATCCCTAGGATCGAGATTCAGCTTCTGAATCCTTGAAAGTCACGGGTGACCAAAAAATCAACCTAGGATCGAGATTCAGCTTTTGAATCCCTAGGATCGAGATTCAGCTTCTGAATCCTTGAAAGTCACGGGTGACCAAAAAATCAACCTAGGATCGAGATTCAGCTTCTGAATCCCTAGGATCGAGATTCAGCTTCTGAATCCTTGAAAGTCACGGGTGACCAAAAAATCAACCTAGGATCGAGATTCAGCTTTTGAATCCCTAGGATCGAGATTCAGCTTCTGAATCCTTGAAAGTCACGGGTGACCAAAAAATCAACCTAGGATCGAGATTCAGCTTTTGAATCCCTAGGATCGAGATTCAGCTTCTGAATCCTTGAAAGTCACGGGTGACCAAAAAATCAACCTAGGATCGAGATACAGCTTCTGAATCCCTAGGATCGAGATTCAGCTTCTGAATCCTTGAAAGTCACGGGTGACCAAAAAATCAACCTAGGATCGAGATTCAGCTTTTGAATCCCTAGGATCGAGATTCAGCTTCTGAATCCTTGAAAGTCACGGGTGACCAAAAAATCAATCTAGGATCGAGATTCAGCTTTTGAATCCCTAGGATCGAGATTCAGCTTCTGAATCCTTGAAAGTCACGGGTGACCAAAAACCAACCTAGGATCGAGATTCAGCTTCTGAATCCTTGAAAATGGTCGACCACGACACCTACAGGAGCCATGGTCGACCACCTCGCAGCCGACCACGACGTTTTGGGATGCCCCGGCCGACCACGAGCTAGCCGACCAAGGCACATTCAGGAGCCCCGGCCGACCAGCCCGCAGCCGACCAGGTGCCGGCCGACCACCTGGGGTCGAGGCCCTCCAGCCGACCAGGTGTCAGCCGACCACCTTGGTTGGAGGCCCTTCGGCCGACCAGGAGCTAGCCGACCACAAGCTAGCCCTCGACCCGGCCGATCGCGGGTTAGCTTGTGGTCCTGAATCTTGGTTTTTCAGCAATTCTCGGGCAGCTTCTGAACCTGAATCTTGATTTTTTCGTATGATTTTAGGTGCACCGTTTAGTGTCGTTTAGCACCGTTTAGTGCCGTTTAGTGCCGTTTAGTGCCGTTTAGCGCCGTTTATCGCCGTTTAGCGTCGTTTAATATCGTTTAAACGTCGTTTAAGGCTGTTTAGCACCGTTTAGTGTCATTTAGTGCCGTTTAGCGCCGTTTATCGCCGTTTAGCGTCGTTTAACATCGTTTAAGGCTGTTTAGCACCATTTAGTGTCGTTTAGTGCCGTTTAGCGCCGTTTATCGCCGTTTAGCGTCGTTTAACATCGTTTAAACGACGTTTAAGGCTATTTAGCACTGTTTAGTGCCGTTTAGCACCGTTTAGTGTCGTTTAGTGCCGTTTAGCGCCGTTTATCGCCGTTTAGCGTCGTTTAACATCGTTTAAACGTCGTTTAAGGCTGTTTAGCACCGTTTAGTGTCGTGTAGCACCGTTTAGTGCCGTTTAGCGCCGTTTATCGCCGTTTAGCGTCGTTTAACATCGTTTAAACGTCGTTTAAGGCTATTTAGCACCGTTTAGTGTCGTTTAGCACCGTTTAGTGTCGTTTAGTGTCGTTTAGTGCCGTTTAGCGCTGTTTATCGCCGTTTAGCATCGTTTAATATCGTTTAAACGTCGTTTAAGGCCGTTTAGCACCGTTTAGTGTCGTTTAGTGCCGTTTAGCACCGTTCAATGCTACTGGCACAATCTAACGTCGTTGTAAACGCGTCGGTCGCTCCACGCTTTACGTCAAAACGATATCAAAGATAAACCCTGACCCGAGTCTCGAAAAAGGCCGTTAAAACTTCAAGGAAAACCTGATCAGTTTTCCTAGAAGTTGGGGGGCAAATGATATGGGCTGAAAATAAACCCTAAAGACACATTTAATGTGGCATTAATTAGACCCTGAATGGTCCAAACGTGGGGCCCACTAGATGGGCCCAAAACCCCTATTATAATATTAATTTCGTAATTAATATTGGGGGAAATAAACAGCTTAGCAATAAGAGTCGGATAAGGATATTATTTCCACCAGACTTATCCACCAAGGCATCCAATTCAATATGGAAACTGATTCCTACAAGGAATAGATCTAGAACTTTCCTCAAAGACTTTTCTACCAAGTCTCTGACTCCTACCATAATTCTAAAGGCTTCTCAGCCTATATAAAGGGCCAGACCCCTCATCTCAGAACTACGTTTTCTTGGCTTGATTCTCTAATACAGAGATACGTAGGCATTCTGTGAGGACCGTTTAGTCTCGAACGCAGAAGCAGCCATTAAAGCTCGAAGCTCAACCACCCTAGCATTAATAACAAATCGCAAACTAGTTTTTATTCCACAACAAGTCATAAGCAAATAAAGCTTATTGAACTTATTTTAATTGATATTCGGGTAAGAATATTATAGTCACCTTAGGACATATTAAGTCCAAACCTCTCTTTATATTAGGGTTTGTTTCGTAGATATTGTTTTCTAAGTTTTGCAGTGAGGTGAAGTTGAAGTGAGGTGATTCTCGTTCTAAGACCCAAGTCTTAGGAATTAACGGGGAGTTAGTGGCCTTTGCACCGTGAAGAAGATGAAAGACCCAAGACCATGCATCTAAGATCCAAGACCGGCAAAAGCGAGGAATTCAAAGACTACACCAAGGGTTCTACATCAACTTTGAAGAAGTAGCGGGGAGTTGCTGTCTAAGATAAGTTGTGTAGGTTTTTCACAACGACTTTGAGGGTGTAACGGGGAGTTACAACCCAAGACGAGTCTTGTGGGTTTTTATATTTATTGTGAGGTAGTGTCTCGGAGATACGTACCAAGACCAATATTTATAGGGTTGTAAAGGCTTCTCCGCCTACTAAAGGAGCGAGTTATATTTAAGGGAAAATCTCGAGTCCGGAGAGGAGCTCGGGGACTGGAGTAAGGGTGAGCGAATCCATTAGGGGTTGCGCCATCGCGAACCAGGATAAAATCTCTTGTGTGGTATTTTCCTTCCTTGTCTTTTATTTCTGCACTTATAAACTGCATAACGACTCGGTAAAGTTTTAAAAAGGGAAAATTATTTTAAAACGCCATAATAATTTTTAAATTGGTAATTAAGCTATTCAACCCCCCTTCTAGCTTAATATAGCCCTCTTACGGGACCTATCAAAGACCTAGAAGCATCTACAAGTCAGCTGAGGATAGAAGAGATAGTAGATGATGAAGAAAATGAAGGTGAAGTGACTGAACCTGTTGAGGAGAAGGAAGAAGAAGAGTTCTATACTCTTGAAGAGCTAGATGGCATGAAAAACACTTCATATGCTTTCATGGACAGAAAGTTTCCAAACATCAGATTCAAGAGGAACCAACCCTTCAAACCTAGAGCCCAAAACCATTCATTCAACAAGAGCAAGGCACCTGTGAAAGCAAACAAGAATAAATTCAAAACCAGCCATGTGGATAGATCATCTGTAAGGTGTTATAGATGCAATGACCTAGGGCATTTTGCCAGTGAATGCAAGAAGCCTTAAAAGAAGGATAAGGAGTTTCTAGAGCTTGAAGCTAAGTATGAGGCCCTTCTGAAAAAGCAAACACAGGGCAAGGCCTACATAGCTGAAGGGAAGTGTTGGGATGACTCTGATAGTGATGGAGAGGAGCAAGAATTCTGCAACTATTCCTTGATGGCTGATTCCAAGGATGAACAATCTCTATCTTACTATCAGGTACCATCTCTCACTACCATAGATATGTCTCTTTCTGAGTATAAATGCATGGTTGAACAGCTATCTATTGAAATGTTTAATATTCATACTAGTATGACTGCTGCTAATGAAGAGACTGTCAAACTGTCTGCTAAGAATGAATTGTTAAACAAGAAGAATGAGGAACTTGAGCTAACTGCTATACAAGTAGATAACCTTAAAAAAGAAGTTGAATATCTGCAGAATAAGGTTCTATATGCTAGTCAGGTTGAGAAGGCTCTTAGGGATGAACTAGCTGAAAATGAATTCAAACTGAAAACCTTTAAGAACTCCTCTAGTCTATTGCAGTCCTACCATGAGAAAAACCAAGCTAAACCCAAGGCTGCCATTAGACTTGACTATGGCACTCTTAAACAGAGGAAAGGCTATGCTATCATTGAAGATGACATAGTTGTTCAGGATGAAGTGCCTCACATTTTGAAAAAGACTGAGTCTCCAATTTTTAAAGAACCAACATTTGAAATTGATGAGGATGCCTTACTCATTAAGGAAATGTTGAATAATGAGGATGAGGCACAGTCCAGTGAACAACCAACATCCTCTAAGAGTGAGAGTGTCAAGGCAAAAGCCAAGAAGCCAGTAGGAGGTAGACCTAGAACTGAGAAGTTTGTTTCAGCTGGAAAAAATGAATCTGAGAAGAAAGTGGCTAATAAGAAACAAAACAGGAATGGCAAGCTAGGGATAAACAAGAATAATATTTATGCTTATGTGCCAAATGCCCCTAGGAAAGTTTGTCAAAACTGTTTTAGCACTAATCACTTAACTCATGCATGCAAGAAACCAACTGGTAGTGAAGCTAAGCCTTTCTATGATTGCTCTGTGTCTTTAAGACATAGAGATTCACCTTTCTGTGATAAACTTGACTGTATGCCATGCAACATGAATGTTATGACTAGCTATTTTAATTTGAGAAGACAATTCATGGATGGTTGCATCAGTCACAACATTCACACACACTACACAAGGCCAGAGTCTTCAAGTCCTCCTAGAGTCAGGAAGGTACCTCTGTCACCTAAGTCTAAGAATTCAGATTCTAAGACTTCTAACAGTGACAAGAAGACTAGTCCTAAGAAAGTTGATAAGCATGTTGTTTTTGATAAATCTGTTTCTAAGCCAAGTGGACCCAAACTTGTTTGGGTACCAAAGAAAAAGTAATACCTTTGTGCTTGCAGGCCAAAGAAAGTGAAAAGAAGGTCATATGGATTTTGGACAGTGGATGCTCAAATCACATGACTTGTGATATGGCCCTGCTATCACAATATGAGGAGAAGGCTAGCCCAATGGTTGCTTTTGGAGATGACAGCATGGGTAACACATTGGAATATGGCAAGTTAAAAGTTGGTAATGTCATCATTGAAGATATAGCACTAGTCAAGGGTCTCAAGCATAGTCTGTTAAGTGTTGGTCAGTTTACTGATAGAGGATTCAAGGTAAATTTTGACAAAGATGAATGTTTGATCACCCACAGGAAGACTGGTGATTTTGCTCTATCTGGAGTAAGAAAAGGGAGCTTGTTTGTAGCCAATATGGACTCTGCAAACAAGGACAAAGTTTGTTGCTTCTACTCAAAAGCATCAAATGAAGATTGTTGGCTATGGCACAAGAAGTTATCACACCTGAACTTCATGGCCATTAATTCTCTAGTCAAAAGAGAGTTAGTGAGAGGCAAGCCCATACTTGAATTCTGTCAAGAAGGAGTGTGTGAGGCTTGCCAAAAAGGAAATATGAAAAGGTCAAGCCACAAGTCAAAGATAGTGACATCAATCACCAAGCCCCTGCAATTAATTCATATGGATTTGTTTGGGCCAGTCAATATTATGTCACTCTCAAGAAAGAAGTATGCCCTAGTGATGGTTGATGACTACACAAGGTATACATGGGTGGAATTTCTAGCATCAAAGGATGAGGCTCCACAAGTAATCATTAAGCACATAAAGAAAGTTGATAAGGAAGCAAAAGCCAACAATGCAAGTGTGATTGCATTGAGAAGTGATAATGGAACGGAGTTCAAAAATGCCTTACTTGAAGCATTTTGCAAAGAGAATGGCATTTCTCAACAATTCTCAGCTCCAAGGACTCCACAACAAAATGGAGTAGTTGAGAGAAAGAATAGAACTCTAATTGAGGCTGCTAGAATAATGTTGCTTGATGCAAAGATGCCTACATGCTTTTGGGCTGAGGCTGTGAGCACTGCATGCTATATCCAGAATAGAACCCTCATCAAGAAAAACACTGGAAAGTCACCTTACAATTTGATGAATGGAAAGAAGCCTACTATAAAGTATGTTCATACTTTTGGAAGCAAATGCTTTGTGTTGAAAGACAATTCAGAATATGTTGGGAAGTTTGATGCAAAGGCATTTGAAGGAATTTTTATTGGTTATTCTATGGAGAGAATTGCATACAAAGTTTATGTCATCAGTCAAAAGAAAGTTATGGAAAGCACAGATGCGACATTTGATGAGAGCAAAGTACCTGGATTAGAAGAAGCCAATGATGCAGATATCCATTAAAGTTTGAAAGTCTAGATGATTCGGATGAAGAGATTGAAACTGAAGTTGAAACTCTAGTGCAACAAACTCAAGTGAATGATGAAGCAAGAGAAGAAACTGATCCAATCAATAGTGAAGAGACTAGCATCCAAGACACACCTATGAAAAGTAGCAACTTCACAGGGGGAGGAAATGAAAATGATCATGACTTGGATGATGAAGCAAAATCAAGGTTGAGAAATCAAACTGAGCACTCAAGGAAATGGGATAGGTCACACACTGCAGAGCAAATTATTGGAGATCCAAATGCAGGAGTGAGAACTAGGAGAGCAACTCAAAATTAGTGCCTCTATGGTTGCTTTCTATCTCAGATTGAGCCTAAGAAACTTGATGATATACTGTTGGATCTAGATTGGATTATTGCTATGCAAGAGGAGCTGAATCAATTTGAAAGAAACAAAATATGGGAACTTGTGCCTGCACCAAAGAACAGAACCATTGTTTGAACAAAATGGGTTCTGAAGAATAAGATGGATGAAGATGGTGTAATAGTAAGGAACAAAGCAAGGTTGGTTGCAAAAGGATACTCTCAACAGGAATGCATTGACTATGATGAGACATTTGCTCCTATTGCTAGATTGGAAGCCATCAGAATCTTCTTGGCATTTGCTGCTCATTCAAACTTTAAAGTCTATCAAATGGATGTCAAGAGTGCATTTCTAAATGGGGAGTTGGAAGAAGAAGTTTATGTGCAACAACCACCTGGCTTTGAGGATCCACATTTCAAAGAATTTGTCTACAGATTGCTTAAGGCATTGTATGGACTTAAGCAGGCTCCAAGGGCATGGTATGGCACTTTATCACAATTTCTTCTTGAAAATCAATTCACTAGAGGCACATTGGACAAGACACTATTTTACAAGAAGCATGGTAATGATATTATCCTAGTTCAGATCTATGTGGATGATATCATATTTGGCTCCACAAATGAGAAGCTGTGTGAGAAATTCTCTAAGCTCATGCAAAGCAGATATGAGATGAGTATGATGGGAGAGTTAACATTCTTTCTTGGATTGTAAGTTAGTCAGAGGAAGGATGGTATTTTCATCAGTCAAACCAAGTACATCAAGGATTTAATAAAGAAGTTTGACTTAGAAGACTGCTCACCTGCAAAGATACCCATGGCCACTGCCACCAAATTGGATGAAGATTTCAAAGCCAAGAGAGTAGATATCTCAGTCTACAGAGGCATGGTTGGTTCTCTACTCTATCTCACTGCAAGTAGGCCAGACATCATGTTTGCTACATGTCTGTGTGCAAGGTTTCAATCAAATCCAAAAGCGTCACATTTGATTGCTATAAAAAGGATCTTTAGATATCTGAAGGGCACTTCAAACTTGGGTTTATGGTATCCTAAGGACACAGGGTTCAATCTGGTTGGTTATTCTGATGCTGATTATGCTGGATGCAGAGTGGATAGGAAAAGCACCTCAGGTAGCTGCCAGTTTCTTGGACAAAGGTTAGTCTCTTGGTACAGCAAGAAACAACAATCTGTGTCAACTTCCACAGCTGAGGCTGAATACATAGCTGCTGGAAGTTTCTGTGCTCAAGTGCTTTGGATTAGAAATCAGCTTAGAGATTATGGACTTGTGTTGGAAAGAATTCCAATCATGTGTGACAATACAAGTGCAATCTCTATAGTTGCCATTCCTGTCAATCATTCTAGGACAAAGCACATTGACATCAGATATCATTTCATTATGGAGCATGCAACTAATGGAACCATTGAGTTGCATTATGTCTCTACAGATAAACAGTTAGCTGATATACTCACTAAGCCATTGGATGAAGCCACCTTCACAAGGTTGGTTAGCGAGATTGGAATGCTGAATTATTCAGAATCTGGCTAAGTCAAAATATCAACTAGATTGTTGCAGCAGTAAACACTTACTTTATCTAAATTCTCAATATTTTTGAAGTAAGTGTTGGCTGAAATATGATTTATAAATATTTCAAATCTGTTGCATATGTTGAAAATCATATTCGAATTAGCTTGAAATTTCTATGAAATTTTAAGATTATCACTATTTAATTTGTTAGAATATTCTTCATTGAATAATTCTAGTGAATTTTGAAAAGATAGTGAAAATTAACTTTTATGAGTGGAAAGTGTAGCTCGATAAGTCAGACTTCTCTGATGACTTTCATGTCTATGGTCGACTTCTCTAACAAGTCTATTTGGAACACTCTTGAGTTTTTATCTGTACGTTCTATTAATTGTTGTAGATACGGTTTTTCAAAATATTCGATTCAGTAATTATTTTAGTTCAAGGTTATTATTTTAATTAAATAAACGATACGTGTATGTGTATTTTATTCATTTATTAAAATTTTTGGATTTTAAAGTATCGCATTTTGAAATTATTTTAAACGACACGAAAGTTACGTTACGGATATATTTTTATCGTTTAAATAAATTTTACGAAACAAAAATAGAAATTAAGGGTATTAGAAATGTATCGGTGTGTATATTATGTGTTCCGTGTTAATTGCTAATGTTCGGGGTTTTTCTCGTAAAACGAATCAATTAAAATATCTTTTACTCCGTACCCCGTAATTGCTATTTATAGGGGCTTTACTTAAAAGACTTGGTTCTTTTACTAGTACTCTATGTTCTTATAATTATTTTCTCGTTTTTCGTGTCCGTTTCATTGTTGATATCTTTCTTTTGGATAAACATCTATTTTGGTTCGTCTATTTCTTAATTATTCGTATGTATTGGTACATCGTTCGTACCAATGTTTTATCCGTTGAGCCAAAAATATTTTTAAAATGCGAGATAAATACATTTTTGATTCGTAAATAGTGCATTTTGGAGAAATCGAACAGAGACTTGCTTGACTTCTCGAATAGGACATTTGAGTTCTCTAATGACTGAGTTCTCGAATAGAACATTTGAGTTGTCAAATCATTTGAAAAGGCTGAATTTTCGCTGAATCTTAACCATTTTTGGATTTTTATTCAGAATTTTAAATAACTCATAAAAACATATTTTATTTAATTTGGAATTATTTCTAAGTTAGATAATAGTCAGCTGTGAGTTACAAACTGCTTGAGATATCGATTAAGCCTCTCTTGACTTATCGAATAGTTGATTTCTACTTCTTGAATGACTGACTTGTCGATACAAAACATCTATCTAATCGACAATTCAAGTATTTCATACTTATACAGTTTTACATCTATTCGTTTCATTTCATTCGATTTCTCAAGCATCTAAAGTTCCAAAACCTCTGAAAACCCTAACTTCAAAAGCTAAATTTTTTCTTCAACCTTCATTCTCTTCTCTCGTCTCTCTGTGTAACAATGGCAAATATCCAACTCATAATTCCTACCCACACCAACTTCATTACTATTACTAGTGATGTGGAATCACCCAATGCTAATTTCAAGTGCTTCGTTCGCTGGATGTCTGAGTCATACATCAAGGATGCACTCTCAGCCAACCCAACTCTGTACCTAGATCTCCTAGAACAGTTTTGGAGGACAGCCACTGTGGAAGTTATTGCTCTCGAAAATGTAGTAACCTCTTATATCATCTACTGTAAAATAAAAGAGAAAGAGGTTACTATCATTACAGGGGATATGAATCAAGCACTAGGACTTCATCAGGACCTATATCACCCTCTGGTATCTGATGATGATTTGATTACATTCTTCGACTTTATCAGATATGCTGATACAATCAAGATTGTAAAAATGAACCGGAAGTGTCTCAGAAAGGAATGGAGTTTTGTGTTCGCCACACTGCTACAGGTGTTCACTGCTAGAAAGTCGAGTTTTGATCAAATCAGTGCACCTGCACAGCAAATTGCATAATCCCTGGCATATGATATGAAAATGAATGTGGGTAATCTAATTATGCCGGAGCTATATGGGAGACTTGGTAAGAACTCAACCAAGAGAGGTACTGAAATTTTCTTCCCTCGTTTTATTCAATCTGCTCTTAATTTTGTAGATAATAAACTGATTGAATTACCTGGGATTGATAGAAATAGAATAGGATATCCGAAATCCATGACCAAACTCATTTTTGGTAACTTGGAGACTAGGAATGATGTGGATGTTAGGCTTGTAATAACCCCTCATATGCAGAGGTTATTTGAGTCTTACCCCCACAACATGCCAACATTTGCCTCTAAGTTTGAGTTAGCACAGCCCAAGCAAGTAGAACAAAATGCTAACCTAGGGCCTGCTAACCAACCCCATCAACCAAACACTGTACCAAACACAGAGCCACCTGCATCATCCTCTCAACAGGGTGGTGTTAGTAAAAAGGAGAAAAAGAAGAAAAAAATAGATTGTTTATGAACCATTGAATATCTTAACTGAAGCAGCATTGCTGTAGAATTAGGTTTAGAAAGTGAGGAACCTGAGTCACCCTTACTAAGGCCAAAGAAGAAAAAATCTAAAACCACCTCTTCAGTCACACAAATGGTTGAAGTTGTAAAATCAGGGGCAAACAGCTCACTAGATGTACCCTCTCAACAGGGTGCATCTATAGAATCAAGCATCCTTCCCAATGCACTATCTTGTAATGAGTCAGCACCTGGGAGTGATAAGGCTGGCACAACACTGAGTGGAGAGCACATCACACTTGAAATTCCCTCTATTTCTTAGGGGGAGTTGCCAAAATTCAATCTACAAGACACTCTTTTTTCAGAAACTTACAATGATATTTCTTTGGAGCCTGCAACTCAAGTAATTGAGGAGCAAGGCATTGATCACCAAGAATTCTCTTCACCTGGTGAGCTAATGGACTCAAGTGACTTAGTGCATGACACTTTGTTCACCACCCAGGAACCACACTTAGATGGTGAAGGAATGCAAGCTGGGGCATATCCTAATGACACCATCACAAACACAGAGGATTCAATAGTTTTCACTAGAGACTATGTGCCCGTGTCAACTACTGTTGTAACTCATCCCACACCTGTGAAGACAACAGTAGCAGAGTCCATCCATCCGGTTGCAGAATTTGCATCTGTAACTGAGGAGTCTAGCTTGCCTAGCTCTAGCTCTGACTTTATAAATCAATGGCTAAAACCTGTGCAACATGACAGTGCTTCAGGATCAGGATCTGCCCCACCACAATTGACGGTTGAAGCACTTCAAAGCTTAGTTGTGAATCTGATTCCTGAGTTTGTAAAAATTGCTCAACACCTTGTCACTTCCAACTTGCCCAATCCACAGTATGAAGACATCTTGATCTATCATAAAGAAGATGTGGAGAGTCAAAAGCAGAAAATAGCAGATAAGGCTGAACGGGATGGTAATGTGGATGCTTGGCTGCAAGGTTCTTATGACATTGCTCTCTCAGAAGGTCTTCAATTTATTAGAGAAGAGTACATCACCTCACTATGGTCAGATGCCAAATCCCTAACCCCTGGTGATGTGTATGAAGCAATGAATGAAACCTACAAGGGAATCTTGAAAGCTGCACACTATCTTGGCAAAGGCCTAAAGACAGAAATCAATGAAGTGTGTTCAGCCACAATCCATCAAGTTAATGACATCAAGAGGGATTTTGCTGCAAAGTTTCCTACTCTAGGCTCTGTTCTCAGAGACATTCAAGAATGCAAATTGTTACGACCAAACTCAACACGCAAGTGCACGTGATCTCAAGTAATACAGATAGCAAATAAGATTCGTTCCTACAGGGACTCGTTGTATTGTCTAGTTAATTCACTCACCAATGTATGATTATTATTCGATGCTACGACAAATTAACAATTGGATTTTTGTTTAACACTACAATTACTCTAAGATTTATAACTAATTATCAACTACTTGAACTAAGAATTATGTCGAATTACTTATGCGGATAAAACATGGGATTTTAACTTCATTAAACAATCCATCTATAGTCTCCACTTCTCTAGCCTTTTCATGTGATTTGTTAATACCTGATCGAATACACAAAACTGATATAAGCCAACCTTCGTTGCACAAATACCATCCTAAATAACATCCACAATAAAGATAGAAATCACTTAGTCTCCTAATTATACCTAATCTCTATATGTCTATAAAGATTGAAACATAATGGTTGAAGTACAAGCATTCAATTGATCACATAGTCGTCATAAAACGGTTAGAGTTACGACACTAATTATGAATGATATTCTCACGCATAAACCTATGCTAGCATGGCAAGTTCTAAACTCTTATATCCACTTTCGCTTCAATAAAAGTTAACACACAATTACAGGAGTTAGCTACTCTCCTATAACGAATTAAATCAACCATGATAGGATATCACATCAATCACACTATAGGCATCGAGAAGATTCAACAAATAAACTTCATGAATAAATCCGCTAAAACCCCATAACAACGAATTAGTTCATATTCAAACTAATCGTCACCATGGGTTCCAATGTAAACATGATAGAAGAAAACGAATAATGATTGTAATAAATATCAAGGGTTCTAAAGAATACACCCAAACCAAGCATCCACAAACTAGGAAGAATACAAGAATAAATTGAAAACTATCTTCTTCCTCGCTTCTTCGTGCTTCAAAACTCCGTAGATACAATATGTGGTCTCCCCTTCCTTATTCTAGGGTTTTTTCTTCCTTTATATAGGCCTCCAGGTGCAAGTAGTTCGAAAGGAATTTTATTTTTTACTTTATCTCGAAAAATCAGCAAATCAGGAATTTCCCATCAGAACAACCGGCGCTGCCGCGCCACTCCTATGTGTGAAACCGGCGCTGCCGCGCCACCTCTATGCTTCCAGCACTGCCGCGCCATATACAAGCTCAAACACGGCGCTGCCGTGCCGTGCCTTCTGTTCAGCAAACTGCATTTTTCCCTTTTCTTCATTATAACTCCGATTTGCGCTCCTGATTGCTCCGCTTCATTCCTTTAACACCTGTGATTAATATTCCTGCACAATACCTTTAAAAGAGATCAAAAATACCACAACTCAAGTACAAACATTCGTTTTAAGCCAAATGGAAACGTTTTAAGTGAATAAAATATCCACTCATCACACCCCCAAACTTAAATCGATGCTTGTCCTCAAGCATAAACAGACAACTTATTTACAACTAACTAGTACCACTTCCGTAGGTGATCACGGTTGCATTTGGCATATGCAACAAGCCCTTTAAACCCCTAGGCAGCCCTAGTGGACGAGTAAGGTCTCGTGAGGGCCTATAGCGAATGTACCAACAAAATCCGATCTATAATGCAACTAACAATGCAATTAACTATATGTATGCAACTACATGAAAAATGCAAGGATCCCCTTTAAACTCACCAAAACCAACTAACAAGCAAATATCTCAAAGAATGCAACAAATCCAAATAGAGCTCGACTAAGTCCCCGTATACTAACAATACATGAACAGAAATGTGCGTGTGTGCGATGCTCATCAGAAATACTCCCAAAACTAGGTCAAAAATCATACATGCTTTCAGTCAGGACAATCACAGGTTTATAACTAGAATAGACTGTAGACACTTCATAACCTAGGAACACCTCCACCCTTATCCAAGGTAGACAGAAACTCATGCTTTATTACTATAACACATAATACTATATACAATACTCATGCTTATTTAACCGTGCAATGAATGAGACCCCAAAAGGCTTATACAATAATACCCATGTAACGAGTGTTGGGTCAGTGGATCCCAGACTATAAAAGCCTTAGGTCACTAGGACTAAGTCCCCTCAGACTTAATTACTCGAGTATTAAAGAGCTCACTCTGGTTAATTTTGCATTAAACAATTAGACTTTTTTTTTCTTTTTTCGAACTGGAATGAGCCTTTCTCATTTCCAACCCTAGACTACTCATATAAATATGAGCCGGCTACTAGCCATTTGACATCTAGCCATTATTAACAAATATTTACAACTTAGCATGAAATCCCTGGTTTCCCCCAAACTTAGACTTTAGTGTTCCTACGCTATCAAGGGAATAACGAAAATTCTAAATATAATCAAGCGATTAAATCTCTAAACATCCAACAAGCATGACCCTAACCTAGCCCAAAAGCACCCAATGAGTCTGTGTAAAAGTTTTGTTTCTGAAACACGCAAGTCAATTTCATAGGCACTATAAATCAACCCTCTATTCATCATTACCACACTCAATTAGACACCTACCTACCAGTCAGAATTAGCAAGTTCTACGGGATCATGAAAATGCATGCCATGCTCATGCAACTATATTAACATAAATATCACAATAACAGAATGTCCTATATGGCATACATCAAAAAGAAAAAGAAAAAAAAAACAAAACAAAACAAAATGCTCTAACTAACATGCAAATATGCTAACATACAAATATGCTTCTAACATGCATACACCTATTATACAAATGCACCTTGTATCCCCACCCCCAACTTAAAAATTTTCAATGCCCCCATTGAAGGTAAGAATAAAAAGGGTGCAAGGCATACCTACTCGTCGTCCGAGCCACTCCCATCGGGAGTGTCCGGTGGCGGATAGACAGCGCCAGCTCCTGCTCCAAAGGACGGAAAAGTCACGTCCACTCCACTCACACGAAAAGCCGTGCCCAAAGCCTGTGCAAACTGAGTAAAATCTGCTGCAAAACCTGCCTGCATATCGTGCACCGCATCGATACGCCTCGTCAAACGCCTATACTGTCTCTGAGTAATAAAAGAACCTCCTCCCTGAGGTTCCTCCTGTTGCTGCTGCTGTTGCTGCTCTACTACATAACCAAGACCCCACCAATCCGGCTCACCTCCATCCCACTCAGCCAGCCTCCGTATACTCTGATGATCCAGCGCTTCCTGTGGCTGCTGCACAACCTCCTCTGCTGACCAACGAGCACCACAATCCCTAGCCAACCTAGCAATGACCGAACCATAAGGCATCGCCGCAGTGGTACTACCTTGCATAAACCGCATAATCCCCTGATGGATCAAATTACCCACATCCACAAACTCTCTACTGCATATAGCATACTACAGGATAGCCCTCTCAACTGTCACCTCATTCGAATGCCTAGTAGGAATAAGATTGGCACAAATGAACAAGTGCCAAGTACGCCCATATCTATTCAGAGCCGTCGACAAGAACGAGGTGGGCTCAGTAGTGCCTCTCCTCAAACGCCACTCTGTACCTGGAACACACAACCGCTGAATAATCAACTGAAGATCCACAACATCGCGAGTCTTCCCCGACCAATCCTCTTGACCCCTCCTAGGAGCCGGAAGCCCAAGAACACGACGAATAGCAGGCGGCTGATAATCCACACGAAAGCCACGAACCTGGCTAATCCCATTCCTCTCCACACTAGCGTTCGCATAGAACTCGCGAACCACAGTCATCGGAACAGGTTCCGGAACCTCATAAATTGGCTCCCAACGTCTCTCCAGAATATTCTTCAACATGTTCCCATCCGCTGTATTAGGCAAAAGACCCCTCTCACGAGCAATAGGACGCCCCAACAATCGATTATACTCATCACGAGCCCCATTATTAATAAATTGAGGTCCACCATTGCCTCCCTCAGAATCAGATGAAGATGAAGAACGAGGGTTCCTCCTACCAGTCCCACTACCACCAGCACTCTCACTACCACCACCAACAACCCTTTGTCGCTTGGATGCCATTGAATTGATTGGAAGAAGTGTTTAGAGTGTTTAAGAATTTTGAGATCTGTAAGTTATGTATGTATAGGTAGGGTTGTGTAAAGGTAGGTATATATAGGGGAAATTAGGGTTAGTGGGTGTGAGTAGTGGGCTTGGGTCGTGGGTCACTAATAACAAAAACTATTTTTGTGTTTTCAATTTTCTGATTTTTTTTTCTTCAACAGACAGACCACGCGGCGCTGCCGCGCCAGAAATACATGTGGAACCGGCGCTGTCGCGCCGTGGCTACTGTTGCAACAATTTTTTTTTGATAGATATCCACGTGGGTTGCCTCCCACGAAGCGCTCTTTTCACGTCATTAGCTTGACGTAGCTCCATTTCCTTACGTTGCGTAAATTAGAACCGTGGTCTCAACTTCGCGATTCAACTTCTCTCCAAAATATGGATTTAACCGCTGACCATTGACCTTGAACGACTGATCCGGTAACTTGTCGAAAATCTCCACTGCCCCATGCTGAAAAACTGTTTTGACTGTGAATGGACCTGACCAACGTGACTTCAACTTCCCAGGAAATAACCGAAGTCGAGAGTTGAACAACAACACCAATTACCCGGGCTCAAACGTCTTAAGAACCAACCGATGATCATGCCACCTTTTTACTTTCTCTTTGTATAGCTTGTTGTTCTCATAAGCTTGCAATCGAAACTCGTCCATTTCATTCAACTGAACCATACGTTTTTCACCTGCTGCTGTAAGATCAAAATTCAGCTTCTTCAATGCCCAATAAGCCTTGTGTTCTAACTCAGCTGGAAGATGGCATGCTTTCCCATACACTATCTGAAATGGTGACATTCCCAAAGGTGTTTTATAGGCTATCCGATAAGCCCACACCGCTTCATCAAGCTTTAACGCCCAATCCTTCCTAGAAGGACTAACTACCTTCTCAAGAATCCGTTTAATTTCACGGTTAGACACTTCGGCTTTCCCATTGGTTTGAGGATGATAAGCTGTAGCAACTCGATGATTGATGTTGTAGCGTGCCATAAGAGATGTAAACTTTCGATTGCAAAAGTGCGTACCTTCATCACTGATGATCACCCGTGGAGTGCCAAACCGAGTAAAAATATTCTTGTGAAGAAAATTGAGTACCACCTTAGCATCATTTGTTGGAAGTGCCTTTACCTTCACCCACTTAGACAAATAATCCACGGCTACAAGAATATACTGATTACCACATGACGGAATGAACGGTCCCATGAAGTCGATTCCCCACACGTCAAAGATCTCTACCTCCAACATGACATTAAGAGGCATCTCGTCCCTACGAGAAATATTACCAACTCGTTGACATCGATCACATCTCAACACAAACTGATGAGCATCCTTGAATAGAGTCGGCCAATAGAAACCTGCTTGAAGAATACGTGTGGCTGTCTTTTCACCCTCATAGTGACCTCCATAAGCTGTAGCATGAAAATCACTAAGAATAGCCTCGGTCTCAATGTAAGGAACACAACGCCTAATAATTTGATCAGCTCCTTGCTTGAACAAAAACGGTTCATCCCAAATATACTGCTTGACATCGTGCAAGAATTTCTTCCTTTGAGCATAAGAGAGATCAGGTGGAATGATGTTGCTTACTAGATAATTCACAATGTCGGCAAACCATGGTTCATCATCTTGCACTCTGAGTAGTTGCTCATCCGGAAAAAACTCATTAATAACCGTGTTGTCTTTAGGTGACTTTCCATGATCTTCCAATCTAGAAGTATGGTCAGCTACCTGATTCTCCGTCCCCTTTCTATCCTTGATTTCCACATCAAATTCTTGCAACAGAAGAACCCAACGAATCAACCTTGGCTTAGCATCTTTCTTTGCAAAGAGGTAGCGAATAGCAGCATGATCCGTATAAACTGTCACCTTAGTACCAAGCAGATAAGAGCGAAACTTTTCAAACCCATAGACAACAGCAAGTAGTTCCATCTCAGTGGTGGTGTAATTCAACTGAGCATCATTGAGAGTTTTGCTTGCATAGTAAATAACATGGAACATTTTTTCTTTCCTTTGGCCTAGAACGGCCCTAAGTGCATAATCACTAGCATCGCACATCAACGCAAATGGTTGGCTCCAATCAGGAGCTGTAATAACTGGAGCAGAAATTAGTTTCTTCTTCAAGATCTCGAACGCATGTAAACAAGCCTCATAAAAATTGAATGGCACATCTTTTTCCAAGAGATTGCAAAGCGGCTTAGAAATTTTTGAGAAATCATTTATGAAGCGCCTGTAGAACCCTGCATGACCAAGAAAGATGCAAATACCCTTGACTGAGATAGGGGCAGGAAGATTCTCAATAGTTTCCACCTTTGCCTTGTCAACTTCCAAACCCTTACTCGAAACCTTGTGCCCCAGAATGACACCTTCTTGTACCATGAAGTGGCACTTTTCCCAATTAAGAACAAGATTTGTCTCCACACAACGTTTTAAAACCAAACTCAAGTTTTCCAAGCACTCAACAAAAGAATCCCCAAAGACTGAGAAATCGTCCATGAATACTTCCATATTAATTCCAATCATGTCAGAGAAAATGGCCATCATACACCTCTGAAAAGTAGCTGGCGCACCACACAACCCAAAAGAAACACGTCTGAATGCAAATGTACCAAATGGACAAGTGAATGTAGTCTTTTCCTGATCCTCTGGTGCTATGCAAATCTGATTGTAACCAGAATACCCATCAAGCAAACAATAGTACTGACGTCCAGCCAATCTGTCAAGCATCTGATCAATGAACGGGAGTGGAAAATGATCTTTCCGAGTGGCCTTGTTCAACTTTCGATAATCCATGCAAATTCTCCAGCCAGCAACTGTTCGCGTCGGAATGAGCTCGTTCTTCTCATTAGTGACCACCGTTATGCCTCCTTTCTTAGGCACACATTGCACCGGACTCACCCAAGAGCTATCAGAAATCGGATAGATAATGCCCGCGTCAAGCCATTTAAGAATTTCCTTCTTCACAACTTCTTTCATAACAGGATTCAGTCTCCTTTGATTATCGACTGTAGGTTTAGCTCCCTCTTCCAAAGGAATTTTGTGCATGCAATAAGAAGGACTAATACCCTTGATGTCTGCTATAGTGCACCCAATGGCTGATTTGAATTCCCTTAAGATTCTCAATAGTTTTTCCTCTTCTATGCCTGAAAGCTTAGATGATATAATAACAGGTAAGGTAAAAGAATCACCAAGATAGGCATACCTTAGATGTTCAGGCAATGGTTTAAGTTCCAAGGTAGGTGCTTCCTCAATGGATGGTTTAAGTCTAACATGAGACTTCTTCAATTCTGACAACCCCAATGATTCAAATGGAATCCGAAACTTCTTCCATGGAGATGCATTAAGATATTGCAAGTGTTCCTTATCCTCTTCGTTCTCAACCTCCGAGTCATTAGCAAGAACTCTTTCCAACACATCAGCTTTTATCAAGTGTTGAGCCGCGGAGTTAACCACCTTGTCGACCATATCAATTTTGAGACACTCTTCATCGTCAGTTGGAAGCTTCATTTCGTTGAAAACATTAAAAGTGACGTTTTGATCGTGCACCCTCATAGTGAGTTCTCCCTTTTGGACATCAATAAGAGTTCGGCCCGTAGCCAAGAATGGTCGTCCCAAGATAATAGGAATCTTCTTGTCTTCCTCGAAGTCAAGAATAACAAAGTCGGCTGGAAAGATAAGCTTGTCGACCTTCACCAAAACATCCTCAACTATCCCTCGAGGATAAGTAACTGAACGGTCCGCAAGTTGTAGAGTCATGGTAGTTGGCTTTGGTTCTGGAAGACCAAGTTGCATGAAAACTGATAAGGGCATGAGATTAATACTTGCACCCAAATCACACAAGCATTTGCTGAATGAGAGATCTCCAATAGTACATGGAATGGTAAAGCTTCCGGGGTCCTTCAACTTAGGCGGCAACTTTTGTTGCAAGATGGCACTACATTCATCCGTCAAGGCAACGGTCTCTAGCTCCTCAAGTTTCAATTTCTTCGAGAGAATGCCCTTCATAAACTTCGCATAGCTCGGCATTTGCTCAAGAGCCTCCGCAAATGGTATGTTAATCTGAAGCTTCTTGAAGACATCCAAGAACTTAGCAAATTGCTTGTCAAACTTTTGCCTTTGAATTCGTTCTGGGTATGGAGGAGGTAGAAACACCTTATCTTCTTCTTCTTTCTGAGCATTATCATTCTTACAAGTTATAGGAGTCGAGGGAGTAGCATTAGGTAGCAATTTAGGACCAGACTCGACCCCATCATCAAAATCACTTTTTTCTTCCAGAAGCTGCGGCGCTGCCGCGCCAGTATTATACTGGGAAACGGCACTGCCGTGCCGTGAAGTCTGTTCTGGTTTTTCACTTTTTTCCTCGGTTGATTTTTCTTTGTTCTGACCTTGTAGAATTCTTCCTGATCGTAATGTTACTGCCTGGACCTGTTCCTTGTGATCTTTCTTGCCTGGATTCATCTCTGTGTCACTCGGAAGCGTTCCTGGTTGACGGTTCAACAATGCATTGGCCAGTTGGCCAATTTGATTCTCTAAAGTTTTCAATGACACCGCCTGACTCTTGTACATCATTCGAAGCTCTTCCAATTCAGACTTCTCAGACTGATTCAATGAATTCCCTTGAGATGGTTGAAATCCCGGTGGATTGAATGGTTGTCTTGGAGCATAAGGTGGTGATTGATAGTTCTGATTATATGGCCTTGCATTGAACTGCTGATTTTGGGGTTGCTGAACACCACCCTGATTGTTGCTCCAACTGAAATTAGGATGATTCCGATTGTTGGGATGATAAACATTAGGCACTGGTTGCTGAGCTCTTTGAAAATTACTGACGAATTGTGCGGATTCAGATGAGATAGCACACAGATTCGTGTCATGAGCCCCTGCACTCAATTCACACACCATAGCAACCTGGTTAGTCCCATGATTAGAAAGGGAATCTACCTTCATTGTCAATGCCTTGAGTTGAGCAGCAATAGCAGTAGCTGCATCCAAGCCAAGAACTCCAGCCACTTTAGCAAGTGGCAAGCGTTGAGTAGGATTCTGAAACTCATTGGCCGCCATCATTTCAATAAGATTATAGGCATCCTCATAGCTTTTTGCCCATAGCGCACCTCCAAAAGCTGCATCTAACATAGGCCTGGACTGAGCTCCCAACCCATTATAGAAATTGCTGATTATCATCCAATCCGGCATCCCATGATGAGGACAACGTGCCAATATCTCCTTATACCTTTCCCAAGCTTCCCCCAAAGATTCCTGTGATTTGTTAATACCTGATCGAATACACAAAACTGATATAAGCCAACCTTCGTTGCACAAATACCATCCTAAATAACATCCACAATAAAGATAGAAATCACTTAGTCTCCCAATTATACCTAATCTCTATATGTCTATAAAGATTGAAACATAATGGTTGAAGTACAAGCATTCAATTGATCACATAGTCGTCATAAAACGGTTAGAGTTACGACACTAATTATGAATGATATTCTCACGCATAAACCTATACTAACATGGCAAGTTCTAAACTCTTATATCCACTTTCGCTTCAATAAAAGTTAACACACAATTACAGGAGTTAGCTACTCTCCTACAACGAATTAAATCAACCATTATAGGATATCACATCAATCACACTATAGGCATCGAGAAGATTCAACAAATAAACTTCATGAATAAATCCGCTAAAACCCCATGACAACGAATTAGTTCATAATCAAACTAATCGTCACCATGGGTTCCAATGTAAACATGATAGAAGAAAACGAATAATGATTGTAATAAATATCAAGGGTTCTAAAGAATACACCCAAACCAAGCATCCACAAACTAGGAAGAATACAAGAATAAATTGAAAACTATCTTTTTCCTCGCTTCTTCGTGCTTCAAAACTCCGTAGATACAATATGTGGTCTCCCCTTCCTTATTCTAGGGTTTTTTCTTCCTTTATATAGGCCTCCAGGTGCAAGTAGTTCGAAAGGAATTTTATTTTTTACTTTATCTCGAAAAATCAGCAAATCAGGAATTTCCCGTCCGAACAACCGGCGCTGCCGCGCCACTCCTATGTGTGAAACCGGTGCTGCCACGCCACCTCTATGCTTCCGGCGCTGCCGCGCCATATACAAGCTCAAACACGGCGCTGCCGCGCCGTGCCTTCTGTTCAGCAAACTGCATTTTTCCCTTTTCTTCATTATAACTCCGATTTGCGCTCCTAATTGCTCCACTTCATTCCTTTAACACATGTGATTAATATTCTTGCACAATACCCTTAAAAGAGATCAAAAATACCACAACTCAAGTACAAACATTCATTTTAAGCCAAATGGACACGTTTTAAGTGAATAAAATATCCACTCATCACAAATCTACCTACACCAAGATGGACAATGGCTTGGCATTGGTTCAAGGGGCTGTGAAGAATATGGCACTTCAAATGGAGAAACTATCTGGTTAGACAGCTGATGCTAATGCCATGCTAAAGACTCTTTTTGTAAATCAATATGGAGATAAGCTGGTGACTGAAGTCGCTATTCATGAAATGACCAAATTTGAGGTACTAAGGCTCAAGGAACAATCCCTATCTGGCTTTAATTCTACTGAGGTATTCAACAAGGTGGATGCTCTGGAATAAGAAGTGACCTCACTCAAGCAATCCAATGCTCATCTTACAGACACAGTTACAACACTTACTGAACAGCTGAATAGTCAGGCCACCACAACAGTTGATGTTCTTCTACATCAACAACTGATGTTGTCTGCTATGATGAAGCATATGGGGCTCCCTCTACCTGATGAATCTGTTAATCCCACCTCTTCCAACCCAAGGGTCTCTACCAAAGCCTCTGTGCCTGACAACAAGCCTAAGGGGGAGAAGAGGAATTAAGGACACCAAAGCCTAATGGGGAGCAGCAGACTAAGTGAGAGAAGCCTAAGGAGAAGGGCATAACCATAAATGAGGGTGGTCAACCAAGAAGAACCTCCAAATCTGAACTTCATGTTCCAGGCAAAGGGAAAGCCAAGGTTGATGAACCTCCATCCTCTATGCCAGTGGTTACTCTACCAACTATGCATGTCACTACTCCAGGTGGCCAAAAGCAATCTATCACCACCACAGTGGTTGCAGGGAGTATGCCATCTGACAAGCTTCAAATTTCCAAGATTGAAAGTGCCAAGCCTGTAGAAGTGAAGTTGATTACTGAGGCCAAGCTACAAGAAATTGCTAACTCAAATGTCTATCATGATGAAGCATTCTTGGAGTTTCTGAAAGTCCTAAAGGAACAGGCTGGTGACACTACTCTATCTGAGGAGTTTGAAGGATCAGATTAAATACTTCACTATAATACCCAAGAAAGTCAACAGCTCATGGTTCAAGGAGATACTGATGATTTCAAAGTCCAAGATATGGCATCTAACCTACAAAACACTACAAGCTTTAAAGTTCACAGAGGTGGATGCTCTAATCAAGCTAATTGAGAGGAGAGATGTCAATGAGAATAAAAAGAGTCTATAAAATGACTTAAGGAATTAGCAACAGGCCAGACTGCCTGAAGTGTGCACTAATCCAGCAACCATCCTTTATCAGTCTGGTACTAAAATTCAAGATGTCAAGCAGCTGGTCATTCCTAGTGATCTCACTCTTCAAAATCACAGACTTATCATTACTATTATTGAGCAACTGCAAAAGAAGGATGGGATAAGAATTGCTGAAGAAATAGAGGCACTGCATATTCTCAGAACATTCATTACAACTGGTGCAATTCCAGAAATAGCCAAGCCCAGGAGAAATAATGATGATAAAGATGAGGACAAAAGTGATGGGAGGAGAAGACATCACAGGAGTGATAAGGCTGATGAGGACATGAAGAAGAAAGATAGTAAGGATAAGAAAGGAGATGTTGACCAAGGCAAAGTCTATGAGAGGAAAAGTGGAAAACAGCAAGCCTTAGGCATTGCTAACTGTAACCTCACCATAACACAAGACTCTAAGTCTAGGGTGAATACAGTTAGTAATGACCTATCAAAGTCTATATCTATGGCTTCTGTAACTGTTTTGCCACCTCAAGAAGAGAATGATATTCAACTCAAGAAACCATCTGTATGTTTCCAAAAGCAAACTGCTAATGGTGTACTACAATGGTCTACCAGCAAAGGTCACAAGTTTCTGCCAAGCAACCAAGTGAAAAAGATCAAATTTAAACAAGTTGCAAGAAGAGTAAAGCCATCTAAATCAAGGGCCCTAACTATCATTCCAGGATTAAAACTCCAACCACTAGATGAAGACTTTGATGAAGACCAACTACATTTCCTATGGGCTCAAAGAATCTATCATGTTGCCATTGTTGATGACTGCCTTGAAATTAAATATACTGATAGAAGACAGAAGAAATTTAGGCAAGGGACATGTCAGCATTGGGGCAAGCTAGATGATATAGAAAGGATTGTTACTATGTTGGATTCTAAAGATAGAATGGAAAGAGTATGGAAGCTGGAGTTGATTGACTTTGTCAAGATGAAGAGAGATCACCAGGCAGAACAAAAAAAGAAAAGTGAGGAGCTGTTAAAGAAAATAGAGGAGGAGTTTGTTGCTATGGAAGCTAAAGCTGATGAGTTAAGAGCCATGGGTCTGTGTAGAGTCAAGTATAATCCTTACATTATTGAATACAAGAAATATGGAAGAACTGTGAAGATTAGAATGGACTACATCAGTTTCTACTTTGAGAAACAGCTGAATGAAGTTCTTAAAGATCTATCATGCTCTCCTCTAATTGAGAAACTCACTGCTATAGAAGACATTGTTCTTGATATGGAAGAAAATGCAAAGAAGAAAGCTAAAGAAGCTGAAGAAAAGAAGAAAAATGAGAATCTGCAAGCCAAAGCTCAAGAGATGAATCCAAAAAGGTATGGCTAGTAATTTTTCATAACTTGTAAGGATGCCTCTTTGTATTTTCAATCAAATTACATACCAGTACTTTTCAAGTTCTATCTTTATGTATGTTAGGCTTGTTATCAGACATGAAATTGTGACTAAGGTCTTACTCACAATTTGGGGGAGATTGTTAATCACAGAGGCATGCCTGTATACATCTAATAACAAGCCTAATTGACTGTAATGCTTTGCATTACCTACATGACCTCTTAATCGAGGGAACCTCTAGTTGTAGAGTTTCTACTTGTTGTAGTACTTATAACATGCATCAAATTCTACATGTGTAACTGTAATTAAAGTCAGAGAATAATGCTTGAAAGAAGTTCCAAGGGATCATGCCTCAAGCTTGAAGACCAAGACCGTCAAAATAAACACAGTTGGAATTTGGAGAATGAAGATTTGCCTAAGTACCAATTCGATAAGTGTTTTGATCTATTCGAGAAGTCTAGCATTCGACAAGTCAAGGATTCAATATCTACATGGACACTGTTCGATATCTCTGGAAGTCAACTAGTCAAAGCCTCATTCGACAACTCAGAGATTCGACATGTCTAATACTCTATTCGAGAACTCAAGAAGTCATCAAGTCAAAGCATCATTCGAGTTCTCTAAGAGTCAACAAGTCAAAGCTACATTCGATATCTCAAAGACTAAAGAAGCTATTTGACATCTCAAGGACTCCATAAACTAAAAGCTCTATTCGACAAGTCAAGGATTCCTGAAGAAAAGACTAATTCGAGAAGTGATTCAATATGTCAATTATACAGTATTCGAGAACTCAGAGTTATCTATCAAGTCAATTCTAGTTCTCGAATCAACCACTTAGTTACTTCTCGAATGCAGTCTTGGAGATAAAATACTGGAGAATTGTACAAGTCAGAAACCTGCAGCAAGCCAAAACACTTTCAGAACCACAGTATTGTAAAGTAATTTTGGAAAGACTACAAGAAGTTTAGAGAGATGTCTCAGGAGACAAGCTGCTAAAGAAGTGGATCTGAACAGAGTTAAAGAAAGTCAAATCTCAAGCCGTTTGGATATTACTCAAAAAAGGATAGACATATTAGAAAGTAATTCTGTATGTCACCCTGTTTGTAGTAGGTAGCTGTACTCATGTTCTATAAGAGTACAACCTCACTTCTCTAGTAGTTAAGCTTTTCAAGAACATTTAGATATATACATTTTTCTCTGAGAAAAGTGAAGCTGAGAATACTAACATTTGTATTCACAGTTTGTAGCAAATCTTTATCTAATACATTATTAGATTAAAGTGAGTGATCGTGTTCTTGTGTTTATATTCTGCACTTACATAATCTGTTAAACACAAACACATACTTTGTTACACAACCAGATTCAAACCCTTCAAACAACCTTTACCTAAAACATTTATCAGATGAAAAGTTTGAGAATCCATTCACCCCCCTCTGTATTCTCTTCGGTATATTCAATACTCAACACATAGTGTATAAACATGATTATTGTATAATTTAAAAATGATTTCAATTCTAATTTTTTTAATTTAGAATGATAAAAGTAATGAATAATAAAATACATTACATACACTATTTTCGTTATATTGGATCAATTAAATTTCAGTACTATTTTTTTAGGTATCTATCATCAACTAATTCAAATAAAGTTTTATAAGAGATATAATATAATATAAATATATGATTTATAAATAACATAATTAGTATATATTTCATCGAAAATATACGGGTGTACTATAATGCAGGTAGATAGAAGGATGTACTTTATAAAATAATTTACTTATATCATTTTGATGTTATGTGAACTATTCATAATAAGCATATTAAAAATTTTAAATTTAATCGCAAATAATGAAAAAAATAATACAACCTTTTTAAGTTTTTGAAATTATCAAAGAGTATGATTAAGCTAACAACTTAAACAGAAACATTGAAATGATTGGAAATAGTAAAACCAACCTCTTGAAAGAGAATACAAAAAAAAAGAGAAAAGAGAGAATACAAAAGATCTTAATAATTAATTAGTAAAAAGTGGTGTAATGAGCTGTTATAGGGAGAATATTGTATAACAATATTTTGGAGGTTTGCTGGATTATCGGAGCAAAATACGGATATTTTGCTAACAAAAGAAGAACAAGGATTCGGGTTTGTGTGTTTAGATGTGGCTGAGCTTGATAGGTGTTTGCAGGTTTAACTGTTTCTCATCCGTATCAAGGTGCCTACGTAACCTATTTATAAGGATCAAGCCTGACGTAGTTCTTGGGCAACAAGTTATCTAGGCGGGCTAGGGTTTTAGGAGATAAACCAAAGCCCAAGCCCACTCGTTTAGGGCTGACATGGCAGTAATTCATCAACCCTATACGTGATCCATGGCCCAGTTGTGGAATCCCATAGTCTCGAACTGATAGAATTAGCCAATAGAGGATTAATCAGGACCTAGCATGCGACCTCGTGGGATCTGGCCATGCGAAGCGATCCCTTATGCCCAACTACTCATGCGACCTTGGGTCTGGCCATGAGCCTTCCAATAAAGAATTAGAGATAGCGATCCAGCAGATGTGTTGGTATCGCGAAGCGATCCCAAGGAGGGAGTACCAGCGAAGCGGTCCCTTAGACCGGATCATGAGCGCGGTGGCCCTGTAGCTGTGCCAGGCTGATTTCAATGGTGAACTTTAGTGACCCGATTATCATCTTTTAGGCCCATAGTCAATTATGAACCATTAATTTAGCAAACTAAATCATAATAATTATTATGCCAGATTTGGGCATAACAACTACCCCCCGAGTCCATGTTGCCATTAGAGATGCGATGTGGACTCAAGTATCAACCAGGTGACGCCGTAATGCGAGGCCATGGCTCGCTACTGACATGAATATGACCGTTGGAACGGTCGCGACCCCAAGAATTTGTGTCTCGAGATGCGTGTTCAACGGTTGAGATGATGACACGTGTGCTGTATCTTTCTCTCTCCTGATGACTATATATACTCCCGTCACAATCATTTCCTTCTTTATCTTCACAAACACATTACCGAAGTGCTGCCAGTTTGCTCCCGGATCAAACGCAAGAAATTTTCGAGCTTTAATACCAGTGACCTCAACTTTCTTCAGATTTCTTCAATCTTCTTCAAGAAAAAGTAAGTCTTCATTCCTCTGTTGCATTTAAATTGTTGTTCTTCATCATAATTGCATGATTAGATAGTTTTAATTGTATGCGATGCGATCCATTTTAACTACGATCCCACATCATATATTTTAATGTGCGATCCCGTCCTCGTTACAATAGTAATGCGATCCCTCCTTTAAGAATATAGATGCGATCCCTCCTTTAGAAATATGAACCTTCCATTATTTCCTACAAGTGAAGCGAAAACACATAGAGCCCTTCTGTCTATTTATTCTTTTCTCCCTTCATTTGCTTTCTCTAAGAGCACACACTTAATCATTTCACTTCTTTTCAGATGTCGCAAGACGATAGTTCAAGGACACCTTCCCCGATGCCCAACGTTCAAATAAGCGAAGCGGCTGCTGCTAACATCGCAAGAGCAGCGAGTACTAGCGAGAGCTCATTTAAGTTATACTTCGACTCGCAATGGTCAAACGAAAAGTATACCAGAGAAGTGCCCTTAGATAAGTGGCGATACAAACGTCCTGCTAGCTCATGAGACCAATCTTTAGATGTACTCCCAACCCAGAACGAGCCTCACACCGAGATGACTGACATCGAACATGACATTGAAATGTTGACAAAGAAAGGAGATGCATTTAGCTCTCAAGCAGCAGAAATTCTCGCTAGAATACCCCCATCTCAAACCATGTCACCCATTCATATAAGCGATTCTCCAATAGATTCATTAGGCGATGCCTATTATGATATTGAGGGAGGCACCGACAACGAAGCCAACTCTGATGATGATGACTACGAAGAGCCTTCCTCGGATGATGGTGGCCTCGATGAAGTGGCCAGAGTCGTAAACTTCAAAGATTATGGCTATGTTCCTGAGGCTTCCCCCAATCCTTACGTCCCCACCCCTCAACCAGAGCTAGAGGGAGTTATATATGTTAGTGGGCCTAACCCTAAGGATATTGAGCCCGATTAGAAGATTAAGCCAGGCGAACCTCGCATCCTTGCATGCCGCGACATGTCTTCAACCATGGTTGTGAAGACTATCACAGAGGGGGTCGAGAGATTCCGACCTGAAGGCAAGATCATTCTGCCTAAGAAGAAAATGCGATGCTATCGCTTTAATCACGAAGAGAATGGAGGCAGGGTGCCCAGAATGGTTGTAACGGTCCCTCTGATGAAGATAGGCGTCTCTTCTCCTCTCCACCCATTCATCAAGGATGTCTGTGAGACATATTATCTAGCCCCCATCCAGATTAGCACCAATGGCTATCGATCCATGATTGCCCTGTACGTACTCTACCACAAGCTTCGATATCCGCCCCTGGACGCGAAGACAATGGGCTACTTCATGCAGCTGAAGCGATGTGGGGCCAAGGACTTTGGCTATGTCTATTTTTCCGTGTGGCCAGAATTTAACAAGAAAAGCCTTCTCCCTGGCGGAATAAGTAATGCGGGCTCGTGGAAGGAGCCTTTCTTCTATGTCCACGAGGTTCCCTGAGTTAAAACGAGCTTCAACTACCTTCCTGGTAAGCTATCGAGGCTGTAACCCTTTGTCTTACTCTTTGTTCTTTGTTCACAAACTAACAACTCCTTTGGCATCGCAGTCGCTCTAGTTCGCACCGTCTTAAGAGCTGATGAAAAACTGCGAGCCGATGATGTATTAATAAAATCCACCGCAGAAGAGAGAAACATTAGGACTCTTCTTTCTCTAAATAACCTAGTAGAATGCGGATTCCTCAAGGAGGGAATAGGTGCCTCTCCTGAAGCGGGGCCTTCTAACGCGAGGCGTGCCTCAAGGAAAAGAAAATTGCGAGAAGAGGCCTCGTCTTCTCATGTCGTGATAACGGATGTAGAGGGTACTCTTATACAACGATATGACCCCTCATTTTTTACATATTGCATCGCATTTCCTTTTCCCTCCAAATGAATAACTGTCTTTCAATTTTGTATCTTAATTATCTTACTTTGTGCCATATCTTTTAAACTGTTTGTAACTTGTCTTTTATTTCTCTACAGATATGTCTGGTCGCAGTGGAAGAGGTCAAGCTCCCCGTTTCTTCAAAGTGGCAAGAAAGGGGTGACCTCGAAAGCGGTCCCTGTTTTAAAAGTTCTCCCTCCAACAGCTCCCAAACCAGTCAACGATCCCTCATCTCAAGCAAATCCGGTCGGGGATCAAGCTCGAAATTCTCCTGAAGCAAGCCCTCTGAAGCGGGCCAAGAAGGATGGGCAGCCTGATGGGCCTCCTCAGCCATCTTCCCGTACCGTGAATGCCAGTGCAACCCAGCATCTCTTCGCTTCGCTGGGGAGCAAGTATACCGAAGAGGCTGAGGCGTCCAACTGGTGGAAAGCCACTCCCGAGGAGAATGCTAATGCTTTAACCAAGTGTTTAGCTGAGGCATTCATCCGTCAGGCTGTGCATACAAAAAACTTCTTCCAATTAGATAAAAAGAACAAGGTTCTTGAGTTCCAGAAGGCGGAGGATAAGCGATCCCTGGAGGCTGAGTTTAAAAAACAACTTTCTCATGAGACTGCCACGATTCGCACAGACTTGAAGAATGCTCGCAAGGAGAGTAATGATTTTGAAAAATCTCTTAAGGAACTGCAGAAGTCCAGCGAAGAGGCTGCTAAGAAGAGTGCTGATGAGATCGCAAAGCTCCAAGGTGATCTAACTGCTGCGCAAGCCTCGCTGTCATTTGCTGAAGAGAAATTCCTCGCCCAAGGCCAAGTCACTTTCATGAAGGGATTCATCCGTGCGATCCCTGACTTTGACTGGGACCGGCTTGGGCCTGGAAATCCTGAATATGCTGAGATCCTAAAATAGGAGATCGCAGAAGAGGATGCCGAGGAGGCGAGACTGGAGGAAGAGGCGAGAATAGCCAAGGAGGCCACCGGTGCTAATCAGAACCCACCTGCCTCATAAATTTACTCTATAATATGCTGTAACTCTGAACTGGGGATGCGGGCACCCCTTGAATGCCTCGCAAGTGTAATATTAATTTTCTCTAACTTCATTTGTTTCCCAAGAATTCTGGGATCGCAATGCGATCCGTTTATTTTTCCACATAAATGTCAAGAATCCCCTTTTTTGCTTATCATTATTTTTCAAGTAACCTGTCCTCGCAGTCCCCAGTCCCTACATTACTGTTGCTTTAGCTCTAGCTTTTCCCCTTGTTTTTTGAGATGTTGAGATATGCAATAGTATTAGCTTCGTGATTACTTCATCCTTCAAAATGTTGAGGTGTAATCTGTGTTCGCAGATGCGAAGTGCCTTGAATAGTTTTAGATTTGTATTCCTTTTGCTTGGACTCATTGTAGATAATAGCGGTTATGAACTTTCACCTTGAGATAGTTTCAAGTGCGATCCCAGCATCGTTGAGATGGCTTGGGCCTTAAAGTGTAGACAAACAAATTTATTTTGAATACAAAATAAAACATAATTCGTGAAGCAAACGAACTCATATAATGTAAAAAGTAGGGGCGAGGCCCAAAGTTTTATTGATAGGGGCGTGGCCCAAATTTGACAAGTAATGGCGTGGCCCAAAAAAAATCATTACATCATAAAGGGGAGGTGTCTATGTGATCACTACCCCCCAGTACTTTGTATGAATTATTCATGCTAAGTAGTAATAGAGAGAGGCTACCAGGGGTGAGGCCCTCACTGATAGTATTTTCTCAAATGCTCCGCATTCCAAGCTCGCGGAATAACCTTGTCTTTCATATCCGTGAGATAATAGGTTCCTTCCGAAAGAGTAGCATAGATCTTGTAAGGTCCTTCCCAGTTAGCACCAAAAACTCCATAACCTGGAACCTTAGTGTTGGGCATGACCCTTCTAAGCACTAGGTCGCCTGTTTGTAAAGATCGTGCTTTGACTTTCCCATTATAGTACCTAGCTGTCCTTTGTTGGTACGCCACGAGGCGTAGCTGGGCCTCGCTTCTCGTTTCCTCTATCATATCTAGATAGAGTCTGTGATTGACCTCGTTTTCATCGGGATCGTAGTGTTCCCTTCTGAACGACCCCGAGCCTACTTCCACCGGAACCATGGCCTCGCAACCGTAGGTCAAAGAAAAGGGGGTCTCCCCAGTAGTGGTTCGTGGGGTCGTGTTGTATGACCACAAGACCCTATGTAACTCCTCAGGCCAATTGCCTTTGCTCTATTCCAGTTTAGCTTTCAAAGTGTGCTTTATAATTTTGTTTATGGCCTCGGTTTGGCCATTCGTTTGAGGATGGGTCACAACTGATAAACTCTTTTTTATCCCCAGTCATAGAATTCTTTCATTTCCTTGCTGTCAAATTGCTTTCCATTATCCGAAATGAGTTGATATGGGATCCCATAGCGACACACAATTGCCCTGTAAACGAAGTCTTTGAGCTTCTTTGCAGTGATAGTAGCAAGCGGCTCGGCTTCTGCCCACTTGGTGAAATAGTCAACAGCCACTACTGCATATTTAATGTAAGAACCCCAAATTTTTGATATAATTAAAACTTTTTATTAAGTAATGATAAAATGAGGAACAATGATTCCGACAACAAGGTCACCAGCTCTAATGAATGGTGGTTTCAAAGAACAATGATTGTAATGAATGGATATTGCTTTGGACAATGATCCTGATGCATTGGTATATTGTCAGAATAGAGTAATTCGATGGTTGAGGACCTAGATAAGAATAATCTACCATCCAGGAAGGAGCTAATGGATCCTTGAAGGGAAATGAGTACGTGCATAGTGTTTCCCATACGTGCATAGTATTTCCCGTACGTGCATAGTGTTTCCTGTACGTGCATAGTAATTTGGTGGATGAATAGTGATTTTGTAAGTTGGAAAACTTTTCACTCCACCATATGTACGGGACGTGATATGGATGTTTCGAAGTCATATTAGTAATACGCGGAGGAAATAAGTGAATGCAGAGACGATCGGAATTCAGAAATTCCAAATTCTTTTCGGTATAATATTTGACCGGACAGTGGATTAAATATTATTATAATCCAAGAATTGAGATATTAACTTTGAGGATTTGATATTTTGGGATGTTATTATATTTGATTTAAGAATGAAGGTAGGAAACCGCTGAGGAGTGGTTATGGCTACAATGTAATAATTGATATTTGGAAAGAATGAATGGAATTCGACTTTATTATTTCTATGTCTTGAAGAATGCTAAAGGGTAACAACATAGGTAAGAATAATCTATCTTCTAAGGGAATAAGATATGGCAATTTCAAGCAGGAGAATATTCTCATGTCATCCAGATCGGTAACGATTAATCCAGTAGTTCCGTAAAAAGGATAAGGAACGATCGAAAGAGAATACGGACAATTGTACCACCCTAAGAGAACAAGTAAAGAATACAGAATGAATAGTGTTTTGGTGGGAGTATATAATAATATGAGACGACACTATATAGAAGCATTCGGAACGGATTTCCGAGTTCGTATTAGTGATCCAGGGGGAAAATAAGTGTATGTAAAAGCTGTCGGATTCTGAAAAACCGCACTTTTATTTTCTCCGAGAGTTCCCTGGACACTGATAGCCTTAAGTATTTAACGAATGGATTTAAGGAATATAAATTGGAAAGTTAGAATGAAAGATGGAGAATGAAAGTATTAATATTAAAGAGGATTCCCGGTAAACCCTAATTAGAAATCCGTGAAATATTCTCACGAACGATCAATCGAAACGGGTAATAACCGGACACAGAAACAAGCAGAGGAAGCAAGAGTCTTGTGCAAGCTACTAGTATAAAATATCTAGTAACTAAACTAGAAGCAAGGAACTAGCACCTTAGAGGAAGAACTAAGTACTTAGCAAGGAACTACCTAGTTAAGCTCTAACCACCATAAAACCAACACATGTCTTGCCATTTCATCATCCAACACCTCACCACTTTAATAAAGTGACTTTGGCAAGATATTATGTTGTAAGTGGATGAGAGTGGATGAGATTAAAACACAAAAATCAAAAGCACCAAGCAACTCTCTCCCCCCCCTTGCAAAGAAACCATTCGGCCTTACCTTTAATTCAAAATCCAAACTCCACCTTCCCACCATTGTTTGTTCTTGTAAAAATTATGGTGAGTCTTACATTTCCCAAAAGTGATCCCTTAAAAATTTCAAAGCCAAACTCTCTTGTTTCCATTTTCAAAGAAATCATCAAAGACTAGGGTGAATAGTGATTTTCAAGAACAACTCTTGATTTTCTTGATTTCTAGGATGATCTAAGCTTGGTTATGGGTATACAAGGACTATGAAAAGCTTAGCAAGGTCTTTACACACTCCAAGGAAGGTATAAAGCTCTTGAAACCCTAACCCTTGTTTGAGATTTAAGCATGTTTATGATAGTTATAACTTAGTTATGGTTATGTTAAGATTATAAGCATGATTATGTATGGATTTTGGATTAATGATGTAAATAGCTAGATGAACGGAAAGGCATTGCTTGGCCTCAGTTCATGTATATAAGTCATGTATATGTTGTTTGGGTTGGATACTATATTTATGGGAAGATTCGAAATTGGTAGATATTCGATTTACAGCCGTTATAATGCCCGATTTTGCAATACCATGTTTTGTATGCCATTTTCCATATCGAACCCCTACTATCCAGAGACCTTATCTGCCATGATAGGATAGTTAATGTTCTAAGCTTTGTTTTGATATAAAGATCACGTGAAACGGACTTACGGTTTAGGATTTATGACCAAATTACTAAAAGTAGTTCGAATCCGTAAACGAAAGTTCGTAACTGTAATTGAACCCTCGTAAACTATGTAACGTCATGGCGAATCTTGGTAAATAAATACTAGAGGTATAAAGGAAGGCGTGAAAGAAAACCGTATGTCAAAAGGATCATTTTTCGATTTATTAAAAATGTTCGAGTCGAGGTTAAACGCGAACGAACCCCTAAAAGACGACTCTTTTATAACTTCGGTAAAACACTTAGAAAACGGGCGATAAAACTCGGAGTATAGTATTGGTTCGTAACGATCGACTTTAGAAATCATATGACTTAAGTATGTCCCAAGTATAAGTACAATGACATGTCGTATTAACGAACGAATGTCGGGTCGGATCAGTGATAAAAGTAATCCACTAAAAGGGGTATAACGAGATAACTCGAGAACGTGTTTCGAATTAAGTATAACTTAACTTTTAATATGTTAAGTGATTAATCCCGAATGCCTTGGCTATTTATAGATCACCAAGCTGAACCGGGACCCGCTACCACTACCCCTTACCGTACTCGACTACCAGGCAAGTTTCAATTCCCTTCTTTTAGGCTGTTGTTGTGATTGAATAAATATATATATATGATTGCTGATATACATATGCCATTGCATGCATGCCTACTTTCAAGTTGAATTGATATACTTGTTCCCTGAATGTTATTGTTGGCTTATAAGCTAGATAGTTATATATCAGTTATAAGCCGGTTATTGTAAGACCCTCATAGAAGGGCGTATACATCTTATTAATCAAAAATAGACCGGGAGTCAATATTCCTTGATATATCGAGATTACCTCGGAGGAAAATATTTAAGTAAATATTTTCTATTATTTGGGCGACGAATATTATTTGAATATTCGTTCGAGACTAATTATTTTAACGATCCTTACTTCAAATAATTATTTGAACGTAACTATTCAACGAATAATATTTCTCAATATTCATTCAGAGTCGAATTGATTATCGACTATTATTTCGAATATTCTTCTAAAGATGAGACTATTAAATGAATATTATTTGGATATTCTTTTAGAATATTATTTTATTAAATAAATATTACTTTTGAATATTCATTTAAGATATTAAATACTTGATGAATATTATTTTAATATTCATCTGAAGCTTGATTTAATTATCGAATATTATCTCGAATATTCCTTAAGGCTTGGATTACTAAATGAATATTACTTGATATTCATTTAGGATATTATTCATTAAATGAATATTACTTTTGAATATCATTTAAATTCCTAATTAATTATGAATATTACCTTAAATATTCTTTTCAGGTCTTATTAATTAATGAATATTGTTTTGAATATTCATTTAAATATTTATTTATTCAATAAATATTCTCCTGATATTTCTTCAGGGATTATTTTGAGAAATACTCTGATTAAAGATATTCTTTCATATTCCCAAATATTCTTTAAACATTTTAACTCATTAAATATTCTCTGAATATTTATTCCATACTTAGAATAATCTCGATAAGGTTTATCTTCTTCGATTATTACAGAAAATATCTCGGAGTCATATTATTATTAATCTTATATCAAGAAAGGTTCTCAGACATCATTCTTCTTTGAGTCTATCTCCTTAATAATAAGGGAACCTTACTTGGAAAATGTTATTTATCTTGTCGACTTCCCGGTCATAAAGTATTCCCTCCACCCGCAACTCGGGTGCTGTTGACTTATTAAGTCATTGCTTACCTTCTCATCTTTCGAGGGGTAAGATTACTGGAACAAGTTGATATCCGTTACCAAGTAATAGCTTGGGAGTTATTGGTAAATTTTCCTTTCCAACTAGATACGACTACTTTGTGGAGTCTTATCAACAAGTATTATACTTGGGGAAAGGGGGACGAACGTTACATTCAGAATCATGAATTCTATTTGAACTAGGAGTCGTGTAAGAGGCCGAGTAGCGCCGGTCCATCCCCTTTGGCCCAACCGTTGGCCGGGGAGAGCTAGTAAGGCGGTATACAAGTAAAGCCGTCAGTTCTTCCTTCTACCGGTAGTAAATCTAAATTGAGCTGTACGATCTCGACTGATCATCAAGATTGGAACAGCGGGCGCGGTGAATACTCCATCATTGGTTCATCATCCAAATTTATTTATTTCCTGCAACATGACTACTGTTGGCAGAGTTGGAAAAGGGTGATAACTGGAATTGCAACCTTTTCTTGCAAGTTCCTCTTCTTAATAACAATAAGAATATCTCGCTTACTTTGATGTAGCAGATATTTCTACAAACAAATACTTTAAGTTACCTTGTAACTTCATCGTTCATATTATACTGGCATCATTTCCGTAAATGCATGGCATATGGTTTGAAAGATACTTTTGAACTGTTATACATTATCGTTCAGTTATATATTATTGTTGGTGGGCTATTGCTCACCCTTGCTTTATTATTATATCACAACAACAGCTAGACCAGATGACTCGCACAAGGCGCACTCGACGCGGGCGAGGACGATGAGACTACCAGAGCTGAAGAAGAAGCTATTGGTAGGGTATATTTATTCTTTCAGTACCAAGAATATGGTCTAGTATGACTTATGTAAATGGATGGCAAAGAGTATGTATTTATATTGAAATTCTTTTGGATTGTAAGAACTCATAATGTGATTAATAAAAATTTGATTATTACTCTGATTTCATCTCTGGGACTATAACGGGTGTGTTTTATATTGTTTTGTTGGGTTATAGAGACGTAATTTATTTTATGCTAAGGAAAGTTCAATTGTTGCGGACAGTATTGGAAACCGTAACCACCGGATCCCGGACCCCGGCTCTGGGGGTGTTACAGAAGTGGTATCAAAGCGTACGTTATAAACCCCAGAGATGAGGTGACGTTAAAACAATAAATTCAATAAGATAATAAGAACTCTTGCCAAGTTCATAGTCGGACTACTTAATGTAGTGATGACATATAAAACCATTATGGGAACTCGTAAGTATAATGATAGTAACTTAGCTCGATATCGTATCGACGAGTAAGGCGACTGACCTTGAGGCATACGAGCGACAACGCGATGATGCTTTATATGCTGAAGATCAGCGGGTAATTCGATGGAGTACCCTACTGGAGACCCGGAAGAGGTTCCAGCAGATAAGGAAAATCCTGTTAGGATAAGGAGCTTACCCATGGGTAATGAGGGTCGCAGCCAGAATGACTGTGATGATTAAGATATGGTGCTCAGAAAAGTGAGTATAAAGAACCGAGATATTATTAAGAGATCTGAAGATGCATGTTGAATTCATAGCCGGACTACCAGATGTAGTACCAGCAAGAAAGAAGGATTGGAAGAATTACTTGAGATCTTATACGGAAAAAGATGAGAATCCTTAGAGACTTTCATCTTAACAAAGAAAGAGCTAGAGGGATGTATGATTATCAAAGACATCGATTTAGGGCGAGGAGCAGAGTCCCTAGGAATAGTTGAGAAGGAGGCAGTAAGTGCCATATCATTTGATAAATGAATTAGTATGAATATGGTCAGTAATAATTCGCCATGAGAAGGCAGGTGTCGTAGGTTGTAAATTATGGAACCAAATTGAGGTTAATAAGGTGGTTTTATTAAGGAAAATGTTCATTTTATGAATGAATCATTTAGAAAGTAAAGACATTGGGAAGTGATAGCATGATTGGGTAAAGTTATATAAGGAAGTAGTAAGCAAGACAATGATCTCAGAACCTACCGGAAGATAAGACCAGTGAGTCAAGATGAACTCGTAATGAGACTACTGCCAGAGATTGAGTATAGAGTTAATTCAACTCAGTTAAATGATGAACCAGAAACGTTAGATGCATGTGATTCAGAGGAATATTAAATTCCTTCTTCTCTTTGAATGGATTATAGTAGTTACCTTAAGTTTACTCCGACACGGAATTATAATAGATCAAGTAATACGATCAACAGTTAAAGAGAAAAATGTGAGAAAATCTTCCTGGAGCTAAAAGGTGAAATTGGTAATGACCAAGAGCTGGCATTGCTTAATGGAAAAAGGAGACTTTGTGCTTCCAATGACGCTTCGCATAAAGGGTTAGGTAGACCGACATTTGGTAGTATTGAATATCAGGACGTTGTGACAGGTTTCAGTTTGAAACTATTGATTCCCTTCTAAGGGATGGATATAATTGATTCCCCTCCAGTGGGTAAACTTCCAATCCGATGATGATTATTTCGTTAACTATGACTGCTTATGATTCCACCTGCTTGGAGGTTCATAGAACTATTCTTCAGGTTTTGAAACTGGTCTCCTTAATGTTACCAGTAGGTGGGTAGATTGATCAAAATTTCCCTGAGTCTGGAAAGGAATTCGGTGAATTTTGGCAAACCTTGTCTTTCTGATTATCAGAGAATGTCATGGAAGAGAGTAAAAATTGGAGCAAACCCTGTGATTTGGGTAAGGATGCTGTAAAATGGGTTAGTAAACGGACCCTGAGCATTACAATCGACGGTAGTGATAAAATGATGAAGTGAGATTGGACGAAAATAGGAAATGTAAGTAAGAAACCAGCCGGACTGAGAAATTCCAGGATTGACTTAAATGAAAAGGCTGTTATGCCAGGAATGGTAAGCTTGTGTGGCACGCAGGATTGATAAGAATAGTTGAAAAGATAAAAGTGGAGGAAAGGTGACCGGAGACGGTGCCGAGTAGTCGATTAAGACTTATATGGAGTAAAGTTTTGGAAAGGTAGAAAGGTATCAAAGAAGAAGGCACTATGCCGGCAATTGCTAGAAAAGTAATGCTATTAGCCAACCCCTAAAATCATATATTTTTATGTGTGGCCAGTTGAGGCCAAGTCACAACGGACTATAAAGTGACTAGACCAGCAATGAAAAGACAAAGCAGGGTTGCTTCTAAGAAAGCACCGACTGCAAGGGCTTCTGATATAAAGGAAACATTAATGAGATCGTTTGAATCTTCTGCCGAACAACCCATGTTTTGATTGGGAATTCACTAGACCTTTTTGGGATGGGGTCACCCGTACTAAAGTGACTCATGTGTATATGGTTGTCCAAGATTTCGAGTAAAATGGAAGTATAGTGACTTGAGATGTCTGATGTTAGGGTATCATGAATACCATGAATATATTATGACGGAGGAAAGTAAACAATGAAGGTATATGAAGAGGGTATAGAAAAGGTCAGAAATTGAACAGTATGCTGTAGGAATTTTGTCTGAGGCAAGTACCTTTGCGAAGAACGATAAGCACTAAGAGATTCACGTTGAACTCGACCAATATCTTCCAGAACATCCTTGCTACCATTAACAAGTTCGGTAAGAGAAGAGATTGGCATACGTTGCCTTTTTGGAAGGCCAAATAGGCTGACAACTATCTGAAAAAAAGAGGGTGGCATTAAACCACCGATCGATTATCAAATGAGAATGATTGAAAAGAGACCTTTATTAAGGATACATGATCTGATTGCCAATTATAAGATGCAAGAATTCCTTGGCAGTTGAATTAAGGATAGGATATCCATAAATTAAGACAAACCCTGGGGAATGCACAAGGGGTGGCATTAACCCTAATAACGACATTATGACTTCAGATGATATGAGCTGGACTTGCTAAGGCAACAATGACCGGTAAGGATTATTAAAAAGAGTTCTGGAAAGAACATAGATAGAATTATTAGAGTATTGATCAATGACATTTTGATATACCCGGTACCCAGAAAATACCGGAGGAATGATAAGGATGGCCTACGAAACCTTACAAGGAAAAAGGGTAATATTCCGAACTTCAAAAATGGAAGTTTGGTAAGGAATGTATGACATCGTAACAATAATGCCAGATGAGGCATGTATGAAACCCTGAGGAAGTATGGGTTGAACCTATAAAGGTTGAGATTATCCTAAGATAAAGAAAGAACTAAGAAAAGAAGTATCCTAAGTAGGATTGGGAATAAACGTGATAAAGTTCCCACGGGTAGGTGGAAGCAATGACTTATGGAAATGACTGATAGTTATATTTTCTCCTTCAGCAGAGCTTAAGGGAGAATGCTTTAACCCAACAGTGATGGGAATGAGGTAGAAAAAAAACTTGAGCTGGAATGTACCCAGAAAACATGGGTTACAAGAAATCATTATCATCAAGAAAGGCCAATGAGGTGGCCGACAATCTAAGTATAAAGGAATAATTACAAATGTTCATACCGAAGAAACAGGATGATATTTGGAAGGACCTTGAAGGTCATATCGGAATGGAGGAATTTACATTCCTTCTGATGACTGTGCAAGAATTAACAGTAATAATAGTTTAAGTAAAGATTCGATTCCTGATGGAGTCTTAAGCATATTACGTACCTTAGAAGGTCCCGTTTTGAGGCAAACCAGGACCATGGTACAAAATTGATGAAGTAAACCGTTAAGTTTCCAGTCTTTTATGGAAGATGCATAAGTGATAGTTTCATCAACCGGACCTAGCTGCGATGCTTGAAACTCTTCTGCAATTCTATCTGCTTCACGTTATATCTACATCAAGTTCAGGAAGTGTTCCTTATGGATAAGGAATAATGATTACTTTGTCTCCCTAAGGGATTTGAAACCCGTAGGGTTAGCTATTAACGCACTACGTAAACAACAAGCGATGGTGATTCTTCTAAGAAAGGAGATGACAACGTAAAGATAAAGAAAGTGCTGCTATTGATAAGCTAAATGGCATGTTAATGAATGACAAGAAAGTTTGTGTTAGTGTACTTCTGCACAAACAAGATAGAGGATATGAGGTTGATAATTCGTGATGCTAAACGTATTCCCGTAGAAAGAATTAATGAGACTTGGAGGGAAGGGCGGTTGAGCCCAAGACTTATTGGGCCACTTGAAAGTTTAAAGTGTTCGGACGGCGGTATTCGAGCCAGCCTTACCCCCAAAATTATAGCACGGTCATAACGGGTTTTCATGTGGCCAGGCTACGCCAGTAAAATGTAGATGTTCAACAGATGATAGGAGTACGAGCATGTAGATATACGACCTGGTCTGACTTACGAAAGACAACCTGTGGAAAACCACGGATAGAAAAGAACAAGTAATGAGAAACAAGGTTGGCAGAAGTAGATTATATGAATCTAAGTTAAAGGAATCGGGCCAGATTCATTTCGGAAAGTTTAAATTGAAATAACGTGATGATTATAGAATAAATGAGACGGAATACCGATAAGGAGGTACCAAGTGCAAAAAGGTGTCTCAATAAAGAGGTGAAGGTGAAAGTAAATAATAGAAATGAGTAAGAATCAGCTAATAAGAAGGATGTGATTGATAAAGAAAAGGCTGGGGAAGCAACTATGGAATGAGAAGCAAGGAATGTTATGAATGGGTTTTCTAATGAATTCTCAGGATGACAACCTGATAGTGTCAATATTATAGTTATGAAAAAGCTAGTAACATGATATGGGATGTCAGTAATAATGATGTCAAGTGAGAAATCTAAGATTTAACCTGAAAGGTTGAAGGATTTCCCGAATGTGAGTATCGCTAAGATTGAACAAGAGTATTTGTCCATAGAATAATGGACAAAGCAGCAAGATATGTTGACACGTGAGATTGCGATCAAATAGTATTGGATATAATTATGATTAATTTCTTCTTTGATAAACCTCTATAGTTCAGAGGTAAATTCTGAGTATGATATTCTACAATCATGAAAGCTTTCTATAATCCTTTAGAACTCTTTTCTCTTCTTCTCTCTTATTCATCTTCTTTATGAATTGAGAAGAACAACCCTTTTAGGAGGGGAGGTACTGCTACGTGACTATCTGTCTATGTGATAGAAGTCTAAGTGGAATGCCATGACTTGTTTAATTGCTTGTCAAGTACTAAAGGCTGGCCCCCTTCTGTACTAACTATGCAATATAACAAATGTTCAATTGATCATAGTGATCTCTCAATAAATCTTTCCACTTCTCTATATTGATCGAGATTGCGAAGATTAAAGCGATCAGGAAATGCACAGTACGAGCGAGGTTACCTCCGAATCGTAGGGTGATAGTGATACCAATGTTACTGCAAGTATCAATAAGGATAAGACTGAGTAAGAATATAACCCGGATAGTGAGTTGTACGAAAAGTAGCAACGTTGATGGAAAAAGGATAAAGTATGAATTGTAGCACTAGAAGATGTGCCGAGGAAGGGTAGAACGACTAAGAATTGACCGGGAAGCTAAAGAGTGAACGGCAGGCAAACGACTCTTTGCTTCCTACCTGATTCCAGGACGGAATCCTTTTAAGGAGGGGAGACTGTAAGAACCCCAAATTTTTGATATAATTAAAACTTTTTATTAAGTAATGATAAAATGAGGAACAATGATTCCGACAACAAGGTCACCAGCTCTAATGAATGGTGGTTTCAAAGAACAATGATTGTAATGAATGGATATTGCTTTGGACAATGATCCTGATGCATTGGTATATTGTCAGAATAGAGTAATTCGATGGTTGAGGACCTAGATAAGAATAATCTACCATCCAGGAAGGAGCTAATGGATCCTTGAAGGGAAATGAGTACGTGCATAGTGTTTCCCATACGTGCATAGTATTTCCCGTACGTGCATAGTGTTTCCTGTACGTGCATAGTAATTTGGTGGATGAATAGTGATTTTGTAAGTTGGAAAACTTTTCACTCCACCATATGTACGGGACGTGATATGGATGTTTCGAAGTCATATTAGTAATACGCGGAGGAAATAAGTGAATGCAGAGACGATCGGAATTCAGAAATTCCAAATTCTTTTCGGTATAATATTTGACCGGACAGTGGATTAAATATTATTATAATCCAAGAATTGAGATATTAACTTTGAGGATTTGATATTTTGGGATGTTATTATATTTGATTTAAGAATGAAGGTAGGAAACCGCTGAGGAGTGGTTATGGCTACAATGTAATAATTGATATTTGGAAAGAATGAATGGAATTCGACTTTATTATTTCTATGTCTTGAAGAATGCTAAAGGGTAACAACATAGGTAAGAATAATCTATCTTCTAAGGGAATAAGATATGGCAATTTCAAGCAGGAGAATATTCTCATGTCATCCAGATCGGTAACGATTAATCCAGTAGTTCCGTAAAAAGGATAAGGAACGATCGAAAGAGAATACGGACAATTGTACCACCCTAAGAGAACAAGTAAAGAATACAGAATGAATAGTGTTTTGGTGGGAGTATATAATAATATGAGACGACACTATATAGAAGCATTCGGAACGGATTTCCGAGTTCGTATTAGTGATCCAGGGGGAAAATAAGTGTATGTAAAAGCTGTCGGATTCTGAAAAACCGCACTTTTATTTTCTCCGAGAGTTCCCTGGACACTGATAGCCTTAAGTATTTAACGAATGGATTTAAGGAATATAAATTGGAAAGTTAGAATGAAAGATGGAGAATGAAAGTATTAATATTAAAGAGGATTCCCGGTAAACCCTAATTAGAAATCCGTGAAATATTCTCACGAACGATCAATCGAAACGGGTAATAACCGGACACAGAAACAAGCAGAGGAAGCAAGAGTCTTGTGCAAGCTACTAGTATAAAATATCTAGTAACTAAACTAGAAGCAAGGAACTAGCACCTTAGAGGAAGAACTAAGTACTTAGCAAGGAACTACCTAGTTAAGCTCTAACCACCATAAAACCAACACATGTCTTGCCATTTCATCATCCAACACCTCACCACTTTAATAAAGTGACTTTGGCAAGATATTATGTTGTAAGTGGATGAGAGTGGATGAGATTAAAACACAAAAATCAAAAGCACCAAGCAACTCTCTCCCCCCCTTGCAAAGAAACCATTCGGCCTTACCTTTAATTCAAAATCCAAACTCCACCTTCCCACCATTGTTTGTTCTTGTAAAAATTATGGTGAGTCTTACATTTCCCAAAAGTGATCCCTTAAAAATTTCAAAGCCAAACTCTCTTGTTTCCATTTTCAAAGAAATCATCAAAGACTAGGGTGAATAGTGATTTTCAAGAACAACTCTTGATTTTCTTGATTTCTAGGATGATCTAAGCTTGGTTATGGGTATACAAGGACTATGAAAAGCTTAGCAAGGTCTTTACACACTCCAAGGAAGGTATAAAGCTCTTGAAACCCTAACCCTTGTTTGAGATTTAAGCATGTTTATGATAGTTATAACTTAGTTATGGTTATGTTAAGATTATAAGCATGATTATGTATGGATTTTGGATTAATGATGTAAATAGCTAGATGAACGGAAAGGCATTGCTTGGCCTCAGTTCATGTATATAAGTCATGTATATGTTGTTTGGGTTGGATACTATATTTATGGGAAGATTCGAAATTGGTAGATATTCGATTTACAGCCGTTATAATGCCCGATTTTGCAATACCATGTTTTGTATGCCATTTTCCATGTTGAACCCCTACTATCCAGAGACCTTATCTGCCATGATAGGATAGTTAATGTTCTAAGCTTTGTTTTGATATAAAGATCACGTGAAACGGACTTACGGTTTAGGATTTATGACCAAATTACTAAAAGTAGTTCGAATCCGTAAACGAAAGTTCGTAACTGTAATTGAACCCTCGTAAACTATGTAACGTCATGGCGAATCTTGGTAAATAAATACTAGAGGTATAAAGGAAGGCGTGAAAGAAAACCGTATGTCAAAAGGATCATTTTTCGATTTATTAAAAATGTTCGAGTCGAGGTTAAACGCGAACGAACCCCTAAAAGACGACTCTTTTATAACTTCGGTAAAACACTTAGAAAACGGGCGATAAAACTCGGAGTATAGTATTGGTTCGTAACGATCGACTTTAGAAATCATATGACTTAAGTATGTCCCAAGTATAAGTACAATGACATGTCGTATTAACGAACGAATGTCGGGTCGGATCAGTGATAAAAGTAATCCACTAAAAGGGGTATAACGAGATAACTCGAGAACGTGTTTCGAATTAAGTATAACTTAACTTTTAATATGTTAAGTGATTAATCCCGAATGCCTTGGCTATTTATAGATCACCAAGCTGACCCGGGACCCGCTACCACTACCCCTTACCGTACTCGACTACCAGGCAAGTTTCAATTCCCTTCTTTTAGGCTGTTGTTGTGATTGAATAAATATATATATATGATTGCTGATATACATATGCCATTGCATGCATGCCTACTTTCAAGTTGAATTGATATACTTGTTCCCTGAATGTTATTGTTGGCTTATAAGCTAGATAGTTATATATCAGTTATAAGCCGGTTATTGTAAGACCCTCATAGAAGGGCGTATACATCTTATTAATCAAAAATAGACCGGGAGTCAATATTCCTTGATATATCGAGATTACCTCGGAGGAAAATATTTAAGTAAATATTTTCTATTATTTGGGCGACGAATATTATTTGAATATTCGTTCGAGACTAATTATTTTAACGATCCTTACTTCAAATAATTATTTGAACGTAACTATTCAACGAATAATATTTCTCAATATTCATTCAGAGTCGAATTGATTATCGACTATTATTTCGAATATTCTTCTAAAGATGAGACTATTAAATGAATATTATTTGGATATTCTTTTAGAATATTATTTTATTAAATAAATATTACTTTTGAATATTCATTTAAGATATTAAATACTTGATGAATATTATTTTAATATTCATCTGAAGCTTGATTTAATTATCGAATATTATCTCGAATATTCCTTGAGGCTTGGATTACTAAATGAATATTACTTGATATTCATTTAGGATATTATTCATTAAATGAATATTACTTTTGAATATTCATTTAAATTCCTAATTAATTATGAATATTACCGTAAATATTCTTTTCAGGTCTTATTAATTAATGAATATTGTTTTGAATATTCATTTAAATATTTATTTATTCAATAAATATTCTCCTGATATTTCTTTAGGGATTATTTTGAGAAATACTCTGATTAAAGATATTCTTCCATATTCCCAAATATTCTTTAAACATTTTAACTCATTAAATATTCTCTGAATATTTATTCCATACTTAGAATAATCTCGATAAGGTTTATCTTCTTCGATTATTACAGAAAATATCTCGGAGTCATATTATTATTAATCTTATATCAAGAAAGGTTCTCAGACATCATTCTTCTTTGAGTCTATCTCCTTAATAATAAGGGAACCTTACTTGGAAAATGTTATTTATCTTGTCGACTTCCCGGTCATAAAGTATTCCCTCCACCCGCAACTCGGGTGCTGTTGACTTATTAAGTCATTGCTTACCTTCTCATCTTTCGAGGGGTAAGATTACTGGAACAAGTTGATATCCGTTACCAAGTAATAGCTTGGGAGTTATTGGTAAATTTTCCTTTCCAACTAGATACGACTACTTTGTGGAGTCTTATCAACAAGTATTATACTTGGGGAAAGGGGGACGAACGTTACATTCAGAATCATGAATTCTATTTGAACTAGGAGTCGTGTAAGAGGCCGAGTAGCGCCGGTCCATCCCCTTTGGCCCAACCGTTGGCCGGGGAGAGCTAATAAGGCGGTATACAAGTAAAGCCGTCAGTTCTTCCTTCTACCGGTAGTAAATCTAAATTGAGCTGTACGATCTCGACTGATCATCAAGATTGGAACAGCGGGCGCGGTGAATACTCCATCATTGGTTCATCATCCAAATTTATTTATTTCCTGCAACATGACTACTGTTGGCAGAGTTGGAAAAGGGTCATAACTGGAATTGCAACCTTTTCTTGCAAGTTCCTCTTCTTAATAACAATAAGAATATCTCGCTTACTTTGATGTAGCAGATATTTCTACAAACAAATACTTTAAGTTACCTTGTAACTTCATCGTTCATATTATACTGGCATCATTTCCGTAAATGCATGGCATATGGTTTGAAAGATACTTTTGAACTGTTATACATTATCGTTCAGTTATATATTATTGTTGGTGGGCTATTGCTCACCCTTGCTTTATTATTATATCACAACAACAGCTAGACCAGATGACTCGCACAAGGCGCACTCGACGCGGGCGAGGACGATGAGACTACCAGAGCTGAAGAAGAAGCTATTGGTAGGGTATATTTATTCTTTCAGTACCAAGAATATGGTCTAGTACGACTTATGTAAATGGATGGCAAAGAGTATGTATTTATATTGAAATTCTTTTGGATTGTAAGAACTCATAATGTGATTAATAAAAATTTGATTATTACTCTGATTTCATCTCTGGGACTATAACGGGTGTGTTTTATATTGTTTTGTTGGGTTATAGAGACGTAATTTATTTTATGCTAAGGAAAGTTCAATTGTTGCGGACAGTATTGGAAACCGTAACCACCGGATCCCGGACCCCGGATCTGGGGGTGTTACATTTAAGTCCCCCTTTCCCTTTTGGAAGTTCTCCAATTAGATCAATCCCCCACATAGCAAAGGGCTATGGGCTCGTTAGCGAGGTAAGCTGAGAGACAGGGATGTTGCTGAAGTTAGCGATCCTTTGACAGGCATCGCATTTTCTCGAAAACTCAAAGGCATCCCTTTTTAGCGTAGGCCAATAATACCCTTGGCGAAGAATTTTCTGGGCCAGCGAACTACCCCCTGTGTGATTGCCGCATATCCCTTCATGGACTTCTCTGAGAATGTAATTACACTCTTCCCCATCTACACACCTCGAGAGTGGGATGTTAAACCCTCTTCGATACAAGACTTCATCATAAATGACATAGCGGGCCGCCTGATATTTAATCTTCCTCGCTTCTTTCTTGTCTTGAGGCAAAGCTCCATTTTTCACATATTCCCATATTGGGGTCATCCAAGTCAATTCTGGGGTCACTACTTCCATAATGAACTCCTCCGGTACACTAGGCTTTATCTGAATTTCCAATGGGATAATTCCAAGTAATGTAGCCTCGCGACGCGACCCCAATTTTGCCAGTGCATCTGCTCCTTGATTCTTTTCTCTTCTAATATGAACCACCTTGAGATTGTTAAACTTTTTTATCAACCTCTGTGTACATCGCAGATATAGCTCAATCTGCTCACCTCTAGCTTGCCACCCACACCAGAGTTGATATGTTACCAGCATGGAATCGCTGTAAGCTGTGAGGTTTTCCACCTTCATTTCCAATGCCAGTTTGAGACCAATAATGAGGGTTTCATACTCTTCTGCATTATTGGTGGCTTCGAAAGCGAAGTGTACTGCACTTTGTATCTTAAGACCCTCCGGAGTTACTAACTCGATGCCAGCCCCGGCTCCTTCCTTGTTAGATGCCCCATCTACGTATAGCTCCCACCACGAGGCCAAATTTTTTTTTTTGTCCACGCTAACTGTTTTTTCTGGTGCTGCTACGATAGCCCAGTCATCTCCCTTGGATTGGGGAGGAAACTCCAAGATAAAATCCGCAAGTGCCTGTCCTTTTATAGGGTCGCGAGGCTTAAACTCGATGTCGAACTGACTAAGCTCTACTATCCATTTTAACAACCTCCCTGAAGACTCTGGCTTGTGCATTACTTGCCTCAGTGGGTAGGCAGTATGAACCTCAATGCTATGAGCCTGAAAATAGGGTCTTAACTTCCGCGAGGCCAAGACTAGGGCATAGGCTAGCTTCTCCATGTTTGTTTATCGAGTCTCAGCATCCAACATTCTTTTACTGACATAGTAGACTGGATATTGAACCTTTCCCTCTTCGCGAACCAATACTGCACTGAACACGTGCTCAGACACAGCGAGGTAGACAATGAGGACCTCGCCTTTGAGGGGCTTTGAGAGAAGTGGTGGCGAACCCAGGTGTTCCTTTATTTTTTGAAAGGCCTCCTCGCATTCCAATGTCCATTCAAAGTTTCTTCCCACCTTTTTAATGGCCTTAAAGAACTCATGGCACTTATCTGATGATTTGGAAACGAACCGATTGAGAGCTGCGATCCTTCCTGTTAAACTCTGGACTTCTTTCACACTTCTTGGGGATCGCATGTCAATTAAAACCTTTATTTTTGCAGGGTTCGCTTCGATTCCTCTATGGTTGACAATGAATCCCAAAAACTTTCCAGATTCGACTCCAAAGACACACTTTTGGGGGTTGAGCTTCATTCTGTACTTCCTTAGTATATCAAACATCTCTGCGAGGTGAGAGATGTGATCCCCAGCTTCCTTAGACTTGACCAGCATGTCATCTCCATAGACTTCCATTGTCTTGCCAATTTGTTTCTCGAACATCATATTAACGAGCCTTTGGTAGGTAGCCCCAGCATTAAGGAGACCGAAGGGCATCCCTATGTAGCAGTAGAGACCTCTATCCGTGATGAACGAGGTGTGCTCTTGATCAGGACCATACATGGGTATTTGGTTGTATCCAGAGTAAGCATCCATGAAAGAAAGAAGTGCATGCCCTGCTGTTGCATCCACTAACTGGTCGATCCTTGGTAACGGAAAACTATCTTTGGGACAATGTTTGTTGAGGTCGGTAAAGTCTACACAGGTCCTCCAGTTTCCATTTGGCTTCTTCACGAGGACTGGGTTCGCGAGCCACTCAGGGTAGAATGATTCCCTAACGAGCCCTACCTCAAGGAGCCTATCCACTACTGCTTCTAGAGCCTCAGCCCGTTCTCCACTTATGGCTCACCTTTTCTGTCTGACTCCCAAGGCCTCAGCATCTTCGGTATACTTGCTCCCCAGCGAAGCGAAGCGAAGAAATGTTGGAGGAATTTCGTAACAACACGAAATCGGAGGTTTGCTGAAATAGTATGAGCGAATTGTATGAATGTGACTGTTTTAGGGGATTAGGGTTTATGAAAAAAGAAGGGGCTGGACTTGGCAGGTGTCTCGATTTGTCTCGTGTATCGGTCATCTCTTCTGCCAAGATGCCTGCGTACCTATATGTTTATATAGGATCAAGCCCACGCAGTTCTGTGAAATTAATTTGTGTCCATCCCTTAGAGACTTTAGGGATAAACTTCGTTAATCTTGGTAATTACTGATTTTATCTGATTTAATCTTATCGTTGTGATATCTTCCTGATTTGAAGAATATCGTTTGGAGATATTTTCCGTAATTGATTGATTGAGATTGATTCTTTCCTTGTTTCAAAGAGAGGATAAAACTTAGTGGTCAAGTAATAATTATTAATCTGAATTAATAATTAATGATTATTAAAAATTTGGGAGATTATTAGACATGCCAAAAATATGGCATAACAATTAGCCCCCAGTTCTTCATGTAGCTTGCTGCAGTGGAGAACTAAACATTCTTCAAGCTTCCAAATTTCTTTAGTCGCTGAAAAAACTGAAAATAGATGATTAGAAAAACACTTAGAGCACCATGGTGCTTGTTAGGCGTATGCGGATGCAAGTATGATAGCATGCGATGACCACTATAAGATATATATTTGCCAAGGTTTTCAAATGTGCGAGTATAAATAATTCGTTTGAAATCCATTGCGATCCTCATTGTCAAGTTAGGACCTTGGCGCTTGTATATATCCCGAACTGGCATACACGTTGTTCAAGTGTCTGATGCAACCACATAAGGATGTGTCTGTTGCAATCACATAATGATGTGTCTTGCGGAGTCTTCGATGTAGATAAGATGTAGATGTAGTTGTGCATAGGGATGCCTCCACCCATGCGATTTTGATCTCATGGGCCTTCAATAAAGATAGTTTGCATAGGGATGCCTCCACCCATTCGATATAGTGATATCTCATGGGCCTTCAATAATCCAGAGGGTGCTACACTTTACTAAGCATGTTGCATTGCGAGATTTATAGCTTGTCCAGGCTACCCTACTCGACACTTTAGTTCGCAAGTTTGAAGATATTTTTGACATATATGTTCTATCGCGACAATATATGAAAAATATTTTACAAATCCAATATGCAATAATAAATATGATCTTTTAAAATGTCGCGACATTTATTTTGTATAAATATAATGTCCTCCTTTTTGTAGAAAATCTTTTCCAAAATTATGCGTCTCGCATATATATATATATATATATATATATATATATATATATATATATATATATATATATATATATGTAAGAACCCCAAATTTTGGATATAATTAAAACTTTTTATTTTGTACTGAGGTAATGGTGAATAGTGATTACGACTACGATGTAACGATTGAGATAATGAAGGAAAGGAATAGATTTGGATTCAAATGTTTATATGCCATGAAGAATACTATTGGTTGACACTTTAGATAAGAATTATCTATCTCCTAGGGAATTGAGATTTGATAATTCTAAAGGAGAAGATTATTCTAATGTCATCCAAATCGATATCTGTTATTGGTCTAGTGGGTCCGTAAAAAGGTTAAGGAACGATCGAAAGAGATCAGGGACAATTGTACAACCCTAAGAGGATGAGTAAAGAAAAATGGATGAATAGTGATTTTGGGTAGACATAGGAATATTATTAGACGACGCGATATATAAGTATCCGGAATGAAATTCTGAGTTCGTATTAGTGATCCAGGGGGGAAAATAGTGTATGTAAAAGCTGTCGGATTCTGAAAAATAGCACTTTTATTTTCCCCGAGATTTCCCTGGACACTTAAAGACTTAAAAAATTATTGAAGGGATTTAAGGAATATAGGTTCAAGAATTATTAAAGAGAATTGAAAATGATGGTGTAATTATTATTACGGTTTTCGGTAAAACCCTAACTAGAAACGATTGAGTTATTTGTTCGAACGATCAATGAATTGAGCAATAAATGGACGAAGAAACAAGTAGAGAGCCAAGATACAAGCATGTGCAAGTGGATGGGACCAAGTAACTAAGTAGTTACAAGAGTAACTAGCTCACTTGGAGAAACAAGCCAAGTACTTAGCTAAATCTTATCATCCACACTTTCAAACACCAACACTTGGCTAGATGATGCATGCAATGACATGGGCACTTTATTAAAGCCACTTTATGCTAAGATATTTTCATAATAATGCAAGATTAGATGAGACTAAAGCAAGCCAACCAAGCAAAACTCTCTTCCCCCCTTGCAAAGCTCCATTCGACTTTCACCATAATTGAAGAATCAAAGTCAAAGCTCCCACCATTGTTTGATCTCCAAAAATTTATCATAGATCCTATATTTCATAAAAATGATACCCTAAAAATCTTAGCCTCAAACACCACCTTTTCCATTTTAAAAAAAATCAAGAAAGCGGAGGATGAATAGTAACCTCAAGAACAAAATTCTCGAATCTTGATTTTGGTTGATGATCCAAGCTTCATGGAGGCTATACAAGGACTATAAAAGGCTTACTAAGTGCATACACACCTCAAGGAAGGTATAAAACTCTTGAAACCCTAGGCCTTAGTTTATGTTTAATAATGTTCTTGATGAGAATTTAGATTAGTATGATTATGGTAATGATTAAAGCATGCTTATGTAGTGATATGTTGATATAAGAGGATAAAATAGTTTAGATGAACGGAAAGGCATTGCTTGGCCTTAGTTCATGGTTAAATAACATGTATATGTTGTTTGGAGTGGATACTATGATTATTAGAAAGTTTGGAATTTGGAAACGTCCGATTTATAGCCGTCACAATGCCCGATTTTCGTTAACCTCTAGAAAACCATGCATAACAGTTAGGATGAATTTCTGACCTTGATGAATAAATGACATGTACTCGTAGATCTCGAGCTGTAGATCGTTTTGGCGTGAGAATCTAAACATTCCGACTTACGGTTTAGGAGTTATGGTCAAATTACTAAATTAGTTCGGAACCGTAAGTAAAAGTTCGTAACTTCAATTGAACCCTCGTAAAGCATGTTACTCAGTGGAGAATCTTGGTAAATAAATACTAGAGGTAAAAAGGAAGGTGTGAGAGAAAACCTCATGTGAAACGGATCGTTTTCCGATTTTATAAAAATGTTCGAATCAAGGTTAAACGCGAACGAACCCCTTAAAAGTATAACTTTGGTTATGACTTAGAAAACGGACGGTAAAACTCGAGGTATAATCTCGGTTCGTAATCGATCGACTTTAGAACATATATGACTTAAGTATATACCGAGTGTGGGTATGATGACATGTCATAATAACGAACAAATGTCGGATCGTATCGGTAATAAAAAGAGTTACACTAAAAATTGTATAACGGGATAATTCGAAAACGTGTTTCGACTTAAGTGAAGTTTATACTTAGACTTTTAAAAGGTGTTAAGTGGTTAATCTCGAATGTTCTGATTGTTTATAGATCATCGAGCAGACCCAGGACACGCTATCTCCACCCACACCTGAATACCAGGCAAGTGTTCAAACCTTTGAACCTGTTGTTGTGATAATATATGTATATGATTTCTGTTTTACATATGCCATCGCATGCATGCCTGTTTCCAATTATATTGTGACTCTGGTTTTTGTGATACTTGTTCCCTGAATTGATATTGGCTTATAGACTAGATACGATTTATCAGTAATAAGCCGGATTATTTTGGTAAGACCCTTAGCGAAGGGCATATGATATTCATTCTAAATATAGACCGGGAGTCAGTATTTTGAGTTATAGATAGTCGTGGAAACCCGGAGGGATTTCAACGACAGATTATTATTTATCTGAGGAAGGTTATTGTTAAACGTTATTATATTCCATAAAGTATCAATTACTTGGAAATATTTCGAGGAATGTTATTCGGGTATTATCTCAGTCGGGAGATAATAAATGAATGTTAGTTTCGAATATTCATTTAGAATTGATATTTAATGAATATTATTTTGATATTCTTTAGAATGTTATTTATTAAATGAATATTACTTTCGAATATTCATTTAAGGTTTTATGTACTTAATGAATATTATTTTAAAATATTCATTGGAAGTTCTATTTACTTAAGGAATATTATTTCGATTATTCCTTTAAAGTTTTGATTACTAAATGAATATTATTTGGATATTCATTTAGAAGATTATTTATTAAATGAATGTTATTTGGATATTCATTTAAAAGATTAAATATTAGATGAACATTATTTTCAAATATTCATTTAAGGTTTGACTTATTTATTGAATACTATTTTAAATATTTATTGGAGTTTAATTATTTAATGAATATTATTTCGAATATTCATTTAAGGAGGGATTTATTTAGTAAATAATTCCTTATATTCATTCGAGGATTACTTACGAGCAATATTTTGAGTTAATAATATTCCATAATTATTATTGAGTAAATAAATATTCTTGGAATATTTATTTAATTCTTTTAAAATTCTTTTAAAATAATTTATATTATTCGGAGATTACCTTCCACCTCCAGATATTATGTAAAATATTTCGGAGTCTTTTTACGACTATTTTATCAAGGAAAGGTTCCCAACTCTTTCTTTTTCATTTAAATCTATCTTAAAAGGATTTAAATGCTCGCTCAAACTTCCATATTATAGGGGAACCTACTTGAGCAATGTTATTTATCTTGTTGACTTCCCGGTCATAATTTATCCTCTTCACTCGCAACTTGGTTGCTATGGACTCATTAAGTCTGTGTTTACCTTCTCATCTTTCGAGGGGTAAGATTGTTGGAACAAGTTGATGTTCATTACCAAGCAATAGCTTGGAAGTTATTGGTGAATTTTCCTTTCCAACTAGATACGACTACTTTGTAGAGTCTTATCAACAAGTATTATACTTGGGGAAAGGGGGACGAACGTTACATTCAGAATCATGAATTCTATTTGAACTAGGAGTTGTGTAAGAGGCCGAGTAGCGCCGGTCCATCCCCTTTGGCCCAACCGTTGGCCTGGGAGAGCTAGTAAGGCGGTAGACAAGTAAAGCCGTCAGTTCTTCCTTCTACCGGTAGTAAATCTAATTTGAGTTGTACGATCTCGACTGATCATCAAGATTGGAACAGCGGGCGCGGTGAATACTCCATCATTGGTTCATCATCCAAACTTATTTATTTCCTGCAACATGATTACTGTTGACAGAGCTGGAAAAGTGTTCGTAACTGGAATTGCAATATTTTCCTTGCCAGTTCCTCTTTATAATATCTTGCTTATTTTCGACATAGCAAATATTCCCTCATATATTTACATTTTAAGTTACCTTGTAACTTCATCGTTCATATTATACTGGCATCATTTCCGTAAATGCATGGCATATGGTTTGATAGATACTTATGAACTGTTATATATTATCGTTCAGTTAAATATTATTGTTGGTGGGCTATTGCTCACCTTGCTTTATTATTATATCACAACAACAGCTAGACCAGATGACTCGCACAAGGCGCACTCGATGCTGGCGAGGACGATGAGACTACCAGAGCCGAAGAGAAAGCTATTGGTAGGATAGATTTATTCTTTCAGTACCAAGTATATGGTCTAGTATGACTCATGTAAATGGATGGCAAAGAGTATGTATTTATATTGAAATTCTTTTGGGTTGTAAGAACTCATAATGTGTTTAATAAAATTTGGTTGTTACTCTGATTTCATCTCTGGGACTATAACGGGTGTGTTTTATGTTATTGTTTTGGGTCACAAGGTTGTAATTTAATATTTATGTTGAACTGTGGATGGGAATTGAGATGGTAACGACCAGATCCCTGACCCCGGATCTAGGGGTGTTTCAGAAGTGGTATCAGAGCGTACGTTATAAACCCCAGAGATGAGGCGACGTTAAAACAATAAATTCACTAAGATAATAAGAACTTTTGCCAAGTTCATAGTCGGACTACTTAATGTAGTGGTGACATATAAAACCCTTATGGGAACTCTTAAGTATAATGATAGTAACTTAGCTCGATATCGTGTCAATGAGTAAGGCGACAGACCTTGAGGCATACAAGCAGCAGCGTGATGATGCTTTATATGCTGAAGATCAGCGGGAAATTTGATGGAGTACCCTACTGGAGACCCGGAAGAGGTTCCAGCAGATAAGGAAAATCCTGTCAGGATAAGGAGCTTACCCTTGAGAAATGAGGGCTGCAGCCAGAAAGACTGTGATGATGAAGGTATGGTGCTCAGAAAAGTAAGCATAAAGAAATGAGTTATTAGCAAGAGAACTGAAGATTCATGTTGGATTCGTAGCCGGACTACTGGAGGTAGTACCAGCAAGTAAGACGGATTGAAAGGATTACTTGAGATCTTATACGGGAATAGACAAGAATCCCTAGAGACTTCCATATTAACGAAGAAAGAGCTAGAGGAATGTATGATTATCAAAGACATCGATTTAGGGCGAGGAGCAGAGTCCCTAGGAATAGTTGAGAAGGAGGCAGTAAGTGCCATATCATTTGATAAACGAATAAGTATGAATATTGTCAGTAATAATTCGCCATGAGAAGGGAGATGTCATAGGTTGTAAATTATGGAACCAAATTGAGATTAATGAAGTTGTTTATTTCAGGAAAATGTCCATTTTATGAATGAATCAGTTAGAAAGTGAAAATATTGGGAAGTGACAACATGATTGGATAAAGTTATATAAGGAGGTAGTAAGCAAGACAATGATGTCAAAACCTACCGAAAGATAAGACCAGTGAGTCAAGATGAACTCGTAATTAGGCTACTGTCAGAGACTGAGTATAGGGTTATTTCAACTCAGTGAAATGATGAACCAGAAATGTTAGATGCATGTGATTCAGAGGAATATTAAATTCTTTCTTTGAATGAATTATAGTAGTTATCTTAAGTTTATTCCGACGCAGAATTATAACGGATCAAGTAATACGATAAGCAGTTAAAGAGAAAAATATGAGAAAATCTTCCTGGAGCTAAAAGGTGGAATTGGTAATGACCAAGAGTTGGCATTACTTAATGGAAAAAGGAGACCTTGTGCTTCCAACGATGCTTCGCATAAAGGATTAGGATGTGTGCTTGCAAAACATGACAAAGTACTTGCGGATGCATTCGGACAGCACGGTCCACCAGATCGGATGGCCTTAGTAGTGCAAATTCTGTGGAACAACCAACTCCGACGGCAATGTTCCTTCTGAGACTAGTGGTCAGATAGATTGACATTTGGTAATATCGAATATCAGGACATATAGGTATCAGGATGTTGTGACAGGTTTCAGTTTGAAACTGTTGATTCCCTTCTAAGGGATGTATAAAATTGGTTCCTCTCCAATGGTTAAACTTCTAATCTGATGACGATTATTTCATTAATTATTACTGCTTATGGTTCTACCTGCTTGGAGGTTCATAGAACCATTCTTCAAGTTTCGAAACTGGTCTCCTTAATGTTACCAGTAGGTGGATAGATTGACCAAAATTTCCCTGATTCTGGAAAGAAATTCGGAGAATTTTGGCAAACCTTGTCTTTCTGATTATCAGAGAACATCATTGAAAAGAATGGAAACTGGGGCGAACCCCGTGAATTGGGTAAAGTAGCCACCCTATGGGTTAGTAGACGGACCCTGAGTATTACAATCGATGGTAGAGATAAAATGATGAAGTGAGATTGGATGGAAACAGGAAATGTAAGTAAGAAACCAGCCGGACTGAGAAACTCCGGGATTGACTTAAGTGAAAAGGCTGTTATGCCAGGAATGGTAAGCTTGCGTGGCACGTGGGATTGATAAGAATAGTTGAAAAGATAAAAGTAGAGAAAAGGTGACCAGAGACGGTGCCGAATAGTCGATAAGACTTATATGAAGTAAAGTTTTGGAAAGGTGGAAAGGTATCAAAGAAGGTACTATGTCGGCAATCGCTAGAAAAGTAATGCTATTAGCCAACCCCTAAAATCATATATTTTTATTTTAGTATGGTTAGTTGAGGCCAAGTCACGAAGGATTCTCAAGTGACTAGACCAGCAATGAAAGGACAAAGCAGGGTTGCTTCTAAGTAAGCACCGACTGCAAGGGCTTCTGATATAAAGGAAATATTAATGAGATCGTAGGAATCTTCCAATGAACCCTTACAACCCATGTTTTGATTGGGAATTTACTAGATTTTATGGGGTCACCCGTACTAAAGTGATTCATATGTATATGATTGCCCAAGATTACGAGTAAAAAAAAGAAATGGAAGTATAATGACTTGAGATGTATGATGTTAGGGTATTATAAATACCATGAATATATTATGACTAAGGGAAGTAAACAATGAAGGTTTATGAAGAGAGTATAGAAATGGTCAGAGATGGATCAGTATGCTGTAGAAATTTTGTCTAAGGCAAGAACCTTTGAGAAGAACGATAAGTACTAAGAGATTCACGTAACTCGACCAATATCTTCCAAAACATCCTTGCTACCATTACCAAAGTTCTGTAAGAGAGCAGATAGGCATACGTTGCCTTTTAAAAGGCCAAATAGGCTGACAACTATCTGAAAGAAGAGGGCGGCATTAAGTTACCATTCGATTATCAAATGAGAATAGTTGAAAGGAGACCCTTATTAAGGATACATGATCTGATTGCCAATTATAGGATGCAAGAATTCCTTGGTAGTCGAATTAAGGATAGGATATCCATGAATTAAGACAAACCCTGGGGAATGTACAAGGGATGGCATCAACCCTAATAACGACATTATGAATTCAGATGATATGAGTTGGACTTACTAAGGCAACAATGACCGGTAAGGATTATTAAAAAAAGAGTTCTGGAAAGAACATAGACAGAATTATTAAAGTATTGATCAATGACGTTTTGATATACCCTATACCCAGAAAATATAGGAGGAATGATAAGGATGACCTAAGAAACCTTACAAGGAAAAAGGTAATATTCTGAACTTCAAAATGGAAGTTTGGTAAGGAATGTATGACATAGTAACATAATGCCAGATGAGGCATGTATGAAACCTTGAGGAAGTATGGATTGAACCTATAAAGGTTGAGATTATCCTAAGATAAGGAAAGAACTAAGAAAAGAAGTATCCTAAGTAGGATTGGGAATAAACGTGATAAAGTTCCCACGGGTAGGTGGAAGCAATGACTTATAGAAAAAGACTAATAGTTATATTTTCTCCTTCAGCAGAGCTTAAGGGAGAATGCTTTAACCCAACAGTGATGGGAATGAGGTAGAAAAATTTGAGTTGGGACGTATCCAGAGAACATGGATTACAAGGAAATTGTTAGTATCAGGAAAGGCCAATGAGGTGGCCGACAGTCTAAGTATAGAAGAATAATTACAATGTTCATACCGAAGAAACAGAATGATATTTGGAAGTACCTTGAAGGTCATATCGGAGTGGAGGAATTTACATTCCTTCTGATGAGTGTGCAAGAATCGACGGTAATGATAGTTTAAGTAAAGATTCGATTCCCGATATTGTCTTAAGCAAACTACACACCGTAGAAGGTCCCGTTTTGAGGCAAACCAGGACCACTATACAAAATTGATGAAGTAAACCATTAAGTTTCCAGTCTTTTATGGAAGATGCATGAGTGATAGTTTCATCAACCGGACCTAGTTGCGATGCTTGAAACTCTTCTGCAATTTTATCTACTTTATGTAATATCTACATCAAGTTCAGGAAGTGTTCCTTATGGATAAGGAATAGTGATTACTTTGTCTCCCTAAAGGATTGAAACCCGTATGATTAGCTATTAACGCACTACGTAAACAACAAGCGATGGTGATTCTTCTAAGAAAGTAGATGACAAGGTAAAGATAAAGAAAGTGCTGCTATTGATAAGCTAAATGGCATGTTGATGAATGACAAGCAAGTTTGTGTTAGTGTACTTCTGCGCAAACAAGATAGAGAATAGGAGGGTGATGATTCATGATGCTAAATGTATTCCCGTAGAAAGAATTAATGAGACTTATTGGGCCATCTCAGAGTTAAAAGTATTCGGAAGGTGGTATTCGAGCCAGTTTTACCCCCAAAACTTATAGCACGGTCATAACGTGTTTCATGTGGCAAAGCTACACCAGTAAAATGCAGATGCTCAACAGATGATAAGAGTGCGAGCAGGTAGATGTACGACCTGGTCTGACATACGAAAGACAACCTATGGAAAACCGCGGGTAGAAAAGAATAAGTGATGTGAAACAAGTTGATAGAAGTAGATTATATTGAATCTAAGTTAAAGGGATCGGCCCGATTCATTTCGGAGAATTTAAATTGAAATAATGTGATGATTATAGAGTAAATGTAACGGGATACCAACAAGGAGGTACCAAGTGCAAAAGATGTCTCAATAAAGAGATGAAGGTGGAAGTAAATAACAGAAGTAAATAAGAATCAGATAATAAGAAAGATGTGATTGATAAAGAAAAGACTGGGAAAGCAACTATGGAATATGAAGCAAGGAATGTGATGAATGGATTAATAAAAGGGTTTCTGATGAATTCTCGGGATGACAACCTGATAGTGTTAATATTATAGATATGAAAAAGCTAGTAACGTGACATGGAATGTCAGTAACAATGGTGTCAAGTGAGAAACTAAGATTTAACCTGAGAGGTTCAAAGATCTCCCAAAAGTAAGTGTTGCTAAGGTTGAACCAGAGTACCGGTCCAGAGAATAGTGGACAAAGCAGCAAGATATGTTGGCACGTGAGGTTACGATCAAATAGTATTGGATATAATTATGATTAATTTCTTCCTTAATGAACCTCTATAGTTCAGAGGTAAATTTTGGGTGTGGTATTTTACAATAATGAAAACTTTCTATAATCCTTTAGAATTCTTTTCTTTTCTTCTCTTTTATTCATCTTCTTTATTAATTTAGAAGAACAACCCTTTAAGGAGGGGAGGTACTGCTACGTGACTATCTGTCTATGTGATAGAAGTCTAAGTGGAATACCATAACTTGTTTAATTGCTTGTCAAGTACTAAAGGCTGGCCCCCTTCGGTACTAACTATGCAATATAACAAAGGTTCATTGATCATAGTGATCTCTCAATAAATCTTTCCACTTCTCTATATTGATCGAGATTGCGAAGATTAAAGCGATCAGGAAATGCAGAATGCGAGCGAGGTTACCTCCGAATTCGCAGTATGATAGTGATACCAATGTTACTGCAGGTATCAATAAGGATAAGACTGAGTAAGAGTTTAACCCGGATAGTGTGTTGTACGAAAAGTAGCAACGTTGATGGAAAAAGGATGAAGTATGAATTGTAGCACTAGAAGATGTGCTGAGAAAGAGTAGAACGATTAAGAATTGACGGGGAAGCTAAGAAGTGAACGACAGACAAACAGCTCTTTGCTTCCTACCTGATTCCGGGACGGAATCCTTTTAAGGAGGGGAGACTGTAAGAACCCCAAATTTTGGATATAATTAAAACTTTTTATTTTGTACTGAGGTAATGGTGAATAGTGATTACGACTACGATGTAACGATTGAGATAATGAAGGAAAGGAATAGATTTGAATTCAAATGTTTATAAGCCTTGAAGAATACTATTGGTTGACACTTTAGATAAGAATTATCTATCTCCTAGGGAATTGAGATTTGATAATTCTAAAGGAGAAGATTATTCTAATGTCATCCAAATCGATATCTGTTATTGGTCTAGTGGGTCCGTAAAAAGGTTAAGGAACGATCGAAAGAGATCAGGGACAATTGTACAACCCTAAGAGGATGAGTAAAGAAAAATGGATGAATAGTCATTTTGGGTAGACATAGGAATATTATTAGACGACGCGATATTTAAGTATCCGGAATGAAATTCTGAGTTCGTATTAGAGATCCAGGGGAAAAATAGTGTATTTAAAAGCTGTCGGATTCTGAAAAATAACACTTTTATTTTCCCCGAGATTTCCCTGGACACTGAAAGACTTAAAGAATTATTGAAGGGATTTAAGGAATATAGGTTCAAGAATTATTAAAGAGAATTGAAAATGATGGTGTAATTATTATTACGGTTTTCGGTAAAACCCTAACTAGAAACGATTGAGTTATTTGTTCGAACGATCAATGAATTGAGCAATAAATGGACAAAGAAACAAGTAGAGAGCCAAGATACAAGCATGTGCAAGTGGATGGGACCAAGTAACTAAGTAGTTACAAGAGTAACTAGCTCACTTGGAGAAACAAGCCAAGTACTTAGCTAAATCTTATCATCCACACTTTCAAACACCAACACTTGGCTAGATGATGCATGCAATGACATGGGCACTTTATTAAAGCCACTTTATGCTAAGATATTTTCATAATAATGCAAGATTAGATGAGACTAAAGCAAGCCAACCAAGCAAAACTCTCTTCCCCCCCCCCTTGCAAAGCTCCATTCGACTTTCACCATAATTGAAGAATCAAAGTCCAAGCTCCCACCATTGTTTGATCTCCAAAAATTTATCATAGATCCTATATTTCATAAAAATGATACCCTACAAATCTTAGCCTCAAACACCACCTTTTCCATTTTCAAAAAAATCAAGAAAGTGGAGGATGAATAGTAACCTCAAGAACAAAATTCTTGAATCTTGATTTTGGTTGATGATCCAAGCTTCATGGAGGCTATACAAGGACAATACAAGGCTTACTAAGTGCATACACACCTCAAGGAAGGTATAAAACTCTTGAAACCCTAGGCCTTAGTTTATGTTTAATGATGTTCTTGATGAGAATTTAGATTAGTATGATTATGGTAATGATTAAAGCATGCTTTTGTAGTGATATGTTGATATAAGAGGATAAAATAGTTTAGATGAACGGAAAGGCATTGCTTGGCCTTAGTTCATGGTTAAATAACATGTATATATTGTTTGGAGTGGATACTATGATTATTAGAAAGTTTGGAATTTGGAAACGTCCGATTTATAGCCGTCATAATTCCCGATTTTCGTTAACCTCTAGAAAACCGTGCATAACAGTTAGGATGAATTTCTGACCTTGATGAATAAATGACATGTACTCGTAGATCTCGAGCCGTAGATCATTTTGGCGTGAGAATCTAAACATTCCGACTTACGGTTTAGGAGTTATGGTCAAATTACTAAAATTGGTTCGGAACCGTAAGTAAAAGTTCGTAACTTCAATTGAACCCTCGTAAAGCATGTTACTCAGTGGAGAATCTTGGTAAATAAATACTAGAGGTAAAAAGGAAGGTGTGAGAGAAAACCTCATGTGAAACGAATCGTTTTCCGATTTTATAAAAATGTTCGAATCAAGGTTAAACGCGAACGAACCCCTTAAAAGTATAACTTTGGTTATGACTTAGAAAACGGACGGTAAAACTCGAGGTATAATCTCGGTTCGTAATCGATCGACTTTAGAACATATATGACTTAAGTATATACCGAGTGTGGGTATGATGACATGTCATAATAACGAACAAATGTCGGATCGTATCGGTAATAAAAAGAGTTACACTAAAAATTGTATAACGGGATAATTCGAAAACGTGTTTCGACTTAAGTGAAGTTTATACTTAGACTTTTAAAAGGTGTTAAGTGGTTAATCTCGAATGTTCTGATTGTTTATAGATCATCGAGCAGACCCAGGATACGCTATCTCCACCCACACCTGAATACCAGGCAAGTGTTCAAACCTTTGAACCTGTTGTTGTGATAATATATGTATATGATTTCTGTTTTACATATGCCATCGCATGCATGCATGTTTCCAATTATATTGTGACTCTGGTTTTTGTGATACTTGTTCCCTGAATTGATATTGGCTTATAGACTAGATACGATTTATCAGTAATAAGCCGAATTATTTTGGTAAGACCCTTAGCGAAGGGCATATGATATTCATTCTAAATATAGACCGGGAGTCAGTATTTTGAGTTATAGATAGTCGTGGAAACCCGGAGGGATTTCAACGACAGATTATTATTTATCTGAGGAAGGTTATTGTTAAACGTTATTATATTCCATAAAGTATCAATTACTTGGAAATATTTCGAGGAATGTTATTCGGGTATTATCTCAGTCGGGAGATAATAATGAATGTTAGTTTCGAATATTCATTTAGAATTGATATTTAATGAATATTATTTTGATATTCTTTAGAATGTTATTTATTAAATGAATATTACTTTCGAATATTCATTTAAGGTTTTATGTACTTAATGAATATTATTTTAAAATATTCATTGGAAGTTCTATTTACTTAAAGAATATTATTTCGATTATTCCTTTAAAGTTTTGATTACTAAATGAATATTATTTGGATATTCATTTATAAGATTATTTATTAAATGAATGTTATTTGGATATTCATTTAAAAGATTAAATATTAGATGAACATTATTTTCAAATATTCATTTAAGGTTTGACTTATTTATTGAATACTATTTTAAATATTTATTGGAGTTTAATTATTTAATGAATATTATTTCGAATATTCATTTAAGGAGGGATTTATTTAGTAAATAATTCCTTATATTCATTCGAGGATTACTTACGAGCAATATTTTGAGTTAATAATATTCCATAATTATTATTGAGTAAATAAATATTCTTGGAATATTTATTTAATTCTTTTAAAATTCTTTTAAAATAATTTATATTATTCGGAGATTACCTTCCACCTCCAGATATTATGTAAAATATTTCGGAGTCTTTTTACGACTATTTTATCAAGGAAAGGTTCCCAACTCTTTCTTTTTCATTTAAATCTATCTTAAAAGGATTTAAATGCTCGCTCAAACTTCCATATTATAGGGGAACCTACTTGAGCAATGTTATTTATCTTGTTGACTTCCCGGTCATAATTTATCCTCTTCACTCGCAACTTGGTTGCTATGGACTCATTAAGTCTGTGTTTACCTTCTCATCTTTCGAGGGGTAAGATTGTTGGAACAAGTTGATGTTCGTTACCAAGCAATAGCTTGGAAGTTATTGGTGAATTTTCCTTTCCAACTAGATACGACTACTTTATAGAGTCTTATCAACAGGTATTATACTTGCGGAAAGGGGGTCGAACGTTACATTCAGAATCATGAATTCTATTTGAACTAGGAGTTGTGTAAGAGGCCGAGTAGCGCCGGTCCATCCCCTTTGGCCCAACCGTTGGCCTGGGAGAGCTAGTAAGGCGGTAGACAAGTAAAGCCGTCAGTTCTTCCTTCTACCGGTAGTAAATCTAATTTGAGCTGTACGATCTCGACTGATCATCAAGATTGGAACAGCGGGCGCGGTGAATACTCCATCATTGGTTCATCATCCAAACTTATTTATTTCCTGCAACATGATTACTGTTGACAGAGCTGGAAAAGTGTTCGTAACTGGAATTGCAATATTTTCCTTGCCAGTTCCTCTTTATAATATCTTGCTTATTTTCGACATAGCAGATATTCCCTCATATATTTACATTTTAAGTTACCTTGTAACTTCATCGTTCATATTATACTGGCATCATTTCCGTAAATGCATGGCATATGGTTTGAAAGATACTTATGAACTGTTATATATTATCGTTCAGTTAAATATTATTGTTGGTGGGCTATTGCTCACCCTTGCTTTATTATTATATCACAACAACAGCTAGACCAGATGACTCGCACAAGGCGCACTCGATGCTGGCGAGGACGATGAGACTACCAGAGCCGAAGAGAAAGCTATTGGTAGGATAGATTTATTCTTTCAGTACCAAGTATATGGTCTAGTATGACTCATGTAAATGGATGGCAAAGAGTATGTGTTTATATTGAAATTCTTTTGGGTTGTAAGAACTCATAATGTGTTTAATAAAATTTGGTTGTTACTTTGATTTCATCTCTGGGACTATAACGGGTGTGTTTTATGTTATTGTTTTGGGTCACAAGGTTGTAATTTAATATTTATGTTGAACTGTGGATGGGAATTGAGATGGTAACGACCAGATCCCTGACCCCGGATCTAGGGGTGTTACAATATATATATATATATATATATATATATATATATTTTACAATCCCGTACGAGCTGCATTATTCTCAAGAAATATATATATATATATATATATACATCTTGAGAATAATCCAGCTCGTACGGGATTGTAAAATATCCACAATCAATCAGCATAAATGTCCGCAATTCATCCACATAAATATCTCGTACGATATTTTCTAAATCGCAATAATTTTACAAGCATAAAAATATATTGCTCACACGAATTTTTGAATAAAAAATATTTTTTTCTTAAAAACTATTTAAAAACATGATTTTAAATATGCATGCATGGCATAATATATTAAATATAATTGCAGAAAATTAAATCTAAAAGATAGAAAACTTATCTTTATAATTTGATCCGGTTTTATGTGCTTCGCGCGTGCGTGGAATTGTGTTCATCTCCTTCCTTTTTTTATCCCAGCTGGTCCGAACAAGTTGCTTGGCTCCGTTTTTGTTGCCGCCAACTATTTGTTTGTTGATTCAGCTCCTGTACGTCACCATATATTTTGGACTTTTCCTTTTGTTGTCCTCGTACATCACCTCTTTTGATTGTTTTTTTTTCTTTTGTTTTTTTTCTTCACTGGTCCCATGAACTTGCCATTTTCTTTTGCTGCCATTTTTCTTTTCTTGCGGATCCCAATAGTAATCCCGACGTTATGAGCTACTTCCTGCCTCCGTCTCGAACTGTTTGTATGCCTCAAAATCGTAGTCGTCATGTTTTTTTCGCTGCCAATTCCTGGTGTGTATTGATAAAACCCGAAAACCCTTGTGAAAGTAAAAAATTATTCGTCCTCCACGAATAATAAAATTAAGCCCCTCCTTCTAGCGCCAAATGTTATAGGGAGAATATTGTATAACAATATTTTGAAGGTTTGCTGGATCATCAGAGCAAAATACGGATATTTTGCTAACAAAAGAAGAACAAGGATTAGGGTTTGTGTGTTTAGATGTGGCTGAGCTTGATAGGTGTTTGCAGGTTTAACTGTTTCTCATCCGTATCAAGGTGCCTATGTACCCTATTTATAGGGATCAAGCCTGACGTAGTTCTTGGGCAACAAGTTACCTAGGCGAGCTAGGGTTTTAGGAGATAAACCAAAGCTCAATCCCACTCGTTTAGGGCTGACATGGCAGTGAATCATCAACCCTATTCGTGATCCATGGCCCAATTGTGGAAGCCCATAGTCTCGAACGGATAGAATTAGCCAATAGAGGATTAATCAGGACCTGGCATGCGACCTCGTGGGATCTGGCCATGCGAAGCGATCCCTTATGCCCAACTACTCATGCGACCTTGGGTCTGGCCTTGAGCCTTCCAGTAAAGAATTAGAGATAGCGATCCAGCAGATGTGTTGGTATCGCGAAGCGATCCCAAGGAGGGAGTACCAGCGAAGCGGTCCCTTAGACCGGATCATGAGCGCGGTGGCCCTGTAGCTGTGCCGGGCTGATTCCAATGGTGAACTTTAGTGGCCCGATTATCATCTTTTAGGCCCATAGTCAATTATGAACCATTAATTTAGCAAACTAAATCATAATAATTATCATGCCAGATTTGGGCATAACATGAGCCATGAGTGTAAGAATTAAGATCATTTCCGACCATACTAACTTCTTAGCTAAAAATATGTTAAGCATGTTTTAAATAAAAATTTTAGAAATTGTATAAAAAAAATTCATCTCCAACGAAACATTATTGTTATCTAAAATTTTAGATAATCCCATAATATTGGTTATATTTATCGAATCTCTAAAAACCTGTAATAAAATTTCATATCATCAATTACCATATTAAAATAATAAATTTTATTTTTAACAACTTGAAATAATAATAACATGTTATTTTTAAAATATAACTAATCATTATAACCAACTTCGTACAACACCTTATAGATTTAATAAATTTAATATAAATTATTTTATACCATTTCAGCCAACCATTTTAGTAAATATCATTGGAAATGCTCTATAGAGATTGTAAAACTATTTTTTATTTATTTTTACACAATGAAAGATTGTATAATTTATTGATTGCTTTTGTATGCAAAGAGATTCGATACTACATGGTCAAAGTTTGTCGCCGACTTCCAACTTCACCCATCCACGACGTCATATTTAGGAAAATATCCGTGTTTGAGTGTGTTTTTCTGATTCAACTAATTTTATTGTCTTACGTAGCACTGTATTTGATTCTGTATGAACAACCCCAACAAGCTTTTATAGCATCTCCAATAGGGGTTGCCAAGAGGTTGCCAGTCCTATGTGGCATGGCACCCTTGGTTGCCCACCTATTGGAGGATCAATCTTGCCATCAAGTTGCCAACCAAAGTTGCCAAAAGTTGGCAACTTCCCCATTTAGTTAAAACACATACAACTCCCCAAAAGTGTATTTAACTTTACCCTTTTTTATATCTCCCACATTTTATTATCTCTTTAAATGTTTTTTTTATTTTTCTTCTAAATATCTCACATATCTAATATCATTAATGCACATGAGAAGAAAAGAAAAAAATATCATTTTTTTTGCACTATTTTCATTTAATCAAATGATATTGATGTAAAGATAATATTATTTTATATTTAAAAATTTAAATCATTTGATATTTTATATTAATGTAATGTCAAAAAAAAAAAGAAAAAAAATCATTACGGGGGGGGGGGGGAATTAAGTATTTTAAATATCCAAATTTTCAATTTTATTTAGAATATATAAATATAATATGTGTTTATAAGATAATATAAAATTGATGTATGGGACCACATTGGCAACTTTTAAAGTTGCCAACTATTGGAGTAGATTTGTAACAAAAGTTGCCTACAATGAGATGGAGGAGAGAAGAAATAAAAAAGTAATATATGTGATGATGTGTTAGAAGTTGGCAACTATGTTGGCAACTTCTATTGGAGATGCCCTTAAAGGGTTCTTAAAGTTAAAAATTGAGGAAAATGATGAAAACTGAGTTTCAACAGCCTTCTAAACCATTTTCAAAATTTTAAGAGGTTGTTCATCCTCTCTACATTTAAGATTCTCTATCCTCTCCCTATTCTATTTTTTATTAATATATTTGTGTGCCTAACTCAGCAGCTGGCAGCTCTCCCTCATTTTCTATCATCTGCCGTGACTTGAAGTCACTGCACTGCCGTGACTTAAAGTTACGGTAGACCCATTTTATTGAAATCTTATGTTATTATTGTTCTTATTATTGAAATAATTTTATTAAAAATAAAGAGTAGAATATCATATTACTAATTAAAAATAAAGAGTAAAAAAAATGATTTGCTCTAACCACCATAACTTGAAGTTATGGCATGCCTATATATTTGTTTCTTCTGAAGTAGTGGTGAGCTGTCGTGAGTTCAAGTTACGGGGGATGGATTTTTTTTTTTTTATGGGTGGATGGAATTTTAAACGGCTTGGATCAATATTCATATAAATTAAAACTCGAATGTATAAAGGAAAGATCATATCAGAGCTATCGTTTTTAAAATAAAACCCGGTTCACTACAACCATGAATTGAAGTCACGGCAGTCAATATAAATATAAAACCCGGTTCACTGCATTAAATATAAAATCGTGAGTCACATTAGAAAATAGATTAAAAATAAATGGAGATGAATTTTGAGGAGGATTGTTGAAGATGATTTGCAAATTTTGCTCTTAAATGACTAGGAGGCAATTAATTATATTATTTTTAACGAAAAATTTAAGAGTCTATTGGAGTTGCTCTAATATGCTAGTTGTAATAATAATTGAGGAGCTACTAATAAATACTAGCTTTATAGCCCCCGTACAAGGTACGGGCTTGCTAGTAAAATCATGTTAATATGTATTTGTGTTACTTTATAATTAAATGGTGCTTGAACAGGTAAATGCTTAGTATGCAAAATATCTAAAAAATTATCTATTCATAAGGTATATATAACTAAAAATAAAATATTTTCAAAATTGATATCTAACATAGTAGTAAAGAATCTCACTTCTAAGTTAGAGGTAAGGGTTTAAATTTCATTCGTTAATATAATATAGGAGGGGTAATTTAGTAATTTCATGATAATTAAATTGTCTAATGATATATTAATAATGAGTTTTATAATATATTAAAATTGATGTCTAGCATAGTGATAAGGAATCTCCATTCTAAGTTAGAGGTAAATGATTCAATTCTTATTAAAAATAATTTTTTTATCATTAATATAATATATAGGGGTTGTCTCGCGGTATATTAATAATTTGTTTTATAATATTTTCAAAATTGTTGTCTTGCCTAGTGATAAGAGATCTCCCTTCTAAGTTAGAAGTCAAGGGTTCAATTCTCTTTAGGAACAATTTTTACTCATTAATATAATACTAGGCAATTTATCCGCGCTTCGCGCGGTTTATAAATTTTCATTTTAAAATATTGAAAATATATGAATTAAATTTTTATTATTTTTAAAAATTGACTGGTCTTTTAAGAACTTTCTAAAAAAATTGATTCAAAACAATTTACATGAATTATAAGTTTGAAAATATTCTCATTATATATCTAAAATTTTGATAATCTCAAAAATATAATAAACATAAAAAGTAGCAATTATAATACAAACGTAAATTTTACGATCAAAAGTTATAAATATTAAATATAATAACACTTTTTAAAACCGACGCCCCTTTCATAACATACATGTTCAATAGTAGTGTAAGAATTTACTTAATTAGAATATTAATTTACTTCGACACAATATAATGACCAACGGGTGTATAACTTTTTTATCGATTTAATCTATCGATAAAATTGGATTACTTTTATTCATGTATAATTATTCATGTGTAAAAACAAAAAAAAACTATTTGTATTACTTTTATTACAGGTGTTAAGCAAAGATTTATAAACTTCCATAATTTATTACGAGTTTCATAAGCATTTATAATAAAGATTGCTTGAGAAGTTAAGGATCGTTTGTACTACAATTGTCCGAAAAGAAATTGTAGTGGTATTCGATAAGGAATAAAAAAGGACGCAATATAAACAATTTATAGTCGTCATTTTACCTAAAGATAAACTTAAATATTATAATGTTAATATAAAATTTTCTAATTTATTAAATAAATAAAATAAATTTAATATATATTTCTTAGGTATAATTAATGACTAATTAATATGTCATTATGAGCTATTTAATACAAGAAAATTTTTTAATAAAAAATTCAAAAATGCGAAAATTCAAGAAAAATATCTTGAACGCTTCTGTAGCTTTCCGATCTCCAGGCATTATAATATATATAGATATGAGGGTTGTCTCACGATATATTAATAATGAGTTTTATAATATTTTCAAATCTCATGTTTAGCATAGTGGTAAGGACTCTAATTTTGGGGTTCAATTCTCACTATTAACAATTTTTTTATCATTAATATAGTATAGTAGGGGTAATTTGGTAATAATCTAAGTGGTGCTGAGATGGAATAAATTGTCTTACAAACCCCATGTTGTGCTATTAATAATATAACTAGCATAATAACCCGTGCTAGCCACGGGTCATCTTCTAGCCATAATATAAATTTGTACATTTTTATGATTAAATTTTTTTTTTTGGGTGTAATTGTACATATTATGTTCATACATATTATAATATCACCACTTTAATTTATGAATCATTTTATTTATGCATAAATCATATGAGCACTAAAAAGAGAATGTTTTGTAACATATAAATATATTTTATAGGCTATAACATAATTTCTTTTAGAGCAATGATAAAAGGACATAAAAGAATATAAGTCATCATTAACATATTTACTAAAAAGTTAAATTAATAGCAAAAATAGGAAAAAGGAGAGACCGGATTTAAGTAATACGTTTTTTAGTTTAAACTCAAAAACTCATGTAGTTCAATGATTATAAGGATGAGTTTTTTTGAGGAGGACATGAGTTCAATTCCCCATAAGAATATAATTTACTCAAATTTTTTGTGTGAATAAAAGAGCAGTGGCAACTTCATGTAATTTTTTAAAGTTTAAGGGTAAAATTGTACTTTCACAGAGGGTTTATTGGCTCAAAATTATCCCCCTGTTCTACTATTATATATAGAAGATGATAGTAAAGAGAGAGGGAGAGAGAAATGAAGCTTTGCATTTTAGTTTTTCCGAGTCATGCTATTTATAGGCAATGAAAAGCAATTATCATATATAGAAGATGATAGTAAAGAGAGAGGGAGAGAGAGCAGTATAGAAAGAAATGAAGCTGTGCATTTTAGTTCTTCCGAGTCATGCTATTTATAGGCAATGAAAAGCAATGTTGGAGACAGGTGAAATAAATACATGGCACAATCTTCTTCTTCTATATCTAGTTATACTACTATGTGTCTTTGATAAAATGTCAATCACGTTTTACAACAATTTCTTTTTTTTTTTCGACAATAGGTAAAATTTTAAGAATTTACAATTTCTCCATTTTATAAACTAAGTTTACGGATATTATTAGTGTGTGAATTTACAATATGTGCAATTGTTAGTTTGTGCTTGGGGGATTCTTGGAAAATTTACAATTTTTATCATAAAATATTAATTATTCATAAAATTATTTATGCACCTCTCTTTATTCGTTGATATGTAAAGTACACTCCAAATATTTTGAGGAATGCAAGCAATTTCATTTTTTTTAATCTATATATTAATATTAATGCTTTGTCGGCAGATGAGCATTTTTAAGAATTTGTAATACTCGTACTTTTTTTTTCGACTCGCAACTCCACTTTTTTTAGTAATTGAGATAATAACATCATAATACATTAAAAATGTGTAGGTATAATAATGCATGTAGACTATCATGGGCCAGGAATAATAATTATATAATTTTTTTTGGTCAAAAATTTAAATACTCAAACCGGTCAAATTTAACCTTTTTATGAATAGTAGTAAGTCATGAGTCTTTCTTTTCTTACATGGAATTTCACCCCATTTCCCCATGTTAATCAAGCTAAATCATTTCAGCATTTTATAATCTGGTATCACCTGATTTCCATGGTCACTCTCATCCTCTGGGCCGTAGCCATAAACTACACCCATCTGAACAAACCTGATCACTCACAGTCTCGCATAACTGATATAATCAATCATATACTAAAATTTTATCTTTCTCTCAAAGTCCAACAGATGATACTTGTAAAAGAATTGCACGTTGCCAAGCTCTACAAATATTTATTTTGTCACTTTGCTTCTCACATTTGTACATTGGCTACAAAATCTCACAGTAAGCGATTTCCAATATAATGACAAACTTGAAATATTATAACCAAACTCATCCTATCAGAGGCTCAGATCCAAGTTCCGAAAATTCTTTCAACTAGAGCATGGCAGTACTTCCACACAACTGATATTCATACCGCATAAGCTTATATCCGAAGAAATACTCTCTTACAAAGACAACAGCCACTAACACAAAATTGGACTACTGTTGGGATTAATATGCCTCCATCGCACAGGATCATTGCAAGTAATGAAAGCCAAAATCTCTTGATAAGCAAGCTAGACAAGATATATACCTAGGTCTATATCAAACCACACAAGACAATGACGGACTGGTCGGTATTCAAAACAGACAGCGGAGCGGATGAGCTGCAAATTCTTACATTTGTAGGAAATAAAATTCAAGGGATATCAAGAATATTCTGTTAGCACTGTTTCTTAAAAATTAATGCAGAAATACAGCTATCTTTCACATCCTAATGCTTTCTTTTTTATTTCGCAATCAGGATCGCACCAAAAGTATCTTCTACTGCAATATTCCGTAATGTACCAGTAAAGACGAATATTTACTATGCCTATAGAGATCAAATCCAAATGCTTCGACACACTTGTTCTCTTCCTTGTGTTCCCATATCCCAACTCCAAATTAGCTTGGTCCCTCAACCCCAGTGACAATATAAGGCCTTAACTATCCGACACATATATACAATATTTACATAATTTACAACACAGCTACCTCAGTTTAGGATCTCCTTACGTGTTAGTGACACAATTTCTGACTTACAAACCTACCATCGTTCATCTCCGAACCAATTGTTTTTTTCCTTTGGCCCAGTTGGACCTTCCTCTCCGGACAGCTCATTAGGAAACTTGGCGAAAACATTTTTCACAGAATTTCTGAACATCGGAGGTAAGCGCCTAATAATTTTATCAAGCTCAGTTCTTGAATCATATTGTATCTTTGGACCCCACTCTCTCATATATTGCAACCAACAGGGCTCAGTAACAACTCCATCACCAAGATACTCTGCTGCAATAATTTCATACTGGCTACTTGATTCCACATAATTACTACTTTTAGCTGCATCATTTCTTATTCCAATTCCTATCTTAGAGGATCCCTGAAGGTAAATTCCAGGATGAGGAAAGCATGCATGCCCGTATTTTGTGGAGTAAATACTAGCTTTATTTCCCTCTATGAACTCCAGATCAGTGACTTCGACCCATTGGCCACCACTGTGCTGCGAAAAATATATACCCCAAAGCTCACCTGTAAAGTTGCTTATTCGGAGAGTAAAATGCTCCCAATCACCCACATGCTGCCCGATCTTGCCAAGACTTACATTCATAAACTCAAGCTTCAATATACCTGGCCCATTGAAGGGGCAAAAGACCCACATCACGATATCGGTGTATGTACCACCAAAAGCTGGTTTCACATGGAGATAAAGTTTTGCACTTGCTATATTTCCACGCTTGACTGTTTCTCTACGAGCATCATTGGGCAAATCTATCCAATACTCCCCATCATTTGTCCCACCAGCAGGCAAATTAGAACCTTCCGAATCGATGTTTTCACCCTGTGAAACATTCTTTCTATACAACAGTGCTCCATTTTCGAAAAACCAAGAAACAGATGAAGGCATGTAAACTTCATCAGGATGAAAGAAAACAGTAGGTCCGTAATGATTAATGAGTGCATGAAGCTGATTCAGATTTGGCATTGCATGCAGATTGGAATTTAGGTTTCTCAAACAGGCAGTATTTAGTTCTCCAGAACTCCAATGACTGCTGCAGAAAAATGTACCCACAGCTACACCTTTCCCATGCATTCCACGATCACGGGGTCTTGTGCTCCAAACTCCTAGTGTTAATTGCAAGTATCTAGAATCGATTTTTAGTATTTGACGATATGCTTCACAGTTGTCTGTCAAGTCGGCTCGGACACATCTAATTTCCTCTGTATCAGGCTTCTCGGGCTTGTTAGTGACCAAAAATCCTAGAGCTTTATAACCATCAGGTGGTTGAGGAAACCAGAAGTAAGCGCATCCATTAAGGCAATCGTTTCTCCTATCATCTATACACCAAACTAACGAATAATCGAGGGGTTTGATAAGGGCTGGCGCGTAATCTGGGTTGTTCGTAGTAGAATCCTCTTTTTCGGATGTAATAACTTCCCGAGCCACAAGAACAAACCCTCGTATAGGCTTCCTGTTAGACTGACAGTAATAACCAAGAATAAAGTACCCGTCTGGCACTCCACATGGTTTATAAAAGCTAATTCCTTTATTACTATCTTGTGTCAAGTTGCATCCCCATATAAATTCAAATTTCGTAATTTCACAAACTTCAATTTCTCCCAAATTAATTTTACCCGTACCAAATCCCCCACCTGATCATACAAGAAGTTAGAAGTCAAAACGAAATATCAGAACCTAACTGTATGACTGTTCACATTATGCAACCAACAAAACCTCGAAACTTTAGACTCAAGCTCAAACCGTTACAATAAGTTATAAAGATTAAAGCATCAATCTTTATCTCCCCTACTACACATCTGAGATACCCTAAAACTAAATAGATACTAATTCCTAAACAAATAACAATGAAACACCTCAAATTTAAAAATTCACACATCCACAAACCAAAACACAAAAACTCCCCATAAGCCCAATCATTCCAAACAGCCACTGAAACCAAAATCACCCATCAAGAACATACAAAAACACACAACTAAACAGTAAAATTGATCAAACCCATATATCATAACTCAAAATTACACTAAACAAATATGCAAAATTACATGTATACACATAAAAATCGAAACTTTAGCCCAATCAAACCAACCAACCACTCAAACTAAAAATCACCCATCAAAAAGATACAAAAACACACAACTAAACAAGAAAATTGACCAAACCCATATCCATAACTCAAAATTACACCAAACACATATGCAAATACATGTATACTCATAAAAATCAAAACTTTAGCCACTCAGAACTATCAAACACACAATAAAACAAGAAAATTGATCAAACCCATATAATAAAACTCAAATTTATACTAAAACTATATTTATAGATACATATACATACATAAAAATCAAACCTTGAGGCCATTGTGGAAGAGGAGCGGGCAGAGAGAAAGATTGAGGGTGTGAAGGCAAAAAACGAATCACTTTTTTCCAGTAAAATTTGGATCCAAACATCTTCACCCTATTCATATAATATATTGCAAAATCAAATGAAACCCACAAAAAATTTATAATAAAATTTGCTAAAAGCATAAGCTTTTTCAAGATAAAAATATATGAGGATGTCACTGACATGAATTAAAGAAAGAATAGGACATAAAGTGAATAACATATAGATATAAGTATTTATGTATATACAGCCAGGAAATTGTACTTGTTCATAATGATTGAAGATGATTCTACAGTTTAGGTAATTCAAGTTGTGAATTTGTGAGTGTTCTTGTTCACATCCTTTATATTGTTTTCTCTGTTTTTTTTAACTCTTTTGCAATGTTCTACGAATCGTAAGCCTCACTAATTAGAGAAGAGAAAAATGTTTCTTAATACGTATTTGCGGGAGTTTGAGTGACTATATATATTAACATTAAAATTTTTTGTATGCTTCTTTAATTTAGGTGAATACGTACTTAAAAGCATTAAATCTATTTGAGAATACTCGAAATGAGTAGAAATTAATTTTATAAATTAAAATTATTGATATTAACATATATCGTTTAATAAAGTATATATTATTACATAATTGAAATTAATTAAACTAATGCATATTATTCTTAATTTTATCAAATTATATTTCATAAATAACAAAAAAATTATTACTTCAAATTCATATTCGATAGTTTAAACTTGAAAATAAGATGAGTTTCAGATTTAAAAATATTAAAATTATCAATATAATAAATATACAGTGAGATGAATGAATTAATTTTAGAAGACTTTTAATTAAATAACTAGGTTATTATGTTAATTTAATATTTTACATTTTTAATTTTCTAAATTATTTAATATTCAATTCAAGTTGGATCGAATTGAATCCAAGTATATCGAATTGGCCTGAATTAGGTTTAAAACAAAGTTAATATTCGAGTAATACAAAACCAATTTGAAAATGTATCCGAATTCGAGTATTCGAGTACTCCATCGAGTTACTGACCGAGTCCATCGATTTTAGAACACTGCTCTTTTATAAGAAAAGTATTAATGCCTCAGGGTTAAGGAGGCTTAAAAATTTAAGTACTTTTAATTTGGCTTATAAGATTAAGTACGTTTAAATATTTTCATTAAAATGTGTTGGCATTTGAAAGAGTATGATTTTTGTTCGATTTGATAAAATAGTGGACTTTCATGATTTGTTAATGTATTTTATATTTTTTTTATTATACAACTAAAATTCATGATATTTTGGAGATGTAATCAGGAATTATATTTAAATCAACAATTTTACATCATTTCTATCACACTTCGCATAAAATTGAAATTTACAATTATTTTTCAAAATTCATAAATTATTGTCGATCCATTGAAATTTAAATTAAATACATCCCGTTAGACTTTAGTAGAACTTTTATTTTATATTTTTACTAAAAAAGTTGTAATCAATATCTATTGCGAATAGAAATCGATTTAATTTTTTATATAGAATATTATTTTTGGAGTATAAGTGTTCATGTGAGGAAATTTTTTACAGTCGACATAGCTTCTTTAAAATTAAAAATAAGTAAAATTTCTCGGCTGAAGTGTTTGGAAGAGAGAATTACCAAAATGCCTATTTTTCACAAGTTTTTGTCTAAAATATTGATTTGGAAAAATGGTCCGAAATATTGACGGGATATGGAGAATCGTCCTCCGTGTTAGCATGATGCGGAGAATCGTCCTCCGTATTACCTAGATACGGAGCTGCGTCTTTCGTGTTATGCATGATGCGGTGGACGGTGTTCCGTGTTAGGTGGGTGCGCAGCACAGTCACGGAGCATGATTTTCCGTATCATGCATAACGACTCAGTTCCGTATCTTGCCCTATTACGGAAGATCGTGTTCCGCAACACCCCTCATATCACGGTACACGATGTATCGTGTCCCGTCAATAAAAAGGATCAACCAGTTTTCCAGATGAACATTTTAAGTCATCACCCTGTTTGGAAAGGATCAAATTAAATTTCAGTCGACCTAACACAGCTTCGGTAAAAGAACTTTTGAAAACCTCTCTCTCCCCAGCTTCCTCTCTCCCCCCAACTCGCCTTCCTCTTCTTTTCGTAGCCGCCGGCCGGGGCTTCCACCGGATCTCCGGTGGAAAGCCCCAACACTCTTCATTTTCTTTGTATTTTCTTCCTCTTTTCAATAAACCTTGTTATTTTCTTTCGTTTTTTCTTGTTTAAAGCTTGGATTTCACTAAAAATCTCCTTTTTTAGGTAAGATTTGGTTTGTTTTTTTCGGATTAAATCTATCGGATCCAAGGATTAAAAGCCTTTTTCCGATCCGCCTCTATTCTTAGTTTCTTAAACTTTGGAGCTCCGACTTTTTCTCCATTTCCGACTAGCCACCGGGATCTGTGAGTGGTTCATCTTGTTTATCGGGGATCGATTTTTCAGATCTAAGTTTGGAGATGTTGTATTTTTTCTTGCTTCTTCGGTTTTGGTATTTTTATTATAATTTTTAAGTCTTTGATTTTCATCTTGTAATGCTTAGTTGTTTGGTTTTCTCGCTTGTAATGTTGAGTTGTTTGGATTTTCTCTCCGTTTTGTGGGAGTTTGATTTTCTCTCCGGTTTGTGAGAGTTTGATTTTCTCTCCGGTTTGTGGGAGCGTGGATTTGAATTTAATGATTCGAACTGTTTTGGTTCTGCATTCAAGGTCGATAAGCTCAGACGGGTGTTGGGGATACAATTGTATATATCTCCGTCAAAATTCGCTTTTGGTCTCCTTTGGATGTCCGGCGATTCAATTATGTTTGTTCTACTCGATATGAATTGTAGATGCCGTATGGTTTTGATTTATTGATTCAATACACTTGTTATTCAAAAAAAAAAAATTTCAGTCGACCTGACCATCTAAATTTGCCACGAGTCACAATCATGATTCAGTCACTTATAATTTCAAATAACGCATAGATAATTTTAATATAAATTCCAAAAGTTATTCTAGAGATATTTTTATTCTGTTTCTAAAAAGCAGCTACCTTTTGCTTGTTGCTATCAATCTTGTGGTGCATCTGATCCCAGTTCCCACATACAAATTGACTTGACCTTATTGTTGTTAATTTCATTACACCTATGTGTACATGTCGATACAATTGTAGGGCTATAAAAATAATACCACTTTTTATCTGTTCTTAGAGGATGGTGAATTCCTATAAAGGTAAAATATTCGAATTCGAATTCGAGTATATTTAAATATAACATCTTGATTAACTTTGTTTTAAATATCCGTATACATTTATTATCACTTATAAGAAAAGTTTCTCTATGTTGTTTTGCACGATGACACATTTCGCATGATTGATCCAAACACTCCCTTGAATTTCGAAGTTGAGGAATCAATTTTACTACTTTTTCAGAAAGATGTACCATTCATTTATGTCACAATTCTATGGAAGAACTTACAACTGAAACGAAATTAACATTCGAGACACATCGAAAATAATAAAGTCCATCTCGTCGTTCATCTATTCCAATAATCTCCCTCGATTGTAGATCTTGTATAGCACATGTGTTAGAAGAAAATTGAACAAAACAATTCTGATCATCATTAATAAAGTCCATCTCGTCGTTCACCTATTCCAATAACCTCCCTCGATTGCAGATCTTGCATAGCACATGTGTTAGAAGAAAATTGAACAAAACAATTCTGATCATCCTTGTGAAACATAAATTAAACTACAAGTCAATTTGGGAACATAAAAACCCGATTGAGACAAATTTTTTCCGAAAGTTGCATTATACCTTCTTTGGTATCTTTAGGATTCTTCAAACAAGATAAATTATCCGTAACATGATTTGAAGTGCCAGTATCAATTATCCATCCTTTATCATCAATTACACTATTTAATTGATATGATGTATTTTTAAGAGTACCAAAAGCTGTAATCAATGATTGCGATTGCTTCTTTGAAAATCCGGGCAACAAATATTCTGTATATTGATTTATATTTGTGGTAGTAAGGGTTACATGCCTTGTCATCTATACTATCTATACTATAATATTATAAATAAACTAGGGTATATGTGGTTGTCGGTTTGGTACACTTTTTTTGGTACAAGCAATAACAACGGTTAGATTTTATGATAAACAAATGAGAATATTATAAATAAACTAGGGTATATGTGGTTGTCGGTTTGGTACAAGCAATAACAACGGTTAGATTTTATGATAAACAAATGAGAGCAATGCTGAAAGAATATTTCTTTTATAATATTTAAAATACTCTTATAGGTTCCAAGTTCCAATCCCACCACTATTAAACATATATATTATTTTATAAACTACTCCCACGAGTTTAAGAATTAATTCCTGTCAACAACATATTATTAATTAAAACATTATCGTTAAAAATGCTATCAAACATGTATTATAATATTTTATTATCTTCTATAATTTATTTTTTTTAATTATTAAAAAATATATATATGAAAATATGGTTAATTAAACAAAAATTATTAACAAAAAACATCCGTGCATCACACGAGTAATAAGCTATATAGTAAAAAATTACACAAAATCTGAGAACACTTACAATATAGAAAATTTTGTATAAAAATCAAAAAAGGTCTACATGATTAGGTAAATTTCCCTTTTTCTATTAAATAAAAGTTAAAAAAACAATTTTTTATGTAATATTTATATACATATGTATGTATTTTAAAATAACAATTCAAAATAAATAATTACGATAATAATTATATACATGAGATTTATAAAGTTAAAAAAATATTTGAATAATAAAAAAATATATATAACTTAAAACTTTAACAAAAAAATATAACAAGCAACCGTGCACCACAAAATCTCTATGCAGGAAAACACGCACAGTAGAACTTTTACGTCCCTTGATTTTTAATAGCGGAAATTTTTCTGGGAGATTTCATACAAACATGTATAAGCAGGCATCAAACAAATATAAGCAGGTTTTTCACACTGATTTTCATGCCTGATCAAAACTTATTGTCCATGACTTTATCCTAAAAGTCGCACCTTTTTCTGATCTGCATGTACTCTTATCTCAATAAAGTAATTTCTCAACGATTTCTAATCTCAATATTTCACATGATTTCTTCGAAATCTTCTTCAATGTAAACAAGCTATCTCAACGAAGTCTTAATTCTCCAAGGATATGTAATCTCAATGTTTCACTTGATTTTATACCTAGTAATATAGGTCTAAAACCATATATGCAGTCCAAACCAAAACAGTTTTTGAAATTTGGTCCAATAAAAAATCACACATTTTAATTGGATTTGGATTAATTTAAAGTCACATATGTTAGTCCAAATATGGATCTAATTTGGATCAAATAAGTGATATCCATATTTTCATATCCCTTATTTTTCTAGTTGCTTGTACATCGAAACCTTTCTCATTGGCTCAGCAGAAGCCTTCTACATTGACATTTCTTTGTTGGGAAGATAAATTTGTTCAGATTAATGTCCAGTCCCGTAATAAACTAATTCCATTCTTTCTATACAAAAAGGTATAATCTTTAATTTAAAGCTTAAAATTTTGTGGTTTCTTTCCGGGAATTTTATTGATACAGTTAAATAAAAATTATTAAGGAAAATGCATTATGAATATAGTATTACAGATGCATGTGATTTATAGCCTGCAAACCATTTTAATATGGACACACCCCAGGAGTTAATTTACCTTGGGGTATCATTTTCTTATCTTTCTTGAATATTATATTTGCCAACCAGTTTATTTATCTTTATTAATTTCATATTTCCTGTATGAAAAGAAATTAAAAAAAATATTCATTTAAAAAAATGATTAATTCATTTTTCAATCCAAATCTATAGAAACCAAACCGAATCCAAAACCAAATTTACAGAAATATGGTTTTAAATGGATTTGGATCAACAACCAATCCAAGATCATATTATTCGAACCAAAACCAAATCAATCACACATTTTGCCAGATCTACTTGATTTCTCTGAAATCTTCTCCAATAAATCCAGCTGTTTACAGTTAATGCTTAAGCAATGGATATCGAAAGGCTTAGAAGGAAATTCAGAAGGGCCTGCTAATGCTTCCAGCTATATCAACGAGTTTAGTCTTTCCGAGGCAACCAAGAAAGAATCTATTCTTTCTGCAACTGCTGACTGTTAGTAAGTGTCACCAAACATAGTAGAAATACAGTTGTATATCTAGTATAAACATACCAAGATCAATTTACAAAGGTATTAATGTGTATGCGTCGTTGTGCATGTGATACAATGAAAACAAAATCGCTCAGCAAACACATATATTCTGCCATGTTTTCTCCTTGAAATATAATATTTTTGTGTATCTCAATGGGAAAATGAACAAAAAGCTATCTCTAAATATTCCTAGTAAAAACAGAACTCATATTCAATATTTCTTTCCCTGAAGACATGAAGGGTAAATGTTTGGATTTCAAAACAAGTAACAAAAATCACTCCTCTGCCAAAAAAAAAAAAAAAAAAAACAGCAGCAGCAGCAGCAAAACTCAGGGTCTTCCTTGAACCGCTGCAGTCGCTTGTACCTGACGGTATTGACCATTTGTTGTCGGTTTTCCACGGCTGTTCATATCAATATGAACCACAACCACTGTTACCTCTGCCAAAAGACCGTCCACCAAAACGGCCATGTACATCATTTTGATAACTTCCTCTACCCCTTCCTCTTCCTGATCAAGACAATTTAGACGCCATAAACACAAGCTATATTTTAATTTATATGGCCAACTAATGGATCACTAAAATTCATGTTTAATAGTTAATAAAGTGTTCCTCTTCCAGGTGACAAGACAAGGCAAAGTGAGAGAAATATAGAATACTGATACAACAGTGCAAATGAACTTTAGGTATCTATATTGTTCTCTAGAAGCGACAGAAAGATGAAACCGTATACACCAGCCATCAGTGTTACATGACAATCTCCATCTATGTTATAAAAATGATCCTTATTATATATGATAAGAATTTAGAAAGTTGAAAGACACTTCCGGACAAGGACAAACCAGTCTATAGTAGGTCTGGGTGAAAATTGTTAAAAAATAAGTAAAAGAGTTTGAATCAATTTATTAAGGCCAAAGCTAACAAATTGCTACTGAGCTCAATTTGGCTAATTCAAAGCACTAAAAAATTGTATGACCAAACACGTGGAAGGAAATTCACTAGCAATAAAGGGATGGCAAATAACAAATACTAAATATCATATATTGCCTATTAAGCTAGATTTTGGACACATACTCCCGCCTCCACGTGACATGCTCATCATGCTACTTGGTCTCCTCTCTTCAATGTAAACTTGTCTACCAACCAAATGTATTGGAGATGCCTATAAGTGGAAAATTTGGCATAAGAAAATAGCAGGAATAGATAATTAAACTAGGGATCAAAATATTGAATTAAATAACAATTACGGGAATAGGATTCTGGGAAAAGCATAATAGGAGAAAAAATAAGCAAGAAAACATAGTTATGATAGATTCTTAAACCTTGATTGCATTCTGAACACTTTCAACATCTTCGAACTCGACAAACGCAAAGCACACCCCAAGTTCCTGCAAGTAATTTTCGCTTTAGAACTTAGGCTGCAGGAGACACATGTATGCACAATTAGAAAGCTAGATGCTTCCTACCTTCCGATTCTTTATAAAAACACCATCAGGCTTAATTCTCCCAAAGTTTTCAAACTCTTGCTGAATATCAGAAGTAGAGACAGTTGGAGGCAAATTTTTAACATATACCGATTTTGATTCCCCTGAAAAAAAGAAAACAGTTAGGAAAGATTATAGACAAATTCTTTTAAAATGGAATTGCCATTATATTAACTGATACAGGAAACAATTACCAACAATTTCTGATACTGGGGTACAAATAATAAGAAATTTGAAAAACTAGCTAACTGAAAGATCTGTTAGTATAAACATAGGCCACCAAAGAACATATATTTAGTCTGTTTACTAAAGATGCGTACAGGAGAAAGTTTATGCGTCACCAATTAGTTGGCTCTGATGTAGGATCCATCACGAGAATAAAATGACACAAAGGTGAATTACATTGTTTTAAAAATAGTTATTTTCCCATCCTAGACTAATAGAGGACATTAATCCTATGTTGTACTAATCAATTACAGATCTCAATTTGGTCATTTGTTAGGAACAATCAAAAACTCATATCTGTGCCACGAAGTGTATTATACAACTATTAAGTTTCGGCATACAAGTTCAACTTTCCAACCTATAATCACGTAATTAAAATTATTAATTGTGAGCATATGCATAACATCATGTCAGTTGCCACTAGATCCAAACAGCAAAAACATGCAATCAATAGCCCTAAATAATAATCCATGATAACATCCACTGAAGCAAATGAAACTCAAATGCCATGTTTAATAGATGCTAAAAACAAAAAAAAAAGTAGTACGAAGTAGTAGCGGACCTTGAGAGAATGCTTCTTCAGCTGCTTCTGCATTTGAATCAGGCATAAAGGATGACACGAGGTTTGACGGTTGACTATCAGATTGTGGCGGTAAGTCCCACTCAGAAACAGGAGCTGGAGTACTCTTAGGATATGTATTAACAACAACCAATGGCGCAGGCTTCCCCGTTGAAGCTCGTAACTTCACGTATATAAAATTTATAAGAACAAGAGCAAAGGCATGCATTAGTATGGAAAACACTTATGACCAAATCATAAAATTAATTTAAATTGATTTTTTTTATCTAGATAGAGAGGCCACAGCTACTCAAATCCATCAATAGTTCACTGCGCAATATATGAAAACACAATCATGATGGTAGCACAATAGTAGAGATACATACAATTGAAGCATACGAAAATTTTTGTGGCTCAGCAATGGGTGCATCAGCAGCAGGCAAAGGCTCTTGCTGATAATTCACCACATTAAGTGAAGTAGGGGACTCTTCTACAGGAGCTTCTTGGACATAGTCCGCGACTGGCTCCTGATGATGCTGGTCATGGAAACTGTACTCATTCACTGGGCCATCTCCTTCAATGTGCACCGAATTGAGATGTTCACTAACTTCCACCTCATAGTTGGGAACATCTGAAGTAGAAATCATGCTTATCATTAAATAAGTTTATTATCAAGCATACTCTTTAGTCTTTACTCTTTACTCTTTACATAAAGCAATTGGGAGAAAGGCTTCTATATAAAATTTATTGATAACTCAATATCATACTAAATTACTAATGCACAGAGCACACTACTTACTCAGCTTTCATCAATAAATAGTGTAAAGAAAAAAATCGCACAGAGATCTTCACCAGTTTATTTTTTTTCGATTCCATAATAATTGCAATAAACTTCTAGATTGATTTAACTCAGATTCAAACAAGAGCACTAACAACTTAAGGGCACAAAAATGGAAGTATCACATGTTCTAAACAAGTTGCCTACCATCACGAAAATTTGCTACTCAATTCAACTAGAATGAAACAACAGGTCTTCCTTACAATGTTTAAGCACTCAATTACAAACTGTAGTATACTTCACTACAAATGAACAAGCAATAATAGTTCACACACTAAGATGTAGCCACAATACCTGCAGACTCTGAAAGCAGGATATGATTAGTGTGTTGCGATTCAACTCCGTTGTCATAATATACGGGTGCCTGATGCTGATAATCTATGTCATCATGTAAAGTTTGTCCTGGATGATGCTGGTAATCGACTATGTTTTCTGAATATTGGGGTGCTGAATGCTGGTAATCAACATTGTTGTCTGAATATAAGGGTGCTGAATGCTGGTAATCAACATTGTTGTCTGAATATAAGGGTGCTGAATGCTGGTAGTCAACTCTGTTCTCTTGTAGCGTAGGTGCTGACTGCTGATGAACAGCCTCCTCATCAAGGTGGAAGACATCATTCAAGACAAAGAAACCCTTCTCTTGAGGAGCAAGGATAAAGGTCTGCACAAACTTCTTCCGTCCAATAAATTCCTTAGATTTCACAGAGCCAGAAACAACTACAAGTACACCTCCATTCCAAGAATCAAGAGAATTAATTGTTTTAACCTCAATTCCGGTAAAGTTTGTTGACATCACAAGTCTATGGATTTGCTGCACATAGATAAAGGTACATAAGATTTACAAGCTACACCTACACGCCACCTTTCGAAACATTAAGGACCCAGCAGACATGATGGTCAAATAGAAAGCTGAGCTAAAAACAAAATTCAATTATCAATCAAAACTTCTTTTACTCTATAGCAAATATATCTTAAAATGATAAACGAACCTGTCAATACGTCAGAATCGAAACAAAATACAGAGCTCCATAACATTAATAGCTGATTTCAAGTTGTATTGGTTGATTTTGTTATCAAACTCATTGGCCTTTCATTATATTACATCCCTAGTAATACACATAAATGACTTAATAGCTTATAGCTGCATATCAGTATACATATTATATTTAGTCCATATAACAATTATGTATCATTTACACCAACCAGCAATATTCGATACCATTTTCATTTTTCAGTAAAACAAAATTTTACTCCGGTAAGCACCAACGATTACAAAATCCATCATATAAACACTATATTAGTACACAACAAGATAACAACAAATAAAGAAAAAGTTTTTTTTTAGAGAAACAATTACCAAAATTTCGGAAGCTGTCTCGGTTGATTCCCCTTCAACCCGAATAACAGTACTTGACCCATTGTAAAATTGATGAACACAATCAGGTTTCGTTTGAAGAACTTGATAGTACTGAGTAACAAAGTAAGAACCCACCTGCAAAAATCAACCAAAAATCTCAATAAACAAAATTTACATACATACACAAATCGAAAAATCAACACATAGGCATTGAAAATATTGAATCTTTTAACCAAATTTCTGCAAAAGATTAACCAAGAATTCCAATCAGCTACATATACACACCCAAATCAGTTAATTCCCCAAGATTCAATCTTTTAACTAATTTTCTACAAAAAGATTAACCAGGAATCGCAATCAGCTAAACACCATAATTTCAACACATGGGCATCAAAAAGATTGAACCTTTAGACCAAATTTAAAGGAAAGATTAAAAATTTCATCACCTGAGCAGCTCCTGGGTACCCACTAGCCATTTTTGCACTGTAAAATCTCCAAAATTCTCAAAGCCCTTCGAGAAATGTTATTTAGAGGTTTTAAGAAAAAGGGTAGTCAAGTTTTGAGATTGTATAGACGGGTAAAAGAAAAAGATTGGAACAGATCTGAATCTATATATCTGTATGTATAGATAATTAGGAGATAAAATTGATGATTAGTCAATCCAACTCTCCAAGTCCGCCACTTCACTAGTTCACTCGGAACGGCTTGTATTTTTGTGTGAATCTTTTCCTTTTTGAAAAATGTAATTTTATAAATATTTTTTTCCTAAACTAAGTAACTTATTTTTGAAACATAGTGAATGTAAAACTTTTTCTACACATTTTTTTCTAAAGAGGACCATGTGAATATGGAATTTTTTCGAAATAAGTTATAAATTACTTATATGGGGGACAAATGGTACCTTTACATCATTCATGTGCAAACATGGGAAATGAGAATAAATATAGAATAATTTATTTAGGGACTACTAAAATATTATTTGGATATATTTTATTATTATAAAAATATTTAATATATTAATATATAATTAAAAATATGTATAATAATTAGTGAGATTTTACTCCCCCAGTCGTTTCACTTTTTCGCTCCCTCTTCTTAAAAATTCTTAAAAATCCTAATATTTATTTTTGAGTAGGGGCAAACATCAACAACCTATAGCTTAATGATATAATCCTTATTCTTTTCTTTCAATCTTGTGTTTTCTCAATAAAGTTCTCTTTTTTTGAGAATTTAACATTTTTTTCGTGAATTTTCTTCTACCCATATATTGAGAGTCGATTTATTTTAGTATTTACGATCACATATTTGCATAAGTTTTAGTGGTTCATTAATATAAATTATATGGAATCGCGATTATGATCGGTTGTTCGAACACGTTTGACAAATCAAATATATATATATATTTTACGATTACACTAGATAACTACAATAGATTATTAAATTGTCTCTCCAAACAGATTGTATATTTGAGTAATATGAATGAGAGACGCACCACGATTGAAAATATAATCAATGATCGTAGTCTGAATAAAGAAAATCCTATTTGATCTATTTTAGTATGTGTTTGATCAATTTTAATTATTTTTATAGATGTCATATGAATTTCAATTAATGAATTAATTACCTATAAAAAATTAGTAATATTCTTAATCATATTAGTGAAGTGTTCAATCTATAATAATTAACGAAAATTAATTTATTTTTCATAAATTTTTGATGCATTATTACTATGGTTATAATGTTGGTAAAAATATTCTAAATAATAATAATAAACCTTTGTGTTTATATTTATCTACAAAATTTTATTATAATGGACTTGTTGGACTCCTATCTTCTATTAATTTAGACTACAAATTTTAGTTACATTAATATATCTCAAAAACTTGCAATTTCAATATTTTCTTGCAAAGCACTCATAATATCAAAACTAAAATTCGCTTTCTTTTAGAAACATAAATTATAATCACTTTTTTTACACTCCAAAAAGTTTTTTTTTCTGAAGATGGGTATTTATAATTTAATACAAGTTAATTTATATTTGTTGTGCTTTATGTATTATTTTTTTCTTTTCTCACCAACAAAATAACAGATCTTATTTTTGTTTTGTGTTTGTCAAAAAAAATTGAGAAACAGTCAATAGTCGATCCCCAGTATTACTATTAAAGGAAAGGGAGACAAGTCTCAAAGAAATTAAGGAGGTGTTTGGGGAAACTTTTTTTCAGAATAAGTCAATTTATTTTAAGATAAAGTTAGAGATTCCTAACTTTCCAACTTATTTTTGCAACTTATTGAATCTCAAACATACATTAAATACTTGTATAAAAAATAAATTCAAAATATAAAATTTTTACCCGAAAATAAGTCCATAAGTCTGTAAAATAAGGTGAGGCAAATAGGCTCTAAGATACATGAAAGGGGAAGGAGTTGAGAAATTTAATTTCTCAACATTTGCATTTTTTTTAAATAGTTGAAAATGATAGTACAATTTAAGTTGAATCATCTTAAATCGTTGTTGGATAGCATACCATTATATTGGTCTAATCTCTTCAAGATTCCTTCCTCGATTATCTACCAATTTCAATTGTTGAGGAGATAATTTTTATAACGACCTATTTTTCGTGATTATATAAATGTTTATTTAATTACTAAATGTGAAAATTATGTGAAATATATGATGAGTATATTTTTGTGAAGTCAAGATATTTGTGAAATCATGTTTATGTGATTATATGATGATTGGTATGTGTCGAATATGTCCGTGGAATTTTATTTATATTTTTAGAGCATTAAAACTATTTTTAAACTGCCTTTTTAATCTTTCAAAAATCATATAAAATCATTGGAGTTGTTTTAAATCATGAAATCTTTTGCAATTTCATCTTTGAGATATGATTTAGTTTTTAAAATTAGTATAGAGATTTAATTGTGTGTTTTAGTATTTTAAAATGATTTAAAAAGCTCTATTCTTTTAAAGAGCCTTTATTTCGAAAATTCATAATAAATTCATTTTGATCCAAATATTATTTTAAAAAAATATGGGGATGGTTCTAATTTCAAGAACTTTATTTTAAAATTTTCTAAAAATATTTTCACCCCATTCTTGTATTTTATTTCGATTTAAAAGAGATTAAAAGAGAGATTTTTCCGAAAAGAAAATAACAATTAGCAAATTACTGTTTTGCCCCTGGTTTTGAGACTTAAGAGACAACAGTCTCTTCCTTCCTCATTTTCTTACACGACTGCAAATCTCTCTCTCTCTCTTGCTCTCTCATCTCTCTCTTCTCGGTACTCTCTCTCTCTTCTGTTACAATCGATTTCTAGCTCGATATCATGATCCGAAACCGTAGTTTTGCTCGGTTTCCTTCCCTCTATACGAGACTATGATTGCATGTTGTTATCGTGATGATAGTTTCAAAACCCTTTTCGGGTTTGCTTCGATTATAGCATGTTTGCAGTGATTCTTACTTTAAATTAATGCCCATGATCTTTAGTAGCTATTATTGATGCTTAAAATCATGTTGGTGTTGAGTTACTGTGTTCGTGTATGTATATATATGTTTGTCATGTATATATGTTCGATTTTTGTGAAGAAATCACACACCCACTTCGAGTTTGGCTTGATTCTGAGTTACTATGCTTTGATTCTTGTTAACTACTATGTATAATAAGTTTAATCGGTGGAATTCGAGTTGGAAGTCCCAAATATGGGAAATCCCGAAGCTTCACCGCCACCGGTGATGAACTCCGGTGAACCGGTGGTGGCCAGTGATGAATTTGAGGCCTATAAATCTCTACAATTTCTGTTTAACATAATTTAATACTTGCATGCATGATTTACAAAGTATTATGATGATTTCTTGATGATTATATTCGAATTTTGTGATTAATTCGAATGAATTAATTCGTTAAATTATTTGTTAAGTTATTCGAGTAGATGTTTTTAATTCGTATAAATTTCTTGAGATGTTTTCGAATTATATGAGCTACATATATGATCTCTTTTATTTTATAATTCGAATTTTGGAGATTTAATTATGAATTAATTGGAATTATTCGAATTTATATGTAAATGTATGAATTGTTCGGTTTATGATAAATTTTAATTTTGATTTATACTTGTTGATTAATTATATGTGTAAGTTCGAATTAAAATGATTGCATGTGTGAGTTTTCGAATGTATATAAGTTAAAATTCGAACTTTAGATTATAAGGAGGAATTATATGAGTTTGGTGCTTAAGTGAATATGAATGTTTAGTTATTGATTTCGGATTTTGTTAGAGATATGGTATAAGTAGTAATATTATTATAAATCCTTGGGTTTGTAGGTGGATATTAAATCCATCGTAGGTATTTGATTGTGAATTGGAATCGGATATTTTCTGACGGATAGTCCATATTATAAAGGAGACTCTGTCCGATTTTCGTGAGATATAAGAAATAAAGTATGTATTAAATAGCATGATTGTTTACGAGTTATGCTTATCTGCTAAGTGCTAAGTGACTTATGTGAGTTGCATGATCTATATGCTATGTGCTATATGTTAAAGTGAGTGGACTACGAGTCAATCTGATAATGTAATATCAGGTACGTATGTTATATGTTAAATAATAATGCGATATAGAAATCGTTTGGGTAGATTAAGATGAGACGATTAAGTGGTATAGTATTCTAAAGTAGTGATTATAATTTATGTAGATACGAAGGACGTAGGCCCTAGTAATAAAGGGAAAGCTAAGATTGAGTTTCAGTAGGCTAAGCTGTGAGCTGTTGCATTCCACCGGAGGCAAGTAACTCTGTCTTTTCTTGAAATTTACATTCCTAAACTGTTACATCTTGTTGATTCAAGCATGCCTATCTTATACCATGTTGATCATGCTCCTGTTGTAACTTACCTTTGCATGTATCCAAAATCTTTATTGATAAACCCTGGTTCAACATATGTAAACTCTAGACCAGCATAATTCTTTTTAATTGCTTCTTGACCATACTGTCACCAAGAGTTAAACAATACTAATTCTTTTTAATTGCTTCTTGACCATACATGTCCTACAATTTACTATAATCAAGTCACATTGACTGACCGATAAACCAGTGTTCCACTTGACTTATGTCCGTGACCCGGATACCCTGTGTTGATTTTAAAATACTTATCAAATATCATATTGCCCTAGACACTATTTTACAATCTTGTTATCTTTTATCGATGACTTTTAAACCTTACAACTTGATTTAATGGCTTTAAAACTAGACCTTATTGATATCTTTGACCTTTGACTTGGATTGTTTCCCTTATACCTTGATTGAAGCCCAGATTTCCACTTGAGTCTATATCTTCTTGATTCAGACTTGTACCCTCTTTCATTGATGTTAGAAAACTTAGTCAAACCCTTTGACTTTTATCATTACAAATCAAAATGAGTTGTTTTCTTAAAATACTTTGAAGTTGCTTAGACTGGGCTGATATGTTATAAGAGAGTCGAAAGTACTTCGAAGTAAAGGTTTTCGAAAAGATTAAGCATTAAAATGTTTTATAAAGTTAAAAAGAGTTTTGCAAAGCCTAATGTTTTAAAATAAGATTTTTATAAAAATGTTAGGAACTTCGTCTAAATGGTTTCCACGGATTCCTGACGATTGGAGAGACGGGGCGAACGGGTAATGTTGGTTCCGTCGGTTTGAGTATGTATTAGTGTAGTTCTGGTCTGTCCAGTTCGACACCTTTATAGGCAAATGTGTTGCCTCTTGGGAACCCAAGATATCCTAATGAAAGGAAATGATGGCCAGAGGGACTTTGTGTTCGGTATGAGGACTTTATGGGCTGATCACCCGTATTGTCTGTTATGAAATAAAAACCTTCAATCAGTTTTCTTAAAGAGATGATTACTATTTATTTACTATGAGATGAAATTGGTTTGCCGACTGAAATGTCAATTACTTTACACAGTTTTGAAATATCTATTGCTATCCTGATTATCAGTTAATATCATGTCTTTACTAAATACCAGTATTGCTTTTACCGCTTCCAACATATTTATGTCATATCTTGAATTACTGTCATCTTCTGCGATACCTTGTTGTATTGTATTCGGATGAGATCTTTAGTTACTTGCTGAGCGTTGGCTCATTATTATTTTATCTAACCCTTTTGACAGAAATCTAAGAATCATGGTTCGTACAATCCAAACCGCAAGGAAGAGCACCTACCGTGGCCCTGAGTTGGTCCGTTTTGAGATAACTCCCGAGGTAGATGCAATAACAGCTCAGTGAGGAGATCTTTAGTTAGTTGTGAGAACTGGCAGTAGAACTTTTGAGAACTTTGGTTTGTAATAATAATATATTTTTGGATTCAGGTTTGTAATAATAATTAGTTAGACGATGGCTTGTTTATTTCATACCATTACCTGTGAAAGATCTTGGATAGTAGTGTTGGGGCCAGTCAGCATGTTATGTTTATATTATATTTTAGGTTGTTTGCATCTAGACGTGTGTCAGTGACTCTCCGATCTAGGCCCTGATCGGGAGGGCGTCACAGGTTGGTATCAGAGCTACGGGTTTTGGTCATTGAAACAAGCCAGGAATTTAGGATCATTATTAAAAGAAGTAGATACAACTAGGATTTGAGAGTGATAGATATAGGGAGTGATTATAGGTTTAGGTTTTCCCTTCGCGATAGATTATTAGGACTAACATAACTTAACTCGTTTATATTTTACGTGTATATATATATTATTACTACAGGAGATGGAGTTGGACGATGATGCCCCATTACATCCCGATTCTGATAGCTCATCCGAGGAGTCCGATCCTTCGGAGATTATGTCTGATGCTGATGCGGAGGTCGAGTCTGATACTGAGGTTATATCCGAGTCTGAGATTGAGAGTCCCATGGCCCGTGCCGACATTCCTGTCCCTACCACTGAGTCTGCACCTGTGTTTGAGGCTATTACCGATACCGTGCCTGTTCGAGTCCCAGTTCCAGTTGTGACCCCATCTATCACCGAGCACGGCGAGTCCTCTATCGGATCTTTTTTAGTTCCCGAGCCAGTACCTGAGCCTACCTTCGATGATATGGTTTGCAAGTGCAAGAGTCTAGAAGGCTTGAATGCAGAGTTGAAGGAACTTATTGAGAAGATGAAAGTGGAGGCACAGCTTCGAGTAGATTTGACTACTATTGATTGGAGGGGACGTATCAGGATGTTGGAGGATGCTGTTAGGCACCGTTTACACCGGAACCCTATTACACATGATGTACTAGTCGAGGCCCGTAGACTTTCGAGTGTGATTTGCTGGACGTTGTGTGAGCTTCGCGAGACCCGAGGTTCCCGTGACTAGACTACTGCTACGGAGATGGTTGTGAGTGGGACATTTGGTAGAGCCCACTAGTGTTAGTTGTGTTTACTACTAGTCTAGGATGTTTTCCAGTTTTCCTAGTGCTAGTAGAAGGATTGTTGTTATTTTAGTTTGTTTATTTCAGTTCGGATGTAGAAGGGCTGAATGCCCTTAACTTTTATGATGTTGGATCATTTTCGTCTTAGTGACGTATGCATATTTCGTATATCCCTGAGTTCATTGCTTTACTTATCGCTTTTTACATACTGTCTTTACATACCGTATTTCCATAACTTATTAACCTGTTCATATAAACCTTGTTGCATAATTTACAATTGTACCCATATCATATTGTCTTATCGGAACCGATCGTCTATTGGTACCAGACGGAGGAACCCTATTTCTTTTGAATATATACCTACTTGTTGTTTACCAACTGTTTACCTTCTTATCAGAAAGATGCCTCCTAGAAGAACCCGTCAAGCTACCAACAATGATAACCAAGACCAACAAAATCAACATAACCCTACTATGGCCCAGATGTTCCAATTACTTCAACAACAAACTGCTGCTTTTGTTCAACACCAACAACACCAAGCTGCCCAACCTGCTACAACTTTTAAATCTTTTCAAGCTGTCCATCCACCTGAATTTAAAGGTACCTTGAACCATGTTAAAGCTAAATCTTGGATGATGGATATCGAGAAATCCTTCACGTTAGTTAGGTTTGATGAAATTCAAAAGGTGGAGTTTGCTAGTTTTTATTTGAGGGCGGAAGCGAATTTTTGGTTGGAGTCTGTTAAGGCTGCAGAAGGAAATGCGATTACGAGGCCAAGATTTGTAGAATTGTTTAATGAAAAATATCTGCTAGGTTATTTACAAGACCAGTTGGAGATTCAGTTTATGGAGTTGAAATAAGAAGGAATGACTATTGCGGAGTATGAAGCTAAGTTTACTGAGTTATCTAGGTTTGTACCCCAGTATGTAGGAAATGAAGCTAGTAAGGCTAAGAAATTTTAGCATGGATTAAAGCCCTAGTTAAGAACTAGAGTTGCTGCATTTGAATTAAGAACCTATTCAGCTGTTGTGCAGAAGGCAATTATTATAGAAGGGGAAAGTGATTTGAACCAGAAGGAGAAAGCTGGTAAGAAGAGGAAGTTTGAGAAAGTAGAGATGTGCCAAGAGACAGAAGGCCAGAAAAGTTTTCAGAACAGAGGAAGGTTTGGAAATCGACCAGGAGGATAAAGGAATTTTCAAAAGATTGGAGGTGGTAACGGACGACAAAACCGTAGACCTCATGGAGTAAGCCCTCAGGCTATAACAAGACCCGTACTACCAGGCTGCAAAATTTGTGGAAGAAAGCACCCGGGTATTTGTAATAAGCCTAACATAGTTTGCCACAAGTGTAGGAAGAAAGGACACTACGCTCAAGAATGTCCGGAAGTGAAGCCAGTAGGATTGACTTGTTATAAGTGTGGCAAGATTGGTCATATTGCTAAGAACTGCAAGGAGCCTGTCCAAACTGCTAATGTTTTGAGGATCACCGCACCACCAGTACCGCGACAAGTGTCGTATCAAGCACCTCAGCCTAGAGCCCCTACTTTCAATATGTCTGTCAAAGAAGCTGTTAACGATGCCGATGTGGTTGCAGGTACGCTTCCTATCAACTCTTTTGAAGCTAAAGTTTTAATTGATTCTGGAGTAACTAGATCCTTTATATCTGAAAGATTTCTTAATAAATTGCACTGTGACATTCGTCCATTAGAAAAGGCATTAGTAGTAGAAGTTTCTAATCAGGATAAGATTTCCATAGACCGGGAGTGTCCTAACTATAATATTGAGATTGGAGGATTTCTTTTCTACGTGGATTTATTACCTTTTAAGTTGGGAGAGTTTGATGTTATTTTAGGAATGGATTGGTTGTTCGCGAGTGATGCGCAGATTGAGTGTAAGAAGAAGCAAGTTAAGTTGCATACTGAAGATGGTAGTGAAGTAGTATTCCAAGGACGGAAGCAAGATAAGAAATTTCTAATGTTTATGCAAGCAAAGAGATTGATGAATCAAGGATGTGAAGCTTATTTAGCACATGTAGTTGATACAGAGAAACAAGTCCCTAGGATGGAAGATATTCCAGTTGTAAGTGAATTTCCTGACGTATTTCTCGACGAATTGCCCGGATTACCCCCAGACAGAGAGATTGAATTCTCGATTGATTTGGCACCAGGAACTGAACCTGTATCTAAAGCACTGTATCGAGTTAGCTACTCAATTGCAAGATTTATTGGATAAAGGAGTTATAAGGCCGTGTGTGTCCCCGTGGGGAGCGCCAATGTTGTTTGTTAAGAAGAAGGATGGAAGCATGAGGTTGTGTATTGATTATAGAGAACTCAATAAATTGACTATCAAGAATAAATATCCATTGCCAAGGATTGATGATTTGTTTGACCAACTGAAGAATGCTGCCTATTTTTCTAAGATCGATTTGTGATCATGTTATCACCAATTGAAGATCATGCCAGAAGATATTCCGAAGACTGCATTTCACACGAGATATGGACATTCTGAGTTTTTAGTGATGGCTTTCAGATTGACGAATGCGCCAGCTGTGTTTATGGATTTAATGAATAGAGTGTTCAAGAGATATTTGGATAAATTCGTAATTGTATTTATTGATGACATCCTTATATACTCGAGAAACCCTGAAGAGCATGCCGAGCATTTGAGAACAGCATTGGAAACCCTGAGAAAGGAAAGATTATATGCCAAGTTTTCTAAGTGTGAGTTTTGGTTGCAAGAAGTGCAATTCTTAGGTCATGTGATTAGTAAGGAAGGGATCAGGGTGGACCCCGCAAAGATTGAAGCTGTGGTGAGTTGGAGTAGACCAAGAACTCCTACTGAGGTGAGAAGTTTTCTAGGATTGGCTGGTTATTATCGAAGATTTGTACAAGATTTCTCAAAGATTGCTACCCAGTTGACAAAGTTGACCCGAAAGAATGAGAAGTTTATTTGGAATGATAAGTGTGAAGAAAGCTTTCAAGAGCTAAAGAAAAGATTAGTTTCAGCACCAGTGTTAGTATTGCCAAATGATAAGGGAAATTTTATTATCTATAGTGATGCTTCGCACAAAGGATTAGGATGCGTTTTGATGCAACATGGGAATGTTATTGCGTACGCTTCGAGACAGCTTAAACCGCACGAGCAGAAGTATCTGACACATGATTTGGAGTTAGCTGCAATTGTGTTCGCGTTGAAAATATGGAGACATTACTTGTACGGAGAGAAGTGTGAAATTTTCACCAATCATAAGAGTTTGAAGTATATTTTTACCCAGAAGGAGTTGAATATAAGACAAAGAAGATGGTTAGAGTTGATTAATGATTATGATTGCACGATAAGTTACCATCCCGGAAAGGCGAATGTTGTGGCTGATGCGCTAAGTAGAAAGGAGAGATTGAATACATTGACTATGCCAAAGGAGTTATATCGAGAATTTGAAAAGTTAAGTTTAGAAGTCTATGATTCAAAGAATGTAGATGAGTTTCTGAGTACGATCACTTTTCAACCAGAATTGTTGGAAAAGATTCGAAGATGTCAAGAGGAAGTGATGAATTGTGAGATGAATACGTTGATTGGAGAAGAGATTTGTACACAGAAAGATGATCAAGGTATTTTAAGATTTGGAAGGAGAATATGGATTCCTAAAGTAGAAGAGTTGAAGAATGAGATTCTGAGTGAAGCCCATAGTTCGAGATATTCTATTCACCCTAGAAGTACAAAGATGTATCGAGATTTGAAAGAGAACTTTTGGTGGCCAGATATGAAGCAAGAAATTGCCGAATGGATAAGTAAGTGTTATGCTTGTCAGAGGATTAAAGCAGAACATCAGAAACCAAGCGAATTGTTACAACCATTAGATATCCCTGAATGGAAGTGGGAGCACCTTGCCATGGATTTTGTAGTAGGATTACCAAGAACTAAAGCGAATCACGATGCGATTTGGGTAATCATTGATCGACTGACGAAGTCTGCTCATTTCCTACCAATTAACGAAAGATTTTCATTGGACAACTTGGTACATTTGTATTTGAAGGAGATAGTCTCATGACATGGAGTTCCTATTTCTATAGTATCTGATCGAGACCCACGGTTTAATTCGAGGTTTTGGCGACAATTTCAAGAATGCCTAGGAACCCAATTGAAGATGAGTACAACTTACCATCCACAGACGGACGGACAAAGTGAAAGGACTATTCAGATAATAGAGGATATGCTTAGAGCTTGTGCATTGGATTTCGAAGGAAGTTGGGATGAACATTTGCCATTGGTTGAGTTTTCATATAACAACAGTTATCACGCGAGTATCGGAATGCCCCCGTATGAAGCCTTGTATGGGAGAAAGTGTATATCGCCAGTGTATTGGGAAGAAGTTGGTGAGAGGAAAATTTTAGGACCAGAGCTGCTTCAGCAGACGAAGGAGAAGGTTGAGATTATTCAGAAGAGATTAATTACTGCCCAGGATCGTCAGAGAAAGTATGCTGATTTAAAAAGAATGGACAATAGTTTTGAAATAGGAGATCAAGTGTTATTAAAAGTGTCACCGTGGAAAGGAGTTATGAGATTTGGTAAGAAAGGAAAGCTGAGTCCAAGATACGTAGGACCATTTGAGATTTTGAAGCGAGTTGGAAAAGTTGCTTACGAATTGGCGTTGCCACCGCATATGCACCATATTCATAACGTGTTTCACGTATCTATGCTTAAGAAGTACAATCCCGATGCGAGTCATGTAATTGAGTATGAACCTATTGAGATATAGCCAGATTTATCTTATGAAGAACAACCAGTAGAAATTCAAGATAGAAGTGATAGAAAGCTTAGGAATAAAGTTGTTAGATTGGTTAAAGTTTTGTGGAGGAATCTTAGAGTCGAAGAGTCGACTTGGGAACTTGAAAGCGAAATGCATGCCAAGTATCCTCATCTGTTTACTTAGGTGAGATTCTGAGGACAAAATCCTTTTAAAGGGGGAAGGCTATAACGACCTAGATTTTTCGCGATTATATAAATGTTTATTTAATCGCTAAATGTGAAAATTATGTGAAATATATGATAAGTATAATTTTGTGAAGTCAAGATATTTGTGAAATCATGTTTATGTGATTATATGATGATCGGTATGTGTCGAATATGTCCGTGGAATTTTATTTATATTTTTAGAGTATTAAAACTATTTTTAAAGTGCCTTTTTAATCTTTTGAAAATCATATAAAATCATTGGAGTTGTTTTAAATCATGAAATCTTTTGCAATATCATCTTTGAGATATGATTTAGTTTTTAAAATTAGTATAGAGATTTAATTGTGTGTTTTAGTATTTTAAAATGATTTAAAAAGCTCAATTTCTTTTAAAGAGCCTTTATTTCGTAAATTCATAATAAATTCGTTTTTGATCCAAATATTATTTTAAAAAATATGGGGATGGTTCTAATTTCAAGAACTTTATTTTAACATTTTCTAAAAATATTTTCACCCCATTCTTGTATTTTATTTCGATTTAAAAGAGATTAAAAGAGAAATTTTTCAGAAAAGAAAATAACAATTAGCAAATTACTGTTTTGCCCCTGGTTTTGAGACTTAAGAGACAACAGTCTCTTCCTTCCACATTTATTACATGACTGCATCTCTCTCTCTCTCTCTCTCTCTCTCTCTCTTTTGCTCTCTCATCTCTCTCCTCTCGGTACTCTCTCTCTCTCTCTCTCTCTCTCTCTTTTGTTACCATCGATTTCTAGCTCGATATCATGATCCGAAACCGTAGTTTTGCTCGGTTTCCTTCCCTCTATACGAGACTATGATTGCATGTTGTTATCGTGATGATAGTTTCAAAACCCATTTCGGGTTTGCTTCGATTATAGCATGTTTGCAGCAATTCTTACTTTAAATTAATGCCCATGATGTTTAGTAGCTATTATTGATGCTTAAAATCATGTTGGTGTTGAGTTACTGTGTTCGTGTATGTATATATATGTTTGTCGTGTATATATGTTCGATTTTTGTGAAGAAATCACACACCCACTTCGAGTTTGGCTTGATTCTGAGTTGCTATGCTTTGATTCTTGTTAACTGCTATGTATAATAAGTTTAATCGGTGGAATTCGAGTTGGAAGTCCCAAATATGGGAAACCCCGAAGCTTCACCGCCACCGGTGATGAAATCCGGTGAACCGGTGGTAGCCAGTGATGAATTTGAGGCCTATAAATCTCTACAATTTCTGTTTAACATAATTTAATACTTGCATGCATGATTTACAAAGTATTATGATGATTTCTTGATGACTATATTCGAATTTTGTGATTAATTTGAATGAATTAATTCGTTAAATTATTTGTTAAGTTATTCGAGTAGATGTTTTTAATTCGTATTAATTTCTTGAGATGTTTTCGAATTATATGAGCTGCATATATGATCTCTTTTATTTTATAATTCGAATTTTGGAGATTTAATTATGAATTAATTGGAATTATTCGAATTTATATGTAAATGTATGAATTGTTCGGTTTATGATAAATTTTAATTTTGATTTATACTTGTTGATTAATTATATGTGTAAGTTCGAATTAAAATGATTGCATGTGTGAGTTTTCGAATGTATATAATTTAAAATTCGAACTTTAGATTATAAGGAGGAATTATATGAGTTTGGTGCTTAAGTGAATATGAATGTTTAGTTATTGATTTCGGATTTTGTTAGAGATATGGTATAAGTAGTAATATTATTATAAATCCTTGGGTTTGTAGGTGGATCTGAATCCATCGTAGGTATTGATTGTGAATTGAAATCGAATATTTTCCGACAGATAGTCCATATTATAAAGGAGACTCTGTCCGATTTTCGTGAGATATAAGAAGTAAAGTATGTATTAAATAGCATGATTGTTTACGAGTTATGCTTATCTGCTAAGTGCTAAGTGACTTATGTGAGTTGCATGATCTATATGCTATGTGCTATATGTTAAAGTGATTAGTGGACTACGAGTCAATCTGATAATGTAATATCAGGTACGTATGTTATATGTTAAATAATAATGCAATATAGAAATCGTTTGGGTAGATTAAGATGAGAGGATTAAGTGGTATAGTATTCTAAAGTTGTGATTATGATTTATGTAGATACGAAGGACGTAGGCCCTAGTAATAAAGGGAAAGCTAAGGTTGAGTTTCAGTAGGCTGAGCTGTGAGCTGTTGCATTCTACCGGAGGCAAGTAACTCTGTCTTTTCTTGAAATTTACATTCCTAAACTGTTATATCTTGTTGATTCAAGCATGCCTATCTTATACCATGTTGATCATGCTCCTGTTGTAAACTTACCTTTGCATGTATCCAAAATCTTTATTGATAAACCCTGGTTCAACATATGTAAACTCTAGACCAGCATAAATCTTTCTAATTGCTTCTTGACCATACTGTCACCCAGAGTTAAACAATAATAATAATTTTTAATTGCTTCTTGACCATACATGTCCTACAATTTACTATAATCAAGTCACATTGACTAACCGAGAAACCAGTGTTCCACTTGACTTATGTCCGTGACCCGGATACCCTGTGTTGATTTTAAAATACTTATCAAATATCATATTGCCCTAGACACTGTTTTACAATCTTGTTATCCTTTATCGATGACTTTTAAACCTTACAACTTGATTAAATGACTTTAAAACTAGACCTTATTGATATCTTTGACCTTTGATTTGGATTGTTTCCTTTATACCCTGATTAAAGCCCAGATTTCCACTTGAGTTATATCTTCTTGATTCAGACTTGTACCCTCTTTCATTGATGTCAGAAAACTTAGTCAAACCCTTTCACTTTTATCATTACAAATTAAAATGAGTTATTTTCTTAAAATACTTTGAAGTTGCTTAGACTGGGCTGATCTGTTATCATAGAGTCGAAAGTACTTCGAAGTAAAGGTTTTCGAAAAGATTAAGCATTAAAATGTTTTATAAAGTTAAAAAGAGTTTTGCAAAGCCTAATTTTTTAAAATAAGATTTTTATAAAAATGTTAGGAACTCCGTCTAAATGGTTTCCACGGATTCCTGACGATTGGAGAGACGGGGCGAACGGATAATGTTGGTTCCGTCGGTTTGAGTATGTATTAGTGTAGTTCTGGTCTGTCCAGTTCGACACCTTTATAGGCCAATGTGTTGCCTCTTGGGAACCCAAGCTATCCTAATGAAAGGAAATGATGGTCAGAGGGACTTTGTGTCCGGTATGGGGACTTTATGGGCTGATCACCCGTATTGTCTGTTATGAAATAAAAACCTTCAATCAGTTTTCTTAAAGAGATGATTACTATTTATTTACTATGAGATGAAATTGGTTTGCCGACTGAAATGTCAATTACTTTACACAGTTTTGAAATATCTATTGCTATCCTGATTATCAGTTAATATCATGTCTTTACTAAATACCAGTATTTCTTTTACCGCTTCCAGCATATTTATGTCATATCTTGAATTACTGTCATCTTCTGCGATACCTTGTTGTATTGTATTCGGATGAGATCTTTAGTTACTTGCTGAGCGTTGGCTCATTATTATTTTGTCTAACCCTTTTGACAGAAATCTAAGAATCATGGTTCGTACAATCCAAACCGCAAGGAAGCGCACCTACCGTGGCCCTGAGTTGGTTCGTTTTGAGATAACTCCCGAGGTAGATGCAATAACAGCTCAGTGAGGAGATCTTTAGTTAGTTGTGAGAACTGGCAGTAGAACTTTTGAGAACTTTGGTTTGTAATAATAATATATTTTTGAATTCAGGTTTGTAATAATATTTAGTTAGACGATGGCTTGCTTGTTTCATACCATTACCTGTGAAAGATCTTGGATAGTAGTGTTGCGGCCAGTCAGCATGTTATGTTTATATTATATTTTAGGTTGTTTTCATCTAGATGTGTGTCAGTGACTCTCCGATCTAGGCCCTGATCGGGAGGGCGTGACAGGTTGGTATCAGAGCTACGGGTTTTGGTCACTGAAACAAGCCAGGAATTTAGGATCATTATTAAAAGGAGTAGATACAATTAGGATTTTAGAGTGATAGATGTAGGGAGTGATTATAGGTTTAGGTTTTCCCTTCGCGATAGATTATTAGGACTAACATAACTTAACTCGTTTATATTTTGTGTGTATATATATATATTATTACTACAGGAGATGGAGTTGGACGATGATGCCCCGTTACATCCCGATTCTGATAGCTCATCCGAGGAGTCCGATCCTTCGGAGATTATGTCTGATGCTGATGCGGAGGTCGAGTCTGATACTGAGGTTATATCCGAGTCTGAGGTTGAAAGTCCCACGGCCCGTGCCGACATTCCTGTCCCTACCACTGAGTCTGCACCTGTGTCTGAGCCTATATCGATACCGTGCCTGTTCCAGTCCCAGTACCAGTTGTGACCCCATCTATCACCGAGCACGGCGAGTCCTCTATCGAATCTTTTTCAGTTCCCAAGCCAGTACCTGAGCCTACCTTCGATGATATGGTTCGCAAGTGCGAGAGTCTAGCAGGCCAGAATGCAGAGTTGAAGGAACTTATTGAGAAGATGAAAGTGGAGGCACAACTTTGAGTAGATTTGACTACTATTGATTGGAGGGGACGTATCAGGATTTTGGAGGATGCTGTTAGGCACCGTTTACACCGGAACCCCATTACACATGATGTACTAGCCGAGGCCCGTAGACTTTCGAGTGTGATTTGCTGGACGTTGTGTGAGCTTCGCGAGACCCGAGGTTCCCGTGACTAGACTACTGCTGTGGAGATGGTTGTGAGTGGGACATTTGGCAGAGCCCACTAGTGTTAGTTGTGTTTACTACTAGTCTAGGATGTTTTCCAATTTTCCTAGTGCTAGTAGACGGATTGTTGTTATTTTAGTTTGTTTATTTCAGTTCAGATGTAGAAGGGCTGAATGCCCTTAACTTTTATGATGTTGGATCATTTTCGTCTTAGTGACGTATGCATATTTCGTATATCCCAGTGTTCATTGCTTTACTTATCACTTTTTACATACTGTCTTTACATACCGTATTTCCATAACTTATTAACCTGTTCATATAAACCTTGTTGCATAATTTACAACTGTACCCATATCATATTGTCTTATCGGAATCGATCGTCTATTGGTACCAGACGGAGGAACCCTATTTTTTTTTTAATATATACCTACTTGTTGTTTACCAACTGTTTACCTTCTTATCAGAAAGATGCCTCCCAGAAGAACCCGTCAAGCTACCAACAATGATAACCAAGACCAACAAAATCAAGATAACCCTACTATGGCCCAGATGTTCCAATTACTTCAACAACAAACTGCTGCTTTTGTTCAATAGCAACACCACCAAGCTGCCCAACCTGCTACAACTTTTAAATCTTTTCAAGCTATCCATCCACCTGAATTTAAAGGTACCTTGAACCATGTTGAAGCTAAATCTTGGTTGATGGATATCGAGAAGTCCTTCAAGTTAGTTAGGGTTGATGAAATTCAGAAGGTGGAGTTTGCCAGTTTTTATTTGAGGGCGGAAGCGAATTTTTGGTGGGAGTCTGTTAAGGCTCATCTTTATATTCCAACATACTATATATCTTTATTCCACTTTCTCTTTGTGGTACTCTCAAAAAATTGATGTAACATTGTACCCTCTGACGCCTTCTTATATCAAAATCAGTGTTTACACCTAGTGTTGAAAGAAATATCCCCCTCCCAAATGGTAATACTAATGGAGTGGCATGATCGTGATCATAAAGGACATAGATGGAATCATGCTTTGGGCATGAATAGGTTTATTTCCAAATTCCTACACACTATTGGCTCAACTAAAAGGCATGATGCTGGTTTGGTTAAGGCCGTTCAACTCCAAAAGCACAAAATTGATCTTGAAACAAATAACATGTTTGCCTATGAATCAGTTCGAGATCAAGACAAACTCATATTTGATGATGAGACTGAGAAAGTTCTTAGATAGATCAATACTATATATGCAAACCACTTCATCCCAGGGCTCACATATAGAAAGGTATCGTGTACTTTTTAAGATATGAACATGGTAGCTGCTTACTTAGCAAACCAATGAATGAAACATATGGTGAAGTTTCCAATGTTCTAGGTAAATCTAGAGATTTGCAGAACCTCTTGAATGAAGATATGGGAATGGGCATTCGTCCTGCCATTCCAAATCATCAACCAAACTTTGGATAGTAAGGTGATAGATAGATCTGTTAGAAAATGGGGTTTTTGGAGCATAATTATTTTATGTTCTTGAAGTTAATTCCGGTTTTTAACGTTTGGAAATTATTCCTTGCTATGAGGACTTAAATTTTCATATATGGGTCTAAGTAATTTTCTTAGTGAAATCCATAGAGAAATGAAGTTGAAGTTGGTAGCTTGAAAGAGCTTGAAAATAAGAGTGTGTTTTGTCCCACATTGAAATGAATAAAGGGGGATGTTGGCTTTATATTGAATCACACACATGGGTAGTGTACAACTACTAAGGTGTATGATAGTGCATGGTGTTACTGTGTGCTCCACGCGCACACACACACGCGCGCGCCGCCGCCGCCCGCCCGCCCCGCCACGTCACGCCACGTCACGTCTCAACTCGACTCGACTCGGGTCGGGTCGGGTCGGGTCGAAGGGCGATTTGGGCGAATGTCTCGGCGTCTCGCGTACGCGAGGCGACCTGGGCGAGGGATTTTATTCGTGATTGATTTAATATTTTAATTAAAATATATTTATCAATTGGGCTGGGTTGTCTTATCAGTTGAGCTGGGCTGGACCAGATTTATTGGACTAAAAATCGGATGGACTAGTTGGGCCTTGTAACTGATGTATTCGAAATATATATATATATAGAATGAACCTGGACGTGATAATATATTCTGTTAATATATTAAAACTGATACTGATATGTGTGGATTATATGTATAACGTAACTGTCGAATTAATGTTATATCAGCCGTTTTATTAAATTAATTCGGACGTTACAGCCGTTTCGTTTTATTAATTGGGCAGTTACGTTTCTTACATTAAAGCTGGTGGCACTTAGCCTCTCCTATAAATAGAGAGCTAAGTTGCTGGTTTATTTACACCATACATTCTCCCTTCACTCTACATTCTCCTTTTTCCCTCTGTATTCTGCAGTAGTAGTGTTAGTGTTATTCCGGCGACTGAGGTGCCAGTCGAAGTAGAGTTTTTGTGGTTGCTGTGATCATCTAAACTCGGAGCTGTTTTATCCTGGAAGAAGATCGCCAGCATCCTGACACAGTGTAAGTGGGGGCGATTATCTCTTCAAGAGCAGTCAGATCTTGATCGAAGTTCTGACGACTCAGCTGCTTTACATTCTTGTTTTCATATACTGCTATAACAATGGGTTCGGGTATGTCTTCTTTTCTTCTATCGTTTCTACAGTTACTAATTTGCATGTGTTTTACCTTCATGCTTTGTTTCGTCATTTCTGGACTTGGCCTTGACATGTTAAAAACGATATATAACTGCCTCTGTATCGCTTTATTAGTGAATATATCCAACATTCTTGAAGAGATAATCTGTTATATAGTATTTAGCATAATGGTTAACGAGAGTGAGATTCCTGCTAGTGGTGCTACTGGTGCCACTGGTGCTGATGGTAGTTCGAGTGCAACTGTTGGGGTCATTGATTGGACCACGTATAGTTTTCCACAACCAGTTGAGTTAACTGGTCTACCCGAGAAGTTCAACGGTGGCGTTGGCTTCTCTCGTTGGCAGAAGAGGATGAAGCTGTGGTTAACTGTAAAGGGTCTTTGGCCCGTCATGGAGTATGAGAAGCCGGTGGTGATTCAAGGAAATGCTGAAACGGTTAAGGCTTTAGCGAAGTGGGCTGAGAAGGATGGGGTTGCAAGGGCGGCCATTTTGGCTGCTCTAACCAACACATTGTTTGATGTGTATTCTTCTGATGCCTACACCGCAAAACTCTTATGGGAGAAGCTGGACCAAACCCACAATACTGACTCACAAGGTCTGGAAAAGTATTCGGTGGCTAGGTTCCTTGAGTTCAAGCTGGTGGACAACAAGTCGATGACGGAGCAAGTGCATGAGTTCGAGATGTTAGTGCATGCTTTGAAGGAGTCTGGAATGGACCTCCCCGAAAAGTTTAAGGTGATGAGTGTGATTGAAAAGCTTCCAAAGTCTTGGGAAGAGTTCTCTCTCTCCCTGAAAAGACAGAAAGGAGAGATCACATGGACCAACCTTATGCTGGACATCTCGGTGCAAGAACAACACAAGTCCAAACAGGGACATGTGATGCCATCTGAGCATGGAAGTTCGAAGGTAAATGTTGCAACTGTAGGTCAGAAACGTAAGAACTTTGCTAAGAAACCTAATAGTAATAAACCTAAGAACGACAAGGACAAGGTCAAGAAACCCAAGGCGAACAAACCATGTTGGTCTTGTGGGCAGGTTGGGCACTGGAGTAAGGACTGCCCTACAAAGAAAGCGAAGAAAACCGAGGTGGTAGCACAAGCGAATGCTGTGCTTGGAACCACAAGTGGGCCTGTAGTGAACATGGTTGTTGGTGAGGTCACGGCTTCTGAAACCAACATGGACCGGTATGTATCCTACAACCCTGTAATATTTTCTACATATCTGTCAAATGAATGGTTGATCGATACTGGTGCTAATGTGCATGTTTGTGCTGACATTAGTCTGTTTGTATCTTATCAACAGAGTCATAGCTTGACAGTGACGATGGGGAATGCGAGTGCTGCTCAAGTGCATGGAGTAGGAAACGTGGACCTGAAGTTCCCTTCGGGGCGTGTTCTATCTCTAACTCGAGTGCATCATGTTCCCGACATGCGTAGAAATATAATAAGTGGAAGCTGTTTAGTTTCTAATGGTTTTGAAATTTCGTTTAAGTGTAATAAAGTAGTTCTTATTCACACTGGTACTTTCTTTGGCAAGGGTTACTTGTCGAATGGTTTATTTGTAATAAATGCTGAACCCGTTTTGGGATCTTTAGTTAATAATATTTCTGTTGTTAACTGTGTTGAATCCGCAAATTTATGGCATGCTAGACTTGGTCACTTAAATTTTGGTGCTCTTAAGAATATGATGAACTTAGAGTTGATTCCAAAACATACCATAGAAAAGAATTCTAAATGTCAAGTATGTGTGTCTGCTAAACAAATAAGGAAACCTTTTCATCACATTGTTAGGGATTCAGACTTGTTAGATTTAGTACACACTGATATTTGTGAATTTGGTGGTGTGTTAACCAAGGACCAGTTTAGATACTTCATTACCTTTATAGATGATTGTAGCAGGTACTGTTATGTTTATTTACTTAGACATAAGGATGAAGCACTTAGTAAATTCATTATATATAAAACTGAAGTAGAAAAACAAAGTCGCAAGGTACTTAAACGGTTGAGATCTGATAGAGGTGGTGAGTATACGAGTAACGCTTTTAATGAATTTTGTGCAAGCAATGGTATAGTTCATGAAGTTACCCCACCATACACACCTGAGTCTAATGGGATTGCTGAGCGAAAGAATAGAACCTTTAAAGATATGATTAATAGTATGCTTATTAATTCTGGGTTGCCTAAATACATGTGGGGAGAGGCTTTGAATACGGCTTGCCATATTCTGAATAGAGTCCCTTTGAAACACATGGATAAGACACCCTATGAGTTATGGAAGGGCAAGAAGACTAGTCTTAAGTATCTTCGTGTGTAGGGGTGCCTTGCTAAGGTACTTGTCCCTGAACACAAGAGAAAGAAACTAGGTCCAAAGACTGTTGACTGTATCTTTCTAGGCTATCTTGAGACCACTACAGCTATGAGATTTTTAGTATTAAAATCTGACATAGATGGTATAGTGGCAAACACGATAGTTGAGTTTCGTGATGCTACATTCTTTGAGGATGTTTACCCTATGAAGACTGGTATGCCTCAAGATACTTCTAATGAAGATCCTACTCACACATCAAGTTCTATTCCTGATCATGTGGAAAAGATGACTAATGTGGGGGCGGAACCTAGTAGTAGCTCTACTCCTAATGAGTTAGAGGAACCACGAAGGAGTAAGCGTGCAAAGGTAGTCAAGGATTTTGGAAGTGATTTTATCACTTACAATGTCGAGGACGAACCTTTAACTTTCCGACAAGCTATGGATTCTTCAGAGTCTAGGCACTGAAAGGGCGCTGTAAAGAGTGAAATTGACTCTATTGTTTCTAACGGAACATGGGAGTTAGTTGATCTCCCTCCTGGGTGTTCTACTATCGGGTGTAGATGGATTTTTAAAAGGAAGTTGAACCCTGACGGATCAATAGATAAGTACAAAGCTAGACTGGTAGCTAAGGGTTTTAAGCAAAAAGAGGGCATTGATTACTTTGACACATACTCTCCTGTAGCTAGGATGACAACAGTCCGAATGCTTGTAGCATTGGCTTCCGTACATGGTCTTATCATCCATCAAATGGATGTAAAGACAGCATTTCTTCATGGTGAACTTGAAGAAGAGATTTATATGGATCAGCCTGAGGGATTTGTTGCATCTGGTAACGAAAGGAAAGTATGTAAGTTGATCAAATCCATCTATGGCTTGAAACAAGCTCCTAGGGATTGGCATAAAAAGTTTGATGAAACTATAGTGCCGTTCAGTTATGATATTAATGATAGTGATAAGTGTGTCTACACCAAAGTTAAAGGTAGTGAGTGTGTCATCTTGTGCCTATATGTAGATGACATATTACTGTTTGGAACCAATATTGAGATTATTAACGAGACGAAAGCTTTCTTGAAAAGGCATTTTGAAATGAAGGATATGGGTGAGGCTAGTGTGATTCTTGGTCTCAAGCTGACTCAGTCAGCTGAGGGAATAACTTTATCGCAGTCTCATTATATAGAGAAATCTATACTTGAGAAATATGGTTATTCACAGTGTAGAATCGCTAGTACACCCTATGATCCTAAAGTTGCCCTTGTTAAGAATACTTCAGGAGTTCCTGTGTCTCAGTTAAGGTATTCTCAGATTATTGGGAGCTTGCAGTATCTTGCTAACTGTACTAGACCAGACATTTCCTATTCTGTGTCTAAGTTGGCTAGATATACAAGCTGTCCAAACAGAACTCATTGGGATGCTCTTGATAGAGTACTTAGATATCTAAAAGGCACAATGTACCTAAGTCTACACTATAGGAGATTTCCTGGTGTACTTGAAGGGTACAGTGATGCAAGTTGGATAGCTAAGAAGTCTGGTTCCAATGGAGTGACTGGATACGTGTTCACCCTGGGTGGTGGAGCGATATCCTGGAGGTCGACTAGACAGACTATTGTGACTCGGTCTACATTTGAGGCTGAGTTGTGTGCACTTGATGCAACAGGGTCGGAGGCTGAATGGTTACACGGACTAATGTCCGTAATACCTGTAGTAAGCAGACCGCTTCCTGCTATTGCTATTCATTGTGATAGTAGAACAACTATCGACAAGATTAGCAGCAAAAAGCATAATGCTAAAACAAAGAGACACATCCAAGTTAGACTGAAGTCTATAAGGGGTTTGGTGTCTGATAGGATTATAGCTATAGAGTTCATAGGAACTCAAAATAATATAGCTGATCCTCTGACTAAGGGACTGGAACCTGCAGTGGTCCTTAAGTCAAGGTTGGGGATGGGACTGTCAACCCATAATAGTTCATCAACAGTGGGAACCCAATACACATGAGAGGAGATCCCTCGAAGTGTATTCAATGTGGTAATAACAAAGCTGTAAGGGTGAATTGGTAGTACTTTTGCTACATAGATGATACTTAAGTATCTGAGTCTATTCCCTGTAAACCTAGAAGGTACTGACACTGCTGGATAGCAAGAGTGTTAAATCTCTGAATGGGGTCAAGTCATTTTGACGAGATGGTAGCAGTACATCTCTGGAGATGCCCAGCTAAGCGAATGTAATTGTGTGGTCGCAATTAGAGGAAAGGGTTATTCCTTGAAGCATTCGACGAACAGGATCGAGACAAGACCATTAATGTCTCAAAGCCGTAGATTGGCACCATAGCCTTTGATTTGTCATCGTCTATGGAACATGATTACATCAAACGGATTAAGATTCAAGGTGAAACATTCCATCTGAATCCGGTAGTCATCGAAGTAGGGGACTCAGGAGGGTTCAAACCCGGAAGGGTACCGACTCTGAAAACCAAGTCATGATGAAAAACCTTGAAGCATTTCTATATTGATTTGTGGGGGATTGTTAGAAAATGGGGTTTTTGGAGCATAATTATTTTATGTTCTTGAAGTTAATTCCGGTTTTTAACGTTTGGAAATTATTCCTTGCTATGAGGACTTAAATTTTCATATATGGGTCTAAGTAATTTTCTTAGTGAAATCCATAGAGAAATGAAGTTGAAGTTGGTAGCTTGAAAGAGCTTGAAAATAAGAGTGTGTTTTGTCCCACATTGAAATGAATAAAGGGGGATGTTGGCTTTATATTGAATCACACACATGGGTAGTGTACAACTACTAAGGTGTATGATAGTGCATGGTGTTACTGTGTGCTCCACGCGCACACACACACACGCGCGCGCCGCCGCCGCCCGCCCCGCCACGTCACGTCTCGACTCGGGTCGAAGGGCGATTTGGGCGAATGTCTCGGCGTCTCGCGTACGCGAGGCGACCTGGGCGAGGGATTTTATTCGTGATTGATTTAATATTTTAATTAAAATATATTTATCAATTGGGCTGGGTTGTCTTATCAGTTGAGCTGGGCTGGACCAGATTTATTGGACTAAAAATCGGATGGACTAGTTTGGCCTTGTAACTGATGTATTCGAAATATATATATATATATATATATATATATATATATATATAGAATGAACCTGGACGTGATAATATATTCTGTTAATATATTAAAACTGATACTGATATGTGTGGATTATATGTATAACGTAACTGTCGAATTAATGTTATATCAGCCGTTTTATTAAATTAATTCGGACGTTACAGCCGTTTCGTTTTATTAATTGGGCAGTTACGTTTCTTACATTAAAGCTGGTGGCACCAGTTACACTTAGCCTCTCCTATAAATAGAGAGCTAAGTTGCTGGTTTATTTATACCATACATTCTCCCTTCACTCTACATTCTCCTTTTTCCCTCTGTATTCTGCAGTAGTAGTGTTAGTGTTATTCCGGCGACTGAGGTGCCAGTCGAAGTAGAGTTTTTGTGGTTGCTGTGATCATCTAAACTCGGAGCTGTTTTATCCTGGAAGAAGATCGCCAGCATCCTGACACAGTGTAAGTGGGGGCGATTATCTCTTCAAGAGCAGTCAGATCTTGATCGAAGTTCTGACGACTCAGCTGCTTTACATTCTTGTTTTCATATACTGCTATAACAATGGGTTCGGGTATGTCTTCTTTTCTTCTATCGTTTCTACAGTTACTAATTTGCATGTGTTTTACCTTCGTGCTTTGTTTCGTCATTTCTGGACTTGGCCTTGACATGTTAAAAACGATATATAACTGCCTCTGTATCGCTGTATCGCTTTATTAGTGAATATATCCAACAAGATCTTCGTCGCAATCTCCTCAATATGCTAGTGATGCAAGTACTTTTTATTCAGACATATAGGATGAGCAAACTGAAACGAAAGTGATTGCAAATCAGACTATTAGGCATTGAAAAAAGGTTTGGCAAGCCAGTTGTTGATGTTGAATAAAAAGCTTGCAAGGGTATCTTTTTAAAACATGTGTTGCAAAGTGCAGTTTGTGGGACTTTAGGAAGCTTAACTAAAAGGATTGAGGAGATAAAGAAAGTGAAGAATGACATTGTTCTGGGAAAGAAAGAGAAACCTGTAGAGGAAGTTCTTAACCTTATGGACGTCGAACAAGTTTTCACTTAAATAGCGAAAATGAAAGAGGCAACTTGTCGCAATGAAAAGCGCAGCTGGTTCTATAATATGAAAAGTGCAGGGTCTATAATTATCTAGTAGTTTATGTCTTCTAAATCATTTTGTAAAAAGTAGAAGGATCTCATGTGGTAGTGGTAGTTACAGTTGAAGTAGTATCACGTGGGTTCTAATTAATGTTATTATTCCTATTTCTTAATATATTATGATTTATCAAAAAAATTAAATTGACACAATTTAATTATTTTTTTTATAAATATAATCTTGTAGAAATTTCTTAACTTTTACTCTTACCTATTTTATATTTAATTTTAATTTTTCTTCATTTTTCAACTATACAATCGAATGAAACATGTTATACTTAGGGGTGGTATTGTGTTACGACTTTTAAAGACTTTTAATGATTTTAAAAGTTATGGGGTATTCAATTCTAACATTTAAAGAGTCTTTAAAAGTATGACGTTATTCAATTAAGACTTTTAAGAATTATTTAAAAGTAGGGCGGTATTGAATTTAGACATTTATAGACTCTTTATAAGTATCGTGTTATTCAAAAAATCAATGACTTTTAATGAGGTTGACTTTTAATGACTTTTAATAAAAATTATAACTACATCACTTGAAAAAAAATTCATGAGCTTTTTGATAAGATTTGACATGACTTTTAATAATTCTATAAAAATCATCTTGAATAATATTGTTTCATTTACTGTCAATAAATTTTTTAAAATTTCCTGTCGCTTTTCTTTTCTTTCTTCCAACTCTTTTTCTTCCTCTTCTTATGGTTTTCAATTTCCATATTTATATTCATTTTAGTAAACAATATTATTGAGGGTGCGATCTTTTGCAATTTTGTAAAACTAGATCATAAAACACAAAGTAAAATAAGAATCCATCAAACATTATAGTAATTCATGGACTTCTAAAAATATTGTGTTTGCAAAAATTCACATAAAACACCAATAAAATAGCTTTGCATCATAAAAATCTTGCTGGCTAATGACATAGCTCTACATCATAATTAGCTATGAATAGTGACAATATATAATTTTTAGATAAAAATATGCAATGAATACTCAATTTAACAAGAAATATACCTTGTAATCAATTTTTTGGTGGCCGGATTAATCAGAGAACACACGATTGAAATTGGATTGTAGTGAAAAAAGGTTAAAGGGTTTCACAGCATAGACTAATATATGATCTTTGTAGTTAGTCTAGTAAACCACAAAATCTATCAAAAAGTTTATGAAAGTTTTTAGTAGTCATTTCATTAGGAATCATCAAAAGTATTTCGAAATTTTGATGACTCAACAAGAATCATTAAGAGTCATTAAAAGTCTATAAAATTCATAAAAGTCATTACCCCAAAAATTGTCATTAAAAGTCATAATATAATACCACCCCCTTAGTGTTTTTAAAGTCTATGATTAATGGATGTCTAACAAAAGTACGCAAGTAGTAACGCTTGGAGAGAACGGAGGGAGGGGAGAGAGTCTCGACGAGACGGTTAGTAACGGTGTCGCGAGTGCGTTGAGAAGGAGGCCAGATTGAGAAAGAGATGTTAGGCTTGTCGGAGGTTATTGAGATCTTGGGTTGGGGCTGCTCTTGTGTGTCCGCCATTGATTTAGGGTTTCTCGCTTACAAAATGAATTCAAATTGTCAATTTTCAGAGGATTCAATATAGGTAGTGGCGGAGCCAGCGTAAAAGTCCAGGGAAACCAAAGACACTTCCTTCCATCTCATTCTAGATCACTCAAATTAGCTTGTTAATTAAAAAGAATTGATATGAGAAAGACAAAGGGCGGGAAAGCAGAAGACTTCAAAGTCTAATAGATGGAGCATCCGACTTATTTCAGACTGCTTGTGCCCATTCTTATCAAATCCATGTAGGATTTGGTATATGATATCTCCTGTTTGCTTTCTTGTTATGGTTAAAGTTTGTCTGATTGCAGGAAATTAAGAGATAAAAAAGAAGCGGCAGAGCCTGAAGCTGATCCAGAAGAGATCAAAGAACAGTTTTGTGTTTACCAGATCAGGGATGTTCGGCTGATCATGGACCGGAATTCGAGGCGATCAAAAGGAGTTGGGATTCTGTATTTTTAAAGGGAATTAACAGATCTGGGTAGGGGAGATCAGAGAGACGCCGCTGTTACGGCGATTCGGGGGATGCCGGTGATTACTGTTTCGGCGGAGTCGTATCCTTGATTTTTTTGATTTTAGGAAATTTATTCTAATTTCCGTAATTTTCGTGCTGACATTGATTATTATTAAATGCTAATTAGATCCTTACATGATATTTTGTTTTCATGTTTTTATTAGTATTAAAGGCTAATTGATTTTTTTTTTATTGAGATTTTTGACTAATCTTTGATTGACTAATTACATTAAGTACTTCAGTTATTTTTTTTAGGTTCAAATTTGTAGAAATGATTTTTATTATTTTTCAGTTACCTTATAGCATTGGTTATGATTGATGACTTTTTGTACCATTTTGGGTGGCCATGTTTGATGGTTTTTTGGGCCTTTAAGAGGTTTCATTGTGCCATTTAGATGGCTTGTCTAGGCTGCTATTAATTTTTTAGACTTAATTATTCAATTATGTTACTATTATATGGTTATTTTAGATGTCTAATCAAAGGGGTCTCCCTTTGGTTAGAAGTGAGCATCTATTTTATTAAAATTCAAAATAGTTTTAATATATTTAATCTTATATCCTTTAAGTAATACTTTGATTTTTTTTTCTTTCTTGACGGGTTTGTTTGGTAATTTTCAGTTGTAATAATAACAAGGAAGTCCCAAGAAGATTTCAGCTCTATCTTTCAAAATGAAGTTATGGAGTAGCTAAGGTGAAGAGTAATTCTTTGACAAAAAAGAAGGCTAGTCTTTGGCAGAAACGGATGGCAATGAGGACAAACAAAGTTATTAGTTCTAGTCATTTTTTGTAGCTATGTTGTATAGCGATGTTTTTTTGTGGGCGCTTTCCCCTCTTGAGTTTTTTCCCATAGAGTTTTGCTCTTGGGGTTTTTTTTAACGAGGTTCTTCTTTGTGAGTTCATCCTTTCAAACTTGAAATTATTATTGTCTAAATGTCAACATGCGTGCCTTTGGATAGATTGTATCTAATTATATTTCATTTATGAAATATATTTCCTGTGCCTTTGGATAGATTGTATCTAATTATATTTCATTTATGAAATATATTTCCTGACAAAAAAAAGTCTATGATTAATGGAAATTAATTGTTCGACAGTAACTAATCGGTTCTATTATTTTAAAATCGGGTAAACAATCATTTATTTATAAAATAGGTCAATAATCGGTGAAATTTGTCTAACCAATCATAAATCGAATTGGTCGAATAAAAATCAGTATGATTGACAAAAATAAACAAAATTATGTTGGAATATAACTTAAAACTAAAAAGATAGAAACTTGAATAAAGCATAGAAAAATATTATTCTTATGTACAAAATTTTTATTTTAGGCGGCTAAATTACAAACTCTCTTAATTTTTTCTTTAATTTGACCTCTAATTCAAAAATTGGATCTTATAAATTTTTAATACCGATCCTATTACATTTTAAATATATTTATATAAATATATGGTAGTGACGATGTAAAATCAAAACTATAAAAAAATAAATAACATTAAGTTTATTTTGAATTAATCATTCCAATTAATTCACGATTATTTTATTACAATTCCGTTTACAACATAGGTTATACTAGTATGCATAATAGTCGATATGTATGCATGCACATTCTTCGAGCATTATAATTAAACAATAAGTAGATAATACCCGTGTACATGCACGATTTTAAAGATGAATTTTCCGTTTTCATTTGTTTACATTTGAGTTGGTTACAAAAATTTAGAAAATGAGTAAAATATTGGGAAAAAATTAAAAAATATATATATATATATATATATATATATATATATATATATATATATATATGAGTTAAGTGATGGACGAATCAATAATATTGGGAGAGACACTAAAAATAGAAAAAGAAAAGTGTGACGAAACTACTGGGTCGTACTGAGTATAAGTTTGTAAGTAATATATTATCGAATATTATTCAAAATAATTAATATGTATTTATTTTTCTATTTATTATAATTAATTTTTTTATTCATTGAAGTTTAAATTAGTTAGTTTGAAGAAAATATAATTTAAATGACTACAAATTTTATTCATAATAATTAATTTTCATTTTCATTTTCATTTACATTACTTATACTTTGGACATTATAATAAAAATTAATTTAATTGATTAAGTGTTAATTTTTGAATTAGGAATAATTTTTATTCCCGTATGTCATAATTTCTTTTTTAGATTATATTTAGTTACATTTTATATTTTTAGAATAAAATATTAATTTTGAGCTCGCTCGATTCGTAGATTGGTCCGACTCGTAATTCACTTCTGACCCCGTGTTTCTGTTTATTTTATAAATATAGTATAAGTGGAAAAATAATAATTAAAATGATTTTTTTTATATAATCAAAACATTTCAAATTATGCTAAAATAATTTTTTTCACGATGTAGAGTATTTGTCTTATACTAAAGTAGTTATAAATTTATATTGATTTTTTCTTAGCAGTACTTGTTAATCAATACCGTTTACACTTTTAACCATGAAAATGGTCTTAATAAAATCAAAATATTAAATAAAGTTTAAACAATTTTTTTAATATATATACATGACAGCTCGTGTTTTGGGGTGAAAAAAAATATAGGCCTTTCATCTTCAATAAAATTTTTTCAAATATTTTTAGACGCCGAGTTATTGATATTAGTACTAACATCAATTTTAATCAATATATGTTTTTTGCGAAATTATAGTACACACACTTTTAGTAAGTTCAAAAATCTCAAATAAAAATATAAAATCATCATCCTTGTAGCACTAACGATATGAATCTCTTCAAATATTATCTCAATGCCAATTATTTTGGTTAACTTTTCTAAGTTCAAAATAATCGAAAAATAAAATGCTCTTCACACATATTATGTTATTGTTCAAATAAATTTTACAAGTGATGTGCATAACAAAAATATTAATTATTTATATAAAGATGCTATATATAATTTTAATAATCATGGAAAAAAAGTTACTATGTATGCGGAAAGTTGTAGACATAAATAAAGAAGTCTAAAATACAAATTTAATGAGTATTATTTTTTGTTCATCTTGCACCGTTTATTTATAAAGATAATATGTAAAAACTAAATTTAACGTTTGAGAAAAGTGTGACAAATAAGAGATGGAAAAAATACTAATTTAAATGCAAACAAAAATAATGGATGATAAGAAAAAAATGAATGATATATTTAGGAAGGAAAATAAGAATTGAGGGAAAAAAATGATAAAATAATATATGAATGGGAAAGAGAAAGAGAATGAGAGAAGGAAGAAAAGGGGAGAATAGAATATTTGTGTGTAAAATGGGAGGAGAGAGAAGAATAAAAAAATATATATATTTAAGGAATTAGGAGGAGAGAGAGGAGGGAACTTTAGGAGGGAAATTGGGGTTTGGGGATTTCAGTTTAGTATAGGATATAGATATGATGGTGATCGTAGTAAATCCATCTTCAAGCCTCTCCTTTGTGTTAAGATTTTTTCAACAAATATCTAAGCATGTAAAAGTATAATATCCCACATTGATTAGAATAAGAGAGTTTGGGATTAGACAAGTTTCTTTTACATACTTTATACATATGTTTGGCCATTGTTCCATGAAGAACCATCTTACGTGGAGAATCGTGAAGAACCACTTAAAATGTATTAAAATTGCCTTTTATATAAGGACCCCGCAGGGGCACCTTCACAAAAAAGTCTTATAATTCTACCCTCTATCTATTTATAAAAAAAATTACAAAAAAAAAATTTTAAAATTTTTAAAAAATGATGACGTGGCAGTAGTTTTTTTTAATTTTTTAAAAATTTTTAAATTTTTTTTTTTTTGGATGAATGGATATAGGGTAGAATTATAAGAATTTTTTGTAAAGAGGCCCCGCTAGGGGCCTTATATAAAGAGCAATTTTAATGCATTTTAAGTGGTTCTCCACGGTTCTCTACGTAAGATGATTCTCGATAGAGTTGACTCTGCATATGTTACCACCATTTATTCCTTCCTAGTGCAAAAGAAAACGATAAGTAAAAGAGAACATAACACCGAGATCCATACGACAAGTAAAAAAGAACATAACACCGAGATCATGTCAAAACCGTAATCAAACAAAATTAGCATCCATATCAGGCACAGTAACAACACGAAACCATCAAACACTTCCGATATTGCCGGATACCGGATGACTAATTACTACAGCTATCAAATCACATAGACATACACGCCTATAAAATAATCTCAATCAACAACCACAAAATCACAAAATTAACAACACGAAAACGAAACAAACTAATCGCATACCATAATTGTTGGATTGTGTATGTAATGGAGTTTTGATGGGGTTAAAGGAGGAGAAAGAGAGAACAAGGGAGAGGGAGTCAAATTTAAACATTAAGACTATAGTGAAACATTTGTGGTTCGTTTCCTTGGCACTTGCCAAAAAGTTATATATGACAATTTTAGGTAGAAGTATTTGGCTTTTCCCCAATGCTAAATCTGCCACATATATATATATGTTAAATGTCATTTAATTCATTAAGAACGGCTCCCCAACACTCCAACAAGCATTGACAACATTTGAGACAACATGTAAGACAACCTATATATGCGTTGAGTTTCCACCGGACCAGATGCGGCCCGAGCTGGATCATCATCTTTCGTGGGATAACCGACGGGTAGAGGAGCTGCATATGAGTCTGAAGATGCATATGCTACTGCAAATTTCATATAATTCTAATTAGTTTAGATGAAAATCAGTTATTAATTAGTTGAAACTAAAAATTTAGTAAAACGAACCTTGGGGCTGGTTCTGATCACCCATGTCCAGGACTCGTAGCACTTTTAATTCAAAGCTATAGAAATGATTATAGCTATGAAGTGTTAGTAGCAGCTGAATAGATAGACATGATATGTATGTGCGTTGATTACAAGTGTTTTTGAAATTCTTGCAGGTGGCTCATGCATGATGCACATGTATCCTTTTTGTTTTTCTTTTTTGATAGTTTCCTTTTTGTTCATTATATCACTTCGATCTGACTTAGTGTCCAAGAGATCAAAGATCCTGTTTGGGCTCAATTAAATATTTTTAGGCCAACCTAAAGTGATTCATAGGTGTTTAGGTTTAATTAAATTGATTAAAATTTTCAGTTTTAATTAAATGACGGGCTTAAAAAAATGTATGTTGGAGGTTCTTTTTCCCCAAATTAATTTTACACTCATTTTTAAACCATCTCACAACTCTAAGCATATATATTTGAGGAATTTTGTATGCAGCAAATGTTACTTCTTCATTACAAGCTCTCCGGAGCATTATATAGTACCAAAATTTAATTAGTTATTTTTTTTGAAGTTCAAACCAATCGTCTGTCAAGAAAAAATTTCAAATTAATTTAAGTCCAAATTTAATCCAAGTCAAATGTATCAAAGCATTAAATTTATTTTGAGTAAATTTATTTAAACACATACTATAACATCCAAGCCCACAACCGAATGCATACCGGACCCAACAACCCACCACAGGTCAGTCCAAAAATGCTAGCAAATTGGTACACATTAGTTGTTGACTTGTATCTATAAAGGTTCCAAACACTCTTATTCTAATCGATGTGGGATGTTACAAACACCCCCTCTTATAGGGTCGACGTCCTCGTCGAGCCCACACATAAACTTACTAAACCCGGGCAGTGCCTCTGCACTTCCGGCCAGGCAGAGCTCTGATACCATTTATAACATCCAAGCCCACAACGGAATGCATACCGGACCCAACAACCCACCACAGGTCAGTCCAAAAGTGCTAGCAAATTGGTACACATTAGTTGTTGACTTATATCTATAAAGGTTCCAAGCACTCCTATTCTAATCGATGTTGGATGTTACACATACATTTAAATTAACATCGAATAAGCTTTTTTTAAGTTAGAATAAATAAGTTGCACTTAGAATTTTAGATAGTTAATGTTAAATTAACCCAAACCAGCTCCAAGACTCTGCCAAAAGAGACAACACAAACATGTTGAATAATGAAATTGATGGGTGGGGATTGTGCGTTTCATTGATGAGCTAAGTTTATTGACCAAAGTATGGATCTTAGATATAATTGTAGTTAACAGTTTAATTAATATAAAAATAATATCATATATAAGTCAAAAATATTAAAAGAAATCAAATGGAAGAGCTATATATAATGATATGATCAACATATTCCTATTAAAATTTTAAATTGCTGATTCTTTTTTAATTACATGTAGGTAGGGAAGTAACTCAATTAGATGAATGTGGTTAGATTGTAGCTCAAATGAATGAACGCAAGAGTTAGGAAATAAAGAGTTTACATGCAGGCATGTGACTCAAATGAATGTGTAAACATTTTCTTTTCAGCAAGCAAAGTTGCTCCAAAAGTCTCTAGGGCTGAGCAAAACCGAACCGAAACCGAAAAACCGAACCGAAACCGAAAAACCGAACCGAACCGTGCAAATTCGGTTCGGTTCGGTTCTAATTTTTTGAAAATTCGGTTTATTCGGTCCGGACCGAATAGACCGAAATAAAAATCGGTTCGGTTCGGTTCTTTTAAAAATATTTCGGTCCGGACCGAATAGACCGAATAGTCCGAATAATATATACTTTAATTTTTATATTTTTGTTATATACATTTTATATATATCTTATAAAATACAATTATATTATCTAATTTGTAAATTCTAATTATATCTATGTTGGTGAAATAGTGGTGATAATTGATTATTATTTTTGTGATAAATCATGAATTTTTAGCTTTATTTATAATATAGGTTTTTTTTCAAAAAAAAAATTCGGTTTTTTCGGTCCGGACCGAACCGAACCGAATTATTTCGGTTCGGTCCGGTTCGGTCCATGATTAAACTTCGGTCCGGTTCGGTCCAGAAAAAAATGACATTTCGGTTTTCGGTTTATTCGGTTCGGTTCGGTTCTGGACCGAACCGACCGAATGCTCAGCCCTACTCTCAAGTAAACATTTTAGTACTGATAAAATAGTCTCACAGATTCCCTTATCATTCACATTCACATGTGGAGGCATTCACCTCAAGTTTATTACAATACATCACAATTGTTTATATAGTAAATTCCTAATTTTCAATAATGGAAATTAACATAATAACGGAACTCTTCGTTTTTAATTAACAATAATATTAAAGGTAAGTTTCTATATTTTTCCATAGTAATATATCAACATATATATATATCAACATCCCCCTCAAACTCACGATACTCAAAATCGAGAGTTTGCCAAAATAAAAAAAATTGAACCATCCGCCGCTCCATTCGACATAATCATCCACTTGATTCAGGTTTGTCGTTGTTTCATCATCGTCTTTGTCATCTTTGTCATAGTTGCCACCATTATAATCTTTGTCATGTTTCTTTTCAAAATCTCTTCCTTTTTTTATTTGTCGTTGATTAGGTTCTTCTCAAAATCTTTTTTTTTTCCTTTTGTCATTGATTCAGACAGTCTCTTGCACAAATCCATCAGCAGCGTTGTTGTGTTTTCTTGTCATCATCTTCGTTTTGAAGATTTTTCTTCACGCCTGCGAACTCTTACGATTTTTTTTCTCTTTTTTTTCACCCACAAACTCTTTCAAGATCTTTTTTTCCTCGCACCCAAAAACCCTTGTAGGATTTTTTTTTTCTCTCACCCACGAACTCTCGCGGGATTTTTTTTCTCTGATCCACGAACTCTTATAGGTTTTTCACACCCACAAACTCTTGTAGGTTTTTCTTCGCACACCACTGGATTGTAGACACCACTGGATCGTTAATAAGATTCATTTTTCAGACCAACTCTAATCTAATCATAAAATTTTACTTTTACACTATATATATTGTTATAAAAATTAATTATAATTCATCTCTGAAAATTGTGCCATTTTGTAACTATCACATTAAAAATTACACTAAATTTAATATCACATCAAAAGTTCAACTAGCTGAATATCAAATCTAAAGTTCAACCGAACGATTAATTTGGCTGGTCATTTTTGGCCGTGTATTTTTGTAATGTATGCAAAGCTGCTGAGAAATCTCAGTCGGTTGTAAATTGTGCTCAAGTATATACTGACAGCCACACTATAGTAGGTCTAACTAAAGCCCTCCAATAACTAAATAAATCAACTTATTCTAGCAATTGGCATTGAAACATGTAGTTCCTCATTATAATCTCACATAATAATAGGAAATGTCAAAAAATCAATCCTTCACCTTCTTTCCTTATTATTACTTGATTTTCTTCTAACACAACAAATTTTAGAATGTACAAAACAACAAATCAAAAAACCATAGCTAGCTGATCCAGCTTTATAAATACGTACTAATTAAACATATATTGCAACTGAAGACCCTTTGATCAGTTATATACACTTATTATACATAAATATAGTTTTTTTGAGTCGATAGAGACCATAAATATTACGTCCTATAATTCGGATAATATTTCACCACATAAGTCCACGACTTTCTCCAGGACTTGCTCCGCAAGCGTGACCGGAGCTATTCTCGAACACACTAAACTTAATGTTTTTGGAGTATCGTTCAGGGGAATTGTATCAACACCTTTTTTGGGGTAACCAACCGGTGGGGAAGCAGCATCGACATCTTTTATGGGGGAATTGACGGGTGCCGGAGCTGTACATAGGTCAAAAGATGCATGCGCTGCACCAAAATTTAACGTATTTCAAATTAGTTTAATAAAAATAAATAAAGAATTTATACTAAAAAAATTTAGTAATACAAACCTTGTAGCTTGCAAAGATGTGGAGACAAAGATTCAACAGAAACCAAGATACCTGCAGTGATCCATCTGTTGCAGTGTGCACTTGGCAAGCCTACAAAAAAATTTGGAGAGAAATTCATGGTGAAACAGCTAAAGAAGTGGATCTGGTCAGTATGCAAAACAAATTGAAATCACATGATACCAAGTTTCTCTAAAATAGTATAGGCAAGCTTAGAAAGGCAGTTTGTTTATTACTAATTTTACAAAAATGAGATGTGTACATGTTCTATAAGTACACAGACTCATATATTTAGTTGTTAAATTTTTCATTTTACATTCAAGAATTCTCTTTGAGAAAAACGAAGCTGAAAATAATTTTGAATTCACAGTTTGTAGCATACTTCGAATCTAATAAAATATTAGATTTAAAGTGAGTTTGTGTGTTATTTATTTCCGCACTATTCATTGTTCAAACACATATACTCAAGCTACAAAACCAAACAAATTCAAACACTTAAGCTTCAAGAAAAATCAATGAAAAGTCTAATAATACATTCACCCCCCTCTGTATTATCTTAGTGTGTATTCATACTCAACAATAGATGACACTATGTTTGTCTAATGGTTGATCAATAATGACAAGGATGAATCTAGACTGCATCTAACATTCATGAAATATCCCACAAAATATAGGTGGGATAGTAGTGAAAAGTGTTGGGATGTCAACGTCTTATATTTTTCTTCAATTAGTGGAGAGTCTTTAAGTTCTTCAACAACCTTCATGAGTATGGATACATAGTACCATCTTATATGTTCAAGTTTGATTTTGATGGTTCTGCCTGTCTTTTTTTTAAACTTAACTCTTGACGGATTATCAAAAATTATAGACCTTCATTGAGCTCTGAATTCTACAGCATTCCTTTCTTCTTCTTCTAACTCCCTTTTACTTCTTTCTCTGTCTCTTTCAATTTTCTCTTCCTTCAGTCTTTTCTTTTCAATTATTGATGAGATGGTTTCAGCAATACTCAATCTCCAGAGTTTGTGTTGTGAATCAGTTTCATCTAATAAGCTCAATACTCTAATAAGTTCATGTAGATTGGTTTGCTTGCCCTCCAAAATTATCTTCTTTTCATGTCCATCCAAGAATTCTGCATACAACATGTTGTCTCTGATTTCTACACCAAATATCTTGTTGGTTTCCATGGCAAAAAAAAAATATCTTGTTGGTTTCAATTATTTTCATGACATTAAGATCAACATATGAATCAAGGGGTTTAAAATTTATTCTTGGAAATTCAGCTACAGAACCATAAGCTTTATTGATTTTTCTTCTATGTGCAGGAGCATGCTTGACTCTCATAGTTGTCACTTGATTGATTGGAATGTCTATTGAAGGGTTCAATATAGTTGTTATAGATTTTCTGATTTTTCTCTTATAACTCCCATAGCTATTGCTTTGAAAAGATATCTAGATGGAGACTTCTTCTTCCTTATATATGTATGGATTGATTTTCTTCTAGGTGCTGGTGGTGAAATCACAATTTCAGAACCATAGGTACTAATTATTTAGGACCAGTATTTGTGACATCCACCCTAGACATAGAGTTTTGTGAAGTGGTGAGAGTGTCACAAACACTATCCTTGGTTTGATGTAATGCACCTCTTCTATTGTACAGTATCTCCTTTTTCTTGGCTTATCTTTGGGATCATCTCTTTTTAAACTTGAATCATCATCTTTGTTGTCTTTCTTTAACTTGTCACCCTTATGACTCCTAGATGGATTTCCACCCTTGTGACCATCCTTGCTTTCATCATCCTTGTCCTTTTTATTAGATCTATCTTTTGTTCTAATTGATGGAATTAATTGATGGACCAGTTTTGAATCTTGGCTGCCATTGTGTTTTAGGAAATTGAAGAAAAAGAGTTTTTGAAATTAGGGTTCTTGAGAGCAAAAAGGGTTTTAGTGTTGAGATATCGAATATGAATGAGAAAATGAATTGAGATTTTTATTAATGTGAGACTGACAGTTATCGAATAGATATGTGTTTTGTACCGGCAAGTGACAATTCGATAAACAGATTCGATAAGTCCAAAAATGAATGGATTTGAGAAATCAGAAATATCGAATGGAGATTCGAGAACTCAAAAATACAAAGATTTGATATTTCATGTAAAAACATATTTGACAGTTGTCAAATATGAATTTGAAACGTTTATAATTATAAGTGATTTTAAATTTGAATTTAATTGAAATAAATCCAAATTCTGCATAATTTTAACAAGTACAAAACCAATTTGAGAACTAGTTCGAGAACTCCAAAATGACTTGATTAGAAAACTATAGAATAAACCAATTCGAGAACTCAAAAATAGAGCATTCGATAACTCCAAAAAGGTTTATTCGAGAAGTCAATAATACATGTACTTGAGAACTCAAGCTAGTACTGATTGGATAAGTCAAGAATGCAGTCTATTTCACACTTATAATATAAATTTAAAGGCCTTCTAAATATTCTGAAACATTTAATGCTAGAACATTAGAGGTTTGTGAATTTCAGAGCTTTATGAACATAACTCAAATTTCAAGTAACATGATTTTCAGGGATTTGCAGTAGGCTACTGAAATATTTATAAATCATATGCAGTCAATTTTCACCACAAAAATATTGAGCATTTAAATATAGTGAAATTACTGCAACAATTTGATTGATACTTTTGCTTAGCCAGATTCTGAAGAATTTCTTTTGTTGCAATGAAATACTGCTAAGTCCCCCATTCGATATCTCTGAAAGAACCGATTTCATATCTTGACTTAACGAACCAGTTACCTTATGACTTCGAATACGTGTATTTTTACTTCACTAATCAGGATAGCTCGAATCAGTGTTTCTAGACTTCACTAATTGAGACATCTCGAATCAATTTATCTTGACTCCAATAATTGAGACATCTCGAATCAATGTGTTTTGACTTCAATAATTGAGACATCTCGAATCAATGATTTCTTCACTTTTCAAATAAATACACTTCTCGAATATTCAATGTAGCACATGTCGAATTGGTGACTTCTCTAATCCGTTTATTCGGCACTTCTCGAATTATTGTTTAGCCAATTTTAAACTTCATTTCTGTACCATCCTTATTCTTCAATTTGTCTTTAGAAAGTCTTGAGGCATGATCCATAGATCTTCTTCCAAGTTTCATTCATTGACTTATTTGTGGTTACATGAAGTTAAATTTACATCGGACTAAGTATAAAAGTAGAACCTTTGGTAGAAAAAGAGATCCACAGTTAAAGGGTCAAGTAAGTAATACATAGTATTACAAACTAGTAGGCTTGTTATAATTTGGTATATAGGCATGCCTCTGCAATTAACAATCTCCCCCAATTTGTGAGTAAGATAGTTAGTCACAAATTCAAGCTTGATAACAAGCCTACAACAACTTGACAGAATAAAGAATTAAAATTGCACAAGTTACAGAAAATAATTTTCATTCACACTTATGAACAAGTTTGAAAAATTGAAGTACAGAGATAAAAGATATTACATTGATCTTCAGGGAGGTGGAGGTACAAATTCTTTATCCATATCTTCTTTGATGATGCTTTCACTGCTCACCCTTCAAGTGGTGAGTGGTTCTATATGCGCATGCTCCTCGATCTTGTCATTGGAGCAAAACATTTTGAAGATATATGCACTATGGATGGAATTGTTTACCCAACCTATAGAGAGGCTTGCTTCACAGGGGTCTCCAAGATTCTGACAAAGAATAGCATCTTGCCATCACTGATGCCTCAAGCTACGCCACTGTGCCGTAATTAACTCTGAGAACTATGTGTAACAATGTTGATTTTTTACGGAGTTAGTAGCCATCTAAGCTGTGGGAAGATCATTAGGTTGACCTATCAGATGATATGGAGTATATACAGAGGATACTGTTATGTATTCCCACTGTTATACTCAGTTTAATCGATAAACAAATGCTTGCACTCGAAGAAATCGAGAAGTTACTTAGCCAGCATGGAAAATACTTATCCGACTACCCTGGCCTTTTAGAGCTAAATTCAAGCTCAACCTATAAGTTCAAAAATCAATTTTTGCTTGAAGAAATGGTCTATGATTGTCGGGCACTCTGCATACAGGTCACGTTCTAGGGATCTTAACTAATAATTTACGGATAAAAGACAGATTAAAATAAGAAAGCTTAAAGAAGAAGAAAACAAGAAATAACAGTCATATCTCATTTTCATGCCTTTCACAGCTTGCAATCATAGTACTTATACAAATAAGGATAGAATGACAGCTAACCCTATCCAGCCCACTACTAAATCCCAATCATTGGCCCAATTACTTTACTAACAACGATACTGTATTACAAATATTATTAGCAGCGCCACTTCTTATTTAATTAAACTTAGTTTTCTTAATTAGCCACTATTGTGACAAATCCCCACTGCTTGAGAAGATCCTTGTCCCTAAGGATTAAAATTTGGAAACCTCTTCTGCAGTACATTCCAGTACTCCCAGGTAGCAGTTGCCTCATCTTCGTTGATCCATTGAACCAACACCATTGTAGTTGGGCTGTTGCTTCTTTTGACCAGTCTCCTTTCGAGCACAGCTATAGGTTCTATCACCAACTCCCCATCTTCTTTGATCCCAGGTAACTCTGTGTGTATAGTCTTTCCCTTTCCAATCCTCTTCTAGAGCTGAGACATATGGAAAACATTGTGCACCCTCGAGTCTTTTGGCAAATCGATTCTATAAGCTGCATTACCCACCTTCTGCAAGACTTTATATGGCCCATAGTATTTTGCAGAGAGTTTCCGGTTTCTCCTCTTGACCACTGACGATTGTCTATATGGTTGGAGCTTCAGGAAGACATCATCATTTACTTCAAACACCCTCTCAGTTCTCTTTTTATTGGCATACCATTGCATTCTCTCTTTAGCCTTACTGAGGTTGTCCTTGAGCAGCTGGTGTATAGCCACTCTATCTTGGACAAACTTCTTAACCCCAGGGTTTGTAGTTGCAGATTTATGGTAGTTTATAGGGGAGTGATCTTGACCATATAGTGCCTTGTAAGGGGTCATCCCAATGGCTGAGTGGTGGCAAGTGTTGTACCACGATTCAGCCATGGGTAGCCATTGACTCCATTGACCAGGTTTTTGCCCTGAAATGCTCCTTAAATACATCTCCAAGCATTGGTTTACCCTCTCAGATTGACCATCTGTTTGGGGGTGGTAAGCTGTGCTTAGCTTGATCTTTGTTCCCATTACCTTGAAAAGCTCCTGCCAGAACTGACTTATAAAGATAGTGTCTCTGTCTGAGATTATAGATTTGGGGGGTTCATGCAATTTGACAACATTATCTAACGCCTTCTGAGCCACAGTGTTAGCAGAATAAGGGTGACTCAAAGCTACAAAGTGACTGTACTTTGTTAACTTGTCTACTATAACTAGAATAGTGTCTTTGCCATTTGATTTGGGCAATCCATCTATAAAATCCATAGTTATTGTATCCCAAGAATTATCAGGGGTGGGAAGGGGTTGAAGCAAACCTGGTGAAGCAATGTGTTCTGGTTTACATCTCTGACAGGTGTCACAGGCTCTAACATACTCCAAAACTTCATTCTTTAATCCAGACCAGTAAAAACTATTCTGGATTCTTCTAATTGTAGCAGTACCACCCGAATGTCCTCTCTCTGGACTGCTGTGAGTGTTTTCTATGATCTTTTTCCTCAGTTGATTCCCACTTCCTACGTAGAGCTTCCCTTCTTTCTTAAGTTCACCATCCACCAGTTAATACCCTTGATATTCACCATCAATCATGAGAGCAGTTTGTAGTTCTTGAGCTAAGTCATCTTTTTCCCAACTTTCTTTCAGTTCTGCCTTCCAAGAAGAAACCATAATGTGCATAGTGTTGCAATGTACCTCTCCTTCATGACATCTTGACAAAGCATCAGCCACCAAGTTATCTTTTCCCTTTTTGTAGAGCACTGAATAATCATACCCTAGCAGTTTTGACAGCCACTTATGTTGCAAGATTGTGGTGAGCTTCTGTTCCATCAAATTCTTCAAGGCCTCATGGTCTGTCTTAATTACAAATTTGTTACCTAGCAAGTAATATCTCCATTTCTACACCGCCATAATTACTGCTAGTAGCTCTTTTTCATAGGTGGATAATCCAAGGTGCTTGTTGGCCAAAACCTTGCTGAGATAGGCTATAGGTTTCCCCTCTTGCATTAGAACTGCTCCCACCCCATTGTAGCAAGCATCAGTTTCTAGTATAAAAGGCTTTTTAAAATCAGGCATGGCTAGGACAGGGGTAGATGCCATAGCAGTTTTGAGTTTTTGAAAGGCCTTTGCAGCTTCTTCATTCCAACCAAATGTACCTTTCCTCAGCAACAAGGTTAGAGGCCTGCTAATTAGTCCATACTGAGCTACAAATCTTCTATAATAGCCTGTTAGACCTAAGAATCCTCTGAGTGATTTGATGTTTTTGGGAACAGGCCAGTCCAGCATAGCATTGACCTTTCCTTGATCAGCCTCAACTCCTTTTGCAGAAACAATGTGTCCCAAGTATTCCACCCTTTCTTTTGCAAAATCACACTTCGATTTCTTCACATATAGTTGGTGTTTCCTCAGTAAGTCCAGTACCATAGTGAGATGTTCTTTATGTGTCTCTATAGATGGGCTATAGATGAGTATATCATCAAAGAATACTAACACAAAGTCCCTTATCTGCTTCTCAAACACTTCATTCATCAATCCTTTGAATGTGCCAGGGGCATTGGTTAGTCCAAAGGGCATTACTAAGAATTCATAATGCCCTTGGTGAGTCCTAAATGCAGTCTTTGCTATGTCATCATTATGGACTCTTATTTGGTGATAGCCACTTCTAAGATCCAGTTTGGTGTAGATAACACTGCCCCTCAATTCTGCCAAATGCTCTTCAATAACTGGTATGGGAAATTTGTTTTTTTACTATCATAGCATTCAGAGACCTATAATCTATGCACAATCTCCAAGTATGATCCTTCTTCTTGACCAGCAGGACTGGTGAGGCATAAGGGGAACTGATGTGCCTCACAATCCCACTCTCAATCATTTCCTTCACTATTCTTTCAATCTCTGACTTGTGTACATAGGGGCATTTGTAGGGGTTTGCATTTACAAGAGAGGTGCCTGTCTGCAACGGAATTCTGTGGTCATGGGTTCTCTTAGGTGGTAGACCTCTTGGTTCACTGAATACATCTTGATACCCCTGCAGGATAGGCTTAATTTCTTCTGGTATTTCTATTATGGTTTTCCCTGCAATAGTAGTCATTACCTGCACCAAGTAACAGGTATCATCTTTGTGAAACCAGTTACCTTTCTTACTACTTGACACTAACTTCACTGTTGAACCTCCATCTGTTTGCTTCAAGTCCATCCTTTTTCCCTTCCATTTCTGAAAGGCATATGACTCAGCATATTTGTAGTTAGAGGATCCTAATCAACTTAAACCAAATTGTAATAAGTAAATATACATATGAACTGTCACAGGAATCTCAAGAAGTATTATCTGTCAGAAGAAAGAAGAAAAGTCAATCTATAGTTTTGATGTTATACACTGGAAGACGATTCAGTTATCTGATCAAGCCCCAGTACAGCATTGAAGTGAATGGATTCATTTGAACAGTGACAAAGATTTTTCGAGTGATAGTTTGAAGATCAGTTACAGTACAAGAGAATTAAGAGAAGAAACAAACCACAATCTAAAGTCAAAAGTGAAGAAGCATCGTTGAAGTTAGTCATTCATGAACCAGACAGTACATCGAACGTCAACACAAATCAGTGGTAATTCTTTACTACCTTTAGTGGTTTGTAAGAATTAAATTAATTATTTATTGATTTAATTCAATTCATTTATAATTGATATAAATTATTTAGTTGATTTAATTAAATGAATTAATTCTGGAAGAATTAATTTATTAATTAAATTAATTATTGTATCAATTAAATATGAATTAGTTAATCATTAATTAATTAAATGGATCAATATGACTTAAAGAAAGAAGTTTGGATTAAGTCTTGAAGAAGGAAAAATTCGGTATGACTTAATTTAAGTCTTACCGACAGAAGCCTTTTCAGGATTAAGTCTTACCGACCTGGATTAAGTCTTACCGACCTCTGCCAGCTGTTGTAAGTCTTACCGACACATTTTATGTCTTAATGGAGGTTTGTGTAAGTCTTAATGAAGGAAAATCAAGTCTTAGAAGCAGTTTAAGTCATGCTGGAGCAGTTAAATATCCTACATAAAGCCAGCAAGACCTGTTACTGATATAAAAGAACAGAACATACCAGATTAAGTCATAACGGAGAAAACACAGCAGAAACATTTCATCAAGAACAGAATTCTCTCTCTCAAGAACACCAAAGCTTAAACAATTCCCAGAAATTCAAGTTCTTCATCTTTGTTATATTCTATCCGCTAGAACTTGTTTATTTGTGATTCTTGTACTACTAGCGAATTAAGTTTCCTAGTTCTTATCTTGATTATTATTAACTAAATTAGAAAAGTTCATGTCGAATTTTCTAATTAGTTATTAACATCTTGATAAGTTGTTATACTGATTTTGTAACACCATATCAAGTTAATATACAGTTATATTCAACTTGAAAAATTGTGTTAAATAATTCCGCACATAAATTTGTCTTTATCAAATTTTATTTAAAGGACAAATTTCGATAAAAAGGTTAAGATTGTATTCAACCCTCCCTTCTACAATCTTATCGGACCTAACAATTGGTATCAGAGCCGATTGATTGATACACAAATCAAAGATCCCATTTTACTCGATTAAAAATCATCCCCGAATTTTTTAACTCTCTTAAAAAATTCATCATGTCTTCTAAAGTTGGAACTGTGAAAATTCCCATATATGACAAAAACAGTTATGATATGTGGAAGAACAAAATGTTAATGTTCCTCGAGGTTGCAAATCCTAAATACATGAAAGTCTTATCAGAAGGACCAATAATACCTTTTGGATTAACTCCTGAAGTTGTTACTGATGGAAAAGTTGTTACCCCTGCAAAGCTTGTACAAAAAGATTCTTCTGAATTCACTCTTGCTGAAAGAGAGGAAGCTGGACTTGACATTAATTTAAGACTGATCTTAATAGATTCTCTAGACTCTGTGATGTACAGTCATGTGATTAACTGCAAGACAGCAAAGCACATGTGGGAAACCATTGAAACTGTGAATGAAGGAACAGAGGAAGTTAGGGAGAATCGTCTAGAAATTCTGACATCTGAGTATGAACACTTTCGATCAGCATACAATGAAAGTATTCAAGATGTGTTTGAAAGATATAACAAACTTGTCAACAATTTACAGATGCATGGCAAGTACTATACTCAGAAAGAGATCAACAGAAAATTTCTACTGTCAATGCCTGTTCATCTAGAACATAGGATTACAGCTATCAGAGAGTCGAGGAATCTAAGTGAAATTACTGTAGAAAGACTCTTTGGTGTTTTAAAAACCTATGAACTGGAACAATCTCAACAAAAGGAGATTTATGGAAAAGGAAGAGTTGCTAATACTTCTACAGCTCTTATTGTTGAGAACAAACAGGAAGTGGAAGATAAGGTTATTCAACCTTGTAATGTTGACAGTGGCAAGCTTGAAGTTGAAGTTGGTCAAACGAATGCTAGTCCAGATGAAGGAGACTTTTATTCGTTAGAAGAGCTAGATCAGTTGGAAGATGAGTCCATGGCTTTGTTGGTAAGGAACTTTAGTAACTTCAGATTCAGGAAGAATCCCAAGTTCAGGTACAAATCTAACTATAACAGGTTCCAGAGAGGAGGTTCTTCATCCTCAAGTAACAGAGGAGGTTACAAAACTGGAACAGTTGAAAGAAGTAAAATTAGATGCTACAACTGTAATGAACTTGGACATTTCGCTACTGAATGTCAGAAGCCAAAACGAAACCAAAGAAAAGACTTTGGATCTGAGAAGAAGAAGACAGGTAAAGCCTATGTGGCTGCTGGAAAGAGTTGGGATGATACAGACTCTGAAGATGAAGAGTATGGCAATCTTGCCCTGATGGCAAAATCTGATAACTCCAGTGGTACATCATCTGAGGTATCATGTACTGAAAGTCAATATATTTATCAACTTACTGATACACTAGGTAATGCTAATAGAGAGATTGAAAGGCTAAATTTGTTAAATACAGATCTTAGTAATCAATTATCAGAATTACATGATGTACAAAATTGCCATGTTATACAAAAATCAGAAATAAGAATGCTAAAAGAACTTGAGAGGTCTCTAGCAGTGATAGTGGTTCAACAACGTGAAACAATAGCTGAACTAGAAATCAGGGTTAGTGCTACTTCTAATTCTTGTAAAGTGGCTAAAGAGTTGTTTAACCAACAAGCTATTAATCAAACTGTAGGAATTGGGTTTGATTATAATGAAGCTATTGGTCGAAAAAGCATTATTACCCCTAATCGTGTCAGTGCTGTAGATAGGGGTATACCATTAGTGCTTAAGGGTGTTAGTAACCCACTCTTTAAGACATCCTTAGCAGAACCTTTGGATACAACATCTTTAATCATTAAGGAAGAGATGCGCATTGAGGATTTAGCTAATGGCGTAGTCTTAGAAAGTAATCAAGTTGTTAAAAATGATGAAGATAGAAAAACTGTGTTTAAGAAAGCAGAAAGAGTTGGTGAGTCTACTAGTTCCTTGAAAACTAGTAGTAGAAGTGATAAGTGGATTTTATATCCACTTGGATCGCTTAATTTCGGCTTAAATTGATTGTCTTGGACTCAAGTTGTTGTAGATTTGATGTGTTTTGATTAGTTGTGCAGGATTACGAGAATGTTGACTAAGGTGGATGCTTTTATAATTTTTTGGGAATTAATTGATTAAAATTCGGATTTTCGAGAAGGGTTGCACAGTTTACACTGTTTTGGCCATATCTTGAGTTCTAGAAGTCCGTTTTAGGCCCGTAAGCAGTCCACGCGAAGATAACGAGATTTTCTATCATTCTAAGATAGTCCAGAAGCCCAATTACGTGGGGAGCGTTCCAGAAAATCTGAAGAAAAGTCAGCCACGAAATTTCCTTACAAAACAGAATCAAATTAGGAAACGTATCTTGCAGAAATTCTATTATAATTCTGTTTTTGTATTTTCTTGTTGGGCAAGACTTGTAGTGCCTATATAAACACATCATACCTTGTAATTTGTATAAGATTATTATTATTGTAACGTAGAACTGCAAGAGAAAAAAGTGGAGAAGGATTCAAGCTCGGTGACAAGCAAAGATCTAGATCTACTTCATCTTCTGTATACTTTGGATTATAGATTTGTTTTCTTAACTCTTATTTTAATTAATATTATTGTTTCTTTCTTTCATAACTTGTTAATTATTATGTTTTCATCAAATCCCATGACGATGAATAGTTCAATTATGGGCTAAACGTTGTCATGGGATTCTAACGGAGTTATTTATGGAACTTAGTATCTTGATGCTGTAAAGATCTGTGTGTGATGTGAAATTGATATCCTCGTATGGTTAATCTTAATGCCTTTAGATGCGTAGCTAACATCTAAATTGAATTGTTAATCTCTTGTGAAGTGAAAGTGGATCTTGAGATTTAGAACTTGCCATGCTCGCATAGGTTCATAATTGATTGTCAATATGATTTGTGGTGTGAGATGAAAATACTTATACTACCCTATGTGATCTTAATGGATAACCTGTTCTTCAACCGTTATGTTTTCAAATTCTATAGACATATAGGGTCTAAGCATAATTGGTGTCTATTCATCTTCTATCTCTTTCGTGGATGTATGTTTAGTTTGGTATGCGTATGCTGACAGGTAGCGTATACTGGTTTCGTGTTATCCGATCAGATATCAAAATCATTGCATATAGAGATTAAAGGCGTCAGATCTAAGGGAAGTATTTAATGAAGTTGGGATCCCATGTTTATTCTCATATTAGTAATTCGAATTCAATCTCATTAGTTAATTTAATTTTTAGTTTAAATTTGCATTCTAGTTTAATTTAGTTAATCAAAACCAAAATTGTTATTTGTCTTAGCAGTGGATTAAAACTAAACATTGTTGCATAGGCATATTTACTGATTGAAACTTAACCAGATCTCTGCGGAACGAACTTTAATTATATTACTTGTGACTACGTGCGCTTGCGTAATTTTGTGCTAACAAGTTTTTGGCGCCGCTGCCGGGGATCATCGGTGTTTTGTTTAGTCTATGTGCTTGTCATCAGTGGTCGTTAGCGTTCACTGACTCGGATTTCTTAATTAGTTGTTTGTTTCGTTGTGTTTTCAGGTACTTGAACGTGTATGCGAACACGTTTGCAGACTCGTAAGGAAAAACTGGCAGAAGACGGTTTTGTAGTAGATAATCAGAAAGAGGAACTTGAAACTACTGTAGAGATGGCAGATTTACCAGCAGCAGTTAAGGCTTTGAAGGACTATTCGCAGCCGAAGATTACTGACATACAATCTAGTATTGTCAGGCCAGCTATTGCAGTGAATAACTTTGAGATCAAGCTGAGCACAATTCAGATGGTGCAGAATTCGGTTCAGTTTGGGGGTGCTTCGACAGAGGATCCTAATATGCACATCAGGGACTTTATCGAGATCTGCGACACTTTCAAATTTAATGGTGTGTCGGATGATGCTATCAAGTTGAGGCTTTTCCCATTCTCCTTAAGGGATAAGGCTAAGGGCTGGTTACACTCTCTACCAGCTGGTTCCATTACTACATGGGATGATCTTGCTCAGAAGTTTCTTACTAAATTCTTCCCTATGGCGAAAACTGCAGCAATAAGGAACCAGTTAACTCAATTTCAACAGCAATCTGGCGAATCTTTGTGTGAAGCTTGGGAACGTTATAAGGAGATGCTACGAAGGTGCCCTCATCATGGCATGCCTGATTGGATGGTTATTAATGGTTTCTACAATGGGTTGGGAGCACAGTCTAGGCCTTTTCTAGATGCAGCATCTGGTGGTGCTCTATGGGCGAAGAGCTATGAGGAAGCATATGATCTTATTGAGATGATGGCTGCTAACGAATATCAAAATCCGACACAGAGGCTTTCTCAAGGTAAGGTAGCAGGTGTTCTTGAAGTTGACACAGCTTCAGCTATTGCAGCTCAGTTGAAGGCTCTTTCGATGAAGGTGGATTCTCTTGCTAATTATGGAGTTCAGCAGGTTGCCAGTGTTTGTGAGTTATGTGCGGGCGCACATGAGACGAATCAGTGTGCTATCTCTTCTGAATCAGCACAGTTCGTAAGTAATTTTCAGAGACCTGCTGCACCAGTACCAGCCACCTATCATCCAAGCAACAGGAATCATCCTAATTTCAGCTGGAGCAACAACCAAGGTGCTCAACAACCTCAGCAACCCTATCAGCAGTTTCAGGGGCAGCAAGCAAGGCCATTCAATCAAGGTTATCAGCAGCAGTATGCTCCAAAGCAATCATATCAACCTCCGGGATTTTAGCAGCAACAACCCCAGGCTCATGCGGGGCAATCTTCTAATGAAAAATCAGATGATGTGTGGATAGCGTTAAAGAACCTACAAGCTGGTCAGAAGCTCTTGGAAACTCAGATAGGACAGATTGCAAGTGCCTTACTTAGTAGACCTCAAGGAACTCTTCCTAGTGATACGGAAGCAAATCCAGGTAGGAGGGATAGCAAAGAACAGGTGAAGGCTGTGACTTTGAGATCGGGAAAAGTTATAGCAGACCCTAAAATAGCAGTCGAAGATGATGAAGATGTTCAGAATCAGCAGGTTGAAAAATCTGTAGTGCCCGAAATTGCTCAATCTGATTTGGGGGCTGATCAGCAAGGTGGTGAAGTAGAGAAGAGCAAGGAACCTGTTAAAAATTCTGCGGAGCAGTCTACAAAGAACACTCAGATCTATCCTCCTCCTCCTTATCCTAGAAGACTCCAGAAGCAGCAGTTGGACAAGAAATTTGCTAAGTTCTTAGAGGTGTTCAAGAAGTTGCAGATTAACATCCCCTTTGCCGAAGCTCTTGAACAGATGCCGAGCTATGCCAAGTTCATGAAGGGGATTCTTTCTCGTAAGTTGAAGCTTGAGGAATTAGAGACCGTTGCTCTTACGGAAGAGTGTAGTGCTGTGCTGCAACAGAAATTGCCTCCAAAACTAAAGGATCCTGGTAGCTTTACTATTCCATGCACTATTGGTAATTTGTCTTTTGCGAAGTGTTTGTGTGACTTGGGAGCTAGCATCAATCTCATGCCCTTGTCAGTCTATATGCAACTTGGTCTACCGGAACCAAAGCCTACCAACATCTCTTTGCAGTTGGCTGATCGTTCAGTTACATATCCTAGAGGCATAGTGGAGGATGTGTTGGTGAAAGTTGACAAACTCATATTTCCTGCTGATTTTGTTATCTTGGATTTCGAGGAAGATAAGAAGATTCCCATAATCTTGGGAAGACCATTCTTGGCTACGGGAAAGACTTTGATTGATGTGCAGAAAGGGGAGCTCACCATGAGGGTGCAAGACCAGAATGTCACTTTCAATGTTTTTAATGCAATGAAACTTCCCTCAGATGAAGAAGAATGTTTGAAGGTGGATTGGGTTGATTCTGCAGTTACTATGGAAGTGGAGAAGTTGCTTAAGTCAGACTCTTTGGAAAAAGTTTTAGTTGGTGACTCTGATTTTGAAGATGAGGAATTAGCCGAGCAACTTCAGCAGCTAAATTCAGCCCCTTGGAAAAGGAGATTTGATTTGCCTTTTGAATCTCTTGGGTTAGGAGAACGGAAAAATTCAGAGGGGCGCCTGAAACCATCTATTGAGGAAGCTCCCACACTTGAACTCAAACCACTTCCGGAACACTTGCGGTATGTTTTTCTTGGTGATGCATCTACATTACCTGTTATTATTGCCTCTAACTTGTCAGCTAGTGCGGAAGAAAAGCTTTTGCGAATTTTGAGGGAATTCAAGTCAGCAATTGGTTGGACTATAGCAGATATCAAGGGAATCAGCCCTTCTTATTGCATGCATAAAATTCTGCTAGAGGAGGGAGCTAAGCCTACTGTTGAGCATCAGCGGAGACTTAATCCGATTATGAAAGAGGTGGTGAAGAAGGAAATTCTAAAGTGGCTGGATGCGGTATATCCTATCTCAGACAGTTCTTGGGTGAGCCCGGTTCAATGTGTGCCAAAGAAAGGAGGCATGACAGTTGTTGCTAATGAAAAGAATGAGCTCATCCCTACTCGAACAGTCACGGGGTGGAGAGTTTGTATGGACTATAGGAAGCTCAACAAAGCCACGAGAAAAGATCACTTTCCTCTGCCATTCATTGATCAGATGCTAGATAGGTTGGCGGGACATGAGTATTATTGCCTCCTTGATGGTTATTCAGGCTACAATCAGATTTGCATTGCTCCGGAAGATCAAGAGAAAACCACATTCACATGTCCTTTTGGTACCTTTGCTTTCCGACGGGTTTCTTTCGGACTTTGTGGTGCTCCCGCCACTTTTCAAAGGTGCATGATGGCTATTTTCTCAGACATGATTGGCTCAATTGTGGAGGTCTTCATGGATGACTTCTCAGTTTTTGGTACTTCATATGACGAGTGCTTGCATAATCTTGGCTTGGTTTTGAAACGTTGTGTGGAGACTAACCTGGTGCTTAATTGGGAGAAGTGTCACTTCATGGTGCGAGAGGGAATTATTCTTGGGCACAAGGTATCTGGTAGAGGACTTGAGGTGGATAGGGCTAAGGTGGAAACAATCGAAAATCTTCCTCCACCTATCTCTGTTAAAGGAATTCGCAGTTTTCTTGGTCATGCGGGTTTCTATCGGCGATTCATCAAAGACTTCTCAAAAATTTCTAAACCCTTGTGCAATCTCTTGGAGAAGGATGTTCCTTTCAAGTTTGATGATGAGTGTCTTACAGCTTTCGAGCTCTTAAAAAAAAAGTTGACTACTACACCAGTCATTACCGCACCTAATTGGGAGGAGCCGTTTGAACTTATGTGTGATGCCAGTGACTATGCTGTTGGAGCTGTGCTTGGTCAAAGGAAGGATAAAATTTTTCATGTGGTTTACTATGCTAGTAAAACCCTCAATGATGCACAGCTAAACTACACTACTATGGAGAAGGAGTTGCTAGCAGTTGTCTATGGTTTCGAGAAATTCAGGTCTTATCTGCTTGGTACGAAGGTGATTGTGTATACTGATCATGCTGCTATTCGATATCTTATGTCGAAGAAGGATTCAAAGCCTAGATTGATTCGTTGGGTGCTTCTCTTGCAAGAATTTGATGTGGAAATCAAGGATAGGAAAGGCACGGAAAATCAAGTAGCGGATCATCTCTCACGCTTAGAGGACCACGGTAAGGAATTGCATAACAAATCTCTTATTAATGAATCTTTTCCAGATGAGCAGCTGTTTGCAGTGCAAGATGAAGAGCCATGGTTTGCAGATTATGTAAACTATTTGGTTAGCAATGTTATTCCCCCAGATCTTTCGAGTGCTCAAAGGAAGAAGTTTCTACATGATGTGAAGTGGTACCATTGGGATGAACCGTTTCTATTTAGACAAGGAGCAGATCAGATGATCAGACGATGTATTCCGTATAGTGAGACGGAGGGTGTGTTGCGAGATTGCCACTCAACTGTTTATGGTGGTCATTATGGTGGAGAAAAGACAGCGGCTCGTGTGCTTCAAGCAGGTTTCTATTGGCCTTCCTTGTTTAAGGATGCTCATCAGTTCGTGTTGAGATGCGATCGTTGTCAAAGGGTTGGCAATATTTCTAGAAGGAACGAGATGCCTCTTAACATGCTTCTTGAGGTAGAGATCTTTGATGTCTGGGGGATTGACTTCATGGGACCTTTTATTTCGTCATGCAACAATCAGTACATTTTGCTAGCTGTGGATTACGTGTCTAAATGGGTCGAGGTTAAGGCGTTACCGACCAATGATGCAAAGGTGGTATTGAATTTCTTGCATAAGCAAATTTTTACGCGTTTCGGAACTCCACGTGCTATAATAAGTGATGAGGGAACTCACTTTTGCAATCGCCAGTTTACTACGTTGATGGCGAAATATAATGTGACGCATCGTGTTGCCACTGCTTATCACCCTCAAACGAATGGCCAAGCTGAAGTTTCTAACAGGGAAATCAAGAGAATTTTAGAGAAAGTGGTGAATCCGTCTCGTAAGGATTGGTCATTGAAGTTGGATGAAGCTGTATGGGCATACAGAACTGCCTACAAAACTCCTCTAGGTATGTCTCCGTTTCAGTTAGTTTATGGGAAAGCATGTCATTTGCCTGCAGAGTTGGAACATAAAGCATATTGGGCGTTGAAGAAATTGAATTTAGATATTACGGCTGCGGGTGCAAAGCGGCTGCTTCAGTTGAATGAACTTGAGGAATTTCGTGAGCAAGCTTACGAAAATAACAAGATGTATAAGGAGAAGGTTAAGAGGTGGCATGATAAACGGTTAGTACCAAAAGCATTTTTGCCAGGTCAACAGGTGTTGCTATTTAATTCTCGCCTCAAGCTTTTTCCGGGAAAACTCAAGTCGAGGTGGTCGGGTCCATTTATTGTTAAGACGGTGTATCCACACGGAGCTATTGAAATTTATGAAACAACACCGGATCATGCTTTTAAAGTGAATGGACAGCGGTTGAAGCATTATTATGGCGGGTCGTTTCAACGCGATAAGGTTTCCGCCGTTTTGGCGTCTACTTGATTCGGGAGAAGAACGTCAAGCTAATGACGTAAAAGGAGCGCTTCTTGGGAGGCAACCCAAGTATTGTATATGTTGTATATACCATTCTTCAGAAAAAAAAAAAGAAATTGTTGTTGTGAAAAAAAAAAAAAAAAAAATGTTGTGAGTGTTGAGAAAAAAAAAAAGAAAAAAAAAAGAGAGAAAAGAGTGTGAAAAAAAAAAAACAAAGAAAAAAGAAATTGTTGTTGTGAAAAAAAAAAAAGAAAAGAAAGAAAAGGAAAAAAAAAATAAAAAAAATACAACAACACTTCTTTTATGCAGGTCACAGCCGCGCCTCAGGCGCAAGGCGCGCCTCCAGCGCAGGAGTAACGCAGGATGCATCCGCGCCACAGGCGCCAGCCGCGCCCTAGGCGCCAGGTAACGCAGGAGCAGTTAGCGCCACAGGCGCCAGAGGCGCTAGAGGCGTGTCACGCAGGATCAAAGTGCGCAACAGGCGCTTCCAGCGCAGAAAACCACTGTTCAGCCGAAAAAAAAAAAAAAATTTTTTTTTTTCTTTTTCTCTCATCTCCAATCCTATTTTATACACAATTCCTTTCCTACATCAAATTCAATTCAAACCCTAATCCCCAAAATCATATCCTACATCTCTAAATCACATTCTACATCTAATTCAATCTCCAATTCCTTTTCCATCTCCATTATCTATATACATACACCCACCTTACCTATACATACACACACCCATCTATATAAACACAAATTTCTCAACTTCCATCCATTCAAAGTGCAAGGGAGATTCAAATTTGAATTTTTGGGGGATTAATCTAGCAAGTTCACCTCTTTGATTCAATTGGGTAATATTCTATCTCATCTTTTATTTGGATTTGTGAATTTTGCAAATTAGGGGTCTTGAAGTGTGTAATTTGGGGGGTCTTGTTTGGTGAATTGTTGGAGATTGTTGTTCTTTGCTTGATATTTGTTGATTATGGCTCCTAAGAGACCACGGTTAGTGGGTAGTAGTAGTAGTGCTCGTCCATCTTTGGATGAGAATGATGTTGTGGGAGATGGAGTGGAAAAATTTGTGAATGAGGATGCCAAAGCGGAGTATGGTAGATTGGTTGTCAAGGGGGTTATTCAGGAAAGAAGACTTGTGCCCCGTAAGTATGAGGAGATGGAGGCGATGATTAGTGAGCGGGGATGGACTTTATTTTGTGAGTTTGCTAATGATGCCCCATTGGATGTGGTTAGGGAGTTTTATGCTAATGCTTCGATAGCAAGGAATAACTCCACGGTTGTTAGGGGCCAGAAGGTGGATTATTCGCCTCGTGCGATTCGTACTTTGATTAGGCAACCGCCTAAACCTAGAGGTGCTACGGATTGGGGGAAAAAGACTAGAGATGATGTTGATCTTGATGCTATCATTAGTGAGCTATGTGTCCCGGGTACGGAGTGGAAGTGTAGGTCAGGTACCACCGAGAAGAGGATTTTTCCGGCTGCATCATTGTCTAGTTTTGCACGGGCTTGGTTCTTGTTCATAAGTTCTAATATCATTCCGTCAAGCCATGTGTCCGATGTCACTGTTGATAGAGCTATTCTGTTATGGGGTATTCTCAAAGGTAAGTATGTTGACCTTGGTTACCTTATTAATCAAAATATTCTTCGTTATTTGGGGAGTAATTCGATGGCTAGTATTCCCTATGCTTCTATCATAGCGTACTTGTGTGATGCTTCGAAAGTAAAATGGTATGACGGTGAGCCGGTGCATAAACCTATGTCTTCCATTACTGATGCTACTATTGACCGGTTGACGGAGTGGCCGGGCGGCATTCCTCATCCTCGGGGTTTAGGATTTGTTGTTGATGGTGTTGGTGGTCAGGGAGCGGGCGCTCCACCACAGGGTTCTAGGGCACCGGGAGTTGTTATGGCAGGTCCTCCGCGGCGTACAGTGGATATGTCGGTTTTTGATACCTATTTTCGTCGCATGACTAGGCGGTTGGATGCTATGCATGTTAGCAGTCGCCAGTATTCCGAGGACATGGCCGTGGCTTTGGATGCAGCTTTTCAGTCGCCAGGTACTCCTGTTCAGTGGCCTATATTTGGAGCTCGGACTCCGTACCCTCCGCCTGATTCATCTGAGGAGGATGACGAGGGTGACGATAGCGAGGACGAGTAGGTATGTTTCTACTATCCCTTGTATTTACTTCCATTCAATGCGGACATCGAATATTTTAAGTTTGGGGGTGGTTTGAGGGATTAGTAGTTGTTGTTGTATATATGTGTTCATGTAGGATATCATGTTTTGCATGCTTAGTAGTAATTCATTCATGTTATGTTCGTATTAATTATGTTTGTTTCATGTAGGACATTCTGTTTTTGTTTCGTATACCATGTGAGTTCATTCTAGTTGCATTTTCATAGCATGCATGTTTCATGATCCCTTAGAACGAGCTAATTCTGATTGGTAGGTAGGTGTCTAATTGAGTGTGGTAATGATGAGTAGAGGGTTGACTTATAGTTCTATGAAATTGACTTGCATGCTTCAGAAACAAAATCTTTTCACAGTCTCATTGGGTGCTTTTGGGCTAGGTTGAGATCATGCTTGTTTGGATGTTTTGAGATTTAATCACTTGATTATATTTAGAATTTTCGTTATTCCCTTGATGGCGTAGGATCACTAAAGTCTAAGTTTGGGGGAAACAGGGATTTCATGCTTAAATTGTAAATAATTGTCAATAATGGCTAGGCGTCAAATGGCTAGTAGCCGGCTCATATTTATATGAGTAGTCTAGGGTTGGAAATGAGAATTCTCATTCCAGATTGCATAGAAAAAAAAACAGAAAAAAAAAGAAAAAAAAAGAAAAAAAAAAGATCAAAAGTGTCAATTGTTTATATGCAAAATTAACCAGGTTGAGCTCTTTAATACTCGAGCAATTAAGTTCGCGGGGACTTTGTGCCTAGTGACCTAAGGCTTTTATAGTCTGGGATCCACTAACCCAACGCTCGCTACATGGGTATTATTGTATAAGCCTTTCGGGGTCTCATCCATTGCACGGTTAAATAAGCATGCTTGTATATTATGTGTTGTAGTTGTTTAGTAATAAAAGCATGAATTTCTGTATACCTTGGATAAGGATGGAGGTGTTCTTAGGTTATGAAGTGTCTACAGTCTATTCTATTTATAAACCTGTGATTGTCTTGATGAAGAGCATGTATGATTTTTGACCTAGTTTTGGGAGTATTTCTGATGAGCATTGCACACACGCACGTTTCGGTTCATGTATTGTTAGTATACGGGAACTTGGTCGAGCTCTATTTGGATTTAGTTGCATTCTCTAAGATATTTGCTTGCTCGTTGGTTTTGGTTAGTTTGAAGGGGATCGTTGCATTTTTCATTCTAGTTGCATTCATGCATTGCATTGCATTAGGTTAAATGGATTTTGTGGGTACATTCGCTATAGGCCCTCACGAGACCTTACTCGTCCACTAGGGCTGCCTAGGGGTTTAAAGGGCTTGTTGCATATGCCAAATGCAACCGTGATCACCTACGGAAGTGGTACTATCTAGTTAGTTAGTTGTAATTGTTATGCTTGAGGACAAGCATCGGTTTAAGTTTGGGGGTGTGATAAGTGGATTTTATATCCACTTGGATCGCTTAATTTCGGCTTAAATTGATTGTCTTGGACTCAAGTTGTTGTAGATTTGATGTGTTTTGATTAGTTGTGCAGGATTACGAGAATGTTGACTAAGGTGGATGCTTTTATAATTTTTTGGGAATTAATTGATTAAAATTCGGATTTTCGAGAAGGGTTGCACAGTTTACACTGTTTTGGCCATATCTTGAGTTCTAGAAGTCCGTTTTAGGCCCGTAAGCAGTCCACGCGAAGATAACGAGATTTTCTATCATTCTAAGATAGTCCAGAAGCCCAATTACGTGGGGAGCGTTCCATAAAATCTGAAGAAAAGTCAGCCACGAAATTTCCTTACAAAACAGAATCAAATTAGGAAACGTATCTTGCAGAAATTCTATTATAATTCTGTTTTTGTATTTTCTTGTTGGGCAAGACTTGTAGTGCCTATATAAACACATCATACCTTGTAATTTGTATAAGATTATTATTATTGTAACGTAGAACTGCAAGAGAAAAAAGTGGAGAAGGATTCAAGCTCGGTGACAAGCAAAGATCTAGATCTACTTCATCTTCTGTATACTTTGGATTATAGATTTGTTTTCTTAACTCTTATTTTAATTAATATTATTGTTTCTTTCTTTCATAACTTGTTAATTATTATGTTTTCATCAAATCCCATGACGATGAATAGTTCAATTATGGGCTAAACGTTGTCATGGGATTCTAACGGAGTTATTTATGGAACTTAGTATCTTGATGCTGTAAAGATCTGTGTGTGATGTGAAATTGATATCCTCGTATGGTTAATCTTAATGCCTTTAGATGCGTAGCTAACATCTAAATTGAATTGTTAATCTCTTGTGAAGTGAAAGTGGATCTTGAGATTTAGAACTTGCCATGCTCGCATAGGTTCATAATTGATTGTCAATATGATTTGTGGTGTGAGATGAAAATACTTATACTACCCTATGTGATCTTAATGGATAACCTGTTCTTCAACCGTTATGTTTTCAAATTCTATAGACATATAGGGTCTAAGCATAATTGGTGTCTATTCATCTTCTATCTCTTTCGTGGATGTATGTTTAGTTTGGTATGCGTATGCTGACAGGTAGCGTATACTGGTTTCGTGTTATCCGATCAGATATCAAAATCATTGCATATAGAGATTAAAGGCGTCAGATCTAAGGGAAGTATTTAATGAAGTTGGGATCCCATGTTTATTCTCATATTAGTAATTCGAATTCAATCTCATTAGTTAATTTAATTTTTAGTTTAAATTTGCATTCTAGTTTAATTTAGTTAATCAAAACCAAAATTGTTATTTGTCTTAGCAGTGGATTAAAACTAAACATTGTTGCATAGGCATATTTACTGATTGAAACTTAACCAGATCTCTGCGGAACGAACTTTAATTATATTACTTGTGACTACGTGCGCTTGCGTAATTTTGTGCTAACAAGAAGTAACAACATGAATAAATGCAACAACATATCTACCATGCATGCTATTCCTGTTATTGATACTGCTCATAAAAAGTGTGATGCTGTTAATTGCATGTCTTGTGCTTTTAATATAATGTCTGCTTACTTTAACGGTAATCATGCATGTGTTAATAAGAATGTTCCTAGACAGCATATGAGCAGAAATAAACATGTTAGATCCAGGACTGTAAAATCACCTAATCCTAAGATTAGGACTCCAAGTCCTTCTCAGGATATGGTAAAGACATGGTTACCCAAGCTGAAACCAAAACAAGTTAAAGCTGTTTACAGGGTTAAATGTCCAGTACCTAAAGAAAATGTTTTTAAAATAAAAAGTGTTGCTTTACCTGATAAAGGTCAATTCTTTAAGTACTCCAGACCCAATCAAATTTGGGTTCCGAAGAAAGTCTAACCAATTTGTCATTGCAGGGTTTGAAACAGGTTGAACGAGTCATGTGGAATCTGGATAGTGGATGTTCAAGGCATATGACCGGAGATAGAGCCCTGCTGACAAATGTGGTGGAGAAGGCTGGCCCAGTCGTTACCTTTGGAGATAACAGCAAAGGTAAAACTGATGGATATGGCAGATTAGAAGCTGGAAATGTTATCGTTGAAGATGTCTCTTTTGTGAACGGCCTTGAGCACAATTTGCTCAGTATTAGTCAATTATGTGACAAAGGTTATGAAGTTCATTTCAACAAGAAGAATTGTCTAATATCACACAAGAGAAATGAAAGGCCGCAGTTGACTGGAGTAAGAAAAGGAAACTTGTACATAGCCAATATGAACTCTGGAAGCACAGAAGAAATTAGATGTTTTTATTTAAAGGCATCCACTGATGAAAGTTGGTTATGGCACAAGAGACTTTCTCACCTAAACTTCAAAACAATGAATTCTCTAGTGAAAAGAGAGTTGGTGAGAGGTTTACCTTCTATTGAATTTACTCAGGAAGGTCTATGTGATGCTTGTCAAAAAGGGAAGTTGAAAAGGGCAACTCACAGGAGCACTAACATATCATCAATAACTGAACCATTACAACTTCTCCATATGGATTTGTTTGGTCCAGTTAGTGTGATGTCCATGTCAAGAAAAAGATATGCTCTAGTGATTGTTGATGATTTCTCAAAATTCACATGGCTACTATTTCTGAACTCAAAAGATGAAACTCCACAACTGGTAGTTGATCACATTAAGTTAATTGAGCTGGATTCTAATCGTCCAGTTAGAGCTATAAGGTCAGACAACGGAACTGAGTTCAAGAATGCAGTTCTGAATGACTTTTGCACTGAAAAGGGTATAACTAGACAGTACTCGGCTCCCAGAACTCCTCAACAAAATGGGGTAGTTGAAAGAAAGAATAGAACCTTGATTGAAGCTGCACGTACAATGCTAAGTGAATCAAGGCTTCCATTGAGCTTTTGGGCTGAAGCTGTCAACACTGCATGCTATACCCAGAATCGAACACTTATCAATAAAGACTTAATGAAGACACCATATGAAGCTCTACATGACAAGAAACCAACTCTCAAGTACTTCCATGTATTTGGGACTAAATGCTTTGTGCTGAAAGAAGGAGATGATCAAGGTGGTAAATTTGAAGAAAAAGCACATGAAGCAATATTTATTGGTTATACTAGAAGAGCCTACAAGGTGTATCTTATTGATCAACAGAAATCTTTGGAAAGTGTCAATGTTACATTTGATGACACAAAACTCCCAAATATCCAAAATGAAGATCCATATGAAAAGCTTAAGTTTGATGATATGTCAGACTCAGATTCAGATGATGACAATCAACCTGACGTTGTTGCTGATAATAATAATCCAAATGTTGGTGGTAATGATCAAAGTGATGCTGGTGAAAACAATGATAACTTTCACGACACCACTGATACTCTTGAAACATCAACAAGTCAAACTGGCAACAACTCAGGGGGAGATAATGAAGGGTCAACAAGTCATACTCAACATCATACTGAAGAACAAGGCGAATCGTCAAGATCAATTCTTCCCAGACAAACTGTTTGGAATAGAGCTCATCCTTTTGAGCTGATTCTTGGTGATCCAGATGTTGGTGTGAAAACAAGAAGAGCTTATCAGAATCAGTGTAATTATTCTGGATTCCTGTCTGTCATGGAACCTAAGAAAGTAGAAGAAGCTCTATCTGATCCTGATTGGGTGATTGCTATGCAAGATGAACTCAATCAATTTAAGCAACTAGAAGTATGGAAGCTGGTACCCAGACCTAAAGATAGAAAAGTGGTGGACACAAGATGGGTATTCAGAAACAAACTAGATGAAGATGGCACTGTGATAAGAAACAAAGCAAGACTGGTAGCTAAAGGTTATTCTCAAGCTGAAGGCATTGATTATGACGAGACCTATGCTCCAGTGGCAAGACTTGAGGCCATCAGAATATTCTTGGCATTTGCATCCTATTCAAGATTCAAAGTTTATCAAATGGATGTCAATAGTGCCTTTCTGAATGGTAAGCTAGATGAAGAAGTGTATGTAGAACAGCCCCCTGGTTTTGAAGATCAAGATCATCTGGACTATGTTTACTTTCTTTACAAAGCTATCTATGGTCTTAAGCAAGCCCCAAGAAAATGGTATGACACTCTTTCTGAATTTCTATTAGAAAGTGGTTTTATAAGAGGTGTCATAGACAAAACTCTCTTCACTAAAAGACATAAGAATGATACAATACTAGTCCAAGTCTATGTGGACGATATTATATTTGGGTCTACTAATGAGCTTCTGTGCAAGAAGTTTTCTAAGTTAATGCAGGGTAGGTTTGAAATGAGCATGATGGGAGAATTGAAATTCTTTCTTGGATTACAAATAAGTCAGAGACAAAATGGTATATTTATTTGTCAATCCAAGTACATTAAGGAGCTCCTCAAGAAATATCACATGGAGGAGTGCTCATCAGCAAAGACACCATCAACTATAGCTGTCAAAATTGGTTTATGTGAAAGTTCTGCCAAGGTAGATATCACAGGCTATAGAGGTATGATTGGCTCATTGCTTTACCTAACTGCTAGTAGACCAGATATAATGTTTTCCACATGCTTGTGTGCAAGGTTCCAAGCGAACCCCAAAGAAATCCATCTCACTGCTGTCAAAAGAATCTTAAGATATCTAAAGGGTACGCCTAATTTAGGCATCTGGTATCCTAATGAATCTGGTTTTACTTTAATTGGATATACAGATTCTGACTATGCAGGAAGTGTTGTAGACAGGAAAAGTACATCTGGGAGTTGTCAATACCTAGGTGGAAGATTGGTATCCTGGTTCAGTAAGAAACAGCAAACAGTTTCCAATTCTACAGCCGAAGCTGAATATATAGCTGCTGGAAGCTGTTGTGCTCAGATCTTATGGATAAGGAATCAATTAATGGACTATGGCATTGTATTGGAAAATATTCCTATTTTATGTGATAATACAAGTGCCATAGCAATCGCAAGCAATCCTGTGCAGCACTCAAGGACAAAGCACATTGACATAAGGTATCATTTTATAAGAGAGCATGTAATGAATGGTACAGTGGAACTACTATTTGTAGGATCTGGAGATCAAACTGCAGATATTTTTACTAAGTCGCTTAATGAATCCTCATTCACTAGAATTGTTAGTGAATTGGGTATGTTAAACAGTCCTAGTAATTAATACTGTTAATATCTGAAATTTGATCTTTAATAATTTTACAAGTGATTATTCTGTGAATATTTGTTGTTTAAAATCACTTGTATAATTATTTTACCATCTGATTTTCTTGTTTGTTTAATTATTTTTCACTTTGTTTATTCATATTATTTAATACTTCATACTTCTGTATTTTTAGAATATTTGTAAATATTTATTTCTATTTTAGTAATTAATTTATCATATGTTTTGTAATGTTTGTCCTGTTAATATTGCTTTGTTTTCGTTAATAGGTTAGCATATGGTATGTATAATTATTTTTATTATTTGTTTAATTTTATATAATAATTTTATTATTTTTATAAGTTAATTGTATATTTTATAGTGTTTTTAATGTTTATTTAAAGTTAATATGACTTAAAATTAGGAAAAACAGTCAATATGACTTAATTTAAAATCGGTATGACTTAAACAGGTTAAGTCTTACCGAGTTTTAAATCTAAGTCATATTCGCAGGTCTGTATATTAATTAAGTCTTATTCTTCTATTTTTAAATTTAAGTCTTATTCGGAGTTTTAAGTCTTGTTTATATTAAGTCTTAATTTAATCTTAGTTTTAATTAAGTCATTGTAGAATATTTTTTATTTAAGTCATATTCGAATATATATACATATTAGTTATGTCTTAATACAGTTAAGTCTTATTCAGTTTTAGATAACTTCTTAAGTCTTATTCGTCTTAATATAGTTAAGTCTTAACAGTTATATTTTAAGTCTTATTCGGTTAGCTTAGTATATATATGAGAGTTAGAAAGTTAAGTCTTATTTCATTTTAAGTCTCTCAAGTTAAGTCTTAGAGAACAAAACATATACATACGATACACATAAGAACTCTGTCGAATCTCTGTCCAATTTTCGACCGAATTCTCTCAACCAAATCACGAATTAACCACATATTTGAACTCCTTGCTTGATTATCTTCGTTTTAAGTGGTTAAATTTGAGTTTTGGTTCGATTTCTTAAGAGTTTTATTTTCTAAAAACGGTTTTTAGATCTTTTTTTCTGGAAATCTGGGCTTGATTCTTGGAAAACTAAAAATACACGTGTGTTTGTGTGTATACAAGGATCATTGTGTGAATTTTTCAGAATTTTTGAAGAACTTTTAATTATTTCGATTTTTTAATTAATTATTAATTCGAAAAATTAATTTTTAAATTAAAAATTTGTAGAATCTGAAATTTTCAAGGAAATTAAATCTTGATTAAAATGGCTGATCGATTTGAAATTATTAAACATAATTTAGTCGGTTATTTTGATCCAGAAAAATGTTCAGTTGAACGTTTTCGACCGTGGATTCGGTTTTTAAATGAAAATTCACTGGTTCGCAATGCTTTGAGATTGGATGCTCCTCTGAAAATTGAACCTTTGCGAATCATGTGTACTACTGCTGTCATTTCTAATGATAACAGATCATTTGTCTTCTCTGTAGGAGACAATCAGTACACAGTGAATGAAAATACAATAAATACGGTCTTAAATTTTCCAACTGAAAATTTCGAAGAATTACCATCAGATCAAGAATTGATAAATTTTTTAAATGGTGTATTCTATTAAGACAGTCCTGATCAAACTGTCTGGAATAAAAAGAACTTCGTTCAGGAATGGGATTATCTGTTTGACACACTAGGTAGAGTCTTTGCCAATACTACTAAAGGGAACTTCGGGGTATTACCATCTTTCTTGCAGCATATTGGATATGCAGTTGCACACAACCGAAGAATTAATATTGGCAGACTACTGTGTGTTCCGATGGTTAGAAGAATCATTAATGCAAAGAAGAATTTTGATAATGGACATAAAGTATCATGTTATTATCCAAGATTCTTGTCATTGATTTTTAATCATCTTGTGGAACTAGAAAACCAAGCCCAATTCCTGAATGGAGAATCACTGGCGTCAGGTAAACCTACTACCAGATTGTTCATTGAGTACAACAACAAGCCAAAATTCATAAACATACCTGTAGTTGTCACCCAATACATGTCAAACTATATACAACTACCTGTTATTGAACCTGTACCAGAACCTGAACAACCAGAACAAAACCCTGAACCACCAGTGGAAAACATACTTGTTGATAATGAAAATCAAGGCAATCAACAAGTTGAACCTGCTCAGCAAATTGTTCCTCAGCCAGCTGCTATTGCTGTTGAACATCCAGTGCAAGAAACTGCATCTGTCCCTGAACCTGAATCAGATCAACCCATCTTATCAGAGACTGTTGCGGAATCAGCTGACCAGGTATTGCCTTCTGTTCCTCAAACTACTACTTCTCAATCTATTTCTGGAACCCAAGTGGTTGGTAGGTCTGACCAAGGGGTTGTAGTACCACAACCTCTAAGCAAGGTCGTAGAGCCAAACACTCAACCAACAAAACTCATATCTTTTCACTCTAGAAAGAAATTGCAAGTCAAAAGAAGTCGAATCAGTAGTGGCAGTATGAGTGAACCCACAGCTCTGCCTCTAGAAAAGAAAAGTAAAACTCAAACTGAGGCAACTGTAAGCCCGTCTGTATCCTCCCAACAGGATATGGAAGTTGATATGGCCGTTACACAGTTACTAGAATCATCTTCTCAACAAGATGATTCTATTGAAATTCGCCATAGGGCCGTGGCACCTTGTAGTGAGTCAAGCACACCTCCCCTATTACTCACAATGGGGGAAGACATACCTTTAAATGAGTCTCAGGACACACTGCAAGGAGAGCACGTAGAAAAAGTGACAGTGCCTACCATAGTTACGGTAGAAGAGTCTTCACAGGCTTTAGAGGGAAATCTTGGTTCTCAGCCAACTTTAATAGAACCATCATCTCCCCTCCCAGGACAAACACTCCTGGCTCCCACAAGGGATTTTCCACTCGCAGTTTCGACTGGAGAAGGTGGAAGGCAACTTGATCAATCTACTACTGAAGCAATTCAGTCAACAATTTCAAATGTTCAAGTAGATTTGATTAAGGACAGGGATTTGCGAACTCCCATGCACCACCACTGACCTTCCCAGAGGAGGCTAGGGTGATTTTACATGTAGGTACAAATCTGGAAGCAGCTAAGGAATCTGAGAGGAGTGATTTGAGGAATACCATAAAATTGAGTGAAACACATGCACTTCAGGTGAGTGGATCTCAAAGTGAACGTCAGGTGAGCGCACACACTGACACATACACTCTCTCATTATTAGAAAAGATAACTGCTTTAGAGAAAGAACTTGCAGTCAGCAAGGCTGAAACAGAAATCCTTAGAGCACAAGTGGGTGAGCGATCTTCTACATCTACCTCTGTCAACAGTCAGCTTGCTGTAATGAAGAAGGACATAAACTACTTAAAGACATCTTTCACCAAGAAGATAGAATCTCTTGAACTCTCTCATGAAAAGGCACTTGATGACTCTGGAGATATTTCTGTTGCTCAAGACATGTTAATTTCTGAGATTTCCTTGAAAGTTGATAATCTACAGTCAGAGGTACAGCACAATCAGGAATCTACTGATTCTCGTCTGGACCAGATCGAAAAGCAAAATGCACACCAGGCTAAAGGGTTAAGACATCTGTTTAATCTTGTAAGTCAAAGTCGCAAACCTACAAATGAAGAAATTGAATTCTTTACAAGTAAGGATGGTGATGATGATGAACAAGATCCTGAAGCTGGGGCAATTGATAAATCTATAGAGGATTCCTCAACTAAGGGGGAGAAATCAAAGGGGTCACAAGATAAAACTACTAAAGAAAGAGAGGGAGGAGAAGGAAAATCTGGTAAATCTGACCAAGGTGAAGATAAGAGGAAGAAAGTAGTTGAAGAAACTGAAGAAGAAATTCAAGACAAGAACACAGGTTATTATTACACGGGTGAACCGGATAACTTCGATGTTTTTGCTGATCTTGAATTCCCTGATCAAGGTGAAGAACTTCCTGAACCTGATCTTAGTCACTGGGAAGATGAAGGACCAGTGATATCTGAATTTGAAGCTCAACAAGCTGAGAAAGAATCTGAAGAATTATTTGCTCAAAGGGAAGCTAATTTGCAAATGAGAGAAGAAAAACTTCAAAAATCTTTAGAGCAAATTGCACGAAATAAAGAACTTCAGAAAGCTGAACAGCAAGCATTACAACGATTACATGCTATAAATGTTGAGAAGAGAAAAACATATATCAGACTAAAGAGCGGTGACAAATGGGAACGTGCTCAAAGAGCAATTGATTCACCTCAGAGTTCTGATTATGAAGATCGTCGTCTTGGACAAATTCTCGAAGAATTCAAACTGGCAAATCCAATTCATGAAATGTATATAAAGGCCTTACAGGTAGAAGTCATCAGGATAACTACTGCATTTGAACCCAAATCTGATGAGCTGGTAATATTTGTAGATTGTCATAAAGTTGGAACGTTCAGAGTATCTATTCAGTTCTTTTATGACAGATCACTGACAGAGATATGGGTACTTAGGTCTAAGGTAAGAACATCTTCTGAGCTAGGTGTATTGTTACATGAAAAGTTCAAAGAATTTGCTGAAAGAGCTGGACCTGAAGTGATTAAGGAACCTCCACAAGTAAAATTTCTTAAGGGAGAGGTACTTCACTCAATCAATCTCCAGACAGATGAGTTATACGAACATCATGCAAAGCACTTGGTATATGCTGAATATGCTCTCAGAAATCATGGATACTTGACTGAAGAAAAGGTAATAGCTGCAGATCACATTCGTTCCTATGCACAAACGAACATAAAAGATTACAAGAAATTTCAAGGTGAACTAAGAAAGAAGCTTGGAATTCCTTTAGTCTTACCTCAAGGATTGTCATCAAGAAGAGAACGTCTTGTTGATTCTGATCTACATATGAAACTTCAAGTCACAGATGAGCCAGAAGATGGAGAATTCAGAAGGGAAGACAATTGAAGAAAAAGAATTGCTCTACATGTTATATCTTTAGAGCCTAGATATATCTTGATAGGAATTTATATCATATGATCAGTCTAGAGGATCATCTATCTTGTATTTATCTTTCATGTTTGAATATGGCAAATGTTAAATATAAACCAGAACTTTTTTTTCATATTTACTTAGTATTTAAAGTTTTATCTTTCATTTGGTTAAGTTGGATTAGTTGAGGTATCCTCTAGGAATTTGCTTGTTATTGTCTAACAAACAAATAGGGGGAGATTGAAAGGCATATGACTCAGCCTATTTGTAGTTAGAGGATCCTAATCAACTTAAACCAAATTGTAATAAGTAAATATACATATGAACTGTCACAGGAATCTCAAGAAGTATTATCTGTCAGAAGAAAGAAGAAAAGTCAATCTATAGTTTTGATGTTATACACTGGAAGACGATTCAGTTATCTGATCAAGCCCCAGTACAGCATTGAAGTGAATGGATTCATTTGAACAGTGACAAAGATTTTTCGAGTGATAGTTTGAAGATCAGTTACAGTACAAGAGAATTGAGAGAAGAAACAAACCACAATCTAAAGTCAAAAGTGAAGAAGCATCGTTGAAGTTAGTCATTCATGAACCAGACAGTACATCGAACGTCAACACAAATCAGTGGTAATTCTTTACTACCTTTAGTGGTTTGTAAGAATTAAATTAATTATTTATTGATTTAATTCAATTCATTTATAATTGATATAAATTATTTAGTTGATTTAATTAAATGAATTAATTCTGGAAGAATTAATTTATTAATTAAATTAATTATTGTATCAATTAAATATGAATTAGTTAATCATTAATTAATTAAATGGATCAATATGACTTAAAGAAAGAAGTTTGGATTAAGTCTTGAAGAAGGAAAAATTCGGTATGACTTAATTTAAGTCTTACCGACAGAAGCCTTTTCAGGATTAAGTCTTACCGACCTGGATTAAGTCTTACCGACCTCTGCCAGCTGTTGTAAGTCTTACCGACACATTTTATGTCTTAATGGAGGTTTGTGTAAGTCTTAATGAAGGAAAATCAAGTCTTAGAAGCAGTTTAAGTCATGCTAGAGCAGTTAAATATCCCACAGAAAGCCAGCAAGACCTGTTACTGATATAAAAGAACAGAACAGACCAGATTAAGTCATAACGGAGAAAACACAGTAGAAACATTTCATCAAGAACAGAATTCTCTCTCTCAAGAACACCAAAGCTTAAACAATTCCCAGAAATTCAAGTTCTTCATCTTTGTTATATTCTATCCGGTAGAACTTGTTTATTTCTGATTCTTGTACTACTAGCGAATTAAGTTTCCTAGTTCTTATCTTGATTATTATTAACTAAATTAGAAAAGTTCATGTCGAATTTTCTAATTAGTTATTAACATCTTGATAAGTTGTTATACTGATTTTGTAACACCATATCAAGTTAATATACAGTTATATTCAACTTGAAAAATTGTGTTAAATAATTCCGCACATAAATTTGTCTTTATCAAATTTTATTTAAAGGACAAATTTCGATAAAAAGGTTAAGATTGTATTCAACCCCCCTTCTACAATCTTATCGGACCTAACAATTTCACACTTATGGTGTTTGTCTCAAAGTCAAGCATCACCGGGCTCACTTTTTTCATCCAATTCACTCCCAAGATAAGATCGTAGCCTCCAATTGGTAATATCATCATATCAGCTTCAAAGGTCTCCCCTGCCATCTTCCACTTAACCTTCCTAGCTTGCTGGTTACAGACTAGCTTAGAGCCATCAGCAACAGTCACATTGAATGGTAAACAGGGTTCAGGAATGATGCCTAGTGATTTGGCAGTTGTTAGTGACATGAAAATGTGGGTCCACTGTCAACCAACATAGTTAACTTCTTATGACCCTTCATGCCAGTTAAGCTCAAGGTATGTACCCCTTCAGTGCCCGTTATGGCATGTATAGATACTTCATTTTCCTCTTCTGTAGGTGCAGTTTCCACAGGGCATTCTTCATTCTCCCATATTATTGACAGTTCATTATTACCCAGTGGACTATCCTCTTCTTCTCCTTCTGGTAACAACATAAATAGCTGCTTACTATCACATTTATGTCCTGGTACATACTTTTCATCACAGTAAAGGCATAGGCCCTTGCTCATTCTTTCCTTTAACTCATTATAGGGTAGCCTTTTGATTGGTTTATTCTCCTTTCTCCCCATTGACACTGTCTTGGATTGAGGTTTAAATTTCTCAACAGTCCCACTACTTCGTGCTCCTGTGTTTCCTAGTGGAAGAGGTGTGCTCAAATTCAAGCTCCTAGCAGTTACTCTGCTCTTCTTCTCCAGTGCATCTATGACACATTCTTGAGCTCGAGCTTTGTCTCGGGCATCCTTAAGTGTGCTGGGCTTATGAAGATACAAGGTACTGGAAATCTCGTCCTTCAAACCACTTAGGAAGCTGTTTATGAAGTACATCTCTCCCAGGCTTGGGTTCTGAATGATCATGTGCTTCTTGAGCTCTTCAAACTGAGTTATTTAGTCATCTACCCTTTCCCTTTGAATCAACTTATTGAACTATCCTTCCAAATTTTCATAGCCACCTTTAGTGAACCTATGATAAACCAGTTTCGTAAACTCACCCCATAGTACATCTTGATGCTCTGATTGGATAGATTGATACCACGTGTCTGCCTCACCATCAAGGTGCAGGGCAATATACAAAACACTTTGTCTATTATCAAGGGTTGGGTTGAGTTGAAAGAACTTCTCGCATTTAGATATCCAACCTCGAGGGTCCTTCCCCTCAAATCGAGGAAAATCTACCTTGGGAAACTTGTATGGTGTATAATGATATGGGTCTCTTCCTTGGTAGTTTGCTGTAAGCAAGGGTGTGGGTTGTGGGTGTTGTGATTGCATAAATGGTTGTTGGTGAGGATGGTACATCTGAATTTTTGGTTGGCTAAAAGGAAGTGTAAAATTGGGTTGCACGGAAAAGGGATAAGCCATGTGTGAAGGGTTGTGTGCATAACTGGGTTGTAGTTGGGGTTGGGTTAAAGGAATGTCAGCGAAAACATTAAAGCCACTCAAATACTAATTTAGCAAAGGAGGTAAGTTCAGTGTCTGCGACGTGTGAGTGACAATAGGAGAAGCATCAGATCTTACCTTGTTGAATGGCTGTTGGATGAATTTCTGAGGTTGGCTGTTGCTGTCCTGCCCATGTTGTAAGAACCCCACTGAGCCTTGACCATTTTTACTTCTATTAATCCCAGACTCCTCCCACTGGTGATAGTCGTTGTAAGTACCTATGTGTGTGGGTGTTAAAGGGTTAAACCTTGGTGGAACCCCTGTATTTCCCCTGAGTATTTGTGGGTGTGGAGCAGATGAACCCCCTTCCTGGTCTCCTATTCCTTTGTCTTTCGCCGCCCTTTTCAAGAACTCCATACCCTCCATTATATCTTCGAATCGCTTATTACCGATTTCTGTAACCTTAGAGATTTGTTGTTTCATTTCTTCAAACCCCTTCGAGTTTCTTTGTTGTTCAGCCACCATAGTGAGGTGAAGCTGTTCATCCCTCTTCTCTAGCTGGTTAATGGTGTTTTCTTGTGTTTGTAAGTTTGTTTCAGCCATGGCCCAAGATAGGCTCTGATACCACTTTGTCACGTTCTAGGGATCTTAACTAATAATTTACAGGTAAAAGACAGATTAAAATAAGAAAGCTTAAAGAAGAAGAAAACAAGAAATAACAGTCATATCTCATTTTCATGCCTTTCACAACTTGCAATCATAGTACTTATACAGATAAGGATAGAATGACAACTAACCCTATCCAGCCCACTACTAAATCCCAATCATTGGCCCAACTACTTTACTAACAACGATACTGTATTACAAATATTATTAGCCACGCCACTTCTTATTTAATTAAACTTAGTTTTCTTAATTATCCACTATTGTGACACAGGCTCAACAACGCTTTCAATGCCTAAATCGAATGTAACGCCTAATATTTGACAAAGTTATGCAGTCTATTGCTGAAGAAGTGGGAGGTATGTATTTTGTCTATGGCCATGGTGGTACTGGAAAGACCTTCCTATGGTCGACAATTATTTCTAAGCTCAGGGTGAGGGCCAGATTGTGCTGGCAGTCACATCATCAGGCATAGCTTCGTTCTCGTAGAGCGGGGGAAGGACAACACATTCTCGCTTCAAAATTCCAATTAATATAAATGAGTCCAGCATATGTCAAATTAAAAGAGGCACCCATCTTGTTGAATTAATATGCAACGCAACACTAGTGGTTTGGGATAAGCCCCCCATGACTCGATGCTATATTTTTGAGGCAGTTGATCGAACTTTTCGTGATGTTAGACATGCCGTAAATCCAGTAGCAGAATCATTGCCCTTTGGAGGATTAACTATGCTCCTAGGTTTTGCCCGTCCTGCCCAAAGTGGGTCGTGAAACAATTGTTGGTGCAAGCGTAAGCAAATCCTATCTCTGGCGAGATTGCGAAATTCTACAACTACTAGAGAATATGGGCGTTGAGACCAATGTGCCACCGGTCACAGTAGATGACAAGATGATTCCTTTAACTTTAAAGGATTGGGTGTTAACCATCGGTGATGGAGTAGCACAAGACATATGCACTGGATGATGACATAGAACCTGCATGGATTAAAATCCCAAAAGAAGTGGGTGATTTCTGTTACGTTGCGCAAAAACTAAATAGCATGACCCACCTACCTTCTTTGGAATGTAGAGTCATACGTGTACATGATAATAAATACCCAAATAGACAGTGTTGGAGATTTTTGCAATTTTAGGACCCTATAAGAAAGTCAATACACTTTAGCTATGTTACTCAACCTGCCATCTTAATTTACTTGTATTATAGCGTTGCAACCACTGTAAATAAACCACCAACATGTATTGCACAACATGCACCCACATTACGATTTCCTATTCTTGACCTTACATATATAGGGAGTAGTAGTATGTGATACGTACAATCGCAATAACTGAGTTTCTTCATTCTGTTGTAGGTCAGCTACTTAGGGGAACCAATAAAAGCAATTTCCGACGAAATTTAAGGCGACCAGCATGACAATCATAGAAATATTGAATACCTCTGGGACCGAGCTATATTGACAGGTTACTGGACAATTCAAAAATTTATAAGATTTATGATACTATTTGTAGAAGTTCTTCAACATATAGGGATCATCGGGCTGACGAGCTGCTCTACCCTCCAGATTATCTTAATACATTTAAATTTAGTGGGATGCTAAACCATGAGCTAGAGATAAAAGAGGGAACGCCATCATATTGTTTCGTAACCTCAACCCAAAGAAATATCTGTGCAATGGAACTCACCTTATGTGACACGGTGCTATCATTTCTCATAGAGGGACTTATAATCACTCGCAACAAAATTGGGGAGACAACACTTATACCCAGGATTAATATGTCACTCGTCCATAAAATCATGCCATATGTCCTAAAGAGAAAACAATTTCCAGTTTCGGTCTGTTATGCAATGACTATAAATAAAAGTCAAGGTCAGACTGTGAAGAACGTGGGTTTATATTTACCGGACCCTGTCTTCAGTCATGGACAACTATATATGTTGCTATATCAAGAGTAACTTTTCCACTGGGCTTGAAAATTGTGAGCATCGACACAGATGAGGCATATGCTGGTTATACCAAAAATATTGTTTTCCATGAAATCTTCAGTGACGTCCGGTAACGAGGACGTATTACATATTAAATCCGTCTGCCACTACAAGTTGATGGAGAGATTTCCATGACTGTTATACTAAGATTAGGTTCACAACGAATATATCTTTAATACAGCATACATGAGTTTTAACATACTTCGTAGACCCATGGCCAAATTATAACCTCACCAATCTCTCTTTCTTTTGCTTCCTTTTTTTTTGTAAATATTATAATTAAAATATTTAAAAATAACATTACAATATTAAAAATAGACATGAAAATAAATCTTAATAAATATTTTTATAATTTAGGAAAAAGTTGTCAATAAGTAATCTGATATAAACACTAATAAATATTCCCTTCTGCCTTCTCTCTGTTCACACGGTTCTCAAAGCAAAGGAGGAAGGTTGGACAGAGGTACCACGAGTAACATTAAAATTTATCAAATTTAAATTTAGGAAAATAGTGAATGAACAAATAAATAATTAAAAAACCTAATGATTTTAAAAATATTTATAATCAAGAATTTATCTTACCCTAAAATTTAATATAAACTAAAATAATATAAATATGTCAAAGAATATATATATATATATATATATATATATATATATATATATATATTAACAATAATCATTATTAAAAATCTAAAATATTGAAATTAAATTAGATTGATATTCTATGAAAAATCAAAAATATTGATAAATAAATAAATTAAGAAAAACACTAACACAATTTTTTTATAAAGTTTCCCGTGCATTGCACGGGTATTCATACGATACTTTAATAACCAAAATGGGGTACATTTTGTAGTTTGGTTAACCCGATATTTGGTTATCCCTTTCATTTACAACTGTTAGATCTGCAACTCAAATGATAACCGTTGGATACAATACTAAAAGTTTTTATATACAGAGGTCTAGGGTTCAAACTCCGCCAACAACATTTTAATTTATAGTTTGGTTAACCCCACTTTTGGTTATCCTTATTTTTGTTTATCCCTTTCATTTACAACCATTAGATCTGCAACTCAAATAAATGATGACCGTTGAATACAATACTAAAAGTTATATATAGAGGTCTAAGGTTCAAATTTTGTAAATAATATTTTAATTTAAAATTAATACTAAAAGATGTTATATAAAAAGGTTGAAGGTTCGATTCTCGCCAACAACATAATAATTTGGATTTAATACTAAAAGTTGTTATACAAAGTTCTAAGGTTCGAATTTTTCCAACAACATATTAAAAATAATATTTATAATTTACTACATTATAATTTAATTAAAAAAAAGTAACCCGTGCTTTGCACGGGCTATAAGCTAGAAGCTAAAATGGTGTTAAATTAAAATGTTCACTACACAAAAATATGTAACAAAAAAAACCAACATTGATTAACATTTGTAATATAAAATTTGCCTTGGATTGCAAAGCACCAAGTCCATGCATCGAATACATGGTAACCGAAAATATATCAACAGACTCATGGACAACCAAAAGGCCGGCCACGCATCCGCTCAAACAGTAAACTAAAAGACTATTCCACTGCATGTTGTTACTTCACTAACTAAACGCTTGTGTAATACAGGCCAATAACTTATCACCGACTCACTCCTAAATTATGTATATATATATATATATATATAACCAAGTGGTTCATCCCGTAACTTGAGCAACACAAACATGGCACCACAGGTTACAAAAATAGCTTTGCTGACGTCTCAAACAGAGAAGGCAATGGTGCTTGTCCGGGCAATACGTATTGGGAATCATTCAATAGCAAAACCAAGAAGCTCATGTACACAAATGTGGTCTTTGTTGAGAAGGAGGTAGGATCAGTTTTCATGCCTACTGTCAGTAATTTCTCTAAATAACTCAGACATCTAAAAAATGTGACAGGATTCCCATATATTAGAAATGGTGTGGAACAACCAGAAGGATACTTACTTTACCAAGATCAAGGAAGAGTTTGTCTACACCATCTCCGAATTTTTAGTAAAGCCTATTAAAAAGAAATACAGGTCAGTCGACAAAGATTTCTGCCTAAACTTCTTCCACAGGACAAAAGTGGAGCCAACTGAAGACACAGAAGAAATACCCCAATACAAGTTTGAGCTCATAAAACTGGAAAATGTATCGGGCCTCCTCTGGAAAGTGGCCAACTTTTTAGGTAAACAATCACAACTATAGTGCATTCAATATTAACCCAATATTATCTAACTCAACTGTATAGATGTTATTGGGCTTGTTGACTCTATGGCACCGTGCAGCCTTCATCAAAGGGAGATATAAAATTGGAAGTCTGCCTAATCAACCATAGGTTTGAACAACAAAGCATAATGCATTATTTATAATCAAATCGATTGCCAAACAAATGATGCACAGATACACTTATAATATACTGTTTAACACTCAATACAAAATTTTTCAGAAAATACCTCATGATGGTCACCTTATGGGAGGCAAGGGCAAACCAATTCCTAGAGGCAATGACTTCTATCAATGGCTCCACAGCTTTCGTGGTGCCTGCTCTGCAAAAAATTCTCAAGTAAATTTCCAACTAACTTAAACCATTTCTTGACCAAAATTACATATAATCGCTATTTATTAATACCTCGTGTACCATTAGGAGGTTTCTTAGAAGGCTTTCACAATTATTTTTGCTCCAACTAGAATAGCAAAAAAATAGCTTATAAATTCTCGCTGAAACTTTGGCATTGCGGTGCTTATTTCTTATATGGTCTTTCTTCTTATATGGTCGTAACTTAATTGCTAAGACTACCTATGATTGGTTTACCATTTATGTTCTCTAAATCTACTTCATAAGATAGCACTGCTTATTTCCTGTGCAGCTATGGAGGTCCTCTCGAGTGGAGACGGAACGAAGACCTACTACAATATTGACTACAAACCACTTGAGGAACTAAAGGCGGAGATCTTAGCAGCTACTGGCCATACACTGCAGACTCTATCACTACCAACAAAAGCCACACCTACCCCTCTTGAAGAAGTCTCAATCCAACACATACTGGATGCTGAAGCACCCGGAGAAAAAGAGGTGAACACACATGATACCAATTTTCTCTCCAGCATGGTACATTGCTCAAAAAAATATCACCCCTTGCCAATGAAGATTTATCATTTACAAACATGTTCAGATCATCCGCTATTTGTGTAACGCAAAAATTGTGGGAACGTATTTTTGATGCTGAATTGATATCAAATCTGAAGCCATCAAATGAAGAACCCGAAGAAGGAGAGATAAAGGATAAAAGCACAACAAAATGAAGATCACCTCTACATGTTATATTTTTAGAGCTTAGGCAGATCAAGATAGGATAATGTCAAATATGATCAGTCTAGAGGATCATCTGTCTTGTATTTATCTTTTATGTTTGAATCTGGAAAATGTTAATATAACCAGAACTTTTTCATTATTTACTTGCACTTAATGTTTTATCATTTACTTGTTTAAGTTGAGTTAGTTGAGTTATCCTCTAGGAATTTGCTTGTTATGTTCTAACAAACAAATATGGGGAGATTGAAAGGCATATGACACGGCCTATTTGTAGTTCGAAGATACAACTCAACTTAAATTAGTTTGTAACAGTAAATAATAAGTATGGCCTGTCCAAGAATCTCCGAATGTTCAATCTGTCAGAAGAAAAAGATTAAAGTCAATCGATACACTTGAAGATTTACTACATTGAAAGAAGTTCAAACATCTGATCAAGCCTCAGTGCAGTAATTGACAAGGGATGGATTCAGTTAAAGTGACAAAGATTTAAACAGTGACAGTATCAGTACAGTACAGCTGAAGAAAGAAGAGAGAAGAAGAAGAACCACAGCTTAAAGTCAACAATAGAGAACAATCATTGGAGTTAGTCGTTCATGAACCAGACAGTACATAGAGCGTCAACAGAAAATTCAATGGTAAAGCTTTGTTATCTTAACTAGTTTTCAAAACAGATTTGGATATAAAGGATGCATGATAATTTTCTTTTAATTAATTAAATCAAGTAATTGATTTAATTAATAAATAAATTCTCTCAGAATTTATTTATTCATTAAAATAATTATTAGATTAACTAAATTAGAATTATTATGAAAGTAAAATTAATTAAATGATTGGTTTAAAAATCATTTATTTAATTAGTTCAAAAAATCTGTTCTGATATGACAGTTTGACTGTCATATCGAGTGTCTTAAACAGAGTGTCATAATGGCTGGAAGGAGACTGTCATAGTGAAGCTACAGAAAGTGTCATACCGAGTGTCATAAGTGAACTACAAGTGTTATGACAGTTCAACTGTATTACCGAATGTCATATATTAGACTGTCTTACCGAGATTCATAACCATTCAAGGCTGGTCATGCAGAAGTGTACTACCGAATGTCATAGAGGTTAAACCAACTACTAAGACAGTTTACTTTTCAACAGAAGAATGTTTTAAAGACAGTAGACAACAACTTCATTCACAACACGAATCATTATATCATTCAAGACAGAAACAAAACCCATCAAAACTCTCTCTTCATCAATATCTTACTGCAAGAGCAATAAATTCACAGAAAATCAAAGGCTTTGTTTTTAGAATATCTGATCCGTTAAAACTTGATTACTTTTAACTCTTGTACTACTAGCGAGTTTTTAATCCTAATTAATTTCTCAATTTTTATTAACCAATCTAGAAAAGTTCATGTTGAATTTTCTAATTTGTTTTTATTAACTTGGTATATCTCTGTACTGATTTTGTAACAACCTTTAAGTTTAATCTATCGTTATATTTAACTTGAACTTTGTTTCATTTGATTCCGCACAAATTTGTTTAAATTAAATTTAAATCATAAGGACAAATTTTGAGAGAAAAGGTATAGATTGTATTCAACCCCCCCTTCTACAATCTTTGGACTTAACAATTATATAATCGATTTTTAAATACACTAGCTTTGTTTTTATTTTGGAAGTTCATATATTTTGTTTCTTGATTTTTAGTTGAGAGCTATTGCACTTTAAGAATTTGTCAACTTTTCACTTTAGTTTTGCAAATTATTTTCAAGGGCCCTTAAGTTTTTTTCACACCAAACCTATAAATTTTCTGGATCGGCCCTGAATTTCTTTAACTCTTAAAGAAGATGTGCATGAAAAGATTGTTGACATTATCGGTTCTTCTGTTCCATTGATATTATAGAGGGTAGTTGAGAGGAGTCTATGAAGTTCAAAGATTATTTTTGTTTCCCCCCCTAAATATGCATGTTCAAGTGATTCAGATATTGTGAAGATTAAAGAATATTAACTTTTGTTTTAGAATTGTATGAGAGAAAATGATTTATGCTATGTAGTATCTAGCACATGTTTTTGTGCTCTAAAATTTCTATTTTGCAAAAAATACATATAACTTTTATTGGTTTAATTAAGTTCACACCACACCATAGATTGGCTATTGCAACGCGCACAAAAAAAATGCATAAAATCATTGCTATTTAGTGGTAAGTTTTGACAAATTTTAAAATATTGCAATGTTTTTTTAAAATTATTACAATTGGATTTAATTTATGCAAAATTTGAGTTATATGGCAATGAATGTAGATAAGCGTTACCATTACTTCAAAATTTTGGGCCAAGTTTGGCGGGCTTGTTAATTCTTTTTGCTCGGGCTTTCAAAAACAGGCATTCATTAAAACAGTCGACGCAAAAGAAACACAACATACATCAGAAAGAGAGGGAAAAGGCGTGAGAGAACTCAAAATCGACTCTACCCGGAAGATTCAAGCTCAAAGAGCACTAAAGCTCGAAAAAGGTATCTTCTTTTGTACAACTGCTCTAACCAAACTTTTGTACAACCAATAACCAATAACAAACCAAATTTCTCAACTTTCAAATTCAATATGAACACAATCATGATTTAATTACATAAATGTCAGTACTTACACAGTAAAAAATACATTCACAATGTTTAGAAATTCTCAATCACTAAGTAATGATATAATGCAATGTAAAATTTAAAAACTCTACTTCTCCGCACAAGTTTGACGAAACCTAATTCTTGTTTTCCAATAAACCTCCACTTTTTCGCCTCTTATACACTTTTGCTGGCATCTCTGATACTGGAAAATAAGATTTGATCACCTATATAAAACATTAACGTATTAATTAGCAGCAACATGAGAACTAATCATTTCAAATGTTCTAATAAAATATGTTTACAGGGTACAAAAAGTTATAAATAAAAGCTTTTCGATTATTTTAATAAGTAGGAATAACATGATACAGAACATATAATAGCAGACAACACAAAATGAACATAAGGATTCCACTCTTCCCTTTCCTTTACAGTATTTAGGATCTTGATCCAATTTTACTGGCACAAGAAGTTTACTTCTGGAGGTAAACATATATTTAATGTGCCTTGTTATTTAGTTTACAAACTTAGCATGCTCAAGACTGAAGAAAGTACAGTGTCTTGACAAGTGGATGGAAGTTCCACAATCAGTTAAGGTATTAATATCATGTATCATCTTGGGCTAGGCTAATTCAGTCTGTTAGTTCTGGAAATGTAGTTACATTGAATTCTTCCTTACAAATATTAGGAATATAATTTACACGGAAAATTAAAAGATTAAAATGACCTTAATTTAGCTAAGTAAAGATTAGTTAGTATACCAGTGAAGTTACAGGACATTGGTGCAAGCACATATACATACCTTCAATTATCTTGCCAGTTTCTCCTGTATATACCACTAGAACGGAGCAAAGTTGCTTCAAATCCTCCGGTTGGATAATTTTTTCTAGAAGAGAAAAAATTACAGGATTCAACTACATATGTTAGAATGCAAATGGAATCATAAAATGGCTGTACGATATTTAAACATTACCATTAATGCATGCTATTGAAGTAAATAGAAGAATTTGAACTGGGTAGAAGATTTATGTATCGCAACTCGCAAGGGTCGATGGGTGATGAATGTACCCTACTAAGCATGATTACTTTATGGGAAGGTACAGACTGGGCCAATTGGCCTAGTGTGTAAACCAAAAATTACCTCTGCACAAATTTTACCAACAATAGAGATGGTCTCAACTGGGTACAACCCTCGAAGAGTTTCAGCACCAAGAAGAATTGCATCACTGCCTGTGAAATCATAAGAGAAAGATATATGGAAAATATCAAGTGTTTATATTATTCCAGATATTGCAATTGACACTCGATAAATGGACATAGCGTATGATAAGGCCAAGAAGTACCACAATTTTTTTATTTATTTGCCAGGTGAAGTACCACAGAGTTATAATCGGAATAATTCAGAAATGTTATATGTAGAACTAGACCAGTTATTCAAGAGTTAAGCCTTAGAGGTGCAGAAACAATAAGTTACCATCTAATACAGCATTAGCAACATCAGTTACTTCAGCACGAGTTGGCCTTAGATTGTCAGTCATGCTATCAACAACACGGGTTACCACAGCAAGCTTCCCTGCCATGTTACACTTGTAAACAACTGCTTTTTGAAACAGGAACACCTGCAAATTTTCATATACAACTTCACCTTCTTAGAATGAGAACAAAAAACATAACTAATAGCTGGATGTCTAATGTTGACATGGATTCAGAATAGAACATGATGTGCTTAAACTCATCCATTCAGTGTCGAAGTGTAGGCTTAGTGTAGGTTTTTTACATTCAGGTATGTGCGGAGGACTAAAGACTCCCTGAAATAGTGATAAAGAATGAAATTACAACTAACCAGACTATTAAATCAAACCATTAATTGCATACTCAAGCTTCAAGCTGGTTTATTTGACATGTTTTGAACTAAAAGACAGGTAAAGACTCTTATATCTAGATCAATTATAATGGTTTACTAATGATTCCGTTCACTATGAATCTATGATGGAACTTGTATAACTATAATGTATATACGCTTCTTAATGTTTGGGAAAAAAGGGGTTAAGCCATAAGAGACCAATATTAAAAGGTTGAAAAAATATTATACTAATTTACAAGGCCACTATATCATGTTTGAAGAATGCAGAACTGTATAAAAACAAATAACATGAGAGATTATCTCTGCAAAACAGAAATAAGATTTGATACTGAATGTTTCGTTGCTCAGATACAAGCCAAATGGGCTTTTGTTAAAAGATAACACAGGGAATTAGGTCTATCCTGCATCCGGACTCAGGAAGAGATTCAAAAGAGTTTTCAGAGAGATTTTCATCATCATTCATAAACAAACTAACCACAAATGAAATTGACCAGATCTATGAATTTAATAACTAATGCCCAGACCAACAAATGTATCAATTAAAATTTAAAAACAAGAATCAAATTACATATGCATATAGAAAGAGACAAAGAGAGAGAGAGAGAGAGAGAGAGAGAGAGAGAGAGAGAGAGACCTTGGCAGTAATCTTTCCAAACTCTACGAGCAATCTGATGACCACCCAAATCAAAAGCTTTAAACCTGATTTTACCAATACTCAATTCTTCTGATGTGGGATGTTGGATCGACTTATGTTGAACTAATCTCTACAATCCATAACAAATACACACAATTAAATAAAAGATGCAAAAGTAAAGAAACACATAAAATGATAATTACAAAAAGGGGTTGTATAGATTACCTCGTCCTTAAGCATGTGAAGAAGTGATTGATTAGTGAGTAACCCAAGAGAAGCTAACACCCCAAAAAACCAATCGACAAAGAAACATATGTAATACTAATAATTCCTTTTCTCTCGTTTCGAGTGTTTGTGAGAGAGAGATAGATTATCAGGAGTATAACAAGAGGTGAATTGGGAAAGAAGAGTGTTTAGGGCTGAAGATAGAGAAATTGGGATTGAGTGAGTACGGCTGAAGAGTGTGTACATCGGGTAGTCTTTGAATTGGGGAAGAGTTTAATTGGAGAAGAAGAGTGTCTAGGGCAACAACTGAAGACTACGTAGTTTTTAATTAAATTAAAGGTTTTGTACGTCAGGTATATAAAGAGCGACGTAAATAATAAAACTTTATATGTCGGCTTCTCTAAACCCATGTAAAAAAGAATTTTATACGTCGCATTTTACTCAACCGATGTATATAATAGTATTATATACATCGCCTTTTACTCAACCGACGTATATAATATCATCATATACGTCGCCTCTTACTTAACCGACGTATAATATCATCATATACGTCGGCTTTTTCTCGAACCGACGTAAAAAATGTTTTAAAAATGTGAATATATGTCGCCTTTTCCTCAACCGACGTATAATATCATCATATACGTCGCCTTTTTAAATGACCGACGTATAATGTGCGACATAAAAAGTCAATTTTGTACTAGTGTTTCCCCAAATCTTCTAGATGAATTTTGTATCTATCAGTTAGGGTTTATTTGTTAATTTGTGCTTGTATTTAAATCGATTTATAGGATTTTTTTCTGTTTGTTTATGTTAAATAAGCTTTTACATTGAGATTTTGTTAATTTAAAATTAGGGATTTCATTTTAATTTTGTTAATTAGGGGTTTTAAATTGTAATTTTGCTCTTAGTTTGTATTTTGTATTAGCTCGTGTTTGTATTTTGCTTGTAGTTTGTGTTATGTTTTGTTTTATTTTGTTTGTGTTTTGTTTTTCTCTTAGTTTTATGTTTTAAATTAGTGAGTTTTTTTCTTCTAAAGCTTGCGACTTTGTTGCCTCTAGAAGGGTATTACATTTTTTACATGTATGATGCATTGTTAACATTAAATTTATATTCTTTCTTGATGTGATGCTGATTGCAACAGAATATAGGTATCCACTTTCTGATTCCTTTTTTTCCCTCAAATTACATAGTAAAGTCACGGTGAAATCAAAAGCTTCATTACCTTAACAGTAGCAAGAATGAACGCAATTTGTTTTTGGGGTCCTTAAATTTCAAAAGGTTATACTGATTGGTAGGCCATGAACCAGGTAAAATATAAGTGGGGGGCTAATTAATATAGGTATAATATATATTAATATATATTTATTATAAATATATTAATATATTGATATATACTAATTAATATATTATATTAACTTATTAAAATATATTAATATATTTTCATATAATATATTATTAATATATTTTATATATTTCTTATTTTTATATTTATTATTATATTATAAAAATATTATAATATATTTATGCAATGTATATTAATATTTTCTATATTTTTACACTCTATATTTTTTTTATAATAAATATAGAGTATAAGAGTGATTTTGATGTTTTTCATATGTTAATGATTGTTGATAAATTATTTTGTTGAACTCTGTTTTTATGGCTTTGCTACTAGTAATCCAACATTGGCGGCCTTAACTTCTTGGACGAAGGTTTGTAGTACGGATCGATCATAGGAGCTTGAGGCATCTTTTCATCATAAAATAGCAACTTGGGCTCCACAACTTTGGGCTGCCAAGCTTCTAGGTTACGATTTTGTGGTTGAGTATAAAATAGGATCGACTAATGCTGCTGCAGATTCTTTATCTCGACAAAATGAAGAAACCACCTTGATGGCCCTTTCTACTCCTCAATGGCTTGACGCAGAATCAATATAAAAGGAAGTACATGTTGATGTCAACTTAAAACCCATTGTGGAGTCGTTAAAATATTATCCAAAAGCACATCCACCTTATACCCATATTGGCGGGAGATTATACTATAAGGGACATTTGGTAGTTTCCTCTTCATCTTCTTGGATTCCATTTTTACTAGAAGAATTTCATTCAACTCTATCAAGTGGACATTCTGCTGCATTAGGAACATATCATCGCCTTGCATCGTCCTTGTACTGATAACAAATGTTTAAGTCTGTAAAAGAATTTATTGCCTCTTGTTTGGTGTGCCAGCGTACTAAATATGAAGCTCTTTCACCAGCAGGTCTTCTTCAACCATTGTCTATTCCATATCGTATTTAGGAGGATCTATCAATGGATTTCATCATTGGACTACCAAAATCCAAGGTTTTGATTGTTTATTGGTGGTAGTTGACCGCCTGTCCAAATATGGTCATTTTCTACTTCTGAAGCATCCTTACACTGCACAAAATTCCTATGTTTTGTGATGGATTATGGTATGACACATAGTAATATTCCTATGTTTTGTGATAATACTAGTGCTATCAAAATTGCAGAAAATCCAGTTCAACATTCAAGGACTAAGCACATTGATGTCAGGTATCATTTTATTAGAGAACATATTGAAAATGGTACTATGGAACTTCATTTTGTTCCTACTGACAAACAGATTGCAGATATTCACAAAACCACTTGATGAGAACACTTTCATTAGGTTGGTTAGTGAGTTAGGAATGTTAAATTTCTAGATATTTAACATCTGCACAAGTAGCAAGGTATGTTGTTCAGCTTATAGACCTGATACCTCTGTCAGGATCTATATCTGTTAGTTAAAACTCTTTAGCTGTAACACTTTACCTTGATAAATTACAGTATGATAGGATTTTTAGTAATCATAAGGATCAGGATTACTATCAGGATGCTGACGTCATCAGGATTTTGAAAATGTTTAGTCTATGACTTATTGTTTCAAATCCTGAAGTTCATTTTATTATGTGGTCTAATTCTGAGAATTGTTACGTCTATGCTTGTTGGTTGTTAACACATGCATGCTGTCAATTTATACTTTCTAATAAACACACAATAAACAAGTAGATAATAAGAAAACTTGTATTTTGATTAATCAAAAGAATTTACATACATGGAAATGAAATACAAACTTCTTTTTGTCTAACTTCTACTTAAAATTTATTCTTGTCTAATGTTATGGTTACTGGCTCTTGCTTCATCCATGCATCTTTGATTGAGGACGAGGAGCATGCCAAAATCCATTTGGGGGATTCGTAGTCCCATCTGCTCTTTGATTTCTTGTCTGGGCGACTTAAATGAGAGCAGCTGGCACAACCCCATGTTTATTGAGTATTGATGGAAAAATGAATTGCATCTCTATCAAAATCAGCCCTAGGTTCTTCACCAAATTCTTCATTCTCAAGGTGTGAAGAGATTAGAGGGAGATTTTGTCCAACTGGTAGATGTTCATGAAGAGGGTTTTGGACGTTATTTGGGTTGATTCCAACCATATCTAATTCGATGAGAAATGTCATCTCTTCAAAGAGATAGTCCATTTGCTCCTGATCATCAAAAGCATAGTACTCCTCAGAAGAAATGAACCTAAAGTTAGGGTTCATGTGGATATCTGGGTTGAAAGCCATTTTGGTGAGAAAAGTTTGGTTTACAGAGAAAAACTTGAAAGGTTTTGGAGTGAATAATGGCATAAGACGTCAGTTGTTTTTATAGAATGACGTGAGAAACTGAATAGTCTTTTGAAGATTATCAACGTAGTTAGTCATTATTACCGCGCGTGATTGTATTTCTTGTATTTTCAAGAAATTTTGAACGTATCTAACCAAATTATTTTGTTCAGATTGATATTTTTATTTCTTTTTCAGAAAAAGGAAAATGCCACATATACAACTCCAAATTGAGTCTCTAGAATCATGATGAAATTGATCAGGAAATAAAATGTGATCACATCAGGATTTATGATCATTTTTTAAGAAACCACATAAGGATTTGTGGTTATCATGATGAGAAGATCACATCAGGAGAAGGAAGCTGATCAGTATTGAACATTAAATTTAATATCCTGATTATACTCTGATTTGTTTAATTAAAATCAATTTTGGATTTTATTTTCCAAAAATCATGGGTAACTGCATTTTTCAGGGACTGCCACCTGTCAACCTACGTGTGAACATGGGTTAGTGGGTCTGAAGAATTTTTTGAAACATATTTGTTTTGAAACTCTAATTGTTTATTGCTCTCTTTGGTTTCATATTTTCTAAGAGCAAAAACACCCTCGAGTTCTTAAAATCTCTAATCAATTTCAAGATTTCTTAAGTTCTTTTCAGATCAAAATCAATGGCTGCTAAAAGAAGACTATCCAAATCAGTAGCTTTCAAGTTTGGTGACTTTGATTTTATGACGAACAATCATGTAGCAGCTATCACCAACAAGAAAGGGTTGTCAACTTATTTTCACCCAGTTATGGACTTTTTGGCGAAAGGACCATTGAGTTATGCCTTGACAGGATCTCCACAAATTAATCAAGTTGCTGTTTCACAAGCTTGGGAGAATGCTGAGGTAATTGATTCTATTCAAAGTCAATCAGGTAAGACTGTTCTTCACTTAGGACAAGACTCATTTGATATTTCTGAATCTGTTGTTAATTCAGTACTTCACTTACCTATTAGTATGAATTTTGAGAATGAACCATCTGATGATAATATTAGGACAATGTTATCTGAATTAGGTTATAATGGACCTCTAGATAACATGAGCCAGTTAAGGGGACCTTTTCTTATAAAAGAGTGGTCTTTCTTCTTTGATCAAATTGCTAAATGCTTTACTGGTAAATGTAGTTCTTTTGAACAAATTACTGCTGTTACTTCACATATTGGATATAGTGTGCTTTATAACATAGTAATTAATACTGGTCACATTATTTTAAGTCAGATGAGTATTAAACTTGGCTCAAGAGATCAAGGTAGGAAAATGGTTTATTATCATAGATTTATGCAATTGTTTATTAACCATTATTCCTAATGTTAAAGCTCGATTTGGTAGAGGACACTGTGTTTCTTCTTATGTACAGCAAAAGAGAATTTTCTCTAACATTGTAAAGAAGGACAGTGAAAAGAATCTTGATGAGATACCTGCAATGCACTATCCACATCATGTTCAGGTACTCCTTACAACTCATCTTCCTACTCTCTACAATTCTTCTTTCTTTGGTGGTGAAATGACTCAGGAATCTCATTTGGTGGAGAACCCCCTGTGTCTACCCAAGTAACCCAACACATTACAGTCTCTGAAACAATTCTAGAGCCAAGTTTTAATCCACATCCTATGGTTTCAAAGAAACCAACCTCTGGTGTTTCTCAAAAGGAACCAGTTGTAAAGAAGAGAAGATTTGTCATTTCTAGTAGTAGTTCTAGTGAAGATGATGACAATATATCTCTTGCTGAGAGAGCAAAATTGAAGGCTGCAATTCAACTTTCTAAGCTAGGACAAAGAGATGAAGAACCTAGTCACAGCCAGGCTGCAGTCTCTTAAAAGGCTGTAGTTCTTAAAAAGGGAAAACAGTTACTAGGTACAATTTCTCAAAAGACTGTGTCTATTGAAAAATAATCTCATCCCAAGATCACTACTGAGTCTGCACCTCTTGAGTCTTCTCAAGATAAATCTGTTGCTCACTATATTAGGAGAACAAGGAGAAAGATTCAATTGTCACCTACATACAGAGTCTAGTCCAACTAACATTCTGCAGGTCTCTATAAATGAAACTGTATCCAAGTCAGCATTTGACAAGAGAGATCTTGATATTGATTCTTCATGGGAAACTACATTGACATACAAACTGGCTATGAAGGTTAGTTCAAGATTTTCTGATTGGAAGAGTTCCTAAACTTTCATTTTTTGAAGAATATGGACTTCTACATCAAAGACTTGGCTTAATGAAGATTCCTTTCTATCTATTTATCAGAAAGGAGTTACACAAGTCATTTGGACTTACTAAGCATGATGCACTTCAATCTCTTCACACATATCTCTTTCATAAAGATTACATTATTGAAGATGCTCCAGCACAAGGTGAACAAACGGAGGTAGTAGATAGTGGAATGCAGTCAACAGGAGATACTATTACACCAGGGGTGAATAGTAGGATAGATCAGATCACAATCACTGTAGAGGATGTTGTAAAGCCTGTTGCAGAGAATATTGAACCTACTGCTAAAACTGTTGCAGAGGATGTTGTTGAGAATGTTGAAACTGTTGATGAATCTCTTCCAATTCATGAATCAACTGATCATGTTGAAGCTGAAATTGAAGTTGAAACTGAAGGGAGTACTGAGTCAAGCTCTTCTCAGAGTTTACCAGTACAGACTGATGCTAAAGTTAAAGATTTTGCTGGTCCTTCAAATCAAGCAGATGCTGAAGAAGAACACTATGAACAATTTTCAAATGATTGGTACAAGGAAACTTGTATCTTTCTTGTTGCAAGAGCAGCTGAATTTGTCAAGAGAACTTCCAGAACAATTACAAATCCAGAGATTCTATCTTGTCTCAAGGCTACAGTTGTCCAAGTGAAGACTCTCAATTCTAGGTTTGATCTTTGTCAAAAGGCAATTTCTGATGTTCGAGGTGATGTTGTTAGAGGAGATGATATGATTAAACTTGACAACAAGAACAAATTTCAATATCTTTCTCAGAATCAAGAAACTTTGTCTCACAGGCTGAGCAAAGTTGAAGAAAATCAAAATGCTATGTCTTTAAAGATTGATTCTATTGCTACCTCCCTGGAGTTAATCACATCAATTCTTATGCCTGATGATGTCAAAAAGGGGGAGAGAGTTGCTAAAGACAAATGCAAGCAATCTCAAACTCTGATCAGAAAGGATAATGCTGGAGATGGAGGAGAAGTAATAAAGGCAGGGGCAAAACTGAAGAACTTCAAAATCTGAAATCTAGCAGGTCTTCTAAATCACAGTTTGCTGGGATAAACACTGATACTCAAGGTACTTCAAAGACCAAGAGTTTGGTATTCTCTTCTAATCCACAGATTGATGAGGAGTTGGCTGCTAAATTGTTTATTGAAGAAAATGAAGAAGGAGCTACTATCGAAGATATTAAAGATGAAGAAAAGAGTTTACAAGAACAACATCTCAAAGCTTTAAAGTCTGGAAAGTTAAAGAAAGGAAAAGCTCCTAGGCCTGTTCTTAAAGGCATTGTGATCAAGGAAAATGTTGATGTTGTTCAAAGATCACATTTATCAAAGAAATCAACAGAAGCAGAAGCTAAATTCAAGTTGAAAGGCATTGAAGGAGAAGTTTCAAAGAAGAAAGATACAACCTCTGTTTCTACACAAGTTGTACAGAAGAAAGAAAACACAACCTCTGTTGCTACACAAGTTGTGTCTAGACCTCTTTCTTCTCAGTTGCAATTAGTTTTTGGTAAAGGAACACTTCATGATCCAAATCTATTATCTGGAGCTTCTATGGATTTTTCTGATGGAAGAGCTTTGTCTGGTAAGGTTGGAAATAATAAAGCTGGTTTGGGTTCACATAAAGATAGAAGGCAATATACTGGTCCCAGAGATCCCTCTTCACTGGCTGTTCCAGGTCGTGGTGTCACTCAAGAGAGTTTGGACAGACTGGAATCAGTGTAGTTAGTTTATCAAAAGAGTTTAAAGAAAGATTTTCTCTTATACTTCATGGCTGATGGGACAGTATTTAGAATTGGTGAGATTGATATTGGCTTGAAATATTGGGAAGAACTAGAATATGTTCTATATCTTTTCAAGGTGAATAGTCAAAGGACTCAATCAGTTGCAAATGTGCTCAGACAGAAAATGCTCCAGAATTTGGCAATCAGAGGGATGAAGTGCAATAGCAGATATGTTCCTAAGTATAGAGACTGGAATGGAAATCTCATTGAAATGAAGAAGGGTACTACAAAGCTGAAGACTGATTTGGGAATCACAGTACTTGACTTCAATTCACAGTCAGAGGAAGTGAAATTTATAAGGCTGGGAAATGAGATGAGGAGGAACAAAATCTATGATCTTAGATCTGCTATCTATCAGACAGATGAGAGTGATCCTCAGCTGAGAGAGATCAAGGAAGCTATGAGAATTGAGCTTGAAAATGCAGAGAGAAGATTGCTTATAGATTATCTCAGAACAACACCAGATCTTGAGGAGATTAGAGATTAAAGTCTGTAAGAATTTTCTTGTTATCTGTAGATTTTTGTTAAGTCAAGTTTAAACTCTGCTTATTTTAATAAACACTGTGTTTGTATGAAATTGTTTTGACATTATCAATTATTGTTAACTTGTGCATTTTTACTAATGAACAAGTTGGGGGATATTGTTAAATATAATTGATATGGTTAATATCAGTGTTTAAGTTTTACAGGGAAAAACAGAGTTTAAACAGGAAGCAGTCAGAGTTTAGTTAAACTCTGACAGTTTGAAGCTGAACAGAGTTTGCTATACGCTGACAATGGAAGCTCGATAGAGTTTGTTAAACTCTGTCTGGAGGCAGCGTCTACTGGTCAACATTGTTTGAAGATTATTTAAGGAAGCAATATCTTTGAAGATTGGATAGCTGTCAAAGAGATTGAGTTGACTAAGGAGACGTGTAGCAATCGTAATTGATATCAATTGTATAGCTAATTTATAGGAGTATCAATTATCGATTGTACTGTAGCTGTATATCTTTATAAATACAGTTAGGTTAACCCTAGAAGGGTATCGATTGTGTAATACAATATCTTTCATTGTAACCTAAGCAGCTCTTTGTGATATTTTACATCACTGAGAGAGAAGTTAATTTCAAACAGTTTTTAAAGCTTTTTAAGAACTTATTGTTATTCTCTCATACTTAGTTGATTATAAGTGTGTATTCGGCCTAACATACCCAAAGCTGCTTTTTTCTTTTTAAACCAAGACTACTGTTATTGGCCAGAAATAAAGTTGGCAAAGATCAGTGCCTGTAACATGCTAGATATATAATGTCAATATATGGAGAAGCTCATGTGCAGATTCAAATCTAGAAACATTTGTTTGAAATTCAACATAATTTGTTTTTCTTCGAGTAATAGCACTAAATGATCGTGTGAAGAAAGATTTATTAAAGTTAGGGTAAGTTATGATGCATCACTGGACTTCCGTGAAGAGTCGAACAAATTATGGTCTATGCCTTTGATGGAGTTGCTACATGAAAGCATTTACAATATTATGTGCGTAGAGGGTATGGCAATAAAGCTATACACTTGATTTCTAGTTTGGCAGGTTGCCCAGTCATTTGGCCACGCAAGCACTGCATGTGACAACATTGGAGCCAATTTTGGTTGCATGCAAAAGCTGTTTCGCTAATAATGATGTGTCTTTAGTTATATGTTTCCAGGGGCTTATTGGTATTCTATGTATATGAAACTTTTGTTAATATCATGACATGTATTAACCAAATCACTACAATGATTTTTTCTTCAGACAACAAGCAAAACGTGTTGTCTGAATATACCAAAAACTGTTGCCTATTGAGAAGTCGTCTGATACACACCTCAGACAACACACGGCAAGCTGTTGTGTGAAAGTTGAAACACAAGTAAAAGCCACCTGAAAAGTGTTGACTGATACCCAGAAACAACAACACTTCTTTGGAAACCTCTTGTCAAAGCTCCGATAACGCAACACGTTTTAACGAATATATTGTTGTTATTAAGCTGTAAAGACAATGGTTTTTAAAAGAAAGCCTATTGTTTAAGTGCAAAAGATACAATCTTTTACTTGATCAGGGCTGTTGTTGTATGTCACTACAGAAAATGTTTTCTTAACAAAAACCATTTGTTTTATGGTTAGATGTACAACATGTTATCTCATATGGCATGTTGTTGTATAGTAGGAAGGATAACACTTTCTTAGTATATAACTCTTGTTTGAAATTATTTCAAACAACGGTTTGGAGAGTATAACATGTTGTTATTTGTTAAAAGAGACAACAGTTTTGTGGGTTTTAACCTGCAGTGTGTATTCTTCTCCCACATTACTTTGTTAAATGGTACATGTTGTTTGATTGCATTTTTTACAACTGTTAACATTAAGTAGTTTTTGTTTTCCTGTTGTGTGAGTCATTTTCTCACAAGAGATTTTAATAAAAGCATTGCTTGATATATAATACAACAAGTGTTAATCATTGGTGGACATTGGCTAAAAGTATCTTAAACAATGGTTCTGGACATGTAAAGAAAACCAAACTACACTATAAAATGAAAATGCCAGAAACAAACAATAGAAACCAATTCAATCCATCCATCCATTACGACCAATATTCACCATACCATCAACCAAAACTACAGAAGAAATTTTTCACCTTATAACGCCAACACCACCAACAAACGTACACAACCAACGAAGTACATAATTAAAGTCTATCCACATCCAAAAAAACTAATACATAAGTCATATTTTTCGGTGAACACATCCACAAAAGAGACGGACTAAAAGTTTAATTTACGCTACTACCAAGTACATGTTCAACTCAAAATACCAATTTCAATAAAAGACGACAGAGTTCAACGAGCCAGGTGCTTTAACATATACTTCGCCAAGTCAGTCCTTATATCATTAAGCTCAGCCATGCCATAGCACAAGTTGCTTCTGCGTTGCCATTGCAAAATGGAACATGTATTGGAAGTCATATATCTTCACCACAAAACACAAGGAGATCAGAAAAAAATGCATTGTTACCTTCACAGCAAATTTCAATTCCTTATCAAGACATATATCCTTCATATAACGCATCACAAACACGCCACAGTCCTTGGACCCAGGTTGAAGGGGAATTCCCTGAAGAACATGTAGAATTAATTATATGTCTACACTGTCCTTGTGGAATTCAGAGATACAAAAAAAATTACTTAAGAAAAGGATAATACCGCCAGGTTCTCCCATGTAATTTTGTTTTTGGTAAACTTCTTCGCATCGTTATTATAGAGATTGATGGCACTACGAAATATAATGTAAATCAAATTTATGACATTTAACTTAATAAGTGGTCTCAAATGAAATTAAGTTAATATAAAATACTCATTTATCGACCACTTCCGTCCATTCTTCACTTGAAATTCGGCGCTTCAAAGGATCCTTCTGGTAAACGATTTGAGCATCTGGATTTACAGCGGTGAGCGTCCAATGGTTCCTAATAATTCATGAAATTAAACTATATTAAAGTGTGCATTTAAAAACCTTAACACTAGCACCACACATTAAATTAAATAAAATAACAAATAAAATCAAAAAAAAAATTAAACGAACTGTGTTCAATTATATATACCCCGACTGTTCTTGTGTCGGGTCTAAATTCATAATAAATTTTCTTAGACTATATCATGAAATTAATTACAATAAGCACGAAAAATTAAAATGAGGAACATTTATATATTACCGTATATAGAAGAAAATTAAGCAAGTTTTTATGAGGAACATTATATGTTACCATTTCTATATTATCATTTCTATATTACCATTTATATGATAACACTTTTTTCTAATTATGAATATTAATAAATCAGATCACATGGTCACTTCTATAAAACTAATAGACTTGATAGCATATAAGTGTTGAAAAAAAAAAAGAACTGACCCGAAGTTAAATGGCAAGAGAAAATATTGGCCAGGCTGAGCATTCTTGAACTTGAGAGATACGGATCGCGACCTCTTTGCTGGATTAGCACAACCGAGGGCACCAATTGTATCAGGATCAACAAACGCTATCATATCAGTCATCTTGTGTTTTTTTAAATATTCCTGCAGAAAACTATATAAAAAAAAGTCATTACACAAGCAGTCCATTTTCATTTAAGAACTATTTACAAAGTCAAATAAATCTTTGAACGTCGATACTTACTTAATGTATAAGCAAATGACGGCCCCTGACATCTCACCCCCACAGCACAAAGCATGAATATCCGACAAAAAAAGAGGCTTCTTAGCAGTTAATCCGAAAGCTTCTTCGGATATCAGAAAAGTAGATGCTCGGCCGTCCGCCAAGGCATCCTTTGCCCAAAGCCACAAACGCTTCAAGGCAGGGGGAAAATCAGGACCCATGTCCAACACATACTCTGGGACTAATTCCAGATCTTTCACATTCTTCCACCTCTTTTGTCCATTTTTCTTGCTTCCCTGAAATATGACATTAAAAAACAATTGTGAATGAAAACGGCCTAATATAGTAGGTTTGTTAAAGTAAAATGCCTAATATGTTTATTTAATTATGATTTAATAGATTACAACGAATTTAACCTTTGTACTTCCATTCTGTCTGGCAGTGGTTGTCTTCAATTCCGTTATGAGATATTTTGGCCATGCAATATAAGTCCCAACAGCTTGCTCCACAGTTATGATCTCATCTTGGATTGGAAAAGGAATCTTTTCAGATCCTTGAATTACACGAGTGATAGAGACTCGGGCATTCTCTTTTGTCAAAGGTTTCCCATGAAGAATCTGACTCTTTGTATCAACAGCAGCATGTGCAACAATATTATTTGGGGAGTTAATTGTCATTCCCTACTCTGTAACATTGTCAGCTTCCACACATAAATTTACAACCAGCTCCTGATCATCCTCCAAATGAACCCCCTCAACAGCCTCCTCAATTTTTTCTACCACGTCAACAATCTTCTCAGTCCTTTCTCCACCCTCCACAACCTTTTCATTCTTTTCTTCCATATCAACCTTCCCATTCTCTTGATCCCCTTCAGGAAGATTATAATCACCTTTGAGGAGATTGAGTCTCTTCTTTGCACCTGCCAACTCCAACTCCTTGATACCTTTGGAACAACTTTCTTGCTGAGATCCAATATTTGGACTACCTTCAGAATCAATTTTCTTTTCACATAAAGCACTTTTCAGCTTTTCAATCTCAGCAGACCAAAAGGAATCTCGCTCTCGTACTATCCTCTCTGATTCCTCTCTCATATACTTCTTAATGCCCTCCTGAATCCTCTCATCCATTGACTTGCTGGTCTTCTTCTTCCGTGGAAGATTAAAGTATGTAGACTGCTTGACATAAGTACCTTGTCCACGTACCCTTCCTCGGTTCTCAGGGTTACCGAGAACCTTGGTCAAGACATCGTCTGTGCCTTCCACAGAAACTTCTCCATCCTTAACCCTCTTCTTCATTATCTCCTACAAAAGTGACATGAAAAATATAAGTACGTTAACTAAAAAAATAGATATCACAGTGAAAGAACTCAAAATATAAAATAAATGAAAAACTTACAATCTCTTTTGCAATTTTTGCAACTTTTACAGACTTATAATTCCCATTTTTGTCCTGCCACGCACGGAGCCACGTATCCGTTCGATCTATGTCAAATTCCTCAGGATCACCAAAAGCGAGAATCTGTAAAACAAAGTATTATTGTATTGTTTAACATACAAGTCATTGTAAAATTAAACACAATTATCATGCATGTTTGAAAGGGATATATATATGATTACTAACCATTTCATGTTCTAGGTTAGCATAACCTTTTCTTGACATGTTATGAGGATATTCGCTCAACTTCCTCCTCTTTGCGAGTTTTTCATGGATCACCTTAAGGAACAATGATCAAAATATTAGTAACAAAGTTGTTCAACTATATATTTTTGTAATCTCGGAAATTCAAAAACAAATACAGTAAGAAAACTTACACCAAATTTTATTGACAGACGGTCAATAACAAACATGTCCCAATGATCCTTCTCAATAAAGGTGTAGTCAGCAGGAGGAAACTTTAGCAAACCAGGCTGATCATAGTGTGGCAGGACGTATTTGGTTGACAAGCGGCTCTTGAACTCTCGCCATTTTTTGCCCGCAGATTTCAAAACCATCTTCTTGGCGGTTGGTGGTACATCAAACGCCATCTACATAGATAAGTATTTTAATTATCATACATGTATTTACTAAATAGGTGGTCATGAAAGAAAAGTTACTTCATAAGATGTAATTTGTTTTACCTCCACACATTTCCAAATCATGTTTTTCCTTTCAGTCGGAACAATTAGCCAGGAATCATAGCAGATTGGGACTTTACTTCTCGCAAGAACACCAATGTAATATTCCATTTCCGTGCCTGCTTTACCGTAAGGCTGACCCTTTTCATTGAAACTCACCAACGGCTTAATTCCCAACATCTTACGCCTAATAATCTTGTGCATCGTTACAGGTCCGCGCTTTAAAAGCTTCAGTCCAGTTGTTTCATTTTTCGTAGCCAGCGGTTGTTCCATTCGTTTCCTCTTCTTAGATAAAGTGGTTTTTAGGTTCTTAGAAATAGACTTCTTCACAGATACAGGGGATGATGAAATAGCCCGTGTCACCGGTCGATTAGGGGAAAACTGCACCACCTTATTCTTCAGGTCAGGGCATGACTCCGCCGGTTTTTTCTTTATTTTCTTCACTGCAAGGCTAGACTGAACCAGTCTTCTTCACTGCAAGGGTAGACTGAACCGGTGAGTTCTTTTTTAGTGCCTTCATAATGGTTGTCGTACTTGCTTTGGGAGTGGATTTTCTCTTCGGCTTCATGATCAATCTGCAACACCACATGTTGAGTGAATTTATGTAAATGTAAACACATACACACATAACTTGACATAAATCTTCAACACCATATCCCCATGCCTAATTAACAAGGCAGAAAACAAATGACTAAAAACAATACATTTAGTAAATCAATCCCAACAATACATTAAAACAAAATCTACTAAAATCCATAGAGATACAGTAAAATCTACCAAAATTCAATTAAGCTAAACATAATGAGAGAGAGAGATGGACAGAGGGAGAGAGGGAGAGAGAGGGAGAGATAGAGAGAGAGGGAGGGAGGGAGGGAGGGAGGGGGAGAGAGAGAGGGGGGAGACAGAGAGAGAGAGGGAGGGAGAGACAGAGAGAGAAAGAGGGAGAGACAGAGACAGAGAGAGAGAGAGAGAAAGAGAGAGAGGTAGAGATCAAGAGAGAGAGAGAGGGGGGAGAGACAGAGAGAGAGGGAGAGACACAGAGAGAGAGCGAGCGAACATAGAGAGAGAGAGAGAGAGAGAGAGTAGCAGAAATGTTCGATTTAAGAGCATACATAACCATATATCATAGTATCCATAAGCATATAATAGAAAGAGAGATGGAGAGAGAGAGAGAGAGAGAGAGAGAGAGAGAGAGAGAGAGAGAGACGATCTAGGGAGGGATAGTGGGGATGAGTTGTGGAATACTTGAGAGAGAGCGACGATCTACGGAGCTAGGGAGAAGCGAGAAACTGAGATTTCACAAAGGGGGAAGTGAGCTCTTGATTCTGGGGGGAGTAATTTAGGTCAATTTGGGGGGAAATATTAGGGAAAAGAGGCGGAATGAAATATTGGGGAAAAGAGGGGGAATGAAATATTGGGGAAAAGAGGGGGAATGAAATTTGATAAGGGAGATAGTGGGATTCTGTAAGTATCATAACGTATAATATTAAGATATAATATTTATTATTTTTAATTAGTAAATTTTAGAAATAAATATTTATGTGGGCTGATAAAAAATATTAATATAAAATATTAAAATATTCTAAGCTATTAATATAAAATATTAAAAAAAAATAACAGGAACCGTTGACCAGATGAATGTACGGTCAAACGCAGGTCTGACCGTTAACCCCTAAATAGGACTACGCCCCTCTTAACTGTATCCTTATTCTCGAACCGGGATTTCGAAGCCTGGGCCGTACGGTTTCAAAGATCAATTGTCCGGTATGTTAATATAAAACATTAAAAAAATAACAGGTACCGTTGACCAGGTGAATGTACGGTCAAACGTAGGTTTGACCGTTATCCCCTAAACAGGACTACGCCCCTCTTAACTGTATCCATATTCTCGAACCGGGATTTCGAAGCCCGGGCCGTACGGTCTCAAAGATCAATTGTCCGGTATGTTAATATAAAATATTAAAAAAATAACAGGTACCGTTGACCAGGTGAGTGTACGGTCAAACGCAGGTTTGACCGTTAACCCCTAAACAGGACTACGCCCCTCTTAATTGTATCCATATTCTCGAACCGGGATTTCGAAGCCCGGGCCGTACAGTCTCAAAGATCCATTGTCCGGTATGTTAATATGAAATATTAAAAAAAATAACAGGTACCGTTGACCAGGTGAATGTACGGTCAAACGCAGGTTTGACCGCTAACCCCTAAACAGGACTACGCCCCTCTTAACTGTATCCATATTCTCGAGCCGGGATTTCGAAGCCCAGGCCGTATGGTCTCAAAGATCCATTGTCCGGTATGTTAATATAAAATATTAAAAAAATAACAGGTACCGTTGACCAGGTGAATGTACGGTCAAACGCAGGTTTGACCGTTAACCCCTAAACAGGACTACGCCCCTCTTAACTGTATGCATATTCTCGAACCGGGATTTCGAAGCCCGGGCCGTACGGTCTCAAATATCCATTGTCCGATATGTTAATATAAAATATTAAAAAAATAACAGGTACCGTTGACCAGGTGAATGTACGGTCAAAATATTTTATATTTTAATATAAAATATTAAAAAAATAAATATAAAATATTATTAATATAAAATATTTTATATTTTAATATAAAATATTAAAAAAATAAATATTTGAAATAAAAAAAATAAAAAAATAATTATATTTAAATCGATTAGGAAAATGTGTTTAATTTTATATATGATCAAACATTTATATTTTTAAAATTACTAAAAATAATTTAGCTGGACAAAATGACACATTAATGTCATCGAGATCTTTGTCTGAACATCTTAACTTCAGTTTTACACCCACTTTTCAAACACCTCCTTCGTCCTCCTCCGTCAATTCACCTCCACCTCCGTCCTCCTCCATCCTGCTCCACCTCCGTCCACCTATGCTCTGTGCACCTCTGTCCTCTGTGCTCCACCTCTATACCATCTTCACTCCACTACACTGCGACACCTCCGTCCTTGCATCTCATCTTCGTAGTTTTGAAGCAGCTCCATCTTCGTAGTTTCAACGAGCTCCATCGACATTTCCATTAAGGTATTTTTGATGAAATTTGTTTCAAAAGATTGAAATTAGGGTTCATACTTGTATTTGGGGATCTGAGAAATTGTGTTAGTGTTTGTTGATTTTAACAAGTAAATTGTGTTTGTGTTAGTTTCAAATTGTGTTTGTCTGAGAAATTAGTCTATTATATTCCAACTCTGTCTCCCTTGACTGACTTCAAATGTCCAGCTAAACTATATGTATGTGTTAGTGTTTGAAATTTCGTTTGTTAGTGTTACTATGTGCTAATTACATTTGTTTTTTTATTTTAAAAGATGGACAAGTCTTGGATGAATGCTGATAGAAGAACAAAAGAGTTCCAAAGAGGAGTGGACGAATTGTTGATGTTTGCATTGGAGAACGGACAAGATGGAAATAAAATCAGTTGCCCCTGTGTCAAATGTGCACATAGTAAATCATAGAAAGCTCGAATTGTGAGGGGCCATCTTTTCCAGAATGGCATCGATCAGAGCTACACGTGTTGGATTTGGCACGGGGAGGTAAGTACGGGAGAAAGTAGCATGCCGCTGAAGATACTTCTAGTTCTTCACAATCTGTAGATCAAAACCCGATGAAAACAGAGAATGCTGGTGATACCGATGACAATGCAGATGATGTTTCCCTAGATTCCTCGGATGTATTTAACCATATACAATCTGAACATTAACCCCTCTATCCGGGATGCGAAGGATTTACAAAGATGAAGGCTTTAGTAAAATTATATAACTTGAAAGCAAAATATCAAATCTCTGATTCTGGCTTCTCAGAAATTCTTCTTTTGGTTGGGTCTATGCTTCCAAAAGGCAACAACTTCCCTTCTTCTTTCAGTGAAGCTAAAAAAAGCTTGTGTGCTTTGGGAATGGAGTATGAAAAAATACACGTTTGCCCAAATGATTGTTTAATATACCGTGGAGATAGAGATGAAGATGCGACCAGGTGCCGCATTTATGAGGCCTCTAGATGGAAGTTGAATAAAAATGGGGATGAATTGGAAGGGGTTCCTGCCAAGGTTCTCTGGTATTTTTCGTTAATACTACATTTGAGGAATTTGTTCAGTTCAACTCAAACAGCCAAGGAGTTGATTTGGCATGACACGGAGAGATTGAAGGATGGTAAAATGAGACATCCTGCAGATGCACAGACATGGAAGGAAGTTGACGCTAAGTGGCCTGAGTTTTCTTCGGATCCTAGAAACCTCCGGTTAGCTTTATCGTCCGATGGATTTAATCCGTTCTATAGCACAAATGTTGATTACTCATGTTGGCCAGTTTTGTTGACAATTAAAATCTTCCACCATGGCTTTCTATGAAGAGGAAATATATTATGCTATGTTTGTTAATATCTGGACCAACTCAGCCCGGCAATGATATCGATGTGTTCCTTCAACCACTCATGGAAGATTTAAAAAAGTTGTGGCATGGGAAACAAGTGTACGACGCATACAAGAAGGAGTATTTTTTGCTTAGAGACATTTTGTTATGGACAATCAGCGATTATCCAGCCTATGGCAATTTGTCGGGCAACATTATCAAGGGCTATAACGGGTGTCCTGTATGCGTTGATAACAAAAAAGCTACAAGGCTAGTTAATTGTCGTAAGTGTGTGGTCATGAGGCATCGGAGGTGGCTGCCCCGTCATCATCCATATCGCCGACAGAAACAAGATTTTGATAACACCGTGGAAGAGGAAACTGCTCCAATTCCCCTAACCGGAGAGGCGGTGCTTCAAAGAGTACAACATCTGAAGGGCCATGTCTACGGTAAGACACAATGCCAACCTCGATTAAAGAAAGGTGATGTTCGACCTATTTGGAAAAAGGTATCTATATTCTTTGAGCTTGAGTACTGGAAGTTTCTACTGGTTAGACATGTTCTCGATGTGATGCACATTGAGAAAAATATATGCGAAGCTTTACTTGGCACCATGCTTAATATACCAAAGAAAACAAAAGACAAAGAATCTGTCCATATTGACATGGCTGAAATGGGAATAAAAACCGAGTTGAGGCCAAAAACTCCAGGGAAAAAGGAGAAGTTACCATTAGCATCTTGGAATTTGACTCATTCCGAAAAAAAGGTTGTCTTCTCTTCCTTTCTTAACATGAAGTTGCCTGATGGTTTTTGTTCTAATGTTAGGAGTCTAGTTTCAATGGAAACTCGTAGACTTACTGTAATGAAATCTCATGACTGCCATATGATATTGCATCATTTGCTCCCAATTGCAATTCCGTCGTCATTGCAAAAAAGAGTCAGGAACACAATTATCAGGTTCTGCCTCTTCTTTAAGGCAATTTGTAGTAAAGTTATTGAGCCTGATAAGTTGGAGAAAATGCAATCGGAATTGGTAATTACTTTATGCCAGCTTGAAAAATACTTCCCCCCTTCCTTGTTTGATCTAATGTTTCATATATCGGTGCATCTTGTACGAGAAGTTGAGCTCTGTTGACCAATTTTCCTTAGGTGGATGTATCCTTTTGAGAGATACATGAAGACATTCAAGAGATATATAAAGAATCGGGCTCGTGCAGAAGGCTGTATTGCGGAGGCCTATATAGCAGAAGAGGCGGTGGAATGTTTGGTGGACCATGACGAAGGAACAACTATCGGGGTACCGAAAATTGGTAGACATACTAAGAATGCCATTTGCAGGCCATTATCGGGTGCAACCATAATAACCCTGAGTAGGACTGATTTGCACGTAGCACATTTGTGTGTTCTCCAGAATACTAATGTAGTTAGACCATTTTTCAAGTAAGCCATGCATTTAATTTCTTTATTTTCTTTATTTGCATACATTTCTTATGTCATTTTTAATGACTCCAGTGAACACATGGCATTTTTAATGACCAAATATCCGGAACATGAAAATGATGAAATGTGGCCAAAGAACAAGCAAAATGAGACATTCCCTAAATGGTTTAAAGAAAAGGTATTATGTGAGTTTAATAATAGTTTTGTGATTTTTTTACAACTCCCTAGCTCACATGAATCATTTTACAACTTGTTTATTTTTTTCAGATTGCTTCAAATTTGGAAGACAAAAAAGAGTTACCAAACAAGATAATATGGATCGCAGACGAACCCAACAAAGATGTTCCTACATTCAGCGGATACAGAATGGATGGGGTTACCTTTAGTACCAGGGAACGTGATGACATGCGTCAGGTTCAGTGTAGTGGTGTGTGTAGAAGCCTATACAATGGTTGTGCACGGTAAGGATAAAAACATTGAGCACACATCACATACATATTACGGAGTTATAACAAGTATATGGGAGTTAGACTATAATTACCTTAGGGTCCCTATTTTTCATTGTAAGTGGGTAAATATGAACATAGGCACGAAGGTAGACAACTTGGGATATACATTAATAAATTTTAATAGGTTGGGCTTTTTAGATGATCCATTTGTATTGGCAAAACATGTTAAACAAGTTTGTTACATTGATGATCCTCTTGATAAATCATGGTCCGTTGTCTTAAAGTTACCGGAGAAAAATTACTATGAAGACAATGAGTATGAAAATGAGGCATCTGTAGAAGCAGAACTTGAGAATGACTTTTTTATGCCCAGTTTTCTGGATGTTGATGAGGAAGACATGCCTACTAGTTACATTCGAGATGATGTTGATGAACTAGTACAAATTTCGTGATGTAATAAATTAATTTGTGCTCTTTAATTTGTAACTATAACTCTTGATAGATTGTTGGTTGGTTTGTTCTCTTCTGTTTGGCCTTTGTTGATTTGTTGGATGCCAATTTAGGTTAGTCATCTTTTAAATATTTTTTTTTTCATGTACAGTTCATTAGACAACAGTTTTAAACAGAAGACACTTGTATGAGTTGAAACACACAATAGGCCAGAACCTGTTGTGTGTTGGATTAAGTTCATACAACACTATGTAAAGCACTTGTGTTAAATATCATTACACAATACCACATTGGAAACCACTTGTCTCATTCTAACAATACTTTTTACGAAGTATTGTCTATGCTTCATTCACATAATATTTCTAAAAAATGTTGTGTGTTGGTTCACTATCACACAACACTATGGATAACATATTGAATGACTGCTACTTAGACAACAGACCTAAAAACACTTATCTGAATACAACAACGGTTTTCCGGGATATTGTGTTGCAGGCATTCACACAACACTTATTTGCTAACGCTTGTCTAATCTAAAAATACTTAAGCATTTACACAACACCCCTGGTCAAGAAATGCTTGTCTGGTAAGATTTATCATACAACAATTTTGGCCCATTGTGTGAATGTTGGATTACACAATACTTTCCCGAGTAGGAAAATAACAGTTGTCTGATCATTTTGGGTAACACTTTTTTCCATGGGTGTTGTCTGATACGTGTCGTCTATTGCCAGATTTCTTGTAGTGAATGGTCATAGCTATATAGTTCTTCATGTTACTTTGGTTGAACTGGAAGCTGTGAGCTAGATATTACTATCTTAGGGAATTGTGGTTTTGCTGGTAAATGTGGTACTTTTTTTTATTCGCCAAGTCTCCAGTAGCAGTGTAGGAAGTGATGTCAACAGGGGACCCAATTTTGTGAAAGCATATTACCACTTATGTAGTGTAGTAATTTATATCTAAACCCTATCGCTTTGATATATATGCTGCACTTCTTTCCGGTGAATATTGTTGGCCTTACTCTGGGTTACCTTAACTAAAATGTATAATTTGAATGACAAAGGAAGATGATCTGACGATGTTTAGTTACTATTGTGACTCTAACTTATGTTGTTCCTTGACCTTTACTGTGTAAGAACTTTCACATATGTGAGCTTTATCCTATTTTTTGTTTCTGAGCAACTAATCACCAGGTCTAGTTTTATCTAAAGTTGATGTCTGATTTTGTCAGTATTGCTTGTATCATTTGTTTTAGGTAGATGTGGAAGAAATTAGGTACATTGCCAAAGAATTATGGCATGGGCGCAGTGCAAAAGACCAAACAATTAAAGACGTTGGCCGTGGAATGTGGAGCTAGCTCTATCAATGACTTGATGCTAAGGTATGAATGATTCATGGTTTCTAGCATCACTAGGTGGAAGAAGACTCGCTAAATTTTTAACTTCTTGAAAGATGCAGTGTATTTCATAATGCTAATAAATCTTTCATATAGCTAATGTATACCCTAAAGAATGTGTGCAAGTCCAAAATTATGCTTAAAAAAATTTCTTGGCTAATTATAGTTTGTGCAGGCCAGTGTAATGTGAGAGTAAAAAATTGTGCTCAATTATAGTTTGTGCAAGGACGCTTAGAAATAATATTGATAGAGCCTTTAGTTGGAAGATAGTATATAATTGTTGCTAATATTATCCAATCATTAGACTAATAAACCGGTAGTTCGGAATATTGTGTTTTTCTTTACTTTTATTATGTAGACGGGAATCGGGGCCACTTAAGCATTGTACATGTAGTTCTTCCAGATGTGGTGGAAAAAGAAAAAGCTTCAGGAGCGGGGTTATCTTATTACAGACTATAGTTGCGTCATTATGTATTTATAATTTTCCATCTTTACTTTTCAGATGGGAGTCAAGCAAAGCCAGCTTCAGTGTCAAATCTTATTCTTCAAAGATTTAAAGAGGTACTGCAGCGTATTAAGTTTACATTCATTTCCTACCACATACATGCATGTAAATTTTGCAAATAAATAAAAACCAAATATGATTAGTCATCCTCTACTTGTGCTTCCGAATTTATATACTTACAAATTTATGTAAATCTTGGTGATCAGTCGTTTGTGAGATCGTGATTCATCTAAAAATTAGCAGCTGAATGCATATATAGTCCCCTGACCTCTGTTCCAAAAGCCTATCATGCCCCTAACCTTTGCAATGGACGGACCTATCTTAATACCCTTGTCCTCTATTTTCATAACCTTTAGACCCTTCCAAGTTATTAGCGGGAACCTCTAATGTGAGCTATGTTTTCTGTTTAGGCTGATGAACATGAGTCAATGAAAGGCATATGACTCAGCCTATTTGTAGTTCGAGGATCCTAATCCAATTAAACTAGATTGTAATAAGTAAATAATATCAACTGTCACAGGAATCTCAAAAGATGATAACCGTCAGAAGAAAAATCAACAAGTCAATCTATAGTTTTGATGTTTTACACTGGAAGAAGATTCAGATATCTGATCAGGCCTCAAGGAAGCATTGAAACAAGTGGATTCATTTAAGAAGACAGAGATTTCTATTAGTGACAAGAAACAATTTCAGTACCGAATGATTGATGAGAGTGAAGAGTATAAAAAGACCACAGTGTTAAAAATCACGATGAAGAACAGAGATTGGAGTTAGTCGTTCATGAACCAGACAGTACATCGAACGTCAACATCATGCCAATGTATGTTCCTTATCATAATTACGTGGTTTTCAGCAGAGTATCGACTATTAAAGAATTTATATTAATTCTATTTTAATTGATTAAGTCAAGTAATTAAGTTAATAAATAAATTAATTCTATCAGAATTAATATATTTGTTAAAGTGATTATTAGATTAATTAAATAAGAATTAATATGAAAAAGGAATAATTAGTTAAATGATTTTTAATAAGTCATTTAATTAATTATAAACTGAAAAATATGATGATATAACTATCAAACTGATAGTTATACGGATAGTCATATTCAGTTTATAAAGGAGATAGTCATATTCAGTTCAAAGGAGATAGTCATATACAGTTCAAAGGAGATAGTCATATTTCATTCAAATGGAAAGTTATACCAAATGTTATATTGACATGGTAAGTTATACCGAATGTCATATTGAGCTGGATTGTTATACCGAAAGTCATATTTAAACTGGACAGTCATATTACAATGATTTGATAGTCATACCGATTGTCATATTAAGGTAAAATGATTGTCATATCAGTTTAAACTATGTAATATGACTATGGCTGTGTATTTAAGGAAGCAGAATGCAGAAGAAGTAAAAGCAGTCGAGCTAAACACAAGAAAAATACACAGCAGCCATTCTCTCTCTCTCTCAAGCTCAAGAACACCTCCAAATTTAATTCTGTAAATTCAAGTTCATCTCAGTAGTAATATCCTATCCATTGGAACTTGTTTACTTGTGATTCTTGTACTACTAGCGAATTAAGTTTCCTAGTTCACAAATTGATATCTTGATTTTATTAACTAAATTAGCAAAGTTCATGTTGAATTTTCTAATTAGTTATTAATTACTTGATAATCATTTGGACTGATTTTGTAACACCCATCAAGTTAATATATTGTTATATTCAACTTGAAATTTGTGTTATATTATTCCGCAGAAAATATTCGTTTAAGTGAAAATTATTTAACGAATAAATTTCGAGAAAATGATATAGATTGTATTCAACCCCCCCTTCTACAATCTTATCGGACCTAACAATTGGTATCAGAGCCTATTGATTGATACACAAATCAAGATCCTATTTTTACTCAATCAAAAATTAAGCTCGAATTTTTAACTCTCTTAAAAATTCATCAAGTCAGCCAAAGGCAATGTTAAAATTCCTATCTTTAATAAAGATAACTATGATATGTGGAAAAACAAAATGGAGTTATTTCTTGATGTAGCAAGCCCAAGATTTTTGTGGGTTTTGGAAAATGGACCAGTAACTCCCATGCAACATGATACTGAAACAGTTGTAAATGGAACTGTAACAGTCCCTGCCAAATCCTATCCAAAGGACCCTAAGAACTATACCTCTGAAAATAAGGAGGAAGCTGGATTGGATAAAAATTTGAGACTCATTCTATTGGATTCCCTAGATGCTGTAATGTATAGCCATGTGAGGAATTGTAAAACTGCTAAGCACATCTGGGAAACTATTGAGGTCATTAATGAAGGGACTGATGAAGTCAAGGAAAATAGACTTCAAATTCTAACTTCTGAATATGAACACTTTAGAGCTGGCCCTAATGAAGGCATTCAGGAAGTGTTCGAAAGGTATAACAAGATAATCAACAACTTGCAAGTTCATGGCAAGCAATATACTCAGAAGGAGATCAACATGAAGTTTTTACTAACTATGCCTACTCACTTAGAGCATAGAATCACTGCCATCAGAGAATCTAGAGATCTAACTCAAGTTGCTCTTGAAAGGCTGTTTGGTGTTCTAAAAACATATGAATTAGAACAAGTACAGCAAAAGGAATTCTATGGCAAAGGCAGAATGGCAAATTCTTCTACAGCTCTAGTGGTTGAGGTTCCTAAGGAAGTGGAAACTAAAGTTGTTCAACCTAACAGTTTCAACAAGGAACAAACTGAAGTAGAACTTGGCCAAACACCAGCTACTCAGGATGGTGGAGAATTTTATTCACTTGAAGAGCTGGATCAATTGGAAGATGAATCTATGGCAATGATGGTGAGACAATTCAGTAACTTCAGATTCAGAAGAAATCCAAAGTTCAGGTTTAAGTCAAATAACAGATTTCAGAGAGGAGGTTCTTCATCCTCTAGTAACAGGGGAGGTTATAAAACTGGAACTGTTGACAGAAGCAAAATCCGTTGTTTCAATTGTAATGAGTTGGGACATTTTGCTACTGAGTGTCAGAAACCCAAGCAAGCACAGAAGAAAGATTATGCTTCTGAAAAGAAGAAAAGTGGAAGAGCTTATGTAGCTGCTTGTAAAAGCTGGGATGACACAGATAGCGAAGATGAAGAATATGGAAACTTTGCGTTGGTGGCAAATGCTGAATCTTCAACTTATTATACCACACCGGTAATTCTTACTGATGCTCAGTTAATTGATAGTTTACGTAGTTCCTTGAATAATGCACAAAGAGGGTACGAGAGAATAAGTCTTGTTAATACTAACCTTGAAAATCAAATGTTAGATTTAAAAAAGGTGCAGGTTAATCAAGATAATAATATAGAAGAAATAGCTCGACTTAACTACAGAGAAAAGGGTCTAGGAGAATACATGGTAAAACAAGTTGATAGGATTGCTGAACAAGAAACCAAGATTAGAGAACTTGAAACACAGGTTAGAGCTTGTTATAATACTGTTAAAGTTTCTAAAGATTTCTTCAACAAACAAGCAGTAGAACGAACTGTAGGAATAGGATTTGATTACAGTCAAGCTGTTGGTTCTTTGAGTAATCATTCTCCTAATTCTATCCCAGCTAAAGAAAGAGGTATACCACATATTCTCAAGAATGTTGAAAAACCAATGTTTACAAAATCTGATGCTGGTCCACCAGATATTCGTTCTATGGTTATACAAGAAGAAATGAGAAATGAGGATAGTGCAAATGGCACAGTCCTTGTTAAGAATAAATGTGTTAAGGATAAAACTGTTAAGAACTCTAATACAAAGAATGTGTCATCCAAGAAAAATGTCACAGTCTTTGTTAAGGCTAAATCAGTTGAGGACGTTAACACAACAAATGTTTCATCCAAGAAAGATGTACCTAAAGTACCAGTCAAAGTTGTTGAATCAGCTAGTTCTTCTAAGACTGGATTAGGTAGTAATAAGTTAAAACAGAAAAATACCATGTCTACTATTGATTCTAATCATAAAGCATGTGGTATTATCAATTGTATGTCTTGTGCTTTTAACAATATGCGTGCTTATTTTAATGGTAATTATGCATGTGTTAAACAGAATGCTCCTCGACAGCACATGAACAGGAACAATAATGTTCGATCTAAGACTGCTTTTCCTCCTCAAGTTAGGAGAGAGACATTTGCACCTAAGACTAAACAAAAGATTACCAAGAATGTCTACCAGGTCAAATGTCCAGTCAATGACACAAGTGTTACTGCTGCGAGAGAAACATGGATACCCAAGATTAAACCAAAGATTTTCAAATCTGTTTATAAGGTTAAATGTTTATTGACTAAAGAGGTTAAACTTAAAAATGTTGTTTTGCCTGATAAAGTTCAATACTTTAAATACGCAGGACCCAATCAAATTTGGGTCCTGAAGAAGGTTTAACTCATTTGTCATTGCAGGGTATTGAACAGGTTGATCGAGTAACCTGGATCTTGGACAGTGGATGTTCAAGGCATATGATTGGAGATAGAACCCTGTTGACAAATGTGGTGGAGAAGGCTGGCCCAGTAGTTACCTTTGGAGATAACAGCAAAGGTAGAACTGATGGATATGGCAGACTTGAAGCTGGAAATGTTATCATTGATGAAGTTTCTTTTGTGAAAGGACTTGAGCACAATTTGCTCAGTGTCAGTCAATTCTGTGATAAAGGTTATGAAGTTCATTTCAACAAGAAGAATTTTCTAATTTCACACAAGAGACATGAAAAGCCACAACTGACAGGAGTTAGAAAAGGAAATCTGTACGTAGCCAATATGAACTCAGGAAGCACTGAAGAAGTCACTTGCTTCTACACTAAAACATCTAATGATGAGAGTTGGCTATGGCACAAGAAACTTTCTCATCTTAATTTTAAGACAATGAATTCTCTGGTCAAAAGAGAATTGGTGAGAGGTTTGCCTTCAATGGAATTCACTCAAGAAGGACTGTGTGATGCTTGTCAAAAAGGCAAGCTAAAAAGGGCAAGTCACAGGAGCACTGATACATCTTCAATAACTGAACCATTACAATTACTTCATATGGATTTGTTTGGTCCAGTTAATGTGATGTCTATGTCAAGGAAGAGATATGCTCTAGTGATTGTGGATGATTTTTCAAAATACACATGGGTTCTGTTTTTGAATTCTAAAGATGAGACTCCACAACTGGTGATTGATCACATTAAATTAATTGAGCGAGATTCTACGTATCCAGTGAGAGCTATAAGATCGGACAATGGAACTGAATTCAAGAATGCAGTTCTAAATGATTTTTGCACTGAGAAGGGTATAACCAGACAATATTCAGCTCCAAGAACTCCTGAGCAAAATGGGGTAGTGGAAAGAAAGAATAGAACCTTGATTGAAGCTGCACGTACTATGCTAAGTGAATCAAGGCTTCCATTGTACTTTTGGGCTGAAGCCATCAATACTGCGTGCTATACCCAGAATCGAACTCTAATCAATAAAGATCAAATGAAGACACCCTATGAAATTATGGCTGATAAAAAACCTTCACTCAAATACTTTCATGTATTTGGAGCAAAGTGCTTTGTGCTTAAAGAAGGTGATGATCAAGGTGGTAAATTCGATACCAAAGCATTTGAAGCAATTTTTATTGGTTATTCAATGAGAGCATACAGGGTGTATGTGATTGATGAACAGAAGATGATGGAAAGTGTCAATGTAACATTCGATGACACTAAACTCCCTAGTATCCAAACTGAGAATCCATCTGAGAAGCTATCTTTCGATGACATGACAGATACAGATTCAGATGATGACAATGCACCTGAGATTTTTGCTGATGCTAATGACAACAATGATGATCAGGGTAATGGTGATGAAATCAATGATAGTAGTCAAAATTCCCCTGAATCTAATAATCAATCATCATCTAGTCAACCTAGCAACAACTCAGGGGGAGAAAATGAAGGGTCATCTTGTCACACACAACATCCCAATGAAGGTCAAGGCGAATCATCAAGATCTAATCTTCCCAGACAGACTGTTTGGAATAGAGCTCATCCTTTTGAGCTAATTATTGGTGATCCAGTTGTTGGTGTAAAGACTAGAAGAGCTTTTCAGAATCAATGCAATTATTCAGGGTTTCTATCTGAAATGGAACCTAAGAAAACTGAAGAAGCTCTTTCTGATCCTGATTGGGTGATTGCTATGCAAGATGAACTCAATCAATTTAAACAACAAGAAGTTTGGAAGCTGGTACCCAGACCTACAGACAGACCAGTAGTTGGCACAAGGTGGGTATTCAGAAACAAACTTGATGAAGATGGCACAGTGACGAGAAATAAAGCAAGACTGGTAGCAAAGGGTTACTCCCAATCTGAAGGCATTGACTATGATGAGACCTATGCTCCAGTGGCTAGACTTGAGGCCATAAGAATATTCTTGGCATTCGCAGCATTTTTAAACTTTAAAGTTTATCAAATGGATGTCAAGAGTGCTTTCTTGAATGGCAAGCTAGATGAAGAGGTTTATGTAGAACAGCCCCCTGGCTTTGAAGATCCAGATTTAATTGACTATGTCTACTTCCTTTTCAAGGCTGTCTATGGTCTTAAGCAAGCACCAAGGAAATGGTATGACACTCTCTCTGAATTTTTACTTGAAAATGATTTTGTTAGAGGTGTCATAGACAAAACTCTCTTCACAAAGAAACATAAGAATGATACAATTATAGTCCAAGTCTATGTGGACGATATAATATTCGGGTCTACTAATGATCTTTTGTGCAAGAAATTTGCGAAGTTAATGCAGGGTAGATTTGAAATGAGCATGATGGGTGAGCTGAAGTTCTTTCTTGGTTTGCAAATAAGTCAAAGGACAGATGGAATATTTATCTGTCAATCCAAGTATGTCAAAGAGCTTCTCAAGAAGTATCAAATGGAGGACTCTTCTTCAGCAAAGACACCGTCATCCACAGCTGTCAAATTTGGAGCATGTGAAAATTCTGCCAAGGTAGATATCACAAGCTACAGAGGTATGATAGGCTCATTACTTTATCTTACTACGAGTAGACCTGATATTATGCATGCTACGTGTTTGTGTGCAAGGTTCCAATCGGATCCTAGAGATGTTCATCTCATTACTGTTAAACGAATTCTGAGATATCTTAAGGGTACGCCTAATCTAGGCATCTGGTACTCTAAAGATTCTGGTTTTAATCTTGTTGGATATACAGATTCTGACTATGCAGGAAGTGTTGTGGATAGAAAAAGCACATCTGGGAGTTGTCAATTCCTAGGTGGTAGACTAGTTTCCTGGTACAGCAAGAAACAACAAACAGTTTCCAACTCAACGGCTGAAGCTGAATATATAGCTGCTGGAAGCTGCTGCGCACAGATTTTGTGGATCAGGAATCAACTGAGAGACTATGGCTTTGTGCTTGATAAAATTCCAATTTTATGTGATAATACAAGTGCCATAGCAATCTCTAACAATCATGTGCAGCACACAAGAACAAAGCATATTGACATCAGGTATCATTTTATTCGAGAGCATGTCATGAATGGTACCGTGGAGTTATTTTTTGTACCCACGGAAGAACAAACAGCAGATATTTTTACTAAGTCTCTTGACGAATCCACATTTACCAGAATTGTTGGTGAATTGGGTATGTTAAATAGTCCTAGTAATTAAACTGGTTAATATCTGAGGTTTGATCTTTAATAATTTACAAGTGATTGATGTGTTAATATTTGTTATTAAATCACTTGTATAATTATTTTATCAACTTATACTATTGCTTGTTTCATCTTAAATCATTGTTATTATCTTCTGTACATATTTTTAATTACTTATTGTATTTTTAGATTAACTCATTTTCTTTAAAAATATTTTTCTCGAATTTTACAAGCTGTAATTTATGAGAAATCTATTTTTCTTGAAAATGTTATTGTTTTAAATTTAGTTTAATTATTTTTGTTGTTTAAATAAATCATAGTTTCTTTTTGAATAATTTTCTATATGGAAATTGTTTTATTAGAAAATTTATAGATTTATTAACTCATCAGAAATAATTATATAAATACTTAGTATGTTAATTGATTTTATTTTATTTGATTTGTAGTGTTTGTCCTTTTGTTATTAATGTTTGATTTCGTAAAAGGGACTACATATGATCGTTTTTATAATTTTTATTAGGTTTTATAATTTTAGTATAAATTAATTTGCTATTTTGTTTATGTAAATTATTAATGTGATTTTCTTGTTAAAAATTCTGTTAAAATTCTGTTTTTGGTTAGTTATATTAATTGTTTTGTTAGAATATAACTATCGGTATAACAATCTACTTGATTGTTATATTCGAATTTGTGTTAGTTATATTAGTGATAAGTAGTGTAATATAACTTAGTAATAAAATAGACATAATTTTGTTTTTGTTTAAATATAACTGTTAATTAGTTTATAGTTATATTGTGTGTTTTTCTAGTAATATAACTATCGGTATAACTATTGAATCAATTGTCATATTCTGTGTTATTTAATACTTATATTAAGGCTTAATTTAAATATAACTGTCTAAGTAGGATAGTTATATTACGTTTAAAACGTAATATAACTATCGGTATGACTATCACCCGATAGTCATATCTAGCTGTTTTAGTATATAAATCGATAGTCATATCTCAGCTAAAGTTATATTCTATAGTTATATTTCTCTGTTTCTCATCCTCGCGTGTTAAGTCACCGAGATCGAATATATACATACAAATACACACATTCTTAAGTCAAATTGCTGCCCAATTTTCATCTCAAAACACGATTCTAAGGATATTAATCGATTACCCAGTCAATAATCTTCAAAACCACGGTTAAAATGTAAGATTTGGTCGAGGTTTTGGATTTTGAGTGTGAAAAGTTCGAATTTTTGATCTAAAAATCTGAACAAATGGTGATGATTTTTTAAAATCTAAAAATATATGTGTGTTTGTACTGCAATCAAGATCTTTGCCTAAATTTTTCAGAATTTTTGATAAAGATTTTGATTTTTCGAATTTTTATTTATTTATTAATTCGAATTTGGTAATTTAATTGGGTTAAATTGTTGAATTTTGCAGATTTATTAATTTTAATCCCTGATTTGCAATGGCTGGTGCTTATAATAATTTTGAGCTTGTGAATCACAATTATATTGGATATTTTAATCCCGAGGATTGCCCAGTGGATCGGTTCAAGTCCTGGATAAAATTCCTAAACGAACAAAATCTCTGTAGTCATTCTATAACTGCAAATGTTCCAATGAAATTTGGTCCACTCAAATTAATGTGTACTACAGCTGTCTCAGATGAAAGATCATTTTCATTCGACTTTAATGACAAGACATATACAGTGGATGAATCTGTCTTCAATGCTGCTCTAGGGCTTCCTACTGAACGATTTGCTGAAGTGCCTTCAAATAATGAGTTGACTCAATTTTTCACAAATATCAACTATCATGGTCAACTGAATCTTAAACGACTACTCAAAAGCAATCTTGTTCAAGAATGGAATATCTTCTTCGAGATCATAGCAAAGGTGTTTGCTAATTCTACAAAGAGTAACAATACTGTCATCATAGGTATGTTACAGTCAATTGGTTTCTCGATTGCTCACAATAGAAGAATCAATTTTGGCAGCTTGATATGGCCTATTCTGCTAAATCGATTGAAGAAGGCTACAAAGAACTTTGGAAAAGGTAAACTGGTTAAGTGTCATTATCCTCGGTTTTTGACACTAATTTTTAATCATCTTATGCCTAAGGATCAACCTGCTCCGTTTCTAAATGATCGAATTCAATGGTCTGGTAAACCAAACAAGAAGTTCTACACCAGGCTGGATACTTCTAAGGTCTTGTTGCATGTTATTGTAGTCATAACACCATATATGTCTACATACATAAATTTGCCAAATGTCATGCCACAGCCAGATGCTGAGATTCCTTTAATTCAACAAGCTCCACAGCCTGAAGCAGAACAAGTTCCAGTACCTCAACCTGATTCTGAACCCTTGAATACTCTTGAACATCAACTTCCAGTGGATCAACCCACTCAGAATGAAGATGATGTACATGTCAATGATCAGGTATTTGACTCAACTACTTTCCAATCTCAATATCTTTCTGATAGTCAAATAATTGTGAGAAATGACCAAGGGATTGTAGATCCACAACCTTTATCCCAGGTAAATGCACCAAACACTGATCCTAAATTCTCCAAACACTATCGTAGAAAGAAATTGTCATTCAAAAGAGCTATCCTTAGTAGTGATATCTTGAGTGAAACAGATTTGCCATCACAAAAGAAAAGTAAAACCATGTCAAAGGCAATCTTAAACCCATTCATTCCTTCAAGCTCACCCCTGTTACTCACAATGGGGGAAGATATTTTCTCACATGAAGCTGAAAAAATTATTATGCAAAAGGAGCAAGTTACAGTGCCTGCCATTGTTACGGCACAAGAACCTTCACAGGTTGATCGGGATTTGCGAAATCCCATTGCACCACCACTGACCTTCCAAGAGGAGGCTAGGGTGATCTCTAGTGCAGGTACAATGGATGCAGCTCAGGATTATGAGAGGAGTGATGTGAGAATTACTTCAAATCTGAGTGAAACACTAGCACGTGAGGTGAGTGATACTCAGAGAGCTATTGAGGTGAGAGCACACAATGACACATACACTTTATCTCTCATCGCACAACTCAATCAAATGAAAGAAAGTCTTGCTCAAGCTGAAGAAGACAACAAAAACTTGAGGTTTGATATGGATAACATGAGAACTATCTTCAACAACAAAATCAATGCACTTAAGCTTTCTCAACAACAGGCAATCGAAGACTCTGGAGATGTCACAGTGGCTCAAGATCTTATTATATCATCTATGTCTAATCAGATTGAAGATCTTCAGAAAAACATAAATGAGAATCACTTAACCACTGAACATCGTCTCAGTCAGATTGAAAAGCAAAGTGATAATCAAGCAAAGGGGTTGAGACACTTATATAATATCATTAGCAGAACTCACTCACTTACAGCAGAAGAGAAGAAATTTTTTGGAGGTAGTGATGGAAGTGACCCTGGAGCTGGTACAAGTCACAAAACTGTAGAGGATTCCTCAACTAAGGGGGAGAAATCTAGAGGGGGAGGAAGTGCAAGTAAAGAGAAAATTGAAGATAGGAGTGAAGGGAAGAAGAAGATAACTCATCAAGCAGCAGAACAGGAAGATGATGATGTAGAAGGTTTTTACTATACAGGTGAACCTGATATTGATCTATTTGCTGACTTACAGTTTCCTGATGTTGGTGAAGAATTCGATGAACCAGATCTAAGTTTTTGGGATGATGAAGAGCCAAAAATTCCTGATTCTATTGAAACACAACAAATGAATTTTGAAGCAAATAAAGAACTCGAACAGAATGAAGCTAATCTGGCTATGAGAGAAGAAAGACTCAAGAAGACACTTGAACAGTTAGCTCATAATGAAAGACTTCAAAAGGCAGAACAGGAAGCACTTCAAAAGCAACATGCTCAAAAGCTGGAAGCTAGGAAGATGTACATCAAGTACAAAAATGGTGATAAGTGGGAACGTGCTCAAAAGGTAATTGACTCACCACAAATGTAAGAACCCTGATTTTTGGTGAAATTAAAACTTTTATGTATTTAATGATGTAAGAATGAATAGTGGATATGGCTACAATGTAATAATTGATAATTGGGAAAGAATGAATGGAATTCGACTTTATTATGTTTATGTCTTGAAGAATGCTAAAGGGTGACAACATAGGTAAGAATAATCTATCTTCTAAGGGAATAAGATATGGCAACTTCAAGCAAGAGAATACTCTCATGTCGTCCAGATCGATAACGATTAATCCAGTAGTTCCGTAAAAAGGTTAAGGAACGATCGAAAGAGAATACGGACACTTATACAACCCTAAGAGAACAAGTAAAGAATACAGAATGAATAGTGTTTTGGTAGGAGTATATAATAATATGAGACGACACTATATAGAAGTATTCGGAACGGATTTTCGAGTTCGTATTAGTGATCCAGGGGAAAAATAAGTGTATGTAAAAGCTGTCGGATTCTGAAAAACCGCACTTTTATTTTCTCCGAGAGTTCCCTGGACACTGATAGCCTTAAGTATTTAACGAATGGATTAAAGGAATATAAAATGGAAAGTTAGAATGAAAGATGGAGAATGAAAGTATTAATATTAAAGAGGATTCCCAGTAAACCCTAATTAGAAATCCGTGAAATATTCTCACGAACGATCAATCGAAACGGGTAATAACCGGACACAGAAACAAGCAGAGGAAGCAAGAGTCTTGTGCAAGCTACTAGTATAAATATCTAGTAACTAAACTAGAAGCAAGGAACTAGCACCTTAGAGGAAGAACCAAGTACTTAGCAAGTAACTACCTAGTTAAGCATTAACCACCACAAAACCAACACATGTCTTGCCATTTGAGCATCCAACACCTCACCACTTTATTAAAGTAACTTTTACAAGATATTATGTTGTAAGTGGATGAGAGTAAAGGAGATTAAAACACAAAAAAAATCAAAGAAACCAAGCAATTCTCTCCCCCCCTTGCAAACAAGAAGCATTCGGCTATGTCCTTTAATTCCAAATCCAAACTCAACCTTCCCACCATTGTTTGTTCTTGAAATAATTAAGGTGAGTCTTACATTTCATAAAACTTATCTCCTCAAAATCTTAGCTTCAAACTCATCCATTTCCATTTTCAAATAAATCATTCAAGAGGAGCATGAATAGTGTTCTTCTTGAACTAACTTGGTTTTCTTGATTTTTCATGGTTGGTATAGCAAGCATAATCACTCCTAAGGACCATACAAGGCTTAGTAAGGCTATATCACTATCTAAGGAAGGTATAAAGCTCTTGAAACCCTAACCCTTGTTTGAGATTTAAGCATGTTTTTGATAGTTATAACTTAGTTATGGTTATGTTAAAGTTATAAGCATGATTATGCATGGATTTTGGATTAATGATGTAAATAGCTAGATGAACGGAAAGGCATTGCTTGGCCTCAGTTCATGTATATAAGTCATGTATATGTTGTTTGGGTTGGATTCTATGTTTATGGGAAGATTCGAAATTGATAGATATTCGATTTACAGCCGTTATAATGCCCGATTTTACAATACCATGTTTTGTATGCCATTTTCCATGTCAAACCCCTACTGTCCAGAGACCTTATCTGCCATGATAGGATAGGTAATGTTCTAAGCTTTGTTTTGATATAAAGATCACGTGAAACGGACTTACGGTTTAGGATTTATGACCAAATTACTAAAAGTAGTTCGAATCCGTAAACGAAAGTTCGTAACTGAAATTGAACCCTCGTAAGCTATGTAACGTCATGGCGAATCTTGGTAAATAAATACTAGGGGTAAGAAGGAAGGTGTGAAAGAAAACCGTATGTCAAAAAGAGCATTTTTCGATTTATTAAAAATGTTCGTGTCAAGGTTAAACGCGAACGAACCCCTAAAAGACGACTCTTTTATAACTTTGGTAAAACACTTAGAAAACGGGCGATAAAACTCGGAGTAAAATATTGGTTCGTAACGATCAACCTTAGAACTCATATGACTTAAGTATGTCCCAAGTATAAGTGCAGTGACATGTCGTGTTAACGAACGAATGTCGGGTCGGATCAGTGATAATAAGTAATCCACTAAAAGGGGTATAACGAGATAACTCGAGAACGTGTTTCGATTTAAGTATAACTTAACTTTTATATGTTAAGTGATTAATCCCGAATGCCTTGGCTATTTATAGATCACCAGGCTGAACCGGGACCCGCTACCACTACCCCTTACCGTACTCGACTACCAGGCAAGTTTCAATTCCCTTCTTTTAGGCTGTTGTTGTGATTGAATAAATATATATATATGATTGCTGATATACATATGCCATTGCATGCATGCCTACTTTCAAGTTGAATTGATATACTTGTTCCCTGAATGTTATTGTTGGCTTATAAGCTAGATAGTTATATATCAGTTATAAGCCGGTTATTGTAAGACCCTCATAGAAGGGCGTATACCTCTCATTAATCATATATAGATCGGGAGTCAATATTCCTTGATATATCGAGATTACCTCGGAAGAAAGTATTTAAGTAAATATTTTCTATTATTCAAGCGACGAATATTATTTGAATATTCGTTCGAGATTATTTATTTAATGATCCTTACTTCAAATAATTATTTGAACGTAACTATTCAACGAATAATATTTCTCAATATTCATTCAGAGTCGAATTGATTATCGACTATTATTTCGAATATTCTTCTAAAGATGAGACTATTAAATGAATATTAATTGGATATTCTTTTAGAATATTATTTTATTAAATAAATATTACTTTTGAATATTCATTTAAGATATTAAATACTTGATGAATATTATTTTAATATTCATCTGAAGCTTGATTTAATTATCGAATATTATCTCGAATATTTCTTAAGGCTTGGATTACTAAATGAATATTACTTGATATTCATTTAGGATATTATTCATTAAATGAATATCACTTTTGAATATTCATTTAAATATTTATTTATTCAATAAATATTCCCCTGATATTTCTTCAGGGATTATTTTGAGAAATACTCTGATTAAAGATATTCTTTCATATTCCCAAATATTCCTTAAATATTTTAACTCATAAAATATTCTCTGAATATTTATTCCATACTTAGAATAATCTCGATAAGGTTTATCTTCTTCGATTATTACAGAAAATATTTCGAAGCCATATTATTATTAATCTTATATCAAGAAAGGTTCTCAGACATCATTCTTCTTTGAGTCTATCTCCTTAATAATAAGGGAACCTTACTTGGAAAATGTTATTTATCTTGTCGACTTCCCGGTCATAAAGTATTCCCTTCACCCGCAACTCGGGTGCTGTTGACTTATTAAGTCGTTGCTTACCTTCTCATCTTTCGAGGGGTAAGATTACTGGAACAAGTTGATATCCGTTACCAAGTAATAGCTTGGGAGTTATTGGTAAATTTTCCTTTCCAACTAGATACGACTACTTTGTGGAGTCTTATCAACAAGTATTATACTTGGGGGAAAGGGGGACGAACGTTATATTCAGAATCATGAATTCTATTTGAACTAGGAGTCGTGTAAGAGGCCGAGTAGCGCCGGTCCATCCCCTTGGCCCAACCGTTGGCCGAGGAGAGCTAGCAAGGCGGTATACAAGTAAAGCCGTCAGTTCTTCCTTCTACCGGTAGTAAATCTAAATTGAGCTGTACGATCTCGACTGATCATCAAGATTGGAACAGCGGGCGCGGTGAATACTCCATCATTGGTTCATCATCCAAATTTATTTATTTCCTGCAACATGATTACTGTTGGCAGAGTTGGAAAAGTGTCATAACTGGAATTGCAACCTTTTCTTGCAAGTTCCTCTTCTTAATAACAATAAGAATATCTCGCTTACTTTGATGTAGCAGATATTTCTTCAAACAAATACTTTCAGTTACCTTGTAACTTCATCGTTCATATTATACTGGCATCATTTCCGTAAATGCATGGCATATGGTTTAAAAGATGGCTTTGAACTGTTTTAAATTATCGTTCAGTTATATATTTGTTGGTGGGCTTTCGCTCACCCTTGCTTTGTTTATATTATGTCACAACAACAACTAGGACAGATGGCTCGCGTCAGGCGCACTCGGCGCAAGCAGGTTACCCGACCCACCGGACTACCCGCTGAGATGCTAGCCGCCATTGCTGAGGTAGCATAGTTAGACAGCTTTTGTTTCCTGTTTAACTATATGTATAATTAATGTAATCAACGGCAAAACTTTTAAACCTATGATGTTATCCTTTTGGGATTGTAATAACTTTTATTCGTAAACCCTTAATGTAAGACTTATTTCAATTTCATCTCTGGGACTATAACTGTTGTGTGTGTGAGTGGTAATTATTGTGGGGTCACAGCATGTGATTTATTTATTGTGGACTCAAGTCAAGTATTATGAATGGATGTAAGACCGTAACCACCAGATCCCTGACCCCGGATCTGGGGGTGTTACAGAGATGGTATCAGAGCGAGAGTTATATATCCCAAGAGATGATACGACGTTATATAATAATAAATTCAATAATATAATAAGAACCCTTGCCAGGTTCACCTAAAACCCTTACGGGAATTTTTAAGTATCATGATAGTAACATAGTTCGTCTTGTGTAGGCGAGCGACTTGTCGACCCAGGAGGCAGCTGCGAGACAGCATGATGAGGACATGTTCCGGACTAGGGACCCATACTATGAGCACTTGCCTGAGGATGATACTGAGCCTGAGGAGGAGGACGCTGAGGAGGTCCAGGTTGATGCTGATACTGATGTGATCGAGTCTGAGGAGGAGGACCCTGAGGAGGTCCAGGATGATGCTGACACAGATGTTGTTGAGACTGAGGGGGAGGAGGACCCGGAGGGGATCCAGACAGGACAGGATGCTGAGTTAGTGGTTGAGGATGATGATTATTGGGTTGTGACTGAGTTCAGGACTATGGGAGATGACACTGACATGACCACGGATCAGGTGGTGCCGGTATATGAGGGTGTTGAGGGAGATATAGATGAGCCAGTAGTTGGTGCTGTAGGGAGTTCTGGACTTTTTGTGCCACTCCTCCCTGTTGAGAGAGCCCCTACCCCACCACCACTACCTGTGAGCCCCCACCCCGACGAGTTTGAGGAGCTTACCCCAGAGCCCCAGCAGACAGAGACTGCCGCTCCAGCTGAGCCATCCACCCCACCTCATGCCCCGATAGGAGGAGTCCCAGTATGTGTTCACAACTTGATTGTGAACGGACTTTATAGAGAGTTGTCTGTGGCAGATGCCAGGTTGGCAGAGTCTAGGAGTGAGTTAGCAGCAGAGAGAGCCGCCCGGATGAGGGTGCAGGGCAGGAGGACTATCAGTGACAGAGTTGGGTATAGGGCTGTGACCCGCATCGAGCTGAGGGCTCGGGTGAGGGTGCGACAGTTGCCTACTGATGGGCATGGTAGGGTAGACAGAGCAGAGGCTGAGGAGGTTTTCCGCATCGCCATGGGGAGGGTTCGGAGGATGTTTCGTCGTGGCGGCTGATTTCAGATGTAGTGATGCAGTGGTCTAGTTGTCTAGTCATGTACGGACATAGTAGTGCCGGCTTTTGTAGGGAAGGTTTTCTTGTACTTGTTTTCCCTTTTTGCAGACTAGACAGATAGACAGCATATTTCACTTTTGACTTGTTGTTGTTGTTAGGATGGTTGTACTTTAAACTATCGTTGTAACTCGGATGTTGTACCTTTTCGGTACCTGGTATATATTTGTTTCCATTTCAGTCATTACAATTTTGTTGGGATGTGATCACGAGTTTATTAGCATATGTATTACTTTTCGATTAAGTTGCCATGAGATATAAAACTGTGGGATTTTAAACCCAATCATGTAAAGAAATGTGCAAGGAAAAATCCTTTAAAACAGATCAGTGAACCTAATGTATAACTTTCCAAATTTTCAGTAAAATGCCTCCAAGACGAATGGGCACTAGGGCTAACCCCCGCGAATCTACTGACCAAGAAAGTCACAACCAACACGAGGAAAACCGTGAAAGTAGTGAGGAACAAGATCAGGACTATAATGAGCAAGAAGATTCCCAGTATGGAGCAGAGGACGAACCCCTGTACTCTGAAGAATTTGAAAGGGAAATAGAGGGTGGAGAAACTGAAGTAGAACAGGAAGGGGAGAACCAGGGCGGAAACCCCATGGGCCAGTTTATGGACCTACTTAGGCAGAATTTGAACCAATACCCCCAGCCACCACCAAGCAACAACACTTCAGTGGCAAATTCCTTTAGGGCCTTTAAGTCCCTTAAGCCCCCAGAGTTCCACGGATCGGCTGATCCCGTTGAGGCAAGGGCCTGGATCAAAGAAATGGAAAAGTCTTTTGAGATTCTGAGTATCAATGAGGCTCAGAAGACTGTTTTTGCTACTTACCTACTAAAGGGAGAGGCCAATTATTGGTGGGAAGCCAAGAAAAACATGGAGACTGATGCTGTCATAGCCTGGGAAAGGTTCAAACAATTATTCCTGGAGAAGTACTTCCCGAAGTTCATGAAAACCCAGATGGAACTTAAGTTCTTGGAACTGAAACAGAACAATATGTCAGTGGCTGACTATGAGGCTAAATTTACTGAGCTATCAAGATTTGTGCCAGAGTTTGTAGACACAGAAGAGAAGAAAGCTAACAGGTTTCAACAAGGGCTGAAACAGTGGATCCAGAATAGGGTGGCTGTTTTAGAGATTACAGATTATGCCACCTTGGAGCAGAAGGCAACCATTGTGGAGGCTGGTAGTGATCAGATGCAGAGAGAGAAAGAGAAAGGGGGGATAAAGAGAAAGCATGTTAGTATGGGCGGAAGATCCGCTGGAGGAAAACCCCCAACCAAGTTTAATCGAGGAGCGGTTTCCCTACCAGGGAGGAATGTAGGGTTTAAACCATCTGCGAGTGTAAGTGTGAGCCAGGGCGGCCACCAATCAGGAATGTCCCGTTCCAACCCTTCTCGACCTCCATTGCCATTGTGTGCTACTTGTGGGAAGAGGCACTCCGGGGTGTGCAACCTGAAGCAGATAAACTGTTATAAGTGTGGGCGAGCTGGGCATTATGCCACCTCTTGCACCACGGTCATCCCTAACAGCACAACCTGTTTCCAGTGTGGACAGCGAGGGCACATGAGGAAGGATTGCCCAAAGAACAAACCAGCAGCATCAGGAGCAAGCAAGGTTGCCTCAAATAGGCCACCAACTGCTAGGACTTTCAATATGTCAGTACAAGATGCCGTGAGGGACACAGATGTGATAGCAGGTACTTTTTCTCTCAATTCAGTCAGTGCAAATGTCTTATTTGATTCAGGAGCAACTAAGTCTTTTATATCTAGAGATTTTGCGCATAAGTTGAAACTTAAAACCCAGCAACTAAGAGATTCCTTACTAGTAGAAATAGCTAATCAGGTAATCGTACCGGTTAATCAAATTCACCCCGATTGTAAGCTAGAAATAGGAGGACGATCCTTCTATGTCGATTTAATTCCTTTTAAGCTAGGGGAATTCGATGTCATTTTGGGTATGGATTGGTTGTCTCGCAATGATGCGCAGATAGATTGTAAAGGGAAAAAGGTTAAGTTGAAAACCCCAGGGAAGAAAGAAATAGTGTTTAAGGGGATGCGACAGACCCAGAAAATTCTGACCATGGCGCAAACCAAGAGATTGTTACGAAAAGGGAACGAGGCTTATTTAGCCTACGTTATAGATACTCAGAAGGAAGTGCCAAGATTACAAGACATTCTGGTAGTTAATGAGTTCGAGGACGTGTTCCCACAAGATCTTCCCGGACTACCACCTGATAGGGTAATTGAGTTTGCCATCGAATTAGCCCCGGGGACGGCGCCAGTTTCGAAGGCCCCGTACCGACTAGCCCCAATAGAAATGAAGGAGCTAGCTGAACAATTACAGGAATTGTTGGATAAGGGCATGATAAGGCCCAGTGTGTCGCCTTGGGGCGCACCAGTGTTGTTTGTTAAGAAAAAGGATGGAAGTATGAGGTTATGCATCGACTACAGAGAATTGAACAAGCTAACCATAAAGAATAAGTATCCATTGCCTAGGATAGACGATCTGTTTGACCAACTAAGAGGAGCTGAATACTTCTCTAAGATTGATTTGAGAACAGGATATCACCAACTGAAGATCAAACCTGAAGATATCCCGAAGACTGCATTCCGCACCAGATATGGACATTATGAGTTCTTAGTTATGTCATTTGGATTGACCAACGCCCCAGCAGCCTTCATGGACCTAATGAATAGAGTGTTCAAGGAATATTTGGACAAATTCGTGATAGTTTTCATTGATGATATTCTCATCTACTCAAGGACAGAGGCAGAACACGCTGAACATTTAAGGATAACCTTAGAAATACTCAGGAAAGAGCAGTTATATGCCAAGTTCTCCAAGTGTGAGTTTTGGAAAAATGAGGTACAATTCTTAGGGCACGTGATCAATAGAGAAGGAGTGTTGGTTGACCCCTCCAAGATAGAAGCAGTTTCAAACTGGGAACGGCCAACTACTCCAACCGAGGTGAGGAGTTTCATTGGACTTGCCGGATATTACAGGAGATTTGTCCAAGACTTTGCGAAACTCGCAGCTCCATTAACTCGACTTACCCGTAAAACCGAGAAATTTGAATGGACTGAGAAATGCGAGAAGAGTTTCCAAGAGTTAAAGAAGAGGCTGGTGACAGCCCCAGTGCTGGCATTACCTGATGGAAAAGGAGATTTCGTGATTTACAGTGATGCTTCGCATAAAGGACTGGGATGCGTGCTTATGCAGCACGGCAAGGTAATAGCATATGCGTCTAGGCAATTGAAGGATTATGAAGTCAGATATCCCACGCATGATCTAGAACTAGCAGCCATAGTCTTCGCTTTAAAGATTTGGAGACACTACCTGTATGGGGAAAAATGCGAGATTTACACAGACCATAAGAGCCTCAAATGCATTTTCACTCAGAAAGAGCTTAACATGCGCCAGAGGAGGTGGTTAGAGTTAATCAAGGATTACGACTGTGAAATTCGCTATCACCCGGGCAAAGCCAATGTGGTGGCTGACGCCCTTAGTCGGAAAGAGAAGCTCAAGATGATAACTTCAGAGAAAGAGCTAGTGAAGGATTTTGAGAAGTTGGAAATCGAGGTTAAGTTACCTGGAGAGGGCCAAGAAAAGTTGATGGAAATTAGAATCCAACCTCCATTGCTAGAAAAGATTAGGCTGTGCCAGGAACGGATGATGGAGGAAGAAAAGAACTCCACAGAAGAGCTAATGACCGGGGAGGAAATTAAGTGCGAAAGAGACAAGGAAGGGATCATGAGGTACACATACAGGATATGGATCCCAAATGTTCAGGAGCTCAAGGATGAGATTTTAAATGAGGCACACAACTCAAGATACTCAGTGCACCCCGGTAGCACTAAAATGTACAGGGATTTGAAGGAGTATTACTGGTGGCCCAATATGAAAAAGGACGTAGCAGAGTGGGTAAGCAGATGCTTGACCTGCCAACGAGTGAAGGCAGAGCACCAGAAACCCAGCGGACTTCTACATCCCTTAGAGATTCCAGAATGGAAATGGGAACATATAGCCATGGATTTCGTAGTAGGTTTACCCAGGACCAAGGCTAATCATGACACCATATGGGTAGTTGTAGATCGACTGACGAAATCGGCTCACTTTCTCCCGATCAACGAAAAGTACACGGTCGATAGACTAGTGGACATCTACTTAAAAGAGATAGTGGCGCGACATGGAGTCCCAATCGCAATAGTATCCGATCGAGATCCTAGATTTAACTCCAGGTTTTGGAGAAGTTTTCAAGAATGTGTAGGGACCCGGCTGAACATGAGCACAGCCTACCACCCCCAGACAGATGGGCAAAGTGAAAGGACCATCCAAACGTTAGAGGATATGTTGAGAGTCTGCGCGATAGACTTCAAAGGAAGTTGGGATGATCACTTGCCATTGGTTGAGTTCTCCTATAATAACAGTTATCATTCAAGCATTGGGATGCCACCTTATGAGGCCCTTTATGGAAGAAAATGTCGATCTCCCTTGTATTGGGATGAAGTTGGAGAGCGAAAGATGCTCGGGCCCGAAGTGGTCCAACGAACTAAAGATGCAGTAGATCTAATCAGAGGACGGTTGGTAGCAGCCCAGGATCGACAAAAGAAATATGCCGACTTAGCTCGGAAAGGCAAGGAATACGAGGTAGGGGACCTAGTGTTCTTGAAAGTGTCACCTTGGAAAGGTTTAATGAGATTTGGGAAGAAAGGAAAGCTGAGTCCCAGGTACATTGGACCATTTGAGATCTTGAGACGGATTGGGGAACTAGCTTATGAACTCGCATTGCCCCCGAATCTACAGCAGGTGCACAATGTGTTCCATGTTTCGATGCTGAGGAAGTATAATCCAGATGCTAAGCATATTGTAGAGTATGAGCAAGTGGACATGCAACCAGACCTGACCTATGTGGAGCAACCTGTGGAAATCATAGACCGGAAAGAACAAGTGCTCCGAAACAAGGTCATTCAGCTAGTCAGAGTTTTGTGGCAGAACCACAATGTAGAAGAATCCACCTGGGAACTTGAAAGCGCAATGCAAGAGAAGTACCCCCACTTGTTTTCAAACTGATTCCGGGACGGAATCCTTTTAAGGAGGGGAGACTGTAAGAACCCTGATTTTTGGTGAAATTAAAACTTTTATGTATTTAATGATGTAAGAATGAATAGTGGATATGGCTACAATGTAATAATTGATAATTGGGAAAGAATGAATGGAATTCGACTTTATTATGTTTATGTCTTGAAGAATGCTAAAGGGTGACAACATAGGTAAGAATAATCTATCTTCTAAGGGAATAAGATATGGCAACTTCAAGCAAGAGAATACTCTCATGTCGTCTAGATCGATAACGATTAATCCAGTAGTTCCGTAAAAAGGTTAAGGAACGATCGAAAGAGAATACGGACACTTATACAACCCTAAGAGAACAAGTAAAGAATACAGAATGAATAGTGTTTTGGTAGGAGTATATAATAATATGAGACGACACTATATAGAAGTATTCGGAACGGATTTCCGAGTTCGTATTAGTGATCCAGGGGAAAAATAAGTGTATGTAAAAGCTGTCGGATTCTGAAAAACCGCACTTTTATTTTCTCCGAGAGTTCCCTGGACACTGATAGCCTTAAGTATTTAACGAATGGATTAAAGGAATATAAAATGGAAAGTTAGAATGAAAGATGGAGAATGAAAGTATTAATATTAAAGAGGATTCCCGGTAAACCCTAATTAGAAATCCGTGAAATATTCTCACGAACGATCAATCGAAACGGGTAATAACCGGACACAGAAACAAGCAGAGGAAGCAAGAGTCTTGTGCAAGCTACTAGTATAAATATCTAGTAACTAAACTAGAAGCAAGGAACTAGCACCTTAGAGGAAGAACCAAGTACTTAGCAAGTAACTACCTAGTTAAGCATTAACCACCACAAAACCAACACATGTCTTGCCATTTGAGCATCCAACACCTCACCACTTTATTAAAGTAACTTTTACAAGATATTATGTTGTAAGTGGATGAGAGTAAAGGAGATTAAAACACAAAAAAAATCAAAGAAACCAAGCAATTCTCTCCCCCCCTTGCAAACAAGAAGCATTCGGCTATGTCCTTTAATTCCAAATCCAAACTCAACCTTCCCACCATTGTTTGTTCTTGAAATAATTAAGGTGAGTCTTACATTTCATAAAACTTATCTCCTCAAAATCTTAGCTTCAAACTCATCCATTTCCATTTTCAAATAAATCATTCAAGAGGAGCATGAATAGTGTTCTTCTTGAACTAACTTGGTTTTCTTGATTTTTCATGGTTGGTATAGCAAGCATAATCACTCCTAAGGACCATACAAGGCTTAGTAAGGCTATATCACTATCTAAGGAAGGTATAAAGCTCTTGAAACCCTTACCCTTGTTTGAGATTTAAGCATGTTTTTGATAGTTATAACTTAGTTATGGTTATGTTAAAGTTATAAGCATGATTATGCATGGATTTTGGATTAATGATGTAAATAGCTAGATGAACGGAAAGGCATTGCTTGGCCTCAGTTCATGTATATAAGTCATGTATATGTTGTTTGGGTTGGATTCTATGTTTATGGGAAGATTCGAAATTGATAGATATTCGATTTACAGCCGTTATAATGCCCGATTTTACAATACCATGTTTTGTATGCCATTTTCCATGTCAAACCCCTACTGTCCAGAGACCTTATCTGCCATGATAGGATAGGTAATGTTCTAAGCTTTGTTTTGATATAAAGATCACGTGAAACGGACTTACGGTTTAGGATTTATGACCAAATTACTAAAAGTAGTTCGAATCCGTAAACGAAAGTTCGTAACTGAAATTGAACCCTCGTAAGCTATGTAACGTCATGGCGAATCTTGGTAAATAAATACTAGGGGTAAGAAGGAAGGTGTGAAAGAAAACCGTATGTCAAAAAGAGCATTTTTCGATTTATTAAAAATGTTCGAGTCAAGGTTAAACGCGAACGAACCCCTAAAAGACGACTCTTTTATAACTTTGGTAAAACACTTAGAAAACGGGCGATAAAACTCGGAGTAAAATATTGGTTCGTAACGATCAACCTTAGAACTCATATGACTTAATTATGTCCCAAGTATAAGTGCAGTGACATGTCATGTTAACGAACGAATGTCGGGTCGGATCAGTGATAATAAGTAATCCACTAAAAGGGGTATAACGAGATAACTCGAGAACGTGTTTCGATTTAAGTATAACTTAACTTTTATATGTTAAGTGATTAATCCCGAATGCCTTGGCTATTTATAGATCACCAGGCTGAACCGGGACCCGCTACCACTACCCCTTACCCCTTACCGTACTCGACTACCAGGCAAGTTTCAATTCCCTTCTTTTAGGCTGTTGTTGTGATTGAATAAATATATATATATGATTGCTGATATACATATGCCATTGCATGCATGCCTACTTTCAAGTTGAATTGATATACTTGTTCCCTGAATGTTATTGTTGGCTTATAAGCTAGATAGTTATATATCAGTTATAAGCCGGTTATTGTAAGACCCTCATAGAAGGGCGTATACCTCTCATTAATCATATATAGATCGGGAGTCAATATTCCTTGATATATCGAGATTACCTCGGAAGAAAGTATTTAAGTAAATATTTTCTATTATTCAAGCGACGAATATTATTTGAATATTCGTTCGAGATTATTTATTTAATGATCCTTACTTCAAATAATTATTTGAACGTAACTATTCAACGAATAATATTTCTCAATATTCATTCAGAGTCGAATTGATTATCGACTATTATTTCGAATATTCTTCTAAAGATGAGACTATTAAATGAATATTAATTGGATATTCTTTTAGAATATTATTTTATTAAATAAATATTACTTTTGAATATTCATTTAAGATATTAAATACTTGATGAATATTATTTTAATATTCATCTGAAGCTTGATTTAATTATCGAATATTATCTCGAATATTTCTTAAGGCTTGGATTACTAAATGAATATTACTTGATATTCATTTAGGATATTATTCATTAAATGAATATCACTTTTGAATATTCATTTAAATATTTATTTATTCAATAAATATTCCCCTGATATTTCTTCAGGGATTATTTTGAGAAATACTCTGATTAAAGATATTCTTTCATATTCCCAAATATTCCTTAAATATTTTAACTCATAAAATATTCTCTGAATATTTATTCCATACTTAGAATAATCTCGATAAGGTTTATCTTCTTCGATTATTACAGAAAATATTTCGAAGCCATATTATTATTAATCTTATATCAAGAAAGGTTCTCAGACATCATTCTTATTTGAGTCTATCTCCTTAATAATAAGGGAACCTTACTTGGAAAATGTTATTTATCTTGTCGACTTCCCGGTCATAAAGTATTCCCTTCACCCGCAACTCGGGTGCTGTTGACTTATTAAGTCGTTGCTTACCTTCTCATCTTTCGAGGGGTAAGATTACTGGAACAAGTTGATATCCGTTACCAAGTAATAGCTTGGGAGTTATTGGTAAATTTTCCTTTCCAACTAGATACGACTACTTTGTGGAGTCTTATCAACAAGTATTATACTTGGGGGAAAGGGGGACGAACGTTATATTCAGAATCATGAATTCTATTTGAACTAGGAGTCGTGTAAGAGGCCGAGTAGCGCCGGTCCATCCCCTTGGCCCAACCGTTGGCCGGGGAGAGCTAGCAAGGCGGTATACAAGTAAAGCCGTCAGTTCTTCCTTCTACCGGTAGTAAATCTAAATTGAGCTGTACGATCTCGACTGATCATCAAGATTGGAACAGCGGGCGCGGTGAATACTCCATCATTGGTTCATCATCCAAATTTATTTATTTCCTGCAACATGATTACTGTTGGCAGAGTTGGAAAAGTGTCATAACTGGAATTGCAACCTTTTCTTGCAAGTTCCTCTTCTTAATAACAATAAGAATATCTCGCTTACTTTGATGTAGCAGATATTTCTTCAAACAAATACTTTCAGTTACCTTGTAACTTCATCGTTCATATTATACTGGCATCATTTCCGTAAATGCATGGCATATGGTTTAAAAGATGGCTTTGAACTGTTTTAAATTATCGTTCAGTTATATATTTGTTGGTGGGCTTTCGCTCACCCTTGCTTTGTTTATATTATGTCACAACAACAGCTAGGACAGATGGCTCGCGTCAGGCGCACTCGGCGCAAGTAGGTTACCCGACCCACCGGACTACCCGCTGAGATGCTAGCCGCCATTGCTGAGGTAGCATAGTTAGACAGCTTTTGTTTCCTGTTTAACTATATGTATAATTAATGTAATCAACGGCAAAACTTTTAAACCTATGATGTTATCCTTTTGGGATTGTAATAACTTTTATTCGTAAACCCTTAATGTAAGACTTATTTCAATTTCATCTCTGGGACTATAACTGTTGTGTGTGTGAGTGGTAATTATTGTGGGGTCACAGCATGTGATTTATTTATTGTGGACTCAAGTCAAGTATTATGAATGGATGTAAGACCGTAACCACCAGATCCCTGACCCCGGATCTGGGGGTGTTACAACAAACTTCTGACTATGATGATCGTCGGATGATTGCTATTTTTGAAAGCTTTAAAAAGAAGAACCCTATACATGATATGTATTTGAAAGCTTTAAAGACAGAAATTGTGAGAATAACCACTGCATCTGATCCTAAGAATGGTGAGCTACTTATCTTTGTTGAATGTCATAAGCTCGGATCTCACAAAGTATCGCTTCAGTTCTTCTATGATAGATCTCTGTCAGAGCTTTGGGTGTTGAGACCAAAAGTAAGAACATCTTCTGAACTAGGCATACTGCTTCATGAAAAATTTCAAGAGTTTGCTGAAAGAGCTGGTCCTGAAGTTATAAATGACCCTCCACAAGTTAAAATTCTTAAGGGAGAAGTTATTCATACTGTTAATCTTCAGACAGACGAATTGTATACACACCTTTCCAGACATTTGGTATATGTTGAATATGCTCTTCGAAATCATGGTTTTGCATCACAAGAAAAGATTGAAGCTGCAAATCATATTCGATCCTATGCTCAGACCAACATGAAGAAGTACAAGCAGTATCAAGGTGAGTTGAGAAAGAAACTTGGAATACCACTGGTTTATCCTACAGATGTGTCATCCAGAAGGGAATTACTTGTTGACTCCGAATTGATCAAGAATCTACCTGATATGGATGAACAAGAAGAAGGAGAAATCAACGAGGAAGAAGGTGGTAAATGAAGATTAGCTCTACAAGTTATATCATTAGAGCTTTTATAGAACAAGATAGGATAATTGTCTTATATGATCAGTCTAGAGGATCATCTATCTTGTATTTATCTTTTCTGTTTGAATCTGGATAATGTTAATATAAACCAGAACTTTTACATTATTTACTTAGCATTTAAAGTGTTTTCTTTTACTTGTTTAATTGGGATTAGTTGAAGAATCCTCTAGGTATTTGCTTGTTATTGTATAACAAACAAATAGGGGGAGATTGAAAGACATATGACTCAGCCTATTTGTAGTTTGAGGATCGTAATCCAATTAAACTAGATTGTAATAAGTAAATAATATCAACTGTCACAGGAATCTCAAAAGATGATAACCGTCAGAAGAAAAATCAACAAGTCAATCTATAGTTTTGATGTTTTACACTGGAAGAAGATTCAGATATCTGATCAGGCCTCAAGGTAGCATTGAAACAAGTGGATTCATTTAAGAAGACAGAGATTTCTATTAGTGACAAGAAACAATTTCAGTACCGAATGATTGATGAGAGTGAAGAGTATAAAAAGACCACAGTGTTAAAAATCACAATGAAGAACAGAGATTGGAGTTAGTCGTTCATGAACCAGACAGTACATCGAACGTCAACATCATGCCAATGTATGTTCCTTATCATAATTACGTGGTTTTCATCAGAGTATCGACTATTAAAGAATTTATATTAATTCTATTTTAATTGATTAAGTCAAGTAATTAAGTTAATAAATAAATTAATTCTATCAGAATTAATATATTTGTTAAAGTGATTATTAGATTAATTAAATAAGAATTAATATGAAAAAGGAATAATTAGTTAAATGATTTTTAATAAGTCATTTAATTAATTATAAACTGAAAAATATGATGATATAACTATCAAACTGATAGTTATACCGATAGTCATATTCAGTTTATAAAGGAGATAGTCATATTCAGTTCAAAGGAGATAGTCATATACAGTTCAAAGGAGATAGTCATATTTCATTCAAATGGAAAGTTATACCGAATGTTATATTGACATGGTAAGTTATACCGAATGTCATATTGAGCTGGATTGTTATACCGAAAGTCATATTTAAACTGGACAGTCATATTACAATGATTTGATAGTCATACCGATTGTCATATTAAGGTAAAATGATTGTCATATCAGTTTAAACTATGTAATATGACTATGGCTGTGTATTTAAGGAAGCAGAATGCAGAAGAAGTAAAAGCAGTCGAGCTAAACACAAGAAAAATACACAGCAGCCATTCTCTCTCTCTCTCTCAAGCTCAAGAACACCTCCAAATTTAATTCTGTAAATTCAAGTTCATCTCAGTTGTAATATCCTATCCATTGGAACTTGTTTACTTTTGATTCTTGTACTACTAGCGAATTAAGTTTCCTAGTTCACAAATTGATATCTTGATTTTATTAACTAAATTAGCAAAGTTCATGTTGAATTTTCTAATTAGTTATTAATTACTTGATAATCATTTGGACTGATTTTGTAACACCCATCAAGTTAATATATTGTTATATTCAATTTGAAATTTGTGTTATATTATTCCGCACAAAATATTCGTTTAAGTGAAAATTATTTAACGAATAAATTTCGAGAAAATGATATAGATTGTATTCAACCCCCCTTCTACAATCTTATCGGACCTAACAGTCAAGGACACTTGAAGATGTAAAGGAAAAGGAACCATAGTTTTACACGAGAGTAACATCTGTGCTGAAGTGAACTGAACTTGATTTTGGATTGTGATTGGGATGCAGGAGTGACGGACTGAAGCAGCAATATGTCAGGCTCAGATGTAGTCATGATCAGCTTCCTTTGCTGTCCGGTTCAAATATCTTCTGCCCAACTTTTGAGGGATTGCTAGATGTAAGATTTGAGAAACAAGATAGAGTTGAAGACCAACATGAAGTTGAAATGTGCAGACTGCCAAATGTGGAAAGAGATGAAAACTACTGCGAAGCATGTACCAACTTCAAAAATTAGTGATAATATATATGATTGTTTTGTAACCCATCACAACCATTTTCTTTTTGGGAGGAAGAATGTAGCAGAATAGTTCAATTTAAAAAATAACCTAATAATAATTTGGCTATTGTCCAAACCAAACCTAATTTCCAACACAGATGCCATATAGAAGACAAGCTGCTGGTAATTTAGATTTGGCGATCTTGTACACGATAAAAGCCATATTTTGTTAATAAAAATGATATTTTATAAAATTATGAAATCATAATATTTATATGTTATGCAGATGAATAAAATAATAAGACTTAAAAGTGGTTGTGCGAATTTGACTTTGATTGAGTTGAATAATTTTAGAAGAATACAACAAGACTTGTGACTACCTGGCTTGCCGAGTGCGGAACTTTTAGGTACTTAGATCATCTCTTAGGTAAAATTTGAAATTAATTACTATAAATAAGAATTATAAAAAATGTGTAAAAAAAATTGCACTCCAATGATTCATTACCCTTAGTTAAAATTATAGACACACTCATTATATTGGCTATTTGCTGAATCTCTAGAGACCTGTAGTGAAACTTCACATAATCTGTTGCCATATTAAAATAATACATTCTATTTTTAAGAACTTAAAATAATAATAACATATCATTTTTAAAATATAGGCAATAATTATAGCCAACTCCATTGAAACACACTACAAGAAAAACGGCTAAATATGACGGAAAAAATTCGGTCATATTTAGCTAAATTCGACCGATTTAGTATATAAATTCGACTATATTCGGTCGAATTTAGTGTACTAAATTCGACCAAAATCGGTCGAATTATAAATTCGACCAAAAATTTTGAAACTTTCAAATTTTGGTGAAAATTCCAAAATTTTAAATTTTGGCGCCCGAAATGCATTAAATTCGACCAAATTTTGTCGGATTTAGTACACTAAATTCGACCAAATATAGTCGAATTTATATACTAAATTCGACCAAATCCGGTCGAATTTAATGTGCACTAATTTTTTTTAAAAAAAGCAGCAGAATCTGCTGCTCAAGGATTGAACATCATGTGGGATTCATTCTGGTAACTAGAACATCAAAATTGGAGTTCAATAACACTTCCAGAAGTGCTTCGATCCTCAAGAACACGAAGAACACGAAAATCAAACTTTGATTTCTATACGTTATTAAACTCGAAATTCAACATATAATATATGAAATTGACTAGAAAAACATACTCTACACGATGGTAACATCAAAATCAGCAACCAAACACGTTTACAAAAATTCATAATTTTAATAAGTAAATTCGAATTTAATAAAAAAATAGGAGAAATTCATAAATTATACCCCACCAAAATCTGATCATGTTTTTGGATAGAGGATGATGAGGGCTTCGATTCGACTATAAGAGCGTTGAAATCGGACACCGATAATGCCTCCAAATGTTGATTTGATTCTTGAAAATTCAAGAACATAAAAAAACTAAAAACTAAAAAGAAATTGATGGGGGCAAGGGGGGCAAGGGGGGCAAGGGGCAGAGATTGTGTAGGGGGTGGGTTTATGTGTGTGTGTGTATATATATATATATATATATATATATATATATATATATATATAGTATATAATAAGTATATTTCTAAAATGTATGGTTAGGATTTGTTTTTTTAAGGGCTTAGATTGCTTGACTCATCAATCCATGTGACACTAAATTGACCAATGAGAGATAGCCACGTAGGCGGTGATTGAGAAATTCAAATATAATGATAACACGGCTAAATTCGACCAAATACGATCGAATTTATGATTAAATTCGACCAAATATAGTTGAAATTAGGAGCTCGGCTAAACTCGACCGAATTCGGTCAAATTTAATATTTGGTCAAAATTCAGTTGAATTGATTATTTTAAAAAATTAATAAAAATTGGAATAAAGGCCAAATAATTAAATAAAATAGAAAAAAACCAAATTTTTATTCAGAGTTTATAATCACCCACATAGTCATACCACCAAATTTTATGTTCAAAAAAAGGCATTTTTTCTATTTTTATATAATTTTTAATTTATTTTACAAACTAGTTAAAAATGGGGAAAAAATTTAAAAAAATGGAAGATTAGTCAAAGTAGGGTAAGATTCATCTCATAAATAGGGAGTATGACTACTTTGGTGTGCATAAATTTTAAATTGAATTTTGGCTTTTTTTCTATTTTTATTTAATTTTTTAATTTATTTTCCAAATTAGTTGACCGTTAAATTACCAAACCAAATTAATTTATTTTTTTATGAAATTTTGGAAATGACATTAAAAAAGAAGGATCTTGACCACCGTGTGATTGGGTCGTCGAGAAATATTTTTAAAAAAATTGAAACACAAAACCATGACGTAACCCTATTTAGGGGTTCTAGTTGACCGTTAAATTACCAAACTAAATTAATTTACTTTTTTATGAAATTTTAGAAATAACATTAAAAAGGATGGATCTTGACCACCCAACGGTTGGGTCGTCGAGAAATATTTTTTAAAAAATTGAAACACTAAACCCTGACGAAACCCTGTTTAGGGGTTCCAGTCAAAGTACTAGTAGACCGTTAAATTACCAAACCAAATTAATTTTTTTTTTTTCTGAAATTTTGAAAATAACATTAAAAAGGATGGATCTTGGCCTCCGAACGGTTAGGTCGTCGAGAAATATTTTTTAAAAAATCGAAACACTAAACCCTGACGAAACCCTGTTTAGGGGTTCTAGTCAACGTACTAGTTGACCGTTAAATTATCAAACCAAATTAATTTACTTTTTTATGAAATTTTGGAAATAACATTAAAAGGATGGATCTTGACCACCGAACGGTTGGGTCGTCGAGAAATATTTTTTAAAAAATTGAAACACTAAACCCTGACGAAACCCTATTTAGGGGTTCCAGTCAAAGTGTTAAATTACCAAACCAAATTAATTTATTTTTTTCTGAAATTTGGAAATAACATTAAAAAGGATGGATCTTGGCCTCCGAACGGTTAGGTCGTCGAGAAATATTTTTTAAAAAATTGAAACACTAAACCCTGACGAAACCCTATTTAGGGGTTCTAGTCAACATACTAGCTGACCGTTAAATTATCAAACCAAATTAATTTACTTTTTATGAAATTTTAGAAATAACATTAAAAAAGATGGATTTTGACCACCGTATGGTTGGGTCGTCGAGAAATATTTTTTAAAAAATCAAAACACTAAACCGTGACGAAACCCTATTTGGGGTTCAAGTCAAAGTACTAGTTGACCGTTAAATTACCAAACCAAATAATTTATTTTTTTCTGAAATTATGGAAATAACATTAAAAAGGATGGATCTTGACCACCGTATGGTTGGGTCGTCGAGAAATATTTTTTAAAAAATCGAAATACTAAACCCTGACGAAACCGTGTTTAGGGGTTCCAGTCAAAGTACTAGTTGACCCTTAAATTACCAAACCAAATTAATTTATTTTTTTCTGAAATTTTGGAAATAACATTAAAAATGAAGGATCTTGACCTCCGTACGGTTGGGTCGTCGAGAAATATTTTTTAAAAAATCGAAACACTAAACCCTGACGAAACCCTGTTTAGGGGTTTCAGTCAAAGTACTAGTTGACCGTTAAATTACCAAACCAAATTAATTTACCTTTTTATGAAATTTTGGAAATAACATTAAAAAGGATGGATCTTGACCACCGTACAGTTGGGTCATCAAGAAATATTTTTTAAAAAATCGAAACACTAAACTCTGACGAAACCGTGTTGGGGTTCCAATCAAAGTACTAGTTGACCGTTAAATTACCAAACCAAATTAATTTATTTTTTTATGAAATTTTGGAAATAACATTAAAAAGGATGGATCTTGACCACCGTATGGTTGGGTCGTCGAGAATAGTTTTAAATAAATCGAAACACTAAACCCTAACGAAACCCTGTTACGGGTTCTAGTCAAACTACTAGTTGACCATTAATTTTTCCCCTGATTATTATTTTCTAATTTTTTTATAGAATATAATATGTTTTCCGGATACTCTCATATTTTTTTATTTTTTACAACTAATTAAATATTTTTCAAAAAAAACTTGAAAGTATCTAATGAGTAAAAATTCAACATTCTCTTATCATATGAATATTTTTTTGTACAAACTAAATTTGTACACGTGATTAATGTCATCCTACTATTTATAAAAAAATTCATGATGTGTAAAAACATTTAAATAATTAATAATATTTTTTCAAATTCTGAAAATAATAAATTCAATCAAATTTGGTCACATTTATTACATTCGACCAAATTTGGTCGAATTTGCTCTTTAATTTTTGTTAAAAAAAATTAGGTTATATACCGTATGTATTTCCAATATCCTCATAATTTTTTTTGTATTTTTTCAAACTAATTAGATACTTGTTTAATTTATTTAGACAATCTACTAAATAAAAATTCAACTTACTCCTATCATATGAATATTTTTTACATACAACTAAATTTATACATATGAATAATGTTATCCTTGTATTTATAAATATTTTTTAATGATGTGTACAAACATTTAAATATTTAATAATAATTTTTCAAACTAATTAGATACTTATTTAATTTATTTTAACAATCTACTAAATAAAAATTTAACTTTCTCCTATCTTATGAATATTTTTTACGCACAAACTAAATTTATACTATGAATAACGTTATATTTGTATTTATAAGTATTTTTTCATGATGTGTACAAACAGTTAAATATTTAATAATATATTTTCAATTTCTGAAAATAATAAATTCAACCGAATTTGGTCACATTTATTAAATTCGACCAAATTTGGTTGAATTTAATGCGGGTAAATTCGACCAAATTTGGTCAAATTTAATATTTTACCGAATTCGATCATATTTATAAATTCAACCAAATTTTGGCAACATCTGGGAAAAAAATTGGGCGGAAATTTTCCCGCTCCCCTACTAAATATGACCGAATTCTGTCATATTTATAAATTCGACCAAATTTCGGCAACATTTGGGAAAAAATTGGGTGGCAATTTTCCCGCTCCCTTACTAAATATGACCGAATTCGGTGAAATATACTAAATTCGACCGAATAAAAATAATGGTCAAATTTAGTAGCTACTAAATTCGACAAAAAAAAAAAAAATTCGGTCAAATTTAATACTAAATTCGACCGCGGCTAAATTCGACCGAATTCGATCATATTTAGCCGGGTCAAAAAAGGTCGACCGAATTCGATCATATTTAGCCGCGGTCGAATTTATTTGGTCATATTTAGCCTTGTTTTCTTGTAGTGACACAACACCTTACAGGTTCAACAACTTTTACATAATCAGTATTTTATATCGTTTTAGCCAATCATTTTAAAAAACACAACATCTTCAATTGGAGATATTTTTTTTTTTTTTAAATCAATTGGAGATGCCTCTTTGCTAAATTTCCAAATTACCTACTATAAATAAGAATTATAAATGATATATAAAATATTTTAACCAAACTTATTACATTAGCCAAGTTAGTTAATAATAATAATAATAATAATAATAATAATAATAATAATAATAATAATAATAATAATAATAATAATAATAATAATAATAATAATAATAATAATAATAATAATAAATTCATGGTAAACGTTACACGACTTTGCATTTTGTGAGAATAATATTTGGGACCATTTTTTTCAATTATGCTATTTTGGACAATAAAATTAAAATAAGTGTTATAGGAAAGCACCCATTGAAACACGGTGAATATTTTCAGGGCATGACCTCAAAAAGAAAAAGAAACAAAACAAAAATCAACACATCATATACAACTTCCTCATGAGCTTAAAACTCTTGTTTATCAAGGTGGCACAGATCAGACTCATCCCTGCAACCTGAGACTCTTAAAAAAAGGTCTTACTTTTTTTCCAATTTAATTAATTTTTTAATTACACATCAGACTCATCCCTGCAACCTCAAGGCTTTAGAGAAGCAAACACAACACGAGCAAGGATGCAACATTAGTTTGAGAGGAATGAGAGACCGGAGAGGAAAGAGAGACTGGAGAGAGACGACAGCTGCAACTGGCAGCGCACCACTAGAAAAACAATCATTCCAAGGAACCGTCTTATCAGCAACTGCTCACTTAACATAAAGAACCTGTAAACCGGCGACGACACCAACTATGAGTACTAAAATCTCTTAAAACCAGAAATTTGACATTCAAACATCAAATATGCCAAACTACTGAAATGGGCTGAAAAGTAAAGATAACACATCCTAGGTTTTTTTTTTTTTTTTGAATTACAAAAATAAACAATCCAACGATTGAGCTTAACATTGCCATTAATGAGAACTTCATCGGCTCTGCATTTTTATACATAAATTTTGTTTTTTTTCCTGCTAAACAATTCCTACAACAGCACATACAGAGTCACTTGGGTAAAATTTGAGTATTAAACTTTATTGGAATTTGCATATGACTGCTCATTTTTGTGAGAGCAAAGCACTGCATTGTGCCATAATCTTAGATGCCCTGGTGATTGCATCTGTCATGTACAAGTTTTCTACAACATTCGCAAATGGATCCTTGCTCATATTTTCAGGGACCTTGGGCTTCAATTCAGCTGTAAATGTAGTTGGTTCTCTTTCATCTAAGTGCAATAGATGTGGTGCTATAGTCTTCATCCGGGATCTCAAAGAACCAACAGTGTCATAGGGTAGTTGGGCCCCGGCAACCTCAGACAAAGCCCTAATAATCTTCCAATCCTCTCTAGCATCACCAACCGTAGGGACTGCTGGTAAGGTTTCTTGGACATACCCTTCTGTATATCCCTTCCTTTTCACTGAATGCTGCAGCTGGTAGTATTACATTCGCACGATACACAACCCGGTCACCATGGTGCCCCTGATAAACAACGAAGGCATCACTAGGAACCTTTTCCTAGTTCACATCATCAGCGCCCATTAAATAAACAAATTTGGCAGTTTCAAGGCTGTTATCAGATTCTGGCACAAGTCCCAGGTCTAATGCAGCAGCTTGAGCAGCATTTAGAAGTAATACATTAGGCCCATTCCAGTCGGGCCTGATGACATTCCCTTGTTTTGCAATAGCTTCAACAGCAGAGAATTACTGCATCCTTATCCTTCCGCTCAAAGATCCCAGCGCCCACAATAATGGCAGGATTTTTAGCATTTTTTAGGACCGCGGAGAAAGGATGGCGACCTTCAGTAATTTCTGTTAACGTTTCAGGGCCAGTACCAAGATGTTGATGATCATAGTTTAAATCGGCCACAGGACCAACATACCCCACTTTAGCTTGGGTAGCTCGGACTGTCTTCCTGATTCTTGCATTTACCATCGCAGCTTCTACCCTTGGCTAAATTATTAAAGGTTGCAATTTATTTCTAATTACTAACCAATGTCTCTTAGAAGTGCAAGTTAGTTACCACACACACAACACACCAGTGTCAAAATATCTATGTGCTGTAATTCTATTTCTATGTCATATAAACATGTATCCTCAAATACAATAACAAAGGCAATCATCAAATATCAGGTGACAATATAGGGCACAGTATAAACAACAGTCGAGATGTTCAAAAACTTCTAATATATAACAGTAGAAGAGCATTTTCTAATATACACATAGAAATACAATGTATAAAGAAAATAAACAGAAGCGGGTTAAAGATACACAGAACTAAAATGATATGCAAACAAGAAACCTGTGGAGTTTGAAGATGCACTTTTGAAAGTGATATGTTACACAGTACGCACGGACCACATTGCATCTTTCACACTAACTAATTACATATATAAGAAATCAGGAGTTGAAACCCCGTGCACATACCACATTGCATCTTTCACACTAATTAATTACATACGTATATGAGAAATTAGTGTGGAGTTGAAACCCTAGGTAGTGGCTAATATAAATCACCAGTCATTTTGAACCAGGATTGCCATTTTACTTACATCTTCAGCCTCGCTTGAAGAGAGTATAGAAAGGACAGCACAAAATTTACAAGTTAAAAGTTGGTCATCAGGAAATGTGATTTTCATTTTCCACCTCTCAAAGGCATTTTCTCTACCTCTTCCCTTGTCCAAAATTCTCTCAAATACTTTATATTTGCCTGTTTTCATTTTTTGTGATGCCTATATGTGTAACCTTGAAGTTACATCTCAAGGGAGATATTAGTCCTAGTCAACAATTTGATACAAGTATACAATCTCAATTCTCAATACTGCAAGTACTCAAACTAGTATAAATACTACATGTTTTTTTATGCATTACATTTTGAAGTATATGGGGAGAGGCGAGTGAGTATTGAACCCATGACCATTTTTTTCAGGGATAAGAGAGGGGGCGGGGGGGGGGGGGGGGCATACTACTTTACTACTTGCATGACAAAATATAGTGCAAAACAGCACTCTCATAGTTTGTCCAAGTTATACTTACATTTTCCTCACTATATTTTTTATGACAATATATTGTATAAGACTGCAACTCAAGAGAGGAATTACCTTCATGACAAGAAAAACAAGTATAGATTACAAATTCACAAATTTGTACTACAAGTATATACTGCATTGTCCATGCGTTAAAGGTTACATCACAAGTTTTACTACTTGAACATAAGGCATTCAGAGACATCTATAAGATTTCTGTAGGAAGGGCAGGTGCTGGACCTTAACTTTCCAGAATTTTAAACAATTTTATTTAGTTCAGAAAAACTGATGCTTTAGATACTAGTATACCATACTAAGCACCACTTATGTAATCAGGCAAAAAAAATGAACTTTTCCGATCAAGGTTGATGTAGGACGGCTAGTAAAAAGAACGATTTAATCAATAAAACAAGAATAACGATAAAACTTGGATGGACGAACCGCAAAACACCCACTACCCCAAGGGTTTCCCAACTGCGGAAGGGACGAAAGCTATGGATCGCATACCATAAGAGACCCAATTTAATATTCCAATAATATCTCAAAATCAAGTAATAATGCGGGGATTATAGTGCTTATATAGGAAAGGAACCCTAATTAAATAACCTAATGGACTTAGGCCCTTAAAGAATTGGGCTTATTATTAAAAAAACTACTTAATTAATAAACTCCTAGCCCCGCATATAAAGCATATAGATAAATACATTATTATCTATTTATCTCTACACTAAACAAATATAAACTAATTAATAACATAAGTGTTAATTCTTTGTTTCCGTTCCTCATCAAAGGTACTTCAGCAAATTTTTGTCTCCTCATACAAGTAACGAGTTCTTGAAAATGTTTAAAGCAGTTTGCAGCTGAGATATTATATTAATTTTCTCAAAACCAACTATCAAAATATTTTAGGGTTCAAAGGGGAAACCTTACCATCGGTCTATTGGTGTTTCAGCCTGCCAAACATTAAATAATCTCCTTTACGGCCTTACCAGTTTTTCGTTGTCAAAACGATTTCAGCAGGTATATAATTAAACAGTATGGTAGCAGGTGCGAATGTAAGAGAGACAGTAATAGTTATTTAGTCTATAAGACTTGTCCATCAAATCAAAAAGACGCAATGTAAACAGTTCGTTCTTTCATAGCTTTTGTACTACAAGATTTAAGAAAGCTTTTCAATACATGTAAGAACTTACTTGTCATCTAGCTTCACGGAGGTAATGCCACGTGCACGTATATTGGCATCTTTTTTTTCGAAGAAACCTTCAGGAAAAGCTCATACTACTTAGTGATGCATCAATTTTTGTATGTGCACTCTCCTGGGGAGGCAGCAAATGATTACTTTTGGTCTCCTTCGGACTAACATGTGATGTGCCTTTTTATGAGACTCAGAGTTCACTACTTAGCAACATCAGTTCCTAATTAGAATACAGGTACACAAGTCAGGAGTCTGTACAGTAGAAGTGCAGTACATAGTCGAGATATGGAAGGTCCACTACAGAATCTAACAACAGATGACCACATTATATTGGGTAACATTTTGAAAATTAAAATATTCTTACCTACTAGAACTGCATATGCACTTTCTTGACCAAGATATTTTAATGATACGAGATAATAAAGACATTGAAATCATTCCTAAGTCCTTTCTAAAAACTTACTAGAGCTTTTACTATGCCTTCTCAACTAAATGATAAGTTTGCAATTGAAAGATATTGCATATTCACCACCCTAATATGTGCCTCTCATGTGATAGATGATTCTTGGGTTCAGTATCTTGAGAAAAACCTTGCATGTCAACTACTTGCATCCTGAAATTACCCCTAATAAAAAGATGGTCATTGATGTGTTAATTCATGAAACTATCGTTTAAAACAATACCCCGGCAAACAAATCAAATTGATTATTGTCTTCGTCCTTGATCCTCTAAAAATTGAAACAAGGAAACGATAAAAATCAGACACGTCCTTCTTAATTCAGTAAGTTTCACAGGATTCAGGTAGATCAATGAAGTCAATTGTCAGATCCGATATAAGCTTACGTGTGAAAAACGTTAAAGCAGATGCATTTATTTTGTGATTCTGGCTCCCCAAATTGCTAGAAGATAGAAATATGCTAGCTGCACCAATTCAGAAATGAAAATGCATGAAAGAAAGCTTAGCATAAAAATAATAATGTTAGGAGTTTAAAACAATTCAAGGGAATGGATCAACTACATCAAGCAACTAGCAAAGAATCTTGGATGTTCCTGTATGAAAGGAACAGGCAAGACGAACCCTGGAGCTACTTTCAATATATCCAAAACCTTCATCCCAAATGGAGCAATGGAATTATAGCTAAACCTAGATAAGCAGGCAGCAACAGTGGCTGACTGTCTGCATACATACAATAGCAACAATGCGGTAATAAGTATGGCACTTTTGCCACCTGCTTACATAAACATCAAGACAAATCCTCAACAACACAGAGAAACAAGATAATTTGAACTTTAAGACTGCTTTAAGCTTTGACAAGAACATCAAATCGCAAACCCAACTTATTGGTAAAGTTATGCATTTAATTCTTTTGCGACAAAACCGGTCAATATCATGCTCACGTACTACCTTAAAAGGAATATACAAGTTCACTTATTAAGCCAAGTTGTGCAATTCGAAATTGAAACCCAGTGTAACATCAAGAATTTAGTACAAATAGCTAAAACTGTTCATAACTAGTTACTCTCTTTTTGCTAAGCACTAAATAAATGCAGTTTGAAAACAAAATAGTGTAATTCATCAAGTATTAACAGCAATTCCAATTTAGATCAGTGATTCGTATAAAAGTCAATGTACAGTTATTAAATAAGAGTAAACAAAAGAAATAAATTTCCTAAAACTTGAGATGCACAAAAAGTCCCGCGGGTTGGATTTTTAAAAAATCTGGGAGTTTTAGCTCTTACAGCAATATTCCACAAACCATGTCATCAATCACTCCTAAAACTCAACAGAAATGTACCAAAAACTGCTGACAATTTATAATACTACCAATGTAATTTGTCCATATTGTAGTATAACATTCTAAAGGGCAAATTGAAGTGTCATCACAAAAGTTCAATAACATAACAGTAATTTACTCAGACTAACAACAATTCAATCAATTTTAAACTATTATACTAAACAATGATCCCCAAAACAAAATAAATTCTACAACTATAGTACATAAAACTATACAGCAATTAGGTAGTTATTTATCTTCACTGGAAACTATAATGAAGACTTTGCTGTTGAGAGCTTGCGTCTAGGACGAAACATGTTCAGCTGTTGAACAGTTAAGCATCAAAGGAGGCAGAGCGGAGTATTAAAGAGTGATTGCCTGGGAACACAATATTCCAAATTTTCATTTAAGGATTTTCACAAGCATAAGCCTCCTGCATTGGTGAGCAATCAAACACAGAACAATCAAACAGATTCCACACAAACAGAAGTCTCTGCCATATTAATACTAATCGTTGTAGGACTCACCATAATATGAGTATCAAAATAAACAATCATGCTCAAAACTAAGAGAAATTGTACAACTAACATATGAAACCATACCAGCACGTCAATTAGTCATGTAAGGTATTTTCTCACCAATAATTGTAGAGTAAACCCTGTTGTTGAGAAGATTGCATCAGAGATGAAACTTATCCATTAGTCGAATAATATTAAAGCATAAAAGGAGGCAGTGACGGATAATCGAATGATTGCCCTGGAGCACACTTTTGCATTGGAGAATTTCCACAAGCATAAGCCTCCTGCATTGAAAAGCAATCAGATTGAGAAAAATCAAACAAATTCCAATCATAAACAGACGTCTCCCCAGTTTCCCCCACATCACTACTAATCATAGCAGGACTCATCAGAAAAGAATCAGAAAACTCACCAGCCTCTATTTGTGCACCTGAGTTGTAGAAAAATAACAAAAGAGCTATTAAACAGTTATTATCAAGCAATTTATTGTGAGCAAATTTTAACCAAAGAAAAGACTCGCTACATTTGCTAATTAAGTAACATTATTACACGTATTCTCTCTGCAAATGGATTAAGCACTTTTACATAATTTTATCTTTGTTAAACACTTTAATCTTTAGATAGAATAGATTTTTATTGATTTATCTCTTTATAATTTTTCTAATAAAGAACCAAACAAGGTTGACCAATTCATCTTGCCTTTGGGGTCCAAATTTAATAGTGGGACAAGAGTCAACAAAGACCAAGAAACAAAGGATTATCAGAAAATTAAAGTTTGTCCAAAGACTAATCCTTGCAATTGCATATTTGAGCATTTATATTTATTGTTTGAGGTACATTACCAATTTAACAAATATTTATTCAAATATATAATATATTGACAATTATCTTATCATCTCGATATTATCCATTATAATTTTATAGAAGTCCATTATCTTGCCTACATGTGGCTTATGCACATTTGTAAATAAAACCTTCCACAAACTTATTTACGTGAAACTCATTTACAAAAAGGAAAATAAAAAAAAATAAAAATGATTACATTGGTATACAATATGAAAAAGAGAACATATATAACCAAATATGTCACCTGACTTCTTATTCTCTCATCTAAAAAGTGTCACATCAATCACCAAAAATGAAGAAAAAATTAGCAAATTCAAAACTTAAAAGCAATCTGAATAATAATGAAACATGGGTAGATGGCAATGCTTGTCAAAAATATAAACTATGCATAGTTACAGACATGAACCTAGCTTCAAATATAGATAAGTATTAGTAAGAGAAAGGATGACTGGTTAGGAAGTCACTGTTCCTCACCTCATTATCCAAATCAAGGGCTTTAGCAGCTAAACCTTCAAGCCACTGGATAATTCGAAGGCAATGCTGTGCTGTGTGATCTTCCACAACAAACTGGCAAGCCTCCAAGTGAGATGTCGTTGGTAACTGCAATAAAAAATATATTTAACTACGGAATTTTGTTCTCAACTTCTATACAAATGGAAATATTATAGGAAAATTATATACAAAACAATGTTTTCATCAGTAAAAAACAGGAAACTTGGTGCAATTGAGGCAGAAAGGAAACATCACCATGACTAGGTCATCTGGAAAGTCTTCCCCTGCAAGACGAGATGCATTTAAGTTAGGAATTGCAAGGATTCTGAAATGTATAAAAAAGGATTGTGATCAATACAAAAAGGGGAGATAAGTTTGATCACATGAAGTGGCAACCAACAAGAAAAATATTATACGAGTCCGGGATACATTGCCAATTAAAATTCTGGCCTAACAGTGATAAAAAGAAAATGATTGCTGAAAAGACAACCAAGAACTGGAAAGATACTGAAAATACTTTGTTAAAGGGAATGGCAGGTTATAGTGTAGTACAAATATAGAACTTTGTATGTTCTCTTCCAACAGTAAAAAGAATTTATCATCATTACATGAGTGCCATACTTGTGAGCCAAGATCTTAGAAACAGAGAACAGACACACATGTATATATAAACTAGCTGTGACAACACACAAGACCTAATCATTCAAAATGAACACGTTAGAATCATTTGCCTTTTCCATAAAGATACCACAGAAGAGACCAGGAAGCAGCCTCGTCTAGCAGAAGTCGAGCCGTCTGCCTCATTAGTTTGTCCTCTACGATCCTTAGTTTGTCACTGCCATACCTACAGAAAAGACATAAAAGGTGTCTCCTCAAACCTGTAACTACAGACATAAAAGGTGTCTCCTCAAACCTGTAACTACAGACATAACTGTAAACAAATTCGAAAATGCAAGAGAGGATCAAGTATATATACTTAAGAAGCATCTGGTAACAGAAACGGCTGCCAGTAAAACATTGTCTAGTTGGGTGGAAACCTCATCAAATTAGGCATTCCAATCTTCATGTCAGTTGTCAAGGTATTTCACTTTTTCACACTCATTGTCTATTTCATTTCTTTCATGTTTTCTTTTTGTTTCATTTCCATATTTTAGTTCAGGTGTGGTCCGTGTGGAGGAAAGATAGCAAGTGGCAGGATTTAACTAATCTTCTTTTTAATGCTTAAATATAAACTCGTCCAAGCTTTATCAAGTATTGTCATAACACAATATCTGGACTTCAGATATATATAACTACCATCTGAACGACTTGTGTCATTAATTTCAGCAATGACAGTTATTTCCTGTGTCCTTAACGTATATACGTTTGTCATATTCATTAATTGTAAACCATTTGGCATCATTACATATTTATTGACAATGTTGAGGTTCTAGGCTACCAGTGAAGAAGCTAAAAAAACTATAGTACTCTACTGGGAGGTTTGTTTAAAGAAAAACAATAATAATTAATAAACAAATTAATATATACAAAGCATCCACTGATCCACGTCAAGACTGGGGGAGACACTACCGAGATATTCATTATTTAGAGAGTACAGGACGCACCTTATTGACTTCGCCACATCACGACATTCTTTCTCCAGTTTCAATATCAAAGCTGAGACGGGCATTAACCGTGCAATACATAAATTCCCAAACCTAAGCCATATAACTAGACCCTTTTCATGATAGAATGGTAAAGAGGCTGTCTTTAGGCAAAGAAATATTAATCACTAGTACAACCAAAACAACTATCTCCTAAACAAACATGAATCCATGATAAGCAACACAACTTCAATAACTAAGAGAAATTGTACAACTAACATATGAAACTATACCAGCACGTCAATTAGTCATGTAAGGTATTTTCTCACCAATAATTGTAGAGTAAACCCTGTTGTTGAGAAGATTGCATCAGAGATGAAACTTATCCATTAGTCGAATAATATTAAAGCATAAAAGGAGGCATTGACGGATAATCGAATGATTGCCCTGGAGCACACTTTTGCATTGGAGAATTTCCACAAGCATAAGCCTCCTGCATTGAAAAGCAATCAGACAGAGAAAAATCAAACAAATTCCAATCATAAACAGACGTCTCCCCAGTTTCCCCCACATCACTACTAATCATAGCAGGACTCATCAGAAAAGAATCAGAAAACTCACCAGCCTCTATTTGTGCACCTGAGTTGTAGTTAACGAATGGATTTGAAGGATCATAGAGAAATTGTTGCTGCAAATCCATAAAAGTGTTGTCATCAAACATTGGTGGGGTCATCTCATTAACATCATCTGGTTTGGTCATGGCGATAGGTTGAGGATTACAACTGTCATTATCTTCGATCGAGTTCATCGCCTCCTTGATCGGATCCATAACAATTGACTGAGTTCACAACTGTCATTGGATTCATGTCAAGATTACTGTTGACGGAGGAATTTGGGAACAACAAAATTCGAGGTACGTCGCCGGAAACAAGATCTGATGTGGTGGTTCTTTGCCGGAGAAAACGGTGGTGTGTGGTTGTTGAGCGTAATTGGTGGCTGAGATTGATAGGGTTAGTGGCGGCTATTCAGAGCTCTCGACTTCCAACCCCTCAATCGGCCTACGTACCCCGGTATTTATAGGGGATCAAGCCATACGTAGTTCTTGAAGAACAAGAAACCTAAACGGGCTTGGATTGTAGGTCCAGCATCCGGAATGTTCTACTATGAGGCCTAACCACAAAAGGCCCAAGGCTCATCCAAGATCTCAAGACTTCACATATAAGGAAACTTCCCCCGTCGAGGACTAGTCCTATCCGCTACCAGCTATTTCTTGATTCCAAGGATGCAGGTATAGCCATGGTTTACCCCAAGTGTAGAACGCATCCCTGTCCCCCGAATGAGAAGCACCCATCAGATAGCAGGACATGTGATCCAGAGCTTTTGGGTGCAAAGTGCAGGATTACTCCAAAGTTCCCCAATGAGAGCGCGCCCATTGGCTACAGGAACAGAGCTCCCAAAGCACACACCAGAAGTCCCCATCTTTCCACCATAGGGCGCGCCCTTAGTGTTTAAGAAGGGTCCTTATATCCAGGCAAACCCCTGGAGGCCTTCTGCGGCGGACATCCCCCTCTTGAGATACGACAGGAGGGAATTCTTCAATAATCAAACAGGAAATCGACATTATTATCATCTTGGAATTCCAACATAACCTAGGGCGCGGCCTAATACCCCCAGGGCGCGCCCTAACCTCTTGAAAACCCTAATTCGTTCTCTAAAATCCCAAATTGAACCCGTTATTGACCCGAATCCATCTCGAAAATATCCGAACCGAATTTTGACTATAACAACTACCCCCCAATTCCATATGAAATCAAAGATGATATATGGAATTTTCACGAACAAAGCCCAAAATTCTCACAACCTTCTGAACAAGGCGCGCCCTAAGAGAGGGCGCGTCCTTGGAATTTTAACCGATTCTACAGCTGTCAACCACTATCTCTTCAAACCACTATAAATACCCCCCTTAACCTTCACTTTACTCTTTTCACTCTCTTTCTCTACCAAGATCGACACCGGCGACTTCAAGTTTTCCGAGCACTAATCCGACCGATTTCGTCAGTTTTTTGGTCATTTCTTCACTAAATCGAACTCTAGAACTTACAAGGTACGTTTTCATGTCTTTATTTCAAGTTTTCACCGTACTTTTATTGTCCGATTTTGCGATTTGACCTTTGGTTATCATTGTGTTCTTCAAAACTGCTTGTATGTATATATGTATGCATGTGCATTTGATCCTTTTTTGCTGTTATAACTTTTCTAAAATATGTTTCTGATAAATTGATACGGTTAATCAATTCTCAGGACGCGCCTTGGATAAAGGGGGCGCCTTGGATTCCTCTGATTTCATAACGTAATCTTGATTTCTAGGATACCTTAGAAAACTTTTCTTGGCGCACCTTCACGTCACTAATTCCGTATTTTAAGAAGCGTCATGTGTGATTTTATAACCTAGGAAATCTCAGGGACAGTCGACTTTTTAGATTCTTTTTAGCTTGTAATTTGTTGAAAATTTCTTCCCTGGGCGCGCCCTCAATTTTTCATCTTTAATTTTGCAGCTGGAGGGCGCGCCGTCTCCATTTCATCCTTTTAAGGAACTTAACAAACGTATTGGGACTTACTCTCCTTTGCCAGCTCCTCTACCTCCTAATCCGCCTAGACCTCTCTTCTCATTCGTATCCTCAGAAGATAGGGCGCGCCTTATCCAAGATTTTAACGAAGACAGAATGAGTTTTTCCAGTGAAGACTCCTTAGATAATGTCCCCCTTAGCAACCGTATGAAGAACAACACAGAAACTTCAAAACCAATACCCGAAAAAACTCCAAACGCTTTGCATACAGATCCCTCTGATAATGATTATACTCCAGATTTCAATTCCTCCAACGACACACACTCTTCTGACACTTACTCCTCTGAGGGCGCGCCCTCAGCTTCTTCCATTTCGCCTATAGCTGATTCCGAACCTACATCTCCATTACCTTCTCCGATCCCGTTTAGACATTGGGAAGTCCTTGATGAAGAAGATGATATTAACTTTGGTAAATATGATGGCATGTCTGAAATGGAGAAAAATCTTCTTAAAAAGAAACGAGGCAAATTGGCTTGTGTGAATATGTCTTCTATCGCTACGAGTGATGAAGTAGGATGGGCTATGCAATATTATGGCCAAGAAGGAATCTGGGCCATCCCATATGCTCACCACCGCCCAAATATCTTCAATTATGGTAAAAATTTCAAAATTCCAAGGATGGTCTTAACTCCTAAACTTGTAGCTCTTGGTGTGGACGCGCCCTTACACCCCTACCTCCAACAAATACTGAGGTGGTATGACATAGCACCCATCCAACTTTCCCCCAACAGCTACAAGCTTGTGTTGGCTTTATTTATCCTTTACCATGACCTCGAACTAGGAGTTCCCTCTATGCATGAGGTTAGCTATTTCTTCAGCATTCGACAGTCCAGCATTGGTTACTACTACCTTGTAATCAATAAGCTTCACAACAACAAAGGTTTTTCCGAAGGAAGAATCAGCCATCTCAAATTTTGGAAAGAACCTTTCTTCTATGTCTAGGATGTTCCTCGAATTCGTATTCACTTCAACACGAATCCTTGTAAGTTAGGGCGCGCCCTATTCCTTTATTATCTTTTTAATTTCCAACTGTCTATTAACTTCTTCGAATTTTAACAGATAAAAGAACACAGAAAACACTCGAGGGCGCGGCCTCAATTCGTGCAAAAGTCGTTCTGAGAGTTGCCTCAGAAAAATTCAACCTCCAATCTTTAATCACAGAAGAAAATTTAAAGAGAGTAGGAATTTTGCCTGATAGAGTCGGACATATTTGCAAGTTTAAAAAGTTTAGGAAGGGAATTCCCGTTCCCACATTCCCTTCTAGCAATAGTGAAAATGAAAATTCTGACTCCGATGAAGGTACAGAAGTTATAGCATAGGGCGCGTCCTAATCTTTCTTCATTACTTGCCAAAAATTTTTTAGTATAACCTGTCTAATGCCTTTTTATCCAGGGCGCGGCCTAATTCTTCCCTTTTTGTCTCGTGCAGGTATGGCTCCTAGGATTCCTCGGGGATTTGGAGCTGCAAAAAAGAAAAATGACAAAGAGAAGAAAACCGAGCAAACAGGTACATCAGATTCCAGGGCGCGTCCTGTGCAAAGGAAGGACTCTAGTGACGTAGTCACTCCATCCACAGAGTCCTTAAAAAGGAATGCTGATACTCTAGAACCTCTCGTCGACAGGGGCAAGAAACCGAGAACCGAGGGCGCGCCCTCATATGTCGAAACTTTGATTGGTCCAGCTGCAGCTCCTCTTATTGGAGAGGATGAAGTCAATTCATGGCAGAACATGAATGCTGATGAGGAATCCGAATCCATGATTCGAGCATCCGCCCAACTACTCATCCAATCTTTAGGGCGTGCCCAGAGAGTCCACAAAGAAAAACTTCATATCAACAGACTTGAGGCTGAGAACAGAAAGTACTCAAAAATGGTTATCGATACTGATAATAAGTGGAAGAAAGAATGTGATGCCAAAGAGGCCAGCATTGCTACTCTCAAGTTAGATCTTCAGAAATCTGTTGAAGAAGGCTTATATCTTAGTGATCAAGTCAAGAGGCTGAAGAAGGGTCTTGGGCCTCGGTATTCCTCTTCGAAGATCTGGAAGAGGGTTGGATTGCTTGGTTAGACTCTTGTTGTTGCTGGATAGGGCGCGCCCTAGTATCAGAAGTATCATCCTTGTCAGTCGGCTTTTCTTTGTCATTTTTCTTTCTAGATCCAAAGCCACGAGGAATTTGGGGGGCCATATCTTCATCCTGCTTAGAGTCGAAATTTTCATTTTCATTATCGCTAGAAGCGGATATGGGGACGGCGATACCATTTCTAAATTTACAAATTGATCCAACCCTATCAGAAAGGATTCCAACCCTTTTTAAATTTTCTTCAGTGATTAGAATTTGGAGGTTGAATTTTTCTGCTGCAATTTTGAGGACGGCACTGGCTCGAGATGAGGCCGCGCCCTGAAGAGTTTTTTGGATTCTTCTATCTGTTTTAGCTCAAGAGGCTGAAGAAGGAGGAGGAGCATTTCCAAGCTCACCTCCTGCAGACGTAGCTCCTCTCACCACTATTCGTCCTAATGATGCTCAGGACGCGCCTCCTTCCTCTCCCAAAGTTGTTCCTTCTTCTCCTTCTTAGGGCGCGCCTTAGAATTGCAAACTTTCTTCAAACTTGTTCGTTCATACTTTTAAGGTGCGGGTACTTTGTAAAACCCTGCAAGTTGTAACTCTTAACTTTTATGCCTTTTGGACTTCAATATGTTTATTATTTATCTTCATGCTTTTATTTTTCTCATCAGATTCTTCAAATAAGGGCGCGCCCTATGTGGGGATGCGACCTTTTTATTTAAGGAAATACATTCAACTTGATTTTTAACTGTGACAAAATACCTTCAAAAAGTCTTTAAAATATAGATTGAGGGCGCGCCCTAAGGTATTGCCCTTTTCAGGTTTTCTTTAACTTGTCAAAATTTACTTATCATTATGCAGAACTTCACAGGGCGCGCCCTAAGACATAGGGTGCATCCTCTTGCACTTCAATCTTCAAAAAACAGCTAAAAATGTCTTGATATACTTCATTAATCTTCAAATAAATTCTTTATTAAATTCTAGTCTCAACAGAACAGGGGAAGGTATACATGTATTACCCCCCAAGCTAAGGAGAATAAACTTCAAACAACGTGGAATAAAAATAGCAAATCTCGACTAGAACTAAGGAAGGCATATACGCACTACCCCCCTAGACTAGGAGAACAATTATTGATACTAGTCTAACTTATATCTAAGCCTTCCAAAATAGGGGGCCGAAGCCGCACCCTACTGATAGTATTTTCTCAAATGCTCTGCATTCCATGCTCTTGGGATTGTGTTGCCATCCAAGTCTTCTAGATGATAAGTTCCTTCCCAGATGATAGACTTGATCTTGTAAGGTCCTTCCCAGTTGGGACCAAAGACTCCATGTGCTGCTACCCTTGTATTTGGCATGACTTTCCGCAGAACTAGATCACCCACCTTGAAAGGCTGAGTCTTCACCTTCTTGTTATAGTACCGTGCAGCCCTCTGCTGATAAGTTGCCAACCTCAACTGCGAATTTGCCCTCATCTCTTCTAGGATATCAAGATTTAGCCTTTGATTTATCATATTCAATTCTTCATCATAGAAATCCCTTCGAAATGATCCTGCTCCAATTTCTACCGGCACCATTGCCTCACATCCATAAGATAATATGAAAGGAGATTCTCCAGTTGTGGTTCTTGGAGTTGTGTTATATTACCATAAGACCATGGGAAGTTCTTCAGGCCAATTCCCCTTGCTTTCTTCCAACTTCGTCTTCAAGGTATGCTTGATTATTTTGTTGATAGCCTCTGTCTGCCCATTACTTTGAGGATGATACACAGCTGCAAATTCCTTCTTTATCCCCAAGTCATCACACAACTTCCGCAACTCTTTGCTGTCGAACTATTTTCCATTATCCGACACAAGTTTATATGGAATTCCAAACCGACACACAATAGAGTTGAAAACAAAATCTCGAATTTTCCTTGCAGTAATTGTGGCCAAGGGCATTGCTTCCGCCCACTTGGTAAAGTAATCCACAGCAACAACAGCATACTTCACTCCTCCCTTAGCTTTAGGGAGTTCTCCAATGAGATCTATTCCCCACATAGCAAATGGCCATGGGCTCATTAAAGAAGTCAAAGTAGTAGCAGGGCTGGTAGAATAATTGGAAAACCTCTAACACTTGTCACATGCCTTAACAAACTCGTAAGCATCCTTATTCAAGGTAGGCCAATAATATCCTTGCTTTAACACCTTCATTGCCAACGAACCACCCCCCGAGTGATTGCCGCAAATCCCTTCATGAATCTCCCTAAGGATGTAATTACATTCATCTCCATCTATGCACTTGAGAAGTGGTTGATTGAAACCTCTCTTATATAATATCCCATCATATTCCACGAATCTAGCTGCTTGATACTGAAGCCGCCTGGCCTCCAGCTTTTCACTTGGAAGTATACCTTCTCGGATATATTTTTGAATGGGAGTCATCCAAGTAACATTTGTAGTAGATTCCACTTCCATGACTTCTACCTCTGGAATACTGGGTACTTCCTGTATTTGCAAAGGTACTGTTCCCAACAGCATAGCATCTTTTTGTGACCCTAACTTGGCTAACACATCTGCACTACAATTCTCATCTCGTGGAATACATTCTACCCGTACTTCTCGAAACTTTTTGATCAACCGCTGAGCGCACCTCATGTAAAGCTCTGTCCTTGGACCTCTGCACTGAAATCCACCCTTTACTTGTCCAACCACTAGTTCTGAATCACTTAACACAATGAGATTCACTACCTTCATCTCCAAAGCCATCTTCAGCCCATTAATCAAGGCTTCATACTCTGCATCATTATTGGTTGCTTGAAATTTGAAATGCATAGCACTCATGAGTTGATTCTTTTCGGGGGTGAACAAGATTACACCTGCTCCAGCCCCTCCATTGTTGACAGCTCCATCTACTTTTAACTTCCACCAAGGTTGAGGAACTTCTTCAAATGGGCTTGCCCTCTTAAATGGAATTTCAGGCTCAACCAACACAATCGATTTTTCTTCATTTTCTGACTCGAATTCAAGAATGAAATCAGCTAGAGCTTGACCCTTGATAGCTGTCCTTGAAGTATATTCTAAATCAAATTGTCCCAACTCAATTGCCCATTTTAACATTCGGCCAGAGGTTCCGGTTTATGAATAATTCCTCTCAATGGATATGCCGTACGAACTTCAATCTTGTGAGCTTGAAAATAAGCCCGAAGCTTTCTGGATGCCAGAATTAAGGCATAAACCAACTTTTCCATGCTAGTGTATCTGGTTTCCGCATCAAGCAAACGCTTACTCACATAGTAAACCGGAGACTGATGATCAACTTCTTCTCTTACCAACACCGCACTGATGGAATGTTCCGAGACGGCCAAGTATAAAATTAATGTCTCTCCTTCCACAGGCTTAGCTAAAAGAGGGGGATTCCCCAAATGCTCCTTTATTCTCTGAAAAGCTTCCTCACATTCATATGTCCATACAAAATCCTTGGCTGCCCCCTTTATTGCTTTGAAGAATTCTCTGCACTTATCCGATGATTTTGATACAAAACGATTAAGGGCAACTATCCTTCCCGTGAGACTCTGAACTTGCTTCACACTAGACGGAGATTTCATGTCAAGAAGAGCTTTAATTTTTGTTGGATTTGCCTCGATTCCACGATGATTGACAATAAATCCTAGAAACTTCCCGGACTCTACCCCGAAGACACATTTTTGAGGATTCAACTTCATCATAAACTTCCTCAAAATCTCGAACATCTGTTCCAAATGCTTTACATGGTCCTCCGCTTTTAAGGATTTAACAAGCATGTCATCCACGTATACCTCCATGGTTTTTCCTATCAAATCCTTAAACATCATATTTATCAACCTCTGATAGGTTGCGCCAGCATTGATCAACCCGAAAGGCATGCCAATATAACAATACAATCCTCGATCCGTAATAAAGGAAGTGTGCTCTTGATCCGGCCCATACATAGGGATCTGGTTGTAACCCGAGTAAGCATCCATGAAACCTAAAAGAGCGTGTCCTGCCGTGGCATCCACCAACTGATCAATCCTCGGGAGTGGAAAGCTATCCTTCGGGCATGCCTTGTTCAGATCAGTGAAATCCACACAAGTCCTCCATTTTCCATTTGGTTTTTTCACAAGAACTAGATTAGCCAACCAATCTGGATAATATGACTCCTTGATCAGCCCAACATCTAGAAGTCTATCCACCTCTTCATTCAATGCTATGGCTCTCTCTCCACTTACTGGCCGGCGTTTTTGGCGAATTCCTTTTTTGGTAGGATCTATATTCAGACGGTGACACATAACCTTCGGATCAATCCCAACCATATCAGCATGACTCCAAGCAAAAACATCCAGATTGTTTAAAAGGAAGTTGGTGAGCATGCCTCTTAACTTGGAGTTCAACTGCGATCCAATCTTTAGAACCTTAGTTGGATCCCTTTCATCTACCAAAATAGAAATTGTATCCTCTGCAGGACCAGTCTTTTCCACCGGTTGTGGTGTCCTTGGGTCAAGGTCAAAATCAAAACTTCGAGGATCTTCAACCGGTGCTACATCCTTGGAGGGCACGTCCTCTTTAAGAGGGAAGTCTTCCTCAACAAGGGTATGCACCAAACCCTCAAGTAACATTCGCCTCCCTTCAACCTGCTCACCCTTGAGATCAAATGAGATTACTTCCTCTGCGTCTTCCTCGATTTCTTCCAAAATTCCTTCTTGAAGCTCATCAAGAACCGAGGTATCATCCTCAGGGCGCGCCCTGTATAGCAGTTCTTCCTCTTCAGGTTCCTGGACAAGATAATGGGCTTTTACCTCTTCTGGGACAACACTCATGACTCCTGAACAACTCTCACGTAGGGCGCGCCCTCCATCCTGCTGTCTTCTAAACCCTTTAATCGCCTTATGGTAGCAATCTCTTGAGTCATGCTGAGAGCCCCGTACAGTTCCCACACCATTTGGCGTAGGAAATTTCATCGCGAGATGATAGATAGAGGTCACAACTTTCATTTCCTTCAACAGAGGTCGTCCTACCAGAGCATTATGTGATGAATCCACATTCAAAATCATGAAATCCACCATTTGAGTCACAGAAAGGGTTCCTTCCCCAAGAGTTACCGGTAATTTGATAGCTCCCATAACTTTTACCGATTCTCTTGAAAAACCATAGATCCATCCGTTGTCTTGAATCATATCCTTGTCTAAGAGTCCCAGCTTCTTATAAGTACTGTAGTATAGTATATTCACCGAGCTTCCATTGTCCACGAAAACCCGATGGACATTCTTCGAACCAATCTGAATTGCTACTACTAGAGCGTCATTATGAGGATGATGTACCCATCTAGCTTCTTCTTCGGTGAAAGTAATGTCAGCACATTCTCCCTTGAATAGCTTAGGTGGCCTCAACTCCAAGCTATTTACATTTGTAAGAGGTCGATACCTCACTTCTCTGGAATATCTCTCCATAGCGTGATTGCTATCTCCCCCTAAATGGTGTCCCCCAAAGATGGTGTGAATACTCCCTTCTTTGACGAATTTCTTCTCTTCCGGCTTACCATCTCCATGGAGGGCGCGCCCTCCATCTCTCCTGTCAGGATTCTCCTTATGCTTCTTCACCTCCCTAACAATCCATTCCGTCAGGTATCCTTCCTTAATCAAATCCTCAATCTCCTCCTTGAGCTGACGACATTCATGAGTATTATGCCCTGAAGATTCATGGAATTCACAATACTTCTTCTTATCTTTACTCTGCCAAGAGGTCAATGGTTCCGGCTTTCTGAAGAACCCTTTGTTCTTATTTACCTCAAAGATGTGTTCAATAGAAGCTGCTAAAGGAGTATAGTTACCCGGCCTTTGATCGTAAGTGTATGTATCAGGTGGACCCCAATTCCTTCCAGCTTCGGCTAAATTTACCCGACTCGCACCAGTTGTTATCTGGCGAGTAGGACTAGGAGACCTATCTTTCCTCTTACCGGCCTTTCCCTTAGAGCCGTTATGACTGTCAGTTTTTCGGTTATCCGCCAAGGATTGTTCCACAATTTTGAAAGACTCAGCTTGTGCAAACACATCAGCCAACGTAGGTGGATCCTGCCCTTGAAGGTGTTTCCAGAAATCAGTTCCTACTGACAATCCAGCTATTAGGAAACTCTTGAGTGTTTCATCTGTTGCTCCTCTCACCATAGTGGATTCCGAGTTGAATCTCTTGAAATAGGATTGCAAACTCTCCCCTTCCCTTTGCTTGATATTGGCCAAGGTTGTGACCGGAGGAGAATATTTTACTGCGGCCTGGAACTTAGTCAAGAACAAGTTCCTCATCACCTGCCACGACGTAATTACCCCTGGATCGAGCTTCTGAAACCATTGCTGAGCACTCTCCCTGAAAGTTGCCGCCAACAATCGACATCTAGCCAATTTCGTAACTTGATAGACATCCATCTCGATATCGAAACGTCCAAGGAATTCCACAGGGTCTGCATTTCCATGAAATCGCAAATCATTTGTCATTGATCTATACCCAGCAGGGAGCTGTGCCTCTCTAACTTCGGTCGAGAAGGGAGAGGATGTTGGCGTAGTTGTAGATATTCTTCCTCCATCCAGGTGAGCAAGGAGTCTCTTTAAATCATCCACGTTGAATGTTCCCACTCCAAGAATATCCTGGATATTTGGCTGTCCCACAGTCTGAGTACCCCCCGGGGGTGGAGGCGGCGGTGGAGCCGCTGTCTGAGTGCCTCCTTGAACCTCTACTTGTGGTTGAATTTCAACATCCTCTTGAGTTTGAGTTTGCTGACCCTCAGGATTTCCATGAAGCTGTGAATTTCCTTGAGAACCTCTCTGATACTGTCCTCCCAAGTAAGAGTGCGTCCTTGACCTGGACTCACTGGAGGTACTTGAGGGGATTTGATGGATACGGGGGGATCTCCCACCTGAGGGCGCACCCTGGTTACGGGGGCGTCTATTTCCCTGATACCAATCCATTCTTCTGTCACCGTTATCACGGTTTCTTCTTCCAGTATTATCACGATGAGGAGTTTGTTCAAATCCAAGGGGCCGCGATCTATTTTGAACAGGGGGCACGCGTTGTGGATTATCATTTCGAGCAAGAGTTCGCTCATGTCCAAGGGGCCGCGACCTATTGTCAGGGGGCGCGCGCTGTGGATCATGACTCTGTGGAAGGGCTCGCTCATGTCCAAAGGGCCTCGACCTGTTATCAGGGGGCGCGCGCTGTGAATCATGGGGCCTTGATTCCATATATTTGTCTTTCTTCTGGAGCTCGAGGAGCACCATCCTCAAATCATCATCATCAAGCCTTATTCCAAGGAGTTCTTTCAAGCTGGAAAAATCTCTCCTTTCTCTAGCCATTTGCTCCTCATCCCTTTGAATCTCACGAGGAGTGCGCCCTGAACGGTGAGGATGAGGGCGCGCCCTCTCTTGAGGATTCACCAACCTACGCTCAGAATTATTTTCAATAGGATGTTCAACAATAGGATCAGAATAATCTAACCTTCGAGGAGTGACCAGCTGAAATCTCCTTTCGTGACTTTCCTCCCTCCTTTGAGAATCTTCCTCGATCTGAAGGAATTTCCCTGATCGGCGATGATTTCGTGGGATATTCCGAGATTTTCTCCTTGATTCTTGCTCTTCCTCCACAGAACCCAATCTCACCCCGAAACTATTTACGGCATCTTGCATAACATACAGTTGTTCCATTAATGCCGAATTTCTGATGAGAACGGGCGGCTGTCCACCGATGGCGGCCGGAGTTCCATGATGTCGCGGAGGAGCAGCAATATTTTCCGGGACATAAGCTTCATGACGCGCTTGGTTATCTCCCAAGCTATCTTTAGAATCGTAACCATCTTCTTCTTGAGAACCTCTGCCATGATTGTGAGACATCTTTTCCTCCTAAGATGTAGATCTTGATTGGCTCCCCTCCTTCTAGCGCCAATTTGTTGACGGAGGAATTTGGGAACAACAAAATTCGAGGTACGTCGCCGGAAACAAGATCTGATGTGGTGGTTCTTTACCGGAGAAAAAGGTGGTGTGTGGTTGCTGAGCGTAATTGGTGGCTGAGATTGATAGGGTTAGTGGCGGCTATTCAGAGCTCTCGACTTCCAACCCCTCAATCGGCCTACGTACCTCGGTATTTATAGGGGATCAAGCCATACGTAGTTCTTGAAGAACAAGAAACCCAAACGGGCTTGGATTGTAGGTCCAGCATCCGGAATGTTCTACTATGAGGCCTAACCACAAAAGGCCTAAGGCTCATCCAAGATCTCAAGACTTCACAGATAAGGAAACTTCCCCCGTCGAGGACTAGTCCTATCCGCTACCAGCTATTACTTGATTCCAAGGATGCAGGTATAGCCATGGTTTACCCCAAGTGTAGAACACATCCCTGTCCCCCGAATGAGAAGCACCCACCAGATAGCAGGACAGGTGATCCAGAGCTTTTAGGTGCAAAGTGCAGGATTACTCCAAAGTTCCCCAATGAGAGCGCGCCCATTGGCTACAGGAACAGAGCTCCCAAAGCACACACCAGAAGTCCCCATCTTTCCACCATAGGGCGCGCCCTTAGTGTTTAAGAAGGGTCCTTATATCCAGGCAAACCCCTGGAGGCCTTCTGCGGCGGACATCCCCCTCCTGAGATACGACAGGAGGGAATTCTTCAATAATCAAACAGGAAATCGACATTATTATCATCTTGGAATTCCAAAATAACCTAGGGCGCGGCCTAATACCCCCAGGGCGCGCCCTAACCTCTTGAAAACCCTAATTCATTCTCTAAAATCCCAAATTGAACCCGTTATTGACCCGAATCCATCTCGAAAATACCCGAACCGAATTTTTGCTATAACAATTACCAATGTCACTATCTTCAAACGAGTTCATCGCCTCCTTTATCGGATCCATAACAATTGCCTGATCCAGTAAGTTCATAGTCGCAATTGGATTCCCGTCAAAATTACAACCGTAATTATCTTTAATCATCGAGTTCATCATATCCGCCTTTGAACTCAAGTCAAAATTACAATCAGCACCATCTCCAATCAAATTCATAGTCTCCTCCATCCGATCCTTGATAATTGCCTGATCCAGTGAGTCCACCGCCTCAATTGGATTCATTTCACTCTCAACTTGATCAGCAATCATGGAGTAATTAAGACACAAATCATCATTATTATTACTCCACAGCTGCTGATCAGTTTGGGAGCAATCGATACGACTATCATCAATCACCGTCTTCCTCCTCTTATTCTTCTTGATCATCGACTCTCTCCAATTCTTCAAGTCACATTCACTCATGCTATCAAACTTGGAATTCCACGTGGCTAACTCAACACCTCCACGACCTGTCTTCTTCGCACCCACAATCATACGCTTTCGATCCTTATAAACAGGCCCAAATTCTTTCTCAAAATTTTGACCCTCACCGGTACTAGTTTCTGAAACATGAACATTACTTTTCGAACCCAATTTAAATATCGATTCTTTAGAAGAATCGAAAGTGATCTTACAAAGAACAACATCACCCCCATCAGCAGGAACAAGATCATTATTAATCCCGGACAACGAATACTCGTGCATCTTGAAATAACCAGCCTTGCTAAGATCAAACCGAACCCCAATCTCATAAATTTCAAAAACTAACAATTTCTTCTTCCCGATTAATTTATCGTCACCATCCCTGATCAATTTTTTTGTCCTTTCAGCCCAAGTCCCACATCCAGCCTTTTTTGAGGTATTTTCTCTGCTTCTCACAGAATTACTTTCACAAGTACGTAACTTAGATAAGGTTGTAAACACGTACACAGATTTCTCAGTTGGTTTGCCTTGAATCCAAGAAGCATCATCATTGACATCAAATAGTTCCCATGGAGTGCAATTACGGCCGTACAAATCTTTTTTCTTGATAAAGTCGCATAAGAGCGTCTGTCCCAAAAATTTACGCAACAAATAATACGAAATAAGCTCTTCATCCGTTGGTTGAAACCTAAATCCAGGAGCCGCCATCACCACCATTACATTCGTAACAACAAAACACAATTAAAAAATTAAGAGAGAGAAGAGATAGGGAGGGGGAGAGAGAGGGAGAGAGACCGAGCGAGAGAGAAATTAACACAATAGTAGATGGCTCGCCACAAACGCGTATTTATAAGGAATTAAGGTCAAGATTTGCCAATCTTAAATACGCTTGAGAGACAAGAGAGAGGGAGAGAGGGCAAGAGAGGGAGAGAGAGTTTTGATAAGAGAGAGAAAGAGATTCGACACAATTGCAGATTACCCATTCCTCGGATATATATACACACAGACCTACTTGGGGCTCAAGGTCGATTTTACAAAATTATGTAAATTAAATACAAAATTATGTAAATTAAATATGTGTTTTAAGTAATTTAATTAGTTTTTTTTGAAATTAAGTAAATTTTTTTGAAATAAACTTAATTAATTAATTAAATTCTATATTATAATACCCGAGTCCACCAATGTACAGTTAACCAATTAGAAAATAAGAATTATTTTAGAACCAATCAGAGCTAATTCCTAAATTTTAGACCAATCATATTATATTAAAAGTTTTCCTTATTTACAATATCAACCTAATTCTTTAACCATGGTTAGTTAACTTTTGTAATTTAAATACAATAATGGTTTTATTAAATATATCCATAAATATATATTTTTAAAATCAAAAAAAAATTACTATAAAATCACAATTTTAATTTGAAATCAATCACGATATACTATTATATATTTCAAATTAAATTTCATAATTAATCATTCATAAATCAACCGTTCTTTTAATATAAAATCAATCATAATCATATTATCCTACATTATAAATTGATTTTCATAATATATATTGTACAATTGTAATTGATTTTAAGAAATTATAATCTAATTCAACTAGAAATCCGAAAAAAATAGGATTTGAAATAAGATTTTAGATAATTTGGATAAAATCCATATCTTCAAAATTTTGATTTTTTTAAAAGTTCAAAAAAAATTTATTAGTACTTTGTTAATAAAATTAATTAATAAATGCATATAAGCCAACACTACAAGATCAGATTAATTAGAACGATCATATTTTTGGAAAAAAAAAAGATATTTTAGTTAAAAAAGTTAGAAAAGGTAATAGCTGAAAAAGGTAATTGGTTAGTTATTATTTAGGAGAAAATGAGATATTTTAGTTAGAAAATATATACCTTTTAGCTGTAAAAAGTAATCAGTAAGTTATTTGTGATTATAATATTATTAGTTTATTTCATTAATTAGAACAACCATACTGAAAAAATATAACTTGGATAAAATCCATACCTTTAAAATTTTGATTTTTTTAAAGTTCAAAAATATATTTATTCAAAATTTGTTAATAAAAATAATTAATAAATGCATATAAGCCAACACAATAAAATCGAATTTTAATCAAATTTTAAATAGCTTGGATAAAATCCATATCTTCAAAAACTTGATTTTTTTAAAGACTCAAAAATATATTTATTCAAAAAATTTTAACAAAAAAATTAGGAAATTCTCATAAACGAATACTACATACATTTTTAATTACTTTAATTATCAAATATATGGTAGAAGAGTATCATTACTGGTTAATTTAAATTACCAATTAAAAAATTAAAATTATTTTAGAGGCAATCAGAATTTACTTCTAAACTTTAAATCAATCAATCATGTACAAAATTTTCATTATTTACCATACTTATTCTAATTTATTAATCGCGATTAAATTAAATTTAAATGTAATAATATTATGATTTAATAACTTCATATATCACATGGATTTTAATTTTAAAAAATTTCTACTAATCGTAAATATTCTTTTTTATAAATCCACATAACAATATATTACATATGTTTATACATCTTTTAGTTATGAATGGTTTTTGAACATCATTTATTATAATAAAGGACACCCGAATCTACAATATATTAGTTAACTAATCACATAATTGTGAATTATTTTAACATCAATCAAAATCTACTAAATTTTAGACCATGTAAACTTAATGTAACATGTTTCTCTATTGGATCTTGATTCTACGTTTCAGTCAAGATTAAACTCAACTCAAGTTACACTCAATAACAGTTGATTTTTATTTTTTCCATATCAATCAACTAAACATAATAACTACTAATTTTTATTTAACGATTAACTAATAAACAATTTATATAAAACAAAATTCTTATAAGCTAAAAAAATATAATTATTATATCAATTTAAACATTAAAAGAAATTTAAGCCGCTTATTCCATATTCCCCATCAGACCTACCCAACTTTGATAAACTAAGTGTATACATCAGTTCTTCTAATGCCTAAATCATATCAATTTCGGTTAAGGTACTACTTTATATCTTTTTATTATATGACATACTATACTTGGATAGATTATCTTTTTATTTCGATTATATATATGTATCGTATGTTTCATGTTTTAATTGTCCAATAAAATCAACAAAAAAAAAAATAGAAAACGATTTAGGTTATTATCATCCCCAATCCAGATTATCCCAGAATTAATTCCCATTAGAATATTCAGTGGCGAACTCCAATAATTCTACGACTTACTGAATTCTAGGTAGAGCCGGCAATTTTGGACACGACACGAAAATTACGGGTTTGGGTTGACCTTTTCTGTATACGAACACGAAAATACACGAACACGAAATTACACGAGCGAATTTAGTGTCAGTTTCAGATTTACCATTAGGTACACGACACGAAACGAAAATACACGAAATAAATAATTAAATAAATAATTAAATAAATATTTTAAAAATATATTATACATATCATAAATTTAAAATTATGTATATTATTTTTATACAATATTAATATATTATATAAGTATTATTTGGGCTTTATACGGGTTTGGGCTGATTTGGGCTTTAATTTGAAACTTCAAGTCTTCACTCTTCAATATACACACAACAGTCGACACAAACACAACCCCATTTAGGCTTTAGGGTTCCTTTTCCTTCCAAAGCAGCGAGAGAGCCGCAACAACCCCATTTTTCAATTCTTCTATGGTCGATGCAGATTCTTCGATTCCGATAATGGAGGAAACAAATCCCGTGATTCCGGTAATATTCAATTCCCGACTTTCTTTATCTTCAATTTTTGAATATTTTCCATAATTAGTTACAAATGTTTTTGTAATTAGCTACGGATGTTTTGGTAATTAGCTGTGAATATTATTCGTAGGACTATGAATCATTGAGTGATGATGAAGGCGATATGCACGACAGTGTTTCCCATAATTCGTATGGATATTGAAGCTAACAGTGTTCCTATAAAAGAAGTGCCTGTCAGTTTGTAGTATACTAAATGAATGTGTATGCTTCGAGTGACAAGCAGAGGAGATTTGTCACAACAGCTTCTATTAGACTATATTTCATATATTTATTAACTTCCCCTGCTACTCAACCAAAATTCACTTATAACACTACTAACTTCCTCTTCAGTCTCTTTAGTTTCAAACTCTGGATCAGCCTTTAAAATCTACACAAATAAATAAGTTTCGATTTTTCTTTGTTGCAGTATCATGGGAAATTGCTCGGCTGTTTGTAGACGTGATGACGCTTCTTGTTTTGGAGCTGCTGAAAAAAGCAAGAACAAAAATGTAGTGCAGCTTGTAAAGATGGATGGGAAGATCATGGAGTTTTCGGCATGGGAAGATTCTGAATGAACATCGTTTTTTTATGTATTGTGAAATATGAACTAGTGCAGCTGAGTTTGTTTTTTTAGTTCCACTGAACTGAAATTTGATGTAAACTAAAACAATTAAACTATTTCGTGTATTATTTCGTTTCGTTTTTCGTTTTATTTTTCGTTTCGTTTTCGTGTACACGAGATAAAGTTGACGTAGTTCGTGTACATTCGTTTTGTTTCGTGTATACACGAAAATTTTCGTTTCGTTTTCGTTTCACAGAACAAGTACACGAATTAATTTCGTTTCGTTTTTGTGTAAGGTATAAAAAACACGAAATACGAAAGTACACGACACGAATATACACGACACGACACGAATTGCCAGGTCTAATTCTAGGCATAAAGTCTTACCACATTACACTGATTTGTTTACATTATTAGTCGTGCCTATAGAAAACTATTTTTTTACAGTGTTGAATTGTCGATGTTATTCAGTGATTACTTAACAATTTTATTCGAAATACGATAATTATTTAAATTAAAAATAATACACTAATATATGAGTCTATAAATCTATAATAGATATTTTGATATCTCAAACTCCCAATTCAAAAGCATAAGGTACAATCAAAATCATGAATTAAAAATTGTTAACAATATAAAACTATTTAGCACATAATTCTAAATACATATTCAAAATTTAAGTTATGTAAAGTATTAAATAATTTGGTAAAAAAAAAAGCTAGCATCAACCAATTGAAACATTAGAATGAATTTTAAACTAATCATCTTTCACATTTTAATTACGATTTTTTTAACTATGCAATAATTAATGGAAGAACAATTTGATCTTCCAATATATTTGAATTATTATAAATATTAAATATATATACTCTTAAATAGTACTATAAATTATTTGGTGTATAAATTATCAATCAAAAATAAAAATTTTACAAAATTAATGAAAAAATTGTTAGTGAATATTTCCATAATAAATTGGTCAATTTAGCAAAAATTTTCTTATAAATCACTATTTATTTATAGATAATTAATTCATCTATAAAAGGACATATGTTATCCACAAAATTAATCAAACCTGCAAAAATCATCAATACAAGGGCATACAACATCTAGAAAAATAAATAAAATTGAACAAATGCATAGTAAAATAGATCACTAATTTCCTTTATCCAATCATTGAACAGGTCTTCAAAATAAAGAGAGATTTATAAATAAAGAGATTTATTTATTGAAAAATAAAGAAAAATAAATTAAAAATTATAAAAAAACCAAAAAGCTGATTTTAGCTCCTAAACTTTAGTTTAGCATATTTTGGGAGAGGTGAAGAGAGAGAGGGAGAGAGAGAGAGAGCAGCCACTACGGTCTTTGTTATAAAAATTATTAATATTGATAAATAAAAAGGCTGATACACATAAATTATTTATTATTTTTAATAAAAGGGTGCCTTTTTGAATTTTGTATTCTGGAATTAAAGTAATCGTATCAATTCCCATATCTGAACCTAAGAGCATATATTGAATTTGCTTGGTTGGTTGATTATAATTTGTTTTTTAATATCAACAAAGCATAAAATATGGGTAGGAATACTCAATAACTTGGTAGAAAGATTCTACACAAAGAGAGATATTTGTTAACAAAAAACAATTTTAAGAAAAAATAAAAAAGAGAGTTTCATTTTGTTTTGGAGACTTTACATCATGCATACTACCCTTAGTTTAGTTTTGTAACATCTCAATATTGTTCAAAAAAGATAATTATATATTTACATAACTTGGATACAGAGTGATATTTCTTGTAATTGTCATACTTTTTCTATTCGCATATTTCATTTCATTTCGTGTAAACGAAAAAATTCATGTAGTTTAGTGTCATTTTGTGTTATAATTTCGGAACACGATTCAATATCATGTCATTTTTATTCAAGTTACATGACATGAATGTACAAAACGATTTGTTAGGTCTACATAAGCTATTTTTGTGTTCTGATTTCGGGTACACGATTAATATAATGTCATTTTTACAAGACCCTAAAGTACACAACATGAATGTGCAAAATGATTTTTCAGGTCTACAAAAGCTATTTCTTCTTATATATATCGGAAAAATATACTCACTCTTAAAGAAAAATGAATTTCATGTTATTTAACCTAATATCTAAATTACAAGAGCACATATATAACAATGTGATTATATGTTTATATATTACAAACTTTTTTTCAATTTTATGGACAGTAGCTTATTTTCACAAGTTAGTCAAATAGAAAAAAGATAGGTGATATTCATTTTCATATGTCTTATTTTAAGAGTAAATTAAACTAAAATTTATTATACCATGTTTTACTAGAAAAGAATAAAAAATCCAACATACAAAATTCCAAACTAAAAATGCACATTTTAAGTTGTCTTTACAAATAAACTAAAGTCAATCACCATAAACTCTAACAATCATACGTTACTCCAAGAGCGCGATATATTGAATTTGTTTTGTTAGTTGATAATATTTATTTTTCAAATAGTAAATCAATTCATTAATAAAAGGACATATAATTTGTAAAAAAGATATTGAACGATCACATAACAAACTCGATTAGATGAAAGTTTCTATTGTTATAACTACGTTTGTTTCATGTATCTTGTACAGTAGATATCCTTTCTCGTATCGCTGCAACCTTTTTTTGATAGATAGTCTTATGATTTATTGGAGTCGTGAGGATTGAGTGTTTATACATTTTTAATATGTAATCGAAAAAATTAACCACGACCATACAAATATTTTCAATGTATTAATATAATAAATATTTTATGGATCCGATATTGAATAAATATACCGAATTATCAGAATATAGGTGAAAAATTTGTTAACATGGTACTTAGAAACATTCTCCAACAAAGAGAGAAATAAAATGCAGCTAAATTTAAAAAAAAACAATAAAGAGGGATTATGAACTTTTCAAAGGGCTGTATTTGTTTTGATGATTCGTTCATAATATTAATATTAATTCAATTGGTATGAATTCACCAATAATTAATTTTTATACTTAAGTTAATTAACATTCCAATAAAATTATATTTTTTTCTAAATAATAATTAAAATAATATATTTATATTAATTAATTAATATAATTTATCGATCGGTGCGTAGCACGGGTAGAACGCTAGTTGAAATATAAACCTATTGCATAATAACATATACTCTTTGAAGTGTCTCATTTGATTTTTTAGCGATCAAATTTTTAAATTTTGATTGAAATTTATATATATATATATATATATATATCATATAATTGAAAATAATTACAAAATATATATCATAAAATATATTTAATATAATTTAAAATGTATGTTCAGATTTTCAAAATTATTAATATATAAATTTTTAATTTTCAGTCAAAGTTGAATAAATGTGATCGTTAAAAAATCAAATGAACCGTAGAAAAGTTGAATTGGGACGGAGGGAGTACTGTTAGCCCGAATATACTTGTAGAAGGGGGGTTGAATACAAGTATAAGTAATCTTGTCTGTTTCTTGCTCAAGTAAATAACAATGACAAACAAATAGATCAAACTGTTTGAATTAATAAAATCAATTACAAACTCTACCAAATGTGTACAATACCTATGGCAACTGCTCTCAATACAAATCTCTCTCTGTTTGTTCACTCATTTGCTCACGACCTTTCAAATCACACACATATTACAATGATATAGAGAGAGTATTTATATTGCTTCCTATCAACTAATAACAGAAAGTTATGAATAATACAAGGTAAGCTCTGTCCTCCAGTTGATAGTTTCCATCAATAGTTTGATTCTTTTCTTCATGCATACTCCTTGCTGTTTTCAAATCAACTGACTCGACAATATAGCACTTTCCAGTTCTGCAGTCAGGGACTACCCATAGTCCTTGAATATGTAGCCTGTGACATAGTCCCTGATAGAACAATTCAGCAGTCCCTGAACATACATCTATTCTATACATCACAATCTCCCCCTATTTATGCTTTATAAATGAAGCATAAATCTGAGTTGTTGATGTCAAAACTTTTAATCAATACAACTAGAATAGAATTTATACAAATCTGATATGCACATGAAGTTAAGTCACACAAGTACCTCAGTCACTCATTCAGCTTCAATTCTTCTGAACTGTGGATTATCTTTGAGAAATTCATTAAGCAAAGCATCCTCAGTTCTGGCTAAGACTTCACTAATACTCTGTTTAAGATCTAACATGTCACCATTATCAGTAATGATTTGATAATGCAGAGCTCTCAGTTTATCTGACCTATATCTGAAGTGATGAAGATGTTCAAGAGAAACATTATCATATTCTCCTTCCAAAGCTTGATAAAAGACATGTGATCCACCCTTATCAACCTGAATTTTCAAGGATTTTAACTCAATTTCCTTGTCATTTCCAATTGGCTCAACATAATGTAGCTTAAAAGGTGGTACATCATTCCTCTTTGCTCCATATAATCTTCTCAATAACTTGTCAATCTCACCCGTCCAATGCATAAGTGATGCATTATAGTTCTGAGTAACTTCAGCTCTTTTGTGTAACAAGAATCGAACATAAGCTAACTCTTCTTCCTTTTTGAAGTACAAGAATGTAGACAAATCCATCCATCTAACTTTACCATCAGATAAGAAGTATATAAGAAACACTTCCTTATCAACTTTGTCAACCAACCCTCTCTTGGAATCATATTTTTGATATGTCTTCACTCTGTCAATAAGCTGCGCAGAAATAATTTTATTAAGATGTCTTTGAGTCATCTTTTCACCAAACTTATCCAAAAGTGAATGAGGATCAGCTTTCAACTTTGTAACATCTGTGGTTTTCCTGCTCATCTCACTCTGACCAATACCACTTTTTGCATGAGGAATCAGTGACTGTAAACTTTGACTCATGGTCCAGTTAGATGGTTCTTTCTTAGTATGCTCTTCTTCAGATAACTTCTCTTCCATTGCCACACCAGCCTTTACCAAGGGCTTTATATGCTTCCCTTGTAGAAATTCAGATTTATGTTGTAAAGACTTTGAAGGTTGAAATGTAAAAGTTGCACCTGAAGGTGTTGAATGAACTTCTTTCTTCACATCAGAAGTAGTAGATTGAACAGTTTGTGATTTCATCACCTCCTCCTGTGTAAATCCCACATTCTTCAAACTTATAGTTGTTCCTGACACTACATCTTTTACAACTTATTCCTGTAGAAGAATTGATGCAGTATCTGGTACTTGAAGAGTTTTAGCTTTCTTTGGTATAGAGTCTGACTGGCTAGAAAATTGCTTTCCTTTAGATCCAGAATGATCTGATCTACCAGTTTCAGTGCCCGTGCCTATTTTTCTTTTTGCTTTTCCAACATTTGAACCACCACTGCCACCATCATCACCCTTATCTCTCCTATCAGTACTGTCTTTAGTAACATCAGCCTTACAAGTATCTCTGATGACTATTCTAGTTTGCTTCCTCTTAATTGTCTTTATCTCCCCCTTTTTGACATCATCAACATTGACTCCAAGAGTTTCAGTGAGAGAGCAAATAAGATTCATCAAAACAACCTGATTATCCATGATATTGACCTGATTATCCTCCAATGTTTGAAGTCGTCGATTAACCTTAGTTTGAGAATTTTGTATATTCTCAATATCCCTTTTCTATGAACATTGTTGACCTTCAATGTTGGGAACTACAAATTTCATAGCATCATTGGAAAGTTGACTAACAGATTCAATTCCTGCAATTTGAGTAGCTAGATCATGAACAGACTGTCTTACAGAAGAAAGATCAGCATCCTGAATTTGATGAGAATCAGCAAGTAACTCACTCCTATAACTGAATTCAGCAATATCTTTAGCATGAGCTAAAGCTGTTGGATCTGAAACTTCATCTGGATAAATACCATACTTGTTAAAGAATTCCTATTTGTCCTTGGATCTATAGTTCTCAGTTTTACTAATATTATTGATTAAAGTGAAAGATTCAGAATTGTGAATTGAGTGATAGAAAAATCAGTATCTTCCTTAGGAAACCACTGATCCCAATATGTAAATTCCTCCTTCTCTTCAGATGCATCATCAGAATGATTAGAAACATGATCATCAATTTGATTATGAAAATTAAGATGTAAAGGTGTAGCCTTCTCTAAAGCATGTTCTCTGTCATTAGCTTGTATCTTTTGAATGAATGTAAAAGTCAGAGAATCAATACCCAATGCATAAGCTTCAACAAATGTAGATGGCCACTTTTGATCAAAATAACCATAAGAAGGTTCTGTAACCTTTGTAGATGATGTACCCTGTAAATCAAGTACTGCAGGTGTAGAATGATAGTCAAGTAAAAGTACTTGAGTAGAATGACTTACAGCTGCAACTTTTTGATTAGAAACTGAAGAGGAAGGTGCCATTACCAACTTTGTATCACAAATATCTTGTACTGCACCTGTATTCGTGTGCTAACAGCCACAGACTCTGACTCCTCTTTAGAGTGATCAGCTTCTACAGGTGTCTCAATCCAAGCTGAGATTGGTTGCACATACAAAGGAATCCTAGGATCACTAGTAACATCTTTCCTAGATTTCTCTCCCTCATCATGGAGTTGATCATCCATCCACTCTTGCTCACTTTGACTTGCTAAAGTCAACTCTCTTTCTACCTCTCCTTTTGGAAAAGTGCTCATTTTTAATAATTATTTTATTTCAAAATAATATGAATTTAATTAATAATATGCATGGTTTAAAACTTACATTATAAATTTTTAATTCAAATATATTGTTGACGAGATTCGAGTCTTGGTTTTTTAATAAAGTAATTTTATATAATATTTCTTATTATTAGATATAATGGTTCTAATGTATTTATTAAAAAATTAACGATCATTGTTCGTCGTATAATTGAATAGTTGAATCAAAATACAAATAATTATACTCGTGTTTGTTTATTAGAAATGTACGGGTTTTTAATATATTTTTATTAATGAATTGGAAAACATGGTATAATATTTTTTGTTATATATTAATTATTGCAAGATTATGTTTTAAATTAAAAGGAAACGTATTTTAATTAGACAAAAATATTAATGACGAGAAAATATGGTACAATTGGAGTTTTTAGTTGTTTATAAAAGATAATATCTTTAATTAAAATGTAATGTATCTTAGGTCCTGTTTGGTAAATTTTAAAGCAGTTTTCGTGAAAAGCGTTTTGGGCCTAAAAGCTGTTTGTCCTCCCATACTTTAAAAAAATTGCTTTTTCAACTTTTACGGGAAGCAGTTACTGATTTCAACTAGCATTTTACACATGCTATGCACTGAAAACACAATTTCAAGACATTTAAAATAGTTAGAAAAACATCTATAACTATCAAAAATAAATTATTTTCTTCTATTTTATTTTTCTTTCCGTACAATTTTACAACATTTTATACTAGTTTACATAAAGTTCAGTCCAATATAATCTTGGCCTGAGGATAGGTCATGGAAACAATAAAAATATAATTTTTAGTAGAAAAATAAAGCCAGTACACATTTTTCCTTCTATAAATGAAACCTTGGTTTTCGTAAACTTAAAGTATCCATGCTTATCCGTGGTTTTAAACTTGATCTGGATGTTCCAATTTTCGGAAATCTGGTTAGGACGAGATGAGAGGTTAAAGTTTGAGGCTGTGAGTGAATCAATTTCAAGTACTTCTAAATCCTTAACGCAGTCTAATAATATAAAATATTATTAATGATAACACAGCTAATGTTACGACAGAGTAAACACCACAGACTTTGCAACACTTTTTAATGTTGTAGCTAGTTCTAGAGTATCTACAATTGTATCGGACATGAAAAGATCGTTAGAGTGAACCAGAACCGCCATATATAAATCAAGAATGATCAGCAAGTTTTCTGAATAAAGAGAATATTGTAGCTATTAAATATTAAAAGAAAGTAGTATATCCCAATTATATAGATGGATGTAGGGGAACCACGACCACCATAAGAATTTGACATATTTGTACCAAGGTGCAATAATATATTAGCATCGGTATCCAAGGGAAGGTATTAGTTAACTTGTATGTTCCAAAGATTTGGGTGCAAACGAGTCAAATATTTGCGGATAGTACTATGATCAGATTCGATTCGAATTTATAATTACTCGTTCGGATTCGATTCGAATTAAATATTTTATGCTTCGCTCAAATTCAACCCGAATTCGAATATGAATGTTCATATTTGATTTGGTTCGACTCGATTGAGTATAGAAGTACTCGTTTTGTATATTCTAATTCGAATTCATTCAGAATAATCTTAAAAAATTAAGAATATTCGAATAATTATTTTAAGAAAACTAAAATGTGCTCATTTATAAAATATTACTTTAATATATATATATATATATATATATATATATATATATATATATATATATATATATATATATATAAAACATATATTATATACATAACTTATGAATTCTAATCGAATAGCTATAATAAATACATACTCGAGTACTCTGAAATTATTCGAACTATTCTATACAAATTTGAACGAATATTAATGTGGTAAGATTCGACTCAATATTCGTTCAAATTATAAAATAGGATTCGAATTCGTTTGTTGTTTGTACGAATATCACTTATATTCGTTGTTAACGTATCGATTCCAAATTCGAAACCGAATTACTTGGATTCGTTTCAGCCCTATTGGAATGGAATACAAGCAAATTGCCGTTTATGATAAACAGGCTAGTAGAGTTTGGTTTGCCAAGCTTCTTCATGAGCTTTATATTCAGGTTTTCAACAATCTAAAAATGACTATTCACTTTTCATTAAAAAATCTGGAGGTCACATTACTATTGCAGCAGTTTATGTGGATGACATCTTATTTACAGGAGATAATCTTACTGAGATTAATGCTCTGAAAGCTCATTTGGATAAGGTACATGTTTAGTATCAAGGATTTGGGCTATTTGACTTATTTTCTTAGCACACTTCTGATGGTATTATTCTCAGCCAAGCCAAGTTTACCAAAAAATTATTAAATGAAAGTACTATAATCAATTTCAAGGGAGTTTCTACTCCTTTGCCTTTGAATTTAAAGATTACTTCTGATAATTCTACACCATATTCTGATCTTGCATTATATAGAAGTTTGGTTGGTAAGTTGAATTCCTTAACACACACTCGACCAGACTTGGCTTATTCAGTCAAGACTTTAAGTCAGTTTATGTAGATACCATCTGAATCTCATTTTTTTGCATTGCAACATCTATTGCATTATGTTCATTGTACTGCTGGGTAGGGTATTTTGTTTAAAGCTGTTACTCAATTAACTTTACAGGCTTATTCAGACTCTGATTGGGGTTCTTGTCCAGACACTAGAAGATCAGTTACTGGGTACTTGTTACTTTTAGGTTCTTCACCTATCAGCTGGAAATTCAAAAAACAGTCTACTATTTCTAAGTCTTCTTCTATGGCTGAATATCGAGTAATGTCAGCTGCAGCATCTGAAGTCACCTGGTTAGTTAGACTTCTTGAAGATTTGGGACTGGACGGTCTTAAGCCTGTCACATTGCATTGTGACAACTAGTCAACAATGCACATTGCACATAACCCTGTGTTTCATGAACGGACTAAACACATTGCTATTGATTCTCATTTTACTAGGTAAAAAGTGATGGAGGGTTTTCTGCAATTGTCTTATGCTCCTACATAATTCCAGCTTGCAGACTCTTTCACCAAGATTATTCCTTCATAATAATTTAATTTTTTGAAGTCCAAGCTTGGCATGGTTTCACCCCTCCCAAGCTTGAAGGGGGATGTTAATATATTAGAGTCAGAGCAGTGTGATGATTCCCATGACAGCCTAAAAGTTAGTAAGATATACAGGATAGACAGTTATTCAAAATGGGTATATTAGTCTATTCACTTATAAGTTTAGGGACTGAATTATAAATATACAGAGTATATCCTTATATGTAATAAGTAAAGGGGATCTTATCCATAATTTTGGTCATTTACCACCAAAATAATCTCAATCATCGAATCTAATATTTTTTAAAATAGTCGATCAAGATTTTATCATATTAAAAAAAAAATATAATCTAAAAAGAATATAATTAAAAATGATTGTATTAGAATTGAATTTTTAAAAGAAAATTATAATATGAAAAAAGATATGATTAAAAAAGGATACAATTGAATTTTATTTATTTTTTATTAATATTAAAAAAGTTCATATTTACTATTTTGGTTTTATCTCGAGATCTATAAATCAGATCTGGATGATTTTACAACCCACGCGAAACTCATAAAATTATCTTTAATTTAGTGATGATTTAACAATTATTATCGAAAAGGAAACGCTCAGAATTTCAAGATAAAATATAATTACAAATTTTTACATTAATCTCATTCAATGTAGAAGACCTATATTGATAATCCTATTCAATGTAGATAAAATTATATATGATTTAAATCATTGGCATACACTTTTTCGTATTTTAATATAAATATACTTTTTAGTTTACATGTTAAACAATAAAATATTTTTTTATGTTTGATCCAACGTTTTTTATCTATTTATTTTATGATCTAACAGTTCTTATTTATTTTTGCTTGTTAGTAGAACTATCTTTAAATAATAAGAAGGGTATTTTGATAATCAAAACGAAATATAAGTAGATTTCATAAATCGAATAGAATTTTCAACGTAAAGAATCGTCAATTTCTTCTCTCTTTTGTTTCTGCGTAGTTTTAATTGGAAAATAATTGTTCAACCATCACTAAATTAAAGATTATATATTTTGTTAATTTCGTGTGGGCTGTAAAATCGTCCAAATCAAATTTTTAGAATTCAAGATTGTTAAATCGAACATACTTGTAGAATGGGGGTTAAATACAAGTATAAATAATCATGTCTGATAATTGCTCAAATGAAAACAAACGAATGAATCAAACTTGTTTGTATTAATAAGATCAAATACAAACTCTACCAAAGGTGTACAAATACCTTTAGTAGCTGCTCTCAATACAAATCTCTCTCTCTCTCTCTCTCTCTCTCTCTCTCTCTCTCTCTCTCTCTCTCTCTGTGTAAAAACCTTAGCACTCGAGTTTTACAGACTTTTGTTCACACACTCATATTACAATGATAACGTGAGAGTATTTATAATGCTACCTATCAACTAATAACAGAAAGTAACAATGAATACATGGTAATGTTCTGCCGTCCAGTTGATAGTTTCCACCAATAGTTTAATTCTCTTCTTCATGCACAGTTCTTGCCATCTTCTGAATATCAGATCCTATAGAATAGCACTTTTCAATTCTGCAGCTTTGATACATTCAGGGTCTAACATAGTCCCTGAATTCTTTTAGTCTGTGACTCGCAGTCTCTGATCGAATACTTATAGATTCTGAATATTTATCAAATGCTCAACCCTTTATAAGATCAGAGTATTACAAGAAGTATAATGTCATTCTATTCTACACATCACAACTCATGAATTATTCCTAACAATCTCCCCCTATTTATGTTTTATAATGTGAAGCATAAATCTGAGTTGTTGATGTCAAAACCTCTAACAATACAACTAGAATAGAATATATACAAAATCATTATCTGCATGAAGTTGAGTCACACAAGTACCTCCATTACTCAATCAGCCTTGATCTTTCCGAACTGTGGATTATCTCTGAGAAATTCTTGAAGCAGAGCATCTTCAGTTTTGGCTAAGATTTTACTAATACTCTGCTTTAGATCTAACATATCACCATTATCAGTAATAATTTGATAATGCAGCTCTTAGTTTATCTGGCCTATATCTGAAGCGATTAAGATTTTCAATAGAAACGGAATCATACTTCCCTTTTATAGCTTGATAGTAGACAAATGATCCCCCATCATCAAAATTCATTTTCAATGACTTATATTCAATTTCTTTGTCTTTTCCATCAGAATCAACATAATGTAGCTTGAAAGGTGGTACATTCTCGCTCTTTGCTCCATATAATCTCTTCAGTAACTTATCAATCTCACCAGTCCAATGCATAAGTGATGCATTATAATTCTGATTAACTTCAGCATTTTTCTGTAACATGAATCGAACATAAGCTAACTCCTCCTCCTTTTTATGATAGAAGAATGTAGATAAGTCCATTCATCTCACTCTACCCTCAGACAAGAAGTATATTAGAAAAACTTCCTTTTCTTCTTTGTCAACCAACCCTCTCCTAGAATAATTTTCTTGATATGTCTTCACTTTATGAACAAGCTATGCAGAAATCAGTCTATTCAGATGTCTATGAGTCATCTTTTCACCAAACTTATCCCAGAGTGAATGAGGATCAGCCTTTAGTTTTGCAACATCTGTGGTATGCATCTCACTATGACCAAGTCCACTCCTTTCATAAGGAATTAGAGAATGTAAATTTTGATTCAGGGTCTAATAAGATGATTCTGAAACTTTTGAATGAACTTGGTCCTTTACTCCAGAAGTGGTAGATTGAACATTTTATGATTTATCACCTCCTCCTGTGTAAATCCCATATTCTTCCAATCAATAGTAGTCCCTGACACTACATCTTTCACAACTTGTTCCTGTAGAAGAATTAATGCAGTATCTGGTGCTTGAAGAGTTTTAGCTTTCTTTGACACAGACCCTGACTGGTTAGTAACTTGCTTTTCCTTATATCCAGAATGAACAGATCTACCAGTTACAGTGCCTGTACCAAGTTTTCCTTTTCCTTTTCCAACATTCGAACCACCACCACCACCACTACCATCACCCTTATCTCTCCTCTCAGTACTGTCTTTGACAGCATCAGCTTTACAAACTATTCCAGATTGCTTCCTCTTAATTGACTTTATCTCCCCTTTTTTGACATCAACAACATTGACTCCAAGGGTTTCAGTGAGAGAACAAATAAGATTCATCAAAACTGCTTGATTTTCCATGATAGTGACCTGATTATCTTCCAAAGTTTGAAGCCTATGATGAACATCAGTTTGAGATTGTTGAATGGCCTCAATAGCTTTCTTCTGTGAATATTGATGATCATGAATGTTGGATGAAACAAAGTTTATAGCATTATTGGTGAGCTGAATTGTTGTATCAATACCAGCAACTTGAGTAGCTAGACCCTGAATAGACTGGTTTACCGAAGAAAGATCAACATCCGTAATTTTATGAGTATCAATAAGAGACTCACTTCGAAAATTAAATTTAGCATTCTCTCTGGCATGAGCTAATGATGTAGGATCTGAAACTTCATCCGGATAACTACCATTTTTATTAAAGAATTCTAGTTTGTCCTTGGATCGTAAAGATTCACCTTTACCAATTTGCTTTATCAATTTGAAAGATTCAAGATCATCAGCGAATTGTCCAGCAGCTCGATCCATATCATCCTTTGGAAAATGCTGATCCCAATAAGTAAAAATCTTCCTATCTCCAGACTCAGTATCAGACAAATCAGAAACATAATCATCAATCTGATTGAGATGATTAAGATGCAAAGGAGTAGCCTTCTCAAGAGCATGTTCTCAATCATGAGCTTGAAGGTGTTGAATAAATGTGAAATTTAGAGAATTAATACCCAGAGCATGAGCTTCAACTGAAGTAGATGGCCACTTTTGATCGAAATAACCAAACGTAGGTGCTGTAACCTTTACAGATGAGGTTACCTGTGAATCATGAACTACAGATGTAGAATGAAATTCAAGTAAAGGTACTTGAGTAGAATGCTTACAGCTGCAACTGGAATATCTGAAACTGAAGAATAAGGAATTCTAGCGAACTGTCCAACTTCACCAATATCTTGACCTTCACCAGTATCCTGTGTGCTAACAGCCATAGACTCTGACTCCTCCATAGAGTGATCAGCTTCTGCAGATGTCTCAATTCTAGCTGAAATTGGAAGCACATACAGAGGAATACTGGGATCATTAGGAATATCATCTGGTACATGTTGAGAAATAGATTGTCTTAGTCTTTCACCACGTCTGTTGATAATATTTGCAAGCCTTTCCTTTTGTTGCTGAGCTTTAACTTCTGGCTTTGCATTGTGCTTTTCTAAGTCCTGTTTCTCATACATCTTGATAAAAGAGTAAGTACCAGCATCCATACCAAGCTTTTCAGACCAAGATTCAGGAAAAACCTGATCCCAGAAATCAAAAGATGGTTGTTTCCTAGTTTTCTCTCCCTCACTATGGGGTTGGTCACCCATACACTCATTCTCACTTTGGCTTACTAAAGCCAACGCTTGTTCTACCTCTCCTTTTGCCTGGTCAGGAACCAGCTTCTCTGTTTGTGGATCTATGTCCATCTTTTCAAGTGTTTCACTCAAATTTGGAAAAGTTCTCTCATGACCTACAGAAAAATAGGGGTTAGAAGAAGTTGTTATACCTGAACTCACATGGAGAGAGGGTTCCTCACCTGGCAAAGGGATTGAGGTTTTCTCCATGGAGTGAGCTGCTATAGTCCATGAACCCTCACAAACATCTTGTTAGGCCGAATACACAAATATAATCAAGTTTGTATGAGAGAATAACAATTAACACACGTTTAAATCAAAAACTGTATGGAATTAACAACTCCTCTCTCAGTGATGTAAAATATCACAGAGAACTGCTTAGGTTACAATGGAATGATAATTCGTTTCACGATACCCTTCTAGGGTTAACCTAACTATATTTATAAAGATATACAGCTACAGTACAATCGATAATTGATACTCCTATAAATCAGCTATACAAATGTTATCAATTATGATTGTTACACGTCTTCTTAGTCAATACAATGTCTTCGACAGCTATCCAATCTTCAAAGATATTGCTTCCATAATTATCTTCAATTATTCTTCAAAGTCTGATAATGACCAGTAGACGCTTCCTCCTGACAGAGTTTAGCAAACTCTGTCGAGCTTCCATCTGTCAGAGTTTAATTAAACTCTGACCGCTTCCACCTTCCAGTTAAACTCTGATGAATCATTTTAATACTTAAACACTGACATTTTTCACATCAATTATATTTAACACATCTACTATCTTTTCAGAGACTACATGCTCCAGTATACCATTTTCAAGGTCTACACTAGACTCCGATGCCTTCAGTATAACTTCATTAGGCACCATAGTTTGTGTATCACCGTCTTTAAGTGTTGTTTGCTGAGACACACCCTCAAGGTGGATAGACTCTGACTGAACTATATTTGTTTGATCTTCAGGAGAATCAATCAAAGTCATTCCTCCCATATCATTGGGTATCTCACTTGCAGTTTCAGTCATCACAGAAGAACTTTCAGCATCAGCCATCGCAGTTCCTGAATCATCCAACCTCTGACTAGATGGTTCTTGTGTTGTAGTGACTGTGACCTGATCTGTCCTACTATCCACCACTGGTGCAGTCGTATCTCTTGTTGACTGCATTCCACTATCCACTACCTCCTTTTGTTCACCCTGTACTGGAGCATCTTCAACAATATAATCTTTATGAAACAAATAGGTGTGAAGTGTTTGAAGTGCACCATGATTTGTAAGTACAAATTTCTTGAATAATTCCTTTATGATTGACACATAGAAGGGCATCTTTATAAGATCAAGTCTTTGATACAAAAGCCCATATTCTTCAGGAAATGAGAGCTGAAGAACTTTTTCAATCAGAAAATCTTGACAGGCCTGGAAAGTTTAATTTTGACAGAAATAACCTTCATAGCCAATCTGTATGTCAATGTTGTTTCCCAAAACGTATCAATATCTAGGCCTTTAACTTGCACAGATCTCTTATCACTTAACTTGGATACAGCCACATTTTTAGAGACCTGCAAAATGTTAGTTGGACTAGACTCTGTGTGTGTAGGTGACAAATGAATCTTTCTCCTTGTTTTTCTGGTATAGTGAGCAAAAGATTTATCTTGAGAAGACTCAAGAGGTGCAGACTCAGTGATGATCTATGGTGGAGATCAATTTTCAATAGACACAGTCTTTTGGGAGACTGTACCTAGTATATATATTTTCCCCTTTTAAGAACTACAGACTTTTGTGAGATTGTAGCCTGGCTATGACTAGGTCCTTCACCTCTTTCTCCTAGCTTAGAAAGTTGAATTGCAGCCTTCAATTCTTCTCTCTCAGTAAGAGGTATATCATCATCTTCACCAGAGCTACTAGAACTTCTAGTAGAAACTACATATCTTCTCTTCCTTACAACTGGTGCCTTTTGAGAAACACTAGAGGTTGGTTTCTTTGAAACAATAGGCTGTGATTCAAAATTTGGTTCCAGACTTGTTTCAAAATTTGTGGTAATTTTGGTTACTTGGGTAGACAGAGGGGGCACCTCCACCAAATGAGGTTCCTGAGTCACTTCACCACTAAAGAAAGAAGAGTTGTAGAGAGTAGGAAGATGAATTCTAAGAATTACAAACATGATTTGGATAGTACATTGCAGGTATCTCATCTAGATTCTTCTCACTGTCCTTCTTTGTAATGTCAGAGAAAATTCTCTTTTGCTGTGTATAAGGAACACAATGCTGCCTACTAAATCTTGTATTAACATCAGGAATAAAATAGTTTATAAATAACTGCATAAATCTGTGATAATAAACCATATTCCTACCTTGTCTATTAGGACCAAGTTTGATACTCATCTGATTTAGAATTATTTGACCAATGTTAATTACTCTGTTATAAAGCAAACTATATCCAATGTGTGAAGTAACAACAGTAATTTGTTCAAAAGAGATACATTTACCAGTAAAGTATTTAGCAAGTTGGTCAAAGAAGAAAGACCATTCTTTTCTGAGAAAAGGTCTTCTTAACTTGCTCATGTTATCTAAAGGTCCACTATAACCTAATTCAGACAACATAGCTCTAACATCATCATCAGATGGTTCAGAAACAAAATTTATACTTACAGGTAAGTGAAGTACTGAATTGACAACAGATTCAGTAATATCATAAGTATCATGCCCTAAGTGTAGAACAATCTTACCTGGTTGACCCTGAACAGGATCAACTACCTCAGCATTCTCCCAAGCTTATGAAACAGCAGCTTGATTTATAACTATGTGAAAATCAGTTGACACCCCTTTCTTGTTGGTGATTGCAGCAACATGACTGTTTGTCATAAAATCAAAGTTACCAAACTTGAAAGCTACTGACTTGGGTAGTCTTCTTTGAGCAGCCATTAGTTTAAGAAATCTTGAAGAAGATTAGCTAATTTGAGAACTTGAAGAGAAAGTTTTTCGCCTTAGAAAATTCGAATGTATAGAAAGCAATAAACAATCAGAGTCTCAAAATAAAGATAATTGAAAAGTTCTTCTGACCCACGAACCCACGTTCACACGTAGATTGACAGTTGGTAGTCCCTGAAAAAGTGTAATTACCCACGATTTTTGGAAAATAAAATCCAAAATTGATTTCAATTAAATTAGGGTCTAAAAATAATTTGAACCGTTTTCAGAGACTAGAATGGAGTTGCATACGTGGCATGTTAGATATTATACTGAAAATAAACACCAATAATCCAAGCAAAATATTTTGGTTAGATTGTCAAAATATTCTTGGAAATATGAGAAGTTCAGTCATGCGTAATAATGATGATGTTGCTGCATTGAAACACTTCAAAAGACTGTCCCGCTTCTCATGGATTTCTATATAATAACCTGGTGTCATTTGCCTTTTTCCATTCTAAAACCACACCAAAAAAAAACTCTCTAAATACAATGGCCTTCAACCCAGATATCCACATGAACCCTAACTTTTGATTTCTCACAGACGTTGAACGTCTTGCTCTTGATGATCAGGAGCATCTAGACTATCTCTTTGAGGAGATGAACTTTTTCCTTGAGTTAGAGATGGCTGAAATCGATCCAAATAATGTAGAAAATCCTCCCAATGAACAAAATCTACCTCTTGAACAAAACCCACCTCCAGTCTTAGAAGTTGAAGAACTTGATGAAGGAGCGGAGAATGATTTTGATGGAGATGCAATGTCTCCTGCTCCAACATGTAAAGTGCAGGCGAGAAAAAGAAAGGGGATGATGATTTTGGAGCATGTCAAATCTTTAATCCTCTTCCTATCATCCTTGCTCAATAAACGTGGGGCTAAAAGATGCCAAGAGTCAGTTGCTCTCATTCGAGTCGGTTCTTATCGTTTGAAATTGCGCAGAGAAATTCAAGAGCAGATGGACTCGACGCATCCCCCAAATGGATTTTGGCATGCTCCTTGTCCTCAAGTTGATTGTTGAAGACTCATGGAAAAGGCAAGAATCAAGTAGCCACAACATTAAACAAGAATAGGATTAGTAAGAACTGTTAGACAAACAAAAGATTGTGTTTCATTTCCATGTATGTAATCGATTTTGATTAATGAAAATACAAATTTTTCTTCTTATCTATATTGTCTATTTACTATTCATTAGCAAAGATTGTTAGTATGAATGTGTTGAATTAACAAAGATATGCAATAATCATTAGAACTAAACAACTGAGAAAAGTGTGAAATTCAGAACCTAAAATACTAAGTCAGAGACTAAGAGATTTCAGGGTCTAGTTCTTCATGATTGTTAATCCATACTAACCTATCAAGGTAAACTGTTAACAGCTAAAAAAAATAGAATTTAAGATATAGATACTGATAAAATTATCAAATCTATAAGCTATTGAATATACTTTGCTACTTCTACAGATCTAAAACTTTTAGAAATTTAACATTCCTAACTCACTTACCAACCTAATGAAAGTAGACTCATCAAGTGGTTTTGTTAGGATATCTGTAATCTGTTTATCAGTAGGAACAAAATGAAGTTCCACAGTACCATTTTCAATATGTTCTCTAATAAAATGATACCTGATATCAATGTGCTTAGTCCTTGAATGTTGAACTGGATTTTCTGCAATTTTGATAGCACCAGTATTATCACAAAACATAGGAATATTACTAAATATCATACCATAATCCATCAACTGATTTCTTATCCAAAGGAGCTGTGCACAATAACTACCTGCTGCTATGTACTCAGCTTTTGCAGTTGAGGTTGAGACAGATTATTGCTTCTTGCTAGCCCAAGAAATCAATCTGTTTCCTAAGAATTGACATGTACCTGTAGTGCTCTTCCTGTCTATCTTACACCCTGCATAATCAGAGTCTAAATATCCAATTAGGGAGAAATCAGATTCTCCAGGATACCACAAACTAAGATTTGGAGTTCCCTTGAGATATCTAAAGATTCTCTTCACAGCAATTAAATGAGATTCCTTAGGATCAATTTAGAATCTTGCACATAAACAGGTAGAAAACATTATATCTGGTATACTTGCAGTTAAGTACAACAATGAGCCTATCATGCCTCTATAGCTAGTGTTATCCATACTCTTACCCTTGGGATCAGAGTCTAGCTTAGTGGCTGTTGCCATGCGTGTTTTTGCAACTGAACAATCTTGAAAGTCAAACATTTTTAAAAGATCCTTGATATACTTAGACTGATTAATGAAAATACCAGTCTCAGTTTGTTTGACTTGCAAGCCTAAAAAGTAATTAATTTCACCCATCATGCTCATTTGATACTTAGACTGCATAATTTTGCTAAACTTGGCATATAGCATTTCATTAGTAGAACCAAATATGATGTCATCAATATAAACTTGAACTCAAAGCAATTCACCTTTAATCTTTCTAAAGAATAAAGTTTTATCAATTATACCTCTTGTGAAGCCATTTTCAAGAAGATATTTAGATAAGGTTTCATACCATGCTCTTGGTGCCTACTTTAGTCCATAGAGTGCCTTGTCAAGTTTATAGACATGATTTGGAAATTTTGGATCAACAAAACCAGGTGGTTGTTCCACATAGACTTCCTCATCAAGCCGGCCATTTAGAAAGCACTCTTTATATCCATCTGGTATACTTTGAATTTTGAATGAGCTGCGAATGTAAGAAACATTCTGATTACCTCCAATCTTGCAACAAGAGCAAAGATTTCATCATAGTCAATTCCTTCTTCCTGAGCGTATCCTTTTACCACCAGTCTTGCTTTGTTTCTCACAATCATACCTGATTCATCTAGCTTGTTTCTGAAAACCCATTTTGCACCAACAATAGATCTATCTTTAGGTCTTGGTACTAATTTCTAGACTTTATTTCTCTCAAACTCATTTAGTTCCTCCTGCATTGCTATTACTCAATCAGGATCCTGTAAGGCTTCTTCTACCTTCTTAGGTTCATTCTTTGAGAGAATGCAACTATACAAGCATTCATTTTGAACTGATCTTCTAGTTCGAACACCACTATTTGGATCGCCTATAATCAAATCTTCAGTATGATCCCTTGTCCATTTTCTAACAGGTGGTAGATTTTTCCTGCTAGAATCTCCCCTTACGTTAGTGGTATCTCTTGTAGAAGAATGTTCATTGCCTTCAAAAGCTCCCCCTTGATCAGTAGAATCTGTAGATTCCATACTATTGGAACCTCCTTCATTAGTCCCTGATGGAGTAGACTCTGAAAGATTGATCTGCTCATCACTAGTACTGTTTTCTCCTTGATTGTTTTGTTCCCCCTCAACAATAGCATTCCTATGAAGAGCAATTGAGATTTCATTTGGAGAAATTTCATTATCACTAGAGGGAATCTCAGAATCCTTCAAATTTTCAAATTCCAATTTGTCATGACTTTCATAAATTTGTAAAGTTCCAAATTTTTTTATCATCAAACGCAACATTAATTGATTCCATAACAATGTGAGTTCTGAGATTATAGACTAGAAAGATTGCTTCATCTGATTTAGCTTCAAATTTTCCAAGTTGTTCTGGATGAACATTCAGGACTTAACATTTGCATCCAAAGATGTGAAAGTGTTTCACACTTGACTTCTTCCCTTTAATCATCTCATAAGGAGTCTTTTCATGACTGTTCACCAAGGTGCAATTTTGAATGAAACTTGCAGTGTTGACAGCTTCTGCTAGAAGTAGGTTGGAAGCACTGCATCTACTAGCATGGTTCTAGCTGCCTCTATGAGAGTTATGTTCTTTCTCTCCACTACACCATTTTGCTGAGGTATACCAGGTGCAGAAAACTGTTGAGTAATTCCATTGTCTGCACAATACTCCTCCATGATAGAATTCTTGAATTTAGTTCCATTGTCATTCCTTAGTACTTTGACTTTGTACTTAGAGCTATTTTGAATATTCTTGACAAGTTCAATGATTTGTTCAGGAGCTTATCCTTCTAATGGAGAAAGAACACCCATGTGAACCTTGTGTAACCATCTACTATCACCAGAGCATATCTTTTCTTGCTGATAGACATTATGTTTACTGGACCAAATAGATCAAGATGCAGCATGTGAAATGGTTCAGTGATTGAATTCTCTGTCTTGCTCTTGAAAGTAGTTTTTTTCAGTTTACCAAGCTGACAAGCATCACAAAGTCCATCTTGCACAAAATTTACCTGAGGTAAGCCTCTCACTAAATTGATCTTAACAAGATGATTAAGCTTCTTGAAGTTGAGATGTGAGAGTTTCCTATGCCATTTCCAGTTTTCTTCATTTGATGCCTTACTGTAATGACATTTGACAACTCCTAGAGTTGTATCACTCAAACTGGCTTCATATATGTTACCATGTCTCTGACCAGTTAGAAGAATGTCTCCATTCTTCATATTCATGATTTTACATCCTTCTTTGTCAAAGATTGATTGGTAACCTTTATCACCTAGTTGACTTATGCTTAACAGTGTACGTTTCAAACCTTCAACCAGTGCTACATTTTCAATAATGACATTCCCAAGAATTATTGAGCCATATCCCAGAGTTTCTCCTTTGTTGCCATCTCTAAAAGATATTACTGGGCCAGCTTTCTTCTCAAAATTTGTAAGCAGGGACTTCTTTCCAGTAATATGTCCAGAGCATCCAGTATCCAAGATAATTAAATGTATCCTTCCTGTGCCCTACAAACAAAAAGTAGCTAGTTAGAATTTTTTAGGACCAACTTTGATTGGATCCTTTCTTACTAGATTTAAAAATAACAGGCTTTGAAGATTTTGCTTTTAAGTTACCTGTTTCAGAGTCTGCCTTAGACTCTGATTTCACAAACGGTTTGTGACTAGGAGTTTCAGATTTCAAAGAGTAATAGTCACAATACAGTTCATGATATTATCTACACATATAAATAGAATGGAGTAAATTACCATAATGATAACAAGCACTTTGTGGTTGGTACTGAATTTTCTGAGTCTTGGGAAATCTGGACTCAGTTTTCCAAGAAGGTTCCTGATTGCAGTCTAGGGACAAATGATTATGATTACCACATTTATAACATTTCTTCCTAGGTACATTCTTGTAATTATTCTTTTTATTAATACCTTCTTTTCCATTCATATTTCTCTTAGCCTTGTTAGACTCTGAAAGACCTTCAAGTCTATGTTTCAACTGAGACTTAGACAGAAATCCTATATTGACATTCTTAGGTTTCTCTAACACTTTTGTATCTGAATTACTGTTGTTAATCCTTTTGTGCACTACAGGGGTACCATTAGAATCAACAAACTTAACATGTTTAGGTTCAGAAACTATCTTCTTACCTTCAGATTTAGAAGTGCTAGCTTCCACTTTTCTATCTTCAATGACAATAGCTACATCATTTTCATTTTTAGCCTTGTCAAAACCTAAGCCATTAACCTTACCAGGAATCTGATTGTTAATAATGTCATGAGTTTTTACACGAGGTATTCCATGATTTAAACCTATCTCTCTCTTCCACTAGTTCTTTTCTGACATAGTCATAAGCTTCAAGAATAACACCATAATCATGCTTAGCCTTGTCAGAATCTAACTTGTACTGTTTCATTTGAACTAACTCAGATTCTAAAAAATTGTTTCTACCAACTAATTCATCATTCTTAGTCTTAATATCATCTCTTTCACTAGTAAGAATTCTGAAATTAGTCATAAGATTCTTAAATTCAGCATGGATAGTTTTAATATCATCAGAATCTAGGCTATCAGATGAATCATGAGAGTGAATTGATACCTTTACAGAATATGAAGAATGTTTCTTTGGAGAGCCAGGTTTGTCTGAAGCATTTGCCATCAAAGCAATGTTTTCATAATCCAATTCATCTTCAGAATCACTGGAATCTGCCCAATCCTTTTGTGTGACCATGAGTGCATTGCCCTTTCCAGAATTCCTAGGCTTCTTACACTCACTAGCAAAGTGTCCAAGCTCGCTGTAATTAAAGCACTTAATCCTTGATTTAATAGCTTGATGACTGTACTTTTGCCCTTGTCACTCTTCTTCACTTTTTTCTTTTGAAAAGGTCTTTTGTTAAATCTTCTCCTATTGAATCTTCCTTTTCTGAAAGTTTTAGCAAACATAGTAAAGAGCTCCTGCATATCTGATTCAGAATCACTATTTTCAGAGTCTATATCAGTAGTCTCTGACTCAGAATTATCTTTGCTTTTCTTCTTCCTTATGATCTCATAGCAGACTCAATTAGCTGTTCTTCTGGAAGCTTTTCTTGTTCAGTTTGAGTAGTAAATGCACCAGTTTTCATTTTTCCTTCACTTCTGCTGTCTATCAAGTTCATAGGCCCTTATATTTCCATAAACTGGCTCTAATGATATTTCATCCAAATCATTAGCTTCTTCAATGGCAGAGATCTTCTTATATAGAAATCAGGCAAGGCTTTCATAAACTTTGCATTTATATTTTCCAAGTAATAATACTTGCCATGCATGACCATCTCATTGATGAGTTTTGTAAACCTATCAAAGGTATCAGTTAATGACTCACCAGACTTGGATTCAAAGTACTCATACTGTTGTATGAGAAGTGCCCTCATATTCTTCCTAATAGGTTTAGTTCCTTCACAATGAACCTTCAGATTGTCCCATATCTCTTTAGCTATTTTACAAGAAAGAACATAGTTAGTGAGAACAAAATCAAGACTGTTGAATAATATGTTCTTGACTTTAACATCCTTAAGAACGTTCTCCTTGTCCTTATCTGTCCATTCAGATTTAGGCTTCACTCTTGTATGCTCTGGAATAACTTTTCCATCAACAGTTTTTTGAGAAATCAGCTTTGTTTGAGCAAAAGGTCCATCTCTTATCCTGTCAAGATAATCAGGGTCTGTTGCCTCAAGGTGATGCAACATCTTCACTTCCCAATGAGTATACTCGTTTCTCTTAAGCATTTTGATCCTGGTATTACCATCCTTGTAACTAGACATGATTGTAGATCTTTTTGATTAACCGTAATCAACCTACTCTGATACCAATTGTTAAATCGAATATACTTGTAGAAGGGGGGTTAAATACAAGTATAAATAATCGTGTCTGATAATTGTTCAAATAAAAACAAATGAATGAATCAAACTTGTTTGTATTAATAAGATCAAATACAAACTCTACCAAAGGTGGACAAATACCTTTAGCAGCTACTCTCAATACAAATATCTCTCTCACTGTGTAAAAACCTTAACACTCGAGTTTTACAGACTTTTGTTCACACACTCATATTACAATGATAACGTGAGAGTATTTATAATGCTACCTATCAACTAATAACAGAAAGTAACAATGAATACATGGTAATGTTCTGCCGTCTAGTTGATAGTTTCCACCAATAGTTTAGTTCTCTTCTTCATGCACACTTCTTGCAATCTTCTGAATATCAAATCCTATAGAATAGCACTTTCCAATTCTGCAGCTTTGATACAGTCAGGGTCTAACATAGTCCCTGAATTCTTGTAGTCCGTGACTCGCAGTCTCTGATCGAATACTTACAGATTCGGAATATTTATCAAATGTTAAACCCTTTATAAGATCAGGGTATTACAAGAAGTATAATGTCATTCTATTCTACACATCACAACTAATGAATTATTCCTAACAAAGATAGAGCATAAATATTGAATTGGACATTTAAAATCTTATATATATTAATTTTTTTTACAACAATTTAATATGTAAATTAATTATATATAAATATTAAAAAAATTTATATAATTATAAATATTAAAAAAGAAACCGTGCATGTTATAATCTAGTTGTATATAGTTAGAGTAGCCGAGTTAGTTAGAACTAACTTTCATTTTCTTGTTTCTTCACTATACAAAGACCTCACCGTAAATACAGTTCATTTCAATGGAATTTTCTCTTCATTTTCGTTTACTTTTACAATAATAACACGTTGGTGCCACCTAGTGTTGTAAAAAGCAAGAATCAGATTTAATCGGTAGAGGCACCGAATTGCGATTAATCGGCGATTAATTATGATTAATCCCAATTAATCCCGGTTCGTAGAGGTACCGTCGGTGATTAATCGCCACTTTTTAGATAACTACGAAAAGATCAGAAGATAACTCTGTAACCTTTCAAACTTTATATATATATATATATATATATATATATATATATATATATATATATATATATATATATATATATATATATATATATTCCCGCTTATAACCTGATTGCACCAATGTTTATATCGATGATAAGACTGTTACAAGCCTCCAAACTTTGCTGTGGCAGATAACCAGTCTATATATTTCTCCCACCTAAACCTCCTTCCCAACCTTTGCTGTTTACCGACTTTGTCACCCAGGCACGCCCATTCAATGTAGAAAAATTGTAGAATTCTTGAGGCTGATCACAAATTGAGTTGTACTGAGAAAATTGGAAGTCCGATTTGGATTCCTTAGATAGAAGAGACATTCTAATGAAAGCTCTCCAGGGTTGTCGCTTTTGTATCTTACGTCACGATATGAAAACCAAATCAAAAAATTTGGACAAAAATATGATGAAAGCTCTTATGGGGGTGCCATTCTTATATCTTGAGTACCCATGTGGCAACCAGACTTAAGATATGTAGCGAAAAGTATCGATTTAACTTTTAAGCTTGAGATGCTAATCTTAAAGTGGCCTACCACTTTGATGTTATTTTGAGATATGTTAAATAGTAACATATGTTATATGTTACTAGCTTGTAGCCCGTGCTAAATATTTTATGATAAAACAAAATAGAGTATAAAAATTTATTATGGATATTATTTAACTTTATAATATTAATTAAAAAAATTAATAATAATAATAATAATAATAATAGTTATTTAATAAATTACATCTATTGTTTAGAACTAATAATATAAAGTCTTAATGTAAATTTGTTGTGGATGGGATTCGAACCTTGGATCTTTAGAAGAGAGATTTAAATATAGAATATTCCTTATTATTAGATCTAACGATTATCATTTATTTATTAAATATCTAACAGTCAGTATTCTTTTAACGGTTGGTTGAACCAAACAACCAAATTATACCCCTGTTTACTTATTATATATTAGTATAGATAAGTATAGAAGTATAGATAGTATAGATACATGTGTATTTACGAATCAAACAAAACTAACGTATAGGTTTTATTCTAATAGAAACTAAATTAGAATAGAAACTAGAAACCAAACCCCAATACAACATTCCAAGTTAATCTAATAACCAAATTAGTGATACCCCAATATAAAAAACGTATAATAATCTACTCTCTAGTAAAAAAAAAGTTACTGTTCACTGCTGACATGATAGTGATGTTAGCAGTAAACAGTTTTTTTTGCTAAACATTGGTGAGTTAATTTATGACATTTTTTGTGAACTACCCCTGGCGGGGCCCTTAAAATAACTGAAATGTAATATATTTAGTGTTAGTTTCTAGTTTCTATTCTAAATGGGGTTTCTATTTGGTCACTAGCCTATATACATATATAGCAGGATCAAATACTAACTTTTTTTAAATACAAACTTACAAACTTTTTTTGTTAAACACATTTATTCTTATCTAGGTTCTCAACCATCGAATTACTCTATTCTGACAATATACCAATGCATCAGGATCATTGTCCAAAGCAATATCCATTCATTACAATCATTGTTCTTCATTTTATCATTACTTAATAAAAAGTTTTAATTATATCCAAAATTTGGGGTTCTTACAGTCTCCCCTCCTTAAAAGGATTCCGTCCCGGAATCAGGTAGGAAGCAAAGAGTCGTTCTACCCTTCCTCAGCACATCTTCTAGTGCTACAATCCATACTGTATCCTTTTTCCATCAACGTTGCTACTTTTCGTACAACTCACTATCCGGGTTATACTCTTACTCAGTCTTATCCTTATTGATACCTGCAGTAACATTGGTATCACTATCACCCTACGATTCGGAGGTAACCTCGCTCGTACTGTGCATTTCCTGATCGCTTTAATCTTCGCAATCTCGATCAATATAGAGAAGTGGAAAGATTTATTGAGAGATCACTATGATCAATTGAACATTTGTTATATTGCATAGTTAGTACAGAAGGGGGCCAGCCTTTAGTACTTGACAAGCAATTAAACAAGTCATGGCATTCCACTTAGACTTCTATCACATAGACAGATAGTCACGTAGCAGTACCTCCCCTCCTAAAAGGGTTGTTCTTCTCAATTCATAAAGAAGATGAATAAGAGAGAAGAAGAGAAAAGAGTTCTAAAGGATTATAGAAAGCTTTCATGATTGTAGAATATCATACTCAGAATTTACCTCTGAACTATAGAGGTTTATCAAAGAAGAAATTAATCATAATTATATCCAATACTATTTGATCGCAATTTCACGTGTCAACGTATCTTGCTGCTTTGTCCATTATTCTATGGACAAATACTCTTGTTCAATCTTAGCGATACTCACATTCGGGAAATCTTTCAACCTTTCAGGTTAATCTTAGATTTCTCACTTGACATCATTATTACTGACATCCCATATCATGTTACTAGCTTTTTCATAACTATAATATTGACACTATCAGGTTGTCATCCTGAGAATTCATTAGAAAACCCATTCATAACATTCCTTGCTTCTCATTCCATAGTTGTTTCCCCAGCCTTTTCTTTATCAATCACATCCTTCTTATTAGCTGATTCTTACTCATTTCTATTATTTACTTTCACCTTCACCTCTTTATTGAGACACCTTTTTGCACTTGGTACCTCCTTATCGGTATTCCGTCACATTTATTCTATAATCATCACGTTATTCCAATTTAAACTTTCCGAAATGAATCTGGCCCGATCCCTTTAACTTAGATTCATATAATCTACTTCTGCCAACCTTGTTTCTCATCACTTGTTCTTTTCTATCCGTGGTTTTCCACAGGTTGTCTTTCGTAAGTCAGACCAGGTCGTATATCTACATGCTCGTACTCCTATCATCTGTTGAACATCTGCATTTTACTGACGTAGCCTGGCCACATGAAAACCCGTTATGACCGTGCTATAAGTTTTGGGGGTAAGGCTGGCTCGAATACCGCCGTCCGAACATTTTAAACTCTCAGGTGGCCCAATAAGTCTCAGGCTCAACCGCCCTTCCCTCCAAGTCTCATTAATTCTTTCCATGGGAATATCTTTAACATCATGAATCATCAACCTCATATTCTCTATCTTGTTTGCGCAAAAGTACACTAACATAAACTTGTTTGTCATTCATCAACATGCCATTTAGTTAATCAATGGCAGCACTTTCTTTATCTTTACATTGTCATCTACTTTCTTAGAAGAATCACCATCACTTGTTGTTTACGTAGTGCATTAATAGCTAACCCTACGGGTTTCAAATCCCTTAGGGAGACAAAGTAATCACTATTCCTTATCCATAAGGAACACTTCCTGAACTTGATGTAGATATAACATGAAGTAGATAGAATTGCAGAAGAGTTTCAGGCATCGCAGCTAGGTCCGGTTGATGAAACTATCACTTGTGCATCTTCCATAAAAGACTGGAAACTTAACGGTTTACTTCATCAATTTTGTACCATGGTCCTGGTTTGCCTCAAAACGGGACCTTCTAAGGTACGTAATATGCTTAAGACTCCATCAGGAATCGAATCTTTACTTAAACTATTATTACCTTCGATTCTTGCACAATCATCAAAAGGAATGTAACTTCCTCCACTCCAATATGACCTTCAAGGTCTTTCCAAATATCATTTTGTTTCTTCGGTATGAACATTTATAATTATTCCTTTATACTTAGACTGTCGGCCACCTCATTGGCCTTTCATGATAATAATAATAATTTCCGGTAATCCTTGTTCCTTGGATATATTCCAATTCAAACATTTCTACCTCATTCCCTTCATTTTTGGGTGAAAGCATTCTCCCTTAAGCTCTGCTGATGGAGAAAATATATTTAAAAGTCTTTCTCCATAAGTCATTGCTTCCACCTACCCGTGGGAACTTTATCACGTTTATTCCCAATCCTACTTAGGATACTTCTCTTCTTAGTTCTTTCCTTATCTTAGGATAATCTCAACCTTTATAGGTTCAATCCATACTTCCTCAGGGTCTCATACATGCCTCATCTGGCATTACTGTTACTATGTCATACATTCCTTACCAAACTTCCATTTTGAAGTTCGGAATATTACCTTTTTCCTTGTAAGGTTTCATAGGTCATCCTCATCCTTCCTCCTGTATTTTCTGGGTACAGGGTATATCAAAATGTCATTGATTAATACTCTAATAATTCTATCTATGTTCTTTCCAGAACTCTTTTTTTTTTTTAATAATCCTTACCGGTCATTGTTGCCTTAGCAAGTCCAACTCATATCATCTGAAGTCATAATGTCGTTATTAGGGTTAATGCCACCCCTTGTGCATTCCCTAGGGTTTGTCTTAATTTATGGATATCCTATCCTTAATTCAACTGCCAAAGAATTCTTGCATCTTATAATTGGCAATCAGATCATGTATCCTTAATAAAGGTCTCTTTTCAATCATTCTCATTTGATAATCGATCGGTGGCTTAATGCCATCCTCTTCTTTCAGATAGTTGTCAGCCTATTTGGCCTTCCAAAAGGCAACGTATGCCTATCTCCTCTCTTACAGAACTTGGTAATGGCAGCAAGGATGTTTTGGGAGATATTGGTCGAGTTCAACGTGAATCTCTTAGTACTTATCGTTCTTTTCAAATGTATTTGCCTTAGACAAAATTTCTACAGCATACTGTTCAATTTCTGACCTTTTCTATACCCTCTTCATATACCTTCATTGTTTACTTTCCTCCGTCATAGTATATTCATGGTATTCATGATACCCTAACATCATACATCTCAAGTCACTATACTTCCATTTTACTCGAAATCTTGGACAACCATATACACATGAGTCACTTTAGTACGGGTGACCCCATCCCAAAAAGGTCTAGTGAATTCCAAATCAAAACATGGGTTGTTCGGCAGAAGATTCAAACGATCTCATTAATGTTTCCTTTATATCAGAAGCCCTTGCAGTCGGTGCTTACTTAGAAGCAACCCTGCTCTGTCTTTTCATTGCTGGTCTAGTCACTTTATAGTCCGTTGTGACTTGGCCTCAACTGGCCACACTAAAATAAAAATATATGATTTTAGGGGTTGGCTAATAGCATTACTTTTCTAGGAATTGCCGGCATAGTGCCTTCTTCTTTGATACCTTTCAACCTTTCCAAAACTTTACTCCATATAAGTCTTAATCGACTACTCGGCACCGTCTCCGGTCACCTTTCCTCCACTTTTATCTTTTCAACTGTACTTATCAATCCTGCGTGCCACACAAGCTTACCATTCCTGGCATAACATCCTTTTCATTTAAGTCAATTCTGGAATTTCTCAGTCCGGCTGGTTTCTTACTTACATTTCCTATTTTCGTCCAATCTCACTTCATCATTTTATCACTACCGTCGATTGTAATGCTCAGGGTCCGTTTACTAACCCATTTTACAGCATCCTTATCCAAATCACAGGGTTTGCTCCAATTTTTTTACTCTCTTCCATGACATTCTCTGATAATCAGAAAGACAAGGTTTGCCAAAATTCACCGAATTCCTTTCCAGACTCAGGGAAATTTTGATCAATCTAACCACCTACTGGTAACATTAAGGAGACCAGTTTCGAAACCTGAAGAATAGTTCTATGAACCTCCAGGCAGGTGGAATCATAAGCAGTCATAGTTAACGAAATAATCATCATCGGATTGGAAGTTTACCCACTGGAGAGGAATCAATTATATCCATCCCTTAAAAAGGGAATCAATAGTTTCAAACTGAAACCTGTCACAACGTCCTGATATTCAATACTACCAAATGTCGGTCTACCTAACCCTTTATGCGAGGCGTCATTGGAAGCACAAAGTCTCCTTTTTCCATTAAGCAATGCCAGCTCTTGGTCATTACCAATTTCACCTTTTAGCTCCAGGAAGATTTTCTCACATTTTCCTCTTCAACTGCTGATCGTATTACTTGATCTATTATAATTCCATGTCGGAGTAAACTTAAGGTAACTACTATAATCCATTCAAAGAGAAGAAGGAATTTAATATTCCTCTGAATCACATGCATATAACGTTTCTGGTTCATCATTTAACTGAGTTGAATTAACTCTATACTCAGTCTCTGGCGGTAGTCTCATTACGAGTTCATCTTGACTCACTGGTCTTATCTTCCGGTAGGTTCTGAGATCATTGTCTTGCTTACTACTTCCTTATATAACTTTATCCAATCATGCTGTCACTTCCCAATGTTTTCACTTTCTAACTGACTCATTCATAAAATGGACATTTTTCCTGAATAAAACAATTTCATCAACCTCAATTTGGTTCCATAAATTACAACCTATGACATCTGCCTTCTCGTGGCAAATTATTACTGACCATATTCATACTGATTCATTTATCAAATGATATGGCACTTACTGCCTCATTCTCAACTATTCCTAGGGACTTTGCTCCTCGTCCTATATCGCTGTCTTTGATAATCATACATCCCTCTAGCTCTTTCTTTGTTAAGATGAAAATCTCTAAGGATTCTCATCTATTTCCGTATAAGATCTCAAGTAATTCTTCCAATCCTTCTTTCTTGCTGGTACTACATCTGGTAGTCCGGCTATGAATTCAACATGCATCTCCAGATCTCTTAATAATATCTCGGTTCTTTATACTCACTTTTCTGAGCACCATATCTTAATCATCACAGTCATTCTGGCTGCGACCCTCATTACCCATGGGTAAGCTCCTCATCCTAACAGGACTTTCCTTATCTGCTGGAACCTCTTCCGGGTCTCCAGTAGGGTACTCCATCGAATTACCCGCTGATCTTTAGCATATAAAGCATCATCGCGCTATTGCTCGTATGCCTCAAGGTCAGTCGCCTTACTCGTCGATACGATATCGAGCTAAGTTACTATCATTATACTTACGAGTTCCCATAAGGGTTTTTGTATGTCATCACTACATTAAGTAGTCCGACTATGAACTTGGCAAGAGTTCTTATTATCTTATTGAATTTATTGTTTTAACGTCACCTCATCTCTGGGGTTTATAACGTACGCTCTGATACCACTTCTGTAACACCCCCAGATCCGGGGTCCGGGATCCGGGGGTTACGGTTTCCAATTCTGTCCACAACAATTGAACTTTCCTTAACATAAAATAAATTACGTCTCTATAACCCAACACAACAATATAAAACACACCCGTTATAGTCCCAGAGATGAAATCAGAGTAACAATCAAATTTTTATTAATCACATTAAGAGTTCTTACAATCCAAAAGGATTTCAATATAAATACATACTCTTTGCCATCCATTTACATAAGTCATACTAGACTATATTCTTGGTACTGAAAGAATAAATATACCCTACCAATAGCTTCTTCTTCAGCTCTGGTAGTCTTATAGTCCTCGCCCGCGTCGAGTGCGCCTTGTGCGAGTCATCTGGTCTAGCTGTTGTTGTGATATAATAATAAAGCAAGGGTGAGCAATAGCCCACCAACAATAACATATAACTGAACGATAATGTATAACAGTTCAAAAGTATCTTTCAAACCATATGCCATGCATTTACGGAAATGATGCCAGTATAATATGAACGATGAAGTTACAAGGTAACTTAAAGTATTTGTTTGTAGAAATATCTGCTACATCAAAGTAAGCGAGATATTCTTATTGTTATTAAGAAGAGGAACTTGCAAGAAAAGGTTGCAACTCCAGTTATGACACTTTTCCAATTCTGCCAACAGTAATCATGTTGCAGGAAATAAATAAATTTGGATGATGAACCAATGATGGAGTATTCACCGCGCCCGCTGTTCCAATCTTGATGATCAGTCGAGATCGTACAGCTCAATTTAGATTTACTACCGGTAGAAGGAAGAACTGACGGCTTTACTTGTATACCGCCTTACTAGCTCTCCCCGGCCAACGGTTGGGCCAAAGGGGATGGACCGGCGCTACTCGGCCTCTTACACGACTCCTAGTTCAAATAGAATTCATGATTCTGAATGTAACGTTCGTCCCCCTTTCCCCAAGTATAATACTTGTTGATAAGACTCCACAAAGTAGTCGTATCTAGTTGGAAAGGAAAATTTACCAATAACTCCCAAGCTATTACTTGGTAACGGATATTAACTTGTTCCAGTAATCTTACCCCTCGAAAGATGAGAAGGTAAGCAACGACTTAATAAGTCAACAGCACCCGAGTTGCGGGTGAAGGGAATACTTTATGACCGGGAAGTCGACAAGATAAATAACATTTTCCAAGTAAGGTTCCCTTATTATTAAGGAGATAGACTCGAAGAAGAATGATGTCTGAGAACCTTTCTTGATATAAGATTAATAATAATATGACTCCGAAATATTTTTCGTAATAATCGAAGAAGATAACCCTTATTGAGGTTATTCTAAGTATGGAATAAATATTCAGAGAATATTTATTGAATTAAAATATTGTACAGAATATTTAGGAATATGAAAGAATGTCTTAAATCAGAGTATTTCTCAAAATAATCCCTGAAGAAATATCAGGAGAATATTTATTGAATAAATAAATATTTAAATGAATATTCAAAACAATATTCATTAATTAATAAGACCTGAAAAGAATATTTAAGGTAATATTCATAATTAATTAGGAATTTAAATGAATATTCAAAAGTAATATTCATTTAATGAATAATATCCTAAATGAATATCAAGTAATATTCATTTAGTAATCCAAGCCTTAAGGAATATTCGAGATAATATTCGATAATTAAATCAAGCTTCAGATGAATATTAAAATAATATTCATCAAGTATTTAATATCTTAAATGAATATTCAAAAGTAATATTTCTTTAATAAAATAATAATCTAAAAGAATATCCAAAATAATATTCATTCAATAGTCTCATCTTTAGAAGAATATTCGAAATAATAGTCGATAATCAATTCGACTCTGAATGAATATTGAGAAATATTATTCGTTGAATAGTTACGTTCAAATAATTATTTGAAGTAAGGATCGTTAAAATAATTAGTCTCGAACGAATATTCAAATAATATTCGTCGCCCAAAAATATTTTCTTCCGAGGTAATCTCGATATATCAAGGAATATTGACTCCCGGTCTATTTTTGATTAATAAGATATATACGCCCTTCTATGAGGGTCTTACAATAACCGGCTTATAACTGATATATAACTATCTAGCTTATAAGCCAACAATAACATTCAGGGAACAAGTATATCAATTCAACTTGAAAGTAGGCATGCATGCAATGGCATATGTATATCAGCAATCATATATATATATTATTCAATCACAACAACAGCCTAAAAGAAGGGAATTGAAACTTGCCTGGTAGTCGAGTACGGTAAGGGGTAGTGGTAGCGGGTCCCGGTTCAGCTTGGTGATCTATAAATAGCCAAGGCATTCGGGATTAATCACTTAACATATTAAAAGTTAAGTTATACTTAATTCGAAACTCGTTCTCGAGTTATCTCGTTATACCCCTTTTAGTGGATTACTTTTATCACTGATCCGACCCGACATTCGTTCGTTAATATGACATATCATTGTACTTATACTTGGGACATACTTAAGTCATATGAGGTTTAAGGTCGATCGTTACGAACCAATACTATACTCCGAGTTTTATCGTCCGTTTTCTAAGTGTTTTACCGAAGTTATAAAAGAGTCGTCTTTTAGGGGTTCGTTCGCGTTTAACCTCGACTCGAACATTTTTAATAAATCGAAAAATGATCTTTTTGACATACAGTTTTCTTTCACACCTTCCCTTTTACCTCTAGTATTTATTTACCAAGATTCGCCATGACGTTACATAGTTTACGAGGGTTCAATTACAGTTACGAACTTTCGTTTACGGATTCGAACTACTTTTAGTAAACCGGCCGTAACTCCTAAACCGTAAGTCCGTTTCACGCGATCTTTATATCAAAACGAAGCTTATAACATAAGCTATCCTAATATGGCAGAAAAGTTTCTGGAAAGTAGGGCCTTGATGTGAAAAATGGCATACAAAACATGATATTGTAAAATCGGGCATTATAACGGCTATGTTTACACGCTTTTCCAAATTTTTATCACCATCAAATCATCCTCCAACAACAACCAAGTCAAGACCTAAAGTTTATCATCTATTCTAAGTCATGATATCTCAAGAACAACTCAAATCCAACAAGTATGAAATATCAATAACAACCAATTATGCATACATGGATCTAAGCATACTAACACCTCTCCATCATATATCCATCCAAAAAGATCCATAAACTCAAAGTAGTACTAAGGGTTCTTGAGCTTTATACCTTCCTTGGAGAGTGAATAACACTTGTTAAGCCTTGAATGATCCTTAAGTAGCCTTAGTATACTTGAATCAATCAAAAGAAAACAAGAACACAAAGTTAATACTTAAAAGTTACTATTCATCACCATCTTCTTGATTTTATATCTCAAGATTGGTATGGAATTTGAAGATGAAATTCATAGGATATCTTAGTTATGAAATATAGGACTCACCTTAATTTTCTTGAGATTTAACAATGGTTGGAAGTTGGACTTTGGATCTTGAATTATGCAAGAAGTCGAATGGAAGGAGAATGGAGAGTGGTGGTGTTTGCTTGGCTTGGTTCCTTGCTCTCTTGCATTATTGTGAAAATATCTAACATAAAGTTGCTTTATTAAAGGTACTAGGTCATGGCATACATCATCTTGGTGGACAAGTGTTTAATTTGGTGTGGTAGGATGAGAAAGCATGCTAAGTACTTGGTTTGATTGCTAAGATTGCTAGTTAGCTTTGTAACTAGCTTGGTCTCTTTGATCTTATCTTGCATAAAGTGATTATGTCACCTTCCACTAGCTCATCATACCTCTTGGCTCTCTGCTTGTCTCTTTGTCCGGTTATTGCCCGTTTCGATTGATCGTTCGTAGGAATATTTCACGGATTTCTAATTAGGGTTTACCGGGAATCCTTTTTAATATTAATACTTTCATTCTCCATCTTTCATTCTAACTTTCCAATTTATATTCCTTAAATCCATTCGTTAAATACTTAAGGCTATCAGTGTCCAGGGAACTCTCGGAGAAAATAAAAGTGCGGTTTTTCAGAATCCGACAGCTTTTACATACACTTATTTTCCCCTGGATCACTAATACGAACTCGGAAATCCGTTCCGAATACTTCTTTATAGTGTCGTCTCATATTATTATATACTCCCACCACAACACTATTCATTCTGTATTCTTTACTTGTTCTCTTAGGGTGGTACAATTGTCCGTATTCTCTTTCGATCGTTCCTTAACCTTTTTACGGAACTACTGGATTAATCGTTATCGATCTGGATGACATGAGGGTATTCTCTTACTTGAAGTTGCCATATCTTATTCCCTTAGAAGATAGATTATTCTTACCTATGTTGTCACCCTTTAGCATTCTTCAAGACATAAACATAATAAGGTCGAATTCCATTCATTCTTTCCAAATATCAATAATTACATTGTAGCCATAACCACTCCTTAGTGGTTTCCTACCTTCATTCTTAAATCAAATATAATAACATCCCAAAATATCAAATCCTCAAAGTTAATATCTCAATTCTTGGATTATAATAATATTTAATCCACTGTCCGGTCAAATATTATACCGAAAAAGAATTTGGAATTTCTGAATTCCGATCGTCTCTGCATTCACTTATTTCCTCCGCGTATTACTAATATGACTTCGAAACATCCATATCACGTCCCGTACATAGGGTGGCGTGAAAAGTTTTCCAACTTACAAAATCACTATTCATCCACCAAATTACTATGCACGTACAGGAAACACTATGCACGTACGGGAAATACTATGCACGTACGGGAAATACTATGCACGTATGGGAAATACTATGCACGTATGGGAAACACTATGCACGTACTCATTTCCTTTCAAGGATCCATTAGCTCCTTCCTGGATGGTAGATTATTCTTATCTAGGTTCTCAACCATCGAATTACTCTATTCTGATAATATACCAATGCATCAGGATCATTGTCCAAAGCAATATCCATTCATTACAATCATTGTTCTTCATGTTATCATTACTTAATAAAAAGTTTTAATTATATCCAAAATTTGGGGTTCTTACATGTGTCCTGGGTCAGCTCGGTGATCTATAAACAATCAGAATATTCAGGATTAATCACTTAACAATTTTTTTAAAAAGGCTAAGTATAAACTTAACTTAGGCTAAAGCACGTTTTCAAGTTATTTCGTTATGCACCCTTTTTGTGTACACTTTTTATCACCGATATGATCCGACACTTTCTCGTTATTAAGGCATGTCATTACACTTACACTTGGTATATACTTAAGTCGTATAAGTGCTAAGGTCGGTCGTTTACGAACCAAGGTTATACTTCAAGTTTTATCGCTCATTTTCTAAGTGATTTACCAAAGTTATAACCAAGTGTGCTTTTAGGGGTTCATTCGCGTTTAGCCTCGATTCAAATATTTTTATAAAATCAAAAAACGATCCGTTTGACATGAGGTTTTCTCCCACACCTTCCTTATGATCTCTAATATTTAATTATCATGATTCGCCACTGAATTACTCATTTTACAGGGGTTCAATTTCAGTTACGAACTCGCATTTATGGTATCAAACTACTTTTAGTAAATCGGCCATAATTCCTAAACCGTAAGTCCGTTGTTTCGATTCTTGCGCCAAAACGATCTATGACTCGAGATCTATAAGTGTGGGTCAACTATTCATTAAGATCAGAAAATTATACCAACTGTTATGAACGAATTTTAATGGTTAACGAAATTTCGGCATTATAACTACTATAAATTGAACGTTTCTAAAATCGTTTCATCAAAACCAAGCCACACCGGACATCCATACATCTTACATACATGATAATCAACTTAACAAGTCCAAAACTTCTCACTTTGCCAACAAGATCATCATATCTCTAAATCAACTACAAGATCATGCTAACAAGCTTACAATCATACTAATATCATAACTATGCTAAAAACCATCAAGATCATGCATATACTTAAAACAAGGCCTAGGGTTTCAAGAGAGTTATACCTTCCTTGGTGTGTATATGAGTCTGACAAGCCTTGATCTAGTCCTTATAACACCTTAATACAGCTTAAATCATCAAAAGAAACCCAGAAAACAAGATTAGTTCATGAGAGTTACTATTCATCCTCCATTTTGATGATTTTTTTGAAAATGGAAAGAATGGAGTTTGAAGCTAAGATTTCTAGGAGATCATTTATATGAAATATAGGACTGACCATAAAAATCTGGAGATCAAACAAGGGGTGGAAGGTTGATTTTGGATCTTGAATTTTGGAAGTAGCCGAATGGAGCAAAATCGGGAGAGGTGGTGTTTTGCTTTGCTTCTCTTGCTTTGTTTGTGATAGAAATGAATTATTGTGAGGTTTAGAAAATATCAAGGCCATAAAGCTACTTTAATAAAGGTGATTAGGTCATGGATGATGTTAATCAAGTGGACAAGTGTTGGTGATTTAATGATAAGATGATAAAGTGATGCTAAGTACTAGTTGGCTTCTAATCTTGCTAGTTACTCTTGTAACTACTTAGTTACTAGATATTTTCCTCTAGCACATGCATTCATCTTGATCCCCTGCTTGTTTCTTTGTCCGGTTATTGCTCAATTCATTGATCGTTTGGAGGAATACCTCGAAGATTTCTAATTAGGGTTTTACCGGAAATCTTCTTAATATTTTTGCTCACATCTTTAATCCTCCTTTATAATTCTTGAATTTAAATCCCTTAAATCTTTTTAATAAGTCCTTAGGTCTTTCAGTGTCTAGCGAAATCTCGGGAAAAATAAAAGTGCTATTTTTCAGAATCCGATAACTTTTACATACACTCTTTTCCCCTTGGATCATTAATACGAACTCAGAAATCCGTTTCGGGTAGTTCTATATAGTGTCGTCTAATAATATTCCTATTTTCACCAAAAACACTATTCATCACTTATTCTCCTTTTATTCCTTATAATTAGAAAAATGTTCTCGCGCTTTCCCGAGCATTCCTTAACCTTTTTACGGAACCACTGGACTTATAATAGATATCGATTTGGATGACATAAGAATATATCCTTCCACTTTGGAATACCATATCTTACTTTATAGGAGATAGATTATTCTAATATAAGTTATCAACCAATTGCATTCTTCATGGCATATAAGCTTTTGAATCCAAATTCATTAAATATTCATTCACTAGAACCACTGTTACACTTGTATCCATTACATAATAAAAATATTTTAGTCTACCAAAAATCTGGGTTCTTACAGTCCCCCCTCTTTAAAAGGATTCCGTCCCGGAATCAGTCTGAAAACAAATGGGGGTACTTCTCTTGCATTGCGCTTTCTAGCTCCCAGGTTGATTCTTCTACATTGTGGTTCTGCCATAAAACTCTGACTAACTTGATGACCTTGTTCCGGAGCACTTGTTCTTTTCGGTCTATGATTTCCACAGGCTGCTCCACATATGTTAGGTCTGGTTGCAGGTCCACGTGCTCATATTCCACAATATGCTTGGCATCCTGGTTATATTTCCTCAACATCAAGACATGGAACACATTGTGCACTTGTTGCAGATTTGGAGGTAATGCCAGTTCGTAAGCTAGTTCCCTGATGCGTCTTAAGATCTCAAACGGTCCAATGAATCTAGGACTCAACTTTCCTTTCTTCTCAAACCTCATTAATCCTTTCCAGGGTGATACCTTCAAAAACACTAGGTCTCCCACTTCATACTCCTCGCCTTTCCGAGCTAAGTCGGCATATTTCTTTTGTCGATCTTGGGCTGCCACTAGCCGTCCTCTGATTAGATCTACTGCATCTTTAGTCCGTTGGACCACTTCAGGTCCGATCATCTTTCGCTCTCCAACTTCATCCCAATACAAGGGAGATCGGCATTTCCTTCCATAAAGGGCCTCACAAGGCGGCATTCCTATGCTTGAGTGAAAACTATTGTTGTAGGAGAACTCAATCACTGGCAAGTGATCATCCCAATTTCCTTTAAAGTCTATAGCACAGACTCTCAACATATCTTCTAGTGTTTGGATGGTTCTTTAACTTTGCCCGTCGGTTTGGGGGTGATAGGCTGTACTCATGTTTAGCCTTGTTCCTACACATTCTTGAAAGCTTCTCCATAACCTGGAGTTAAATGTGGGATCTCGACAGGACACTATGGCGACTGGGACTCCATGTCGCGCCACTATCTCTTTTAAGTAGATATCTACTAGTCTGTCGATCGTGTACCTTTCATTGATCGGGAGAAAGTGAGATGACTTCGTTAGTCAGTCTATAATTACCCATATGGCGTCATGATTAGCTTTGGTCCTTGGTAAACCTACTACGAAATCCATAGCTATGTGTTCCCATTTCCATTCAGGAATCTCTAAGGGATGTAGAAGTCCACTGGGTCTCTGGTGCTCTGCTTTCACTCGCTGGCAGGTCAAGCATCTACTTACCCACTCTACAACGTCCTTTTTCATATTGGGCCACCGGTAATACTCTTTAAAATCCCTATACATCTTGGTACTACTGGGGTGCACTGAGTATCTTGAGTTGTGTGCCTCATATAAAATCTCATCCTTGAGTTCCTGAACATTTGGGATCCATATCCTCCATGTATACCTCATGATCCCTTCTTTATCTTTTTCACACTTAATTTCTTCTCCGGTCATTATCTCCTCTATCGAGTTCTTTTCTTCTTCCATTATCCGCTCTTGGCATAGCCTAATCTTTTCCAACAATGGAGGTTGGATTCGAATCTCCATCAACCTCTCTTGACCATCTCTTGGTATCTTGACCTCAATTTCAAACTTCTCGAAGTCTCTTATCAACTCTTCCTCTGAAGTTATCATCTTGAGCTTCTCTTTCCTGATAAGGGCGTCAGCCACCACATTGGCTTTACCCGGATGATAACTAATTTCACAATCATAATCCTTGATTAATTCTACCATTTTCTCTGGCGCATGTTCAGCTCTTTCTGAGTAAAAATGTACTTGAGGCTCTTATGGTTAGTGTAGATCTCGCACTTTTCTCCATACAGATAGTGCCTCTAAATCTTTAGAGCAAAAACTATTGCTGCTAATTCTAGGTCATGAGTGGGATATCGAATCTCATATTCCTTTAGCTGCCTTGACGCATACGCGATTACTTTATCGTGCTGCACAAGCACTCATCCTAACCCTTTATGCGAAGCATCGCTGTAAATCACAGAATCTCCTTTTCCATCAGGCAACGCCAACACTGGGGCCGTTACCAACCTCTTCTTTAACTCTTGGAAACTCTTCTCGCATTTTTCTGTCCATTCGAATTTCTCAGTTTTACGGGTAAGCCGGGTTAACTGAGCTGCGATCTTCGTAAAATCCTGGACAAATCTTATATAATATCCTGCCAGTCCGATAAAACTCCTTACCTCTGTTGGAGTGGTTGGTCATTCCAAGTTTGAAACTGCCTCTATTTTGGAGGGGTCAACCAGCACTCCTTCCCTATTGATCACGTGCCCTAAGAATTGCACCTCATTTTTCCAGAACTCACACTTCGAGAATTTGGCATATAACTGCTCTTTCCTGAGTATTTCTAAAGTTGTCCTCAAATGTTCAGCATGTTCTGCCTCTGTCTTTGAGTAGATAAGAATATCATCAATGAAAACTATCACGAACTTATCCAAATATTCCTTGAATACCCTATTCATCAAATCCATGAAAGCTGCTGAGGCATTGGTTAGCCTAAATGACATCACCAAGAACTCATAATGTCCATATCTGGTGCGGAACGCAGTCTTTTGGATTTCTTCAGGTTTAATCTTCAGTTGGTGATATCCAGTTCTCAAGTCGATCTTAGAGAAGTATTCGGCACCTCTTAGCTGATCAAACAAATCATCTATTCTGGGTAACGGGTACTTATTCTTAATGGTTAGCTTGTTCAACTCTCGGTAGTGGATGCATAACCTCATACTCCCGTCTTTCTTCTTAACAAACAACACTGGTGCGCCCCAAGGTGACACACTAGGTCTTATCATACCCTTATCCAACAAGTTTGTGTTAGTGTACTTCTTCGCGCAGAAGTACACTAACACAAATTTGCTTGTCATTCATCAACATGCCATTTAGCTTATCAATAGCAGCACTTTCTTTATCTTTACATTGTCATCTACTTTCTTAGAAGAATCACCATTGCTTATTGTTTACATAGTGCGTTAATAGCTAACCATACGGGTTTCAAATCCTTTAGGGAGACAAAGTAATCACTATTTCTTATCCATAAGGAACACTTCCTGAACTTGATGTAGATATCACATGAAGTAGATAAAATTGCAGAAGAGTTTCAAGCATCGCAGCTATGTCCGGTTGATGAAACTATCACTCATGCATCTTCCATAAAAGACTGGAAACTTAATGGTTTACTTCATCAATTTTGTATCATGGTCCTGGTTTGCCTCAAAATGGGACCTTCTAAGATATGTAATATGCTTAAGACGCCATCAGGAACCGAATCTTTACTTAAACTATTATTACCTTCGATTCTTGCACAATCATCAGAAGGAATGTAAATTCCTCCACTCCGATATGACCTTCAAGGTCCTTCCAAATATCATTTTGTTCCTTCGGTATGCACATTTGTAATTATTCCTTTATACTTAGACTGTCGGCCACCTCATTGGCCTTTCCTGATAATAATTTCTTGTAATCAATGTTCTCTAGATACATTCCAACTCAAATATTTCTACCTCATTCCCATCACTGTTGGGTGAAAGCATTCTCCCTTAAGCTCTGCTGAAGGATAAAAATATAACTATCAGTCTTTTTCCATAATTCATTGCTTCCACCTTCCCTGGGAACTTTATCAAAGTTACCCTCAATCATACCTAGGATATTTGTTCTCTTAGTTCTTTCTTGTTCTAGGATAATTGTTAACACAATATCACACAAGTATACGTGGTCACAAGTAATATAGATAAAATCGAGTTCGTTCCGCAGAGATCTGGTTAAGTTCGTTTCAGTTAATGCACCTATTCAACAATTTATGATTTTAATTCACTGCTAAGACAATAAATAAATTGAGATTTTAATTAACTAAATTAAGCTAAGATGCAAAGTAAGAACTAATTAACTAATGAGAATTAGATCTGAATTACTTATAAGAATAAAAACATGGGATCCAAACTTCATTATCTACTTCACTTAGAGTCGATGCCTTTAATCAATACATATGATGGTTTTGATATCTGATCGGATAACACGGAACAAGTAAAAGCTACCTCTCGGTATACTAATACCAAACTACGCATGCATCCACAAAAGAGATAGAAAATGGGTATACACCAAATACGTTTAGACCCTATATCTCTATAGAATTTGAAAACATAAAGGTTTAAGCACAATTTATCCACATAGATCACATAGGGTAGCATAATATCTCTATTTATGCCACAAATCATGATGTTAAAACATCAACCTATCCTATGCTAGCATGGCAAGTTCTAAATCTCAAGATCCACTCTCGTTTCGCAAGAGATTAACAAATTAGATGTTTGCGACGCATCTAAATACATGAAACACAACCATACGAGGATATCAAGAATTCACCACACATAAATCTTTAAAGCATGCAAACTACTAAGCTACATAGATAAATCTGTTAGAATCCCATGACAATAATTAGTTCATAATCGAACCATTCGTCATCATGGGATCTGATGAAACCATGATATAAAACAAGATATGAATGAAAGAAGTAATAATATTAATAAAACAAAGAGTGAAGAAAACAAATCTAGAATCCAGAATAACACAAAAGATGAAGTAGATCTAGATCCGTTGCTTGTCACGAGCGTTGAATCCTTCTATCTTTTTTTCCCTTGCAGATCTAAGCTATGATACAATAATAAAAACCCCCCAATTTACAAGGCTAAGATGTCTTTTTATAGGCCTAGATATCTTGCCCAGCAAGAAAAACAACCTACAATACAATTAGAATTAGGTTTGGATACCAAAAATACAACTAAAATTCGAAATAGGGTCAAAACGGATATTTTCAGGATTTTCTGTCGGACCTACGCGCCCCAGGCGTGTGCTACGCGCTCCAGGCGCATGCTTCTGCTGTTTCACGCGCTGCAGGCGCACGGTTACGCGCTCCAGGCACGTAAACTTCCTGCCGAAACTGATTTTCCTCCAATTTCTTCGTTTTTGAGCCGTTTTCTTCCGTTCTTCTTGCCATTGCTTCCATAGTCAATTAACTTTACTTGGAACCATCATAAAATCTCAGTGCTTGACTCCAAACTCCATTCCATTTGCACAAATCAACTTCAAATTTGACGAAAACGGCAACCCTAATCGACATTCTTGCAAACCTGCACATTCAAACAAAACACATCAAAAATACCAAAAACTTGAGTCCAAGTACACCAATTCAAGCCGATATGGAACGTTCCAAGTGGATATAAAATCCACTTATCACACCGATGCTTGTCCTCAAGCATAAACAATTACAACTAACTAACTAACTAGTACCACTTCCGTAGGTGATCACGATTGCATTTGGCATATGCAACAATCCCTTTAAACCACTAGGCAGCCCTAGTGGATGAGTAAGATCTCGTGAGGGCCTATAGCTAATGTACCCACAAAATTCAATGCAATGCAATGCATGAATGCAACTAATATGAAAATGCAACGATCCCTTCAAACTAACCAAAACTAACTAGCAAGCAAATATTTCAAAGAATGCAATACGTCCAAATAGAGCTCGACTAAGTTCCCGTATACTAACAATACATGAACAGAAACGTGGGTGTGTACGATGCTCTTCAGAAATACTTCCAAAACTAGATCAAAATCATACATGTTCTTTGCCAAGACAATCACAAGTTTATAACTAGAATAGACGGTAAATACTCCATAACCTAGAAACACCTCCATCCTTATCCATGGTAGACAGAAATTCATGCTTTATTACTAACTACTACGACATATATATACAAGCATGCTTATTTAACCGTGCAATGGATGAGACCCCGAAAGGCTTATACAATAATACCCATGTAGCGAGCGTTGGGTTAGTGGATCCCAGAATATAAAAGCCTTAGGTCACTAGGCACAAAGTCCCCACGAACTTAATTGCTCGAGTATTAAAGAGCTCACCCTGGTTAATTTTGCATTTAACAATTTAACGATTGACAGTTTTTTTTTCATTTTTTTTTCTGTTTCTTTTTTCCTCTTTTTTTTTCTTTTTTTTTTTTTTGCGATCTGGAATGAGCCTTTCTCATTTCCAACCCTAGACTACTCATATAAATATGAGCCTGCTACTAGCCATTTGACGCCTAGCCATATTGACAATTATTTACAATTAAACATGAAATCCCTGTGTCCCCCAAACTTAGACTTAAGTGATCCTACGCCATCAAGGGAATAACTCAAATTCTAACTATAATCAAGTGATTAAATCTCAAAGCATCCAAACAAGCATGACCCTAACCTAGCCCAAAAGCACCCAATGAGACTGTGTAATTAGTTTTGTGTCCGAAACACATAAGTCAATTTCATAGAAACTATAAGTCAACCCTCTACTCATCATTACCACACTCAATTAGACACCTACCTATCAATCAGAATTAGCTCGTTCTAAGGGATTATGAAATATGTATGCCATGAAATGCAGCTAATATGAACTCACCTAATAAACAAAAACAACTGAATGTCCTATATGAACAAACATAATTAATACGAACATATATGCATGAATTACTACTATTATGCAAACATGATATCTATATGAACACAATGACTCACAATCACAAATAACTACATATACACTACTTATCCCCCAAACCACCCCCAAAAATAAAAGATTCAATGTCCGCATTGAATGGAAGTAAATACAAGGGATAGCAGGAAACATACCTAAAAATACCGAAACACGTGGGTTGCCTCCCACGAAGCGCTTCTTTAACATCAATAGCTTGACGTTACTTCCTCAACTCATGGCGGTTTTAAAAGAACAACTGAACCGTCCTCAACAGAAAGACCATTCATATGAACGTTGACATCTTGTTTGCTTGCTTTCCACAAATCTCTCCCGTCAGACTTCAACCTAATTTTACTACCCAACATCCTAATCTTCTCCTTTTTCTTCTTCACACCTCTAAGGTGCTTCTCCGACTCGAACGGCTGAACAAAACTTTCTTCTTCCTTATCATCGGTTTTCCACCTTCGCAACACGTTATCATGCCCTTCTTCAAAAATCACTAGCTCATTATTCAAAAGGACATACCTCAAATGTGGTGGAAGTTTCCCAAGCTTTACACTCGAGAGATCTCGAATTGAAGAACTGTCAATGGAATCACTGATGTGATGCTTTAGCACGTGTGTGTCCGACTTTTCGATCAATAACTGATCAAACTTCTTTCTCTGACCCGTATCAACTAATTCCACACTGCAACACTCTTCCTCCTCTGTCAGAAATTTCATGGCCTTGAACACATTAAAGGTGACATTCTGATCTTGCACCCTCATTGTAAGCTCTCCTTTTTGTACATCGATCAAAGTACGGCCCGTAGCTAAAAACGGCCTTCCCAAGATTATGGGAATCTTCTTGTCTTCTTCAAAATCTAGAATCACAAAATCGGCAGGAAATATGAACTTATCAACCTTCACTAAGACATCCTCTACTATACCCCTCAGATAAGTAATAGATCGATCAGCCAACTACAAAGAGATGTTGGTTGGTTTTGGCTCCGGCAGACCAAGTTGCTTGAAAACAGATAAAGGCATGAGATTGATGCTAGCTCCCAAGTCACATAAGCACTTGTTGAATGAAAGGTTTCCAATAGTGCAAGGGATGGTGAAACTTCCTAGATCTTTAAGTTTAGGTGGCAACTTCTGCTGCAGAACTGCACTACACTCCTCCGTTAGAGCCACTGTTTCAAATTCTTCCAACCTTCTCTTTCGTGACAAAATATCCTTCATGAACTTTGCATATCTCGGCATGTGCTCCAATGCTTCAACAAAAGGAATGTTAATGGACAACTTCTTGAAAACATCCATAAACTTCTGAAACTGTTTCTCTTGACTTTTCTATAAGCGTCCAGGATATGGAGGAGGAGGATAGATCTGATTATTCTTTGAAGATTGCTCCGGAGTAGACTCTTCAACAGGTTTATTGCTCTTCTCACCATCAAGCTGATCAACCACTAAATTAGATTTCTCAATTTCTGGCACTGCAGATTTTTCAACCTGCTGATTCTGAACATCTTCATCTTCCTTGGCTGCTGATTTAGGATCCCTCGTGACTTTTCCAGATCTCAAAGTAACTGCATTGACCTGTTCTTTGCTTTCCCTTCTGCCTGGATTAGCCTCCGTATCACTAGGAAGAGTTCCTTGTGGCCTATTAAGTAAAGCACTTGCAAGCTGTCCCATCTGGTTATCCAAGGTCTTGAGAGAAACTGCTTGACTTTTAACCATCAACCTTAACTCCTCTATTTAGAAGGTTGACCCGCACTTGCCTGAGGTTGTTGCTGAAATCCAGGAGGTTGATATGGTTGCCTTGGAGCATACTGCTGTTGATAACCTTGATTGAATGGCCTCATTTGCTGACCTTGAAACTGTGATAAGGCTGCTGTTGTTGAGCACCTTGATTATTGCTCCAGCTGAAATTGGGATGATTCCTATTGCTAGGATGATAAGTAGCTGGAACTGGTGCAGTAGGTCTCTGGAAATTACTTACGAACTATGCTGATTCAGAAGAGATAGCACACTGATTCGTCTCATGTGCACCCGCACATAACTCACAAATACTAGCAACCTGCTGAACTCCATAATTAGCAAGAGAATCCACCTTCATAGTCAAAGCCTTCAGCTGAGCTGCAATAGCTGAAGCTGTATCCACCTCAAAAATACCTGCTACCTTGCCTTGCGAAAGCCTCTGGGTTGGATTTTGATATTCATTAGCAGCCATCGTCTCAATAAGATCATAAGCCTCCTCATAGCTCTTAGCCCATAGAGCTCCACCTGATGCTGCATCTAGCAAAGGTCTAGACTGTGCTCCCAACCCATTGTAGAAATCGTTGATAACCATCCAATCAGGCATGCCATGATGTGGACACTTACAAAGCATCTCCTTGTAACGTTCCCAAGCCTCACACAAAGATTCACCAGATTGCTGTTGAAATTGAGTTAGCTGGTTCCTTATTGCTGCAGTTTTCGCCATAGGGAAGAATTTAGTAAGAAATTTCTGAGCAAGATCCTCCCATGTAGTAATGGAACCGGCTGGTAAAGAGTGTAACCAGCCCTTAGCCTTATCCCTCAGAGAGAATGGGAAAAGTCTCAATTTGATCGCATCATCCGACACACCATTAAACTTGAAAGTGTCGCAGATCTCAATGAAGTCCCTGATATGCATGTAAGGATCCTCCGTAGGAGCACCCCCCAAACTGAACTGAGTTCTGCACCATCTGAATCGTGCCCGGCTTGATTTCGAAAGTATTAGCTGCAATAGCTGGCCTGACAATGCTAGACTGAATGTCATTGATCTTAGGCTGAGAATAGTCCTTCAAAGCCATAGTTGCTGCTGGTAAATCTGCCATCTCTTTTGCTGCTGCAAGTTCTTCTTTTGCCAGTTTACGAGTTTGCAAACATGTTCGCATACACGTTCAAGTACCTGAAAACACCACGAAACAAACAAACTAAATAAGAAAATCCGAGTTAGTGAACGCTAACGACCATTGATGACAAGCACATAAACCAAAAACAAAACACCGATGATCCCCGGCAGCGGCGCCAAAAACTTGTTAACACAATATCACGCAAGTATACGTGGTCACAAGTAATATAGATAAAATTGAGTTCGTTCCGCAGAGATCTGGTTAAGTTCGTTTCAGTTAATGCACCTATTCAACAATGTATGATTTTAATTCACTGCTAAGATAATAAATAAATTGAGATTTTAATTAACTAAATTAAGCTAATGCAAGAACCCAAATTTTGGATATAATTAAAACTTTTTATTATGTACCGAGCCAATGGTGAATAGTGATTACGACTACGATGTAACGATTGAGATAATGAATGAAAGGAATAGATTTGGATTCAAATGTTTATATGCCATGAAGAATACTATTGGTTGACACTTTAGATAAGAATTATCTATCTCCTAGGGAAATTAAGATTAGAAAATTCTAAAGAAGAAGATTATTCTTATGTCATCCAAATCGATATCTGTTATTGGTCCAGTGGTTCCGTAAAAAGGTTAAGGAACGATCGAAAGAGATCCGGGACAATTATACAACCCTAAGAGAATAAGTAAAGAAAAAGGATGAATAGTAATTTTGGTGGACGTAGGAATATTATTAGACGACGCTATATAGAAGTACCCGGAATGAAATTCTGAGTTCATATTATTGATCCAGGGGAAAGAGTGTATGTAAAAGATGTCGGATTCTGAAAAATAGCACTTTTATTTTCCCTGAGATTTCCCTGGACACTGAAAGACTTAAGGAATTATTGAAGGGATTTAAGGAAAATAGGTTCAAGAATTATTAAAGAGAATGTAGGATGATAGTATAAATATTAAGACGGTTTCCAGTAAAACCCTAACTAGAGACGAATGAGTTATTCCTCCGAACGATCAATGAATTGAGCAATAAACGGAAAAAGAAACAAGCAGAGAAGCAAGATGCAAGCATGTGCAAGTGGATGGGATAAAGTAACCAAGTAGTTACCAAAGGAACTAGAAAAATTAGAAACTAAACCAAGTACTTAGTTCAAAACCATAAGAATTCAACACATGTCCCTTGCAAATGCATCATCCATGACACAAGCACTTTAATAAAGTGGCTTTATGCAAGATATTTCCTAAACACAGCAATAATACACTTTAGAGTGGATGCGAGCAAAAGAGAAGCTAGCAAAACAAAAAGCAAACCAAGAACAACCAATCTCTCCAAAACTGCCAACCATGAACCAAGCTCAAAGAAAAATTCATATCTCCCAATCTAGGGCTTCTAAAATCACCAAATTTTAACCATAGCTTCTCCACTCCATGGGAAACATTCGTTCCAAATTTCATATCAATCCAAGTAGTATTGCCTAGTCAAATCACCTCCCCATGTTGAAGAAGCAAACTGTCCTGATGCTTGACAATTTCTGGAATGATTTTCAAACAGCCATATCTCCTTCATTACTCAATGGAATTTGGTGTTCTGTAGCTTGTTGGAAATCTGGTTAGATGCTCTACAACTCTCCTTTAGAAGCCTTGTCCAGAAAATCAAGGTAAGGGCCTCGTTTTTGCAGATCTTTGAACTGATGAATAATAATCTTCATGAACTAACTTTGATTTCTTGTTTTGTTTGGATGATCTAAGCAATCCTAAAGCTATACAAGGACAAACCAAGTCTTAGTCATGTATTAGGATACTCCAGGGAAGGTATAACTCTTAAGAAACCCTAGAACTTATTTTGAGTTTTTGTGATAATTGGATTAGTTTTGATGATGATGTGGTTTTAAGCATATAAGCATGATTATGTAGTTGATTTAGTTCATTTAGTGTAACACCCCCAGATCCGGGGTCCGGGATCCGGTGGTTACGGTTTCCAATTCTGTCCACAACACTTGAACTTTCCTTAACATAAAATAAATTACGTCTCTATAACCCAACACAATAATATAAAACACACCCGTTATAGTCCCAGAGATGAAATCAGAGTAACACTCAAATTTTTATTAATCACATTATGAGTTCTTACAATCCAAAAGAATTTCAATATAAATACATACTCTTTGCCATCCATTTACATAAGGCATACTAGACCATATTCTTGGTACTGAAAGAATAAATATACCCTACCAATAGCTTCTTCTTCAGCTCTGGTAGTCTCATCGTCCTCGCCCGCGTCGAGTGCGCCTTGTGCGAGTCATCTGGTCTAGCTGTTGTTGTGATATAATAATAAAGCAAGGGTGAGCAATAGCCCACCAACAATAATATATGACTGAACGATAATGTATAACAGTTCAAAAGTATCTTTCAAACCATATGCCATGCCTTTACGGAAATGATGCCAGTATAATATGAACGATGAAGTTACAAGGTAACTTAAAGTATTTGTTTGTAGAAATATCTGCTACATCAAAGTAAGCGAGATATTCTTATTGTTATTAAGAAGAGGAACTTGCAAGAAAAGGTTGCAATTCCAGTTATGACCCTTTTCCAACTCTGCCAACAGTAATCATGTTGCAGGAAATAAATAAATTTGGATGATGAACCAATGATGGAGTATTCACCGCGCCCGCTGTTCCAATCTTGATGATCAGTCGAGATCGTACAGCTCAATATAGATTTACTACCGGTAGAAGGAAGAACTGACGGCTTTACTTGTGTACCGCCTTACTAGCTCTCCCCGGCCAACGGTTGGGCCAAAGGGGATGGACCGGCGCTACTCGGCCTCTTACACGACTCCTAGTTCAAATAGAATTCTTGATTCTGAATGTAACGTTCGTCCCCCTTTCCCCAAGTATAATACTTGTTGATAAGACTCCACAAAGTAGTCGTATCTAGTTGGAAAGGAAAATTTACCAATAACTCCCAAGCTATTACTTGGTAACGGATATCAACTTGTTCCAGTGATCTTACCCCTCGAAAGATGAGAAGGTAAGCAACGACTTAATAAGTCAACAGCACCCGAGTTGCGAGTGAAGGGAATACTTTATGACCGGGAAGTCGACAAGATAAATAACATTTTCCAAGTAAGGTTCCCTTATTATTAAGGAGGTAGACTCAAAGAAGAATGATGTCTGAGAACCTTCCTTGATATAGGATTAATAATAATATGACTCCGAAATATTTTTCATAATAATCGAAGAAGATAAACCTTATTGAGGTTATTCTAAGTATGGAATAAATATTCAGAGAATATTTATTGAATTAAAAATATTTAAAGAATATTCAGGAATATGAAAGAATATCTTTAATCAGAGTATTTTTCAAATAATTCTTGAAGAAATATCGAGAGAATATTTATTGCATAATTAAATATTCAAATGAATATTCCAAATAATATTCATTAATCAATAAGACCTGAAAGGAATATTTAAAATATTTAAAATAATATTCGATGATTAAATAGAACCCTGGATGAATATTCAAAATAATATTCATAATTAATTAGGAATTTAAATGAATATCAATAAAGTAATATTCATTTAATAAATAATATCCTAAATGAATATCAAGTAATATTCATTTAGTAATTCAAGCTTTAAAGGAATATTCGATATAATATTCGATAAGTAAATCAAGCTTCAGATGAATATTGAAGATAATATTCATCAAGTACTTAATACCTTAAATGAATTTTCAAAAGTAATATTTATTTAATGAAATAATATTCTAAATGAATGTCCACATAATATTCTTTTAGTAGTCTCATCTTTAGAAGAGTATTCGAAATAATAATCGATAATCAATTCGACTCCGAATGAATATTGACGAATATTATTCGCCGAATGATTACGTTCAAATAATTATTTGAAGTAAGGATCGTTAAAATAATTAGTCTCGAACGAATATTCAAATAATATTCGTCGCCCAAATAATAGAAAATATTTACTTAAATATTTTCCTCCGAGGTAATCTCGATATATCAAGGAATATTGACTCCCGGTCTATTTTTGATTAATAAGATGTATGCGCCCTTCTATGAGGGTCTTACAATAATCGGCTTATAACTGATATATAACTATCTATCTTATAAGCCAACAATAACATTCAGGGAACAAGTATATCACTTCAACTTGAAAGTAGGCATGCATGCAATGGCATATGTATATCAGCATATATATATATATTTATTCAATCACAACAACAGCCTAAAAGAAGGGAATTGGAACTTGCCTGGTAGTCGAGTACGGTAAGGGGTAGTGGTAGCGGGTCCCGGTTCAGCTTGGTGATCTATAAATAGCCAAGGCATTCGGGATTAATCACTTAACATATTAAAAGTTAAGTTATACTTAATTCGAAACACGTTCTCGAGTTATCTCGTTATACCCCTTTTTGTGGATTACTTTTATCACTGATCCGACCCGACATTCGTTCGTTAATACGACATGTCATTGCATTTATACTTGGGACATACTTAAGTCATATGAGTTCTAAGGTTGATCGTTACGAACCAATATTATACTCCGAGTTTTATCGCCCGTTTTCTAAGTGTTTTACCGAAGTTATAAAAGAGTCATCTTTTAGGGGTTCGTTCGCGTTTAACCTCGACTCGAACATTTTTAATAAATCGAAAAATGATCTTTTTGACATACGGTTTTCTTTCACGCCTTCCTTTTTACCTCTAGTATTTATTTACCAAGATTCGCCATGACGTTACATAGTTTACGAGGGTTCAATTACAGTTACGAACTTTCGTTTACGGATTCGAACTACTTTTAGTAATTTGGTCATAAATCCTAAACCGTAAGTCCGTTTCATGCGATCTTTATATCAAAACGAAGCTTGAAACATAATCTATCCTATCATGGCAGAAAATGAAGCTGTACAGTGAGTTATAGCTACTGTGATGCTCGGTGTTTAATAGTCTAACGAAAATTCGGCATTACGACGGCTATAAATCGAACGTTCTAAAATTCATAACAATCAATCCAAGCCACACCGGGCATACTATACATGGTTTTCATCTTAACCAGTCCAAGAAGGTTTCAATTAACCATCATAATCATCAAAACTCTTAAATCATCACTACTAACTACATAATCATGCTTTTATGCATATAACAACACCATAATCTTAACTAATCTAAAACCATCAAGAACATATATAAAACTCAAAGTAAGATCTTGGGTTCTTAAGAATTATACCTTCCTTGGAGAGTGTACAAGCTATAATAACCCTTATATAGTCCTTGTATGGCTTTAACAAAGCTTAAATCATCCAAAGAAACCAAGAAATCAAAGTTAGTTTCTTGAAAACACTATTCACCCTCATCTTTGAGGATTTATTTGAAAATGGAAAACATGGAGTTTGAAGCTAAGATTTCTAGGAGATCATTTTTATGAAATATAGGACTCACCATAAAAATTTGGAGATCAAACAATGGTTGGAAGGTGGATTTTGAAATCTTAAAACTCCAAAATTCGAAGTGCCTTGGTTTTGGGGGAAAAACAGTGAACTTCTCGAATTTATTTACCCATCCAAACGATCTTCAAAAATTATGAAATTAAATCCCCAACTTCACCTTGATGTGTAGAAGCTCCATGAATTTTTTCATGATTTTTAGATGAGTAGATCTAGGTGAAAAAAAATGGCAAAGACCCCTGCCCTGGAAAATGCAACTGCTGGAAAAATGGGGGAGAGGTGGTGTTTGCTTGGCTAGTTGTCAAATGATATTTGTGATATGTATAAGTGGGTATAGCTGCTAATACTCCTCTTAATACAAGTGTCAAAGGTTTATGGTGTGTTAGAAAAATTGATGATGTGTAGCCTTGTTGTTTTCTTCTTGTCCATCCACCTCACTACTTCCTTTCTCATTTCTTTTCTTCATTTCATTTCCACCAAATATTCTTATATATAACCCCAGCTGATCAAGTAGTTTTTTTTTTATCTCGTTACGTATTTAATCCGTAATTTCTTTCGCGTTTGCTTGATCGCTTAATCTTGTTATAAAGTTCTAGCGATTTCTAGAACACTTGTTATTCTAACTCAAAGGTTTTCATTCTAAATCCTCAAATCATACTTAATAAATAAAATCCTTGAATCCTTAACATTATAATACTCTTGTCTTGATCGTATTGATAGGCTCTTTACGGTTCGGTCAAATATTACCTCCGCGTATTACTAATATGACTTCGAAACATCCATAACACGTCCCGTACATAGGGTGGCGTGAAAAGTTTTCCAACTTACAAAGTCACTATTCATCCACCAAATTACTATGCACGTACAGGAAACACTATGCACGTACGGGAAATACTATGCACGTACGGGAAATACTATGCACGTATGGGAAATACTATGCACGTATGGGAAATACTATGCACGTATTCATTTCTCTTCAAGGATCCATTAGCTCCTTCCTGGATGGTAGATTATTCTTATCTAGGTCCTCAACCATCGAATTACTCTATTCTGACAATATACCAATGCATCAGGATCATTGTCCAAAGCAATATCCATTCATTACAATCATTGTTCTTTGAAACCACCATTCATTAGAGCTGGTGACCTTGTTGTTGGAATCATTGTTCCTCATTTTATCATTACTTAATAAAAGTTTTAATTATATCCAAAATTTGGGGTTCTTACAGTCTCCCCTCCTTAAAAGGATTCCGTCCCGGAATCAGGTAGGAAGCAAAGAGTCGTTTGCCTGTCGTTCACTCTTTAGCTTCCCGGTCAATTCTTATTCGTTCTACCCTTCCTCAGCACATCTTCTAGTGCTACAATTCATACTTTATCCTTTTTCCATCAACGTTGCTACTTTTCGTACAACTCACTATCCGGGTTATACTTTTACTCAGTCTTATCCTTATTGATACCTGCAGTAACATTGGTATCACTATCACCCTACGATTCGGAGGTAACCTCGCTCGTACTGTGCATTTCCTGATCGCTTTAATCTTCGCAATCTAGATCAATATAGAGAAGTGGAAAGATTTGTTGAGAGATCACTATGATCAATTGAACATTTGTTATATTGCATAGTTAGTACAGAAGGGGGCCAGCCTTTAGTACTTGACAAGCAATTAAACAAGTCATAGCATTCCACTTAGACTTCTATCACATAGACAGATAGTCACGTAGCAGTACCTCCCCTCCAAAAAGGGTTGTTCTTCTCAATTCATAAAGAAGATGAATAAGAGAGAAGAAGAGAAAAGAGTTCTAAAGGATTATAGAAAGCTTCCATGATTGTAGAATATCATACTCAGAATTTACCTCTGAACTATAGAGGTTTATCAAAGAAGAAATTAATCATAATTATATCCAATACTATTTGATCGCAATCTCACGTGTCAACATATCTTGCTGCTTTGTCCATTATTCTATGGACAAATACTCTTGTTCAATCTTAGCGATACTCACATTCGGGAAATCCTTCAACCTTTCAGGTTAAATCTTAGGTTTCTCACTTGGCATCATTATTACTGACATCCCATATCATGTTACTAGCTTTTTCATAACTATAGTATTGACACTATCAGGTTGTCATCCTGAGAATTCATTAGAAAACCCATTCATAACACTCCTTGCTTCTCATTCCATAGTTGCTTCCCCAGCCTTTTCTTTATCAATCACATCCTTCTTATTATCTGATTCTTATTTACTTCTGTTATTTACTTTCACCTTCACCTCTTTATTGAGACACCTTTTTGCACTTGGTACCTCCTTATCGGTATTCCGTCTCATTTACTCTATAATCATCACGTTATTTCAATTTAAACTTTCCGAAATGAATCTGGCCCGATTCCTTTAACTTAGATTCATATAATCTACTTCTGCCAACCTTGTTTCTCATTACTTGTTCTTTTCTATCCATGGTTTTCCACAGGTTGTCTTTCGTAAGTCGGACCAGGTCGTATATCTACATTCTTGTACTCCTATCATCTGTTGAACATTTGCATTTTACTGGCGTAGCCTGGCCACATGAAAACCCGTTATGACCGTGCTATAATTTTGGGGGTAAGGCTGGCTCGAATACCACCGTCCGAACATTTTAAACTCTCAGGTGGCCCAATAAGTCTCGGGCTCAACCGCCCTTCCCTCCAAATCTCATTAATTCTTTCCATGGGAATATCTTTAACATCATGAATCATCAACCTCATATTCTCTATCTTGTTTGCGCAGAAGTACACTAACATAAACTTGTTTGTCATTCATCAACATGCCATTTAGTTAATCAATGGCAGCACTATCTTTATCTTTACATTGTCATCTACTTTCTTAGAAGAATCACCATCGCTTGTTGTTTACGTAGTGCATTAATAGCTAACCCTACGGGTTTCAAATCCCTTAGGGAGACAAAGTGATCACTATTCCTTATCCATACGAAACACTTCCTGAACTTGATGTAGATATAACATGAAGTAGATAGAATTGCAGAAGAGTTTCAAGTATCGCAGCTAGGTCCGGTTGATGAAACTATCACTTATGCATCTTCCATAAAAGACTGGAAACTTAACGGTTTACTTCATCAATTTTGTACCATGGTCCTGGTTTGCCTCAAAACGGGACCTTCTAAGGTACGTAATATGCTTAAGACTCCATCAGGAATCGAATCTTTACTTAAACTATTATTACCTTCGATTCTTGCACAATCATCAAAAGGAATGTAACTTCCTCCACTCCAATATGACCTTCAAGGTCTTTCCAAATATCATTTTGTTTCTTCGGTATGAACATTTATAATTATTCCTTTATACTTAAACTGTCGGCCACCTCATTGGCCTTTCCTGATAATAATAATTTCTGGTAATCCTTGTTCCTTGGATATATTCCAATTCAAACATTTCTACCTCATTCCCATCATTTTTGGGTGAAAGCATTCTCCCTTAAGCTCTGCTGATGAAGAAAAATATATTTAACAGTCTTTCTCCATAAGTCATTGCTTCCACCTACTCGTGGGAACTTTATCACGTTTATTCCCCATCCTACTTAGGATACTTCTCTTCTTAGTTCTTTCCTTATCTTAGGATAATCTCAACCTTTATAGGTTCAATCCATACTTCCTCATGGTCTCATACATGCCTCATCTGGCATTACTGTTACTATGTCATACATTCCTTACCAAACTTCCATTTTGAAGTTCGGAATATTACCTTTTTCCTTGTAAGGTTTCATAGGTCATCCTCATCCTTCCTCCTGTATTTTCTGGGTACAGGGTATATCAAAATGTCATTGATCAATACTCTAATAATTCTATCTATGTTCTTTCCAGAACTCTTTTTTTTTTTTCTAATAATCCTTACCGGTCATTGTTGCCTTAGCAAGTCCAGCTCATATCATCTGAAGTCATAATGTCGTTATTAGGGTTAATGCCACCCCTTGTGCATTCCCCAGGGTTTGTCTTAATTCATTGATATCCTATCCTTAATTCAACTATCAATGAATTCTTGCATCTTATAATTGGCAATCAGATCATGTATCCTTAATAAAGGTCTCTTTTCAATCATTCTCATTTGATAATCGATCGGTGGCTTAATGCCACCCTCTTCTTTCAGATAGTTGTCAGCCTATTTGGCCTTCCAAAAAGGCAACGTATGCCTATCTCCTCTCTTGCAGAACTTGGTAATGGCAGCAAGGATGTTTTGGAAAATATTGGTCGAGTTCAACGTGAATCTATTAGTACTTATCGTTCTTCTCAAATGTACTTGCGTTAGACAAAATTTCTACAGCATACTGATCCATCTCTGACCATTTCTATACTCTCTTCATAAACCTTCGTTGTTTACTTCCCTTAGTCGTAATATGTTCATGGTATTCATGATACCCTAACATCATGCATCTCAAGTCACTATACTCCCATTTTACTCAAAATCTTGGACAACCATATACACATGAGTCACTTTAGTACGGGTTACCCCATCCCAAAAAGGTCTAGTAAATTCCCCATCAAAACATGGGTTGCAAAGGGTTTAGTAGAAGACTCCTACAATCTCATTAATATTTCCTTTATATCAGAAGCCCTTGCAGTCGGTGCTTACTTAGAAGCAACCCTGCTTTGTCTTTTCATTGCTGGTCTAGTCACTTTATAGTCCGTTGTGACTTGGCCTCAACTGGCCACACTAAAATAAAAATATATGATTTTAGGGGTTGGCTAATAGCATTACTTTTCTAGCAATTGCCGGCATAGTGCCTTCTTCTTTGATACCTTTCTACCTTTCCAAAACTTTACTCCATATAAGTCTTAATCGACTACTCGGCACCGTCTCCGGTCACCTTTCCTCCACTTTTATCTTTTCAACTATTCTTATCAATCCCGCGTGCCACGCAAGCTTACCATTCCTGGCATAACAGCCTTTTCACTTAAGTCAATCCCGGAGTTTCTCCGTCCGGCTAGTTTCTTACTTACATTTCCTGTTTTCGTCCAATCTCACTTCATCATATTATCACTACCGTCGATTGTAATGCTCAGGGTCCGTTTACTAACCCATTTTATAGCAACCTTACCCAAATCACAGGGTTTGCTCCAGTTTCTACTCTCTTCCATGACATTCTCTGATTATCAGAAAGACAAGGTTTGCCAAAATTCACCGAATTCCTTTCCAGACTCAGGGAAATTTTGATCAATCTACCCACCTACTGGTAACATCAAGGAGACCAGTTTCGAAACCTGAAGAATAGTTCTATGAACCTCCAAGCAGGTGGAATCATAAGCAGTCATAGTTAACGAAATAATCATCATCGGATTGGAAGTTTACCCACTGGAGAGGAATCAATTATATCCATCCCTTAGAAGGGAATCAATAATTTCAAACTGAAACCTGTCACAACGTCCTGATATTCAATACTACCAAATGTCGGTCTACCTAACCCTTTATGCGAAGCGTCATTGGAAGCACAAAGTCTCCTTTTTCCATTAAGCAATGCCAGCTCTTGGTCATTACCAATTTCACCTTTTAGCTCCAGGAAGATTTTCTCACATTTTTCTCTTTAACTGCTGATCGTATTACTTGATCTATTATAATTCCGTGTCGGAGTAAACTTAAGGTAACTACTATAATCCATTCAAAGAGAAGAAGGAATTTAATATTCCTCTGAATCACATGCATCTAACGTTTCTGGTTCATCATTTAACTGAGTTGAATTAACTCTATACTCAGTCTCTGGCAGTAGTCTCATTACGAGTTCATCTTGACTCACTGGTCTTATCTTCCGGTAGGTTCTGAGATCATTGTCTTGCTTACTACTTCCTTATATAACTTTTACCCAATCATTCTATTACTTCCCAATGTCTTTACTTTCTAAATGATTCACATAAAATGAACATTTTCCTTAATAAAACCACCTTATTAACCTCAATTTGGTTCCATAATTTACAACCTACGACACCTGCCTTCTCATGGCGAATTATTACTAACCATATTCATACTAATTCATTTATCAAATGATATGGCACTTACTGCCTCCTTCTCAACTATTCCTAGGGACTCTGCTCCTCGCCCTATATCACTGTCTTTGATAATCATACATCCCTCTAGCTCTTTCTTTGTTAAGATGAAAATCTCTAAGGATTCTCATCTATTTCCGTATAAGATCTCAAGTAATTCTTCCAATCCTTCTTTCTTGCTGGTACTACGTCTGGTAGTCCGGCTATGAATTCAACATGCATCTTCAGATCTCTTAATAATATATCAGTTCTTTATACTCACTTTTCTGAGCACCATATCTTAATCATCACAGTCATTCTGGCTGCGACCCTCATTACCCATGGGTAAGCTCCTCATCCTAACAGGATTTTCCTTATCTGCTGGAACCTCTTCCGGGTCTCCAGTAGGGTACTCCATCGAATTACCCGCTGATCTTCAGCATATAAAGCATCATCGCGCTGTTGCTCGTATGCCTCAAGGTCAGTCACCTTACTCGTCGATACGATATCGAGCTAAGTTACTATCATTATACTTACGAGTTCCCATAAGGGTTTTATGTGTCATCACTACATTAAGTAGTCCGACTATGAACTTGGCAAGAGTTCTTATTATCTTATTGAATTTATTGTTTTAACGTCACCTCATCTCTGGGGTTTATAACGTACGCTCTGATACCACTTCTGTAACACCCCCAGATCCGGGGTCCGGGATCCGGTGGTTACAGTTTCCAATTCTGTCCACAACACTTGAACTTTCCTTAACATAAAATAAATTACGTCTCTATAACCCAATACAATAATATAAAACACACCCGTTATAGTCCCAGAGATGAAATCAGAGTAACACTCAAATTTTTATTAATCACATTATGAGTTCTTACAATCCAAAAGAATTTCAATATAAATACATACTCTTTGCCATCCATTTACATAAGGCATACTAGACCATATCCTTGGTACTGAAAGAATAAATATACCCTACCAATAGCTTCTTCTTCAGCTCTGGTAGTCTCATCGTCCTCGCCCGCGTCGAGTGCGCCTTGTGCGAGTCATCTGGTCTAGCTGTTGTTGTGATATAATAATAAAGCAAGGGTGAGCAATAGCCCACCAACAATAATATATGACTGAACGATAATGTATAACAGTTCAAAAGTATCTTTCAAACCATATGCCATGCCTTTACGGAAATGATGCCAGTATAATATGAACGACGAAGTTACAAGGTAACTTAAAGTATTTGTTTGTAGAAATATCTGCTACATCAAAGTAAGCGAGATATTCTTATTGTTATTAAGAAGAGGAACTTGCAAGAAAAGGTTGCAATTCCAGTTATGACCCTTTTCCAACTCTGCCAACAGTAATCATGTTGCAGAAATAAATAAATTTGGATGATGAACCAATGATGGAGTATTCACAGCGCCCGCTGTTCCAATCTTGATGATCAGTCGAGATCGTACAGCTCAATTTAGATTTACTACCGGTAGAAGGAAGAACTGACGGCTTTACTTGTGTACCGCCTTACTAGCTCTCCCCGGCCAACGGTTGGGCCAAAGGGGATGGACCGGCGCTACTCGGCCTCTTACACGACTCCTAGTTCAAATAGAATTCATGATTCTGAATGTAACGTTCGTCCCCCTTTCCCCAAGTATAATACTTGTTGATAAGACTCCACAAAGTAGTCGTATCTAGTTGGAAAGGAAAATTTACCAATAACTCCCAAGCTATTACTTGGTAACGGATATCAACTTGTTCCAGTGATCTTACCCCTCGAAAGATGAGAAGGTAAGCAACGACTTAATAAGTCAACAGCACCCGAGTTGCGAGTGAAGGGAATACTTTATGACCGGGAAGTCGACAAGATAAATAACATTTTACAAGTAAGGTTCCCTTATTATTAAGGAGGTAGACTCAAAGAAGAATGATGTCTGAGAACCTTCCTTGATATAGGATTAATAATAATATGACTCCGAAATATTTTTCATAATAATCGAAGAAGATAAACCTTATTGAGGTTATTCTAAGTATGGAATAAATATTCAGAGAATATTTATTGAATTAAAAATATTTAAAGAATATTCAGGAATATGAAAGAATATCTTTAATCAGAGTATTTTTCAAATAATTCTTGAAGAAATATCGAGAGAATATTTATTGCATAATTAAATATTCAAATGAATATTCCAAATAATATTCATTAATCAATAAGACCTGAAAGGAATATTTAAAATATTTAAAATAATATTCGATGATTAAATAGAACCCTGGATGAATATTCAAAATAATATTCATAATTAATTAGGAATTTAAATGAATATCAATAAAGTAATATTCATTTAATAAATAATATCCTAAATGAATATCAAGTAATATTCATTTAGTAATCCAAGCTTTAAAGGAATATTCGATATAATATTCGATAAGTAAATCAAGCTTCAGATGAATATTGAAGATAATATTCATCAAGTACTTAATACCTTAAATGAATTTTCAAAAGTAATATTTATTTAATGAAATAATATTCTAAATGAATGTCCACATAATATTCATTTAGTAGTCTCATCTTTAGAAGAGTATTCGAAATAATAATCGATAATCAATTCGACTCCGAATGAATATTGACGAATATTATTCGTTGAATGATTACGTTCAAATAATTATTTGAAGTAAGGATCGTTAAAATAATTAGTCTCGAACGAATATTCAAATAATATTCGTCGCCCAAATAATAGAAAATATTAACTTAAATATTTTCCTCCGAGGTAATCTCGATATATCAAGGAATATTGACTCCCGGTCTATTTTTGATTAATAAGATGTATACGCCCTTCTATGAGGGTCTTACAATAATCGGCTTATAACTGATATATAACTATCTAGCTTATAAGCCAACAATAACATTCAGGGAACAAGTATATCACTTCAACTTGAAAGTAGGCATGCATGCAATGGCATATGTATATCAGCATATATATATATATATATATTTATTCAATCACAACAACAGCCTAAAAGAAGGGAATTGGAACTTGCCTGGTAGTCGAGTACGGTAAGGGGTAGTGGTAGCGGGTCCCGGTTCAGCTTGGTGATCTATAAATAGCCAAGGCATTCGGGATTAATCACTTAACATATTAAAAGTTAAGTTATACTTAATTCGAAACACGTTCTCGAGTTATCTCGTTATACCCCTTTTTGTGGATTACTTTTATCACTGATCCGACCCGACATTCGTTCGTTAATACGACATGTCATTGCATTTATACTTGGGACATACTTAAGTCATATGAGTTCTAAGGTTGATCGTTACGAACCAATATTATACTCCGAGTTTTATCGCCCGTTTTCTAAGTGTTTTACCGAAGTTATAAAAGAGTCGTCTTTTAGGGGTTCGTTCGCGTTTAACCTCGACTCGAACATTTTTAATAAATCAAAAAATGATCTTTTTGACATACGGTTTTCTTTCACGCCTTCCTTTTTACCTCTAGTATTTATTTACCAAGATTCTCCATGACGTTACATAGTTTACGAGGGTTCAATTACAGTTACGAACTTTCGTTTACGGATTCGAACTACTTTTAGTAATTTGGTCATAAATCCTAAACCGTAAGTCCGTTTCATGCGATCTTTATATCAAAACGAAGCTTGAAACATAATCTATCCTATCATGGCAGAAAATGAAGCTGTACAGTGAGTTATAGCTACTGTGATGCTCGGTGTTTAATAGTCTAACGAAAATTCGGCATTACGACGGCTATAAATCGAACGTTCTAAAATTCATAACAATCAATCCAAGCCACACCGGGCATACTATACATGGTTTTCATCTTAACCAGTCCAAGAAGGTTTCAATTAACCATCATAATCATCAAAACTCTTAAATCATCACTACTAACTACATAATCATGCTTTTATGCATATAACAACACCATAATCTTAACTAATCTAAAACCATCAAGAACATATATAAAACTCAAAGTAAGATCTTGGGTTCTTAAGAATTATACCTTCCTTGGAGAGTGTACAAGCTATAATAACCCTTATATAGTCCTTGTATGGCTTTAACAAAGCTTAAATCATCCAAAGAAACCAAGAAATCAAAGTTAGTTTCTTGAAAACACTATTCACCCTCATCTTTGAGGATTTATTTGAAAATGGAAAACATGGAGTTTGAAGCTAAGATTTCTAGGAGATCATTTTTATGAAATATAGGACTCACCATAAAAATTTGGAGATCAAACAATGGTTGGAAGGTGGATTTTGAAATCTTAAAACTCCAAAATTCGAAGTGCCTTGGTTTTGGGGGAAAAACAGTGAAATTCTCGAATTTATTTACCCATCCAAACGATCTTCAAAAATTATGAAATTAAATCCCCAACTTCACCTTGATGTGTAGAAGCTCTATGAATTTTTTCATGATTTTTAGATGAGTAGATCTAGGTGAAAAAAAATGGCAAAGACCCCTGCCCTGGAAAATGCAACTGCTGGAAAAATGGGGGAGAGGTGGTGTTTGCTTGGCTAGTTGTCAAATGATATTTGTGATATGTATAAGTGGGTATAGCTGCTAATACTCCTCTTAATACAAGTGTCAAAGGTTTATGGTGTGTTAGAAAAATTGATGATGTGTAGCCTTGTTGTTTTCTTCTTGTCCATCCACCTCACTACTTCCTTTCTCATTTCTTTTCTTCATTTCATTTCCACCAAATATTCTTATATATAACCCCAGCTGATCAAGTAGTTTTTTTTTTATCTCGTTACGTATTTAATCCGTAATTTCTTTCGCGTTTGCTTGATCGCTTAATCTTGTTATAAAGTTCTAGCGATTTCTAGAACACTTGTTATTCTAACTCAAAGGTTTTCATTCTAAATCCTCAAATCATACTTAATAAATAAAATCCTTGAATCCTTAACATTATAATACTCTTGTCTTGATCGTATTGATAGGCTCTTTACGGTTCGGTCAAATATTGTACCGAAAAAGAATTTGGAATTTCTGAATTCCGATCGTCTCTGCATTCACTTATTTCCTCCGCGTATTACTAATATGACTTCGAAACATCCATAACACGTCCCGTACATAGGGTGGCGTGAAAAGTTTTCCAACTTACAAAGTCACTATTCATCCACCAAATTACTATGCACGTACAGGAAACACTATGCACGTACGGGAAATACTATGCACGTACGGGAAATACTATGCACGTATGGGAAATACTATGCACGTATGGGAAATACTATGCACGTATTCATTTCTCTTCAAGGATCCATTAGCTCCTTCCTGGATGGTAGATTATTCTTATCTAGGTCCTCAACCATCGAATTACTCTATTCTGACAATATACCAATGCATCAGGATCATTGTCCAAAGCAATATCCATTCATTACAATCATTGTTCTTTGAAACCACCATTCATTAGAGCTGGTGACCTTGTTGTTGGAATCATTGTTCCTCATTTTATCATTACTTAATAAAAGTTTTAATTATATCCAAAATTTGGGGTTCTTACATTTAGCCATATAATGATTAAGAGGATGAGTTGAGATGTTCCTAGACTTATGAGGTGTATATCATGAATGTAAGATGTTTGGTTTGCCCGGTGTGGCTTGGTTGAATTGTTGTGATTTTTAGAACGTTCGATATATAGTCGTCGTAATGCCGAATTTTTATTAACACTTAGAAACCGAGCATGACAGTAAATATAATTTCCTGACCTTGATAATATTATGACTGTTCCTTGTAGATCTCGAGCCATAGATCGTTTTGGTGCAAGAATCGAAACATTCCGACTTACGGTTTAGGAGTTATGGTCAAATTACTAAAATTGGTTAGGAACCGTAAATAAAAGTTCGTAACTTCAATTGAACCCTCGTAAAACATGTTACTTAGTGGCGAATCTTGGTAAATAAATATTAGAGGTCATAAGGAAGGTATGAAAGAAAACCACATGTCAAACGGATCGTTTTCCGATTTTATAAAAATGTTGGAATCGATGTTAAACGCGAACGAACCCCTAAAAACCCGCTTTGTTATAACTTTGGTAAAACACTTAGAAAACGAACCATAAAACTCGAGGTATAATCTCGGTTCGTAATCGATCGACTTTAGAACTTATACGACTTAAGTATATACCGTGTGTGGGTATGATGACATGTCGTAATAACGAACAAATGTCAGATCGTATCAGTAATAAAAAGAGTTACACTAAAAGGTGTATAATGAGATAATTCGAAAACGTGTTTCGATTTAAGTGAAGTTATACTTAGACTTTTAAAAGGTGTTAAGTGGTTAATCTCGAATGTTCTGATTGTTGATAGATCATCGAGCAGACCCAGGACACGCTATCTCCACCCACACCCGATTACCAGGCAAGTGTTCAAAACTTTGAACCTGTTGTTGTGATAATATATATATGTGATTGCCGTTTTACATATGCCATAGCATGCATGCCTATTGTCAAATTATATTATGATACCTGTTCCCTGAATTGATATTGGCTTATAGACTAGATACGAATTATCAGTTATAAGCCGGATTGTTTTGATAAGACCCTTAGCGAATAAAGCCGGATTGTTTTAAGTTACCTTGTAACTTCATCCTTTATATTATACTGGCATCATTTCCGTAAATGCATGGCATATGGTTTGAAAGAAACTTTTGAACTGTTATATATTATCGTTCAGTTATACATTATTATTGGTGGGCTATTGCTCACCCTTGCTTTATTATTATATCACAACAACAGCTAGACCAGATGACTCGCACAAGGCGCACTCGACGCTGGCGAGGACGATGAGACTACCAGAACGGAAGAAGAAGCTATTGGTAGGATAGATTCATTCTTCAGTACCAAATATATGGACTGGTATGACTTATGATAATGGATGGCAAAGAGTATGTATTCACATTGTAATTGTTTTTGGATTGTAAGAACTCATAATGTGCTTAATAAAATTTGGTAGTTACTCTGATTTCATCTCTGGGACTATAACGGGAGTGTTTTATGTTGTTGTTTTGGGTCACAAGGTTGTAATTTAATATTTTTGTTGAGTTTCTGGATGGGAATTAAGGCCGTAACGACCGGATCCCGGACCCCGGATCTGGGGGTGTTACAGAAGTGGTATCAGAGCGTACGTTATAAACCCCAGAGATGAGGCGACGTTAAAACAATAAATTCACTAAGATAATAAGAACTCTTGCCAAGTTCATAGTCGGACTACTTAATGTAGTGATGACATATAAAACCCTTATGGGAACTCTTAAGTATCATGATAGTAACTTAGTTCGATATCGCATCGACGAGTAAGGCGTCAGACCTTGAGGCATACGAGCAGCAGCGCGATAATGCTTTATATGCTGAAGATCAGCGGGTAAATTCGATGGAATACCCTACTAGAGGCCCGGAAGAGGTTCCAGCAGATAAGGAAATCCTGTTAGGATAAGGAGCTTACCCTCGAGGAATGAGGGCTGTAGCCAGAAAGACTGAGATGATTAAGGTATAGTGCTCAGAAAAGTGAGTATAAAGAACTGAGATATTATTAAGAGATATGAAGATGCATATTGGATTCTTAGCCGGACTACTAGATGTAGTACCAGCAAGTAAGACGGATTGAAAGAATTACTTGAGATCTTATACGGGAATAGATGAGAATCCTTAGAAACTTTCATATTAATGAAGAAAGAGCTAGAGGGAAGTATGATTATCAAAGACAGCGATATCGGACGAGGAGCAGAGTCCCTAGGGATAGTTGAGAAGGAGGCAGTAAGTGCCACATCATTTGATAAATGAATTAGTATGAATATGGTCAGTAATAATTCGCCATGAGAAGGAAGATGTCATAGGTTATAATTTATGGAACCAAATTGAGGTTAATGAGGTGGTTTTATTAAGGGAAATGTTCATTTTATGAATGAATCAGTTAGAAAGTAAAGACATTGGGAAGTGACAGCATGATTGGAAAAAGTTATATAAGGAAGTAGTAAGCAAGACAATGATCTCGGAACCTACCAGAAGATGAGACCAGTGAGTGAAGATGAACTCGTAATGAGGCTACTGTCAGAGACTGAGTATAGGGTTATTTCAACTCAATGAAATGATGAACCAGAAATGTTAGATGCATGTGATTCAAAGGAATTTTAAATTCTTTCTTTTCTCTGAATGGATTACAGTAGTTACCTTAAGTTTACTCCGACGCGGAATTATAATGGATCAGTAATACGATCAGCAGTTAAAGAGAAAAATGTGAGAAAATCTTCCTGGAGCTAAAAGATGAAATTGGTAATGACCAAGAGTGGCATTGTTTAATGGAAAAAGGGAGACTTTGTGCTTCCAACGACGCTTCGCATAAAGGATTAGTATGTGTGCTTGCGAAGCACGACAAAGTACTTGCGGACGCATTCGGACAGCACGGTTCACCAGGTTCAGATGGCCTTAGTAGTGCCAATTTTGTGGAACAACCAACTCCAACGGTAATGTTCCTTCTGAGACTAGTGGTTAGGTAGACCGACATTTCTTAGTATTGAATATCAGGACGTATAGGTATCAGGACGTTGTGACATGTTTCAGTTTGAAACTGTTGATTCCCTTCTAATGGATGTAAATAATTGGTTCCTCTCCAGATGTTAAACTTCCAATCTGATGATGATTATTTCGTTAACTATGACTGCTTATGGTTCCACCTGCTTGTAGGTTCATAGAATTATTCTTCAGGTTTCGAAACTGGTCTCCTTAATGTTACCAGTAGGTGGATAGATTGACCAAAATTTCCCTGATTCTGGAAAGAAATCCGGAGAATTTTGGCAAACCTTGTCTTTCTGATTATCAGAGAACATCATTGAAAAGAATGGAAACTGGAGCGAACCCTGTGGATTGGGTAAGGTTGTTGTCATATGGGTTAGTAGACGGACCCTGAGTATTACAATCGATGGAAGAGATAAAATGATGAAGTGAGATTGGACGGAAACAGGAATTGTAAGTAAGAAACCAGCAGGACTAAGAAACTCCGGGATTGACTTAAGTGAAAAGGCTGTTATGCCAGGAATGGTAAGCTTGCGTGGCATGCAGGATTGATAAGAATAGTTGAAAAGATAAAAGTAGAGGAAAGGTGGCCGGAGACGGGTCGAGTAGTTGATTAAGACTTATATGAAGTAAAATTTTGGAAAGGTAGAAAGGCATCAAAGTAGAAGGCACTATGCCAGCAATTGCTAGAAAAGTAATGTGTTAGGCCGAATACACACTTATAATCAACTAATTATGAGAGAATAACAATAAGTTCTTTAAAAGCTTTAAAAACTGTTTGAATTAACTTCTCTCTCAGTGATGTAAATTATCACCGAGAGCTGCTTAGGTTACAATGAAAGATATTGTATTACCCGATTGATTACCCTTCTAGGGTTAACCTAACTGTATTTATATAATATACAGCTGCTATACAATCGATAATTGATACTCCTATAAATTAGCTATACAATTGTTATCAATTACGATTGCTACACGTCTCCTTAGTCAACTCAATCTCTTTGACAACTATCCAATCTTCAAAGATATTGCTTCCATAATTATCTTCAATAATTCTTCAAACACTGTTGACAAGTAGACGCTTCCTCCAGACAGAGTTTAACAAACTCTGTCGAGCTTCCATTGTCAGCGTATAGCAAACTCTGTTCAGCTTCTAACTGTCAGAGTTTAACTAAACTCTGACTGCTTCCTGTTTAAACTCTGTTTTTCCATGCAAAACTTAAACACTGATATTAACCATATCAATTATATTTAACAATCTCCCCCAACTTGTTCATTTGTAAAAATGCACAAGTTAACAATAATTGATGATGTCAAAACAATTTCATACAAACACAGTGTTTATTAAAATAAGCAGAGTTTAAACTTGACTTAACAAAAATCTACAGATAACAAGAAAATTCTTACAGACTTTAATCTCTAATCTCCTCAAGATCTAGTGTTGTTCTGAGATATTCTATAAGCAATCTTCTCTCTGCATTTTCAAGCTCAATCTTCATAGCTTCCTTAATTTCTCTTAACTTAGGATCACTCTCATCTGTCTAATAGATAGCAGATCTAAGATCATAGATTTTGTTTCTCCTCATCTCATTTCCCAGCCTAATAAATTTGACTTCCTCTGACTGTGAATTGAAGTCAAGTACTGTGATTCCCAAATCAGTTTTTAATTTTGCAGTACCCTTCTTCATTTCAATAAGATTTCCATTCCAGTCTTTGTACTTAGGGACATATCTGCTATTGCACTTCATCCCTCTGATTGCCAAATTCTGGAGCATTTTCTGTCTGAGCACATTTGCAACTGATTGAGTCCTTTGACTATTCACCTTGAATAGATATAGAACATATTCTAATTCTTCCCAATATTTCAAGCCAATATCCTTCTCACCAATTCTAAATACTGTCCCATCATCCATGAAGTACAAGAGAAAATCCTTCTTTAAACTCTTCTGATAAACCAACTATACTGATTCCAGTCTGTCCAAACTCTCTTGAGTGACACCACGACCTGGAACAGCCAGTGAAGAAGGATCTCTGGGACCAGTATATTGCCTTTTGTCTTTGTGTGAGCCTAGACCACCCTTATTGTTTCCAACCTTACCAGACAAAGCTCTTCCATCAGAAAAATCCATAGAAACTCCAGATAATAGATTTGGATCATGAAGTGTTCCTTTACCAAAAACTGATTGCAACTGAGAAGATAAAGGTCTAGACACAACTTTTGTAGCAACAGAGGTTGTGTTTTCTTTCTTCTGTACAACTTGTGTAGAAACAGAGGTTGTATCTTTCTTCTTTGAAACTTCTCCTTCAATGCCTTTCAGCTTGAGTTTAGCTTCTGCTTCTATTGATTTCTTTGATAAATGTGATCTTTGACCAGCATCAACATTTTCCTTGATCACAATGCCTTTATGAACAGGCCTAGGTGCTTTTCCTTTCTTTAACTTTCCAGACTTTAAAGCTTTGAGATGTTCTTCTTGTAAACTCTTTTCTTCAGCTTTAATATCTTCAATTGTAGCTCCTTCCTCATTTTCTTCAATAAACAACTTAGCAGCCAACTCCTCATCAGTCTGTGGATTAGAAGATAATAGCAAACTCTTGGTCTTTGAAGTACCTTGAGTATTAATGTGTATCCCAGCAAACTGTGATTTAGAAGACTTGCTAGATTTCAGAGTTTGAAGTTCTTCAGTTTTGCTCATGCCTTTATTACTTGCTCCTCCATCTCCAGCATTATCCTTTCTGATCAGAGTTTGAGATTGCTTGCATTTGTCTTTAGCAACTCTCTCCCCCTTTTTGACATCATCAGGCATAAGAATAGATGTGATTAGCTCCAGGGAGGTAGCAATAGAATCAATTTTTAAAGACATAGCATTCTGGTTTGCTTCAACTTTGCTCAGCCTATGAGACAAAGTTTCTTGATTCTGAGAAAGATATTGAAATTTGTTCTTGTTGTCAAGTTTAATCATATCATCTCCTCTGACAACATCACCTCGAACATCAGAAATTGCCTTTTGACACAGATCAAACCTAGAATTGAGAGTCTTCACTTGTACAACCGTAGCCTTGAGACAAGATAGAATCTCTGGATTTGTAATTGTTCTAGAAGTTCTCTTGACAAATTCAGCTGCTCTTGCAACAGGAAAGATACAAGTGTCCTTGTACCAGTCATTTGAAAATTGTTCATAGTGTTATTCTTCAGCATCTACTTGATATGAAGGACTAGCAAAATTCTTAACTTTAGCATCAGTTTGGACTAGTAAACTCTGAGAAGAGCTTGACTCAGTATTCCCTTCAGTTTTAACTTCAATCTCAGCTTCAACATGATGAGTGGAGTCAGGAATTGGAATAGATGCATCAACAGTTTCAACAGTCTCAACAACATCCTCTGCAACAGTTTCAGTAGTAGGTTCAACATTCTCTGCAACAGGCTTTAAAATATCCTCTGCAGGTTACACAATAGGCTCAGAGTTTATCTCCTTAGGTGATTGATCAATTTCCTCACCCTGTTCAACAGATTGATGAGCATCAGAGATTAACTCAGTATGAGAAGCCACTGTTTCTTCATGTACCAAGGTGGTTTGATTTACTGCATCAGATGCCTCAGAGAATACAGCAGGTGAAGAGATTGGAATGTCCATGTTCTCAGAGAATGGGAACAATGGTTCAAGAATTTCATCCATTTGAGCATCAGCATTTCCATCTCTTTCTATCTCAACAGCAGGTATTTCCTTAGAAATATCCTCTGGAGCTTCAACATTTAGTTCTTCATCAGAGTCTTCAAGAATTACTCTCCTTCTCTTAGCTGGAGGATTCACTTCTGCTCTCTCTTCTTCTGAGATAGAATCATCAAGTATAGAAGGTGACTTAGGTTTGTTATCCCTTTCCTTTCTAACCTTCTTTGGCTTAGAAGCTTCAGCAATCCTCTGTTTTCTTGATGGCCTTATAGCCTTGCTTTTCTTTGGTTTCTTTGGTTTTGATTGTGGTTGAGGTTGAGGGTGTGATGAAGATTGTGGTTGTGAAGTAGTAGAAATTGTAGGTGGAGATGTAGGTTTAGTGATTGGTTCAGTGTTTATGGTTTGAAGTGGGTCAGTGTTTATGGGTTGAGAAGGTTCAGTGTTTGTGGGTTGAGGTGGTTACTGTGGAGGTTCAATGATTGGTTCGTGTTGTGGTTCTTGTTGTTCTTGTGGTTGGTTGAGAAAGTTTCTGAGGGCAAGAGGATAGATAAACTCTGGTACTTGCTCTTTGTTAGCATCCTTATTTGTCAAATTAGAAAACATTCTCTTATGACATTGGAAAGGTTGTATAACATCCTCATCAGCAATTGCAAAATTAGGTAAACAAGCAGAGAATAGACATTGACAGAAACGTGAGAAATAAACAGTTGTATTAGACTCTGCAAGTTTTTCACCTAAATTCATAAGTACAAGACGACCAAAATCAAAGTTACTCCCATTAAGAAGAGAATACCCGATTTGAAGACTTTCACCAGGAATTGCATCCCAGTTGGTGACCTTCTTGCCAAATGCTCGAGTAATGCAATCGAAGAAGAAGCTCCACTCCTTCCTGAGCCCTGGCCTTTTGACATTCCCAATCTTATCCAAAGGAGCAGAAAACCTTATTTGCTGTAACATTTCTTTTAATTGACCCTCAACAGCCACAGAGTATGAAGTGTGAGTGTCAAAATCCAAAACCTCACGAACAGTTGCAGGAGTTATGACAAACTCTTGATCTTCATAGGTAAACACAATTGATGGAGTCCCATTCTCTCCACCATCATCATAAACCGAGTTTCTCCAGAAGGTAGAGATTTGTGTGGCCGAGAGTTTCTCTGGTTGGACAAGAGCCTTACCAATTTCAGAGTCTCTTAAGAAGTTTTGAATCAGATGAAATGATTCTGGGGCTTTAGCAGTGTCTAAGACTGCAGCATAGTTGTTTGTAACAAAAGTTAATCCCTGAGCCACAAAATTCTTGGTTTCCATTAGAACAGTGTAATGGAGAAGAGAGTTTGTGGAAAAGTGTTTGTGAAAATTCTTAAGTGAAAGTAACAGAGAAATTGTGTGTGATGTTGTGTGTTTGTGGATGTAAAGATGAAAAAGTGAATAATGAAATGATTTTGATTAGATCTGTAATTGAAAATCAAAACCCAATCATTTTAGACATTAAACACGAAACCAATTTCTTGTTAAGTGTGTGAGTGGGACACGTGTCACATAAACAGTGGAACAGTTATTTACACGCGCAGTAATAATGCCTATTATTACTACTGTTCTCTCTCCTATTTCCAATAAGCTTTAACTGTCTGACACAATTAAACAACTGGCACATATTACATGCAAAGTTCAAAAACTCTTTGTGTACTCCAAGTATATGTTTTGTCTGAAATAAAATATTGCCTTAGAGTACTCAACAAAGTCCAACAGTGTTTATGTAAGAACCCCAAATTTTGGATATAATTAAAACTTTTTATTAAGTAATGATAAAATGAGGAACAATGATTCCGACAACAAGGTCACCAGCTCTAATGAATGGTGGTTTCAAAGAACAATGATTGTAATGAATGGATATTGCTTTGGACAATGATCCTGATGCATTGGTATATTGTCAGAATAGAGTAATTCGATGGTTGAGGACCTAGATAAGAATAATCTACCATCCAGGAAGGAGCTAATGGATCCTGGAAGGGAAATGAGTACGTGCATAGTATTTCCCGTACGTGCATAGTGTTTCCCGTACGTGCATAGTGTTTCCCGTACGTGCATAGTGTTTCCTGTACGTGCATAGTAATTTGGTGGATGAATAGTGATTTTGTAAGTTGGAAAACTTTTCACGCCACCCTATGTACGGGACGTGATATGGATGTTTCGAAGTCATATTAGTAATACGCGGAGGAAATAATTGAATGCAGAGACGATCGGAATTCAGAAATTCCAAATTCTTTTTCGGTATAATATTTGACCGGACAGTGGATTAAATATTATTATAATCCAAGAATTGAGATATTAACTTTGAGGATTTGATATTTTGGGATGTTATTATATTTGATTTAAGAATGAAGGTAGGAAACCACTGAGGCAGTGAATCAAGCGTTCTAGAAACCACTAAAACGTTATAACGAGATTAATCAATAAAGCGAACGAATCCTAGATTACGGATTAAGTTCGTATCGAGATTAAATATCCTACATGGTCATCACGAGGATTATATTAAGGATTGGGGAAGGTATTATGAATATCGAGAAATTTCCCGGTAAACCCTAGAGGTGAAACTACTTAGTTATTCGTCCGAACGATCAATGAATTGAGCAATAAACGGACAAAGAAACAAGCAGGGAATCAAGATACATGCATGTAGTGGTGGAAAATATCTAGCAAACCAAGTGGTGACTCATGCAACTAGCAAGTTACAAGCCAACAAGGTACTTAGCAAGCAACCATGCAAAATCTAGCACATGTCCCTTGAAAATTACCTCATGCATGACATCTTACCTTTATTAAAGTAGATTTAAGACTTAGATATTATCCTAGATGCATCAATAATACAATACCACACAATAAACCAAGCAACAAAACAAGCCAAACATCACCACTCTCTTGAAAAAACCATTCGGCCCCTTTGGAAATTCCAAATCCAAAGTCCAAGCTCCCACCATTATTTGATCTTGTAATTTTTAAGGTGAGTCCTATAATTCAAGAAACTAATCTCCTAGAAATTTCAAGTCCAAATTCCTTTGTTTCCATTTTCAAAAAAATCAACAAAGAGGAGGGTGAATAGTGTTCTTATGAACTAACCTTTGATTTTTATGTTTCTTTTGATTGATCTAGCTAGCTTAAGGTCATCTAAGGATAGATCAAGGCTTACTAAGTCTATATCACACTCTAATGAAGGTAAAAAGCTCAAAAACCCTTGGTATCATTTTGAGATTTTATGAGTTTTATGGATGATTTAGTGTTAGTATGCTATGTTATGCTTAGATCTATGATTTTAGTTGATTATGGTTGTTGTTTGGATTGTGATTGATGAGATGGTTGAGATGAGTTGTTGATAGACTAGTCATGATGATTATCATGCGTTTGTTTGGTTGGAGTGATCTTTGTTAGATCGAGATAAAGTGTAAAAACTTTGGAAAACGCGTAAACATAGCCGTTATAATGCTCGATTTTACAATATCATGTTTTGTATGCCATTTTTCACATCAAGACCCTACTGTCCAGAAACTTTTCTGCCATGTTAGGATAGCTTATGTTATAAGCTTCGTTTTGATATAAAGATCACGTGAAACAGACTTACGGTTTAGGAGTTACGGCCGGTTTACTAAAAGTATTTCGAAACCGTAACCAAGAATTCGTAACTGAAATTGAACCCTCGTAAAATATGTAAAATCATGACAAATCTTGGTAAATAAATACTAGAGGTAAGAAGGAAGGTGTGAAAGAAAACCGTATGTCAAAAAGAGCATTTTTCGATTTATTAAAAATATTCGAGTCGAGGTTAAACGCGAACGAACCCCTAAAAGACGACTCTTTTATAACTTCGGTAAAACACTTAGAAAACGGGCGATAAAACTCGGAGTATAATATTGGTTCGTAACGATCAACCTTAGAACTCATATGACTTAAGTATGTCCCAAGTATAAGTGCAGTGACACGTCGTATTAACGAACGAAGGTCGGGTCGGATCAGTGAGAATAAGTAATCCACTAGAAGGGGTATAACGAGATAACTCGAGAACGTGTTTCGATTTAAGTATAACTTAACTTTTAATATGTTAAGTGATTAATCCCGAATGCCTTGGCTATTTATAGATCACCAAGCTGAACCGGGACCCGCTACCACTACCCCTTACCGTACTCGACTACCAGGCAAGTTTCAATTCCCTTCTTTTAGGCTGTTGTTGTGATTGAATAAATATATATATATGATTGCTGATATACATATGCCATTGCATGCATGCCTACTTTCAAGTTGAATTGATATACTTGTTCCCTGAATGTTATTGTTGGCTTATAAGCTAGATAGTTATACATCAGTTATAAGCCGGTTATTGTAAGACCTTCATAGAAGGGCGTATACATCTTATTCATCAAATATAGACCGGGAGTCAATATTTCTTGATATATCGAGATTACCTCGGAGGAAAATATTTAAGTAAATATTTTCCATTATTCGGGCGACGAATATTATTTGAATATTCGTTCGAGATTATTTATTTTAACGATCTTTACTTCAAATAATTATATGAACGTAACTATTCGACGAATAATATTTTTAATATTCATTCAGAGTCGAATTATTTATCGATTATTATTGCGAATATTCTTCTAAAGGTTGGACTACTAAATGAATATTAATTGGATATTCATTTAGAATATTTTTCATTAAATGAATATTACTTTTGAGTATTCATTTAAGACAGTAATTACCTATCGAATATTATTTTAATGTTCATCTGAAACTTGATTTATTTATCGAGTCTTATCTCGAATATTCCTTTAAAGTTTGGATTACTAAATGAACATTACTTGATATTCATTTAGAATATTATCCATTAAATGAATATTACTTTATCAATATTCATTTAAATTCCTAATTAATTATGAATATTATTTTGAATATTCATCCAGGGTTCTATTTAATCATCGAATATTATTTTAAATATTTTAAATATTCCTTTCAGGTCTTATTAATTAATGAATATTATTTGGAATATTCATTTGAATATTTAGTTATGCAATAAATATTCTCTCGATATTTCTTCAAGAATTATTTGAGAGATACTCTGATTAAAGATATTCTTTCATATTCCTAAATATTCCGTAAAATATTTTAATTCAATAAATATTCTCTGAATATTTATTCCATACTTAGAATAACCTCGATAAGGTTCATCTTCTTCGATTATTACAGAAAATATTTCGGAGTCATATTATTATTAATCTTATATCAAGAAAGGTTCTCAGACATCATTTTTCTTTGAGTCTATCTCCTTAATAATAGGGAACCTTACTTGGAAAATGTTATTTATCTTGTCGACTTCCCGGTCATAAAGTATTCCCTTCACTCGCAACTCGGGTGCTGTTGACTTATTAAGTCGTTGCTTACCTTCTCATCTTTCGAGGGGTAAGATTACTGGAACAAGTTGATATCCGTTACCAAGTAATAGCTTGGGAGTTATTGGTAAATTTTCCTTTCCAACTAGATACGACTACTTTGTGGAGTCTTATCAACAAGTATTATACTTGGGGAAAGGGGGACGAACGTTACATTCAGAATCATGAATTCTATTTGAACTAGGAGTCGTGTAAGAGGCCGAGTAGCGCCGGTCCATCCCCTTTGGCCCAACCGTTGGCCGGGGAGAGCTAGCAAGGCGGTATACAAGTAAAGCCGTCAGTTCTTCCTTCTGCCGGTAGTAAATCTAAATTGAGCTGTACGATCTCGACTGATCATCAAGATTGGAACAGCGGGCGCGGTGAATACTCCATCATTGGTTCATCATCCAAATTTATTTATTTCCTGCAACATGATTACTGTTGGCAGAGTTGGAAAAAGTGTCATAACTGGAATTGCAACCTTTTCTTGCAAGTTCCTCTTCTTAATAACAATAAGAATATCTCGCTTACTTTGATGTAGCAGATATTTCTACAAACAAATGCTTTAAGTTACCTTGTAACTTCATCGTTCATATTATACTGGCATCATTTCCGTAAATGCATGGCATATGGTTTGAAAGATACTTTTGAACTGTTATACATTATCGTTCAGTTATATATTATTGTTGGTGGGCTATTGCTCACCCTTGCTTTATTATTATATCACAACAACAGCTAGACCAGATGACTCGCACAAGGCGCACTCGACGCGGGCGAGGACGATGAGACTACCAGAGCTGAAGAAGAAGCTATTGGTAGGGTATATTTATTCTTTCAGTACCAAGAATATGGTCTAGTATGACTTATGTAAATGGATGGCAAAGAGTATGTATTATATTGAAATTCTTTTGGATTGTAAGAACTCATAATGTGATTAATAAAAAAATTTGATTTTTACTCTGATTTCATCTCTGGGACTATAACGGGTGTGTTTTATATTGTTGTGTTGGGTCGTAGAGACGTAATTTATTTTATGTTAAGGAAAGTTCAATTGTTGTGGACAGAATTGGAAACCGTAACCACCGGATCCCGGACCCCGGATCTGGGGGTGTTACAGTTTATCAATTGTCCAACTTAATTACTGTTATCCTTTCAAACACTGCACAGTTGTGAATATACATGTGTGTAGAGCAGAGTTTACTAGATCAGTATTTAGAGCATCTAATATTTCATAAAATCCATAAAATAAATCAGTAAGCACTGGATGCACAAACTCTCATAGTGAACACTGAATATATGATGAATGCTAAACTCTGTAGTAAACAGTTTATATACAGTAATATTTAATTAATTTCTAACCCCCAAATTTTTTTTTTTGGTTTTCTCCAGTAATCAGAGGTTGAAACTAGTCACCAAAAATCCTATAATTTTAGCCCTTATCAAATTGATAAGTTCTTGGATCTTCCTAGCTTTCAACTAGTCACCAAAAATTAGAGAATTTTAGCCCTTACTATATACCAGTAAGTTCCTGGATCGTCCTAGTTACAAACATGATCTCAAAGGAGTTCTAACAATTTATATATTTTAGCTTTGGGGTTACTCTAATAACAGAATCTAATTTAACAATGTATAACTAACAGAGTTTAGAGCTCATCAACATCAGAAATTATTTATGAGAGGCAATGCACACAGTATTTACAGACTCAGAGTTTAGGATAAATAAAGTAAGAGATGCTATAAATATAGAACAGTGTCATGCTGTGTTAACTTTCTGCACAGTTTAAGATTAGATCACAAATAACTTAGAAAGATTCATGACTAATTACTGAGAATAATGTTTCATACATGTATCTTCATCGGTGTTTATGTTCAGAAAGAAACATTATCAGAGTTTCTCAGAGTTTATTCAACAGTTAACAGTGTATGACTTAAAAAGCATGCTAACAGAGTTTAACAGTCATTGAGCAGAGTTTGCATATCAGAGATTAACATACCACAGAAATATGAGCAACACAGTACATAAGTAGAGTTTTGAGTCTAAACCAATATCTCTAGTCAAAACTAGAGACCATTCCTAGTTCATTTTGCAAGCTGTTGTTCTGTAGACACAAAATGAAGCTCAATATTCCCTTTTTCTACATGTTCTCTGATAAAATGGTACCTTATGCTGATGTGCTTGGTCATTGAATGCTGTACTGGATTACCTGTCATAGCAATAGCACTTTGATTATCACAGTAAATAGGTATTTGACTGTACCTCAATCCATAATCCAGTAATTGATTCATCATCCACAGAATCTGTGCACAACAGCTACCAGCAGCAATATACTCTGCTTCAGCTATAGATGTAGAGATTGATTTTTGTTTCTTGCTGTACCAAGAAACAATTCTATCACCAAGAAATTGACAACTTCCACAAGTACTTTTTCTGTCTATCTTACAGCCTACAAAGTCTGCATCAGAGTAACCAAGAAGCTTGAAGTCTGATTCTCTTGGATACCACAAACCTAAAGTTATGGTTCCCTTAAGATATTTGAAGATTCTCTTCACAGCTGTTAGATGTGGTTCTCTTGGATCTGCCTGAAATCTTGCACAAAGACATGTTACATACATGATGTCAGGTCTGCTAGCCGTTAGATAAAGAAGTGACCCAATCATTCCTCTATAGTTTGTCATATCCACTGGTGAACCTGTGTCTCTATCCAACTTTGTTGCTGTTGCCATGGGAGTTATTGCAGATGAGCAGTCAAGCATGCCAAATTTCTTGAGAAGATTTCTGGTATATTTTGCTTGATTGATAAAAATTCCATCATCTGTAGCCCTAGAAAATAACTGAGCTCTCCCATCATGCTCATTTGATACCTAGACTGCATGAGCTTGGCAAACTTCTTACAGAGTTTATCATTAGTAGATCCAAAGATTATGTCATCTACATATATTTGAACTAATAACAGATCACTACCAAGATTGAAATAGAACAAGGTTTTATCAATTGTACCTCTGTGGAACCTACTTTCTAAAAGAAATTGAGCCAGAGTTTCATACCATGCTCTTGGTGCCTGTTTAAGTCCATAGAGTGCCTTGTCAAGCCTGTAGACATAATCTGGATACTTGGGATCTACAAATCTTGGTGGTTGTTCAACAAACACTTCTTCTTCAAGTTTTCCATTCAGAAAAGCACTTTTCACATCCATCTGAAAAACCTTGAATTTCTTGTGAGAAGCATATGCTAGAAAGATTCTTATTGCCTCCAATCTTGCAATTGGAGCAAAAGTTTCATCATAGTGTATTCCTTCTTGCTGTGAATAGCTTTTGGCCACAAGTCTGGCCTTGTTTCTGTAACAACCCCATCACTGTCAGTTTTGTTTCTGAAAACCCATCTAGTACCAACAACAGATCTATTATTTGGTCTAGGTACAAGGGTCCATACTTCATTTCTCTCAAATTCATTTAACTCCTCCTGCATTGTTGTTATCCAGTCAGCATCTTGAAGAGCTTCTTCCACTTTCTTTGGTTCAGATTTGGATAGAAATGCATGGAACAGACATTCATTTGTTGTAGCACTTCTTGTCCTAACTTTTGCATCTGGATCTCCAATGATTAAATCAGGTGTATGTGATTTTGTCCATTTCCTAGCTGTAGGTAAATGACTTCTGTCAACAGTTGATCCTCCCCCTTGATCAATGTTCTCCTGATTATCTTGATGCCTTTCTTCATTCTCTGAGGCTCCCCCTGAATTTGTTCTCTCGGAGTTTGAACTGTCATAATTTGGACTTTCAGAGTTTGAGTTATCAGAGTTTGAATTTGATCCAGAATTTTCAGTTGACTCACTGTCAGAATTTGAGTCATCACTATGATCATGCTCCCCCTCAACTGATTCTCCTCTTTGTTCAGACTGTACTATTTTATCTGTGTGTACCAGTAGAGGTTCAGAGTTTGTATCAACAGAGTTTATTGGACTAGTGTCATCAGAGTTTATTTCATCAGAGATTAGTTCTTCATTTTCGAAATGCAACTAATCATGTTCATCAACATCTTCAAGTCCAGTGATTTTCCTGTCATCAAATGACACATGAATAGATTCCATAATCACCCTTGTTCTCAGATTATAAACTCTGAATGCCTTGGTTGACACTGGATAGCCAACAAAAATTCCTTCATCTGCTTTCAACTCAAATTTGGTCAACTGTTCAGGATGAGTTTTCAACACAAAGCATTTGCACCCAAAAATATGAAAATATTTCAGGTTTGGCTTCTTTTCCCTCACCATCTCATATGGTGTTTTTCCATGCTTATTGATCAGTGTTGCATTTTGAGTAAAACAAGCAGTTTGAACTGCTTCTGCCCAGAAATAGGTTGGCAATTTTGCTTCATCAAGCATAGTTCTGGCAGCTTCTATCAAGGTTCTGTTCTTCCTCTCAACTACACCATTTTGCTGTGGTGTACCAGGTGCAGAAAATTCTTGCTTCACTCCTCTGTTCTTGCAGAATTCTTCCATTGTTGCATTTCTGAATTCAGTTCCATTATCACTTCTGATTATTTTGACTTTGTGTTTTGATCCTTTGTCCTGTAGCTTTACATGCTCCATCAGAGTTAATGCAGTTTCATCCTTCTTTGCTAGAAAATACACCCAAGTGTATCTGGTATATTCATCAACAATGACTAGAGCATATTTCTTCCTTCCAATCGATAAGACATTTACTGGTCCAAAAAGATCAACATGTAACAGATGATATGGATCAACAATTGAAGATTCAGACTTGCTCTTGAAAAAGGTCTTCCTCTGTTTAGCCTTCTGACATGAATCACACAGACCATCAACATTTAACAAGGACTTTGGAAGTCCTCTAACAAGATCCTTTCTTATCAGGTCATTAATGTTGTTCAGATTCAAATGAGAGAGTTTCTTATACCACTTCCAACTCTCTTCATTGGACATTCTTGTTGACAGGCACATTATTTTTCCATCAGAGTTTGTCAACAAGCTTGCTTCATAGATATTGTTGTGCCTTTGTCCAACTAAAACAACTTTCCCTGTGGTTTTGCTGATAACCTCACAGTATTCAGGTTGAAAATCTACATGAAAACCTCTGTCACAGATTTGACTCACAGATAGCAGATCATGCTTGAGTCCTGGAACCAGAGCTACATTTGTGATGATGACACTTCCAAGATTAATATTGCCATATCCCAGAGTATGTCCTATGTTGTCATCTTCATAGGAAACTTTTGGGCCAGCCTTCTCCACATACTCTGATAGCAGGGCTTTATTTCCAGTCATATGTCCTGAACATCCACTGTCCACTACTAGGATGCTTTCCCTGATGCCCTGCAATCACAAACAATTACCGAGGATTAGATTTAAGGATCCAGACTTGCTTGGATCCTTTGGCTTTCTTAATTCTGTTAGCTTTAGCAGCGGAATTTTCATTATCAGAGTTTAAGCTAACTTTATCAGAGTTTACACTTGCAGAATTAACTCTAACCCATTTCAGATTAGGTTTCAGTTCATAGTAATTATGATAAATAGCATGATAATTTCTGCAAGTATAAATAGAATGCCAAGTGCTTCCACAGTGTTTGCATAAAGTCTGTGGCTTAGTTCTAACATTATCTTTCTTTACTTCAGACTTGGAAGGTAAAGAATTAATGTCTTTGTTCTTCCTGCAAAAACTAGCAAGATGGTTAGTACTACCACAGTTATGACTTGTCTTTCTTGGAGCTAAAGTAGCAAGCATTGGATAATTGCCTTGAGTAATGCCTACTTTACCATTTCTGTTCTTTCTAGACACTTTCTGTTTCTTAACAGATTTTAACTCCTTAAGCTTATGCTTAAGTTGTTTATCTATCATTAAACCAATATTAACCTGTTTAACACTAGTTTTTACTGGTTCTTTCTTAACAGCTTCTTTTCCACCTTCAAATCTAGGTTCATTTATTCCATTAACAAATGTTCCGAATTTCTTAGGTGGAAGAGGTGGTCTTATCTTGACTGTATTCTGAAACCTAAGTTCATCTTTCTCAGAATAACCTAGACCTACAGTGTCAGATTGAAAAACTTCTTGAGTGTCATTTCCTGAGTGAGTCCAAGTTTTAATAATGTGACTTGCCTTTTCCAACTCAGATTCTAGTTGTTTATACTGACTTAACAACTCTTGTTCAAGATAGACAGCATCATCTCTCTCCTTTTGAACTTGCTGCATCTTAACAAGTTTCTCTTCTACAACCTTATTTCTCTCTTTTAGTTCAGAATTCTCAGTTTTGATTCTCTCATTCCCTAAAGTCTGATCCCTATAACTGATATGCAAAGACTTAAGATATATTCTTACTTCAGTTATATCATCAATGTTATAAGCATAGGTAGTTAGAGGTACCTTGTTTTCAGAATCTACAACTTCATCAACAGTAGTAGCCATGAGAGCATAGTTTACATCCTCATCTGAGTCAGAGGTGTCTGCCCAATCACTGCCTTTAGTGAAGAGTGCCTTCTCAGTTTTACCCTTCTTGCACTCAGGAGCATAATGACCCATCTCCTTACACTTGTAGCATTGAATCTCAGACTTGTCTCTTTTCCCAGTTGTGGTATCCTTTCTCTCAGATTTTCTAAAATTCTTCCTGTCAAACTTTGAATCATTCTTGGAGAATCTCTTTCCTTTCTTGAAGTTCTTGAAACCCATCTTCTTGAAAGTCTTTACCATCAAAGCAGCCATTTCCATCATTTCCTCATCATCTTCAGAATTAGATGATTCATCTGCATTTGAGTCAACATTAGAGTTGATGACTCACTTTCAGAATGAATGACCAAGGCTTTTCCTTTTGCCTTCTTCCTTGATGCTTCCTTCTTTGAGGATCTTTCTTCAACTCTTAGAGCAACAGATTTTGACTTTCTACCTGATCTTCTGCTTCTCTGTTCCATTTCTAGTTCATGAGTTTTGAGCAGCCCATAGATCTCATCAATATCAGTATCAGCCAGAGGTTGTCTCTAATAGTGGTTGTCTTGACATCCCACTTTTCAGGTAGAGAAAGAAGAAACTTGAGATTTGAATCTTCTAGATCATATTCTTTATTAACCAGTGACAGATCATTAAGTAGCTTACAGAATCTGTCAAAGATTTCTGTCATTGATTCTTCAGATTTAGCCTCAAAGTGTTCATACTCCTGTGTGAGTATGTTCCTTCTATTCTTCTTAATTGCAGCAGTTCCCTGACATCTAACCTCTAGAGCATCCCAAATCTCTTTTGCAGTTTTACAATTGATCACTTTGCTAGACATAACATTATCCAATGAACTATGAAGAAGATGTTTAACCTTTGCATCCTTTCCAATGGATGAAATATCCTCAGGAGTCAAATCTTTCTTCTCCTTTGGAATAGATTTAGCTTCCTGTCCAGCAGCAACAACAGATAATTTTGTAGGCTTATGAGGGCCTTCATAAATTCTGTCAAGATATTCTGGATCTGTAGCTTCCAGAAACATAGCCATTTTCACCTTCCAGGTTGAGTATTCTGCTGGCTTAAGAATAGGAACCCTGATTGTTTCATATCGACTCACAGTTGCAGGTTGAGCCTTCTCAGCACTAGAGCCTGATGTGGGAGGAGGAATTTATGCCATTGATTATAGTTGTGTGTGTGTGGATCTTAAACTGTAATAAATTAACATATCAAGCTCTGATACCAATTGTTAGGCCGAATACACACTTATAATCAACTAAGTATGAGAGAATAACAATAAGTTCTTTAAAAGCTTTAAAAACTGTTTGAATTAACTTCTCTCTCAGTGATGTAAATTATCACCGAGGCTGCTTAGGTTACAATGAAAGATATTGTATTACACGATTGATTACCCTTCTAGGGTTAACCTAACTGTATTTATATAATATACAGCTGCTATACAATCGATAATTGATACTCCTATAAATTAGCTATACAATTGTTATCAATTACGATTGCTACACGTCTCCTTAGTCAACTCAATCTCTTTGACAACTATCCAATCTTCAAAGATATTGCTTCCATAATTATCTTCAATAATTCTTCAAACACTGTTGACAAGTAGACGCTTCCTCCAGACAGAGTTTAACAAACTCTGTCGAGCTTCCATTGTCAGCGTATAGCAAACTCTGTTCAGCTTCTAACTGTCAGAGTTTAACTAAACTCTGACTGCTTCCTGTTTAAACTCTGTTTTTCCCTGCAAAACTTAAACACTGATATTAACCATATCAATTATATTTAACATAATGCTATTAGCCAAACCTTTAAAATCATATATTTTTATTTTAGTGTGGCAAGTTGAGGCCAAGTCACAAAGGATTATCAAGTGACTAGACCAGCAATGAAAAGACAAAGCAGGGTTGCTTCTAAGTAAGCACCGACTCCAAGGGCTTCTGATATAACGGAAATATTAGTGAGATCGTAGGAACCTTCTACTGAACCCTTTGCAACCCATGTTTTGATTGGGAATTTCTAAAAAAATTTTTTAGTATGGGGTCACCCGTACTAAAGTGATTCATGTATATATGATTGTCCAAGATTACGAGTAAAAATGGAAGTATAATGACTGGAGATCTATGATGTTAGGGTATTACAAATACCATGAGTATTATGACTAAGGAAAGTAAACAACGAAGGTTTATGAAGAGAGTATAGAAATGGTCAGAGATTGATCAGTATGCTGTAGAAATTTTGTATGAGGAAAGTACCTTTGCAAAGAACGATAAGTACTAAGAGATTCACGTTGAACTCGACCAATATCTTCCAGAACATCCTTGCTACCATTACCAAGTTCTGTAAGAGAGCAGATAGACATATGTTATCTTTTGGAAGGACAAATAGGCTGACAGCTATCTGAAAGAAGAGGGTGGCATTAAGTTACCAATCGATTATCAAATGAGAACAGTTGAAAAGAGACCCTTATTAAGGATACATGATCTGATTGCCAATTATAGGATGTAAGAATTCTCTGGCAGTTGAATTAAAGATAGGATATCCATAAAGTAAGATAAACCCTTGGGAATGCACAAGGGATGGCATTAACCCTAATAAAGACATTGTGAATTCAGATGATATTAGTTGGATTTGATAAGGCAACAATGACCTGTAAGGATTACAAAAAAAAGAGTTCTGGAAAGAACATGGATAGAATTATTAGAGTATTGATCAATGACGTTTGGATATACCCTGTACCTAGAAAATACAGGAGGAATGATGAGGACGACCTAAGAAACCTTACAAGGAAAAAGTTAACATTCTGAGTTTCAACATAGAAGTTTGGTAGAGAATATAAGACACAATAACAATAATGCCAGATGAGGCCTGTATGAAACCATGATGAGGTATGGATGGAACCAAAGAAGGTTCAGATTATCCTAGAACAAGAAAAAAAAACTAAGAGAACAAATATCCTAGGATGATTGAGAATAACTTTGATAAAGTTCCCACGGGAAGGTGAAAACAATGACTTATGGAAAAAGACTGATAGATATATTTGTCTCCTTCAGCAGAGCTTAAGGGAGAATGCTTTCACCTAACAGTGATGGGAATGAGGTAGAAAAATTTGAGTTGGAATGTATCCAGAGAACATTGTTTACAAGAAATTATTATTATCAAAAAAGGCCAATGAGGTGGCCGACACTCTAAGTCTAGAGGAATAATTGCAAATGTGCATACCGAGGCAACAGAATGATATTTGAAAGGACCTTGAAGGTCCTATCGGAGTGGAGGAAATTACATTCCTTCTGATGACTGTGCAAGAATCGACGGTAATAATAGTTTAAGTAAAGATTCGATTCCCAATATCGTCTTAAGCGAACTACACACCTTAGAAGGTCCCATTTTGAGGCAAACTAGGACCATGATACAAAATTGACGAAGTAAACCATTAAGTTTCCAGTCTTTTATGGAAGATGCATGAGTGATAGTTTCATCAACTGGACATAGCTGCGATGCTTGAAACTCTCCTGCAATTTTATCTACTTCATGTAATACCTACATAAAGTTAAGGAAGTGTTCCTTATGGATAAGGAATAGAGATGACTTTGTCTTCCTAAAGGATTTGAAGCCTGTATGGTTAGCCATTAACGCACTACGTAAACAAGAAGCGATGGTGATTCTTCTAAGAAAGTAGATGACAACGTAAAGATAAAGAAAGTGCTGCTATTGATAAGATAAATGGCATGTTGATGAATGACAAACAAGTTTGTGTTAGTGTACTTCTGCGTAAATAAGATAGAGAATAGGAGGTTGATGATTCATGATGCTAAAGGTATTCCCGTGGAAAGAAGTAATGAGACTTGGAGAGTAGAAGGGCAGATGAGCCCGAGAATTATTGGGCCACCTGAGAGTTTAAAAGTGTTCGGAAGGTGGCACTCGAGCCAGTTTTACCCCCCAAAACTCATAGTATGATCGTAACGTGTTTCATGTAGCAAGGCTACGCCAGTAAAATGTAGATGCTCGATAGATGATAAGAGCACGAGCAGGTAGATATACGACCTGGTCCGACTTACGAAAGACATCCTGTGGAAAACCACTGGTAGAAAAGAACAAGTGATGAGAAACAAGGTTGGCAGAAGTAGATTATATCGGATCTAAGTTAAAGGGATCGGCCAGATTCATTTCGGAGAGTTTAAATTGGAATAATGTGATGATTATAGAGTAAATGTGATGGGATACCAATAAGGAGGTACCAAGTGCAAAAAAAAATGTCTCAATAAGGAGATGAAGGTGGAAGTAAATAACAGAAGTAAATAAGAATCAGATAATAAGAAGGATGTGATTGATCAAGAAAAGACTGGGAAAGCAACTATGGAATGTGAAGCAAGGAATGTTATGAATGGATTAATAAAAGGGTTTTCTGATGAATTCTCGGGATGACAACTTGATAGTGTTAATATTATAGATATGAATAAGCTAGTAGCGTGACATGGAATGTCAGTAACAATGGTGTCAAGCGAGAAACTAAGATTTAACCTGAGAGGTTCAAAGATTTTCCAAAAGTAAGTGTGCTAAGGTTGAACCAGAGTATAGGTCCATAGAATAGTGGACAAAGCAGCAAGATATGTTGACACATGAGGTTGCGATCAAATAGTATTGGATATAATTATGATTATTTTCTTCTTTGATAAACCTCTATAGTTCAGAGGTAAATTCTGAGTATGATATTTTACAATCATGAAAACCTTCTATAATCCTTTAGAAGTCTTTTCTTTTCTTCTCTCTTATTCATCCTCTTTATGAATTTAGAAGAACAACCCTTTAAGGAGGGGAGGTACTGCTACGTGACTATCTGTCTATGTGATAGAAGTCTGAGTGGAATACCATAATTTGTTTAATTGCTTGTCAAGTACTAAAGGCTGGCCCCCTTCTGTACTAACTATGCAATATAACAAATGTTCATTGATCATAGTGATCTCCCAATAAATCTTTCCACTTCTCTATATTGATCGAGATTGCGAAGATTAAAGCGATCAGGAAATGCACAGTGCGAGCGAGGTTATCTCCGAATTCGCAGGGTGATAGTGATACCAATGTTACTGCAGGTATCAATAAGGATAAGACTGGGTAAGAACATAACCCGGATAATGTGTTGTACGAAAAGTAGCAAAGTTGATGGAAAAAGGATAAAGTACGTATTGTAGCACCAGTAGATGTGCTGAGAAAGGGCAGAACGACTAAGAATTGACCCGGAAGCTGAAAGGTGAAACGACAGACAAACGACTCTTTGCTTCCTACCTGATTCCGGGACGGAATCCTTTTAAGGAGGGGAGACTGTAAGAACCCAAATTTTGGATATAATTAAAACTTTTTATTATGTACTGAAGCAATGGTGAATAGTGATTACGACTACGATGTAACGATTGAGATAATGAATAAAAGGAATAGATTTGGATTCAAATGTTTATATACCATGAAGAATACTATTGGTTGACACTTTTGATAAGAATTATCTATCTCCTAGGGAAATTAAGATTAGAAAATTCTAAAGAAGAAGATTATTCTTATGTCATCCAAATCGATATCTGTTATTGGTCCAGTGGTTCCGTAAAAAGGTTAAGGAACGATAGAAAGAGATCAGGGACAATTATACAACCCTAAGAGAATAAGTAAAGAAAAAGGATGAATAGTGATTTTGGTGGACGTTGGAATATTATTAGACGACGCTATATAGAAGTACCCGGAATGAAATTCTGAGTTCATATTATTGATCCAGGGGGAAAAAGAGTGTATGTAAAAGCTGTCGAATTCTGAAAAATAGCACTTTTATTTTCCCCGAGATTTCCCTGGACACTGAAAGACTTAAGGAATTATTGAAGGGATTTAAGGAAAATAGGTTCAAGAATTATCAAAGAGAATGGAGGATGATAGTATAAATATTAAGACGGTTTCCGGTAAAACCCTAACAAGAGACGAATGAGTTATTCCTCCGAACGATCAATGAATTGAGCAATAAAAGGACAAAGAAACAAGCAGAGAAGCAAGATGCAAGCATATGCAAGTGGATGGGATAAAGTAACCAAGTAGTTACCAAAGGAACTAGAACAATTAGAAACTAAACCAATTACTTAGTTCAAAACCATAAGAATTCAACACATGTCCCTTGCAAATGCATCATCCATGACACAAGCACTTTAATAAAGTGGCTTTATGCAAGATATTTCCTAAACACAGCAATAATACACTTTAGAGTGGATGAGAGCAAAAGAGAAGCTAGCAAAACAAAAAGCAAACCAAGAACAACCAATCTCTCCAAAACTGCCAACCATGAAACAAGCTCAAAGAAAAATTCATATCTCCCAATCTAGAGCTTCTAAAATCACCAAATTTTAACCATAGCTTCTCCACTCCATGGGTAACATTCGTTCCAAATTTCATATCAATTCAAGTAGTATAGCCTAGTCAAATCACCTTCCCAAGTTGAAGAAGCAAACTGTCCTAATGCTTGACAGTTTCTGGACTGATTTTCAAACAGCCATATCTCCTTCATTACTCAATGGAATTTGGTGTTCTTTAGCTTTTTGGAAAGCTGGTTAGATGATCTACAACTCTCCTTTAGAAGCCTTGTCAAGAAAAGCATGGTAAGGGCCTCGTTTTTGTAGATCTTTGAACTGATGAATAATAACCTTCATGAACTAACTTTGATTTCTTGTTTTGTTTGGATGATCTAAGCAATCCTAAGGCTATACAAGGACAAACCAAGGCTTAGTCATGTATTAGGATACTCCAGGGAAGGTATAACTCTTAAGAACCCTAGAACTTATTTTGAGTTTTTGTGATTATTGGATTACTTTTGATGATGATGTGGTTTTAAGCATATAAGCATGATTATGTAGTTCATTTAGTTCATTTAGCCATATAATGATTAAGAGGATGAGTTGAGATGTTCCTAGACTTATGAGGTGTATACCATGAATGTAAGATGTTTGGTTTGCCCGGTGTGGCTTGGTTGAATTGTTGTGATTTTTAGAACGTTCGATATATAACCGTCGTAATGCCGAATTTTTGTTAATACTTAGAAACCGAGCATGACAGTAAATATAATTTCCTGACCTTGATAATATTATGACTGTTCCTTGTAGATCTCGAGCCATAGATCGTTTTGGCGCAAGAATCGAAACATTCCGACTTACGGTTTAGGAGTTATGGTCAAATTATTAAAATTGGTTCGGAACCGTAAATTAAAGTTCGTAACTTCAATTGAACCCTCGTAAAGCATGTTACTCAGTGGCGAATCTTGGTAAATAAATATTAGAGGTCATAAGGAAGGTATGAAAGAAAACCACATGTCAAACGGATCGTTTTCCGATTTTATAAAAATGTTGGAATCGAAGTTAAACGCGAACGAACCCCTAAAAACCCGCTTGGTTATAACTTTGGTAAAACACTTAGAAAACGAACGATAAAACTCGAGGTATAATCTCGGTTCGTAATCGATCGACTTTAGAACTTATACGACTTATGTATATACCGAGTGTGGGTATGATGACATGTCATAATAACGAACAAATGTCGGATCATATCAGTAATAAAAAGAGTTACACTAAAAGGTGTATAACGAGATAATTCGAAAACGTGTTTCAATTTAAGTGAAGTTATACTTAGACTTTTAAAAGGTGTTAAGTGGTTAATCTCGAATGTTCTGATTGTTGATAGATCATCGAGCAGACCCAGGACACGCTATCTCCACCCACACCCGATTACCAGGCAAGTGTTCAAAACTTTGAACCTGTTGTTATGATAATATATATATATGTGATTGCCGTTTTACATATGCCATAGCATGCATGCCTATTGTCAAATTATATTATGATACCTGTTCCCTGAATTGATATTGGCTTATAGACTAGATACGAATTATAAGTTATAAGTCGGATTGTTTTGATAAGACCCTTAGCGAAGGGCATATGATATTCATTCTTAAATATAGACCGGGAGTCGGTATTTTGAGATATAGATAGTCGTGGAAACCCGGAGGGATTCCAACGGCGGATTATTATTTATTTTAAGGAATGTTATTATTAAACGTTATTTATATTTCCATAAAGTATCAATTACTTGGAAATATTTCGAAGAATGCTATTTGAATATTATCTCAGCCGAGAAATATTAGGTGAATATTATTTTTGAATATTCACTTAGAGTTTGATTATTTAATGAATAATTACTTTGATATTCATGGGAATTTTATTTATTAAATGAATATTACTTTTGAATATTCATTTAAGGTTTTATATACGTGATGAATATTATTTTAAAATATTCATTAGAAGTTATATTTACTTAAGGGATATTATTTCGAATATTCCTTAAAAGCTTTGATTATTAAATGAGTATTATTTGGATATTCATTTAGAAGATTATTTATTAAATGAATATTATTCTCAAATATTCATTTAAGGTTTGACTTATTTAATGAATATTATTTTAAATACTTATTGGAGTTTAATAATTTAATGAATATTATTTTGAATATTCATTTAAGGAGGGATTTATTTAGTAAATAATTCTATATATTCATTCGAGGATTACTTACGAGCAGTACCATGACTTAATAATATCCCGTAATTATTATTGAGTTAATAAATATTCTTGGAATATTTATTTAATTCTTTTAAATTCTTTTTAAAATGATTTATATTATCTGGAGATTTCCTTTTACCTCCAGATATTATGTAAAATATTTCGGAGTCTTTTTACGACTATTTTATCAAGGAAAGGTTCCCAACTCTTTATTTCTCATTTAAACCTATCTTAAAAGGATTTAAATGCTCGCTCAAACTTTCATATTATAGGGGAACCTACTTGAGCAATGTTATTTATCTTGTTGACTTCCCGGTCATAAATCTTGTAAAACTATTCGTTTCACTCGCAACTTGGTTGCGGTTTATCAATTGAATCTTCGAGTAACCTTCTCATCATTCGAGGGGTAAGATTATTTGAACAAGATGGTATCCTCTCACAAGCAGCAGCTTGGAAGATAAGATGTTGAATTTTCCTTTCCAACTAGATACGACTACTTTGTGGAGTCTTATCAACAAGTATTTCACTTGGGGAAGGGAGGACAAACTCTACGTTTTAATGCTGTGGATTTATTCAAACTAGGAGTCGTGTGTAAGAGGCCGAGTCGCGCGGTCCATCACAAAGCCTAACCATTGGCCAGGGAGTTACTATTAAAGGCAATCGACAAGTGGTGCCGTCAGTTCTTCCTTCTACCGGTAGTAAACTATATTGGGTTGTACCATCCCCGACTGATCATAAGGGAGTGGGACAGCTGGCGCTTGATAACTCCAGTATTGATTCATCTCCCAAATTGGGAATTCCCTGCAACACGTATCGAAGAGACTTCTTTCAGGTTGACGGTGTCTTCCGCAACACGTATCGAAGAGACATCTTTCAGGTTGTAGGACTTCGAAAAATGTTAATAACTAGAATTGCAATATTTTCCCTGCAAGTTCCCCTTTATATGATAAATGATAATATCTTGCTTATTTTGACTTAGCAGATATTTCCACAAAATAAATACTTTAAGTTACCCTGTAACTTCATCCTTTATATTATACTGGCATCATTTCCGTAAATGCATGGCATATGGTTTGAAAGAAACTTTTGAACTGTTATATATTATCGTTCAGTTATACATTATTGTAGGTGGGCTATTGCTCACCCTTGCTTTATTATTATATCACAACAACAGCTAGACCAGATGACTCGCACAAGGCGCACTCGACGCTGGCGAGGACGATGAGACTACCAGAGCGGAAGAAGAAACTATTGGTAGGATAGATTCATTCTTCAGTACCAAATATATGGACTGGTATGCCTTATGATAATGGATGGCAAAGAGTATGTATTCACATTGTAATTCTTTTTGGATTGTAAGAACTCATAATAGTTACTCTGATTTCATCTCTGGGACTATAACGGGAGTGTTTTATGTTGTTGTTTTGGGTCACAAGGTTGTAATTTAATATTTATGTTGAGTTTGTGGATGGGAATTGAGGCCGTAACGACCGGATCCCGGACCCCGGATCTGGGGGTGTTACAGCTAAGATGCAAAGTAAGAACTAATTAACTAATGAGAATTAGATCTGAATTACTTATAAGAATAAAAACATGGGATCCTAACTTCATTATCTACTTCACTTTGAGTCGATGCCTTTAATCAATACATCTGATGGTTTTGATATCTGATCGGATAACACGGAACAAGTAAAAGCTACCTCTCGGTATACTAATACTAAACTACGCATGCATCCACAAAAGAGATAGAAGATGGGTAGACACCAAATACGTTTAGACCCTATATCTCTATAGAATTTGAAAACATAAAGGTTTAAGCACAAGTTATCCACATAGATCACATAGGGTAGCATAATATCTCTATTTATGCCACAAATCATGATGTTAAAACATCAACCTATCCTATGCTAGCATGGCAAGTTCTAAATCTCAAGATCCACTCTCGTTTCGCAAGAGATTAACAAATTAGATGTTCGCGACGCATCTAAATACATGAAACACAACCATAAGAGGATATCAAGAATTCACCACACATAAATCTTTAAAGCATGCAAACTACTAAGCTACATAGATAAATCCGTTAGAATCCCATGACAACGTTTAGTTCATAATCGATCCACTCGTCATCATGGGATCTGATGAAACCATGATATAAAACAAGATATGAATGAAAGAAGTAATAATATTAATAAAACAAAGAGTGAAGAAAACAAATCTAGAATCCAGAATAACACAAAAGATGAAGTAGATCTAGATCCGTTGCTTGTCACGAGCGTTGAATCCTTCTCTCTTTTTTTCCCTTGCAGATCTAAGCTATGATACAATAATAAAAACCCCCCAATTTACAAGGCTAAGATGTGTTTTTATAGGCCTAGATATCTTGCCCAGTAAGAAAAACAACCTACAATACAATTAGAATTAGGTTTGGATACCAAAAATACAACTAGAATTCGAAATAGGGTCAAAACGGACATTTTCAGGATTTTCTGTCGGACCTACGCGCCCCAGGCGCGTGCTACGTGCTCCAGGCGCATGCTTCTGCTGTTTGACATGCTCCAGGTGCACGGTTACGTGCTCCAGGCGCGTAAACTTCCTGCCGAAACTGATTTTCCTCCATTTTCCTCGTTTTTGAGCCGTTTTCTTCCGTTCTTTTTGCCATTGCTTCCATAGTCAATTAACTTACTTGGAACCATCATAAAATCTCAGTGCTTGACTCCAAACTTCATTCCATTTGCACAAATCAACTTCAAATTTGACGGAAATGGCAACCCTAATCGACATTCTGACAAACCTGCACATTCAAACAAAACACTTTAAAAATACCAAAAACTTAAGTCCAAGTACACCAATTCAAGCCGATATGGAACGTTCCAAGTGGATATAAAATCCACTTATCAATAATCTCAACCTTCTTTGGTTCAATCCACACCTCATCATGGTTTCATACATGGCTCATCTGGCATTATTGTTATTGTGTCTTACATTCTCTACCAAACTTCTAGTTTGAAACTCAGAATATTAACTTTTTCCTTGTAAGGTTCCTTAGGTCGTCCTCCTTATTCCTCCTGCATTTTCTAGGTACAGGGTATAGCAAGACGTCATTGATCAATACTCTAATAATTCTATCTATGTCCTTTCCAGAACTCTTTTTAATAATTCTTACAGGTCATTGTTGCCTTAGCGAATCCAACTCATATCATCTGAATTCATAATGCCTTTATTAGGGTTAATGCCATCCCTTGTGCATTCCCCAGGGTTTGTCTTAATTTGTGGATATCCTATCCTTAATTCAACTGCCAAGGAATTCTTGCATCCTATAAATGGCAATAAAACCATGTATCCTTAATAAGGGTCTCTTTTCAATTATTTTGATTTGATAATCGATTGGTAGCTTAATGCTAACCTCTTCTTTCAGATAGTTGTCAGCCTATTTGACCTTCCAAAAGACAACGTATGTCTATCTGCTCTCTTTCAGAACTTGGTAATGGTAGCAAGGATGTTCTGGAAGATATTGGTCGAGTTCAACGTGAATCTCTTAGTACTTATCGTTCTTTGCAAAGGTACTTTCCTCATACAAAATTTCTACAGCATACTGATCAATCTCTGACCATTTCTATACTCTCTTCATAAACCTTCGTTGTTTACTTTCCTTAGTCATAATACTCATGGTATTGATAATACCCTAACATCATACATCTCCAGTCATTATACTTCCATTTTTACTCGTAATCTTGGACAATCATATACACATGAATCAGTTTAGTACGGATGATCCCATACTAAAAAAAATATTGTAAATTCCCAATCAAAACATGGGTTGCAAAGGGTTCAGTAGTAGATTCCTACGATCTCATTAATATTTTCTTTATATTAGAAGCCCTTGCAGTCGATGCTTACCTAGAAGCAACCCTGCTTTATCCTTTCATTGCTGGTCTAGTCACTTGATAATCCTTTGTGACTTGGCCTCAACTGGCCACACTAAAGTAAAAATATATGATTTTAGGGGTTGGCTAACAGCATTACTTTTCTAGCAATTGTCGGCGTAGTGCCTTCTTCTTTGATAACTTTCTACCTTTCCAAAACATCACTCCATATAAGTCTTAATCGACTACTCGACCCCGTCACCGGTCACCTTTCCTCTACTTTTATCTTTTCAACTATTATTATCAATCCCACGCGCCACACAAGCTTACCATTCCTGTCGTAACAGCCTTTTCATTTAAGTAAATCCGGGAATTTCTTAGTCCGGCTGGTTTCTTACGTACATTTCCTGTTTCCGTCCAATCTCAACTTCATCATTATATTTCTACAATCAATCACGATAATCGGGGTCTGTCCACCAACCCATATAGTGGCTACCTTACCCAATTCACGGGGTTCGCCCCTGTTTCTACTTTCTTCCATGACGTTCTCTGATAATCAGAAAGACAAGGTTTGCCAAAATTCATTGAAGTTCTTTCCAGAATCAGGGAAATTTTGGTCAATCTATCCACCTACTAGTAACATTAAGGAGACCATTTTCGAAACATGAAGAATAGTTCTATGAACCTCCAAGCAGGTAGAACCATAAACAATCATAACTAACGAAATAATCATCATCAGGTTGGAAGTTTAACCACTGGAGAGGAACCACTTATATACATCCCTTAGAAGGGAATCAACAGTTTCAAACTGAAACCTGACACATCGTCCTGATACCTATACGTCCTGATTTTCAATATTATCAAATGTTAGTGTACCTAACCACTAGTCTCAGAAGGAACATTACCGTCGGAGTTGGTTGTTCCACAAAATTTGCACTACTAAGGCCATCCGAACCTAGTGAACCGTGCTGTCCGAATGTATCCGCAAGTACTTTGTCGTGCTGCGCAAGTACACATCCTTATCCTTTATGCGAAGCGTGATTGGAAGCACAAAGTCTCCTTTTTCCATTAAATAAGGCCAACTCTTGGTCATTACCAATTTCATCTTTTAGCTCCAGGAAGATTTTCTCACATTTTTCTCTTTAACTGCTGATCGTATTACTTGATCCATTATAATTCCGCATCGGAGTAAACTTAAGGTAACTACTATAATCCATTCAAAGAAAAGAAAGAATTTAATATTCCTCGGAATCACATGCATCTAACGTGTCTGGTTCATCATTTCATTGAGTTGAAATAACCCTATACTCAGTCTCTGACAGTAGCCTCATTACGAGTTCATCTTGACTCACTGGTCTCATCTTCTGGTAGGTTCTGAGATCATTGTCTTGCTTACTACTTCCTTATATAACTTTATCCAATCATGCTATCACTTCCCAATGTCTTTACTTTCTAACTGATTCATTCATAAAATGAACATTTACCAGAATAAAACCACCTCATTAACCTCAATTTGGTTCCATAAATTACAACCTATGACATCTGCCTTCTCATGGCGAATTATTAATGACAATATTCATACTAATTCATTTATCAAATGATATGGCTCTTACTGCCTCCTTCTCAACTATTCCTAGGGACTCTGTTCCTCGTCCGATATCGTTGTCTTTGATAATCATACTTCCCTCTAGCTCTTTCTTCGTTAATATGAAAGTTTCTAAGGATTCTCATCTATTCCCGTATAAGATCTCAAGTAATTCTTCCAATTCGTCTTACTTGCTGGTACTACATCCAGTAGTCCTGCTACGAATCAAACATGAATCTTCAGTTCTCTTGCTAATAGCTCAGTTCTTTATGCTCATTTTTCTGAGCACCATACCTTAATCATCACAGTCTTTCTGGCTGCGGCCCTCATTCCTCAAGGGTAAGCTCCTTATCCTAACAGGACTGTCCTTATCTGCTGGAACCTCTTCCGGGTCTCCAGTAGGGTACTCCATCGAATTTACCCGCTGATCTTCAGCATATAAAGCATCATCGCGCTGCTGCTCGTATGCCTCAAGGTCTGTCGCCTTACTCGTCGATACGATATCGAGCTAAGTTACTATCATGATACTTAAGAGTTACCATAAGGGTTTTATAGGTCATCACTACACTAAGTAGTCTGACTATGAACTTGGCAAGAGTTCTTATTATCTTAGTGAATTTATTATTTTATCGTCGCCTCATCTCTGGGGTTTATAACGTATGCTCTGATACCATTTCTGTAACACCCCCAGATCCGGGGTCCGGGATCCGGTCATTACGGTCTCCAATTCTGTCCACAATACTTGAACTTACCTCAACATAAAATAAATTACATCTTTATGACCCAACACAACAATATAAAACACACCCGTTATAGTCCCAGAGATGAAATCAGAGTAATAATCAAATTTTATTAATCACATTATGAGTTCTTGCAACCCAAAAGAATTTCAATATGAATACATACTCTTTGCCATCCATTTTCATAAGTCGTACCAGCCCATAAACTTGGTACTGAAAGAATGAATCTATCCTACCAATAGCTTCTTCTTCAGCTCTGATAGTCTCATCATCCTCGTTAGCGTCGAGTGCGCCTTGTGCGAGTCATCTGGTCTAGCTGTTGTTGTGATATAATAATAAAGCAAGGGTGAGCAATAGCCTACCAACAATAATGTATAACTTGACGATAATATATAACAGTTCAAAAGTATCTTTCAAACCATATGCCATGCATTTACGGAAATGATGCCAGTATAACATAAATGATGAAGTTACAAGGTAACTCAAAATGCATATATAGGTGGGAATATCTGCTATGTCAAAGATAAGCCAGATATTATCATTTATCATAAAAGAGGAACTTGCAGGGAAAATATTGCAATTCCAACTATGAATACTTTTCCAATACTGCCAACAATGATAATGTTGCAGAAAATAAAAGAATTTGAATGATGAACTGATGCTAGAGTATTCACCGCGCCCGCTGTTCCAATCCTTACGATGATCAGTCACAGATTGTACAGCTCAATTTAGATTTAATACCGGTAGAAGGAAGAACTGATGGATTTACTTGTCTACCGCCCTGTTAGATCTCCCCCGGCCAACGGTTGGGCCAATGGGATGGACCGGCGCTACTCGGCCACTTACACGACTCCAAGTTCGAAAAGAAGTTCACGACTCTGAACGTAAAGTTCGTCCCCCTTTTCCCAAGTATGATACTTGTTGATAAGACTCCACAAAGTAGTCGTATCTAGTTGGAAAGAAAAATTCAACATCATATCTCCCAAGCCGCTGCTTGTTGGAGGATACCATTTTGTTCCAATAATCTCACCCCTCGAATGATGAGAAGGTTACTCAAAGATTCAATTGATAAACAGCAACCAAGTTGCGAGTGAAAAGAATAGTTTTTACAAGATTTATGACCGGGAAGTCAATAAAATAAATAGCATTGCTCAAGTAGGTTCCCCCATAATATGTAAGTTTGAGCGAGCATTTAAATCCTTTTAAGATAGATTTAAATGAAAAAAATAAAGAGTTGGGAACCTTTCTTGATAAAATAGTCATAAAAAGACTCCGAAATATTTTACATAATATCTGGAGGTGAAAGATAATCTTTGAATTATATAAATCATTTTAAAAAGGATTTAAAAGAATTAAATAAATATTCCAAGAATATTTATTAACTCAATAATAATTACGGAATATTATTAAATCATGATATTGCTCGTAAGTAATCCTCGAATGAATATTTAGAATTATTTACTAAATAAATCCCTCCTTAAATGAATATTCAAAATAATATTCATTAAATAATTAAACTCCAATAAATATTTAAAATAATATTCAATAAATAATTCAAACCTTAAATGAATATTTGAAAATAATATTCATTTAATAAATAATCTTCTAAATGAATATCCGAATAATATTCATTTAGTAATCAAAACTTTAAAGGAATATACGAAATAATATCCCTTAAGTAAATAGAACTTCCAATGAATATTTAAAATAATATTCATCAAGTACATAAAACCTTAAATGAATATTCGAGAGTAATATTCATTTAATAAATAAAATTCCAATGAATATCAAAATAATATTCATTAAATAATCAACTCTAAATGAATATTCGAAACTAACATTCATTTAATATCTCTCGACTGAGATAATACTCGAATAACATACCTCGAAAGATTTCCAAGTAATTGATACTTTATGGAAATATAAATAATGTTTAATAATAACATTCCTCAAATTAAATAATAATCTGCCGTTGGAATCCCTCCGGGTTTCCACGACTATTTATATATCTCAAAATACAGACTCCCGATCTATATTTAAGAATGAATGTCATATGCCCTTCGCTAAGGGTCTTACCGAAACAATCCGGCTTATAACTAATAATTCGTATCTAGTCTATAAGCCAATATCAATTCAGGGAACATGTTTCATAATATAATTTGACAATAGGCATGCATGCTATGGCATATGTATCAGAAACAACAGATATACATATTATCACAACAACAGTTCCAAGGTATTGGAAACTTGCTGGTAATCGGGTGTGGGTAGAGATAGCGTGTCCTGGGTCTGCTCGATGATCTATCAACAATCAGAACATTCGAGTTTATCCACTTAACACCTTTTAAAAGTCTAAGTATAAACTTCACTTAAGTATACACCTTTTAGTGTAACTTTTTTTTATCACCGATACGATCCGACATTTGTTCGTTATTAAGACATGTCATCATACCCACACTTGGTATATACTTAAGTCGTATAAGTTCTAAAGTTGATAGATTACGAACTGAGATTATACCTCGAGTTTTATCGTTTGTTTTCTAAGTGTTTTACCAAAGTTATAACCAAGCGGGTTTTTAGGGGTTCGTTCGCGTTTAACTTCGACTCAAACATTTTTATAAAATCGGAAAACGATCCGTTTGATATGTGGTTTTCTTTCATACCTTCCTTATGACCCCTAGTATTTATTTACCAAGATTCACCACTGAGTAACATGCTTTACGAGGGTTCAATTGAAGTTACGAACTTTTACTTACGGTTCTGAACCAATTTTATTAATTTGACCATAACTCCTAAACCGTAAGTCGGAATGTTTCGATTCTCATGCCAAAACGATCTATGGCTCGAGATCTACAAGGACCATTCATAATATTACCAAGTTCAGGAATTATATTAACTGCCATGCTTGGTTTTTAAGTGTTAACAAAAATTCGGCATTACGACGGCTATAAACTAACGATTTCCAAAATTAATATCATGATCTAAACATCAGTCAACAACCAATATACCAAGATCTCATGATCATCATCTAAACTAATCCATAATCTTCCAAGGACAATTCATATCCATCAAAGTTTGATTATGGCCAAAACAACAATCAACTCCAAATACATGGATCTATACATACTAACATCTCCTCATCTTATAATCATCAAAACATCCATTAAAACTCAAAGTAAAAACTAAGGTTCTTGAAGTTTATACCTTCCTTGGAGTGTGTATGCACTTAGTAAGCCTTGTCTAGTCCTTAGATTACCTTAACAAAGCTTGGATCATCCAAACAAAACAAGAAATCAAAGTTAGTCTCTTGAAATCACTATTCACCCTAGGCTTGGATGATTTATTTGAAAATGGAAAACATGGAGTTTGAAGCCAAGATTTCTAGGATATCACTTTTATGAATTATAGGACTTACCATAAAAATTTGGAGATCAAACAATGGTGGGAGCTTGGACTTTGATCTTGGAATTAAGAGCAAGGCCGAATGTAGTGTTCTTTGGAGAGAGTTTGTGTTGCTTGGCTTGGTTTCTTGCTCTCTTGCATTATTATGAAAATATCTAACATAAAGTTACTTTATTAAAGGTACTAGGTCATGGAATACATCATCTTGGTGGACAAGTGTTGATTTTTGGTGGTGTTAAGGCTAACTAAGTAGTTTGCTTTGCTAAGTACTAGTTTCATCTCTAAGTATGCTAGTTGCATGAGTCATCACTTGGTTTGCTAGATATTTTCCACCACTACATGCATGTATCTTGCTTCCTCTGCTTGTTTCTTTTTCCGTTTATTGCTTAATTCATTGATCGTTCGGAGGAATAACTCATTCGTTTCTAGTTAGGGTTTTACCGGAAACCGTCTTAATATTTATACTAACATCCTCCATTCTCTTTAATAATTCTTGAACCTATTTCCCTTAAATCCCTTCAATAATTCCTTAAGTCTTTCAGTGTCCAGGGAAATCTCGTGGAAATAAAAGTGCTATTTTTCAGAATCCGACAGCTTTTACATACACTATTTTTCCCCTGGATCACTAATACGAACTCGGAAATCCGTTCCGAATACTTCTATATAGCGTCGTCTAATAATATTCTCATTTCCACCAAAAACACTATTCACTCTTTATTCTTTCTTTATTCCCTATATTTATGATAATGTCCCTGTTCTCTCTCAGGCGTTCTTTAACCCTTTTCATGGAACCACTGGACTAATCGTTATCGATCTGGATGACATGAGAATATTCTCCTGCTTGGAATTGCCATATCTTTTTCCCCTAGGAGATAGATTATTCTTATCTAAGTTGTCAACCATTAGCATTCTTCAAGACATATAAGTATTTGAATCCATATCCATTCCATTCATTCATTAGAGCTGGTGAACTTGTTTTCGGAATCATTGTTCCTCATTTTATCAATACTTAATAAAAAGTTTTAATTCTACCGAAAATTTGGGTTCTTACAGTGTCTGTATTTTGAAAAGTGGGAGTTTGTTTACAGTATTATCAGTGTATGTTAATGATATATTATTGTCTCTATAACTCTTGTCGAAATTGCCCCCATCACATAGAATTCAAGGACACAAAATTTTACTATGGTCGTTGCTTGGCCAATGTAGACACCTACACACAGAGGTACCAGTTTAATAATTCGTTATATATTCAACTTGGACAAAAAACACTGTATTGCAAGGAAAGGAAAAATGTTCCCACATATCCCAAATAATTTGGCCTGCCACACCCTACGCACAACATATCTAAACATAAATAATTACAACTAATTACAGGTATAGGGTTAATGCAATTGTGCAGGACCTCTGGAAAAACAACTTTTACCCTAGCCTCTTTAATAAAGAGGTCGAGCGTCTCATTAGTGTGCCCACTATGAAGGTCATTGGTGAAATTGGACACGTACATTCATTTTCCATTTAACATATATTCAGGCCTATGCATTACCAATTATTTTGACCAAAAAAATAATGCTTTGACAACACCACATGATAAGATCAACAATGAAATCCCACCGATTCTCAGGAACATGGTTGGCCAACAATGCTTCTTTGAGGTCAAGGCGACTGCTTACAACCAACCTTGAAAGGACATCTTTACAGTTACGAGGCTATCTGAAACTCCACAAAAGACACCAACCACTACCTCAAGAACCACTAATGAGGCAGGCACTTCAAAGAAGCAACGAACCGCATAGTGCCCTCAAGCCAAAAGATGCATGCACTCTGCTCAACTAATTGCATTTGCTCATACACCTCTAAGATTGTTAATCCTATTTGCCACTGTAGCCTCACCTTTATATTATGAAACAAAATGGTATTTAACATTACACTACAATCTGTTGTGTGACAACAAAGTCTTGAATAGTTATCTCGAAAAAAAATTCATTGGACTACATTCCTACACTTTTTTGTTGCTATTTTTTGTTTCACACTTTAGGCTTTATCAAAAAAATGCTGCCACAAAACTTTTAACCCTTAGTTCCTGAAATAATAAAATTGACCATTTCATTTATTTTTCACAACAAGAAGAAAAATGAATTAATTTTAAAGTGTCTTCTATAAATAATAAAAGAAAAAGGCCTGCAAAAAGGGGTGAATGAGCTTTACAGTTATTACATATAAATGGACTAATAGGTGATGTTCGAATACTTAGCATGTAATATGGTACAGGGACCATAGCACAAAAAAAACAATACCTTCCACCTATTTTATTCAAAATGAATAAGAAATACATAACAAGCACTCCAAGTGGATATTATCATATCTTCACATGTATTCTCACCTTTTAAACAAAATATCACACACATTCTTAAGGTATTCTAGCCTTATTAAAGGCACATGCATTTTTGTTTTTGGACAAAATAATTTGAGGCCCATAAATACTACAAAAGTCGTAGATTATATTTCTTATTTAGAATGATAAATGAATAATAACGAGAGTAGTACCACAAATGATATATATCATATAATCCATGCGATCTATCGGAATATTTTTATTCATGCTGTAAACAGAAGTCATGAGCGCCCCATTTCAGTTACTCAATGACTACGACTAATTTTCCAATGAACATTAACTACAAAATGGATATATGGCCCTTCAACCTGAATACTCTCATACATAACTCGCGTTCACAACACTCACTCGTGCAAATATTAAATAACTAATAAAATATTTCTGTTTGCAAAAAATTAAATATGCATTATGGACATATTTATTGATGTAAATATGTTAAAAAAATCATACCTGTAATCTCATCCATTTTATTTTTCAGAATTTACATCATTCACATTCTTTCAAACAGCCATTAGGACAGCTTTTCCTCCTTCACACCGTTATCAAAACTGCCATTCTATTAATGCAAAAATCAAAAGGCCAGCCTTCTCATATGACACCATATATATATATACCCTTACAAAAAAAAAATCATCCCCCGCAACAACAAACCTGACAACATACTCCAGACAACATACTCCAGCTCTTTCAAAAATGAACCAAACCGGCTTACTTGTCTCGCAAAAATGGGTGTTGAAACCATCGTACCAAGGTCTTGGGGACCTCACATTCGGCTTTCACTGCAACAAGGTTCCGATTCGCATCTTGGCAGAATGGGACAGCTGCTCGCTGAATAACTATTATGAAGGGATGATAAATTATGTCATCCTCGATACACAGGTAACCATTGAATCCCGTTTAAGATTAAATATTTCTGAAGCCTATTGCCTTCATGAACTCACCTAGTGGGCACCCTGGCATTTACAGGATAATCAATGTTGGGATGTCATAGACTTTGCAGAACGAGCACATATCCGCCCACTATTGTGTGTTGGTTTGGTTTACTCAATGTCTAACTTTCTGATAGCTCCAACCACTGCTGCCACCAAACCCATCAATATAGACAAGATATATAGTCATTCTCTCCAAAAAAACAACAATTGTTGATTTAATCTATACATGCAAAATTAGCCGCTTCAAATTCAACTTAGGCTCCTGGAAAACATTTGTCTCACGTCTTGGAGACGCAACAAAACATAGTGGTATCAAACACTTATATTCCAAATGACTCACATCCATAGAAAAATCCCACAAAACATTTCTAATGAAAATTCGGATTACTAACATTTTCTTTGACTAATATAGATGCTTGTGGTGTAATTAAAAGTATGGGAAGTATTGACTATCACACAAATGACATTGAATGACTAGACTTAACTTTGGTAATGAGCTGGTACATATAACCCTTGCAAGAATCCTCTCTTGATTTATTTGCCAAAAAAAAGAAAAACAAATTTCTGGGCAATAAAAAATTAAATTACCTACATTGGATGCAGCCTAGAAGAGTTTAAGGTCTCCCTTTGGGGTATCAAATTAGCATTTTTTGAAATGAATTTCGGCTGCCATCGGCATGGGAACGTGGTGGTCATCATTACTGGTCTGTCAGTGAAGCAAAAAATGGGTAAAACCACCTTTTGCCAACATAAACAAAAAAATGACGTACAACATAAACTTCGGAAAAAAAATTATATCAATGCCATGTTTTTATTACTCCCCTATTATACTAAACCTGATTCTGTTGCATGAACATGTACTAATCATCAACTCAGGAAACAATTATTTTCTTTGAACAAAGATATGAGAAGGCAAATAGCCTTGGCCGCCGCATCGCAGAAGAGTATGGTGAATTTATATGCCTCATACCCCACGAATCTCATTTCGGAACTTTGCTACACCCAAGCAAGGATCCACCCACCTCAACATTTAGTAAAATACTAGCAACTCCATTATGGGTACATCAAAAGGTAAATAGCTACATGAATTTCTCCAACTTTGTATTACGATAGCCTCTTCCAGGAAAACCCACTTTACTTTATGACCCCACATGCTCTAAAATAAACTATATTCCCATACAATTATATTGCAGCGTGACCGTCGTGAATGTCGTGCTCTTTGAACAAACCCGGTCTATCTACTACAAGTCCTGCAAGCATCACCTGGGAATGGATAAGGAAAACTATTATTGTCCTTGCTGCAACCGAAACTATGTGGCACAACTGAGGAGGTACACTCCCTACAATATGCTCTCACACCTTACAAACAAAAACATAATTTCGAACACACAGATTTTAGCATCCCAACATATACACTTAATTTTAGAATCCACTAAAAAATCGAATAAAACGATACAATTTCTCAAAATCCAATATCTTACAATTCATAAATTAAAAATACACCTAAATTCTCCAAATATCGTAACTCGCACTCTTCCCAAAGTAGCCCACCTAAATAAGATCACCTGCCGGGAAAAATAAGAAACAAAAGGGCCGGTAGTGAGCGAAAGGCTCATGTACAGATATGAAGCAAAGCACAAGCTGAACAAAATTAAATAGTTGAACAAGTTAAGAATAAAAATTAATATCTGAATAAAAGAATAATAGACATAGCGAATGAGATAATAGAAAGTAGATACTCATCTCACAATATAAAAATAAACGCTCTCAAATTAAAATAAACTTACTCTAACAAATAATCATATCACTTACGCATAATTAACACATTAACATAACCAAAGACATAACCGATAAAATATAATTTGACTCTTACACATACACATACACTTACAAATAATATTCAAAACAATTAATCTTACCACTTACACATAATAATCAGCAAATTATTATCAAAAACAAAACTTTACTTACTGACATAAGAGATAATCTTACAGGATGTCCTACATTTTCGGTCATCCAGAATATGTAGTCATCAAAACTTACAGGGGCTTGCATAGCACAAAGCAAATGCTACCCAAAATCTTACAGGGGCTTGCACGGCAAAAAGCACAATGCTACCCAAATGGCCAAACATACACAATAGTCATGACTATACGTGTCCCATAACATTGGCGACACGCCCATACTATTTAAATACACTGCATAGGAGGTGCCAAGCACGAGATTTTATCCACTCATGACGGAGTCTTACAATATCTCCCAAATCATAATAAAATCATAAATAACTTACTCGAAAAAGGAATGATCTCACAATATCTCAAAAATCATACGTACATCACAAATAACAGATAACACATACTCAAATATCACACACCAAAATATTGTACAAAGTAGACGATTGAATATAAATTTACAGAACCTGACCATTCTCAAATAATAGCAATTAACTATATAAAGATTAACTCAAATGAAAAAGTATAAAACACGAAAGTAGTAGAGGATTCCGAGACCTTTCCAAAATGGTAAAGATCGTTAAAAACGGATGAGTAACGAATTCATAAACAATGAAAATGCGGACTAGCAAAACAGAATCAGGCACTGATCACAATAGTAATTCGATATTTAATACATCAAAATCACAGAATTTGTTAGTGGAACGTAAATGCAAAATGCAGATATCGAAACGAGCTTTCTAGAATGGTATCGCTCATAGTTTTTGAACAAATTTCCGTTTTACTATGAATTTTCGAAGTTCGACATCAGAACTGAAATTAACCCACCAAATTACATAAACGGTAGATTTTGACATACTTACAAGCAGAATCTCAGAAAACGTAAAGAACGAAAAACAAAGATAATCAAATTACCTTTCCAACGAGTCTAAAATCATAACGATCCAATAAATGATGAATTATATACGAATTCTGAAAGAATTCAGAATTGATGTAACTCAAACGAATAGCAATACGAAGATAAAGAAAGAAACGAAGAAATCCGTACCTTAAACCTTAGTAATTGCGAATGATAATAACAAATTCAGAATCTCAACCCCAAGAAAACCTAATTTATATACCACAAAGACATTGGAATCATAAGTTATAAATCCTAAACAAAGTACAACTACCTATACATCAAAAAGGGTTTAATCTCTTTCCTTAATCCGAAGAACCCTAGTTTTTGCTCAAAAGGATTAGTAATCTCATCTTTCTCTCTTCTCCTTCCTCTCTTTTCCTTTTCTCCTCTTCTCCTTCCTCTCTCATCTAAAAAGTAACGTATGTATCTATTTTTCTTGTTTTTCTTAAAACCCTTACTCTTGTTCTTTTTTTTTTTTACTAATAATATCCTAATTAATAAGAAAACATATATTTACTCATAAACTAATAAAATATTATCTAACTAATATTTTCTAATCCTGAATATAAAATAATATAGCCAAAAATATTTATTAAAAAAATACGGGATATTATATAGATAATGCGTTATAGCTTATAACACACATTACAGCATGAGCATACCAATGCTTGTCAAGGATAGAGACTATACTGCAATGTTGATTATCCACGGTAGGGAATTAAAACAATTAACAGGATTTCACGTTAATGACTTCCTCGCATATTACCAAGATGTAAGCCTACTATCACGATTTACCTGTTACACAACACTATCTAATACCATGTGTAACTATTAACATTACACTTGTCAGTTAAGGACAACTACAGAACTCATTGTTGTATAAGGAAAATCATGGGGGGTACCTGCACTTTTGAGCTGGAACTAGCACATGCAACTTATTCAAATACAGTTGGTGACCTTATAAAACGAGTCCTATAATACACATAGCTAAGGGCGAATAAACCTGTGCCCTGAAAGCTTCATCATCCTGCAACATCTCGGCCCGAAAAGGTACCAAGAAAATCTACAAAACAACAATACTTTATCACAATGCCGCGATGGAAAAACAACCTCTTCAATAAAAAACTATTGTTTACATTATTTGCTTAACTGTTTAATCGACAAAATGGCCTCAAAAATGATTTCCCATATCTATGATGTTTTGTTTATCCTGGTGATTCATGGTTCAATTTAATGCTGCTTTTGACATTTCACTCCACTAATATAGTATCCTATTTGCCCACAGTTCTAATTATTCTACTAAGGTGTCAGATACTTTAGTACTTCTATTGTTCCTTTAATTTTCAACTGTTCGAAGGCCTCTTGGCTCTCGGGAGTCCACTCAAAAATTTTCACCTTCTTCAGTGCTTGAAAGAAAGGCAGCATTTGTCACCAGACTTGGAGATAAATCTTCCCTGGGCTGCAACTCAGCCCGTCAACTTTTGTACATCACGTATAGAACGAGGTGGCTCCATGTACAAGATCGCTTTGATCTTATCAGGGTTGGCCTCTATGCCTCTTTTTGAAACCATCAGACCCAAAAAATTTCCTGATCCAATGCGAAAAGCACACTTGGCCGAGTTTAACATCATCTTGTGGTGCCTCAGCACTGCAAATGCCTCTCTGAGGTGCTCAATGTGGTCAGCCGTGAATAGGCTCTTGACTAACATGTCATCAACGTAGACCTCCATGGTTTTTCCAATTAGATGGGCAAATATCTTATTCACCAGTCGTTGGTATGTAGCTCCCGCATTCTTTAGACCAAAATCCATAACAAGATAACAGAAAACACCAAAGTCAGTTATGAAAGATACCTTTGGGATGTCATCCTTGTGCATCTTAATCTGATTATAGCCACTGAATCCATCCATGAAGCTCAGCATCTCATGTCCAGCTGTGGCATCTATCAACGTATCAATCCTTGGTAGAGGAAAACCATCCTTCGGACATGCGTCATTCAAATCAATGAAGTCTATACACATTCTCCACTTCCCATTTGCCTTCTTGACAATCACAGGTAGGGATGGGAATCGGGTCGGATAGGCTCGGATATGGCAATATCCATATCCAAACCCGAAAATTTTTGCCTTACCCGAACCCGATCCGAACCCGAAAAATACCCGAAAGTTAATATCCAAATCCGATCCAACGGATTTCAGATCGGATTCGGATATACCCGATACCCGGAATTTTTTGGATACCCGAATTTTAATAACCGAAACCCGAATTTTAATACCAAAGACCCGAAATTTTGGATACCACAATTTTCATACCAAAATTTGCAGAAAATATTCTACGGCTCCGTTTTAACACAAAGAACTCAGTACTCACATCAAACTCAGCAAACAATCACTTAAAATTATGTTGCACGCCACCAAAACTCGGCGACAACCGCCGTTTTTCCCATGAACACATACTCGAACCACAAAATCAAAGAAACATGTGATTTGTAAAGAAAGAAAAGAAGGGAGACGAGAGGGAAGAGCAGGGGAGAGATAGGTGGGACGGTGTTTTCAGGTGGTGGTGATGAAGAAGGAGGGAGGCGGTGATGTGTTTGTATTGTATGTGAAGAAAAAGAGAGATTGTGAGAAAAGCGAGTGGGAGGTTAAATGGGGGGACAACTGAGGTTAAAGTCAATTAGGGATTTGTGAGGCCGTGTGTGTATTCGTTAAATGGGCCCAAGCCCATTTTTCTATTTAAACTTATTAATCGTTCCAACCTCTATGTAAGCTTATATATAATATAATATATAATATTTATAATTTATAATAAATAAAATTCGGGTTTTTTTCGGGTTTCGGGTATCCGTCGAATTCGAATCGGATTTCGGGTTTCGGATCGGGTTTCGGCTCGGTATACATGAAATCCATATCCATATCCAAAATATTTCGGGTTTAAAATTTAAATCCATATCCAAATCTAAAAAATCGGGTTCGGATCGGGCTAAAAATCGGATTTCGAATCGGGTATCCGTCGGATCGGATTTTTTTCCCATCCCAACCCATTAGGGGAACTAAATCTCTTTAATAAAACCAGCTTCAAACAGCTTGTCAACCTCTTGCTTGATGGCATCTTGCCTTTCAGAAGCAAAATTTCTCTTCTTCTGCTTTATTGTCTTTCGCTCAGGGTCGACATTCAACCTGTGAGTTATAAGTTGGGGATCAAACCCTGACATATCGGCTGCTGTTCAAGCAAACACATCACTATTCTCTTGCATAAATGCTATCAACTTGCCCTTCAAGGGTTCCTTCAGAGAAGCTCTTATGTAAGTAACTTTCTGAGGATCGCTTGGCCGTCATGGCTTCAATATTTTTCTTTTATCCCAGGTCCTTCAAGGACTTAAACTCTTATTTAGTTGTGTTGTAACCTAACTCTCGATCCTTCAGGGTTTTACTTATGCGTTTGTTTATTTCCATTCGTGTATTCTTTTATTTTCGGTACTTGGTCATCTTTGACTTACACACATCAGGTGCTTGGCATATAAATAGAATCACACAATCAATGAATGGAAATTAAACTTGCATTATAACTTGAAATGGGTTCAACCCTTACATAGAGTACTACTGTCCTACTCGGAGCAACATGCTCTGCAATGCTTTCAATGAACCTTATTTCTACTACTATTAGATAAATATGAAGCTAAGTCCTACTAGGATAACTTGAGCCCATCGGGGCTTTGCAAGACTAGGCCTGCACCACTTGATATTGTTTTTGATGCTCCATCAAAATAGAGCGCCCACCATTCCTTCTGGTCTCCTCATTCTTATTCTGAAGTTCACTTCCTACTTGGGGTACTACCTCCTGCCCCCTGACTTCTCGGTTGCCAATGGTACATTCAACCATGAAGTCAGTTAATGCCTTAGCCTCAATGGCTATCCGAGGCTTCTGTGTGATGTCCTCTACTGGCCTTTCTTGGTGTTCCTTACCACTACGGACATCCATGTCTTCAATCGGAAGGACCTACCCCCCGACTCCATCAGGCCTTAACGAGGCTACATAACAGCTTCGTGCCATCTTTTGATCACCTTTATGTTCTCCAACACCATTCCTGATTGGGAACTTGATCTTCATGTGATAGGTAGAGGCCACAGCCTTAAAAGCATGGAGTCTAGTCCTTCCGAGGATGGCCTTGTAAGTAGAAGATGCTTTGATAAAAAAGTTTAGCATCTGAGTGACCTCTATTGGCTTCTGTCCGATGGTGGCGGGCAACTGAATAGTTCCCTCAACTTTAGATTCTACTCCATTAAACCCGTATATAGGCGTGTTGGAGGGGGTCAGTTGAGAGTCGTTATACCCCATCTTCAAAAATGCATCATGAAACAAGATATCCACGGAAGCGCCATTATCTATCAAGACTCGCTTCACCTCTGAGTTTCCAATCATAAGAGTTATGACCAGCGGGTCATCGTGGGGGAATTTCACCCTTTCAAGGTCTGAATCATCAAATCCGATTATTACCTCGGTTCTTGCGCGTTTTGGTGCCTCTCCAACAATATGCATCACTTCTCGGGCATAAGCCTTCCGAGATTTCCTAGTTGTCCCGGCCGCAGTCGGGCCTCCTGATATCATGTTGATTACTGGCCCTCGGGGCTGTGGGTTGCGATCTTGATCATCATCCCTTCTATTATAATCTCTTCTTTGATCACCACGATCTTCAACCTTAGTGAAGTGGCTCAGTTTTCCTCTACGGATCAAAAACTCGATCTCATCTTTGAGTTGCTTGCATTCATCAGTGTCATGCCCTAAATCCTTCTGGAATCTGCAATACTGATTCTTGTTTCTCTTTGCGGGATCACCCCTAAGTGGCTTCGGCCATCGGAAATCCTTATCCTTCGCAATGTCCAACAAGATTCGACTCCTAGGAGTATTCAACCTTGCATACTCAATGAACCTTGATCCTTGGCTCTTCTTAGGGGCAGAGTCAGAGTCCTCGCTAGTTCGGGGATACTTTTCTCTAGCATCATACTCCTGATCATCATACTCCTGGTCTTGCTTTCATTTCTTGGAGTTGCCATTGCCTCCACCTACGGTGGCCTCTTTCTTTATGCTATCCTCAGCCTTGATATACTTGTCAGCCCTTCGTTGGAGCTCGGCCATGTTTTCAGGAGGATGCTTCGCCAACGACCTTTTGAAGAATAGATCAGTAGTTTCGTGTTCCAGGGCTACCATGACCACCTTATTCTCCAAGTCAGTGATGTTCAACGTCTCCTTAGTGAACCTCTTGAGGTAATCTCTCAGATTTTCGTTATTCCCCTGTACTACATACATAAGAGATGCGAAGCTTTTCTCATGAACTTTTCCGCTAATGAATTGGCTGACAAAAGCGGCACTTAACTCCTTAAAAGAGCCAATCGAATTTGCAGATAACCGGCTATACCATCTTTGAGCCATGCCCACCAGGGTTTGAGGGAATGCCCTACACATGAGAGCATCACTAGCAGGCTGCAACAGCAGTGCGTTCGAGAATGTTCTCACATGGTTTGCGGGATCACCCGTTCCATCATAAGCCTTTATAGTAGGCATCTTAAGCTTCCTAGAGATGTGACCATTCATCACCTCCTCGGTGAATGATGGTGTAGGATCATTAGGATCTCCTAGCTGCATCAACTCTTTGGGGTCACCCTTAGGGGCCTCTGCCCTTGTAGTTCCACCTCTTGGGGCCTCAGCCCTTCTCTGCCTCCTAGAAGGCCTTTCCAAATGAACAAAGGGAATCTCTCCTCCTGACCTCGGAGGGGGTCGATTTTGATTCTGTCTTTGCTGCTCCCTTTCTATATCGTCCTTCAGCTTCTGGATCTCGGCTTCGTAAGCCTTGATTCTCTCAGCGGCTATCATAGGGGGTCCATCATGGATTCGTCGAGTATGCCTTATAGGCTCCTTGCTTGGATGTCGCCTCCTCGGGGCTTGATCACTATCGTCATCCTCAGATGAAGAATCATTAGTATAAGGACCAGAGTAGTCATAATATCCTTGATCAGGGCCCAAGCCTCTAATGTAAGGAGGATGATACGGCTAATGTATCTGCAGGGCATGGCCGCTTGGCCCAATACCTCGAGTATTCGAAGGGTAGTTAGGCAAACCATATGTCGGATTCGTACTTCTAGGGAGATCCGTAGTAGAGATCCGCACCCCCGGAGGTAGTGGATGATTGATAAAGGGAGAGACTACCATCTGAAGAGGGTTGGTCTCCTGGCTTGGATGGACAACCATGGGTAAAGTTCTTTCAACATGGGGAATCGTCCCTAGAGGTTGAGAAACTTGAGGTTGGGTGATCGCCCCTGTTGATAGGGCTACATACCCTTGTTCAGGCGGAGCAGAGGTGACGGTGGTCGCCTCGGTTGTGACTGGTGTCCTTCGTGTTTGCACCATGGTTGATGTTGTCGTCCCACAGACGGCGCCAAATGTTGTGGAATAAAAATTAGGTTACGAATTTGTATTTAATGCTAGGGTTCGGGAGCTTCGTGCTTTAATGGATGTTTCCGTGTTCGAGACTGATCGGTCCTCATAGAGTGCCTACGTATCTCGTGTTGAGAATCAAGCCAAGACGTAGTTCTGAGAATGAGGGGTCAGGTCCTTTATATAGGCTGAGAAGACTTAGAATTATGGTAGGATTCGGATACTTGGTGGGCAAGCCACCGCCTTGAGGAAGGTTCCAGACTCCTTCCTTGTAGGAGCCTGTTTCCTTATCGAATTGGGTGCCTTGGAGGCTAAGTCTGGTAGGAGTAGTATCCTTATCTGTTTCTTATTGCTGAGCTATTTATATCCCTTGATATTAATTACGAAATTAATATTAAAAATATGGGTTTTGGCCCCACTAATGGTCCCCACGTTTGGACCATGTTGGGTCTAATTAATGCAACATTAAATGTGTCTTTAGGACTTACTTTTAGCCCATATCATTTGTAGTATATGATTGTTCGTCGACAAAAGAGTACCAAAAGAATATGAAACGTTGGATAAAATAGATAGTTAAATCTAATATTAAAAATTTATTTGATTGGTAGTAGGATCATATTCAAATATCAAAAAGTAAATTTAATAATCTAAACCGAAAATAAGTAGGTTTTCTAAATTGAAAAGAATTAGATCTAATATTAGAAAGTCAGTTTATTTGAGTGATAGTAGTATTATATTCAAATACGAAAAGGTAAATTTCAATAATCTAAACCTAATATAATTAATTTTTTAAATTGAATAGAATTCTCAATATAAGAAATCGTAAACAAGAAACATTTTAAATAATTCTAGGTGGATGTTTGTAATGTATCCACCTGTTTTTGTATTTCTTGAAGAATCTGTGAAAAATGATTTACAATTGCTTACACAGTTTGATTGTTTTTGCGTTACAAGATTTCTCTCTAAAGAACTAGCCAAAACAATTGAGTTCTACACATATGAAACTATGCTACACACTTGATTTACGTAGACTAAGTGTTACAAAACTTTTACATCATCAATAATTCATAAGTACGTTTCAGGTAAAACTTTGTCACATGCACATTCTGTTTGCTTAGCCATTTTAGGAAATTTCTCGAGATTTTCTAAATCTATTCTTGACCTCCTTCTACAATGCTTTAGCTCTGTGCATGCTTTTATCTTCTAGGGATCACTAGAAACGTTAAGTTGACCTAGCTCCCAAGGCTATGTGATTTCTCTCCAAAGTGCTATAGTTAGGATTTGTCTCTTCTCTGCTACTAAGTCATTTTCATCTTCTTGATTGAAGATAGACTTGATAGTCAACTGCTACTTGCATTTCTTAAATCATTATTTGAATATAGTAATTGATACAATCTTCATAGCTGGAATTTGTAACTCTTTATTGATATGTCTCAAAACAGATAGATATAGTTGTCGATTTCACACTTCACTTGCAAGAACTTGTACTCTCTAAGATTTACACCCTGCTCTTTGCATCTTCTTTTTTCTTTAAGAACTAACAATCGGTTATAGACTTATTCGACACATGAATTACATTACGCACCAGATGTTGATTGTTAGTGACCTACCTGATAAATCACATAACTTGCTACAGAATAAATTTCTAATCTAAGTGAAATACTATCCGTTAATGAATTTGGCATGAATATGGATAAATACACACACTAAGAATAGCTCCCTAATCAATGGCTACTCACAAATATTATCATTCGATTAGTTACAAGTTCATAATAAAATTCTTGTCTAATTTATTTGATATCATCAAATCTAAACACCAGTGCACTCATGCCATCGTAAGATTATAAAACACCAGTGAACACTGGAGATTTTGACCAGCTCCCTAATCAATGGCTACTCACAAAATATTATCATTCGATTAGTTACAAGTTCATAATAAAATTCTTGTCTAATTTATTTGCTATCATCAAATCTAAACACCAGTGCACTCATGCCATCGTAAGATTATAAAACACCATTGAACACTGGAGATTTCGACCAAATTAAAGATTGTATAAGCATTTCTTTTCAACACTTTTCAAACTTTATTATGCAAGTACAAAAAAGATTGTGTATATAAAAAAAATGTTCTGCAAAGATAATATTGTTAATTATCTTTGTTTGAGAAAAGTAAAAAAAAAATCATTGTTTTTAAAAATTTGTTTTTATGCCGATAGAACTTAAATATCTGCTGATGAAGATGATAGCCTGCAATTAATAATTAACAATTAACGAAGATTAACGACTTTTTATAAATATATAAATTATACATATTTATCTTACCCATAAAAAATGTATGTAATAATAGATTATTAGGATTTGATCTCCAAGGTCTTCAGCCTCCACTGAACCTTCAATAAATATCTATGTCAATTTGTATTTTGTAGAGAAAAGAATTATGATTTTGTTGTAATTTGAATAACTTGATTTCACAAAATAATGAATAATATATTCAAATTTTAAGTCCTTATAAAAAGTATCAACAATAATGAAATAAAAATTTAAGAAAAAAAATAATTACACAAATACTCAAATGTCCGTGAAAATTCTGCTCGGTTATTTTTAATATTTTTTAACCATATTTTATTGTATTATTATTTTCAGTTATACAATTCATTAAAAATTAAGTTTTAATTATAATATAAATATGATTTTATACTTAAAATTTATTTAAGCTCCTCCTTACCAAATCATCCTTCTCACCCTAAAGTGCATAAAACGAACACCTAACACTTTTGTGAGGAACCAATCGGATTAAAATATAAGTATCAAGGGCAAAATTGGATAACACTATAACAGTTATTTTGATGATCAATGCTATAATAAAGTTAGCCTTTATATTGAAATCTAATAAAGTTAGCCTTTATATTGAAAACTGTGGGCTAACCTCTTATATTCTCTTTTAGGAATTTTTCATTTTCTTTTTTTTTTTTACTAATCACCGAATTTTTCATTTTGATTACATTAACTATTTTGATTGTATTTTATTCTTTTAACTAGTTGATGAAGCCGCGCTTCGCGGCGACATTACAATTTTTATTTTTAAAAAAATTCAATACATTTACGTTATATTATAATATTAATATTAAATTTTAATAATTAAATAATCTTCTCTAATGAACCAATTTCTTGTTAAATACGATTCTGTCGATTGAGCCGCTCTCTCGTTAAAACCGAAATCCCAACTCTTTAACATATATTATAAAGACTTATATAATATTTTTTTATCCATAAAATCAAACCGTAAAAATAAAAAAAATTATGACTACAGTATCAAATTCTAATAGCTAATACAATCTTTTCTAGCGAGCCTTCTTTCCGTTAAATACGTTTCGAGCCGCTCTTATTTGAAACCGAAATTCTAACTTCACTATATAAAGAGAGTAAATTCCAATTTTTATATTCTTTAAACTTTCTAATATTTATAGAGTTTTAAAAGATGAAAATACATCTTATATTTTCTGTATATTATAGATAAACTTTTATAAAAAATTTAAAATAAAGGATTTTTAGGAAAAAAGATGTATAGTTTTAAAAAAATCGTATATAACGTCTCCACCGTCCTCGTATTCTACTTCCAATAAAACATTTTATTTTATGTATTATATATTTAAACACTTTTTATACGGTCTTATATAATGAACCTTTTTCTTGTTAAACACGGTTATTACCATTGATCCGCTCTCTCGTTAAGACCAAAAACCTAACTTTTACATATATTACTTGTATGATAATGTTTATCCATAAAAATCAAATTCTAAAAATAAAATAAAATTTATAACATCAATATGGTATTTTAATAGCTAGTACAATCTTTTATAGTGAGCCGTCTTCCCGTTAAACATGTTTCGAGCCGCTCTCGTTTGGGATCGAAATTCCAACTTCATTACATATTATTGATGATACTTATCCTACACAACAATTTTTTTCCTTAAAATCAAAACCTAAAAAATAGAGTGAATTCCAATTTATACTTTCTCTAGACTTTCTAAAATTTTGGAGTTTTAGAAAATGAAAACACATCTTATTTTCTCTTTATATTATAGATACTCCTGTATTTATTTAGGATTCTTGCATGAGATTGTTCTTTTATTATGTTAACACATCAATTCTTTTCTTTTTAAATACGGTGAATTATGTTAACACATCAATTCTTTTTTTTTTTAAATACGGTGACTTTTTTTATGACAATAGTATTGGATTTATGAATAAATTTTCCTAATATAAGTATAATTAACTTATATAAAAAATATATAATTTAAGAAGATCGTACTTTCTATAAAATATTTAATTATATTTCTGCTCTATATATTCAAACACCTATTCTACTTCTAGTAGAACGTTTATTTATATATTTTTTCGATAAATTCGAACTCTTATTCTTTATAAATTCGAACTCCTATTCTACTTCCAATAGAACTTTTAATCGTATGCCTTATAAATACTTATTATACTTACAATAGAACTTCTAATCATATGTCTTCCCTATAAATTCGAACTCTTCTCCTTTATAAATTCGAACACCTATTCTACTTTATATATATATATATTGATTGATTGCTGATTGATGATTTAACTTTTAAATAGAGCTTGTGTAATATATATTTGATTAAATAAAAATAATTTATCACGTGAATTAATTATATAATAAGTAAATTAGTTATATCACATGAATTAGATTAATTATATAATTATTAATTTCTTTGAGAATCATAGTTCATGTGATTATCAAAATCTTTAAGGACTGTATTCCAAATTATAACCGAAAATTAATTTATCTATTTTTTTAAAACAGTAAACATGATAGTTACAGTTATAATTAAAGGATTTCAAGTATACAGATTGTATAAAATTTATGAGATCAGTGGATACGTGAATGAGCATCAGGTGGTGTGTGTAACGCGCATAGGTATTAGAAACAGATTTCTCCTGCCTAATATATTACTAGTACTTATGTTGTTATTGTTAACATAATAATATTAATATAATATAACCTGGACCATTGATTTTTGATTTAAATCCAAGAATTAACATGTATTTGGTGATAGTACTAACAACCAAATATACTCCTTATTCTTATTATATTATAAATAAACTACTTTATAAACACGGTTCCTTTTTTAATATCTATAACTAGTTGATAAAGCCGCGTTTTACGGCGGCGTTACAATTTTTTAAAAAAATTCAATGCATACTTACGTTATATTATATTATCAATATTAAATTTTATTGGTTACATAATCTTCTCTAATGAATCAATTCTTTTTAAACACAATTCTTTCGATTCAGCAGTTCTCTCGTTAATAACCGAAATCCCAACTTTTACATATATTATAAAGACATATAATAATTTTTATCCACAAAAATCGAACCCTAAAAATAAAAAAAAATTATGACATGAGTATCAAATTCTAATAGCTAATACAATCTTTTCTAGTGAGCTGTTTTCCAGTTAAACACGTTTTGAGCCACTCTTATTTTGGAACCGAAATTCCAATTTTTACATTCTTTAAAATTTCTAATATTCATGGAGTTTTAAAAGAGGAAAATACATCTTATATTTTTCTATAAATTATAGATATTCTTGTATTTATTTACAACTAGTTGATAAAGTCGCGCTTCGCGGCGGCGTTACAATTTTTATTTTTAAAAAAATTCAATATATTTACGTTATATTATAATATTAATATTAAATTTTAATAATTAAATAATCTTCTCTAATGAATCAATTTCTTGTTAAATACGATTCTTTCGATTGAGCCGCTTTCTCGTTAAAATCGAAATCCCAACTTTTTAACATTAAAGACTTATGTAATATTTTTTATCCATAAAATCGAACCGTAAAAATAAAAAAAGTTTATGACTACAGTATCAAATTCTAATAGCTAATACAATCTTTTCTAGCGAGCCGTCCTCCCGTTAAATACGTTTCGAGCTGCTCTTCTTTGAAACCGAAATTCTAACTTCACAATATAAAGAGAGTAAATTCCAATTTTTATATTCTTTAAACTTTCTAATATTTATGAAGTTTTAAAAGATAAAAATGCATCTTATATTTTCTGTATATTATAGATAAACTTGTATAAAAAAGTTAAAATAAAGGATTTTTGGGAAAAAAGATGTATAGTTTTAAAAAAATCGTATATGACGTCTCCACCATCCTCGTATTCTACTTCCAATAAAACATTTTATTTTATGTATTATATATTTAAATTTAAACACTTTTTATACGGTCTTATTAATGAACCGTTTTCTTGTTAAAAACGGTTATTACTATTGATCCACTCTCTCGTTAAGACCAAAAACCTAACTTTTACATATGTTACTTGTATGATAATGTTTATCCATAAAAATCAAATCCTAAAAATAAAATAAATTTATAACATCAATATGGCATTTTAATAGCTAGTACAATCTTTTATAGTGAGCCGTCTTCCCGTTAAAACATGTTTCGAGCCGCTCTCGTTTGGGATCGAAATTCCAACTTCATTACATACTATTAATGATATTTATCTTACACAACAATTTTTTTTCCTTAAAATCAAAACATAAAAAATAGAGTGAATTCCAATTTATACTTTCTCTAGACTTTCTAAAATTTTTGGAGTTTTAGAAAATGAAAACACATCTTATTTTCTCTTTATATTATAGATACTCCTGTATTTATTTAGGATTCTTGCATGAGATTATTCTTTTATTATGTTAACACATCAATTCTTTTCTTTTTAAATACGGTGACTTTTTTAATGACAATAGTATTGGATTTTGAATAAATTTTCCTAATATAAGTATAATTAACTTATATAAAAAATATATAATTTAAGAAGATCGTACTTTCTATAAAATATTTAATTATATGTCTGCTCTATATATTCAAACACATATTCTACTTCTAGTAGAACGTTTATTTATATATTTTTTCTATAAATTCGAACTCTTATTCTCTATAAATTCGAACTCCTATTCTACTTCCAATAAAATTTTTAATCGTATGCCTTATAAACAGTTATTATACTTTCAATAGAACTTCTAATCATATGTCTTCCCTATAAATTCGAACTCTTCTCCTTTATAAATTCGAATACCTATTCTACTTTTAATATGTTAATTGATATTTTTATATTTATTAATATTTAAAATTCTAAAATTCTAGAAAATTAGAAAAATAGATTGAGACGATCTTAGAGCGCCACCTAAACTCCCTCTATCCTCCTTTATATATATATATTGACTTCCGTATGTGTGAATGTCTTTCTGTTATGTTATCACATCAAATTTTTTAAAATATGAAAACATTTCATTACGAAAATAATATTGAATTTATGAATATATTTTTCTAATGCAAGTGTAATTAACTTATAAAAAGAAATTAAAATTAAAATAAAGGATTTCTAAGAAAAAATATGTATAGCCTTAAAAATTCTTATAAGGCGTCTCCATCGTCCTCGTATTCTACTTCCAATAAAACATTTTATTCTATGTATTCTTTATATATTCAAACATCTTTTCTACCTCCAATAATTTTTAAATTATTTACATTTTCTAAAAATTCAAATTCTTCTTCTCTATAAATTAGAACTCCTATTTTAGTTACAATAAAATTTTAATTATACGTCTTACAAACACCTATTCTATTTCCAATAGAATTTTTAATTATATGTCTTTCCTGTAAATTCAAACTCCGATTCTCTATAAATTTGAACACCTATTATGCTTCTAATATGTTAAAAGATAGATTTTACTTATTAATATTTGAAATTCTAAAATTTTAAAAAAAATCAAAATATATTTATCATCTATTATATCATCAATATAAAATTTTAATATTCAACACGATCTTCTCTAATGAACCGCTTTCTCATTAAACACGATTATTCCTATTGAGGCGCTCGACCGAAATCCTAACTTTTACATATACTACTTTTATAACAATGCTTATCCATAAAAATCGAATTCTAAAAATAAAATAAAATTTATAACATCAATGTCAAATTTTAATAGCTAATAAAATCTTTTATTGTGAGCCGTCTTCCCGTCAAACACGTTTCAAGCCGCTCTCGTTTGTGATCGAAATTCCAACTTCATTACAAGTTATTGATGATATTTATCTTATACAACAACTTTTTCCTTAAAATCAAAACTTAAAAATAGAGTGAATTCCGATTTTCACTTTCTCTAAACTTTCTAAAATTTATGGAGTTCTAAAAAATGAAAATACATCTTATTTTCTCTATAATATTATAAATACTCCTATATTTATTAAGGGTTCCCGCATGAAAATGTTCTTTTATTATGTTAACACATCAATTCTTTTCTTTTTAAATACAAAGACTTTTTTTAATGAGAATAGTATTAGATTTATGAATACATTTTCTAATAGAAGTATAATTAACTTATATAAAAAATATATAATTTTAGAAGATATTGGAAGATGTCACTACCATCCTTGTATTCTACTTCTAATAAAATATTTAATTATATATCTCCTCCATATATTCAAACACATATTCTACTTCCAATAAAACTTTTAATTATATGTTTTTTCTATAAATTCAAATTCTTATTCTCTACAAATTCAAACTCCTACTCTACTTTCAATAGAATTTTTAATCATATGCCTTATAAATACATATTCTATTTTCAATAGAACTTTTAATTATATATCTTCCCTATAAATTCAAACTCTTCTCCTCAATAAATTCGAACACATATTCTACTTCTTATATGTTAAAAGATATTTTTATATTATTATTGTTTAAAATTTTAAAAAATTAGAAAAATAGATTGAGACAATTTTAGAGTTTTCGATTTCCATATGTTAGTGAAATCGAAAACTTTCACCACCCTTTTTCTTGTAATCACTCCTAGATTAACTTATCAAAATTTCACTTCAATCCGTGAATTTTCAAAAATTTGATTACCTAGAAATTCATATTATTTGTTCATGGATTTAGAAAAAAACACTAATAATTTAATAATGTAAGAATTAATTTTTCCTTACAGTTTTTAAAGTCTCCACCGTCGGCATACATCACTTTTTGATGTATACCCTCCATTTTGTTTTTTTCCACCATAAGTTCGAATAGCTACTATATTTTTATTATATAAAAAATATTTTAGTTATTAATATAGATAATTATAAAACTCTAAAATAAAGTTAAAAACTAAATTGAAATAATATTAGAGAAGTCATCACCTAACCTCCAGGCTCTAGCGTTATGTCAATACAATCTTCAAGTTCTAAATGATTTAGCCTTGCGGTTAGGTTTCAAGATACCTTAATTTTTTGATCAAAAATTATTAAAATGTGAATTTCGTAACTTATCATCTACATATAAGAAAAACTATAAAATAATCATATACATATAATAAAAATTATATAATAATATTTTGTTAGAAACTTTACACTATGTAGTGGTAGGAAGTTTATTAGCTATAAAAGACTGCAATGGTGCTCTTTGAAACATGTAGAAGCATGGTCTTAAATAAGAGGTTTATTAGCAACGGTTGCGATCACATATCATGGATTATTTCTTTAAATAAATCTTATTACATAACTTTCATACAATTTTATTGTACTTTAAGTCTCATCTTCTTCAAAGCACAACATAACTTTATCCAAAATTTTTGTAAAAGAAAAAACGAAAATACTTAGGAGACTGCTAAATCACAGTTGATAGTCAATATTATACGTCGAATTTGAAGAAACTTGTCAACTAAATTGATAAGTTCTAACCATTAAAATTTAAATTACATCCACCTTCTTAGTACAAAAACAGCATGGACCATTAAATTGTATTCATCCTTGATAGTAGAGCCCCTATGCCTTCCTGCATCATTAAAAAATCAAAACAATCACGACCGTGAATAATTGTTTAAGTACCGGAAAAACATACACCTTATATAGAAGCAAAAGCAAATATAAATATGAGCTTATGAGCTAATTCGAACTCTTTCTCCACTATATGTATATATGCATATAGATGTTCTGTATATAATAGAATTTTTAATTATTTATCCTTTTTATAAATAAATTCGAATTGTTCTTTTTTATAAATTTGAACATCTATTCTACTTTTAATAGAACTTTTAAATAGATATTTTCTATCAATTCGAACTCTGCTATTTTATAAATTCGAACATCTATTCTACTTCTAATATGTTAAATGAAATATCTTTTTTTATATATACTGAAAATTTTAAAACTCTAAAAAAAATTAGAAAAATAGATTGAGACGATCTTAGAGCGCCACTTAAACTCCCGCGTATCCTCCTTTATATATATATTTATGATTATATTAATATTTTTAATATTTATATGTTATTAGTTTACATATCAAATTGTTGTAAAAAAATCGATATATATATATATATATATATATATATATATATATATATATATATATATATATACACTTTTAATTAATATTTATGTTCTATCTTGAATTCTTAAAATTTGATTTGAACGATATTACAGCTCACGTGAAATTAATTATATTTCACTTAGTAATTATTTAATAATTATTTTCCAATTAGAACTACGCAGAAACAAAATAGAGAAGTAATTGACGATTTTTTACGTTGAAAATACTATTCAATTTATGAAATCTACTTATATTTCGTTTTGATTTTCAAAACACCATTCTTTAAAATTATTTGAAGATAGTTCCACTAACAACAAAATACAGTTTAAATAATAAGCATAAGAGGAATTTTGTCCAAAATTTTGATAATCGGAACTCTAAATTAGTACGACAAAATAAATTAGAACCGTTAAATCTAAAAATAAATAGATGAAAACCATTGGATCTAGCATAAAAAAAATTCTAGTATTTTAATATGTAAACAAAAAATTGTATGTATATTAAAATATGAAAAAATGTATGTCAATTATTTGAATCATATATAATTAGATTTTCTAAATTGAATAGTATTATCATTGTAGATATTCTGAATTGAATAGAATTAATGCAAAAATTCATTATTGTATTTTCTTTTGAAATTTTGAGTGCTTGTATTTGAATAATAATTATTAAAACATCATTAAACTAAAGATAATTTTATGAAATTTGTGTGAGTTATAAAATCATCCAAAACTGGAGTCTAGATCTCCAGATAAAGCTCAAAATAGTAAATATGAATTTTCTTTAATATTAGTAAATAAATAAATTCAATTCAATTTTAATACAACTTTTTTTAATTATATCATTTTTAGATTATAATTTTTCTTTTTAGATTATAATTTTCTTTTTCAAATTTAATTCTAATACAACCTTTTAAATTATGTCCTTTTAGATTATAATTTTTTTTAATATGATATAATCTTTGATCGTATATTTTTAAAAATATTAGATTCGACATTTGAGATTATTTTGAAGGTACAATAAACAAATCAGAATTATGGATAAGATCCCTCTTATACTTTTTATATACTTATTATATTATTAAATTTTAGTTTACAATATATTGATTAATTTTTTGTTTTTATTTTAAAATTATCCAAATGATTAAATATATTTTGATTACATTTTTAGTTAATTATATTTTATGTTAACTCATATTAAATTGATATAACATGTTGTCAAATTATTATTTTTTTATTCAACCTTTTAACATTAATATGATTTATCCGTACTCTAAAATTTCATCGGGAAAAAATCAAATTTACTAGTTTTTCTAACCCATTTTTTAATCTCAGTAAAATCTTTGCATTTCTTTGTTACCTTATTCTTATAGTCAAGTGCAACATAGCTATATACACTACTATACATAAACATATTATATTTAAACATATTTTCTCTTCTATAATAATGTATATAATCAAATTTACCTAGATCCCGTAAATAAATAAATAGTGATAATCGCATATATAATGTATACAAACCCCACATACATAATCATGTCCATATACATAATTAGTCAAATTCTAACATGAGAACCTTCACTATTAATATGAGATATGAAATCAAATCTTTTCCTTAAAATTTTTAAATTACTTTTAATCTCAATTGTTCATTTTAATGAGTACATCACCCACTTTCCCTCCTATATCATTCATCCCTCACCGGTCTCTTATTCCTTTCTAACCCACCTCTTTCTTCATCTCTCTATCTAACCAAACTCCTGTCTACTTCCGGCTGGTGTCACCATCAATTTTTAGTGACCCGTTTCTTTTTCCTATGATTACATTCTCTCATCTTTTTTTATAAATTTTTTAATCTCTCTTTTTGATAATCTATTTTAAATCTAAATTCAATTCTGATGGTGCCAACTCTAACATGAATTTAGCAGTGATTTTGATTCAATTTTTTGCTAATTATTATTTAAAGTAAGTGATTTTGATATGGTATCAGATCTGGTCAACTCTAACATGAATTTAGCTTTAATTTTAATTCAATATTTTTGATACTTATCATTTAAAGGAAGTGGTTTTGGAATGATATTGATGATGTCAGATGTTTTTTTGACAAACAAAATATATTAGATAGGATCAATAATACTATAGCCCAATCCACTTGAGATGGAAGCTTAGACAGGCCAATCCACTTTTAATCTCAATTGGTGGAAGCATAGACAGGCCAATCCACTTTTATTCTCACTTGAGTGGATTTATTTCCACATAATCAATTGTTCATTTTAATTATATCCGTCTAATATTTATTAAATTTATTATTTTATATGATATTAATAAGAATTCAATTAAGATTATTTGGGAATCATTATTCACATAAATAGCAAGATTTTTTAAAGATATTTTACTTCAATAATATTCCTCGTATGAAAGTATCAAGAGTTTTGAATATTTTTTTATTTGTATACTGTTTCTCTAATATTTTTTTTGAATAATTTTATATTTCAATAAATTCAAGTATATAAAATATTTTACAAAAATTAAAATATTGATATTTGTGGAATTATATTTCACTTAAGTCCGCGTATTCTAGACTAGGACTTGATGTTTTTGTAGTTCTATATCAATTACGATGGACTTCTAGTGCGACAGTTTAGGTTATTAATATTTAAATATTAAAATTAATAGGATATAATCTAGGTAATTAATTAAAGTTTAGATCTAACAATTAATATTTGTTTGGAGGTATATCCAAATATCCACCTTATAATAATTATATAGGTTTTTGCTCAAATACAAACTAACCCTTAAATACAAACTACAAACCACTATCTCCACACCCTATTTTACTATCCCACACCATATTTTACTATCTCCACCCCTATTTGAGATAGACTAATAATCTTCAACAGAGTAGTCGCCTCTGAGATAAGCACACTAGTCCAGCTCAGTGCTCTGGTGCATTTTCTCCTTTCCCTTGAAACGAGAGGTTTCGCCTTTTTCCGTCTTCACTGAAAAACAATATCAACAACAAGAATGAGCAACTAGGTGCTCAGCAAGTCCATTGACTCGCTCTCTCACTAACAAGGAGGGTGGAAGAAAACAATTCTATTTATGAAATATACTCGTATGTAGGCAAAATGCCATGGAAATATTTACTGATAAACTCAAACATCTTAACTCTAAATAAAGAAATTGAAATTAAAACCTGAGATACCGGTCTTCCGCCTTTACGATACCCCACAGCGAGATCAACCGCTGTGTCTCAAGTACCGCACACCCGTGATACCCCATAGCACGATCACTACTATGTCGCAGGTACCACTATATCGTTTTGCTAGCAAAAAGGTGGTTGAAAAGTCAACCTGGCATCATTTGTGCCAAAAATGTTAATACTTCTCTTTCGATACCACGAGTTTATTCCTCGTGTTGATCTGAAAGAAAATCCATGGGCCATCTCCCATGTTGACCAGTGGATTACATGATTATTCCTCCGGATAACAATTGATTGACTTGGATTCCTATTCGATTCTGGCCGACCGCCAGTCTACATTTTGTACAAGACCGACCTGATCAATAGGTCGTCACAATATTTTCAAAAGAAATTAATTTATTATATTGACACGAACAATATGTCAATTCAAGACAATAAGTATGAACCTTGAACAAGTAAGATTCGTTGATTAAAATAATTCATGTGAAGTCGTCTTGAAATAATAAGAACGACTGGATTCAGAAGAAAACTTCCAATTACGCTAGAGTATGTATTTTAGAGGAAATTCTAATGATATACTATTCTTCTATTCACTATTCTGGATGCAACTATTTTGATTCGAACAATGAATCAAATTTGAATATTGAAACAACATTTATCGGCTCTGAAGAATAGATCCGATTAAAGTCAATAAAAATCTAACTACCTCGATATATGAGCGTAGTTATAACTGAATGTAATAACCGCGAATTTTCGAAATAAATTTCCTAATCGATATTTAAATTTCATTTAAGGGCGATGCACTAGTATATTTTAATTAGCGCGTTTTGTAAATTTTTTTTAAAATTTTATTTATTCATAGGTAAATAAATATTATATTATATCTATTTAATTATATTTATTTGGTATTCATTAAAATTATGAAATTTAGGAAAATGGGATTTTAGTTTTTGGGTCGAATTTATTTTAGGAAGCGAAATTAGAGTCTCGTTTTAATTAGCCAACACGGGAGAAAACGAGATTATTATAACTAATCAGATAGTGGACAGAGCATTTAATTTGCACTAAGCATGCCACATTCACTTTGTCCCCCACGTTTGTTCCTTTTAAATCCACTAAACATCATTCTTTTCCTTTTCACAAATCATCCACCAGAACATGATTATGTTTTTATGGAGCATTAGTATTTTTTTTTTATCAAATAAGCAAACTACCCTCATCCTTATTTACAAACACATCAGTTCACATTTTCACAGAAACAAAAAACACATTGTTACCTCTCTCTTTTAAAAACAAACACATACCCACTCATTTTTTCTCACAAAAACAACACCACCCCATTTTATTTCTTTCCTGCAAAAGTCACCAACCCCATTCTCTTTCAACTTAACCAAAATCCCGGACCATACATATATAAAAATCAGCTAACCATCAGGTAGTTTTTTTTCTTTTATTGTTAAGTGTTTTGTAAATTCGTTTTGTAGAATCTGTTATGAACGCCAGTTTTGTGTTTTGTTCCGATTGTTTGTGGCTCGAATCGGAGAAGGTGAGATTGTGGGTTTGTTGTCGGTGATGTAGGAGGCAGGGGGGTCGGTGTTGTGCGAAGAGTGAGGCGGAGAGATTGATGGAGGGATGGGGTGAGAAGAAAGAGAGACGGGGTGAGCATAGAGAGAAACATCGAGAGATAGGGATAGAGAGAGGAGAGAGATCGCGACGGAGAGAGAGATGAGCAGAGAGAAGGGAAGAATGAGGGAGAGAGGAGACGTCGGAGAGAAAGAGAGAAAGAGTGAGGGCAGAGAGATTTAGAGAGGGATCGAGAGAGATGAGGGAGGAAGAGAGTGAGAGAGAGAGAGAGAGAGAGAGAGAGAGAGAGAGGCAACAGGGGAGAGACCACCGCCGGCGCCGGCGTGTTTTCGGCCGGTTGCCGCATGGTTGGTGGTGGTGAGAAGAAAAGGGAGAGTTTTGGTAAATGGGGGGGATTATTTTGTTATATTATTAATAATTTAAAATAGAAAAGAGAAAGAGAAAAGAAAATGATTAATATTTAAATATTAATTGATTCTTTGATGAATGGTGGAATGGTTAAAATTAGATTTAATGTAAATAAAAATGCTATAATTGATTAATTATTTAAAACGAAATATTTTATGATTATTTGGACGTAATTTAGAGATTTATTGGTTCGTTGATAAAAAAAGGGAATAATTATAAATAAATATAATTATATATGATTCTATCTTAGAAGATTGATATTAAATATTTTCGGGCCATTCTTTGATTAATGGGATCGGTTTAGATTATTTTAGAGGCTAAAATCGTAATAATATTAAATTAGTTACGAGATTTAAAATCGGATAATTGTTGAATTATTTTGTTTTGAGAATAAATAGAGGTTAATATTATTAAATTAGTGAATTTTAGAGAATTGTAGAGTATTCGTTAGAGCCTTTTAAATGAGAATTTTCTTACAATTAAATAAAGTGGGATTTTCGAATATTAAAATATTATATATTTTCTAGATTGAATTCCTGAGTTCAAGGAAAGATTTATTTATCCGGGGATTATTTTCCAATATTTATTCTAGAGATTTTTGAGAGATAATATATTATTACTAATATTCTTTATATTTAAATATTGTATTATCGAAGCGGGAATATTTTATTTTGACGAATCGCTCACGTATTTCTGGTTACCATTTTTAGAGAATAATTCCTGAGCCGTGGATCGAAGCTAAGTTCACGGGTAGAGTATAAATTTTATCTGCATTCATTTGCACTACGAGATCGAGGCAAGTTCAATCCTACCCTAAATCTTGGAATTTTCATATTTCTAGCCTGGTGAATTCATTCGTATTTATTTTCGAGCTATCAAATTATGAGATTTATTTTGCTGCTTCTTATACTACAATAATTCTTCCGAACATTATTTTCTCGTTGCAATATGATTTTACTGTTAAGAGTACTTTACTTGCGAATTATATTTCCTATAAGCGTAGAAGAATTTCAATTGCTATCGGGTCGATCTCATTAATTCGAGACGACTACTTGATTTGATTCAGTGGAACTAGTCTCATTTGTTTGAGCTAGTTAAATTCATTCTTTTCAGTCGAATTTATTGTACAAATTCGGCAATACTTATTGATTATCTTTTAGTTGGTTCATCTCCCGAATCAACAAATGAGAGTTATAAAATTAGGATCATTAGAATTTTACTCATTGATAAAGTGAAAAATATTCTGTTTAACGTTCATCAATTGTGGGTATTATAAATATTCGAGTGGTACAATTTGTTCAGTATAACTCAAGATAATTATTTTAAGACTATCCTCACTATTTCGAGATAGTTGCATTTATTGTCAAGGTTTGGCATTTTGTTCGTGTCAACCAATAAAATATTATTATCATTGAGAGTTTGCATCAGTCCCTTGTTCGGATTGATGGCACAATGGAGTCAGACTGGCATACCGCCAGATTAACAAGTATTTTCCTGAAAGAGTTATCTCAAGTTATCTGTTCATCAAATATTCGGGAATTCTGTGTTCTACTGGTCAATTTTGGGAAAGAGGCCCATTATAGAGAAAGAGAGACTTGTGTACCGTTATACGGACATGAGAATATTTTGGCATTTGTTGCCAGGGTTGAATTAATAACCCATTATGATGCTAGCATTCATACATATATTATATAGTTGATATCGTATTGTAGCCGTGATCGGGCAAAGTGCGGTGTCATTGGAGGCGGTATTCTCGGTCGGATAGTTGATCGCCCCACCGAGATATCGAGAGGTGGAAGACCAGTTTATTCTTAAATCATGAGTCATCAGAGTTATATCAGTTGAGACTTTCGAGTATTCTGTTTTCGAGATAAGTATTGAGTCAATGTCAAATTATGATATCCGATGTTTAAAAATGTTGAGTATTCTCTTTCGGTAAATATTATTATATTTATACCCCGAGCAATGAAAGAACTTTCTGAGCACTATAGTTGCTCATTCGTGCTTTAAAACATTTTGTTCAGCTGTCAAGATGGAAAAATGCGAGACGTCCAGCCAGGAATCCAGAGGAAAGGGAAAAGCTCCAGACCATGCTGACAAGAATTAGAATATCCAGCTGGAACCTTTATTTTCTATTTTGTGAACTTATATAAGATATTATCCTAAGATGTACTAAGACGTATTGTAATAATTTGTGAGACCGATCTTGGATCTGCGGAGTGGGACTTTTATGCTCCGTTGTATTAAATATTTTGCTTTAATATTGCGTTAACATGTGCTGCAGGATATTGAGACAATGTGACGACCCGGATCCCCAGACAGGGCGGATTTGGGGGCGTTACAGCTTGGTATCAGAGCGTTAGTTATATTTTTAAGATTCGTACGAGCCTAGAATTATAACACGACGTGAGATTTAGAGATATAATACGACGTTGAGATTTTAACACTAAGTGCCTTATCCCTTTATATATTTTTATGTGTATCTAGTCGATTAGAACCTGGTTATGACTGGAACTCTTTGTACTTTAGTAGATGTCTACTGCAGGACCAGATGATTTCCGCTTAGTTAGAGATAAATTTCCTACGCCTTATTCGCATGGACCCTTAGTTCCCAATTGATTTAAGATATGATGCCTAAAGATTCCATTCTTGTTAATGTGGATAATACCCTGCAGAGTTTCCACATTTTGTAAATGTTGTTAATATCTTTACCAGTCAGGGTTAGACCAACACGAGGTACGTGCACCAGAGATGGACTTAGAGAGATATGCAACTATGTGTGTTCCAAGTTCGAGGCTAAATTCTTAAACGATTTCGTGACCGACATTAGTTTTCTAGATATATAACTTATAGAGGTTGAAATAGTTCTATATGAAAATGTGTTTTTGTACATTCCCTTTTAGAGATTTTCTTCCCTGACGAGCTACCAGAGTCTGCAAGCGTCGTTTTTATTCAAGAATCGATAGTTATTCCTAAGAACGTATTTTGTGCTGGAAAATCATTCCTTAAATAACTTCCTTAGTAATGATTATCAATAATTCATATCATTCAAATTTACTCAGACAATTTCTATCCTGTTTGAAAATGACCTATGTTGTTTAGAGCTTGATTTACCCGACATTATCAACTTTCAAAAAAATACAAACCCCTTTCATACTCATTCCTATATTTGACACCCTTTGAAATACTGAGATGAACAACCCTAAATATATAGGGGAAGACTATCTGTCTCTGTGATAGAAGTCTGGTGGGACGCCGCCGTTTGTATTGTTGTTTGTCATTAGAGTACCAAAGGCTGGCCACCTTGTGTACTATGACGGTTGTCCTAATGATACATGCAACAAAACAAATGTTCGAAGATCATATTGATCTCTCGGTTAATTCTTTAAAAAAAAAAAATTCCCACTATCAAGAGTTGAACATACCCATGTCATTGCCTCACAGTATTATATGTTGGATTATTCTTCTTTTTTCAAAGTTCTAATTGAACCTGGAATGTGTAGTGCTATGAAGTTTCAAGAGTGTATACTGGAATTTGGGAGTTATGAAACAACTTTTCAGAAATTACGACTTAAAATGAGTTTAACCAAAATTCGAGAACCAAAGATTAATAACGATGAATCTTAGAAATTATAAGGTTTTCTTGAGAACTGCCATCTAAACTGAGATAGATCTTTACAAGTATCTGAAACCTTTTTATAAATAGGAATAAGAGTAATCGTTTATAAAGAGACCAGAGAGAATCATGATTTTGAGTATGATTTATTTTGAGGAACCAGAAATTTTGACCGAGTGATTATTTATGAATACCTAGCATAACTGTGCCAGCAATGGGGTCATATAACTGCATACCTGTGATATAACATATCTTATTGTTTTCAATCTTAATAGAAAAAGATGCCACCTAAAAGAGGTAGACCCCGCAAGATCCAAAGAGTACCACTAACAGAGGATCACCATGAAGTTGATACCAATCCCGAACAAGAACCTGAACCTGAGCCTGCACCAGTAGTACAACCAAATCCAAATGCTAATGACCCTATAAGTTTACTCGTGGAATTTCTGAGACAATATACACAGAATCCTTCACCTAGACAAGAAATACCTCAAGTCAGAAATGATCAACCCCCTGCACCCCCGGCTAAAAATTCAGTTGCATTTAAATCTTTCAAATCGTTGAATCCCCCTGAGTTTAAACGTAACACTGATCTTGTTGAGGCAATAATATGGTTACGAGAGATGGAAAAGACCTTTGAAATTGTAGGAGTAGAAGAAGAGAATAAAACCATTTTTGCAGCCTACATGTTAAAAGGTGAAGCGAATTATTGGTGGGAATCAAAGAGAGCAATGGAAGGGAACCTAGTCATACCCTGGACTAGGTTCACCCAGTTATTTTTAGAGAAATATTTTCCTAAATACTTGGGAGATCAGATGGAGATAAAATTTTTGGAACTTAAACAAGGCAATATGACTGTAGCTAAATATGAAGCCAAGTTTTCTGAACTCTCTAGGTTTGTGCCTTACCATGTGGATACTGACGAAAAGAGAGCTAAACGTTTTCAACTTGGGCTGAAGCCATGGATCCAGAATCGAGTTGCGATACTAGAAATCACCAATTATGCTACTTTAGTTCAGAACGCATCTATTGTTGAAAGTGGAACCGAGTTGTACTCAAAGGACAAAGATGTGAAGAAAAGGAAATTTCAGAATCATGAAGCTAGTTTTGAGAGGAAGCCTGACAATCGGAGTGGAAGCAACCAGAGGTTTAGTCCGCCACAGGCGGCCAATGTGATGCAAGGAGGACCACCTTTGCCAGAATGCAAGACATGTGGGAAGAAACACCCGGGACCAAGTTATCAAGCGAGTGTGAATTGTTATAACTGTGGACAGAAGGGTCATTATGCTTCTAGTTGCAAGGATAAATATGTCACCTGTTTTAACTGTGGAAGGAAAGGTCATGTATCCCGAGATTGCCGACAGCCTGCGAAGGAGAATCCAGTGCCTCGACTCCCAGCACCTCCCAGCAACAAGCCGACAGCAAGAACCTTCAACATGACTGTGCGAGATGCCATCGATGACAACAATGTGATAGCAGGTACGCTTCCAGTAGACTCTTAGAATGCGTGTGTTCTAGATTCTAGAGCTACCAAATCTTTTATTTCTAAAAATTTCATGAATAAGTTGAATCTTGAGTCTGTTTCCCTTAGAAGGAATTCTGAGCATAGACGTAGCTAATCAAGAAGTTACCAGTGAATCGATTGTGTCCGAATTGTTCCGTAGGGATACATGGGCAACGTTTTGACGCTAACCTCATTCTTTTTAAGTTAGGGGAATTTGTCGTAATCCTAAGGATGGATTGGTTAACACATTATGATGCACAAATAAATTATCGACGTAGGAGGGTCAGCTTAAGTGGACTTCTACAACCCTTAGAGATACTCGAATGGAAATGAGAATATATTACCATGGATTCTGTCGTAGAATTGCCCCGACCTAGAGCTAACCATGATGCAATTTAGGTTATTGTCGACCGACTCACTAAATCTGCGCATTTCCTACCAATTAGTGATAAGTACTCCGCTGAGAGATTGGTGAACATATACCTAAAGGAAATTGTGGTTCGTCACGGAGTGCCTGTTTCAATTGTATCTGATAGAGATTCCCGTTTTACTTCTCGATTTTGAAAGAGTTTTCAGAAATGTCTTGGCACGAAGTTATATCTGAGCATTGCATATCATCCACAGACCGACGGACAAAGTGAAAGGACGATTCAAACAGTTGAAGATATGTTAAGAGCCTGTGCAGTTGATTTCAAAGGAAGTTGGGATGAGCATTTGCCCTTAGTTAAGTTTGCTTACAACAATAGTTACCACTCCAGCATATGTATGGCACCATATGAAGCATTGTACGGGAGGAAGTGTAGATCACCTCTATACTGGGATGAAGTAGGAGAAAAATAAATACTAGGACCAGAACTACTACAACAAACTAAGCAAGCGACCGAAGTTATTCGAAAAAGGTTAGTTACAGCCCAGGATCGACAGAAGAAGTATGCAAATCAAAAGAGAAAAGACAAAGCATTTGAAGTGGGAGATAAAGTGATGCTGAAAGTTTCACCTTGGAAGGGAGTAATGAGATTCGGAAAGAAAGGCAAGTTGAGCCCCAGGTATATAGGACCTTTTGAGATTCTTAAGAAAATAGGACCACTAGCTTATCAGTTGGCCCTACCTCCAGACCTTCAGCATATCCACGATGTGTTTCATGTTTCTGCATTAAGGGAATACCATTCTGATTTCAGACATGTTATAACCTATGAACCAGTGGAAATACGTCCTGATTTGACATACGAAGAAAAGCCAGTACAGATTCTAGATTACAAAGTGCAAGAGTTAAGAACTAAGAAAGTAAATTTAGCGAAAGTACTTTGGAGAAACCACCCGGTTGAGGAAGCCACGTGGGAATTAGAAAGTGAAATGCGAAATAAATATCCTGAATTGTTTAGTGCGTAATTTTGATTCCGAGGACGGAATCCTATAAGGGGGGAAGACTGTAATAACCGCGAATTTTAGAAATAATTTTCCTAATCGATATTTAAATTTCATTTAAGAGCGATGCACTAGTATATTTTAATTAGCGCGTTTTGTAAATTTTTTTTTAAAAATTTTATTTATTCATAGGTAAATAAATATTATATTATATCTATTTAATTATATTTATTTGGTATTCATTAAAATTAGGAAATTTAGGAAAATGGGATTTTAGTTTTTGGGTCGAATTTATTTTAGGAAACGAAATTAGAGTCTCGTTTTAATTAGCCAACACGGGAGAAAACGAGATTATTATTACTAATCAGATAGTGGACAGAGCATTTAATTTGCACTAAGCATGCCACATTCACTTTGTCCCCCACGTTTGTTCCTTCTAAATCCACTAAACATCATTCTTTTCCTTTTCACAAATCATGCACCAGAACATGATTATGTTTTTATGGAGCATTAGTATTTTTTTTTTATCAAATAAGCAAACTACCCTCATCCTTATTTACAAACACATCAGTTCACATTTTCACAGAAACAAAAAACACATTGTTACCTCTCTCTTTTAAAAACAAACACATACCCACTCATTTTTTCTCACAAAAACAACACCACACCATTTTATTTCTTTCCTGCAAAAGTCACCAACCCCGTTCTCTTTCAACTTAACCAAAATCCCGGACCATACATATATAACAATCAGCTAACCATCAGGTAGTTTTTTTTTTCTTTTATTGTTAAGTGTTTTGTAAATTCGTTTTGTATAATCTGCTATGAACGCCAGTTTTGTGTTTTGTTCCGGTTGTTTGTGGCTCGAATCGGAGAAGGTGAGATTGTGGGTTTGTTGTCGGTGATGTAGGAGGCAGGGGGGTCGGTGTTGTGCGAAGAGTGAGGCGGAGAGATTGATGGAGGGATGAGGTGAGAAGAAAGAGAGACTGGGTTAGCATAGAGAGAAACATCGAGAGATAAGGATAGAGAGAGGAGAGAGATCGCGGCGGAGAGAGAGATGAGCAGAGAGAAGGGAAGAATGAGGGAGAGAGGAGACGTCGAAGAGAAAGAGAGAAAGAGTGAGGGCAGAGAGATTTAGAGAGGGATCGAGAGAGATGAGGGAGGAAGAGAGTGAGAGAGAGAGAGAGAGAGAGAGAGAGAGAGAGAGAGGCAACAGGGGAGAGACCACCGCCGGCGCCGGCGTGTTTTCGGCCGGTTGCCGCCTGGTTGGTGGTGGTGAGAAGAAAAGGGAGAGTTTTGGTAAATGGGGGGGATTATTTTGTTATATTAATAATAATTTAAAATAGAAAATAGAAAAGAGAAAGAGAAAAGAAAATGATTAATATTTTATATATTAATTGATTCTTTGATGAATGGTGGAATGGTTAAAATAAGATTTACTGTAAATAAAAATGCTATAATTGATTAATTTTTTAAAAAGAAATATTTTATGATTATTTGGACGTAATTTAGAGATTTATTGGTTAGTTGATAAAAAAAGGGAATAATTATAAATAAATATAATTATATATGATTCTATCTTAGAAGATTGATATTAAATATTTTCAGACCATTTTTTGATTAATCGGATCGGTTTAGATTATTTTAGAGGCTAAAATCGTAATAATATTAAATTAGTTACGAGATTTAAAATCGGATAATTGTTGAATTATTTTGTTTTGAGAATAAATATAGGTTAATATTATTAAATTAGTGAATTTTAGAGAATTGTAGAGTATTCGTTAGAGCCTTTTAAATGAGAATTTTCTTACAATTAAATAAAGTGGGATTTACGAATATTAAAATATTATATATTTTCTAGATTGAATTCTTGAGTTCAAGGAAAGATTTATTTATCCGGGGATTATTTTCCATTATTTATTCTAGAGATTTTTGAGAGATAATATATTATTACTAATATTCTTTACATTTAAATATTATATTATCGAAGTGGGAATATTTTATTTTAACGAATCGCTCACGTATTTCTGGTTGCCATTTTTAGAGAATAATTCCTGAGCCGTGGATCGAAGCTAAGTTCACGGGTAGAGTATAAATTTTATCTGCATTCATTTGCACTACGAGATCGAGGCAAGTTCAATCCTACCCTAAATCTTGGAATTTTCATATTTCTAGCCTGGTTAATTCATTCGTATTTATTTTCGAGCTATCAAATTATGAGATTTTATTTTGATGCTTTTTATACTACAATAATTCTTCCGAACATTATTTTCTCGTTGCAATATGATTTTACTGTTAAGAGTACTTTACTTGCGAATTATATTTCCTATAAGCGTAGAAGAATTTCAATTGCTATCGGGTCGATCTCATTAATTCGAGACGACTACTTGATTTGATTCAGTGGAACTAGTCTCATTTGTTTGAGCTAGTTAAATTCATTCTTTTCAGTCGAATTTATTGTACAAATTCGGTAATACTTATTGATTATCTTTTAGTTTGTTCATCTCCCGAATCAACAAATGAGAGTTATAAAATTAGGATCATTAGAGTTTTACTCATTGATCAAGTGAAAAATATTCTATTTAACGTTCATCAATTGTGGGTATTATAAATATTCGAGTGGTACTATTTGTTCAGTACAACTCAAGATAATTATCTTAAGACTATCCTCACTATTTCGAGATAGTTGCATTTATTGTCAAGGTTTGACATTTTGTTCGTGTCAACCAATAAAATATTATTATCATTGAGAGTTTGCATCAGTCCCTTGTTCGGATTGATGGCACAATGGAGTCAGACTGGCAGACCGCCAGATTAACATGTATTTTCCTGAAAGAGTTATCTCAAGTTATCTGTTCATCAAATATTCGGGAATTCTGTGTTCTACTGGTCAATTTTGGGTAAGAGGCCCATTATAGAGAAAGAGAGACTTGTGTACCGTTATACGGACACGAGAATATTTTGGCATTTGTTGCCAGGGTTGAATTAATAACCCATTATGATGCTAGCATTCATACATATATTATATAGTTGATATCGTATTGTAGCCGTGATCGGGCGAAGTGCGGTGTCATTGGAGGCGGTATTCTCGGTCGGATAGTTGATCGCCCCACCGAGGTACCGAGAGGTGGAAGACCAGTTTATTCCTAAATCATGAGTCATCAGAGTTATATCAGTTGAGACTTTTGAGTATTCTATTTTTGAGATAAGTATTGAGTCAATGTAAAATTGTGATATCCGATGTTTAAAAATGTTGAGTATTCTCTTTTGGTAAATATTATTATATTTATACCCCGAGCAATGAAAGAACTTGCTGAGCACTATAGTTGCTCATTCTTGCTTTAAAACATTTTGTTCAGCTGTCAAGATGGAAAAATGCGAGACGTCCAGCCAGGAATCCAGAGGAAAGGGAAAAGCTCCAGACCATGCTGACAAGAATTAGAATATTCAGCTGGAACCTTTATTTTCTATTTTGTGAACTTATATAAGATATTATCCTAAGATGTACTAAGACGTATTGTAATAATTTGTGAGACCGATCTTGGATCTGCGGAGTGGGACTTTTATGCTCCGTTGTATTAAATATTTTGCTTTAATATTGCGTTAACATGTGCTGCAGGATATTGAGACAATGTGACGACCCGGATCCCCAGACAGGGCGGATTTGGGGACGTTACACTGAATATTACTTAAGGGTCATCTCGAAACAATTAAGATACCCTGGATTTCAATCAAATTACGTTATATGAATTTATAAAAATTTTGGGAAAATCTCTAAAATTTTCTAAATCAATATTATGATAAACAGGATATTTTATAACGAACTGGCAATTCAAAACATAATTTTAACAGAATAATATCCAAACATTTCTCGAAATATTTCAGAAGGAGTGAGGGTCAGAAGGTACTTGCCTCGATCTCGAAGTGCAAATAAGTGTAGATAAAATTTGTACTCTACCCGTGAACTTGGCTTCGGTCGACGGCTCGGGAATTATTCTCTAAAAAATGGCAACCAAAAATATGTGAGCGCTCCGTCAAAATAAAATATTTCTCAACCGATAATATAATATTTAATAATAATAAAATATCTCTCAAAAATCTCTACGATGATTAACGGAAAATAATTCCCGGATAAATAAATCTCTCCTCGAACTCAGGAATTAAATCTTGAAAATAAATCCTATTTTTAATTATCCGTTAATCCGACTTAAAACGAAAATAGGGTTACGGAAATTAACGGCAATACTCTATTTTTTTAATCTCGTAAATAATTAAATATTACACCGATTTTAATCTCTAAAATAATCTGACTCGATCCGATTAATTAAAATAATCCGGAAACTATAAGTATTAGACTTTTAAAAATTAAAACAATATTTAACTCTATTTATTCACAAATATACCACTTTAATTAAAAAAAACCTTAAATCTCTAATTTACGTCCAAAAATCACAAAATGATTATTTTTAACTAATTAATAATTTATTACACCATTTTTATCAAACTCTTTTTATTTCTCTAAATTTTTTTAAAATAATAAACAAATTATTAAAAAATAATTTTAAAACATTCACCCCTTTTTTTATTTTATTAACTCAATATTTATTATATATGTTTATATATAAATATTATTTTTATCAATATTTTAATTTTCTCCGTTTAACTGTTTCACAGAAAAATCACGACGGCGCGTGGGGCCCACGCGCCACCACCGCCGTCCGGAAAATCCCTCCCCTGCGTCTCTCTCTCTCTCTCTCTCTCTCTCTCTCTCTCTCTCTCTGTCCCGATCTCAATCTCTCGCCTCCTCTTTCTCGATCTCCTTCCTCTCTTTCACTCAATCTCTCTGTCGACTCTCTCTTTTCTCTCTATCTCTCACACTCGACCTCTCTCCGTCTCTCACACTCTCTATCTCACCCTCGTTGTATCTCTCTCCGCCTCACATCTCTCTCTCAGCCATGTCTCTATTCCTCCGATTAACACCAACCGCCACCACCAACGATTTCCCCCTCCCCTCTTTCCGACTCCGATCAATTCATCTCTCTCTGCCTTCTCTCTCTCAACAACACCGACTCAACACAAAACCACAACAAAACAATCACAACAATTTCACACTCCAATTCGGGACAACACAATCCTCCCCCAATCTCTCCCTGTTTCGTCTCTCCTTTCTGCCTCTCTCTTTTTTTTCCGATTACAACAAACAACACAACCAATCGAAAAATAAATAAAGCCCGAATCTGAACTAACAATTACTAAAACGAAATCGACATAGTTATCAATCCGAGAAAATAAACGATGATAAGAAAAGAAGGAAGAAGAGAGAAAAAAAATATTCTACCTGTCGACTACTCTGTTTGTGTAAAGATATGGTCGGGGTGTTTTGTTTCTTTAAACGAGAGAGACAATAATGTGTTTTTATTGTTGTGTAAACTGAGTGCTGTATTGTTTGTAATTATGAGGTTGATAATGGTTTGTTTATTAAATTAAAAAGAATCAAAATATGGGGAACAAAATAAGTGTCATAATAATGATTATATTTAGTGCAAGGTTTGGTCAAAATATCTCGTTTCTCCCGTGCTGGCTAATTAAACGATACTCTAATTTCGTTTCATAAAATAAATACGACCCGAAATTAAAAATCCTATTTTCCCTAAATTTCTTAATTTTAATAAATAGCAAGTAAATATAAATAAATATAATATTTACGCCCATATGAATATATAAATATTAAAATTTACAAAAACGGGCTAATTAAAATATACTAGTGCATTACTCTTAATTAAAATTTAAACATCGAGTAGAAAATTAATTCGAAAAATTTGCGGTTATTACAGTCTTCCCCCCTTATAGGATTCCGTCCTCGGAATCAAAATTATGCACTAAACAATTCAGGATATTTGTTTCGCATTTCGCTTTCTAACTCCCACGTGGCTTCCTCAACTTGGTGGTTTCTCCGAAGTACTTTCACTAAATTTACTTTCTTGGTTCTTAACTCTTGTACTTTGTGATCTAGGATCTCTACTGGTTGTTCTTCGTAGGTCAAATCAGGACGTATTTCCACTGGTTCAACATCACTTTATCTCCTACTTCAAATGCTTTGTCTTTTCTCTTTTGATTTGCATACTTCTTCTGTCGATCCTGGGCTGCAACTAACCTTTTTCGAATAACTTCGGTTGCTTGTTTAGTTTGTTGAAGTAATTCTGGTCCTAGTATCTTTCTTTCTCCTTCCTCATCCCAGTATAGAGGTGATCTACACTTTCTTCCGTACAATGCCTCATATGGTGCCATACCTATGCTGGAGTGGTAGCTATTATTGTAAGCAAACTCAACTAGGGGCAAATGATCATCCCAACTTCCTTTGAAGTCAAGTGCACAAGCCCTTAATATATCTTCAACTGTTTGAATCGTCCTTTCACTTTGTCCGTCGGTCTGTGGATGATATGCAGTGCTCAGATTTAACTTCGTGCCAAGACATTCCTGGAAACTCTTCCAAAATCGAGAAGTAAAACGGGCATCTCTATCAGATACAATTGAGACAGGCACTCCGTGACGAACCACAATTTCCTTTAGGTATATGTTCACCAATTTCTCAACTGAGTACTTATCACTAATTGGTAGGAAATGCACAGATTTAGTGAGTCGGTCGACGATAACCCAAATTGCATCATGGCTAGCTCTAATACGGGGCAATCCTACGACAAAATCGATGGAAATATGCTCCCATTTCCACTCGGGTATCTCTAAAGGTTGTAAAAGTCCACTAGGTCGTTGATGTTCGGCTTTCACTTTCTGACATGTCAAACACTTGCTTACCCATTCTGAAATCTCTCTCTTCATGTTAGGCCACCAATAATTCAGCTTGATGTCTTGATACATTTTCGTGCTTCCGGGATGAATAGAGTACTTCGAGCTATGTGCTTCGCTCAAAATTTCTTCCTTTAGTTCTGCAACATTTGGTATCCAAATTTTAGAGGCAAATCTTTTAATTCCTTTAACATCCTTTGGACTCTGAAATTCTTCTCTGGTTAACTGATCCCTCTCTTCTTCCATCATTTTCTCTTGACATCGACGAATCTTTTCGATCAACTCTGTTTGTAAGGAGATTTCATATACTCTCTCATTGGCTTGGACAGGAATCTTAATCTCCAAATCGAATCTCTCAATTTCTTTTATCAATTCCTTTGACGATACTACCATATTAAGTCTTTCTTTTCTACTTAATGCGTCTGCCACCACATTGGCCTTCCCTGGATGATAATTAATCGAACAGTCATAGTCCTTAATCAATTCTAACCATCGTCTCTGCCTCATATTCAATTCTTTCTGGGTAAAGATACATTTTAGACTCTTATGATCCGTGTAAATCTCACACTTTTCTCCATACAAATAGTGTCTCCAAATCTTTAGTGCAAAAACAATCGCAGCTAACTCGAGGTCGTGAGTTGGGTATCTTACCTCATAATCTTTTAACTGTCGGGAAGCATAAGCAATTACTTTTCCATGCTGCATCAATACGCATCCTAAACCCTTATGGGAAGCATCACTATAAATTACGAAATTTCCCGTATCGTCTGGTAATGTCAAAACTGGGGCAGATGTTAATTGTCTCTTAAGTTCTTGAAAACTTTCCTCACACTTGGGAATCCATTCAAACTTCTCATTCTTTCTGGTGAGCTTGGTCAAGGGTGTAGCTATCTTTGAAAAATCCTTTACAAATCTCCGATAATATCCGGCTAGTCCCAGAAAACTTCTAACCTCAGTTGGAGTCTTCGGCCTTTCCCAATTTGCAACTGCCTCCACTTTTGCTGGGTCAACAGAAATTCCTTCACTGCTCACAATGTGTCCTAGGAATTGCACTATACTTAGCCAAAACTCGCACTTAGAGAATTTAGCGTATAACCTTTCCTTGCGTAACGTTTCCAATACTAAACGAAGATGCTTTACGTGTTCTTCTTGGCTTTTAGAGTAAATCAAGATATCATCAATAAACACGATTACGAACTTTTCCAAATACTTCTTGAATACGCGATTCATCAAATCCATAAAAGCGGTTGGAGCATTCGTCAATCCAAATGGCATCACTAGAAATTCGTAATGCCTATAACGAGTTCTAAAGGCAGTCTTTGGCACATGTTCAGGTTTAATCTTCAACTGGTGATAACCTGATCTCAGATCAATCTTGGAAAAATGAGTTGCTCCCTTCAGTTGATCAAACAAATCGTCAATTCATGGAAAAGGATATTTATTCTTGATCGTCATCTTGTTTAACTCTCGATATCTATGCACAGCCTCATAGATCCATCTTCCTTCTTTACAAATAACAATGGAGCTCCCCAAGGGGATACGCTTGGTCTAATTACGCCCTTGTCTAATAGTTCTTGCAGTTGTGTAGCCAACTCCTTCATCTCAACTGGAGCCATTCTGTATGGTGCTTTGGAAATTGGTACAGTTCCCGGAGCAAGATCGATATTGAATTCTATTTCTCTGTTGGGCGGCAACCCAGGTAGTTCTTCAGGAAAAACATCCTCGAATTGATTCACTACAGGAATTTCATCAATGGCAGGGGCTTGCTTCTCGTTGTCAACCACATGAGCTAAGTAGGCTTGACACCCACTCCTTAGTAGTTTCTGCGCTTGAACCATAGTCAGAAAATTACGGGTAGGTTTTCTTCCGTGAAATTGTATTCGTTTGTCGTTGGGTCCATTTAAACTAACCCATTTACGCTGACAATTGATTTGAGCATCATAACGTGCTAACCAATCCATTCCAAGAATTATATCAAACTTTCCTAGATTAAAAGAAAGAAGATCTACTTCGAAGCGTTGTCCTTGTATTTCGATTCCACAATCTTGACATATCTGATCTACAGAAACTTTTTCCTGATTTGCTACTTCTACAATCAATGTCTCCCCTAATGGTACAGACTGAATATCTAATTTATTCCTAAAATTCTCCGATATGAAAGATTTGGTTGCTCCCGAATCAAACAGAACACATGCATCTACAGAATTTACTAAAAGCGTACCTACAATTACATCACTGTCAGCAATAACATCCTTCACCGTCATGTTGAAAGTACGTGCAATTGGCTTGTTGCTAGGAGGTGCCATGAGTCTAGGTGCAGTCGTCTCCTTTGGTGGTGACTTGCAATCTCGCGCAATATGTCCTTTCTTCCCGCAATTGAAACAAGTAATGGCCTTCTCCTTGCAATTAGAAGAATAATGCCCTTTTTGTCCACAATTGTAACAAACAATGTTGGTAAGGTTACAGGGTCCTGGGTGTTTCTTTCCACACGTTTTGCATTCTGGTAGCGGAGGCCTTCCTTGAATAAGATTGGCTGCCTGAGGGGATCTGAATTTCTGATTGTTTCCCCTAGTGTCTTGATTCTCAATTCTCTTTATATCATTGCTTCTGTCTTCCCGTTTCACAAATGGTCTCTTTCCATTCCGATCGTCTGGCTTCCTCTCAAAATTAGTTCCACGATTTTGAAACTTCCTTTTCTTCATATCCTTGTCCGTTGAGTACAACTCAGTTCCACTTTCGACAATAGATGCTTTCTGAACCACAATAGAATAGTTAGTGATTTCTAGGACCGCAACTCGATTCTGGATCCACGGCTTCAGCCCTAGTTGAAAACGTTTAGCTCTCTTTTCATCAGTATCCACATGGTAAGGCACAAACCTAGAGAGTTCAGAAATTTTGGCTTCGTATTCAGCTACAGTCATATTGCCTTGCTTAAGTTCCAGAAATTTGACCTCCATCTGATTTTCCAAGTATTTAGGAAAATATTTCTCTAAAAATAGCTGCGTGAACCTAGTCCAGGGTATGACTACGTTCCCTTCCGTTGCTCTCTTTGATTCCCACCAATAATTCGCTTCACCTTTTAACATGTAGGCTGCAAAAATGGTCTTCTTCTCTTCTTCTACTCCTACAATCTCAAAGGTCTTTTCTATCTCACGTAACCATATTCTTGCCTCAACAGGATCAGTGGTACCCTTAAACTCAGGGGGATTTAATGATTTGAAAGATTTAAATGCAACTGTATTTTTAGCTGGTGGTGCTGGGGGTTGATCATTTTTGACTTGAGGTATTTCTTGTCTAGGTGGAGGATTTTGTGTATATTGTCTTAGGAATTCCACGAGTAAACCCATAGGGTCGTTAGGATTTGGATTTGGTTGTACTGCGGGTACTGGCTCAGGTTGAGGATTGGGATCAACATCAGGGTGATCCTCTGCTGGGGGTACTCCTTGGTTCTTGTGGGGTCTACCTCTTTTAGGTGGCATCTTTTTCTATTAAGATTGAAAACACAGCGCTTGGTCAAACAGGGTAAAAGTATACATTTATAGCAGAATATTGATGCCGGTAACGTAAACCCTTAAAGTAATATGTCGAATTCTGAAAATGCTGAAGATATATCTCATGTGTCACAATAAAATATTTTTCCCATTTAGTTAAAACCATTAACGGTTGCAAAGTTCTAAATCTCAACTATCGCGGTTTAAGGAATTGTTTTAGTCGTTATAGAAAACACATTTTTTTAAACAAGAATGCTACTAATAAAGCGCAACAATAATCATAAAATCTGAAACAGATGAAGGTGCAAAGATACTGATATTAACATATAATCCATAATGGTACCATAAGGTACATTCACTGATTATAAACTATCCAGCTAGTACACAAGCCATACTAAATAATCGCTAAAATACATAAACACCCTAATACAGAAAAATCTATCGTGATCAGAAAGTGGTTCACCACTAGCTATACTAGCCAAAAGATAGGGATAGGCAAATCCAGGCTATGTCATCAGCAATGGTCTCAGCGACCAAACATCTCAACCACGCGTCTCTGGAACTCCTCGATGGCTCTGGTAATCAAATCAGTAACAGCAGTACGGTTAACAGCTCCTGTACTAGAGGATGGTAAGGCTGTGAGATCAGTCTGCAGCCCGGTCAAAACAGAGATAGAGATCTGATGTACAATCTCCATAGGAACATCCGTCACAAGTAAGCTGCCTCCTCCATGAACTGCAATTGGGTCAACCGACAGTAGTCGAAATATAGCATCCTTAGTAACAAAAACCTCCTCATAGCAAAGCCATACCCAACAAAACTGCTGGAAAAGATGATCATGAACAGACCAAGGTACTGGCGCTCAATCCACTATCGACGGTACAGGCCCACCAACTGACTGCACTGGAAAAGGTGAAGTAGATGGAATCACTACTGGAGCAGGGATATGGATAGCAGGTGCAGGAGGAGTAGTGTCACACGCCGGTGCACCATCGACCGGTATCACCACTGGAGCAGTATCACCAACAGGAGTGTCGCTGGTAAGTGGAAATATGAAGTCCGGTATAGAAGGAACCGTCAGAGTCAAAGTATAAATCGGAATAGGAACAGTAACCAAATCTGGGATAGCTGTAGCCCTAGTAGGTGTGGCAACCCTGGAGTGGAAACTGGATCCGCTGAGCTAGGCACCACCACCGTACGGACGGGTGAAAGCTGGCTCTCATCAATCGTCTCCGAAATCTCGTGCTTTGGAGTCTCAGCTCTGAACATCTCGAGAGTAACCAAAGGTGTAGTCTGTTCTAACTGCTCGGTCTCTGCATGAACCTCAAGTGGAGGTGTATCTAGATCAATCACATGTGGAGGAGAAGGTGTAAGAATCTGAATAGAAGAATCCTCTGAGTCACTGGAGATCAGCATATACTCCTGAGATGGGTCACTATCTGAACCTGAACTGGGATCTAGTGGTCCGTAAGGGTAGGGTGTAGGAGATCTGTCTCGCATAGGTAAGAAACCGGTAGATCCTGAAGAAGACATCTACAAAAGCAAAGAGTTTCGGTCACCAACAGGTTCTAATTGACTATATACGCGTATAGATATATATAAGGGTGTAAAGCACTTAGTGCTAAATTCTCAACATCGTATTATACCTCTAAACTCTCACGTCGCGTTATAATTCTAGGCTCGTACGATTCCTAAAAATATAACTAAAGCTCTGATACCAAGCTGTGACGCCCCCAAATCCACTACTTGTAGACTTAGGTCGCCACTTACCGTCAATACCTGTCTTATCCAAAAATACAATACAATTCATAATAAACATGAAGGTTTTATCGTACAATAGTGGTTCCATCCCACGAGACCAAGCATCGACAAGTCTCTGAATTATTACAACATATAACTAGTACACACGATATCAATACACACGTCAAAAGATAGACTAATAATCTTCAACAGAGTAGTCGCCTCTGAGATAAGCACACTAGTCCAGCTCAGTGCTCTGGTGCATTTTCTCCTTTCCCTTGAAACGAGAGGTTTCGCCTTTTTCCGTCTTCACTGAAAAACAATATCAACAACAAGAATGAGCAACTAGGTGCTCAGCAAGTCCATTGACTCGCTCTCTCATTAACAAGGAGTGTGGAAGAAAACAATTCTATTTATGAAATATACTCGTATGTAGGCAAAATGCCATGGAAATATTTACTGATAAACTCAAACATCTTAACTCTGAATAAAGAAATTGAAATTAAAACCTGAGATACCGGTCTTCCGCCTTTACGATACCCCACAGCGAGATCAACCGCTGTGTCTCAAGTACCGCACACCCGTGATACCCCATAGCACGATCACTACTATGTCGCAGGTACCACTATATCGTTTTGCTAGCAAAAAGGTGGTTGAAAAGTCAACCTGGCACCATCTGTGCCAAAAATGTTAATACTTCTCTTTCGATACCACGAGTTTATTCCTCGTGTTGATCTGAAAGAAAATCCATGGGCCATCTCCCATGTTGACCAGTGGATTACATGATTATTCCTCCAGATAACAATTGATTGACTTGGATTCCTATTCGATTCTGGCCGACCGCCAGTCTACATTTTGTACAAGACCGACCTGATCAATAGGTCGTCACAATATTTTCAAAAGAAATTAATTTATTATATTGACACGAACAATATGTCAATTCAAGACAATAAGTATCAACCTTAAACAAGTAAGATTCGTTGATTAAAATAATTCATGTGAAGTCGTCTTGAAATAATAAGAACGACTCGATTCAGAAGAAAACTTCCAATTACACTAGAGTATGTATTTTAGAGGAAATTCTGATGATATACTATTCTTCTATTCACTATTCTGGATGCAACTATTTTGATTCGAACAATGAATCAAATTTGAATATTGAAACAACATTTATCGGCTCTGAACAATAGATCCGATTAAAGTCAATAAAAATCTAACTACCTCGATATATGAGCGTAGTTATAACTGAATAATACTTAAGGGTCATCTCGAAACAATTAAGATACCCTGGATTTCAATCAAATTACGTTATATGAATTTATCAAAATTTTGGGAAAATCTCTAAAATTTTCTAAATCAATATTATGATAAACAGGATATTTTATAACGAACTAGCAATTCAAAACATAATTTTAACAGAATAATATCCAAACATTTCTCGAAATATTTCAGAAGGAGTGAGGGTCAGAAGGTACTTGCCTCGATCTCGAAGTGCAAATAAGTGTAGATAAAATTTGTACTCTACCCGTGAACTTGGTTCCGGTCGACGGCTCGGGAATTATTCTCTAAAAAATGGCAACCAGAAATATGTGAGTGCTCCGTCAAAATAAAATATTTCTCAACCGATAATATAATATTTAATAATAATAAAATATCTCTCAAAAATCTCTACGATGATTAACGGAAAATAATTCCCGGATAAATAAATCTCTCTTCGAACTCATGAATTAAATCTTGAAAATAAATCCTATTTTTAATTATCCGTTAATCCGACTTAAAACGAAAATAGGGTTACGGAAATTAACGGCAATACTCTATTTTTTTAATCTCGTAAATAATTAAATATTACACCGATTTTAATCTCTAAAATAATCTGACTCGATCCGGTTAATTAAAATAATCTGGAAACTATAAGTATTAGACTTTCAAAAATTAAAACAATATTTAACTCTATTTATTCACAAATATACCACTTTTATTAAAAAAAAACCTTAAATCTCTAATTTACGTCCAAATATCACAAAATGATTATTTTTAACTAATTAATAATTTTTTACACCATTTTTATCAAACTCTTTTTATTTCTCTAAATTTTTTTAAAATAATAAACAAATTATTAAAAAATAATTTTAAAACATTCACCCCTTTTTTTTATTTTATTAACTCATTATTTATTATATATGTTTATATAGAAATATTATTTTTATCAATATTTTAATTTTCTTCGTTTAACAGTTTCACAGAAAAATTACGACGGCGCGTGGGGCCCACGCGCCACCACCGGCGTCTGGAAAATCCCTCCCCTACGTCTCTCTCTCTCTCTCTCTCTCTCTCTCTCTCTCTCTCTCTCTCTCTCTCTCTCTGTCCCGATCTCAATCTATCGCCTCCTCTTTCTCGATCTCCTTCCTCTCTTTCACTCAATCTCTCTGTCGACTCTCTCTTTTCTCTCTATCTCTCACACTCGACCTCTCTCCATCTCTCACACTCTCTATCTCACCCTCGTTGTATCTCTCTCCGCCTCACATCTCTCTCTCTCAACCATGTCTCTATTCCTCCGATTAACACCAACCGCCACCACCAACGATTTCCCCTCCTCTCTTTCCGACTCCGATCAATTCATCTCTCTCTACCTTCTCTCTCTCGACAACACCGACTCAACACAAAACCACAACAATACAATCACAACAATTTCACACTCCAATTCGGGACAACACAATCCTCCCTCAATCTCTCCCTGTTTCGTCTCTCCTCTCTGCCTCTTTTTTTTTCCGATTACAACAAACAACACAACCAATCGGAAAATAAATAAAGCCCGAATCTGAACTAACAATTACTAAAACGAAATCGACATAGTTATCAATCCGAGAAAATAAACGCTGATAAGAAAAGAAGGAAGAAGAGAGAAAAAAATATTCTACCTGTCGACTACTCTGTTTGTGTAAAGATATGGTCGGGTGTTTTGTTTCTTTAAAAGAGAGAGACAATAATGTGTTTTTATTGTTGTGTAAACTGAGTGCTGTATTGTTTGTAATTATGAGGTTGATAATGGTTTGTTTATTAAATTAAAAAGAATCAAAATATGGGGGACAAAATAAGTGTCATAATAATGATTATATTTAGTGCAAGATTTGGTCAAGATCTCGTTTCTCCCGTGCTGGCTAATTAAACGATACTCTAATTTCGTTTCATAAAATAAATACGACCCAAAATTAAAAATCCTAGTTTCCCTAAATTTCCTAATTTTAATAAATAGCAAGTAAATATAAATAAATATAATATTTACGCCCATATGAATTTATAAATATTAAAATTTACAAAAACGGGTTAATTAAAATATACTAGTGCATCACTCTTAATTAAAATTTAAACATCGAGTAGAAAATTAATTCGAAAAATTCGCGGTTATTACATCCAGTTCCGCCAGCTCCGGCAAGCTCCAGATCCGGCCACCACCAGTTCTTCATCATCACCACTAATCCTCAACCACCACCTCCCAATCCACCACCACACCAGATCTAGAGACACCACCGTCGTTCAAATCTGTTCGTCCGCCACCAGCCACCACCAACTCCGATTTATTCCATCATTGGCGTCTCCGATCTGTTGTTCTCCACCAGCACCTCCAGTCCACCACCACAACGAATCTATTCGTTCGATCTTTTTAATTATAGTGATTAATTATTTTCTGTTTAATTCGTTCGTTGTTTTCTATTCATCCGATCTGTTCGTTCGTTGAATTATAGCTATATATGCGCTTGTCTTTGTTTCTTATGTAGAGAGAGAGACGAATAGGGAGGGGAGAGAGAGGGACGGTGGGAGAGAGATGGTGACTGCTGGAGAAGATGACCAGTGGTGGTGACGCGACGCAGATGATGACCAGAGGTGGTGGCGCGGTGGTGGGGGAGGGGGCAGAGGGTGGGGTGGGGTGGGTGTTTGTATTTTATTGATTTTAGGGATGTATTTTACTGATTTCAGGTGAGGTGGGGTGGGGTGGGGTGGGGGTATTGTATTTTAGTGATTTTGGGGGTGTATTTTACTGATTTCAAGTGGGGTGGGGTAGGGTGGGGTTTTAGTGGTTTTCAGTGTATCTATTACTGATTTCAGGTGGTGTGGTGTGGTGTGGTGGGGTGTGGTGGGGTGGGGTGGGGTGGGGTGGGGTGGGGTGGGGTGGGGTGGGTATTAGTGATTTTCAGCTATATATTACTGATTTCGGGTGGGGTGGGGTGGGGTATTAGTGATTTTCAATGTATCTATTACTGATTTCAAGTGGTGTGGTGGGGTGGGTATTAGTGATTTTCAACTATATATTACTGATTTTGGGTTAGGTTAGGTGGGGTGGGGTGGGGTGGGGTGGGTATTAGTGATTTTCAGCTGTATATATTATGATTTCAGGTGGTGTGGTGGGGTGGGATTTGTATTTTTAATATTTTTTGTCAAAAATAAAATTAATGATTTCGGTTGTGTAATTTAGTGATTTCTGTTAGGCTGGGCAGCCTGTTTGTAGTTTGTATTTAATTTTTGTTTGTAGCTGAGTAGGATTCTACTTATATATATATATGTATATATATATATACTATTATAAACTTAATAGGATATATTTGATTGTCGGTTTGGTAAACTCAATATTAATTGTTGGATTTTAAGACATATTAATGAGAGTCGTTGAATCTAGTACTAAAAAAATATTATTTTTCTAATCTCTCTATTCTATTATAAACGAAATAGGTTATATTTTGGTGTCGGTTCGGTACACAATTTTAGATATCTAATACTAAAAGAATATTGCTTTTCTAATCTCTTTATTAAACATATATATTATTTTATAAACTATTCTTAAGAGTTTAATGTTCTATTCCCGTCAATATAATATTACAATAAAAAAAATTATTATATATTTTTAATAAAATACTATTATACATCTATATTATCTTATAAACTACTCCCATAAATTCCGGTCATATTATAGTTAAAAATTAAAAAACTATGTTTAAAAAACTATCAAAAATGTATTATGATAATTTTATCATATATAATTTTTTTCCTACTAATTAAAAAATATATATGAAAATATGGATAATAAGATAAAAATATTAAAAAAACATCCGTACATCACACGAGTTATAAGTTATATAGTTAAAAATTACATAAATGTGGAAAACACTTACAGTATAGAAATTTTGTATAATCGAAAAAATGTCTACATGATTAGATAAATTTCACTTTTTCTACTAAATAAAAATTAAAAAAACTACTTTTATGTAATATTTTTATATATACGTATGTATTTTAAAGTAACAATTAAAATAAATAATTACAATAATATTTATATTTATGAGATTTATAAAATTAAAAACATATATATAACTTAAAATTTTAACAATGAAATATAATTAAACAGTTTACAAGAAATCATGCATCATACAGGTTATTGGCTTATATATATATATATATATATATATATAAGATATAAATATATAAATCTATATTAGTTTAACTTGAGGAAAGGACACACATGGTTAGAAATTAGGAATATATGAAATCAATTTACTTAATTGACAATTCGGGGTTTGTTCCGGTTGGATTCCAATGTTTTAGTATTAATAAAAAAAATTTGTTAAAAAAAAACAACTTTGGATTTGGGCCTCTTTTGTAAAAAAAGAACCAAAAATCGTTCCATACGTCTGTGCACCATTTATTTACATATATAAATTGGGACAAGTTTAAAAATGAGAGTCATTATGCATACTAGTGTTAACAAGTTTAAAAAATTGTTAAAACCTTTATAAGAATAATAATAAGTTAAAATATCATATAAAAAATAATAATTTATTTATTATAAACAATAAAAATTATTAATAAAACACAAAAATATATTTTAAAAAAAAATTAAAAAAACGTGTTAAAAATTCTATATTTAACTAAAATTATATGTAATTTATTAAAAATAAAAAATCACATCTTTTATATAATTATAAACGTTTTCAACTATATCCCGATTAAAATTATTGCCCCCACACTTCTTTTTACGACAATTTTTTGTACGATTTTAGGTTAAACTAAATAAATTTTTAAAAATATCTATTGAATACTTAAGATATTTAACCATAAATTTAAAAATAACGTTGAATTAATAATATTTATTAATGTCATGAAATTAAGTATAAAACATATGTAAATTTAAAATTAGTAATAAAATTTATTAAAATAAATTAAATTTTATATTAAATTAAATAATCATTATAAACATCAATACACAAATTACGCAAATTGGCTTACATAAACATGGACAAGTTTAAATATTGTCAACATGTCTGCACCGTCCATAGACTTTAATATCAGCATAGTCATAGTTAGGCATCGTCTATAGACTTTGGTGCATTACTTCTTCTATATATATAGGATCTTTACATTGTAATAAACACAACATATATGAAAATCTCTCATTCTTCTGTAAATCTCTCTTTCTCTATGCTGTTATATACTACTAACATGGTATCAGAGCATGTTATATCCTAGGGAAATACATATCAGAGTTACAAGAGTTGCAGAAGAAATTGACAGTGCAGGAAGAACAAATCAAACTGAGAAAATTCGAATATTTCGAAAACTATCAAAACAAGAAAACAAATATACCATTGCGAAGAGCACTGAAAGAGGAGACTGCAGAAACAAACGGACTGGAAAACCGGCCACGAACGTGCCACCACGCGCCACCGGAAGAAGCCAGACGCCGCCAGACGCGCCCACGCGCCGGCGCGTGTGGCGTCCTCCGGTGTTTTTCCGGCGAAGTTGCAAAAGGAGTTCTTATTCGTCTTGTTATCCCGATTCCAACCGTGGTAACACTTTTCAGTTTTGTGAAGATTTATTTTCTGATATATAGTTGTATGTATATTTGCGTGTATATATATATATATATATATATATATATATATATATATATATATATATATATATATATATATCAGGGCTATCACGAAGGCAGACTGGTATATACGTAGGAGTCAGTTTTTTTGGTGCTTGCGTTACCTCTTAACTTGTGCAGTAAATATTCCCTTTATCATCTATATATCTTGGGTAGTTAAGACTTACTAAGATTTAAGGAGGAAAAGGGGAAATTATTATTTGAATAATTGTTATTTGAATATTTTATAATGACGGATACTGGCGACTCCGCAATTTCAAGCAAAAGTACCGCTATAAGTAGCAGTAAAATGGGGTTACATAGTACTCCATTTGTAAGTCCTAAATTCGATGGGAAAATTTTCCTTGAATGGTCGAAGGCCTGCACGATGGCCATTAAATCCCATAAATTAATGAAATATATTAATGGGAAAGTAAAGCAACCCCAGGAGAAAGATGCAGACTTTGATGATTGGGATTCAGAAAATGCCATGGTGTGCTCTTGGTTATTCAACTCTATGGAGGTACATATTCGCAAAAGCTATATCTTTACTGACACGGCCGAAGAAGTGTGGAAATCTCTTACCCGGACGTATTCTTTTTCCGGAAATGTAGCAAAGCGATTTGAAGTAAATCAAAAAATATGGGCATTGGCTTAAGAAGGTAGAACTCTTGCTCAATATTACTCAGAGCTGACATCCCTATGGAGCGAATTAGATCATTACACTATTTTCGAATGCAAAAATACTGAAGATCATGAGAAATATCAAAAAATGTTGACTGAAGAACGGGTAATGAAATTTCTGGATGGTCTGTCTGATGAATATGACTCAATCAAGAACCAACTTATCGGACAGATTCCTTTTCCGACTGTTGAGGATGCATATGGCCGTGTTCAATTAGAGGAACCTCAATGGAGTCAAGATTCATTGGTTCCTCTTTAGGTACTATAGGCTCACCATGGAAATTCACATCTGGGTTGAATACTTTTACATCAATAGGTTGTGATGAACCAACTGTCTCCTTGTTTTCAATTTCTGGAGAGACAGGCCTCCTTGCCTTTGATTTTATTCTCTTAGATTTGGATTTGGGGACTGATTTCCCTTTCTTTTTGAATTTGGGGACTTCTTCAGGTTCCCCCAATTCATCCTCTACCTCATCCAATAACTCTTGAGCCAGCCTTGCTTGCTTCTCATCTGAGTTTTCATATTGATATTCAGTGCTTGGTTGAGATTCACTTAGTAGCTTTGAAGTTTCTTCTCTCTTGGCTTCAACAAATCTAGGATGGCTGTTGGATATGTTTAGAAATTTTCCATTCCTTATGATTACAGTCATCCACTCTCTTACACAGCTGTTAGTCTTCTCCTTGAATTCCTTGATTTGCTTACCCATCAGCTTCCCTTCATCATCCTTGGGAAATAGAAAGTCTAGTTGTAACTTGTTCTTCCCATTTGCTTTTTGTGGTGAGTAGGGTCTTGATTTGATGTAGGGTTCAAACTCTTTAACATGAGAAGGCTCAGCATCATAAAATGTAGGAGCCACAATTACTGGAGTGAGCACCTTCAGAATTGTGGTAGATATTGTTGGAGCTGAGGTTTGGCTAGAGAACAGAGTTGATGCAATAGATTGATTGATCAATCTTTATGTCCTCATTATCCTTTTATAGTTTTCCTCTTTCATCTTTTGTAGAGCTTCAATTTTGGCTAGCTTTTCCTCTTTTGTCAAGTTTGAGAAATCAAACTCTTCAGATAGAGCTACTTGTACAGGTTTGGATTTGCTGGGGGAAGCTGTGACAATGAATTCCTGTGGATTGACCACTATGGTAGGCTGCTGCTCCCCCTCACTTGCTGCTTCCCTGCTTTCAGAAATTAAGATTTGACTTGTAGTTGCCACAGCCTCTTCCACTTTCTCCCCCTTTTTGTTAGCATCAAGGGTTTGACTAGAAGTTGGGGCTGCAACTAACTTTTCTAGCAGTTGGCTTTGCAGTTTCTGATGTTGAAGAAATTGCTCCATCTGGGATTCCATCTTTTCCACTCTTGAGGTGAGTAGTAGCACAGACTTAGCCAGGTTGTCTTCTTTGATGAACCTTTGTTGCAACACCCTCTGAGTGGCTGTAGGAGCTAGTTGCTCTAGCTTGGAATCCACAGAGATCTTCACATCCTTGATTTCTTGTTTGACCTCCTCTAAGTTGGATCTCTGAATCACCATTTACATCTTTTGTAACTTTAGGGAGTCAATTGCCTGTTGAAGAACAACCTTTCTCTGTGGATCTGCTTCTGGGTGCTCAGCCAGGGCAGATTTATATTGCCTTATGATTTCCATATCAAGTTGATGATAGGTGTAGTTGTGAGCAAATGCAAAATCATGAATACTGCTACCACCTTCATCTTCAGAGCTCGGGCTGTCTTCATCTTCAGAATTGTCAAATTCTTCACTCTCAGCAGTGGTTGGCAGAGCTGCTATAGATTCCTTAGCTCTAAGTAGAGACTGTGAGGTGTGCACTAGGTGCATTGTGTAAGAACCCCAAATTTTGGATATAATTAAAACTTTTTATTAAGTAATGATAAAATGAGGAACAATGATTCCGACAACAAGGTCACCAGCTCTAATGAATGGTGGTTTCAAAGGACAATGATTGTAATGAATGGATATTGCTTTGGACAATGATCCTGATGCATTGGTATATTGTCAGAAGAGAGTAATTCGATGGTTGAGGACCTAGATAAGAATAATCTACCATCCAGGAAGGAGCTAATGGATCCTTGAAGGGAAATGAGTACGTGCATAGTGTTTCCCGTACGTGCATAGTGTTTCCCATACGTGCATAGTATTTCCCGTACGAGCATAGTGTTTCCCGTACGTGCATAGTATTTCCTGTACGTGCATAGTAATTTGGTGGATGAATAGTGATTTTGTAAGTTGGAAAACTTTTCACGCCACCCTATGTACGGGACGTGATATGGATGTTTCGAAGTCATATTAGTAATACGCGGAGGAAATAAGTGAATGCAGAGACGATCGGAATTCAGAAATTCCAAATTCTTTCTCGGTATAATATTTGACCGGACAGTGGGTTAAATATTATTATAATCCAAGAATTGAGATATTAACTTTGAGGATTTGATATTTTGGGATGTTATTATATTTGATTTAAGAATGAAGGTAGGAAACCACTGAGGCAGTGAAACAAGCGTTCTAGAAACCTCTAAAATGTTATAACGAGATTAATCAATAAAGTGAACGAATCCTAGATTACGGATTAAGTTCGTATCGAGATTAAATATCCTGCATGGTCATCACGAGGATTATATTAAGGATTGGGGAAGGTATTATGAATATCGAGAAATTTCCCGGTAAACCCTAGAGGTGAAACTACTTAGTTATTCGTCCGAACGATCAATGAATTGAGCAATAAACGGACAAAGAAACGAGCAGAGAACCAAGATGCAAGTATGTGCAAGTGGATGAGATCAAGTAACTAAGCTATTTGCAAGAGTAACTAGCACACTAAGAATCAAACCAAGGATACAAGATATTAGTACATGACACACCACTTGTCCACTTGTTTAAACATCATCCATGACATAATCACTTTATTAAAGTGACTTTTGGCCAAGATATTATCAAAACCTCATCCCAATAATTCATTTAGCACAAGCAACCAAGTAAAAGATGCAAACAAACTCTTTCCCCCTCCATTTACCTCCATTTGGACCTGCCCTCTTTTTCAAGAGGAGAAATCCAACTTCCATCCATGGTTAAATCTCAAGAAAATTAAGGTGAGTCCTATATTTCATAACTAAGATACCCTATGAATTTCATCTTCAAATTCCATACCAATCTTGAGATATAAAATCAAGAAGATGATGATGAATGGTAACTTTTAAGTATTAACTTTGTGTTCTTGTTTTCTTTTGAATGATTCAAGTATACTAAGGCTACTTAAGGATCATTCAAGGCTTAACAAGTGTTATTCACTCTCCAAGGAAGGTATAAAGCTCAAGAACCCTTAGTACTACTTTGAGTTTATGGATTTTTTTTGGATGGATATATGATGGAGAGGTGTTAGTATGTTTAGATCCATGTATGCATAATTGGTTGTTATTGATGTTTCATACTTGTTGGATTTGAGTTGTTCTTGAGATATCATGACTTAGAATAGATGAGAAACTTTAGGTCTTGAATTGGTTGTTGTTGGAGGATGATTTGATGATGATAAAAATTTGGAAAAGCATGTAAACATAGCCGTCGTAATGCCGAATTTTCGATAATCTTTAAAAACCGTGCATCACAGTAGCATGAACTCACTTTCCAGTGTTGTATTTTCCCATGATAAGATAGGTTATGTTATAAGCTTCGTTTTGATATAAAGAACGCGTGAAACGGACTTACGGTTTAGGAGTTACGGTCGGTTTACTAAAAGTAGTTCGAATTCGTAAACGAAAGTTCGTAACTGAAATTGAACCCCGATAAAATACATAAGTCAGTGGCGAATCTTGGTAATTAAATACTAGAGGTAAAAAGGAAGGTGTGAGAGAAAACCTCATGTGAAAAGGATCGTTTTCCGATTTTATAAAAATGTTCGAATCAAAGTTAATCGCGAACGAATCCTTAAAAACCCGCTTGATTATAACTTCGGTAAAACACTTAGATAACGGGCGATAAAACTCGGAGCATAATATTGATTCGTAACGATCGACTTTAGAACTTGTATGACTTAAGTATGTCCCAAGTGTAAGTACAATGACATGTCGTATTAACGAAGGAATGTCGGGTCGGATCGAGGATAAAAGGAATCCACTAAAAGGGGTATAACGAGATAACTCGAGAACGTGTTTCGATTTAAGTATAACTTAACTTTTAAGATGTTAAGTGATTAATCCCGAATACCTTGGCTATTTTTAGATCACCAAGCTGACCCGGGACCCGCTATCACTACCCCTTACCGTACTCGACTACCAGGCAAGTTTCAATTCCCTTCTTTTAGGCTGTTGTTGTGATTGAATAAATTTATATATATGTTTTCTGTTATACATATGCCATAGCATGCATGCCTACTTTCAAGTTATATCATTATGCTTGTTCCCTGATTGTTATTGGCTTATAAATTAGATAGCTATCGTATCAACTATAAGCCGGTTATTGTAAGACCCTCATAGAAGGGCGTATACATCTTATTCATCAAATATAGACCGGGAGTCAATATTTCTTGATATATCGAGATTACCTCGGAGGAAAATATTTAAGTAAATATTTTCCATTATTCGGGCGACGAATATTATTTGAATATTCGTTCGAGATTATTTATTTTAACGATCCTTACTTCAAATAATTATTTGAACGTAACTATTCGACGAATAATATTTTTAATATTCATTCAGAGTCGAATTATTTATCGATTATTATTTCGAATATTCTTCTAAAGGTTGGACTACTAAATGAATATTATTTGGATATTCATTTAGAATATTATTCATTAAATGAATATTACATTTGAGTATTCATTTAAGATAGTAATTACCTGTCGAATATTATTTTAATGTTCATCTGAAACTTGATTTATTTATCGAGTCTTATCTCGAATATTCCCTTAAAGCTTGAATTACTAAATGAATATTACTTGATATTCATTTAGAATATTATTCATTAAATGAATATTACTTTATCAATATTCATTTAAATTCCTAATTAATTATGAATGTTATTTTGAATATTCATCCAGGGTTCTATTTAATCATCGAATATTATTTTAAATATTTTAAATATTCCTTTCAGGTCTTATTAAGTAATGAATATTATTTTGAATATTCATTTGATTATTTAATTATGCAATAAATATTCTCTCGATATTTCTTCAAGAATTATTTGAGAGATACTCTGATTAAAGATATTCTTTCATATTCCTAAATATTCTGTAAAATATTTTAATTCAATAAATATTCTCTGAATATTTATTCCATACTTAGAATAACCTCGATAAGGTTTATCTTCTTCGATTATTACAGAAAATATCTCGGAGTCATATTATTATTAATCTTATATCAAGAAAGGTTCTCAGACATCATTCTTCTTTGAGTCTACCTCTCTAATAATAAGGGAACCTTACTTGGAAAATGTTATTTATCTTGTCGATTTCCCAGTCATAAAGTATTCTCTTCACTCGCAACTCGGGTGCTATGGACTTATTAAGTCGTTGTTTACCTTCTCATCTTTCGAGGGGTAAGATTGTTGGAACAAGTTGATATTCGTTACCAAGCAATAGCTTGGAAGTTATTGGTGAATTTTCCTTTCCAACTAGATACGACTACTTTGTAGAGTCTTATCAACAAGTATTATACTTGGGGAAAGGGGGACGAACGTTACATTCAGAATCATGAATTCTATTTGAACTAGGAGTCGTGTAAGAGGCCGAGTAGCGCCGGTCCATCCCCTTTGGCCCAACCGTTGGCCGGGGAGAGCTAGTAAGGCGGTATACAAGTAAAGCCGTCAGTTCTTCCTTCTACCGGTAGTAAATCTAAATTGAGCTGTACGATCTCGACTGATCATCAAGATTGGAACAGCGGGCGCGGTGAATACTCCATCATCGGTTCATCATCCAAACTTATTTATTTCCTGCAACATGATTACTGTTGGCAGAGCTGGAAAAGTGTTCATAACTGGAATTGCAACCTTTTCATGCAAGTTCCTCTTCTTAATAACAATGAGAATATCTCGCTTACTTTTGATGTAGCAGATATTTCTATAAACAAATACTTTAAGTTACCTTGTAACTTCATCGTTCATATTATACTGGCATCATTTCCGTAAATGCATGGCATATGGTTTGAAAGATACTTTTGAACTGTTATACATTATCGTTCAGTTATATATTATTGTTGGTGGGCTATTGCTCACCCTTGCTTTATTATTATATCACAACAACAGCTAGACCAGATGACTCGCACAAGGCGCACTCGACGCGGGCGAGGACGATGAGACTACCAGAGCTGAAGAAGAAGCTATTGGTAGGATATATTTATTCTTTCATTACCAAGATTATGGTCTAGTATGACTTATGTAAATGGATGGCAAAGAGTATGTATTTATATTGAAATTCTTTTGGATTGTAAGAACTTATAATGTGATTAATAAAAATTTGATTGTTACTCTGATTTCATCTCTGGGACTATAACGGGTGTGTTTTATATTGTTGTGTTGGGTCATAGAGACGTAATTTATTTTATGTTAAGGAAAGTTCAATTGTTGTGGACAGAATTGGAAACCGTAACCACCGGATCCCGGATCCCGGACCCCGGATCTGGGGGTGTTACAGAAGTGGTATCAGAGCGTACGTTATAAACCCCAGAGATGAGGCGACGTTAAAACAATAAATTCACTAAGATAATAAGAACTCTTGCCAAGTTCATAGTCGGACTACTTAATGTAGTGATGACATATAAAACCCTTATGGGAACTCTTAAGTATCATGATAGTAACTTAGCTCGATATCGTAACGACGAGTAAGGCGACAGACCTTGAGGCATACGAGCAGCAGCGCGATGATGCTTTATATGCTGAAGATCAACGGGTAATTCGATGGAGTACCCTACTGGAGACCCGGAAGAGGTTCCAGCAGATAAGGAAAAAATCCTGTTAGGATAAGGAGCTTACCCTTGAGGAATGAGGGTTGCAGCCAGAAAAACTGTGATGATTAAAGTATAGTGCTCAGAAAAGGGAGCATAAAGAACTGAGTTATTAGCAAGAGAACTGAAGATTCATGTTGGATTCGTAGCCGGTCTACTGGAGGTAGTACCAGCAAGTAAGACGGATTGAAAGGATCACTTGAGATCTTATACGGGAATAGACGAGAATCCCTAGAGACTTCCATATTAACGAAGAAAGAGCTAGAGGGATGTATGATTATCAAAGACATCGATTTAGGGCGAGGAGTAGAGTCCCTAGGAATAGTTGAGAAGGAGGCAGTAAGTGCCATATCATTTGATAAATGAATTAGTATGAATATGGTCAGTAATAATTCGCCATGAGAAGGCAGGTGTCGTAGGTTGTAAATTATGGAACCAAATTGAGGTTAATAAGGTGGTTTTATTAAGGGAAATGTTCATTTTATGAATGAATCAGTCAGAAAGTAAAGACATTGGGAAGTGATAGCATGATTGGATAAAGTTATATAAGGAAGTAGTAAGCTAGACAATGATCTCAGAACCTACCGGAAGATAAGACCAGTGAGTCAAGATGAACTCGTAATGAGACTACTGCCAGAGACTAAGTATAGGGTTAATTTCAACTCAGTAAAATGATGAACCAGAAATGTTAGATGCATGTAATTCAGAGGAATATTAAATTCTTTCTTTCAATGAATTATAGTAGTTACCTTAAGTTTATTCCGATGCAGAATTATAATAGATCAAGTAATACGATCAGCAGTTAAAGAGAAAAATGTGAGAAAATCTTCCTGGAGCTAAAAGGTGAAATTGGTAATGACCAAGAGCTGGCATTGCTTAATGGAAAAAAGAGACTTTGTGCTTCCAACGACGCTTCGTATAAAGGGTTAGGTAGACCGACATTTGGTAGTATTGAATATCAGGACGTTGTGACAGGTTTCAGTTTGAAACTATTGATTCCCTTCTAAGGGATGGATATAATTGATTCCTCTCCAGTGGGTAAACTTCCAATCTGATGATGATTATTTCGTTAACTATGACTGCTTATGATTCCACCTGATTGGAGGTTCATAGAACTATTCTTCAGGTTTCGAAACTGGTCTCCTTAATGTTACCAGTAGGTGGGTAGATTGATCAAAATTTCCCTGAGTCTGGAAAGGAATTCGGTGAATTTTGGCAAACCTTGTCTTTCTGATTATCAGAGAATGTCATGGAAGAGAGTAGAAACTGGAGCAAATCCTGTGATTTGGGTAAGGATGCTGTAAAATGGGTTAGTAAACGGACCCTGAGCATTACAATCGACGGTAGTGATAAAATGATGAAGTGAGATTGGACGAAAACAGGAAATGTAAGTAAGAAATTAGCCGGACGGAGAAACTCCGGGATTGACTTAAGTGAAAAGGCTGTTATGCCAGGAATGGTAAGCTTGCGTGGCACGCGGAATTGATAAGAATAGTTGAAAAGATAAAAATAGAGGAAAGGCGACCGGAGACGGCGCTGAGTAGCCGATTAAGACTTATATGAAGTAAAGTTTTGGAAGGTAGAAAGGTATCAAAGAAGAAGACAATATGCCGGCAATTGCTAGAAAAGTAATGCTAATTAGCCAACCCTTAAAATCATATATATTTTTATTTTAGTGTGGCCAGTTGAGGCCAAGTCACAATGGACTATAAAGTGACTAGACCAGCAACGAAAAGACAAAGCAGGGTTGCTTCTAAGTAAGCACCGACTGCAAGGGCTTCTTACATAAAGGAAATATTAATGAGATCGTAGGAATCTTCTACTAAACCCTTTGCAACCCATGTTTTGATGGGGAATTTACTAGACCTTTTTGGGATGGGGTAACCCGTACTAAAGTGACTCATGTGTATATGGTTGTCCAAGATTACGAGTAAAATGGAAGTATAGTGACTTGAGAGGTATGATGTTAGGGTATCATGAATACCATGAACATATTACGACTAAGGGAAGTAAACAACGAAGGTTTATGAAGAGAGTATGGAAATGGTCAGAGATGGATCAGTATCCTGTAGAAATTTTGTCTAAGACAAGTACATTTGAGAAGAACGATAAGTACTAAGAGATTCACGTTGAACTCGACCAATATCTTCCAAAACATCCTTGCTACCATTACCAAGTTCTGTAAGAGAGCAGATAGGCATACGTTGCCTTTTGGAAGGCCAAATAGGCTGACAACTATCTGAAAGAAGAGGGTGGCATTAAGCCACCGATCGATTATCAAATGAGAATGATTGAAAAGAGACCTTTATTAAGGATACATGATCTGATTGCCAATTATAAGATGCATGAATTCCTTGGCAGTTGAATTAAGGATAGGATATCCATAAATTAAGACAAACCCTGGGGAATGCACAAGGGGTGGCATTAACCCTAATAACGACATTATGACTTCAGATGATATGAGCTGGACTTGCTAAGGCAACAATGACCGGTAAGGATTATTAAAAAGAGTTCTGGAAAGAACATAGATAGAATTATTAGAGTATTGATCAATGACATTTTGATATACCCTGTACCCAGAAAATACAGGAGGAAGGATGAGGATGACCTATGAAACCTTACAAGGAAAAAGGTAATATTCCGAACTTCAAAATGGAAGTTTGGTAAGGAATGTATGACATAGTAACAATAATGCCAGATGAGGCATGTATGAAACCCTGAGGAAGTATGGATTGAACCTATAAAGGTTGAGATTATCCTAAGACAAGAAAAGAACTAAGAAAAGAAGTATCCTAAGTAGGATTGGGAATAAACGTGGTAAAGTTCCCACGGGTAGGTGGAAGCAATGACTTATGGAGAAAGACTGATAAATATATTTTTTCTCCATCAACAGAGCTTAAGGGAGAATGCTTTCACCCAACAAAGATGGGAATGAGGTAGAAATGTTTGAATTGGAATATATCCAGAGAACAAGGATTACCAGAAATTATTATTATCAGGAAAGGCCAATGAGGTGGCCGACAGTCTAAGTATAAAGGAATAATTATAAATGTTCATACCGAAGAAACAAAATGATATTTGGAAAGACCTTGAAGGTCATATTGGAGTGGAGGAAGTTACATTCCTTTTGATGATTGTGAAAGAATCGAAGGTAATAATAGTTTAAGTAAAGATTCGATTCCTGATGGAGTCTTAAGCATATTACGTACCTTAGAAGGTCCCGTTTTGAGGCGGACCAGGACCATGATACAAAATTGACGAAGTAAACCGTTAAGTTTCCAGTCTTTTATGGAAGATGCATGAGCGATAATTTCATCAACCGGACATAGCTGCGATGCTTGAAGATCTTCTGCAATTTTATCTACTTCATGTAATATCTACATCAAGTTCAGGAAGTGCTCCTTATGGATAAGGAATAGTGATTACTCTGTCTCCCTAAAGGATTTGAAACCCGTATGGTTAGCTATTAACACACTATTTAAACAACAAGCGATGGCGATTCTTCTAAGAAAGTAGATGACAACGTAAAAATAAAGAAAGTGATGCTATTGATAAGCTAAATGGCATGTTGATGAATGACAAGCAAGTTGTGTTAGTGTACTTCTGCGCAAACAAGATAGAGAATATGAGGCGGACGATTCATGATGCTAAATGTATTCCCGTAAAAAGAAATAAGGGCAGTTGAGCCCGAGATTTGTTGGGCCGTCTGACAAGTGTTCGGAAGATGGCATTCGAGCCAGCTCTACCCCCAAAACTTATAGCATGATCGTAACGTGTTTCATGTGGCAAGGCTATGCCAGTAAAATGCAGATGCTCGATAGATGATAAGAGTACGAGCAGGTAGATATACGACCTGGTCTGACTTACGAAGAACAACCTGTGGAAAATCACGGATAGAAAATAGCAAGTGATGAGAAACAAGGTTGGCAGAAGTAGATTATATTGAATCTAAGTTAAAGGGATCGGCCGTATTCATTTCGGAGAATTTAAATTGGAATAATGTGATGATTATAGAGTAAATGTAACGGGATACCAATAAGGAGGTACCAAGTGCAAAAGATATCTCAATAAAAAGATGAAGGTGAAAGTAAATAAGAATCAGATAATAAGAAGGATGTGATTGATAAAGAAAAGACTGGGAAAGCAACTATGGAATATGAAGCAAGGAATGTTATGAATGGATTAATAAAAGGGTTTTTTTGATAAATTCTCGGGATGACAACCTGATAGTGTTAATATTATAGATATGAAAAAGCTAGTAGCGTGACATGGAATGTCAGTAACAATGGTGTCAAGCGAGAAACTAAGATTTAACCTGAGAGGTTCAAAGATTCTCCAAAAGTAAATGTTGCTAAGGTTGAACCAGAGTATAAGTCCATAGAATAATGGACAAAGCAGCAAGATATGTTGACTCATGAGATTGCGATCAAATGGTATTGGATATAATCATGATTATTTTCTTCTTTGATGAACCTTTATAGTTTAGAGGTAAATTCTGAGTATGATATTTTACAATCATGAAAACTTTCTATAATCCTTTAGAATTCTTTTCTTTTCTTCTCTCTTACTCATCTTCTTTATGAATTGAGAAGAACAACCCTTTAAGGAGGGGAGGTACGGCTACGTGACTATCTGTCTATATGATAGAAGTCTAAGTGGAATACCATAACTTGTTTAATTGCTTGTCAAGTACTAAAGGCTGGCCCCCTTCTGTACTAACTATGCAATATAACAAATGTTCAATTGATCATAGTGATCTCTCAATAAATCTTTCCACTTCTCTATATTGATCGAGATTGCGAAGATTAAAGCGATCAGGAAATGCACAGTACGAGCGAGGTTACCTCCGAATTCGTAGGGTGATAGTGATACCAATGTTACTGCAGGTATCAATAAGGATAAGACTGAGTAAGAGTATAACCCGGATAGTGAGTTGTACGAAAAGTAGCAACATTGATGGAAAAAGGATACAGTATGGATTATAGCACTAGAAGATGTGCTGAGGAAGGGTAGAACGACTAAGAATTGACCGGGAAGCTAAAAAGTGAACGACAAGCAAACGACTCTTTGCTTCCTACCTGATTCCGGGACGGAATCCTTTTAAGGAGGGGAGACTGTAAGAACCCCAAATTTTGGATATAATTAAAACTTTTTATTAAGTAATGATAAAATGAGGAACAATGATTCCGACAACAAGGTCACCCGCTCTAATGAATGGTGGTTTCAAAGGACAATGATTGCAATGAATGGATATTGCTTTGGACAATGATCCTGATGCATTGGTATATTGTCAGAAGAGAGTAATTCGATGGTTGAGGACCTAGATAAGAATAATCTACCATCCAGGAAGGAGCTAATGGATCCTTGAAGGGAAATGAGTACGTGCATAGTGTTTCCCGTACGTGCATAGTGTTTCCCATACGTGCATAGTATTTCCCGTACGAGCATAGTGTTTCCCGTACGTGCATAGTATTTCCTGTACGTGCATAGTAATTTGGTGGATGAATAGTGATTTTGTAAGTTGGAAAACTTTTCACGCCACCCTATGTACGGGACGTGATATGGATGTTTCGAAGTCATATTAGTAATACGCGGAGGAAATAAGTGAATGCAGAGACGATCGGAATTCAGAAATTCCAAATTCTTTCTCGGTATAATATTTGACCGGACAGTGGGTTAAATATTATTATAATCCAAGAATTGAGATATTAACTTTGAGGATTTGATATTTTGGGATGTTATTATATTTGATTTAAGAATGAAGGTAGGAAACCACTGAGGCAGTGAAACAAGCGTTCTAGAAACCTCTAAAATGTTATAACGAGATTAATCAATAAAGTGAACGAATCCTAGATTACGGATTAAGTTCGTATCGAGATTAAATATCCTGCATGGTCATCACGAGGATTATATTAAGGATTGGGGAAGGTATTATGAATATCGAGAAATTTCCCGGTAAACCCTAAAGGTGAAACTACTTAGTTATTCGTCCGAACGATCAATGAATTGAGCAATAAACGGACAAAGAAACGAGCAGAGAACCAAGATGCAAGTATGTGCAAGTGGATGAGATCAAGTAACTAAGCTATTTGCAAGAGTAACTAGCACACTAAGAATCAAACCAAGGATACAAGATATTAGTACATGACACACCACTTGTCCACTTGTTTAAACATCATCCATGACATAATCACTTTATTAAAGTGACTTTTGGCCAAGATATTATCAAAACCTCATCCCAATAATTCATTTAGCATAAGCAACCAAGTAAAAGATGCAAACAAACTCTTTCCCCCTCCATTTACCTCCATTTGGACCTGCCCTCTTTTTCAAGAGGAGAAATCCAACTTCCATCCATGGTTAAATCTCAAGAAAATTAAGGTGAGTCCTATATTTCATAACTAAGATACCCTATGAATTTCATCTTCAAATTCCATACCAATCTTGAGATATAAAATCAAGAAGATGATGATGAATAGTAACTTTTAAGTATTAACTTTGTGTTCTTGTTTTCTTTTGAATGATTCAAGTATACTAAGGCTACTTAAGGATCATTCAAGGCTTAACAAGTGTTATTCACTCTCCAAGGAAGGTATAAAGCTCAAGAACCCTTAGTACTACTTTGAGTTTATGGATTTTTTTTTGGATGGATATATGATGGAGAGGTGTTAGTATGTTTAGATCCATGTATGCATAATTGGTTGTTATTGATGTTTCATACTTGTTGGATTTGAGTTGTTCTTGAGATATCATGACTTAGAATAGATGAGAAACTTTAGGTCTTGAATTGGTTGTTGTTGGAGGATGATTTGATGATGATAAAAATTTGGAAAAGCATGTAAACATAGCCGTCGTAATGCCGAATTTTCGATAATCTTTAAAAACCGTGCATCACAGTAGCATGAACTCACTTTCCAGTGTTGTATTTTCCCATGATAAGATAGGTTATGTTATAAGCTTCGTTTTGATATAAAGAACGCGTGAAACGGACTTACGGTTTAGGAGTTACGGTCGGTTTACTAAAAGTAGTTCGAATTCGTAAACGAAAGTTCGTAACTGAAATTGAACCCCGATAAAATACATAAGTCAGTGGCGAATCTTGGTAATTAAATACTAGAGGTAAAAAGGAAGGTGTGAGAGAAAACCTCATGTGAAAAGGATCGTTTTCCGATTTTATAAAAATGTTCGAATCAAAGTTAATCGCGAACGAATCCCTAAAAACCCGCTTGATTATAACTTCGGTAAAACACTTAGATAACGGGCGATAAAACTCGGAGCATAATATTGATTCGTAACGATCGACTTTAGAACTTGTATGACTTAAGTATGTCCCAAGTGTAAGTACAATGACATGTCGTATTAACGAACGAATGTCGGGTCGGATCGAGGATAAAAGGAATCCACTAAAAGGGGTATAACGAGATAACTCGAGAACGTGTTTCGATTTAAGTATAAATTAACTTTTAAGATGTTAAGTGATTAATCCCGAATGCCTTGGCTATTTTTAGATCACCAAGCTGACCCGGGACCCGCTATCACTACCCCTTACCGTACTCGACTACCAGGCAAGTTTCAATTCCCTTCTTTTAGGCTGTTGTTGTGATTGAATAAATTTATATATATGTTTTCTGTTATACATATGCCATAGCATGCATGCCTACTTTCAAGTTATATCATTATGCTTGTTCCCTGATTGTTATTGGCTTATAAATTAGATAGCTATCGTATCAACTATAAGCCGGTTATTGTAAGACCCTCATAGAAGGGCGTATACATCTTATTCATCAAATATAGACCGGGAGTCAATATTTCTTGATATATCGAGATTACCTCGGAGGAAAATATTTAAGTAAATATTTTCCATTATTCGGGCGACGAATATTATTTGAATATTCGTTCGAGATTATTTATTTTAACGATCCTTACTTCAAATAATTATTTGAACGTAACTATTCGACGAATAATATTTTTAATATTCATTCAGAGTCGAATTATTTATCGATTATTATTTTGAATATTCTTCTAAAGGTTGGACTACTAAATGAATATTATTTGGATATTCATTTAGAATATTATTCATTAAATGAATATTACATTTGAGTATTCATTTAAGATAGTAATTACCTGTCGAATATTATTTTAATGTTCATCTGAAACTTGATTTATTTATCGAGTCTTATCTCGAATATTCCCTTAAAGCTTGAATTACTAAATGAATATTACTTGATATTCATTTAGAATATTATTCATTAAATGAATATTACTTTATCAATATTCATTTAAATTCCTAATTAATTATGAATGTTATTTTGAATATTCATCCAGGGTTCTATTTAATCATCGAATATTATTTTAAATATTTTAAATATTCCTTTCAGGTCTTATTAAGTAATGAATATTATTTTGAATATTCATTTGATTATTTAATTATGCAATAAATATTCTCTCGATATTTCTTCAAGAATTATTTGAGAGATACTCTGATTAAAGATATTCTTTCATATTCCTAAATATTCTGTAAAATATTTTAATTCAATAAATATTCTCTGAATATTTATTCCATACTTAGAATAACCTCGATAAGGTTTATCTTCTTCGATTATTACAGAAAATATCTCGGAGTCATATTATTATTAATCTTATATCAAGAAAGGTTCTCAGACATCATTCTTCTTTGAGTCTACCTCTCTAATAATAAGGGAACCTTACTTGGAAAATGTTATTTATCTTGTCGACTTCCCAGTCATAAATTATTCTCTTCACTCGCAACTCGGGTGCTATGGACTTATTAAGTCGTTGTTTACCTTCTCATCTTTCGAGGGGTAAGATTGTTGGAACAAGTTGATATTCGTTACCAAGCAATAGCTTGGAAGTTATTGGTGAATTTTCCTTTCCAACTAGATACGACTACTTTGTAGAGTCTTATCAACAAGTATTATACTTGGGGAAAGGGGGACGAACGTTACATTCAGAATCATGAATTCTATTTGAACTAGGAGTCGTGTAAGAGGCCGAGTAGCGCCGGTCCATCCCCTTTGGCCCAACCGTTGGCCGGGGAGAGCTAGTAAGGCGGTATACAAGTAAAGCCGTCAGTTCTTCCTTCTACCGGTAGTAAATCTAAATTGAGCTGTACGATCTCGACTGATCATCAAGATTGGAACAGCGGGCGCGGTGAATACTCCATCATCGGTTCATCATCCAAACTTATTTATTTCCTGCAACATGATTACTGTTGGCAGAGCTGGAAAAGTGTTCATAACTGGAATTGCAACCTTTTCATGCAAGTTCCTCTTCTTAATAACAATGAGAATATCTCGCTTACTTTTGATGTAGCAGATATTTCTATAAACAAATACTTTAAGTTACCTTGTAACTTCATCGTTCATATTATACTGGCATCATTTCCGTAAATGCATGGCATATGGTTTGAAAGATACTTTTGAACTGTTATACATTATCGTTCAGTTATATATTATTGTTGGTGGGCTATTGCTCGCCCTTGCTTTATTATTATATCACAACAACAGCTAGACCAGATGACTCGCACAAGGCGCACTCGACGCGGGCGAGGACGATGAGACTACCAGAGCTGAAGAAGAAGCTATTGGTAGGATATATTTATTCTTTCATTACCAAGATTATGGTCTAGTATGACTTATATAAATGGATGGCAAAGAGTATGTATTTATATTGAAATTCTTTTGGATTGTAAGAACTCATAATGTGATTAATAAAAATTTGATTGTTACTCTGATTTCATCTCTGGGACTATAACGGGTGTGTTTTATATTGTTGTGTTGGGTCATAGAGACGTAATTTATTTTATGTTAAGGAAAGTTCAATTGTTGTGGACAGAATTGGAAACCGTAACCACCGGATCCCGGACCCCGGATCTGGGGGTGTTACACATTGCCTCCTCTGCTTCCACATTGCCCTGTTGTGCCAGAATTTGATAGGCAGGGACAGGGTGAGTAAAGGTTTCAGCATCCAAAGAAATGGAGTCAATCATGGACTGATATTCTCTTTGATATTCCATTTCCTTGGCTGCATCCTCAACCTCCATTGGCTCACTAGCAATGGCTGCTTCTACCATCCTTATTTCTCCTGTAGTCCCTTCTCTCCCCTCATCTCTCTTTTCTTGCATCAAGGGCTCCCCTTGGCTCACACCTCTCACACCCTCACCTTCACCTACTAAGGTGGAACCCTCAAACTCTCCTTTTGCCCGACCGGAAGAAATGGCCAGCCTCTCATTATTTACCTCTCCTTTTGCCTGCTCACAAGGCAGCCTCTCACTCCCTTCCCTCAATCCTAAAAGTGTTTCAACTACTGAGAACTCCTCCACACTTGACACAGGAATGTCAGATTTAGCAGTGGTAGAGTGAGTTATCAACGGATAAGGAATATCCGTTGATGGAGTAGTTATAGCTGTCAACGGATGGCTAGATAGAGGCGCATCCGTTGATGGAGAAACACTTGTCAACGGATGAAGGATATCCGTTGAGGAAGTAATAATTTTATCCGTTGAAGAGAAAACCAACACTGAATCTGTGGAGATTGATTTTAATTTTGAGGCCACAGTCTGTGTTGAGAATTCTGGAAGGGAAGATTGATGGTCCAACAAATCATCTAAAAGATGATGACCACCAATTACAGAGTGGGGCTTCTCCAAGAATCTTAAAGATGGAGAATCAGGAATTGATGTAGATATCATATCCACATCCAGAGATGGAGTTGGTGATGGTGGATTGTAATGTGTGTCGATTTGAAGATTAAGATCAAGGGGCTGTGACTCCACATTTATTGAAGCCACATCAAACTGAGTTTGAGAAGGTACAGTTTCCTGTACAGTGTGTGCACCCTGTGATTCCCCTGTGGTTTTAGATTTCACTCTTCTTCCATAGGTTTTTGAGATTGGGCTATATGTGTCCCTAACCCTCTTGTGCAGTGTTCCTTGTGGGGAACTTGATTCTGTAGTCACACTCTGTTGAGAGAGTGTAACTAGAATTTGGCCTGTAGTTACATTAGCAGTCTTTTGAGAGACTGAAATGGTGGTTGCACTCATCTCTCCTTCCTTATCCTTAGGGCTTCTTTGATGTTCACCCTGTCCCTCACCACTCACTACCACCTTCACACTCCCCTCAAGAGTTTTGGTAGGTTTTACAACAGGTGTCTTTTGAGAGACACTTGAGGTTTGCTTTTTAGAATGTGGTTTTGGAACTCTGGATTTGGTCACTTTGGTAGGAGCCTGTTTGGTCACAGCTACAGACTCCATTGTGACACTAGAAGGCAAAGAAATTTGGGGGTTGAAGATAGGGGTTTCAGAGTTAGAGATAGTTACCTGAACAATTGGTAGATATAACAATTGTACTCCTGCATTGAGGTTCATTCGAATTAGGTCACTTAAGACTCTCTTCTCCTGAACAAAACATTGGAACTTGCTATCCGGGTTAGCAATGGATAGCTTATTCTCAGATACATGCAGTGCTAAGAGCATTAAAAATCTAGCAAAGTAGATATTCTTGCTCCTAGTTTCCTTTTTACCCAACTTTGCAGCTATCTCATACATAACTAATGTGCCAAAATTATAGAATTTATCATTTAAAAGCATACACATCATAGTTAGCATGGACTGGGTAACAGCATCAAAATTACTAATTTTTCCTGAAAAAGTTTTAATGAAGGCATCACAGAAATAGCTCCATTCTTTAACCATTCCTTTTCTAACAATTTTCCCTAAGTTTTCAGTACTAAGGGCATAATTAATAGAATTAAGCATGGCAACAATTTCAACATCAGTGGGTACTTTCAGACAGTTATTCTCAGGCAATTTTAAACAAGCAGTTAATACATCAGAATTAACCACATAGTTTTTACCCTTTAAAGAAAAAGCAATTGTACCGTCTGTGCCATTGTACTCAGCAGATGTCCACATTTCTTCAATTACCTCGTGGATTAAGGGAGTGGTGGCAGTCATAGCATATGACAGTTTGCATTTCTTCACGAAACTCATCAAAGTGTGGTAAGCTTCTGGAGCATTCACTGTGTCGACAAAGGCCGCGAAATTGTTCTTCTCATAGGTAAACCCAATGGAGGACATCATCTTAACAATAGGCGCCATTGAAGTGATTGAACTTTGGTTACAGAGAGTTTTAGAGAAGAAGATGCAGTTAACTTTTGATATGCTTGAAAATGAATAAAAGTGAGATGTCAGAGTACAAGTCCGCCTTTTATATTTTTCAAGAATTAAAAATGAAATAATTAAAAGTAATTACTCCATTGGTCAAAAGTAACTGTCAGATAATAAATAAAAAGAGAATAAGTACAGCTATGATTAGATATACACGGTTACCAACGGTTATATAAAAAAAATGTATATCAACGGATATAGAATGAACGGTTGAGATACAGTTTATCCGTTGATGACGTGGATAGCCTGTTACCCGTTGACATGCAAAAATCTAGTAATGTGTTTATACTATCAACAGATAAAAGGATATCCGTTGATAAGCTAATTTTGCCTTAGACAAAATTTCTGCAGAAAATTTTTCTGAAAGTTTTAACTTTCAAGTAGATCAAAACACATTTCTAGCTTCAAATTTTTGAAATCAAATATCACTAGGAATTACGACAAGTTAAGCATACCTAGCTCACCTACCAATCTTGTGAATGTGGATTCATCAAGAGGCTTGGTGAAGATATCTGCAAGCTGCATTTCACTTGGCACAAAGTGCATTTCTACTGTACCATTCATCACATGTTCTCTAATGAAGTGGTATTTGATGTCAATGTACTTGGTTCTCGAATGTTGCACTGGATTCCCTGTGATGGCAATAGCACTTGTGTTGTCACAGAAAATTGGAATCTTCTCAACTTTTAGACCATAGTCAATGAGTTGGTTTCTCATCCATAGAATCTGTGCACAACAGCTTCCAGCAGCAATGTACTCAGCTTCAGCTGTAGAAGTGGAGACGGAGTTTTGTTTCTTACTGAACCATGAAACAAGCCTGTTTCCTAGAAATTGACAAGAACCTGTAGTACTTTTCCTATCAACTCTGCAACCTGCATAATCTGCATCTGAATAGCCAGTTAGATCAAAACCAGATTCTCTTGGGTACCAAATGCCAAGGTTTGGTGTTCCCTTGAGATACCTGAAAATTCTTTTAATAGCTATTAAGTGAGACTCTCTAGGGTCAGCTTGAAATCTAGCACAAAGACAAGTAGAAAACATTATATCAGGTCTACTAGCTGTTAGGTATAGAAGTGAACCTACCATGCCTCTATAGCTTGAGATGTCCACAGACTTTTCCTTAGTATTCAACTCAAGCTTAGTTGCAGTGGCCATAGGTGTTTTAGCAGATGTACAATCCATTAAGTCAAATTTCTTTAAGAGATCATAAATATATTTTGTTTGACTTATGAAAATGCCCTCATTAACTTGCTTTACTTGTAGGCCAAGAAAGTAAGTTAATTCACCCATCATGCTCATTTCATACCTACTTTGCATAAGTTTGGCAAACTTTTTGCAAAGCTTCTCATCTGTAGACCCAAAAATAATATCATCTACATAGATTTGAACAAGTATTGAAGAGCCATTAATATCCCTATGAAATAAGGTTTTATCTACTGTACCTCTAGTGAAGTGGTTCTCCAAAAGAAATTGAGATAAAGTGTCATACCAGGCTCTTGGTGCTTGCTTCAACCATAAAGTGCTTTCATGAGAAGATATACATATTCTGGAAATTCTGGATCCTCAAAACCAGGAGGTTGATGGACATAGACCTCTTCTTCCAGTTCCCCAGTTAGAAAGGCACTTTTGACATCAATCTGATAGACTTTGAAGTTGGCATGTGCTGCATAGGCTAGAAAGATTCTTATTGCCTCAAGTCTTGCCACTGGAGCAAAAGTTTCATCAAAATCTATTCCTTCTTCTTGAGAATAGCCCTTTGCCACTAATCTAGCTTTATTCCTCACAATTATGCCATTTTCATCTGTCTTATTCTTGAGAACCCATTTAGTACCTATGACACTTCTATCATCAGGTTTGGGCACAAGTTTCCATACTTTATTTCTTTCAAATTGGTTTAGCTCTTCTTGCATTGCTAACACCCAATCTGGATCTAGAAGAGCATCTTCCACTTTCTTAGGTTCCTCTTGAGACAGGAAGCTACTGTATAGACATTCTGCTTGAGTGGCCCTTCTAGTTTGGACTCTTGAATTTGATTCACCAATGATTAACTCAAATGGATGATTTCTAGTCCATTTTCTAGCAGGTGGAAGGTTTGATTTTGATGAGGTTGCTTCATTTCCATGATCATGTTGATTTAGCATTGAATTTTGACCTTGAGAAACTCCCCCCGAGTTTGTTGTCCGTGCTGAATTATGAAGTTGACTGTCAATGGATGCATCATTTTGCCTGTCGACGGATGCTTGAGAATATCTGTCAACGGATGCATCTCTAATAGTGTCAACGGATGTTGCAGAATGACTGTCAACGGATGCTTCATTTTCAGTGTAAGCATCACTTCTAGTTGGTATAACAGCTCTAGGTGGATCTCTGTGGTCATGATCTTCATTTTCCTCATCATCATCGTAGTACATTCTTCCTTCACCTTCATTCTCAAATTCCAACTTTTCATGGTAACCTTCATCATTTAGGCCTAGAATATTTTGATCATCAAACACAACATGTACAGATTCCATAACAATGTTGGTTCTTAGATTGTAGACCTTGTAGGCTTTCCCTGCTGCATATCCAACGAAAATAGCTTCATCTGCCTTTGCTTCAAATTTGCCCAAGTTATCTCCATGATTCCTTAGCACAAAACACTTACACCCAAAGACATGTAGGAAAGCTAAGGTTGGTTTCTTGTTGGTTAATAACTGATAAGGAGTCATTCCTCTAGCTTGATTGACCAAGGAAATATTCTGAGTAAAGCATGCAGTGTTGAAAGCTTCAGCCCAGAAATATGTTGGTAACCTTGATTCACTTAACATTGTTCTAGCTGCTTCAATGAGAGTTCTGTTTTTCCTTTCAACAACTCCATTTTGTTGAGGTGTTCTGGCAGCAGAAAACTCATGGACAATTCCATTCTCTTCACAGAAAATCTTCATTGTGGAATTCTTGAATTCAATACCATTGTCACTTCTGATTCTTTGTACTCTGTCTTCAGAACCATTGTTTAGCATTCTGAGATGATTGATGATGATTTCACTTGCACAATCCTTGGAGTGCAGGAAGAAGGTCCATGTGAACTTAGAAAAATCATCTACAATCACCAGACAGTATTTCTTCTTTGAAATAGACATGACATTTACTGGACCAAATAAATCCATATGCAGCAATTGAAGAGGCTTAACAATGGATGACTCTGTCTTGCTTTTGAAGGATGATTTCTTTTGTTTCCCTAATTGGCAGGCATCACACAGCCCATCTTTGACAAACTCCAATTGAGGGATTCCTCTAGCAAGATCCTTTCTTACCAAATCATTCATAACTTTAAAATTCAAATGTGACAGCTTCTTATGCCATAGCCAACTCTCATCCTTACTTGCTTTGCTGAAGAGACAAGTAATGGATTCTGAGCATGTTGAATTGAAGTCAGCTATGTAAACATTTCCTTTTCTAAAGCCTGTCAATACCACATTGTTGTCTTCCTTGGCAGAAACAACACAGGCTTCTTTTGTGAACTTTACTTCATAGTCTCTGTCACAAATCTGACTGATACTCAGCAAATTGTGCTTCAAACCTTCAACTAAAGCCACTTCTTCAATGATGACATTGTCTTTTGAAATCAGGCCATATCCCTTAGTATATCCTTTGCTGTCATCTCCAAAGGTAATTCTAGGGCCAGCTCCTTCCTTGAACTCTGTGAGCAGGGTTGAATCTCCTGTCATGTGCCTTAGAGCATCCACTGTCTAGGTACCATAGATTCCTTCTGTTTCCCTGCACACATTTCAAAAACAAATCAAGTTGATTTTGGTACCCAAGCTTCCTTGGGTCCTTTCTTGTTAGCCTTTGACTTTGCACTCTTAGCATTCTTCAACTTAGGTGTAGATGCTTGAGTGATGGGGTTTGACAAATGCTCATTTGCATGAATATTGGATGCATGCATGTGTGGAAAATTGGCATACACATTATTCATGTTAGGTATGTTCCATGACATTTGTGGCACATTCATAGATTGAAAGTAAGGATTAGACATATATGGCATGTTCACATATGGATTTGAAAAACTAGCATTTTGATACAAACCAGGCATTGCAGGCATACATGGCATTGGTTGAGGTACATGAACAGGAGCCTTGTTGACAATCTTGCAATTAGAAGATAGATGATTGACACTATTACAATTACTACAAGTTTTCCTAGGAGCAAACTTGTCAGGAGAGTAATTGTTTTTCTTGTTGATGCCTATCTTACCATTTCTGTTCTTTTTCTTTTTGCCCTCAATTTCTACCTTTTCATTGTCTGATTTACCAACAGCCTTTTTGTTGTGTAAATCACCTGTCTTAGCCTTCCCACTGGATTTGGTTTTGCTGCACTCACCACTAACAAAATTCTTGTTTACTGGACCATACTTGATATCCAGTTTCCTAAGTTCCTTCTTACTAACAGACTTTTTGTTAGTCGACGGATACCTCTCATTCGTTGACGGTTCATCTGTCAACGGTTGATCACTATCCGTTGATTCACAAATAGTCTCTAGATCCTCAAGGCCAGGTTCTAGCTCCTTTTTCTTTTGAGTCCAGGTATCCTTCACAAATGATTCTATTCCCTGAACTTCTATTATGTTTTGTGAGATATTCCTATAACTTTGAAATTTAGCAATTATCCCTTGTTCTTTTTCAAGCTGGTCTTTTAAAATCAGTTCTCTTTTTAACACAGCTTCAAGTTCACTTTTAGCATTATTGCAATCAACTCTCATTTTCTCAAATTCTAGAAATTGAGTTTCTAGAGCAGCATTTCTATCACTTAAAAACAGATTAGACTCTTTAATCCTATTGTTCTCTTTAGTAAGTGATTTAAGAGTAACACTTAAGTGATATAGTTCAGTAGACATTTCATCTATAACACTATTGCATTCCTCTTTGGTGAGCTCAGAGAGATTAGTAGAATATACCTGATTGCTAGCTGAACTTGCTTCCTGCTCTCCAGAATCAGCCATTAAAGCAAGATTGACTAACTCAACATCATCATCAGAATGATTGTCATCAACAGCCCAGTCATACTCTTGGGTTAAGAATGCCTTTCCTTTCTGCCTGAGAAGATCAAAATATTTCTTCTTATAGTCAACAGCCTCAGTTGGCTTTCCCTTGTTCTCAGATCTAGGTTTCCTGCATTCACTTATCATGTGACCAGCAATTCCACAATTGTAGCATTTAATTTTGGATTTATCCACATAGTTGCTTGTGGAAAAATCCTTGTTAAATGGCTTGGCCACCCCAGAGTTTCTCTTGAATTTCAGCTTAGAGAATCTCCTAGATAGAAAAGCTAAGTGCTCATCTATCTCATCCAATTCATCCTGCTGAAGAGCATTCAATTCCTCAGACACCTTTTCCTTGCTCCTGCTTGATTCTGCTCTACCTTTACAAACCTCCCTGTTTGGTGTAGAACTAGCAGTTTCTGTCCTTTCCTCCTTTTGCTCCAAGTTGGAAACAAGTGCAACTGACCCACTTTTCTTTTGAGACTTCTCAATCTCTTCATCCTGCTCCATTTCCAGCTCATAGGTCTTTAAAGTTCCATAGAGCCTTTCAAGAGTAAATGTCTTGTACTCTTGAGTGTTTCTTAGAGAAACAGTCATTGGCTTCCATTCCTTGGGCAGTGATCTCAGAAATTTGAGATTAGAATCTTTAACTTGATAGATTCTTCCATACAGTTTCAAACCATTTAGTAGCTTTTGAAATCTACTGAATGTATCATTCAATGTTTCTCCACTCTTAAAGTGAAAATGTTCATACTGTTGGATTAGTAGTTGCATCTTGTTTTCCCTTACCTGTTCTGTTCCTTCACACAGGGTTTGAACAATGTCCCATACTTCCTTGGCGGTAGTACAGTTAATAACATTGTCAACCATGTCTGTTTCTAAGCCATTGAACAAAATATTCATGGCCTTTTTGTCTTTGTGGACTTCTGCAATATCTTCAAGACTCCACTCAGAAACAGGTTTGGGAATGAGAGTGTCGGGCACATCATCAGCCAGGCCAACTCTTGTTGCTGTCTTCATTGGAACGTGAGGACCCTTGTCAATGCAATCCACAAAGCCCTCATCAATAGACGAGAGATGTAGGCGCATTTTTACTTTCCAGTGAAAGTAATTTTCTCTATCAAGAACTGGAATCTTCACTCCATAATCCTTCTTAGACATGTTGGAAGTGTGTTGATCTTTAAACTTCAAATATGTTAGAAGCTTGCTCTGATACCAATTGTTATTCCCAGATTACACACTTGTATAATTGTAGAAGGGGGGGTTGAATACAATTCTTGATATTTATAAATTTCTGATAAGAATTCCAGAAACTTATGCAGAGATAATTGCAATGTAAGATTTAAACACAAACACATATAAAATCAGGTGGTTAATATGCACCACCTGAAGCTTTTATTTGAAGAAAACTCTGTGATACAAAATGTACACAGCTGCCGTTTTACAACTCTTTGCTTCTAAGGATATTCAAGAAACCCTAAGCAAATATGTCTGTTTTCTTAACTTACAAAGAGTTGCTACACTTGGTTATAAATCCCAAGTTTTACAAGTACTACTGGAATAAGATAATACTAATCTAATTCTAGTTGACTTGCTACTACACTCCAAATACACATGTAGCCGAAAGGTTGTCCTTGTGTTCAGACATGTCTCCTGCACCTTTCTTGTATTCATAGTGTAAATAGAATGCTTCTTTCTTCTGTGTTTCCAAAGTATGGCTGCCATACTGCTTTTTGTATCTACTATCAACCCATGTGATCTGTCAGTCAAACATGTCCTTATCAACTGCTAATCCCCAGCTAATCGTAGAAGACAGTGTCAATGATTATCCGTTGATGTTTGTACACCGACATCCGTTGATGATGTATTGAGCGGTATCCGTTGATCTTGAGACTTGAGTTGTATCCGTTGATAGAGTGGATTTGAGTTGTATCCGTTGATAGAGTTTTGTCTTCATCTGTTGATACACTTTCACTTAGACAGAATTACATAGCATAGCTTATTTACAATTGGCTACCCTATTCTGCCTATCCGTTGATAGTCAACATGACTGTGGATAAAAACACTATCAACTGATAACATAGTGATACTTGCAGTATGCTACAAAACCTCATCCGTTGATGAGCTACCTGTCAACGGATAGAGTTATAAATCCTCATCCGTTGACAGCTACAAAACCTTATACAATTTGATTAATTGTGAAGTTATCATCAAGTACAACATAATCCTAACAGTTCAGACTAGAATTATTGATAAATTCTTATCCATCAACATCGAATTTTATGTATGTTACATCAAATTTTTATGTATAAAAGTATAATATTCTAATAAAATAAAAAATTATTAGTCTTATACCAAATAATTTTTCAAAATTACCGATCATATAAATTATCTATCACAATTTTAATATACCGATCATATAAATTATCTATCACACCTTTAATATATCGTATATATAAAAAAAGTATAATTTTTCGTATTTAGAAAGAGCTAGTTAAAAAAAGAAAATACGAACATATCTCTTCTCAATTGTTGGAACTTCCATAATTTGTAGGCAAGTAAAGAATATTTATTCCGTATAACTACAAAAGCATCAGATTTTGATAAATAATTATTATTAATAATATCCGTGCCCGTGCCCTTTTTATCACAAATTAAAGTTAAATGATCCTAAATATTATTATTTTAAAAAATGGCCCTTTATATCACAAGAAAATGCCACTTTAGCTCATGTTTTTAAAAAATGCAATGGCATGTGGCGCTATTGTTATTTTAATATTAACATCAATTTTCAAAAAAAAAAAATTTAAAAAGAAACGTATATCTATATTGCGTTTGTTATAAACGGGGATTACATTGGCATTATTTAAGGGAGGGGAAGGTGGCAACGCCACTTATAGTGGCGTTTGGCGCTGTTTTTTTTTTTTGCTAAATATGTATTTGCAAGTGCTATTAAATCAATTAAATTGTGTTTTTTTATTGAGTCTGATGATCCCGATTTTTTAAAAATCAGGATAAGTTAGGATTTTGGGTGTTTATTCGTCGTTTTGAATATTCTAAGCCCAAAAGTTAACTGTTGAACCCCAAAAATTAACCGCTGAAACCCCAAAAAAAAAGATATATATAAAATTTAAAAATTTTAATTAAAAAATTGAATCCGATGACCTGATTTTTAACAAATCGGGGGTCAGTCCCGATTTTTTAAAAATTAGGATAAGTTAGGGTTTATGGTAACCCTAAACTCTAAACCCTAAGTTCGTAAACGATTTATTCGTCGTTGTGAATATTTCTAAAACCCAAAATGAAAATGTTAAACCCCAAAGGTTAACTGTTGAACCCCTAAGGGAATATAGATAAAATTTAAAAATTTTAAATAAGAAATTAAATATTTTTAAATTCAAAATGGAATCCGCTGAACCCCAAATAAAAATTATATAACCCTAAAGTTGTGTTTAACACTTTTTTTTTAAAAAAAAGAAAAAACAATGTAACACAACTTTTTTTTGCGTTTTTAAAAAACGTAACTTTTTTTTAGTGCAGGCCCAATGGAAAAAGAGGTGATTTGATTTTTTTAAAGAAACGTGAATTAATGTTAATTTTACTTTATTTAATTTATTTAAAAATTAGCAAACTTTGTAAAAAAAATTAGTAAACTTTATTTTTGTACTTTAATTATTATTTCAATATATATATATATATATAAATTTATTTTAAGGTAAAATGACGACTTAAAATGGTTTACATTTTGTCCTTTTTATTCTCTATTCAAGATCACTAATTCTCTGCAATTTCTTTTCGCACGACTATAGCAAGATGAACTTTAGTTCTCACACAATCTTTATTATTGATTTTTGTAGAAATCGTAATAAATTATAAAAGTATATAGATTTTCGCTTACCATTTGAAATTTGTATACAAATAATACATATAAATTTTTACCTTCGCACATGATTAAATTACACATGGATTATAAGCACTTTATTGTCAAAAAAAATTACACATGGATTATGATCAAACCAGTTAAATTAAATAAACCCAGTCATTTTTATCGGTAATTAAATCAATAAAAAAGCTATATACCCTTTGTTTCATTAAATTGTCTCGACACAAATTAATATTCTAATTAAATAATTTTTTACACTACTATTAAACATGTATGTTTTGAAATGAGTGTTGACTTTAAAAAACGTTATTGAGTTACATTTAATATTTATAACCTTTGATCAAAAAGATTGCGTTCGTATTGTAAATACTATTTATTATGTTTATTATTTTTTAAGATTATCAAAACTTTAGATATATAATGAGAGTCTTTCTTCAACTAATAATTCATGTGAATTGTTTTAAATCAATTCATTTAGGAAATTCTTAAAAAACCGAGGAGTTTTTAAACGACTAAGAATTGCATACATTAAGTCCTTTTTTATTCCCTAATCAAGATCACTCATTCACTGCAATTTCTTTTTAGACAACTGAAGCATAGACGATCTTAATTTCTCAAACAATCTAATCTTTATTATCAGTGCTTGTGAAAATCATAATAAATTACAGAAATATATAAACCTTCGTTTAACATTTGAAATTTGTATACAAATAATACAGACGGATTTTACCTTTGGACATGAATAAATTACACATTAATTATGATAAATTGATTTAAATTAAATAAAGCCAACCATTTCTATCGGCAGATTAAATCGATTAAAAGTTATACACCCGTTATTTCATTATATTGTGTTGACATACATTAATATTCTAATGAGGTTTTTTGATAAATATATATACAAAAGTAAAATTTTGCAATTTTACTTTTGTTAAGAAAAGTTATTTGCAATTTTACTACACTAAGTTTCAAAATTGCAAAAATACTACAAATTAGGGTACCCCTTGCCCCCAGACTGCCCAGATTTCATTAGGGATGGGCGTCGGGGCATTTCGGGGCCTGGGAGTGCTATCCCCGCCCCCATCCCCGAATTCAAACCCGATCCCCGCCCCCGGCCCGTTCCCCGTCGGGGACTATTTTTCATTCCCCGTCCCCGGCCCAAACGGGTAACGGGGATCCCCGCGGGGAATCGGGGAATTTTATTTAAAACAAAAAATAATATTAAATAATTTTTAAACACTAACTAGTGAGCTCAAATGCACTAAATTGAGATAAAAACAATATTATTTAAAGAAACAATTATAAACATGGAAATGAAGTTATTTAACTATTAGAAAGATAAACATATAAAATTAAAACATCATTTTGTTTCCATTATGAAGTATTGGAAATTCGTTTATATTAATATATGATTATTAATATATATATATATATATATATATATATATATATATATATATATATATATATATATATATCTGTGTGGTTGTATTAAAGTGTGGTGAAATCGAGTCGGGATTAAAAATCGGGTCGGGTAGAGAAAATCGGGGCGGGGGTCGGGGATCGGGCCGGGGACACATAAAAACCCGGCCCCGGCCCGCTCCCCGATTTTTTTTTGAAAATTGTCCCCGCTCCCCGGCCTGTACCCGAAAAAATCCCCGAATCCCCGTCCCGTTCGGTGCGAGGATCGGATCGGGATCGAGCGGGCCGGGATGAATGCCCATCCCTAGATTTCATCAGCTTCGACACTTTTTTTTAGGGTGGGATGCTATTTTTGGTTGCTAGGCCCCGCAGGGGCCGTATTCAACTAAAATCAAACACATTCAACTTTCGACACTTTTTTTTTAGGGTGGGATGCTATTTTGGGTTGCTAGGCCCCGTAGGGGCCATATTCAACTAAAATCAACCACATTCAACTTTCGACATTTTTTTTAAGGTGGGGTGGTATTTTGGTGGATTTGGTTTGAAAGGCCTTGTAGGGGCAACTACATTCAACTAAATGTAACCACATTCAACCGAATGCAACCACATGCAACTAAATTTCTGATTTCAAGTTCCATTTTTCATTTGTCATTTTCGACCTCATTTTTAAATAAATATATATATATATATATATATGTATATATAGTTCAAAAATGAGGTCGAAAATGACAACTGAAAAGTGGAACTTGAAATCAGCAACTGAATGCAACCAGTTGAATGTGGTTGCATTCAGTTGAATATGGCCCCTGGCGGGGCCTTGCAACCCAAATCCACCAAAATCATCCCACCTTAAAAAAAAAAAGTTGCATGTGGTTGCATTTGGTTGAATGTGGTTGCATTCAATTGCAACCTAAATCCACCAAATAGCATCCCACCTTAAAAAAAAAAGTGTCAAAAGTTGAATTTGGTTGATTTTAGTTGAATATAGCCCCTGCGGGGCCTAGCAACCAAAATAGCATCCCACTAAAAAAAAAGTGTTGAAAGTCTGGGATAGTCGTCTGTGAAGGGAGAGAAAAAGGGGAGGGGGTTGACCTAATTTGTAGTATTTTTGCAATTTTGAAACTTAGTGCCGCAATTAATTAAAGGAGATAGTATATTTGCAAATAGAAACTTTAAACATAGTATTTTTGGTAAATATCCTATTCTAATTACATAATTTTTTACATTATTATGAACATGTATGTTTGAAAGGGGTGTCGGCTTTAAAAAACGTTATTAAGTTATATTTAATATTTATAATTTTTGATCGTAAAGATTACGTTCCTATTGTAATTGGTACTTTTTATGTTATCGATATTTTTAAGATAATCAAAATTTTAGATATGTAATGAAAGCACTTTTTTAAACTAATTAGTCATGTATATTGTTTTAGATCTTTTTATTTTAGGAAATTCTTAAAAAACAAGTCAATTTTTAAAAATAATGAAATTAAATAATCTATATCTAATATTTAAAATAAAAATTTATAAATCGCATGAAACGCGGATAAATTGCCTAGTATCTATTATCACTCCATACTTTATTTTCCTTATCTTTTAAATTCTTACTACTTATTTTTACGTTATATTATTACTTTATTATTCGCTTGCTTGCTTTAAAATATATTAAATTAAAATACAATAGAAGACTTTTTAAATATATATTAATATGTGAATTAACTATATATGCAAAGTCTACTAAAAATTCATTATTTTGTTAAAACTATTTTAATTCTCCTATCTAATATTGAATTGAAATATTTCTATATATTACATTGAGATATAGAGATAGGTATAAAAAAAATGTATCTAATGAATTTAAAGTTATCCCTAAAATAATATATAATTTAAAGACACCACTATATTAGAGCATTTTCTTATTTTTTTTAAATTTGTGTATTTACAATATTTAGTTTCTAAATTCTTTTCAAGAAATTATTAATTGGGCCTAATCCATGAATACTAAAATTTGTTAAATATGATTTTTTTGACATATATTATAAATTTTAAATGACATTAGTTAAAAAAGTTGTTACTAGAGACAAAAATAACATACTCACAAGTTCATAATTAAATTAGAAGGTAAAAATAGAAAAATTTAGTAATACTAAATATGATATTTTATAAAAATAATGTTTATAACTATTATCAATAATATATACAAGAACCTAAATATTAAATTAAATTTTAGACAAAAAATCTTCACTTAAAAAATTCATACCTTAGATTTGATATATTAAAAATAGATTCATATTATTTTTCAATTTCTTTACTATTCAAGTATTAATAAAACAATTTATATTAAAAAAATCATTAATTTTAGTCAATATCATACGGGTGAAAAACCAAAATGCCCACATTTTAATTCCAGCTGCCCAAAATACCCACGAATGAAACTGTCCGCCCTTTTTACCCACGGACCGCGCAATACACACATGCGTGGAGGGTATACGCATGTTAGTATTGTGTGGAGGTCGACCACACATCATAACTATGCGTGGCATTTGTTAAAATTGCTTCTGAATTTATGAACAGTAACTGAGGATACGCATGTTGAGCATGCGTGACCCCAGATGCGTATGCGTCACTACTGTTCATCGTCTCCCAACAGCGCCGACATCGTTTTATCGACGAAATCTTTGACCAAACGATTCAGTCCATTCCAAGCATCGTTCAATAACGTGCCATATACCAAAACGATCACCTTTTCGTACTCTACAATAACATACCAACCATTTTCCATTTGATTCGTGAAAGGCAGAGTGTGTAAACTTGTAACACTATAACTAATGTAACTCAAACTAAAGGAAAAGATACTTAACCAGAAGACAATCAAGAACAAGAAGTCACAAGAAATCAACACTAAATGAAGACAAGGTAATTGATACAATTCAACATGTTAACTATGATCAATCCAAGAAGAAATCATTGAGAGAAGTTCAAGTCAAAGTTGTTCATGCCTCAGTGATTTGAAAAGCCAAGAATCAAGATCATAACTATCAGTATCAATAAGACCAATTGATTTCAAGTGAACAAGAAGGAAAGCAAATATTGGAAAGTCACATTACTAATTGGATATGGTAACTTATTCAAGAAGCAAAAACCCTATCAAGACTAGTCACTTATGAACCAGACCGTTGCATCAAGTGTCAGGACATTGATAGCAAGTTTATGTCAGTAATAAAGATCCATATTCAAAAGCTTAGTGAAGAACAAAGAAGACATGAAGATATCACAAGTTCAAGATGTGCATTGAAGTTTCAAGTTGAAGACCAGAATATTTTCTAAGTACTAAATATTCTAGATGACCAAGTAGAAGTTTCTAAGTAGAAGTTCTACTTAGAAATTCGAGATGGCTAAGTAGAAATTCTCAAGTAGAAGTTCTACTTAGAGTGCAGCTTCAACATGACACATGGCATCTTCTGATTGGCAGATTTCCAAGCTTTCAAGATAAGGCAAGATTTATGTGGACATCATTGGGCCACGTACATCTTAGTCTTTGAAGACTACAGGACATAGATTACATGTAGTATAAATAGAAGTACTTGTGTAATGTTTAAGTGAGAGAGCAATTCTTGAGAAAAACACAAGAGAAAAAGAGAGAGTGCATTCACAGAGCTTAGTATCATTCACTTCTCTCTGAACTTCTGTTATACTTTGTAATGAATGTTGTAGCAACCCTTTCAAGTTATATATAAGACATATATTCCTTGAATCTGTGTGTTCATTTATTACATCGTATTTATTGCTTCTCATATTCGAAAAGTTGTATTCACCCCCCCTCTACAACACATTTGGACCTAACAATTGGTATCAGAGCTTCATGTTTAACATACAAAACATAGATCCTTGTGTTGAGTAGAAGAATCATGAGTTTTCATTTTCTAGATCTACTTTTCATTTTCTTGAAAAGTGTGCTTTAAATCGTTTGTATTGAAAACTCATCTGAAAAATTATTTAAATACTCCAGGTGTGTTTATTTAGCTTGGATGTATTTTAATTAATTTTTGTGAATTAATCTGGGTACTTTCATATTTGGTGTTCTTGAGTGTTCATCATCTGTTCTTATCAAAGAAGACTACCCAACAACTTTTTGATCTCCTTTTCAATAGTAAAAGAATAAAAAAAGGTGTTCTTGGACTTTTTTATTTGCATTATTCACGGCCGAAAGTGTAACAGACATACTCAGTGCCTAGCAAGTGGGTTAGGTGGGTTAGGTGAGTAAAGCATTCAAAGTCAAAAGGTGTTGAAGAGATAATATTGTTTATTCAATATTAAAGTAATCTGCAGAAAAATTATTCTAAGGACAAAAGTTCTACATAGAATTTCTACTTGAGAATTTCTACATAGAATTTCGACTTGGACAATTTCTACTTGGTGATTTCGACTTGAGCAAAATTTCTACTTAGAGAAATTTCGACTTAGGCAAAAGTTCTACATATAAATTCTACATAGCCTAGTCTTGGGTACTTAGAAACTTTTAGTGACCAGAATTGAGGTGGCTCCTAAAAATGCATTCAAGATCCCAATGTTCAACAAAGATCACTATGAAGAATGGGTTTTCAGAATGAGACTATATGTAGAGACTGTTAACCCTGAATATCTGGAAGTCCTTGGCAAGGGTAAATTTGTCCCAATGGTGGTTATTCCTTCACATACGGAAGGAGGAGTGGTTATACCACCTCGGTCTGAGCCTAAAAAGGTCTCGGAGTTTTCGGATGCTGATAAGGAACAAATAGCTTGTGATACTGCCGTTCGACAAACCTTGATGGAATCTCTTGATCATGAAATGTTTAATATAGTCAAAGGTCTGACTACAGCGAAGAAGATTTGGGACAAGATAGAAGTTGTCATGGAAGGATCTGCAGAGGTCAGAAGCAACAAGACACTCATACTCAAGATGGAGTATGACACCTTTAGAATAAGGAAAGGAGAAGGCATAACAGATGTCTACCTACAATTCAGTCAGTTAGTATTGGATTTGAATCTGAGAGGTGTAACTCTCCCCATGGTTGAGACTAATACGAGATATCTGAGGAACCAGCCAAAAAGCATTGAACATAGGGTCTACGCAATAAGAGAAACCAGAGATTTGCACACAACTTCTCTGGAAGAGTATTATGGAATATTAAAGACCTATGAGCTGGAAACACTTCAAGATCAAGCATGGGACAATGATTCAAAGGGAAAAGAAAGTGCATCAGGATTAGTTGCTGATGAGGAAGAGTCTAAGAAGGCAATGGTTGCAGCAAAGCCTAAATCATCACTTGAACCACATCGAGTTGATAATGATGACGAGTGCGCATCTGACAGTGATGATGACTACTACACCCAAGAAGAGCTGGACAACATGGACGATAGTGTCGTGGCATACATGGCAAGGAAGTTCAGCAACATGAGATTTAGAAAGAGCAACCGACCACAAAGAAATTCTTCATCTTTCTATCGGGCTGCTAAGGGTGGTGGTAGTTCGTCAGGCTTCCAAGGTAAAGGAAAGAATTCCAGTTATAAATCTCCATTGGATTTCAAAATGAAGTTCAAATGCTATAATTGTGGTGAAGCTGGACACTTTGCCTCGGACTGCAAAAAGCCTAAACAGACTTATCCAAAAGAGACATATGAAGCATTCAAAAGCAAGTATGAAGCACTGTTGAAGGAAAGACATGGAAAACGAGCTTTATTGGTGACAGAAGGAAGAGCTTGGGATGATTCAGATGAGGAAGATGTTACTCATGTAGCAAACTTTGCCCTCATGGCTGAGACATCAGAGGAACCAGAGGTACCAGTTCTGACTCTTAAAGTAGAAATGTCTATTGATGATTATAAGGAACAGAACGGGGCTCTTAGTGAAGAGATCTATATGTTGTGCAAAAGCCTAGACTCTTCTCAAAAGGAACAGAAAACACTTGTTGCCAAATGCAGAATGCTTGAGGCAAAAGTGGAAGAGCTAGAGGCTGCTTGCACTGTAGATACTTCCCTAAGAGACTTTATTAAATCTCTGGAACACAAGCTCGTCCTTAAGGAAGAGGTAGAAGCATGTCTTAGGAACAATCTAGCTGAGTTAGAAACTAAATGCGAAGCATACAAACTAGCTGCTAGTAAAGTGTATGTAGATAATGACACATTTAAGAAAATAACTGGAGTAGGTATAGGACTTGATTATTCTGACCTTCCTAAGAAAGAAGGAAAGAGACCTATTGACCCTAGTTCCAGTGATCTTAAAAAGGAAACACCTAGAATTCTTAAATCGGCTGTCAAACCTATCTACAAACATCTTGTTCCTAGAATAGAAGAAGAAGAGACTGAATTGATAGCTAGATATGAGATTGAGATGGAAGATCGCCAGAAAGCACAACCTGTAACTCCTATCAAACAAGTTAAAATCAATTTCCCTAGAGATGAATCTAGACTAGGATTAGGAGCTTAGGCTGTTAAACAACAAGGAAAGAGAGAGAAAGGCATAAAAGAGGTTAAGGCTGAACGAATAAAGAAAGCATGTTATCATTGTAAATCTACTGAACATCTTTCTTATGCATGCAAAGCTAACATGAATGTTCCTGCTGCACATGCCATGCCTACCACACGTACAATGAATAATCTGCATCAGTATCATGCACAGTGTGGTCAACCTAACTGTATGCCATGCAATTTTAATATCATGCAAACTTTTGTGCATTTAATGAATGCATCTAGCCAGTCATGCTCAAATACTGTTGCTAGTTCAAATATCAAGAAAAAGTATGGGAGAGCCAAGACTGTCAGTCCTCTTAAAGTTAGGAGTGACAAACCTTCTCCTAAGACTGACAAATCTGTCAAGTCTGAGAAAGGAAAGGAGATAGTCGAAAGCTCTAGTAATGTGAAGAAAAGTGCATCTCCTGTTGTTAAATCTGTTGATTCTCGATCTTATCGAAAAGCCGGGCCCAATCAAAGTTGGGTTCCGAAGAATGTCTAACCAATCTGTCATTGCAGGGCATTAAGCAGAATAGAAATAAAGTTATATGGGTGCTAGACAGTGGAGCATCGAGGCATATGACTGGAAACAAGTCCCTGCTTACAGAGTTGGTTATGAAAGCTGGCCCTTATGTTACCTTTGGAGATGACAGCATAGGTGTGACTAAGGGATATGGCAAACTGAAAACTGGCAATGTCATCATTGAAGATATTTCCTATGTTGAGGGACTGAAGCACAATCTGTTGAGTATCAGTCAATTCTGTGACAAAGGTTACGAAATTGTCTTCAACAAGAAAGGTGTATCAATCACTCACATCAAGGAAGGCTCACTAGCTTTGAGAGGAGTTCGAAAGGCAGATCTTTTTGTTGCAGATATGGATTCAGCAAATCAGAATGAGGTCACCTGTTTCTACAGTAAAGCCTCGGATGATGAAAGCTGGTTATGGCACAAAAAGTTATCTCACTTAAACTTCAAAACGATGAATGCTCTCGCGAGGCGAGAATTGGTGAGAGATCTACCTCAAATGGAGTTCGCTCCGAAAGGACTCTGTGAAGCTTGTGAAATGGGAAAGTCGAAGCGAGCATCGCATAAAAGCAAAGAAATTTCTAGTATTACTGAGCCTCTGCAACTTCTTCATATGGATTTGTTTGGCCCAGTGAATGTCCTATCTTTGTCTAGGAAAAGATATGCTTTGGTAATCGTGGATGACTTCTCCAAGTATACATGCGTATTGTTCACAATGACGAAAGACGAAGTACCTTTCTTAATCATTGATCATATCACTCAAATTGAGAATGTTTCAACACTTACTGTGAAGACGATTAGATCAGACAATGGCACTGAATTCAAAAACACAGTGCTAAATGACTTCTGTGTATCTAAGGGAATACGTCGTCAGTATTCAGCCCCGAGAACTCCACAGCAAAATGGAGTAGTTGAAAGGAAGAATAGAACTTTGGTTGAAGCAGCAAGAACTTTGTTGTATGATTCAAAACTTCCTTTGTATTTCTGGGCCGAAGCAGTGAGTACCGCTTGTTACACTCAAAATAGAACCTTGATCATAAAAGATAAAGAAAAGACACCATGTAAGCTAATGAACAACAGAAGACCAACAATCAAATACTTTCATGTCTTCGGAACAAAATGCTATGTGCTTATAGATGATGAAAATCTAGGCAAGTTTGCAGCAAAAGCTCGTGAAGGAATCTTTGTTGGTTACTCTACAGACGTGGTGGCAGCTTATAGAGTGTTCTTGGTGAATGATCGAAAAGTGACTGAAAGTTACAACGTCAGATTCGACGATGCCAAACTCTCATCAATTTCAAGAGATTCTAGTGAACCTGAGTCCCTAAAATTTCAGAATCTGGACTTAGAAGATCTTGAAGATGAACCTGAGTTGGTGGTTCCATTAAATGTTCCAAGTGTACATGAAGAACCTGAGTTTAGTGAACAAGCTAATTCTACAAGATCAGGAGAGACTTCTTCAGTACGAATCAGCAACAACTCAGGGGGAGTAAATAGCAGCTCAAGGACTATTGTTCAAGGCTCGAGTCGAGTTGACTCTAGTTCTGTAGGAGCTGGCACTAACTCAGGGGGAGTTAGTGAAAATAATCAAAGTGGTCAGCACCCCAACTCAGAAAGTCAAGCTGAATCATCAAGACAATTTCCAGGTGAACGGGTATGGAATAGAGACCATCCGTTTGAGTTAATTATTGGTGATCCAGATGCTGGTGTGACTACTAGAAGAACTGCAAGAGCTGACATGGCTAATATCTCCTTATATTCTGGGTTCTTATCCAAGCTTCAACCTAAAGAAATAGAAGAAGCTCTTGGCGATGCTGATTGGGTGATTGCAATGCAAGAGGAACTCAATCAGTTTGAAAGGCAAAAAGTTTGGAAACTGGTACCCCGACCAAAGAACAAATCCGTAATTGGAGCTAGGTGGGTATTCAGAAATAAACTGGATGAAAACGGACTTGTAACACGAAACAAGGCTCGTTTGGTTGCAAAAGGTTATTCTCAGCGTGAAGGAATTGATTATGATGAAACCTATGCACCAGTTGCAAGACTTGAGGCAGTCAGGATGTTCTTGGCATTTGCAGCACATAAGAACTTCAAAGTTTTCCAGATGGATGTGAAAAGTGCCTTCCTGAACGGAGAGTTAGAAGAAGAAGTGTATCTGGAACAGCCGCCTGGCTTCGTTGATCCAGAACATGCAGATTTTGTGTATCTACTCTTCAAATCTGTCTATGGCCTCAGGCAATCCCCAAGGCGATGGTATGAAACCCTATCCCTATTCTTAATTGAAAATGGTTTTGTTATGGGAGTAATTGATAAAACATTGTTCTATAAAGTTGTGAGAAATGACTTAATACTTGTTCAAGTATATGTGGACGATATTATTTTTGGGTCATCAAATGAGCGCTTGTGCGAGAAATTTACCAAGCTAATGCAGAAAAAATATGAGATGAGCATGATGGGAGAGCTGTCCTTCTTCCTTGGATTACAGATCAGTCAGAGAAAAGATGGTATCTTTATCTGTCAATCCAAGTACGTCAGAGATTTACTCAAGAAGTATAATCTAGAAGATGCATCAGCAGCTAAGACTCCCATGGCAACAGCCACGAAGCTTGATGAAGACAAATCAGGTAAATCAGTTGACATCACAAGCTATCGAGGTATGATTGGCTCACTCCTCTATTTAACTGCAAGTAGACCCGATATAATGTTCGCAACTTGTTTATGTGCAAGGTTCCAAGCGGATCCTAGAGAATCACATCTCGTAGCCGTCAAAAGAATTTTTAGGTATCTCAAGGGCACACCAAATCTAGGGATTTGGTACCCAAGAGATACAGGTTTTAATCTTATTGGCTATTCGGATTCAGACTATGCAGGTTGCAGGATTGATAGGAAAAGCACATCTGGTGCTTGCCAATTTCTTGGCAGAAGATTGGTGTCCTGGCAAAGTAAAAAGCAACATACAGTATCTACTTCTACTGCTGAAGCTGAGTACATTGCTACTGGAAGTTGTGTAGCTCAAATACTGTGGATGAGGAACCAATTGAAGGATTATGGCATGGAGCACAAGAAAATTCCAATCATGTGTGACAACACAAGTGCCATTGCCATAACCAACAATCCTGTAGATCACTCAAGAACCAAGCACATCGACATCAGGTATCATTTCATAAGAGAACATGTCGAGGAGGGGACTGTGGAGCTACATTTTGTGCCCACAATGCAACAAATTGCAGATATATTCACCAAACCTCTTGATGAAGTAACATTCAATAGGTTGGTTGGTGAATTGGGAATGCTTAACACAAGTTAGTAAAGCCTTCTATCTGTAAAATCCATGTTTATGTTTGTATGTGCAAGCTACTCAATCATTATGTGCTTAGACTTTAAAATGCCTAATTAATGATTGTTATAGGTTGCATATAGTGCGTTTTTGCATAAATTCCTTGTGTTTTAAGTGTCTTTTATAGCACAAATCTGTGAATTTATGTTTGTCAGATTGCATGATCATAGGGGGAGTTAAATTCATAATATTCTAAATATTGCATGATTTTTAGATGAATTTACCTATGATTTTCATGAAATTAGAGGCCTTAGAATTATCAAGGAATGTTTTAATTATGTCACATATTAAAAATCCTTGAATTGATATTTATATTTATTTGGCAATTTAATTGTTGAAAAATCTAAGTATCTTCAAAATTTCGAGTTAGTTTCTATCTCGAAACTCATCTAGAAATTCGACTTGAATTTCGACTTGAGCTTCCAGAGTGAAATTTTGAAAATTCTAAGTCTGGGAAGAATTTCGAGTTATAATCTATCTCGAACTTCATCTCGAAGTTCGACTTGATGTTCGAGTTCGAGTTACCAGTGTGCCTAGTGTATCTTCAAAATATTCGAGATAATGTCTATCTCGAACTTTATCTCGAAGTTCGACTTGTTGTTCGAGTTCGACTTGAGGTTTCCATTTTGGGAATATTTTGAAAAGAATTGAGAATAACTTCGAGTTAATCTCTATCTCGAAATTTATCTCGAAGTTCGATTTAGAAGTTCGACTTAGAGTTCGAGATAGAATTCTCAATTAGTTAAGGGAGATTTTTCGAGTTAACTCCTAACTCGAACCTTATCTCGAATTTCGACATAGAGTTCGAGATAGGTTTCCCTGTTGGTTTTGTTGTAAATTGGCCAAGTGATATTTGTTCGAGTTAACTCCTATCTCGAACTTCATCTCGAAGTTCGACTTGAAGTCGAAGTTCGACTTAGAGTTCGAGATAGAAGTTCGACTTAGATGTCCCCTGTATGGACTTAGTACTTTTCACATTTTTTAACAGGGACATTTTTGTCATTTCACAATCATCTATATATACATCTTTAACCCGATGCATCATTCACTTTACCTAATTCTAATTTTCACAGCAGCCTCTTCACAAAACAAGGCGATTTCATAACTTCATACCATTAATCTGTGTTTTTGTGATTAAACTCATACTAATCACGAATTACTGCCAATTTTTGGACTAATCTTGACTGTGTTATCCTTAATCATTGTGTTGGTGTGTTTTGTGTTCATCCATATACACGCGCATATACATACACACGAACATATATTGTTTGTGTACTGTTCATAAAACGCGATTTCATATTCACCATTCATAAACACACACGATTTCACTGGTACACACGAATATTCATCCTCTTTGAATATTCAGATTTAGTAATTGGCTTTTGATTGTTCATCCCGTAATTTAATTTTCTCTAAGGGACTTTTGTTCTTTTTGATAAATTAAAAGGGATACATCATTTAATTCGTAAATTACTTGTTTTTCTAAATAAAAAAATTAAAATAAAAAATTCACATCTTTCAAAGAAAAACATTTAATTAAAATGGCTCACCAATTTTCACTTGCTAAAAACAATTTTTATAATATTTCTACGGAAATTGGTGATCAACTCCCGCGGTTTAAGTTTTGGATACGATTTCTCAATTTGTACTCCAAAGCTAGCCATGCTTTTACTGCTAAACCTACACTAGTACATGATGCTTTACAGCAATTATGGACTAGTGCGGTTACTTTTGGGAGCAAATCAACCCCCTTAGGTTTCAGGTTTACCTTAGCGGGTCAGGAATATGAGGTGACCGAAGAAATTGTCAACAGGGTTCTGGGATTTCCAATTAAAGATGCCTATGATCCAGAACCTACTGCTGCAGAACGCCTCAGATTCTTTGAAGAAATTGGATGTTATCCTCCAAAAGGCCCAATCACGGGAAATATCCAAAAACAATTCTTCCATGTGGAATGGAATTACTTTTTCGAGGCCATCACACGATGTTTTCGAGCACGCGAAAAAGATTTTCATTAAATTCCAATTCCAATGCAAACCTTTGCAGTTGCCCTAGCAAGAGAACTGGATATAAACTATGGACGCATAGTTCTCTCTGAAATAGTGGGCTCAATGGGATCTCTTGCAAGCAGAGACCTCACTACAAATGATGTTGTCTGCTGGTTTCCTCGGTTCCTTCAAATGCTGATCAATGACTTAATACCGAAGGATGCTCTTGCTGTTAGACAGGGATTTGCCAGAAGCCCAACATCTGCATCGCTAGGGATGGGCACTAAGTCACTTTCAACCATTGCTAATCAGGATAAACATCAAGGTAAACCGATGTCAATTCCTGAAAATATACAAATGTGGCTTAGATATGATGCAGGAGTTACCAATTTGGAGGCATCATCACAAGTTTCATCACATGCTCAAAATCCATCTGTTCATGCTGAGGCATTTGATGAGATTCCGGATGAGGAAAGCGATGATGCACAAGGTAATCAATCAGGTAATCTCTCCCTGCATACTATTCATTCCTCCTCCTATGTATCTGATTCCGCGACCCAAGAGACTGCTAACCCGCAGGATCTATCCCAGGGTGAGAGCTACATTTCTGAGCCCGATACACATTCCTATTCTCTATCACCCTTGTTAACGGATGTCAGAAAGCCAGCACGTGTCTATGTAGAAACTGATGAGGAGAATGAACCCGAAGAGCAGCAACTTATTCGAAAGAAAGCCAAACTTTTCCACGCTGCTACTTCACAACCACAGTCAAACCCTAGCGTGTCACACGCAACCACTCCACCTCACGCGAGTGGTTCACCCCTTGAACAATCTGCACATAGGGATTTTGATTTTGGTGAGGATGATGTACCTCTTGAAGATACTGTTGCTTCAAGAGGACATGAAGTCTTAAGAACTTCAGCCGTACCTTCACCGGTACGTACTGATGCTGCAAAGAGGATCGGTTCTGATGTTGTACAAGAACACTTTGCAGCCTCTCAACCTGAGATTCCAACTCAGGAACAAACAGAATTTGATCCCATAACTGTCAACAACATTTCTTATCAATTTTCTGCAGGTACTGCTTCATTATTTGGATCAATCATTGAAGACATACACGAGCGTGAGACAGGGAGTGTGTGTGAGAGGTTAGGGAGAGAGGGACCTTCATTTTCAAGGCCCGAAACCGAGCGTCAAATACCAACAGAACGAGTATTAGAGCGAGGTCACCTAAACCAAACACCGTCCCTTAACATTGAAAATCTTGATACGCGTATGACTTCTATGGAAAATCAGATGAAGCAGTTCGGACAGACGATGGGGTAGTTCGGGATGAACATTGGAAACAACCAAAGGGCTCTAGACGACTACGCAGCAAGAATGGCAAGTCAAGCTACAGCTTTTGATGATTTGACAAATAAGGTCAATGACTTGGGCCATGCTGGTGGTGTCTTGGGAAGCACTCTCAATGAGAGGATGGGGGCATTGGAGTGTACAATGCATACAATGGCTGTGGAGATCAGTAGAATGATGTTCGCAGTCAGGTGTTTTGTGCCCCCGGAGTGCTTCGAGTTGCAACAACCTCCCCCCGATGCTGGTGCAGGTGGTGCAGGTGGTGCTAGTGGAGCGGGAGCCTCTGGTTCTGGTTTTGGAGGTTCTTATGCAGCTGGTGGATCTGAAGACCAAGGTGGAGCTCAGGATAACTCACCTAAGGGGGAGAGTGGAAAGGAGACGAGACAGCAGGCAATTCACATCGAAGAAATTGAAGAACCCTCTGATCTTCTCAAGGAACCAGAAGTTGAGCCGTCTGTTGATGAAGAGGCTCTGAGGAGGAGAAAGGGTAAGGCAGTGATGGTTGATGAACCATTCGTTGACCTGAGTCATAAGAAAACAGTACAGGAGGTACTTGACTCAGATTCTGATATGGAAGACGTACCGTTGGCACATGCTATAAAAAGATCTTTGAAGGAACAAGGTGGAGGTGCTGGCATGTCTTCCGGAATGCCTGAAGAATTTCCTGTTGATGAGGAAACCCTTAAAGCTCAATAGTTAGCCTTGGAACAAGCCCAGTTCCATAAAATGAAGATGATGCAAGAACATGCTGCGTTCCTAGAAAAGAAGCTGGAGCTACAAGGGAAGCAGTATGATCATGAGCTTGCAAGGCTAGCTGATCCTCAAGTTGATCTGGACAAACGAAGGATAGGGCAGAAATGGGATGAAGCAAGGAAGATAATGATGGGACCCTGTGCGAAAGGAGTTCATAACAAGGATGCAGATGATCTGTTCTACAACTTGAATTTGCAGAATCCAATGACTGGGGACTATATAAATGCTTTGAAGAGATTAATTTCTAAAGTCAGGGTTGGATACAATGCAAACCTTAAGGAGTGGCAGGTTATTTTGTCTTTGGTAGAAGGAGTCCCAACATCTTTCCTATATGTGGATGACCAATTCATAACGAGAAGATCTGCGTCAGAGTTGTTCTTGCTAGCAACAAAAATTCAATACTCTCATTCTGAGGAGCTAAGCATTCTGTATAGGGATCAGTTAATGCAGCTAGCAGAGGACAAGGGTCCAGAATTCTCAGCATATCCAAATTTTGTCCGGATGGTAGTTGACGGAAAGATGAAGAGGGTTAGCATGGAGGAAAATGATCTAATGGAGCTTTCAGTGGAATCTCTCAAAGCTGTCTGTAGACAAATGATGAGTAAGGGATTCGCTTCTGAGCTTAAAGAAAAATCCGTGAAGATCATTGAAAGAGTCATATTCAAGAAGAGCAATGAGGTGTGGAAGTGTGATATCATTGCTCCAAACCCTCTTGATAATGTGAAGATTGAGCCGGAGCTGATGGAGAAGAAATGGAATATTCTTCAAGCAATGAAGAATGTAGATGAAGCTTTGACTCTTCCTTCTGGAGCACTAGAACAAGGAGAAATAAGGGAGGCTATTGGTGTTCCAGGAAGTGACAGTGTATACTGGATACATGCTTATGCTGAAGATACAGCTGATGCCTTAGTATTCATAGATGCAGACCAGAATCAAACATTCTTGCATATGAGTAGACAATGGCTGCTACAGACTCACGATGCTGCATTTCTGGAGAAAGTACTATATGTATTCAAATGGGGCGAAGTGGAAGATATGCATGTGGAAGAAAAGCAGAGACTCATGAGGTACCTGTCTGAGATAGTGGTGGAAAAGAAGCGGATGGAGCGAGATGCGGCCAGTGTCCACAATACTGACCGTGTCAAGGGCTACCCCAAGATGATCTATTGTCAGTTTAAATCTGATAAATCTCACTGGAAACCTCAGCTCATCATGAAGAACTTTGAGTATATTCCAAAGATCAGGACTACTCAGGAGGTGGACAAACTCAGAAGGCTTTTCAAACATCCTTATCCAGAGCCCAAGAACCCTCTAGAAATGGAAGCCGTAAGTCTGTTGAATGCTAGGTGGAAGCAGCTTAAAGATCCAGTGTACAAGAAAGAACAGCAGCAGAAGGAGAAGCGCAAAAGGCAGAAAGAAGAGAGAGACCAAGCTGCTGAAGCTAGAAAGAGGAAACGGAATTAGGGTTAAAGGTCAGAGTGGTGTGAACTTGAAGTTGGAAAAACTTCATGTCTTTCGGTTGCTTTAACTCACTTGAGGAAAATTCACCTTAGAGTGAATCCAATAAGGTGATACAAGTTTGACTAAAAGGTATGAAATAATCCAGGTGATAGGAATCACTCAAATGATCTTTAATTCGAAGTTCGAATTCTGTTTCTAGTTTAAGTTCTTTGTATTGTTTTCATGTAAATTTCAATTGTAAATTATTCAAGACTGTAATGTTAATTATCTTTTCTCGTCTCATTGTTTAGTTGAGTTATCCTTCATTAATTTGAATGTCATTGTTAGACAATCAAATTGGGGGAGATTGAAAGGCATAGTGTGTAAACTTGTAACACTATAACTAATGTAACTCAAACTAAAGGAAAAGATACTTAACCAGAAGACAATCAAGAACAAGAAATCACAAGAAATCAACACTAAATGAAGACAAGGTAATTGATACAATTCAACATGTTAACTATGATCAATCCAAGAAGAAATCATTGAGAGAATTTCAAGTCAAAGTTGTTCATGCCTCAGTGATTTGAAAAGCCAAGAATCAAGATCATAACTATCAGTATCAATAAGACCAATTGATTTCAAGTGAACAAGAAGGAAAGCAAATATTGGAAAGCCACATTACTAATTGGATATGGTAACTTATTCAAGAAGCAAAAACCCTATCAAGACTAGTCACTTATGAACCAGACCGTTGCATCAAGTGTCAGGACATTGATAGCAAGTTTATGTCAGTAATAAAGATCCATATTCAAGAGCTTAGTGAAGAACAAAGAAGACATGAAGATATCACAAGTTCAAGATGTGCATTGAAGTTTCAAGTTGAAGACCAGAATATTTTTTAAGTACTAAATATTCTAGATGACCAAGTAGAAGTTTCTAAGTAGAAGTTCTACTTAGAAATTCGAGATGGCTAAGTAGAAATTCTCAAGTAGAAGTTCTACTTAGAGTGCAGCTTCAACATGACACATGGCATCTTCTGATTGGCAGATTTCCAAGCTTTCAAGATAAGGCAAGATTTATGTGGACATCATTGGGCCACGTACATCTTAGTCTTTGAAGACTACAGGACATAGATTACATGTAGTATAAATAGAAGTACTTGTGTAATGTTTAAGTGAGAGAGCAATTCTTGAGAAAAACACAAGAGAAAAAGAGAGAGTGCATTCACAGAGCTTAGTATCATTCACTTCTCTCTGAACTTCTGTTATACTTTGTAATGAATGTTGTAGCAACCCTTTCAAGTTATATATAAGACATATATTCCTTGAATCTGTGTGTTCATTTATTACATCGTATTTATTGCTTCTCATATTCGAAAAGTTGTATTCACCCCCCCCCCCTCTACAACACATTTGGACCTAACAATTCGCCGTAAACGAAAGCCCCAAAAGCGAGTGCTTTTTCCGTTTGAGTTTTCAGATCGTTCGTACACGCCCCTACGGGGCCAGAACTCATCAACTGAATATGGCAATATGTAGAACAATGTCTGGACATCATTTTGATGTGCTTGGTTTTTGTGGAGGTGGCCTGAATCGAATGGACGGGGAAAGGCGATTTCCAGGCGATTTTTTGGTCGTCGGAGCTCCAGAGCTGTTAACGAAGAAATGACGCATGCTGACGTCATTGCGCATCTGGGGAATGCGTGACCCCAGATGCGCATTCCCTGAATGCGTATCTCAGTGTACGCATGATACACATGCGTACACTGTGGGCAAAAAGGGCAGTCAGTCCCGCAAACAGGCATTTTGGGCAAGTTGTAAGGGAAAGTAGTGTATTTTGGGCATTATTTCATACTATTAAGCCCTCTTAATATAATATAAAATAATTGGGATATTTCTTTTTAATAATTGAAACAATAAATTTATAATAAAAAAATGAAAATACAGGACATAAGAATAAAAATGCTTAATTTAAACCTAAATTAATTAAAAATCGATACTATAAAAATGTTTATGTAAAGTAAACATGATTAAAAATAAATTAAAGTATAACAGAATTAAGTTGTAAGAGTTAGTGGCCGACAATTCCTTTAATGTTAGGTTTAGATGGCACTGCCACATCATTAAAAAGAGGGCCTTTTCTCAGATACAGCTAATAATCTTATTTAATTATCTTACCACATTTAAAAACTCGCATTCTCTTCTGTGTGTACGCATGCATGTGTTTATCTACTGATATAGTCTTTATCTTTATCATTGCATACAAAAATATTGTCAATATTGCATATGTTATGGATTAAATTTCAAGGTTGTAATAAAAATGGATATAATTTGATCTTTCTTGGAAGTTAATCAATTAATCAAATCAGTTTAGATGAATACAAGTATAAATATATATATAGAGTCCTGTTCTACTAGAAACAAATTAGAATAGAAACCTAGAAACTAAGCCCAGTCCACAAAAATACATTATTCTAGCCCAACTAAAAATACACGCACCACACCAGCATAGATTGAATATATAAGACCAGTACACCACAATTGCCACCACCCACCACATCACCATCACGGCTGCCACCACACCCCCACCACCGCTGCCACCCACACACTACCATCACCACAGATCGAAGCTCGTCGTTCATTGTTCATAATCAAAGCGTCGTCGATGATTATTGTTCATCACCAATCTGTTCATCAAAGATCTGTTCATTTAATATATTAAATTATATTAAGAAATCACTAAATCATATTACAGAAATCACTAATTTGTATTGCAGAAATCACTAATTAGTATAGTAGAAATCACTAATCTATACAACTGTAATCACTGATACCGTACCAACCCCAACCCCCACCTCCACCCCCACCTTCACTTGCCATCACCACCACCACCTGCCATCGCTGCAATCGACCACCACACCACTTGTCAACGCCACCACCACCTACCTCGCTACAATCGACCATCACCACCATGATTGTTCAGATACATACACACATACATCGTTACATACACACAAATACACAAATTCAGATCTGGAAGTCTTCATCGGAATGTTCAGAATCGATAGATGAAGATATGATTACGATCTGATGTTAAAAATCACTAAATTATATTTGTAGTTGCACAATTAATGATCGGGAAGAAGTAAATCTGCAATCGGAATCGGAAATTGGTGTCGGAATCAGAGCCCCTGCGGGGCCAGTGGTCGAAAAAGAAGATGGCGGTGGTGGTGCATCGGTGGAGGTGGAGGTGGTGGTGCGTCGGTGGTGATGGGGGGGGGGTGGGGTGGGGTGGGGTGGGGGTGGCAGGTCAGGTGGGGGTGGGGGATGTATAGGAGTGGAGATAGTAAATATGGTGTGGAGATAGTTATTGGAGATAATAAAATATGGTGTGGAGATAGTAAAGTAGAGTGTGCAGATAATGGTTTCTAGTTTCTATTTTAAAAGTGGTTTCTATTTGACCACTAGCCTATATATATATACATAAATTTTAGTTGTGAAAATTAAAAAACTACAACCTACAAATCTTGAGCCCTGAAAACCTACATTTTTCTATTGTGTTTGCAGGAGTAAAACAGAGACCTCCTCTGCCAAAACCCCATGAAAATTACTACTAAAAGTTCAGTTCATGCAGTTGTGCTCTTCCTTCTTGCATGTTTTACATAACAACAAGAATATCAGCAAGATTACCAAATGGTGATCAATATATGTTGAGGATCTTTTGAAAAGGATGACTTTGAAAGAAAAAATTGGACAGATGATGCAGTTGGAGCGCAAGAATCTAACAGCAGAGATTATGAAACAATATGGGGTTGGAAGCCTACTAAGTGGCGGTGGAAGTTGGCCTCGTCCGAATGCTAGCGCTAAGGATTGGATCGTAATGGTTAATGAATTCCAAAGAGGTTCAATTTCTACGAGGCTTGGGATTCCGATGTTTTATGGAATTGATGTTGTTCATGGGAATAATAATGTTTATAATGCGACGATTTTTCCCCATTATGTTGGCCTTGGAGCAACAAGGTATAGAACTTTACGAATTGACTAGAACCTCTGATTTATTTGTCTGAAGTCTGATGATTATGCATCTATAAGTATTTATTTTTAATGTTTTTGGATGTAACATTTAGGGATCCAGATCTTGTGAAAAGAATTGGTGCTGCAACTGCTCTTGAAGTTAGAGCTACAGGCATGCATTATGCTTTTGCCCCATGCATTGCGGTATAGTTTTATTACATAGCTTGTTCTTGTTTTTTAGGGTAGGTTGTAAGCAGTTTTATCTATGCATTGAGTTGTTACATTTAGAACTTCTTGCAATTTTAAGGTGTGTAGAGATCCAAGATGGGATCGATGTTATGAAAGCTTTAGCGAAGATCATACTGTTGTGCAACAAATGACAAAACATATAGCTAGTTTACAAGGCGAAATCCCTGCTGATCAACTCAAGGGCTATCCTTATCTTGGTGGAAAGTAAGTCTACATACTACATTGTATATATACACTTGCTTCAACTTCTTGTATGTTTATCGAACATTTGTTTTTGAGATGTCTCACTCAGTCACAATATTTGATGACCAAGGACAAAGGTCTTGGGTAGTGCAAAACACTATGTGGGTGATGGAGGCACTGTAAAGGGAATCAATGAAAACAACACAGTTGTCAGCTGGGAAGAATTGCTAAGCATTCACATGCCTGCCTATCCAGATGCCATTCAGAAGGGCGTTGCAACTGTCATGGTGTCTTATTCAAGCTGGAATGGTCTCAAGATGCATGCTAATCATGATCTTGTTACTAATTATCTCAAGCGAAAACTAGGATTTAAGGTACGTATCAACTGCACAGATACATTAACGTTTATATTTTACTGTTTCTACAGAAGTGTGTTATATCTACTCTTGTGATTATAATGTTTCAGGGTATTGTCATTTCCGATTATGAAGGTATCGACAGAATAACTACACCACCACATGCAAAGTACACATATTCCCTCCAAGCTTCAATTCTTGCTGGTCTTGACATGGTTAGGTTCAGTTTTCTCTCAGCAGCGAATGCAGCATTGATATGTATACTCATTATTGAAATAATAAACCATTAACGGAATCATCTATGAAGGATCATAATTCTGCTTTTACATGATTGATTTTCAGGTCATGATTCCTTACAACTACATTGAATTCAGCGATCTTTTGACTTCTCTAGTCAAAAAGAAAATCATTCCAATGAGTCGAATTGATGATGCCGTCTCAAGAATTTTGAGAGTCAAGTTCATTGTAGGCCTATTTGAAAATCCCATGTCTGACGAAAGCTTTGTCAGTTACCTAGGGAATAAGGTTAGTTCAAGAGTTTGCTCGAGAAAAACTGAGACCCAATTTCCTAAAACAGACCGCTATTTTTCTTTTTTTATTTTTGTTTTCACTAACTGAATGAATAACAAATGAACAAGAACATAGGGAGTTAGCAAGGGAAACAGTTAGAAAATTATTGGTACTTCTGAAAAATGGGAACTCTTTAGCTACACCTATGCTTCCTTTGCCTATATATAAAGGGAAGCGAAATCTTAGTTGCAGGAAGTCATGCACACTACAAGGATTTTTGCTTTAGACGACACTCAAAACGTGTTGTCTGAATGTACCAAAAACTGTTGACTATTGAGAAGTCGTCTGATACACACCTCAGACAACACACAGCAAACTGTTGTGTGAGAGTTGAAAGACAAGTAAAAGTCACCTGAAAAGAGTTGTCTGATACCCAGAAACAACAACACTTCTTTGGAAACCTGTTGTCAAAGCTCCAATAATGCAACACGTTTTAACGAATATATTGTTGTTTTAAGCAGTAAAGACAATGGTTTTTAAAAGAAAGCCTATTGTTGAAGTGCAAAAGATACAATCCTTTACTTGATCAGGGCTGTTGTTGTAAGTCACTACAGACAACGGTTTCTTAGCAAAAACGATTTGTTTTATCCATTGTCTGATGACATTTTAACTAGTTTTTATCAAAGATAATAACATTGGCTAATGATAAATGAAGCAATACTTTTATTTACAATAAAAATAAAAGTTTATACAATACTAGCAACTAACCATTTTAATCAAAACCAATATTCATCTAAACAGAAACCACCATCAATATTAATCACAACAAAGCTACTACCGATACAAAATTCTTTAAACCACTTGGTGGGTTGCCTCCAGCCTCATTTCTAGGCTTTCGAAACTTTTTATTTTCTTCTATGCTAACTAATGTGAGTATGACCATCAAATACTCACTTCTGTGTCAAAAGGCTCCAGCTTGTTCAGTTTGGCAAACATATTTCCATAGAATTGAGCATCCTTCTAGTTGATTTCTTTTACCTTCTCCTTCAGAACCTTGTACTCGAGGCATGAATAAGACCATAGAGCATCTTTGCTGCTGATTCAACTACTTGAATGGTTTGCATCTTTTCTATTTGGCTCCCCTAGAGACCGGATACGAAGATATCGAATCAACTTCGCTGACAATCCAGATTTTAACACATCTTCAACAATTTGACCACCACTGCAGACATTATTTACAACTTTAAATTACTGCTATGTATAATAACGTTTAAGAACCAGGTTAAAGAGCATACCCGACCGAACATATAGCAAGAAGTCAAGTAGAATAAGTCCTTAACATTTCAGCCTCAGAGGATTTTCGCAGTCCATGATCACTGTTTGATTCATGATCCTTACCAGAAGACCTAGAAGCATCATTTACCACCCAACCATTTAGGTTAAATGGCGCAAATTACCTCTTGGCACAAATTTTTATTCTCCAGCATGACTTCCTTTTCCTGATATGAAGGTGAGATTAAAAAAAATTAATAAAAAAAAACATGAATCTGATGCAGCAGTGTTGACACATTTAACACTGATATTCTAGTTCTCTTTACGTAATCTAATATTACGTTATACAGCACCAAGCTTTAGTTGAAATATATATTTTAGAGAGCCTTGTATACAAAGCAAAGGCTTGGGTGCCTTAAGTTCCATCAAATGATACAACTGCAACAATATAAACTTGTCAGCTATCTTTGCTCAACTAAAGAAATGACCTTTACGTAATATTAATGTTACTTGACTACTGACAAACAAGTAAACAAAAATTGACTAGTGCAAACCTGAGAATCATGGTATGCTCCAGATTTTTCATCAAGTGCTGCTACAAGTAATGTTTGTATAAAAATTATGGCCTCAGGACAGAACTTCTGAGACTATTTTGTGACCTGCAGGATAAGTTTAACTTTAATCATCAGCACTCAATTTGATAAAACAGGTCAACCAGAGGAGTTCCAAACTTAATACTGGCTAAAGTGCACTTACAGAAAGGACCATTGAGCATAAAAAAGATCCAATTGCCATATCCCGGCCAGAAACAATTGGGTTCACACATTAACAATATTGCTGGAGTCATAACGACATGCCTAAAATCGGAGCATGGAAATATCATAGACCAGAGCCTCAAAAGAAATAAAGTCTTTAAAGATGGCCAGCAAAGTCTCCCTGCAGAATAAAGTAATGTCACATAAGCCTAAGCTTAAGCTTTCTACTGAAGGGCACATTATTGCATCCAAAGATACAAACAGACACACCAATACCCACATCCACACACCAGAGACACACAAACACACAGGTTGTTCATTCATTACAGCAAGGGGAGTTGCATACATACAATCACAAGATATGCATATGAAGTTTTAAAAGATCATTTTATGTCACGAGATAGCAATAGCAAGTTCATAATGACCTCAGCAAGGGGAGTTGTCGAACCTTCATCCTGAGGAAGTTTTGACAAGTTCATTCTCAATGTGAGATTATATCCATCTTTTGGAGGGTCGATAATTTTGACCACTACACCGTACGCTACTTTTACAGCTTCTATGGCACCAGGAGGAAGTCCCCCAACAAAAAGAGTTTCCGGAGGTGGTGTGGGTAATGACAATGACAGTAGTAGGAGTTGCCAACAGCTTGTAACTTTTCTTTATACCTGGAATTTTGCGTTTTTCTAATTGTGGCTAGGAAAGTCATCAAATGTTATAAGATGATGGGAATGATATCTGAAAAGTGAGCAAGATATGATGACATAACTTACGAAAGAGGAAGCAAATGGAAAGAGTGAAACTCTGAAATCTTATTATGTAAAGTATGACGTATGAATATGCTTCATCTGCAGAAAAAACTTGGTGTAAGGGATGAAATTCTGACCTGAAATGGATCAACTTTTCTGCCAGAAGGCCGTACAGAGGCAAAGTCCCGAGATAGAAGAAATGGTCGCTTCTCAGGAATGGCATCTATCTCAAATTCCACAAAAATTTTATCATCTTCTTTATCACTGTTACTGTGTTTGGATTTGCCTTTCTTGCCATGTATTTCTGCTTCTTGCAGCTTCAGAGTGACATTCTTCATCTCAAACCCATCCCATTTCTGATCATATTGCAACAAGTTTAATAATAGAGTAGAACGCAAAAGCAATAAACTGAACTACAATAAATTATTCCTGTATTTGCAGCAATAAAGACACTTTTATTACTTCGTACTGGAGCAAGAAAATAAGCAAAAGCAACTGTACTGGAAACCAGTTATTAAGAGGTACCATGCTCTTGACAGCATACTAACATATAGGAATGAATAAGTAAAGATTGGTTTAGAGGCTCTAGAAACCAGTCATTCCACGCAATACTCCAGCTCTGTAGGACACTTACAATCGTATAAGATTAACCCCATTAATCGATTAGAGATTAAAGAGATGGTTTGATGATGTGTAGTAACTAATTTGAGCACACGAAAGTGATGAACCCGCCGGAAGAGAAAAGAACTCGGGAGAGAATCGAGAGAGAGACTTGAGAGAGAGGAGAGATGGAAGAGAGAATTGGGGATTGTTTTTTTTTGTGTTTTGGTGAGAGAGAATTGGGGATCTGAGGGGTGAAAATGAATGAATGAAGAGGGAAATGAAATTTGGTTAAGTGGGAAAAGAATTTGGTAAAGGGGGGAAATGAAATTTGTTTAAGTGGAAATAGAATTTGTTAAAGGGGGCAAATGAAATTTGTTTAAGTGGGAATAGAATTCCGTAAGGGGGAAAATAAATTAATTATTAAAAGATTGAACTGTACGAGAGGCAAGATCAATGTTATTAAATGTTATTCCAAAAATTTCAAAAAATAATAAATTATTTTGATTAGGTAAATTAACGGTCAACTAGTAATTTGACTTTAACCCCTAAACTAGTTCTCGTTCCTGATTCTTGATTCGATTTTTTTGAAATAAAATTTCGAAGATCGAATTGTACGGGAGTCAAGATCAATCTTATTAAATGTTATTCCACAAAATTGAAAAAATAATAAATTATTTTGATTAGGTAAATTAGCGGTCAACTAGTAATTTGACTTTAACCCCTAAACTAGTTCTCGTTCCCGATTCTTGATTCGATTTTTTTGAAATAAAATTTCGAAGATCGAATTGTACGGGAGTCAAGATCAATCTTATTAAATGTTATTCCAAAAATTTGAAAAAATAATAAATTATTTTGATTAGGTAAATTAGCGGTCAACTAGTAATTTGACTTTAACCCCTAAACTAGTTCTCGTTCCCGATTCTTGATTCGATTTTTTTGAAATAGAATTTCAAAGATCGAACTGTACGGGAGTCAAGATCAATCTTATTAAATGTTATTCCAAAAATTTCAAAAAATAATAAATTATTTTGATTAGGTAAATTAGCGGTCAACTAGTAATTTGACTTTAACCCCTAAACTAGTTCTCGTTCCCGATTCTTGATTCGATTTTTTTGAAATAGAATTTCAAAGATCGAACTGTACGGGAGTCAATATCAATCTTATTAAATGTTATTCCAAAATTTTCAAAAAACAATAAATTATTTTGATTAGGTAAATTAGCGGTCAACTAGTAATTTGACTTTAATCCCTAAACTAGTTCTCGTTCCCGATTCTTCATTTTTCAAAAGATGTGATATAATCGCGTTTTTTTATTTTTTGATTATTTTTTCCTCACACTAAAATAAGTATTGATTAACATCCGTATGGTTGGATCATCAAAAAATATACTAAATATTATTTAGGGGGTTACGGTTTTTGGTTTAGGGTTTAGGGTTTTTGATTAATGAGTTGTGTTCTTTGTGTTCTTCGTATTAAACGAAAATTTGAATGTGTTACCGAAATCCGATTGAGACGTACAAATAGTTTAATCGAAGCTCTCGACCAATACTTCATTCCTGTACAATCAAATCAAGTGTAGATATCATCGATTATTTGTTATTAATTCGAATTTAATTATGGTTAAAACATGAATTTTTGCGATTGAAGTTGTTTGAGTAATTTGATGCCTCCATGTTGTAGATTATTTTCTCCTGATCAATTTCATATATCATATGATGAATTTGGAGTTAAATAACATGATCAAAAAGCTGTTTGATTTTTGAATTGAGTTCTTGAATGTTCTTCGCGTTCTTCAAAATCAAACTGGAATCTGGAGACGTTATCGGGCTCCGTTTAAAACGCTCTTATAACCAAATTGAAGCTCTCATCACCCCCTTTCCAACCCCATAAACAGATTTGGTGCAGAAATATTATTTAGGGGTTACAGTTTTTGGTTTAGGGTTTAGGGTTTTTGATTAATGAGTTGTGTTCTATGTGTTCTTCGTATTAAACGAAAATTTGAATGTGTTACCGAAATCCGATTGAGACGTACAAATAGTTTAATCGAAGCTCTCGACCAATACATCTGTACGGTTCGATCGTCGAACAAATCATTCAAAAAAATTATTCAGTGAATCTGGATCGTGTCCCATTAAAGGAAGCAGCACTTTCACTACGTTTTTGTAAAAATCTCGTACAACTCGGCCTTTTTATTTTCTGATTATGTTAAGGATCTTGACCTCGGTACGATTGGATAATCAAGAAATATTTTTAAAAAATAAACTAAAATAATTTACCAAAATTTACGTAATAACATTCAAATTTTGAGCAAATTTTCACACTTATAACAATAACATACAAAATTTTGAGAAAAAGGCGGCACACTTTCCCCCCTTTTCCCTTGACCAAAATTGTTGCAAGTACGTTTTCCCCCTAAAAAGAAAATTATTACCAGGCGGCACCCTTTAATCTATCTACTCCCCCTCTCAACTTTCTCAGACTCTCCCTCGCTCTCTCTCTTATCTCTCACTCTCTCTCTTATCTTCTCTCTTCCGTTCTCTTTACTCTCTTCTCCTCTCTTCTCTTCTCTACTCTTAGATTCATTCTTTTATTTTAATTTTCAATTAGGGTTTCGATTGGGGGTTTTCAGTTCAATGTAAAATTGGGTTTTATATCTACATCTACATACATATGTGTACTTGTATATGGGTGAAAGGGTTACTTTTTGATACTTCTACGCCCCAATGGACCCGAATGTCAACTCAGCTCTGGAAGAGATTTGCGTCGTAGGCGCCACGGGCCTCACTCTCCCAAACCTCTGGCCCAAACTCCAATCATCTTTCATTTCAATTGGGCTTCCTCCTCCATGCCTCAATGTTAAGAAAGCTCTGTGGACCAATCTCCTCAACGTCCCTGGCCTACAATAAGGTGAAGGGATGATCTTGGTGATGCCATGGTGATCACTGGCTATATCTCGATATGGGTAATGGTTCTAAATTGTGTTTTTTTTTCTCCTTGGAGTGAATGGAGCCTGATTTTACCAGTATTTATAGTACACCAGGCGAGATTTTCTAGCTATTACTCTGCGTACTTTGTTGTTAATAAAAGGCAAATGGGCTTTGTAATATACAATTTTGTAAAAAACAATGTATTTTCTTTGTTACTGCTGTCGGTTGATGCATGTTTTTGGCATTTGGCTTAACTTAATTGGTAGTCACTAGTCCTATATTAGTTGCAAATGATACTATCACTTGTATCTTCATTACAGGTTTTGGGATCATGTTGTACCAACGCTTTTGTTTTTTAAGTATATATATTATTTTTGAAAAATTGCCCAAAATAATATAGGAGTTTGGTTATTGTGTCGAATTGTTGTGTTATTTTGGGACTTTTTGATGGTGCTTTGTTGACTCGTAAACACGCAAGTATACGCGATCACAAATAGCAAGTGATAAATAAGATTCGTTCCGCAGAGACTAAGTGTAATGCCAATTTTAGTGCAGATACAACAGTGTATGGTTACTTCTTAATGCTTGAACAATTATCAAAAGTGGTTGTTGATTACTAGATTTTCTAAATAAACAATTATTAACTAAGAGTAAATTAACAAACGAGATTACTTATGTATGAGAAAACATGGAGTTCCAATTTCATCGAAAACTTCACTAAAGGTTGACACATTAAAAAGACACGGGTGACAGACAAGATAATTAATCAGATAACACTACGATAATACGAGTTACCTTTCAATATACTCATATCAAACCACTTAACATCCACAACAGATAGAAATCAAGAGGACACCACATTACGATCAAATCATATATGTCTATATAATCTGGAAAAGTAATTGGTTTAAGCACAAGTTATCTTTTATAATTACATGGGGCAATATGCATTGGTTAAATCATACCACTAATCATGAATAAACAAATTAATTCACGAACCCATGCTAGTATGGCAAAATCTCAACTCTTGTATCCACTTTCGCAATCAACAAGAATTAATAAATTAGATGCTAGCTAAACATCTATCCAATAAATCAACCACACTAGATTATCATAATCAAATCACCCAACAATCAATCACATGTCAAACACAATAACTACGAAATCGAATCCATTGGAACCCCATGATAGTGTTTAGTTCATATTTGAACCCTTCACCATCATGGGTTCAATTGATAACATAATTAAAACACAAGAATTGAAACAAATAATGATTGAGAATAGAATACTTGAAAGTAATTCAATAGTTAACAAAGTATAGAGTCTAGAAGATTCAGAAAAACAATGAAGAAAAAACCCTAGATCTTGAACTTGAGCGATTCTCCCTTGCTTTCACCTTGAAAGTGTTTTTTTTATTTTTCTCCTCTCTTCCTTCCCTGATGTATCACCTATTTACAACGATATAACGTGTCTTTTTAAAAACACAAGCCCTAGAGGTTTTATTCTAACAAGAAATAGCCTAAAAATACAATTTTTATTCCAACCAGGCAAGATTTTCGAGACTTTTTAAGGAAATTTCCGCACGGATCAGATTGCTCCCGAGGCCACATCCTGAGATCTTGAGGCCACGGCCTCAAGTCCATTCTGCCGGGACGTTTTTCAGCATGTATTTCCTTCGTTTTCCCTTCGTTTTGCCTCCGTTTCCTTTAGTTCTTTTCCTCAAAGCTTCTATACTACAATTCCTTGCCTTGGAATCTTCATGTTGACCTATAACAAGACTCCATTCTTCATTCCAAACTCCATTTAAACTCCAAGATCCACGAAGAACGCTCATCCCAACCGATAATTACAACCCTGCACATCTACACAAAACACATCAAAAATGCAACAAACTTGAGGCCAAGTGAATCAATTTAAGCCAATATAGGACGTTCCAAGTAGATATAAAATCCACTTATCACACCCCCAAACTTAAACCGATGCTTGTCCTCAAGCATAAACAACTACCCTAACTAACTAGTACCACTTCCGTAGGTGATCACGGTTGCATTTGGCATATGCAACAAGCCCTTTAAACCCCTAGGCAGCCCTAGTGGACGAGTAAGGTCTCGTGAGGGCCTATAGTGAATGTACCCACAAAATCCATCTAACCTAATGCAATGCAATACATACATGCAACTACTATGAAAATGCAAAGATCCCCTCAAACTCACCAAAACCAACTAACAAGCAGATATCTCAAGGAATGCAACAAATCCAAGTAGAGCTCGACTAAATCCCCGTATACTAACAATACATGATCATCAACGTGCGTGTGTGCGATGCTCATCAGAAATACTCCCAAAACTAGGTCAAAAATCATACATGCTTTCCGTCAAGACAATCACAGGTTTATAACTAGATTAGACTGTAGACACTCCATAACCTAGGAACACCTCCACCCTCATCCAAGGTAGACAGAACTCATGCTCTATTACTCTAACACATAATAATATATACAATACGCATGCTTATTTAACCGTGCAATGAATGAGACCCTAAAAGGCTTATACAATAATACCCATGTAACGAGCGTTGGGTCAGTGAATCCCAGACTGTAAAAGCCTTAGGTTACTAGGACTAAGTCCCCTCAGACTTAATTACTCGAGTATTAAAGAGCTCACTCTGGTTAATTTTGCATTTAACAATTGGACTATTGATTTTTTTTTTCAAATTTTTTTTTTTTCAATTTTTTTTCCTCTTTTTTTTTTCAATCTGGAATGAGAATTCTCAATTCCAACCCTAGACTACTCATATAAATATGAGCCGGCTACTAGCCAATTGACATCTAGCCATTATTAACAACTAGCATGAAATTCCTGTTTTCCCCCAAACTTAAATTTTAGTGCTCCTACGCCATAAAGGGAATAACGAAAATTCTAAGAATAAACAAGTGATTAAATCTTAAAACATCCCACAGGCATGACCCTAACCTAGCCCAAAAGCACCCAATGAGACTGTGTAATTAGTTTTGTTTCCGAAGTATGCAAGTCAATTACGTAGGGACTGTGAATCAACCCTCTACTCATCATTACCAAACTCAATGAAACACATACCTATCAATCAGAATCAGCTCGTCTTAAGGGTTCATGCAAAATGCATGCCATGAAAATGCAACTAATATGAACTCACATGGTAAAACAAACAAAAATAACAGAATGTCCTATATGAAACAAACATAGATAAAACAAACATAACATGCATGAATTACAACTAATATGCAAAACATGATATCCTACATGAACACATAATATACTAATACTACATATACAATACTTTTCCCCCAAACCACCCCCAAACTTAAGATATTCAATGACCTCATTGAATGGAAGTAAATACGAGGGAAAGTAAACATACCTATGCCGCAGCAGCATCACCCTCCTCGGGTGGAGAATCAGGAGGCGGATAAACAGTGTCTGATCCAAAAACTGGCCACTCCACATGTATACCACTAGCTCCAAAGGCAGTACTAAAAGCCTGTGTCAACCTCGCTGAAAATCGGCTATGACTCTCATACAAGGCATCCATACGCCTCATCATCCTCCTATCATGAGAATCTCTCGGGCCTGCATCACCCTCTCCTCTCGATACCTTAGGAACACGTGGGGGAGCACCCGCTCCCTGACCACCAGCACCTGCTCCATCTATAATGTAACCTAGCCCCCTAGGATGTGGAGTGCCGCCCGGCCACTCCGTCATCTGGTCAATGGTAGCATCAGTAATAGGATTAGTTTGCGATTGGAATTGCTCATTATCATCCCAACGAACATTAGCAATCATACACGCACCGGCAACAAAAGAAGCATGCGGAATCGGTGCTTGTGTACATCCACGCAAGAACCGAAGAATGTTCTGATGCACTAAATAACCCACATCAACATACTTACCCGTTAAAATGCCATACAATATAATGGCTCTCTCCACAGGCACATCATTCGGATGTGTCGAAGGCATAATATTAGCACATATAAACAAGTTCCACGCCCGTGCAAACTTGTTTAAAGCATTAGCAGGAAAATTAACCTTCTCAGCAGAACCCGCTCCCAATTTCCAAACCGTACCCGGCACACATAACTCTGCTATAATGGCATCCAAATCCACCTCGCCTCGAGTTTTCCTAGCCCAATCTTCCACCCCCCTCGGCTTAGGAGGCTGACGAACAACCGTACAGAGAACAGCTGGCCTATAATCCACCTTCATACCACGAACTACACAAAAACCATTCGGATTCGCCTTAGCGTTCGCATAAAATTCCCGCACCACACCTAAGGGAACCGGTGAAGGCGCCGCACAAACCTCTTCCCAACCAAGTTCTTGAATCATAGCAACTAACTCTACATAAGTCTCAGGCACAAACCCTCTTTCACGAGCAACCGACCTCTCTAACAATTTCTTATACTCACTTTGTGCCTCCTCAGTCAAAAACCTCTTTACACTAGCATTCTCATATGAAGATTGACGAGTACTCGAACTACCCCTCTTCCGTTTTGGAGCCATAACAAGAAAACCAACTCAATCAACAAAGCTACCAACAATCACCAAACAATCTTACACCAAATTTCCCAATTAACAAGAATGTCACAAAATCCCCTAATTTTTCAAGATCACCAATTCGTAATAAACAATATTAACGAAAAGATATACCCGATATGAATCAAAGAGGTGAAACTTGAAATCAAAAATCCCCCAAACTTGAATCTTGAAGCCTTGAAATTAATTGGAATGAGGTAGGATTTGTGTGTATATTTAGGTGTATATATAGATGGGTATATGTAAGGATTTATGGTAGAGATTTAGAATAGGAGATGGATTTTGGAGAGGTTTAGAATTGATATTGGGTTAGAATTAGGAATTAGGGATTGGGATTATAAAAATAAGAAGAGAGATGTGCGAAATTTGTGTTATTAAAACACAAATAAATCGTGTAAAACTCGTACCGAGCAGAAACCATTCCGCGCTGCAGCCTCGGAACTCGGCGCCGCGGCCTCAACCATATTCTGTTGATTCCTCTATTTATATTTGTTTTTAATACAATTTGTGGCCAAGCCGTAGAAGACACGCGCGTCACCTGCATCTCCTGTCAATCACCTGCGCCTTGTACATCACAATTTCCTGTCGGCAGCCTTTTATTTGTTTTTGTGTATTTCTTTTTTTTTTTTTTTTTTTCAACACCACCTGGACAACAATTCTGTACCTGGACAGAAACGTATTGGCGCTGCATCCTCACATTCGACGCTGCGGCCTGGACTATACTCTGTTTACAGTTTCTAAATTTCGTGCAATTTTTTTTTTTTTTTTTTTTACACATCTACTCGCCAACACAGTAGTCCAGTACAGTATTGCAATTGTGCTGTGGCTTCAAAATTGGAGCTGCGGCCTGGTAACTTTTCAAATATTTTTTTTTTCTTTTTTTTTTTTTTAAACAAAGATTTCGCAAAATCCGAAATACTTGCACCCTGAAACACTGCAACAAATTCATCAAGGCACCTTGCGGTAGTAATAATAATAATAATAATAATAATAATAATAATAATAATAATAATAATAATAATAATAATAATAATAATAATACAAAACTTACAATAATCGTGGGTTGCCTCCCTAGAAGCGCTGTCGTTAACGTCATTTAGCCGGACGTTTTCACTGAGAATCAGGTAGTTGCAAGAACAACGGTGACCGCTTCACGGTTCACCGTACTACCAAAATAGTGCTTAAGCCTCTGACCGTTCACTTTAAACGATTGGTCAGGTGATTTATCATAAATTTCCACTGCGCCATGTGGAAACACTGTCTTCACCTTGAAAGGACCAGACCACCTTGATTTAAGCTTTCCCGGAAAGAGTTTGAGCCGGGAGTTAAAAAGGAGTACTAGTTGGCCTGGTTCAAAGGTTTTGGGCATCAATTTCCTGTCGTGCCACTTCTTCACTTTCTCCTTGTACATCTTCGAGTTCTCATAGGCTTGAGAACGGAATTCTTCCAATTCATTTAATTGCAACAACCGCTTCTCACCAGCTAACTTCATGTCAAAGTTCAGCTTCTGCAAAGCCCAGTATGCCTTATGCTCAAGCTCTGCTGGCAGATGACACGCTTTCCCATAAACCAACTGGAATGGTGACATACCCAAAGGCGTTTTATACGCTGTCCTGTAGGCCCATACGGCTTCATCCAATTTCAAAGACCAATCCTTCCTCGAGGGATTCACTACCTTTTCCAAGATTCTTTTGATTTCTCGATTCGAAACTTCGGCTTGCCCATTTGTTTGAGGATGATAGGCTGTTGCAACGCGGTGAGATACTTGATACTTGGCTAACAAAGCCGTGAACTGGCGATTGCAAAAATGAGTTCCTTCATCACTGATAATAGCACGAGGTGTTCCAAAACGAGTGAAGATCTGTTTGTGTAGAAAGTTGAGCACTACCTTAGCATCATTCGTTGGTAGAGCTTTCACCTCAACCCATTTGGATACATAATCCACTGCCAAAAGAATGTACTGGTTGTTGCAAGAGGGAACAAAAGGTCCCATGAAATCGATTCCCCAAACCTCAAAAATCTCCACTTCAAGCATATTATTTAGAGGCATCTCGTTCCTCCTCGAAATATTACCAACTCTTTGGCATCTATCACATTTCATCACGAACTGATGAGCATCTTTGAATAGAGTTGGCCAGAAAAATCCAGCTTGAAGCACTCGAGCAGCGGTCTTATCTCCACCATAATGTCCACCGTAGATAGTGGCATGACAATCTCGCAAAATCCCTTCCATCTCACTATATGGGATACAACGCCTTAGCAGCTTATCTGGTCCTTGCTTGAATAAGTAAGGCTCATCCCAAAGGTACCATTTGACATCATGCAAAAATTTCTTCTTTTGAGCATAAGAGAGCTCAGATGGAATGACATTGCTTACCAGATAATTCACGAAGTCTGCAAACCAAGGTACTTCACCTTTCATAAGAAATAACTGCTCGTCCGGGAAGTGTTCATTGATTAGAGTCTCATCCTTCTTGATTTCCTCGCCCCGCTCCAATCTTGATAGATGGTCAGCCACTTGATTTTCAGCACCCTTTCTGTCCTTAATTTCAAGTTCGAACTCCTGAAGCAAGAGTACCCATCGAATTAATCGAGGTTTAGCATCCTTTTTGGAGAGTAAATATCTGATGGCTGCGTGGTCTGTGTAGACCGTGACCTTTGCACCAAGCAAGTATGATCTGAATTTTTCGAACCCGTAGACAACTGCCAAAAGTTCCTTTTCAGTGGTTGTATAATTCAGCTGTGCATCATTCAGGGTCTTACTGGCATAGTAGACCACATGAAACACATTCATCTTCCGTTGTCCAAGAACCACGCCCACGGCGAAATCACTTGCGTCACACATCATCTCGAATGGCTCTTCCCAGTTAGGGGCTGTAATGATTGGAGTAGTTGTTAGCTTCTTTTTCAAATGCTCGAATGCCTGCAAACATTCCTCAGTGAATTTAAACGGCGTGTCTTTCTCTAGTAAATTGCAGAGTGGCTTTGTGATTTTAGAGAAGTCCTTTATGAAACGCCTATAGAAACCGGCGTGTCCCAGAAAGCTGCGAACTCCTTTGACTGAGATAGGAGGAGGAAGTTTCTCGATTGTCTCCAGCTTGGCCTTGTCCACTTCTAAACCCTTTCTAGACACCTTGTGACCTAGAATGATGCCTTCCTGTACCATGAAGTGGCACTTCTCCCAGTTGAGCACTAGATTTGTCTCAACACACCGTTTCAATACCATGCTCAGATTATGTAAACATCCATCATAAGAAGACCCAAAAACTGAAAAATCATCCATGAAGACTTCCACATTAATTCCAATCATATCAGAAAATATAGCCATCATGCATCTCTGAAAAGTGGCTGGAGCACCACAAAGTCCGAAAGAAACTCGTCGGAATGCAAAAGTTCCAAAGGGACATGTAAAGGTAGTCTTCTCCTGATCTTCTGGAGCTATGGCAATCTGATTATAACCCGAATACCCATCTAGCAAGCAATAGTACTCGTGACCAGCTAGTCTGTCCAGCATCTGGTCAATGAACGGTAGAGGGAAGTGATCCTTCCTAGTGGCCTTGTTCAATTTTCTGTAGTCCATACACACTCTCCAACCTGTGACTGTCCTAGTTGGAATAAGCTCATTCTTCTCATTGGGTACCACTGTCATACCCCCTTTCTTTGGTACGCACTGAACCGGGCTCACCCAAGAACTATCCGAGATGGGATAAATGATGCCTGCATCTAGCCATTTAAGAATCTCCTTCTTGACAACCTCTTTCATGATGGGGTTTAGCCTCCTCTAATGTTCCACAGAAGGTTTGCTTCCCTCCTCCATTGGAATTTTGTGCATACAGTAAGAGGGGCTGATGCCCTTGATGTCTGCTATAGTCCACCCTATGGCTGACTTGAACTCTCTCAGAATCCGCAAGAGTTTTTCTTCCTCACTACCTGACAGGTTAGATGCAACAATAACAGGTAAAGTAGAAGCTTCACCAAGAAATGCATACCTTAGATGATCCGGCAGTGGCTTAAGTTCAAGTTCAGGGGCTTCTTCAATAGATGGCTTTAGACGAATCTGTGATTTTTGAAGCTCCGCTAAGCCAAGTGATTCCGGTGGCGCATTGAATTTCCTTTGGTAGGGATTAGCATTAAGCAACTGAACAAACTCTACCATTTCTTCATCTTCAGAATCATAGTCCCCTTGTAAAGTGCTTACCAAGGCATCTGCATTCGACAACTGCTTCCATTCCTCATGTTGTAATGATTTAACCATGTCAAGTCTGAAACAATCTTCCTCTTCAGTTGGAAGTTGCATGGCTTTAAACACATTGAATGTGACGTTTTGATCATGCACTCTCATAGTCAGCTCCCCTTTCTGAACATCGATCAACGTTTTGCCAGTGGCCAAGAATGGCCTTCCCAAGATGATAGGGATGTTCTTGTCTTCCTCAAAATCCAAGATAACAAAGTCAGCGGGAAAAATGAGTTTGTCCACTTTGACTAAGACGTCTTCCACTATTCCACGAGGATATGTAACCGATCTGTCAGCTAGCTGCAAAGAAATATTGGTTGGTTTTGGGTCGGGAAGTCCAAGTGTCATGAATACTGAGAGAGGCATCAGATTAATGCTTGCACCAAGATCACACAAGCATTTGTTGAACGACACATTTCCAATAGTGAAGCTCCCTGGATCCTTAAGCTTTGGAGGTAATTTTTGTTGCAAGATTGCACTACATTCCTCCGTCAATGCAACTGTCTCGAAATCAGCAAGCTTTATCTTCTTTGAAAGAATTCCCTTCATAAATTTGGCATAGCTAGGCATTTGTTCCAAAGCTTCAGCAAATGGGATATTAATATGTAACTTTTTGAATACCTCCAGAAATTTGCCAAATTGCTGATCCAGTTTCTGTTTCTGCATCCTTTGAGGAAATGGTGGAGGTGGATAGACTGGAGGAGTTGCCTCTGAAGGAACTGACTGCTTAGCTGGTTGAGAGATTGGCTGTTTTTCCTTTTCCGCCATTACCTCTTGCTCATCCTGTTCTGAATTCTGCTCAACTTCTGCTCCCCCTGTGACTTTTCCTGACCGCAGGGTAATAGCTTGTACCTGTTCCTTGCTCTCTCGTTTGCCTGGATTGGGTTCTGTGTTGCTAGGCAAACTACCTTGCTGTCTTTGGAGTAGGGCATTTGCGAGCTGTCCAATCTGATTTTCCAGAGTCTTGAGAGAAGATGCTTGACTCTGGAGTGACACCGCTTGGCTTTTTACCATCGATCTCAATTCTTCTAACTCAGATTTTTCACTCGACTGCTGCTGAAAACCTGGAGGCTGATATGGCTGCCTCGGTGCATACTGCTGCTGCATCCCTGAAGGATTGAACGGTCTACCCCCAATCTGCTGGTTAAGAGGAGGATAAGATGATTGCTGCGTGTTGTTCTGACTGCTCCCCCAGCTAAAGTTAGGGTGATTCCTGTTATTTGGATGATATGTATTAGGGGCTGGGACTTGTGGCCTTTGAAAGTTGCTGACGAACTGCGCTGACTCATTAGATATGGCGCATTGACGAGTGTCATGCCCACCTGCACATAGCTCACAGATGCTAGCTACCTGTTGCATCCCAAGATTAGCCAACGAATCTACCTTCATGTTAAGAGCTTCTAACTGAGCTGACAGAGCAGTAGCAGTATCAACTTGAAGAACTCCTGCTACTTTGTTTGGTTGCAATCTCTGCGAAGGATTTTGGTACTCATTTGCAGCCATCATTTCAATCAGATCATAGGCTTCCTCGTAGCTTTTAGCCCACAGCGCTCCACCAGAAGCAGCATCTACCATAGGCCTAGATTGGCTTCCCAGTCCATTATAGAAGCAATTAATAACCATCCAGTCGGGCATCCCGTGATGGGGGCATTTTCTGAGCATCTCCTTATAACGCTCCCAAGCTTCACACAATGACTCCCCTTGTGTCTGAGCAAACTGAGCAATAGCATTCCTTATGGCCGCTGTTTTTGCCATAGGAAAGAATTTCGAGAGAAATTTTTGGGCAAGCTCTTCCCAAGTAGTAATTGACCCAGCCGGCAAAGAATGTAACCAGCCTTTAGCTTTGTCCCTTAAAGAGAAAGGGAAGAGTCTCAGTTTCACCGCATCATCAGAAACACCATTGAACTTGAAGGTGTCACAGATTTCGATGAAATTCCTAATATGCATATTAGGGTCCTCTGTTGCACCACCCCCAAACTGCACTGTGTTCTGCACCATCTGGATAGTTCCAGACTTAATCTCGAAAGTATTTGCTGCGATAGCTGGCCTGATGATACTAGACTGAATATCATTGATCTTTGGCCTAGAATATTCCATGAGTGCCTTTGGTTGTACCGGTGGATTAGGATCTCCCATTGTACTAGTTGGTTCAACTTCTTCCTCTAGTAAATCTATCTCTTCCTTCTTTTCTAGTTCCGCTTTGGTTTGAGCTCGTGTTCGCATGCACGTTAAAGTACCTGGAAAATGAAGGAAAAGAAGAACACAAGATAAGTAATTAAACGGATCAAGTCAATAATCTATAACGACCACTGATGACAAGCACATAAACTACAATTAACACCGAAGTCCCCGGCAGCGGCGCCAAAAACTTGTTGACTCGTAAACACGCAAGTATACGCGATCACAAATAGCAAGTGATAAATAAGATTCGTTCCGCAGAGACTAAGTGTAATGCCAATTTTAGTGCAGATGCAACAGTGTATGGTTACTTCTTAATGCTTGAACAATTATCAAAAGTGGTTGTTGATTACTAGATTTTCTAAATAAACAATTATTAACTAAGAGTAAATTAACAAACGAGATTACTTATGTATGAGAAAACATGGAGTTCCAATTTCATCGAAAACTTCACTAAAGGTTGACACATTAAAAAGACACGGGTGACAGACAAGATAATTAATCAGATAACACTACGATAATACGAGTTACCTTTCAATATACTCATATCAAACCACTTAACATCCACAACAGATAGAAATCAAGAGGACACCACATTACGATCAAATCATATATGTCTATATAATCTGGAAAAGTAATTGGTTTAAGCACAAGTTATCTTTTATAATTACATGGGGCAATATGCATTGGTTAAATCATACCACTAATCATGAATAAACAAATTAATTCACGAACCCATGCTAGTATGGCAAAATCTCAACTCTTGTATCCACTTTCGCAATCAACAAGAATTAATAAATTAGATGCTAGCTAAACATCTATCCAATAAATCAACCACACTAGATTATCATAATCAAATCACCCAACAATCAATCACATGTCAAACACAATAACTACGAAATCGAATCCATTGGAACCCCATGATAGTGTTTAGTTCATATTTGAACCCTTCACCATCATGGGTTCAATTGATAACATAATTAAAACACAAGAATTGAAACAAATAATGATTGAGAATAGAATACTTGAAAGTAATTCAATAGTTAACAAAGTATAGAGTCTAGAAGATTCAGAAAAACAATGAAGAAAAAACCCTAGATCTTGAACTTGAGCGATTCTCCCTTGCTTTCACCTTGAAAGTGTTTTTTTTATTTTTCTCCTCTCTTCCTTCCCTGATGTATCACCTATTTACAACGATATAACGTGTCTTTTTAAAAACACAAGCCCTAGAGGTTTTATTCTAACAAGAAATAGCCTAAAAATACAATTTTTATTCCAACCAGGCAAGATTTTCGAGACTTTTTAAGGAAATTTCCGCACGGATCAGATTGCTCCCGAGGCCACATCCTGAGATCTTGAGGCCACGGCCTCAAGTCCATTCTGCCGGGACGTTTTTCAGCATGTATTTCCTTCGTTTTCCCTTCGTTTTGCCTCCGTTTCCTTTAGTTCTTTTCCTCAAAGCTTCTATACTACAATTCCTTGCCTTGGAATCTTCATGTTGACCTATAACAAGACTCCATTCTTCATTCCAAACTCCATTTAAACTCCAAGATCCACGAAGAACGCTCATCCCAACCAATAATTACAACCCTGCACATCTACACAAAACACATCAAAAATGCAACAAACTTGAGGCCAAGTGAATCAATTTAAGCCAATATAGGACGTTCCAAGTAGATATAAAATCCACTTATCATGCTTGATATTAATGTTTGCATTTCGTGCTATACTTGAAATGTTATAAATATAATCACATATTAGGCCAGGGGACTTAATGTTGTTAAAATTATTTTTTTTGTTACAGAACACGATCACGAATATAAGAAATTTGTATATGCTGATGTTTTTTATAATATATGTTAGATTTTAATTGGGTAAACAGAAGGATATATTTAGAATAAGGATATTTGACATAAACAGAGTGAAGAGAAATATGAAATTAGTAAACAGAAGGGGTAATCTAATCTTGTCAAGCAAAAACATATGTAGATAGATTACAGCAAATGCATTTATACTTACATATCTGCGTAATTCTCCCCTGACAACTTGGTACTGAGGTTTTTCTTCACACACAGCATTGCTGAAAAACAAGCTCAAATTTTCTCGGAAGAGTGCAAGTTGTTTCCTGCAGATATGCAAATCCAGTCAATATATCCATTGTAAGAACTCTAGTTGGCTTGCAATCTATTCATGCAATGGTTATATAAATCAGTAATATAATTGTATATCATATCAGTTGTGTTCTTTAAGGAAATGAGGGTCAGACTTGGTCATCTATCTTTGATGTGAGATAGCTATGTGTCCTAAACCTGTCTCACTGTCTGAGTTTTGTTCATTAATAGGGAGGTTCCAACAAACTTCTTTACAGAATCCTATTCTCTTAACTGGTATATAGGCCTGAGACTTAACTACTTTAAATATGGAGCTAAGGGTGGTTGCTGCAATACGGCCTCTCAACCTGAATTTATAAACTTGTTAGTGATATAGCGGTGGTGCTACAAGTTTCAAAATGTAACCTATCTAAGCATGTTGATTCTTATCTTGTCAAAAAGCTTATAGGCATGTGTACTGATTTGTTGCAGGGCTACAATGGAAGTCAGATCTGGGATACATCTTTTCGGAGAGTTTGGTGTTGGTCGGAGTTGTGAATGGGTGGTTGGGGCCGACGGCGATTCGTCGGAGATGGCGACGGCTGTTCTTCATGCTTGGACGATTTGTTTGTTTGGAAGTGTAGTAAATTTGATTCATGTATATGGATTGTCTTGTATTTATTTAGTTTTTTTTTGTAAGTTGAATTGGGGTTGTATTTGTTAAGTTGAATTGGGGTTTATGAAATGAATCTTTGTTTTGTTTAAATCTTTATTTATGAATTTGATAATTGTAGCCAAAAACATTTGTTCGGATTAGTAACGAAATTACCAACGGAATACCAACTAAATTTGTTATGGATTAAGTTCATACAACACTATGTAAAGCACTTGTGTTAAATATCATTACACAATACCACATTGGAAATACCACATTGGAAACCACTTGTCTCATTCTAACAATACTTTTTACGAAGTATTGTCTATGCTTCATTCACATAATATTTCGAAAAAATGTTGTGTGTTGGTTCACTTTCACACAACACTATGGATAACATATTGTATGACTTCTAATTAGACAACAGACCTAAAAACACTTGTCTGAATGCAACAACGGTTTTCCTGTATATTGTGTTGCAGGCATTCACACAACACTTATTTGCTAAGGCTTGTCTAATCTTAAAAATACTTATGCATTTACACAACACCCCTGGTCAAGAAATGCTTGTCTGGTAAGATTTATCACACAACAGTTTTGGCCCATTGTGTGAATGTAGGATTACACAATACTTTTTCGAGTTGGAAAATAACAGTTGTCTGATCATTTCGGGCAACACTTTTTTCCATGGGTGTTGTCTGATACGTGTCGTCTATAGCCAGATTTGTTGTAGTGGCAGATGATATGGGGTATTAATGTGGAGGATGGACTATAACATGGCAAGGAAAACCCGGCAACAACATGACTACAGGAATCACAATTCTAGGTGGCATAAGAGCCACCATTGACCTAAGTACAAAAATTGTTTACAAGAAGAACCCTGATGCAAATTTTGTGAAGTCCAAGAAATTTGACAACGCCATAGTAGTTGTCGGAGAGTCTCCAACTGCAGAAACTAAAGGAGACAATTTGAACCTTACAATTCCTGTAGATGGATTACGGACAATTAAGAATGTCTGTGAAAATGTGAAATGTATTGTTGTCTTAATCTCAGGCAGGCCTCTTGTGATCGAACCAATACTTCCACCTGTTGAAGCTTTTGTTGCTGCTTGGTTTCCAGGTAGTGAAGGTCAGGGTTCAAGAGAGTAGATCAGCTTCCTATGAATTTCGGAGATGCAAACTATGATCCATTGTTTCCATTTGGTTTTGGTCTACAAACCAATGCTGTATGAGTCAGGGATAAGTAGGCTATATTTTTTCTTCCCGTTTATTCTTTTTAGCACATAGTAACACAAGTATTTTAGACATTGAAAAGCTCATATTCATAACATAGCATTTGAAAATAAGTTACTCTGTACTGTAGCTATGGTCTTTTTTTAAAACCAAGTTACTGTAGCTTATGGTCATTAATAAAGTTTTGCCTAGTAGTTCTGCAATCTCTCATATCTCCTTTACTGTAAATATAAATATGCCAGCTTCCGTACATGAGGTTTTGCTGTAAGACTTAAAATGCAGTTGCATTTGGCTGCACAGAAATGTTAACCAAAGCAAACATACCGATGTATCCCGATAAACTATGATTTTGGATAATCAGAAGAAATCTCATTCTTCTTCTAGCTCCAAGGGTTTGAAGTATCTTTCATCATTGAGATAAGTTCCAATGGACAAACGAATAGCCCATACGTCCTTGGGTTTTCTTGATACAATCCTGCATTACATAACAATCTAACAAAATATCAATAAAAAAAAAAATTAAAAATAACAATAATAGAATTTTGAGTTTGTACTAATTGTATCTTGTAAGAGATAATTCTCTGTGTGTGTGTGTTATGACCTTCCGACCTCACCGGGATTGACTAGGCCAGAATTAGTCCTGAGGCAGGGAACAGAAGCAGCAGTTTTCAGCATCTTGGGAGCCTCTATGACTATAATGGGTGACCCTACTTTAAGTGTTGTTTCTTTGCCTTTGTCCTTGCCTTGTACACTACTAGATACTGACTCTTCTTTTTGTTGGTACTTGATAGAAAATGAAGTCGTTTTTGAAGTATTTGCATGTCTGACTGGGTGAAGCTGAAGCATACTTGTTTCAAGTCTTGAACATTATTCATATGGTGGTATTGCATGTCTGAGTGGGTGAACATTGTTCATATGGTGATATTGTTGAGATGAAATTTCTGTGGCTCAGTTTTTAGATACCCTCACTAGCATATATGAACTCCTTAGCATTTTATATTCTTTCTGGAGCTAATATAGGTGGTGTTTGGGGATTTATGGACTTATTTTCCGGTAAAAATTTCATATTTTGATAAAATTTATTTATACAAGTATTTAATGTATGTTTGAGATTTCATAAGTTGCAAAAAAAGTGATTTTTTCAGAAAAAAGTTAGGAATCTTAACTTATTTCTTAAAATAAGTTAACTTTTTATGGAAAATAAGCTCACCCAAACACCCCAATAATAATTTGCTAGTTGTGAACTTGTGATGCTTATATAAAAGTAAGGCTGAGTCCATTAAAAACTTTTTTAAATATAAATTTACAAATGTTTTTTGTTCAACACATATATAACTTGAGTTTAACATCATTTTTTTAATCAAAATTAAAATTTTATTAATACACAGAATTAATAACAAAAACATATTATATCGTTTTATAATTTATTAAAAACATATTTATAAGATTTGTTTACAAAAAACTAAATTTTATTTTGTAACCAGTGTTCAATATATATATAACATGAGTTCAACATCATCTGTTGAACAAGTTGAATTCAAATATAAAAAATAATTTCACATTTATATGATTAAAAAATTTGTATTAATTTAATAATATTTTATATTTCTATAACCTAATTTGGTATTGGTGAACCCTAAATGGATAGTTGAAAATTATGTAGTATTCATTCAACAAATTTTTAACTACGGTTCAAACACCATATATTAAACAACTAAAATTTCATATTTCCATACCCTATTTGGGTGTTGGTGAATCCGGAAGGATATTTTTGAATTAAATTACGTATACTCAATAAAATTTTAATTATTATTTGATAATCTATGTTGAACCGAAGTTATAAATGTGTTGAAAAAAAAAAGTTTGTAAATTTGTATTTATGAATCCTATAAAAATAATCATTTCGCATTCCTTTTTTTTTTTTTCTGAAATATATAAGAAACTAATCAAAATAACAAGTATAAATGTATGAATGTAATATTGCTTTATTTGCAGTAGTATAATGCAGAACAATAACAAAAATATACAAAGTATTTTATCAGGATTTTTTTTTGATAGTTAACAGGAATATTATACAACACCAAATAAACTACAAATATATGGAATTAAAAACTAAATCGAACTTTAGAGCATTCATATTTAGCTCGTTAAAAATGCTCGAATTTTAATTAAAAAATAAATTTATTTGAATTGGGCCGGTTAAAGGGAAAGAATTGTTTATAAACTTTTTGGGAATAGCTCACAAGCATGTAATCTTTTGATTTTTTTTACGTATTTTAATGCGCTCGAAAGATGTACTTGTAAATGATTTTTTTCTAAAAAAAATTATTTGATATAAAAATATAAATCTTCAATTTTTATACAAAATAAAAAAAATTAAAAAAGTATTATTTATAACTCGCAAATATCTACAAGCCCACAAAAAATGCGAATCTAAATATTAAAAAACTTGTCTCACATTATTATAGTATTAATATAATTATTTGCTAAATGTTCTTATTTTATATGTCAATTGAAATTTTAATAATTTATTAGGTTCTAATTTCTATAATCTTATTTGCAAATGATTAATTTATTATTAGTAGTTTGTACTGCTAAAAGGAATTCCTCATTAGAATGGGAACTTGTTTAATCAGCTTTCTGTCTCGTTCATTGCAAATATCCTGTAAAATGCCATCATCCCATATATATTGACCATCTACCATTAGGTTCTGAACTGTTATATATGTGCCAACTCGGCAAGCATAGTAGTTGTAAGACACTCATTAGACGAGCACGGTAACCATGGCACTGCCATTCCCATCCCTTAGACGACGTCTACAGCCCTGCCTTATTACTTCTTGTGCTTCCAATATACTCTTCCACACATAAATCGGGGGTTGTTCAATTCAGCATTTAACAAATTTGATTTCGGGTAATATTTAGCCTTCAATAATTTTGTCACAAAAGGATTAGTGTCGTTAATAAGCTGCCACCCCTGCTTTACAAGCATTGCAATATTGAAATCCTTCAACTTCTTTACCCCAAAACCCCCTTCCTCCTTCGTAGCACATGATTTATCCCACGAAAATCGTTCAATTCCCCTATTTGTATTGCCAATACCCCCACCAAAACCCATTCATCTTTCATTCAATTCCCTCACACACCTTTAGTGATATAAACATTAAATTCGTCCAAAAATTCGGTATCGCCTGTGCTGCTATTTTGAGTAGAAGTATTTACCTGTGTTGGACAATGTCTGGTTGCTCCACGATCATGTAGAAATCCAAACATGGTTACTTTACTTCTTGATCCAATACTCATAGGCATACCCAAATACTTTCCCGGTGTTTGGATTTCCTGAACCTCCAGAATAGTACATACCTCCCTTCGCACTTCTTCAACTGTATTTGGAGTAAATATAATTGTTGATTTGTGTTAGGCAGCAGCTTTTGTGTTCTTGCCAAACTCTTTCCACCAACCAAACACTTCACCTATCACCACCTACCACCTACCACATCTTATAACTCCTATATATACCCCTCTCCTCCTTCATAACATACACATCATAATTCTCTCTTCTTTCTCTATGTAGCTGCTAGATAGTCCGTCTAGTAGGGGAGCCGGTTTAGCCCACTTTCAGGAAGTGTCGGGATAGAAAGCACTCGTGCCTAAACTATTCCTTAGGGTACTTGGGTCTGACTGCAGCCATCGGAGGTGGTCCCGCTGCAGGGGTCTTTCTATCAGGTTGTGTGGCACTGTCCGGGTTGGGAGAGGGAGAGAAGGAAAGGTTGTCGGGAAACAGTGATAAGGGGAGGTTTTGAGATAAACACTTCAGTGAGTTGGGGATATACATAATAGGTATTGTAGGGCTGAATTTTTGTATGAAATTCAGGAACCGGATACCCGGATATTGTAATCTCTTTTATATAGTGTGAAGTTGTTGCTCTTGTGGATGTAGGCTGGGCCGAACCACGTTAAATCTCTTGTCTCTTTGACTGTATTGTTGGTTTGTTACTTTCATTACTATCACGTATATTTGTGGGATCTAAGCACTCATATTTACCAAATCGCTTCCGCATTCGTCGGGAATCGGGCAGATTCCTAACAATTTGTTATAGTTTACCACCTGACCTGAGATGTTTTTGTATCAGATAAGTATGTTTTTCATTACCCTCACTTCTGGGTCTGTTGATTTGTTATAGGACCCAAAGGTTATTAAAAAAGTAAATTTAGTTGTAAAATTTTATAAAAAAGCAAGTTTAGTTATAAATTTTTAAGTTCGTATGCATAACTTTGAAATTCAGTAGCAAAATATTGTATTTTTAGTACGAAACAAAATAGGTTCGGCAGTAAAACTCTATTATTTCGGGGATAATTTTTTTTGTCAAATAAGTTTAAATAAATAAATTAAAAGTTTTGAAGAAAGAAGATTGAAAATCAGTCAAAAGTTATGTGAGATAGAAAATATCAATAAAAATAAAAGATTTTAATAATTGAGTCATTAATTAAATTTCTTTATTTCAGTTAATTGAACTAATAGTGTAATTTTTATTTCCAACAATATCCTAACAAAAAAGTATTTGAAAAATGAATTGAATCCGGATAGTTAATTTAGAAGTAATGCAACGACTAATAATGGTTCTTCTGTTCTTCTTTTTTTTTTTTGTGTTTGGTTCTCTTGATGCAAATCCTATAAATATTATTGATAATTAAATTATGATCAACTAAAACAAGAATTTTTTTTTAAAAAAAATTGGAATTAAAGTAAGTAAAATGTCATTAAATTATTTAATCAAAATAATTGATCACGAGCGTGCGAAGGGTTATCAGTTAATATTAATTTAAACAAAATTTTACACGAAAGATACAATCATTTTGAAATCTGATATAAATTATAATTAGCGATTTTTTTGGAACTCAAGCAAAATTTTGACCAGTAAATTCAAATTACAATCATTATTTCTGAAACTTGAGATTAACTTTGACGATGGAAATAGTCTTACAGGCAGTATTCCTTCTGATCTAAAAATTTAACTTACAAATATGCCAATTCAATGATTATACATTACGCCTCCCTCTCCTAACCCTATTCTCTCTCTGTAGCCGCCTTCTTCTTCTTCTTATCGGTATAACACCCTCAGATCCGGGGTCAGGGATTCGGTCGTTACGGTCTCAATTTCCATAAATAACACTTGACTTGAGTCCACATAAATAAACAACATGCCTACAATAATATCCAATCACACACACAACAGTTATAGTCCCAGAGATGAAATTGAAATAAGTCTTATATTAAAGGATTTACGAATAAAAGTTATTACAATCCAAAAGGAGTAAAAACATAAGTTTAAAGTTCTTGCCGTTGATTAACATTAGTTATACATATACTTAGACTGGAAAGCAAAAGCTGCTTATCTATGCTACCTCAGCAATGGCAGCGATGAAATCAGCGGGTAGACCTCTGGCTGGGATAACCTTCTTGCGCCGAGTGTGCCTTACGCGGGCCATTCTGCCTAGCTGTTATTGTGACATAATAAATAAGCAAGGGTGAGCAATAGCCCACCAACAATAATATAAAGCTGAGCAACAAATATATATATAACAAGTCAACAATATCGTTGAAACCATATGCCATGCATTTATGAAGATAGTGTCAGTATAATGTAAAGGATGAAGTTACAAGGTAACTCAAAGAGTATATTTCTTTGGAAATATCTGTTATGTCAAGAATAAGCAAGATATCATTATTTATCATAAAAGAGGAATTTGCAGGAAGTATTGCAATTCCTGACTCAGCCACTTTTTCACCTGCCAACACCGATAGTGTTGCAGAAAATTTTTAACATTTGAAAGGTGAACTAATACTGGAGCATTGACGCGCCAGGAGACATAACATTCATGATGATCAGTCGCAGGTTATGCTCCCCACCTCTTGTTCTCTACATGTAGAAGGAAGCACCGACGGATTTACTTGTCTACCGCCCTCTGGAACCCCCCGGCTAACGGTTGGGCCATTGCTGGACCGGCGCCACTCGGCCACTTACGCGGCTCCTAGTTCGTATAACATCCATAACTCTGAAACATAAAGTTCGTCCCCCTTTTCCCAAGTATAATACTTGTTGATAAGACTCCACAAATTAGTCGTATCTAGTTGGAAAGGAAAATTCACCAATATTTCCCAAGCTACTGCTTGTTAATGGATACCAACTTGTTCCAACATTCTTACCCCTCGAATGATGAGTGGGTACACAAGATTCAATGAATAATAGCAATCAAGTTGCGAGTGAAAAGAATAGTTTCAAAGAATTTATGACCGGGAAGTCAACAAGATAAATAACATTTCTCAAGTAAGGTTATATTATAATTTGGAAGATGGATTTGAATGAAGTATAAAATTTTGAGAACCTTTCTTGATTTAATAATATTAAATAGGCTCAGAATAATTTACATAATACTCGAAGGTCGAAGATAATATTTGAACGAAATAAATCATTTTTAAACGAGTCAGAAGAATTAAATAAATATTCCAAAGAATATTTATTAAATCGAAATATCGAAGGAATAATCGTGATATAAAATATTACCCAGAATAATCCTCGAATAAATATTCACAAATAATATCCATTAAATAATTAATGAATATTTAAATAAATAGTACTTATCAAATAAATAAAGCTTGAATGAATATTTGAAATAATATTCACTGAACAAATAATGAATATTCAAATTAATAATACCTATCGAATAAATAAACTCGAACGAATATTCGAAATAATATTCACCGGATAAATAGTGAATATTCTAATTAATATTACTGATTGCAGGAATAATTACTAAATGAATATTCGAAATAATATTCGATAATTGAATCGACTTTAAACGAATATTGAAAAAAATAATATTCCTTGGATAAATGAAGTTCAAATGAATATTTAAGATAATATTTATTAAATGAATGAGGCTTAAAAAGGAATTCAGAAATAATATTTAATAGGCAATTAATCTCGAATGAATATTCAAATTAATATTCATTAAATAAATAATGGGAAAATATTTACTTAGATATTTCACTTCGAAAATAATCGCGATATATCAAGAAATATTGACTCCCGGTCTATAATCAAAGAATGAGATTCATATGCCCTTCTCTAAGGGTCTTAACAATATCCGGCTTATAACTGATTATTCACTATCTAGCTTATAAGCCAACAATAATTCAGGGAACAAGTATATCAATATAACTTGAAAGTAGGCATGCATGCTATGGCATATGTATAACAGAAAGCATATATATATATATATATATATATATATATATATATATATATATATATATATATTCACAACAACAGCCTTTAAAAGTATTTGAAACTTGCCTGGTAGTCGGGTGTGGGTAGAGGTAGTGTGCCCTGGGTCTGCTCGGTGATCTATAAACAATCAGAATATTTGAGATTAATTATGTAACACTTTATGAAAAGGTTAAGTGTAACTTAACTTAAATCGAAACACGATTTCGAATTATCTCGTTATTAACCTCATTTCGACCCGACATTTTTTCGTTATTACGGCTCATCGTTACACTTACACTTGGTGTATACTTAAGTCATGTAAGTGCTAAAGTAGGTCGTTTACGAACCAAGGTTATACCTCGAGTTTTAGCGCTCGTTTTCTAAGTGATTTACCAAAGTTATAACCAAGTGTACTTTTAGGGGTTCGTTCGCGTTTAACCTTGATTCAAACATTTTTATAAAATTGAAAAATGATCCGTTTGACACGAGGTTTTCTCCTACACCTTCCTTACGATCTCTAATATTTAATTACCATGATTCGACACTGACTTATGTATTTTACAGGGGTTCAATTTTAATAACGAACTCGTACTTACGGTTTCGAACGACTTTTAGTAAATCGGCCATAATTCCTAAACCGTAAGTCCGTTTCACATGATCTTTATATCAAAACGAAGCTTATAACATAATCTATCTTGTCATGGCATAATATGAAACTGTAAAGTGAGTTATAGCTACTGTCAAACACGATTTCTTAAGGTTAACGAAATTTCAGCATTACGATGGCTATAAATCGAACGTTCTAAAAATCGTAACATCAAAACCAAGCCACACCGGGCATCCATACCACTTATACACATGATTCTCATCTTAATAAGTCCAATAATATCATGCTTTACCATAATAATCATCATGATACTCAAATCACTAAATCACTAACTAAGCATGCTTATAACATGAACATAATCACAACTAAACTAGATCCATCAAGAACATGCTTAAAACTCAAAGTAGATCTAGGGTTCTTAAGAGTTATACCTTCCTTGGAGAGTGCTAGAGCCTTACTAAGCCTTGATCTAGTCCTTGGGTGGCCTAAGCTAGATTATATCAATCAAAAGAAACCAAGAAATCCATGTTAATACATGAAGAACACTATTCATCATCACTTTAAATGATTTTTTTGAAAATGGAAACAAAGGAGTTTGGATTTGAAATTTTTAGGAGATCACTTTTATGAATTATAGGACTTACCATAAAAGTTTCAAGCTCAAGCAATAGTTGGAAGGGGGTTTTTGATTCTTGAATTTTCCTTGAAGCCGAATGGGAGTGAAAGGGAGAGAGTGGAGAGTTTCTTGCTTTGGTTGCTTGGTTGATTGATCTAAAATGAATTATTGAATGTCCTTGGATAATATCTAGGTAATAAAGTCACTTTAATAAAGTGATTAAGTCATTGCATGCATCATCTTGCCAAGTGTTGGTGTTTAAAGATGTTGATGATAAGATTAAACTAAGCATTTGGTTTGATTCTCTAAGTATGCTAGTTGCTCATGTAACTACTTGGTTACTTGCTCTTATCCACTAGTACATGCATGCACCTTGGTTCTCTGCTTGTTCTTTGTCTGGTTATTGCTCAACTCATTAATCGTTCGGAGGAATACCTCGAAGATTTCTAGTTAGGGTTTTACCGAAAACCGTCTTAATGTTTATACTATCATTCTCCATTCTCTTTAATAATTCTTGAATCCATATTCCGTATATCTTTTCAATAATCCCTTAAGTCCTTCAGTGTCCAGGGAAATCTCGGAAAAATAAAAGTGCTATTTTTCAGAATCCGATAACTTTTACATACACTCTTTTTCCCCTTGGATCATTAATACGAACTCAGAAATCCGTTCCGGGTACTTCTATATAGTGTCGTCTAACAATATTCCTATTTCCACCAAAAACACTATTAATCACTTATTCTCTCTTTATTCCTTATAATTAGAAAAATGTCCTTGCGCTTTCCCGAGCGTTCCTTAACCCTTTTTGCGGAACCATTGGATTTATACTAGATATCGATTTGGATGACAGGAGACTACTTCCTCTGTTTGTATGCCATATCCTACTTTCTTGACGATAGATTATTCTTACCTAAGTTGTCAACCCATTGCATTCTTCATGACATATAAATATTAGAATCCATATCCATTCCATAATAAAAGCTTTAATTCCTACCAAAAATCGGGGTTCTTATAATCGGCGGGGCTTCCATCGGTTTTTTTCCTGTGGAAAGCCCCAAACTCTTTAATTTATTGTTTTTGTTCTTATTTCATTCAATAATCTTCTTTTTTGAGGAAGGAAATCTACCCTTTTAGTTTGTTTGTTTTATTTTTAGATCTAAATCAACGAAACTTCCGGTTTTCTTTATTCTTCGATTCAAGCGGAGCTTATTGGATTCGAGAGTGGACCAATTCTCTTTGTGGTTTTGTTTGTCTAAGGTTTTTATTTGGAATTTCAATTTGTAATTTCAGTTTATTTTTCTCTCCTTAGTGAGAGGGTGTTTGTTCTCTCCTTTATTATGAGGGTTGGTTTTGATTAGTAATGAAAGTTTGTATGGAATTGCAATTATGGTATGCTCAAACGGTTTGTGGCGAAGCAGGTACAACATGTTATATCTTCTTCAAATTGCTTAATTGTCTCTTCATGAAAACTGGAGATCAATATTTATGTTTGTTCGACTCGTTCATTTTTGTAGATGCTGTATGGCTTTTTATTATTGAATTATCTCCTTTTTTTCAAAAAAAAAAATTAACTGTAACATCCCGAATTTTCGGGATATTAATTATAAATCGAAAACTAGAAAAAAACAGATTTTATTAACCAAAAGTCAATTACAAAGGTATTTATTACAAAAGCGCAGTTAACGATGACGATCTACTCCAAACCTAAGATCCTTGAACTCTAATGCTATCCACTCGATCTTACATTGAACCTGAAAATTGTAAGTAATGAGCTATACAACCCAGCAAGTAACCAATCAATCCAACTAGTAAGGCCAAGTAACACATATAATACAAGATAGTATAATATTCAATACGATATAACCAATCGATCCAACTAGTAAGGCCAAGTAACACATATAATACAAGATAGTATAATATTCAATACGATATAATAACGATATACGAAACAATCACTTACGATGCATTTATTCTTATTCGATACAATTCGATACGACACCACATAGCAACAATAACTTGAAACCCACAATTCATACCACGACCACTACAACCCGGTGATAACGGTCCTAAATTTTCAGAACACTGTCACTACAATCCGGTGACTCGGTCCTTATTAATTCTTATTTTCGCAAACCATGGCATAAATCAGAGTTCCAAAACTATTATTTATACATAACACATATATACATAATATATATAAATTCAAAATATAATCACTTAGCCCATTATTTGATAACAAGTACGTACACATAACACTAGATAGATCAATCAGAAACTTACCTCTACGCGGAAACTCAAGAATCAAATCATCCTAGATCATGTATTCAATTCTGACCAGATCTGTATTTAGCCTTTTTGACCCTCTAAATGATGTTTTCTTGAAAAACTCAAAGAACGAAAGTTGTAGAACACGAAAAGACCTTTCCGAAAAATCCAGAATCAACGAATTCTGACTTACGATGAATTTTCTACAAATTTTATAAGACTGCTGATTTGTGTGGACAAAACCCTACTAATTTTGTAAATAAAGATGAAAAAGGAGAACATGATGTATTTATAATGTCTTACAACCCTATTTTCAGACCTACTAATAATCCGTATTCAAATCTGATCCATATTTTAGGCCCAATTAAGCTAAACCAATTTTAATTCCTAAAAATTCTATAATTTTTAATCCCCTTTTTCTATTATTCTATTATTATTATTATTCTAAAATTTACGGGATATTACATATTACCCTCCTTAAAAAGAATTTGGCACCCAAATTCACAAATATCCTATACTCCAAAAGTTCATGACACATCTATTCTAAAATTCTAGTACTAACGACGGTCTAAAGGATCGCATCCTAGAAAATGTACTAGTCCCATACCTAATACACTCCGAAGGACAGCCTGCTCTTGATACCAACTGTAACAACCCGACTTTTCGGACTATTAATTCTAAAGCAAAACTTAAAGAAAAATACAATTTATTAATCCAAAAGTCTATTACAATTTGTAACACCCCCGTCCCACATCGAGAAGATTAGGAACTTTAGTTTAGTTTATAAGGCAAAGTACTACTACTAAGTGCACCAACAAATCATGATTTTTTTGGGGCCTGTGGTGGGCTTGTGGACTACCCAAGTTGACTGCATTTAGGCTAGTTTGCTTTGGCTTATTTCGGAATCGGGACTCGACCCGATTTTCGAAAAGACTCGGGATTTGACCTGGGTTGTCACATATGGTATCTAAGCCGACTCTCGAAAGCTTGATTCGTCAAGTTACCGGAGGTGGAGACACGAAGGCTGGTGGTATTATACCACAATGGACAGAGATCCGGAGGTGGGGACACAAAGCCAGCCGGTATTATCCCACAATGGCTAGAGAGGAACGATCTTGGACCTATGGGATGTCCGTTCAAGCCTGACGAGGACTTCAGGAGTTTAAGTGGGGGAGTTTGTAACACCCCCGTCCCACATCGAGGAGATTAGGGACTTTAGTTTAGTTTATCTTTTGGGGGCCTGTGGTGGGCTTGTGGACTACCCAAGTTGCCTGCATTTAGGCCAGTTTGCTTTGGCTTATTTCGGATTCGGAATCGGGACTCGACCCGATTTTCGAAAAGACTCGGGATTTGACCTGGGTTATCACATTAACTTACAAAATTCATATCATAAAAAATTCATTCAAATTATTAAAAAAATTATATAGTACTAAAAAAAATCCGTGCATCGCACTAGTTTTAAGCTAGTCTAATATAAATTATAACTAGCTTTATAGCCCGTGCGAGGCACGGGTATGCTCTAGATGTGCTTAATGACTTCGCGCATATTTGAATATTAGCTTGATAATGCAATATATGTTGTGTTGTGAGTGCGAGATTTCTCCGTTAGCTATCGCTTAGTGTCAATCTCGAGTATGCATGAACCTGTTACATGTACCTTTTAAGCGATAGTAAATTTTGCAAGGCACGGGTTTGTTAACAAAATTATGTTAATATATATGTATTTGTGTTGCTCTATATTCAAATAATCAAATAGTATTTTCAATGTGTTGATGCTCAGAATGCAAATAAGTGCAAAAGAGATTATTTGTTCACGGTGTATATCAACTATATAGTTAAAAAAAGGTATCATTTGCATGCTAATCTCATTTCTAGGATTATTACTTGCATGAGTTAGGAGTATAAAAGTATTTACATAAATAGTGACTTTTCTGAACTTGCATATTAGCAAAAGATCGATACTATGAAAGAATTTATACGAGAGGCTGGCTCCAAATTGCTTGAGGATCAACCGTGTGATCCAAACACCATGAAACCAAGTGTCTTAAATTAGTGATTCAGTTTTTTGTTTGAGCTGATATTACCAGAATGGGCTGAACCTAAATTTAAAAAATGGAGAGAGCAAATAGAAGAACTTCCCCTACCCATATTGTCATAAGAAAGAGATAATGGATCGATGCATTTTCTGTTAAATATGTTAATATGTAGGTGGTTAATGTGCATGCAATTTACCGCTCGAGCTTTGCTAGTAAAATCATGTTATTATGTATTTATATTGTTTTGTAATTAAATGGTGCTTGCAACATGTAAATGCTTAGTATGCAAAACATATCTAATAAATTATCTGTTCATGATGATTGATGTATGTACAACTAAAAATAAGTAAATTTTAAGTCTCTTTGAACCAATGTTCAAATGAATGAGTTATGAGCATATAAGAATTTATATTAGTAGTGACTGTCTGATCATCCACAACCAATTTGTGCATTTTGACCCGGACTAAGAGATATGCGTAAGATATAAATCAATACAAATTATAGTATCTATCTTTTAAATCCAAGTAACTTGTTTTTATTATAGAATAAAAAAATGCTACATGACTATGTACTATTCAAAATATTCTCAAAGTTTTATAATATAATCGAAATTAATATTTATCATAGTGATAAGGAATCTCACTTCTAAGTTAGAGGCCAAAGATTAAATTTCCATTGGAAACAATTTTTTTATCGTTGATATAATATAGGAGGGGTAATTTAGTAATTTCATGATAATAAAGTTGTCTCACGATATATTTATAATGAGTTTTTTAATATATCCAAAATTGATGTCTAGTATACTGATAAGGAATCTTTTTTACAAGTTAGAGGTCAAGAATTCAATTCTCTCTAGGATGAATTTTTTTATCATTAATATAATATATGAGGGTTGTCTCATGATATATTAATAATAAGTTTTATAATATATTCAAAACTCATGTGTAGCATAGTGGTAAGCATTCTAACTTACAAGTTTGAGGTCAAGGGTTCAATTCTCCCTAGAAACATTTTTTTTCTCACAAAACCTCATGTTGTGCTATTAATAATATAATAGATTAGTAATTTTTTTGGAACTCAAGCAAAATTTTGACCAATAAATTCAAATTACAATCATCATTTCTGAAACTTGAGATTAACTTTGACGATGACATTACAATGAATTGTGAAAAATATCGATTTTTTTATTCAACTGATATGCCGCCTCTATCCTGTACAAAACATTACCAAGTAAAGAACGTTGAAAATCGGATACCTGAAAATGACTCAAAGATAAACAAAAAATACCACTAAAATTTAACATAATCCATAAATGATAATGCAGAATTTTAACTTGAATTTTACGGGCCAGTCTTGCACATTAGAAAGTTGTGGCGGTATTTCAACAAATATATATTATAAATAAATATGCAGTGAATTCCTGTGGAATATTACCCTTTCCACTTTGTATTCGTAAATCATATTTTAATATTTGGAAAAGATGTTTTTAAAATTGATTTAAAAAAAAAAATCCTAACATCACTTCGTCAAAATTTAAATTCACTATCACGTACTTTAAGTTCTTTGCCTCTAGGCCTCAAAAAAAAAAAAGAAAAAAAAAGTTCTTTGCCTCTAAGAGCAACACCATCACTAATTCCCCGGGACATGTTAAATTGTTAATATTCTCGTTAATATGAAAAACTTGGATGGAAACGAAATAAGAAAGATTTTGTGATCTATGACATTTTTTGTTTTAAAATTATTGATACGTCAAACAAATAAAATATTACGTTGTTTTCAAAGAAAAAAAGTAAAAAAAAAGAAATAGTACATTAAATAACAATGAATGAAAGGTAATTTTAAAATATTTTCTAAAACTTAATGCAGTTCATTTGTATTTTTTTTTTTTCAGGTAATTCAGTTCATTATTCTTTTACTAATAATTTTAGATTGTGTTCACTTGGTGAGAATGGAACGGGGATGGAATTGAATGAAAAATTATATACAAATTTTATAAAGAAAGAAGAATATATGAGTGAAATTATGAATGAATATGAGGGAGTCTAAATTTTTCATGACAAAAATTGTAGGAAAATTGATGTAGAAATGGAATGAGCATTATTTCCAAAACATGGGTTAGAATTCTAGTTCAAACTAGCATAAAAACCCGTGCGAGGCACGGGTCGCTAGCTTAAATTGTATTTTTTAATTAAACTATTCGTGATCAGTATCGTTTGAAACATGTGATTGATTTTCAAAGATTTCATCTTGTTACTGGACTATGTGGTTATTGTGTACATACTTAAATATGTTCAAAATTGTACTTTGAAAACTAATATGAGTAATATTGATAGCAATCATGTCAGATTTTAATTTTGTTGTGGGTCATAGAATATAATTTGAGTGTTTTATGGGTGTTGTCTAATTATTAATTAAGACGATTTTTCATAGTACCTACATTCCTAAATTTTCTTCAAAAATGATGCATCCATTTAGCTGGATCTCCAATAATATTCAAGGTAGAAACTTAATAGTCTTCAAAATGCTGCATTCTGAGAATGTAGGTTTCAGTCCTGATTCCAATCAAAAACCTTCGTAAATTTTCTAAAACTTCTCAGGTCTTGCGCTTTTACTTCTTAAAACTACATTTTTAATTCTTTTATTTGTTTTCTTCTAATTTCTTCATTTTAAGAATTCTTTGCCTTTATTTCTCTTCCGATTTCCATCTGACTTTCATTGAGTTACCATAAATTGTATTATTTTTATGAATGCAGGGGGGCAAATGATATATTTCTTAGTTTAATAGCTTAAATGAGTCCCCGTGGAGACTAGGGAGCTACTTGATACTTTTTAATGAGATCAGTGACCCGTTTGATATAAAACCCAATTTTTTTTATTATTATGTTAATTATTATTGTTATTACAATTTTATAATATTATCAAACTATATATTATGTATCAATAATTTATATTTTAATTTAATATGTTATAGTTCAAATCAATAAATGTAAACGCAACATGACAAAAAATTATTAATATGTCGCAATATTATAATATTACAAAAAAATTTCACTAAAACAACACACATACATCTTTTATGTGTATGATTTAAAACACATGTTATTAAGTGGTGTAGTGGTAAAAAAATTTGTTAATTAACTCGGGGGCCCAAGTTCAATAAATTAATAATCATACTACATAAAAAGTCGCACAACACACACATATATCTATAATGTGTATGTTTTAAAACATATGTAATTGAGTGGTGTAGTGGTAGAAGGATTTGCTAAATAACTTGAAGACCCAAGTTCAATCCCTAACAACCACAATTTTTTAAAAAATTTGAGAATAGAGGGATAAATTGGTAATTACAATAAATTAAAAAATCTCACTATTTTTATCTTGTGTTGGCCTATTATATATACTAGCTTATATCCCGTGCTTTGATAGGTTATAAAATTTATTCAACATTATAATTATGTTTTTATATAAGTCTTATTTTTAATAATTTTTTAATTTTAATTTAATATAAATTTATATAATGATATGCATGATTTAAAATTTATTTTATAAAATTTTAAATTAAAAATGTCGTTGACGGGTTCGAACTTTGAATTTTTAGTAAATTAATTTAATCATATAATATATCTTATTATTAGATCTAACGATTCTTATTTATTACTAAAAATAATGATTTGAATATATGGTGAGATATTTTGGGGTTTATATTAGTGATCGCAAGATTAATTTTAAATTAAAAAGTAACGTGTTTTAATTACAAAAATTACTACTAAAAATAATTACGGAAAGATATGGTTTGATATTTTGGATATATATTAATTATTGTAATATTAGTTTTAAATAAAATGATAAAGTGTTTTAATTAGAAGTAAAATCTTTAGAAAAAATAGGTAATTGAGTTGTTGGAGTAGAAAAAAGAGTCCAAGTAGAAGTTCAATGTGGACGAAGGAATTCTAATCGGAATATAATTACGTTAACATTATTAGTAATTAGCTTTTTGATTTGTTTTTGTAATTTAATTATTTATTTTAATAATTAGGATAAATATGGTGTGATATTTTGGATATATATTAATTATTGTAATATTAGTTTTAAATTGTTTTAATTACAAAAATTACTACTAAAAATAATTACGGAAAGATATGGTGTGATATTTTGGATATATATTAATTATTGTAATATTAATTTTAAATTAAATGGTAAAGTGTTTTAATTAGAAGTAAAATCTTTAGAAAAAATGGGTAATTGAGTTGTTGGAGTAGAAAAAAGAGTCCAAGTAGAAGTTCAATGTGGATGAAGGAATTTTAATCGGAATATAATTACATTAACATTAGTAATTAGCTTTTTGAGTTGTTTTTGTAATTTAATTATTTATTTAATAATTAGGATAGATATGGTGTGATATTTTGGATATATATATTAATTATCGTAATATTAGTTTTAAATTAAATGGTAAAGTGTTTTAATTAGAAGTAAAATCTTTAGAAAAAATGGGTAATTGAATTATTGTAGTAGAAAAAAGAGTCCAAGTAGAAGTTCAATGTGGATGAAGGAATTTTAATCGGAATGTAATTACGTTAACATTAGTAATTAGTTTTTTGAGTTGTTTTTGTAATTTAATTATTTATTTTAATAATTAGGATAACCAAAGCGAAAACCAAAACTTTCAAAACTTTCAATGTTTCGGTTTTAATATAATAACTAGCTTATAACGCGTGCGAAGCCGAGTTTCTTTTGATAGGTTATAAAATTTATTTAACATTATAATTATGTTTTTATATAATCCTTAGTTTTAATAATTTTTTAATTTTAATTTAATATAAATTTATAAAATGAAATGCATGGTTTAAATTTTATTTTGTAAAATTCTAAATTAAAAATGTCGTTGACGGGTTCGAACTTTGAATTTTTAGTAAATTAATTTAATCATATAATATATCTTATTATTAGATCTAACGATTGTTATTTATTAATAAAAATAATGATTTGTATATATGGTGAGATACTTTTGGGTGTATATTAGTGATCGCAAGATTAATTTTAAATTAAAAAGTACTCCATGTTTTAATTACAAAAATTACTACTAAAAATAAATACGGAAAGATATGGTGTGATATTTTGGATATATATTAATTATTGTAATATTAGTTTTAAATTAAATGGTAAAGTGTTTTAATTAGAAGTAAAATCTTTAGAAAAAATGAATAATTGAGTTGTTGGAGCAAAAAAAAGAGTCCAAGTAGAAGTGGATGAAGGAATTTTAATCAGAATATAATTACGTTAACCTTAGTAATTAGTTTTTTGAATTGTTTTTGTAATTTAATTATTTATTTTAATAATTAGAATAACCAAACCGAAAACCAAAACTTTCAATGTTTCGGTTTTAATATAGAAATATAGATAATAGATAGTTTTGAATGAAATGAAAGAAATAATGAAAATTTTAAACATTTTCATTAAACTCATCCAAATAAGATTTCAAATTTCATTTCACTCCCCGCATTCCATTCAACGCAGCTTTAGTTAATTAATAATTGATTCCACCTGTCGGTTAAAAAATACTAGGAAGGAAGCAACAAAACGTGAAAGTCCACAAAACGTGCAAAAACTTCTACAAATTCAAAATTTAATACAATACTTTAGAAACGCAGCATGACAAATTTGAAAGTTTTTGGATGTCCTCATTGATACAGTTTTTTAATAGAGTTTGCATTTTGCAGTAATAAACACGTCCACAATCTAAAGAATGATAATGCTCTTATTTTATGAGTTTTTTTGTGGAAAGGAGATGATGGAAGGTGATATGTGCACTCAGCAGTTTGACAAAAAGCACTCTGTTTCCTAAGAAAATTTAGCATATAAATGGAAGTGTGCGAGTTGTAGTATGAGATGTAGTACAATGAATTTGAGTACAGAAATGGTGCAGTTTTTAAAGCCTTGTTATCAGCTTCTGCTCATTGTTTTACTTTTCTCATTAGTTCCGTCTAGCCTCGCAACAAGAATAGAAGGAGAAGCTCTAGTCAAGTGGAAGAATAGCTTGGCCCAATCTTTTCTTATCGAATCTTGGTCACTCTCGGATCTTGATAATCACTGTAATTGGACTGGCATTATCTGTAACTCTGCAGGTTATGTCTCGGTCATAAACCTTTCTGGAAAACAACTTACAGGCACACTTGCCAAGTTTGATTTCTTTCGATTTTCAAAGCTAAACAATTTCACCATTGGAGAGAACAACTTCACCGGTTCAATACCACCAGACATTGAAAAAATGACAGAGCTTCGATACCTCAATTTTAGCTATAATCATTTCAATGGTTTCATTCCTTACCAGGTAAGCCATCTTCAAAAATTGCACACCTTAAATCTCTTTGAAAATCACTTTGAAGCTCCAGACTGGTCCAACTTCTCCCCCATGCCTTTTTTGACTAGACTAGATCTCGCTCTAAATAATCTTCAGTCGAAATTCCCTGAATTCATATCCAATTGTCATAACCTGACATACCTTCATCTTTCAGCTAACTTTTTAACAGGTCTGGTGCCTAAATCAATATTTAACAATTTGCATAATCTTGAATACCTTTACATTCGTAACAATTCTTTTGAGGGGCCATTTCCACCAAATATAATAAGTCTTTCCAAATTAAGATTTCTTGACCTATCGGAAAATAGCTTTTCAGGTTCTATTCCCAATGATATAAGGATGCCTCGTGATCTAGAATACATTTCGTTGTCTTCTAATTCATTTGAAGGAAGTATTCCTTCTTCTATTGCTCTACTTTCGAAGCTTCAATCCCTAGACCTTGCAGAAAACCATTTCAATTCCAGTATCCCTCGTGAGCTGGGGCTCTTGACTAATCTCCGGTATTTATCTCTCTCGAGCAATAGTCTTACAGGCACTATTCCTTCTGGTCTAGGGCTTTTGACTAATCTCAGGTCGTTATATCTTGATAGTAATAATCTTACTGGCAATATTCCTACTGAGCTGGGGCTGCTGACTAACCTCCGTTACTTGAATCTCTCTAGCAGTAGTCTTACAGGCAATATTCCTTCTGAGCTAGGGCTTTTGACTAATCTCGACACATTATGCCTTGTTCTGAATAATCTAAACGGCAATATTCCTTCTGAGCTGGGCCTCTTGACTAACCTCCGGTATTTATATCTCGATGGAAATAGTCTTACAGGCAGTATTCCTTCTGAGCTAGGGCTTTTGACTAATCTTATCACATTATATCTTCACCTGAATAAACTTAACGGCAGTATTCCTTCTGAGCTGGGGCTCTTGAGTAACCTCAGAGAGTTAAAGCTTTATTCCAATAATCTTACCGGAAATATTCCGTCGGACATTGGAAATCTGAAGCTACTAACTCATCTTCTTCTTGGTTCGAATCAATTGACTGGACCGGTTCCGAAGTCCATTTTCAATCTCAATAATCTAATGTTTCTTGCTCTACCTAATAATAGGTTCTCTGGCAATATTCCTGGTGACTTTAGGAAAATCTCTCACTCCTTGATATACATTGATTTCCGGAACAACGATTTGTCAGGAAACATTCTGGGGTTTAATGTTAATCCAAATCTCAGTTTCATTAATCTAAGTGGAAATCGTTTTACAGGTCTACTTTTTTGCCTGATGTTATTTTCTTTATTTTGCACCCTTATTTATTTTTTTGCGAGTAATTTGATTATTACATATTTACCATATTTTCCTACATATTAACAGGTGAGATCCCCGCAACAATTTGCAATTTAACTTCCCTTGAGATTCTTGATCTGTCCAATAATGGATTTAGCGGTGCATTTCCACATTGTATGGAAATTCTTGCCGACAAACTTCATACATTGGTTCTTGGTAATAATCAATTTCAAGGAACACTACCAACAACCTTCACCAAGAGCTGTCACCTAGCAGTTTTAAACTTGCAAAGCAATCACTTTGAAGGATTGTTGCCCCAAGCTTTGGCAAACTGCAAGCAGCTCAAAATTCTTGATGTTGGAAACAACGACATAGGTGGTACATTTCCGTCATGGCTAAGTTCTCTTGAAAAGCTAGAAGTCCTTGTCTTGCAGTCAAATAGACTTCATGGTAAAGTAAGTGTAAGTAATACAACACATCCCTTTCCTAAGTTGCGAATCGTGGATCTTTCTAACAATGAATTCAGTGGCTATTTGCCAATTCAATATTTTTACCATATGAAACCAACTAGTAAGGGATATGATTATGACACTTCAAAAGAGAATTTCGAGTACTTTTACCAAGCATCTGTCTCATTAAGGGTGAAAGGGACAGAGTATGAAGTGAAACAAATCCTGTATATTTACACTGCCATTGATCTGTCGAGCAACAAATTTGAAGGGGAAGTTCCAAAGGTCGTAGGAGAACTTAGATCGCTTGTGTTGCTTAATCTATCTCATAATAGTCTTACAGGACCTATCCCATCACTGCTGGGAAATATTGAAATGCTACAATCTTTAGATTTGTCATCAAATCAATTGACAGGTGTTATTCCTCATCAATTAACTAGTTTGACATTTCTTGCGGTCCTGAACCTCTCTGACAACCATCTTACCGGAGAAATCCCTCAAAAAGGACAATTCAGCACTTTTGACAATGATTCATATTTGGGTAACTCGGCCTTGTGTGGACTTCCTTTGACAAAGAAATGTATGCACAGGGTGTCACCACCACAAGAAGTCGAAAATAGTGATGAAGATGATGCTTATGGTGCACTCGATTGGGAAGTGATCCTGATGGGATATGGATGTGGATTGATATGCGGATTGTCTTTGGGGTACATTGTTTTCAAAATAGGAAAGCCTTGGTGGTTTGTGAAATACATCGAAAGACTGAAACTGAAGTTGATGAGAACATGCACGAAGAATACTGTTCTATCAAGACGAAAAACATGAGAAAAATGTTGTCTGAGAAGGACATGTGCTGCGAATTAGTAGAATACTATGCACATATCTGTAGTTCAGTTGATTTATATATTTTTATGCAAAGTTGGACTGTAGTTGGGTTCTCATAATGAATTTACTTAATTTCACTAATGATTAGTGTCTGATTAACTATATCAAGTACACGAGAAAAATATATCGAAAAATGCACATGAAACCAAAGCATGGCAGACTAAAGAAAATATGAGGTGTTACTTCTTATTGGCAGCATAGCTAAGCAATTATCATGCATTCAAAGACTAACGATTTTCTGCAACTCTGCAAATAGAATGCAAAATGCAAGTACAATCTTAGCCAGATGACTAATAGAGCTCAAATCAAATGTACAATATACAAAAGTAAAATGTGCAAGATCTATCTTGCCTGTATTTTAAAGTCTAATCCCTGAAAAAAACAAAGCCAAAGAGTCTAACAGACAGGATTATCAAAACAAGACTTCATTTCGTTATCAGTTTAAAAAGAGCTGAAAATACAATAGCCAACTTACCTTAATTGTTTCATAGTCCCAGCCTCAGCTGAAATCCGTCCCAACAAGCAGTATTTGTGGGCTGACTGAAGCCCCAAGACCCTGTAAGCAGTATTTGTGCCCTAACGGAAGCCGCGAAACCTCTCAGACAACCATCTTCCTGAAGAAAACCCTCAAAATGGACAATTCCGCACTTTTGGCAATGATTCATACTTGGGTAACTCGACCTTGTGTGGACTTTCCTCTGATAAACACATATGTATACACACAGTATCACCACCACAAGAAGTCGGGAATGGTGAAGAAGATGATTTCTATGATAAATTTAATTGGGCAGTTGGCCTAATGGGATATGGATGTGGATTGATATGCGGATTGTCCACCGAGTACGTTGTCTTCATAATTGGAAAGCCGTGGTGGTTTTTGAGATACATTGATAAACTACAGCAGAAGTTAAATGAATAACATAGTTTGTGGTTAAGTTGTATGGGCAATATCTACAAATTACATGAACTGTCTAATTAAATTTGTATCTTAGGGAGCCATAGAAGGAATAATATCAAAGATTTGATCTTCGATAGCAAGAACGAAAACCTAGATGGCTATACCTACCAGCAATAAACTTAGCAATAAGTAAAAACCTTGGACCAGGTGGAGTTGGATCAGTTTTCAAGGTAGTTCTCAAGTTGTATTCTGAACTGAAGTGATACCTGTTCCTAACATCCACAAACTTCTCACTCAGTTACCCAGATGAGCCATTTCTTATTGTAAGACTATCAAGCACCGTTTTATTACTACTTTCAAGCAGCTATCTTGTTAACTGTGAAAGGGACAGAGTACCAATTGAGTAAAATCCTTCATATTCACACAGCCATTGATTTGTCGTGCAACAAATTTCAAGCAGAAGTCCCAGAGGTTACTGGACAACTAAAATGGCTTGTGTTGCTTAATCTATCTCATTATAGTCTTACTGGACCTATCCCATCACTGCTCGGAAATATGGAAGTGCTCCGATTGCTGGATTTGTCTTCGAATCAATTAATAGGGGCTATCCCTTGTCAGTTAATTAGGTTGACGTTTCTAGAGGTCTTGAATCTCTCACAGAACCATCTTGCTGGAGAAATTCCTCAAAAAGGACAATTGAGCACTTTCAGTAATGATTCTTACCTAGGTATTCTTGCCTTGTGTGGATCTCCTTTGGCAGAGAAATGTATATAGAAAGTGTCACAACCACAAGAAGTTGGACGTGATGAAGATGGTACAGATAACGAATTCCACTGGAAAGTGATCCTAATGGGATATGGAATCGGATTGGTTTGTGGATTGTCTACAGGGTACATTGTTCTCACAATCAGAAAGACTTGGTGGTTTTTGAGATACATTGAAGGACTGCAGAAGAAGTTAATGAGAATGTTCTTCAATTAAATCGAACAACTTATAAACAATGTTTTTATGCGACGACATTTTCTGGATCTGTAGTACATTTGCTACATATATGTCTGGTGTCGTATAATAATTTGATATGTTTAAGTGCAGTACTGGTTTGGGCTTGATTTACTTGTCTAGCAAGTACTAGTGGTCACCTCATTATGCAAGATCCATAAATATTCTTGATCTATCTAACAGTTTAACAGCGCACTTCCACTCAGTTTGACAAATTTTATTCATAATCTCGATTCTTGAGTTTCCCAGGCCAGAACCAAAACGACATACATAAATACCCCACTTTACAGTTTCTGACCCCCAGCCCAGCATTGACCTGGCCAATCACAGCAGCGGCCATTCACATGCCAAGTATCAGAGACCAAAGTTATGTTATGTCTATAATCAATCTGCTTAACTTAATTTTGTATCATGGCAGTTAATTAACACTGGTAAAAATGCTCTTGCAAAATTTGGCTAGTTAGAGGTTGATGCTTCGAACTCAGTAGGGGCGCATGTATATTCATTTCTGTAATGAACTTTACAAAAAAATAAATCTTGCAAGGTATAGAGGTCATACTGTTGGTAGTTTAATTCAATTATGTTTTTATAATTTACATGTTTATTGCAGCTCACGTATGAGAAATGTGCCAACAAAAAGCTCCTCGAAAGTTAGACCACCTCACTCAGTTAAAACAAAAGATAGGTACCAAAATTTTTAATGTTTTTAGATAGATATATAATGATTTTTAATTTATTTTATTAATGATATAAAGATATGATGCTATATTTTTTGATATATATTAATGATTGCCACATTAGTTTTAAACTAAAGATAAAGTGTTTTAATTAGATGAAAATATTAATGATTGAAAGATATGGTATGATTTATGTTGATAGGTGTTTATAAAGGTTAATATTTTTAACTAAAAGGAAACGTGAAAAAGGCAATCTGTTAATTACCATTAATTATATTATGTTGTTATTTATTCTAATAATTAGAAAAACCAAACCAACAAAATTTTCAATGTTTCGGCTTTAATATAATTGTATAAATTAGATGATAACCCGTGCGAAGTACGGGCCTAAGAAAATTTAATTAAATTGATTATTAATTTATTATAAAAATTACGTTATTTACAAAAAAAATTGATAATTTGTGAACTGAATAGAATTATAATAAAAAATTACAATTATAATATTATTTAGTAATTTTATTATTTTATCAAAAAATAATATAAAATCTTAGCAGAAATAAGAATCTTAGGGGTGAAACCAAATTTTGGTACCGAAGTACCATTAAAAATGGATTTCCTTTGTTATAGATAAGCATGTCACCCTATATCAACATATGTATTCGTAGTCTTTTTTGATTAAGTTGTAATATAAGAATTACAATAGTAATAGGATTTTTTTTTATTTCTTTTTATAAAAATAACATAAAATTCTAGGGGTGAAACTAAAATATGGTGCGAACCAAAATTTGGTACAAAGTAGTACGCTATAAATGGGTTTTGCTTATTAATAAAGGTTATAGAAGCACTAGCTTATAGCCCGTGCAAAGCACGGGTTATTTTTAATTATTTTTAATTTATTTATAGTTTAGTTACATAATATTATAAATATTTCACCTTTATATATAACAATTTTTAGTATTAAATCTAAATTAATATGCTGTTGACTGAAATCGAATCTTCAACGTTTCTATGTAGCATCTTTTAATATTGATTTTAAATTTAAATGTTGTTCACGGGATTAGAACCTTAGACCTCTATACGTAATAATTTTAATAATAACTTTTAGTATTGCATCCAACGATCATCATCTATTTGAGCTACCGATCTAACAGTTGTGAATGAAAGAGATAACCAAAACCAAACTACAAAATATATCTCATTTTTCTTATTATATATATATATATATTTATATAATATAGTGTTGAGTATTGAACACACGAATAGAATACAGAGGGGGGTGAATGGATTCTTGAACTTTTCTTGTTCTTGAATCTGTTTGGTGTATGTAGCAAGCTATGTGTTATGTGTCTGTAGAACTATAAGTTTGGATAGTGAACAACACAAGACACAATATTCACTTTAATCTAATATTTTATTAGATAAAGATTTTGTAACACCCCCAGATCCGGGGTCCGGGATCCGGTGGTTACGGTTTCCAATTCTGTCCACAACAATTGAACTTTCCTTAACATAAAGTAAATTACATCTCTATAACCCAACACAACAATATAAAACACACCCGTTATAGTCCCAGAGATGAAATCAGAGTAACAATCAAATTTTTATTAATCACATTATGAGTTCTTACAATCCAAAAAGGATTTCAATATAAATACATACTCTTTGCCATCCATTTACATAAGTCATACTAGACTATATTCTTGGTACTGAAAGAATAAATATATCCTACCAATAGCTTCTTCTTCAGCTCTGGTAGTCTCATCGTCCTCGCCCGCGTCGAGTGCGCCTTGTGCGAGTCATCTGGTCTAGCTGTTGTTGTGATATAATAATAAAGCAAGGGTGAGCAATAGCCCACCGACAATAATATATAACTGAACGATAATGTAACAGTTCAAAAGTATCTTTCAAACCATATGCCATGCATTTACGGAAATGATGCCAGTATAATATGAACGATGAAGTTACAAGGTAACTTAAAGTATTTGTTTGTAGAAATATCTGCTACATCAAAGTAAGCAAGATATTCTTATTGTTATTAAGAAGAGGAACTTGCAAGAAAAGGTTGCAATTCCAGTTATGACCCTTTTCCAACTCTGCCAACAGTAATCATGTTGCAGGAAATAAATAAATTTGGATGATGAACCAATGATGGAGTATTCACCGCGCCCGCTGTTCCAATCTTGATGATCAGTCGAGATCGTACAGCTCAATTTAGATTTACTACCGGTAGAAGGAAGAACTGACGGCTTTACTTGTGTACCGCCTTACTAGCTCTCCCCGGCCAACGGTTGGGCCAAAGGGGATGGACCGGCGCTACTCGGCCTCTTACACGACTCCTAGTTCAAATAGAATTCATGATTCTGAATGTAACGTTCGTCCCCCTTTCCCCAAGTATAATACTTGTTGATAAGACTCCACAAAGTAGTCGTATCTAGTTGGAAAGGAAAATTTACCAATAACTCCCAAGCTATTACTTGGTAACGGATATCAACTTGTTCCAGTAATCTTACCCCTCGAAAGATGAGAAGGTAAGCAACGACTTAATAAGTCAACAGCACCCGAGTTGCGAGTGAAGGGAATACTTTATGACCGGGAAGTCGACAAGATAAATAACATTTTCCAAGTAAGGTTCCCTTATTATTAAGGAGGTAGACTCAAAGAAGAATGATGTCTGAGAACCTTCCTTGATATAGGATTAATAATAATATGACTCCGAAATATTTTTCGTAATAATCGAAGAAGATAAACCTTATTGAGGTTATTCTAAGTATGGAATAAATATTCAGAGAATATTTATTGAATTAAAAATATTTAAAGAATATTCAGGAATATGAAAGAATATCTTTAATCAGAGTATTTTTCAAATAATTCTTGAAGAAATATCGAGAGAATATTTATTGCATAATTAAATATTCAAATGAATATTCCAAATAATATTCATTAATCAATAAGACCTGAAAGGAATATTTAAAATATTTAAAATAATATTCGATGATTAAATAGAACCCTGGATGAATATTCAAAATAATATTCATAATTAATTAGGAATTTAAATGAATATCAATAAAGTAATATTCATTTAATAAATAATATCCTAAATGAATATCAAGTAATATTCATTTAGTAATCCAAGCTTTAAAGGAATATTCGATATAATATTCGATAAGTAAATCAAGCTTCAGATGAATATTGAAGATAATATTCATCAAGTACTTAATACCTTAAATGAATTTTCAAAAGTAATATTTATTTAATAAAATAATATTCTAAATGAATGTCCACATAATATTCATTTAGTAGTCTCATCTTTAGAAGAGTATTCGAAATAATAATCGATAATCAATTCAACTCCGAATGAATATTGACGAATATTATTCGTCGAATGATTACGTTCAAATAATTATTTGAAGTAAGGATCATTAAAATAAATAATCTCGAACGAATATTCAAATAATATTCGTCGCCTGAATAATAGAAAATATTTACTTAAATATTTTCCTCCGAGGTAATCTCGATATATCAAGGAATATTGACTCCCGGTCTATATTTGATTAATAAGATGTATACGCCCTTCTATGAGGGTCTTACAATAACCGGCTTATAACTGATATATAACTATCTAGCTTGTAAGCCAACAATAACATTCAGGGAACAAGTATATCAATTCAACTTGAAAGTAGGCATGCATGCAATGGCATATGTATATCAGCAATCATATATGTATATATTTATTCAATCACAACAACAGCCTAAAAGAAGGGAATTGAAACTTGCCTGGTAGTCGAGTACGGTAAGGGGTAGTGGTAGCGGGTCCCGGTTCAGCTTGGTGATCTATAAATAGCCAAGGCATTCGGGATTAATCACTTAACATATTAAAAGTTAAGTTATACTTAATTCGAAACACGTTCTCGAGTTATCTCGTTATACCCCTTTTTGTGGATTACTTTTATCACTGATCCGACCCGACATTCGTTCGTTAATACGACATGTCATTGTACTTATACTTAGGACATACTTAAGTCATATGAGTTCTAAAGTCGATCGTTACGAACCAATACTATACTCTGAGTTTTATCGCCCGTTTTCTAAGTGTTTTACCGAAGTTATAAAAGAGTCGTCTTTTAGGGGTTCGTTCGCGTTTAACCTCGACTCGAACATTTTTAATAAATCGAAAAACGATCCTTTTGACATACGGTTTTCTTTCACACCTTCCTTTTTACCTCTAGTATTTATTTACCAAGATTCGCCATGACGTTACTTAGTTTACGAGGGTTCAATTACAGTTACGAACTTTCGTTTACGGATTCGAACTACTTTTAGTAATTTGGTCATAAATCCTAAACCGTAAGTCCGTTTCACGTGATCTTTATATCAAAACGAAGCTTAGAACATTACCTATCCTATCATGGTAGTTAAGGTCTCTGGACAGTAGGGGTTCAACATGGAAAATGGCATACAAAACATGGTAATGCAAAATCGGGCATTATAACGGCTGTAAATCGAACGTTCCATAAATCGTAATCAACAACCCAAGCCACACCGGGCAAACCAATCATCTTACATTCATAATACTAATCTCATAAGTCCAGGAACATCATATTATATCATCATATTCATCACATCTCTTAAATCAAACAAACTAACTACATAATCATGTAAACATGCTTATAACAACATTATCACCAAAATTTATCCAAAACTCCATTAAAACTCAAATCAAAGACTAGGGTTCTTGAAGTTTATACCTTCCTTGAGGTATGTATGCACTTATTAAGCCTTGTATAGTCCTTGTATAGCCTCCATGAAGCTTGGATCATCAACCAAAATCAAGATTCAAGAATTTTGTTCTTGAGGTTACTATTCATCCTCCACTTTCTTGATTTTTTTGAAAATGGAAAAGGTGGTGTTTGAGGCTAAGATTTTTAGGGTATCATTTCTATGAAATATAGGATCTATGATAAATTTTTGGAGATCAAACAATGGTGGGAGCTTGGACTTTGATTCTTGAATTATGGTTGAGGTCGAATGGAGCTTTGCAAGGGGGGAGGAGAGTTTTGCTTGGTTGGCTTGCTTTTTGGTGTTTTAATCTCATCCACTCTCATCCACTAGCAACATAATATCTTGCAAAAGTCACTTTATCAAAGTGGTGAGGTGTTGGATGATGAAATGGCAAGACATGTGTTGGTTTTATGGTGGTTAGAGCTTAACTAGGTAGTTACTTGCTAAGTACTTGTTCAATCTCTAATTGTCTAGTTACTTAGCCCACTTGGTTGCTAGATATTTATCTAGTAGCTTGCACAAGACTCTTGCTTCCTCTGCTTGTTTCTGTGTCCGGTTATTACCCGTTTCGATTGATCGTTCGTGGGAATATTTCACGGATTTCTAATTAGGGTTTACCGGGAATCCTCTTTAATATTAATACTTTCATTCTCCATCTTTCATTCTAACTTTCCAATTTATATTCCTTAAATCCATTCGTTAAATACTTAAGGCTATCAGTGTCCAGGGAACTCTCGGAGAAAATAAAAGTGCGGTTTTTTCAGAATCCGACAGCTTTTACATACACTCTTTTTCCCTCCGGATCAATAATACGAACTCAGAATTTCGTTCCGGGTACTTCTATATAACGTCGTCTAATAATATTCTCAATTACACCAAATCACTATTCATCCTTATTCTTTACTTATTCATCTAGGGTTGTACAGTTGTCCGTATTCTCTTTCGATCGTTCCTTAACCTTTTTACGGAACTACTGGATTAATCGTTATCGATCTGGATGACATGAGGGTATTCTCTTGCTTGAAGTTGCCATATCTTATTCCCTTAGAAGATAGATTATTCTTACCTATGTTGTCACCCTTTAGCATTCTTCAAGACATAAACATAATAAGGTCGAATTCCATTCATTCTTTCCAAATATCAATAATTACATTGTAGCCATAACCACTCCTCAGTGGTTTCCTACCTTCATTATTAAATCAAATATAATAACATCCCAAAATATCAAATCCTCAAAGTTAATATCTCAATTCTTGGATTATAATAATATTTAATCCACTGTCCGGTCAAATATTATACCGAAAAGAATTTGGAATTTCTGAATTCCGATCGTCTCTGCATTCACTTATTTCCTCCGCGTATTACTAATATGACTTCGAAACATCCATATCACGTCCCGTACATAGGGTGGAGTGAAAAGTTTTCCAACTTACAAAATCACTATTCATCCACCAAATTACTATACACGTACAGGAAATACTATGCACGTACGGGAAATACTATGCACGTATGGGAAACACTATGCACGTATGGGAAACACTATGCACGTACTCATTTCCCTTCAAGGATCCATTAGCTCCTTCCTGGATGGTAGATTATTCTTATCTAGGTCCTCAACCATCGAATTACTCTATTCTGACAATATACCAATGCATCAGGATCATTGTCCAGAGCAATATCCATTCATTACAACCATTGCTCTTTGAAACCACCATTCATTAGAGCTGGTGACCTTGTTGTCGGAATCATTGTTCCTCATTTTATCATTACTTAATAAAAAGTTTTAATTATATCCAAAATTTGGGGTTCTTACAGTCTCCCCTCCTTAAAAGGATTCCGTCCCGGAATCAGGTAGGAAGCAAAGAGTCGTTTGCCTGTCGTTCACTCTTTAGCTTCCCGGTCAGTTCTTAGTCGTTCTACCCTTCCTCAGCACATCTTGTAGTGCTACAATTCATACTGTATCCTTTTTCCATCAACGTTGCTACTTTTCGTACAACTCACTATCCGGGTTATACTCTTACTCAGTCTTATCCTTATTGATACCTGCAGTAACATTGGTATCACTATCACCCTACGAATTCGGAGGTAACCTCGCTCGTACTGTGCATTTCCTGATTGCTTTAATCTTCGCAATCTCGATCAATATAGAGAAGTGGAAAGATTGATTGAGAGATCACTATGATCAATTGAACATTTGTTATATTGCATAGTTAGTACAGAAGGGGGCCAGCCTTTAGTACTTGACAAGCAATTAAACAAGTTATGGTATTCCACTTAGACTTCTATCACATAGACAGATAGTCACGTAGCAGTACCTCCCCTCCTTAAAGGGTTGTTCTTCTCAATTCATAAAGAAGATGAATAAGAGAGAAGAAAAGAAAAGAATTCTAAAGGATTATAGAAAGTTTTCATGATTGTAAAATATCATACTCAGAATTTACCTCTGAACTATAGAGGTTCATTAAGGAAGAAATTAATCATAATTATAATATTGACACTATCAGGTTGTCATCCTGAGAATTCATTAGAAAACCCATTCATTAATCCATTCCTAACATTCCTTGCTTCATATTTCGTAGTTGCTTTCCCCGTCTTTTCTTTATCAATCACATCCTTCTTATTATCTGATTCTTATTTACTTCTGTTATTTACTTCCACCTTCATCTCTTTATTGAGACATCTTTTGCACTTGGCACCTCCTTATTGGTATCCTGTCACATTTACTCTATAATCATCACATTATTTCAAATTTAAAACTTCCGAAATGAATCTGGCCGATTTCTTTAGCTTAGATCCAATATAATCAACTTCTGTCAACTTGTTTCTCATCAATTATTCTTTTCTACCCGCGGTTTTTTTTTTTTTTTTCACAGGTTGTCTTTCGTAAGTCAGACCAGGTCGTGCACCTACCTGCTCGCACTCTTATCATCTGTTGAGCATCTGCATTTTACTGGTGTAGCTTTGCCACATGAAACACGTTATGACCGTGCTATAATTTTGGGGGTAAGGCTGGCTCGAATACCGCCGTCCGAACACTTTAAACTCTCAAGTGGCCCAATAAGTCTTGGGCTCAACCGCCCTTCCTTCCAAGTTTCATTAATTCTTTCTACGGGAATACGTTTAGCATCACGAATTATCGACCTCATATTCTCTATCTTGTTTGTGCAGAAGTACATTAACACAAACTTGCTTGTCATTCATCAACATGCCATTTAGCTTATCAATAGCAGCACTTTCTTTCTCTTTATGTTGTCATCTCCTTTCTTAGAAGAATCACCATCGCTTGTTGTTTACGTAGTGCGTTAATAGTTAACCCTACGGGTTTCAAATCCCTTAGGGAGACAAAGTAATCATTATTCCTTATCCATAAGGAACACTTCCTGAACTTGATGTAGATATAACGTGAAGCAGATAGAATTGCAGAAGAGTTTCAAGCATCGCAGCTAGGCCCGGTTGATGAAACTATCACTTATGCATCTTCCATAAAAGACTGGAAACTTAATGGTTTACTTCATCAATTTTGTACCATGGTCCTGGTTTGCCTCAAAACGGGACCTTCTAAGGTACGTAATATGCTTAAGACTTCATCAGGAATCGAATCTTTACTTAAACTATTATTACCTTCGATTCTTGCACAATCGTCAAAAGGAATGTAACTTCCTCCACTCCAATATGACCTTCAAGGTCTTTCCAAATATCATTTTGTTTCTTCGGTATGAACATTTATAATTATTCCTTTATACTTAGACTGTCGGCCACCTCATTGGCCTTTCCTGATAATAATAATTTCTGGTAATCCTTGTTCTCTGGATATATTCTAATTCAACCATTTCTACATCATTCCCATCTTTGTTGGGTGAAAGTATTCTCCCTTAAGCTCTGCTGATGGAGAAAAATATATTTATCAGTCTTTCTCCATAAGTCATTGCTTCCACCTACCCGTGGGAACTTTATCACGTTTATTCCCAATCCTACTTAGGATACTTCTCTTCTTAGTTCTTTCCTTATCTTAGGATAATCTCAACCTTTATAGGTTCAATCCATACTTCCTCAGGGTTTCATACATGCCTCATCTGGCATTATTGTTACGATGTCATACATCCCTTACCAAACTTCCATTTTGAAGTTCGGAATATTACCTTTTTGCTTGTAAGGTTTCATAGGCCATCCTTATCATTCCTCCGGTATTTTCTGGGTACCGGGTATATCAAAATGTCATTGATCAATACTCTAATAATTCTATCTATGTTCTTTCCAGAACTCTTTTTTTTTTTTATAATCTTTACAGGTCATTGTTGCCTTAGCAAATCCAACTCATATCATCTGAATTCATAATGTCTTTATTTGGGTTAATGCCATCCCTTGTGCATTCCCTAGGGTTTGTCTTAATTTATGGATATCTTATCCTTAATTCAACTGCCAAGGAATTCCTGCATCCTATAATTGGCGATCAAATCATGTATCCTTAATAAGGGTCTCTTTTCAATCATTCTTATTTGATAATCGATCGGTAGCTTACTGCTAATTTCTTCTTTCAGATAGTGGTCAACCTATTTGACCTTCCAAAAGACAACGTATGTCTATCTGCTCTCTTACAGACTTGTTAATGGTAGCAAGGATGTTCTGAAAGATATTGGTCGAGTTCAACATGAATTTCCTAGTGCTTATCGTTCTTCGCAAAGGTACTTGCCTCAGAGAAAATTCCCACAGATACTGTTCAATTTCTGACCATTTCTATACCCTCTTCATATACCTTCATCGTTTACTTTCCTCCGTCATAATATATTCATGGTATTCATGATACCCTAACATCATACATCTCAAGTCACTATACTTCCATTTTACTCGAAATCTTGAACAACCATATACACATGAGTCACTTCAGTACGGGTGACCCCATCCCAAAAAGGTCTAGTGAATTCCCAATCAAAACATGGGTTGTTCGGCAGAAGATTCAAACGATCTCATTAATGTTTCCTTTATATCAGAAGCCCTTGCAGTCGGTGCTTTCTTAGAAGCAACCCTGCTTTGTCTTTTCATTGCTGGTCTAGTCGCTTTATAGTCCGTTGTGACTTGGCCTCAACTGGCCATAAAAATATCTGATTTTAGGGGTTGGCTAATAGCATTACTTTTCTAGCAATTTCCGGCATAGTGCCTTCTTCTTTTATACCTTTCTACCTTTCCAAAACTTTACTCCATATAAGTCTTAATCGACTACTCGGCACCGTCTCCGGTCACCTTTCCTCCACTTTTATCTTTCCAACTATTCTTATCAATCCCGCTTGCCACGCAAGCTTACCATTCCTGGCATAATTGCCTTTTCACTTAAGTCGATCCCGGAGTTTCTCCGTCCGGCTAATTTCTTACTTACATTTCCCGTTTTCGTCCATTCTCACTTCATCATTTTATCACTACCGTCGATCGTAATGCTCAGGGTCCGTTTACTAACCCATTTTACAGCATCCTTACCCAAATCACAGGGTTTGCTCCAATTTTTACTCTCTTCTATGACACTCCCTGATAATCAGAAAGACAAGGTTTGCCAAAATTCACCGAATTCCTTTCCAGACTCAGGGAAATTTTGATCAATCTACTCACCTACTGGTAATCATTAAGGAGACCAGTTTCGAAACCTGAAGAATAGTTCTATGAACCTCCAAGCAGGTGGAATCATAAGCAGTCATAGTTAACGAAATAATCATCATCGGATTGGAAGTTTACCTACTGGAGAGGAATCAATTATATCCATCCCTTAGAAGGGAATCAACCGTTTCAAACTGAAACCTGTCACAACGTCCAGATATTCAATACTGCCAAATGTCGGTCTACCTAACCCTTTATGCGAAGCGTCATTGGAAGCACAAAGTCTCCTTTTTCCATTAAGCAATGCCAGCTCTTGGTCATTACCAATTTCACCTTTTAGCTCCAAGAAGATTTTCTCACATTTTTCTCTTTAACTGCTGATCGTATTACTTGATCTATTATAATTCCGTGTCGGAGTAAACTTAAGGTAACTACTATAATCCATTCAAAGAGAAGAAGGAATTTAATATTCCTCTGAATCACATGCATCTAACGTTTCTGGTTCATCATTTAACTGAGTTGAATTAACTCTATACTCAGTCTCTGGCAGTAGTCTCATTACGAGTTCATCTTGACTCACTGGTCTTATCTTCCGGTAGGTTCCGAGATCATTGTCTTGCTTACTACTTCCTTATATAACTTTACCCAATCATTCTATCACTTCCCAATGTCTTTACTTTCTAAATGATTCATTCATAAAATGAACATTTTCCTTAATAAAACCACCTTATTAACCTCAATTTGGTTCCATAATTTACAACCTACGACACCTGCCTTCTCATGGCGAATTATTACTGACCATATTCATACTAATTCATTTATCAAATGATATGGCACTTACTGCCTCCTTCTCAACTATTCCTAGGGACTCTGCTCCTCGCCCTAAATCGATGTCTTTGATAATCATACATCCCTCTAGCTCTTTCTTTGTTAAGATGAAAATCTCTAAGGATTCTCATCTATTTCCGTATAAGATCTCAAGTAATTCTTCCAATCCTTCTTTCTTGCTGGTACTACATCTGGTAGTCCGGCTATGAATTCAACATGCATCTTCAGATCTCTTAATAATATCTCGGTTCTTTATACTCACTTTTCTGAGCACCATATCTTAATCATCACAGTCATTCTGGCTGCGACCCTCATTACCCATGGGTAAGCTCCTTATCCTAACAGGATTTTCCTTATCTGCTAGAGCCTCTTCCGGGTCTCCAGTAGGGTACTCCATCGAATTACCCACTGATCTTCAGCATATAAAGCATCATCGCGTTGTCGCTCGTATGCCTCAAGGTCAGTCGCCTTACTCGTCGATACGATATCGAGCTAAGTTACTATCATTATACTTACGAGTTCCCATAAGGGTTTTATATGTCATCACTACTTTAAGTAGTCCGACTATGAACTTGGCAAGAGTTCTTATTATCTTATTGAATTTATTGTTTTAACGTCACCTCATCTCTGGGGTTTATAACGTACGCTCTGATACCACTTCTGTAACACCCCCAGATCCGGGGTCCGGGATCCGGTGGTTACGGTTTCCAATTCTGTCCACAACAATTGAACTTTCCTTAACATAAAGTAAATTACATCTCTATAACCCAACACAACAATATAAAACACACCCGTTATAGTCCCAGAGATGAAATCAGAGTAACAATCAAATTTTTATTAATCCCATTATGAGTTCTTACAATCCAAAAAGGATTTCAATATAAATACATACTCTTTGCCATCCATTTACATAAGTCATACTAGACTATATTCTTGGTACTGAAAGAATAAATATATCCTACCAATAGCTTCTTCTTCAGCTCTGGTAGTCTCATCGTCCTCGCCCGCGTCGAGTGCGCCTTGTGCGAGTCATCTGGTCTAGCTGTTGTTGTGATATAATAATAAAGCAAGGGTGAGCAATAGCCCACCGACAATAATATATAACTGAACGATAATGTAACAGTTCAAAAGTATCTTTCAAACCATATGCCATGCATTTAAGGAAATGATGCCAGTATAATATGAACGATGAAGTTACAAGGTAACTTAAAGTATTTGTTTGTAGAAATATCTGCTACATCAAAGTAAGCAAGATATTCTTATTGTTATTAAGAAGAGGAACTTGCAAGAAAAGGTTGCAATTCCAGTTATGACCCTTTTCCAACTCTGCCAACAGTAATCATGTTGCAGGAAATAAATAAATTTGGATGATGAACCAATGATGGAGTATTCACCGCGCCCGCTGTTCCAATCTTGATGATCAGTCGAGATCGTACAGCTCAATTTAGATTTACTACCGGTAGAAGGAAGAACTGACGGCTTTACTTATGTACCGCCTTACTAGCTCTCCCCGGCCAACGGTTGGGCCAAAGGGGATGGACCGGCGCTACTCGGCCTCTTACACGACTCCTAGTTCAAATAGAATTCATGATTCTGAATGTAACGTTCGTCCCCCTTTCCCCAAGTATAATACTTGTTGATAAGACTCCACAAAGTAGTCGTATCTAGTTGGAAAGGAAAATTTACCAATAACTCCCAAGCTATTACTTGGTAACGGATATCAACTTGTTCCAGTAATCTTACCCCTCGAAAGATGAGAAGGTAAGCAACGACTTAATAAGTCAACAGCACCCGAGTTGCGAGTGAAGGGAATACTTTATGACCGGGAAGTCGACAAGATAAATAACATTTTCCAAGTAAGGTTCCCTTATTATTAAGGAGGTAGACTCAAAGAAGAATGATGTCTGAGAACCTTCCTTGATATAGGATTAATAATAATATGACTCCGAAATATTTTTCGTAATAATCGAAGAAGATAAACCTTATTGAGGTTATTCTAAGTATGGAATAAATATTCAGAGAATATTTATTGAATTAAAAATATTTAAAGAATATTCAGGAATATGAAAGAATATCTTTAATCAGAGTATTTTTCAAATAATTCTTGAAGAAATATCGAGAGAATATTTATTGCATAATTAAATATTCAAATGAATATTCCAAATAATATTCATTAATCAATAAGACCTGAAAGGAATATTTAAAATATTTAAAATAATATTCGATGATTAAATAGAACCCTGGATGAATATTCAAAATAATATTCATAATTAATTAGGAATTTAAATGAATATCAATAAAGTAATATTCATTTAATAAATAATATCCTAAATGAATATCAAGTAATATTCATTTAGTAATCCAAGCTTTAAAGGAATATTCGATATAATATTCGATAAGTAAATCAAGCTTCAGATGAATATTGAAGATAATATTCATCAAGTACTTAATACCTTAAATGAATTTTCAAAAGTAATATTTATTTAATAAAATAATATTCTAAATGAATGTCCACATAATATTCATTTAGTAGTCTCATCTTTAGAAGAGTATTCGAAATAATAATCGATAATCAATTCGACTCCGAATGAATATTGACGAATATTATTCGTCGAATGATTACGTTCAAATAATTATTTGAAGTAAGGATCATTAAAATAAATAATCTCGAACGAATATTCAAATAATATTCGTCGCCTGAATAATAGAAAATATTTACTTAAATATTTTCCTCCGAGGTAATCTCGATATATCAAGGAATATTGACTCCCGGTCTATATTTGATTAATAAGATGTATACGCCCTTCTATGAGGGTCTTACAATAACCGGCTTATAACTGATATATAACTATCTAGCTTGTAAGCCAACAATAACATTCAGGGAACAAGTATATCAATTCAACTTGAAAGTAGGCATGCATGCAATGGCATATGTATATCAGCAATCATATATGTATATATTTATTCAATCACAACAACAGCCTAAAAGAAGGGAATTGAAACTTGCCTGGTAGTCGAGTACGGTAAGGGGTAGTGGTAGCGGGTCCCGGTTCAGCTTGGTGATCTATAAATAGCCAAGGCATTCGGGATTAATCACTTAACATATTAAAAGTTAAGTTATACTTAATTCGAAACACGTTCTCGAGTTATCTCGTTTACCAAGATTCGCCATGACGTTACATAGTTTACGAGGGTTCAATTACAGTTACGAACTTTCGTTTACGGATTCGAACTACTTTTAGTAATTTGGTCATAAATCCTAAACCGTAAGTCCGTTTCACGTGATCTTTATATCAAAACGAAGCTTAGAACATTACCTATCCTATCATGGTAGTTAAGGTCTCTGGACAGTAGGGGTTCAACATGGAAAATGGCATACAAAACATGGTAATGCAAAATCGGGCATTATAACGGCTGTAAATCGAACGTTACATAAATCGTAATCAACAACCCAAGCCACACCGGGCAAACCAATCATCTTACATTCATAATACTAATCTCATAAGTCCAGGAACATCATATTATATCATCATATTCATCACATCTCTTAAATCAAACAAACTAACTACATAATCATGTAAACATGCTTATAACAACATTATCACCAAAATTTATCCAAAACTCCATTAAAACTCAAATCAAAGACTAGGGTTCTTGAAGTTTATACCTTCCTTGAGGTATGTATGCACTTATTAAGCCTTGTATAGTCCTTGTATAGCCTCCATGAAGCTTGGATCATCAACCAAAATCAAGATTCAAGAATTTTGTTCTTGAGGTTACTATTCATCCTCCACTTTCTTGATTTTTTTGAAAATGGAAAAGGTGGTGTTTGAGGCTAAGATTTTTAGGGTATCATTTCTATGAAATATAGGATCTATGATAAATTTTTGGAGATCAAACAATGGTGGGAGCTTGGACTTTGATTCTTGAATTATGGTTGAGGTCGAATGGAGCTTTGCAAGGGGGGAGGAGAGTTTTGCTTGGTTGGCTTGCTTTTTGGTGTTTTAATCTCATCCACTCTCATCCACTAGCAACATAATATCTTGCAAAAGTCACTTTATCAAAGTGGTGAGGTGTTGGATGATGAAATGGCAAGACATGTGTTGGTTTTATGGTGGTTAGAGCTTAACTAGGTAGTTACTTGCTAAGTACTTGTTCAATCTCTAATTGTCTAGTTACTTAGCCCACTTGGTTGCTAGATATTTATCTAGTAGCTTGCACAAGACTCTTGCTTCCTCTGCTTGTTTCTGTGTCCGGTTATTACCCGTTTCGATTGATCGTTCGTGGGAATATTTCACGGATTTCTAATTAGGGTTTACCGGGAATCCTCTTTAATATTAATACTTTCATTCTCCATCTTTCATTCTAACTTTCCAATTTATATTCCTTAAATCCATTCGTTAAATACTTAAGGCTATCAGTGTCCAGGGAACTCTCGGAGAAAATAAAAGTGCGGTTTTTTCAGAATCCGACAGCTTTTACATACACTCTTTTTCCCTCCGGATCAATAATACGAACTCAGAATTTCGTTCCGGGTACTTCTATATAACGTCGTCTAATAATATTCTCAATTACACCAAATCACTATTCATCCTTATTCTTTACTTATTCATCTAGGGTTGTACAATTGTCCGTATTCTCTTTCGATCGTTCCTTAACCTTTTTACGGAACTACTGGATTAATCGTTATCGATCTGGATGACATGAGGGTATTCTCTTGCTTGAAGTTGCCATATCTTATTCCCTTAGAAGATAGATTATTCTTACCTATGTTGTCACCCTTTAGCATTCTTCAAGACATAAACATAATAAGGTCGAATTCCATTCATTCTTTCCAAATATCAATAATTACATTGTAGCCATAACCACTCCTCAGTGGTTTCCTACCTTCATTATTAAATCAAATATAATAACATCCCAAAATATCAAATCCTCAAAGTTAATATCTCAATTCTTGGATTATAATAATATTTAATCCACTGTCCGGTCAAATATTATACCGAAAAGAATTTGGAATTTCTGAATTCCGATCGTCTCTGCATTCACTTATTTCCTCCGCGTATTACTAATATGACTTCGAAACATCCATATCACGTCCCGTACATAGGGTGGAGTGAAAAGTTTTCCAACTTACAAAATCACTATTCATCCACCAAATTACTATACACGTACAGGAAATACTATGCACGTACGGGAAATACTATGCACGTATGGGAAACACTATGCACGTATGGGAAACACTATGCACGTACTCATTTCCCTTCAAGGATCCATTAGCTCCTTCCTGGATGGTAGATTATTCTTATCTAGGTCCTCAACCATCGAATTACTCTATTCTGACAATATACCAATGCATCAGGATCATTGTCCAGAGCAATATCCATTCATTACAACCATTGCTCTTTGAAACCACCATTCATTAGAGCTGGTGACCTTGTTGTCGGAATCATTGTTCCTCATTTTATCATTACTTAATAAAAAGTTTTAATTATATCCAAAATTTGGGGTTCTTACAGATTTGCTACAAACTGTGAATATAAATGATAGTATTCTCAGCTTCGTTTTCACAGAGAGATGTATTTTCTAAATGTGAATCTCAAAACTTCTCTCTAACTAAAGAAGTGAGGTTGTATTCTTATAGAACATGAATACAACCTACTTACTACAAACAAGGTTACAGGATAAATTACTTTCTAGTATGTTTATCCTATTTGAGTAAGCATCCAAATGGCTACAGGTTTGACTTCTTGAAGTTCTGTTCAGATCCACTTCTTTAGCTCTTTGTCTCTTGTACATCTCTCTAAGCTTCTTTGTAGGCTTTCCAAAGTACCTTACAGTTTGTGGTCCATAAAATGCTTTGGCTTGTTGCAGGTTTCTGACTTGTACAATTTCTCCAGTATTTTGTCTCCAAGATTGTATTCGAGAAGTAACTTAGTGATTGATTCGAGAACTAGAATTGACTTGATAGATAACTCTGAGTTCTCGAATACTGCAAAGCTGACATATCGAATCACTTCTCGAATAGCTCTTTTCTTCAGGAATCCTTGAGTTGTCGAATAGAGCATTTAACTTATCGAATCCCTGAGATATCGAATAGCTTTCTGAGTCTTTGAGATATCGAATACAACTTTGACTTGTTGACTCTCAGAGAACTCGGATACCACTTTGACTTATTGACTTCTTGAGTTCTCGAATAGAGTAATAGACATGTCGAATCTCTGAGTTATCGAATGACACTTTGACTTGTTGACTCCCAGAGATGTCGAACAGTGTTTTTACAGATATCGAATCCTTGAATTGTCAAATGCTAGACTTCTCGAATCGAACAAAACACTTCTCGAATTGGTACTTAAGCAAATCTTCATTTTTCAAATTCCAACTGTGTTTATTTTGACAGTCTTGATCTTCAAGCTTGAGGCATGACCCTTGGAACTTCTTTCAAGCATTGTTCTCTGACTTTTAATTACATTTACACAGACAGAAATTGATGCCTATTATAAGTACTACAACAAGTAGAAACTCCACAACTAGAGGTTCCCTCAGTTAAGAGGTCATGAAAGTAATGCAAAGCATTACAAACAATTAGGCTTGTTATTAGATGTACTCAGGCATGCCTCTGTGACTAACAATCTCCCCCAAATTGTGAGTGAGACCCTTAGTCACAATTTCATGTCTGATAACAAGCATAACATACATAAAGATAAAACTTGACAGTACATGTATGAAATTGAATAACAACATGGATAGAACTACAATGAGTGATTTTACAGACTATGATGAAATACTAACCTTTGTCATTTGATTCCATCTCCATTGCCTTGGATTGTAGATCATCATATGCCTTCTGTTTCCTTTCTTTCTCCTTTCTTGCATTCTCATCCATAGCTTTTATGATCTCTGCCATAACATCTAGTTCTTCAAGCAGAATAGAGTTCTTGAAGTCTTCAAGTACTGGCTTCAGAATGTTGGCAGGATAGTGATTGAGTAGGTTCATTCTTATATTTACCTAATCTCCATTTCTTCTCCTATACTTCACAACATAGGGATTGAATTGAACTCTACACAATCCTTTTGCCTTTAGCTTTTCTGCTTCAACTTCCAGCCTATCAATCTCCTTCTCCCTTTCTAGCCATTTCTCAAAGCACCCCTTTCTTATCTTCTCAGCATAGTCTCTCTTCATCTTCACAAAATCAATCAACTCCAGCTTCCATACTCTCTCCACTTTGTCTTCAGAATCCAATAATGCAATAATTCTTTCTATCTCATATATCTTGCCCCAATTTTGACAACCCCCTTGTTTGAATTTCATCTGTCTTCCATCAGTGTATTTGATTTCAAGGCAGTCATTCACAATTGCAGTATAGTAGATTCTTTGAGCTCTTAGAAATTGCAGTTGGTCTTCATCAAAATTTTCATCTTGTGGTCGGAGTTTTAATCCTGGAATGATTGTTAGGGCCCTTGATTTAGATGGCTTCACTTTTCTTGCAGCTTGTTTGAATTTGATCTTTTTCACTTGGTTGCTTGGCAGAAACTTGTGACCTTTGCTTGTAGACCATTGTAGTACACCATTAGCAGTTTGCTTTTAGAAACATACACATGGTTTCAATCCAAAATAAAACATTACTTAGAGTACCAGATTCAATCCAAAATATAAAGTTATTACAGACCCAAATGTTTTAATCTAGAAAGGGTTTACAATCCACAAAAGCTGCTACCTGGGGTGATGGTAAATGTGGGATAGTTTTCTGGTTTTCAAAAGCTTACACAGGTCATACTTGTACACAAACCTAACCAGCCTAAGTTGTAAACCTATCCAACTTAGTCTGCTCACCTGTGGTAATACTACCGAGTGCGACCTCGTCACCTGCCTCGTAAATAGTCTCCTAAACTACTGACCGGTTAGCACGCTTTTGCGGGGGGTCTGCCTTGTTCTTAACATGCTTATCTATTGTTGTGTGGTGATATATATATATAAAAGAAAAGCAAGAGTGAGCAATACACCTCAGCCATATAATAGTAGTTTTGCAAAGATACTTTCGTTTCATTTGAGAACTACGTAATATAATATAATTCAACTTGTAAGAGCATTAACATTCCCTCAATCACTTTAAGACATGAACGTTCGGGTTTCAAAAATCTTTTCTTGATAAGTTTAACAGTGATTACACTATCGGTACTGGAGCTCCTGGGCTTCCAGTACAGTGTAGCAGCACAATTCCAATTGGAAGAATGAGACTATTCCGGAGTACCACCCGATACAAGGTGATCAGCCATTGTATCGTACAAAACTTCGCTACTAGTAGACAGGAGACGAACCTACTATGGAGGTCGTGGCCCTGACCGCATTCGGGTCTTATGACGGACTTGCCTACCTGCAAGTCTCTTACACTTGTACATATATCTGGATGGACCTGCCTACCTGCAAGCCTCTTACACCTTAACACCCTCCAGTCCCCAGTGTCATTTTGAACCATCTTTGGAATGAAATCTTTTTAATCCTTTACTTTCGGAAGAAAATGAGGAAGTAAGTTCATCGCACGAGTTGATCTTTGTCAACTGATTTTCTTTACTCAGGGAATTCTTTCCAAATTTTGCTTGCGAATTATTCAGAGTTTTCTTAAGGATTTTTAAAACCTGACCCTCCTGGTATGGCAGGGCTATTGAACTGATTACGCTTTAGTTTGTAGCGAAGGGAGAAAATATTTTTAATCGCTCCCAAAACTTTGGGTTCCCAAGTTTTGATAAGTTCGCAAGCCATTGGGGTGGTGTTTACGAAGTATATATAGTTGTAAAAATATTTGAGAACCCCTGCTATTTTTAAATGTTTTTCTAAAAGCTAGAAAATATTTAAAATAATTTTTAAAGGCCATAAATAATTTTTAAATAGGTCAAATAAAATTTAAATAATTTTTAGAATATTTAAATCATTTTAAATATTATTTAATAATTAATAAATAATAACATAATTAATCACTAATCAAATAATAAAATAAATTAACTTTAAATGAATATTGAAATTAATATTCATCTTAGTTAATAAATATTCAAATAATATTTATTAAATAATTCAAAAATAATTAATTCCGATATTTTAAAATTTAAAGAAGAATCATCGGAATCTTTTCGATTATTGAAAATGCCAGTCTCCGGGGTTACCGAATTTTACACGAAATTCCTTTTTCCCTGTCTTCCTTACTGAACCGGAAGACAACCATCCAAATTTCATAATTTTAGACCACTTGTGTTAACACTAATACACGTAAGCGTACGCGATCACAAGTAATATAGAATAAAATTAAGTTCGTTCCCACAGAGACTGATTTTGGTTTTGTTTAGTAGAATAATGCACCTATGCACCAATGTATGATTATAATTCACTGCCTAGACAAATAACAAATTGGGATTTTGTTTAACTAATTAACTACTATGCAAATTAACAATATTACGAATTAACTAATTACGAGAATTGAATATCGAATTACTTATATGCAAGAAAATATGGGATCCTAACTTCATTAATTACTTCTCCTAGATCTGACACCTTAATCACTGCATGCAACGGTTTTGATATCTGATCGAATAACACGGAATAAGTACACGCTACCTGTCAGTATACATATACCAAACTACCCATACATCCACAAAATAGATAGAAGATGAATAGACACCAATTATGCTTAGACCCTATATGTCTATAGAATTTGAAAACATAACGGTTGAAAAACAAGTTATCCAATTTGATCACATAGGGCAATATAAGTATTTTCATCTCATACTACGAATCATATTGATAAACAATTATGAACCTATGCTAGCATGGCAAGTTCTAAATCTCAAGATCCACTTTCACTTCACAAGAGATTAACAGATTAGATGTTCGCGACGCATCTAACAATTAAGCATAACCATACGAGGATATCAGATATACGTCACACAAAGATCTTTAAGCATCAAAATACTAAACTACATAATTAAATCCGTTAGAATCCCATGACAACGATTAGTTCATAATTGAACCGTTCATCATCATGGGATTTGATGAAAACATGATAGTAAACAAGATATAGAAGAAAGAAGCAATAATATTATTAAAACCAAGAGTTGAGAAAACAAATCTATGATCCAACGTATACAAAAAATGAAGTAGATCAAGATCCGTGCTTGTCACCGAGCGTTGAATCCTTTTCCACTTTTTTTCCCTTGCAATTCTAATTTACAATAATAATAAACGATATGAATTACAAGCTAAGATGTGTTCTTATAGGTCTAAATATCTTGCCAAACAAGCAAACTAACCTACAATACACTTGGAAATAGGTTTTGGTACAAGAAAATACCAAAAATACAAATAGAATTCGAAATAGGGCAAAATAGGAATTTTTCAGAATTTTTTCCTCGGGACTGCGCACCCTGCGCCCTTGACCGCGCAGTCTGCGCACTACGCTTCTGTCCAGCCAATTCCTGCGCAGTCTGCTCACTCTGGTGCGCAGTCTGCGCACTCCAAATCTGCCGAAAACCGATTTTTCTTGCTTTTCTTCGTTTTCGCTCCGTTTAATCTCGTTCCTTTTGCATTCACTTCCGTCTTCAATCCTTTAGCCTTCAAATCACTATGTAAACTCAAAGCGAGTCTTCATTCTTCATTCCTATGCTTTAATTCACCTCCAAAATTGACGGAACCGGCAACCCTAATCGATATTCTTGCAAACCTGCACATTTGAACAAAACACATCAAAACTACAACAAACTTAAGTCCAAGACAATTAATTTAAGCCGATATGGAATGCTTTAAGTGGATATAAAATCCACTTATCACACCCCCAAACTTAAACCGATGCTTGTCCTCAAGCATAAACAATTACAACTAACTAACTAACTAGTACCACTTCCGTAGGTGATCACGGTTGCATTTTGCATATGCAACAAGCCCTTTAATCCCCTAGGCAGCGTTAGTGGACGAGTAAGGTCTCGTGAGGGCCTATAGTGAATGTACCCACAAAATCCATCTAACTAAATAATGCAAAAACAATGCGATGCATGTATGCAACTAATATGAAAATGCAACGATCCTCTTTAGATTCACCAAAACTAACCAACAAGTAAATATCTCAAAGAATGCAATACATCCAAATAGAGCTCGACTAAGTTCCCGTATACTAACCATACATGAACAGAAACGTGCATATGTGCGGTGCTCATCAGATGTACTCCTAAAACTAGATTAAAAATCATACATGCTCTTCGCCAAGACAATCACAGGTTTATAAATAGAATAGACGGTAAACACTTCATAACCTAAAAACACCTCTATCCTTATCTGAGTTAGCCAGGAATTCATGCTTTATTACTAACAACTACGACACATAATACTATACACAATAACGCATGCTTATTTAACCGTGCAATGGATGAGACCCCTAAAGACTTATACAATAATACCCATGTAGCGAGCGTTAGGTTAGTGGATCCCAGACTATAAAAGCCTTAGGTCACTAGGCACAAAGTCCCCTAGAACTTAATTGCTCGAGTATTAAAGAGCTCACCCTGGTTAATTTGCATTTATTCTATTTACATGACTCTTTTTTTTTCTGTTTTTTTTCCTTTTTTTTCCAACTAAATTGGAATGAGTGTGTTTCATTCCATCTCATCCAACCCTAGACTACTCATAAACATGAGCCGGCTACTAGCCATTTTGACACATAACAACTAGCATGAAATCCCTAGTTTCCCCCAAACTTAGATTTTAGTATTCCAATTTTATCAAGGGAATAATGAAAATTCTAAATATAATCAAGTGATTAAATCTTAAAACTAACGACCAAGCATAATATCAACCTAGCCAAAAAGCAACCTAATGAGACTTGTGTAAAAATTTTGTTTCCATAACATGCAAGTCAATTCCTAGGAACTATAAATTAGCCCTCTATTCATCAATACCATAGTCAATAAAACATCTACCCACTAATAAGAATCAGCTCGTCCTAAGGGATCATGAAAAATGCATGCCATGAAAATGCAACTAAAATGAACTCACATGGTATAAAAACACAATAACAGAATGTCCTACATGAAACAAACATGCAAAATGACACAACTACGAATGAATTACTCTAAACATACAAAACATGATTTCCTATATGAATATAATGACATAATAATACAACATACAACACTACTTATCCCCCAAACCACCCCAAACTTGAAAGATTCAATGTCCGCATTGAATGGAAGTAAATACGAGGGATAGTAGAAAACATACCTACTCATCAGAATCGTCACCCTCCTCGGGTGAATCAGGTGGTGGATACTGCGTACGAGCTCCAAAAACTGGCCACTGAACTGTAATGCCCGTGGACTGAAAAGCTGTGCTCAACGCTGCTGTCATATCCTCCGCAAACTCCCTGTTACTCGCGTGCATCGCATCAATACGCCTGTTAAGATGCCGAAAGTGAGTATCAAGGGTTGACATGTCCACCATACCCTGCTGTGGACCAACTCTCGGAACTCTCGGAACCTGTGGCGGAGCGCCCGCTCCCTGACCAGCAGCACCACCCACAAGATAACCTAAACCCCTAGGATGCGGAATGCCGCCCGACCACTCTGCCATCCTACCAATAGGAGCATCATCAATCGGTGCCAAAACCGCCTGCTTAGGTTCGTCGTCGAACCATCTGACTCTCACAGTATCACATAACCCCGCAATAACAGACCCATGAGGCATGCTGGCTGACGAAGGACCTCCCATAAACCGAAGAATACTCTGATTAATTACATAACCAAGGTCAACATACTCACCCCTGAGAATACCCCAAAGTAGAATAGCTCTGTCGACCGTCACATCAGCAATGTGTGAAGAAGGCAAGATACTCGAACAGATAAAAAGGAACCGTGCCCGGGCAAACCTAGTCATGGATGCAGAAGGAAACGTAGTACGCTCAGTAGTACCCGACCTCACTTTCCAAACTGTACCTGGCACACACAGCTCAGCTATCAAAGCATCCAAGTCAACATCATCCCTCGTCTTGCGAGACCAATCCTCAACACCCCTACGATTAGGCTGAATCCTAATGAGAGTACGAATGGCACGAGGCGAATAATCAACTGTCATCCCCTAACCATTGTATAGTTATTTCTCTCAACCTTTGCGTTAGCATAAAATTCACGAACCACATTCAGAGGAACATCATTAGCATACTCACAGAAATATTCCTATCCCCTCTCCTGAATCATCTGAACCATCTCAATCGGCCTAGTAGGCAAGAACAACCTCTCCCTAAGAACACCCTTACTCGACAACCTAGAAAATTCTGCTTCGGCTGCAGGAGATACAACTTTTCCATCTCTCCCCCAGAATTTGAATCCTCGTCCGAAGATGGACGAGTACCACTACTACTACCCGTCAACCGTTGCCTTTTAGGATCCATAATCAACAACAATAATCAACTCACAATAATAACAAGAACTCCAAAATCCCGCAAATCAAGAACACTACCAAACCCTAATTGGCAAGAACACAAATTCGTACTAAATTGAAATATGAGATTAGAATGTTACCCAACGAATCCAAGAGGTGTTCTTGTACTAAATTCCTCCAAAATTTTGAATTCAATCCCCCTTGAGCTTTGAATGGATGAAAGTTGCAAAATTTTGAATTTATAGAGGGGTGTGTGTGTATATATATAGATATAGAATGTAAGTGTAGGAGGAGATGTAGGAAATTGTGGGTTAAATTAGATATAGGATAGAATTAAGAGGTGTTTAGGGTTTGTATTAGGAGAGGAATTTGATGTAAAATCGGATTAGGAATGAAGATTGGGGTGTTTTAAGTACAAATTTTCGAACTGGCAGGGGCTTGGTGCGCAGGCTGCGGAGTCACGGCGCAGTCTGCGCAGTAGGTTTCTGCTGAGGGGCGCAGTCTGCGCAGTAAAGGGCGCAGTCTGCGCAGTCAATTTCTATTTTTTTTTTTTTACAATTCTACAACAAAAGTAGTCTTCATACTTGGGTTGCCTCCCAAGAAGCGCTCCTTTTACGTCATTAGTTTGACGTTCTTCTTTCAAATCAAGTAGACGCCAAAATGGCGAAAACCTTCTCACGCTGAAACGACCAGCCATTGTAATGCTTCAACCGCTGTCCATTCACCTTAAAGGCATGATCCGGTGTTGTTTCGAAAATCTCAACAGCTCCATGTAGAAACACCGTCTTCACAATAAATGGACCCGACCATCTCGACTTGAGTTTTCCCGGAAAAAGTTTGAGGCGAGAATTAAATAACAACACCTGTTGACCTGGCAAGAATGCTTTTGGTACCAACCTTTTATCATGCCACCTCTTGACTTTCTCCTTATACATTTTGTTATTTTCGTAAGCTTGCTCACGAAATTCCTCAAGTTCATTCAATTGAAGCAACCGTTTCTCACCCGCAGCCTTGATATCCAAGTTCAACTTCTTCAACGCCCAATATGCCTTGTGCTCTAATTCTGCAGGTAAATGACATGGTTTCCCATAAACCAACTGAAACGGAGACATACCTAGAGGTGTCTTGTAGGCAGTTCTGTATGCCCACACAGCTTCATCCAACTTCAATGACCAATCTTTACGAGACGGATTCACCACTTTCTCCAGAATTCTCTTGATCTCTCTGTTAGAAACTTCCGCTTGACCATCAGTTTGAGGGTGATAAGCAGTGGCAACACGATGCATCACATTATACTTTGCCATCAATGAAGTAAACTGGCGATTGCAGAAATGAGTTCCCTCATCACTTATTATAGCACGTGGTGTTCCGAAACGCGTGAAAATTTGCTTATGCAAGAAATTCAATACCACCTTTGCATCATTGGTCGGCAAAGCCTTCACCTCGACCCATTTAGACACATAATCCACAGCTAGCAAGATGTACTGATTATTGCATGAAGAAACAAAAGGTCCCATGAAGTCAATTCCCCAAACATCAAAGACCTCCACCTCAAGAAGCATGTTAATAGGCATCTCGTTCCTTCTAGATATACTGCCAACCCTTTGACATCGATCACAACTCATTACAAACCGATGAGCATCCTTAAACAAGGTAGGGCAATAGAAACCTTCCTGAAGGACACGAGCTGCTGTCTTTTCTCCACCATAATGACCACCATAAATGGTCGAGTGGCAATTTCTCAAAACACCCTCTGTCTCACTGTACGGAATGCAACGTCTGATCATCTGATCTGCTCCTTGTCTAAACAAAAATGGCTCATCCCAACGGTACCACTTCACATCATGTAGAAACTTCTTCTTTTGAGCACTCGAAAGATCTGGAGGAATCACATTGCTCACCAAATAGTTCACAAAATCTGCAAACCATGGTTCTTCATCTTGCACTCCAAAAAGCTGCTCATCTGGAAAGGATTTATTAATAAGAGATTTGTTATGTGAACCCTTACCGTAGTCCTCCAAGCGTGATAGATGATCTGCTACTTGATTTTCCGTGCCCTTCCTCTCTTTGATTTCCACATCAAACTCTTGCAATAAAAGCACCCAACGAATCAATCTAGGCTTTAAATCCTTCTTTGACATGAGATATCGAATAGCAGCATGATCCGTGTACACAATCACCTTAGTTCCAAGCAAATAAGACCTGAATTTCTCGAAACCATAGACAACTGCTAGCAACTCCTTCTCCGTAGTGGTGTAGTTAAGCTGTGCATCATTGAGAATTTTACTAGCATAGTAAACCATATGAAAAACTTTATCCTTTCTTTGCCCAAGAACAGCTCCAACAGCATAGTCACTAGCATCACACATTAGCTCAAAAGGTTCCTCCCAATTGGGTGCAGTAATGACCGGTGTAGTAGTCAACTTCCTTTTCAAGAGCTCAAAAGCTGCAAGGCATTCATCATCAAATTTGAAAGGAACATCCTTCTCCAACAAGTTACACAAAGGTTTAGAGATTTTTGAGAATTCTTGAATGAATCGCCGATAGAACCCCGCATGACCAAGAAAACTGCGAATTCCTTTAACAGAGATAGGAGGCGGAAGATTTTCAATAGTCTCCACCTTAGCCTTATCCACTTCAAGCCCGTTACCAGATATCTTGTGCCCAAGAATGATCCCCTCTTGCACCATAAAGTGACACTTTTCCCAATTAAGCACCAAATTGGTCTCCACACAACGCTTCAATACCAAGATGAGATTATGCAAGCACTCATCATACGAAGTACCAAAGACTGAAAAATCATCCATAAAAACTTTCACATTCGTGCCAATCATGTCCGAAAAAATAGCCATCATGCACCTTTGAAAAGTGGCCGGAGCACCACAAAGTCCAAAAGAAACTCGACGAAAAGCAAAAGTGCCAAAAGGACATGTGAATGTGGTCTTCTCTTGATCTTCCGGAGCAATGCAAATCTAATTATAGCCCGAATAACCATCAAGTAAACAATAATACTCGTGTCCCGCCAACCTGTCTAACATCTGATCAATGAATGGCAGAGGAAAGTGGTCTTTTCTCGTGGCTTTGTTGAGCTTCCGATAGTCCATGCAAACTCTACACCCCGTGACTGTCCGAGTAGGGATGAGCTCATTCTTCTCATTAGGAACAACTGTCATGCCTCCTTTCTTAGGCACACATTGAACTGGACTCACCCAAGAACTGTCTGAGATAGGATAGATAATACCCGCATCTAACCACTTTAGAATTTCCTTCTTCACCACCTCTTTCATAATAGGATTGAGTCTTCACTGATGTTCAACAGTAGGCTTAGCTCCTTCCTCCAGCAGAATTTTGTGCATGCAATAAGAAGGGATGATTCCCTTGATATCTGCTATGGTCCAACCAATTGCTAACTTGAACTCCCTCAGAATTCGCAAGAGCTTTTCTTCCGCACTAGCTGACAAGTTAGATGAAATAATAACAGGTAATGTAGATGCATCACCAAGAAAAGCATACCTCAAGTGCTCCGGAAGTGGTTTGAGTTCAAGTGTAGGAGCTTCTTCAATAGAGGGTTTAAGACGCCCCTCCGAATTTTTAAGTTCTGCTAACCCAAGAGATTCAAAAGGCAAGTCAAATCTCCTTTTCCAAGGAGCTGAATTTAGTTGCTGAAGTTGCTCGGCTACTTCCTCATCTTCAAAATCAGAATTCCCGACTAACACTCTCTCCAATGAATCTGACTTAAGCAATTGATCAATCTCCGAAGTAACCGCAGAATCAACCAAATCCACCTTCAAGCATTCTTCTTCATTCGTGGGAAATTTCATTGCATTGAACACATTTAAAGTGACATTCTGGTCTTGCACCCTCATGGTGAGTTCCCCTTTCTGCACATCGATCAAGGTTCTTCCCGTAGCCAAGAATGGTCTTCCCAAGATTATGGAAATCTTCTTATCCTCCTCGAAATCCAAGATAACAAAATCCGCAGGAAAAATAAGTTTATCAACTTTCACCAAAACATCCTCCACTACGCCTCTAGGATATGTAACTGATCGATCAGCCAACTACAAAGAGATGTTGGTTGGCTTCGGATCCGGCAGACCAAGTTGCATGTAAACTAACAAAGGCATGAGATTTATGCTAGCTCCCAAGTCACATAAGCACTTCTCAAAAGCCAAATTACCAATAGTACATGGAATAGTAAAGCTACCAGGATCCTTTAGTTTTGGAGGCAATTTCTGTTGCAGCACAGCACTGCACTCTTCCGTTAGAGCAACGGTCTCTAATTCCTCGAGCTTCAACTTACGAGAAAGAATACCCTTCATGAACTTGGCATAGCTCGGCATCTGTTCAAGAGCTTCCGCAAAAGGAATGTTAGTCTGCAACTTCTTGAACACCTCTAAAAACTTAGCAAACTTCTTATCCAAATTCTGCTTCTGGAGTCTTCTAGGATATGGAGGAGGAGGATAGATCTGAGTATTTTTTGTAGACTACTCCGAAGAAGCTTTTACAATAGTTTCCTTGCTCTTTACCACTTCACCAACTGGCTGATCAGCCACCAAGTCAGAATTTTCAATTTCGGGTACTGTAGAATTTTCTACTTGCTGATTCTGCACTTCTTCATCTTCCTCAACTGCTGATTTTGGATCCGTTGTAACCTTTCCTGATCTCAAGGTTACTGCCTTGACCTGCTCTCTGCCTTCCCTCTTACCTGCATTTGCCTCTATATCACTAGGAAGAGTTCCTTGTTTCCTAACAAGTAAAGCACTTGCAAGCTGTCCCATCTGGTTTTCCAATGTCTTAAGAGCATTTGCCTGGATTTTAACCATCATCCTCAACTCATCCATTTCTGATTTTTCATTAGAAGATTGCCCCGCATTATCCTGGAACTGTTGCTGCTGAAATCCTGGAGGCTGATATGGTTGCCTTGGAGCATACTGCTGTTGATTGCCCTGATTAAATGGCTTCGCTTGATGTCCCTGAAACTGCTGCTGATAGGGCTGTTGTTGTTAAGGACCTGGAGTATTACTCCAACTAGAATTGGGATGATTCTGATTATTAGGATGATAAGTGGCTGGAACTGGTGCAGCAGGTCTCTGGAAATTACTTACGAACTGCGCTGATTCAGAAGAGACAGCACACTGATTTGTCTCACGAGCACCCGCACATAGCTCACAAATACTAGCAACCTGCTGAACTCCATAATTTGCAAGAGAGTCCACCTTCATAGTCAAAGCTTTCAACTGAGCTTCAATAGCTGAAGCTGTATCCACTTCAAAAATACCTGCTACCTTGCCTTGAGATAGTCTCTGGGTTGGATTCTGATATTCATTCGCATCCATCATCTCAATCAACTCATACGCCTCATTATAACTCTTCGCCCATAGAGCTCCGCCAGAAGCTGCATCAAGCATGGGTCTAGTCTGTGCTCCCAACCCATTGTAGAAAGAATTAATCACCATCTAGTCAGGCATACCATGATGAGGGCACTTTCGCAGCATCTCCTTATATCGTTCCCAAGCTTCACACAAAGTTTCACCAGACTGTTGTGTAAACTGAGTAAGAGCATTCCTGATTGTTACAGTTTTAGCCATTGGAAAGAATATGACAAGAAACTTCTAAGCAAGATCATCCTAAGTAGTGATAGAACCTGCTGGTAGAGAATGTAACCAGCCCTTAGCTTTGTCCTTGAGAGAGAATGGAAAAAGCCTCAGCTTTACGGCATCTTTAGACACACCATTAAACTTGAAGGTGTCACAGATCTTGATAAAATCCCGGATGTGCATATTAGGATCCTCCGTAGGAGCACCCCCAAACTGAACTGAATTCTGAATCATCTGAATAGTACCAGGCTTGATTTCGAAATTTTAGCTGCGATAGCCGGCCTGACAATGCTAGATTGTATGTCCATGATCTTTGGCTGAGAATAATCCTTCAAAGCCTTAGTCTCCTCTGCGGCTGCTATTCGATCACCCATCTCAAATGTTGTTTCAAGTTCTTCTTCTCCTTTATTATCTGCAACTAAATCAATGTCTTCCAAATTATCCCTACGAGTTTGCGAACGTGTTCGCATACACGCTCAAGTACTTGAAAATCACACCAATAAACAAACAAGCTGTGTAAGTAACCAATCCAAGTCAGCGAACTCTAACGACCACTAATGACAAGCACATAAACTAATAAAACAAAACACCGAGTCCCCGGCAGCTGTAACACCCCCAGATCCGGTGTATGAACCCCAAATTTTGGATATAATTAAAACTTTTTATTAAGTAATGATAAAACGAGGAACAATGATTCCAACAACAAGGTCACCAGCTCTAATGAATGGTGGTTTCAAAGAACAATGATTATAATGAATGGATATTGCTTTGGACAATGATCCTAATGCATTGGTATATTGTCAGAATAGAGTAATTCGATGGTTGAGGACCTAGATAAGAATAATCTACCATCCAGGAAGGAGCTAATGGACCCTTGAAGGGAAATGAGTACGTGCATAGTATTTCCCGTACGTGCATAGTGTTTCCTGTACGTGCATAGTAATTTGGTGGATGAATAGTGATTTTGTAAGTTGGAAAACTTTTCACGCCACCCTATGTACGGGACGTGATATGGATGTTTCGAAGTCATATTAGTAATACGCGGAGGAAATAAGTGAATGTAGAGACGATCGGAATTCAGAAATTCCAAATTATTTTTCAGTATAATATTTGACCGGACAGTGGATTAAATATTATTATAATCCAAGAATTGAGATATTAACTTTGAGGGTTTGATATTTTGGGATGTTGTAAGAACCCAGATTTTAGGTGGAATTAAAACTTTTATGTATTTAATGATGTAAGAATGAATAGTGGATACGGCTACAATGTAATAATTGATATTTGGGAAAGAATGAATGGAATTCGACTTTATTATGTTTATGTCTTGAAGAATGCTAAAGGGTGACAACATAGGTAAGAATAATCTATCTTCTAAGGGAATAAGATATGGCAACTTCAAGCAAGAGAATACTCTCATGTCATCCAGATCGATAACGATTAATCCAGTAGTTCCGTAAAAAGGTTAAGGAACGATCGAAAGAGAATACGGACAATTATACAACCCTAAGAGAACAAGTAAAGAATACAGAATGAATAGTGTTTTGGTGGGAGTATATATTAATATGAGACGACACTATATAGAAGTATTCGGAACGGATTTCCGAGTTCGTATTAGTGATCCAGGGGGAAAATAAGTGTATGTAAAAGCTGTCGGATTCTGAAAAACCGCACTTTTATTTTCTCCGAGAGTTCCCTGGACACTGATAGCCTTAAGTATTTAACGAATGGATTTAAGGAATATAAATTGGAAAGTTAGAATGAAAGATGGAGAATGAAAGTATTAATATTAAAGAGGATTCCCGGTAACCCCTAATTAGAAATCCGTGAAATATTCTCACGAACGATCAATCGAAACGGGTAATAACCGGACACAGAAACAAGCAGAGGAAGCAAGAGTCTTGTGAAAGCTACTAGAATAAATATCTAGTAACCAAGTGGGCAAGAGTAACTAGATTAATTGGAGTATAACTAGTACTTAGAAATCAAAAACCCTTGGTTAAGCTTTCAACCATGGAAACAACACTTGTCCATGCTAATTACCTCATCCAATGCATCACACTCCACTAACACCACTTGGATGAGATATTATCTCACAAAATCACTTTAAGCATTATTACAAGCAACCAAGACAAAAAAAGAGCAAGAACACTCCCCCCCCCATTACCATTCCATTCGGCCTCACCATAAATTCCAAATCCAAACTCCACCTTCTCACCATTGTTTGTTCTTGAAATAATTAAGGTGAGTCTTACATTTCATAAAACTTATCTCCTCAAAATCTTAGCTTCAAACTCATCCTTTTCCATTTTCAAAAAAATCAAACAAGAGGAGGGTGAATAGTGTTCATCAAGTACTAACTTTGTTTTCTTGATTTTTCATGGTTGATCTAGCAAGCATAATCACTCCTAAGGACCATACAAGGCTTAGTAAGGCTATATCACTATCTAAGGAAGGTATAAAGCTCTTGAAACCTGTTATGCCCAAATCTGGCATAATGGATAAATTGATTTAATTACCTAAATTGATGGTTCATAATCTATGATGGGCCTAGAAGATGAAGATTGGGTCACTAAAGCCCATAATTGGAATCAGCCCAGCATACCTTGGACATAATATCTCCATTACAGGGGCACCTCGTTCGCTACATGATTCCACCTCGCGTTGTAGCGCCTCGCCATAAGGCCACCTCGCTACAGGAGCACTTTGTCCATTCTCTCACGCTAGGCCTATGCGCTTCTCATGCCGCTCATGTAAGAACCCCAAATTTTGGATATAATTAAAACTTTTTATTAAGTAATGATAAAATGAGGAACAATGATTCCGACAACAAGGTCACCAGCTCTAATGAATGGTGGTTTCAAAGAGCAATGGTTGTAATGAATGGATATTGCTCTGGACAATGATCCTGATGCATTGGTATATTGTCAGAATAGAGTAATTCGATGGTTGAGGACCTAGATAAGAATAATCTACCATCCAGGAAGGAGCTAATGGATCCTTGAAGGGAAATGAGTACGTGCATAGTGTTTCCCATACGTGCATAGTGTTTCCCATACGTGCATAGTATTTCCCGTACGTGCATAGTATTTCCTGTACGTGTATAGTAATTTGGTGGATGAATAGTGATTTTGTAAGTTGGAAAACTTTTCACTCCACCCTATGTACGGGACGTGATATGGATGTTTCGAAGTCATATTAGTAATACGCGGAGGAAATAAGTGAATGCAGAGACGATCGGAATTCAGAAATTCCAAATTCTTTTCGGTATAATATTTGACCGGACAGTGGATTAAATATTATTATAATCCAAGAATTGAGATATTAACTTTGAGGATTTGATATTTTGGGATGTTATTATATTTGATTTAATAATGAAGGTAGGAAACCACTGAGGAGTGGTTATGGCTACAATGTAATTATTGATATTTGGAAAGAATGAATGGAATTCGACCTTATTATGTTTATGTCTTGAAGAATGCTAAAGGGTGACAACATAGGTAAGAATAATCTATCTTCTAAGGGAATAAGATATGGCAACTTCAAGCAAGAGAATACCCTCATGTCATCCAGATCGATAACGATTAATCCAGTAGTTCCGTAAAAAGGTTAAGGAACGATCGAAAGAGAATACGGACAATTGTACAACCCTAGATGAATAAGTAAAGAATAAGGATGAATAGTGATTTGGTGTAATTGAGAATATTATTAGACGACGTTATATAGAAGTACCCGGAACGAAATTCTGAGTTCGTATTATTGATCCGGAGGGAAAAAGAGTGTATGTAAAAGCTGTCGGATTCTGAAAAAACCGCACTTTTATTTTCTCCGAGAGTTCCCTGGACACTGATAGCCTTAAGTATTTAACGAATGGATTTAAGGAATATAAATTGGAAAGTTAGAATGAAAGATGGAGAATGAAAGTATTAATATTAAAGAGGATTCCCGGTAAACCCTAATTAGAAATCCGTGAAATATTCCCACGAACGATCAATCGAAACGGGTAATAACCGGACACAGAAACAAGCAGAGGAAGCAAGAGTCTTGTGCAAGCTACTAGATAAATATCTAGCAACCAAGTGGGCTAAGTAACTAGACAATTAGAGATTGAACAAGTACTTAGCAAGTAACTACCTAGTTAAGCTCTAACCACCATAAAACCAACACATGTCTTGCCATTTCATCATCCAACACCTCACCACTTTGATAAAGTGACTTTTGCAAGATATTATGTTGCTAGTGGATGAGAGTGGATGAGATTAAAACACCAAAAAGCAAGCCAACCAAGCAAAACTCTCCTCCCCCCTTGCAAAGCTCCATTCGACCTCAACCATAATTCAAGAATCAAAGTCCAAGCTCCCACCATTGTTTGATCTCCAAAAATTTATCATAGATCCTATATTTCATAGAAATGATACCCTAAAAATCTTAGCCTCAAACACCACCTTTTCCATTTTCAAAAAAATCAAGAAAGTGGAGGATGAATAGTAACCTCAAGAACAAAATTCTTGAATCTTGATTTTGGTTGATGATCCAAGCTTCATGGAGACTATACAAGGACTATACAAGGCTTAATAAGTGCATACATACCTCAAGGAAGGTATAAACTTCAAGAACCCTAGTCTTTGATTTGAGTTTTAATGGAGTTTTGGATAAATTTTGGTGATAATGTTGTTATAAGCATGTTTACATGATTATGTAGTTAGTTTGTTTGATTTAAGAGATGTGATGAATATGATGATATAATATGATGTTCCTGGACTTATGAGATTAGTATTATGAATGTAAGATGATTGGTTTGCCCGGTGTGGCTTGGGTTGTTGATTATGATTTATGGAACGTTCGATTTACAGCCGTTATAATGCCCGATTTTGCATTACCATGTTTTGTATGCCATTTTCCATGTTGAACCCCTACTGTCCAGAGACCTTAACTACCATGATAGGATAGGTAATGTTCTAAGCTTCGTTTTGATATAAAGATCACATGAAACGGACTTACGGTTTAGGATTTATGACCAAATTACTAAAAGTAGTTCGAATCCGTAAACGAAAGTTCGTAACTGTAATTGAACCCTCGTAAACTATGTAACGTCATGGCGAATCTTGGTAAATAAATACTAGAGGTAAAAAGGAAGGTGTGAAAGAAAACCGTATGTCAAAAGGATCGTTTTTCGATTTATTAAAAATGTTCGAGTCGAGGTTAAACGCGAACGAACCCCTAAAAGACGACTCTTTTATAACTTCGGTAAAACACTTAGAAAACGGGCGATAAAACTCAGAGTATAGTATTGGTTCGTAACGATCGACTTTAGAACTCATATGACTTAAGTATGTCCTAAGTATAAGTACAATGACATGTCGTATTAACGAACGAATGTCGGGTCGGATCAGTGATAAAAGTAATCCACAAAAAGGGGTATAACGAGATAACTCGAGAACGTGTTTCGAATTAAGTATAACTTAACTTTTAATATGTTAAGTGATTAATCCCGAATGCCTTGGCTATTTATAGATCACCAAGCTGAACCGGGACCCGCTACCACTACCCCTTACCGTACTCGACTACCAGGCAAGTTTCAATTCCCTTCTTTTAGGCTGTTGTTGTGATTGAATAAATATATACATATATGATTGCTGATATACATATGCCATTGCATGCATGCCTACTTTCAAGTTGAATTGATATACTTGTTCCCTGAATGTTATTGTTGGCTTACAAGCTAGATAGTTATATATCAGTTATAAGCCGGTTATTGTAAGACCCTCATAGAAGGGCGTATACATCTTATTAATCAAATATAGACCGGGAGTCAATATTCCTTGATATATCGAGATTACCTCGGAGGAAAATATTTAAGTAAATATTTTCTATTATTCAGGCGACGAATATTATTTGAATATTCGTTCGAGATTATTTATTTTAATGATCCTTACTTCAAATAATTATTTGAACGTAATCATTCGACGAATAATATTCGTCAATATTCATTCGGAGTCGAATTGATTATCGATTATTATTTCGAATACTCTTCTAAAGATGAGACTACTAAATGAATATTATGTGGACATTCATTTAGAATATTATTTTATTAAATAAATATTACTTTTGAAAATTCATTTAAGGTATTAAGTACTTGATGAATATTATCTTCAATATTCATCTGAAGCTTGATTTACTTATCGAATATTATATCGAATATTCCTTTAAAGCTTGGATTACTAAATGAATATTACTTGATATTCATTTAGGATATTATTTATTAAATGAATATTACTTTATTGATATTCATTTAAATTCCTAATTAATTATGAATATTATTTTGAATATTCATCCAGGGTTCTATTTAATCATCGAATATTATTTTAAATATTTTAAATATTCCTTTCAGGTCTTATTGATTAATGAATATTATTTGGAATATTCATTTGAATATTTAATTATGCAATAAATATTCTCTCGATATTTCTTCAAGAATTATTTGAAAAATACTCTGATTAAAGATATTCTTTCATATTCCTGAATATTCTTTAAATATTTTTAATTCAATAAATATTCTCTGAATATTTATTCCATACTTAGAATAACCTCAATAAGGTTTATCTTCTTCGATTATTACGAAAAATATTTCGGAGTCATATTATTATTAATCCTATATCAAGGAAGGTTCTCAGACATCATTCTTCTTTGAGTCTACCTCCTTAATAATAAGGGAACCTTACTTGAAAAATGTTATTTATCTTGTCGACTTCCCGGTCATAAAGTATTCCCTTCACTCGCAACTCGGGTGCTGTTGACTTATTAAGTCGTTGTTTACCTTCTCATCTTTCGAGGGGTAAGATTACTGGAACAAGTTGATATCCGTTACCAAGTAATAGCTTGGGAGTTATTGGTAAATTTTCCTTTCGAACTAGATACGACTACTTTGTGGAGTCTTATCAACAAGTATTATACTTGGGGAAAGGGGGACGAACGTTACATTCAGAATCATGAATTCTATTTGAACTAGGAGTCGTGTAAGAGGCCGAGTAGCGCCGGTCCATCCCCTTTGGCCCAACCGTTGGCCGGGGAGAGCTAGTAAGGCGGTACACAAGTAAAGCCGTCAGTTCTTCCTTCTACCGGTAGTAAATCTAAATTGAGCTGTACGATCTCGACTGATCATCAAGATTGGAACAGCGGGCGCGGTGAATACTCCATCATTGGTTCATCATCCAAATTTATTTATTTCCTGCAACATGATTACTGTTGGCAGAGTTGGAAAAGGGTCATAACTGGAATTGCAACCTTTTCTTGCAAGTTCCTCTTCTTAATAACAATAAGAATATCTTGCTTACTTTGATGTAGCAGATATTTCTACAAACAAATACTTTAAGTTACCTTGTAACTTCATCGTTCATATTATACTGGCATCATTTCCGTAAATGCAGGGCATATGGTTTGAAAGATACTTTTGAACTGTTACATTATCGTTCAGTTATATATTATTGTCGGTGGGCTATTGCTCACCCTTGCTTTATTATTATATCACAACAACAGCTAGACCAGATGACTCGCACAAGGCGCACTCGACGCGGGCGAGGACGATGAGACTACCAGAGCTGAAGAAGAAGCTATTGGTAGGATATATTTATTCTTTCAGTACCAAGAATATAGTCTAGTATGACTTATGTAAATGGATGGCAAAGAGTATGTATTTATATTGAAATCCTTTTTGGATTGTAAGAACTCATAATGTGATTAATAAAAATTTGATTGTTACTCTGATTTCATCTCTGGGACTATAACGGGTGTGTTTTATATTGTTGTGTTGGGTTATAGAGATGTAATTTACTTTATGTTAAGGAAAGTTCAATTGTTGTGGACAGAATTGGAAACCGTAACCACCGGATCCCGGACCCCGGATCTGGGGGTGTTACAGAAGTGGTATCAGAGCGTACGTTATAAACCCCAGAGATGAGGTGACGTTAAAACAATAAATTCAATAAGATAATAAGAACTCTTGCCAAGTTCATAGTCGGACTACTTAAAGTAGTGATGACATATAAAACCCTTATGGGAACTCGTAAGTATAATGATAGTAACTTAGCTCGATATCGTATCGACGAGTAAGGCGACTGACCTTGAGGCATACGACCGACAACGCGATGATGCTTTATATGCTGAAGATCAGTGGGTAATTCGATGGAGTACCCTACTGGAGACCCGGAAGAGGCTCTAGCAGATAAGGAAAATCCTGTTAGGATAAGGAGCTTACCCATGGGTAATGAGGGTCGCAGCCAGAATGACTGTGATGATTAAGATATGGTGCTCAGAAAAGTGAGTATAAAGAACCGAGATATTATTAAGAGATCTGAAGATGCATGTTGAATTCATAGCCGGACTACCAGATGTAGTACCAGCAAGAAAGAAGGATTGGAAGAATTACTTGAGATCTTATACGGAAATAGATGAGAATCCTTAGAGATTTTCATCTTAACAAAGAAAGAGCTAGAGGGATGTATGATTATCAAAGACATCGATTTAGGGCGAGGAGCAGAGTCCCTAGGAATAGTTGAGAAGGAGGCAGTAAGTGCCATATCATTTGATAAATGAATTAGTATGAATATGGTCAGTAATAATTCGCCATGAGAAGGCAGGTGTCGTAGGTTGTAAATTATGGAACCAAATTGAGGTTAATAAGGTGGTTTTATTAAGGAAAATGTTCATTTTATGAATGAATCATTTAGAAAGTAAAGACATTGGGAAGTGATAGAATGATTGGGTAAAGTTATATAAGGAAGTAGTAAGCAAGACAATGATCTCGGAACCTACCGGAAGATAAGACCAGTGAGTCAAGATGAACTCGTAATGAGACTACTGCCAGAGACTGAGTATAGAGTTAATTCAACTCAGTTAAATGATGAACCAGAAACGTTAGATGCATGTGATTCAGAGGAATATTAAATTCCTTCTTCTCTTTGAATGGATTATAGTAGTTACCTTAAGTTTACTCTGACACGGAATTATAATAGATCAAGTAATACGATCAGCAGTTAAAGAGAAAAATGTGAGAAAATCTTCCTGGAGCTAAAAGGTGAAATTGGTAATGACCAAGAGCTGGCATTGCTTAATGGAAAAAGGAGACTTTGTGCTTCCAATGACGCTTCGCATAAAGGGTTAGGTAGACCGACATTTGGTAGTATTGAATATCTGGACGTTGTGACAGGTTTCAGTTTGAAACGGTTGATTCCCTTCTAAGGGATGGATATAATTGATTCCTCTCCAATAGGTAAACTTCCAATCCGATGATGATTATTTCGTTAACTATGACTGCTTATGATTCCACCTGCTTGGAGGTTCATAGAACTATTCTTCAGGTTTCGAAACTGGTCTCCTTAATGATTACCAGTAGGTGAGTAGATTGATCAAAATTTTCCTGAGTCTGGAAAGGAATTCGGTGAATTTTGGCAAACCTTGTCTTTCTGATTATCAGGGAGTGTCATAGAAGAGAGTAAAAATTGGAGCAAACCCTGTGATTTGGGTAAGGATGCTGTAAAATGGGTTAGTAAACGGACCCTGAGCATTACGATCGACGGTAGTGATAAAATGATGAAGTGAGAATGGACGAAAACGGGAAATGTAAGTAAGAAATTAGCCGGACGGAGAAACTCCGGGATCGACTTAAGTGAAAAGGCAATTATGCCAGGAATGGTAAGCTTGCGTGGCAAGCGGGATTGATAAGAATAGTTGGAAAGATAAAAGTGGAGGAAAGGTGACCGGAGACGGTGCCGAGTAGTCGATTAAGACTTATATGGAGTAAAGTTTTGGAAAGGTAGAAAGGTATAAAAGAAGAAGGCACTATGCCGGAAATTGCTAGAAAAGTAATGCTATTAGCCAACCCCTAAAATCAGATATTTTTATGGCCAGTTGAGGCCAAGTCACAACGGACTATAAAGCGACTAGACCAGCAATGAAAAGACAAAGCAGGGTTGCTTCTAAGAAAGCACCGACTGCAAGGGCTTCTGATATAAAGGAAACATTAATGAGATCGTTTGAATCTTCTGCCGAACAACCCATGTTTTGATTGGGAATTCACTAGACCTTTTTGGGATGGGGTCACCCGTACTGAAGTGACTCATGTGTATATGGTTGTTCAAGATTTTGAGTAAAATGGAAGTATAGTGACTTGAGATGTATGATGTTAGGGTATCATGAATACCATGAATATATTATGACGGAGGAAAGTAAACGATGAAGGTATATGAAGAGGGTATAGAAATGGTCAGAAATTGAACAGTATCTGTGGGAATTTTCTCTGAGGCAAGTACCTTTGCGAAGAACGATAAGCACTAGGAAATTCATGTTGAACTCGACCAATATCTTTCAGAACATCCTTGCTACCATTAACAAGTCTGTAAGAGAGCAGATAGACATACGTTGTCTTTTGGAAGGTCAAATAGGTTGACCACTATCTGAAAGAAGAAATTAGCAGTAAGCTACCGATCGATTATCAAATAAGAATGATTGAAAAGAGACCCTTATTAAGGATACATGATTTGATCGCCAATTATAGGATGCAGGAATTCCTTGGCAGTTGAATTAAGGATAAGATATCCATAAATTAAGACAAACCCTAGGGAATGCACAAGGGATGGCATTAACCCAAATAAAGACATTATGAATTCAGATGATATGAGTTGGATTTGCTAAGGCAACAATGACCTGTAAAGATTATAAAAAAAAAAGAGTTCTGGAAAGAACATAGATAGAATTATTAGAGTATTGATCAATGACATTTTGATATACCCGGTACCCAGAAAATACCGGAGGAATGATAAGGATGGCCTATGAAACCTTACAAGCAAAAAGGTAATATTCCGAACTTCAAAATGGAAGTTTGGTAAGGGATGTATGACATCGTAACAATAATGCCAGATGAGGCATGTATGAAACCCTGAGGAAGTATGGATTGAACCTATAAAGGTTGAGATTATCCTAAGATAAGGAAAGAACTAAGAAGAGAAGTATCCTAAGTAGGATTGGGAATAAACGTGATAAAGTTCCCACGGGTAGGTGGAAGCAATGACTTATGGAGAAAGACTGATAAATATATTTTTCTCCATCAGCAGAGCTTAAGGGAGAATACTTTCACCCAAAAAAGATGGGAATGATGTAGAAATGGTTGAATTAGAATATATCCAGAGAACAAGGATTACCAGAAATTATTATTATCAGGAAAGGCCAATGAGGTGGCCGACAGTCTAAGTATAAAGGAATAATTATAAATGTTCATACCGAAGAAACAAAATGATATTTGGAAAGACCTTGAAGGTCATATTGGAGTGGAGGAAGTTACATTCCTTTTGACGATTGTGCAAGAATCGAAGGTAATAATAGTTTAAGTAAAGATTCGATTCCTGATGAAGTCTTAAGCATATTACGTACCTTAGAAGGTCCCGTTTTGAGGCAAACCAGGACCATGGTACAAAATTGATGAAGTAAACCATTAAGTTTCCAGTCTTTTATGGAAGATGCATAAGTGATAGTTTCATCAACCGGGCCTAGCTGCGATGCTTGAAACTCTTCTGCAATTCTATCTGCTTCACGTTATATCTACATCAAGTTCAGGAAGTGTTCCTTATGGATAAGGAATAATGATTACTTTGTCTCCCTAAGGGATTTGAAACCCGTAGGGTTAACTATTAACGCACTACGTAAACAACAAGCGATGGTGATTCTTCTAAGAAAGGAGATGACAACATAAAGAGAAAGAAAGTGCTGCTATTGATAAGCTAAATGGCATGTTGATGAATGACAAGCAAGTTTGTGTTAATGTACTTCTGCACAAACAAGATAGAGAATATGAGGTCGATAATTCGTGATGCTAAACGTATTCCCGTAGAAAGAATTAATGAAACTTGGAAGGAAGGGCGGTTGAGCCCAAGACTTATTGGGCCACTTGAGAGTTTAAAGTGTTCGGACGGCGGTATTCGAGCCAGCCTTACCCCCAAAATTATAGCACGGTCATAACGTGTTTCATGTGGCAAAGCTACACCAGTAAAATGCAGATGCTCAACAGATGATAAGAGTGCGAGCAGGTAGGTGCACGACCTGGTCTGACTTACGAAAGACAACATGTGAAAAAAAAAAAAAAACCGCGGGTAGAAAAGAATAATTGATGAGAAACAAGTTGACAGAAGTAGATTATATTGGATCTAAGCTAAAGAAATCGGCCAGATTCATTTCGGAAGTTTTAAATTTGAAATAATGTGATGATTATAGAGTAAATGTGACAGGATACCAATAAGGAGGTGCCAAGTGCAAAAGATGTCTCAATAAAGAGATGAAGGTGGAAGTAAATAACAGAAGTAAATAAGAATCAGATAATAAGAAGGATGTGATTGATAAAAAAAAGACGGGGAAAGCAACTACGAAATATGAAGCAAGGAATGTTAGGAATGGATTAATGAATGGGTTTTCTAATGAATTCTCAGGATGACAACCTGATAGTGTCAATATTATAATTATGATTAATTTCTTCCTTAATGAACCTCTATAGTTCAGAGGTAAATTCTGAGTATGATATTTTACAATCATGAAAACTTTCTATAATCCTTTAGAATTCTTTTCTTTTCTTCTCTCTTATTCATCTTCTTTATGAATTGAGAAGAACAACCCTTTAAGGAGGGGAGGTACTGCTACGTGACTATCTGTCTATGTGATAGAAGTCTAAGTGGAATACCATAACTTGTTTAATTGCTTGTCAAGTACTAAAGGCTGGCCCCCTTCTGTACTAACTATGCAATATAACAAATGTTCAATTGATCATAGTGATCTCTCAATCAATCTTTCCACTTCTCTATATTGATCGAGATTGCGAAGATTAAAGCAATCAGGAAATGCACAGTACGAGCGAGGTTACCTCCGAATTCGTAGGGTGATAGTGATACCAATGTTACTGCAGGTATCAATAAGGATAAGACTGAGTAAGAGTATATCCCGGATAGTGAGTTGTACGAAAAGTAGCAACGTTGATGGAAAAAGGATACAGTATGAATTGTAGCACTACAAGATGTGCTGAGGAAGGGTAGAACGACTAAGAACTGACCGGGAAGCTAAAGAGTGAACGACAGGCAAACGACTCTTTGCTTCCTACCTGATTCCGGGACGGAATCCTTTTAAGGAGGGGAGACTGTAAGAACCCCAAATTTTGGATATAATTAAAACTTTTTATTAAGTAATGATAAAATGAGGAACAATGATTCCGACAACAAGGTCACCAGCTCTAATGAATGGTGGTTTCAAAGAGCAATGGTTGTAATGAATGGATATTGCTCTGGACAATGATCCTGATGCATTGGTATATTGTCAGAATAGAGTAATTCGATGGTTGAGGACCTAGATAAGAATAATCTACCATCCAGGAAGGAGCTAATGGATCCTTGAAGGGAAATGAGTACGTGCATAGTGTTTCCCATACGTGCATAGTGTTTCCCATACGTGCATAGTATTTCCCGTACGTGCATAGTATTTCCTGTACGTGTATAGTAATTTGGTGGATGAATAGTGATTTTGTAAGTTGGAAAACTTTTCACTCCACCCTATGTACGGGACGTGATATGGATGTTTCGAAGTCATATTAGTAATACGCGGAGGAAATACGTGAATGCAGAGACGATCGGAATTCAGAAATTCCAAATTCTTTTCGGTATAATATTTGACCGGACAGTGGATTAAATATTATTATAATCCAAGAATTGAGATATTAACTTTGAGGATTTGATATTTTGGGATGTTATTATATTTGATTTAATAATGAAGGTAGGAAACCACTGAGGAGTGGTTATGGCTACAATGTAATTATTGATATTTGGAAAGAATGAATGGAATTCGACCTTATTATGTTTATGTCTTGAAGAATGCTAAAGGGTGACAACATAGGTAAGAATAATCTATCTTCTAAGGGAATAAGATATGGCAACTTCAAGCAAGAGAATACCCTCATGTCATCCAGATCGATAACGATTAATCCAGTAGTTCCGTAAAAAGGTTAAGGAACGATCGAAAGAGAATACGGACAATTGTACAACCCTAGATGAATAAGTAAAGAATAAGGATGAATAGTGATTTGGTGTAATTGAGAATATTATTAGACGACGTTATATAGAAGTACCCGGAACGAAATTCTGAGTTCGTATTATTGATCCGGAGGGAAAAAGAGTGTATGTAAAAGCTGTCGGATTCTGAAAAAACCGCACTTTTATTTTCTCCGAGAGTTCCCTGGACACTGATAGCCTTAAGTATTTAACGAATGGATTTAAGGAATATAAATTGGAAAGTTAGAATGAAAGATGGAGAATGAAAGTATTAATATTAAAGAGGATTCCCGGTAAACCCTAATTAGAAATCCGTGAAATATTCCCACGAACGATCAATCGAAACGGGTAATAACCGGACACAGAAACAAGCAGAGGAAGCAAGAGTCTTGTGCAAGCTACTAGATAAATATCTAGCAACCAAGTGGGCTAAGTAACTAGACAATTAGAGATTGAACAAGTACTTAGCAAGTAACTATCTAGTTAAGCTCTAACCACCATAAAACCAACACATGTCTTGCCATTTCATCATCCAACACCTCACCACTTTGATAAAGTGACTTTTGCAAGATATTATGTTGCTAGTGGATGAGAGTGGATGAGATTAAAACACCAAAAAGCAAGCCAACCAAGCAAAACTCTCCTCCCCCCTTGCAAAGCTCCATTCGACCTCAACCATAATTCAAGAATCAAAGTCCAAGCTCCCACCATTGTTTGATCTCCAAAAATTTATCATAGATCCTATATTTCATAGAAATGATACCCTAAAAATCTTAGCCTCAAACACCACCTTTTCCATTTTCAAAAAAATCAAGAAAGTGGAGGATGAATAGTAACCTCAAGAACAAAATTCTTGAATCTTGATTTTGGTTGATGATCCAAGCTTCATGGAGGCTATACAAGGACTATACAAGGCTTAATAAGTGCATACATACCTCAAGGAAGGTATAAACTTCAAGAACCCTAGTCTTTGATTTGAGTTTTAATGGAGTTTTGGATAAATTTTGGTGATAATGTTGTTATAAGCATGTTTACATGATTATGTAGTTAGTTTGTTTGATTTAAGAGATGTGATGAATATGATGATATAATATGATGTTCCTGGACTTATGAGATTAGTATTATGAATGTAAGATGATTGGTTTGCCCGGTGTGGCTTGGGTTGTTGATTACGATTTATGGAACGTTCGATTTACAGCCGTTATAATGCCCGATTTTGCATTACCATGTTTTGTATGCCATTTTCCATGTTGAACCCCTACTGTCCAGAGACCTTAACTACCATGATAGGATAGGTAATGTTTTAAGCTTCGTTTTGATATAAAGATCACGTGAAACGGACTTACGGTTTAGGATTTATGACCAAATTACTAAAAGTAGTTCGAATCCGTAAACGAAAGTTCGTAACTGTAATTGAACCCTCGTAAACTATGTAACGTCATGGCGAATCTTGGTAAATAAATACTAGAGGTAAAAAGGAAGGTGTGAAAGAAAACCGTATGTAAAAAGGATCGTTTTTCGATTTATTAAAAATGTTCGAGTCGAGGTTAAACGCGAACGAACCCCTAAAAGACGACTCTTTTATAACTTCGGTAAAATACTTAGAAAACGGGCGATAAAACTCAGAGTATAGTATTGGTTCGTAACGATCGACTTTAGAACTCATATGACTTAAGTATGTCCTAAGTATAAGTACAATGACATGTCGTATTAACGAATGAATGTCGGGTCGGATCAGTGATAAAAGTAATCCACAAAAAGGGGTATAACGAGATAACTCGAGAACGTGTTTCGAATTAAGTATAACTTAACTTTTAATATGTTAAGTGATTAATCCCGAATGCCTTGGCTATTTATAGATCACCAAGCTGAACCGGGACCCGCTACCACTACCCCTTACCGTACTCGACTACCAGGCAAGTTTCAATTCCCTTCTTTTAGGCTGTTGTTGTGATTGAATAAATATATACATATATGATTGCTGATATACATATGCCATTGCATGCATGCCTACTTTCAAGTTGAATTGATATACTTGTTCCCTGAATGTTATTGTTGGCTTACAAGCTAGATAGTTATATATCAGTTATAAGCCGGTTATTGTAAGACCCTCATAGAAGGGCGTATACATCTTATTAATCAAATATAGACCGGGAGTCAATATTTCTTGATATATCGAGATTACCTCGGAGGAAAATATTTAAGTAAATATTTTCTATTATTCAGGCGACGAATATTATTTGAATATTCGTTCGAGATTATTTATTTTAATGATCCTTACTTCAAATAATTATTTGAACGTAATCATTCGACGAATAATATTCGTCAATATTCATTCGGAGTCGAATTGATTATCGATTATTATTTCGAATACTCTTCTAAAGATGAGACTACTAAATGAATATTATGTGGACATTCATTTAGAATATTATTTTATTAAATAAATATTACTTTTGAAAATTCATTTAAGGTATTAAGTACTTGATGAATATTATCTTCAATATTCATCTGAAGCTTGATTTACTTATCGAATATTATATCGAATATTCCTTTAAAGCTTGGATTACTAAATGAATATTAATTGATATTCATTTAGGATATTATTTATTAAATGAATATTACTTTATTGATATTCATTTAAATTCCTAATTAATTATGAATATTATTTTGAATATTCATCCAGGGTTCTATTTAATCATCGAATATTATTTTAAATATTTTAAATATTCCTTTCAGGTCTTATTGATTAATGAATATTATTTGGAATATTCATTTGAATATTTAATTATGCAATAAATATTCTCTCGATATTTCTTCAAGAATTATTTGAAAAATACTCTGATTAAAGATATTCTTTCATATTCCTGAATATTCTTTAAATATTTTTAATTCAATAAATATTCTCTGAATATTTATTCCATACTTAGAATAACCTCAATAAGGTTTATCTTCTTCGATTATTACGAAAAATATTTCGGAGTCATATTATTATTAATCCTATATCAAGGAAGGTTCTCAGACATCATTCTTCTTTGAGTCTACCTCCTTAATAATAAGGGAACCTTACTTGGAAAATGTTATTTATCTTGTCGACTTCCCGGTCATAAAGTATTCCCTTCACTCGCAACTCGGGTGCTGTTGACTTATTAAGTCGTTGCTTACCTTCTCATCTTTCGAGGGGTAAGATTACTGGAACAAGTTGATATCCGTTACCAAGTAATAGCTTGGGAGTTATTGGTAAATTTTCCTTTCCAACTAGATACGACTACTTTGTGGAGTCTTATCAACAAGTATTATACTTGGGGAAAGGGGGACGAACGTTACATTCAGAATCATGAATTCTATTTGAACTAGGAGTCGTGTAAGAGGCCGAGTAGCGCCGGTCCATCCCCTTTGGCCCAACCGTTGGCCGGGGAGAGCTAGTAAGGCGGTACACAAGTAAAGCCGTCAGTTCTTCCTTCTACCGGTAGTAAATCTAAATTGAGCTGTACGATCTCGACTGATCATCAAGATTGGAACAGCGGGCGCGGTGAATACTCCATCATTGGTTCATCATCCAAATTTATTTATTTCCTGCAACATGATTACTGTTGGCAGAGTTGGAAAAGGGTCATAACTGGAATTGCAACCTTTTCTTGCAAGTTCCTCTTCTTAATAACAATAAGAATATCTTGCTTACTTTGATGTAGCAGATATTTCTACAAACAAATACTTTAAGTTACCTTGTAACTTCATCGTTCATATTATACTGGCATCATTTCCGTAAATGCATGGCATATGGTTTGAAAGATACTTTTGAACTGTTACATTATCGTTCAGTTATATATTATTGTCGGTGGGCTATTGCTCACCCTTGCTTTATTATTATATCACAACAACAGCTAGACCAGATGACTCGCACAAGGCGCACTCGACGCGGGCGAGGACGATGAGACTACCAGAGCTGAAGAAGAAGCTATTGGTAGGATATATTTATTCTTTCAGTACCAAGAATATAGTCTAGTATGACTTATGTAAATGGATGGCAAAGAGTATGTATTTATATTGAAATCCTTTTTGGATTGTAAGAACTCATAATGTGATTAATAAAAATTTGATTGTTACTCTGATTTCATCTCTGGGACTATAACGGGTGTGTTTTATATTGTTGTGTTGGGTTATAGAGATGTAATTTACTTTATGTTAAGGAAAGTTCAATTGTTGTGGACAGAATTGGAAACCGTAACCACCGGATCCCGGACCCCGGATCTGGGGGTGTTACAGCTCAGCCTCGGGGTCGCATCTACCGGGGTCGCTACCTGGGGATCGCTTCGTTTGGCTCCCGTCAAGGGATCGCTTCGCGTGGCCAGGCCTCTCTAGGTCGCATGCAAGGGCCCTGATGGATCTTTCATTCCATACCTATCCGTTCGAGGTCGTAGGCTTTTACAGCTGGATCATGGATAGGATTGATGACTCATTGCCACGTCAGCCCTAGCTACATGGGCTTAGACTTTGGCTTATCTCTTAAAAACCCTAGCCCGCCTAGGTAACTTGTGGCCCAAGAACTACGTCAGGCTTGATCCCTATAAATAGGGTACGTAGGCACCTTGATACGGATGAGAAACAGTTTACCTGAAAAACACCTATCAAGCTCAGCCACATTCATACACACAAACCCTAATCCTTTGTTCTTCTTTTAGCAAAATATCCGTATTTTGCTCCGATAATCCAGTAAACCTCCAAAATATTGTTATACAATATTCTCCCTATAACATTTGGTGCTAGAAGGAGGGGCCTGTCATTGAATTGGGAGAACGATGACTAAATCACACAAGAAGAGGAACGATGGTGAGACCCCGGGGTCGCATAAGGTGAACAAGGACGATCCGCTGACAAGAGGTCCCCCAGAGGACGAAGCGTCCAAGGACAACTCTCAGACTGGGAACAGGGAGGAGCACACTCCCCCAGCACAAGGGGTGACATTGAACAGCGAGGTCATGTCTTTCCTAAAAGGCCTCGGTGAGCAGGTGATCGCTGTGCATGAAAGGGTCGCAAAGGTAGAGAGGCGCTATAGTTCTAGAGGATCGAAGAGGAATGCAAGGACAGGCGGTAGAGCACCTGGGGAAGGAAGCAAACTCCCCCCTAAGAAACTTGTTGATGACTTCGATGATGTCCTAACAGATCAAACCAACCCTGACTGGAATGAGGGGGAGGACTCGCTCGGACAGAAAGGGGGATCGCATGACAAGGTCGCCTCATCTGAAGGGAGATCGGTCAGTGTTTTTGATCGTCTCGGGAAGAAGCTGACTGAGCACGACCTTCGTCTAAAGTTGGAAAAGGCTAATGCGCCTCGTCATGAAGGATCTAAGAACAGAAGTCAGGGCACGCATCGACAATTGTCTCCTCGAGATCGCGAGTGGTCATATCGTCGTGATGACAGACCCCCCTCTCTCCGTAGAGAGCGCGAGCGGTCCCATCGTCGCGATGACAGACCCCCATCTCATCGAGACCAAGAACGATCTCAATATATTGAAGAAGATCGCAAAAAGAAGGATCGCAGGAATGACCAGGAGGAGTCCAGTGTCCTAAAAAAGACCCAGTCTCATCATGGAAGCACGGGGGGTAAAAAGGAGGCTGAAAAGGAGGTCAAGGTAGGAGACTATAAGCTGGAGGAGTTGAAGAAGGCCCTGGACGCGATGAATAGTGAGAAAGGGATCTTTAGCACTATGGGCTCGTCATCGCCCTTTACTCACGAAATTCGAACCGCTCCGCTTCCTGCAGTGTTTCGAGGCCATTAGCATGATATGACCTATAATGGCGACACTGATCCATCGGAGTTCGTGATTCGATTTAATAATGAGATGGATGTTTATCAGGTTTCATTACTAGCGAGGTGTAGACTATTTGCAGCCTCGCTCAGGGGAAGTGCTCAGCAGTGGTTTTCGAAGCTAGGGGCATTGATTGTCATCGATTCTTGGGAGCAACTCGTGGATATCTTTATCAAACAGTTCCAGTCCTCGATGCTCTATGCACCCCCTGTGTCCACCTTAGCAAACATAAAACAAAAGGAAGGCGAAACCCTTCATGATTACTTCAAAAGGTTCAATGCTGAGGTGCCTCGCGTGCGAGGTGCAAATGACGAAGCTGTGAAAAATTTCCTCATCGCTGGAGTAAGGGAAGGTACAGAATTTTGGAAGAAGTTACAAGAGCAGACCCCTAGTACTCTCTCTGAATTGCACAAGATCGCTGAGCCTTTCAAGCGTGTTGAGAAGTCACTCGCAGATTTGAAGAAGAATAATGAAAGGAGTGGCAGTTGGAATAGGAATCGGGGGGTAAAAAGAAAGGACTCCAGGAGTCCAAGGCGAGGACGGGATCGAAGTCGAAGCCCCAGCCCAAAAAGGAGAGATCGCGATCCTTTGAGGCGATCCCCACCGAGATCTCGCCCCGCGAGGGATGGAGACAAGTATATCCCTCTGGTCGCCCCAATTGATCACATTTATGCAATCAATAAAAGCAAGGGGATATTCAGGAAACCTACACCGATGGGTCTGAAAGGGACTGCAAACACGAGCAGGTATTGTGCCTTTTATGAGCAAACAGGGCATGATACATCAACCTGCCAAGAGCTGAAGCAGCAAGTGGATCAGTTAATTCGTGAAGGAAAGTTAACTGAGTGGGCCGTTCGCGAGGTGAAGAAACATAATCCCAAATCTGGCCTTGGGTATAATCAAGCCCCCCACCTGAACAGAACCCAGTCATTAAAGAAAGGGAAGCACGAGGTGGAAGTATTCATGTGATAATTGGGGGACCCCACATCGGGGGAGACAGCAACAAAGCCAGAGAGAGGTATGCTCGCGAGGCCAGGGAGCGACCTCTCACCAATGTACATCACTTGCAAGAGCGACCCCCAAAGCTCTTTAAGGGGGAAGATACGAACATCATGTTCACTGAGGAGGATGCGAAGTGGGTTCATCACCCTCATTCTGATGCCCTCGTTGTTCGAATTCGCATTGGATCGCAGAATGTCTATAGAGTTCTGGTGGATAATGGGAGTGCTGTGAATCTCCTGACATACGAAGTCTACCAAAAGATGGGCTACGTGGATAAAGATCTCATCCCAACTGTGGGACATTTGTATGGTTTTACTGGAGCCTCGGTGAGTGTCAAGGGTCTCATACGACTTCCTGTGACTTTAGGAGACGAGCCCTGCATCACTACCCAGATCGCAGACTTCATGGTGGTGGATCAACCTTCAGCGTACAATGCTATTGTAGGAAGGCCTATACTTAAGGAAATGAGGGTGGTCACTTCTATCTATCATCTTTCCATGAAGTTTCCTACCCCAAATGGAGTAGGATGTGTCAAGGGGGCGCAGCATGAATCACGAGAATGTTACAACAAGGCCCTTAAGTCCGCTGAAAAGGGTAGCGTATCTATAGTAGACAGGATGGAAAGCGAGGAGGAAGATAGGACTCGCAAACCGACCTCGCGACCCTCAAATGAATGCAACATCATATCAATCGAGGAACTCCCAGCTGGTTATTTTGATAATTTGGGAATTCAGGTAGAGCCAGTACCAGGTGCTTTAATGATGGAAACCTCACAGCCAGTAATGGTTCTCCAGGAAGGGATTGTTGAAGAGGCTACAGATAGCGATAGCGAGGAGAGCCCAGAGCAGGCTGCTGTGCGAGCCCGAAAGGGAAAATGGGTTCGCAAAGAAACATCTACACTGACAGAACTGCCAAATGGTATCACTCAGACAACAACTGTTGTTAAGGAGTTTGGGCACGCAGGTGTCAACCCCTGCGAGGCGGAATCTAGTCAGGCTCGTGAATATGATCTAGACTTGGATCCTCGCATCCCAGAGCATGTGGAGCGAGCTGGGGCAGCTGAAGACACGATCCCTATTCTTGTTGATGTGCAGGACCCTTCAAAGGTGTTGAAAATAGGGTCGCAACTTAACCTTGATCTGAGAGAGAGATTGGTCACTTTTCTGAAGGCCAACCTTGACGTGTTCGCCTGGTCGCATGAAGACATGATTGGGATCGATCCTAATGTGATGTGTCATAGGCTCAACTTGGATCCAAGCAAAAAAGGTGTTAGACAGAAAAGGCGACCAATAAGTGGAGAGCGAGCCGAGGCTCTCAAAGAAGAAGTGGATAGACTACTCAAGGTCGGGCTCGTTAGGGAATCATTCTACCCTGACTGGCTCGCGAACCCTGTCCTCGTGAAGAAACCAAACGGAAAATGGAGAACTTGTGTGGATTTCACTGATCTCAACAAGCATTGCCCAAAGGATAGTTTCCCATTGCCAAGGATTGATCAGCTAGTGGATGCAACAGCAGGGCATGCACTCCTCTCTTTCATGGATGCTTATTCTGGGTACAATCAGATACCCATGTACGGCCCTGATCAAGAGCACACCTCGTTTATCACGGATAGAGGTCTCTATTGCTACATAGGGATGCCCTTCGGTCTCCTTAATGCAGGGGCCACCTATCAACGGCTCGTTAATATGATGTTTGAAAAGCAGATTGGGAAGACAATGGAAGTTTATGTAGATGACATGCTGGTGAAATCCAAAGAGGCTGGGGATCACATCGCCCACCTCGCTGAAATGTTTGATATACTGAGGAAGTACAGAATGAAGCTCAATCCACAGAAGTGTGTCTTTGGAGTTGAGTCTGGAAAGTTCTTGGGGTTCATTGTCAATCACAGGGGAATTGAAGCGAACCCAGCAAAAATAAAGGCCTTGGTGGACATGCGATCCCCAAGAAGTGTGAAGGAAGTTCAGAGTCTAACGGGACGGATTGCAGCCCTTAACCGGTTCTTCTCTAAATCATCAGATAAATGTCATGAATTCTTCAAGGCAATTAAGAAGGTTGGAAAAAACTTTGAGTGGACCCCTCAATGCGAGGAGGCTTTTCAGAATATCAAGGAGCAACTTGGCTCGCCACCAGTATTATCTAAGCCCAAGGACGGGGAGACGCTCATTGTCTACCTCGCAGTATCAGAACATGCGGTCAGTGCAGTGCTAGTACGCGAGGAGGAGAAAGTCCAGTATCCTGTGTACTATGTTAGCAAAAGGATGTTAGATGCTGAGACTCTCTACCCCAACATGGAGAAGCTAGCCTATGCCTTGGTGCTGGCCTCGCGGAAATTGAGGCCCTACTTTCAGGCCCATAGCATTGAGGTTCGCACAGCCTATCCATTGAGGCAGGTAATGCATAAGCCAGAATCCTCAGGAAGATTGTTGAAGTGGACAGTGGAACTCAGCCAATTTGATATTGAGTTCAAGCCTCGTGGTCCCATTAAAGGTCAGGCACTTGCAGACTTCATTTTGGAATTCCCTCCTCAATCTGAGGAAGATAAATTGGCTATCATAGCGATCCCAGAGGCCGCATCTAGCGAGGTCAAGAAAGAAAATTCCGCCTCGTGGTGGGAACTGTATGTTGATGGAGCATCAAATAAGGAAGGAGCTGGGGCCGGCATCGAGTTAGTAACTCCAGAAGGTCGCAAGATACAAAGTGCAATGCACTTCGCCTTCGAGGCCACCAACAATGCAGCAGAATACGAGGCCCTCATTATTGGCCTCAGACTGGCACTTGAAATGAAGGTAGAAAATCTCACAGCTTACAGCGATTCCATGCTAGTAACATATCAACTCTGGAATGGGTGGCAAGCTAGAGGTGAGCAGATTGAACTATATCTGCGATGTGCACAGAAGTTAATGAAAAAGTTCAACAATATCAAAGTGGTTCATATTAGAAGAGAAAAGAATCAAGGGGCTGATGCATTAGCAAAGTTGGGGTCGCGTCGCGAGGCCACCCTACTTGGAGTCATTCCACTGGAAATTCAGAAAAAGCCCAGTGTGCCAGAGGAGTTTATTATGGAGATAGCGACCCCAAGGTCGACCTGGATGACCCCCATATGGGAGTATGTGAAAAGTGGAGCCCTGCCTCAAGACAAAAAAGAGGCAAGAAAAATCAAATATCAGGCGGCTCGCTATGTCATCTATGACGAGGTCCTATATCGAAGAGGGTCCAACACCCCGCTCCTAAGATGTGTGGATGGAGAAGAATGCAACTACATTCTCAGAGAAGTTCATAAAGGAATATGTGGCAATCACTCGGGAGGTAGTTCCCTAGCCCAAAAGATTCTTCGCCAAGGGTACTACTGGCCTACTTTGAAAAGAGATGCTTTCGAGTTCGCTAGAAGGTGTGATAACTGCCAAAGGATCGCTAATTATAGCAATGCTCCGGTCTCGCACCTCACCTCGCTAACGAGCCCATGGCCCTTCGCTATGTGGGGCATTGACTTAATTGGGGAATTACCTAAGGCCAAGGGAGGTGTCAAGTATGCAGTTGTGGCCGTTGATTATTTCACCAAATGGGCCGAGGCCGAGCCACTTGCCACCATTACTGCAAAGAAACTCAAGGACTTCGTGTACAGGGCAATTGTGTGTCGCTATGGGATTCCTTATCAGCTCATATCAGATAACGGAAAGCAATTTGATAGCAAAGACATGAAAGAGTTCTGTGAGAACCTGGGGATCAAAAAGAGTTTTTCAGCCGTGAGCCACCCCCAGACAAATGGTCAAACTGAGGCCATCAACAAAATCATCAAACATACTTTGAAGGCCAAATTAGAGGAGAGCAAAGGCAATTGGCCTGAAGAACTACCAAGGGTCTTGTGGTCGTACAACACGACCCCAAGGACCACAACTGGAGAGACTCCCTTTTCCTTAACATATGGCTGCGAGGTTATGGTCCCTGTTGAAGTAGGCTCCGGGTCGTTTAGAAGGGAACATTATGATCCCGATGCAAACGAGGTGAATCATAGATTGTACCTAGACATGATAGAAGAAACAAGAAGCGAGGCTCAGCTTCACCTCGCAGCTTACCAACAGAGGACAGCGAGGTACTATAATGGAAAGGTCAAAGCAAGTTCTTTAAAGACAGGTGACCTCGTGCTTAGGAGAGTCATGCCTAACACTAAGGTCCTAGGCCACGGTGTCTTTGGTGTTAATTGGGAAGGGCCTTACAAAATCTATGCTACTCTCTCAGAGGGAACTTATTACCTCACTGACATGAAGGATAAGGTCATTCCGCGAGCTTGGAATGCGGAACATTTGCGTAAATACTATCAGTGAAGGCATCGCTTCTGGTAGTTTCTATCTATTTCGCATGAATAAATCCATACAAAATATTGGGGGGTAGTGGTCGTATAGACACCTTCCCTTTATGATGTAATGGCATTGGGCTTCGCCCCACTTACCACTTGTTTGGGCCTCGCCCCACTTATCAATTGTTGGGCCTCGCCCCACTTATCAATTGTTGGGCCTCGCCCCACTTATCAATTATTGGGCCTCGCCCCGCTTGTCAACTTGTTTGGGCTTCGCCCCGTTTATCAATATAAAAGTTCAATTTATCTATGAATTACTTTTTATTGTACATTTTACTTGCCTGTTTGTTAACATTAACATACTAAGGTCCAAGCCATCTCAACGATGCAAGGATGGCATTTGAAGTTACTGCTACAACAATCTAAGGAATCTAAGCAAAGGCATGCAAATCTAGCACTATTCAAGACAATTCAACAAAGATGAAATAAAGATATAATCTCGAAGTCAAAGTACTAAAGAAGCGAAGCTAAATTACTTGTGCAAATATGTTATGTGCAAAAATAACGAGGCAATATTGGATGGAAAAGTTAAAATGCAATATTCATAAAGAAAGGGTCGCCATGCGATCCCAGTTCAGTTAAAGGTTATCAAAGTTAAATGAAACAATATTACATGATTGCGAGACATTCAAGGGGTGTCCGCATCCCCAGTTCAATATTCAGAAACAAAGAAAATAGTTTAAGTCTTGGAGGCTTCAGCTGCGTTGGCTTGGGTGGCTTCGCTGGCGAGCCTGGCCGCCTCCTTCGCATCCTCTTCTTCTATTTCCTTACGAAGAGACTCAGCGAACTCAGCATTTCCAGGCCCGAGCTTATCCCAGTCAAAGTCAGGAACCCTTTGGATGAAGGTCTTCATGAATTCAACCTGGGCGGCCTCCACAACAGCATCATGGTCGAGCTTGGCAGCATCGAGCTCCTTCTTCAACTTGCCGACCTCCTCCCCATGCTCTTTTCTAAGAGTCTCCTCGAGCTCCTCTGCCTCCTTCAGGGATTTGCTTAATGCGTTCCTCTCATCAGTTATTTTCTTAAGCTCGGATCGCAGAGAAGAAGTTTCTGTTTCGAGGGCGAGCTTGTGAGTCTTCATCAGCGATCTCTTGTCCTCTTCCTTCTGGAATCTAAGGACTGCGACCTCCTTCTCCAGTTTGGTTTTAGCGGAGGCAAGGCTCTTCAGTTCCTTTAGATGAGAAGTTTGACGGATGAACGCTTCAGACAAGCACTTGGACAGAGACTCGGCATTATCAATCAGCTCAGCCCCCACCCAGCTCGTGCACTCCTCTTCGGTAGCATGGTTATACCCATGCTTCGCGAAAAGGTGATGAACGGGGGTAGCGGTGGCTGGATGCTTAGGAACAGGGAGCAGAGATTCATCCTTTCTGGCTTTCTTGGAGATGTGGTCCTCAGGGGTATCCTGGGCTCGCTGAATGATCTCAGTATTAAGAGATAAGGGTGGAGGAGGTGGCAGTTCAACAGATTTTGGTTTTGGAGGGACTGGAGCAGTCTTCGCAACGGGGATGGCCCCTCTTTTCTGGAGAAAAGGAGGTCTGCGACCACTTTTACCCGACATGCCTGAAAAATAGAAGTAAAATGATATTAGAAGCATGATAATAATACAAGTTATGCAAATGCGAGAACAGCAAAGATGAATGCAGTGTTAAAGTTAGCGAGGACAGAATAATGGTCATGTTATAACGAGGAGAATACCCTCGTCAGTGGTAACAACAAATCGAGAGGACGAGGCTTCTTCGCGAGCCTTTCTCTTTAGGGAGGTCTTCCTCGCTCCTGAGGGCCTCGTCTTAGAAGGAAGACCGACCCCTTCTTTCAAAAAACCGCACTCGATTAGGTTTTCAAGCGAAAGAAGAGTCCTAATGTTACGAGCCTCCCGTGGGGTCTTCAGCACGTCATCGGCACGTTGCTTCTCTTCGCCCTTCAGGACGGTTCGCACTTGACCAACTGCGATCTCAGGAAGGACGAGTTAGCGCATGAATTGAGTGAAAGGGGGATGAAATTAAGAGGTTAAGTTCCATACCTGGAAGATAGTTAAAAGAGGTCTTGACTCTGGGCACGTCGTGAACATAAAAATAAGGACCTTTCCACGACCCGGCATTACTTGGGGCACTGTGGTATAGTTCCTTCTTGTTGAACTCTGGCCACATGGAGAAATAAACGTAGCCAAAGTCTGATGCCCCGCATCGCTTCAATTGCAAGAAATATCCCATGGTCCTCGCATCCAACTCAGGGTAGCCGAGCTTGTGGTAAAGGATGTAAAGAGCAATCATGGCTCTGTAGCCATTGGGATTTATTTGGATTGGGGCAAGATGGTACGTTTCACAAACATCACTAATAAAAGGGTGAAGGGGAGAGGATACGCCTATCTTCATCATGGCCGAGGTCAGAACCATACGAGGCACTCTGCCACCATTCTCTCGATGATCGAAGCGGTAGCATCGCATCGCAGATTTCGGAAGAATAATTTCGCCTTCTGGCCTGAAAATGTCGACCGCCTTAGGTAACGATTCTGTATCTAGGGTCGTTGACAAATCTCTGCAGCCTAAGACACGAGGTTGGCCAGGTTTCACTTTCGAGCCTGGCTCGATGTCTTCAGGACGAGGACCGCCAACATAAATAGTTCCTTCTAACTCAGGTTGAGGAGTTGGTTCGTAAGGTTCAGGGGAAGCTTCTGGAATATAGTTGTAATCAGTAAAATTGACGACCTTGGCTACTTCATCGAGGCCGCCATCATCAGAGGAAGGCTCTTCGTAGTCAGTGTCATTAGAATTGGCTTCGTTATCAGCACCTCCCTCGATGTCGTAATAGGCATCGCCCAATGAATCTGTTGGAGAGTCACGAATGTGAATGGGCGACACGGTTTGTGATGGAGGCATGGTTCGCGGTGGAGGCGCTTTGGAGAGAATTTCCGCTGCCCTAGCGCTGAATTCATCTCCTTTCTTTGTCAAAGTTGCGATGTCATGCTCGATGTCAGTCATAGTGTGAGGTTCGTCCCCGGCTGGGAGTACATCCAGAGATTGATCCCGCGAGCTGGAAGGGTGCTTTGTTCTCCACGAAATCAGAGGCTGTAACACCCCCAGATCCGGGGTCCGGGATCCGGTGGTTACGGTTTCCAATTCTGTCCACAACAATTGAACTTTCCTTAACATAAAATAAATTACGCCTCTATGACCCAACACAACAATATAAAACACACCCGTTATAGTCCCAGAGATGAAATCAGAGTAACAATCAAATTTTTATTAATCACGTTATGAGATCTTACAATCCAAAAGAATTTCAATATAAATACATACTCTTTGCCATCCATTTACATAAGTCATACTAGACCATATTCTTGGTACTGAAAGAATAAATATATCCTACCAATAGCTTCTTCTTCAGCTCTGGTAGTCTCATCGTCCTCGCCCGCGTCGAGTGCGCCTTGTGCGAGTCATCTGGTCTAGCTGTTGTTGTGATATAATAATAAAGCAAGGGTGAGCAATAGCCCACCAACAATAATATATAACTGAACGATAATATATAACAGTTCAAAAGTATCTTTCAAACCATATGCCATGCATTTACGGAAATGATGCCAGTATAATATGAACGATGAAGTTACAAGGTAACTTAAAGTATTTGTTTATAGAAATATCTGCTACATCAAAAGTAAGCGTGATATTCTCATTGCCATTAAAAAGAGGAACTTGCATGAAAAGATTGCAATTCCAGTTATGAATACTTTTCCAGCTCTGCCAACAGTAATCATGTTGCAGGAAATAAATAAGTTTGGATGATGAACCAATGATGGAGTATTCACCGCGCCCGCTGTTCCAATCTTGATGATCAGTCGAGATCGTACAGCTCAATTTAGATTTACTACCGGTAGAAGGAAGAACTGACGGCTTTACTTGTCTACCGCCTTACTAGCTCTCCCCGGCCAACGGTTGGGCCAAAGGGGATGGACCGGCGCTACTCGGCCTCTTACACGACTCCTAGTTCAAATAGAATTCATGATTCTGAATGTAACGTTCGTCCCCCTTTCCCCAAGTATAATACTTGTTGATAAGACTCTACAAGGTAGTCGTATCTAGTTGGAAAGGAAAATTCACCAATAACTTCCAAGCTGTGGCTTGGTATCGAATATCAACTTGTTCCAACAATCTTACCCCTCGAAAGATGAGAAGGTAAACAATGACTTAATAAGTCAACAGCACCCGAGTTGCGAGTGAAGAGAATACTTTATGACCGGAAAGTCGACAAGATAAATAACATCTTCCAAGTAAGGTTCCCTTATTATTAGAGAGGTAGACTCAAAGAAGAATGATGTCTGAGCACCTTTCTTAATATAAGATTAATAATAATATGACTCCGAAATATTTTCTGTAATAATCGAAGAAGATAAACCTTATCGAGGTTATTCTAAGTATGGAATAAATATTCAAAGAATATTTATTGAATTAAAATATTTTACAGAATATTTAGGAATATGAAAGAATATCTTTAATCAGAGTATTTCTCAAATAATCCTTGAAGAAATATCTAGAGAATATTTATTGCATAATTAAATATTCAAATGAATATTCAGAATAATATTCATTAATTAATAAGACCTGAAAGGAATATTTAAAATATATAAAATAATATTCGATGATTAAAGAGAACCCTGGATGAATATTCGAAATAATAGTCATAATTAATTAGGAATTTAAATGTTTATTGAAAAAGTAATATTCGTTTAATGAATAATATTCTAAATGAATATCAAGTAATATTCATTTAGTAATCCAAGCTTTAAAGGAATATTCGAGATAAGACTCGATAAATAAATCAAGCTTCAGATGAATATTAGAATAATATTCATCAAGTAAGTAATATCTTAAGTGAATATTCAAAAGTAATATTCATTTAATAAAGTAATATTCTAAATGGATATTCAAATAATATTCATTTAGTAGTCCAATCTTTAGAAGAATATTCGGAATAATAATCGATAATCTATTCGACTTTGAATGAATATTGAAAAATATTATTCGTTGAATGGTTACGTTCAAATAATTATTTGAAGTAAGGATCATTAAATAAATAATCTCGAACGAATATTCAAATAATATTCGTCGCCCAAATAATAAAAAATGTTTACTTAGATATTTTCTTTCGAGGTAATCTCGATATGTCAAGAAATATTGACTCCCGGTCTATATTTGATGAATAAGATGTATACACCCTTCTCTGAGGGTCTCACAATAACCGGCTTATAATTGATACGATAGCTATCTAATTTATAAGCCAATAACAATCAGGGAACAAGCATAATGATATAACTTGAAAGTAGGCATGCATGCTATGGCATATGTATAACAGAAAACATATATATATATTCAATCACAACAACAGCCTAAAAGAAGGGAATTGAAACTTGCCTGGTAGTCGAGTACGGTAAGGGTAGCGGGTCCCGGTTCAGCTTGGTGATCTATAAATAGCCAAGGCATTCGGGATTAATCACTTAACATATTAAAAGTTAAGTTATACTTAATTCGAAACACGTTCTCGAGTTATCTCGTTATACCCCTTTTAGTGGATTCCTTTTTATCACTGATCCGACCCGACATTCGTTCGTTAATACGACATGTCACTGTACTTATACTTGGGACATACTTAAGTCATACGGGTTCTAAGGTCGATCGTTACGAACCAATATTATACTCCGAGTTTTATCGCCCGTTTTCTAAGTGTTTTACCGAAGTTATAAAAGAGTCGTCTTTTAGGGGTTCGTTCGCGTTTAACCTCGACTCGAACATTTTTAATAAATCGAAAAATGATCCTTTTGACATACGGTTTTCTTTCACACCTTCCTTTTTACCTCTAGTATTTATTTACCAAGATTCGCCATGACGTTACATAGATTACGAGGGTTCAATTTCAGTTACGAACTTTCGTTTATGGATTCGAACTACTTTTAGTAATTTGGTCATAATTCCTAAACCGTAAATCACAATGCTTTGATTCTTTCGCCAAAGTGATCTATGTTCAAACATCTATCAGTAGGGTTCATTAACTTGCCAAGAACAGAGAGTTATGGCTACTGACCAGTTCGGTTTCTTAGTGTTACTGAAAATCGGGCATTACGACGGCTACGAATCGAGCGTTCTAAAATTCATTACGCAACAACCAAGCCACACCGGGCATCTAATCAATTACTACAGTTAATAATCATCTCTTAAAAGCTCAAGAATATCATGCTTCATCAATATATCATCATAAAGCTAATCTAACCACAAAATCATGCTAACATGGTGGTAGAATACTACTAATATCACTTAATCCAAAATCACCATGAATCATGCATAAACTCAAAGTAAAGCTTAGGGTTTGAAATGATTTATACCTTCCTTAGAGAGTAGTATAACCTTCCTAAGCCTTGATCTATCCTTGGATGATCCTAAGCTAGCTAAATCCACCATGAAAAACAAGAAAAAACAAGATTAGTTCATAAAACCACTATTCATCCTCCTCTTTGATGAATTATTTGAAAATGGAAACAAGAGAGTTTGGCTTTGAAATTTTTATGGGATCACTTTTAGGAAATGTAAGACTCACCATAATTTTCACAAGATCAAAAGATGGTGGGAAGAGGGGTTTTGATTTTGGAATTAGTGAAGGGCCGAATGGATGTTTTCTTGCAAGGGTGGAGTATTTTGCTTGGTTTCTTTTGATTTCTATGATTTAATCTCATCCACTCTCATCCAATTACAACATAATATCTTGTATAAAGCTACTTTATTAAAGTAGTGAGGTGTTGGATGAGGAAATACCATGACAAGTGTTGAAAATGTGGTGGTTTTAGCCTAACTACATGGTTCCCTTGCTAAGTACTTAGTTGCATTCTCTAGGGTGCTAGTTCCTTGATTCTAGTTTGGTTACTAGATATTTTATACTAGTAGCTTGCACAAGACTCTTGCTTCCTCTGCTTGTTTCTGTGTCCGGTTATTGCCCGTTTCGATTGATTGTTCGTAGGAATATTTCACGGATTTCTAATTAGGGTTTACCGGGAATCCTTTTTAATATTAATACTTTCATTCTCCATCTTTCATTCTAACTTTCCAATTTATATTCCTTAAATCCATTCGTTAAATATTTAAGGCTATCAGTGTCCAGGGAACTCTCGGAGAAAATAGAAGTGCGGTTTTTCAGAATCCGACAGCTTTTACATACACTTATTTTCCCCCTGGATCACTAATACGAACTCGGAAATCCGTTCCGAATGCTTCTATATAGTGTCGTCTCATATTATTCTATACTCCCACCAAAACACTATTCATTCTGTATTCTTTACTTGTTCTCTTAGGGTTGTATAATTGTCCGTATTCTCTTTCGATCGTTCCTTAACCTTTTTACGGAACTACTGGATTAATCGTTATCGATCTGGATGACATGAGAGTATTCTCTTGCTTGAAGTTGCCATATCTTATTCCCTTAGAAGATAGATTATTCTTACCTATGTTGTCACCCTTTAGCATTCTTCAAGACATAAACATAATAAAGTCGAATTCCATTCATTCTTTCCAAATATCAATTATTACATTGTAGTCATAACCACTCCTCAATGGTTTCCTACCTTCATTCTTAAATCAAATATAATAACATCCCAATATATCAAATCCTCAAAGTTAATATCTCAATTCTTGGATTATAATAATATTTAATCCACTGTCCGGTAAAATATTATACCGAAAAGAATTTGGAATTTCTGAATTCCGATCGTCTCTGCATTCACTTATTTCCTCCGCGTATTACTAATATGACTTCGAAACATCCATATCACGTCCCGTACATAGGGTGGCGTGAAAAGTTTTCCAACTTACAAAATCACTATTCATCCACCAAATTACTATGCACGTACAGGAAACACTATGCACGTACGGGAAATACTATGCACGTACGGGAAATACTATGCACGTACGGAAAACACTATGCACGTATTCATTTCCCTTCAAGGATCCATTAGCTCCTTCCTGGATGGTAGATTATTCTTATCTAGGTCCTCAACCATCGAATTACTCTATTCTGACAATATACCAATGCATCAGGATCATTGTCCAAAGTAATATCCATTCATTACAATCATTGTTCTTTGAAACCACCATTCATTAGAGCTGGTGACCTTGTTGTCGGAATCATTGTTCCTCATTTTATCATTACTTAATAAAAAGTTTTAATTATATCCAAAATTTGGGGTTCTTACAGAGGCACTTCGCGGGTATAGTTTGAACGAGCTCTCACTGGTGCTCGTAGCTTTCGCGATGTTGGCTACTGCAGCATCGCTGATTTGTATATCAGGCATAGGAGAAGGTGTCCTTGAGCTATCGTCTTGAGACATCTGAAAAGGGTGAAATGATTAAGTGTGTGTCCTTACAGAAAACAAATGAAGGAGGAAAGAAACAAGCGGACAGAAAGGCTCTATGTGTTCTCGCGTCATTCACAGAGAATATGGGGGGTCGCAATCCTAAGGGAAAGGCTAACGGTCTTAACCTATGTTTCTATCTAAATAATTACGGATCGCACTCCAACAATAGCGAAGACGGGTCGCATCATAAAATTGACATTTTGGGATCGCAGTTATTTGGGTTCGCATCGCATGAAATTTAAGACATTTAATCATGCAATTACAATGAAGAATAAACATTTAAATGCAAGAAGAGAAGAAAGACTTACTTTTTGAAAAAGAAGATTGAAGAAATCGAAAGAAACTTGGGGTCGCTGGTGAAAAGGCCTGAGAATTATTTGCGTTTGATCCGGGAGCAAACTGACAGCACTTCAATAATGTGTTCGTGAGAATAAAAAAGGAAATGATAGTGACAGGAGTATATATAGTCATCATGAGAGAGAAGGACATGGGACACGTGTTGAAATCTCGTCCGTTGGACACACATCTCGAGACACAACAGCTGTCAAAACCTTTCAAATTCTTGGGGTCGCGACTACTTCAATGGTTATATCTGTTCTTGGGCTCGCTTCGCAGTGACAACTCGTATTCTTTGAGTCCACATCGCATCTCCAATGGCAATATGGACTCGGGGGGTAGTTGTTATGCCCAAATCTGGCATAATGGATAAATTGATTTAATTACCTAAATTGATGGTTCATAATCTATGATGGGCCTAGAAGATGAAGATTGGGTCACTAAAGCCCATAATTGGAATCAGCCCAGCATACCTTGGACATAATATCTCCATTACAGGGGCACCTCGTTCGCTACATGATTCCACCTCGCGTTGTAGCGCCTCGCCATAAGGCCACCTCGCTACAGGAGCACTTTGTCCATTCTCTCACGCTAGGCCTATGCGCCTCTCATGCCGCTCAGCCTCGGGGTCGCATCTACCGGGGTCGCTACCTGGGGATCGCTTCGTTTGGCTCCCGTCAAGGGATCGCTTCGCGTGGCCAGGCCTCTCTAGGTCGCATGCAAGGGCCCTGATGGATCTTTCATTCCATACCTATCCGTTCGAGGTCGTAGGCTTTTACAGCTGGATCATGGATAGGATTGATGACTCATTGCCACGTCAGCCCTAGCTACATGGGCTTGGACTTTGGCTTATCTCTTAAAAACCCTAGCCCGCCTAGGTAACTTGTGGCCCAAGAACTACGTCAGGCTTGATCCCTATAAATAGGGTACGTAGGCACCTTGATACGGATGAGAAACAGTTTACCTGAAAAACACCTATCAAGCTCAGCCACATTCATACACACAAACCCTAATCCTTTGTTCTTCTTTTAGAAAAATATTCGTATTTTGCTCCGATAATCCAGTAAACCTCCAAAATATTGTTATACAATATTCTCCCTATAACAAAACCCTAACCCTTGTTTGAGATTTAAGCATGTTTATGATAGTTATAACTTAGTTATGGTTATGTTAAGATTATAAGCATGATTATGTATGGATTTTTGGATTAATGATGTAAATAGCTAGATGAACGGAAAGGCATTTCTTGGCCTCAGTTCATGTATATAAGTCATGTATATGTTGTTTGGGTTGGATACTATGTTTATAGGAAGATTCGAAATTGGTAGATATTCGATTTACAGCCGTTATAATGCCCGATTTTACAATACCATGTTTTGTATGCCATTTTCCATGTCGAACCCCCACTGTCCAGAGACCTTATCTGCCATGATAGGATAGGTAATGTTCTAAGCTTCGTTTTGATATAAAGATCACATGAAACGGACTTACGGTTTAGGATTTATGACCAAATTACTAAAAGTAGTTCGAATCCGTAAACGAAAGTTCGTAACTGAAATTGAACCCTCGTAAGCTATGTAACGTCATGGCGAATCTTGGTAAATAAATACTAGGGGTAAGAAGGAAGGTGTGAAAGCAAACCGTATGTCAAAAAGAGCATTTTTCGATTTATTAAAAATGTTCGAGTCAAGGTTAAACGCGAACTAACCCCTAAAAAGATGACTCTTTTATAACTTCGGTAAAACACTTAGAAAACGGGCGATAAAACTCGGAGTATAATATTGGTTCGTAACGATCAACCTTAGAACTCATATGACTTAAGTATGTCCCAAGTATAAGTGCAGTGACATGTCGTATTAACGAACGAATGTCGGGTCGGATCAGTGATAATAAGTAATCCACAAAAAGGGGTATAACGAGATAACTCGAGAACGTGTTTCGATTTAAGTATAACTTAACTTTTAATATGTTAAGTGATTAATCCCGAATGCCTTGGCTATTTATAGATCACCAAGCTGAACTGGGACCCGCTACCACTACCCCTTACCGTACTCGACTACCAGGCAAGTTTCAGTTCCCTTCTTTTAGGCTGTTGTTGTGATTGAATAAATATATATATATGATTGCTGATATACATATGCCATTGCATGCATGCCTACTTTCAAGTTGAATTGATATACTTGTTCCCTGAATGTTATTGTTGGCTTATAAGCTAGATAGTTATATATCAGTTATAAGCCGGTTATTGTAAGACCCTCATAGAAGGGCGTATACATCCTATTAATCAAAAATAGACCGGGAGTCAATATTCCTTGATATATCGAGATTACCTCGGAGGAAAATATTTAAGTAAATATTTTCTATTATTTGGGCGACGAATATTATTTGAATATTCGTTCGAGACTAATTATTTTAACGATCCTTACTTCAAATAATTATTTGAACGTAACTATTCAACGAATAATATTTCTCAATATTCATTCAGAGTCGAATTGATTATTGATTATTATTTCGAATATTCTTCTAAAGATGAGACTACTAAATGAATATTATTTGGATATTCTTTTTGAATATTATTTTATTAAATAAATATTACTTTTGAATATTCATTTAAGATATTAAATACTTGATGAATATTATTTTAATATTCATCTGAAGCTTGATTTAATTATCGAATATTATCTCGAATATTCCTTAAGGCTTGGATTACTAAATGAATATTACTTGATATTCATTTAGGATATTATTCATTAAATGAATATTACTTTTGAATATTCATTTAAATTCCTAATTAATTATGAATATTACCTTAAATATTCTTTTCAGGTCTTATTAATTAATGAATATTGTTTTGAATATTCATTTAAATTTTTATTTATTCAATAAATATTCTCCTGATATTTCTTCAGGGATTATTTTGAGAAATACTCTGATTAAAGATATTCTTTCATATTCCCAAATATTCTTTAAATATTTTAACTCAATAAATATTCTCTGAATATTTATTCCATACTTAGAATAATCTCGATAAGGTTTATCTTCTTCGATTATTACAGAAAATATCTCGGAGTCATATTATTATTAATCTTATATCAAGAAAGGTTCTCAGACATCATTCTTCTTTGAGTCTATCTCTTTAATAATAAGGGAACCTTACTTGGAAAATGTTATTTATCTTGTCGACTTCCCGGTCATAAAGTATTCCCTTCACCCGCAACTCGGGTGCTGTTGACTTATTAAGTCGTTGCTTACCTTCTCATCTTTCGAGGGGTAAGATTTCTGGAACAAGTTGATATCCGTTACCAAGTAATAGCTTGGGAGTTATTGGAAAATTTTCCTTTCCAACTAGATACGACTACTTTGTGGAGTCTTATCAATGAGTATTATACTTGGGGAAAGGGGGACGAACGTTACATTCAGAATCATGAATTCTATTTGAACTAGGAGTCGTGTAAGAGGCCGAGTAGCGCCGGTCCATCCCCTTTGGCCCAACCGTTGGCCGGGGAGAGCTAGTAAGGCGGTATACAAGTAAAGCCGTCAGTTCTTCCTTCTACCGGTAGTAAATCTAATTTGAGTTGTACGATTTTGACTGATCATCAAGATTGGAACAGCGGGCGCGGTGAATACTCCATCATTTGTTCATCATCCAAACTTATTTATTTCCTGCAACATGATTATTGTTGGCAGAGCTGGAAAAGTGTTCGTAACTGGAATTGCAATATTTTCCTTGCAAGTTCCTCTTTATAATATCTTGCTTATTTTCGACATAGCAGATATTCCCTCATATATTTACATTTTGAGTTACCTTGTAACTTCATCGTTCATATTATACTGGCATCATTTCCGTAAATGCATGGCATATGGTTTGAAAGATACTTTTGAACTGTTATACATTATCGTTCAGTTATATATTATTGTTGGTGGGCTATTGCTCACCCTTGCTTTATTATTATATCACAACAACAGCTAGACCAGATGACTCGCACAAGGCGCACTCGACGCGGGCGAGGACGATGAGACTACCAGAGCTGAAGAAGAAGCTATTGGTAGGATATATTTATTCTTTCAGTACCAAGAATATAGTCTAGTATGACTTTTGTAAATGGATGGCAAAGAGTATGTAATTATATTGAAATTCTTTTGGATTGTAAGAACTCATAATGTGATTAATAAAAATTTGATTGTTACTCTGATTTCATCTCTGGGACTATAACGGGTGTGTTTTATATTGTTGTGTTGGGTCATAGAGACGTAATTTATTTTATGTTAAGGAAAGTTCAATTGTTGCGGACAGAATTGGAAACCGTAACCACCGGATCCCGGACCCCGGATCTGGGGGTGTTACATCCGGGGTCCGGGATCCGGCCGTTACGGTCTCCAATTCTGTCCACAATACTTGAACTTACCTCAACATAAAATAATTTACATCTTTATGACCCGACACAACAATATAAAACACACCCGTTATAGTCCCAGAGATGAAATCAGAGTAACAATCAAATTTTATTAAACACATTATGAGTTCTTACAACCCAAAAGAGTTACAATATGAATACATACTCTTTGCCATCCATTTACATAAGTCATACTAGTCCATATATTTGGTACTGAAAGAATGAATCTATCCTACCAATAGCTTCTTCTTCAGCTCTGGTAGTCTCATCATCCTCGCCAGCGTCGAGTGCGCCTTGTGCGAGTCATCTGGTCTAGCTGTTGTTATGATATAATAATAAAGCAATGGTGAGCAATAGCCCACCAACAATAATGTATAACTGAACGATAATATATAACAGTTCAAAAAGTATCATTCAAACCATATGCCATACATTTACGGAAATGATGCCAGAATAACATGAACGATGAAGTTACGAGGTAACTCAAAATGCATATATAGGTGGGAATATCTGCTATGTCAAAGATAAGCAAGATATTATCATTTATCATATAAAGAGGAACTTGCAAGGAAAATATTGCAATTCCAGTTATTAACATTTTTCAAAGTCTTACAACCTGAAAGAAGTCTCTTCGATACGTGTTGCGGAAGACACCGTCAACCTGAAAGAAGTCTCTTCGATACGTGTTGCAGGGAATTCCCAATTTGGGAGATGAACCAATACTGGAGTTATCACGCGCCAGCTGTCCCACTCCCTGATGATCAGTCGGGGATGGTACAGCCCAATATAGTTTACTACCGGTAGAAGGAAGAACTGACGGCTCCACTTGTCGATTGCCTTTAATAGTAACTCTCTGGCCAATGGTTAGGCCTTGTGATGGACCGCGCGACTCGGCCTCTTACACACGACTCCTAGTTTGAATAAATCCACAGCATTGAAAATTAGAGTTTGTCCTCCCTTCCCCAAGTGAAATACTTGTTGATAAGACTTCACAAAGTAGTCGTATATAGTTGGAAAGGAAAATTCACCAACATTTCCCAAGCTGCTGCTTGTTAGAGGATACCATCTTGTTCCAATAATCTTACCCCTCGAATGATGAGAATGTTACTCACAGATTCAATTGATAAACAACAACCAAGTTGCGAGTGAAACGAAAAGTTTTACCAGATTTATGATCGGGAAGTCAACAAGATAAATAACATTGCTCAAGCAGGTTCCCCTATAATATGTAAGTTTGAGCGAGCATTTAAATCCTTTTAAGATAGATTTAAATGATAAATAAAGAGTTGGGAACTTTTCCTTGATAAAATAGGTGTAAAAAGACTTCGAAATATTTTAAATAATATCTGGAGGTGACAGATAATCTCCGACTAACATAATCATTTTAAAAAAAATTTAAAAGAATTAAATAAATATTCCAAGAATATTTATTAACTCAATAATAATTACAAAATATTATTAAATCATAATACTGCTCGTAAGTAATCCTAGAATGAATATATAGAATTATTTACTAAATAAATCCCTCCTTAAATGAATATTCAAAAATAATATTCATTAAATAATTAAACTCCAATAATTATTTAAAATAATATTCAATAAATAAGTCAAACCTTAAATGAATATTTGAAATTAATAGCCATTTAATAAATAATCTTCTAAATGAATATCCAAATAATACTCATTTAGTAATCAAAACTTTAAAGGAATAATCGAAATAATATTCCTTAAGTAAATAGAATTTCCAATGAATATTTTAAAATAATATTCATCAAGTACATAAACCTTAAATGAATATTCGAAAGTAATATTCATTTAATAAATAACATTCTAATGAATATCAAAATAATATTCATTAAATAATCAACTCTAAATGAATATTCGAAACTAACATTCATTTAATATCTCTCGACTGAGATAATACTCGAATAACATTCCTCGAAATATTTCCAAGTTATTGATACTTTATGGAAATATAAATAACATTTAATAATAACATTCCTTAAAATAAATAATAATCTGCCGTTGGAATCCCTCCGGGTTTCCACAACTATCTATATCTCAAAATACCGACTCCCGGTCTATACTTAAGAATGAAAATCATATGCCCTTCGCTAAGGGTCTTATCAAAACAATCCGGCTTATAACTGATAATTCGTATACAGTCTATAAGCCAATATCAATTCAGTCTACAGGTATCATAATATAATTTGACAATAGGCATGCATGCTATGGCATATGTAAAATGGCAATCACACACACACACACACACACACACACACACACACATATATATATATATATATATATATATATATATATATTATCACAACAACAGGTTCAAAGTTTTGAACACTTGCCTGGTAATCGGGTGTGGGTGGAGATAGCGTGTCCTGGGTCTGCTCGATGATCTATAAACAATCAGAACATTCGAGATTAACCACTTAACATGTTTTAAAAGTCTAAGTATAACTTCACTTAAATCGAAACACGTTTTCGAATTATCTCGTTATACACCTTTTAGTGTAACTCTTTTTATTACCGCTACGATCCGACATTTGTTCGCTATTACGACATGTCATCATACCCACACTCGGTATATACTTAAGTCGTATAAGTTCTAAAGTCGATCGATTACGAACCGAGATTATACCTCGAGTTTTATCGTTCGTTTTCTAAGTGTTTTACCAAAGTTAAAACTAAGCGGGTTTTTAGGGGTTCGTTCGCGTTTAACTTCGATTCAAACATTTTTATAAAATCGGAAAACGATCCGTTTGACATGTGGTTTTCTTTCATACCTTCCTTATGACCTCTAGTATTTATTTACCAAGATTCTCCACTATGTAACATGATTTACGAGGGTTCAATTGAAGTTACGAACGTTTACTTACGGTTCCTAACCAATTTTAGTAATTTGACCATAACTCCTAAACCGTAAGTCGGAATATTTCGATTCTTTCGCCAAAACGATCTCTGGCTCGAGATCTACAAGTACCAGTCATAATATTACCAAGGTCAAGAATTAATATTAACTGCCATGCTTGGTTTCTAAGTGTTAACAAAAATTCGGCATTACGACGGCTATAACTCGAACGATCCAAATTCGTACATGCCTCAAGCACATCATCAAAACAACTCATGGATTAATAACATCATTTAATACTGTCAAGAGGCTCTAAGGCCAGTGGTAAGGTCTCATGACCACCACACAACATAAACATAACAAATCAAGTCTTAAACAACTATTAACACAACAATGAAGAACTCATCTTGCAACCCACTTAAGATCTCATCAAAACTTCATAAAACTCAAAGTAAGATCTAGGGTTTAGGTGAGATATACCTTCCTTGGAGTATGTACTAGCCTTATAAAACCTTGTATAGCCCTTAGAACACCTTAAACAAGCTTGGATCATCCAAAGAAACAATAAAACTAAAGTTAGTTCTTAAAAATTATTATTCATCAGTTCAAATATCTGCAAAAACGAGGCCCTTACCATGATTTCCTGGATGAGCTTCCTAAAGGAGAGTTGTAGAGAATCTAACCAGATTTCCAACAAGCTAAAGAACACCAAATTTTATTGAGAAATGAAGGAGATATGGCCGTTTGAAAATTTGTCCAGAAACTGTCAAGCATCAGGACAGTTTGCTTCTCCAACTTGGGGAGGTGATTTGATTAGGCTATACTACTTGGATTGCTATGAAATTTGGAGCGACTATTTCCCATGGAATGGAGAGGCTTTGGTTAAAATTTGGTGATTTTATCATGGCTAGAAATGGAGATATGAATTTTCTTCTCATGAGTGTTCTTGCTGGGCAGTTTGTACAAATGGAGAGAAATGAAGTTTGCTTGGTCTTGCTCTTGACAATAATGCATAAAGTGATGGTAATTGGATAATATCTCATCCAAAACTACTTTAATAAAGTGATGATGCAAGGGATGATGAAATTGGGTGGACAAGTGTTGAAGATTTGGTGGTGTTAAGGCTAACCAAGTGTTTGCTTGTAAGTACTAGTTTAATCCCTAAGTGTGCTAGTTACTTGAGTCACCACTTGGTTACTATATATTTTCTAGTGGCTTATGCATGACTCTTGCTTACTCTTCTTGTTTCTTTTGTCCGGTTATTGCTCGTTTCGATTGATCATTCGTAGGAATATTTCACGGATTTCTAATTATGGTTTATCGGGAATCTTCTTAATATTAATACTATCATTCTCCATCTTTCTTACTAACTTCCGAATTTATATTCCTTAAATCCCTTCATTAAATTCTTAAGTCTATCAGTGTCCAGGGAACTCTCAGAGAAAATAAAGTGCGGTTTTTTAGAATCCGACAGCTTTTACATACACTTATTTCCCCCCTGGATCACTATTACGAACTCGGAAATCCGTTCCGAATACTTCTATATAGTGCCGTCTCATAATATTCTCTTTTCCACCAAAAACACTATTCATTCTTTATTCTTTACTTATTCTCTTAGGGTTGTACAATTGTCCTTGATCTCTTTCGATCGTTCCTTAACCTTTTTACAGACCCACTGGACCAATAACAGATATCGATTTGGATGACTTAAGAATAATCTTCTCCTTTAGAATTATCAAATCTCAATCGTTACATCGTAGTCGTAATCACTATTCACCATTACCTCAGTACATAATAAAAAGTTTTAATTATATCCAAAATTTGGGGTTCTTACAGTCTCCCCTCCTTAAAAGGATTCCGTCCCGGAATCAGGTAGGAAGCAAAGAGTCGTTTGCCTGTCGTTCACTTTTTAGCTTCCCGGTCAATTCTTAGTCGTTCTACCCTTTCTCAGCACATCTTCTAGTGCTACAATCCATACTTTATCATTTTTCCATCAACGTTGCTACTTTTCGTACCACACACTATCCGGGTTATGCTCTTACTCAATCTTATCCTTATTGATACCTGCAGTAACATTGGTATCACTATCATACTGCAAATTCGGAGGTAACCTCGCTCGTACTATGCATTTCCTGATCGCTTTAATCTTCACAATCCCGATCAATATAGAAAAGTGGAAAGATTTATTGAGAGATCACTATGATCAATGAACATTTGTTATATTGCATAGTTAGTACAGAAGGGGGCCAGCCTTTAGTACTTGACAAGCAATTAAACAAGTTATGGTATTCCACTTAGACTTCTAAAGGGTTGTACCTCCCCTCCTTAAAGGGTTGTTCTTCTCAATTTATAAAGAAGATGAATAAGAGAGAAGAAAGAAATGAGTTCTAAAGGATTATAGAAAGTTTTCATGATTGCAAAATATCATACTCAGAATTTACCTCTGAACTATAGAGGTTCATCAAAGAAGAAATTAATCATAATTATATCCAATACTATTTGATCGCAATCTCATGTGTCAACATATCCTGCTGCTTTGTCCACTATTCTATGGACCTATACTTTGGTTCAACCTTAGCAACACTTACTTTTGGAAAATCATTGAACCTCTCAGGTTAAATCTTAGTTTCTCGCTTGACACCATCGTTACTGACATTCCATGTCACGCTACTAGCTTTTTCATATCTATAAAATTAACACTATCAGGTTGTCATCCCGAGAATTCATCAGAAAACCCATTTATTAATCCATTCGTAACATTCCTTACTTCACATTCCATAGTTGCTTTCCCAGTCTTTTCTTTATCAATCACATCCTTCTTATTATCTAATACTTATTTACTTCTGTTATTTACTTCCACCTTCATCTCTTTATTGAGACACCTTTTTGCACTTGGTACCTCCTTATCGGTATCCCGTCACATTTACTCTATAATCATCACGTTATTCCAATTTAAACTCTCCGAAATGAATCTGGCCAATACCTTTAACTTAGATTCAATATAATCTACTTCTGCCAACCTTGTTTCTCATCACTTGTTCTTTTTTATCCGTGATTTTCCACAGGTTGTTCTTCGTAAGTCAGACCAGGTCGTAGTCTACCTGCTCGTACTCTTATCATCAATCGAGCATCTGCATTGTACTTGCGTAGCCTTGCCACAAGAAACACGTTACGATCATGCTATAAGTTTTGGGGGTAGAGCTGGCTCGAATGCCACCTTCTGAACACTTTAAAACTCTCAGATGGCCTAATAAATCTCGGGCTCAACTGCCCTTAATTCTTTCTACGGGAATACATTTAGCATCATGAATCGTCAACCTCATATTCTCTATCTTGTTTGCGCAGAAGTACACTAACACAAACTTGCTTGTCATTCATCAACATGCCATTTAGCTTATCAATAGCAGCACTTTCTTTATCTTTACGTTGTCATATACTTTCTTAGAAGAATCACCATCGCTTGTTGTTTACGTAGGGCGTTAATAGCTAACCATACGGGTTTCAAATCCTTTAGGGAGACAAAGTAATCACTATTCCTTATCCATAAGGAACACTTCCTGAACTTGATGTAGATATTACATGAAGTAGATAAAATTGCAGAAGAGTTTCAAGCATCGCAGCTATGTCCGGTTGATGAAACTATCACTCATGCATCTTCCATAAAAGACTGGAAACTTAATGGTTTACTTCTTCAATTTTGCATTATGGTCCTGGTTTGCCTCAAAACGGGACCTTCTAAGGTATGTAATATGCTTAAGACGCCATCAGGAACCGAATCTTTACTTAAACTATTATTACCGTCGATTCTTGCACAGTCATCAAAAGGAATGTAAATTCCTCCACTCCGATATGACCTTCAATGTCTTTCCAAATATCATTTTGTTTCTTCGGTATGAACATTTGTAATTATTCCTTTATACTTAGACTGTCGGCCACCTCATTGGCCTTTCCTGATAATAATAATTCCTTGTAATCCATGTTTTCTGGATACATCCCAATTCAATTTTTTTTTACCTCATTCCCATCACTGTTGGGTGAAAGCATTCTCCCTTAAGCTCTGCTGAAGGAGAAAAATATATCTATCAGTCTTTTTCCATAAGTCATTGCTTCCACCTACCAGTGGGAACTTTATCACGTTTATTCCCAATCCTACTTAGGATACTTCTTTTCTTAGTTCTTTCCTTATCTTAGGATAATCTCAACCTTTATAGGTTCAATCCATACTTCCTTAGGGTTTCATACATGCCTCATCTGGCACTATTGTTACTATGTCATACATTCCTTACCAAACTTCCATTTTGAAGTTCGGAATATTACCTTTTTCCTTGTAAGGTTTCTTAGGTCATCCTTATCATTCCTCATGTATTTTCTGGGTACAGGGTATATCAAAACGTCATTGACCAATACTTTAATAATTCTGTCTATGTTCTTTCCAGAACTCTTTTTAATAATCCTTACCGGTCATTGTTGCCTTAGCAAGTCCAACTCATATCATCTGAATTCATAATGTCATTATTAGGGTTAATGCCATCCCTTGTGCATTCCCCAGGGTTTGTCTTAATTTATGGATATCCTATCCTTAATTCAACTGCCAAGGAATTCTTGCATCCTATAATTGGCAATCAGATCATGTATCCTTAATAAGGGTCTCTTTTCAACTGTCCTCATTTGATAATCGATTGGTAACTTAATGTCACCCTCTTCTTTCAGATAGTTGTCAGCCTATTTGGCCTTCCAAAAGGCAACGTATGCCTATCTGCTCTCTTACAGAACTTGGTAATGGTAGCAAGGATGTTTTGGAAGATATTGGTCGAGTTCAACGTGAATCTTTTAGTACTTATCGTTCTTCTCAAAGGTTCTTGCCTTAGACAAATTTCTACAGCATACTGATCCATCTCTGACCATTTCTATACTCTCTTCATATAAGTCTTAATCGACTACTCGGCCCGTCTCCGGCCACCTTTCCTCTACTTTTATCTTTTCAACTATTCTTATCAATCCCGCATGCCACGCAAGCTTACCATTCCTGGCATAACAGCCTTTTCACTTAAGTCAATTCCGGAGTTTCTTAGTCCGGCTGGTTTCTTAATTAAATTTCCTGTTTCCGTCCAATCTCACTTCATCATTTTATCTCTACCATCGATTGTAATACTCAGGGTCCGTCTACTAACCCATATGACAGCAACCTTACCCAATCCACAGGGTTCGTTCCAGTTTCCATTCTTTTCAATGATGTTCTCTGATAATCAGAAAGACAAGGTTTGCCAAAATTCTCCGGATTTCTTTCCAGAATCAGGGAAATTTTGGTCAATCTATCCACCTACTGGTAACATTAAGGAGACCAGTTTCGAAACCTGAAGAATGGTTCTATGAACCTCCAAGCAGGTAGAACCATAAGCAGTCATAATTTATGAAATAATCGTCATTAGATTGGAAGTTTAACCACTGGAGAGGAACCAATTATATACATCCCTTAGAAGGGAATCAACAGTTTCAAACTGAAACCTGACACAATATCCTGATACCTATACGTCCTGACATTCAATATTACCAAATGTCAGCATACCTAACCACTAATCTCAGAAGGAACATTACCGTCGGAGTTGGTTGTTCCACAGAATTGGCACTACTAAGGCCATCCGATCTGGTGGACCGTGTTGTTCGAATGCATCCGCAAGTACTTTGTCGTGTTGTGCAAGCACACATCCTAATCCTTTATGCGAAGCGTCGTTGGAAGCACAAAGTCTCCTTTTTCCATTAAGTAATGCCAACTCTTGGTCATTACCAATTCCACCTTTTAGCTCTAGGAAGATTTTCTCACACATTTTTTTTAACTGCTGATCGTATTACTTGATCCATTATAATTCTGTGTCGGAGTAAACTTAAGGTAACTACTATAATTCATTCAAAGAAAGAATTTAATATTCCTCTGAATCACATGCATCTAACATTTCTGGTTCATCATTTCACTGAGTTGAAATAACTCTATACTCAGTCTCTGACAGTAGTCTCATTATGAGTTTATCTTGGCTCACTGGTCTTATCTTCCGGTAGGTTCTGAGATCGTTGTCTTGCTTACTACTTCCTTATATAACTTTATCCAATCATGCTGTCACTTCCCAATGTCTTTACTTTCTAACTGATTCATTCATAAAATGAACATTTCCCTTAATAAAACCACCTCATTAACCTCAATTTGGTTCCATAAATTATAACCTATGACATCTGCCTTCTCATGGCGAATTATTATTGACAATATTCATATTAATTCATTTATCAAAGATGCACTACAAGAAAAACTGGTTTTTGTGACGGAAAAATCCGTCACAAACAGGGTGAAATTCCGTCACAAACGCCTTTGTGACGGATTTGTGACGGATTTTTGCTGTCACTGAAACCATTGTCACAAATCGATTTTGTGACGGAAAAATCCGTCACAAAATTTGTGACGGATTTTGTGACGAATTTTTCTGTCACAAAATCAGTGACGGAAATATTTCGTCACAAATCCGTCACAAATTTTGTCATTTTTTTGTACCGGTACACGTTTGTGACGGGATTTGTGACGGAATTTTCCGTCACAAAAAAGCCGTCACAAAATTTGTATATTTTTTTTTGTCACAGAAAAAAATTGTGACAGTTTGTGACGGATTTTGTGACGGATTTATTCCGTCACAAAACTAAAATTTTTAAAAATTATTTTTAAAAATTCGAAAAAAAAAAATTAAAAAAAAAAATTCTTGCTGACTGAGCCGCCCAGTCAGCTCACCTCAGCACCCAATCAAACCCACCTCACCACAGTCAACACCCTCGAATTTAAGAAACGTAGGTGGGGGGACTCGAACCCCCGACCTCCAACTCCCCACAACACTCCCTCAACCAACCGAGCTACATGCACATTGTGTTATGTATTCAAAATACAATCCTTACACTATGAAAATTCTTACATTTTATATTTAATTAAAAAATGCCTTTAAAATTAATTATTTTTTTAAAAATTCGAAAGTAATTAATTTTACATACTTTTTAAATTCAAAATTTAATTTTTTAATTTTAAAAAAATTAATTTTTTAATTCGAAATATCCCAGATTTTTTTTTAAAAAGTAAAAAAAAATTAAATTTTTTTAAAAAAATGGAATTTCCCAGTTTTTTTTTTAAAAAAGTCAATTTTTTTTTAAAATTCGAATTTCTAAGAATTTTTTTAAAAAAAAGTCGAAATTTTTTAATTTTTTTTTAAATTCGAATTTCTTAGATTTTATAAAAAAATAAAAAAATTTTAAAAAAATTTTTAAGTTCGAATTTCCCAGAATTTTTTAAAAAAAAGTCAAAAATTTTTAATTTTTAAAAATGATATTTTTAAAATGATATTTCCCGATTGCACAAAATGATATTTTTAAAATCTTTTTTCGACCAACCAACCGTACGGATGTTAATATTTAATGATTTTAGTGATATACACAAAAAATTAAAAAAATTCAAGTTATTTGATGTGATTTTATATTATAAATCTCCAAAAAACAATACTCGCGATAACTAGTATCGTCTCGATTGCAAAAACGATATTTTTAAAATCTTTTCGACGATCCAACCATACGGATGTTAATATCTAATGATTTTAGTGATATACACAAAAAATTAAAAAATTACAAGTTATTTGATGTGATTTCATACTATAAATCTCCAAAAAAACAATACTCGCGATAACTAGTATCGTCTGGATTGCACAAAAAGATATTTTTAAAATCTTTTTTCGACGATCCAACCGTACGGATGTTAATATCTAATGATTTTAGTGATATACACAAAAAATCAAAAAATTACAAGCTTATTTGATGTGATTTTATACTATAAATCTCCAAAAAACAATACTCGTGATAACTAGTATCGTCTCCATTGCACAAAACAATATTTTTAAAATCTTTTTTCGACGATCCAACCGTACGGATGTTAATATCTAATGATTTTAGTGATATACACAAAAAATCAAAAAATTACAAGCTTATTTGATGTGATTTTATACTATAAATCTCCAAAAAAACAATACTCGCGATAACTAGTATTGTCTCGATTGCACAAAATGATATTTTTAAAATCTTTTTTCGACGATCCAACCGTACGGATGTTAATATCTAATGATTTTAGTGATATAACCAAAAAATCAAAAAATTACAAGCTTATTTGATGTCTTTTTTTAACGGTCAAAGTACAATTTTTTGATTATTGACTTTTTGTGACGGAATTTTCCGTCATAAATCCGTCACAAAATTCGTCACAAGTTCAAATCCGTCACAAAATCCGTCACAGAAACAATTTTTTTGATTTTATTTTTTATTATTTTTTTGTAACGGAAAATTTCCGTCACATATCCGTCACAAAATCAAATCCGTCAGAAAATCCGTCACCGAAAGAAAATATCTTCGATTTTATTTTAATTATATTTTTGTGACGGAATATTTCCGTCACTGGAACAAAATTTTTTTGAAATTTTTTTATTCAGATTTTTTGTGACGGATTTTTTCCGTCACTAATTTAGTGACAGAAATATTCCGTTACAAGTCCGTCACTAATATAGTTTTGTGACGGATTTGTGACGGAAATTTGTGACAGATTTTTCCCGTCACAAATCCGTCACAAAAGTGTAAATTTTTTTATTTATACATTTTGTGACGGATTTTTCCGTCACAAAATCTGTCACTAATTTGTGACGGAATAATCCATCACAAATCCGTCACTAATATAGTTTTGTGACGGATTTGTGACGGAAATTTGTGATGGATTTTTTCCGTCACAAAATCCGTCGCAAATTTTGTGACAGAAAAATTCGTCACAAATCCGTCACTAATTTGTGACGGAAAAAATCCGTCACAAATTTCCGTCACAATTTCGCTGTTTTCTTGTAGTGATGTGGCACTTACTGCCTCTTCTCAACTATTTTTAGGGACTCTGTTCCTCGTCCTATATCGATGTCTTTGATAATCATACATCCCTCTAGCTCTTTCTTCGTTAATATGAAAGTCTCTAAGGATTCTTATCTATTCCCGTATAAGATCTCAAGTGAATCTTCCAATCCGTCTTACATGCTGGTACTACATCCAGTAGTCCGGCTACGAATCCAACATGAATCTTCAGTTCTCTTGCTAATAACTCACTTCTTTATGCTCCCTTTTCTGAGCACTATACCTTAATCATCACAATCTTTCTGGCTGTAGCCCTCATTCCTCAAGGGTAAGCTCCTTATCCTAACAAGATTTTCCTTATCTGCTGGAACCTCTTCCGGGTCTTCAGTAGGGTACTCCATCGAATTACCCGTTGATCTTCAGCATATAAGGCATCATCGCGCTGCTGCTCGTATGCCTCAAGGTTTGTCGCCTTACTCGTCGATACGATATCGAGCTAAGTTACTATCATGATACTTAAGAGTTCCCATGAGGGTTTTATATGTCATCATTACATTAAGTAGTCCGACTATGAACTTGGCAAGAGTTCTTATTATCTTAGTGAATTTATTGTTTTAACGTTGCCTCATCTCTGGGGTTTATAACGTACGCTCTGATACCACTTCTGTAACACCCCAGATCCGGGGTCCGGGATCCGGTCGTTACGGTCTCCAATTCTGTCCACAATACTTGAAATTACCTCAACATAAAATAATTTACATCTTTATGACCCAACACAACAATATAAAACACACCCGTTATAGTCCCAGAGATGAAATCAGAGTAACAATCAAATTGTATTAAACACATTATGAGTTCTTACAACCCAAAAGAGTTACAATATTAATACATACTCTTTGCCATCCATTTACATAAGCCATACTAGTCCATATATTTGGTACTGAAAGAATGAATCTATCCTACCAATAGCTTCTACTTCAGCTCTGGTAGTCTCATCGTCCTCGCCAGCGTCGAGTGCGCCTTATGCGTGTCATCTGGTCTAGCTGTTGTTGTGATATAATAATAAAGCAAGGGTGAGCAATAGCCAACCAACAATAATGTATAACTGAACGATAATATATAACAGTTCAAAAAGTATCTTTCAAACCATATGCCATGCATTTACGAAAATGATGCCAGAATAACATGAACGATGAAGTTACGAGGTAACTCAAAATGCATATATAGGTGGGAATATCTGCTATGTCAAAGATAAGCCAGATATTATCATTTATCATATAAAGAGGAACTTGCAAGGAAAATATTGCAATTCCAGTTATTAACATTTTTCAAAGTCCTACAACCTAAAAGAAGTCTCTTCGATACGTGTTGCGGAAGACACCATCAACCTGAAAGAAGTCTCTTCGATACGTGTTGCGGGGAATTCCCAATTTGGGAGATGAACCAATAATGGAGTTAAATGAAAAATAAAGAGTTGGGAACTTTTCCTTGATAAAATAGTTGTAAAAATACTTCGAAATATTTTACATAATATCTGGAGGTGACAGATAATCTCCGACTAACATAATCATTTTAAATTTTTTTTAAAAGAATTAAATAAATATTCCAAGAATATTTATTAACTCAATAATAATTACAAAATATTATTAAATCATAATACTGCTCGTAAGTAATCCTCGAATGAATATATAGAATTAATTACTAAATAAATCCCTCCTTAAATGAATATTCAAAAATAATATTCATTAAATAATTAAACTCCAATAATTATTTAAAATAATATTCAATAAATAAGTCAAAACTTAAATGAATAATTGAAATTAATATCCATTTAATAAATAATCTTCTAAATGAATATCCAAATAATACTCATTTAGTAATCAAAACTTTAAAGGAATAATCGAAATAATATTCCTTAAGTAAATAGAATTTTCAATGAATATTTTAAAATAATATTCATCAAGTACATAAACCTTAAATGAATATTCGAAAGTAATATTCATTTAATAAATAACATTCTAATGAATATCAAAATAATATTCATTAAATAATCAACTCTAAATGAATATTCGAAACTAACATTCATTTAATATCTCTCGACTGAGATAATACTCGAATAACATTCCTCGAAATATTTCCAAGTAATTGATACTTTATGGAAATATAAATAACGTTTAATAATAACATTCCTTAAAATAAATAATAATCTGCCGTTGGAATCCCTCCGGGTTTCCACGACTATCTATATCTCAAAATACCGACTCCCGGTCTATATTAAGAATGAACATCATATGCCCTTCGCTAAGGGTCTTATCAAAACAATCCGGCTTATAACTGATAATTCGTATCTAGTCTATAAGCCAATATCAATTCAGTGAACAGGTATCATAATATAATTTGACAATAGGCATGCATGCTATGGCATAAGTAAAATGGCAATCACATATATATATTATCACAACAACAGGTTCAAAGTTTTGAACACTTGCCTGGTAATCGGGTGTGGGTGGAGATAGCGTGTCCTGGGTCTGCTCGATGATCTATAAACAATCAGAACATTCGAGATTAACCACTTAACACGTTTTAAAAGTCTAAGTATAACTTCACTTAAATCGAAACACGTTTTCGAATTATCTCGTTATACACCTTTTAGTGTAACTCTTTTTATTACCGCTACGATCCGACATTTGTTCGCTATTACGACATCATCATACCCACACTCGGTATATACTTAAGTCGTATAAGTTCTAAAGTCGATCGATTACGAACCGAGATTATACCTCGAGTTTTATCGTTCGTTTTCTAAGTGTTTTACCAAAGTTATAACTAAGCTGGTTTTTAGGGGTTCGTTCGCGTTTAACTTCGATTCAAACATTTTTATAAAATCGGAAAATGATCTGTTTCACATGTGGTTTTCTTTTATACCTTACTTATGATCTCTAGTATTTATTTACCAAGATTCGCCACTAAGTAACATGATTTACGAGGTTTCAATTGAAGTTACAAATTTTTACTTACGGTTCCGAACCAATTTTAGTAATTTGACCATAACTACTAAACCGTAAGTCGGAATATTTCGATTCTTTCGCCAAAACGATCTATGGCTCGAGATCTACAAGGACCAGTCATAATATTACCAAGGTCAGGAATTAATATTAACTGCCATGCTTGGTTTCTAAGTGTTAAAAAAAATTCGGCATTACGACGGCTATAACTCGAACGATCCAAATTCGTACATGCCTCAAGCACATCATCAAAGCAACTCATGGCTTAACAACATCATTTACTACTGTCAAGAGGCTCTAAGGCCAGTGGTAAGGTCTCATGACCACCACACAACATAAACATAACAAAGCAAATCTTAAACAACTATTAACACAACAATTAAGAACTCATCTTGCAACCCACTTAAGATCTCATCAAAACTTCATAAAACTCAAAGTAAGATCTAGGGTTTAGGTGAGATATACCTTCCTTGGAGTATGTACTAGCCTTATAAAACCTTGTATAGCCCTTAGAACACCTTAAACAAGGTTGGATCATCCAAGGAAACAATAAAACTAAAGTTAGTTCTTAAAAATTATTATTCATCAGTTCAAAGATCTGCAAAAACGAGGCCCTTACCATGCTTTCTTGGACGAGGCTCCTAAAGGAGAGTTGATGAGCATCTAACCAGCTTTTCAACAAGCTAAAGCACACCAAAGTTCATTGAGAAATGAAGGAGATATGGGCATTTGAAAATTAGTCCAGAAACTGTCAAGCATCAGGACAAGTTTGCTTCTCCAACTTGGGGAGGTGATTTGATTAGGCTATACTACTTGGATTGCTATGAAATTTGGAGCGAATATTGCCCATGGAGTGGAGAGGCTTTGGTTAAAATTTGGTGATTTTATCATGGCTATAAATGGAGATATGAATTTTCTTCTCATGAGTGTTCTTGCTGGGCAGTTTGTACAAATGGAGAGAAATGAAGTTTGCTTGGTCTTGCTCTTGACAATAATGCATAAAGTGATGGTAATTGGATAATATCTCATCCAAAACTACTTTAATAAAATGATGATGCAAGGGATGATGAAATTGGGTGGACAAGTGTTGAAGATTTGGTGGTGTTAAGGCTAACCAAGTGTTTGCTTGCTAAGTAATAGTTTAATCCCTAAGTGTGCTAGTTACTTGAGTCACCACTTGGTTACTAGATATTTTATAGTGGCTTATGCATGACTCTTGCTTCCTCTTCTTGTTTCTTTTGTCCGGTTATTGCTCGTTTCGATTGATCATTCGTAGGAATATTTCACGGATTTCTAATTAGGGTTTACCAGGAATCTTCTTAATATTAATACTATTATTCTCCGTCTTTCTTACTAACTTTCGAATTTATATTCCTTAAATCCCTTCGTTAAATTCTTAAGTCTATCAGTGTCCAGGGAACTCTCGGAAAAATAAAAGTGCGGTTTTTCAGAATCCGACAGCTTTTACATACACTTATTTCCCCCTGGATCACTATTACGAACTCGGAAATTCGTTCCGAATACTTCTATATAGTGTTGTCTCATAATATTCTCTTTTCCACCAAAAACACTATTCATTCTTTATTCTTTACTTATTCTCTTAGGGTTGTACAATTGTCCCTAATCTCTTTCGATCGTTCCTTAACCTTTTTACGGACCCGCTGGACCAATAACAGATATCGATTTGGATTACATAAGAATAATCTTCTCCTTTAGAATTATCAAATCTCAATCGTTACATCGTAGTCGTAATCACTATTCACCATTACCTCAGTACATAATAAAAAGTTTTAATTATATCCAAACTTTGGGGTTCTTAGAGCAGCGGTGCCAAAAACTTGTTAACACTAATACACGCAAACGTACGCGATCACAAGTAATATAGAATAAAATTAAGTTCGTTCCCACAGAGACTGATTTTGGTTTTGTTTAGTAGAATAATGCACCTATGCACCAATGTATGATTATAATTCACTACCTAGACAAATAACAAATTGGGATTTTGTTTAACTAATTAACTACTATGCAAATTAACAATATTACGAATTAACTAATTACGAGAATTGAATATCGAATTAATTATATGCAAGAAAACATGGGATCCTAACTTCATTAATTACTTCGCCTAGATCTGACACCTTAATCACTGCATGCAACGGTTTTGATATCTGATCGAATAACAAGGAATAAGTACACGCTACCTGTCAGTATACGTATACCAAACTACCCATACATCCACAAAATAGATAGAAGATGAATAGACACCAATTATGCTTAGACCCTATATGTCTATAGAATTTGAAAACATAATGGTTGAAGAACAAGTTATCCAATTTGATCATATAGGGCAATATAAGTATTTTCATCTCATACTACGAATCATATTGATAAACAATTATGAACCTATGCTAGCATGACAAGTTCTAAATCTCAAGATCCACTTTCACTTCACAAGAGATTAACAAATTAGATGTTCGCGACGCATCTAACAATAAAGCATAACCATACGAGGATATCAGATATACGTCACACACAGATCTTTAAGCATCAAAATACTAAACTACATAATTAAATCCGTTAGAATCCAATGACAACGATTAGTTCATAATTGAACCGTTCATCGTCATGGGATTTGATGAAAACATGATAGTAAACAAGATATAGAAGAAAGAAGCAATAATATAATTAAAACTAAGAGTTGAGAAAACAAATCTATGATCCAACGTATACAAAAGATGAAGTAGATCAAGATCCGTGCTTGTCACCGAGCGTTGAATCCTTTTCCACTTTTTTTCCCTTGCAATTCTAATTTACAATAATAATAAACGATACGAATTACAAGCTAAGATGTGTTCTTATAGGTCTAAATATCTTGCCAAGAAAGCAAACTAACCTACAATACACTTGGAAATAGGTTTTGGTACAAGAAAATACCAAAAATACAAATAGAATTCGAAATAGGGCAAAATAGGAATTTTTCAGAATTTTTTCCCCGGGACTGCGCACCCTGCGCCCTTGACCGGGCAGCCTGCGCACTAAGCTACTGTCCAGCCAATTCCTGCGTAGTCTGCTCACTCTGGTGCGCAGTCTGCACACTCCAAATCTGCCGAAAACTAATTTTTCTTGCTTTTCTTCGTTTTTGCTCCGTTTAATCTCGTTCCTTTTGCATTCACTTCCGTCTTCAATCCTTTAGCCTTCAAATCACTATGGAAACTCAAAGCGAGTCTTCATTCTTCATTCCTATGCTTTAATTAGCCTCCAAAATTGACGGAACCGGCAACCCTAATCGATATTCTTGCAAACCTGCACATTTGAACAAAACACGTCAAAACTACAACAAACTTGAGTCCAAGACAATCAATTTAAGCCGATATGGAATTCTTTAAGTGGATATAAAATCCACTTATCAACTTACATGGGCCTCAACCAAATCTCTAAAGAGGGTCCTTCTCTCCTGTTAATTTTACTTGCGCAGTTCCAACTTAATGATTTTTATAAAATCGAAAAATCCATATTTTTACTTGATTCTTTTTGGGATGTCTTCTATATTGTAAGGACTAGCTACACCAAAATTTTCATTATTCTTCTCCAATTTTAAGGGGTCCGTTTAACACTTCAAAACCAGTTGTTCGTCACGATTCGTTCGTTTTAACCGGTTTTACTAAAACGGGGATAACTCTTTACTCGTAAATGCGAATCACATGAAATTAGCGCTCAGGCGATCCTTAGATTATATAGAATCTAAATCATCCAACCACTATAAAATATTTCTTACCCAAAAATCACAGATTTAGACAGTAGCTAGCATAAACCTATAAACACGTTATACGATGATTCCAAACAATAGCGATTTATACCTTCTTGGATCTTAACTTCGTTTTGGTGGGAAGGTCCTTGCTATCTCTCAGATCCTAGAGTTGAAGAATGACACAAGTTAATAACAATAATTGATGAGAATGAATATTTAAAGAGGCTCCAAGATGATACCACTTAAATCCTTGGATGATCTAGCTTTTACTAACTTCACTTCTCTCTTCTTGGATGGATTTGATCTCTCTTGATGCTTGAATACTAGAGTTTCCCTTGATGATTAAAGAGTGTTTTATGAAGTGTATGGAGTGTATAAGAAGTGTGTATGGAAGGCTTTAGATGAGGAGCTCAAGAACTTAAGAATTAAGATGTTTTAATGGAGAATTACCTTCATTTTCCTCTCAAGAACAAGTCCAGATTTTTTATGAGTGAATGAGGGAATAAAATGATTAATTTGATACAATATACATAGCTAATAGTTGCTGGAGTTTTAGTGATAATAACAATGGGTTTAGCCAAAATCATGAAGCATTTTCTAAAGCAATTCCCACTTAACAAATTGATAATGAAAAAAGAAAACACTAGCACATGGAAAAAAGTCATTTGACCTCTCATTAATTTTAAAATGGGTGCTGGACATACAATTTTTGTAACCAAATTTTGAAGCTGATTTATTAAACTAGAAATTGATTTAAGAGTTTTGCAAAAAGAATTAGGTTAAAACTCATCTTTTTCTATTTGATATGATTTTTCGAAAATCACTAATTCTAATAAAAGGATGGATTTTAGAAAATAGATTTCAAAATTGATTAAGGCGTAAATCATGATTTGAAAATGTATGTAAACCTATTCTTGAACTAATGTCGACACTTGTATCGTGGACGATGGACTCGTATTAGTGACGAGTCGAAACAATAAACGAATGATTAAATAATAAACCTTGAAAGTTTAAAAATAGACGTTCTACGATTTAATAAACCCTGAAATCATTTGTGAAGAGTTTCGAGATGAAATCATTATGACAAAACCTAGAAGTGTATATCATAAGTACGATTAGGGTTTCGAAATCATAAACTTCAATTTTTCCATTGCTCATAAGTGGGTAGGACTTGTTTTTCTCACATACCGGAATTACTATTCATCCGGGCCCTTTTACAATAGTACAAAAATTAGGGTTATTACAGTCTCCCCCCTTAAAAGGATTCCATCCCGGAATCAGGTTCAGAATAGGTGGGGGTACTTCTCCCGCATCTTATTCTCCAGCTCCCAAGTTGACTCTTCGACGTTGTGGTATTGCCATAAAACTCTGACCAGTTTAACAACCCTGTTTCTGAGTACTTGTTCCTTGCGATCCATGATCTCCACTGGTTTCTCTATGTAAGACAGGCCTGGCTGTAGTTCTACTTGCTCATGTTTTACCACATGTTTGGCGTCTGGGTTGTATTTCCTTAGCATAGATACATGGAATACGTTGTGCACTTGCTGTAGATTTGGGGGTAAAGCTAATTCATAAGCCACTGGTCCAATGCGCCGTAAAATCTCAAAAGGTCCAATAAACCTCGGACTCAGCTTTCCTTTCTTCCCGAATCTCATCAATCCTTTCCAGGGGATACTTTCAATAACACCATGTCGCCTAATTCATACTCCTTGTCCTTTCGGGCTAGTTCTGCATACCTATGCTGTATATCCTGAGCCGCTGCCAGTCTTCCTCTAATCAATACTATGACATCCCTCGTTTGCTGTACCAGATCAGGTCCTAGTATTTTCCGTTCGCTGACTTCTTCCCAACATAAGGGAGAGCGACACTTCCGGCCATAGAGGGCTTCATAAGGGGGCATTCCTATGCTCGAGTGATAGCTGTTGTTATACGCAAACTCAATTAAGGGTAAATGATCTTCCCAACTCCATTTAAAGTCTATAACGCACACCCTCAGCATGTCCTCCAAGGTTTGGATAGTCCTTTCACTCTGCCCGTTAGTCTGAGGGTGATAAGCAGTACTCATGTTCAGTTTAGTCCTTACGCATTCCTGGAAGCTCCTCCAAAACCTGGAGTTAAATCTTGGATCTCTATCAGATACAATAGTCACTGGGACTCCATGTCGCACTACAACTTCCTTTATGTAAATGTCCACCAGCCTATATATAGTGTATTTCTCATTAATGGGGAGAAAGTGGGCAGACTTAGTTAATCTATCGATGATTACCCATATCGCGTCGTGGTTGGTTCTAGTCTTTGGTAGTCCTACTACAAAGTCCATGGCTATATGCTCCCACTTCCACTCCGGAATCTCTAAGGGTTGTAGCAGGCCGTTGGGCCTTTGGTGTTTTACCTTTACTCGTTGATAGGTCAAACATCTATTCACCCATTCCATTACGTCCTTTTTCATATTGGGCCACCAATAGCATTCTTTCAAGTCCCTATACATTTTGGTGCTGCCAGGGTGTACAGAATATCTAGCGTTATGGCATTCGTATAATATTTCATCTTTTAATTCCTGAACATTCGGAACCCATATCCTCGATGCATATCGCATGATTCCGACTTTATCTCTCTCGTACTTGATTTCTTCTCATGTCAGGATTTCCTCCTCCGAATTAGCTTCTTCTTCCATCTTTTTCTCCTGACACAACCTAATCTTTTCCAACAATGGCGGTTGGATCTGGATTCCCATCAGCATTTCTTGGCTATCGCCTGGTCTCTTGATCTCTATTTCCAGTCTCTCAAATTCTCTCGCTAATTCCTTGATCGAGGTCAACATCTTGAGTTTCTCCTTCCTACTAAGGGTATCGGCCACCACATTGGCCTTCCCTGGGTGATAGCGAATCTCACAGTCATAATCCTTTATTAGTTCTAACCACCTCCTCTGTCTCATGTTCAATTCCTTCTGAGTGAAGATGTACTTGAGGCTCTTGTGGTCTGTATAGATCTCGAATTTCTCTCCGTACAAGTAGTGCCTCCATATTTTCAGGGCGAAAACTATTGCGGCTAGCTCTAAGTCATGGGTGGATATCTCACTTCATACTCCTTCAACTGCCTAGACGTATACGCAATCACCTTGTCTTGCTGCATGAGCACACAGCCCAATCCTTTGTGGGATGCGTCACTATAAATCACAAAGTCTCCATTTTCATCAGGTAGCGCTAGTACGGGGGCGGTCACTAACCGTTTCTTCATCTCCTGGAAGCTTTCCTCACATTTCTCAGTCCACACAAATTTCTCCGTCTTTCTGGTGAGTCGGGTAAGTGGAGCTGCCAGCTTGGCAAAGTCTTTCACAAACCTCCTATAGTAGCCGGCCAATCCTACGAAGCTTCTTACTTTCGTCGTGGTTGTAAGAACCCCAAATTTTGGATATAATTAAAACTTTTTATTAAGTAATGATAAAATGAAGAACAATGATTCCGACAACAAGGTCACCAGCTCTAATGAATGGTGGTTTCAAAGAACAATGATTGTAATGAATGGATATTGCTTTGGACAATGATCTTGATGCATTGGTATATTGTCAGAATAGAGTAATTCGATGGTTGAGAACCTAGATAAGAATAATCTACCATCCAGGAAGGAGCTAATGGATCCTTAAAGGGAAATGAGTACGTGCATAGTGTTTCCCATACGTGCATAGTATTTCCCGTACGTGCATAGTGTTTCCTGTACGTGCATAGTAATTTGGTGGATGAATAGTGATTTTGTAAGTTGGAAAACTTTTCACGCCCCCCTATGTACGGGACGTGATATGGATGTTTCGAAGTCATATTAGTAATACGCGGAGGAAATAAGTGAATGCAGAGACGATCGGAATTCAGAAATTCAAAATTCTTTTTCGGTATAATATTTGACCGGACAGTGGATTAAATATTATTATAATCCAAGAATTGAGATATTAACTTTGAGGATTTGATATTTTGGGATGTTATTATATTTGATTTAAGAATGAAGGTAGGAAACCACTGAGGAGTGGTTATGGCTACAATGTAATAATTGATATTTGGAAAGAATGAATGGAATTCGACTTTATTATTTCTATGTCTTGAAGGATGCTAAAGGGTAACAACATAGGTAAGAATAATCTATCTTCTAAGGGAATAAGATATGGCAATTTCAAGCAGGAGAATACCCTCATGTCATCCAGATCGATAACGATTAATCCAGTAGTTCCGTAAAAAGGTTAAGGAACGATCGAAAGAGAATACGGACTATTGTACCACCCTAAGTGAACAAGTAAAGAATACATAATGAATAGTGTTTGGTGGGAGTATATAATAATATGAGACGACACTATACAGAAGCATTCGGAACGGATTTCCGAGTTCGTATTAGTGATCCAGGGGGAAAATAAGTGTATGTAAAAGCTGTCGGATTCTGAAAAACCGCACTTTTATTTTCTCCGAGAGTTCCCTGGACACTGATAGCCTTAAGTACTTAATTAATGGATTTAAGGAATATAAATTGGAAAGTTAGAATGAAAGATGGAGAATGAAAGTATTATTATTAAAGAGGATTCCCGGTAAACCCTAATTAGAAATCCGTGAAATATTCTCACGAACGATCAATCGAAACGGGTAATAACCGGACACAGAAACAAGCAGAGGAAGCAAGAGTATTGTGCAAGCTACTAGAATAAATATCTAGCAACCAAGTGGCTTAAAGTAACTAGCATGCTTAGAGATTTAAACTAGTACTTAGCAAGCAACCACTTGGTTAGCCTTAGCACCATCCAAAACTCAACACTTGTCTTGCCAAATACATCACCCCATGCATCATCACTTTATTAAAGCAACCAAGGATGAGATATTATGTTAAACATATCACTTTATGCATTATTGTCAAGAGCAACCAAGCAAAACTCCTCCTCCCCCCATTATTCCATCCATTCGGCTAATTCCTTAATTCCAAATCCAAAGTCCAAGCTCCCACCATCATTTGATCTTGTAATTTTTAAGGTGAGTTCTATATTTCAAGAAACTAATCTCCTAGAAATTTCAAGTCCAAAATCCTTTGTTTCCATATTCAAATAAATCATTTACAAGGAGGGTGAATAGTGTTCATCAAGAACTAATGTTGGTTTTCTTTGATTTTTATGGTTGATTTAGCTAGCTTAAGGCCACCCAAGGATCATACAAAGCTTAGTGAGGCTAGAACACACTCCAAGGAAGGTATAAAGCTCTTGAAACCCTAACCCTTGTTTGAGATTTAAGCATGTTTATGATAGTTATAACTTAGTTATGGTTATGTTAAGATTATAAGCATGATTATGTATGGATTTTTGGATTAATGATGTAAATAGCTAGATGAACGGAAAGGCATTGCTTGGCCTCAGTTCATGTATATAAGTCATGTATATGTTGTTTGGGTTGGATACTATGTTTATGGGAAGATTCGGAATTGGTAGATATTCGATTTACAGCCGTTATAATGCCCGATTTTGCAATACCATGTTTTGTATGCCATTTTTCATGTCGAACCCCTACTGTCCAGAGACCTTATCTGCCATGATAGGATAGGTAATGTTCTAAGCTTCGTTTTGATATAAAGATCACGTGAAACGGACTTACGGTTTAGGATTTATGACCAAATTACAAAAAGTAGTTCGAATCCGTAAACGAAAGTTCGTAACTGTAATTGAACCCTCGTAAACTATGTAACGTCATGGCGAACCTTGGTAAATAAATACTAAAGGTAAAAAGGAAGGCGTGAAAGAAAACCGTATGTCAAAAGGATCATTTTTCGATTTATTAAAAATGTTCGAGTCGAGGTTAAACGCGAACGAACCCCTAAAAACCCGCTTGGTTATAACCTTGGTAAAACGCTTAGAAAACGAACGATAAAACTCGGAGTATAGTATTGGTTCGTAACGATCGACTTTAGAACTCATATGACTTAAGTATGTCCCAAGTATAAGTACAATGACATGTCGTATTAACGAACGAATGTCGGGTCGGATCAGTGATAAAAGTAATCCACTAAAAGGGGTATAACGAGATAACTCGAGAACGAGTTTCGAATTAAGTATAACTTAACTTTTAATATGTTAAGTGATTAATCCCGAATGCCTTGGCTATTTATAGATCACCAAGCTGAACCGGGACCCGCTACCACTACCCCTTACCGTACTCGACTACCAGGCAAGTTTCAATTCCCTTCTTTTAGGCTGTTGTTGTGATTGAATAATATATATATATGATTGCTGATATACATATGCCATTGCATGCATGCCTACTTTCAAGTTGAATTGATATACTTGTTCCCTGAATGTTATTGTTGGCTTATAAGCTAGATAGTTATATATCAGTTATAAGCCGGTTATTGTAAGACCCTCATAGAAGGGCGTATATATCTTATTAATCAAAAATAGACCGGGAGTCAATATTCCTTGATGTATCGAGATTACCTCGGAAGAAAATATTTAAGTAAATATTTTCTATTATTTGGGCGACGAATATTATTTGAATATTCGTTCGAGACTAATTATTTTAACGATCCTTACTTCAAATAATTATTTGAATTTAACTATTCAACGAATAATACTTCTCAATATTCATTCAGAGTCGAATTGATTATCGACTATTATTTCGAATATTCTTCTAAAGATGAGACTGTTAGATGAATATTATTTGGATATTCTTTTAGATTATTATTTTATTAAATAAATATTACTTTCGAATATTCATTTAAGATATTAAATACTTGATGAATATTATTTTAATATTCATCTGAAGCTTGATTTAATTATCGAATATTATCTCGAATATTCCTTAAGGCTTGGATTACTAAATGAATATTACTTGATATTCATTTAGGATATTATTCATTCAATGAATATTACTTTTGAATATTCATTTAAATTTCCTAATTAATTATGAATATTACCGTAAATATTCTTTTCAAGTCTTAATAATTAATGAATATTGTTTTGAATATTCATTTAAATATTTATTTATTCAATAAATATTCCCCTGATATTTCTTCAGGGATTATTTTGAGAAATACTCTGATTAAAGATATTCTTTCATATTCCCAAATATTCTTTAAATATTTTAATTCAATAAATATTCTCTGAATATTTATTCCATACTTAGAATAACCTCGATAAGGTTTATCTTCTTCGATTATTACAGAAAATATTTCGAAGTCATATTATTATTAATCTTATATCAAGAAAGGTTCCCAGACATCATTCATCTTTGAGTCTATCTTCTTAATAATAAGGGAACCTTACTTGAAAAAAAAAATGTTATTTATCTTGTCGACTTCCTGGTCATAAAGTATTCCCTTCACCCGCAACTCGGGTGCTGTTGATTTATTAAGTCGTTGCTTACCTTCTCATCTTTCGAGGGGTAAGATTACTGGAACAAGTTAATATCCGTTACCAAGTAATAGCTTGGGAGTTATTGGTAAATTTTCCTCTCCAACTAGATACGACTACTTTGTGGAGTCTTATCAACAAGTATTATACTTGGGGAAAGGGGGACGAACGTTACATTCAGAATCATGAATTCTATTTGAACTAGGAGTCGTGTAAGAGGCCGAGTAGCGCCGGTCCATCCCCTTTGGCCCAACCGTTGGCCGGGGAGAGCTAGTAAGGCGGTATACAAGTAAAGCCGTCAGTTCTTCCTTCTACCGGTAGTAAATCTAAATTGAGCTGTACGATCTCGACTGATCATCAAGATTGGAACAGCGGGCGCGGTGAATACTCCATCATTGGTTCATCATCCAAATTTATTTATTTCCTGCAACATGATTACTGTTGGCAGAGTTGGAAAAGGGTCATAACTGGAATTGCAACCTTTTCTTGCAAACTCCTCTTCTTAATAACAATAAGAATATCTCGCTTACTTTGATGTAGCAGATATTTCCACAAACAAATACTTTAAGTTACCTTGTAACTTCATCGTTCATATTATACTGGCATCATTTCCGTAAATGCATGGCATATGGTTTGAAAGATACTTTTGAACTGTTATACATTATCGTTCAGTTATATATTATTGTTGGTGGGCTATTACTCACCCTTGCCTTATTATTATATCACAACAACAGCTAGATCAGATGACTCGCACAAGGCGCACTCGACGCGGGCGAGGACGATGAGACTACCAGAGCTGAAGAAGAAGCTATTGGTAGGGTATATTTATTCTCTCAGTACCAAGAATATGGTATAGTCTGACTTATGTAAATGGATGGCAAAGAGTATGTATTTATATTGAAATCCTTTTAGATTGTAAGAACTCATAATGTGATTAATAAAAATTTGATTGTTACTCTGATTTCATCTCTGGGACTATAACGGGTGTGTTTTATATTGTTGTGTTGGGTTATAGAGACGTAATTTATTTTATGTTAAGGAAAGCTCAATTGTTATGGACAGAATTGGAAACCGTAACCACCGGATCCCGGACCCCGGATCTGGGGGTGTTACAGAAGTGGTATCAGAGCGTACGTTATAAACCCCAGAGATGAGGTAACGTTAAAACAATAAATTCAATAAGATAATAAGAACTCTTGCCAAGTTCATAGTCGGACTACTTAATGTAGTGATGACATATAAAACCCTTATGGGAACTCGTAAGTATAATGATAGTAACTTAGCTCGATATCGTATCGACGAGTAAGGCGATTGACCTTGAGGCATACGAGCAACAGCGCGATGATGCTTTATATGCTGAAGATCAGCGGGTAATTCGATGGAGTACCCTACTGGAGACCCGGAAGAGGTTCCAGCAAATAAGGAAAATCCTGTTAGGATAAGGAGCTTACCCATGGGTAATGAGGGTCGCAGCCAGAATGAGTGTGATGATTAAGATATGGTGCTCAGAAAAGTGAGTATAAAGAATCGAGATATTATTAAGAGATCTGAAGATACATGTTGAATTCATAGCCGGACTACCAGATGTGGTACCAGCAAGAAAGAAGGATTGGAAGAATTACTTGAGATCTTATACGGAAATAGATGAGAATCCTTAGAGATTTTCATCTTAACAAAGAAAGAGCTAGAGGGATGTATGATTACCAAAGACATCGATTTAGGGCGAGGAGCAGAGTCCCTAGGAATAGTTGAGAAGGAGGCAGTAAGTGCCATATCATTTGATAAATGAATAAGTATGAATATGGTTAATAATAATTCGCCATGAGAAGGCGGATGTCATAGGTTGTAATTTATGGAACCAAATTGAGGTTGATGAAATTGTTTTATTCAGGAAAATGTCCATTTTATGAATGAATCAGTTAGAAAGTGAAAACATTGGGAAGTGACAACATGATTGGATAAAGTTATATAAGGAAGTAGTAAGCAAGACAATGATCTCAGAACCTACCGAAAGATAAGACCAGTGAGTCAAGATGAACTCGTAATGAGACTACTGCCAGAGACTGAGTATAGAGTTAATTCAACTCAGTTAAATGATGAACCAGAAACGTTATATGCATGTGATTCAGAGGAATATTAAATTCCTTCTTCTCTTTGAATGGATTATAGTAGTTACCTTAAGTTTACTCCGACACGGAATTATAATAGATCAAGTAATACGATCAGCAGTTGAAGAGAAAAATGTGAGAAAATCTTCCTGGAGCTAAAAGGTGAAATTGGTAATGACCAAGAGCTGGCATTGCTTAATGGAAAAAGGAGACTTTGTGCTTCCAATGATGCTTCGCATAAAGGGTTAGGTAGACCGACATTTGGTAGTATTGAATATCAGGACGTTGTGACAGGTTTCAGTTTGAAACTATTGATTCCCTTTTAAGGGATGGATATAATTGATTCCTCTCCAGTGGGTAAACTTCCAATCCGATGATGATTATTTCGTTAACTATGACTGCTTATGATTCCACCTGCTTGGAGGTTCACAGAACTATTCTTCAGGTTTCGAAACTGGTCTCCTTAATGTTACCAGTAGGTGGTTAGATTGATCAAAATTTCCCTGAGTCTGGAAAGGAATTCGGTGAATTTTGGCAAACCTTGTCTTTCTGATTATCAGAGAATGTCATGGAAGAGAGTAAAAAAAAAAAAAATTGGAGCAAACCCTGTGATTTGGGTAAGGATGCTGTAAAATGGGTTAGTAAACGGACCCTGAGCATTACAATCGACGGTAGTGATAAAATGATGAAGTGAGATTGGACGAAAATAGGAAATGTAAGTAAGAAACCAGCCGGACTGAGAAATTCCAGGATTGACTTAAATGAAAAGGATGTTATGCCAGGAATGGTAAGCTTGTGTGGCACGCAGGATTGATAAGTACAGTTGAAAAGATAAAAGTGGAGGAAAGGTGACCGGAGACGGTGCCGAGTAGTCGATTAAGACTTATATGGAGTAAAGTTTTGGAAAGGTAGAAAGGTATCAAAGAAGAAGACACTATGCCGGCAATTGCTAGAAAAGTAATGCTAATTAGCCAACCCTTAAAATCATATATTTTTATTTTAGTGTGGCCAGTTGAGGCCAAGTCACAACGGACTATAAAGTGACTAGACCAGCAATGAAAAGACAAAGCAGGGTTGCTTCTAAGAAAGCACCGACTGCAAGGGCTTCTGATATAAAGGAAACATTAATGAGATCGTTTGAATCTTCTGCCGAACAACCCATGTTTTGATTTGGAATTCACTAGACCTTTTTGGGATGGGGTCACCCGTACTAAAGTGACTCATGTGTATATGGTTGTCCAAGATTTCGAGTAAAATGGAAGTATAGTGATTTGAGATGTATGATGTTAGGGTATCATGAATACCATGAATATACTATGACGGAGGAAAGTAAACAATGAAGGTATATGAAGAGGGTATAGAAAAGGTCAGAAATTGAACAGTATGCTGTAGAAATTTTGTCTAAGACAAGTACATTTGAAAAGAACGATAAGTACTAAGAGATTCACGTTGAACTCGACCAATATCTTCCAAAACATCCTTGCTACCATTACCAAGTTCTGTAAGAGAGCAGATAGGCATACGTTGCCTTTTGGAAGGCCAAATAGGCTGACAACTATCTGGAAGAAGAGGGTGGCATTAAGCCACCGATCGATTATCAAATGAGAATGATTGAAAAGAGACCTTTATTAAGGATACATGATCCGATTGCCAATTATAAGATGCAAGAATTCCTTGGCAGTTGAGTTAAGGATAGGATATCCATAAATTAAGACAAACCCTGGGGAATGCACAAGGGGTGGCATTAACCCTAATAACGACATTATGACTTCAGATGTTATGAGCTGGACTTGCTAAGGCAACAATGACCGGTAAGGATTATTAAAAAAAAGAGTTCTGGAAAGAACATAGATAGAATTATTAGAGTATTGATCAATGACATTTTGATATACCCGGTACCCAGAAAATACCGGAGGAATGATAAGGATGGCCTATGAAACCTTACAAGCAAAAAGGTAATATTCCGAACTTCAAAATGGAAGTTTGGTAAGGGATGTATGACATCGTAACAATAATGCCAGATGAGGCATGTATGAAACCCTGAGGAAGTATGGATTGAACCTATAAAGGTTGAGATTATCCTAAGATAAGGAAAGAACTAAGAAGAGAAGTATCCTAAGTAGGATTGGGAATAAACGTGATGAAGTTCCCACGGGTAGGTGGAAGCAATGACTTATGGAGAAAGACTGATAAATATATTTTTCTCCATCAGCAGAGCTTAAGGGAGAATGCTTTCACCCAACAAAGATGGGAATGATGTAGAAATGGTTGAATTGGAATATATCCAGAGAACAAGGATTACCAGAAATTATTATTATCAGGAAAGGCCAATGAGGTGGCCGACAGTCTAAGTATAAAGGAATAATTATAAATGTTCATACCGAAGAAACAAAATGATATTTGGAAAGACCTTGAAGGTCATATTGGAGTGGAGGAAGTTACATTCCTTTTGATGATTGTGCAAGAATCGAAGGTAATAATAGTTTAAGTAAAGATTCGATTCCTGATGAAGTCTTAAGCATATTACGTACCTTAGAAGGTCCCGTTTTGAGGCAAACCAGGACCATGGTACAAAATTGATGAAGTAAACCATTAAGTTTCCAGACTTTTATGGAAGATGCATAAGTGATAGTTTCATCAACCGGGCCTAGCTGCGATGCTTGAAACTCTTCTGCAATTCTATCTGCTTCACGTTATATCTACATCAAGTTCAGGAAGTGTTCCTTATGGATAAGGAATAATGATTACTTTGTCTCCCTAAGGGATTTGAAACCCGTAGGGTTAGCTATTAACGCACAACGTAAACAACAAGCGATGGTGATTCTTCTAAGAAAGGAGATGACAACGTAAAGATAAAGAAAGTGCTGCTATTGATAAGCTAAATGGCATGTTGATGAATGACAAGCAAGTTTGTGTTAGTATACTTCTGCACAAACAAGATAGAGAATATGAGGTTGATAATTCGTGATGCTAAACGTATTCCCGTAGAAAGAATTAATGAGACTTGGAGGGAAGGGCGGTTGAGCCCAAGACTTATTGGGCCACCTGAGAGTTTAAAGTGTTCGGGCGGCGGTATTCGAGCCAGCCTTACCCCCAAAATTATAGCACGGTCATAACGGGTTTTCATGTGGCCAGGCTACGCCAGTAAAATGCAGATGTTCGACAGATGATAGGAGTACGAGCATGTAGATATACGACCTGGTCTAACTTACGAAAGACAACCTGTGGAAAACCACGGATAGAAAAGAACAAGTGATGAGAAACAAGGTTGGCAGAAGTAGATTATATGAATCTAAGTTAAAGGGATCGGGCCAGATTCATTTCGGAAAGTTTAAATTGGAATAACGTGATGATTATAGAATAAATGTGACGGAATACCGATAAGGAGGTACCAAGTGCACAAAGGTGTCTCAGTAAAGAGGTGAAGGTGAAAGTAAATAATAGAAATGAGTAAGAATCAGCTAATAAGAAGGATGTGATTGATAAAGAAAAGGGCTGGGGAAGCAACTATGGAATGAGACGCAAGGAATGTTATGAATGGGTTTTCTAATGAATTCTCAGGATGACAACCTGATAGTGTCAATATTATAGTTATGAAAAAGCTAGTAACATGATATGGGATGTCAGTAATAATGATGTCAAGTGAGAAATCTAAGATTTAACCTGAAAGGTTGAAAGATTTCCCGAATGTGAGTATCGCTAAGATTGAACAAGAGTATTTGTCCATAGAATAATGGACAAAGCAGCAAGATATGTTGACACGTGAGATTGCGATCAAATAGTATTGGATATAATTATGATTAATTTCTTCTTTGATAAACCTCTATAGTTCAGAGGTAAATTCTGAGTATGATATTCTACAATCATGAAAGCTTTCTATAATCCTTTAGAACTCTTTTCTCTTCTTCTCTCTTATTCATCTTCTTTATGAATTGAGAAGAACAACCCTTTTAGGAGGGGAGGTACTGCTACGTGACTATCTGTCTATGTGATAGAAGTCTAAGTGGAATGCCATGACTTGTTTAATTGCTTGTCAAGTACTAAAGGCTGGCCCCCTTCTGTACTAACTATGCAATATAACAAATGTTCAATTGATCATAGTGATCTCTCAATAAATCTTCCCACTTCTCTATATTGATCGAGATTGCGAAGATTAAAGCGATCAGGAAATGCACAGTACGAGCGAGGTTACCTCCGAATCGTAGGGTGATAGTGATACCAATGTTACTGCAGGTATCAATAAGGATAAGACTGAGTAAGAGTATAACTCGGATAGTGAGTTGTACGAAAAGTAGCAACGTTGATGGAAAAAGGATACAGTATGGATTGTAGCACTAGAAGATGTGCTGAGGAAGGGTAGAACGACTCTTTGCTTCCTACCTGATTCCGGGACGGAATCCTTTTAAGGAGGGGAGACTGTAAGAACCCCAAATTTTGGATATAATTAAAACTTTTTATTAAGTAATGATAAAATGAAGAACAATGATTCCGACAACAAGGTCACCAGCTCTAATGAATGGTGGTTTCAAAGAACAATGATTGTAATGAATGGATATTGCTTTGGACAATGATCTTGATGCATTGGTATATTGTCAGAATAGAGTAATTCGATGGTTGAGAACCTAGATAAGAATAATCTACCATCCAGGAAGGAGCTAATGGATCCTTAAAGGGAAATGAGTACGTGCATAGTGTTTCCCATACGTGCATAGTATTTCCCGTACGTGCATAGTGTTTCCTGTACGTGCATAGTAATTTGGTGGATGAATAGTGATTTTGTAAGTTGGAAAACTTTTCACGCCACCCTATGTACGGGACGTGATATGGATGTTTCGAAGTCATATTAGTAATACGCGGAGGAAATAAGTGAATGCAGAGACGATCGGAATTCAGAAATTCCAAATTCTTTTTCGGTATAATATTTGACCGGACAGTGGATTAAATATTATTATAATCCAAGAATTGAGATATTAACTTTGAGGATTTGATATTTTGGGATGTTATTATATTTGATTTAAGAATGAAGGTAGGAAACCACTTAGGAGTGGTTATGGCTACAATGTAATAATTGATATTTGGAAAAAATGAATGGAATTCGACTTTATTATTTCTATGTCTTGAAGGATGCTAAAGGGTAACAACATAGGTAAGAATAATCTATCTTCTAAGGGAATAAGATATGGCAATTTCAAGCAGGAGAATACCCTCATGTCATCCAGATCGATAACGATTAATCCAGTAGTTCCGTAAAAAGGTTAAGGAACGATCGAAAGAGAATACGGACAATTGTACCACCCTAAGAGAACAAGTAAAGAATACATAATGAATAGTGTTTGGTGGGAGTATATAATAATATGAGACGACACTATACAGAAGCATTCGGAACGGATTTCCGAGTTCGTATTAGTGATCCAGGGGGAAAATAAGTGTATGTAAAAGCTGTCGGATTCTGAAAAACCGCACTTTTATTTTCTCCGAGAGTTCCCTGGACACTGATAGCCTTAAGTACTTAATGAATGGATTTAAGGAATATAAATTGGAAAGTTAGAATGAAAGATGGAGAATGAAAGTATTATTATTAAAGAGGATTCCCGGTAAACCCTAATTAGAAATCCGTGAAATATTCTCACGAACGATCAATCGAAACGGGTAATAACCGGACACAGAAACAAGCAGAGGAAGCAAGAGTATTGTGCAAGCTACTAGAATAAATATCTAGCAACCAAGTGGCTTAAAGTAACTAGCATGCTTAGAGATTTAAACTAGTACTTAGCAAGCAACCACTTGGTTAGCCTTAGCACCATCCAAAACTCAACACTTGTCTTGCCAAATACATCACCCCATGCATCATCACTTTATTAAAGCAACCAAGGATGAGATATTATGTTAAACATATCACTTTATGCATTATTGTCAAGAGCAACCAAGCAAAACTCCTCCTCCCCCCATTATTCCATCCATTCGGCTAATTCCTTAATTCCAAATCCAAAGTCCAAGCTCCCACCATCATTTGATCTTGTAATTTTTAAGGTGAGTTCTATATTTCAAGAAACTAATCTCCTAGAAATTTCAAGTCCAAAATCCTTTGTTTCCATTTTCAAATAAATCATTTACAAGGAGGGTGAATAGTGTTCTTCAAGAACTAATGTTGGTTTTCTTTGATTTTTATGGTTGATTTAGCTAGCTTAAGGCCACCCAAGGATCATACAAAGCTTAGTGAGGCTAGAACACACTCCAAGGAAGGTATAAAGCTCTTGAAACCCTAACCCTTGTTTGAGATTTAAGCATGTTTATGATAGTTATAACTTAGTTATGGTTATGTTAAGATTATAAGCATGATTATGTATGGATTTTTGGATTAATGATGTAAATAGCTAGATGAACGGAAAGGCATTGCTTGGCCTCAGTTCATGTATATAAGTCATGTATATGTTGTTTGGGTTGGATACTATGTTTATGGGAAGATTCGGAATTGGTAGATATTCGATTTACAGCCGTTATAATGCCCGATTTTGCAATACCATGTTTTGTATGCCATTTTTCATGTCGAACCCCTAATGTCCAGAGACCTTATCTGCCATGATAGGATAGGTAATGTTCTAAGCTTCGTTTTGATATAAAGATCACGTGAAACGGACTTACGGTTTAGGATTTATGACCAAATTACAAAAAGTAGTTCGAATCCGTAAACGAAAGTTCGTAACTGTAATTGAACCCTCGTAAACTATGTAACGTCATGGCGAACCTTGGTAAATAAATACTAAAGGTAAAAAGGAAGGCGTGAAAGAAAACCGTATGTCAAAAGGATCATTTTTCGATTTATTAAAAATGTTCGAGTCGAGGTTAAACGCGAACGAACCCCTAAAAACCCGCTTGGTTATAACCTTGGTAAAACGCTTAGAAAACGAACGATAAAACTCGGAGTATAGTATTGGTTCGTAACGATCGACTTTAGAACTCATATGACTTAAGTATGTCCCAAGTATAAGTACAATGACATGTCGTATTAACGAACGAATGTCGGGTCGGATCAGTGATAAAAGTAATCCACTAAAAGGGGTATAACGAGATAACTCGAGAACGAGTTTCGAATTAAGTATAACTTAACTTTTAATATGTTAAGTGATTAATCCCGAATGCCTTGGCTATTTATAGATCACCAAGCTGAACCGGGACCCGCTACCACTACCCCTTACCGTACTCGACTACCAGGCAAGTTTCAATTCCCTTCTTTTAGGCTGTTGTTGTGATTGAATAATATATATATATGATTGCTGATATACATATGCCATTGCATGCATGCCTACTTTCAAGTTGAATTGATATACTTGTTCCCTGAATGTTATTGTTGGCTTATAAGCTAGATAGTTATATATCAGTTATAAGCCGGTTATTGTAAGACCCTCATAGAAGGGCGTATATATCTTATTAATCAAAAATAGACCGGGAGTCAATATTCCTTGATATATCGAGATTACCTCGGAAGAAAATATTTAAGTAAATATTTTCTATTATTTGGGCGACGAATATTATTTGAATATTCGTTCGAGACTAATTATTTTAACGATCCTTACTTCAAATAATTATTTGAATTTAACTATTCAACGAATAATACTTCTCAATATTCATTCAGAGTCGAATTGATTATCGACTATTATTTCGAATATTCTTCTAAAGATGAGACTGTTAGATGAATATTATTTGGATATTCTTTTAGATTATTATTTTATTAAATAAATATTACTTTCGAATATTCATTTAAGATATTAAATACTTGATGAATATTATTTTAATATTCATCTGAAGCTTGATTTAATTATCGAATATTATCTCGAATATTCCTTAAGGCTTGGATTACTAAATGAATATTACTTGATATTCATTTAGGATATTATTCATTCAATGAATATTACTTTTGAATATTCATTTAAATTTCCTAATTAATTATGAATATTACCGTAAATATTCTTTTCAAGTCTTAATAATTAATGAATATTGTTTTGAATATTCATTTAAATATTTATTTATTCAATAAATATTCCCCTGATATTTCTTCAGGGATTATTTTGAGAAATACTCTGATTAAAGATATTCTTTCATATTCCCAAATATTCTTTAAATATTTTAATTCAATAAATATTCTCTGAATATTTATTCCATACTTAGAATAACCTCGATAAGGTTTATCTTCTTCGATTATTACAGAAAATATTTCGAAGTCATATTATTATTAATCTTATATCAAGAAAGGTTCCCAGACATCATTCATCTTTGAGTCTATCTTCTTAATAATAAGGGAACCTTACTTGAAAAAAAAATGTTATTTATCTTGTCGACTTCCCGGTCATAAAGTATTCCCTTCACCCGCAACTCGGGTGCTGTTGACTTATTAAGTCGTTGCTTACCTTCTCATCTTTCGAGGGGTAAGATTACTGGAACAATTTAATATCCGTTACCAAGTAATAGCTTGGGAGTTATTGGTAAATTTTCCTCTCCAACTAGATACGAATACTTTGTGGAGTCTTATCAACAAGTATTATACTTGGGGAAAGGGGGACGAACGTTACATTCAGAATCATGAATTCTATTTGAACTAGGAGTCGTGTAAGAGGCCGAGTAGCGCCGGTCCATCCCCTTTGGCCCAACCGTTGGCCGGGGAGAGCTAGTAAGGCGGTATACAAGTAAAGCCGTCAGTTCTTCCTTCTACCGGTAGTAAATCTAAATTGAGTTGTACGATCTCGACTGATCATCAAGATTGGAACAGCGGGCGCGGTGAATACTCCATCATTGGTTCATCATCCAAATTTATTTATTTCCTGCAACATGATTACTGTTGGCAGAGTTGGAAAAGGGTCATAACTGGAATTGCAACCTTTTCTTGCAAACTCCTCTTCTTAATAACAATAAGAATATCTCGCTTACTTTGATGTAGCAGATATTTCCACAAACAAATACTTTAAGTTACCTTGTAACTTCATCGTTCATATTATACTGGCATCATTTCCGTAAATGCATGGCATATGGTTTGAAAGATACTTTTGAACTGTTATACATTATCGTTCAGTTATATATTATTGTTGGTGGGCTATTGCTCACCCTTGCCTTATTATTATATCACAACAACAGCTAGATCAGATGACTCGCACAAGGCGCACTCGACGCGGGCGAGGACGATGAGACTACCAGAGCTGAAGAAGAAGCTATTGGTAGGGTATATTTATTCTCTCAGTACCAAGAATATGGTATAGTATGACTTATGTAAATCGATGGCAAAGAGTATGTATTTATATTGAAATCCTTTTGGATTGTAAGAACTCATAATGTGATTAATAAAAATTTGATTGTTACTCTGATTTCATCTCTGGGACTATAACGGGTGTGTTTTATATTGTTGTGTTGGGTTATAGAGACGTAATTTATTTTATGTTAAGGAAAGCTCAATTGTTATGGACAGAATTGGAAACCGTAACCACCGGATCCCGGACCCCGGATCTGGGGGTGTTACAGTGGTGATCGGTCTTTCCCAATTTGATATGGCCTCTATCTTGGCAGGATCCAATAATACTCCCTCACTGCTTACCACGTGGCCTAAAAATTGTACTTCCTTTAGCCAAAATTCACACTTTGAGAATTTGGCATACAGTTTCTCAGCTCTCAGAATCCCTAAGACTATCCTCAAGTGTTTTGCGTGTTCCTCCTCGGTCTTTGAATAAATTAGGATATCGTCAATGAACACTATGACGCACTTGTCTAGGTATTGTTTAAACACTCGATTCATCAGGTCCATAAAGGCTGTTGGTGCATTGGTTAACCCAAAGGACATAACTAGGAATTCATATTATTCGTATCTAGTGCGAAATGCGGCCTTTGGTATATCTTCCTGTTTGATCTTTAGTTGGTGATACCCGGTCCTCAAGTCTATTTTCGAGAAGTAGACTGCCTCTTTTAGCTGGTCAAACAAGTCGTCGATCCTAGGTAGAGGGTATTTGTTCTTAATTGTCAGTTTGTTCAGCTCTCTGTAGTCTATGCACAACCTCATGCTACCATCCTTCTTCTTTATGAACAATACTAGGGCGCCCCATGGAGATACGCTCGGCCTTATCAGACCCTTGTCCAACAACTCTTGTATCTGTGTCGCTAGTTCCTTCATCTCCACGGGAGCTAACCTATACGAGGCCTTAGAAACAGGTGCAGTCCCGGGTGCCAACTCTATTGTAAACTCGATCTCCCTATCGGGCGGCAACCCTAGAAGTTCTTTGGGGAACACATCTTCGAATTCCCTAACGACGGGGATATCTTGCAATTTGGGGGCCTCCTGTACTATATTTACTACGTAGGCTAAGAAGGCTTCGTTCCCCTTACGTACTAGCTTTCTAGCTTGTGCGACCGTGAGAAATTTTTGAGTTTGTCGTTGTCCCTTAAACACTACTTCCTTCTTTCTTAGTGCCATCATCTTGACTTTCTTGCCCTTACAATCAATCTGGGCATTATTATTGGACATCCAATCAATACCTAAAATAACATCGAATCCTCCTAACACAAAAGGTATTAGGTTCTCTTGAAAATGGCAACCTTCTATTTCTAGATCACAATCAGGGTAGAATTGACTCACGGGAATCACTTCACGATTAGCTATTTCAACCATTAGCTGCTCTTTTAGAGACTCCGCCTTAAGATTTAATTTGCATGCAAATTCTTGTGATATAAAAGATCGGGTAGCTCCAGAATCAAATAAGACATTTGCATTTACCGAGTTAAGGGTTAGAGTACCTGCAATAACATCTGAGTCTTTTATGGTATCCTGCACGGTCATGTTAAAGGTCCTGGCGGTAGGGGCCGATTGGAAGCTGCTCCACTCATTTTTGACCCTGGCGGGTTTAACTTAGGACAGCCTTTCTTCATATGCCCCACGCCTCCGCATTGGTAACACTTTAGGCCTTGAGCTTTCTGGGTGCAATTATTGGAGTAGTGTCCCGTGCGCCCGCACTTGTAGCACGTCACTGTTAACTGGCACGTTCCTAGATGCTTCCTCTCACAAGTCTTGCATTCAGGTATGGGAGTGCGTGATTGGGTGAAGGTGGTTGCTCTGGTCTATCCCCCTCCCTGATTAACGCTCTCACTCCCAACCCTCTTAACACCCGAGCCCCTTACCAGCTGAGACACAGCCCCTCAAAGTGGCGTCCGCCACCAGATCCCCCTCCTAGGCTCACTGCCTTTCTTTTCTTGTTCTCCTTTATCCTCAGGCTCATCTCGTTCCCAGCCTCCATTATTGAGGCCTTCTGTACCAAGGTGGCGTAGTCTGTTATTTCCAACATAGCGACCCGATTTTGTATCCATGGTTTTAGTCCAAGCTGAAACCTTTTCGCCCTCTTTTCTTCGTTATCCACAAAGCTTGGCACAAACCTCAATAGTTCAGTGAACTTAGCCTCATACTCTGCCACTGTCATGTTTTCTTATTTCAGCCCCAGGAACTTCAGTTCCATCTGTGTTTTCATGTACTTGGGGAAGTACTTATCCAAGAACAACCTACAGAATCTATCCCAAGTCACTATGCCTTCAGGTTCCAAGTTACGTTTAGCTTTGTTAGGAATAATTCATAAGTTGTGATGTTGAGAATAGAATTTTGCTTATACCTCTTGTAAATCCTGATCTTATAAAGGATTTAGCACTTTTTATAGGATATATGCGTTAGACAGTAATCTGTAGAGTTTAGTCAGGAACAGAAGTGCATCAAGGACTACATGTCAGGAACTGAGATCAAATCCTGATACGCCAAGTCAAGTACTGATGGATGTCGAATCTTGATGCAAGGTGGAATCCTGATATCAGTCGTGTTACTGATGATGTCATTATGGATGTGTTCGCACTTATTCACGCAAGAGAACGTGGTCAACAAGTAATATAGAGTAAATAGGATTCGTTCCCACAGAGACTCAAATTGTTTGTTATGTTCACTTATGCATCAGCTTATGATTTACACTCACTGCTAAGACAATCACAATTTTGGTTTTGATTTACTAAAGATTAATTACCAACTAAGCCAATTACGAGGAAATAACTTAACTTTAACTTTATAATAAACAAACATGGGATTTCAATTTCATTTACTACTTCATCTAGAATCTTATGCCCTTTAGCCTAGCATGTGACAGAGTTGATTACTGATTAGATGCACTAAACTGATACACACCAACTTTCGTTGAGCATATACCCTCCTACTGATCATCCACAATTGATAGAAGTCAAGTAGTCACCAAATATGTGTAGTCCCTATATGTCTATAGCAATTGAACACATACCGGTTGAAAATCAAGCACCCATTAAACCACATAGTCGATGCAAGACGGTTAGAATTACATCACAAATTAATACATGTTCTTCACATGCACAAACCTATGCTAGCATGAATTGTTCTAAACCCTAGATCCACTTTCGCATTCACTAGAATTAAACAAACAATTACAAGTGTTCGCGACTCACTTATAACGAATAAGCATAAACATACCAGACAATCAATACAATCAATCACACACCAAGGCATAAATAACACTCAATTTCTAGAATCCATAGAAAAATCCATTAAAACCCCATGATAACGAATTAGCCCATAATTGACCTAATTGCCATCATGGGTTCTATGGAAAACATAATTCTAAAATAAACAAGTAATTATGGAAGAAGAAATAAGGTTTAGAAATAAATCCCCAAAATAGAAGAGTACAAAGGTTCCAAAGAATAATCCTTGCTTGTTACTAGCTTGGAGAATTTCCTTGAAAATGTTCTTGAAATCTAGATGAAAAAATGTGATAGATGCTAAGAAAAACCAAGAACAACCATAGATATGTTTTTTTAGGTCTCCAATAATACATATAAAGATGCCCTAATAATAGGCCCAAAACCAACTTGACCCGATCCAAGGCAACAGAAAACTGCTCAAACCCACATCAAAGCGCCATGGCGCCTAAACCAAGCGCAGCTGCGCCTAGACCAAGCGCAAGAGCGCCCTTCCCTAGCGCAACAGCGCTCCACAAGCCCTGGAATTCTTTCCCCGCGCGCGCTATAGCGCTAGAACTCGAGCAACGGCTCCCAGCCTCGCGCAACTGCGCCCCAAAGCTCCTGGACAACACCCTTTTTCCACCCTGTGCGCGCAATGGCGCCCAACACCTGTGCAATGGCGCCCAAAGGTTCCTGGAATGCCTGTGCTCCTAGACCTCTCCTTGTTTTGTATTAGCTCTCCCACTTAGCAACAATCATTCCACGATTCTTGCACTTTGAATTACTTTTCTTCACACATCTAAAAATTCATTTCACGCCACCCAAATCACCATTTTAGCACCATAATAACTTCAGGACACAACCTACACAATTTACACAAAAACGTATCAAATGACAACGAAACTCGAGAACTTGCAACCGTTTTAAGTCCGAACGGAAGACAATTAGTGGATATAAAATCCACTTATCAAACCCCCAAACTTAAACCGTTGCTTGTCCTCAAGCAATGCAAACTCAACCTAACATGATGAATGAATGCAACTAATAACTAAATGTCATGATAATGCGAACGTGTCCTAATGCAATGATCCCACACAAAGTATCCGAAACCAACTCAACAAGCAAACGTCTCAACGAATGCAACAACTCCAAACAGAGCTCGACTAAGGCCCCGTATACTAACAATACATGCTCGGAAACGTGGTGTGTGCATTTCCCACTAGATATACCCTTTAAACTAGATAAAAGGCATAACCAACTCTTCGCCAAGACAATCACATGTTTATAAACAGAATGAACTTTAGACACTCCATGACTCAAAGACACCGCCATCATCATTTAAGGTATACAAGGATTCATGCTTTACTATACAAAACAACACAAAACAAAAAAAACACACATGCTTTTGACCGTGCAATGGGTGAGACCCCTAAAGGCTTATACAATAGCACCCTTGTAGCGAGCGTTAGGTTAGTGGATCCCAGACCGGAAAAGTCTTAGGTCACTAGGCATTAAAATCCCCTAGAACTTACTTGCTCGAGTACTAAAGAGCTCACCCTAGCCAATTAGCATACACACACTCTCACAATCCCTCATTTTTTTATTCTCACAACTCTTTTTTTTTCCTTTATATATATATTTTTTTCTATTTTTTTTTCTTTTGACTCTTTTTCTTGCCTTTTCTTTTTTTCTTTTTTTTTTCACATGGGTGCACTGTCTCACCCCCCTAGACTACTCATATCAAATATGAGCCGGCTACTAGCCGTTTGACGCCTAGCCATTATTACACTACGACATGACACTTAGCATGAAATCCCTGTTTCCCCCCAAACTTATATTTAAGCGCTCCTATGCCATCAAGGGAATAACGAAAATTCTAGATATAAATAGGTGATTAAATCCCAACAACCAAACCAGGTATGACTCAATCTAGTCCAAGAGCAAACAGTGAGACCGTGAAAAGATTGTGTTCCCGACACACGCAAGTCAATCTCATAAGTACTTAAATCAACCCTCTATTCATTGTCAACACACTCAAATTAACGTCTACCTATCGAGCCAGAAACAGACACTCATATGGGATCATGTGATATGCATGAACAAAATGATATTACACTCCTAAATAAATCTATATGACATGGCATCTTAAATGCAACTAAATGACATGGCAAAACTACATGCAAAATTACTAACATGAACTATCAAACTATAATGAATATGCAGCTATATGCCATGCAATGACTCTTGATACCCTAAAAACACCCCCAAACTTATTAATTTCAATGTCCTCATTGAAGGTAAATTAAAAGGGTACAAGAGATACTCCCCTACTCGTCGTCATATTCACCCTCCTCGGGTGGTGTGTCAGGTGGCGGATAGACATGGTGAGCGCCGAAAATGGGCCATGTAACTTGAATACCCTGCTGCTGGTACACTCCGTCCAATGCGTGAGTCAAATCTGTAGAAAATCTATGTAGCATGGCATTCGTAGTATCCTGACGCCTCAACAAGCGTCTGAACTGTGCATCACTAAAAACCACAGTACCCTGACTCGTCTGTGCCTGAGAAGGTCCCGCTCTGTCTAGGTGTGGCTGTGGAGGTACCTGCTCAACCGGTGGTGGAACACCACCCCCCTCAAAAATCTCAACATAACCAAGACCCCTCGGGTGAGGAACACCACCCGACCACTCCGCCATCTTATTAATAGCCGCGTGCTTGATAGAACCCCTCGGCCTGAGCAACGTCTCATCACTATGCCAACGAACACCCACATGAACACATAACTCTGCAATAATGACTGCATGTGGGATCCCGCCTGTCGTACCACCCTTCAAGAACTTCAAGATATTCTGATAGATTAGTTCCCCGAGATCAATATACTTCCCGTTCAAAATACCCCACAAAATGATGGCACGATCAACATTAACCTCAGTAACATGGGTAGTAGGCATTACACGAGCACAAATAAACAAAAACCAAGCTCGAGCATACCTCGTCAAAGCAGCTGCCGGAAACGTACTCGGCGTGGTAGAACCTGCCTTATACTTCCAAACCGTACCCGGGATACACATCCCCGCCATGATAGCATTTAGGTCAACATCATCCCTAGTTTTCTACCCCCAATCCTCAACATTCCTAGGCTTCGGTGATTGAGACAAAACACGCCGGATATACCCAGGCTTATAAGCAACTGCCTGCCCCCTAACCATAGTGATTCCATTCTTGTCATCCTTGGCATTGGCATAAAATTCCCTAACAATGCTCAAGGGAACTGCCACCGGCTTAGCACAAAACATCACCCAACCTAACTCCCTAACCATATCTCTCAATTCACCATCCTCACCCGAAGGCTCAAAACCCCTCTCCTGAACAACAGCCTTTGTCAATAAATTTTCGAACTCATCTTGAGCCGCCTTAGAAACAAATTTATCCACATCATAATTTGCCTCCACCTCCTCCTCCGAACTACTACTACTCTGCACACGTACTCTTTTGGGAGCCATACCACTCTTTGACAAACACAAGGTCAACACACACCCAAAAATCCACAATATATCTCCACACACAATATCCCACTTTCAACAATTCAATTCACTAAATAATGAAATTAAGAGAGAATATTACCACTTGAATTGAAGATGAGAATTTGGAAAGCACTCCCCCAAACTTGAATTAGAGAAATCTTGAAGCTTGTATGGAAGTTTAATGATTTGGAATAAAGAGGGAATATGTGTGTATAGGTGATTATGTAGAGATAATTAGTGGGATAGGATTTGAGATGGGTTTGGAAGATGTAGGATTTGAATTTAAGAGAAGGGATGAGGTATAGAGTTTGGGCAGAGAGAATTTTAGGGTTAGGAGTATAAAAGATATGGTGTATGTATGTATGGTTTCGGCTGGGTCTTTTGTTAACAACAGATTTTCTATTTTTTTTTTTTTTATGCAGGGGACGCGCAGCTGCGCAATAGGAAGGCGCCATTGCGCTCACAACCTCCTGGAATCAGCTTTGGCCGGGCGCTATTGCGCATAAGAGTAGCGCTGTTGCGCGCGTTGGCTCCTGGAAAGACAGTTGCGCTAGGCGCTGTTGCGCTATGGAGAGCGCTGCTGCGCTTGGCAGCCCCTGTTTTTTTTTTTTTTTTTTTTTTAAGAAAGATAGGAATACCAAAACGTGGGTTGCCTCCCACGGAGCGCTTGTTTTACGTCATTAGCTTGACGTGACTTCCATGATTCACTCAGTAATTGCAAGAACCGCGGTTTCAGCCCCACGATTCGATACCTCGCCAAAGTACGGTTTCAATCTCTGACCATTGACTTTGAATGACTGATCCGGTGATTTCTCAAAAATCTCAACCGCTCCATGCGGAAATACGGTTTTGACAACAAACGGCCCTGACCATCTTGACTTAAGCTTCCCTGGAAACAAACGAAGGCGAGAATTGAATAACAACACGGTTTGGCCCGGAACAAATACCTTGTTGACTAGACGACTATCATGCCATCTCTTCACTTTTTCTTTGTAGAGTTTATTGTTCTCATAGGCTTGCAAGCGAAACTCGTCCATCTCATTGAGTTGCACCATTCTCTTCTCACCCGCGGCTTTAAGATCAAAGTTTAGCTTCTTCAAAGCCCAATAAGCCTTGTGCTCCAATTCCGCCAGAAAATGACAAGCTTTCCCGTAGACAAGCTGATACGGTGACATTCCCAAAGGTGTTTTATATGCCGTTCGGTAAGCCCAGGCGGCTTCATCGAGTTTCAGAGACCAATCCTTTCTAGAAGGACTCACCACCTTTTCTAGAATACGCTTGATTTCCCGATTAGACACTTCAGCTTGGCCATTGGTCTGGGGATGATATGCTGTGGCTACCCGATGATTGATATTGTATCTGGCCATAAGATTAGTGAACTTGCGATTGCAAAAATGAGTTCCTTCATCACTAATAATGACTCGAGGAGTACCAAATCTGGTGAAGATGTTCTTCTGAAGGAAATTAAACACGACTTGGGCATCATTTGTCGGAAGTGCTTTGACCTCAACCCATTTAGAGACGTAATCAACTGCTAGCAAGATATATTGATTGTTGCATGAAGAGATAAAGGGTCCCATGAAGTCAATTCCCCAAACATCGAAAATTTCCACTTCCAATTACATTAAGGGGCATCTCATCCCTCCTCGATATGTTACCAACACGCTGACAACGATCACACCTTAAAACGTACTGATGAGCATCCTTAAAAAGAGAAGGCCAATAGAACCCCGCTTGAAGAATCCGAGTAGCAGTCTTTTCACCTCCATAGTGGCCCCCATATGTCGTGGCGTGATAATCCCTCAGAATAGCCTCTGTTTCACTATACGGCACACATCTTCTAAGAATCTGATCAGCTCCCTGTTTAAATAGATATGGTTCGTCCCAACGATACCATTTGACTTCATGCAAGAACTTCTTCCTTTGTGCATAAGAAAATTCGGATGGAATAACTTGACTAACCAGAAAGTTCACAATGTCTGCGTACCATGGCTCCTCTTCTTGCACCCTAAACAATTGCTCATCCGGGAAGAATTCATTAATGATGGTACCGTCTCGAGAAGATTTACCAAAGTCCTCCAGACGAGAAAGATGGTCAGCTACTTGATTCTCTGTCCCTTTCCTGTCCATAATCTCCACATCAAATTCTTGTAACAGAAGTACCCAACGAATTAAACGAGGTTTGGAGTCCTTTTTAGAGAGCAGATATCTAATAGCCGCGTGATCCGTGTACACCATTACCTTTGTACCTAGCAAGTAAGAACGGAATTTTTCGAAACCATAGACTATGGCCAACAGCTCCTTTTCAGTAGTAGTGTAGTTCAACTGAGCATCATTAAGAGTCTTGCTTGCATAATAGATCACATGAAACACTTTATCTTTCTTTTGACCGAGGACAGCCCCCACTGCATAATCGCTAGCATCGCACATCATAGCGAAAGGTTCACTCCAATCGGGAGCAATGATCACTGGTGTTGAAACCAATTTCTTTTTCAGAGTCTCGAAAGCGGTCAAACATTCTTCATCAAAATTAAAAGGAACATCCTTTTCCAAGAGCTTACACAACGGTTTGGAGATTTTTGAGAAATCTTTGATAAAACGCCTGTAGAAACCTGCGTGACCAAGGAAACCGCGAATCCCTCTCACTGAATTAGGTGGTGGAAGCTTTTCAATTGTCTCTATTTTTGCCCTGTCCACCTCTAGACCTCTCCGTGACACCTTGTGCCCAAGAATAGTTCCCTCCTGAACCATGAAGTGGCATTTCTCCCAGTTAAGCACTAGATTAGTCTCCACACATCTTTTCAGAACCGCACCCAGATTATTCAAACATTCATCGAAGGAGAGACCGATTACAGAAAAGTCATCCATGAAAACTTCTACGGTCTTGCCAATCATGTCTGAAAATATAGCCATCATACACCTTTGAAAAGTGGCAGGTGCACCACACAAACCAAAAGAGACTCGCCGAAAAGCAAATGTACCAAATGGACATGTGAAAGTTGTCTTATCCTGATCTTCAGGGGCAATACAGATTTGATTATACCCAGAATATCCATCCAATAGGCAATAGTACTCATGACCTGCAAGTCTGTCCAGCATCTGATCGATAAAGGGCAAAGGAAAATGATCCTTCCTAGTGGCCTTGTTCAATTTCCGGTAGTCCATACAGATTCTCCAACCAGTGACCGTGCGAGTAGAGATAAGTTCATTCTTCTCATTGGTGATTACTGTCATGCCACCTTTCTTTGGCACACATTGAACTGGACTTACCCATGAACTATCAGAAATGGGATAGATAATCCCTGCATCCAACCACTTGATGATTTCTTTCTTCACAACTTCTTTCATGATCGGATTTAGTCGCCTCTGATGTTCCACTGTTGGTTTACTCCCTTCTTCTAATGGAATTTTATGTTGACAATAAGCCGGACTAATCCCCTTGATGTCTGCTATGGTCCATCCAATAGCTGATTTGAATTCTCTAAGAACTCTCAAGAGCTTGTCTTCCTCAGAATCTGACAAGTTAGTAGCAATAATCACAGGTAAAGTAGATGATTCACCAAGAGAGGCATACCTTAAATGATCAGGTAGTGGTTTGAGCTCTAGAGTTGGAGCTTCTTCAATGGAAGGTTTCAACCGCTGATGTGACCCCTTCAATTCAGATAGACCTAAAGGTTCCACTGGTCTCTCAAATTTCCTTTGCCATGGAGTAGCATCAAGAAATAGCAGTTGTTCATCTACCTCATCTTCTTCCAAATGAAAATCCCCAATCAGTGCTTTTTCTAATGTGTCATTCATGAGCAGATGCTCAATTTTTGATTGCACTGCCGACTCAACCATGTCTATCTTCAAACACTGCTCTTCTTCCGTTGGAAACTTCATAGCCTTAAAAACATTGAAGGTGACATTTTGATCATGCACCCTCATGGTGAGTTCCCCATTCTGCACGTTAATCAAGGTCTGACCTGTAGCCAAGAATGGTCTCCCTAGAATGATAGGGATTTTCTTATCTTCTTCAAAATCAAGTATGACGAAATCCGCCGGAAAGATGAGTTTGTCCACCTTCACTAGAACATCTTCTACAATTCCTCGAGGGTAGGTAATTGAGCGATCAGCTAACTGGAGTGACATGTTGGTAGGCTTAGGCTCCGGAAGACCAAGTTGCAAGAAAACCGAATAGGGCATGAGGTTGATGCTTGCCCCTAAATCACACAAACACTTGTCAAAAGACAAATTTCCAATGATGCACGGTATGGTAAAACTCCCCGGATCCTTCAGCTTAGGTGGCAACTTTTGTTGCAAAACAGCACTGCACTCCTCCGTCAAAGCGACGGTCTCTAACTCCTCGAGTTTCAATTTCCTCGAAAGTATGCCCTTCATGAACTTGGCATAACTTGGCATTTGTTCAAGTGCTTCAGCAAATGGTAGATTTATGTGCAACTTTTTGAACACTTCTAAGAACTTTGCGACTTGCTTATCAAACTTCTGTTTCTGAAGCCTTTTAGGGAATGGCGGAGGCGGATAAACTTCTTCGCTAGCTTCCGTAATTTCTGAACCTATTTTCCCATCTGACTTCTCCTTTCCTTCCTCACCTGATGCCTTCTGAATGACCGGAAGAGCAGAATTTGAAGACCGGATAGACCCCTTAGGCGCGCCCGCGCCCAAATCACTGTTCACAGCATTTTCAAGTTCTTCGTTAAACTGCCTTTTGACTCCCAGATTGTTTGTAACCTTTCCAGAACGTAACGTAACAGCATGAATCTGTTCCTTGACCTCCTTTTTACCCGGATTTGCTTCCGTGTCACTAGGTAATTGCCCTTGAGGTCTGTTCAAAAGAGCATTAGCCAGTTGGCCCATTTGATTTTCAAGAGTCTTCAGAGATGCTGCTTGACTCTTGTACATCATTCGCAATTCTTCCATTTCTGACTTCTCATTCGATTGCACATGACTTCCTGGTTGTTGTTGATGAAATCCAGGTGGATTGTATGGTGGCCTTTGGGCATAAGGTTGTTGATAACCTGAATTGTTGAACTGCTTCGAACCATACTGCTGACCCTGAGATGGTTGTTGCATAGCATTCTGATTGTTGCTCCAACTGAAGTTAGGATGATTCCTATTGTTGGGATGATATGTATTAGGAGCAGGTTGTGAAGGCCTTTGATAATTGCTGACAAACTGTGCCGACTCACTGGAAATTGCACATTGATTAGTGTCATGAGCCCCCGCACACAATTCACAGACCATGGCGACTTGTTGAACCCCCACCTTAGCCAATGAGTCCACTTTCATGGTTAGAGCCTGTAGCTGGGCTGCTATAGCTGTTGTGGCATCCATTTCAAGTACACCTGCAACCTTACCTTGTGGAATGCGCTGTGTCGGATTCTGATACTCGTTTGCAGCCATCATTTCAATCAAGTCATAGGCCTCTTCAAAGCTTTTGGCCCATAGAGCTCCTCTAGATGCCGCATCAAGCATTGCTCGAGAATGACTTAACCCATTGTAGAAGCTATTGATGACCATCCAATTGGGCATCCCATGATGAGGACATTTCCGGAGCATCTCCTTGTACCTTTCCCAAGCTTCACACAGTGATTCACCAGAATGCTGACTAAATTGTGTAAGAGCATTCCTCATGGCAGCAGTCTTTGCCATAGGAAAGAATTTAGTCAAGAACTTTTGTGCCAGATCTTCCCATGTAGTGATGGAACCTGCTGGAAGTGAATGCAACCAGCTTTTTGCTTTGTCTCTCAATGAGAATGGAAACAACCTTAGCTTGATAGCGTCCTCAGAGACTCCGTTGGTTTTGAACGTGTCACAGATCTCAATGAAGTCCCTGATATGCATGTTGGGATCCTCGACAGATGAACCCCCAAACTGGACTGAGTTCTGGACCATTTGGATCGTGCCCGGCTTGATCTCAAAATTATTTGCAGCAATAGCCGGCCGCACAATACTCGACTGAATATCATCAATCTTGGGCTGAGAATATTCCTTCAGCGCCTTGTTATCTGCCATTTCTCCAGTAACTTCAAACTCCTCTTCAACTTCTTCCACTAATACCTCTTCTTGCTCTTTTTCTTCCAGATTCTCTTTACGAACTTGAGATCGAGTACGCATACACGCTCAAGTTAGTACCTGAGAAACCCAAAAGTTGATGAGTGAGAAAAACGTCCGAGTCAATGAATTTAATCCAAATTGATGACAAGATCATAAACTAAACAAACAATGAACCGAGTCCCCGGCAGCGGCGCCAAAAACTTGTTCGCACTTATTCACGCAAGAGAACGTGGTCAACAAGTAATATAGAGTAAATAGGATTCGTTCCCACAGAGACTCAAATTGTTTGTTATGTTCACTTATGCATCAACTTATGATTTACACTCACTGCTAAGACAATCACAATTTTGGTTTTGATTTACTAAAGATTAATTACCAACTAAGCCAATTACGAGGAAATAACTTAACTTTAACTTTATAATAAACAAACATGGGATTTCAATTTCATTTACTACTTCATCTAGAATCTTATGCCCTTTAGCCTAGCATGTGACAGAGTTGATTACTGATTAGATGCACTAAACTGATACACACCAACTTTCGTTGAGCATATACCCTCCTACTGATCATCCACAATTGATAGAAGTCAAGTAGTCACCAAATATGTGTAGTCCCTATATGTCTATAGCAATTGAACACATACCGGTTGAAAATCAAGCACCCATTAAACCACATAGTCGATGCAAGACGGTTAGAATTACATCACAAATTAATACATGTTCTTCACATGCATAAACCTATGCTAGCATGAATTGTTCTAAACCCTAGATCCACTTTCGCATTCACTAGAATTAAACAAACAATTACAAGTGTTCGCGACTCACTTATAACGAATAAGCATAAACATACCAGGCAATCAATACAATCAATCACACACCAAGGCATAAATAACACTCAATTTCTAGAATCCATAGAAAAATCCATTAAAACCCCATGATAACGAATTAGCCCATAATTGACCTAATTGCCATCATGGGTTCTATGGAAAACATAATTCTAAAATAAACAAGTAATTATGGAAGAAGAAATAAGGTTTAGAAATAAATCCCCAAAATAGAAGAGTACAAAGGTTCCAAAGAATAATCCTTGCTTGTTACTAGCTTGGAGAATTTCCTTGAAAATGTTCTTGAAATCTAGATGAAAAAATGTGATAGATGCTAAGAAAAACCAAGAACAACCATAGATATGTTTTTTTAGGTCTCCAATAATACATATAAAGATGCCCTAATAATAGGCCCAAAACCAACTTGACCCGATCCAAGGCAACAGAAAACTGCTCAAACCCACATCAAAGCGCCATGGCGCCTAAACCAAGCGCAACTGCGCCTAGACCAAGCGCAAGAGCGCCCTTCCCTAGCGCAACAGCGCTCCACAAGCCCTGGAATTCTTTCCCCGCGCGCGCTATAGCGCTAGAACTCGAGCAACGGCTCCCAGCCTCGCGCAACTGCGCCCCAAAGCTCCTGGACAACACCCTTTTTCCACCCTGTGCGCGCAATGGCGCCCAACACCTGTGCAATGGCGCCCAACGGTTCCTGGAATGCCTGTGCTCCTAGACCTCTCCTTGTTTTGTATTAGCTCTCCCACTTAGCAACAATCATTCCACGATTCTTGCACTTTGAATCACTTTTCTTCACACATCTAAAAATTCATTTCACGCCACCCAAATCACCATTTTAGCACCATAATAACTTCAGGACACAACCTACACAATTTACACAAAAACGTATCAAATGACAACGAAACTCGAGAACTTGCAACCGTTTTAAGTCCGAACGGAAGACAATTAGTGGATATAAAATCCACTTATCAGGATGCTACAGAAACTGGCAAGTGTTATAAAACAGGATTGTTGTTTTGAAGAACAAGCAAGAAGATATCATGAAGGAAAGAATTTTTTATTGATGGAAACTAGTAACTGGACGGCAGAACATTGTCATGTATAGATCATTACTTTATGTTATTAGTTGATAGGTAGCATTATAAATACTCTCTCTATATCATTGTAAAAGAGTTGATTTTTGAGTGCATATCGTGTGAAGCTCTGTATAAGGTTTGTATTCGAGAGTTCAAAACAAACAGAGAGAGAGATTTGTATTGTCAGCAGCTGCTAAAGGTATTGTACACCTTTGGTAGAGTTTGTATTTGATTTATTTAATACAAACAAATTTTGATTGATTCGTTTGTTCTTGTTCATCTAATCAAGCAAAAATCAGACACGACTATATAACTTGTATTCAACCCCCCCTTCTACAAGTTATTCAAGTTAACAATTGGTATCAAAGCGGGTTGATTTCGAATAATCATAAAGATCTACAATCATGTCTGGTTACAAGGATGGTAATACTAAGATCCCTATGCTCAAGAGAAACGAATATACTCTATGGGAAGTGAAGATGTTGCATCACCTGGAAGCAACAGATCCTGATTATCTTGACAGAATCAGAGATTGGCCTTTTGTTCCAACAAGGCTTGTTCCTCAAGCAACTGTCGAAGGAAAAGTTGTTCCAGAACATACAGCATAGAAGCCTAAATCTGAATGGACAGATAAGGAAAAGAAGAACGTTTTTAAGGATGCTAAAGTGAGAAACATACTATTCAACAGTCTTGATTTTGTTCTCACTAACTATGTTCTCTCTTGTAAAACTGCTAAGGAGATATGGTACAATCTAAAGGTTCACTGTGAAGGAATAAAACCTGTCAGGAAGAATATGAGGACACTTCTCATACAACAGTATGAGTACTTTGAATCCAAGTCTGGTGAGTCACTTACTGACACCTTTGATAGGTTTACTAAACTCATCAATGAGATGACCATGCATGGTAAATATTATGACTTGGAGGATATGAATACTAAGTTTATGAAAGCTCTTCCTGATTTATATAATGAGAAGATATCTGCAATTGAGGAAGCTAATGATCTGGATGAAATATCATTAGAAGCAGTTTATGGAAAATTGAGAGCTTATGAACTTGACAGGCAGCAGAAAAAGAGCAGGAGTGAAGGAAAGATGAAAACTGTTGCACTCACAGCTCATTCTGAATCAAAGAAGCTTCTAGAAGAAAAGTCTGAATCTACTGAGAGACACTTGAGGAAGAAGAAGAGCAAAGAAAGTTCTGAGTCAGAGACTGCAGATATAGACTCTGAAGATAATGATTCTGAATCAGAGATGCAAGAACTCTTTGCTATGTTTGCTAAAGCTTTCAAGAAAGGAAGATCCAGCAGGAGAAGATTTTGCAAAGGATCTTTTCAGAAGAAAGAGGAGAAGAAGAGTGACAAAGGCAAGAGTACAATTATCAAGCTTGATAAGGCCAAGATCAAGTGCTTTAACTGCAGTGAGCTTGGAAACTTTGCTAGTGAGTGCAAGAAGCCTAGGAATTCAGGGAAGGGTAATGCACTCATGGTCACACAGAAGGATTGGGCAGACTCCAGTGCTTCTGAAGATGAATTGGATTATGACAACATTGTGTTGATGGCAAGTGCTTCAGACAAGCCTGGATCTCCAAAGAAAACTTTTTCATCTTCTGTTAAGGGCATTGGAAAGAAGCATTCAATTATCTTGGACAGTGGATGCTCTAGACATATGACTGGAAAGAAGTCCCTGCTTACAAAGTTTAAAAGAAAAGCTAGCCCGGTAATATCCTTTGGAGATGGCAACAAAGGAGAAACTCTGGGATATGGCTCAATTATTTTGGGGAATGTCATCATAGAAAACGTAGCACTGGTTGAAGGCTTGAAACACACACTTTTAAGCATATGTCAACTGGGTGATAAGGGTTACCAATCAATCTTTGACAGTGTAGGATGCAAAATCTTGAATATGAAGAATGGAGACATTGTTTTGACTGGTCAGAGACATGGTAACATATATGAAGCCATCTTGAGTGACACATCTAAAGGAACTGTCAGATGTCATTACAGTAAGGCATCAAATGATGAAAGCTAGAACTGGCACAAGAAGCTCTCACATCTCAATTTCAAGAAGCTTAATCAACTTGTTAAGCACCATCTGGTGAGAGGCCTACCTCAGGCAAATTATATGCAAGATGGACTTTGTGATGCTTGTCATCTTGGAAAACAAAAAAGAACCACTTTCAAGAGCAAGACAGAAAATTCAATTACTGAACCATTTCACATGCTGCATCTTGATTTATTTGGTTCAGTAAACATTATGTCTATCAGAAAGAAAAGATATGCTCTAGTTATAGTGGATGATTACACAAGGTTCACATAGGTATTCTTTCTACACAAAAAGGATGAAGCTCCTCAGCAAATCATTGAACTTGTCAAGAATATTCAGAATAGCTCTGAGTACAAGGTCAAAGTGCTTAGAAGTGACAATGGTACAGAATTTAAGAATTCTATAATGGAGGAGTATTGTGCAGACAATGGAATTACTCAACAGTTTTCTGCACCTAGAACACCTCAGCAAAATGGTGTAGTAGAAAGAAAGAACAGAACTCTCATAGAGGCAGCAAGAACCATGCTTGCAGATGCAAAGCTTCCAACCTATTTCTGGGCAGAAGCTATTAACACTGCATGTTTCACTCAAAATTGTACCTTGGTAAATGGCCATGGAAAGACTCCATATGAGATGATCAAAGGAAAGAAGCCAAGTGTGAAATACTTTCATATCTTTGGATGCAAATGCTATGTCCTGAAAGTTCATCCAGAACAACTTGGAAAATTTGAAGCCAAATCGGATGAAGCAATCTTTCTAGGATATTCAGCATCAAAGGCCTTCAAAGTATACAATCTCAGAACTCACATTGTTATGGAATCAATTCATGTTGCATTTGATGATAAGAAGTTTGGAAGTTTGCAAACTGATGAAAGCCATGACAATCTGGAATTTGAAAATCTTAAGTATTCTGAGATTCTCTCTTGTGATGATGACGGTTCTCCAGAGGAAATCTCTATTTCTTCTCAAAGGAATGCTACTGTTAATGGGGAGCAATTCAATCAAGGAGAACACAATACTAGTCAGGTTCAGACTAGTCTTTCAGAGTCTACTTCATCAGGAATTGATCCTTCAGAGTCTAAAGAAGGAAGATCAGAAACTAGCAGCAGTATTGAATCCACTGATTCTACTGATCAAGGGGGAGCTTTTGAAGGAAATGAACACTCTTCTACAAGAGATACCACTAACTTAGGGGGAGAGTCTAGCAGGAGTAATCTACCACCTGTTAGAAAATGGATAAGGGATCATACTGAAGATTTGATAATTGGTGATCCAAATAGTGGTGTTCGAACTAGAAGATCAATTCAAAATGAATGCTTGTATAGTTGCTTTCTCTCAAAGAATGAACCTAAGAAGGTTGAAAAAGCCTTACAGGATCCTGATTGGGTAATAGCAATGTAGGAAGAATTGAATGAGTTTGAGAGGAACAAAGTCTGGAAACTGGTACCAAGACTTAAAGATAGATCTGTTGTTGGTGCAAGATGGGTTTTCAGAAACAAGCTAGATAAATCTGGTATGATTGTAAGAAACAAAGCAAGACTGATGGCCAAGGGTTATTCTCAGGAAGAAGGAATTGACTATGATGAAACCTTTACCCCTGTAGCAAGATTGGAAGCAATCAAAATGTTTCTTGCATTTGCAGCTCATTCAAAATTCAAGGTATATCAGATGGATGTAAAGAGTGCTTTTCTAAATGGCAAGCTTGATGAGGAAGTGTATGTGGAGCAACCACCTGGTTTTGTTGATCCAAAGTTTCCAAATCATGTCTACAAACTTGACAAGGCACTCTATGGACTAAAGCAGGCACCAAGAGCATTGTATGAAACTTTGTCTAAATTTCTTCTTGAAAATGGCTTCACAAGAGGTACAATTGACAAAACTCTATTCTTTAGAAAGATAAAATGTGATTTGCTTTTAGTTCAAGTTTATGTTGATATTATATTTGGTTCTACTAATGAAAAGTTATGTGGTAAGTTTAGCAAGCTTATGCAGTCTAAGTATCAGATGAGCATGATGGGTGAACTATATTACTTTTTAGGCTTGCAGGTCAAACAAACTGAGACTGGTATTTTCATTAATCAGTCAAAGTATATCAAAGATCTTTTAAAAAGGTTTGACTTTCAAGATTGTGCAATTGCAAAGACACCCATGGCAACAGCCACTAAGCTAGACTCTGATTCTAAGGGAAAGAGTGTTGATAACACTAGCTATAGAGGCATGATAGGTTCACTGTTATATTTAACTGCAAGTAGACCAGATATAATGTTCTCTACCTGTTTATGTTCTAGATTCCAAAGTGATCCTAAGGAATCTCATTTAATTGCTGTGAAGAGAATTTTTAGATATCTCAAGGGAACTCCAAATCTTGGTTTGTGGTATCCAAGAGAATCTGATTTCTCCCTAATTGGCTATTCAGACTCTAATTATGCAGGGTGTAAAATAGACAGGAAAAGCACTACAGGTACATGTCAATTCTTGGGAAACAGATTGATTTCTTGGGCAAGCAAGAAACAACAGTCAGTTTCAACCTCAACTGCAGAAGCTGAATACATTGCAGTAGGCAGTTGTTGTGCTCAACTCCTTTGGATAAGAAATCAGTTGATGGATTATGGTATGACACTTAGTAATATTCCTATGTTTTGTGATAATACTAGTGCTATTAAAATTGCAGAAAATCCAGTTCAACACTCAAGGACTAAGCACATTGATGTCATGTATCATTTTATTAGAGAACATATTGAAAATGGTACTGTGGAACTTCATTTTGTTCCTACTGACAAACAACTTGCATATATTCTAACTAAACCACTTGATGAGGCTACATTCTTTAGATTGGTTAGTGAGTTAGGAATGTTAAACTTTTAGATCTTTAACATCTGCACAAGTAGCAAGGTATGTTGTTTCAGCTTATAGACTTGATATCTTTGTCAGGATCTATACTTGACTGTTAAATGCTTAAGCTGTAACATCTTACTTTGATAAATTTCAGTATGATAGACTTATTAATAAACATCAGGATCAGGATTGTTATCAGGATGCTGACGTCATCAGTATTGACATCAGGATTGTATCGTCAGTATCAGGATTGTGAAATTTGTGTGTCTTACTATTTCAAATCCTGAAGATCATTCTATACAGTGGTTCAATTCTGAGTTTTATTAAGTCTATGTTAGCAAGTTTTACCTCATGCATACTGATAATTTATATCATTATTCAGATCAGTCAATAAATAACAATAGACAAATAGATAATAAGAAAACTTGTATTTTCATTAATCAAAGGCATTACATACATGGAAATGAAATACAATTGTTCTTTTTGTCTAACTACTACTGATAATCCTATTCTTGTCTAAAGTTGGGGCTTTTGAATCTTGCTTCTTTCATTTGTCTAAGAGCCAGGACAAGGAGCATCTCAAGATCCGCGTTAGGGATTTTAAATGCCTCATCTGCTTCTAGACCTCATCTCAGGATGACTTGAATGAGAGCAGCTGACTCATCTTCATGCTTATTGAAGAAAATGAATAGCATCTTTATCAAGATCAACCTCAGACTCTTCGCCAAATTCTTCATCCTCAAGGTGTGAGGAGATTAGAGGAGGATTTTCTCCAACTGATAGATGTTTTAGAGGAGATTCTTGGAAATCATCTGGGTTAAGACCAACCATATCTAACTCGATGAGAAAAGTCATCTCTTCTAAGAGATAGTTCACTTGCTCCCGATCATCAAGAGTAAAGAACTTCTCAGTGGTAATGAACCAAAAGCTAGGGTTCATATAAAGATTTGGGTTGAAAGCCATGGTGTAAAGAGAAAAGAATGAAAAGGTTTTGGAGTATGGCATAAGGAATTAGTTTCTTTTATAGAAAGACGTGGGAAGCTGAACAGTCATTTGGGGGTTATCAATGCAGTCAGTCATATTTATGTGTGACTGTATTTCTTATATTTTCAAGAAATGTTGAACGTATCTAACCAATTGATTTTGTTCAGATTTTATTTATTTCTTTTACAGGTAAAAGAAAATGCCACATGGAAACTCCATTTAGTCTCTGGAATCAGGATGATATTGATCAGGAATACAAGTGTGTTCACATCAGGATTAGTAATTCTTTCTATTCAGAAATCACATTGAATCTTGTGATTATCTTGGTGAGAAGATCACATCAGGAGAGGAAGCTGATCAGTATTGACTTTTATCTTGATTTTACCTTGATTTATTTACTTGAAATCAATTTTGGATTTTATTTTCCAAAAAAAATCGTGGGTAACTGCATTTTTCAGGGACCGACACCTGTCAACCTACGTGTCAACGTGGGATAATGGGTTTGAAGGATTTTTGAAATATAATTATTTTGAAACTCTAATCGTGTAATTGCTTTCTTTAATTTCATTTTCTAAAGCAAAAAACACTCTTGAGTTTTCAAAATCACTAATCAATTTCAAAGCTTTCTAAAGTTCTTTTCAGATCAAAATGGAAACTCAAAGAAGACTACCTAAATCAGTAGCTTTCAAGTTTGGTAACTTTGATTTTATGATGAACAATAATGTTGCAGCTATCACCAACAAGGAAGGGGTGTCAACTGATTTTCACCCAATTATGGACTTTATGGCGAAAGGACCATTAAGCTATGCCTTGACAACATCTCCACAGATCAATCAAGCAGCTGTTTCACAAGTCTGGGAGAATGCTGAGGTAATTGACTCTGTTCAAGGTCAATCAAGTAAGATTGTCCTACACTTAGGACAAGACTCATTTGATATTACTGAATTTGTTGTTAATTCAGTACTTCACTTACCTGTTAGTTCAAATTTTGAGAATGTGCCATCTGATGATAATGTTAGAACTATGTTGTCTGAATTAGGTTACAATGGACCTTTAGATAACATGACCCAGTTAAATAGATCCTTTCTTAGGAAAGAATGGCCTTTCTTTGACCAACTTGCTAAATGTTTTACTGGTAAATGTAGTTCTTTTCAACAAATTACTGTTGTTACTTCTCACATTGCATATAGTTTGCTTTATAACAGAGTAATTAACATTGGTCACATTATTTTAAGTCAGATGTGTATCAAACTTGGATCAAGAGATCATGACAGGAATATGGTTTATTATCACAAATTCATGCAACTGTTTATTAACCATTTCATTCCTGATGTTGAAGCTAGATTTGGTAGAGAATATTGTGTTTCTTCTTATGTACAGCAAAAGAGAATTTTCTCTGACATTACAAAGAAGGACAGTGAAAAGAATCTAGATGAAATACCTGCATTACACTATCCAAATCATGTTCAGGTACTTCTAAGAATTCATCTTCCTACTATCTACAATTCTTCTTTCTTTGGTGGTGAAATGACTCAGGAATCTCAATTGGAGGAGAACCCTCCTGTGTCTACCCAAGTAGCCAAAAACATTACAGTCTCTGAAACAATTCTAGAACCAAATTTTGATCCACAGCCTATTGTTTCAAAGAAGCCAACCTCTGGTGTTTCTCAAAAGACATCTGTTGTAAAGAAGAGGAAATTTGTTGTTTATAGTAGTAGTTCTAGTGAAGATGATGATAATATATCTCTTGCTGAGAGAGCAGAATTGAAGGCTGTAATTCAACTTTCTAAGCTAGGACAAAGAGATAGAACACATAGTCACAGCCAAGCTGCAGTCTCCCAAAAGGTTGTAGTTCTTAAAAAGGGAAAACAGTTACTGGATACTTCTTTCAAAAGACTGTGTCTATTGAAAAAGGATCTCATCCCAAGATCACTTCTGTGTCTACACCTCTTGAGTCTTCTCAAGATAAATCTGTTGCTCACTATACTAGGAGAACAAGGAGAAAGATTCATTTATCACCTACACACACAGTGTCTAGTCCAACTAACATTATGCTGGTCTCTACAAATAAGGCTATATCCACGTCAGTATCTGACAAGAGAGATCTGAATCTTGATTCTTCATGGGAAACTACATTGACATACAGACTGGCTATGGAATTATTTCTCTAAAAGTGAAGCTTTCCAGGCCTGTTCTAGATTTTCTGATTGAAAGAGTTCCCAAACTTTCATTTCCTGGAGAATATGAACTGTTACAGCAAAGACTTGATTTAATGAAGATGTACTTCTATGTATCAATCAGAAAGGAATTGCACAAGAAATTTGGACTTCCTAAGCATGTTGCACTTCAATCACTTCATGCATATTTATTTGACAAGGATGTCATTGTTGATGATGCTTCAGCTCAAGGTGAACAAGAGGAGGTAGTTGATAGAGGGAAGCAGTCAACAGAAGATACTATTGCACCATTGGTGAATAGTAGGATATATCAAATCACAGTCACTACAACACAAGAACCATCTAGTCATAGGTTGGATGACTCAGGAACTGTGATTGATGATGCTGGAAGGTCTTCTGTGATGACTGAAATTGCAAGTGAGAAACCCTATGATATGGGAGGAATGACTTTGATTGATTTTCCTGAAGATCAAACCAATATTGTTATTTCAGAGTCTATTCACCTTGAGGGTGTGTCTCAGCAACCAACACTTAAAGACAGTGACATACTAGCTATGATGTCTAATGAAGTATTACTGAAGACATCAGAGTCTAGTGTAGATCCTGAAAGTGGTATACTGGAGCCTGTAGTCTCTGGAAAGAAAGTAGATGTTTATAAGGGTTCAGAGACTATAGTAGCTCACTCCTTGGAGAAAACCTCAAGCCCCATGCCATATGAGGAACCCTCTCTCCATGTGAGTTCAGGTATAAAAACTTCTTCTAACCCCTATTTTTCTGTAGGTCATGAGAGCACTTATCCAAATTTGAGTGATACACTTGAAAAGATGGACATAGATCCACACACAGAGAGGCTGGCTCCTGACCAGGCAAAAGGAGAGGTAGAAAGAGTGTTGACTTTAGATAGTCAAAGTGAGAATGAGGGTATGGATGATCAACTCCATAGTGAGGGAGAGAAAGTTAGGAAATCACCATCGTTTGATTTCTGGGATCAGGTTTTTCCTGAATCTTGGTCTGAAAATCTTGGTATGGATGCTGGTACTTATTCCTTTATCAAGATGTATGAGAAGAATGACTTAGCAAAGCACAATGCAAAGCCAAAAGTTAAAGCTCAGAAACATAAAGAGAGGCTTGCAGGAATCATCAACAGAAGAGATGAAAAGCTAAGACAATCTCTTATTCCACATGTACGAGAAGATATTCCTAATGATCCTAGTATTCCTTTGTATGTACTTCCAATATCAGCTAGAATTGAGACATCAACAGTATCTGATCAATCTAAGGAGGAGTCAGGATTTGTAGATGTTAGTACACAGAATACTGGTGAAGGACAGGATGATCATGTTTCAGCTTCAGAGCAGAAAAGTGAAGACGTGTGTACTTCTACTAAAGTATTATTACTTGAATATCATTCTACTCCAGTAGAGATTGAAGATAAGGTTATTTTTGCATCTGAGTCTGAAGATACAACAAGCACTTCCAACTTTGAAGTTAATTCTGGAATTCTAAAGGATATTCAGAAATCTCAAATTACTATTCAATCGAGACTTCAAACACTTGAAGATAACCAAGTCACTATTATGGAAAATCAAGCAGTTCTGATGAATCTTATTTCTTCTGTTACTGAATCTCTCAAAATTAATGTTGCTGATGTCAAAAAGGAGGAGATAAAAACAATTCAAAGGCAACAGACTGGGGGAGATGAACAGACTGGAGATGAAGGAAGAACTAAGAGTGAAATAGGTGAATCTCAACAAGGAAGTGGAAGCATTAAATAGTTGAATTCTTTTTTCTATAAGTATTGAATACTATGTCTACATCTGAAGAAGGAGGTACTTAACTTCATGATCCTAAATTCATAAATTCTATTCTAGTTGAATTGTCATATGTTTTGACATCTACAACTTAGATTTATGCTTCAGATTCTAAAGCATAAATAGGGGGAGATTGTTATGAATAATTCATAAGTTGTGATGTTGAGAATAGAATTTTGCTTATACTTCTTGTAAATCCTGATCTTATAAAGGATTTAGCACTTTTTATAGGATATATGTGTTAGACAGTAATCTGTAGAGTTTAGTCAGGAACAACAGTGCATCAAGGACTACATGTCAGGAACTGAGATCAAATCCTGATACGCCAAGTCAAATACTGATGGATGTCGAATCCTGATGCAAGGTGGAATCCTGATATCAGTCGTGTTACTGATGATGTCATTATGGATGCTACAGAAAATGGCAAGTGCTATAAAACAGGATTGTTGTTTTGAAGAACAAGCAAGAAGATATTGTTAGATATTGATTCAAGTGATGATCAGGATCTGGACTACTGATCAGATACTAATGCTGACGTCATCAATAATGTATCGTCAGTATTAGGCTATCATCAGGATTAGAGGATGATCAGGATTACACAAGGATATACATCAGTCCAGGAATCAAGGGAGAATGATATATCGATTCCTGTTTTATAGGAACGCAGCTATCATTCAAGATATGTACTAAGGGACGTATGTAATTGATTTGATATATCTTGTAATTGATAGTGCAGCTGTGTACAATATATAAGCACAGTTTAGGTTTTACATTATGTAATCGCTTACACGAATTATCTTGTAACCTAGCAGCTCTCAAGAACATAAGAATTTCTTGAGAGAGTTTGTAACAGTTTTATATCAGAATTAATAAAGCTGTTATTTATTCATACTTGTGTTATTATTTCTGTTTAAGTCGAAAATCTTATACAATTGTATTCAACCCCCCTTCTACAATTATTAATTACTGGGCAATAATTGGTATCAGAGCAAACTGATTAATTACAATCAGAAACGATCTTAAGATGTCGACAAGCAAGTATGAAAGTATTAAAACCCCTGTTCTCAAAAAGGCTGAATACCCCACATGGAGGGTAAAGATGTTAATGTATCTGGAGGCAACTGATCCTAACTATCTCGATCGAATATATGATGGTCCATATATACCTAAGAGACTGGTTTCTAGAACAGATACTATACCTGAGCACTATGTTCAGAAGGCAAAGGCTGAATGGACTCCTGAGGAAAAGGCTGAAGTACTCAGAGATGCAAAGGTGAAGAACATTCTTCATAATAGCCTTGATGCTGTCATATCAAACAGAGTGATAGCATGTAAAACTGCTAAGGAGATCTGGGAAACTTTAGAAACTCAATGCCAGGGTACTGAATCTATCAAAAGAAACAGAAGGGCTCTGTTGATTCAAGAGTACGAGCAGCTTGATGCAAAATCTGATGAGAGCCTCACTGATCTGTATGATAGATTTCTGACATTATTGAATAATCTATCTCTGGTGGGTAAAGAGTATGAACCAGAAGACTCGAACACCAAGTTTCTTAGAGCTTTACCTGAGGAGTGGGATACTCAAACCTCTATCATTAGGCATCAGTATGATCTTAATGCTGTGTCTCTTAATGAAGTCTATGGGATGCTAAGAACCCATGATCTTGAGGTTCAACAAAGGAAGAATAAAAAGACCAACAAAGCAAAGGCTGTTGCTTTGAATGATGAATCAAAATCAAAAGGAAAAGATGTGGAGGTTTCAAGAAGGAGAAGTAGAATAGCTAAGTCCAATACTGATGACTGATACTGATGATGACTCTACTGATTCTGATATGATGGAAATGGTTGCTATGATAGTCAAAGGCTTCAAGAAGATGAAGTTCAGAAAGGCTAGAAGACAAGGCAGCTTTCAGAAGAAACCTGTCAATACTGACAAGAAAAGGTACAAGAAGAATGAAAGCAAAAGCAGCAAGTTTGATAAGTCAAAAGTCAAATGCTACAACTGTGAAGGAATGGGTCATTTTGCAACTGAATGCAAAAAGGCTAAGACCAAAGCTCTTATCTCATCAAGCAAGGATTGGATGGACTCTTCCTCAGAATCCGAAGAGGAAAAGGTGAACTATGCATTAATGGAAAATGTGGATGAGATTGCTGCTTCTGAAAATAAGGTACCTAAATTGTCTTTGATTTTGATACTGATAATGTTTCTGAGTTAAGATCTTTCTTAAAGTCTCTGCATATTAGCTTTAAAAGTCAATCTCTTGAAAATGCTAGAATAATATCTGAGATGTCAGAATTGTCTAAAAGAAATGATCATCTAGAAGCTGAGTTACTCTTTATGCAAGAAGTACTAAATGAATGTGAGAACGCTAAGCACATGAAGCTAGAAATGGATTTTAAATGTACGACACTTGAAAAGGAACTTAATGATGCTAATGAGAAACTCAGAACCTGGACACACTATGGAAAGAAAACACATGATATTATCACAGATAAGAACTGGAAAGAGTGTCTAGGTTATAAACCAGAGGACAAGAAAAAGAACAAGGGTAAAGTTGTTACTGCTGAAACAACAGAACCAGGAAGAGTTGTTGTGAATGAGTCAACAAATCCAAAAACCTATAGACATGTTACAGACAGAACAAAGACCAAATTAAAACCTGTTAAGTATGTGTATCCAGAAAATCCCAATTCTACTTTAGAAAAGGGATCTACTTCTACACAAAATTCTGAGTCTAAATCTGTCAAAAATATAGGTCTATTGTCTAAGAAAGAACTCAGAGACAGAATCTGTGAAGTGACAGACAGAGAGAAAACCACTACTGCTAAGAGGAACAGGAATGGTAAAATTGGAATAAACAAAGAAAATAATTATAAGTATATTCCAAATGCACCAAGGAAAACATGCTTTAATTGTGGTAACTCTAATCATCTTGCTATTGATTGCAGGAGGAGTAAAAAGAAGGCTACTGTAGTTCCTAAGTCTGACATTAGGAATAGATCAGTATTTTGTAAACCACAGAATTGTAAGAACCCGAAATTTTGGATATAATTAAAACTTTTTATTATGTACTGAGGTAATGGTGAATAGTGATTACGACTATGATGTAACGATTGAGATAATGAATGAAAGGAATAGATTTGGATTCAAATGTTTAGGTGCCATGAAGAATACTATTGGTTGACACTTTAGATAAGAATTATCTATCTCCTAGGGAATTGAGATTTGATAATTCTAAAGGAAAAGATTATTCTTATGTCATCCAAATCGATATCTGTTATTGGTTCAGTGGGTCCGTAAAAAGGTTAAGGAACGATCGAAAGAGATCAGGGACAATTGTACAACCCTAAGAGGATGAGTAAAGAATAATGGATGAATAGTGATTTTGGGTAGACATAGGAATATTATTAGACGACGCGATATATAAGTATCCGGAACGAAATTCTGAGCTCGTATTAGTGATCCAGGGGAAAAAGAGTGTATGTAAAAGCTGTCGGATTCTGAAAAATAGCACTTTCATTTTCCCCGAGATTTCCCTGGACAATGAAAGACTTAAAGAATTATTGAAGGGATTTAAGGAATATAGGTTCAAGAATTATTAAAGAGAATTGAAAATGACGGTGTAATTATTATTACGGTTTTCGGTAAAACCCTAACTAGAAACGATTGAGTTATTCGTCCGAACGATCAATGAATTGAGCAATAAACGGACAAAGAAACAAGTTGAGAGCCAAGATACAAGCATGTGCAAGTGGATAAGGCCAAGTAATCAAGTAGTTATCAAGGTAACCAGAACAATTAGAATCAAACCAATTAGTTAGCTTGATCTTATCATCTTACTACTAAAACACCAACACTTGTCCATAAAATGATGCAAGGCATGACATGATCACTTTAATAAAGCTACTTTAGCTAGATATTTTCAAGATGAGGTGTATTATGCAAGAGAACCAAGCAATCAAAGATCAAAAACTCTATTCTCTCCATTTTGTTCAAACTGCCCAGCAGAACACCCCCAAAGAAGAAAATTCATGTCTCCATTTATATCCATGATAAAATCACCAAATTTTGACCACAACCTCTCCACTTCATGGGCAATATTCTCTCAAAATTTCATGGCAATCTAATGAGTATAACCTAGTCAAATCTCCTCCCCAAGTTGAAGAAACCAAACTGCCCTGTTCTTGACAGTTTCTGTCCAGCGGCAAAAGGGGGCTAAAAACCCTAGATATGAAGCTTAAAATTTGATGAACTAGGACTCAAAACAAAGCTTATGAAGAGGTCAAGATGTGGTAAAAATTTGAGAGCCAAACTCTTATTTTTCGATTTTCTATGATTTTTACAAGTTTAGGGTGAATAGTAACTTTCAAGAAACTAACTTTGTTTTTCTTGATTTCTTGGATGATCTAAGCTTGGTTAAGGATATACAAGGACTATACAAGGCTTACTAAGTGCATACACACTCCAAGGAAGTTATAAACTTCAAGAACCCAAGTTTTTGTTTTGAGTTTTAATGGAGTTTTAGATGAGATTTGGTGATGATGTTAGTATAAGCATGTTTACATGATCATGTAGTTGTTCTTAGTAGTTATTTAATCATGATTCAAGTCCTTGATGATTTTGAGGTTAAGATCAGTGGTTCTAGGACTTGTGGGTATGAGAATCATGTTTACAAATTGTGTTGATGCCCGGTGTGGCTTGGTTGTGTTGTTACGATTTTTAGAACGTCAGATTTATAGCCATCGTAATGCCGAATTTTTGTTAACACTTAAAAACCAAGCATGGCAGTTAATGTAGGTTCCTGACCTTGATAATATTATGATTGATCCTTGTAGATCTCGAGCCATAGATCATTTTGGCACAAGAATCGAAACATTCCGACTTACGGTTTAGGAGTTATGTTCAAATTACTAAAATTGGTTAGGAACCGTAAGTAAAAGTTCGTAACTTCAATTGAACCCTCGTAAAGCATGTTACTTAGTGGCGAATCTTGGTAAATAAATACTAGAGGTCATAAGGAAGGTATGAGAGAGAACCACATGTTAAATGGATCGTTTTCCGATTTTATAAAAATGTTTGAATCGAAGTTAAACGCGAACGAACCCCTTAAAAGTATAACTTTGGTTATAACTTAGAAAACGAACGATAAAACTCGAGGTATAATCTCGGTTCGTAATCGATCGACTTTAGAACTTATACAACTTAAGTATATACCAAGTGTGGGTATGATGACATGTCTTAATAACGATCAAATGTCGGATCGTATCGGTGATAAAAAGAGTTACACTAAAAGGGTATAACGAGATAATTCGCAAACGTGTTTCGACTTAAGTGAAGTTTATACTTAGACTTTTAAAAGGTGTTAATTGGTTAATCTCGAATGTTCTGATTGTTTATAGATCATCGAGCAGACCCAGGACACGCTATCTCTACCCACGCCCGATTACCAGGCAAGTTTCCAATACCTTGGAACTGTTGTTGTGATAATATGTATATATGTTATTTCTTATACATATGCCATAGCATGCATGCCTATTGTCAAATTATATTATGATACCTGTTCCCTGAATTGATATTGGCTTATAGACTAGATACGAATTATCAGTTATAAGCCGGATTGTTTTGGTAAGACCCTTAGCGAAGGCATATGATATTCATTCTTAAATATAGACCGGGAGTCGGTATTTTGAGATATAGATAGTCGTGGAAACTCGGAGGGATTCCAACGACAGATTATTATTTATCTGAGGAATGTTATTATTAAACGTTATTTATATTTCCATAAAGTATCAATTACTTGGAAATCTTTCGAAGAATGTTATTCGAGTATTATCTCAGTCGAGACATATTAAATGAATGTTAGTTTCGAATATTCATTTAGAGTTGATTATTTAATGAATATTATTTTGATATTCATTAGAATGTTATTTATTAAATGAATATTACTTTCGAATATTCATTTAAGGTTTATGTACTTAAGGAATATTATTTTAAAATATTTATTGGAAGTTCTGATTACTTAAGGGATATTATTTCGAATATTCCTTTGAAGTTTTGATTACTAAATGAATATTATTTGGATATTCATTTAGAAGATTATTTATTAAATGAATATTATTTTCAAATATTTATTTAAAGTTTGACTCATTTATTGAATATTATTTTAAATACTTACTGGAGTATAATTATTAATGAATATTATTTTGAATATTCATTTAAGGAGTGATTTATTTAGTAAATAATTCTATATATTCATTCGAGGATTACTTACGAGCAATATTATGATTTAATTATATTCCGTAATTATTATTTAGTTAATAAATATTCTTGGAATATTTATTTAATTCTTTTAAATCCTTGTTAAAATGATTTATATTATTTGGAGATTATCTTTCACCTCCAAATATTATGTAAAATATTTCGGAGTCTTTTTACGACTATTTTATCAAGGAAAGGTCCCCAACTCTTTATTTTTCATTTAAATCTATCTTAAAAGGATTTAAATGCTCGCTCAAACTTCCATGTTATAGGGGAACCTACTTGAGCAATGTTATTTATCTTGTAGACTTCCCGGTCATAAATCTCATAATTTATCCTTTTCACTCGCAACTTGGTTGCTATGGACTTATTAAGTCTGTGTGTACCTTCTCATCATTCGAGGGGTAAGATTGTTGGAACAAGTTGATATCCATTAACAAGAAAAAGCTTGGGAAATGTTGGTGAATTTTCCTTTCCAACTAGATACGACTACTTTGTGGAGTCTTATCAACAAGTATTTCACTTGGGAAAGGGAGGACAAACTCCACGTTTCAATGCTGTGGATTTATTCGAACTAGGAGTCGTGTGTAAGAGGCCGAGTCACGCGGTCCATCACAAGGCCTAACCATTGGCCAGGGAGTTACTATTAAAGGCAATCGACAAGTGAAGCCGTCAGTTCTTCCTTCTACCGGTAGTAAACTATATTGGGTTGTACCATCCCCGACTGATCATCAGGGAGTGGGACAGCTGGCGCGTGATAACTCCAGTATTGGTTCATCTCCCAAATTGGGAATTCCCTGCAACACGTATCGAAGAGACTTCTTTCAGGTTGACGGTGTCTTCCGCAACACGTATCGAAGAGACTTCTTTCAGGTTGTAGGACTTCGAAAAATGTTAATAATTGGAATTGCAATATTTTCCTGCAAGTTCCTCTTTTATGATAAATGGTAATATCTAGCTTATTTTCGACATAGCAGATATTCCCACATATATTTACATTTTGAGTTACCTTGTAACTTCATCGTTCATATTATACTGGCATCATTTCCGTAAATGCATGGCATATGGTTTGAAAGATACTTTTGAACTGTTATATATTATCGTTCAGTTAAATATTATTGTTGGTGGGCTATTGCTCACCCTTGCTTTATTATTATATCACAACAACAGCTAGACCAGATGACTCGCACAAGGCGCACTCGACGCTGGCGAGGACGATGAGATTACCGGAGCCGAAGAGAAAGCTATTGGTAGGATAGATTTATTCTTTCGGTACCAAGTATATGGTCTAGTATGACTTATGCAAATGGATGGCAAAGAGTATGTATTCATATTGAAATTCTTTTGGGTTGTAAGAACTCATAATGTGTTTAATAAAATTTGGTTGTTACTCTGATTTCATCTCTGGGACTATAACGGGTGTGTTTTATATTGTTGTGTTGGGTCAGAAAGATGTAATTTATTTTATGTTGAGGTAAGTTCAAGTATTGTGGACAGAATTGGACACCGTAACGACTGGATCCCGAACCCCGGATCTGGGGGTGTTACAGAATCCTTGTTTTCACTGTGGCAGTAAATGGCATTCTATCTATACATGTGAAGAATACCATAGTTTGTACTACAATTATTATGATCCCTTGCCAAAGTTTAATAAAAGTGCAAATTCTGGTAAAACAAAGAGTCTGAATACTAAGCATGCATCTGTTAATTCTGATAATGACAAAGCAAATTCTGATGGATTTAAATCTGACAGAACTGCTTTTGTTAAAAAGGCTTCTGCTGCTAAAAGTGTTAAATTGCATGCAAAAAGAACCCAACAAGTGTGGGTTCTTAAAAATTCTAACTGAGCTCTTTATGTTTCTGATTGCAGGGTAAAAATAAAAATGGGTTAGTCATGGATAGTGGATGCTCTGTGCACATGACTGGAAACAAAACCTTGATATCAGAATTTGAGGAGAAAGCTGGCCCAACAGTGTCTTATGGAAATGGCAACATTGGACAAACTTTGGGATATGGCAATATAATCATTGGAAATGTCATCATTGAAAAAGTAGCTCTGGTGAAAGTACTCAAACACAATCTTCTTAGTGTTAGTCAAATCACAGACAGAGGTTATCATGTCAACTTTAGTGATACTCACTTTGAAGTGATCAGTAAAACATCTGGAAGGATTGTCTTGACTTGTAAGAACCCCAAATTTTGGATATAATTAAAACTTTTTATTATGTACTGCGGTAATGGTGAATAGTGATTACGACTACGATGTAACGATTGAGATAATGAATGAAAGGAATAGATTTGGATTCAAATGTTTTTATGCCATGAAGAATGCTAATGGTTGACAACTTAGGTAAGAATAATCTATCTCCTAGGGGAATAAGATATGGGAATTCCAAGCAGGAGAATATTCTCTTGTCATCCGGATCGATAACGATTAGTCCAGTAGTTCCGTGAAAGGGTTAAGGACCGCCCGAGAAAGAACAAGGACATTGTCATAAATATAGGGAATAAAGGAAGAATAAAGAATAAATAGTGTTTTTGGTGGAAGTAAGAATATTATGAGATGACACTATATAGAAGTATTCGGAACGGATTTCCGAGTTCGTATTAGTGATCCAGGAGGAAAATAAGTGTATGTAAAAGCTGTCGGATTCTGAAAAACCGCACTTTTATTTTCTCCGAGAGTTCCCTGGACACTGAAAGACTTAAGAATTTAACGAAGAGATTTAAGGAATATAAATTCAAAAGTTAGTAAGAAAGATGGAGAATGATAGTACTAATATTATTACGATTTCCGGTAAAACCCTAACTAGTAACAAATGAGTTATTCCTCTGAACGATCAATGAATTGAGCAATAAACGGACAAAGAAACAAGCAGAGGAAGCAAGATACATGCATGCGCAAGTGATAAATATCTAGTAACCAATCTAGTTACATTACAAACTAGAACCATTAGAGATTAACTAGTACTTAGCATCCTTTTCTCATCCAACCACAAAACCAAGACACATGTCTCTCCAAATTCATCATCCATGACATCACCACTTTAATAAAGCTACTTTAAGCTTGATATTTTCTTAAGACACCACAATAATTCATTGGATGAGAGCAAAACAAAGCAACAAAGCAAAGAAACTCAATTTCTCTCCATTTCTCAAAACTGCCCAGCAAGAACTACCTTGAAATAAAAATTCATATCTCCATTTCTATCCATGATAAAATCACCAAATTTTAAGCAAAGCCTCTCCACTCCATGGGCAATATTCGCTTCAAATTTCATAGCAATCCAATGAGTATATCCTAGTCAAATCACCTCCCCAAGTTGAAGAAGCAAACTGTCCAGATTCATGACAGTTTCTGTGACGATTTTCAAACGGTCATATCTCCTTCATTACTCAATGGAATTTGGTGTTCTTTAGCTTGTTGGAAAGCTGGTTAGATGCTCTACAACTCTCCTTTAGAATCCTCGTCCAGAAAACCTCGGTAAGGACCTCGTTTTTCATGATCTTTCCACTGCGTTATAGCAGATCCGAAAATCACTAATTATGTGCTTGATGATTCTTGTTAGTTAAGCTTGATTAAGGTGTTCTAAGGACTAGTAAAGGATTAGTAAGGTCTCTACATCCTCCAAGGAAGGTATATCTCATCAAAACCCTAGCTCTTACTTTAAGTTTATGGATGATCTTGATGGTTGTTAGCATGGTTAGGATGTTAGTATGATTATAAGCATGATTATGTAGTGATTATTTGATTTAAGAGATATGATGATCATGTTGGTAAAGTAGATGATTTTGGACTGTTGAGGTTGAATAAAATGTGTAAAGTTGTATGGATGCCCGGTGTGGCTTGGTTTTGATGGTATGATTTTTGGAACGTTCGATATATAGCCGTCGTAATGCCGAATTTTTGTTAACACTTAGAAACCGAGCATGACAGTAAATATTAATTCCTGACCTTGATAATATTATGACTAGTCCTTGTAGATCTTGAGCCATAGATCGTTTTGGCGTGAGAATCGAAACATTCCGGCTTACGGTTTAGGAGTTATGGTCAAATTACTAAAATTGGTTAGGAATCGTAAGTAAAAGTTCGTAACTTCAATTGAACCCTCGTAAAGCATGTTACTCAGTGGCGAATCTTGGTAAATAAATATTAGAGGTCATAAGGAAGGTATGAAAGAAACCACATGTCAAACGGATCGTTTTCCGCTTTTATAAAAATGTTCGAATCAAAGTTAAACGAGAACGAACCCCTAAAAACCCGCTAGGTTATAACTTTGGTAAAACACTTAGAAAACGAACGATAAAACTCGAGGTATAATCTCGGTTCGTAATCGGTCGACTTTAGAACTTATACGACTTAAGTATATACCGTGTGTGGGTATGATGACATGTCGTAATAACGAACAAATGTCGGATCGTATCAGTAATAAAAAAAGAGTTACACTAAAAGGTGTATAACGAGATAATTCGAAAACGTGTTTCGATTTAAGTGAAGTTATACTTAGACTTCTAAAACGTGTTAAGTGGTTAATCTCGAATGTTCTGATTGTTTATAGATCATTGAGCAGACCCAGGACACACTATCTCCACCCACACCCGATTACCAGGCAAGTGTTCAAAACTTTAAACCTGTTGTTGTGATAATATATATATGTGATTGCCATTTTAAATATGCCATAACATGCATGCCTATTGTCAAATTATATTATGATACCTGCTCCCTGAATTGATATTGGCTTATAGACTAGATACGAATTATCAGTAATAAGCCGGATTGTTTTGATAAGACCCTTAGCGAAGGGCATATGATATTCATTCTTAAATATAGACCGGGAGTCGGTATTTTGAGATATAGATAGTCGTGGAAACCCGGAGGGATTCCAACGACAGATTATTATTTATCTGAGGAATGTTATTATTAAACGTTGTTTATATTTCCATAAAGTATCAATTACTTGGAAATATCTCGAGGAATGTTATTCGAGTATTATCGCAGTCGAGAGATATTAAATGAATGTTAGTTGCGAATATTCATTTAGAGTTGATTATTTAATGAATATTATTTTGATATTCATTAGAATGTTATTTATTAAATGAATATTACTTTCGAATATTCATTTAAGGTTTATGTACTTAATGATTATTATTTTAAAATATTCATTGGAAGTTCTAATTACTTAAGGGATATTATTTCGAATATTCCTTTAAAGTTTAGATTACTAAATGAATATTATTCGGATATTCATTTAGAAGATTATTTATTAAAGGGATATTATTTTCAGATATTCATTTAAAGTTTGACTCATTTATTGAATATTATTTTAAATACTTATTGGAGTCTAAATATTAATGAATATTATTTTGAATATTCATTTAAGGAGTGATTTATTTAGTAAATAATTCTATATATTCATTCGAGGATTACTTACGAGCAATATTATGATTTAATACTATTCCGTAATTATTATTATTAAGTTAATAAATATTCTTGGAATATTTATTTAATTCTTTTAAATTTTTTTTTAAAATGATTTATATTATTTGGAGATTATCTTTCACCTCCAAATATTATGTAAAATATTTCGGAGTCTTTTTACGACTATTTTATCAAGGAAAGGTTCCCAACTCTTTATTTTTCATTTAAAGCTATCTTAAAAGGATTTAAATGCTCGCTCAAACTTCCATATTATAGGGGAACCTACTTGAGAAAGGTTATTTATCTTGTTGACTTCCCGGTCATAATTTATCCTTTTCACTCGCAACTTGGTTGCTATGGACTCATTAAGTCTGTGTGTACCTTCTCATCATTCGAGGGGTAAGATTGTTGGAACAAGTTGATTTCCATTAACAAGCAAAAGCTTGGGAAATGTTGGTGAATTTTCCTTTCCAACTAGATACGACTACTTTGTGGAGTCTTATCAACAAGTATTTCACTTGGGGAAGGGAGGAGAAACTCTACGTTTCAATGCTGTGGATTTATTCGAACTAAGAGTCGTTTGTAAGAGGCCGAGTCGCGCGGTCCATCACAAGGCCTAACCATTGGCCAGGGAGTTACTATTAAAAGCAATCGACAAGTGGAGCCGTCAGTTCTTCTTTCTACCGGTAGTAAACTATATTGGGTTGTACCATCCCCGACTGAGCATCAGGGAGTGGGACAGCTGGCGCGTGATAACTCCAGTATTGGTTCATCTCCCAAATTGGGAATTCCCTGCAACACGTATCGAAGAGACTTCTTTCAGGTTGACGGTGTCTTCCGCAACACGTATCAAAGAGACTTCTTTCAGGTTATAGGACTTCAAAAAATGTTAATAACTGGAATTCCAATATTTTCCTTGCAAGTTCCTCTTTATATGATAAATGTTAATATCTGGCTTATCTTTGACATAGCAGATATTCCCACCTATATATGCATTTTGAGTTACCTCATAACTTCATCGTTCATGTTATTCTGGCATTATTTCTGTAAATGCATGGCATATGGTTTGAAAGATACTTTTGAACTGTTATATATTATCGTTCAGTTAAATATTATTGTTGGTGGGCTATTGCTCACCCTTGCTTTATTATTATATCACAACAATAGCTAGACCAGATGATTCGCAAAAAGGCGCACTCGATGCTTGCGAGGACGATGAGACTACCAGAGCCGAAGAGAAAGCTATTGGTAGGATCATTCTTTTAGTACCAAATATATGGACTAGTATGACTTATGTAAAAGGATGGAAAAGAGTATGTATTCATATTGTAACTCTTTTGGGTTGGAAGAACTCATAATGTGTTTAATAAAATTTGATTGTTACTCTAATTTCATCTCTGGGACTATAACGGGTGTGTTTTATATTGTTGTGTTGTGTCATAAAGATGTAAATTACTTTATGTTGAGGTAAGTTCAAGTATTGTGGACAGAATTGGAGACCGTAACGACCGGATCCCGGACCACGGATCTGGGGGTGTTACAGAAATGGTATCGACGAGTAAGGTGACAGACCTTGAGGCATATGAGCAGTGCGATGATGCTTTATATGCTGAAGATCAACGAGTAAATTCGATGGAGTACCCAACTGGAGACCCGGAAGAGGTTCCAGCAGATAAGGACAGTCCTGTTAGGATAAGGAGCTTACCCTTGAGGAATGAGGGCTGTAGCCAGAAAGATTGTGATGTTTAAGGTATAGTGCTTAGAAAAGGGAGCATAAAGAACTGAGTTATTAGTAAGAGAACTGAAGATTCATGTTGGATTCGTAGCCGGACTACTGGAGGTAGTACCAGCAAGTAAGACGGATTGGAAGAATTACTTGAGATCCTATACGGGAATAGATGAGAATCATTAGAGACTTTTATATTAACGAAAAGAGTGCTAGAGGGATGTATGATTATCAAAGACATCGATATAAGATGAGAAGCAGGGTCCCTAGGAATAGTTGAGAAGGAGGCAGTAAGTGCAATATCATTTGATAAATTAATTAGTATGCATATTGTCAGTAATAATTCGCCATGAGAAGGCAGATGTCTTAGGTTGTAACTTATGGAACCAAATTGAGGTTAATGAGATGGTTTTATTCAAGGAAATGTTCATGTTATGAATGAATCAGTTAGAAAGTAAAGACATTGGGAAGTGACAGCATGATTGGATAAAGTTATATAAAGAAGTAGTAAGAAAGACAATGATCTCATAACCTACCGGAAGATAAGACCAGTGAGCCAAGATAAACTCATAATGAAACTACTGTTAGAGACTGAGTATAGAGTTATTTCAACTCAGTGAAATGATGAACCAGAAATGTTAGATGCATGTGATTCAGAGGAATATTAAATTCTTTCTTTGAATGAATTATAGTAGTTACTTTAAGTTTATTCCGACGCAGAATTATAACGGATCAAGTAATACGATCAGCAGTTAAAGAGAAAAATATGAGAAAATCCTCCTGGAGCTAAAAGGTGGAATTGGTAATGACCAAGAGTTGGCATTACTTAATGGAAAAAGGAGACTTTGTGCTTCCAACGACGCTTCGCATAAAGGATTAGGATGTGTGCTTGTGCAACACGATAAAGTACTTACGGATGCATTCGGACAGCACGATCCACCAGATCGGATGGCCTTAGTAGTGCCAATTCTGTGGAACAACCAACTCCGACGGCAATGTTCCTTCTGAGACTAGTGGTCAGGTAGATTGACATTTAGTAATATTGAATCTCAGGACGTATGGGTATCAGGACGTTGTGTCAAGTTTCAGTTTGAAACTGTTAATTCCCTTCTAAGGAATGTATATAATTGGTTCCTCTCCAGTGGTTAAACTTCCAATCTGATGACGATTATTTCGTTAACGAGGACTGCTTATGGTTCTACCTGCTTGGTGGTTCATAGGATTATTCTTCAGGTTCCGAAACTGGTCTCCTTAAATGTTACCAGTAGATGGATAGATTGACCAGAATTTCCCTGAGTCTGGAAAAGAATTCGGCGAATTTTGGCAAACCTTGTCTTTCTGATTATCAGATAACATCATTAAAGAGAATGGGAACTGGAACGAACCCTGTGGATTGGGTAATGTTGCCGTCATATGGGTTAGTAGACGGGCCCTGAGTATTACAATCGATGGTAGAGATAAAATGATGAAGTAAGATTGGACGGAAACAGGAAATGTAAGTAAGAAACCAGCCGGACTGAGAAACTCCGGGATTGACTTAAGTGAAAAGGCTGTTATGCCAGGAATGGTAAGCTTACGTGGCACGTAGGATTGATAAGAATAGTTGAAAAGATAAAAGTAGAGGAAAGGTGACCAGAGATGGTGCCGAATAGTCGATTAAGACTTATATGAAGTAAAGTTTTGGAAAGGTAGAAAGGTATCAAAGAAGGCACTATGCCGGCAATTGCTAGAAAAGTAATGCTATTAGCCAACCCCTAAAATCATATATATTTTTTTTTGTGTGGCCAGTTGAGGCCAAGTCACAAAGGATTATCAAGTGACTAGACTAGCATTGAAAGGACAAAGCAGGGTTGCTTCTAAGAAAGCACTGACTGCAAGGGCTTCTAATATAAAGGAAACATTAATGAGATCGTAGGAATCTTCTGCTGAACAACCCATGTTTTGATTTGGAATTCACTAGACCTTTTTGGGATGGGGTCACCCGTACTAAAGTGACTCGTGTGTATATGGTTGTCCAAGATTACGAGTAAAATGGAAGTATAGTGACTTGAGATGTATGATGTTAGGGTATCATGAATACCATGAATATATTATGACGGAGGAAAGTAAACAACGAAGGTTTATGAAGAGAGTATAGAAATGGTCAGAGATTGATCAGTATGCTGTAGAAATTTTGTATGAGGCAAGTACCTTTGAGAAGAACGATAAGTACTAAGAGATTCACGTTGAACTCGACCAATATCTTCCAAAACATCCTTGCTACCATTACCAAGTTCTGTAAGAGAGCAGATAGGCATAAGTTGCCTTTTGGAAGGCCAAATAGGCTGACAACTATCTGAAAGAAGAGGGTGGCATTAAGTTACCAATCGATTATCAAATGAGAACAGTTGAAAAGAGACCCTTATTAAGGATACATGATCTGATTGCCAATTATAGGATGCAAGAATTCCCTGGCGGTTGAATTAAGGATAGGATATCCATAAATTAAAACAAACCCTGAGGAATGCACAAGGGATGGCATTAACCTTAATAAAGACATTGTGAATTCAGATGATATGAGTTGGACTTGCTAAGGCAACAATGACTGGTAAGGATTATTAAAAAGAGTTTTGGAAAGAACATAGATAGAATTATTAGAGTATTGATCAATGACGTTTTGATATACCCTGTACCCAGAAAATACAGGAGGAATGATGAGGATGACCTAAGAAACCTTACAAGGAAAAAGGTAATATTTCGAACTTCAAAATGGAAGTTTGGTAAGGAATGTATGACATAGTAACAATAATGCCAGATGAGGCATGTATGAAACCCTGAGGAAGTATGGATTGAACCTATAAAGGTTGAGATTATCCTAGAACAAGAAAGAACTAAGAAAACAAATATCCTAGGTATGATTGAGGGTAACTTTGATAAAGTTCCCACGGGAAGGTGGAAGCAATGACTTATGGAAAAAGACTGATAGTTATATTTTTCTCCTTCAGCAGAGCTTAAGGGAGAATGCTTTCACCCAACAGTGATGAGAATAAGGTAGAAAAATTTGAATTGGAATGTATCCAGAGAACATGGATTACAAGAAATTATTATTATTAGGAAAGGCCAATGAGGTGGCCAACAGTCTAAGTATAGAGGAATAATTACAAACGTTTATACCAAAGAAACAGAATGATATTTGGAAGGACCTTGAAGGTCATATCGGAGTGGAGGAAATTACATTCCTTCTGATGACTGTGCAAGAATCGACGGTAATAATAGTTTAAGTAGATTCCCGATATCGTCTTAAGTGAACTACACACCTTAGAAGGTCCCGTTCTGAGGCAAACCAAGACCATGATACAAAATTGATGAAGTAAACCGTTAAGTTTCCAGTCTTTTATGGAAGACGCATGAGTGATAGTTTCATCAACCGGACATAGCTGCGATGCTTGAAACTCTTCTACAATTTTATCTACTTCATGTAATATCTACATCAAGTTCAGGAAGTATTCCTTATGGATAAGGAATAGGGATTACCTTGTCTCCCGAAAGGATTTGAAACCCGTATGGTTAGCTATTAACGCACTACGTAAACAATAAGCGATAGTGATTCTTCTAAGAAAGTAGATGCCAACGTAAAGATAAAGAAAGTGTTGCTATTGATAAACTAAATGGCATGTTGATGAATGACAAGCAAGTTTATGTTAGTGTATTTCTGCGCAAACAAGATAGAGAATAGGAGGTTGATGATTCATGATGCTAAAGGTATTCCCGTGGAAAGAATTAATGAGACTTGGAGAGAAGAAGGGCAGTTGAGCCCGAGAATTCTTGGGCCATCTGAGAGTTTGAAAGTGTTCGGAAGATGGCATTCGAGCCAGCTCCACCCCCAAAACTCGTAATATGATCGTAACATGTTTCATGTGGCAAGGCTATGCTAGTAAAATCCAGATGCCCGACAGATGATAAGAGTACGAGCAGGTAGATATACGACCTGGTCTGACTTACGAAGAACAACCTGTGGAAATCATGGGTAGAAAAGAACAAGTGATGAGAAACAAGTTTGGCAGAAGAATATTATATTGGATCTAAGTTAAAGAAATCAGCCAGATTCATTTCGGAGGTTTTAAATTGAAATAATGTGATGATTATAGAGTAAATGTGACGGGATACCAATAAGGAGGTGCCCAGTGCAAAAGATGCCTCAATAAAAAGATGACGGTGAAGGTAAATAATAGAAGTGAATAAGAATCATATAATAAGAAGGATGTGATTGATAAAGAAAAGGCTTGGAAAGCAACTATGGAATGTGAAGCAAGGAATGTTATGAATGGATTAATAAATGGGTTTTCTAACAAACCTTTGGGATGACCACCTGATAGTGTTATTGTTACGAATATGAAAGAGCTAGTAACATGACATGGAATGTCAATAACAATGGTGTCAAGCGAGAAACTAAGATTTAACCTGAGAGGTTGAAAGATTTTCCAAAAGTGAGCATTGCTAAGGTTGAACCAGAGTATAAGTCCATAGAATAGTGGATAAAGCAGCAAGATATGTTGACACATGAGGTTGCGATCAAATAGTATTGGATATAATTATGATTATTTTCTTCTTTGATGAACCTCTATAGTTCAGAGGTAAATTTTGAGTATGATATTTTACAATCATGAAACTTTCTATAATCATTTAGAATTCTTTTCTTTTCTTCTCTTTTATTCATCTTCTTTATGAATTGAGAAGAATAACCCTTTAAGGAGGGGCGGTACTGCTACGTGACTATCTGTCTATGTGATAGAAGTCTAAGTGGAATACCATAACTTGTTTAATTGCTTGTCAAGTACTAAAGGATGGCCCCCTTCTGTACTAACTATGCAATATAACAAATGTTCAATTGATCATAGTGATCTCTCAATAAATCTTTCCACTTCTCTATATTGATCGAGATTGCGAAGATTAAAGCGATCAGGAAATGCACAGTACGAGCGAGGTTACCTCCGAATTCGCAGGGTGATAGTGATACCAATGTTACTGCAGGTATCAATAAGGATAAGACTGAGTAAGAGTATAACCCGGATAGTGTGTTGTACGAAAAGTAGCAACGTTGATGGAAAAAGAATAAAGTATGGATTGTAGCACTAGAAGATGTGCTGAGAAAGGGTAGAACGACTAAGAATTGACCGGGATGCTAAAAAGTGAACGACAGGCAAACGACTCTTTGCTTCCTACCTGATTCCGGGACGGAATCCTTTTAAGGAGGGGAGACTGTAAGAACCCCAAATTTTGGATATAATTAAAACTTTTAATTATGTACTGAGGTAATGGTGAATAGTGATTACGACTACGATGTAACGATTGAGATAATGAATGAAAGGAATAGATTTGGATTCAAATGTTTTTATGCCATGAAGAATGCTAATGGTCAACAACTTAGGTAAGAATAATCTATCTCCTAGGGGAATAAGATATGGTAATTACAAGCAGGAGAATATTCTCATGTCAACCGGATCGATAACGATTAGTCCAGTAGTTCCGTAAAAGGGTTAAGGACCGCCCGAGAAAGAACAAGGACATTGTCATAAATATAGGGAATGAAGGAAGAATAAAGAATGAATAGTATTTTTGGTGGAAATAAGAATATTATGAGACGACACTATATAGAAGTATTCGGAACGGATTTCCGAGTTCGTATTAGTGATCCAGGAGGAAAATAAGTGTATGTAAAAGCTGTCGGATTCTGAAAAACCGCACTTTTATTTTCTCCGAGAGTTCCCTGGACACTGAAAGACTTAAGAATTTAACGAAGAGATTTAAGGAATATAAATTCGAAAGTTATATTATTACGATTTTCGGTAAAACCCTAACTAGTAACAAATGAGTTATTCCTCTGAACGATCAATGAATTGAGCAATAAACGGACAAAGAAACAAGCAGAGGAAGCAAGATACATGCATGCGCAAGTGATAAATATCTAGTAACCAATCTAGTTACATTACAAACTAGAACCATTAGAGATTAACTAGTACTTAGCATCCTTTTCTCATCCAACCACAAAAACAAGACACATGTCTCTCCAAATTCATCATCCATGACATCACCACTTTAATAAAGCTACTTTAAACTTGATATTTTCTTAAGACACCACAATAATTCATTGGATGAGAGCAAAACAAAGCAACAAAGCAAAGAAACTCCATTTCTCTCCATTTCTCAAAACTGCCCAGCAAGGACTACCTTGAAATAAAAATTCATCTCCATTTCTATCCATGATAAAATCACCAAATTTTAAGCAAAGCCTCTCCACTCCATGGGCAATATTCGCTTCAAATTTCATGTCAATCCAAGGACTATAGCCTAGTCAAATCACCTCCCCAAGTTGAAGAAGCAAACTGTCCAGATTCATGACAGTTTCTGTGACGATTTTCAAACGGTCATATCTCCTTCATTACTCAATGGAATTTGGTGTTCTTTAGCTTGTTGGAAAGCTGGTTAGATGCTCTACAACTCTCCTTTAGAATCCTCGTCCAGAAAACCTCGGTAAGGACCTCGTTTTTCATGATCCTTCCACTGCATTATAGCAGATCCGAAAATCACTAATTATGTGCTTGATGATTCTTGTTAGTTAAGCTTGATTAAGGTGTTCTAAGGACTAGTAAAGGATTAGTAAGGTCTCTACATCCTCCAAGGAAGGTATATCTCGTCAAAACCCTAGCTCTTACTTTAAGTTTATGGATGATCTTGATGGTTGTTAGCATGGTTAGGATGTTAGTATGATTATAAGCATGATTATGTAGTGATTATTTGATTTAAGAGATATGATGATCATGTTGGTAAATTAGATGATTTTGGACAGTTGAGAATGAATAAAATGTGTAAAAGTTGTATGGATGCCCGGTGTGGCTTGGTTTTGATGGTATGATTTTTCGAACGTTCGATATATAGCCGTCGTAATGCCGAATTTTTGTTAACACTTAGAAACTGAGCATGACAGTAAAAATTAGTTCCTGACCTTAATAATATTATGACTGATCCTTGTAGATCTCGAGCCATAGATCGTTTTGGCGCGAGAATCGAAACATTCCGACTTACGGTTTAGGAGTTATGGTCAAATTACTAAAATTGGTTCGGAACCGTAAGTAAAAGTTCGTAACTTCAATTGAACCCTCGTAAAGCATGTTACTCAGTGGCGAATATTGGTAAATAAATACTAGAGGTCATAAGGAAGGTATAAAAGAAAACCACATGTCAATTTTACATATGCAAGTGTTCAAAACTTTGAACCTGTTGTTGTGATAATATATATGTGATTGCCATTTTACATATGCCATAGCATGCATGCCTATTGTCAAATTATATTATGATACATGTTCCCTGAATTGATATTGGCTTATAGACTAGATACGAATTATCAGTTATAAGCCGGATTGTTTTGATAAGACCCTTACCGAAGGGCATATGATATTCATTCTTAAATATAGACCGGGAGTCGGTATTTTGAGATATAGATAGTCGTGGAAACTCGGAGGGATTCCAACGACAGATTATTATTTATCTGAGAAATGTTATTATTAAACGTTATTTATATTTCCATAAAGTATCAATTACTTGGAAATATTTCGAGGAATGTTATTCGAGTATTATCTCAGTCGAGAGATATTAAATGAATGTTAGTTTCGAATATTCATTTAGAGTTGATTACTTAATGAATATTATTTTTGATATTCATTAGAATGTTATTTATTAAATGAATATTACTTTCGAATATTCATTTCAGGTTTATGTACTTAATGATTATTATTTTAAAATATTCATTGGAAGTTCTAATTACTTAAGGGATATTATTTCGAATATTCCTTTAAAGTTTTGATTACTAAATTAATATTATTTGGATATTCATTTAGAAGATTATTTATTAAAGGGATATTATTGTCAGATATTCATTTAAAGTTTGACTCATTTATTGAATATTATTTTAAATACTTATTGGAGTCTAAATATTAATGAATATTATTTTGAATATTCATTTAAGGAGTGATTTATTTAGTAAATAATTCTATATATTCATTCGAGGATTATTTACGAGCAATATTATGATTTAATAATATTCCGTAATTATTATTGAGTTAATAAATATTCTTGGAATATTTATTTAATTCTTTTAAATTCTTTTTAAAATGATTTATATTATTTGGAGATTATCTTTCACCTCCAAATATTATGTAAAATATTTCGGAGTCTTTTTACGACTATTTTATCAAGGAAAGGTTCCCAACTCTTTATTTTTCATTTAAATCTATCTTAAAAGTATTTAAATGCTCGCTCAAACTTCCATATTATAGGGGAACCTACTTGAAAAAGGTTATTTATCTTGTTAACTTCCCGGTCATAATTTATCCTTTTCACTCGCAACTTGGTTGCTATGGACTCATTAAGTCTGTGTGTACCTTCTCATCATTCGAGGGGTAAGATTGTTGGAACAAGTTGATATCCATTAACAAGCAAAGCTTGGGAAATGTTGGTGAATTTTCCTTTCCAACTAGATACGACTACTTTGTGGAGTCTTATCAACAAGTATTTCACTTGGGAAAGGGATGACAAACTCTACGTTTCAATGCTGTGGATTTATTCGAACTAGGAGTCGTGTGTAAGAGGCCGAGTCACGCGGTCCATCACAAGGCCTAACCATTGGCCAGGGAGTTACTATTAAAAGCAATTGACAAGTGGAGCCGTCACTTCTTCCTTCTACCGGTAGTAAACTATATTGGGCTGTACCATCCCCGACTGAGCATCAAGGAGTGGGACAGATGGCGCGTGATAACTCTAGTATTGGTTCATCTCCCAAATTGGGAATTCCCTGCAACACGTATCGAAGAGACTTTTTTCAGGTTGACGGTGTCTTCCGCAACACGTATCGAATAGACTTCTTTCAGGTTGTAGGACTTCGTAAAATGTTAATAACTGGAATTGTAATATTTTCCTTATAAGTTCCTCTTTATATGATAAATGATAATATCTGGCTTATCTTTGACATAACAGATATTCCCACCTATATATGCATTTTGAGTTACCTCGTAACTTCATCGTTCATGTTATTCTGGCATCATTTCCGTAAATGCATGGCATATGGTTTGAAAGATACTTTTGAACTGTTATATATTATCGTACAGTTAAATATTATTGTTGGTGGGCTATTGCTCACCCTTGCTTTATTATTATATCACAACAACAGCTAGACCAGATGATTCGCAAAAAGGCACACTCGATGCTGGCGAGGACGATGAGACTACCAGAGCCGAGGAGAAAGCTATTAGTAGGATAGATTCATTCTTTCAGTACCAAATATATGGACTAGTATGACTTATGTAAATGGATGGGAAAGAGTATGTATTCATATTGTAACTCTTTTGGGTTGGAAGAACTCAAAATGTGTTTAATAAAATTTGATTGTTACTCTGATTTCATCTCTGGGACTATAACGGGTGTGTTTTATATTGTTGTGTTGTGTCATAAAGATGTAAATTACTTTATGTTGTGGTAAGTTCAAGTATTGTGGACAGAACTGGAGACCGTAACGACCGGATCCCGGACCCCGGATCTGGGGGTGTTACATGACTGGTCAAAGACGTGGTAACATTTATGAAGCCAACGTCTACACCAATACTGATGGTCCCTCAACATGTCTCATCAATAAAGCAACAGTAGATGAAAGTTGGAATTGGCACAAGAAGCTTTCTCATCTTAACTTCAACAACATCAATGAGTAGGTTAAGAAAGATTTGGTGAGAGGATTACCAAAGGCGTTGTATACTCCAGATGGACTCTGTGATGCGTGTCAGAAGGCTAAACAGAGAAGGACATCATTCAAGAGTAAATCTGAATCCTCAATTGATGAACCATATCACATGCTACACCTTGACTTGTTTGGACCAGTCAACATTATGTCCATCAGTAAGAAAAGGTATACTCTAGTCATTGTTGATGAATATACTAGATTTACCTGGGTGTATTTTCTGCACAGAAAAGTTGAAACTGCTGAGATACTTTTGGACCATGTAAGACTCATTGAGACTGGTACAAAGTACCAAGTCAAGATTCTAAGAAGTGATAATGGAACTGAATTCAAGAATTCAGTAATGGAAGAGTTCTGCAAGTACAAAGGAATAGTTCAACAATTCTCTGCTCCTGGCACACCCCAGCAAAATGGAGTAGTTGAAAGGAAGAACAGAACTCTTATTGAAGCTGGCAGAACAATGTTGGAGGAAGCTAAACTACCTATATATTTCTGGGCAGAAGCAGTCAACACAACGTGCTATACTCAGAATATTACTTTAATCAACAGACATGGTGTCACTCCTTATCAAATGATTAAAGGGAAGAAGCCAAGTCTGACACATCTACATGTGTTTGGCTGCAAGTGCTTTGTCCTTAGACCTCATCCTGAACAGCTAGGGAAATTTGAAACTAAAGCTGATGAGGGCATTTTTATTAGTTATCCAACTTCAAGAGCCTTTAAAGTCTATAACCTAAGAACAAGGATAGTCATGGAGTCTATCAATGTCTCTGTTGATGATAAAAAGATAACAGGAATTGCTGAAGACTCACATGACAGTTTGATCTTTGCAAATGAAGCAACCAAGAATACTGATGAAGTAATGTCAGATACTGATACTCCATCAGATCCTGACGATCGACCAATGCCTGATGAAATACAAGTTACTGATGATGATTCAAATAATGCAAATGTTGAGGGGGAGCAATAGCAAAATACCATCAGTACTGATACAACTCAAACATCAGGAGGAGATTCATCAGAAACAAATTCAAGTGATAATCCTGACAGCATTTCAGGAGGAGATAACACTATCTTAGGGGGAGGTTCTAATAATTCTAGTTCTTTTGAAGATAACACCAATCCAGGGGGAGCATCCAACTCAATAAATGATTTACCGTCAGCAAGGAAATGGACCAAAAGCCATACTCCTGATTTAATTATTGGGAATCCTGATGCAGGTGTTAAAACCAGAAGTGCAACACAAAATGAATGCCTCTATAATAACTTTCTGTCAAAGGAGGAGCCTAAGAAAGTTGAAGATTCACTCAAGGATGCTGATTGGGTTATAGCAATGGAAGAAGAACTCAATCAATTTGAAAGAAATGAAGTCTGGAAACTTGTACCAAGGCCAAAGGGTAGATCAATTGTTGGTACAAAGTGGGTGTTCAGAAACAAGACAGATTCAGATGGCACTATTGTGAGGAATAAAGCAAGACTAGTTGCAAAGGGGTACTCTCAACAGGAAGGAATAGACTATGATGAGACTTTTTCTCCAGTTGCAAGGCTAGAAGCCATCAGAATTTTTCTGGCATATGCAGCCCATAAGAAATTCAAAGTTTTCCAGATGGATGATGCAGCCCATAAGAAATTCAAAATTTTCAAGATGGATGTTAAAAGTGCTTTTCTAAATGGAGAATTGGAAGAGGAGGTATATGTTGAACAACCTCCTGGCTTCATTGATCCTAGATATCCAGATCATGTCTATAGATTGGATAAAGCACTTTATGGACTAAAGCAAGATCCAAGAGCCTGGTATGAAACTCTGGCTCAATTCTTACTGGAAAGTGGTTTCAAAAGAGGTACAATTGATAAAACCTTGTTTTACTTGAATCATGGTAAGGACTTGCTATTAGTTCAGATTTATGTTGATGATATCATTTTTGGGTCAACTAACTCCAAATTATGTGGGAAGTTTTCAAAGCTAATGCAGTCTAGATATCAAATGAGCATGATGGGAGAAATGAGCTATTTCTTAGGTCTGCAAGTTAAACAGACTGATGATGGAATTTTTATCAATCAGTCGAACTACACAAAGAATTTGCTGAAAAAGTTTAACATGCAAGACAGCTCTACTGCTTCAACTCCTATAGCTACATCTACAAAACTTGATCTCGATCAAGGCACTGAAGTAGATGTAACTAACTACAGAGGTATGACTGGCTCACTTTTGTATCTAACAGCTAGCAGACCAGATATCATGTATGCAACCTGTCTATGTGCAAGATTTCAGGCAAACCCCAAAGAACCACATCTCATTGCTGTTAAAAGGATTTTCAGATACTTGAAAGGCACTCCATCTCTTGGCCTTTGGTATGCTAGAGAGTCTGACTTTAATTTAAGTGGTTACTCAGATGCTGATTTTGCAGGATGCAAAATAGACAGGAAAAGTACTTCAGGCAGTTATCAGTTTCTGGGAGAGAGACTAGTTTCTTGGTTCAGTAAAAAGCAAAAGTCTATCTCCACATCAACTGCAGAAGCTGAGTACATAGCTGCTGGAAGCTGTTGTGCTCAGATCATGTGGATGAGGAATCAGCTAATGGACTATGGTTTGTCATATTCAAAAATACCTATTTATTGTGATAACCAAAGTGCTATTGCTATGACAAGAAATCCAGTCCAGCATTCTCTTACTAAGCATATAAGTATCAGATATCATTTCATAAGAGAACAAGTACTGGAAGGGACAATCGAACTTTACTTCGTTCCTACTGATCGACAGCTAGCTGATATATTCACCAAGCCACTACCTGAAGCTACTTTTACAAAATTGGTGAATGAATTGGGAATGGTAAACTATGAGAGTGTCTGAAAACAAGGGAAGACCAAATACTGATGAGTGTCAGATCCTGATGCATGTCGAATACTGACGAAAAGTCAATCCTGACTTTAGTCAAACATCAGATCCTGATGCAACGGTTTGATTATCAGTACAATTTGTATATTTCAAGTATTCCCTAATTGTTCTGTTCCTGATTTAATTGTGGTTATTGTTAATGAATTTCTTACTTACATGATTACTTTAATTAGTTTTCATATTCACTTCTCTAATTTAATTCTTTGAAGAACAGTTCATAAACATAAAAAAAATTGCAGAACACATTGAATAAGATTAGATAAACAGGATTCTTCATTGATAATAAGAAAGAGATTACATGCAAATAGTACATCTTTTTGTTCTCTCTATCTACTAATATATTCAACAGGAAAATAAAAAAAAAATAAAGTCCAAACCACTCCATTGCTAGCAGCCATCCCAGATCCCATCTTTGCCACTTTGTTTTGGTGGAACTTGAAGGGATAAGGTTATTTTTGCTGACATATTCATTAACAATGGTTGGTGGTGTTGGATGAGGATGCCTTAGAGGAAAGCCATGCTAATGTTGCTTGAAGAGCAGAATTGATGTCGATCACTCTTGCAGGCCTTTCTCTCTCGATTTCTTCAAGACTAGCATCCATCTGAAGCCACAAAGTTTCAAGTTGCCTTTCCCAGTCAAAGGCATCAAACTCTTCACGAGTATAACTAAAGATATCTCTCTTCTCTACGAGATGGAGATTATTTTCCTTGATGGTAAGTTTTGACATTGTTTAAAGGTGTGTTGTATGAAGGGTTTTTGATTTTCAGGAGAGAATGAAGGATTAAAAAGATAGTGGACAAGTCTCTAGGTGTTAAATAGAGATGGGAGAGTAACGAAGTCAAGAAACGCTTCGTATTCTGGTTTTTAATGATACCGGGTATTTTAAGATAGTGATATTTGATTTTTTAATTAAATATTTTATTGCAATATTTTTAATCATTATCACAAGTGTATTTCTTGAATAATACGAGCGTGTGTGTTTTATTCATTGATACATATAGATACAAATCGTAAGTTGTGTCGCGTGCGGTTATCACCACTCTCTCACGTAATTTAGTCCATTACTTATTTTGCACAAATCGATTACTGACACCTGTCTTTGAGAAATCATTAGTTTGTCTAAAATCAATTTAGTTTCTAAATTGATTCATTATTCTCAACACTATCAGTATTGTCTTTTCTCTGTATCACTGTGCGAACATAAACCCTAATTGCTCAAAATTTCAATCTCTCTCTGTCACCACAAAAATGGAGAATTCATTGTTTGTCAACAATAAGGTTGTTATCAATGGTGTCACTTTTGCTCCTAACAACTATGTTGCTGTTCTTGACCATCAGGAACTATTGAATGAATTTCACATCATTTAGGATTTCTTGGCGTCTAGTCCGATTAAGTATGCTTTAACCACACCTGCCAAAGTTTCTTTCAAGTGTGTAATGCAGGTTTGGAAGACCGCTGTCTTTGGTGTATGTGAACCTTCAGGAAGGCCTAACTTGTCCTTTACATACAATGGAGTTACACATCATGTTACTCCAGAAGTGGTTGTTGAAGCTCTACAATTACCTTCTCTCAATGGTAAGACTCCAGCAACAATTACTGATGCTTCTTTGTTGGAGTTTGCTACAAGTCTGGGTTATAATGGACAACCAAGAAAGTTTGGAGAGTTATACAGAACCAAGCTTAAGAAGGAATGGAATTTCTTCTTTGATACCATCGGTAGGTGCTTCTTGAACAAAGTCTCTAACTTTGTTGCACTACCAACTGCTTCAGTTCACATTGGGTACTCTCTAATCCATGATACTGTGTTTGATTATGGGTCTTTTATTCTGAGAGCATTAAGTGCTAGGAAAGCAGATAAATGTGGTTATGTCTGTTTTATTAGATTTTTTCAATTAATATTGTCTCATTTATGTCCCAATGTTGAATTTGAAAATGATACAGTTTTGCCTATCTTTAAGATTTCTGAAAACAATATCAAATCCTTGGTTAAATCAGATAAGGTAAATGGTTTTGAGGGAATCCTTACATTTCTGATGGGGTCTGGCTTCTCTTGAAAAAGAGATTGCCTGCACTTTATGGCCCAGCCACAAGTGCTATGGGACAGGACCAAACACATCATGTTCCTGACACAAGTACATACCATACACAGTTACCTAAACAGTCAACCACCTCTGGTGTCTCCCAAAAGACATCAGTTGTAAAGGAAAAGAAGTCAGCTAGATCTGATGTGTCTGAAAGACAATCAGGATCAAAGGATTTCTCCACTTCAACTCTCACTAAAAAGAAGTCACGAGGAGGTGAACAAGGGGTTTTGATTGATGAGTCTTTGATTAAGGCTGGAGCATCTAAAGAAACAGGTGAAAAGAGAAAGTTTTTGCAACAGGTTTTTGATTCTGATAGTGATGATGACAAGACCATCTCAATAATTATGAAGAAAAAGGAAGTTACTGCTCCTGTTACTGCTGAATTGGTTAAGCCAGTAAAGCCAAAGAAAAGAAGAAGGATAGTCAACAAGAGTCAGTATTATATTCCTGAAGATATGCAGAATCTTAATGATGATATTGATCTTGATAAATCAACAGTTCCTGACACGTCTATCATTCCTGATATCTCTACTCCTGATACATCACCTGTAAAGACTGTTGAGATTTCTGATTCTCCAGCACCTACATCTCCAAAGAGAAGAATAATTGAGATGTCTGTGGATGAAGTAAATGCTATTGCTGCTCAGCTTGGTCATAAACCAACACCTCTTCAGATAAAGAGACAAGATAAAGCAAAGGTTTTTCATAGTCAGAAGAAACAGAGGATTACTTTACCTCTGAAAGGATTAAGCCCACAAGAACCTGAACTTCAAAGGGGTTCAGCAGCTATTGAAGATCCAGTCCCACAAGAACCACTCACTCAAAGTGTGGGTGCAGACATTTCTGAAGGAATGGTCCCACAAGAACCACTTTCTCAAAGGGAAGGTGAAGACAAGAACATTCCTGCCCCACAAGAATCATCTTCTCAAAGTAAAGATGTAGGCAAGCTCACATCAGCACAGGAGTTTCCTAACACTGCTCAAGGGATTCCAGAAATTGAAATTAACTTAGCTCAAAGTCTGACAGATAAAGCTGCTCATGATGTGCACATTGCTGAATGTGATAAGATACTTAAAGACACTGCATTTGAGGGAAGCACACAAGAACCTTTGACTCAAAGTGTTAAAGCAGCTTCACAACCTCAAACTACACAAGAACCATTGGTAGCAAATATTGATGCAAGTCATTCTATAGTTGCGGATGTCAATCCTGATGACAGTATTTCTGATCCAAATATTCCACTACTCATTGAACCACTTTCTTCAAGACCAATGGAATGTATCTCAACTTCATCAGGTAACACTTCTATCTCTGCTTCTTTTACTACTGATAGTATGATTACAGATAGACCTGAGACAAGGGATACCTCTATTTGTATGACTTCAGTCCACTCCTCTCAGCCACCTCTTATTTCTTTGAATTTGTTGAACCAGAACTTTTCTTGTGAGAAAGAGAGTGAACAATTAGAGAAAAAGAAGAGTGAAGAGCGGCAGTCTCCTGAACTGGCAAAAGGAGAGGTAGAACAGAGTGAGAAGTTTCAAACTTCTAGTGAGGTAGCAGTTACTATTGAAAGTAACTTAGGTGATGCTGTGAGAAGTGATGAGATCACTTTAAAAAAATATAGAGATATAGGAATTGTTTCTAATCTGAATGCAGGTTTTCAGGATACAACAGTACCATCTGCTGTTGATTTAAAATTGAAAGGAATAATGAATCCTGAAGACAATGTAGATGATAAAATTCCTGAGGCAAATGATAGCTCAGATGATGATGATGATGATGATGCTGATAATGATCCTGAAGCAGCTCAGCTTAATGTTGTCATGAAAGCAAGTCTAGGATCTACTTATGGATCATCCAGTAAGTTTATGGAGTCTATGGGTAAATCTACAGCTGCTCAAATTGAGATCATAGGAGATTACAGCAATCTTCTTCCTGAACATATTCAAGCTGCAAGAAGATCTGAATGGTATACTGAGTGGAATCAGCCTTCTGCTGATATAAATTTCAATAATGCACTTTTTCACTCCAGTCATATAACTACTAAGATTTCTGATCCTAATCTCAAAGCTCATCTGAAGACTACAACTATTCTGGAAAAAGGGTTGAAAGATGAAATTAATTCTATCAAGAGTGATAATGAAAACTTTCATGCTCGGTTTGTTACGAATTATTCTGAGATTGCCACTGCTAAACAGCTTCAACGTTTAAGCACTACCTTCACCACAAGGATGGATACCTTGGAAGTTAAGGTTGTCACTTTGTCTTCAAGGATGACTAATATTGAAGATTCTCTCCAACTTATCTTATCTTTATTGACTGATCCTACTGATGATGCTACTGATGTCAAAAAGGGGAGAAGGTGGTCAAAACAAAATGCACACCTAATCCAGTTGTAAGATAGGATGATGATACTTCTGGAAATGATGGTGGTGCTCAGTCATATGAACCAGGAACCTCTGATGCTGCTTTGGTAACAAGGAGAAGTGTGTCTCAAACTCAAACCAAGCAGTCAACTCATGTTTCTAAATCTGGGAAGAGAACATTAAGAACAATGGTGCAGTCTCAAATTTTGACAGAGGAACAATCTCAACTATCTGGTCAGAATCAATTACTTCCAACAATTCCTGAAGAAGATGAGGATTTGTTCATTGCTGATATAGAATATGCACCACATCTCTTTAAGAAGATTACTTCCAAGTCAGGTGAGAGTGAAATTTTATTTCACAATGATATTAAAGTTCAACAGCATCATGCTAGGGAAGCACTGGCTTTGATCTCTGCAGAAAATTCTGACATGAGTACTCAAGAGATCTTAAAAGAACAAAAGAAGATTCTTGAGGGAATTGCTAAACAGAAAGATACTCCTACTGCAAGTAGAGGAAGAGGCAGGGGAGGTAAAAGAAGAGGAAGAGGAAGAAAGCCTGTTCAATTTGCCTGAAGTTGCTGATGAAACATCACAGTTAGCTAGAAGAGGTAAGGTTACTGTGAGAGCACAGAATATTGCTGCTGAAACTACTCATCCTGCTATTCCTGATTCTGGTGAAGCTGAAATCTTGAAAGAACTTGAGGTCATGATTCTTATTATTGTGGTTGAAATTCACAATTTGGAAGTTAATGAACAAGAAAAGGAGGCCAGAATAAAAGCAAGAGATATTGAAAGGAAGGCAACTAGAGAGTACATAAAGAGAGTCTATGAATCTGATAAGTTGATATGGTATGACAGAAATAGACTTGTTCCAGAACATCAACAGAATTATACACCGGTAATAGGAAAGAAAAGCAAGAAATGGAAGAATAGAGTGTGCAACTATAATGAACCAGTTGTTTTCAAATCTGTTGGACTGATTACTGGACCTTCACTGATTGAGTCTGATGAATCTTCATTGATTGCTGAAGCTGAATCTCCACCACTGTGGATGAGTATGAAATCTGGTTTGAAGGGTTTGGAACCTGGAACAAGAGGAGGTATTGGATTTCATGATGCAGAGGTTGTTTTTACAACACAAACTGATCAACATATTCTAGTTGACAAAATTGGTGATGAGTTAAATGTTGCTCATCTTTGAAAACTTGAAGCTGTTTCTATCATTGCTGACTGTCATGCTGGTGCTAAGAAGATAGAGACATTGTTGTACTTCATGAAAGACAAGACTGTCAAGAAGATGGCTATTCATGAGCTGCTGTGCAAATCTGCAAAAAGAATTGAAATATGTTCTTTATTTACTCAAGAATAAAAGTGTCAGTGCTAAAGAAAGAGAAGTCTACAACAATTGGTCTTCTATGATTCACACAACTATCAGACGAAGATTTCTAGATGGAGGAACAAAGTATGATGGCAAATATACTCCCATGTATTTAAATACAAGAGGTGAAGAAGTTGAAATGGTGAAAGGTACTGCTATTAAAGAAGAGTATCTAGGTTTGGAACAATGATCTCTTAATCCAGATGGGGAGGAGTTTGCTTATATACTGCTAGGTGACTTAGATCTTCCTAGAAGCTCAATTCAAAATCTCAGTACAGCTATTTATCAGATTAATGAGGAAATGAAGAACTCAACAATCTGAAGAAGAAATTGATTCTAATTCTTGAGAGCAAGGAAGAAGAGTTATTGACTAACTTTTTGAAGATAAAACTTTTCTATCAAAGAATTTCTGAAACTGTTCCTGACGATTTCTAGGAGGTATTTTGTTTTGAGTTTTTGACATCACTGAATCAAGGAATTTGTGCTTTATTTCACAAAGTACAAATTGGGGGAGATTGTTAGATATTGATTCAAGTGATGATCAGGATCTGGACTACTGATCAGATACTGATGCTGACGTCATCAGTAATGTATCGTCAGTATTAGGCTATCATCAGGATTAGAGGATGATCAGGATTACATGAGGATATACATCAGTCCAGGAATCAAGGTAGATTGATATGTCGCTTCCTGTTTTAAGGAACGCAGCTATCATTCAAGATATGTACTAAGAGACGTATGTAATTGATTTGATATATCTTGTAATTGATAGTGCAGCTGTGTACAATATATAAACACAGTTTAGGTTTTACATTTTGTAATCGCTTACACGAATTATCTTGTAACCTAGCAGCTCTCAAGAACATAAGAATTTCTTGAGAGAGTTTGTAACAGTCTCATATCAGAATTAATAAAGCTGTTATTTATTCATACTTGTGTTATTATTTCTGTTTAAGTCAAAAATCTTATACAATTGTATTCAACCCCCTTCTACAATTGTTAATTACTGGGCAACAGATATCATGAAGGAAAGAATTTTTTATTGATGGAAACTATCAAGTGGACGGCAGAACATTGTCATGTATAGATCATTACTTTCTGTTATTAGTTGATAGGTAGCATTATAAATACTCTCTCTATATCATTGTAAAAGAGTGGATTTTTGAGTGCATATCGTGTGAAGCTCTGTATAAGGTTTGTATTCGAGAGTTCGAAACAAACAGAGAGATAGATTTGTATTGTCAGCAGCTGCTAAAGGTATTGTACACCTTTGGTAGAGTTTGTATTTGATTTATTTAATACAACAAAGTTTGATTCATTCATTTGTTCTTGTTCATCTGATCAAGAAAAAATCAGACACGATTATATAACTTGTATTCAACCCCCCTTCTACAAGTTATTCGAGTTAACAAGCTTCCCACCAATAATTCGCTTCTCCTTTCAGTAAGTAAGCAGCAAAGACCATCTTCTGGGTCTCATCCACGCCTAAAATCTCGAAGGATTTCTCCTGTTAGGTCCCGAAGTATCGTAGAAGGGGGGTTGAATACGATACTACCAAAAATAAAAAATAATTCCGAGAATATATCTTTATTGATAATAAATTCGAAGGGGTGTTACAACTTCTAATCCACTATTTGCAGAGTACCACTATTTGCACAGTGCCTGCATAGTAACCGCACATAGTAATCGCGCATAGTAATCTTGCTTAGTAACCTTTGCATAGTAATTATGCATAGTAACTTTGCATAGTATTACTATTTTTGGTTGCTTCTTTTAGGCTTCTCTCTTCTGTTTCAAATATTCTACTGAATTAATTCATCTCAGAAAATAGTTCCAAGTACCAGATTAATTTAATTATTTATTATAAATAATTAATTAATCTGTTACTTAGTTAATTTTCAGAGTAAATTAATTTTTGACAATACCTTGAGATATTATGTCTGTCCTTGATCGTCAATAGGCTTTGATAATTCTTTCTGTGAATTAATGTGTTGATCCTTCTCGTATGTGCTGACACTTAGTGCACTGGTTTGGTTCAAAAGTGACTAGCACTGATCTTGATCTTCACACCTTCGTTACATTCCGATTGATGAGCCTGCAGCAGTATCTTCAAATTATATATAAATACATGGAATCTTTTGGCCCTTCAACTGAATTATCTGTACATCTTATTCTGTCACTGAGGCTTGATCATGTTAATGAACTTCTTTCTGCGACTTGATCCTTGCTGGTGCCTGTTCTTCAAATTTCACGATCCCTGTATAGAGTTAATATTATTTATATCCTAGTTGAGTTATATATGTCATCTATTACGTATTACATTACATTATGCTTTACAATCTCCTCCTATTTGATTGTTAGGGTTTGACAAGCAAATTCCTAGAGGATAACTCAATTGATACAAAAAAACAAAAATGAAATACAAAGATAAATAATATTAAAGCGCATTCTGGATCATATATACATTTTCCAGATTTCTAAAATTTGAACAAGTACAAGACAAATTGTTCCTCTAGACTGAACATATCTTCAAGTTTTCCTTTCTTTCTTTCCACATAGCATTAATACTCCCATTAGCTTTTCCTTTCCCAAAATAAAGTTAATTCCGTGTCAACAACCTTTTCTTTGCCCTTACGCCTAATAGATTTTTCTTGATCATCCAACTTCTCCCCCTCAGTTGGGTTATCATCCAGAGTAGTAGGATGTGGAGTTGGTAAATTAGACGAAGATGACTTTACCAAGGAGTTGATTGCATCATTAAACTGGGTTGCCCTGGTATTCAATTGAACCTGGAATACATCATGTTGAATAAGTTTCAAATTTTTGATTTCTGCAATGGGCTTATAGATATTTTGCAACTCTTTCTCCATTGTTTGGACCCGTGTAAGGAGTCTGCTGTATTCCTTTCTGGTTACAGGTGCATATGGTTGAGTAGGTTGCTCACTCGTACGTTCTGCAGGTGTTTCACTCAACACTCTATATTCACTCATTTAGTGGTTTGGGTGACACTTACATGTTCTGTTCGTGTTTCCCTCAACTCTCCTCCAGAGCTTCCACCGATATGTGTACCTGCAAATGAAATCATCCTAGCCCCTTTTTCAGAGGTCTCGGATGGTACAATGAAAGTTCGTGAGCTTCCGTCCTCGCGTGAAGCGAGTTGCCGACCACTGGTAAAGAGTGGTATATATCGAAAGAGATCCAGAGATTTTCCCTCTGGGAGGTTAAACTTGAATCGATTAAATGGCGCAAAACCCAAGTTTCCCTCGTATGTTTGTGAAGACACTTGGTTCATAAAAGAACCACCTACCGATGGATCTTTCTGTAAAATGGAAGATTCACCAGCAGTTATTGAGGTAGGTAATTCTACCTCAGATGCCTGCGAAGGCATTTGATCTTTAGAAATATCATCCACCACTCTTATGTTCCGTGAAATGGAACTCAAGATAGTTGCTCTCGTCAATTCAACCTCATTTACATTTGCACTCATTTGACTAGGAAGAATTGTTTCAATAACAGTTGCAGTTACCTCAGGTTCATTTGGTTTACTTCTTTTAGAATGAGGTAGAGCTGCTGATGTAACTAACTCCTTATGTGTTGCTGCTGAGGCACTATCTCCCTCAAAAGTGTTGATGGCTGGTCGTTTAAGTGATAATTGAGGTGTAGGAGTTTATTGTGTTTGCATTTATAGAATGGGCTCTTCGACCTGTGTTAGAATCGGTGGGATTTCCTGCTCTTGCTCGGGTAAGATGGCCACTAGGGGCTGTAGAAACTGTCTGCTGGGGCTCGGGGGTAGGCTCCTCAAACTCATCAGAAAATGGGCTCACAGGTAGTGGTGGTGGGGTAGGGGCTCTCTCAACAGAGAGGGGTGGCACTAGTAGTCCAGAACTCCCTACAGCATCATCCACTGGCCCATCCTCATCTACAGCCTGTCCAACAACAGCAGACATGACCTGCTCAGTGGTCATATCAGTGTCCTCCTCCATGGTCCTAATCTCAGATACAACCCAAAAATCCTCATCCTCAGCAACTAACTCAGCGTCCTGCCCTATCTGGACCCCCCCCGGGTCCTCCTCCCCCTCAGTCTCAATAACATCAGTATCAGCATCAACCTGGACCTCCTCAGGGTCCTCCTCCTCAGACTTAATAACATCAGTGTCAGCATCAACCTGGACCTCCTCAGGCTCAGTATCCTCATCAGGCAAGTGCTCATAATACGGGTCCCTAGTCCGGAACATGTCCTCATCATGCTATCTCGCAGCTGCCTCCTGGGTAGACAAGTCGCTCGCCTACATAAGACGAACTATGTTACTATCATGATACTTAAAAAGTTCCCGTAAGGGTTTTAGGTGAACCTGGCAAGGGTTCTTATTATATTAGTGAATTTATTATTATATAACGTCGCATCATCTCTTGGGATATATAACTCTCGCTCAGATACCATCTTTGTAACACCCCCAGATCCGGGGTCAGGGATCGGGTCGTTACGGTCTCATAACTCATACATAATACTTGACTTGAGTCCAAAATCAATAAGTAGCATGCTGTGACCCCACAATAAAATCCACTCACACACACACAGTTATAGTCCCAGAGATGAAATTGAAATAAGTCTTACATAAAGGGGTTTACGAATAAAAGTTATTACAAGCCAAAAGGATAACTTCATAAGTTTAAAAGTTTTGCCCTTGATTACATTAATTATACATATAATTAAACAGGAAACAAAAGCTATCTATCTATGCTACCTCAGCAATGGCGGCTAGCATCTCAGCGGGGAGTCCGGTGGGTCGGGTAACCCGCTTGCGCCGAGTATGCCTGACGCGAGCCATCTGTCCTAGCTGTTGTTGTGACATAATAAATAAGCAAGGGTGAGCAATAGCCCACCAACAACAATATAACTGAACAGTGATGACATATATATATATATATACATATATATATATGTATATATATATATATATGTATGTATGTATAGCAGTTCAAACATCTTTGTAACCATATGCCATAATAATGCCAGTATAAGGTAAATGATGAAGTTCAAAACTTATATATTCCAATTATGAATACTTTTTCAATACTGCCCACAATAATAATGTTGCGAAAAATAAATGAATCTGAATGATGAACTAATGCTGGAGTATTCACCGCGCCCACTGTTCCAATCCTTACGATGATAAGTCGCAGATTGTACAGCTCAATTTAGATTTACTACCGGTAGAAGGAAGAGCTGACGGATTTACTTGTCTACCGCCCTGTTAGATCTCCCCGGCCAACGGTTGGGCCAATGGGATGGACCGGTGCTACTCGGCCTCTTACACGACTCCAAGTTTGAAAAGAAGATCATGATTCTGAACGCAAAGTTCGTCCCCCTTTCCCCAAGTATAATACTTGTTGATAAAACTCCACAAAGTAGTTGTATCTAGTTGGAAAGGAAAATTCAACATTTTATCTCCCAAGCTGTTGCTTGTTAGAGGATACCATCTTGTTCCTATAATCTTACCCCTCGAATGATGAGAGGGTACACAGATGCAATAGATAGCATTTCTAGTTGCGAGTGAAAAGAATACTTTTCGAAAGATTTATGACCGGGAAGTCATCAAGATAAATAACATTTTTCAAGTAAGGTTCTCTTATTATTTGGAAGATAGATTCGAAGGAAGAACGACATTTTGAGAACCTTTCTTGATATAATATTAATAATGATCCGACTTCGAAGAAATTTTATAATTATCGAAGGTCAACGATAATATATGAAGTCATTTCAGAGTATTAGATAAATATTCGGAGAATATTTATTGTATCAGAAATAATTACAGAATGTTTATGACTACGAGCGAATATTTAAATCGAAGTATTTCTTAGAATACTTCTCGAATAAATAAGGAGGAAATATATATTGAATAATTAAATATTTAAATGAATATTCAAAATAATATTCGTTCAAGTAATAATACTTGAAAGGAATCTTGAAATAATATTCGATAAATAAATAGATCATCAGATGAATATTTAAAATAATATTCGTCAAGTAATTAGGATCTTAAATGAATATTCACAAAGTAATATTCATTTAATGAATAATATTCTAAATGAATATCAAAATAATATCCATTGAGTAATCCAAGCTTTAAAAGAATATTCGAAATAATATTCGATAGATGAATCGACTTTGAATGAATATTGAAAAATAATATTCATTGAATAGATAACGTTCAAATAATTATTTGAAGTAATAATCGTTAATTAAATAATCTCGGGCGAATATTCAAATAATATTCGTCACCCAAATAATGGAAAATATTTACCTAAATATTTTTCTCGAATGTAATTACGATATATCAAGAAGTACTGACTCCCGGTCTACATTCAATGAATACGATATATATATATATATATATATATATATATATATATATATATATATATATATATATATATATATGCCCTTATTTAAGGGACATATCAACAACCGGCTTATACTGATTATTTAACATCTAGCTTATAAGCCGACAACAATTCAAGGAACAGGTATCACAATATATTTTGAAAGTAGGCATGCATGCTATGGCATATGTAACACAAAATCAAATCATATATATATATATATTCACAACAACAGCCTTTAAAAAGGATTTAGAACTTGCCTGGTAATCGAGTACGAGTAGGGGTAGTGGTAGGGTGTCCCGGGTCAGCTCGGCGATCTATAAATAGTCAAGATATTCGAGATTAATCACTTAACACTTTTTAAAAGGTTAAGTATTAACTTAAGTCGAAACATGTTTTCGAATTATCTCGTTATACCCCTTTTTAGTGTAACTCTTTTTATTACCGATACGATCCGACATTTGTTCGTCATTAAGACATGTCATCATAGTCACACTTAGTGTATACTTAAGTCGTATAAGTTCTAAATTCGATCGATTACGAACCAAGATTATACCTCGAGTTTTATCGCTCGTTTTCTAAGTTATAACCAAAGTTATACTTTTAAGGGGTTCGTTCGCGTTTAACCTTGATTCAAACATTTTTATAAAATCGAAAAACGATCCGATTCACATGAGGTTTTCTCTCACACCTTCCTTTTTACCTCTAGTATTTAATTACCAAGATTTTCCACTGACTTACATGTTTTACGAGGGTTCAATTACAGTTACGAATTCTCGTTTACGGTTTCGAACTACTTTTAGTATACCGGCCATAACTCCTAAACCGTATGTCCGTTTCACATGTTCTTTATATCAAAACAAAGCTCGGAACATTATCTATCTTATCATGGCAGATTTCGAAACTAGGCAGTGAGTTAAATCTACTGTCCAATTTGTTTTTCTTAAGGTTAACGAAATTTCGGCATTACGATTCGGATATAAATCGAATATTTACCAATTCCAAACCTTCGCATAATCATAGTATCCACTCCAAACAACATATACATGATTTATAACCATGAACTGAGGCCAAGCAATGCCTTTCTGTTCATCTAACTATTTTTAACATTTATCAAGATCCAATCATAATCATGCTTATAATCATGCTTATAACCCATTAACAACATAACTACCTTAGATCACTCAAGAACATGCATAAAACTCAAAGTAGATCTAGGGTTTCAAGGGCTTTATACCTTCCTTAGAGTATGTACTAGACTCAAAAAGCTTGGTATGGTCCTTGGATATCCTTAAGTTAGCTAGGATCAACCATGAAAACAAGAAAAACAAAGATTAGTTCTTGAAAACACTATTCATCATCATATTTGATGATTTATTTGAAAATGGAAGAAGATGAATTTGAAGCTGAAATTTCTAGGGGATCTAAGATATGATATGAAGTACTCACCATAAATATTTCAAGATCAAATGATGGTTGGAAGCCTTACTTCTAGCACCTTGGCCGAAAGTTTCAAGAAAGAAAGGAAAATGGAGAGTTCTTTGTGTTTGCTTGGTTGTTTTACGATAATAATGCATAAAGTGATCTTTTGCTAGATAATATCTCATCTTGGTGTGTTAGTGGAGTGTGATGTAATGGATGAGGCATTTGGAAAGACATGTGTTATGTTTTGAATGGTTATAAGCTAACTTAGTGTTTGCTTTTGCTAAGTACTTGTTCAAGCCCTAATGGTTCTAGTTCCTTGCTAACTAGTTGGTTTCTAGATATTTTCCTTACTTGCACATGCATGCATCTAGCTTTCTATGCTTGCTTCCTTGCTCGTTTATTGCTTAATTCGCTAATCGTTCGATGGAATAACTCAAAGATTTCTAGTTAGGGTTTTCCCGGAAACCTCCTTAATATTAATACTATCATTCTCCATCTTTCTTACTAACTTTCGAATTTATCTTCCTTAAATCCCTTCGTTAAATTCTTAAGTCTATCAGTGTCCAGGGAACTCTCGGAGAAAATAAAACTGCGGTTTTTCAGAATCCGACAGCTTTTACATACACTTATTTTCCCCCTAGATCACTATTACGAACTCGGAAATCCGTTCCGAATACTTCTATATAGTGTCGTCTCATAATATTCTCTTTTCCACCAAAAACACTATTCATTCTTTATTCTTTACTTATTCTCTTAGGGTTGTACAATTGTCCTTGTTCTCTTTCGATCGTTCCTTAACCTTTTTACGGAAGCACTGGATTAATCGTTATCGATCTGGATGACATGAGAATATTCTCCTGCTTGGAATTGCCATATCTTATTCCCCTAGGAGATAGATTATTCTTACCTAAGTTGTCAACCATTTGCATTCTTTAAGACATATAAATATTTAAATCGAATTCCATTCATTCATTCAGAAGATCAACTATTACACCGTAGCTGTAACCACTATTCATTCTTACATCATTATATAATAAAAAGTTTTAATTCTACCCAAAATCTGGGTTCCTACACTCTAGGTGCTTGCTTCAGGCCATAGAGTGCTTTGAGTAGAAAGAACACATATTCTGGAAAGTCTGGATCTTCAAAACCAGGCGGTTGACTAACATACACCTCCTCCTCCAGAATACCATTCAGAAATGCACTCTTGACATCCATTTGATAGACTTTGAAATTGGCATGCGCTGCATAGGCCAGGATGATCCTTATTGCTTCTAACCTTGCCACTGGAGCAAAGGTTTCTTCAAAATCAATTCCTTCCTCTTGACAGTAGCCTTTAGCAACTAATCTAGCTTTATTCCTTGTGACTATGCCATTCTCATCCATCTTGTTCTTGAATACCCACTTAGTGCCAATCACTGATTTGTCTTTAGGTTTGGGTACGAGTTTCCATACTTCATTTCTTTCAAACTGGTTTAGCTCTTCTTGCATTGCTAAAACCCAGTCTCGATCCAGAAGAGCATGTTCAACTCTCTTTGGTTCCTCTTTAGATAGAAAACTGCTATATAAGCATTCTTCTTGAGTTGCTCTTCTGGTTTGGACCTTTGCATTAGGATCTTCAATGATAAGCTCAAGTGGATGATCCCTTGTCCATTTTCTTTGTGGTGGTAAGTTTGACCTTGATGAAGTGGCTTCATTTTCTCTGTGTTGATCATTGTGGCTTGTTGTTGAGTTTTGATTGTGAGAAACTCCCCTGAGTGTATGGCCCTCGAGATTGATGGAGTTCTTGCAGATTCATCAACAGATGCTTCTCTTAGATTTTCTACAGATGCTTCAAATTGATTTCCAACTGATGGTGTAAATTGTTCTTCAACAGGTGGTTCATTCTGCACTTCAACTGATGATCCTTGTCTGTTTCTCACACCATTTGATCTCCATTCTTCATTATCATCTTCACTTTCTTCACCACTTCTCTCATTCTCAAATGAGAGAGACTCATGAAAACCTTCATCTACTAGACCAGATATTTTCTTGTCATCAAAGACAACATGTATGGACTCCATTACAATGTTTAGTCTTAGGTTGTAAACTCTGTAGGATTTTCCAGCTGAGTATCCAACAAAGATAGCTTCATCTGCCTTTGAATCAAATTTTCCAAGATGCTCACCATGATTTTTCAGTATAAAGCATTTGCATCCAAAGACATGCAGAAAGTTGATTGTTGGTTTCTTGCCTTTGAAAAGTTGATAAGGTGTCATGCCTTTTGCTTGATTGACCAAAGAAATATTTTGAGTGTAGCATGCAGTGTTTATAGCTTCTACCCAGAAGTATGTTGGTAGCTTAGACTCTTAAAGCATTGTTCTTGCAGCTTCAATTAGAGTTCTGTTCTTTCTTTCCACTACACCATTTTGTTGAGGAGTTCTTGGTGCAGAGAATTCTTGGATAATTCCTTCTTCTTCATAAAACTCTCTTATTACAGAATTCTTGAACTCAGTTCCATTGTCACTTCTAATTCTTCTTACTGTGAGTAGAGGATTGTTGTTGACTATCTTGATGTGATTTATAATGACTTCACCCGCCTCATCCTTAGTGTGCAGAAAGAATGTCCAAGAGAATTTTGAGAAATCATCAATAATCACAAGACAGTATTTCTTCTTTGAGATTGACAACACATTGACTGGTCCAAAGAGATCCGTGTGAAGTAGTTGCAAGGGTTGATCAATTGATGGCATCGACTTTGATTTGAAAGAGGCCTTCTTCTGCTTCCCTTTCTAGCATGCATCACACAATCCATCCTTGGAGTAATCCAATTTTGGAATACCTGTAACCAAATCCCTCTTTACTAACTCATTCATTGCTTTAAAACTCAAGTGTGACAGTCTTTTATGCCAAAACCAACCTTCATCTACACTTGCCTTGCTGAGAAGACATGTAGTCATGTTTGTATTTGTTGAATTGAAGTCAGCAATGTACACATTTCCTCTTCTATCTCCTGTCAACACTACCTTGTTGTCACTTTTCTTGAAAATGACACAAGCTTCAGATGTGAACCAAACATTCTGGCCTTTATCACACAGTTGACTGACACTTAACAAGTTATGCTTAAGTCCATCAACGAGTGCTACTTCTTCAATGACAACATTCCCTTGTGAAATCAAGCCATATCCTCTAGTATATCCTTTGCTGTTGTCTCCAAAGGTAATGCTAGGGCCAGCTCTCTCTTCAAACTTAGTGAGCAGGGTAGAATCTCCAGTCATATGCCTAGAACAACCACTGTCCAAATACCAAAGATTCTTTCTGTTTCCCTGCACACATCAAAACAAAATCAAGTTGATTTTGGTACCAAAGTTTTCTTGGGTCCTGCCTTGTTAGCCTTTTTCTTATTTTTCAAGCCCTTACTACCCAGGGGTTCTGATTGAGTTAAATCAACCTCAACTCTTGGTGTAGGTTTCTGAAAAATAGGTTGTTTCACTTTCTTACATGCATTAAACTAGATGTATAATTTGACATAGTCTGTGCAAACATGTTATTCATCATCCATGGCAACTGAGGCATGTAAAAAGTATTGTAATATAGATTATGCATGAATGGCATGTTAGCATACTGACTAGATGCATGAGCAGGTTGAAAAAACATGTTAGGTGTAACATTCATAGCAGGCATAGGCACAGATATAGGCATACTAGGCACTGAAGCATCTTTAACAGTTTTACAGTTGACATACAAATGATTAACACTACCACATTTTACACATTCTTTCCTAGGAGCATACTTATCAGGTGTGTAATTGCTATGTTTGTTAATCCTACTTTGCCATTTCTATTCTTCTTTTTAGCCTTAGCCTTTGGTTTTGTCTTTTCTAATTTATCCTTCAATTTCTTGATGGATAAATGGCCTATGTTTCCTTGTTCAACAGATTTGGTTTTATTGCACTCTCCAACTATAAAATTTTTGCTGACAGGTCCACATTGGTTATTTAGTTAAATCAAGGTTGCTTTGCTGACAGGTTCCAACTTCAATGGACATACCACATCCATTGAGTCACTGTCTGAAGCAGTCTCCCCATCAACTCCTAACTTTACTTCTGCTAATTTATGAAAAGAATCAACTCCTTGTATATTATAAATTTCTTCAGTTTTAGCCTTTGATCCCTTCCACTTAGCAATTAAGTCTTGTTTCTCTTTTAACTGTTTTATTAAACACTCTTCTCTTTTCAGAGCCTCAAGTAACTCATTCTTAGCATCCTGGCAAACTCTTTTCATTGTTTCAAAATCAATTAGTTGAGTCTCTAACAGAGTATTCCTATCACCTATCTTAGCATTAAGATCTTTAATCTTTTTGTTCTCCTTGTTAAGCGATTTTAATGTGACATGCATGTTATACAATTCATTAGACATTTCATTAACAACATTATCACATTCATCTTTGGAAAGTTCAGTTAGGTTTGTAGAGTATACTTGGTTGCTTGCTGAACTAGCCTCTTCATCAGTTTCGTTTGCCATGAGTGCAAGATTGACAAACTTCTCTTCGCATCTGAGTCTCCTCCAGTTGCCCAATCATCATCTCTAGATACAAATGCTCTTTCCTTTTGTTTGAGAAGATCAATGTATTTCTTTTTGTAATCAACGGTCTCGAACTGTTTCTTCTCTTTCTCAGCTTTGGATTTTCTGCATTCATTGGCAAAGTGACCAGCAATTCCACAGCTATAGCATTTGATCTTTGATCTTTCAACCACATCCTTGTTCGGTTGATAGCTTTTCTTGAATTGCCCGGCTCCTGCTGGATTCTTCTTGAATCTTAGCTTCGAAAATCTCTTTGACGGAAATGCCAAATACTCATCTAGATCTTCAGCTTCATCTTCACTTAATGCATCAGGTTCTTCAATCATCTTACTTTTACATTTGCTAGTTGCAGATCCACCTTCATAAGTTCTTTGACTTGGTGTGACTTCCACATTCTTCATCTTCTCTCCATCTTGGTTTGTTGGAATATTGGCCACCAAGGCTATAGCTCCACTCTTCTTCTGGTTCTTTTCTACTTCCTCATCTTGTTGCATTTCAAGCTCATATGATTTTAGGATATCATATAGTCTCTCAAGTGTAAAACTTTTGTAGTCTTGGGAGTTTCTCAAAGAGACTGTAACTGGCTTCCATTCCTTAGGAAGAGATCTCAGAAATTTTAAGTTGGAGTCTTTGACTTCATATGTTCTCCCATACAACATTAGGCCATTCAGTAGTTTCTGAAATCTACTGAATATATCTGTTAAATTTTCACCAGAATTATGGTGGAAGTGTTCATACTGTTGTATGAGGAGTTGCATCATGTTCTCTCTGACCTGCGCAGTTCCTTCACAGATGGTTTGGATAATATCCCACAATTGCTTAGCAGTGGTGCAGTTAATGACATTATCAAACATATCTTGATCGATTCCATTGAACAAAATGTTCATGGTCTTCCTATCTTTGTGAATCTCCTCCAAATCTTCATCTGTGTACTCAGCTTGATTCTTTGGAATAGGCCTTCCAACAGCTACAGTGCCAGCATCTTGACCAATCCCAGAGTTGGCCTTCATTGGAACATGAGGTCCTTTCTCTATGCAGTCTACATAGCCTTCATCGATGGCTGAGAGATGAAGGTGCATCTTTACTTTCCAGTGAAAATAATTATCTTTGTCAAGCATTGGAATCTTCACACCTGTATCCTTTCTTCCCATGGTTTTGATCTTTAGCCTTTTTGTATGCTAGAAATTTGCTCTGATACCAATTGTTAGGTCCCGAAGTATCGTAGAAGGGGGGTTGAATACGATACTACCCAAAATAAAAAATAATTCCGAGAATATATCTTTATTGATAATAAACTCGAAGGGGGTGTTATAACTTCTAATCCAATGGATTAGCTTTAAAACAGAACACTCCTAAGGATAGTTTAGGCACGAGGACCTTTTACCCGACACTTCCTGAAAGCGGACTGAGCCGGCTTTCCTACGAGATGGACTGTCTAGCAGCTTACACAGAGAAGATATAAGAGAAAGAAGACAGAGTTGTTTGTTGAGGTATATTTGAAATGAAATACAACTGGCCTATTTATAGGTTTTAGAAAGTCACTATGCTGTACTATGCTGTACTATTCATGTGGGTCCCACCTGCATAATAACCACTATTACACCAACCAAACCGTGTATGCTAAGAAACTTTTCTTCCGCGGGCCCCACCAACCACTATTTGCACAGTACCACTATTTGCACAGTACCACTATTTGCACATTAACCACTATTTGCACAGTGCCTACATAGTAACCGCGCATAGTAACGGTACATAGTAATCTTGCATAGTAACCTTTGCATAGTAATTATGCATAGTAACTTTGCATAGTATTACTATTTTTGGCTACTTCTTTTAGGCTTCTCTCTTCTGTTTCAAATATTTTACTGAATTAATTCATCTCAGAAAATAGTTCAAGTACCTGATTAATTAAATTATTTATTATAAATAATTAATTAATCTGTTACTTAGTTAATTTTCAAAGTAAATTAATTTTTGACAATACCTTGAGATATTATGTCTGTCCTAGATCGTCAATAGGCTTTGGAAATTCTTTCTATGAATTAATGTGTTGATCCTTCTCGTATGTGCTGACACTTAGGACACTGGTCTGGTTCACAAGTGACTAGCACTGATCTTGATCTTCACACCTTCGTTACATTCCAATTGATGAGCCTGCAGCAGTATCTTCAAATTATATATAAATACATGGAATCTTTTGGCCCTTCAACTGAATCATCTGTACATCTTATTCTGTCACTGAGGCTTGATCATGTTAATGAACTTCTTTCTGCGACTTGATCCTTGTTGGTGCATGTTCTTCAAATTTCACGATCCCTGTATAGAGTTAATATTATTTTGTCTTTTATCCTAGCTGAGTTATATATGTCCTCTATTACATATTACATTACATTATGCTTTACATCTCCATCTACTTCAGCCAAGCTCTTGCTACCACGGGGTCGGCAGTTCCTTGAAAAACCGGTGGTTTCAGGGATTTGAAAGCTCGAAAGGCACTAGCGTTGGCGGTATTGGGTTCCTTGGTGGTGGGGGTGGTTGCTGTAAATTCTATCTCAGTAAGTTCATAAATTTCCCCATAGGATTCTCATCCATGCTTTCCTCATTTTGAGTGGCTTCTTCCTCTTCCTCTGCATCATCATACTCATTAAAGTCTTACCCTTCTTCCTCATGGGCTTAACTTTGGCGCTCTTCCTCTCTGCGCTGATCATCGCCATGGGTGGCTGATTCAGCGTTGCTGTTTCATGGGTTTCTTCGTCTGGGTGGCATTTTCTGAAAACATATACATTTATATATATATATATATATATCATTGTTAGGGTTACTTTGCGTATATAAATGCCACCTAAAAAGGATAGTTCATTTCAGATACATAAGTGTTTTCTTGATGTAAGCAGTTGATATCAAAGCATTATACGTAATAGACTTAAACAGAATTTAATGCCAGAACCAAACAGATATATATATTCCAGGCACCGTCGAAGGGTTACCCTTTAGAGTCAAAGGTTTTAAAGTACATCATCCAAATACATATAGTCTACCAAAAGATACATATCATGCTTTTCTAGCCGGACTAACTACTACCTACCAAGCTACTAGCCCAAAAGTACAACTCTCACACACCGTCCGTACTAAAAAGCTAACTGCCATAACACATCATCAGTCTCGGTAGGAGCGGGCCACGTCTCTGACCCTCCTCATAGCCCTCGACATAATCCTCTCTACCTCGCTCCTCTGGACTCTCGTGTCCGTGTGATGCAATGCCCTGAGGTTGGAGAGGGCCCTCCTCTCGATCCTTATCGTCATCCTCTCCAATCCTCTGGATACGGAATCCACCCTCTCCCGGTGAGTACGACGTCTGAATCTCATCTCCTCTCCTAGCTGAAATCTCAACTCCTCAATCCTGGCATCTGCGACCACTAGCCTAGCAGTAAGTCAGGCCACCGCCCAGTCATACTCTGCGACCATCACAACAGGGATCGGGGGTGGTGGTGGTGACTGTGGCTCGCTCTATGGGGCCATCTCAGTGTCTGCATCCTCCGGGGTAAGCTCCTCAGAATCCTCTGCGGGGAGTGGACTCCACTGAGGGGAGTCAAGTGGGGATGGCTCTTTGTGGGGAAGGGAATGCATCGGTATATCTGTCCAGATCACAGCATCATCCTCGGGATCCTCTCTAGGAGTGGGATCAACTGGGGCATCGTCCATGGGATCCTCCTCTGGGTCACTCTCTGGCTCATCTGAGTCCACAGGGTACTCTCTAGGTGTAGGGTCAACAGGGTCGGTCTCAGTAGGGTCATCCTCAACGGGGTCCTTGACAGGGTCCTTGACAGGGTCCTCGACTGGGTCCTAAACTGGGTCCACAACTTGCTCCATGGGGATCTACACCGGAAGGGAAAAGTGTTACTATTTCAGAAGTTTCAATATTTGATGCTCCTAGTGACTTAGGTTTGGAAGGGCTATGTCTACTATCCCATCCATATACTTGATAAAGATCAGAATCCTTAACCTTCCTTTCGTTTCTAAGATTATAACCTAAAGCTCTGATACCATTTCTGTAAGACCCCTAGATCGGGGATCAACGATCCAGGTTGTTATGCCAATCCAGATTCCAATTTTATGATTACCATTCCCAATTATTCAACATTTTATCTAAACACTAGTCTTTTCCTTTGGCATGACTGTGACGCCCCCAGATCCGGGGTCGGAGATCTAGGCGCTCACGGTCCATTTTCCATTAATAACATACCTGTTCTTGCACATAATATATAAAACAGCCATCGACCCCACAATAAACTCACACCGCACACATACACACAGGTTAGAGTCTCAGAAACGTCACACAATTGATTAAGCGGAAATAAAAGTTTCAGAGTTATTACAGACCGAATTAAATAGCATTTATGCTACCAGCAACACTTCGATAAGAAGCGAAGTTGGCGGCTTGAAAGTTTGTTACGGTACACTGCTTTGCACAGGTCATACTTATAAATAAAACGAACTAACAAAAGTTGCCAACCAATCCGGCTAATGGGGCATACCGGTGGAATCTCAACTGCTGCCTCGGGTCTAGTCACCTGCTTTCGGGCAGTCTGTCTGGGTCTTGCCATTTCTCTTAGCTGTTTTGTTTGTAAATTTGAAAACAAGCAAGAGTAAGCAACTATAGCTCAGCAAGAAATATATGTATAAGGTAAGCAATATAACATTTCATATGATTAGCAGTTATTAAACTCGTTTGTATCAATCAGATATAAAATCACTTGTCATTGTTGATAAATTCCAAAGGTGCAACAATACGTGACCTTGTTTTCAAAATAAACTTGCAGTTCTAGATACTGCATAGAGTCAACATCTTTCTCATCCAAATAGAACACTATCGGTAACTTGGCACTCAGGCCCAAGAAGCAGTGTCTGAGTATTTTTCCAAAAGGGAGGAATGGGACTTAAAGAAAACACAAAACCTGACAGGGATTGACGATGATCAATCGCCACATCCAAGTCCAATAATCCGCGGGGCTTCTCTACCGGTAGAAGGATAGAAACTACATCCGTAACTATCCCCGGGTGAAAACTACATCCGTAATCACCCTCAATGAAAACTACATCCGTAATCATCCTTCGGCAACACCTGGGCCGGAATAATAATTGATGGACCGCCTGGCTCACGGCCGCTTACACATCCCGGGAATCGTTCGTCAACGGTTCCCACACCTGCCAGAGTCCCTTTTTCTTTTTCTTTTAAAAACTTTATTTTGATTGAAAACCGAGTAGTTGAGGTCCGACATCAGTCGACCGATGATTCTTGAAATCATACAAGAAGCAGAACCTGACCGGGGGTTTTCGAAAATGTTTTGAGTTCGAAAGAGTTCGAGTTTGAAAGTATTAAAGGCATCTTGGATTAGCTTTATCTTTAAAATAATGAACAATAATTAATAAATAATATTTTAAGATTTAATATTAATAATTAATAAAATAATTATTTAATTAAATAAGCTTTTAATCCAAGATAGGTATTTTGAGTATTTACGAAGATATAAAAATAATTACTTGAGTATACGATACTCCCCGAATGACCCTTCGGGTTTTCGCAATCTAGTTACGATATAATAATATACCGCTCCCCGGTCAATAGTATATACGGACCGCTACGACCTCTATTGCTAGAGTCGTTGTCCGAAGAAAACATTTCAATCTAAGTTCAAGGGGTACAAACATATATGTACTTATACAACTCAATTTCATCAATACTTCGATAAACATAACATTTGATATGATTGAAAACTACAAACACAACAGTGAAAGTCCTTGTATATGTAAGTTTTGAAAAGTAAACTTGCCTTGGTGTGGTTGGGGTGGTCGAACGTGCGGAGTGGAATGATCTATACATAAGCAATAACCGCTCGTTAGTACCTTAACAATACCTCTTTAATTACGGGGTTTTAGGGGGTACAAAATTAACTTAATGACTTCGTCTTATGACACTCTAGCCCCACTATAGGTTCATGTCACCACTCGATTACGCTCGTCACTTATTCGACTTAATTTAGTTACCATAAACGAATCATATTCATCACCCCTAAAATTATACTCCACTTAACGACTTTTTTCCTTGCGCGAATTTTACTCTAGCATTTTTATAAAATTGACAATTTCATATTTTAATCCAATTCTTTTTGGGTAGCCTTCACCACTGCATTTACTAGCTTCTCAAATTTTTCCATGACCCTACATAAATTTTTAGGGGTTTAAACAAGGTTCACAAGGAGGCCATTTAGTGCAGTCCAGAATCCAGAAACACATTTCACTTCTCCGGCCATAATTAAAAATCCATACATCACCTAGTCATTAACCTTATATTTTTGGAAACTACATTCAAATACCTTTCCAACAATATATGGTAGGACCTCAGGGGACAAGATTTGGGGGTTCAAAACCATCTTACAAGACAGGTCAAGTTCTGGAAAAACTCAGCATGCTTGTTTCACTTAAATCAACCAAGATTCTTACATCCACATCACAACCAACATCTAATTCACCAAGTTCATGCTTTATAACATTCATGGAGATACATATACTATCCACAAGCATCAAAATCACAACCACAACACTAAAACTCAAGATCTATATCGTCCATCACTTATATATCCAAGATTAACACAAATACACATGGATCTATCATTAAACTTCATAAACACTACATGGCCAAGAGGGGTTAGGGTTTTTATACCTTCTTGAGTATCTAGGAGCCTTGGGTAAGCCTTAAAAATCTCAAGAACACCTTGAATAAGCTCCTACAATCCTTATAATCCAAGATCTATAAGAAAACTTAACATTGTTACTATTCACCAAAACTTTAACAATTAATAACTTGAAAATCAGTGGATGAAAAGGCTTGGAATACTTAGTATACCTTTCTTAGATGATGTAGAGTGCCTAGGAATTTAGCCTTGAATTATGAATGAGGAGAAGTGGAAGAAAGAAAATTTTCTTCCTTGTTTTCTTTCTTGGGCCGAGAGCTTTTGTTCTAGGGGGGAGAGTGTTTTTGTGTTTTGATTTTTGTGTTGGTTGAATAATTGTGTTAAGTGGTTGGGTGATACATGTATTAGTGTATGTAATACATGGTACAAGTCTAGGTATGGCCACCATGTCCTCTTGTCTCCTTGGAAAGTGGTGCAACTAGTTACTATTCCTCTTGTCCATTTGGTACTACTAGTTTGCTTTTCCTAACTACTTAGTTGCATGGGACTTGCATGCAATACTACTCCTTGTATCATTATTCTTCCACCAATGCTTGTCACTTAATCTTTAATTCGTATCGTATCTTAATTAATCTCTCGTAATAATATTTTGTCACGTAGAGATTTCCCTTATAATTCCTTAAGTACTTAATTGTGTAAATTCCTCGAATATCCATAATTCCTCGTCATAATTCCTAATAAATCTTTTAATACTCCAATAATTCTCAAATCCCAAGTTTTATAATTCTTACTAACAATAAGACTCTTGCTTTCAACAACCTTCCCTTTATCTTACATAGTGAATGCAACAACATAGTTTCTCAGACAATCAATTCCATTAAACAACAGGAATGACTAGAAAGGTTCCAAATTGAAAATGCCACATGATATTATATAAAAGAAAATATCGCAAAAATTAGGGTTCTTACAGCCTCCCCTCCTTAAAAGGATTCCGTCCCGGAATCAGGTTGAAAACAGTTGGGGGTGCTTTTCACGCATCGTGCTCTCTAGTTCCCATGTTGATTCTTCGACATTCTGGTTCCTCCACAAAACTCTCACTAGTTTGACAACCTTGTTCCTCAGCACCTGTTCTTTTCTATCCATGATTTCTACGGGTTGCTCCACATAGGTTAAGTCTGGCTGCAGATCCACTTGATCATGTTCTATCACGTGTCGGAAGTCGGTATGGTAGGGTCGTAGCATGGACACATGGAACACATTATGTACTTGCTGCAAGCTCGGGGGTAAAGCCAATTCATAGGCTAACTTTCCAACTCGTCTCAAGATCTCAAAAGGTCCAATAAATCTCGGGCTTAGTTTCCCCTTCTTACCAAATCTCATCAATCCCTTCCACGGTGATACCTTCAACATCATAAACTCTCTTACCTCATATTCTTTGTCCTTGCGGGTCTGGTCCGCATACTTCTTTTGTCTGTCTTGGGCCGCTACCAGCCTTCCTCTTATGAGTTCGATAGTTTCTCTTGTCTGTTGGACCAGTTCAGGTCCTAAAATCTTCCGCTCTCCAACTTCTTCCCAACAAAAGGGAGACCGACATCTTCGTCCGTATAAAGCTTCATATGGGGGCATTCCTATACTCGCATGGTAACTGTTGTTGTAGGAAAATTCGATCAACGGCAAGTGGTCATCCTAACTTCCCTTAAAATCAATGGCACATACTCTCAACATGTCCTCTATGGTCTGGATGGTTCTCTCACTTCGTCCGTTTGATTGGGGATGGTATGCAGTACTCATGTTCATCTTGGTCCCTACACAATCCTGAAAACTCCTCCAGAACCTGGAGTTGAATCTTGGGTCTCTATCTGATACAATGCTCACAAGAACCCCATGCCTAACCACAATCTCTTTTAAGTAAATATCTGCCAGCTTGTCGACAGTGTATCTCTCGTTGATTGGAAGAAAATGTGCTGACTTGGTCAATCTATCGATAATTACCCAAATGGCATCATGATTAGTCTTGGTCCTTGGTAGTTCGACCACAAAGTCCATCGCAATATGCTCCCACTTCCACTCGGGTATCTCTAAGGGTTGCAACAATCCGCTGGGCCTCTGGTGTTCGGCCTCTACTCTTTGACATGTCAAGCATTTACTTACCCACTCTACCACGTCCTTCTTCATATTTGGCCACCAATAGTATTCCCTCAGATCTCTATACATCTTAGTGCCTCCAGGGTGAATTGAGTACCTTGAACTATGAGCCTCTTGCAAAATCTCGTCTTTTAATTCCTGAACGTTCGGGATCCATATCCTAGATGCGTACCTCATAATTCCATTCCCGTCCTTCTTACACTTAATTTCCTCGCCAGTCAAAATTTTCTCCATCGAATTCTTTTCTTCTTCTATCTTCTTTTCCTGGCATAACTTAATCTTTTCCAATAGCGGTGGTTGGACTCTTATTTCCATTAGACTCTCTTGCCCAATTCCTGGTAACCTCACTTCAATCTCCAGTTTCTCAAGGTCCTTGATCAACTCGTCCACTCACGTTATCATCTTGAGTTTCTCCTTTCGGCTAAGTGCATCGGCCACCACGTTGGCCTTCCCTGGGTGATAATGAATCTCACAATCATAATCTTTGTTTAGCTCTAGCCATCTCCTCTGTAAGAACCCCAAATTTTGGATATAATTAAAACTTTTTATTAAGTAATGATAAAATGAGGAACAATGATTCCGACAACAAGGTCACCAGCTCTAATGAATGGTGGTTTCAAAGGACAATGATTGTAATGAATGGATATTGCTTTGGACAATGATCCTGATGCATTGGTATATTGTCAGAAGAGAGTAATTCGATGGTTGAGGACCTAGATAAGAATAATCTACCATCCAGGAAGGAGCTAATGGATCCTTGAAGGGAAATGAGTACGTGCATAGTGTTTCCCGTACGTGCATAGTGTTTCCCATACGTGCATAGTATTTCCCGTACGAGCATAGTGTTTCCCGTACGTGCATAGTATTTTCTGTACGTGCATAGTAATTTGGTGGATGAATAGTGATTTTGTAAGTTGGAAAACTTTTCACGCCACCCTATGTACGGGACGTGATATGGATGTTTCGAAGTCATATTAGTAATACGCGGAGGAAATAAGTGAATGCAGAGACGATCGGAATTCAGAAATTCCAAATTCTTTCTCGGTATAATATTTGACCGGACAGTGGATTAAATATTATTTTAATCCAAGAATTGAGATATTAACTTTGAGGATTTGATATTTTGGGATGTTATTATATTTGATTTAAGAATGAAGGTAGGAAACCACTGAGGCAGTGAAACAAGCGTTCTAGAAACCGCTAAAATGTTATAACGAGATTAATCAATAAAGTGAACGAATCCTAGATTACGGATTAAGTTTGTATCGAGATTAAATATCCTGCATGGTCATCACGAGGATTATATTAAGGATTGGGGAAGGTATTATGAATATCGAGAAATTTCCCGGTAAACCCTAGAGGTGAAACTACTTAGTTATTCGTCCGAACGATCAATGAATTGAGCAATAAACGGACAAAGAAATGAGCAGAGAACCAAGATGCAAGTATGTGCAAGTGGATGAGATCAAGTAACTAAGCTATTTGCAAGAGTAACTAGCACACTAAGAATCAAACCAAGGATACAAGATATTAGTACATGACACACCACTTGTCCACTTGTTTAAACATCATCCATGACATAATCACTTTATTAAAGTGACTTTTGGCCAAGATATTATCAAAACCTCATCCCAATAATTCATTTAGCACAAGCAACCAAGTAAAAGATGCAAACAAACTCTTTCCCCCTCCATTTACCTCCATTTGGACCTGCCCTCTTTTTCAAGAGGAGAAATCCAACTTCCATCCATGGTTAAATCTCAAGAAAATTAAGGTGAGTCCTATATTTCATAACTAAGATACCATATGAATTTCATCTTCAAATTCCATACCAATCTTGAGATATAAAATCAAGAAGATGATGATGAATAGTAACTTTTAAGTATTAACTTTGTGTTCTTGTTTTCTTTTGAATGATTCAAGTATACTAAGGCTACTTAAGGATCATTCAAGGCTTAACAAGTGTTATTCACTCTCCAAGGAAGGTATAAAGCTCAAGAACCCTTAGTACTACTTTGAGTTTATGGATTTTTTTTGGATGGATATATGATGGAGAGGTGTTAGTATGTTTAGATCCATGTATGCATAATTGGTTGTTATTGATGTTTCATACTTGTTGGATTTGAGTTGTTCTTGAGATATCATGACTTAGAATAGATGAGAAACTTTAGGTCTTGAATTGGTTGTTGTTGGAGGATGATTTGATGATGATAAAAATTTGGAAAAGCATGTAAACATAGCCGTCGTAATGCCGAATTTTCGATAATCTTTAAAAACCGTGCATCACAGTAGCATGAACTCACTGTCCAGTGTTGTATTTTCCCATGATAAGATAGGTTATGTTATAAGCTTCGTTTTGATATAAAGAACGCGTGAAACGGACTTACGGTTTAGGAGCTACGGTCGGTTTACTAAAAGTAGTTCGAATTCGTAAACGAAAGTTCGTAACTGAAATTGAACCCCGATAAAATATGTAAGTCAGTGGCGAATCTTGGTAATTAAATACTAGAGGTAAAAAGGAAGGTGTGAGAGAAAACCTCATGTGAAAAGGATCGTTTTCCGATTTTATAAAAATGTTCGAATCAAAGTTAATCGCGAACGAATCCCTAAAAACCCGCTTGATTATAACTTCGGTAAAACACTTAGACAACGGGCTATAAAACTCGGAGCATAATATTGATTCGTAACGATCGACTTTAGAACTTGTATGACTTAAGTATGTCCCAAGTGTAAGTACAATGACATGTCGTATTAACGAACGAATGTCGGGTCGGATCGAGGATAAAAGGAATCCACTAAAAGGGGTATAACGAGATAACTCGAGAACGTGTTTCGATTTAAGTATAACTTAACTTTTAAGATGTTAAGTGATTAATCCCGAATGCCTTGGCTATTTTTAGATCACCAAGCTGACCCGGGACCCGCTATCACTACCCCTTACCGTACTCGACTACCAGGCAAGTTTCAATTCCTTTCTTTTAGGCTGTTGTTGTGATTGAATAAATTTATATATATGTTTTCTGTTATACATATGCCATAGCATGCATGCCTACTTTCAAGTTATATCATTATGCTTGTTCCCTGATTGTTATTGGCTTATAAATTAGATAGCTATCGTATCAACTATAAGCCGGTTATTGTAAGACCCTCATAGAAGGGCGTATACATCTTATTCATCAAATATAGACCGGGAGTCAATATTTCTTGATATATCGAGATTACCTCGGAGGAAAATATTTAAGTAAATATTTTCCATTATTCGGGCGACGAATATTATTTGAATATTCGTTCGAGATTATTTATTTTAACGATCCTTACTTCAAATAATTATTTGAACGTAACTATTCGACGAATAATATTTTTAATATTCATTCAGAGTCGAATTATTTATCGATTATTATTTCGAATATTCTTCTAAAGGTTGGACTACTAAATGAATATTATTTGGATATTCATTTAGAATATTATTCATTAAATGAATATTACATTTGAGTATTCATTTAAGATAGTAATTACCTGTCGAATATTATTTTAATGTTCATCTGAAACTTGATTTATTTATCGAGTCTTATCTCGAATATTCCCTTAAAGCTTGAATTACTAAATGAATATTACTTGATATTCATTTAGAATATTATTCATTAAATGAATATTACTTTATCAATATTCATTTAAATTCCTAATTGATTTTGAATATTATTTTGAATATTCATCCATGGTTCTATTTAATCATCGAATATTATTTTAAATATTTTAAATATTCCTTTCAGGTCTTATTAAGTAATGAATATTATTTTGAATATTCATTTGATTATTTAATTATGCAATAAATATTCTCTCGATATTTCTTCAAGAATTATTTGAGAGATACTCTGATTAAAGATATTCTTTCATATTCCTAAATATTCTGTAAAATATTTTAATTCAATAAATATTCTCTGAATATTTATTCCATACTTAGAATAACCTCGATAAGGTTTATCTTCTTCGATTATTACAGAAAATATCTCGGAGTCATATTATTATTAATCTTATATCAAGAAAGGTTCTCAGACATCATTCTTCTTTGAGTCTACCTCTCTAATAATAAGGGAACCTTACTTGGAAAATGTTATTTATCTTGTCGACTTCCCGGTCATAAAGTATTCTCTTCACTCGCAACTCGGGTGCTATGGACTTATTAAGTCGTTGTTTACCTTCTCATCTTTCGAGGGGTAAGATTGTTGGAACAAGTTGATATTCGTTACCAAGCAATAGCTTGGAAGTTATTGGTGAATTTTCCTTTCCAACTAGATACGACTACTTTGTAGAGTCTTATCAACAAGTATTATACTTGGGGAAAGGGGGACGAACGTTACATTCAGAATCATGAATTCTATTTGAACTAGGAGTCGTGTAAGAGGCCGAGTAGCGCCGGTCCATCCCCTTTGGCCCAACCGTTGGCCGGGGAGAGCTAGTAAGACGGTATATAAGTAAAGCCGTCAGTTCTTCCTTCTACCGGTAGTAAATCTAAATTGAGCTGTACGATCTCGACTGATCATCAAGATTGGAACAGCGGGCGCGGTGAATACTCCATCATCGGTTCATCATCCAAACTTATTTATTTCCTGCAACATGATTACTGTTGGCAGAGCTGGAAAAGTGTTCATAACTGGAATTGCAACCTTTTCATGCAAGTTCCTCTTCCTAATAACAATGAGAATATCTCGCTTACTTTTGATGTAGCAGATATTTCTATAAACAAATACTTTAAGTTACCTTGTAACTTCATCGTTCATATTATACTGGCATCATTTCCGTAAATGCATGGCATATGGTTTGAAAGATACTTTTGAACTGTTATACATTATCGTTCAGTTATATATTATTGTTGGTGGGCTATTGCTCACCCTTGCTTTATTATTATATCACAACAACAGCTAGACCAGATGACTCGCACAAGGCGCACTCGACACGGGCGAGGACGATGAGACTACCAGAGCTGAAGAAGAAGCTATTGGTAGGATATATTTATTCTTTCATTACCAAGATTATGGTCTAGTATGACTTATGTAAATGGATGGCAAAGAGTATGTATTTATATTGAAATTCTTTTGGATTGTAAGAACTCATAATGTGATTAATAAAAATTTGATTGTTACTCTGATTTCATCTCTGGGACTATAACGGGTGTGTTTTATATTGTTGTGTTGGGTCATAGAGACGTAATTTATTTTATGTTAAGGAAAGTTCAATTGTTGTGGACAGAATTGGAAACCGTAACCACCGGATCCCGGACCCCGGATTTGGGGGTGTTACAGAAGTGGTATCAGAGCGTACGTTATAAACCCCAGAGATGAGGCGACGTTAAAACAATAAATTCACTAAGATAATAAGAACTCTTGCCAAGTTCATAGTCGGACTATGTAACACCCCCAGATCCGGGGTCAGGAATCTGGTGGTTACGGTCTTACATCCATTCATAATACTTGACTTGAGTCCATAATAAATAAATCACATGCTGTGACCCCACAATAATTACCACTCACACACACAACAGTTATAGTCCCAGAGATGAAATTGAAATAAGTCTTACATTAAAGGGTTTACGAATAAAAGTTATTACAATCCCAAAAGGATAACATCATAGGTTTAAAAGTTTTGCCGTTGATTACATTAATTATACATATAGTTAAACAGGAAACAAAAGCTGTCTAACTATGCTACCTCAGCAATGGCGGCTAGCATCTCAGCGGGTAGTCCGGTGGGTCGGGTAACCTGCTTGCGCCGAGTGCGCCTGACGCGAGCCATCTGTCCTAGCTGTTGTTGTGACATAATATAAACAAAGCAAGGGTGAGCGAAAGCCCACCAACAAATATATAACTGAACGATAATTTAAAACAGTTCAAAGCTATCTTTTAAACCATATGCCATGCATTTACGGAAATGATGCCAGTATAATATGAACGATGAAGTTACAAGGTAACTTAAAGTATTTGTTTGAAGAAATATCTGCTACATCAAAGTAAGCGAGATATTATTATCGTTAATAAGAAGAGGAACTTGCAAGAAAGGGTTGCAATTCCAGTTATGACTCTTTTCCAACTCTGCCAACAGTAATCATGTTGCAGGAAATAAATGAATTTGGATGATGAACCAATGATGGAGTATTCACCGCGCCCGCTGTTCCAATCTTGATGATCAGTCGAGATCGTACAACTCAATTTAGATTTACTACCGGTAGAAGGAAGAACTGACGGCTTTACTTGTATACCGCCTTGCTAGCTCTCCTCGGCCAACGGTTGGGCCAAGGGGATGGACCGGCGCTACTCGGCCTCTTACACGACTCCTAGTTCAAATAGAATTCATGATTCTGAATGTAACGTTCGTCCCCCTTTCCCCAAGTATAAGACTTGTTGATAAGACTCCACAAAGTAGTCGTATCTAGTTGGAAAGGAAAATTTACCAATATCTCCCAAGCTATTACTTGGTAACGGATATCAACTTGTTCCAGTAATCTTACCCCTCAAAAGATGAGAAGGTAAACAACGACTTTAATAAGTCAACAGCACCCGAGTTGCGGGTGAAGGGAATACTTTATGACCGGGAAGTCGACAAGATAAATAACATTTTTCCAAGTAAGGTTCCCTTATTATTAAGAAGATAGACTCAAAGATGAATGATGTCTGGGAACCTTTCTTGATATAAGATTAATAATAATATGACTTCGAAATATTTTCTGTAATAATCGAAGAAGATAAACCTTATCGAGGTTATTCTAAGTATGGAATAAATATTCAGAGAATATTTATTGAATTAAAATATTTTACAGAATATTTGGGAATATGAAAGAATATCTTTAATCAGAGTATTTCTCAAAATAATCCCTGAAGAGATATCAGGGGAATATTTATTGAATAAATAAATATTTAAATGAATATTCAAAACAATATTCATTAATTAATAAGACCTGAAAAGAATATTTAAGGTAATAATCATAATTAATTAGGAAATTTAAATGAATATTCAAAAGTAATATTCATTGAACGAATAATATCCTAAATGAATATCAAGTAATATTCATTTAGTAATCCAAGCCTTAAGGAATATTCGAGATAATATTCAATAATTAAATCAAGCTTCAGATGAATATTAAAATAATATTCATCAAGTATTTAATATCTTAAATGAATATTCGAAAGTAATATTTATTTAATAAAATAATAATCTAAAAGAATATCCAAATAATATTCATCTAACAGTCTCATCTTTAGAAGAATATTCGAAATAATAGTCGATAATCAATTCGACTCTGAATGAATATTGAGAAGTATTATTCGTTGAATAGTTAAATTCAAATAATTATTTGAAGTAAGGATCGTTAAAATAATTAGTCCCGAACGAATATTCAAATAATATTCGTCGCCCAAATAATAGAAAATATTTACTTAAATATTTTCTCCCGAGGTAATCTCGATATATCAAGAAATATTGACTCCCGGTCTATATTTGATGAATAAAGATGTATACGCCCTTCTATGAGGGTCTTATAATAACCGGCTTATAACTGATATATAACTATCTAGCTTATAAGCCAACAATAACATTCAGGGAACAAGTATATCAATTCAACTTGAAAGTAGGCATGCATGCAATGGCATATGTATATCAGCAATCATATATATATATTTATTCAATCACAACAACAGCCTAAAAGAAGGGAATTGAAACTTGCCTGGTAGTCGAGTACGGTAAGGGGTAGTGGTAGCGGGTCCCGGTTCAGCCTGGTGATCTATAAATAGCCAAGGCATTCGGAATTAATCACTTAACATATTAAACGTTAAGTTATACTTAAATCGAAACACGTTCTCGAGTCATCTCGTTATACCCCTTTTAGTGGATTACTTATTATCACTGATCCGACCAGACATTCGTTCGTTAATACGACATGTCACTGCACTTATACTTGGGACATACTTAAGTCATATGAGTTCTAAGGTTGATCGTTACGAACCAATATTTTACTCCGAGTTTTATCGCCCGTTTTCTAAGCGTTTTACCAGAGTTATAAAAGAGTCGTCTTTTAGGGGTTCGTTCTCGTTTAACCTTGACTCGAACATTTTTAATAAATCGAAAAATGCTCTTTTTGACATACGGTTTTCTTTCACACCTTCCTTCTTACCCCTAGTATTTATTTACCAAGATTCGCCATGACGTTACATAGCTTACGAGGGTTCAATTTCAGTTACGAACTTTTGTTTACGGATTCGAACTACTTTTAGTAATTTAGTCATAAATCCTAAACCGTAAGTCCGTTTCACGTGATCTTTATATCAAAACGAAGCTTAGAGCATTACCTATCCTATCATGGCAGATAAGGTCTCTGGACAGTAGGGGTTCAACATGGAAAATGGCATACAAAACATGGTATTGTAAAATCGGGCATTATAACGGCTGTAAATCGAATATCTATCAATTTCGAATCTTCCCATAAACATAGCATCCAACCCAAACAACATATACATGACTTATATACATGAACTGAGGCCAAGCAATGCCTTTCCGTTCATCTAAACTATTTTTAACATCTATCAAAACTACATCATATTCATGCTTATAATCATGCTAATATCACATCTTATACTAAAACTTATCAAGAGCATGCAAAATCTCAAGGTAAAGCCTAGGGTTTAAAGTTGTTATACCTTCCTTGGAGTATGATCTAGCCTCACTATGCTTGGTATGATCCTTAGAAGTGCTAAAGCTTGCTAAATCAACCAAAGAAATCAAGGAAAAACAAGATTAGTTCATGAAAACACTATTCACCCTCCTCTTAAATCATTTTTTTGAAAATGGAAAAAGAAGAGATTGAAGCTAGGATTTTGAGGAGATCATTTATATGAAATGTAAGTCTCACCATAAAAGTTTCAAGATCAACAAATGGTTGGAAGTTGGATTTTGAATTTGGAATTTCCAAGAGGCCGAATGCTTTGTTTCTTTGGAGAGAAAGATGAGTTCTTGCTTGGTTGCTTGAAAATAATGCATAAAGTGACTTGTTTTAGATAATATCTCATCCTTGTCACTTTAATAAAGTGGTGATGTATAGAATGATGTATTTGTGAGGACAAGTGTTGAAGATTGGATGGTTTAAGGCTTAACCAAGTGATTTGATTTTCTAAGTACTAGTTGATCTCTAATAGTTCTAGTTCCTTGATTCTAGTTTGGTTAGTAGATATTTTATACATAGCACATGCATGCATCTTAGTCTCTGCTTGCTCTTTTGTCCGGTTATTGCTCGATTCGATTGATCGTTCGTAAGAATAACTCTTTCGTTTCTAGTTAGGGTTTTTACCGAAAACCTTCTTAATATTTATAATACTATTCCTCATCTTTCTTAGTACTTCTCGAATTTAAATTCCTTAAATCCCTTTTATGATTCCTTAAGTCTTGCAGTGTCCCGGGAAATCTCGGAGAAAATAAAAGTGCTCTTTTTCTGAATCCGACAGCTTTTACATACACTTATTTTCCTCCTGGATCACTAATACGAACTCAGAAATCCGTTCCGAATACCGGGTATATCATTATTATAATAATATTCCAAATTCCACCAAAATCACTATTCATCACTTATTTTTATTTAATTCCTATAATTAGGAAAATGAACCTGGTTCACTCTCGAGTGCTTCTTAACCTTTTTACGGAACCGCTGGACTTATAATAGATATTGATTTGGATGACATAAGAATAATCTTACTTGAAGTAATATACTTATATTCTTAGGAGATAGATCATTCTTATCTATGCCGTCAACCAAAAGTATTCTGCATGACATATAAGTAATTGAATTCAAATCCGTTCCATTTATTTAATAGATCTTCGTTACATCGCAGTCATAACCACTATTCATTCTTACATCATTAAATACATAAAAGTTTTAATCCCACCCAAAATCTGGGTTCTTACAGTCTCCCCTCCTTAAAAGGATTCCGTCCCGGAATCAGTTCGAAAACAAGTGGGGGTACTTTTCTTGCATTGCGCTTTCAAGTTCCCAGGTGGATTCTTCTACATTGTGGTTCTGCCACAAAACTCTAACTAGCTGAATGACCTTGTTTCGGAGCACTTGTTCTTTCCGGTCTATGATTTCCACAGGTTGCTCCACATAGGTCAGGTCTGGTTGCATGTCCACTTGCTCATACTCTACAATATGCTTAGCATCCGGATTATACTTCCTCAGCATCGAAACATGGAACACATTGTGCACCTGCTGTAGATTCGGGGGCAATGCGAGTTCATAAGCTAGTTCCCCAATCCGTCTCAAGATCTCAAATGGTCCAATGTATCTAGGACTCAGCTTTCCTTTCTTCCCAAATCTCATTAAACCTTTCCAAGGTGACACTTTCAAGAACACTAGGTCCCCTACCTCGTATTCCTTGCCTTTCCGAGCTAAGTCGGCATATTTCTTTTGTCGATCCTGGGCTGCTACCAACCGTCCTCTGATTAGATCTACTGCATCTTTAGTTCGTTGGACCACTTCGGGCCCGAGCATCTTCCGCTCTCCAACTTCATCCCAATACAAGGGAGATCGACATTTTCTTCCATAAAGGGCCTCATAAGGTGGCATCCCAATGCTTGAATGATAACTGTTATTATAGGAGAACTCAACCAATGGCAAGTGATCATCCCAACTCCCCTTGAAGTCTATCGCGCAGACTCTCAACATATCCTCTAGCGTTTGGATGGTCCTTTCACTTTGCCCATCTGTCTGGGGGTGGTAGGCTGTGCTCATGTTCAGCCGGGTCCCTACACATTCTTGAAAACTTCTCCAAAACCTGGAGTTAAATCTAGGATCTCGATCGGATACTATTGCGACTGGGACTCCATGTCGCGCCACTATCTCTTTTAAGTAGATGTCCACTAGTCTATCGACCGTGTACCTTTCGTTGATCGGGAGAAAGTGAGCCGATTTTGTCAGTCGATCTACAATTACCCATATGGTGTCATGATTAGCCTTGGTCCTGGGTAAACCTACTACGAAATCCATGGCTATATGTTCCCATTTCCATTCTGGAATCTCTAAGGGATGTAGAAGTCCGCTGGGTCTCTGGTGCTCTGCCTTCACTCGTTGGCAGGTCAAGCATCTGCTTACCCACTCTGCTACGTCCTTTTTCATATTGGGCCACCAGTAATACTCCTTCAAATCCCTATACATTTTAGTGCTACCGGGGTGCACTGAGTATCTTGAGTTGTGTGCCTCATTTAAAATCTCATCCTTGAGCTCCTGAACATTTGGGATCCATATCCTGTACGTGTACCTCATGATCCCTTCCTTGTCTCTTTCGCACTTAATTTCCTCCCCGGTCATTAGCTCTTCTGTGGAGTTCTTTTCTTCCTCCATCATCCGTTCCTGGCACAGTCTAATCTTTTCTAGCAATGGAGGTTGGATTCTAATTTCCATCAACTTTTCTTGGCCCTCTTCAGGTAACTTAACCTCGATTTCCAACTTCTCAAAATCCTTCACTAGCTCTTTCTCTGAAGTTATCATCTTGAGCTTCTCTTTCCGACTAAGGGCGTCAGCCACCACATTGGCTTTACCCGGGTGATATCGAATTTCACAGTCGTAATCCTTGATTAACTCTAACCACCTCCTCTGGCGCATGTTAAGCTCTTTCTGAGTGAAAATGTATTTGAGGCTCTTATGATCTGTGTAAATCTCGCATTTTTCCCCATACAGGTAGTGTCTCTAAATCTTTAAGGCGAAGACTATGGCTGCTAGTTCTAGATCATGCGTGGGATATCTGACTTCATAATCCTTCAATTGCCTAGACGCATATGCTATTACCTTGCCGTGCTGCATAAGCACGCATCCCAGTCCTTTATGCGAAGCATCACTGTAAATCACGAAATCTCCTTTTCCATCAGGTAATGCCAGCACTGGGGCTGTCACCAGCCTCTTCTTTAACTCTTGGAAACTCTTCTCGCATTTCTCAGTCCATTCAAATTTCTCGGTTTTACGGGTAAGTCGAGTTAATGGAGCTGCGAGTTTCGCAAAGTCTTGGACAAATCTCCTGTAATATCCGGCCAGTCCAATGAAACTCCTCACCTCGGTTGGAGTAGTTGGTCGTTCCCAGTTTGAAACTGCTTCTATCTTGGAGGGGTCAACCAACACTCCTTCTCTATTGATCACGTGCCCTAAGAATTGTACCTCATTTTTCCAAAACTCACACTTGGAGAACTTGGCATATAACTGCTCTTTCCTGAGTATTTCTAAGGTTATCCTTAAATGTTCAGCGTGTTCTGCCTCTGTCTTTGAGTAGATGAGAATATCATCAATGAAAACTATCACGAATTGGTCCAAATATTCCTTGAACACTCTATTCATTAGGTCCATGAAGGCTGCTGGGGCGTTGGTCAATCCAAATGACATAACTAAGAACTCATAATGTCCGTATCTGGTGCGGAATGCAGTCTTCGGGATATCTTCAGGTCTGATCTTCAGTTGGTGATATCCTGTTCTCAAATCAATCTTAGAGAAGTATTCAGCTCCTCTTAGCTGGTCAAACAAATCGTCTATCCTGGGCAATGGATACTTATTCTTTATGGTTAGCTTGTTCAATTCTCTGTAGTCGATGCATAACCTCATACTTCCATCCTTTTTCTTAACAAACAACACTGGTGCGCCCCAAGGCGACACACTGGGCCTTATCATGCCCTTATCCAACAATTCCTGTAATTGTTTAGCTAGCTCTTTCATTTCTACTGGGGCTAGTCGGTACGGGGCCTTCGAAACTGGCGCCGTCCCCGGGGCTAATTCGATGGCAAACTCAATTACCCTATCAGGTGGTAGTCCAGGAAGATCTTGTGGGAACACGTCCTCGAACTCATTAACTACCAGAATGTCCTGCAATCTTGGCACTTCCTTCTGAGTATCTATAACGTAGGCTAAATAAGCCTCGTTCCCTTTTCGTAACAATCTCTTGGTTTGCGCCATGGTCAGAATTTTCTGGGTCTGTCGCATCCCCTTAAACACTATTTCTTTCTTCCCTGGGGTTTTCAACTTAACCTTTTTCCCTTTACAATCTATCTGCGCATCATTGCGAGACAACCAATCCATACCCAAAATGACATCGAATTCCCCTAGCTTAAAAGGAATTAAATCGACATAGAAGGATCGTCCTCCTATTTCTAGCTTACAACGGGGTTAATTTGATTAACCGGTACGATTTCCTGATTAGCTATTTCTACTTGTAAGGAATCTCTTAGTTGCTGGGTTTTAAGTTTCAACTTATGCGCAAAATCTCTAGATATAAAAGACTTAGTTGCTCCTGAATCAAATAAGACATTTGCACTGACTGAATTAAGAGAAAAAGTACCTGCTATCACATCTGTGTCCCTCACGGCATCTTGTACTGACATATTGAAAGTCCTAGCAGTTGGTGGCCTATTTGAGGCAACCTTGCTTGCTCCTGATGCTGCTGGTTTGTTCTTTGGGCAATCCTTCCTCATGTGCCCTCGCTGTCCACACTGGAAACAGGTTGTGCTGTTAGGGATGACCGTGGTGCAAGAGGTGGCATAATGCCCAGCTCGCCCACACTTATAACAGTTTATCTGCTTCAGGTTGCACACCCCGGAGTGCCTCTTCCCACAAGTAGCACACAATGGCAATAGAGGTCGAGAAGGGTTGGAACGGGACATTCCTGATTGATGGCCGCCCTGGTTCACACTTACACTAGCAGATGGTTTAAACCCTACATTCCTCCCTGGTAGGGAAACCACTCCTCGATTAAACTTGGTTGGGGGTTTTCCTCCAGCGGATCTTCCGCCCATACTAACATGCTTTCTCTTTATCCCCCCTTTCTCTCTCTCTCTCTGCATCTGATCACTACCAGCCTCCACAATGGTTGCCTTCTGCACCAAGGTGGCATAATCTGTAATCTCTAAAACAGCCACCCTATTCTGGATCCACTGCTTCAGCCCTTGTTGAAACCTGTTAGCTTTCTTCTCTTCTGTGTCTACAAACTCTGGCACAAATCTCGATAGCTCAGTAAATTTGGCCTCATAGTCCGCCACGGACATATTGTTCTGTTTCAGTTCCAAAAACTTAAGTTCCATCTGGGTTTTCATGAACTTCGGAAAGTACTTCTCCAGGAATAATTGTTTGAACCTTTCCCAGGCTATGACAGCATCAGTCTCCATGTTTTTCTTGGCTTCCCACCAATAATTGGCCTCTCCCTTTAGTAGGTAAGTAGCAAAAACAGTCTTCTGAGCCTCATTGATACTCAGAATCTCAAAAGACTTTTCCATTTCTTTGATCCAGGCCCTCGCCTCAACGGGATCAGCCGATCCGTGGAACTCTGGGGGCTTAAGGGACTTAAAGGCCCTAAAGGAATTTGCCACTGAAGTGTTGTTGCTTGGTGGTGGTTGGGGGTATTGGTTCAAATTCTGCCTTAGTAGATCCATAAACTGGCCCATGGGGTTTCCGCCCTGGTTCTCCCCTTCCTGTTCTACTTCAGTTTCTCCACCCTCTATTTCCCTTTCAAATTCTTCAGAGTACAGGGGTTCATCCTCTGCTCCATACTGGGAATCTTCTTGCTCATTATAGTCCTGATCTTGTTCCTCACTACTTCCACGGTTTTCCTCGTGTTGGTTGTGACTCTCTTGGTCAGTAGATTCGCGGGGGTTAGCCCTAGTGCCCATCCGTCTTGGAGGCATTTTACTGAAAATTTGGAAAATTATACGTTAGGTTCACTTACCGGTTTTAAAGGATTTTTCCTTGCACATTTCTTTACATGATTGGGTTTTAAAATCCCACAGTTTTATATCTCATGGAAACTTAATCGAAAAGTAATACATATGCTAATAAACTCGTGATCACTTCCCAACAAAATTGTAATGACTGAAATGGAAACAAATATATACCAGGTACCGAAAAGGTACAACATCCGAGTTACAACGATAGTTTAAAGTACAGCCATCCTAACAACAACAACAAGTCAAAAGTGAAATATGCTGTCTATCTGTCTAGTCTGCAAAAAGGGAAAACAAGTACAAGAAAACCATCCCTACAAAAGCCGGCACTACTATGTCCGTACATGACTAGACAACTAGACCACTGCATCACTACATCTGAAATCAGCCGCCACGACGAAACATCCTCCGAACCCTCCCCATGGCGATGCGGAAAACCTCCTCAGCCGCTGCTCTGTCTACCCTACCATGCCCATCAGTAGGCAACTGTCGCACCCTCACCCGAGCCCTCAGCTCGATGCGGGTCACAGCCCTATACCCAACTCTGTCACTGATAGTCCTCCTGCCCTGCACCCTCATCCGGGCGGCTCTCTCTGCTGCTAACTCACTCCTAGACTCTGCCAACCTGGCATCTGCCACAGACAACTCTCTATAAAGCCCGTTCACAATCAAGTTGTGAACACATACTGGGACTCCTCCTATCGGGGCATGAGGTGGGGTGGATGGCTCAGCTGGAGCGGCAGTCTCTGTCTGCTGGGGCTCTGGGGTAAGCTCCTCAAACTCGTCGGGGTAGGGGCTCATAGGTAATGGTGGTGGGGTAGGGGCTCTCTCAACAGGGAGGAGTGGCACAAAAAGTCCAGAATTCCCTACAGCACCAACTACTGGCTCATCTATATCTCCCTCAACACCCTCATCCACCGGCACCACCTGATCCGTGGTCATGTCAGTGTCATCTCCCATAGTCCTGAACTCAGTCATAACCCAATAATCATCATCCTCAACCACTAACTCAGCATCCTGTCCTGTCTGGATCCCCTCCGGGTCCTCCTCCCCCTCAGTCTCAACAACATCTGTGTCAGCATCATCCTGGACCTCCTCAGGGTCCTCCTCCTCAGACTCGATCACATCATTATCAGCCTCAACCTGGACCTCCTCAGCGTCCTCCACCTCAGGCTCAGTATCCTCCTCAGGCAAGTGCTCATAGTATGGGTCCCTAGTCCGGAACATGTCCTCATCATGCTGTCTCGCAGCTGCCTCCTGGGCCGACAAGTCGCTCGCCTACACAAGACGAACTATGTTACTATCATGATACTTAAAAAGTTCCCGTAAGGGTTTTAGGTGAACCTGGCAAGGGTTCTTATTATATTATTGAATTTATTATTATATAACGTCGTATCATCTCTTGGGATATATAACTCTCGCTCTGATACCATCTCTGTAACACCCCCAGATCCGGGGTCAGGAATCTGGTGGTTACGGTCTTACATCCATTCATAATACTTGACTTGAGTCCATAATAAATAAATCACATGCTGTGACCCCACAATAATTACCACTCACACACACAACAGTTATAGTCCCAGAGATGAAATTGAAATAAGTCTTACATTAAAGGGTTTACGAATAAAAGTTATTACAATCCCAAAAGGATAACATCATAGGTTTAAAAGTTTTGCCGTTGATTACATTAATTATACATATAGTTAAACAGGAAACAAAAGCTGTCTAACTATGCTACCTCAGCAATGGCGGCTAGCATCTCAGCGGGTAGTCCGGTGGGTCGGGTAACCTGCTTGCGCCGAGTGCGCCTGACGCGAGCCATCTGTCCTAGCTGTTGTTGTGACATAATATAAACAAAGCAAGGGTGAGCGAAAGCCCACCAACAAATATATAACTGAACGATAATTTAAAACAGTTCAAAGCTATCTTTTAAACCATATGCCATGCATTTACGGAAATGATGCCAGTATAATATGAACGATGAAGTTACAAGGTAACTTAAAGTATTTGTTTGAAGAAATATCTGCTACATCAAAGTAAGCGAGATATTATTATCGTTAATAAGAAGAGGAACTTGCAAGAAAGGGTTGCAATTCCAGTTATGACTCTTTTCCAACTCTGCCAACAGTAATCATGTTGCAGGAAATAAATGAATTTGGATGATGAACCAATGATGGAGTATTCACCGCGCCCGCTGTTCCAATCTTGATGATCAGTCGAGATCGTACAGCTCAATTTAGATTTACTACCGGTAGAAGGAAGAACTGACGGCTTTACTTGTATACCGCCTTGCTAGCTCTCCCCGGCCAACGGTTGGGCCAAGGGGATGGACCGGCGCTACTCGGCCTCTTACACGACTCCTAGTTCAAATAGAATTCATGATTCTGAATGTAACGTTCGTCCCCCTTTCCCCAAGTATAAGACTTGTTGATAAGACTCCACAAAGTAGTCGTATCTAGTTGGAAAGGAAAATTTACCAATATCTCCCAAGCTATTACTTGGTAACGGATATCAACTTGTTCCAGTAATCTTACCCCTCAAAAGATGAGAAGGTAAACAACGACTTTAATAAGTCAACAGCACCCGAGTTGCGGGTGAAGGGAATACTTTATGACCGGGAAGTCGACAAGATAAATAACATTTTTCCAAGTAAGGTTCCCTTATTATTAAGAAGATAGACTCAAAGATGAATGATGTCTGGGAACCTTTCTTGATATAAGATTAATAATAATATGACTTCGAAATATTTTCTGTAATAATCGAAGAAGATAAACCTTATCGAGGTTATTCTAAGTATGGAATAAATATTCAGAGAATATTTATTGAATTAAAATATTTTACAGAATATTTGGGAATATGAAAGAATATCTTTAATCAAAGTATTTCTCAAAATAATCCCTGAAGAGATATCAGGGGAATATTTATTGAATAAATAAATATTTAAATGAATATTCAAAACAATATTCATTAATTAATAAGACCTGAAAAGAATATTTAAGGTAATAATCATAATTAATTAGGAAATTTAAATGAATATTCAAAAGTAATATTCATTGAACGAATAATATCCTAAATGAATATCAAGTAATATTCATTTAGTAATCCAAGCCTTAAGGAATATTCGAGATAATATTCGATAATTAAATCAAGCTTCAGATGAATATTAAAATAATATTCATCAAGTATTTAATATCTTAAATGAATATTCGAAAGTAATATTTATTTAATAAAATAATAATCTAAAAGAATATCCAAATAATATTCATCTAACAGTCTCATCTTTAGAAGAATATTCGAAATAATAGTCGATAATCAATTCGACTCTGAATGAATATTGAGAAGTATTATTCGTTGAATAGTTAAATTCAAATAATTATTTGAAGTAAGGATCGTTAAAATAATTAGTCCCGAACGAATATTCAAATAATATTCGTCGCCCAAATAATAGAAAATATTTACTTAAATATTTTCTCCCGAGGTAATCTCGATATATCAAGAAATATTGACTCCCGGTCTATATTTGATGAATAAAGATGTATACGCCCTTCTATGAGGGTCTTATAATAACCGGCTTATAACTGATATATAACTATCTAGCTTATAAGCCAACAATAACATTCAGGGAACAAGTATATCAATTCAACTTGAAAGTAGGCATGCATGCAATGGCATATGTATATCAGCAATCATATATATATATTTATTCAATCACAACAACAGCCTAAAAGAAGGGAATTGAAACTTGCCTGGTAGTCGAGTACGGTAAGGGGTAGTGGTAGCGGGTCCCGGTTCAGCCTGGTGATCTATAAATAGCCAAGGCATTCGGAATTAATCACTTAACATATTAAACGTTAAGTTATACTTAAATCGAAACACGTTCTCGAGTCATCTCGTTATACCCCTTTTAGTGGATTACTTATTATCACTGATCCGACCCGACATTCGTTCGTTAATACGACATGTCACTGCACTTATACTTGGGACATACTTAAGTCATATGAGTTCTAAGGTTGATCGTTACGAACCAATATTTTACTCCGAGTTTTATCGCCCGTTTTCTAAGCGTTTTACCAGAGTTATAAAAGAGTCGTCTTTTAGGGGTTCGTTCTCGTTTAACCTTGACTCGAACATTTTTAATAAATCGAAAAATGCTCTTTTTGACATACGGTTTTCTTTCACACCTTCCTTCTTACCCCTAGTATTTATTTACCAAGATTCGCCATGACGTTACATAGCTTACGAGGGTTCAATTTCAGTTACGAACTTTTGTTTACGGATTCGAACTACTTTTAGTAATTTAGTCATAAATCCTAAACCGTAAGTCCGTTTCACGTGATCTTTATATCAAAACGAAGCTTAGAGCATTACCTATCCTATCATGGCAGATAAGGTCTCTGGAAAGTAGGGGTTCAACATGGAAAATGGCATACAAAACATGGTATTGTAAAATCGGGCATTATAACGGCTGTAAATCGAATATCTATCAATTTCGAATCTTCCCATAAACATAGCATCCAACCCAAACAACATATACATGACTTATATACATGAACTGAGGCCAAGCAATGCCTTTCCGTTCATCTAAACTATTTTTAACATCTATCAAAACTACATCATATTCATGCTTATAATCATGCTAATATCACATCTTATACTAAAACCCATCAAGAGCATGCAAAATCTCAAGGTAAAGCCTAGGGTTTAAAGTTGTTATACCTTCCTTGGAGTATGATCTAGCCTCACTATGCTTGGTATGATCCTTAGAAGTGCTTAAGCTTGCTAAATCAACCAAAGAAATCAAGGAAAAACAAGATTAGTTCATGAAAACACTATTCACCCTCCTCTTAAATCATTTTTTTGAAAATGGAAAAAGAAGAGATTGAAGCTAGGATTTTGAGGAGATCATTTATATGAAATGTAAGTCTCACCATAAAAGTTTCAAGATCAACAAATGGTTGGAAGTTGGATTTTGAATTTGGAATTTCCAAGAGGCCGAATGCTTTGTTTCTTTGGAGAGAAAGATGAGTTCTTGCTTGGTTGCTTGAAAATAATGCATAAAGTGACTTGTTTTAGATAATATCTCATCCTTGTCACTTTAATAAAGTGGTGATGTATAGAATGATGTATTTGTGAGGACAAGTGTTGAAGATTGGATGGTTTAAGGCTTAACCAAGTGATTTGATTTTCTAAGTACTAGTTGATCTCTAATGGTTCTAGTTCCTTGATTCTAGTTTGGTTAGTAGATATTTTATACATAGCACATGCATGCATCTTAGTCTCTGCTTGCTCTTTTGTCCGGTTATTGCTCGATTCGATTGATCGTTCGTAAGAATAACTCTTTCGTTTCTAGTTAGGGTTTTTACCGAAAACCTTCTTAATATTTATAATACTATTCCTCATCTTTCTTAGTACTTCTCGAATTTAAATTCCTTAAATCCCTTTTATGATTCCTTAAGTCTTGCAATGTCCCGGGAAATCTCGGAGAAAATAAAAGTGCTCTTTTTCTGAATCCGACAGCTTTTACATACACTTATTTTCCTCCTGGATCACTAATACGAACTCAGAAATCCGTTCCGAATACCGGGTATATCATTATTATAATAATATTCCAAATTCCACCAAAATCACTATTCATCACTTATTTTTATTTAATTCCTATAATTAGGAAAATGAACCTGGTTCACTCTCGAGTGCTTCTTAACCTTTTTACGGAACCGCTGGACTTATAATAGATATTGATTTGGATGACATAAGAATAATCTTACTTGAAGTAATATACTTATATTCTTAGGAGATAGATCATTCTTATCTATGCCGTCAACCAAAAGTATTCTGCATGACATATAAGTAATTGAATTCAAATCCGTTCCATTTATTTAATAGATCTTCGTTACATCGCAGTCATAACCACTATTCATTCTTACATCATTAAATACATAAAAGTTTTAATCCCACCCAAAATCTGGGTTCTTACAGACTACTTAATGTAGTGATGACATATAAAACCCTTATGGGAACTCTTAAGTATCATGATAGTAACTTAGCTCGATATCGTAACGACGAGTAAGGCGACAGACCTTGAGGCATACGAGCAGCAGCGCGATGATGCTTTATATGCTGAAGATCAGCGGGTAATTCGATGGAGTACCCTACTGGAGACCCGGAAGAGGTTCCAGCAGATAAGGAAAAAATCCTGTTAGGATAAGGAGCTTACCCTTGAGGAATGAGGGTTGTAGCCAGAAAAACTGTGATGATTAAAGTATAGTGCTCAGAAAAGGGAGCATAAAGAACTGAGTTATTAGCAAGAGAACTGAAGATTCATGTTGGATTCGTAGCCGGTCTACTGGAGGTAGTACCAGCAAGTAAGACGGATTGAAAGGATCACTTGAGATCTTATACGGGAATAGACGAGAATCCCTAGAGACTTCCATATTAACGAAGAAAGAGCTAGAGGGATGTATAATTATCAAAGACATCGATTTAGGGCGAGGAGTAGAGTCCCTAGGAATAGTTGAGAAGGAGGCAGTAAGTGCCATATCATTTGATAAATGAATTAGTATGAATATGGTCAGTAATAATTCGCCATGAGAAGGCAGGTGTCGTAGGTTGTAAATTATGGAACCAAATTGAGGTTAATAAGGTGGTTTTATTAAGGGGAAATGTTCATTTTATGAATGAATCAGTCAGAAAGTAAAGACATTGGGAAGTGATAGCATGATTGGATAAAGTTATATAAGGAAGTAGTAAGCAAGACAATGATCTCAGAACCTACCGGAAGATAAGACCAGTGAGTCAAGATGAACTCGTAATGAGACTACTGCCAGAGACTAAGTATAGGGTTAATTTCAACTCAGTAAAATGATGAACCAGAAATGTTAGATGCATGTAATTCAGAGGAATATTAAATTCTTTCTTTCAATGAATTATAGTAGTTACCTTAAGTTTATTCCGATGCAGAATTATAATAGATCAAGTAATACGATCAGCAGTTAAAGAGAAAAATGTGAGAAAATCTTCCTGGAGCTAAAAGGTGAAATTGGTAATGACCAAGAGCTAGCATTGCTTAATGGAAAAAAAGAGACTTTGTGCTTCCAACGACGCTTCGTATAAAGGGTTAGGTAGACCGACATTTGGTAGTGTTGAATATCAGGACGTTGTGACAGGTTTCAGTTTGAAACTATTGATTCCCTTCTAAGGGATGGATATAATTGATTCCTCTCCAGTGGGTAAACTTCCAATCTGATGATGATTATTTCGTTAACTATGACTGCTTATGATTCCACCTGCTTGAAGGTTCATAGAACTATTCTTCAGGTTTCGAAACTGGTCTCCTTAATGTTACCAGTAGGTGGGTAGATTGATCAAAATTTCCCTGAGTCTGGAAAGGAATTCGGTGAATTTTGGCAAACCTTGTCTTTCTGATTATCAGAGAATGTCATGGAAGAGAGTAGAAACTGGAGCAAATCCTGTGATTTGGGTAAGGATGCTGTAAACTGGGTTAGTAAACGGACCCTGAGCATTACAATCGACGGTAGTGATAAAATGATGAAGTGAGATTGGATGAAAACAGGAAATGTAAGTAAGAAATTAGCCGGACGGAGAAACTCTGGGATTGACTTAAGTGAAAAGGCTGTTATGCCAGGAATGGTAAGCTTGCGTGGCACGCGGGATTGATAAGAATAGTTGAAAAGATAAAAATAGAGGAAAGGCGACCGGAGACGGCGCTGAGTAGCCGATTAAGACTTATATGAAGTAAAGTTTTGGAAGGTAGAAAGGTATCAAAGAAGAAGACAATATGCCGGCAATTGCTAGAAAAGTAATGCTAATTAGCCAACCTTTAAAATCATATATTTTTATTTTAGTGTGGCCAGTTGAGGCCAAGTCACAACGGACTATAAAGTGACTAGACCAGCAACGAAAAGAAAAAGCAGGGTTGCTTCTAAGTAAGCACCGACTGCAAGGGCTGCTGACATAAAGGAAATATTAATGAGATCGTAGGAATCTTCTACTAAACCCTTTGCAACCCATGTTTTGATGGGGAATTTACTAGACCTTTTTGGGATGGGGTAACCCGTACTAAAGTGACTCATGTGTATATGGTTGTCCAAGATTACGAGTAAAATGGAAGTATAGTGACTTGAGAAGTATGATGTTAGGGTATCATGAATACCATGAACATATTACGACTAAGGGAAGTAAACAACGAAGGTTTATGAAGAGAGTATGGAAATGGTCAGAGATGGATCAGTATGCTGTAGAAATTTTGTCTAAGACAAGTACATTTGAGAAGAACGATAAGTACTAAGAGATTCACGTTGAACTCGACCAATATCTTCCAAAACATCCTTGCTACCATTACCAAGTTCTGTAAGAGAGCAGATAGGCATACGTTGCCTTTTGGAAGGCCAAATAGGCTGACAACTATCTGAAAGAAGAGGGTGGCATTAAGCCACCGATCGATTATCAAATGAGAATGATTGAAAAGAGACCTTTATTAAGGATACATGATCTGATTGCCATTTATAAGATGCATGAATTCCTTGGCAGTTGAATTAAGGATAGGATATCCATAAATTAAGACAAACCCTGGGGAATGCACAAGGGGTGGCATTAACCCTAATAACGACATTATGACTTCAGATGATATGAGCTGGACTTGCTAAGGCAACAATGACCAGTAAGGATTATTAAAAAGAGTTCTGGAAAGAACATAGATAGAATTATTAGAGTATTGATCAATGACATTTTGATATACCCTGTACCCAGAAAATACAGGAGGAAGGATGAGGATGACCTATGAAACCTTACAAGGAAAAAGGTAATATTCCGAACTTCAAAATGGAAGTTTGGTAAGGAATGTATGACATAGTAACAATAATGCCAGATGAGGCATGTATGAAACCCTGAGGAAGTATGGATTGAACCTATAAAGGTTGAGATTATCCTAAGACAAGAAAAGAACTAAGAAAAGAAGTATCCTAAGTAGGATTGGGAATAAACGTGATAAAGTTCCCACGGGTAGGTGGAAGCAATGACTTATGGAGAAAGACTGATAAATATATTTTTCTCCATCAACAGAGCTTAAGGGAGAATGCTTTCACCCAACAAAGATGGGAATGAGGTAGAAATGTTTGAATTGGAATATATCGAGAGAACAAGGATTACCAGAAATTATTATTATCAGGAAAGGCCAATGAGGTGGCCGACAGTCTAAGTATAAAGGAATAATTATAAATGTTCATACCGAAGAAACAAAATGATATTTGGAAAGACCTTGAAGGTCATATTGGAGTAGAGGAAGTTACATTCCTTTTGATGATTGTGCAAGAATCGAAGGTAATAATAGTTTAAGTAAAGATTCGATTCCTGATGGAGTCTTAAGCATATTACGTACCTTAGAAGGTCCCGTTTTGAGGCGGACCAGGACCATGATACAAAATTGACGAAGTAAACCGTTAAGTTTCCAGTCTTTTATGGAAGATGCATGAGCGATAATTTCATCAACCGGACATAGCTGCGATGCTTGAAGCTCTTCTGCAATTTTATCTACTTCATGTAATATCTACATCAAGTTCAGGAAGTGCTCCTTATGGATAAGGAATAGTGATTACTCTGTCTCCCTAAAGGATTTGAAACCCGTATGGTTAGCTATTAACACACTATTTAAACAACAAGCGATGGCGATTCTTCTAAGAAAGTAGATGACAACGTAAAAATAAAGAAAGTGATGCTATTGATATGCTAAATGGCATGTTGATGAATGACAAGCAAGTTGTGTTAGTGTACTTCTGCGCAAACAAGATAGAGAATATGAGGCGGACGATTCATGATGCTAAATGTATTCCCGTAAAAAGAAATAAGGGCAGTTGAGCCCGAGATTTGTTGGGCCATCTGACAAGCGTTCGGAAGATGGCATTCGAGCCAGCTCTACCCCCAAAACTTATAGCATGATCGTAACGTGTTTCATGTGGCAAGGCTATGCCAGTAAAATGCAGATGCTCGATAGATGATAAGAGTACGAGCAGGTAGATATACGACCTGGTCTGACTTACGAAGAACAACCTGTGGAAAATCACGGATAGAAAATAGCAAGTGATGAGAAACATGGTTGGCAGAAGTAGATTATATTGAATCTAAGTTAAAGGGATCGGCCGTATTCATTTCGGAGAATTTAAATTGGAATAATGTGATGATTATAGAGTAAATGTAACGGGATACCAATAAGGAGGTACCAAGTGCAAAAGATATCTCAATAAAAAGATGAAGGTGAAAGTAAATAAGAATCAGATAATAAGAAGGATGTGATTGATAAAGAAAAGACTGGGAAAGCAACTATGGAATATGAAGCAAGGAATGTTATGAATGGATTAATAAAAGGGTTTTTTTGATAAATTCTCGGGATGACAACCTGATAGTGTTAATATTATATATATAAAAAAGCTAGTAGCGTGACATGGAATGTCAGTAACAATGGTGTCAAGCGAGAAACTAAGATTTAACCTGAGAGGTTCAAAGATTCTCCAAAAGTAAATGTTGCTAAGGTTGAACCAGAGTATAAGTCCATAGAATAATGGACAAAGCAGCAAGATATGTTGACTCATGAGATTGCGATCAAATGGTATTGGATATAATCATGATTATTTTCTTCTTTGATGAACCTCTATAGTTTAGAGGTAAATTCTGAGTATGATATTTTACAATCATGAAAACTTTCTATAATCCTTTAGAATTCTTTTCTTTTCTTCTCTCTTACTCATCTTCTTTATGAATTGAGAAGAACAACCCTTTAAGGAGGGGAGGTACGGCTACGTGACTATCTGTCTATGTGATAGAAGTCTAAGTGGAATACCATAACTTGTTTAATTGCTTGTCAAGTACTAAAGGCTGGCCCCCTTCTGTACTAACTATGCAATATAACAAATGTTCAATTGATCATAGTGATCTCTCAATAAATCTTTCCACTTCTCTATATTGATCGAGATTGCGAAGATTAAAGCGATCAGGAAATGCACAATACGAGCGAGGTTACCTCCGAATTCGTAGGGTGATAGTGATACCAATGTTACTGCAGGTATCAATAAGGATAAGACTGAGTAAGAGTATAACCCGGATAGTGAGTTGTACGAAAAGTAGCAACATTGATGGAAAAAGGATACAGTATGGATTATAGCACTAGAAGATGTGTTGAGGAAGGGTAGAACGACTAAGAATTGACCGGGAAGCTAAAAAGTGAACGACAGGCAAACGACTCTTTGCTTCCTACCTGATTCCGGGACGGAATCCTTTTAAGGAGGGGAGACTGTAAGAACCCCAAATTTTGGATATAATTAAAACTTTTTATTAAGTAATGATAAAATGAGGAACAATGATTCCGACAACAAGGTCACCAGCTCTAATGAATGGTGGTTTCAAAGGACAATGATTGTAATGAATGGATATTGCTTTGGACAATGACCCTGATGCATTGGTATATTGTCAGAAGAGAGTAATTCGATGGTTGAGGACCTAGATAAGAATAATCTACCATCCAGGAAGGAGCTAATGGATCCTTGAAGGGAAATGAGTACGTGCATAGTGTTTCCCGTACGTGCATAGTGTTTCCCATACGTGCATAGTATTTCCCGTACGAGCATAGTGTTTCCCGTACGTGCATAGTATTTCCTGTACGTGCATAGTAATTTGGTGGATGAATAGTGATTTTGTAAGTTGGAAAACTTTTCACGCCACCCTATGTACGGGACGTGATATGGATGTTTCGAAGTCATATTAGTAATACGCGGAGGAAATAAGTGAATGCAGAGACGATCGGAATTCAGAAATTCCAAATTCTTTCTCGGTATAATATTTGACCGGACAGTGGATTAAATATTATTTTAATCCAAGAATTGAGATATTAACTTTGAGGATTTGATATTTTGGGATGTTATTATATTTGATTTAAGAATGAAGGTAGGAAACCACTGAGGCAGTGAAACAAGCGTTCTAGAAACCGCTAAAATGTTATAACGAGATTAATCAATAAAGTGAACGAATCCTAGATTACGGATTAAGTTTGTATCGAGATTAAATATCCTGCATGGTCATCACGAGGATTATATTAAGGATTGGGGAAGGTATTATGAATATCGAGAAATTTCCCGGTAAACCCTAGAGGTGAAACTACTTAGTTATTCGTCCGAACGATCAATGAATTGAGCAATAAACGGACAAAGAAACGAGCAGAGAACCAAGATGCAAGTATGTGCAAGTGGATGAGATCAAGTAACTAAGCTATTTGCAAGAGTAACTAGCACACTAAGAATCAAACCAAGGATACAAGATATTAGTACATGACACACCACTTGTCCACTTGTTTAAACATCATCCATGACATAATCACTTTATTAAAGTGACTTTTGGCCAAGATATTATCAAAACCTCATCCCAATAATTCATTTAGCACAAGCAACCAAGTAAAAGATGCAAACAAACTCTTTCCCCCTCCATTTACCTCCATTTGGACCTGCCCTCTTTTTCAAGAGGAGAAATCCAACTTCCATCCATGGTTAAATCTCAAGAAAATTAAGGTGAGTCCTATATTTCATAACTAAGATACCATATGAATTTCATCTTCAAATTCCATACCAATCTTGAGATATAAAATCAAGAAGATGATGATGAATAGTAACTTTTAAGTATTAACTTTGTGTTCTTGTTTTCTTTTGAATGATTCAAGTATACTAAGGCTACTTAAGGATCATTCAAGGCTTAACAAGTGTTATTCACTCTCCAAGGAAGGTATAAAGCTCAAGAACCCTTAGTACTACTTTGAGTTTATGGATTTTTTTTGGATGGATATATGATGGAGAGGTGTTAGTATGTTTAGATCCATGTATGCATAATTGGTTGTTATTGATGTTTCATACTTGTTGGATTTGAGTTGTTCTTGAGATATCATGACTTAGAATAGATGAGAAACTTTAGGTCTTGAATTGGTTGTTGTTGGAGGATGATTTGATGATGATAAAAATTTGGAAAAGCATGTAAACATAGCCGTCGTAATGCCGAATTTTCGATAATCTTTAAAAACCGTGCATCACAGTAGCATGAACTCACTTTCCAGTGTTGTATTTTCCCATGATAAGATAGGTTATGTTATAAGCTTCGTTTTGATATAAAGAACGCGTGAAACGGACTTACGGTTTAGGAGCTACGGTCGGTTTACTAAAAGTAGTTCGAATTCGTAAACGAAAGTTCGTAACTGAAATTGAACCCCGATAAAATACGTAAGTCAGTGGCGAATCTTGGTAATTAAATACTAGAGGTAAAAAGGAAGGTGTGAGAGAAAACCTCATGTGAAAAGGATCGTTTTCCGATTTTATAAAAATGTTCGAATCAAAGTTAATCGCGAACGAATCCCTAAAAACCCGCTTGATTATAACTTCGGTAAAACACTTAGACAACGGGCTATAAAACTCGGAGCATAATATTGATTCGTAACGATCGACTTTAGAACTTGTATGACTTAAGTATGTCCCAAGTGTAAGTACAATGACATGTCGTATTAACGAACGAATGTCGGGTCGGATCGAGGATAAAAGGAATCCACTAAAAGGGGTATAACGAGATAACTCGAGAACGTGTTTCGATTTAAGTATAACTTAACTTTTAAGATGTTAAGTGATTAATCCCGAATGCCTTGGCTATTTTTAGATCACCAAGCTGACCCGGGACCCGCTATCACTACCCCTTACCGTACTCGACTACCAGGCAAGTTTCAATTCCTTTCTTTTAGGCTGTTGTTGTGATTGAATAAATTTATATATATGTTTTCTGTTATACATATGCCATAGCATGCATGCCTACTTTCAAGTTATATCATTATGCTTGTTCCCTGATTGTTATTGGCTTATAAATTAGATAGCTATCGTATCAACTATAAGCCGGTTATTGTAAGACCCTCATAGAAGGGCGTATACATCTTATTCATCAAATATAGACCGGGAGTCAATATTTCTTGATATATCGAGATTACCTCGGAGGAAAATATTTAAGTAAATATTTTCCATTATTCGGGCGACGAATATTATTTGAATATTCGTTCGAGATTATTTATTTTAACGATCCTTACTTCAAATAATTATTTGAACGTAACTATTCGACGAATAATATTTTTAATATTCATTCAGAGTCGAATTATTTATCGATTATTATTTCGAATATTCTTCTAAAGGTTGGACTACTAAATGAATATTATTTGGATATTCATTTAGAATATTATTCATTAAATGAATATTACATTTGAGTATTCATTTAAGATAGTAATTACCTGTCGAATATTATTTTAATGTTCATCTGAAACTTGATTTATTTATCGAGTCTTATCTCGAATATTCCCTTAAAGCTTGAATTACTAAATGAATATTACTTGATATTCATTTAGAATATTATTCATTAAATGAATATTACTTTATCAATATTCATTTAAATTCCTAATTGATTTTGAATATTATTTTGAATATTCATCCATGGTTCTATTTAATCATCGAATATTATTTTAAATATTTTAAATATTCCTTTCAGGTCTTATTAAGTAATGAATATTATTTTGAATATTCATTTGATTATTTAATTATGCAATAAATATTCTCTCGATATTTCTTCAAGAATTATTTGAGAGATACTCTGATTAAAGATATTCTTTCATATTCCTAAATATTCTGTAAAATATTTTAATTCAATAAATATTCTCTGAATATTTATTCCATACTTAGAATAACCTCGATAAGGTTTATCTTCTTCGATTATTACAGAAAATATCTCGGAGTCATATTATTATTAATCTTATATCAAGAAAGGTTCTCAGACATCATTCTTCTTTGAGTCTACCTCTCTAATAATAAGGGAACCTTACTTGGAAAATGTTATTTATCTTGTCGACTTCCCGGTCATAAAGTATTCTCTTCACTCGCAACTCGGGTGCTATGGACTTATTAAGTCGTTGTTTACCTTCTCATCTTTCGAGGGGTAAGATTGTTGGAACAAGTTGATATTCGTTACCAAGCAATAGCTTGGAAGTTATTGGTGAATTTTCCTTTCCAACTAGATACGACTACTTTGTAGAGTCTTATCAACAAGTATTATACTTGGGGAAAGGGGGACGAACGTTACATTCAGAATCATGAATTCTATTTGAACTAGGAGTCGTGTAAGAGGCCGAGTAGCGCCGGTCCATCCCCTTTGGCCCAACCGTTGGCCGGGGAGAGCTAGTAAGGCGGTATACAAGTAAAGCCGTCAGTTCTTCCTTCTACCGGTAGTAAATCTAAATTGAGCTGTACGATCTCGACTGATCATCAAGATTGGAACAGCGGGCGCGGTGAATACTCCATCATCGGTTCATCATCCAAACTTATTTATTTCCTGCAACATGATTACTGTTGGCAGAGCTGGAAAAGTGTTCATAACTGGAATTGCAACCTTTTCATGCAAGTTCCTCTTCTTAATAACAATGAGAATATCTCGCTTACTTTTGATGTAGCAGATATTTCTATAAACAAATACTTTAAGTTACCTTGTAACTTCATCGTTCATATTATACTGGCATCATTTCCGTAAATGCATGGCATATGGTTTGAAAGATACTTTTGAACTGTTATACATTATCGTTCAGTTATATATTATTGTTGGTGGGCTATTGCTCACCCTTGCTTTATTATTATATCACAACAACAGCTAGACCAGATGACTCGCACAAGGCGCACTCGACACGGGCGAGGACGATGAGACTACCAGAGCTGAAGAAGAAGCTATTGCTAGGATATATTTATTCTTTCATTACCAAGATTATGGTCTAGTATGACTTATGTAAATGGATGGCAAAGAGTATGTATTTATATTGAAATTCTTTTGGATTGTAAGAACTCATAATGTGATTAATAAAAATTTGATTGTTACTCTGATTTCATCTCTGGGACTATAACGGGTGTGTTTTATATTGTTGTGTTGGGTCATAGAGACGTAATTTATTTTATGTTAAGGAAAGTTCAATTGTTGTGGACAGAATTGGAAACCGTAACCACCGGATCCCGGACCCCGGATCTGGGGGTGTTACATCCTCTGCCTCATGTTTAACTCTTTCTGAGTGAATATGTACTTTAAGCTCTTGTGATCCGTGTAGATTTCACACTTTTCTCCGTAAAGATAATGTCTCCAGATCTTCAAAACGAAAACTATCGGCCCTAATTCCAAATCGTGGGTGGGGTATCTTATCTCGTACTCCTTAAGTTGTCTGGACGCATAAGCAATCACTTTACCGTGCTGCATAAGCACACACCCTAAACCTTTATGGGATGTGTCGCTATAAATCACAAAATCTCCCTTATCATCAGGTAGAGCTAGTACTGGTGATGTCACCAACCTCTTTTTCAACTCTTGGAAGCTCTCTTCGCATTTTTCAGTCCACACAAACTTCTCGGTCTTGCGAGTTAGTCGGGTCAAAGGGGCTGCTATCTTGGCAAAGTCTTGGACAAACCTTCTGTAGTAACCAGCCAACCCTATAAAACTTCTTACCTCTATCGGAGTGGTTGGTCTCTCCCAATTTGATACAGCCTCTATTTTGGATGGGTCCACTAGAATGCCTTGTTCGCTAATCACATGCCCCAAAAACTGAACTTCCTTCAACCAAAATTCACACTTCGAGAACTTAGCGTACAACTTTTCTTCTCTCAATGCTCCCAATACAATCCTCAAGTGCTCTGCATGTTCCTCCTTCGTCTTGGAATAAATCAAGATGTCATTGATGAAGACTATAACACACTTGTCCAAGTACTTCTTGAAGACTCGATTCATTAAGTCCATGAAAGCTGCAGGGGCATTCGTTAACCAAAATGACATCACTAGGAACTCATAGTGTCCGTACCGGGTGCGAAAGGCCGTCTTTGGTATATCTTCTGGTTTAATCTTTAACTGGTGATACCCGGTCCTCAAATCAATTTTAGAAAAATAAACTGCGTCCTTTAATTGATCAAACAGGTCATCTATCCTGGGCAAGGGATATTTATTCTTTATAGTCACCTTGTTCAACTCTCTCTAGTCTATACATAACCTCATACTACCATCCTTCTTTTTCACGAATAACACCGGGACTCCCCACGGTGACACACTAGGTCTTATCATCTCTTTATCCAACAACTCTTGTAACTGAGAGGCCAGCTCTTTCATCTCCACTGGGGCTAGCCGATAGGGGGCTTTCGAAATTGGGGTCGTACCCGGAACTAAGTCTATAGCGAACTCGATGTCTCTATCAGGTGGTAATCCTGGAAGATCTTCCGGAAATACATCCGCGAACTCATTAACGACAGGGATTTCCTGTAGGGTTGGTGCCTCCTTCTTGGTATCCTTCACATAGGCTAAATAGGCTTCGCATCCTTTACGTAACAGCTTCTTAGCTTGAATCATAGTCAGGAACTTTTGGTTTTGCCGTTTTCCACTAAACACTACTTCCTCGTCCCCTAGCAGTCTCAAACTTACTTTATTCTTTACACAATCAATCTGGGCTCCGTGGGTTGTTAACCAATCCATACCTACTATTACGTCAAACTCTCCTAGTTTAAAAGGTATTGAGTCTACCCGAAAGTTTTGCCCTTCTATTTCTAGGTCACAACCTGGACATACTTGGTTAACAGGGATAATTTCATGATTAGCTATCTCTATTTGCAGTCTGTCTTTCAATGGTTCAGTCTTAAGGCCTAACTGACATACAAAATCTAGAGATATGAAAGACTTGGTAGCTCCCGAATCAAATAAAACATTTGCCTTAACTGAGTTGAGTAGTAGATTACCTGCAATCACATCCGTGTTCCTCACGGCATCCTGCACCGTCATGTTAAAAGTTCTTGCAGTAGGGGCCTTGTTAGAAGCAGTTCCACTCACCCTCGATGCAACTGGCCCAGAGGACATACATTCCCTCATTCGGTGCCCTGGTTTCCCACACTTGAAGCAATTACCTCCGGCACTGGTGTTGTTACTAGTTCCTCGACAGGCGTTAGCATAATGTCCTGTCAGCCCACACTTGAAGCACTTCACATCCAGTAGGTTACACACGCCCGCATGTTTCCTTCCACATTTATTGCATTCTGGGGGTAGGGCTCGGGATGGGGTAGAGTAAGACGATCCCTGTGGTCGGCCGCTCTGGCCCACACTCCAACTTTCAGCTCTCTTGGTTCCAAAGTTTCCGCTGGGTTGGGACATCGTTCCTCGCTTAAATTTTCTCGGAAAGCTCCCACCCGCAGAATTTCCCTTCCTACTATCAAACTTCCTCTTCTTTCCTTCCCTCTCCTTCTGCATCTGTTCACTCCCAGCCTCAACAATTGATGCTTTCTGTACCAGGGTGGCATAGTCTGTCAGCTCAAGCACCGCCACACGATTCTGAATCCATTGCTTTAGCCCTAATTGAAACCTTCGGGCCCTCTTTGCCTCAGAGTTCACATATTCCGGCACAAACCTCGACAACTCAGTAAATTTGGCCTCATACTCGGCCACCGTTATGTTACCTTGCTTCAGTTCCAAAAACTTCAGCTCCATTTGTGTCTACATGAACCTAAGGAAGTACTTCTCCAAGAACAGCTCGCTAAACCTCTCCCAGGTCACCACACCTCTTCCCTCCAAATTCTTCTTAGCTTCCCACCAATAGTTTGCCTCACCCTTCAGAAGGTAAGTGGCGAAAACAGTCTTCTGCTCCTCAGCGACACCTAGTATCTCGAAAGATTTTTCCATTTCCTTCAGCCAGGCCCTTGCCTCGACCGGGTCGGCAGTTCCTTTAAATTCTGGGGGTTTCAGGGATTTGAAGTTCCGGAAAGCATTTGCATTAGCATTGCTGGGTGGTTGCTGAACCGGGGGACGGTCCAAGTTCTGCCTAAGTAGTTCCATGAACTGTTCCATCGGGCCTCCCCTTGGATGTTCCACCTCTCGGGTGTCATCACCAGCTTCTTCTTCGTCATACTCAGAGTCATCAAACAAGTTATGATCGTTGCCCTCATTCTCACTCAGGTTCACATTCTCCCCTTCATGGTTCTGGTGGCCTCCGGTCCCATGGTGGCTACCCTGGCCTTCAGAACTGACCGGGTGAGCTCGAGTGTTCATTCTTCTGGGTGGCATGATTCTGATAATGAAACAAGAAATGGGTTAGGGTCTTCCAATTACCTGACAGCGTTTACACGGGTCAGGAACGTATCGTTCCTCCTCATAAGGGTGGAAGTTGCAAAAGTTTTAATAACCCGATGCTGGAGATAAAACGTCAAAACATTTTTGGGGAAAAATCTCTATGGGTGCGAAAACATTTGCAAGAGTTTTCAAGATTTCAAACCTCAAAATTTTTTTTTTTTTTTTGAAAAATTTATTTTAAAAATTGTAGGAACATTTTGGAAATGGTAGAGAACAATTTGAAATCGCATATCGTAAATTTGAAATAGCATGGTTGTATTTTTGGCTTGTAGCAATTGTATATATTCACAGTTGTATATCAAAACAGTAAAGCATGGCATCGGAAAGTAAGGCAGTTGAGACATTATCAAGGAAACTGAAACTAAATAAGTACGGTACAAGGGTTATCACAAAGTTTGGATGTTAGAGCCAAATACATAGTTCCGATGTCAAAGTCTAGCAAAAGTGGAACAATAACAAGTACATCATCTGAATAGTCAGGGCTACACAAAAGTAGGGTTACATCCATACATATTACCCGAAGTCACATCTACATATCTGTAGGTCAGTCTACTCATCCACTGGTCAGAAAGGATACCACTGCACAAGTCAACTATCCCGCAAAATCGACATACTAATGTCATCTGAACCTAGGGGACTGAGCTATCCGTAACACATCATGGGGCCGCACCGCGACGGAGCAAGGTCCTCACTCGGGAAAATGCACGACGCACAACACGCCTAGCATCCCTAGCCTGGATCACTCCGCCCCCGCGGATCCCTAAACCAAGAATCCTCCCGCGACTCCTCCTCTCAATCCTATGGAGTCGAGCCCTAGTCCTCCTAGCAACAGCAGTCCTCATCTCAGCCTGGATCCTCAAGCGCGCCTCGCGCACCTCCACTAGTGCCCGCCTCGCCTCGTTAAGTCTGGCCTCTGCAGAAAGCAAGTCTCGGGTCAGGAAATGCACCACGTAAGCGTGCTCAGCACCCGACACTGGGGGTAGGTCCATCGGCGGGGGTGGTATGACAAGAACAGGAGCAGGTGCAGTAGCAGGAGTAGGGGTAGTGTCAAGCTCCTCCTCTCCAGAAGTATCATCCTCGGAGTCACCGTCCGATGAAACAGGGCTCGATGACTGCGGAGAAGGTGGGGGTGACACAACACGGCCCTCACCGGATCTCACACTCTCCTCATCAGTAGCTACAGGAGATAGGGTAACAGGCTCTGGCTCAGGCTCAGGCTCAAAGGGCTCCTTAACGGGATCCTCATCATCAGTATCTCCTATCAGCGTAATCCAGGGGCCAAGCTCAGAGTCAGCACCCATATCCTCCTCAGGATCCTTGGTATCTCGCATCAGTGCCTCATCATGCTCTCTCTCGAAAGCCTCAGGGTCTGGTATCTCCTCCATCTACACAAGGGAAATAAGGTGGGTCACTAACCATAAAGAAAGGTTTAAGGAGTAGTTCCCTCACGGGCCTTAAAGTCAGGGCTATATCCGATAACCCAACTGCAAACTCGATGAGAGTTCTAAGTATTATTAGGGTTGTTATTAGGGTTATTATTATTGTTATTATTATTAGGGTTGCTTTCTTAAATTACTATCGTTTCTGAGAACTGTAACCTCGCTCTGATACCATTCTGTGACGCCCCCAGATCCGGGGTCGGAGATCTGGCGCTCACGGTCCATTTTCCATTAATAACATACCTGTTCTTGCACATAATATATAAAACAGCCATCCATCCCACAATAAACTCACACCGCACACACACATACAGGTTAGAGTCTCAGAAACGTCACACAATTGATTAAGCGGAAATAAAAGTTTCAGAGTTATTACAGACCGAATTAAATAGCATTTATGCTACCAGCAACACTTCGATAAGAAGCGAAGTTGGCGGCTTGAAAGTTTGTTACGGTACACTGCTTTGCACAGGTCATACTTATAAATAAAATGAACTAACAAAAGTTGCCAACCAATCCGGCTAATGGGGCCTACCGGTGGAATCTCAACTGCTGCCTCGGGTCTAGTCACCTGCTTTCGGGCAGTCTGTCTGGGTCTTGCCATTTCTCTTAGCTGTTGTTTTTGTAAATTTGAAAACAAGCAAGAGTGAGCAACTATAGCTCAGAAAGAAATATATGTATAAGGTAAGCAATATAACATTTCATATGATTAGCAGTTTTTAAACTCGTTTGTATCAATCAGATATAAAATCACTTGTCATTGTTGATAAATTCCAAAGGTGCAACAATACGTGCCCTTGTTTTCAAAATAAACTTGCAGTTCTAGATACTGCATAGAGTCAACATCTTTCTCATCAAAATAGAACACTATCGGCAACTTGGCACTCAGGCCCAAGAAGCAGTGTCTGAGTATTTTTCCAAAATGGAGAATTGGGACTTAAAGAAAACACAAAACCTGACAGGGATTGACGATGATCAGTCGCCACATCCGAGTCCAATAATCCGCGGGGCTTCTCTACCGGTAGAAGGATAGAAACTACATCCGTAACTATCCCCGGGTGAAAACTACATCCGTAATCACCCTCGATGAAAACTACATCCGTAATCATCCTTCGGCAACACCTGGGCCGGAATAATAATTGATGGACCGCCTGGCTCACGGCCGCTTACACATCCCGGGAATCGTTCGTCAACGGTTCCCACACCTGCTAGAGTCCCTTTTTCTTTTTCTTTTAAAAACTTGATTTTGATTGAAAACCGAGTAGTTGAGGTCCGACATCAGTCAACCGATGATTCTTGAAATCATACAAGAAGCAGAACCTGACCGGGGGTTTTCGAAAATGTTTTGAGTTCGAAAGAGTTCGAGTTTGAAAGTATTAAAGGCATCTTGGATTAGCTTTATCTTTAAAATAATGAACAATAATTAATAAATAATATTTTAAGATTTAATATTAATAATTAATAAAATAATTATTTAATTAAATAAGCTTTTAATCCAAGATAGGTATTTTGAGTATTTACGAAGATATAAAAATAATTACTTGAGTATACGATACTCCCCGAATGACCCTTCGGGTTTTCGCAATCTAGTTACCATATAATAATATACCGCTCCCCGGTCAATAGTATATACGGACCGCTACGACCTCTATTGCTAGAGTCGTTGTCCGAAGAAAACATTTCAATCTAAGTTCAAGGGGTACAAACATATATGTACTTATACAACTCAATTTCATCAATACTTCGATAAACATAACATTTGATATGATTGAAAACTACAAACACAACAGTGAAAGTCCTTGTATATGTAAGTTCTGAAAAGTAAACTTGCCTTGGTGTGGTTGGGGTGGTCGAACGTGCGGAGTGTAATGATCTATACATAAGCAATAACCGCTCGTTAGTACCTTAACAATACCTCTTTAATTACGAGGTTTTAGGGGGTACAAAATTAACTTAATGACTTCGTCTTATGACACTCTAGCCCCACTATAGGTTCATGTCACCACTCAATTACGCTCGTCACTTATTCGACTTAATTTAGTTACCATAAACGAATCATATTCATCACCCCTAAAATTATACTCCACTTAACGACTTTTTTCCTTGCGCGAATTTTACTCTAGCATTTTTATAAAATTGAAAATTTCATATTTTAATCCAATTCTTTTTGGGTAGCCTTCACCACTGCATTTACTAGCTTCTCAAATTTTTCCATGACCCTACATAAATTTTTAGGGGTTTAAACAAGGTTCACAAGGGGGTCATTTAGTGCAGTCCGGAATCCAGAAACACTTTTCATTTCTCCGGCCATAACTAAAAATCCATACATCACCTAGTCATGAACCTTATATTTTTGGAAACTACATTCAAATATCTTTCCAACAATATATGGTAGGACCTCAGGGGACAAGATTTTGGGGTTCAAAACCATCTTACAAGACAGGTCAAGTTCCTGGAAAAACTCAGCATGCTTGTTTCACTTAAATCAACCAAGATTCTTACATCCACATCACAACCAACATCTAATTCACCAAGTTCATACTTTATAACATTCATGGAGATACATATACTATCCACAAGCATCAAAATCACAACCACAACATTAAAACTCAAGATCTATATCGTCCATCACTTATATATCCAAGATTAACACAAATACACATGGATCTATCATTAAACTTCATAAACACTACATGGCCAAGAGGGGTTAGGGTTTTTATACCTTCTTGAGTATCTAGGAGCCTTGGGTAAGCCTTAAAAATCTCAAGAACACCTTGAATAAGATCCTACAATCCTTATAATCCAAGATCTATAAGAAAACTTAACATTGTTACTATTCACCAAAACTTTAACAATTAATAACTTGAAAATCAATGGATGAAAAGGCTTGGAATTCTTAGTATACCTTTCTTAGATGATGTAGAGTGCCTAGGAATTTAGCCTTGAATTATGAATGAGGAGAAGTGGAGAAAGAAAATTTTCTTCCTTGTTTTCTTGCTTGGGCCGAGAGCTTTTGTTCTCGGGGGGGGGAGAGTGTTTTTGTGTTTTGATTTTTGTGTTGGTTGAATAATTGTGTTAAGTGGTTGGGTGATACATGTATTAGTGTATGTAATACATGGTACAAGTCTAGGTATGGCCACCATGTCCTCTTGTCTCCTTGGAAAGTGGTGCAACTAGTTAGTATTCCTCTTGTCCATTTGGTACTACTAGTTTGCTTCTCCTAACTACTTAGTTGCATGGGACTTGCATGCAATACTACTCCTTGTATCATTATTCTTCCACCAATGCTTGTCACTTAATCTTTAATTCGTATCGTATCTTAATTAATCTCTCGTAATAATATTTTGTCGCGTAGAGATTTCCCTTATAATTCCTTAAGTACTTAATTGTGTAAATTCCTCGAATATCCATAATTCCTCGTCATAATTCCTAATAAATCTTTTAATACTCCAATAATTCTCAAATCCCAAGTTTTATAATTCTTACTAACAATAAGACTCTTGCTTTCAACAACCTTCCCTTTATCTTACATAGTGAATGCAACAACATAGTTTCTCAGACAATCAATTCCATTAAACAACAGGGATGACTAGAAAGGTTCCAAATTGACAATGCCACATGATATTATATAAAAGAAAATATTGCAAAAATTAGGGTTCTTACAATGACCCCTATACTAATAATATCCATTACAGGTTATAAGCTCAGAGCGAAAGCAAAACATTACTTCGAGTACCAGATTCAATCCAAAATATAAAGTTATTACAGACCCAAATGTTTTAATCTAGAAAGGATTTATAATCCACAAAAGCTGCTACCTGGGGTGATGGTAAATGTGGAATAGTTTTCTGGTTTTCAAAAGCTTACACAGGTCATACTTTTACACAAACCTAACCAGCCTAAGTTGTATACCTATCCAACTTAGTCTGCTCACCTGTGGTAATACCACCGAGTGCGACCTCATCACCTGCCTCGTAAATAGTCTCCTAAACTGCTGACCGGTTAGCACGCTTTTGCGGGGGGTCTGCCTTGTTCTTGCCATGCTTATCTGTTGTTGTGTGGTGATATATATATAAAAGAAAAGCAAGAGTGAGCAATACAGCTCAGCCATATAATAGTAGTTTTGCAAAGATACTTTCGTTTCATTTGAGAACTACGTAATATAATATAATTCAACTTGTAAGAGCATTAACTTTCCCTCAATCACTTTAAGACATGAACGTTCGGGTTTCAAAAATATTTTCTTGATAAGTTTAACACTGACTACACTATCGGTACTGGAGCTCCAGGGCTTCCAGTATAGTGTAGCAGCACAATTCAAATTAGAAGAATGGGAATATTTCGGAGTACCACCCGATACAAGGTGATCAGCCATTGTATCGTACAAAACTTCGCTACTAGTAGACGGGAGACGAACCTACTATGGAGGTCGTGGCCCTGACCGCATTCGGGTCTTATGACAGACTTGCCTACCTGCAAGTCTCTTACACTTGTACATATATCTGGATGGACCTGCCTACCTGCAAGCCTCTTACACCTTAACACCCTCCAATCCCCAGAGTCGTTTTGAACCATCTTTGGAATGAAATCTTTTTAATCCTTTACTTCCGGAAGAAAATGAGGAAGTAAGTTCATCGCACGAGTTGATCTTTGTCAATTGATTTTCTTTACTCAGGGAATTCTTTTCAAATTTTTCTTGGGAATTATTTAGAGTTTTCTTAAGGATTTTTAAAACCTGACCCTCCTGGTAAGGCAGGGCTGTTGAACTGATTACGCTTTAGTTTGTAGCGAAGGGAGAAAATTATTTTAATCGCTCCCAAAACTTTGGGTTCCCAAGTTTTGATAAGTTCGCAAGCCATTGGGATGGTGTTTACGAAGTATATATAGTTGTAAAAATATTTGAGAACCCCTGCTATTTTTAAATGTTTTTCTGAAAGCCAAAAAATATTTAAAATTATTTTTAAAGGCCCTAAATAATTTTGAAATACGTCAAATAAATTTTAAATAATTTTTAAATAATTTTTGGCATATTTAAATCATTTTTAAATATTATTTAATAATTAATAAATAATTAATCATTAATAACATAATTAATCATTAATAAAATAATTAACTAAATTAACTTTATATGAATATTGAAATTACTATTCATCTTAGTTAATAAATATTCAAATAATATTTATTAAATAATTCGAAAATAATTAATTCCGATATTTTAAAATTTAAAGAAGAATCATCGGAATCTTTTCGATTATTGAAAATACCAGTTTCCGGGATTACCGGATTTTACATAAAATACTCCGACTCCCGATTCGTATCCGAAAGTATACACGCTCTAGCCGAGCCTTATCATAGCCATATATATATGCATATAAGTCACTTAGGTGTCTATATATATATATATAAAAGTAAACATAATTTAGTAACACAAGTACTACGAGGAAAAAGAAAAATCGTGCATGCATTTGTAAACTTTCTCGCAAAATATATATATAAAACAGTACATGCATTCATATCACAACAACAACAGTTTTTGAAATATACTTAGAGTTCGGTTTTGGAAAACTTGCCTGATATAGTCGGGGAAGTGAAATCTCGAATCCTAGGGTGATGATCTATAATGAACAAGGAAACGCTAGGATTAGCTTTGTAAATGAATTATTTAACCGATGTTCATATAACGTAACTAATTACCTTAGGGAACTCTTATCATCCAAGTTGAACCGATATACTTTGGTGACATTCCTTGACCGAAATAAAGTTACCAATTTCATTTGAGTCGGGTTTCAAGCTCGTTTGATTTTATTCGGTGTTAAGTTTTCTTAGCGTTCTTCCCCTAAAGGTGTTTTTCATTCGCGCGACTTTGGTTCGAACATTTTTATAAAATTGAAAAATAATCCTTTTTATGAAATTCCTTTTTCCCTGTCTTCCTTACTGCACCGGAAGACAACCATCCAAATTTCATAATTTTAGACTGTTGTAGGGAGAATTTCGTTACAACACGAAATTGGAGGTTACTGAATTTATGGAGCAAAATACGGATATTTTGCTATGAACATGAAGAACATGGGAGGAGATTGGTGTTTGTTTGTGGCTGATCTTGTTGATAGATAGTCAGGGGTGAGCTGAGGCGTATCCATAGCAAGGTGCCTACGTACCCTATTTATAGGGATCAAGCCATACCTAGTTCTTGGAGAGCAAGTTACCTAGGCGGGCTAGTGTTTTAAGAGATAAGCCAAAGTCCAAGCCCACTCGTTTAGGGCTGACGTGGTAGTGAATCATCAACCCTATCCGTGATCCATGGCCCAGCTGTGGAAGCCCATAGTCTCGAACGGATAGAATTGGCCAATAGAGGATCAATCAGGACCTAGCATGCGACCTCGAGGGATCTGGCCATGCGAAGCGATCCCTTGTGTCCAACTACTCATGCGACCTTGGGTCTGGCCATGAGCCTTCCAGTAAAGAGTGAGATAGTGATCTCGTTGTAGTTTGTAGATGTGATGATATAGATGAAGCGATCCCTTGGTGGCCCTGTAGCGAGGTGGCCCTGTAGCGAGGTGACCCTGTAGCGAGGTGGCCCTGTAGCGAGGTGGCCCTGTAGCGAGGTGACCCTGTAGCGAGGTGGCCCTGTTAGATGCGACCTCGAGGCCGGGCTAGCGTGAGATGCCTAGAGGCCTAGCGTGAGACGCCTAGAGGCCTAGCAAGAGAGGACGCCTTGAGTAGTAGCAGGAGGTCATAGTGAGGTGACCCCTAGGGTGGGATCATGTCTTCGAGAGGTTGTCTTCAAGAGATTTAAGAGATAGAGGTGAGACGATCCCTGATCGGGCCTCATGCCTTGTTGATCATTCTTCAATATTTAAGCCCATTAAGTGAGGTGGTCCCCTTGTATAGTCGTTTGAGCCTGTTTAAGATCTATGCTGAGATTCGGGCATAACAACTACCTCCCGATTCCATATTGCCATTATGAATGCGATGTGGAATCAAGTAAAGTGGTGTCTTCCAATTGATGCAAAGCCAAGTATAAATTGTAAGTGACGGTGACCTCGAGGGATCCTTCCAAGCGCAATGTGGTCCTGAAGGGACCTTGAGAGGCGACCCATAGGGCCTTGCAGTCATAAATGGTTATAATTATATCTTCTGTCCAGCTGATGTGTAAGCTCAGGCTTTCACCTATATTTTCATGTCTTCTTAAAATGTGATGAGAGAACACTCCTCTCCTCCTTGTTATTATGATGAGAGGCCTCCTTGCAGCCTCATATGTTGTGAGGCCTCCTCCTCGTAGCCTCATATGTTGAGAGGCCTCCTCTTCGCAGCCTCATATGTTGAGAGGCCTCCTTCTTGCAGCCTCATATGTTGAGAGGCCTCCTCCTCGCAGCCTCATATATTGAGAGGCCTCCTCCTGTTTTACAATTAGATGCGTGCCTTGTATGTAGATTGTAAAAAAGATTGATGACATTGATTGGTACCGGTTGGGTGAAGAAATTGGGAAGTTTGCTGATAACCTCAAGATGGAGATGAATGAGCAACAAATGGATCCCCATGATTTCCTTTTATGCCTTTATCTGCTAGACTCAGTGGAGATGCGGTCACTCCCTTTATTTGCCTCGCACTTATAGACTTAATTTCTTTTACCTATTTGGATGCTCCTTGAACCTGGTTGGCTTGCTTTATTGATGCTCCTTTATTTGAAGTTTATAATATTGCAAAGTACCATAGGCCTCGTATCTGCTTGCACAAGGGACTCATGTTACATGAATTTTGCATGTATAGATTCCTCCATAACGCCTCTCCATATCTGTTAAATTTTTCCCAAGTGTTTTAGAATAGCTGATGGGGTCTTCAAATGATCCTGATCGCTGAAAGATTGACCTTAGCATATGAGTTGAGATAGTTCTGCATAATATAGACTTATCGATCATCGCCTATGGGTCGAGAGGCCTTGCATCACAAGATGTCGCGTTGCTAGAGGCTGGACTTGTAATTTTTTTTAAATGTCTTGCTGAAAGAGGTGTTTATGTGTTAGTCACAGAGGCATGCCTGAATACATCTAATAACAAGCCTAAGTATGTGTAATGCTATGCATTACCTACATGACCTCTTAACTGAGGGAACCTCTAGTTGTAGAGTTTCTATTTGTTCTGTACTTGTAATAGGCATCAAATTCTAGTTGTGTTACTGTAATTATAAAGTCAAGAATAATGCTTGAAAGAAGTTCCAAGGTTCATGCCTCAAGCAAGGAGATAAAGACTGCCAAATAATCACAGTTGGGATTTGAAGAAATGAAGAATTTGCCTAAGTACCAATTCGAGAAGTACATTTGTCTATTCGAGAAGTCTAGCATTCGAGAAGTCAGAGATTCGATATCTCAGAAGACACTATTCGATATCTCTGAATACACTGTTCGATATCTCAGGGATTCGATATGTCAAAATGCTCTATTCGATATCTCAAGGAGTCCCAGAGAAAAGAGCTATTCGAGAAGTGATTCGATATGTCAAGATAACACTATTCGAGAACTCAGAGTTATCGATCAAGTCAACTCCAGTTCTCGAATCACTCACTTAGTCACTTCTCGAATACATTCTTGAGGACAAAATACTGAAGAATTGTACAAGTCAGAAACCTGCAACAAGCCAGGACGCTTTATTTGACTCTGTCCTATAAAGCATGCTGGAAAGCCTACAAAGAAGCTTGGAGAGATAAGACAAGGGACAAGGAGCTGAAGAAGTGGATCTAAACAGGCTTTTCAAAGTCAAATCTGTAGCCGTTTGGACTCTTACTAAAATGAGATAGACAGACTGGAAAGTGCTTTTGGTTTTACCTACCTCATTTGTAGCAAGTGGGTGTATCCATGTCTATAAGGATACAGCCTCACTTCCTTAGCTGTTAAGGTTTTGAAGTTTCTCAAAAATATCCAGAAAATATCTCTCTGAGAAAAACGAAGCCGAGAATACTATCATTTGTATTCACAGATTGTAGCAAAATCTTTATCTAATAAAATATTAGATTAAAGTGATATTGTGTTGTGTTTGTGTTTAATTATCCGCATCTTCATATCTCACACACTTATCACTTATCTTGCTGCAAAGATTCAAGACCGAAGAAAAATTCAAGAATCCATTCACCCCCCCCCCCCCTTTGTATTCTTTTACTGTATTCAATACTCAACAAGTGGTATCAGAGCATGCTGTTTAATCTAAACAGAAAACGATCATGAGTTCGAATACACCAAAGACTACAGGTACGGTAAAGGTCCCTAAGTTCGACAAAGAGAATTACAACCTCTGGAAAATAAAAATGCTGTTGTTCATCAAAGCTGCCAATCCTCTCTATCCTGACATTCTCAAGAATGGTCCATTCATACCACAACAAGAAGTTGCTGAATCCACAGTGGGCGCAGTAGTCATTCCTAGATCATACGTTCCAAAAGAGCCATCCAAATGGACGGACTCAGAGAAGGAAAAGATTGCCCTAGACAGCCACCTCATGTTGTTAATCATAGACTCCTTGGATATGTCGATGTTTGCCAACGTAGCATCATGCAGATCAGCCAAGGACATGTGGAATCACATCGAGGTGTTATGTGAAGGGACAGAGGAGGTAAGAGAAAATAAGAAACAGATACTGGTCACACAGTATGAGGCGTTCATGGCACAGCCCAAGGAAAGTATCACTGATATGTTTGAAAGATTTCACAAGCTGGTGACTGAGCTCCAAATGAATGGGAAGGTTTACAGCACTAAGGAATTAAATATGAAGTTTCTACTATCGTCACCAAACCATCTAGAGCAAAGGGTCATATCCCTAAGAGAAAGAGATTTGAACAAAGTCACGTATGATGTGCTCTATGGGGTTTTAAAGACACACGAGCTTGAGTTGCTTCAAAAGAGGGCTATCCAAGCTAACCAAGGCAGAATGATAAACACATCCTGTGCCTTGATTGTCAACAAATCTATTCAAGACCTGGAAGCATCTGCAAGTCAGCTGAGAATAGAAGAGATAGTAGATGATGAAGAAACTGAGGAAGTAGTGACTGAACCTGCTGATGACAAGGAAGAAGATGAGTTCTACACTCTTGAAGAGCTGGATGGCATGGAAAATACATCATATGCTTTTATGGCTAGAAAATTCCCAAATATCAGATTCAAGAGGAATCAGCCCTTCAAGCCTAGACCTCAAAATCATTCATTCAACAAGAGCAAGGCACCTATGAAAACAAACAAGAACAGATTCAAAACCAGCTATGTGGATAGGTCATCTGTAAGATGTTATAGATGCAATGACCTAGGGCATTTTGCCAGTGAATGCAAGAAGCCTAAAAAGAAGGATAAGGAGTTTCTTGAGCTTGAAGCTAAGTATGAGGCCCTTCTAAAGAAGCAGACACCAGGTAAGGCTTACATAGCTGAAGGGAAGTGTTGGGATGATTCTGACAGTGATGGGGAAGAACAAGAATTCTGCAACTATGCCTTGATGGCCAATTCCAAGGAAGAACCATCTGCATCAGACTCACAGGTACCATCTCTCACTACCATAGACATGTCTGTTTCTGAATATAAATCTTTGGTTGAACAACTATCCGTTGAGATGTTTAACATTCATACTAGTATGACTGCTGCTAATGAAGAGATTGCTAAACTGTTTACTAGGAATGAACTGTTAAATAAGAGAAATGAGGAACTAGAGCTAACTACTGTGCAAATAGAAAATCTGAAACAAGAGATTGAGTATCTAAAGAACAAAGTTCTATGTGCTAGTCAAGTTGAGAAAGCTCTTAGGGATGAATTAGCTGAAAATGAATTTAAGTTGAAAACATTTAAGAATTCCTCTAGTCTACTGCAGTCTTATCATGAGAAAAATCTAGCTAGACCTAAGGCTGCCATTGGACTTGATTATGACACTCTTAAACAGAGGAAAGGCTATGCAGTCATTGAAGATGACATTGTTGTTCAAGAGGAGGTGCCTCAGGTTTTGAAAAAGACTGAGAATCCAATATTTAAAACACCAACACTTGAGATTGATGAGGATGCCTTACTCATCAAGCAAATGTTGGAGGATGAAGATGAGGCACAATCAAATGAACAACAAGCATCCTCTGAGAGTAAGAATGTCAAAACCAAAGCCAAGGAGCCAGTAGGAGGTAGACCTAGACTTGAGAAATCTGTAAATTTTGTTTCAGCTGGAAATTATGAGACTAAGAAGAAAGTGACTAATAAGAGACCAAACAGGAATGGCAAATTAGGGATTAACAAAAATAACAACTATGCTTATGTGCCAAATGCCCCTAGGAAAGTTTGTCAAAACTGTTTTAGCTCTAATCATTTGACTCATGCTTGCAAGAAACCATCTGGTAGTGTTGCTAAACCATTCTATGATTGCTCTGTGCCTTTAAGACATAGAGACTCTCCTTTCTGTGATAAACTTGATTGTATGCCATGTAACATGAATGTGATGACTAGTTGTTTTAATTTGAGAAGACAATTCATTGAGGGCTGTATCAATCATAATGTTCACACACACTACACAAGGACAAAGTCTTCAAGTCCTCCTAAAGTTAGGAAGGTACCTCTGTCACCTAAGTCTAAGAACCCTGATTCTAAGACTCCCAACAGTGACAAGAAGACCAACATCAAGAAAACTGATAAGCATGCTGATTTTGATAAAACTGTCACTAAGTCACATGGACCCAAACTCGTTTGGGTACCAAAGGAGAAGTAATACTTTTGTGTTTGCAGGGCAAAGAAAGTAAAAAGAAGGTCATGTGGATTTTGGACAGTGGATGCTCAAATCATATGACTGGTGATATGGCCCTGCTATCACAGTATGAGGAAAAGGCTGGCCCAATGGTTGCTTTTGGAGATGACAGCATTGGCAACACACTGGGGTATGGCAAGTTGGAAATTGGAAATGTCATCATTGAGAATGTAGCACTGGTCAAGGGGCTCAAGCATAATCTATTGAGTGTTGGTCAATTCACTGACAGAGGCTTCAAAGTGAACTTTGACAAAGATGAATGTTTGATCACCCACAAGAAGACTGGTGATTTTGCTCTGTCTGGAGTAAGGAAGGGAAGCCTGTTTGTAGCCAATATGGACTCTGCAAGCAAGGACACAATTTGTTGCTTCTACTCAAAAGCATCAAATGAAGACAGTTGGCTGTGGCACAAGAAGCTATCACACCTGAACTTCAAAGCCATTAATTCCCTAGTCAAAAGGGAGTTAGTGAGAGGCATGCCCACACTTGAATTCTGTCAAGAAGGAGTGTGTGAGGCGTGTCAAAAGGGAAAAATGAAAAGATCAAGCCACAAGTCAAAAACAGTGACATCTATAACCAAGCCCCTGCAACTGATTCATATGGATTTGTTTGGGCCTGTCAATATTATGTCACTAGGAAGGAAGAAGTATGCTCTAGTGATGGTTGATGATTTTACAAGGTATACATGGGTAGAATTTCTGGCATCAAAGGATGAGGCTCCACAAGTAATCATTGAGCACATAAAGAAAGTTGACAAAGAAGCAAAGGCCATAAATGCAAGTGTGATTGCATTAAGAAGTGATAATGGGACAGAATTCAGAAATGCCATGCTTGGAGCATTCTGCAACGAAAATGGTATTTCTCAACAATTCTCAGCTCCAAGGACTCCACAACAAAATGGAGTTGTTGAGAGAAAGAATAGGACTCTGATAGAGGCTGCTAGAACAATGCTACTTGATGCAAGAATGCCTACATGTTTTTGGGCTGAGGCTGTGAGCACTGCATGCTACATCCAAAACAGAACCCTCATCAACAAAAACACTGGAAAGACACCTTACAACTTGATGACTGGAAAGAAGCCTACTCTAAAGTATATTCATACTTTTGGAAGCAAGTGCTTTGTGCTAAAAGATAATTCAGAATATGTTGGAAAGTTTGATGCAAAGGCATTTGAAGGAATCTTTCTTGGCTATTCTATGGAAAGAATTGCATACAAAGTTTATGTCATTTGTCAAAAGAAAGTAATGGAGAGCACAGATGTAACATTTGATGACAGCAAACTACCTGGATTAGAAGAAGCCAATGATGAAGATAAAGATCCCTTGAAGTTTGACAATCTAGATGATTCTGATGAGGAGATTGAAAGTGAATCTGAACTCATAATTCAACAAACTCAAGTGAGTGAAGAACCTGTGTCAACCAACAATGAAGAAACAAGCATCCAAGATACACCTGTGAGGAGTGACAATTTCACAGGGGGAGGAAATGTAGATGATCATGATCTAAATGATGAAGCAACATCAAGGATGAGAAATCAATCTGAACATACAAGGAAGTGGGATAGATCACACACTGCAGATCAGATAATTGGAAATCCAAATGCAGGTGTAAGGACAAGGAGAGCAACTATAAATGAATGTCTCTATGGCTGCTTTCTATCCCAAGTTGAGCCTAAGAAACTTGATGATGCATTGTTGGATCCTGACTGGATAATTGCTATGCAAGAGGAGCTAAATCAATTTGAAAGGAGCAAAGTATGGGAACTAGTGCCTGCACCAAAGGATAGAACCGTTGTTGGAACTAAATGGGTTCTAAGGAATAAGATGGATGAAAATGGTGTAGTCATAAGGAACAAAGCAAGGTTGGTTGCAAAAGGATACTCTCAACAGGAAGGTATTGACTATGATGAGACCTTTGCCCCTGTTGCTAGACTAGAAGCCATCAGAATTTTCTTGGCATTTGCTGCACATTCTAATTTCAAGGTCTATCAAATGGATGTCAAGAGTGCATTCCTGAATGGGGAGTTGGAAGAAGAAGTATATGTGCAACAACCACCTGGCTTTGAGGATCCACAGTTTCCCCACTTTGTCTACAGATTACTTAAAGCATTGTATGGACTCAAGCAAGCTCCTAGGGCATGGTATGACATACTATCACAATTTCTACTGGAGAATCAATTCACTAGAGGCACACTGGACAAGACACTGTTCTACAAGAAACATGATGATGATATTATCCTAGTTCAAATCTATGTGGATGATATCATATTTGGCTCTACAAATGAGAAGCTGTGTGAAAAATTCTCTAAGCTCATGCAAAGCAGATATGAGATGAGTATGATGGGAGAATTAACATTCTTTCTTGGACTGCAAGTTAGTCAAAGGAAGGATGGCATTTTTATAAGTCAAACCAAATACATTAAAGATTTACTGAAGAAATTTGATTTGGAAGAATGTTCACCTGCAAAGACACCCATGGCCACTGCCACCAAGTTAGATGATGACGCTAAGGGCAAAAAGGTAGATATCTCAATCTACAGAGGCATGGTTGGTTCTCTACTCTACCTCACTGCTAGTAGGCCAGATATCATGTTTGCTACATGCTTATGTGCAAGGTTTCAATCAAACCCAAAGGAATCACACATGATAGCAATAAAAAGGATCTTCAAATATCTGAAAGGCACACCAAACTTGGGGTTATGGTATCCTAAGGACACAGGGTTCAATCTGGTTGGTTATTCTGATGCTGATTATGCTGGATGCAGTGTGGATAGGAAAAGCACATCAGGTAGCTGCCAGTTTCTTGGACAAAGGTTAGTCTCTTGGTACAGCAAGAAACAACAATCTGTGTCAACTTCCACAGCTGAAGCTGAATACATAGCTGCTGGAAGTTGCTGTGCTCAAGTGCTTTGGATTAGAAACCAACTTAGAGATTATGGACTTGTGTTGGAAAGAATTCCTATCATGTGTGACAACACAAGTGCAATCTCTATAGTTGCCAATCCTGTCAATCATTCTAGGACAAAGCACATTGACATCAGATATCATTTCATTAGAGAACATGCAACTAATGGAACCATTGAGTTGCATTATGTTCCCACAGAGAAACAACTAGCTGACATATTCACTAAGCCACTAGATGAAGCCACCTTCACAAGGTTGGTTAGTGAGATTGGAATGCTGAATTCTTCAAATTCTGGCTAAGTGAATATATCAACTAGATTGTTGCAGCAGTAAATACTTACTTTATCAAATGCCTAATATTTCTGAAGTAAGTATTGGCTGGAGTATGATGTATAAATATTCCAATGCTGCACATGTTGAAAATCATACATATGTAGCTTGAAATTTCTGTAAAAATTTTGAGTAAACCACTATTTAATTTGGTAGAATATTCGTCAATGAATATTTCTAGTAAATTTTAAAGGATAGTGGAAATTGAATTTTATGAGTGAAAAGTACAGTTCGATAAGTCAGACTTCTCGAATGGTTCATTGTTATGTCTTGGCTCGAGTTCTCGAATAGGCCTATCTAGAACCCTCTTGAGTTCTCGAATAGTGTCTTTTAGAGAAATCGAATAGCACACTTTGAGTTCTCGAATAGAGTATTTTAGTTCTCTAATGATAGAGTTCTCGAATACTGCATTTGAGTTATCGAATCATTTGAAAAGGCTGATTTTTCGCTGACACTTAATCACTTTTTGGTTTTATATTCAAACCTTCATTTCACTCATAAAAATATATTCTTAACTTTGAATTATTTTCTGAGTTAAATCACTGCCAGCTGTGAGTTAAAAACTGCCTGAGATATCGAATAAGCCTTTCTTGACTTCTCGAATAGTTGTTTCATACTTCTCGAATGACTTGTCGCTACAGAACACTTATCTATCGACAACTCAAGACATTCATATATATATATACAACTTCACAACTATTCAATTCATTTCGTTAGATTTCTCAAGCATCTCAACTCCTGAAACCTCTGAAAAACCCTAACTGCGAATTTCTTCTTCAATCCTAATTCTCTTTTCTTCTCTACCCAAATGGCAAACACTCAACTCACCATACCATCCCAAACTAATTTCATCGCAATCACCAGTGATGTGGAAGCACCGAATGCCAATTTCAAGTGCTTTGTTCGGTGGTTGTCTGAATCATACATCAAGAGTGCGCTCTCAGCCAACCCAACTCTGTACATAGATCTATTGGAACAATTCTGGAGGACTGCTACTGTGGAGGTCATCGCTCTTGAGAATGCTATCACTTCTTATATTGTTCACTGCAAGATTCAAGGAGAGGATATCACTATCACCACTGCAGACATGAATCAAGCCTTGGATATGCAGCAAGGGACGTATGATGCTCTGGCCTCCAATGATGAGTTGGAAGAATTCTTTGACTTCATCAACTACTCTGATACTATCAAGCTGGGAAAGTTGAATAGGAAGTTCTTGAGGAAAGAATGGAGCTTTGTATTTGCTACACTCCTTCATGTATTCACTGCACGGAAATCAAGCTTTGATCAGATTAGTACACCCGTGCAGCAGCTTGCCTATGCCTTGGCTCATGGGAGAAAGATAGATGTTGGACTTCTCATCCTACAGGAACTCTATGGGAGACTTGGTCAGACCACAGCCAAGAGAGGTAATGAAATTTTCTTTCCTCGCTTTATTCAATCAGTACTTAACTTTAAAAATGCTTCATTGATTGAATTGCCTGGAGTAGATAAGAGTAAAATAGGCTATCCTAGGTCCATGACCAAACTCATTTTTGGTAATTTGGAGACTAGGAATGATGTGGATGTAAGACTTAGCATAACTCCCCACATGGAGGGTTTGTTTAGGTCTTACCCCCACAACATGCCAATATTTGATTCAAAATCACAGTTAGCACAGCCTAAGCAAGGAGAACAAAGTGCTAACCCAAGGCCTGCTAACCAACCCCCTCAGCCAAACACTCTATCCAGCAAAGAGCCAACTGCATCATCCTCTCAAAAGGGTGATGTTAGTAAAAAGAAGAGAAAACAGGTTGCTTCTGAACCCTTAGAAATCTTAACTGAAGCAGCCTTGGCTGTAGAACTAGGGTTAGAAAGTGAGACACCTGAGTTACCTATCATAAGCCTAAAGAAGAAGAAGAAGTCTAAAACCACCTCTTCAGTCACTCAAATGGCTGAAGTTGTAAAATCAGGGGCACACAGCTCACTAGATGTATCCTCTCAACAGGATGCATCTATAGAATCAAGCATCCTCCCCAATGCACCTATCTGTAAAGAGTCAGCACAAGGGAGTGATAAGGCTGGCACAACACTGAGTGGAGAGCACATCTGTAAGAACCCCAAATTTTGGATATAATTAAAACTTTTTATTAAGTAATGATAAAATGAGGAACAATGATTCCGACAACAAGGTCACCAGCTCTAATGAATGGTGGTTTCAAAGAGCAATGGTTGTAATGAATGGATATTGCTCTGGACAATGATCCTGATGCATTGGTATATTGTCAGAATAGAGTAATTCGATGGTTGAGGACCTAGATAAGAATAATCTACCATCCAGGAAGGAGCTAATGGATCCTTGAAGGAAAATGAGTACGTGCATAGTATTTCCCGTACGTGCATAGTGTTTCCCGTACGTGCATAGTGTTCCTGTACGTGCATAGTAATTTGGTGGATGAATAGTGATTTTGTAAGTTGGAAAACTTTTCACTCCACCCTATGTACGGGACGTGATATGGATGTTTCGAAGTCATATTAGTAATACGCGGAGTAAATAAGTGAATGCAGAGACGATCGGAATTCAGAAATTCCAAATTCTTTTTGGTATAATATTTGACCGGACAGTGGATTAAATATTATTATAATCCAAGAATTGAGATATTAACTTTGAGGATTTGATATTTTGGGATGTTATTATATTTGATTTAAGAATGAAGGTAGGAAACCACTGAGGAGTGGTTATGGCTACAATGTAATAATTGATATTTGGAAAGAATGAATGGAATTCAACTTTATTATTTCTATGTCTTGAAGAATGCTAAAGGGTGACAACATAGGTAAGAATAATCTATCTTCTAAGGGAATAAGATATGGCAAATTCAAGCAAGAGAATACTCTCATGTCATCCAGATCGATAGCAATTAATCCAGTAGTTCCGTAAAAAGGTTAAGGAACAATCGAAAGAGAATACGGACAATTATACAACCCTAAGAGAACAAGTAAAGAATACATAATGAATAGTGTTTTGGTGGGAGTATATAATAATATGAGACGACACCATATAGAAGTATTCGGAACGGATTTCCGAGTTCATATTAGTGATCCAGGGGGAAAATAAGTGTATGTAAAAGCTGTCGGATTCTGAAAAACCGCACTTTTATTTTCTCCGAGAGTTCCCTGGATACTGATAGCCTTAAGTATTTAACGAATGGATTTAAGGAATATAAATTGGAAAGTTAGAATGAAAGATGGAGAATGAAAGTATTAATATTAAAGAGGATTCCCGGTAAACCCTAATTAGAAATCCGTGAAATATTCTCACGAACGATCAATCGAAACGGGTAATAACCGGACACAGAAACAAGCAGTGGAAGCAAGAGTCTTGTGCAAGCTACTAGATAAATATCTAGCAACCAAGTAGTTACTTAAGCAACTAGCACACTTAGAATCAAAACTAAGTACTTAGCTTATTCATCTCATCCAACCAAAACAACCAATACTTATCTCTTGAAAATACCTCATCCATTGCATCATCACTTTATTAAAGCAACTTTAACCCAAGATATTATCAAGACAAATCACTTTATGCATTATTATTCAAGAAGCAACCAAGCAAACCCATTCTCTCTCAAAGAAACCTCCATTCGGCTTCTTGTTAATTCAAGAATCAAAAACTCCCTTCCCACCATTGTTTGATCTTGAAACTTTTATGGTAAGTCCTATATTTCATAAAAGTAATCTCCTAGAAATCTTAGCTCCAATCTCCATGTTTTCCATTTTCAAATAAATCATCCAAGGTGAGGATGAATAGTATTCTTCATGATTTAACTTTGTTTTCTTGGTTTCTTTTGATTGATCTAAGCTAGCTTAGGCCACACAAGGACTAGATCAAGGCTTATTAAGGCTCTAGCACTCTCCAAGGAAGGTATACCCTTGAAACCCTAGATCTTGTTTTGAGATTTATGCATGTTCTTGATGGATTTAAGCTTGGTGATGATGTTAGTATGATTATAAGCATGTTAGCATGATTTGTAGTTGGTTTAATCATATGATGATTATGATGGTAAAGTAGATGTTCTTGGACAGATTTGGGATGAGAATTATGTGTATAAGTTGTATGGATGCCCAGTGTGGCTTGGTATTGATGTTACGATTTTTAGAAACGTTCGATTTATAGCCGGCGTAATGCCAAAATTTCGTTAACCCTTGAAATTCGTGCATAGCAGTAGCCATAAACCACTGATCTTGATAAGAATATAACATACCCTTGTAGATCTCGAGTCATAGATCGTTTTGGCGAAAGAATCGAAACAAACGGACTTACGGTTTAGGAATTATGGCCGATTTACTAAAAGTAGTTCGAATCCGTAAACGAAAGTTCGTAACTGTAATTGAACCCTCGTAAACTATGTAACGTCATGGCGAATCTTGGTAAATAAATACTAGAGGTAAAAAGGAAGGTGTGAAAGAAAACCGTATGTCAAAAGGATCGTTTTTCGATTTATTAAAAATGTTCGAGTCGAGGTTAAACGCGAACGAACCCCTAAAAACCCGCTTGGTTATAACCTTGGTAAAACGCTTAGAAAACGAACGATAAAACTCGGAGTATAGTATTGGTTCGTAACGATCGACTTTAGAACTCATATGACTTAAGTATGTCCCAAGTATAAGTACAATGACATGTCGTATTAGCGAACGAATGTCGGGTCGGATCAGTGATAAAAGTAATCCACTAAAAGGGGTATAACGAGATAACTCGAGAACGAGTTTCGAATTAAGTATAACTTAACTTTTAATATGTTAAGTGATTAATCCCGAATGCCTTGGCTATTTATAGATCACCAAGCTGAACCGGGACCCGCTACCACTACCCCTTACCGTACTCGACTACCAGGCAAGTTTCAATTCCCTTCTTTTAGGCTGTTGTTGTGATTGAATAAATATATACATATATGATTGCTGATATACATATGCCATTGCATGCATGCCTACTTTCAAGTTGAATTGATATACTTGTTCCCTGAATGTTATTGTTGGCTTACAAGCTAGATAGTTATATATCAGTTATAAGCCGGTTATTGTAAGACCCTCATAGAAGGGCGTATACATCTTATTAATCAAATATAGACCGGGAGTCAATATTCCTTGATATATCGAGATTACCTCGGAGGAAAATATTTAAGTAAATATTTTCTATTATTCAGGCGACGAATATTATTTGAATATTCGTTCGAGATTATTTATTTTAATGATCCTTACTTCAAATAATTATTTGAACGTAATCATTCGACGAATAATATTCGTCAATATTCATTCGGAGTCGAATTGATTATCGATTATTATTTCGAATACTCTTCTAAAGATGAGACTACTAAATGAATATTATGTGGACATTCATTTAGAATATTATTTTATTAAATAAATATTACTTTTGAAAATTCATTTAAGGTATTAAGTATTTGATGAATATTATCTTCAATATTCATCTGAAGCTTGATTTACTTATCGAATATTATATCGAATATTCCTTTAAAGCTTGGATTACTAAATGAATATTACTTGATATTCATTTAGGATATTATTTATTAAATGAATATTACTTTATTGATATTCATTTAAATTCCTAATTAATTATGAATATTATTTTGAATATTCATCCAGGGTTATATTTAATCATCGAATATTATTTTAAATATTTTAAATATTCCTTTCAGGTCTTATTGATTAATGAATATTATTTGGAATATTCATTTGAATATTTAATTATGCAATAAATATTCTCTCGATATTTCTTCAAGAATTATTTGAAAAATACTCTGATTAAAGATATTCTTTCATATTCCTGAATATTCTTTAAATATTTTTAATTCAATAAATATTCTCTGAATATTTATTCCATACTTAGAATAACCTCAATAAGGTTTATCTTCTTCGATTATTACGAAAAATATTTCGGAGTCATATTATTATTAATCCTATATCAAGGAAGGTTCTCAGACATCATTCTTCTTTGAGTCTACCTCCTTAATAATAAGGGAACCTTACTTGGAAAATGTTATTTATCTTGTCGACTTCCCGGTCATAAAGTATTCCCTTCACTCGCAACTCGGGTGCTGTTGACTTATTAAGTCGTTGCTTACCTTCTCATCTTTCGAGGGGTAAGATTACTGGAACAAGTTGATATCCGTTACCAAGTAATAGCTTGGGAGTTATTGGTAAATTTTCCTTTCCAACTAGATACGACTACTTTGTGGAGTCTTATCAACAAGTATTATACTTGGGGAAAGGGGGACGAACGTTACATTCAGAATCATGAATTCTATTTGAACTAGGAGTCGTGTAAGAGGCCGAGTAGCGCCGGTCCATCCCCTTTGGCCCAACCGTTGGCCGGGGAGAGCTAGTAAGGCGGTACACAAGTAAAGCCGTCAGTTCTTCCTTCTACCGGTAGTAAATCTAAATTGAGCTGTACGATCTCGACTGATCATCAAGATTGGAACAGCGGGCGCGGTGAATACTCCATCAGTGGTTCATCATCCAAATTTATTTATTTCCTGCAACATGATTACTGTTGGCAGAGTTGGAAAAGGGTCATAACTGGAATTGCAACCTTTTTCTTGCAAACTCCTCTTCTTAATAACAATAAGAATATCTCGCTTACTTTGATGTAGCAGATATTTCTACAAACAAATACTTTAAGTTACCTTGTAACTTCATCGTTCATATTATACTGGCATCATTTCCGTAAATGCATGGCATATGGTTTGAAAGATACTTCTGAACTGTTATACTTTATCGTTCAGTTATATATTATTGTTGGTGGGCTATTGCTCACCCTTGCTTTATTATTATATCACAACAACAGCTAGACCAGATGACTCGCACAAGGCGCACTCGACGCGGGCGAGGACGATGAGACTACCAGAGCTGAAGAAGAAGCTATTGGTAGGATATATTTATTCTTTCAGTACCAAGAATATAGTCTAGTATGACTTATGTAAATGGATGGCAAAGAGTATGTAATTATATTGAAATTCTTTTGGATTGTAAGAACTCATAATGTGATTAATAAAAATTTGATTGTGACTCTGATTTCATCTCTGGGACTATAACGGGTGTGTTTTATATTGTTGTGTTGGGTCATAGAGACGTAATTTATTTCATGTTAAGGAAAGTTCAATTGTTGTGGACAGAATTGGAAACCGTAACCACCGGATCCCGGACCCCGGATCTGGGGGTGTTACAGAAGTGGTATCAGAGCGTACGTTATAAACCCCAGAGATGAGGTGACGTTAAAACAATAAATTCAATAAGATAATAAGAACTCTTGCCAAGTTCATAGTCGGACTACTTAATGTAGTGATGACATATAAAACCCTTATGGGAACTCGTAAGTATAATGATAGTAACTTAGCTCGATATCGTATCGACGAGTAAGGCGACTGACCTTGAGGCATACGAGCGACAACGCGATGAGGCTTTATATGCTGAAGATCAGTGGGTAATTCGATGGAGTACCCTACTGGAGACCCGGAAGAGGCTCCAGCAGATAAGGAAAATCCTGTTAGGATAAGGAGCTTACCCATGGGTAATGAGGGTCGCAGCCAGAATGACTGTGATGATTAAGATATGGTGCTCAGAAAAGTGAGTATAAAGAACCGAGATATTATTAAGAGATCTGAAGATGCATGTTGAATTCATAGCCGGACTACCAGATGTAGTACCAGCAAGAAAGAAGGATTGGAAGAATTACTTGAGATCTTATACGGAAATAGATGAGAATCCTTAGAGATTTTCATCTTAACAAAGAAAGAGCTAGAGGGATGTATGATTATCAAAGACATCGATTTAGGGCGAGGAGCAGAGTCCCTAGGGATAGTTGAGAAGGAGGCAGTAAGTGCCATATCATTTGATAAATGAATTAGTATGAATATGGTCAGTAATAATTCGCCATGAGAAGGCAGGTGTCGTAGGTTGTAAATTATGGAACCAAATTGAGGTTAATAAGGTGGTTTTATTAAGGAAAATGTTCATTTTATGAATGAATCATTTAGAAAGTAAAGACATTGGGAAGTGATAGAATGATTGGGTAAAGTTATATAAGGAAGTAGTAAGCAAGACAATGATCTCGGAACCTACCGGAAGATAAGACCAGTGAGTCAAGATGAACTCGTAATGAGACTACTGCCAGAGACTGAGTATAGAGTTAATTCAACTCAGTTAAATGATGAACCAGAAACGTTAGATGCATGTGATTCAGAGGAATATTAAATTCCTTCTTCTCTTTGAATGGATTATAGTAGTTACCTTAAGTTTACTCCGACACGGAATTATAATAGATCAAGTAATACGATCAGCAGTTAAAGAGAAAAATGTGAGAAAATCTTCCTGGAGCTAAAAGGTGAAATTGGTAATGACCAAGAGCTGGCATTGCTTAATGGAAAAAGGAGACTTTGTGCTTCCAATGACGCTTCGCATAAAGGGTTAGGTAGACCGACATTTGGTAGTATTGAATATCAGGACGTTGTGACAGGTTTCAGTTTGAAACGGTTGATTCCCTTCTAAGGGATGGATATAATTGATTCCTCTCCAGTAGGTAAACTTCCAATCCGATGATGATTATTTCGTTAACTATGACTACTTATGATTCCACCTGCTTGGAGGTTCATAGAACTATTCTTCAGGTTTCGAAACTGGTCTCCTTAATGTTACCAGTAGGTGGTTAGATTGATCAAAATTTCCCTGAGTCTGGAAAGGAATTCGGTGAATTTTGGCAAACCTTGTCTTTCTGATTATCAGAGAATGTCATGGAAGAGAGTAAAAAAAAAAAAAAAATTGGAGCAAACCCTGTGATTTGGATAAGGATGCTGTAAAATGGGTTAGTAAACGGACCCTGAGCATTACAATCGACGGTAGTGATAAAATGATGAAGTGAGATTGGACGAAAATAGGAAATGTAAGTAAGAAACCAGCCGGACTGAGAAATTCCAGGATTGACTTAAATGAAAAGGATGTTATGCCAGGAATGGTAAGCTTGTGTGGCACGCAGGATTGATAAGTACAGTTGAAAAGATAAAAGTGGAGGAAAGGTGACCGGAGACGGTGCCGAGTAGTCGATTAAGACTTATATGGAGTAAAGTTTTGGAAAGGTAGAAAGGTATCAAAGAAGAAGACACTATGCCGGCAATTGCTAGAAAAGTAATGCTAATTAGCCAACCCTTAAAATCATATATTTTTATTTTAGTGTGGCCAGTTGAGGCCAAGTCACAACGGACTATAAAGTGACTAGACCAGTAATGAAAAGACAAAGCAGGGTTGCTTCTAAGAAAGCACCGACTGCAAGGGCTTCTGATATAAAGGAAACATTAATGAGATCGTTTGAATCTTCTGCCGAACAACCCATGTTTTGATTTGGAATTCACTAGACCTTTTTGGGATGGGGTCACCCGTTCTAAAGTGACTCATGTGTATATGGTTGTCCAAGATTTCGAGTAAAATGGAAGTATAGTGACTTGAGATGTATGATGTTAGGGTATCATGAATACCATGAATATACTATGACGGAGGAAAGTAAACAATGAAGGTATATGAAGAGGGTATAGAAAAGGTCAGAAATTGAACAGTATGCTGTAGAAATTTTGTCTAAGACAAATACATTTGAAAAGAACGATAAGTACTAAGAGATTCACGTTGAACTCGACCAATATCTTCCAAAACATCCTTGCTACCATTACCAAGTTCTGTAAGAAGAGCAGATAGGCATACGTTGCCTTTTGGAAGGCCAAATAGGCTGACAACTATCTGGAAGAAGAGGGTAGCATTAAGCCACCGATCGATTATCAAATGAGAATGATTGAAAAGAGACCTTTATTAAGGATACATGATCCGATTGCCAATTATAAGATGCAAGAATTCCTTGGCAGTTGAATTAAGGATAGGATATCCATAAATTAAGACAAACCCTGGGGAATGCACAAGGGGTGGCATTAACCCTAATAACGACATTATGACTTCAGATGTTATGAGCTGGACTTGCTAAGGCAACAATGACCGGTAAGGATTATTAAAAAGAGTTCTGGAAAGAACATAGATAGAATTATTAGAGTATTGATCAATGACATTTTGATATACCCGGTACCCAGAAAATACCGGAGGAATGATAAGGATGGCCTATGAAACCTTACAAGCAAAAAGGTAATATTCCGAACTTCAAAATGGAAGTTGGTAAGGGATGTATGACATTGTAACAATAATGCCAGATGAGGCATGTATGAAACCCTGAGGAAGTATGGATTGAACCTATAAAGGTTGAGATTGTCCTAAGATAAGGAAAGGACTAAGAAGAGAAGTATCCTAAGTAGGATTGGGAATAAACGTGATAAAGTTCCCACGGGTAGGTGGAAGCAACGACTTATGGAGAAAGACTGATAAATATATTTTCTCCATCAGCAGAACTTAAGGGAGAATACTTTCACCCAACAAAGATGGAATGAGGTAGAAAGGTTTGAATTGGAATATATCCAAGGAACAAGGATTACCAGAAATTATTATTATCAGGAAAGGCCAATGAGGTGGCCGACAGTCTAAGTATAAAGGAATAATTATAAATGTTCATACCGAAGAAACAAAATGATATTTGGAAAGACCTTGAAGGTCATATTGGAGTGGAGGAAGTTACATTCCTTCTGATGACTGTGCAAGAATTAAAGGTAATAATAGTTTAAGTAAAGATTCGATTCCTGATGAAGTCTTAAGCATATTACGTACCTTAGAAGGTCCCGTTTTGAGGCAAACCAGGACCATGGTACAAAATTGATGAAGTAAACCATTAAGTTTCCAGTCTTTTATGGAAGATGCATAAGTGATAGTTTCATCAACCGGACCTAGCTGCGATGCTTGAAACTCTTCGGCAATTCTATCTGCTTCACGTTATATCTACATCAAGTTCAGGAAGTGTTCCTTATGGATAAGGAATAATGATTACTTTGTCTCCCTAAGGGATTTGAAACCCGTAGGGTTAGCTATTAACGCACAACGTAAACAACAAGCGATGGTGATTCTTCTAAGAAAGGAGATGACAACGTAAAGATAAAGAAAGTGCTGCTATTGATAAGCTAAATGGCATGTTGATGAATGACAAGCAAGTTTGTGTTAGTATACTTCTGCACAAACAAGATAGAGAATATGAGGTTGATAATTCGTGATGCTAAACGTATTCCCGTAGAAAGAATTAATGAGACTTGGAGGGAAGGGCGGTTGAGCCCAAGACTTATTGGGCCACCTGAGAGTTTAAAGTGTTCGGGCGGCGGTATTCGAGCCAGCCTTACCCCCAAAATTATAGCACGGTCATAACGGGTTTTCATGTGGCCAGGCTACGCCAGTAAAATGCAAATGTTCGACAGATGATAGGAGTACGAGCATGTAGATATACGACCTGGTCTGACTTACGAAAGACAACCTGTGGAAAACCACGGATAGAAAAGAACAAGTGATGAGAAACAAGGTTGGCAGAAGTAGATTATATGAATCTAAGTTAAAGAGATCGGGCCAGATTCATTTCGGAAAGTTTAAATTGGAATAATGTGATGATTATAGAGTAAATGTGACAGGATACCAATAAGGAGGTGCCAAGTGCAAAAGATGTCTCAATAAAGAGATGAAGGTGGAAGTAAATAACAGAAGTAAATAAGAATCAGATAATAAGAAGGATGTGATTGATAAAGAAAAGACGGGGAAAGCAACTACGAAATATGAGGCAAGGAATGTTAAGAATGGATTAATGAATGGGTTTTCTAATGAATTCTCAGGATGACAACCTGATAGTGTCAATATTATAATTATGATTAATTTCTTCCTTAATGAACCTCTATAGTTCAGAGGTAAATTCTGAGTATGATATTTTACAATCATGAAAACTTTCTATAATCCTTTAGAATTCTTTTCTTTTCTTCTCTCTTATTCATCTTCTTTATGAATTGAGAAGAACAACCCTTTAAGGAGGGGAGGTACTGCTACGTGACTATCTGTCTATGTGATAGAAGTCTAAGTGGAATACCATAACTTGTTTAATTGCTTGTCAAGTACTAAAGGCTGGCCCCCTTCTGTACTAACTATGCAATATAACAAATGTTCAATTGATCATAGTGATCTCTCAATAAATCTTTCCACTTCTCTATATTGATCGAGATTGCGAAGATTAAAGCGATCAGGAAATGCACAGTACGAGCGAGGTTACCTCCGAATCGTAGGGTGATAGTGATACCAATGTTACTGCAGGTATCAATAAGGATAAGACTGAGTAAGAGTATAACCCGGATAGTGAGTTGTACGAAAAGTAGCAACGTTGATGGAAAAAGGATACAGTATGGATTGTAGCACTAGAAGATGTGCTGAGGAAGGGTAGAACGACTCTTTGCTTCCTACCTGATTCCGGGACGGAATCCTTTTAAGGAGGGGAGACTGTAAGAACCCCAAATTTTGGATATAATTAAAACTTTTTATTAAGTAATGATAAAATGAGGAACAATGATTCCGACAACAAGGTCACCAGCTCTAATGAATGGTGGTTTCAAAGAGCAATGGTTGTAATGAATGGATATTGCTCTGGACAATGATCCTGATGCATTGGTATATTGTCAGAATAGAGTAATTCGATGGTTGAGGACCTAGATAAGAATAATCTACCATCCAGGAAGGAGCTAATGGATCCTTGAAGGAAAATGAGTACGTGCATAGTATTTCCCGTACGTGCATAGTGTTTCCCGTACGTGCATAGTGTTCCTGTACGTGCATAGTAATTTGGTGGATGAATAGTGATTTTGTAAGTTGGAAAACTTTTCACTCCACCCTATGTACGGGACGTGATATGGATGTTTCGAAGTCATATTAGTAATACGCGGAGTAAATAAGTGAATGCAGAGACGATCGGAATTCAGAAATTCCAAATTCTTTTTGGTATAATATTTGACCGGACAGTGGATTAAATATTATTATAATCCAAGAATTGAGATATTAACTTTGAGGATTTGATATTTTGGGATGTTATTATATTTGATTTAAGAATGAAGGTAGGAAACCACTGAGGAGTGGTTATGGCTACAATGTAATAATTGATATTTGGAAAGAATGAATGGAATTCGACTTTATTATTTCTATGTCTTGAAGAATGCTAAAGGGTGACAACATAGGTAAGAATAATCTATCTTCTAAGGGAATAAGATATGGCAAATTCAAGCAAGAGAATACTCTCATGTCATCCAGATCGATAGCAATTAATCCAGTAGTTCCGTAAAAAGGTTAAGGAACAATCGAAAGAGAATACGGACAATTATACAACCCTAAGAGAACAAGTAAAGAATACATAATGAATAGTGTTTTGGTGGGAGTATATAATAATATGAGACGACACCATATAGAAGTATTCGGAACGGATTTCCGAGTTCATATTAGTGATCCAGGGGGAAAATAAGTGTATGTAAAAGCTGTCGGATTCTGAAAAACCGCACTTTTATTTTCTCCGAGAGTTCCCTGGATACTGATAGCCTTAAGTATTTAACGAATGGATTTAAGGAATATAAATTGGAAAGTTAGAATGAAAGATGGAGAATGAAAGTATTAATATTAAAGAGGATTCCCGGTAAACCCTAATTAGAAATCCGTGAAATATTCTCACGAACGATCAATCGAAACGGGTAATAACCGGACACAGAAACAAGCAGTGGAAGCAAGAGTCTTGTGCAAGCTACTAGATAAATATCTAGCAACCAAGTAGTTACTTAAGCAACTAGCACACTTAGAATCAAAACTAAGTACTTAGCTTATTCATCTCATCCAACCAAAACAACCAATACTTATCTCTTGAAAATACCTCATCCATTGCATCATCACTTTATTAAAGCAACTTTAACCCAAGATATTATCAAGACAAATCACTTTATGCATTATTATTCAAGAAGCAAACAAGCAAACCCATTCTCTCTCAAAGAAACCTCCATTCGGCTTCTTGTTAATTCAAGAATCAAAAACTCCCTTCCCACCATTGTTTGATCTTGAAACTTTTATGGTAAGTCCTATATTTCATAAAAGTAATCTCCTAGAAATCTTAGCTCCAATCTCCATGTTTTCCATTTTCAAATAAATCATCCAAGGTGAGGATGAATAGTATTCTTCATGATTTAACTTTGTTTTCTTGGTTTCTTTTGATTGATCTAAGCTAGCTTAGGCCACACAAGGACTAGATCAAGGCTTATTAAGGCTCTAGCACTCTCCAAGGAAGGTATACCCTTGAAACCCTAGATCTTGTTTTGAGATTTATGCATGTTCTTGATGGATTTAAGCTTGGTGATGATGTTAGTATGATTATAAGCATGTTAGCATGATTTGTAGTTGGTTTAATCATATGATGATTATGATGGTAAAGTAGATGTTCTTGGACAGATTTGGGATGAGAATTATGTGTATAAGTTGTATGGATGCCCAGTGTGGCTTGGTATTGATGTTACGATTTTTAGAAACGTTCGATTTATAGCCGGCGTAATGCCAAAATTTCGTTAACCCTTGAAATTCGTGCATAGCAGTAGCCATAAACCACTGATCTTGATAAGAATATAACATACCCTTGTAGATCTCGAGTCATAGATCGTTTTGGCGAAAGAATCGAAACAAACGGACTTACGGTTTAGGAATTATGGCCGATTTACTAAAAGTAGTTCGAATCCGTAAACGAAAGTTCGTAACTGTAATTGAACCCTCGTAAACTATGTAACGTCATGGCGAATCTTGGTAAATAAATACTAGAGGTAAAAAGGAAGGTGTGAAAGAAAACCGTATGTCAAAAGGATCGTTTTTCGATTTATTAAAAATGTTCGAGTCGAGGTTAAACGCGAACGAACCCCTAAAAACCCGCTTGGTTATAACCTTGGTAAAACGCTTAGAAAACGAACGATAAAACTCGGAGTATAGTATTGGTTCGTAACGATCGACTTTAGAACTCATATGACTTAAGTATGTCCCAAGTATAAGTACAATGACATGTCGTATTAGCGAACGAATGTCGGGTCGGATCAGTGATAAAAGTAATCCACTAAAAGGGGTATAACGAGATAACTCGAGAACGAGTTTCGAATTAAGTATAACTTAACTTTTAATATGTTAAGTGATTAATCCCGAATGCCTTGGCTATTTATAGATCACCAAGCTGAACCGGGACCCGCTACCACTACCCCTTACCGTACTCGACTACCAGGCAAGTTTCAATTCCCTTCTTTTAGGCTGTTGTTGTGATTGAATAAATATATACATATATGATTGCTGATATACATATGCCATTGCATGCATGCCTACTTTCAAGTTGAATTGATATACTTGTTCCCTGAATGTTATTGTTGGCTTACAAGCTAGATAGTTATATATCAGTTATAAGCCGGTTATTGTAAGACCCTCATAGAAGGGCGTATACATCTTATTAATCAAATATAGACCGGGAGTCAATATTCCTTGATATATCGAGATTACCTCGGAGGAAAATATTTAAGTAAATATTTTCTATTATTCAGGCGACGAATATTATTTGAATATTCGTTCGAGATTATTTATTTTAATGATCCTTACTTCAAATAATTATTTGAACGTAATCATTCGACGAATAATATTCGTCAATATTCATTCGGAGTCGAATTGATTATCGATTATTATTTCGAATACTCTTCTAAAGATGAGACTACTAAATGAATATTATGTGGACATTCATTTAGAATATTATTTTATTAAATAAATATTACTTTTGAAAATTCATTTAAGGTATTAAGTACTTGATGAATATTATCTTCAATATTCATCTGAAGCTTGATTTACTTATCGAATATTATATCGAATATTCCTTTAAAGCTTGGATTACTAAATGAATATTACTTGATATTCATTTAGGATATTATTTATTAAATGAATATTACTTTATTGATATTCATTTAAATTCCTAATTAATTATGAATATTATTTTGAATATTCATCCAGGGTTATATTTAATCATCGAATATTATTTTAAATATTTTAAATATTCCTTTCAGGTCTTATTGATTAATGAATATTATTTGGAATATTCATTTGAATATTTAATTATGCAATAAATATTCTCTCGATATTTCTTCAAGAATTATTTGAAAAATACTCTGATTAAAGATATTCTTTCATATTCCTGAATATTCTTTAAATATTTTTAATTCAATAAATATTCTCTGAATATTTATTCCATACTTAGAATAACCTCAATAAGGTTTATCTTCTTCGATTATTACGAAAAATATTTCGGAGTCATATTATTATTAATCCTATATCAAGGAAGGTTCTCAGACATCATTCTTCTTTGAGTCTACCTCCTTAATAATAAGGGAACCTTACTTGGAAAATGTTATTTATCTTGTCGACTTCCCGGTCATAAAGTATTCCCTTCACTCGCAACTCGGGTGCTGTTGACTTATTAAGTCGTTGCTTACCTTCTCATCTTTCGAGGGGTAAGATTACTGGAACAAGTTGATATCCGTTACCAAGTAATAGCTTGGGAGTTATTGGTAAATTTTCCTTTCCAACTAGATACGACTACTTTGTGGAGTCTTATCAACAAGTATTATACTTGGGGAAAGGGGGACGAACGTTACATTCAGAATCATGAATTCTATTTGAACTAGGAGTCGTGTAAGAGGCCGAGTAGCGCCGGTCCATCCCCTTTGGCCCAACCGTTGGCCGGGGAGAGCTAGTAAGGCGGTACACAAGTAAAGCCGTCAGTTCTTCCTTCTACCGGTAGTAAATCTAAATTGAGCTGTACGATCTCGACTGATCATTAAGATTGGAACAGCGGGCGCGGTGAATACTCCATCAGTGGTTCATCATCCAAATTTATTTATTTCCTGCAACATGATTACTGTTGGCAGAGTTGGAAAAGGGTCATAACTGGAATTGCAACCTTTTTCTTGCAAACTCCTCTTCTTAATAACAATAAGAATATCTCGCTTACTTTGATGTAGCAGATATTTCTACAAACAAATACTTTAAGTTACCTTGTAACTTCATCGTTCATATTATACTGGCATCATTTCCGTAAATGCATGGCATATGGTTTGAAAGATACTTCTGAACTGTTATACTTTATCGTTCAGTTATATATTATTGTTGGTGGGCTATTGCTCACCCTTGCTTTATTATTATATCACAACAACAGCTAGACCAGATGACTCGCACAAGGCGCACTCGACGCGGGCGAGGACGATGAGACTACCAGAGCTGAAGAAGAAGCTATTGGTAGGATATATTTATTCTTTCAGTACCAAGAATATAGTCTAGTATGACTTATGTAAATGGATGGCAAAGAGTATGTAATTATATTGAAATTCTTTTGGATTGTAAGAACTCATAATGTGATTAATAAAAATTTGATTGTGACTCTGATTTCATCTCTGGGACTATAACGGGTGTGTTTTATATTGTTGTGTTGGGTCATAGAGACGTAATTTATTTCATGTTAAGGAAAGTTCAATTGTTGTGAACAGAATTGGAAACCGTAACCACCGGATCCCGGACCCCGGATCTGGGGGTGTTACAACATCATAATTGAAACTCCCTCTATTTCTCAGGGGGAGTTGCCAAAATCTTGTCTACAACACACTTCTCTTTCAGAATCTACCACTCATATTTCTTTGAAGCCTGCAACTCAAGCAATTGAGGAGCAAGGCATTGATCATCAAGAATTCTTTTCCTTTGATGAGCCAATGAATTCAAGTGACTTGGTGCATGACACCTTGCTCACCACCCAGGTACCACATTTGGATGGTCAGGGAATGCATGCTGGGGCATATCCTAATGACACCATCACAAACACAGAGGATTCACTAGTTCTTACTAGAGACTCTGTGCCTGTGTCAACTACTGTTGTAACTCATCCCACTTATGTGGAGACAGCAGTAGTAGAGTCTGTTCATCCGGTTGCAGAAGTTGCATCTGTAACTGAGGAGCCTAGCAAGCCTAGCTCTAGCTCTAACTTTTTGTCTCAATGGCTGAAGCCTGTGCAACATGACAGTGCTTCAGGATCAGGGTCTGTTCCACCACAATTGACGGTTGAAGCACTTCAAAGCTTAGTTGTGGATCAGATCCCTGAGTTCACAAAAATTGCTCAGCACCTTCTCACTGCAAACATGCCCAATCCAGACTATGAAGCTATTCTCCTATGTCACAAAGAGGATGTAGAGCTACAGAAGGAGAAGATCATAGATGAAACTGAGAGAGATGGGAATATCGATGCTTGGCTGCAAGGAACCAATTCAATCCCTCTCTCAGAAGGTCTCCAGTACCTCAGAGAAGAGTACATCACTTCACTAGGGTCCAATGCCAAATCTCTCAACCCTACTGATGTGTTTGAAGCAGTGAATGATAGCTATAAAGGCATTCTCAAGGCTGCACACTATCTTGGTAAAGGCTTAAAGACAGAAATTGATGTAGTGTGTTCAGCTACAACCAAGGAGGTGCATGAGATCAAGAGGACTTTTGATGCTAAATTCCCTCAATTGGAGACTGTTCTCAAGGACATTCGAACCTGCAATGCTACTTGCACCAGGATGGACAATGGTTTGGCTATTCTCAAGGATGCTGTCACAGGTCTGGGGCACAAATTTCAATCCTTATCAGATCAGACAACTGATGCCAATGCCATGCTCAGGACCCTCTTTGCAAATCAATATGGAGACAAGCTGGTCACTGAGGTTCCTGTGCATGAGATGTCAAGGTTCGAAGTGCAGAGACTGAAGGATCAATCCCTATCTGGTTTTAAGGCCAATGAACTCTTCATTAAAGTGGATACTCTTGAAAAGGAGGTAGTCTCTCTCCACAAGTCCAATGCTCATCTTGCAGACACTGTGACAACTCTGACTGAGCAGTTGAACACTCAAGCCACCACCACAGCTGATGTTCTTCTGCATCAACAATCAATGTTGTCTGCAATGATGAAGCACATGGGTCTCCCTCTACCTGATGAATCTTCAACTCCAAAGGTGCCTCCTACAGTCCCTGTGTCTGTCAACAAGCCTAAGGGGGAGAAGAGGATATCAAAGAACTCAAATCCAAAGGGGGAGAGACCACTAGAAAAGGGCATCAAGATCACTGAGGGTGGCCATCAGAGAACTTTGAAATCTACTACTCATGTGCCTGGAAAAGGAAAGGACAAAGTTGATGAGCCTCCCACTTCTCTGCCAGTTGTCACTCTACCAACTGTGCACATCACTACCCCTGATGGTCAAAGGCAGTCTATCACAACCACAGTGGTTGCAGGGAGTATGCCATCTGACAAGCCTCGAATCTCAATATCTAAGAGTGCCAAGCCAGTAGAAGTGAAGGTGGTCACTGAGGCCAAGCTACAAGAAATTGCAAACTCAAATGTCTATCATGATGATGCATTCTTGGAGTTTCTGAAAGTCTCTAGAGAACAGGCTGGTGATGCTCTGCTATATCATGAGAGTTTGAAGAGTCAGATTGACTGTCTCACTGTAGTACCAAGGAGGCTTAATGATCTATGGCACAAGGAGATATTGATGGTAGGAAAGAACAAGATATGGCACTTAACCATCAATACTCTACAGAGTCTAAAGCACTCAGAAGTGAATGTGCTCCTTGGACTAATTGAGAAGGGAAATGAGAACAACAAGAGTCTTCATGATGAATTGAGGAATGGTCAACCTTCAAGGCTACCTGAAGTTTTCACAGATCCTAGAACTATTATCTACCAGGCTGGAACAAGAATTGAAGATATCAAGCAGCTGGTCATTCCTAAGCATCTAACTCCTCAAAATAAAAATCTCATCATAGCCATCATTGAGAAACTGATCAAGAAGAAGGGATCAAGAACAGCAGAAGAATTAGAAGCTATATCTTATCTCAGGTCATATATTGTAACTGGCATTGTATCTGAGACTGCTAAGTTCAACCCAAGCAAAGATCAAGACAAGGATGAAGATAAAAGTGATGGAAGGAGAAGACATCACAGGAGTAATAAGGGTGATGAAGACAAGAAGAAGAAGAAGGATGATGAGAAGAGGAAGAATGATGATGATCAAGGTAAAGGCTCTGAGAGGAAAAGTGGAAGACAGCAAGCCTCAGGCATTGCTGACAGTAACCTCACCACAACACAAGACTCTAAGTCTAGGGTGAATGCTGCCAGTAGTGACCTTTCAAAATTTGCATCTATGGCTTCTGCAACTGTCTTGCCACCTCAAGAAGAGAAGAAGATTCAAGTCAAGAAACCATCTGTATGTTTCAAAAAGCAAACTGCTAATGGAATACTACAATGGTCTACAAACAAAGGTCACATACTGCTGCCAAGTAATCATGTAAAAAGAATCAAGTTCAAGCAAGCTGCAAGGAAATCAAAGCCAACCACATCAAAAACCCTGACAATCTATCCAGGCCTAAAACTCCAACCACTAGATGAAGATTATGATGTAGACCAACTGCAATTTTTGCAAGCTCAAAGAATCTATCATGTTGCCATTGTTGATAATTGCCTTGAGATTAAATATTCTGATGGAAGGGAGGAGAAATTCAAACAAGGAGGATGTCAACACTGGGGCAAGCTATATGACATAGAGAGAATCATTGCACTGTTGAGCTCAGAAGATAAAGTGGAGAGAGTATGGAAACTGGAGCTAATTGATTTTGTGAAAATGAAGAGAGATCATGAGGAAAAAGTCAGAAAAGAGTGTTTTGAGAAATGGCTGGCAAGGGAGAGAGAAATTGAGAGACTGGAAAGTGAAGCAGAAAAGCTGAGGAAAAAGGGTTTGTGTAGAGTTCAGTTCAACCCCTACATGGTAAAGTATAGGAGGAGGAATGGAAATCAAGTCAACATCAGAATGAATCTACTCAACCACTATCCTGCAAATATTCTGGAACCAGTACTTGAAGATTTCAAAGACTCAATTTTGCTTGAAGAATTGGATGCTATGGCAGAAATAATAAAAGCTATGGATGAGAATACAAGGAAGGAGAAAGAAAAAAAGAGAGAAAGAATATGATGAATTTTAAGCCAAAGCTATGGAAAGGGAATCAAAAGACAATGGCTAGTTCTTCATCATAGGCTGTAAGATTACTCACTCTGTAGTTCTATCCAAATTGCTAATGGAAATTCATACCTGTACTGTCAAGTTTTATCTTTATGTATGATAGGCTTGTTATCAGACATGAAATTGTGACTAAGGGTCTTACTCACAATTTGGGGGAGATTGTTAGTCACAGAGGCATGCCTGAATACATCTAATAACAAGCCTAAGTATGTGTAATGCTATGCATTACCTACATGACCTCTTAACTGAGGGAACCTCTAGTTGTAGAGTTTCTATTTGTTCTGTACTTGTAATAGGCATCAAATTCTAGTTGTGTTACTGTAATTATAAAGTCAAGAATAATGCTTGAAAGAAGTTCCAAGGTTCATGCCTCAAGCAAGGAGATAAAGACTGCCAAATAATCACAGTTGGGATTTGAAGAAATGAAGAATTTGCCTAAGTACCAATTCGAGAAGTACATTTGTCTATTCGAGAAGTCTAGCATTCGAGAAGTCAGAGATTCGATATCTCAGAAGACACTATTCGATATCTCTGAATACACTGTTCGATATCTCAGGGATTCGATATGTCAAAATGCTCTATTCGATATCTCAAGGAGTCCCAGAGAAAAGAGCTATTCGAGAAGTGATTCGATATGTCAAGATAACACTATTCGAGAACTCAGAGTTATCGATCAAGTCAACTCCAGTTCTCGAATCACTCACTTAGTCACTTCTCGAATACATTCTTGAGGACAAAATACTGAAGAATTGTACAAGTCAGAAACCTGCAACAAGCCAGGACGATTTATTTGACTCTGTCCTATAAAGCATGCTGGAAAGCCTACAAAGAAGCTTGGAGAGATAAGACAAGGGACAAGGAGCTGAAGAAGTGGATCTAAACAGGCTTTTCAAAGTCAAATCTGTAGCCGTTTGGACTCTTACTAAAATGAGATAGACAGACTGGAAAGTGCTTTTGGTTTTACCTACCTCATTTGTAGCAAGTGGGTGTATCCATGTCTATAAGGATACAGCCTCACTTCCTTAGCTGTTAAGGTTTTGAAGTTTCTCAAAAATATCCAGAAAATATCTCTCTGAGAAAAACGAAGCTGAGAATACTATCATTTGTATTCACAGATTGTAGCAAAATCTTTATCTAATAAAATATTAGATTAAAGTGATATTGTGTTGTGTTTGTGTTTAATTATCCGCATCTTCATATCTCACACACTTATCACTTATCTTGCTGCAAAGATTCAAGACCGAAGAAAAATTCAAGAATCCATTCACCCCCCCTCTGTATTCTTTTACTGTATTCAATACTCAACATTATGTAATGTCACTACACCCCAAGTTCTCATTATCATTATAGATGTGATGATGAATCAACATGTTTCAGCATCCTTCTTGTATTATTTGAGGTTGACATCATTTGTGATGAAGAGAATTAGGTGTGATCCCGCTATAAGCATACTTGACTTCTTCAACGCTATCTCTGAGCACTTGTACTCTTTATTGTTGTGCCAAGACACTTGACCTCATCAACGCTATCCGGGGGGACTTGGCCTCATCACGCTATCTCGGGGCACTTGGCCTCATCACGCTATCCCGGGGCACTTGGCCTCATCATCGCTATCCCGGGGCACTTTGGCCTCATCACGCTATCCCGGCGCACTTTAGCCTCATTATGCTATCCCGGGGCACTTTGGCCTCATTATGCTATCCCAGGGACTTGGCCCCATCATCGCTATCCCGGGGCACTTGGCCTCATCATCGCTGTCCCGGGGCACTTGGCCTCATCACGCTATCCCGGGGAACTTGGCCTCATCATCGCTATCTAGGGGCACTTGGCCTCATCATGCTATCCCGGGGCACTTGGCCTCATCATCGCTATCCAGGGGCACTTGGCCTCATCATGCTATCCCGGGGAACTTGGCCTCATCATGCTATCCCGGGGCACTTTGTTTCTTCAATGTCATAACAAGCTTCCCTATGTTGAACGAGAATGTAGATATTGAGGTCTTGAGCTCATTTTGATTTTCAAGTACTTTGGCTTCTCTCCCTTCATCTAAAGTGTGAGCTTAGAGGCCAATGATGAGAGCCTCGTACTCAGCCTCGTTATTTGTTGCTTGCTCTTCCCAGTGTCTTGAGATAGTCGATGACCTCCTCATTGCCGGCGAGGTTCAGGGGCGTCCCCCCTCTCCCCGATAAGGATCAGGGGCGTCCCCCCTCTCCTCGGCGTAGAGGTATCTCACCAAGAAGAAGCATCTCATGTAGAAGTATCTCATTAAAGGCATCTCAAGATCTCAATAGTCACTCCATATTGGGGCCTCATTAGTCACATAAGAGGGGGCCTCGTTAGCTACATCATATAGGGGGCCTCACGATTTCGACGAGGAAATGGGGGTCTGTCGTCACGATGAAGGGACCACTCACGATCTCCACAAGGAGAGGGGCTCTGTCATCATGACGATGGGACCGCTCACGATCTCGATGAGGAGATGGAGGTCACTTAGAACCTTGACCCTTGCCTTGGCCTCTATCACTTATCCTTCTTGTCAGTAGTGAGCTCCTCGAGCTTGACTTCTCTTGATCCTCCTTTCAGTCCTTCTTTTTACAATCTCGGGGTTGGGCTCGTACTTATAGGACCGCTCACACTCCCAATGAGGAGAGAGGGGTCTCTCGTCGTAATGATGGGACCGCTCGCGCTCTCTACGAAGAGAGGGGGGTCTGTCTTCGCGACGATAGGACCGCTCACACTCTCAACGAAGATATGGGGGTCATTCCGAACCTTGGCTCCTGATGATGTCGCTTATTCTTCTCGAACCCGGCCTCGCTAAGCTAGGTGCAAGCATGGCCTCGTTCCTATGGGGTCGCAGTCCGGGGTCATATGCTACCTCGGGGTCTCGATCCTTGCAGCCCGGGGTCATGTGCTACCCCGGGGTCTCGCGCTAGCCCGGCCTCAGCCTCTCACGCTAGCCCGACCTCGGCCTCTCCGTTGTTGGCCTCTCCGTTCTTCTTGTTCGAGTTAGTCATCGTTCTCCCAAATTAATGACTGCCCCTCCTTCTAGCGCCAATTGTTGTAGGGAGAATTTCGTTACAACACGAAATTGGAGGTTGCTGGATTTATGGAGCAAAATACGGATATTTTGCTATGAACATGAAGAACATGGGAGGAGATTGGTGTACGTTTGTGGCTGATCTTGTTGATAGATAGTCAGGGGTGAGCTGAGGCGTATCCATAGCAAGGTGCCTACATACCCTATTTATAGGGATCAAGCCATACGTAGTTCTTGGAGAGCAAGTTACCTAGGCGGGCTAGGGTTTTAAGAGATAATCCAAAGTCCAAGCCCACTCGTTTAGGGCTGACGTGGCAGTGAATCATCAACCCTATCCGTGATCCATGGCCCAGCTATGGAAGCCCATAGTCTCGAACGGATAGAATTGGCCAATAGAGGATCAATCAGGACCTAGCATGCGACCTCCAGGGATCTGGCCAGGCGAAGCGATCCCTTGTGTCCAACTACTCATGCGACCTTGGGTCTGGCCATGAGCCTTCCAATAAAGAGTGAGATAGTGATCTCGTTGTAGTTTGTAGATGTGATGATAGAGATGAAGCGATCCCTTGGTGGAGATCATAAGCGAGGTGGCCCTGTAGCGAGGTGGCCCTGTTAGATGCGAAGCGTGAAACGCCTAGAGGCCTAGCGTGAGATGCCTAGAGGCCTAGCAAGAGAGGACGCCTTGAGTAGTAGCAGGAGGTCATAGTGAGGTGACCCCTAGGGTGGGATCATGTCTTCGAGAGGTTGTCTTCAAGAGATTTAAGAGATAGAGGTGAGACGATCCCTGATCGGGCCTCATGCCTTGTTGATCCTTCTTCAATATTTAAGCCCATTAAGTGAGGTGGGCCCCTTGTATAGTCGTTTGAGCCTGTTTAAGATCTATGCTGAGATTCGGGCATAACATAGACCACTTACAAGGGCCTCAACCAAAGCTCTAAAGAGGGTCCTTCTCTGCTGTTAATTTTACTTGCGCAGTTCCAACTTAATAATTTTTATAAAATCGAAATATCCATATTTTTACTTGATTCTTTTTGGGCTGTCTTCTATACTGTAAGGACTAGTTAAATCAAAATTTTCATAATTCTTCTCCAAATTTAAGGGCTCCGTTTAACGCTGCAAAACCAGTTGTTCGTCAAGATTCGTTCGTTTTAACCGGTTTTACTAAAACGGGGATAACTCTTGACTCGTAAATGCGAATCACATGAAATTAGCGCACAGGCGATCCTTAAATTATATAGAATCTAAATCATCTGACCACTATAAAATATTTCTTATCCAAAAATCACAGACTTAGACAGTAGTTAGCATAAACCTATAAACAAATTATACGATGATTCCAAACAATAGCGATTTATACCTTCTTGGATCTTAACTTCGTTTTGGTGGGAGGGTCCTTGCTATCTCTCAGATCCTAGAGTTGAAGAATGACACAAGTTAATAACAATAATTGATGAGAATGAATATTTAAAGAGGCTCCAAGATGATACCACTTAAACCCTTGGATGATCTAGCTTTTACTAACTTCACTTCTCTCTTTTTGGATGGATTTGATCTCTCTTGATGCTTGAATACTTGAGTTTCCCTTGATGATTTAAGAATGCTTTATGAAGTGTATGGAGTGTATAAGAAGTGTGTATGGAAGGCTTTAGATGAGGAGCTCAAAAACTTAAGAATTGAGATGTTTTAATGGAGAATTACCTTCATTTTCCTCTCAAGAACAAGTGCAGATTTTTGATGAGTGAATGAGGGAATAAAATGATTGATTTGATACAATATACATAGCTAATAGTTGCTGGAGTTTTAGTGATAGTAATAATGGGTTTAGACAAAATCATGAAGCATTTTCTAAAGTAATTCCCACTTAACAATTAGATAATGAAAAGAGAAAACACTAGCACATGGAAAAAAGTCATTTGACCTCTCATTAATTTTAAAATGGGTGCTGGACATATAATTTTTGTAACCGAATTTTGAAGCTGATTTATTAAACTAGAAATTGATTTAAGAGTTTTCCAAAAAGAATTAGGTTAAAACTCATTTTTTTCTATTTGATATGATTTTTCGAAAATCACTAATTCTAATAAAAGGATTTATTTTAGAAAATATATTTCAAAATTGATTAAGGACTAAATCATGATTTGAAAATGTATGTAAACCTATTCTTGAACTAATGTCGACACTTGTATCATGGACGATGGACTCGTATTAGTGACGAGTCGAAACAATAAACGAATGATTAAACAATAAACCTTGAAAGTTTAAAAATAGATGTTCTACGATTTAATAAACCCTGAAATCGTTTTTGAAGAGTTTCGAGATGAAATCATTATGACGAAACCTAGAAGTGTATATCATAAGTAGGATTAGGGTTTCGAAATCATAAACTTCAATTTTTCCATTGCTCATAAGTGGGTAGGATTTGTTTTTCTCACATACCGGAATTACTATTCATCCGGGCCCTTTTACAATAGTACAAAAATTAGGGTTATTACATTTTGGCTTGATTAGTTGGGGCACTTGGCATGGAGCCTGCTACCACTGTAGTAGTGATAGTTTGCTTTTGGCCACTTGGAGTAGTGATATGCACAGGTGATAGAGTAACAACTGGAAGAGAAGATGGAGGTTCATCAACTTTAGTTTTCCCTTTCCCTTGAACATTTGTTGTAGATTTTGAAATTCTTGGTTGGCCACCCTCAGTTATGACAATGCCTTTCTCCTTAGTTTTCTCCTCCTTAGGCTTCTCCCCCTTAGGTTTGAGTTCCTTAAGGTCCTCTTCTCCCCCTTAGGCTTGTTGTCAAGCACAGAGGCTTTGGTAGGGGCCTTTGGGTTGGAAGAGGTGGGATTGATAGATTCATCAGGCAGAGGGAGTCCCATGTGCTTCATCATAGCAGACAGCATCAGTTTTTGGTGAAAAAGAACCTCAGTTGTGGTGGTGGCTTGAGTATCCAACTTTTCAGTAAGAGTTGCAACTGTGTCTGTAAGATGAGCATTTGACTGTTTGAGGGAGCTCACTTCCTGTTCAAGAGTAGCCACCTTGGTGAACAACTCAGAAGCTTTAAATCCAGAAAGAGATTGGTCCTTGAGTCTTTGCACTTCAAACTTGGTCATGTCATGGAGAGGGACTTCAGTCACCAATTTGTCACCATATTGATTGGGAAAGTGAGTCCTAAGTACTGCATTGGCATCAGTTGTCTGATTAGAGAGCTTTTCCATCTGAGTAGCCATATTGTTGACAGCACTTTGAAGCAATATCAATGAATTATCCATTGTAGTGCAGGTGGCTTTGCATCCCTGAATGTCCTTGATGACAGAGTTTAGAGTAGGGAACTTGGAGGCACAGTCCCTTTTGATTTCATTTACTTCCTTGATTGTGGTTGCACACACTTCATTAATTTCTCTCTTAAGGCCCTTGCCAAGATAGTGTGTAGCTTTCAAAATTCCCTTGTAGGTGTCATTCACAGCTTCATACACCTCACCAGGAGTTAGAGATTTGGCATTGGACCCTAATGAGGTGATGTACTCTTCTCTGAGGAATTGAAGACCTTCTAAGAGAGCAATGTCATACTTTCCTTGTAACCAGACATCTATATTGCCAACTCTTTCAGCATCATCTATTATCTTTTCCTTCTGCAGCTCCACATCATCTCTGTGACATAGGAGAATAGCCTCAGAGTCTGGATCTGGCATGTCTGTAGTGAGTAGGTTTTGAGCAATCTTTGTGAACTCAGGGATTCTTATCCACAATTAAGTTTTGAAGAGCTTCAACCATCAATTGTTGTGGAACAGACCTTGATTCTGAAGCACTATCATGTTGTACAGGCTTCAGCCATTGAGACATGAAGTTAGAGCTAGAGCTAGGCAAGCTAGACTCTTCAGTTACAGATGCAACTTCTGCAACCGGATGAATTGACTCTACTACTGTTGTCTCCACAGGAGTGGGATGAGTTACAATAGTAGTTGACACAGGCACAGAGTCTCTAGTGAAAACTAGTGAATTCTCTTTGTTTGTGATGGTGTCATTAGGATATGCCCCAGCTTGCATTCCCTCACCATCTAAATGTGGTTCCTGGGTGGTGAGCAAAGTGTCATGCACTAAGTCACTTGAATCCATTGGCTCACCAAGAGGAGAGAATTCTTGGTGATCAATGCTTGCTCCTCAATTGCTTGAGTTACAGATTCCAAAGAAATTTGAGATGTAGATTCTGGAAGAGAAGTGTCTTTTAGAGTAGATTTTGGGAACTCCCCATGAGAAATAGAGGGAGTTTCAAGTGTGATGTGCTCTCCACTCAGTGTAGTGCCAGCCTTATCACTCCTTGGTGTTGACTCTTTACAAGAAGGTGCATTGGGGAGGATGCTTGATTCTATAGATGCACCCTGTTGAGAGGATACATCTAGTGAACTATGTGCCCCTGATTTTACAACTTCAGCCATTTGTGTGACTGAAGAGGTGGTTTGTGATTTCTTCTTCTTTGGTCTCTGTAAGGGTGACTCAGGTTCCTCACTTTCTAGACCTAATTCTACAGCCAATGCTGCTTCTGTCAAGATATTCAAGGGCTCAGATTCAATCTGTTTTCTCTTCTTCTCCTTTTTACTAACACCATCCTGTTGAGAGGATGATGCAGGTGGCTCTGTGTTTGGTAGAGTGTTTGTTTGAGGGGGTTGGTTAGCAGGCCCTGGGTTAGCATTTTGTTCTACTTGCTTGGGCTGTGCTAACTGTGATTTGGACTCAAATATTGGCATGTTGTGGGGGTAAGTCCTAAATAAACTCTCCATATGGGGAGTTATTTTAATTCTTACATCCACATCATTCCTAGTCTCCAAGTTACCAAAAATGAGTTTGGTCATGGATCTAGGATAGCCTATTCTACTCTTATCTATTGCAGGCACTTCAATCAATTTCTTATTTACAAAATTAAGTGCAGATTGAATAAAGCGAGGGAAGAAAATTTCAGTACCTCTCTTGGCTGAGTTTTTACCAAGCCTCTCGTACAGCTCCTGCATAATAAGTTGGCCAACATTGATCTTTTTCCCATAAGCTAAGTCATAGCCTATTTGTTGTGTTGGTGCACTAATTTGGTCAAAGCTTGACTTTCTTGCTGTGAAGCCTTGAAGAATGGTGGCAAAGAAATAACTCCATTCCTTCCTCAAGAACTTCTTATTCAAATATCCAAGTTTGATTTCATCTGAGTAGTGAATGAAATCAAAGAAGTCCTCCAATTCACCATTTGTGGCTGGACTATCATACACCTCATGTTGTAAGCCCAGTGCTTGATTCATGTCTTCAGTGGTGATAGTGATTTTCTTGTCCTGAATTTTGCAGTAGACTATGTATGACGTTATTGCATTCTCTAGGGCCACAACTTCCACAGTAGCAGTCCTCCAAAACTGTTCCAGTAGGTCTCGATACAGAGTTGGGTTGGCTGAGAGTGCATCCTTGATGTATGACTGTGACATCCATCGAACAAAGCACTTGAAGTTCACATTGGGTGATTCAACATCGTTGGTTATTGCGATGAAGTTTATTTGTTTAGGTATGGTGAGTTGAGTGTTTTCCATTGATACACACACACACACACACACATACACACACACACACAGAGAGAGAGAGAGAGAGAGAGAGAGAGAGAGAGAGAGAGAGAGAGAGAGAGAGAGAGAGAGAGAGAGAACGAAGATTGAAGAAGAAATTTAGCTTCGGAAGTTAGGGTTTTCAGAGGTTTTGGAGAGTATTAGATGCTTGAGAAATCGAATGAAATGAATCGAATAGATGTTGAATTGTATAAGTGTGAAGTACTTGAATTGTCGATTCGATATATGTTTTATATCGACAAGTCAGGCATTCGAGAAGTAGAAATCAACTATTCGATAAGTCAATAGAGGCTTATTCGATAACTCAAGCAGGTTGTAACTCACAGCTGGCAGTTATCTAACTTAGAAATAATTCTAAATTAAATAAAATATGTTTTTATGAGTGATTTAAAATTCTGAATAAAAATCCAAAAACAGTTAAGATTCAGTGAGAATTCAACCTTTTCAAATGATTCGAGAACTCCAATACAGTATTCGAGAACTCAGTCATTAGAGGACTCAATTACCATATTCGAGAAGTCAAACATGTTTTTGTTCGATATCTCCAAAAGGTACTATTCGAGAACTCGAGAGTGTTCCAAATAGACTTGTTAGAGAAGTCGACCATTGACATGAATGTCATTAGAGAAGTCTGACTTATCGAACTGTTCTTTTCACTCATAAAATTCAATTTTCACTATCTTTTAAAATTTACCAATAATATTCAACGGAGAATAATTCTAATAAATTAAATAGTGATTTTCTCAAAATTTCATACAAATTTCAAGTTGATATAATATGATTTTTCAACATATGCAACAGATTTTAAATATTTATAAATCATATTCCAGCCAACACTTACTTCAAAAATATTGAGAATATAGATAAAGTAAGTGTTTATTGCTGTAACAATCTAGTTGATATTTTCACTTAGCCAAGTTCTGAAGAATTCATCATTCCAATCTCACTAACCAACCTTGTGAAGGTGGCTTCATCCAATGGCTTAGTGAATATATCAGCTAATTGTTTATCTATGGAGACATAATGCAACTCAATGGTTCCATTAGTTGCATGCTCCCTAATGAAATGATATCTGATGTCAATGTGCTTTGTCCTAGAATGATTGACAGGATTGGCAACTATAGAGATTGCACTTGTGTTGTCACACATGATTGGAATTCTTTCCAACACAAGTCCATAATCTCTAAGTTGATTTCTAATCCAAAGCACTTGAGCACAGCAACTTCCAGCAGCTATGTATTCAGCCTCAACTGTAGAAGTTGACACAGATTGTTGTTTCTTGCTGTACCAAGAGACTAACCTTTGTCCAAGAAACTGGCAGCTACCTGAGGTGCTTTTCCTATCCACTCTGCATCCAGCATAATCGGCATCAGAATAACCAACCAGACTTAACCCTGTGTCCTTAGGATACCATAAACCCAAGTTTGGAGTGCCCTTCAGATATCTAAAGATCCTCTTTATAGCAATCAAATGTGATTCTTTTGGATTTAATTGAACCTTGCACACAGACATGTAGCAAACATGATGTCTGACCTACTTGCAATGAGATAGAGTAGAGAACCAACCATGCCTCTATAGACTGAGGTATCTACTTTCTTGCCTTTAGCATCTTCATCCAATTTGGTGGCAGTGGCCATGGGTGGCTTTGCAGGTGAGCAGTCTTCTAAGTTAAACTTCTTCAATAAATCCTTGATGTACTTAGTTTGATTGATAAAGATACCATCCTTCCTTTGACTAACTTGTAACCCAAGAAAGAATGTCAACTCTCCCATCATGCTCATCTCATATCTGCTCTGCATGAGCTTAGAGAATTTCTTACACAGCTTCTCATTTGTATAGCCAAATATGATATCATCCACATAGATCTGAACTAGGATAATATCATTACCACGCTTCTTGTAAAACAGTGTCTTGTCCAATGTGCCTCTAGTGAATTGATTTTTAAGAAGAAATTGTGATAAAGTATCATACCATGCCCTTGGAGCCTGCTTAAGTCCATACAATGCCTTAAGCAATCTGTAGACAAATTCTGGGAAATGTGGATCCTCAAAGCCAGGTGGTTGTTGCACATAAACTTCTTCTTCCAACTCTCTATTCAGAAATGCACTCTTGACATCCATTTGATAGACTTTAAAGTTTGAATGAGCAGCAAATGCCAAGAAGATTCTGATGCCTTCCAATCTAGCAACAGGGGCAAATGTCTCATCATAATCATTGCCTTCCTGTTGAGAGTATCCTTTTGCAACCAACCTTGCTTTGTTTCTTACTATTACACCATCTTCATCCATATATTTTTCAGAACCCATTTAGTTCCAACAATGGTTCTGTTCTTTGGTGCGGGCACAAGCTCCCAAACTTTGTTTTTTTCAAATTGATTCAGCTCCTCTTGCATAGCAACAATCCAATCTGGATCCAACAGTGCATCATCAAGTTTCTTAAGCTCAATCTGAGATAGAAAGCAACCATAGAGACACTCATTTTGAGTAGCTCTCCTAGTCCTTACTCCTGCATTTGGATCTCCAATAATTTGCTCTCCAGTGTGTGATCTATCCCATTTCCTTGAATGCTCAGTCTGATTTCTCAACCTTGATGTTGCTTCATCATCCAAGTCATGATAATTTTCATTCCTCCCCCTGTGAAGTTGCCACTATTCACAGGTGTGTCTTGGATGCTTGTCTCTTCACTGTTGATTGGCATAAATTCTTCCTTTGCTTCATCATTCACTGGAATTGGTTGAATTGTAGTCTCAACTTCTGTTTCAATCTCTTCATCAGAATCATCAATATTTTCAAACCTTAATGGATCTTTATCTTCATCGTTGGTTTCTTCTAATCCAGGTAGTTTGCTATCATCAAAAGTCACATCTGTGTTTTCCATAACTTTCTTTTGACTGATGACATAAACTTTGTATGCAATTCTCTCCATAGAATAGCCAAGAAAAATTCCTTCAAATGCCTTTGCATCAAACTTTCCAACATATTCTGAATTATCCTTCAACACAAAGCATTTGCTTCCAAAAGTATGAACATACTTTAGAGTAGGCTTCTTTCCAGTCATCAAATTGTAAGGTGTCTTTCCAGTGTTTTTGTTGATAAGAGTTCTGTTCTGGATATAGCATGCAGTGCTCACAGACTCAGCCCAAAAACATGTAGGCATCTTTGCATCAAGCAGCATTGTTCTAGCAGCCTCAATTAGAGTTCTATTCTTTCTCTCAACTACTCCATTTTGTTATGGAGTCCTTGAAGCTGAGAATTGTTGTGAAATGTCATTCTCTTTGCAAAATGCTTCAAGTAAGGCATTTCTGAACTCTGTTTCATTATCACTTCTCAATGCAATCACACTTGCATTGTTGGCCGTTGCTTCCTTATCAACTTTCTTTATATGCTCAATGATTACTTATGAAGTCTCATCCTTTGATGCTAGAAATTCCACACATGTATACATTGTGTAGTCATCAACCATCACTAGGGCATACTTCTTTCTTGAGAGTGACATAATATTGACAGGCCCAAACAAGTCCATATGAATTAGTTACAGGGGCTTGGTTATTGATGTCATTGTCTTTGACTTGTGGCTTGACCTTTTAATCTTTCCTTTTTGACAAGCCTCACACACTCCTTCTTGACATAATTCAAGTGTGGGAATGTCTCTCACTAATTCTCTTTTAACTAGAGAATTAATGGCCTTGAAGTTCAGGTGTGATAACTTCTTGTGCCACAGCCAACAGTCTTCATTTGATGCTTTTGAATAGAAGCAAACAAACTTTGTCCTTGCTTGCAGAATCCATATTGGCTAAAAACAGGCTTCCTTTCCTTACTCCAGATAGAGCAAAGTCACCAGTCTTCTTGTGGGTGATCAAACATTCATCTTTGTCAAAATTTACCTTGAATCCTCTATTAGTAAACTGACCAACACTTAGCAGATTATGCTTGAGTCCCTTGACTAATGCTACATCTTCAATGATGACATTTCCAACTTTCAACTTGCCATATCCCAATGTGTTACCCATGCTGTCATCTCCAAAAGCAGCCATTGGGCCAGCCTTCTCCTCATATTGTGATAGCAGGGCCATATCACCAGTCATGTGATTTGAGCATCCATTGTCCAAAATCCACATGACCTTCTTTTCATTTTCTTTGCCCCGCAAACACAAAGGTATTACTTCTCCTTTGGTACCCAAACAAGTTTGGGTCCACTTGGCTTAGAAACAGATTTATCAAAAATAGCATGCTTATCAACTTAATTAGGACTAGTCTTCTTGTCACTGTTAGAAGTCTTAGAAACTGAGTTCTCAGACTTAGGTGACAGAGGTACCTTCCTAGCTGTAGGAGGACTTGAAGACTCTGGCCTTGTGTAGTGTGTGTGAATGTTGTGACTGATGCAACCATCCATGAATTGTCTTCTCAAATTAAAACAGCTAGTCATAACATTCATATTGCATGGCATACAGTCAAGTTTATCACAAAAAGGTGAATCTCTATGTCTTAAAGGCACAGAGCAATCATAGAATGGTTTAGCTACACTACCATTTGGTTTCTTGCATGCATGTGTTAAGTGATTAGTACTAAAACAGTTTTGACAAGTTTTCCTAGGAGCATTAGGCACATAAGCATAATTATTATCCTTGTTTATCCCTAGCTTGCCATTCCTGTTATGTTTCTTATTAACCACTTTCTTCTCAGATTCATTTTTCCCAGCTGAAACAAACTTCAAAAACTTCTCAGGTCTAGGTCTACCTCCTACTGGCTTCTTGGTTTTTGCCTTGACACTCTCACTCTTAGAGGATGCTGGTTGTTCACTAGACTGTGCCTCATCCTCATCAATCAACATTTGCTTAATGAGTAAGGCATCCTCATCAACTTCAAATGTTGGTTCTTTAAAAATTGGAGACTCGGTCTTTTCAAAATGTGAGGCACTTCCTCCTTAACAACTATGTCATCTTCAATGACAGCATAGCCTTTCCTCTGTTTAAGAGTTTCATAGTCATGTCCAATGGTAGCCTTGGGTTTAGCTTGGTTTCTCTCATGGTAGGACTGCAATAGACTAGAGGAGTTCTTAAAAGTTTTCAGTCTGAATTCATTTTCAGCTAGTTCATCCCTAAGAGCATTCTCAACCTGACTAGCACAAAGAGCCTTATTCTGCAGATATTCAACTTCTTTCTTAAGGTTATCTACTTGTATAGCAGTTAGCTCAAGTTCCTCATTTTTCTTGTTTAACTGTTCATTTCTAGTAGACAGTTTAGCAATCTCTTCATTAGCAGCAGTCATACTAGTATGAATATTAAACATTTCAATAGACAGTTGTTCAACCATACATTTATATTCAGAAACAGACATATCTGTGGTAGTCAGAGATGGTACCTTAGAGTCAGATGGAGATTGTTCATCCTTGGAATCAGCCATCAAGGCATAGTTGTAAAATTTTTGCTCTTCTCCATCACTATCAGAGTCATCCCAACACTTCCCTTCAGCTATGTAGGCCTTGCCGTGTGTTTTCTTTTTCAGAAGGGCCTCATACTTAGCTTCAAGCTCTAGAAATTCCTTATCCTTGTTTTTAGGCTTCTTACATTCACTAGCAAAATGCCCTAGGTCATTGCATCTATAACACCTTACAGATGACCTATCCACATGGCTGGTTTTGAATTTATTCTTGTTTGCTTTCACAGGTATCTTGCTCTTGTTGAATGAATGGTTTTGGGGTCTAGGTTTGAAGGGTTGGTTCCTCTTGAATCTGATATTTGGAAATTTCCTGGCCATGAAAGCATATGAGGTATTCTCCATGCCATCTAGTTCTTCAAGAGTATAGAACTCATCTTCTTCCTTCTCTTCAACAGGTTCAGTCACTTCAACTTCAGTTTCTTCATCATCTACTATCTCCTCTATCCTCAGCTGACTTATAGATGCTTCTAGGTCTTGAACAGGTTTGCTAACAATCAAGGCACATGATGTGTTTATCATTCTGCCTTGGTTGGCTTGTATAGCCCTCTTCTGAAGCAACTCAAGCTCACGAGTCTTTAAAACCCCATAGAGCACATCATATATGATTTTGTTTAAATCTCTTTCCCTTAGAGAAATGACCCTCTGCTCTAGGTGGTTTGGAGAAGACAATAGAAACTTCATGTTCAACTCTTCAGTGCTGTAAACCTTCCCAATCATCTGTAGCTCAGTCACCAGCTTGTGAAACCTTTCAAACATGTCAATAATACTTTCCTTGGTATGTGCCATGAAAGCTTCATACTGTGTGACCAGTATCTGTTTCTTGTTCTCTCTAACCTCCTCTGTCCCTTCACACAATACCTCAATGTGATCCCACATCTCTTTTGATGATTTGCATGAGGCTATGTTGGCAAACATTGACATCTCCATAGAATCTATTATCAGCAGTATGAGATGACTATTCAGGGCAACCTTATCTTTCTCTGAGTCTGTCCACTTGGATGGTTCCTTGGCCACATTGGTTCTTGGATAGGTTGTGGTTCCAACTGTCTTTTCAGGGATCTCTTGTTGTAGAACAAATGGACCATTCTTGAGGATATCATGATATAGAGGGTTAGCAGCTTTGATGAACAACATTTTAATCTTCTAGAGGTTGTAATTCTCTTTGTCGAACTTGAGGACCTTCACCGTTCCTGTAGTCTTTGGTGTATTCATGATCGTTTTCTGTTTTTGAATAAACAGCCTGCTCTGATACCACTTGTTAAGTATTGAACACACGAATAGAATACAGAGGGGGGGTGAATGGATTCTTGAACTTTTCTTGTTCTTGAATCTGTTTGGTGTATGTAGCAAGCTATGTGTTATGTGTGTGTAGGACTATAAGTGCGGATAGTGAACAACACAAGACACAATATTCACTTTAATCTAATATTTTATTAGATAAAGATTTGCTACAAACTGTGAATACAAATAATAGTATCATCAACTTCGTTTTCTTAGAGAGATGTATTTTCTAAATGTGAATCTTAAAACTTCTCTCTAACTAAAGAAGTGAGGTTGTATTCTTATAGAACATGAATGCAACCTACTTACTACAAATAAGATTACAGGATAAATTACTTTCTAGTATGTCTATCCTATTTGAGTAAGCATCCAAATGGCTACAGGTTTGACTTCTTGAAGTTCTGTTCAGATCCACTTCTTTAGCTCTTTGTCTCTTGTACATCTCTCTAAGCTTCTTTGTAGGCTTTCCAAAGTACCTTATAGTTTGTGGTCCATAAAGTGCTTTGGCTTGTTGCAGGTTTCTGACTTGTACAATTTCTCCAGTATTTTGTCTCCAAGATTGTATTCGAGAAGTAACTTAGTGATTGATTCGAGAACTAGAATTGACTTGATAGATAACTCTGAGTTCTCGAATACTGCAAAGCTGACATATCGAATCACTTCTCGAATAGCGCTTTTCTTCAGGAATCCTTGAGTTGTCGAATAGAGCATTTAACTTATCGAATCCCTGAGATATCGAATAGCTTTCTGAGTTTTTGAGATATCGAATACAACTTTGACTTGTTGACTCTCAGAGAACTCGAATACCACTTTGACTTCTTGAGTTCTCGAATAGAGTAATAGACATGTCGAATCTCTGAGTTATCGAATGACACTTTGACTTGTTGACTCTCAGAGATGTCGAACAGTGTTTTTACAGATATCGAATCCTTGACTTGTCGAATGCTAGACTTCTCGAATAGAACAAAACACTTCTCAAATTGGTACTTAGGCAAATCTTCATTCTTCAAATTCCAACTGTGTTTATTTTGACAGTCTTGATCTTCAAGCTTGAGGCATGATCATTGGAACTTCTTTCAAGCATTATTCTCTGACTTTTAATTACAGTTACACAGACAGAAATTGATGCCTATTTTAAGTACTATAACAAGTAGAAACTCTACAACTATAGGTTCCCTCAGTTAAGAGGTCATGTAAGTAATGCAAAGCATTACAAACAATTAGGCTTGTTATTAGATGTACTCAGGCATGCCTCTGTGACTAACATATAGATAATATAGATTTTGTAAAAAGATTTATATATGCAACTAATAATAATTTATTTTTAGACTTTTTTGTTACATCTTATTTTTACCTGATTTTTTTTCAATATTAACGTAAACTATATGCACATATGAAGTACGGAAGACAAACATGAATTTTTGTTTTGAACCGGAACTATTTAGTAGTTAAAGTCAGGTTTGATTTGGATTGTTTCCCGAAAGTTAGGGCGTAGTAGTTTTCTCATAAGGGCTGTTTCGTGGTTATGTACTCGCAATTTTTCAATGTTATCTTGTAAATTAAACTTTTGGCATGTATTAATATCAAAATTAATAGATGATTAACGAGTTTTGAAAAATGAATTTTATCATATGTTTTATTTTGGATTGTTTCCCAAAAGCCAAGGCGTAGTAATTTTCTATAGGAGAGATGAGGGCTGGTATTCGTAATTTTTCAATGCGATCTTGTAAACTAAATTTTTGACGTGTACTAATATCAAATTTGATAGATGATTAATGAGTTTCTAATATTAAATTTAATATATGATTAACGAGTTTTGAAAAGTGAATTTTATCATATGTTTTATTAGTATATTTAGAGTTATAAATATTAAATTTAATTATGTTGTTAGTGAGAGTCGAACCCTTGACTTATGGTAGTACTCGCTTATCATCCCTCCTACTCTTATTATATAATAGGATATAATATAAGAGAAAAAGGACCCTGAGATTGATCTCAGGGAACTTTTGCTGAGATACTTGAAAATATACTATAAATTTAACTGGGCCCGCAGGGCTAATTAAAAAATTATGATTTTACGAAAATATCCATCCTATATTTGAATACAATATTCTATGTATCTCAGGTAACTTCCCTGAGATACATCTCAAGTTCCTCAATCTCATAATATAATAAGATATAATGTGACCCTAAATCAAAAAAGAACATATATATCTTTTTTGATTAAATTGTACTAAAAGAATTGTAATTTGCAATAGAAATTTTTTATTTATTTTATAAAAATAACATAGAATTTTAGGAAAGATAGAATTTTAGAGGTAAAAGCAAAATATGTTACGAATCAAATTTGGTACAAAGTAATACATTACAAAGAGGTTAAACGGTATAGATGTGTATTTACTGTGAAATATGGAAACGCTTCAGTCTCTAGATTTTCCAGTATTAATGGTTTTCGACCAAGGTTCATTTCGAACGACTTCGATTTTCAAAATTTTGTGTCTTAATTCACAAGTAAGATTAACAAAATCAATAGAAATATTTTATATTATCTTATATTATCTTGTACGAGAAAAAAAAACTCTTATTCGATCAATTTACAAATTATGATTGAGACAATTTTTTGCAATTATTTGTTTAAGGGATTCATTTTATCATAACCAATTACAATCATATAGTTGCCATTTGGAAATTATTTTGGCATTTTCCAACATAAAAATGTGTTATCAAGTAAAACTAAAGGAAATAGGCTGAAAGGTTGAATATGATACATAACCTAATAAACTAATAAAACGCAGCCTTCATTAACATTTATCCCCCCTCCCCAGCCGTCAGTAACATTTATCCCTGCCCATGTAAAGATGTTGTATTAAACTGCCATATTCACATTGCAGATTCGTAATCAAAATTCTAGGCCTAGTAATAAATGTGAATAAATCACAAAAAACAAATAAAAAACAGGTAGTAGTATGTATACATATTTTTGAACAAGGTGGAAAACATAGAGTTTAGAGTTTACATACACATCCTCGATTGTTTCGCCTGAATTGTCTGATTTGCGAACTCTCTTCCTTGGATATTTTGAAATGCAAGTGGACCAAGTGGTTGATGTTTGAGTAATATTGTTGTAGAGTGTAGACAGTGTGAGATTACAGTTTTTTTTTTGATATACCGAACGTAGAAGTTGGGTTATTGTCATGGTAGGGGTAGTAGGGGAAGGGGAAGGGGAAGGGGAGGGGAGGGGGAGGGATAAATGTTACTGACGGCTGGGGAGGGGGGGATAAATGTTAATGAAGATAAAACGCAGCCTTCATTAACATTTATCACCCCCTCCCCAGCCGTCAGTAACATTTATCCCTGCCCCTGCCTCTGCCCCTAATGAAGATAAAACGCAGCCTTCATTAACATTTATCACCCCCTCCCCAGCCGTCAGTAACATTTATCCCTCCCCCTCCCCCTCCCCCTCCCCCTCTCCCTCTATCTCCATGATAATAACCCAACTTCTACGTTCGGTATATCAAAAAAAAAAAACTATAATCTCAAACTGTCTACACTCTACAACAATATTACTCAAACATCAACCACTTGGTCCACTTGCATTTCAAAATATCCAAGGAAGAGGGTTCGCAAAATCAGTCAATTCAGGCGACACAATCGAGGATGTGTATGTAAACTCTAAACTCTATGTTTTCCACCTTGTTCAAAAATATGTATACATACTACTACCTGTTTTTTATTTGTTTTTTGTGATTTATTCACATTTATTACTAGGCCTAGAATATTGATTACGAATCTGCAATGTGAATATGGCAGTTTAATACAACATCTTTACATGAATATTTTGATTCCTTAAAGATGCAAAATGTGTTCTGTCCAGCACTTGAAAAAATATTATGAACAAAGGGTATTCATTTCTGTCCAGCCCTCCTCTTAGTGAGTAGATTACTTGCATGATCCGGTAAGCTACTTTTTGTTGTATCTTCATTATATTAGAGTACTGGCACCTGCAGTTAATAAGAATTAAATCAAGGCAATTCCAAGGCTAGGGAATCTATCTATTCCTCACTAAACACACACACACACCCCCCCCCAAAAAAAAGTAATTTGATACTTGATAGTGAGTATTCATAATTTATTAAATGCTCGGCTTTTTATAGAGCATAAATATGTTGGGGCGGGGGGGGGGGGGGTTGAATGTTTATGTGTTTGCAAATGCGGTGCATCGATATAAAGCAGAATGTGAAACCATAAATACAGTTTTGAGTTTTTGATAGAATTTGTATAGTCTATATAGGGAGGACAATATCCAAAGTTGAAGATTAAGCTTCAAAAGTAGTATGTCAAATATGAAATAACTAATGAACTCATTTATTTAGTCACAAACAAGGAAGGTGAAATTGATGAGAACTACCTAGCCAAGTGGATATACATACAAAGATATAGAATATGATATAGTGAACTATGTTATAATTTGTAATTTTTTAACAAGTATTCTTGTTGTGTTTGACATCAGATATGAAAAAAAACATGCTTACCTTAGGCGGCTCCAAGCTGAAGAGAAGGTAACGTTTTATGATCCAAGAACTGAGAAAAAAATAGAAATCATTTACATAATATACTAACTGGTTTTTTCAATTTTCTGTGAAGGGTCGCAAAGCAATTTCCATTTTTGAAAAATGGAAAATGGATGGGTTCAAACCAAATTACAACACCTATAAGTCTATAACATATTAATTGATGTCCAAATAGCATCAGAAGAAGAAGTTCCAGCATTCAAATACATAAAGGAGCTGGTCGGTTTACATTTCTAACTATTTTAGCACTTATGTTTCACATAATTTATTATTCTTATATCCCCTAATTATAATCAGGTGTCACGACACTCTGAAGAACTGGAAAAGTCTGAGATAACCTGCTACCTTCGGAACCTCATTGACATATGCCAGAGGAAGAAGAACACTGAAACTATGAGAAATATCAAGAAACTTGCTAAGAAAATGAATATCAAAGACCTGCCTACTACAGAAGTAAGAAGGAAGACAGTACAAAGGAAAAAAAAGCGAGGTATCTATAGAAAGTTTGACAGGTCTCTGAAGATTAAAAGCCTCATGCATTTGACGAAGAAATTTGCCTTCAGGCATAACAAAGTTGATAGCAGTAAAAAGTAAGGGATGGAAACAGCTTTTGGTTCAGAGGCATAACAAAGGGCATTGATGCATTATTTTAACTAGAAATGGCTATATTTTTTTGGTTCAGAGGGATCTCTTTTTTTAATGTTTTAAAAAGTGATCCCTCTGAGAAATATCATTAACCATTGCTGTTAATTAAATATTCCCGTATGTCAGGACTTAATCAGATATATTACACATTCCTGTATGCCTTGTCCATTGGGCTATCAACGAAATTCAGAAATTTCCTTGTGTAGTATAATTGTATCCGACTGCAACAATGAATTCTATTTTCATCCTTCTTGGGCCACAAGTGTTCTAGATAGTGCAAGGGAAAAGACTTGTGCATGTTCAACAAAGATGAAACTACGCAACAAGCCTGTTTCAGAATATGTAGGAATGACCAACTAGCAAAATACTCTTCAAAACAATCATCTTTACTCTTCTATTTATTTTCTAGAGGAGTGGAGGAGGATGAGTTTCTATATGTAGTTGCGTGGTTTACAAAAGGCGTAAAGCAGGAGTGAGAGAAATGGGTTAGAAACCACAATAGATTAGACAAAAACTTATGCATAATGGTCAGAAGATACATACTTGTACCATTTCAATACCTTCCTGGTCCAACTAGAGACCCTGCGAGCAAGTATCCAGTCATAACCTTCAAATGTGTAAAGGGTGACAATTAGTTTTAGTTAATCCTCATGGAAGTCAACCAGGGATACAGCATAAATCGAACTTGAGCAGACCTGCAGCCCAGCACATGCAAAAGCGATACCACCACAAGATGCAGACACAATGGCAACTACCAAATCTGAAATCAACCTAATGAGATGACAAATTACACCAATTAGTGATCAATTTCCTCCAATATACATTAAGAGGAGAACCCTATTGAATTTTATTTACCCCAAATCTAACTGTAAGACAGGGTATTTTGATTTGAAATTGGATATTATAAAGACATAATCCTGCAATAATAGTAGAGCATAATTCATAAGTATGGAAAACTGTATTGACATTTATATCAGAACATATGCTTATGATCCATTTGACCTTTCTATCTATCGATGTAGGAGTTACTTCTGCTCCATTATCATTATCCATAAACAAGATGAAGTTTAAAAGACCTAAAGACTTTAATTTGGTGTCAGAAAAAGAAAGTTTTTAGGACCTAAGAGAACTCTATATATAAGATAATTGCACTCTATCAGTTAAATGACAAAAAGAATAAAAAGATGCTGATTATTCTTACCATAGAAGCCTTCACATTTCCTTTTCCATGTCATTTTTCTGGGACTTAACTTTAGCAGTTTAGCTACAGTTTCAAAAACAGTTTAATGAACAGAAACATGAAAACCAGATACATTTTAGCATATGTAGGAATGAAAAACCCTCTTCAGAAACATCATATTTTTTCTTCTCTTTTAAGGTTGAGGGCGAGGATGAGTTTCTATATGTTGTTGTGTGGTTTACAAGAGGCGTAAAGCAGGAGGGAGAGAAACGGGTTACTTACCACAATACATTAGACAAAAGTATATGCATAATAATCACCAGATACGTACTTGTACAATTTCACTAACAACACTCAACCCTCCTGGTCCAACAAGAGACCCTGTGAGCAAGTATCCAGTCATAACCTTCAAATATTTAAAGGGTGACAATTAGTTTAAGTTAATCCTTATGGAAGTCAACGAGGGATACAGCAAATATCGTACTTGAGCGGACCGGTTGCACAGCAAGTTGCAGACACAATGACAACCAAATCTGAAATCAACCTAATGAGATGACAAATTACACTAATTAGTAACCAATTTCTTCCAATATACTTGTAGAGCTTCCAATATAATTTAAGAAATGGAACCCTATTGAATTTTGTTTATCCCAAATCTAACTGTAAGACTGGGTATATTGATTTGAAAATGGATTTTATGAAGATATAATCCTGCGATACTGATAGCACAAAACATTAGCATGGGAAACTGTATTGACATTTTAATTAGAACACATTCTTAGGATCCAATTTACCATTCTCGCTATCAATGTAGGAGTTTCTTCTGCCCCATTATCATTATCCAAGTTGAAAACACAATGACAATTTAATTCATCTTTTTCAAGTTCGCAAAATCCAAGTATCCACCGAATAAATGTGGATTCAAATTAAGGCCATATGTCACTGCAAGGCCTGCCATACCTGTATAGAAAACACCTATCATTAAAATTATCATCAAGTGAATGCACTACCTATCTATGCAACCTCTAGCCATTGCATTATAACAACTTCAACCAGTAACAGTTTATTATATAAGCTATGTTTATTGCAGGACTAGTCAGCTAAGACGGATGGGATCCAATGGAAAACTAAATTTTTAGCTATAATGATGAACTTACTTGGATCGATACACCCATGGGGAATTGCCACTAGCAAAAACATACTGAATGCAAATACATAAGTAGACAGAAGAGCCACTCAATAGCTGATAGACTGCAGAAAATGTACAGGAAAAACAATCAAGAAGATGGATATTCCTCTTCATAAATCTCATTTCTTGCCCAAACCCTCTTACTGTTGCTCTCCAGCAATTGACTCAGAAAAGAGATGGATGGCTGGCAAATTTTAGATGTTCACACGGCGGACCAGTTCTGTAGATGAAGCCTTATAGCATTTCTGCATACAGGCAACGTATATGAAATTTAATTGATCTTTCAGGTCTTTCCAAACGAGTGAACATATATATGTATATGGACCCGTTTGCGCAATATTGAAAAAGTTACTTTTTACTCAAATTTAATAAGTGGAATTATTTACTAAAAAATTCTTGTGTGTGTGAATAATCTTTACTTCAGTCCAATGAAATTTTTAGTAAATTATTATTTATGAGCTTACCAAGTTTATGGGTAAACATTGTAAAGAATTTATTTTAGTTATCATCTCCACCCCCTTTAACCTTCGTCGTGACACTTACAAAGGTTCGAATTCTCATTTTTCCTATTTCAAAATTTTTGAAATTAATGTAAATAACAAAAAAAAAAATCAAAACAAAAATATGAAAAAAAAATAAAATATGCTGACCAAGGAACCATGAAAACAAAAAAAAAACGGTGATCTGAAAAAGTAGAAGAATGCTTATTTATTACTACTTATCATCAATTAATTAGTTTTTAAACTAATATAGATTGTTTGCCAAACAGGTTATATTAAGTTGAAGTGAGCTTATGCCCCATGTAAGGAACTTATTAGATGACCCAAACATAAACTACATATGTAGATGACTGCTTAAAATTCTTTTAAGGAAGAAAAACTGCAAAATATTTATAAAAAAATGAGAGAGATGCAAGCATAGGCCTAATAAAGAGTACTTGTACACGGCTTTCTGTAGAAATTTTGTAAACATAACATGAATATTGTTTTAAATCTACCAAATAAAAGAAAGAAACAAGAATACAAAGCGTACCATCACTGAGCACCAGAACCAAATCACTATCGATGACAGGTGGGAAACGGTGAGGAATGGTACATACTGTACAGCCTTAAAATTCAGTCCAAATAATCTTCTTGATGAGATTATCTGTGGCTGAATCAACAGAGGCAGTTGCTTCATCAAGCACCAAAATTGTTGCCTGCTTCAGTAAGGCTCGGCCAAGAGAAACCAGTTGGCGCTGCCCAACACTCCAATTATCTCCTTTTTCTAGGACAGCCAATTTCAAATTAGAATAGAAGACATTGGTCAAACAAAAACGGAAAGTCTAAGATGAAACATTAAGGGGTCTATTGTAGGCCAAAAAAAACAGAAATTGGTATATGCAGCTGGGAATTGGGATACCTGGTGCATCGAGATTTTGCTCCTAGTGCCAGCCAGGCTGGAACTTACCAAGTGCCTATGTGAAAATGTTTAATACAGGACTGTCACAACCACTTAAGGGCTTCACAGTTAAAACAGTACAGAATTCAACTACCTGTATTCATTGGCATACTAAAAGAACTCCCTTAAATAATTCAGATAATATGTGTGCATCAACAACACTGAAGAACTCATCAAGTAGATTAGATGCCCGCATCTCGATAAAGTACTCTAGCAAGCTGCAAATGTTGCTTATTAGTTAAATGGACAACACATATTAACACAATGTTTATCAAGGTAATAACATTAAACAAGAAACAGACAAAAAGATATCAACATACATAAACATATTTAAAGTTCAAGAAAAAGTCACTAACTTGCAAATACACCATTTAACTATACCAACCATTCAAATATAACCCAAGTTAACAAAGTAAATATATTATAAACCCTAGCATATTTTTTTAAATAGTTTGATATTTATAAAAATGAAGATAGTTTTAAATGCAAAATTGTAATCAAACTTTTATTCTAATGACAATTCTGTAAAAAGACTACCCTAGTGCATCTGCATATCAAAAACAAAACTATGAACCCTAACAAAGTACAGAAATACAGGGAGAGGAAGATGATCTACAACATCATGTATCACTACACTACAGAGAGAGAGAGAGAAATGGTCTACAACATCAGGCATGTCTACATATACAGACTACAATTCAGAGAGAGAGGGAGAGAGAGATTATCTAAAACATCATGTAATAAACAAATGTACCCAAAATAATTATATTTTCATCTACAATAGAGAGAGAGATTTACGTAGAGAGAAGTAGAGCCAGCAATTTCGTACACGACACAAAAACGACACGAAAATTACGGGTTTGGGTTGACCTTTACGGTACACGAACACGAAAGTACACGAACACGAAATTACACGGATGAATTTAGTGTCGGTTTTGGGTTTACTTTGGATACACGACACGAAACGAAAATACACGAAATAAATAAATATTTAAATAATTTTATATAAATTATATGAATAAATATTTTAAAACAATATTATATATACAATTTTTACATATGATAATTCCAAAATAGTTTCAAACTTTAGTTTCACAAGATTTGAGCAAACTTGGGCACACTTGATTCTTTATGACATATTGACTTAAGACTCGACTAGTAAAAATTTATTATTTAAATATTTTTATTTTTATTCATAAATTACATGAAACACGACACGAAATGTACACGAAATAAAGGTACACGAACACGAAACGAAACGAATCCTTAACGAGTCGGTTTTGGATTTGGCATTACGTACACGAAACACGAAAGTACACGACACGAAAGTATACGAAACGAACGAATTGCCAGCTCTAGAGAGAAGCGTGGTGTAATAAACATGGAGGGGAGAGTAAAAGAAGCTAGTTTGGCATGAAAGATGATATCAACCTCATGAATCAAGGAGATCTGAGTAAGAATTATGGCGGCTCATTCTTTGACGAAAGTTTCTCTCTTTGCAAACAGAACCAGTCACTTCCTATTCCCATTTTGGGGAATTAGGTTTTACCTCGTTACTTTCTCTTGTCTAACCATATACAGCATGTATAACCCTTTTTCATTATAATATGTATAAAATATTGTTAATTTTTTTCAATTTATTTATAATGTGGTTACATAATATTATAAATATTTTATTTTTATATATAACAATTTTTATTATTAATATGTGGTTGGCATAAATCGAACTTTCAATCTTTATATATAACATCTTTTAGTATTAATTTTAAATTAAAATATTATTTACGAGACTCGAAACAATTTTTAATATTGTATCCAACGGTTATCATCTATTTGAGTTATCCATATAACGGTTGATATGGGCTAAAAGTAAGCCTTAAAGACACCTTTAATGTGGTATTAATTAGACCCGGAATGGTCCAAACGTGGGGCCCACCAGATAGACCCAAAACCCTATTTATAATATTAATTTCGTAATTAATATTAAGGGTAATAAACAGCTCAGCAAATAAGAGTTGGATAAGGATAATATCCCCTTCAGACTTATCCACCAAGGCGTCCAATTCAATATGGAAACTGATTCCTATATGGAATAGATCTAGAACCTTCCTCAAAGACTTGTCCACCAAGTCTCTGAATCCTACCATAATTATAAGGCTTCTCAGCCTATATAAAGGGCCTGACCCCTCATTCTCAGAACTACGTTTTTTGGCTTGATCTTTGATATCCATCAAAGTACGTAGGCATCTTGTGAAGGCAGAGTCAGCCACGAACACAAGAGCAGCCATTAAAAACACGAAGCTCACACATCTTTGCATTAAATACATCAACCCTAGCCGCAATACTAGTAACCTAGTTTTTATTCCACAACATTTGGCGCCGTCTGTGGGAAAACAACATCAACCATGGTTCAAACACGAAGAACAACATCAACCGAGGCCGTGCCCCTTAACTCTGCTCCACCAGCCACTTCTGATCCGCTTATCGTCACTGAAGAAGGACAAATACTCCCATCAACAAGGGCGGTCATTCAACCTCTGCCCACTCAGCCCCCAGGGACGACTCCCCAAGTAGAGGGGACCCACTCTGTGATTGTCCATCAAAGCCAATAAACTAACCCTCTCCAGATGGTGGTTTCTCCTCTTGGTAACGTTGATCGCACGGGGGTACAGATCCATACTACGGATCTCCCTTTGAACACCAACCCTATGTATGGGCTGCCTAATTATCCCCCTCGACGAAGGGAACCTGGACCAAGCGGTCATGCCTTACAGATCCGGGATCGAGAGTATGATGACTACTCTGGTCCCTATACTGATGATTCGTCATCTGAGGATGATGATCGAGATGAAGCCCCGAGGAGGCGACGTGCCAGCAGAGAACCTCAAAGAAGGACACGAAGAATCCATGATGGACTCCCCTTGACAACTGCTGAGAAAATCAAGGCTTATGAGGCAGAGATCTTAAAATTGAAGGACGATATTGCAAGAGAACAAGATAGATTGAATCAAGCTCAGCCTCCTCCAACTGCAGAGAGGATTCCAATTATAAATTTGGAGAGGCCTTCAAGAAGGCAAAGGAGGGCCGAGGCCCCAACTGAAAAATCAACAAGGGTGGAGACCCCCAGAAGCAACCCTAAGGATCTGATGCCACTGTGGGATCCTGATGATCCCACACCCCCGTTTACGGAGGAGGTGATGAATGCTCGCATCTCAAAGAAGTTCAAGATGCCGACAATCAAGGCCTATGATGGAACGGGCGATCCCGCAAACCATGTTAGGACATTCTCGAATGCACTGCTGTTGCAACCTGCGAGCGATGCCTTAAAGTGTAGGGCGTTCCCTCAAACCTTGTCTGGCATGGCTCAATGGTGGTATAGCCGTTTACCTGCAAACTCAATCGGCTCATTCAAAGAACTGAGTGCAGCCTTTGTCAGCCAGTTTATTAGTGGGAGAGTTCATGAAAAAAGTTCTGCATCCCTTATGTATGTGGTGCAGGGGAAGAATGAGTATCTAAGAGATTATCTCAAGCGATTCACCAAGGAGACGCTGAATATCACTGACCTGGAAAATAAGGTGGCCATGGTAGCCCTGGAACATGGAACCACTGACCTCTTCTTTAAAAGGTCTTTGGCAAAACATCCTCCTGAAAATATGGCCGAGCTCCAACGGAGGGCCGACAAATATATCAAGGCTGAGGACAGCATGAAGAAGGAAACTACAGGAGGCAATGGCAAGGGTTCTAATGATTCGAAGAAACGAAAGCAAGAGCAGGAGTACGATGCTAGGGACAAGTATCCCCGGACTAGCAAGGATTCCGAGTCATCACCAAAGAAGGGTTTGGGACCGAGGTTCTCTGATTATGCAAGGTTGAACGCTCCTAGGAGTCAGATCTTGCTAGATATTGAGAAGGATAAAGACTTCCGATGGCCGAAGCCACTTAGGGGTGATCCCACGAAAAGGAATAAGGATCAATACTGTAGGTACCACCGTGATGTGGGTCATGATACAGATGATTGTAGACAGTTGAAAGATGAGATTGAGTTCTTGATCCGGAAAGGAAAGCTAAGCAGGTTCACGAAGAATGATGATCGTGGAACCCAAAGAAGGGACTATGACAGGAGAGACAATGACAAAAGAGACAGCAATCGTGATCGTGATCGTAATACACAGCCCCGAGGGCCAGTAATCAATATGATTTGGGGAGGACCAACAGCAGCTGGCACTACCCGAAACTCCCGAAAGGCCTATGCTAGAGAAGTGATGCACATAGTAGGAGAAGCCCCGAAGCGTGCTAAGACTGAGATAGTGATTGGTTTTGATGATTCAGACCTTGAGGGGGTGAAATTCCCCCATGAGGACCCGTTGGTCATAACTCCTGTAATTGGAAACTCGGAGGTGAAACGAGTCTTGATAGACAATGGAGCTTCTGTTGACATCTTGTTTCACGATGCGTTTGTGAAAATGGGGTACACCGATTCTCAGTTGACCCCCACCAACATGCCAATCTACGGATTTAATGGAGTTGAGTCCAAGGTCGAAGGTACTATTCAATTGCTTATGACCATTGGACAGGAACCTAAGGAAGCTACTCAGATGTTGAATTTCCTTGTGATCAAGGCATCCTCGACTTATAACGCAATCCTAGGAAGGACTGGACTTCATGCCTTCAAGGCTGTGGCCTCCACATATCATATGAAGATTAAGTTTCCAACCCGGAATGGTGTTGGAGAACAAAAGGGTGATCAGAAGATGGCAAGAAGTTGTTACGTATCCGCGTTAAGGGCTGATGGAATCGGGGGGCAGGTACTTCCGATCGAAGACATGGATGTCCGTGGTGATGATGAGCACCGAGGAAAGCCAGCAGAGGACTTAATACCTATTCCTCTGGAGCTAGGTGACCCTGACAAGGTGACTTATATAGGAGCCTCTTTGAAGGAACCCCTGAAGGGCAAGTTGATAGCATTCTTGCAAGAAAATGGCGATGTGTTTGCTTGGACAGCAGCTGATATGCCAGGGATTGATCCCCAACTCATAACTCACAGATTGAATGTCGATCCTAATCGGAAGATAATACAGCAGAAGAAGAGGAACTTTGCACCTGAAAGGCAAGAGGCCATAAAGCAAGAAGTGGACAAGCTCTTAGAAGCTGGGTTTATCGAAAGATTCAGTTTCCAGAATGGTTGGCTAACCCTGTGATGGTCAAGAAAGCCAACGGTAAGTGGAGGATGTGTATAGACGTCACCGACTTGAATGACGCATGCCCTAAGGATTGCTTCCCCTTACCAAGGATAGACATGTTGATAGATGCCACAGCTGGACATGAGATGCTTAGCTTCATGGACGGTTTCAGTGGCTACAATCAGATTAAGTTGCACAAGGATGACGTCCCTAAGGTATCTTTCATAACTGACTTCGGTGTTTTCTGCTATCTTGTTATGGCTTTCGGTCTAAAAAATGCAGGAGCTACTTACCAACGACTGGTGAATAAGATATTCGCCCATCTGATTGGAAAAACCATGGAGGTCTATGTTGATGACATGCTAGTCAAGAGCCTGTTCAAGGCAGACCACATTAAGCACCTCAGAGAGGCATTCGAAGTGCTGAGGCACCATAAAATGATGTTGAATCCAGCCAAGTGTGCCTTTGGCGTTGGATCAGGCAAATTTTTGGGTCTTATGGTTTCAAAGCGAGGCATAGAGGCCAATCCTGACAAGATCAAGGCGATCTTAGACATGGAGCCACCACGCTCTATAAGAGATGTGCAGAAGTTGACAGGCCGAGTAGCGGCTTTAGGGAGATTCATCTCCAAGTCTGGTGACAAATGCTTGCCTTTCTTTCAAGCATTGAAGAAGGTGAAAAATTTCGAGTGGACCCCTGAGAGCCAAGAGGCCTTTGAACAACTGAAGAAGTACATGGTTGAAGCCCCGTTGCTGGCCAAACCTAGTCCCGGAGAGACTCTTTATATATACCTGGCGGTATCCGAGCAAGCGTTGAGCACCGTTCTCATCCGAGAAGAGAAGAAGGTCCAGAAACCTATCTATTATGTGAGCAAGGTGTTGCACGGGGCGGAGCTGAATTACTCTCCCATTGAGAAGTTCGCCTTGGCATTGATAACAGCCTCAAGGAAGTTACGCCCGTACTTCCAGGCACACAAGATTGAGGTCCTGACGGACCAACAGTTGAGAAACATTTTGCATAGCCCGAAGGCTAGTGGAAGGCTAATCAAGTGGGCGATTGAACTTGGAGAATTTGACATCACGTATAAGCCTCGAACAGCCATTAAGGCTCAGGCATTGGCTGACTTCGTGGTTGAATGCACCATTAACAACCAAGAAGTCAGGGGGCAGGAAATGATAACAACCCCTGAGAAGCAAGATAAAGATGGAGAACTTGAACCTGATCAGAAGGAATATTGGGTGCTCTATTTTGATGGAGCATCAAAAACAAAATCTAGTGGCGCAGGCTTAGTATTGCAAAGCCCCGATGGGTTCACAGTCGAATATGCTTTGAAGTTGGATTTCCAGACGACCAACAATGAAGCTGAGTATGAGGCCTTGATAGCTGGTTTAGGCTTGGCCAGAATCATGAGAGTCAAGAATCTCAAAGTTTGTGGAGATTCAAGACTAGTAGTCTCTCAAGTAAATGGTGAATTTGAGGCCAAGGATGAAACTATGGCAAAGTATCTGCGAGTTGTGAAAGCTGTCATGACTCAGTTTGACGAGTGTTATGTAGAACACATCCCGAGAGAAGAGAACGTTAAGGCCGATGCCCTATCTAAGTTCGCTTCTTCCGAGATAGAAAACTACGCAGGGAGTGTTTACTTCCAGGTCTTGAAGGCCCCGACCATCAACTCGAAATTAGTGGCACCAATTGATGTGGGAAGCTCTTGGATAGATCCTATCAAGGCACACCTTGAGACCGGGTGGCTCCCAGACGATGCCTTGGAGGCACGAAAACTTTCAGTAAGAGCATTGAGATACACCTTAATTGAGGGCATTCTGTACAAGAGATCATTTGTCATCCCGTACTTGAAGTGCTTGAGGCCTCAAGAGGCAAGGGAAGCTTTGGAAGAAGTTCATGAAGGGATCTGTGGGCAGCACCTGGGGGGCAGGACCCTCGCTCACAAAATAACTCGTTTGGGATTCTACTGGCCAGAGATGCTGGCTGATGCATAGGATTACGTCAAGAGGTGTGACAGGTGCCAGAAGCATGCTCCGATTGTCAGGCAGCCGCCTGAGATGTTAACATCAGTCAATTCCCCCATTCCATTTGCAATGTGGGGGATGGACATTCTTGGTCCTTTCCCTATGGCATCAGCACAGAGGAAGTTTTTGATTGTCGCCATTGACTACTTCACCAAGTGGATTGAGGCTAAGCCTTTAGCCAAAATAACCACCAAGCAAGTTTCCCAGTTCTTTTGGGAGAACATAATCTGCAGATATGGCATCCCGCGAATCCTTGTGACGGATAATGGGACACAGTTCAATAATGAAGAATTTAAGAAGTACTATGAGGAGAATGCTATTGAGCTTCGTTTTACCTCAGTAGCACATCCGCAAGCAAATGGACAGGCCGAGGTGGCCAATCGGATCATCCTTGATGGACTTAAGAAAAGGGTTGAACGCTCAAGGAGCACCTGGGTAGACGAGTTACTACCTATACTCTGGGCTTATCGCAATACTTACAAGGTGACCACAGGAGCAACCCCGTTTCTGCTAGCTTATGGAGCTGAGGCAGTTGTACCACTGGAGATCATGCATGCATCACCTCGAGTGGAGGCATTTGAACCTGAGACAAATGAAGAAGGTATGAAGCTCGCCCTAGACCTGATTTATGAAGTCAGGGACGAGGCAAACGCCAGAAATGTGGAGCATCAAAAGAAAGCATCCTTCTATTACAACCACAGGGTTAAGGAGAGGTTCTTTCAGCAAGGTGATTTGGTTCTGAGAAAGATCGAGGCTTCTGGAGTTGGCCAGAAAGGAAAACTAGCCCCAAACTGGGAAGGGCCGTATCGAGTCAGGAAGACGTTGGGATGAGGATCATATAAGCTGGAAACGTTAGATGGGGTTGAGGTACCCCGAACTTGGCATGCCGTGAACCTCAAGATTTATTATGTGTAAGCCTTCCTAGTAAGGACTTGGCTTTTATCCATCTATTAGGAGAAGTAGAAATAAGGTTCCATGAAACCATTGCAGAGCATGTTGCTCCCAGTAGGAGATAGAGTATTTATGTAAGGGTTGAACCCGCTTCAAGTTATTGATGCAAGTTTGTTTTCCATTTGTGATTGTGTAATTTTATTTATGTGCCAAGCACCTGATGAGTGCAAGTCAAAGATGACCAAGTAACGAAAATAAAGATACACAAGTGGAAATGAAACAAGTGCATAAATAAACACCCCCATGGGGCTAAGGACAAAGTTAAATTACATCACCAAATAAAAGTTAAGTCCCGAAGGACCTTGATTGAAAGTAGAAAAACATAAAGCCACAAGCGGCCAACAAGGCCGTGCAAGGCTACTCACTCTTCGGCGGATTCCTCCACCACCTCCTCGCCCTCTTCTTCCTCGGAGCTTTCTTCCTCGGAGCTCTCCTCATCTTCCTCAACTTCTTCGGCCTCCATCTCCATCAGCTGCTTCCCTCTCTTTGCCGCTTCCCATTCCTCTTCTGAAGTCTCGGTTGATGAATCGACTCTGGCACGAAGTTGCTTGCCGGGAAAAGCTCGCCTTGCAGCTGCTTCCCTCTCTGACATAGCTTTCTTCCCAGCAGAACGGGAAGAGGTCGAACTGGAGCTAACAACATTGGGTGCCTTCCTCATACCAGAAGGACGGCGGCTACCCCCAGAGCCTAACGCAGGATCCGCGTCTTGATTTCCGCTAGTAACAGCCCAGGTAGAGCAGGGGAAGTCCGCTGGATTCACTACCGAAGGGTACTTGTTGCTCACAACTCCAATAGCTTTGTTCCACCCAACTGACATGTTAAAAGGCCGCACCTCATCATCATGCTTGTCCATAAAATTCATGAAATCCTCCGACTTGCGATACGAGTCAATTATCTTGTTAGCATCAGAAAGTTTCTTCCTGCCAAGCGAGTGAAGTTGCTTTTGATAAGAAAAGCTGTTGGCCTCAGATCGAACAACTCTAGAGTTCAGATCTTGGATTTGCTCCTTGAACGTTGCTTGCTCCTTCTTCAGTTCCTCATTGCTGTCCCTATAGGCTCGACCTTGACGAGTAGCAGATTGAAGATAAGCATTGGCCTGTAATAGAGAAATTAGCAAAACATCTTCTTAAAAAAGTGCAGACAAGGGGATCGAATGTAAAAGTTGGTACCTGATAAAGAGCTTGAGCACCAAGACGCTCAGCTTCGTCAACCTTGTCCCCTGCCATTACCGTTAGGAGATCAGGGGCGGTGATTGAGAGCCTGGACCAGGACACGGCTAAATCGGTACTCCCTAAGATGGAGTCTTGCTCGCAGATACCCCAATCTGGGGCAAAAGGGACTCTCATGCTCTCACCAGCGTTACGGGACCTTTTCCCCCCTTGGGAACATCCCTCTAGGAATGAAGGAACCCTTCGGTCAGGAGGGTTCAGTTGCTCTGTCGCCTTCTTTATCATTCTTCTAGTAACTTGGGGTTGATTTTCGGGTCGGCTATCTATCTCCTCAGCAACTGAAAGATGAAGGGAAAACATTGGAATAAGAACTAACATAGTTCATAATGGTAGAATGAAAGAAAAATTACCCTCTAAAGAAAGGAAGCTTAAGCCAGCTTCAATGAGTTTCTTTTCTGTCAAGATGGTTTTGTAGTGGGTGCGACCGTCATCAGCAAGTAGCCTATCTCGGTCTGCCAACTCTTTGAGGTCAAGATCACACACGAAGTGTGAACTATCCTCCACAATTCCGAATCTCTTAACGAAGAAGTGACCCCAGTCGCCACCTTCCCACTCTAAAACAACAAAGTCCCTCTCCCAGGAATGGTGGGAGTCAGGGAAGGAGAAAGAGTTTACTATATGTGGAAGCTTGCTTCTAAGCTGAAAACCGATCCACCCCGGCTTAATCTCGGGAGAGTTCTTGACCGCGAAGATGCTTCTGAACATGGTTGTACTCCAAGGAATTTCCAACTCGTGGCATCTTAACAAGAAAATGATCAGAAACCTCCAATAATTAGGGTAAAGTTGGTAAGGATGGACTTGAAGTTCTGCCAGGAACCTGATGATAAATGGGTGGACGGGGAACCTAAATCCCGCCTCCAATGCTCCTTTCACGACGCAAATCCTTTCGGGATGCCAGTTGCAGGTTCTGTCTCCTGGATTAGGAAGGCATACTTTGATGGCGCTTGGAAAGCCATAAGTGTTTCTAATCTTCTCAACATCCTTCTTTCTTAATTTAGAAGGGCTATTAAAAGCAGCTAAGCTGGAGCTGTTTGGGAATGACTCTCCCATAGTGTTTAGCAAATCTAGCGTAGACTCAAACCGACGTTCAATATATTTAGGGGGCATGAGTTTTAGCTTACCTTTCATTGTTCGCGCCATGCTCCTTTTTCTGAAAGCCTCCTCCATGGAGAGTTGGGGGGCAGCAGCTTGCTTGTCAGCCATCTTGAACCTTGAATCTTGAAACTTGAAGCTTGAACTTGGAAGCTTGGAAACTAGAGAACTCAAGAGCTTTAGAACTTAAGAAAGTTTGAGAAGTGAAGAAGTGAAGAGAAATGAAGGATGCTCCCCTCCTTTTATAAGGAAAAGGTGACCTGTAATCTCAGGTTGAAACACAGCTCGGTTCGCGTTTACAGGTCAAGTATCGTTTAAATACGAAAAGGGAGCAAAAGTTATCTGTTATGGACGAAAAGAGTCGTTAAAACTAATGATATGTTGGGAGAGAAACGAAGAATTTTTGGCAAAATATTCTACCAGAGCAGTCAGATGAGCTTTGAAAGCTAAGTATGCTTAAGAAAAGTTTAATGGGAAGATTAATACTAAGCACTGGATTAGTGATGGGATTCAAGGTACTATATAAAACCTCAAACAGAGCCCTGAATGGCCAACGCTGATTCCATATCGATGATCGATATCGGTATGCGAAAGTAAGTAACTCTAGCCATGAATGGCCAACGCTGATTCCATATCGATGATCGATATCGGTATGCGAAAGTAAGTAACTCTAGCCATGAATGGCCAATATTGATTCCATATCGATGATCGATATCGGTATGCGAAAGTCAATAACTCTAGCCATGAATGGCCACATTGATTCCATATCGATGGTCGAAGCCGATATGCAAAAATTGAAAATCACTAATAGTGACCAAGTTGGTTCCAGGTCGATGGTTGATCAAAATCACTGATAGAGATCGAGCCAACCACTGTAACAAAAAAAGGGGAAACTTTTCAGCCGACCGGCCCTCCGGGAGCACTCCGGCCGACCGGTATCGATCATCGGTACAGGTTCGCACCAGCCGACTGACCTTCTGGGAACCCTCCGGCCGACTGACTTCGATCATCGATGCGAGTTTTTCTTGTTTCATATAAAAAAAAAACCGGGCCAACCAAAAAAAAAAACCAGCCGACCGGGTCACCGGCCGACCGGCCCCTTGTAACACCCTCCAGCCGACCGGGAGTGATGGTCGGTACGGGTTTTTGCCCGGCCGACCGACAGCGATGCTCGAGTTGGGTATGCAAAATTTCGTTTTTTCTTTTTTTTGGTTTTTTTGATTTGGTAATCAAGAGAAATGAAATATGAGTTTGAAATTAGTGTCTGTTGGCACCGATTAGTGCTGATTAGCACAGATTAGTGCCGTTTAAGCATGGATTAGTGTCGATTAGCACTGTTTAGCGCCGATTAGTGCCATTAGTGCCGTTTAAATGCCGTTCGACTTCGTTTAACATTGTTTAAGCGTTGTTTAAGGCTGAGTAGCGCTGTGTAGTGCCGTTTAACACCGTTTAGTGTCGTTCAACATCGTCGTAAATGCGTCGGTCGCTCCACGCTTTACATTAAGATGATATTGTTGAAAATACTCGCGTAAGAGCAATAAACCCTGACCCAAGTCTCGAATAAGGCCGTTAAAACTTCAAGGAAAACCTGATCAGTTTTCCTAGAAGTTGGGGGGCAAATGATATGGGCTAAAAGTAAGCCTTAAAGACACCTTTAATGTGGTATTAATTAGACCCGGAATGGTCCAAACGTGGGGCCCACCAGATAGACCCAAAACCCTATTTATAATATTAATTTCGTAATTAATATTAAGGGTAATAAACAGCTCAGCAAATAAGAGTTGGATAAGGATAATATCCCCTTCAGACTTATCCACCAAGGCGTCCAATTCAATATGGAAACTGATTCCTATATGGAATAGATCTATAACCTTCCTCAAAGACTTGTCCACCAAGTCTTTGAATCCTACCATAATTATAAGGCTTCTCAGCCTATATAAAGGGCCTGACCCCTCATTCTCAGAACTACGTTTTTTGGCTTGATCTTTGATATCCATCAAAGTACGTAGGCATCTTGTGAAGGCAGAGTCAGCCACGAACACAAGAGCAGCCATTAAAAGCACGAAGCTCAGACACCTTTGCATTAAATACATCAACCCTAGCCGCATTACTAGTAACCTAGTTTTTATTCCACAACAACGATCATGTATGAAAAGAATAAACAAAATCAAACTACAAAATATATCATTTTTTATTTATTATAGTATAGCATCAAATAGTATATTGTATACATGGTATAGATTAGCATACAACTTTCTCAAAATCTCGTTTTTTATGTATTTGCTTATAGTTCGTGCAAATCACGTGTTACTTTTAAATACTTTTAAAATTATATGATTAAATAAATAGAGTATAATAATTTATTATAGATATAATTTAATTTTGTAATTAATAAAATTAATAATAATAATAATAATAGTTATTTAATAAATGATATGTATTGATTAGAACTAATAATATAAAATTTTAATGTAAATTTGTTGTTGACGGAATTCCAACATTGGATCTTTAGAAGAGGGATTTAAATATAGAATATTCTTTATTATTAGATCTAACGGCTATCATCTATTTACTAAATATCTAACGGTCACTATTCTTTTAGATGGTTGAACCATGTTGAACCAAACAACCAAATTATACCCCTGTTTGTTTTATACTAATGTTTCCTTATTATAAACAACGTATACAGATTGTTAATATATTTTATTAATAATTGAAAAATATGATGTGATATTTTCGGGTATATATTAATGATTGTAAGATTTGTTTTAAATTAAAAAGGTAACGTATTTTAATTCGAAAGGAAATATTAATGATTGGAAGATATGATACGATTGATGTTTTTAGGTGTTTATAGAAGGTAATATCTTCACTTAAAAGTAAATGTGAAAAAAGGTAATCGTCTACTTACCATTAATTATATTATGTTATTATTTATTTTAAGAGTTTTAATAGTATAGATATCATATATACTTTTCTTTATAATGAAGTGTAAATAAGTAAATTCACGACGTACCAAAAAATTGGTACCAAAAAACTGGTACCAAAAAACAGGTGCCAAAACTTTTAATGTTTCGACTTGTATATAATAGTATAGATTTAATATTATAATTATGTTTTTATATAATCATTATTTTTAATAATTTTTTTAATTTAGTTTGATATAATTTAATATACTCATATTTACGGATTATACTAATGTTTCCTTATTATAAACATTGTATACGATTTTTAATATATTTTATTAATAATTGAAAAATATGTTGGGTTCACTTTATTTCAGTTTTAATTTAATCTCCATCGATTAGGATATACTATATTTTACAAGAAATTGATAAAGAAGCAACTAAATTTTTCAAACTCTTAGGAATTGTAAAAGATAAATAATTTTATAAAGTAAAGCGAAGAAAAGTAAATTACTTTTCACGTGGGACTTGCTGAGACGAATAAATTGCGAATACAGAGCAAAAGATTCTTGTGCTGGGCCTGGCAATCTGGCATGCGTTTGTTAGGGTGTTTGGGAAAACTTATTTTTAGAATAAGTCAACTTATTTTAAGGTAAAGTTAGAAATTCCTAACTTTTTTTTGAAAAAAGTTAACTTATTTTTTTTTGCAACTTATAGAATCTCAAATATACATTAAATACTTGTATAAAAAAATTATCAAAATATGAAATTTTTACATGAAAATAAGTCGATATGAACTTAAAAATAAGTTTTGATAAACAGGCCATTAATTTTATGTGCAACTTTTTGCCGTACTGGCCTTGCCAGAGCAAATAAGTGGGAGCAACTGAAGAGTTGCCGCACGGATAAGTGGATCATACTAACCCAAACCTTGCAGGCTGATGTTTAAAGGGCTCGGAGGCCTTAATCAGTCTAGTTTCACAAGCCCATTTCAGCCTACATTGCTATGAGTTCGGAGTGCAATTATAAATTGTGAACCAAGTTAAGGTAAAAAGAAAAAGGGGCTTGAGGGAATAGTGGAAAAAATGTGAGTATGAAAATCGGCCTATACGGCCGATTAATCGGCACCAAGGCGCTAAGCGATCAGTAAACATTTAAAATTTGTAAAAATTGGTCATTAGATGTTTTTTTAATTATGCGGCGCCTATGCGGGATTAGACGGTTTAATGAGTTAGGCGGGAATAATCGATTAGGCGGCGATTAATCGGATTTAATCGTTCAAATTTTAAAAAAAGGGTCAAATTCAGAATAAAACTTTAGAAATATAATTTTTTTAATAAAAAATATAATTTACACATGAAAGGGTAAATTCACCCATCATATTTAATAATAAAATGAAGATATTTATATTTTTACTTATACAAAATATATTTTTAGATACTAAAATTATTATTTTTTTTTTTGAAAAAAAGATACTAAAATTAAATTATATAAAAAATAATATTTTAATACATCCGATTAATGTTCCGATTAATCATTCAGATTAATCGCCGCCTAGCCGATTAATTGCTAGAAGGTAGGCTCATCGCCTAGACCCGCCGAGCGATTTTTAGACTAAAGTTAGCATGCTAGGTTTGTTTTGCTAAACTCACCATGCTCTGTTTGCTTGGAAGATGAGCAATGGAAAATTATGAACAAGAATAAAGGACTGGGAAGGCCCGTAGCTCCTTATTCTAGTAGACATATTTCATAGTCAAGTTGTTTGACTTTGACATCATTTGTATCATCTATCTCTGTGTTGAATTAGGTCGTGTGGTTTTGAGGATTGTCCGGGGGGGATGCTACTAGCAATGGTGCTCCATGGACCCGGAAAACATGTGTTTCTGGAGACATTTTGTGTTCTGAAGTTGATGAAAAAAAACTACACAGGATTTGGCAGGTAATCTATTTTATTGCCAGATTTAATCTCATCAGGGTTTCTACTGACTATAGATATTTATATTGATCAGCACGCATAGAGTTGAAGTGAATGTGTGGAATCTTGAAAAGTGCACTGAAATTTGGATAGAAAACCTTACTATTCTTGTAAAATACTAACTCTTACTATTCTTGTAATATACTGAAAACCTTTGTTCATGAATTAATACTCCTATCCTACTTCCAACTTTCTTACTCAAGCAAATTTAAAGTGCATCAGGGAAGGTTAGTGGGTTGATGAATGATCATAAGTTCAGGGAGCGGTAAGGGTCTGTTGGGACTGCAATATTTTGAGTTTCGAGATTTAAATTAACTTGCAGATTCTTGCTATCTGTGAAAACTGACAAACAATTTAAAGGGTCTGTTCAGACTCTTTTGAGGATAGAATATTTGTGGATGATATAACTTTATACTGTTCTTGTCCACTAATCGGTCATCAACAAATGCAAGTTCATCTCATGACCTGCTACATGTTCATGACCGACTTAAGAATAGATGTAAAGCAATGACATTGTACTAAGGCCAGAATGTTATATGACATGATCGCTTGCATTTTATGCAAAACACTGTTCTAACCAAATAACCAAAATACATGAATAAAGTGTAAAAAGTGGGTTAGAGTTAATTTTGTAAAAAATGTAGTGTAAAAAATTACGTAATATAATAGATTAAAGATGGTCTAACAATAATTAAAGTTGGTTCCATACTATGGGCATGTTTGGCTAACCTTTTTTTTTAGGACTTATTAACTTATTTTCGGGTAAAAATTTTATATTTTGATAATTTTCTTTTATACAAATATTTAATGTATGTTTGAAAAAATAAGTTGGAAAATAAGTTGGAAAGTTAGGAATCTCTAACTTTGTCTTAAAATAAGTTGATTTATTCTGGAAAAAGGTTCTCCCAAACACCCCCTATATATAAACTATAAAGGTATATTGCATTTGTCCTTAAAGTTGGTTACTTTCACCACCAAATGCAAAGATAACGTACTTTCACCTTTCCAGACCATCGGCACAAAAGGGAAAATCCACATCCTCCTCCAAAAGAAGTAGTAGTGATTTTCTGACAACTTATCCATCTCGATCAAAGAAAAGCATTGAAGATCTTCGACGCCACTCACCAAATTCACCACACCAACAGCCATGCCGAAAAGCAGAAGCACTAGGAACCGACAAAAGGTGACAATAGCAACAATACACACTAAGATCAATGGGTAAAAGATCGGATGCAAGTGATACAAACCATGGTGGAGCATCTTTAATATGCTTATCGTATGTATATTCTCTTTTGCTATTGTTGATGTATATTACTTAAAACTCATCACTCGTACCTTCATTTTAAGGTACCTGTTGGAGGCCCACCTTCATTATAGCCATATGGGGCATGTTCCCCACTACCGCCTCCATGATGACAACCACTAAACAAACTACTGTCTATATAAACACAAAACACAGGTTCTATCACTTCAGGAGAGAGAACATTTTTATTCTACTAGCTCTTGTACGTTCAAATTACTCAATTTAGAACCTATTACTGATTATCACGCCGGAGGTGAATCGGGGGGACAATCTCTCGCATTCTTCTTGTGCAGGATCAATCCAAGAAACTCGATCAATCCAAGAAACTCGACCGCTCGGCTGTCAGAAATCTGGTTCCAACATTTGGCGCCGTCTGTGGGAACGTACAAGCAAGCTCAGTTAGAAATCAAAACGATGACGGTAACACCCGAAGATAATCTTCGAACACCAGTCTTCGGAAAAAGCTCTCGATCTGCCGCCCTCCAGGCTGCACCAAGGGTCCTTAACGTTGAAACAAAAGAAGACACAAACCAGTTTTTCATTAAGATGGAACAACTTCGACCTGCAACCAATGTGCTTAATCTCACTGTAAAGATTGTTAGCTCCAAACTAATAATGCAGCGAGGTCAGGCACGCCAAATGCGTCTTGCTGAATGTTTGGTAGCAGTTAAAACAACACTTTCTGCATACTCAAATTAGGCTACTTACCAACCAAGAAAGGTGAAAGCTACAGGGAGCACAAGGGCTTAAAATCCAATACCAGAACACAGAGTATGAAAAGCTGCATAATAAGCATTTCCATTTCTCGACTCAGTAATAGGTAGCCAAGCATCCTGTGGGTCGGGTTTTACAAAATTTAAAGCCTTCCTTATCCGACTCCTTAAAGGAGTCAAGAACCTTGGCGTTATATTCCTCGACCATCCCGGTGTTCTGGCTCCCCTGGTCCTGGGAGTTTGCGCTTGTGATGCTGGAGCAGAGACTATGTAAGGCGAAGGAATCGATATAGGCGCTGGTGTCTTGAGTTTCGGAGTTCTAGGCGCTGAGCCCCCGGGCGTTGGACCTGTTGATACAACTCTCGGAGTTGTCTCAGTACTAGTGCTCAACTCCAAATCAACCTCACCACCCATAATTTTGCTGCTAAAAATATTCTAAAGGAGAGAGGGAGGTTGACAGCTTTGGAGATTAAAGAGAAAAACAAAAGTGAGAGAGAGATGATAAAAAAGGAGAAGACAAAAAAGATAAAGAAGAAAAAGTGAAGTGAAAAGCATAACATAATCTACAAGACCAGTTCAACATGGGCATTTTCCTATTCTTTCGGCCAGACCCAATTTTCCTCTAATCATGGCTGCAGGGAGAAAAGAAGAAAGGCCGTGGTATCTTTTGGACCCGAAGTGGGGAGAGAGAATTCCAATCTTGGATTCGGATTATGAACGATGTATCTAGCCCATTTATTCGGGCACAAGGTGAAGCTTGATGGTCCGAACGATGCAAGCCCATACAAGGATAAAGGTCCATTTCAGCAATTCGAAAGCCCATCACTGTAGAACACGAGTGAAGCCCAAGATCGATGGAAATATCGGTCCAATCATATAATGACACGTCACTCGACTTCGGCAATTCTGTCAGTAAGCTTACTAATCGCCCCAAATTTCATATTTTTGTTTAAGCATTCTCAACTCTACTTCACGTAAGTCACTTACTTTTGAGCATCAATCTATATCCTGTCATTATATATGCATCACGCGCACTACTGAATGGAAGATTATTTGCTTTAAAATTATATATGTTTCGGTTCGCCCAAGTACAATCAAATGCGTACTACATGATCTAATATACTCATTACGTAGCTCAGTACAATGAGGCTTAAACAGACCCATATGACTGGCCGACCAAATAAAATATGCGTCCTTGCAAATGTTGTGGTACTTAAGCAACTTTAACGTAATTAAGTCCGGGAGGAGAATATTTTCCACTGACCGAACGAGAACTTAATTACTTACAAACCCCACCGGGAGCGGCTAGGTTACGACCGAAGATGCCCAATCAACAATTAATTGGTTAGGGACAGTTATTCGTCTGAACGAACCCATGTTTGGGGCCGACCAATAAAAACACGAGTCCTTATAATTATTTTAGTATTGAAGCTACTATGACGTAATTAAAGCCGGGAGGAAACATTTTTTCACTGACCAAATGAGACCTTAATTACTCTCAAGTCCCTTAAAAACTGGGGGCAGCTAGGTTACGATCGAAAATGCCAGAATCATGCGAGGCCGAAGGCCGAAGACACATAAATGCAAAAAGAATTATGCTAGGCCGAAGGCCGAAGACGCATAAATGCAAAAAGAATTATGCTAGGCCGAAGGCCAAAGATGCATAATAAAAAGAATTATGCTAGGCCGAAGGCCGAAGACGCATAAAAGCAAAAAGAATTATGCTAGGCCGAAGGCCAAAGATGCATAATAAAAAGAATTATGCTAGGCCAAAGGTCGAAGACGCATAAAAGAAAAAAGAATTATGCTAGGCCAAAGGCCGAAGACGCATAAAAGCAAAAAGAATTATGCTAGGCCGAAGGCCGAAGACGCATAAAAGCAAAAAGAATTATGCTAGGCCGAAGGCCAAAGATGCATAAATTTAAAAAAAGAATTATGCTAGGCCAAAGGCCGAAAACGCATAAAAGCAAAAAGAATTATGCTAGGCCGAAGGTCGAAGATGCATAAATTTATAAAAATGAATTATGCTAGGCCGAAGGCCGAAGATGCATAAATTTATAAAAATGAATTATGCTAGGCCGAAGGCCGAAGATGCATAATTTTCAAAGAGAATTATGCTAGGCCGAAGGCCGAAGATGCATAAATTTATAAAAATGAATTATGCTAGGCCGAAGGCCGAAGATGCATAATTTTCAAAGAGAATTATGCTAGGCCGAAGGCCGAAGATGCATAAATTTATAAAGAGAATTATGCTAGGTCGAAGGCCGAAGATGCATAAATACAAAGAGAATTATGCTAGGCAAAAAACGAAGCCAAGACGCATAAAATTTAAATAATTATGCTAGGCGAAAAACGAAGCCGAAGACGCATAAAATTTAAATAATTATGCTAGGCGAAAAACGAAGCCGAAGACGCATAAAATTTAAAAATTATGCTAAGGCTAAACATGGCCAAAAACAAGAAAGCATATGCCAAGGCAGATCAAGCCGAAGAGGCATGAAATTAGACAAAGGAATTATGCTTAGGCAAATGAGACCGAAGATGCATAAATATAAAGAGATTACGCTAAGACAAGATTTTTTAATAAAAACGCTAAGGTACAAGTTACCGAAGATGCGTAAATGCCAAAGAAGCTTAATTCGAAAGGATTACGACAAGGCAGAATTGTTATTGAAATACGCTAAGGTACAAACTATCGAAGATGTGTAAGAGTCGAAGAGGTATAATTACGCTCAGGACGAACGAAGGGACTATGCTGAGGTACATAGCTACCGAAGATGCGTAAAGGTTGAAGAAGCTCAATCCGAAGAGATTAAGCTGAAGCCGAACAAAGGAAGAAAACAACATGCAAATAGAAAAAGCAGTAGTGGAGCTTAAATAGGAACGGAATCTGAAGAAGGTGTGCCGAAGTATTGGTCTTCGTCCTGATGAATCTCCGAACAAAGCCCAGGGACATGTTGGAGGCCCACCTTCATTATAGCCATATGGGGCATGTTCCCCACTACCGCCTCCATGATGACAACCACTAAACAAACTACTGTCTATATAAACACAGGTTCTATCACTTCAGGAGAGAGAACATTTTTTATTCTACTAGCTCTTATACGTTCAAATTACTCAATTTAGAACCTATTACTGATTATCACGCCGGAGGTGAATCGGGGGGACAATCCCTCGCATTCTTCTTGTGCAGGATCAATCCAAGAAACTCGATCAATCCAAGAAACTCGATCGCTCGGCTGTCAGAAATCTGGTTCCAACAGTACCTTTCTTTTAAAATCATCAGGATAAATTTCGTATCTTCTTGTCAATAACATTTTCATTACCTTCATTACCCTCAAAAAAGACAATGATTCTCTTTCCAATAAGTTCAGCAAATCGAACCTACAAAATTAGATTAATAAGTAATTTAGTAGGAAAAAAAGTTCAAAACCATAAGATCATAACCATGGATCATACATACAATGGATTTTGAAAACATTAAATCGTACTTGCATTTAATTTTGATAAATCATATGGCCTAATAATATTAAGTTAATTTAAAAGATTAACACAATTTGAACTTCGAATAAAAAGTATAACAAACTTCTAATCTGGTATGATGTATGCTTGTTCTTGAAAACTTTATAATTTAACTAAGACAAGCGATGACACAAATATGAATTAAATTTAAAGAAAAACTTCTGCTTTCTTTCCTTTTGCACAATCACAGACATAGGTGGCTAGGGAAGCATAGTATATTATTTCACATCCACTTACATATCAGCCTAATATGCATGTATACGAGTTTGTAAGCCCAACATGCACATATACTAGTTTGTGTCAAGAGTTATATAGACATAGGTATATCTATGTTACTTCATCAAGGTATTTCAATTTACCCTGATAGCCAAAGGGTAAATTTAAGCTTTTTTTTGTCATACAAACACAGCGTAAGTCAATGTTCAGCATTTCTTAGGTAACTACTGTCTACTGTTATATTTGGTTGGGATAAATGAAAATGGGAGGGAGTCGCATGAAATTTGTACTATTATGGGTAATATAATATTCCATTCCATTCCTTACCCTAGAACTTATACTTCTAGTTCGAGAAGAAATGTTCCATTCTCCATCTAATCTACTTTCTTCGAAATTTTCTTCATAATATGATTTCACTCATTTATTTTTTTCACTCTTCCTTCCTACATACATTATTTTCTCTTTAATTTGGTTAAGTCCATTCTCCCCAACCAATTGGGGCAAAAAAAGTTCTTAAGGAAGAATTGAGGATTAGTAATATGAATGAAAACAAACTGGAAGCAAAAGGTTTTTAGACGAGGGAAGAGATTCTAACACATCATAAATGTCAAAAGAACTAATATCCAGCGTTAGTCCCCTTACTTTTTCTGTGTCCAACTGGCCAACTCTCTCACGTGTGAACGGGTATGCTGGAAGCCTAAATTTGCATAATATGTCAGCACCCTGAGGCTCAATGAATTGCCCATGTGGGCCAATGATTATAAGTGTAGGAGGATTCTGTAAAGCACGCCGATTATGTGGATACTTAAAAACGTCCATCAACTTCTCACATCTTGGGTCTCTGAAAGGGAGTGCCAACCAAGGCATGGTCTCAAATGTATTCCAAAATATTTGTTCACTTGTATCATCGATAGTTCCACTTGTGCCATAAAGATATATGAGCACAACCTCAAAAGAAGATTTATTTTGTTCCAACTCTTCATAAGCCGTCTTAATATTTGCTGTCAGCCATTTAGGAGTAACACCCTCTTCATAAAAATATAATGCCACCACCTTCTCTTCAAGAGTGTCAATATGTAACTGGAAATACAAACAGTAATAAGTGACATTTCAAAATTAAGATATGTATCAAAATGTTGTCAAGTCAATATTTTGCTGCTGCTTTCATACCTTATCCCCTTTGTTTGAGATGACATAGTCACGTTTTGGGGAACCCAATAGCGTTTTTAAAGAGGACTTCTTAGCAATTGCATCATCTCGAGCTTTTAGAAATTCTATTCTTTCATCGCTGAAAGGATAACCCAGACCTCCATATTTTTTAAATAATTTACAACTATCACTTTGTAGAACCATGCCAGATGAATCAACGACAACAGAGGTACCATAACACTTCGGTCTGTCAATACCAAATCTACGTACCAGATGTTCTCTGGATGTAATATCCGGGAAAGGGATGGCTGTAAGAACCCAAAATTTCGGTAGAATTAAAACTTTTCCTGTTATGATGAAGTGCATCAATGAATAGTGATTTGGTGGATGAATATTGATTTTGAGGATTAAGAAAATTTTTCATGCCCCCTATGTACGAGACGTAGTGTGGATATTCCGAAGTTATACTAGTAATCTACGGAGTAAATAAGTGTATGTAAATGCGATCGGAATTCAGAAATTCCAAATTCTATTTTCGTGTAATATTTGACCGATCAGTGAATTATATATCAGTAATATCAAGAAATGAGATATTTAATTTGAGGAATTGAGGAGTTAACATTTTGGAATTTTATTATAAGTGATTTGAGAATTTGGAACGAAAACCACTGAGGAAGTGAAACAAACGTTCTAGAAACCGCTGAAACTTTACAATGAGATTAAGCGATTGAGCGAACGAATCATGGATTAAGGATATGGTATATTAAGAGTCCAAGGAAGGATATATTATGAGAGGGAAAAAAGGATTGAGAATAAACTCCTAGAATTGAGAAAAGAGAATGCTTGAGAAATCGGAAGAACGTTTTCTGAGATAAAGAGAAATAAACAAGGGATGTTGGAATTAATATTCGTTCGAGGTATTGTGCTATATTAGAGCAATAATATGCAATGTATAAGTTGTAACGTATTTATTTTATTCAAGAAACGACAAGGAAATCAAAGCGGTGGAAAAGAAAACAAAACAAAAAGACTTAAGTGCAAGAAACAAGAGACAAGGACTTGGTTGAAATTAGCAAAGGACTTGGTTGCAATTTAAGTGGATAAGAAATCTAGAGGAGCCAATGAGAGGTTGCCACCTAGCAAGGATGAGATGCATCCAACCAAAGATAGATATATATCAAGTGTATGGCATTATTAGAACATAAAATCAAGAACAAAACCATTCTGCCCAGCAGAACACCCTCTCAGTAAAACGGTCCTAGAGCCTTCGTTACTCAATGAAATTTTTTGTTCTTTATATGGTTAGATAGCTGTTAGGACGCTCTACAACTTTCATTCAGGAGCCTCGACCAGGAAACGAGTGCAAGGGCTCCGTTTTGGCTGATCTTTGGGGCGTGTTTTTCCAGTCAGGAAACCCACTTCCATGTTCTTGATTTCTTTGGTGAGATTGAAGATGGTGAGCATAGAGTAAGGCTTCCCCAAGGTTAACCAAACTTGTTTGAGATTGTAAGAACATCAAGAATGTATAAAACTCTAACCCCTCTTGGCCATGAATTATTTATGGTGTTTAATGTTAGATCCATGGATGTTAGTGTGAATCTTGGACATATAAGTTATGGATGATGTAGATCTTGAGTTTAAGTGTTGTGGTTGTGATTTTTAAGCTTGTGGTTAGTGTATTTAACTCCATTTATGTTTTAAAGTATGATCTTGGTGGTTTAGATGATGGATGTGATGTGTATGTAAGATTCTTGAATGTATAAGTGATATAAGCATGCTGAGATTTTTCCAGGAACTTGAACTGTCTTGTAAGAGGGTTTTGAACCCCCAAATCTTGTCCCCTGAGGTCCTAATATATATTGTTGGAAAGGTATTTGAATGTAGTTTCCAGAAATATAAGGTTCATGACTAGGTGATGTATAGATTTTGAGTTATGGCCTGAGAAGTGAAATGTGTTTCTGGATTCCGGACTGCACTAAATGGTCCCCTTGTGAACCTTGTTTAAACCCCTAAACATTTATGTAGGATCATGAAAAAATTAGAGAAGCTAGTAAATGCAGTGGGGAAGGCTACCCAAAAAGAATTGGATTAAAATATGTATTTTTCAATTTTATAAAAATGCTAAAGTAAAATTCGCGCAAGGGAAAAAGTCGTAAAGGGAGTGTGATTTAAGGGGTAATGGATATGATTCGGATATGGTAACCAAATTAAGTCGAATAAGTGACGAGCGTAATCGAGTGGTGACATGAACCTATAGTGGGGCTAGAGTGTCATAAGACGAAGTCATTAAGTTAATTTTGTACCCCCTAAAACCCCGCAATTAAAGAGATCTTGTTAAGGTACTAACGATCGGCTATTGATTATGTATAGACCGTTCCACTCCGCAAGCTTGACCACCCCAACCTCACCAAGGCAAGTTTACTTTTCAAAACTTACATACAAGTTTACTTTTCAAAACTTACATATACCTTTAGCACTTTCAAACTCGAACTCTTTCGACTCAAAACATTTTCGAAAACCCCTGGTCAGGTTTGCGTCTTGTACGATTTCAAGAATCATCGGTCGACTGATGTCGGACCTCAATTATTCAGTTTTCAATCAAAAATCAAGTTTTTAAAAGAAAAAGAAAAAGGGACTCTGGCAGGTGTGGGAAGCGTTGACGAACGATTCCCGGGATGTGTAAGCGGCCGTGAGCCAGGCGGTCTATCAATTATTATTCCGGCCCAGGTGTTGCGGAAGGATGATTACGGATGTAGTTTTCATCGAGGGTGATTACGGATGTAGTTTTCACCCGAGGATAGTTACGGATGTAGTTTCTATCCTTCTACCGGTAGAGAAGACCCGCGGATTATTGGACTTGGATGTGGCGACTAGTCATCGTCAATCCTTGTCAGGTTTTTATGTTTTCTTCCAGTCCCATCCTCCACTTTGGAAAAATACTCAAACACTGCTTCTTGGGCCTAAGTGCCAAGTTGCCGATAGTGTGGTTTTTGATAAGAAAAATATTGACATCGTGCAGTATCTAGAACTGCAAGATTTTCTATAAAGATTGGCACGTGTTAGTGCACTCTTGCAATTGTTTCAAAGAATGAAATGTTTTTGTATGAGAAACCTTCTAAGCTAATGGAAGGAAAGAGGTTTGCAATGATGTATTCCCTGTACAGTATGTTAAGCGTAGAGTGTTTTGCCGAAAATGATATACTCATATGTATATATTTTCAAACTTGAGATATATTGAAATGGGAACCTTATAAAGGGTTCATATGTTATTCTTAAAGCTCCTTAGTGAGTATAGATGTTTTATTCAAACTCGGACATATACATTGTCCAATTATGTTTTGAAATCTGAGATATATACCCATATAGTTGGGAATGTTTTCGAAATAAACCACATTATTATTTTACAAAATGGTGAACTTGCTGAGCATTATGTAGCTCATTCTTGCTTTATAAAAACTTTTCAGAAAGAGAAGAATTTGGCCGATTAACTCCGCACCAGCAGAAGAGGAGTAGAAGAATTACCCCGGAGATGATTTAGTTCCTGATAAATACTACAGAGTAAGTCCGATAGGCTTTCAACTGTAATAGTAAGACTTGTCTTCAAGTATAGTTGTATAAGTGGAAGTGCGTAAGACTCTGGATTGTACAGATGAATTGTAATATTTAGTGTTACTTTTGATTATCGTTTCTGAGGCTCTAACTTGTTTGTGCGTAAGATTGAGGTCTGGACGTATGTATTGTTGAGTTGTAAAGTTAATACAGGTATGATATGGTTGGATGATGATGTGACGACCTAAATATTTGACCTCAGATTTGGGGGCGTCACAATGGCAGTCCATGGCATGTGATAAAATATAGATTCAAAATTAGACTGGTTGTAACGCAAATCTTCCGCAGTCCCATAAGCGACCAAGACAACCTCAAAATTATTATCAGGCAGCAGATAAGTGTATGTGTCTATCAAGTATGATACGGACATCCTTGAATACACATAATCATGGTGTAGTGGCAAGAAATAAAGAACTATAACCTTGCCTGCCAACTGCGCAGCCATAACCTACAAAAGTTAGCATGTGTCATTAGCTAGTCTTAATTCAACACCCCCCCCCCAACCCCACCTTAAAAGTCTAACAATGTAACATCCCTCATAGTTTCTTATCCTAATCCCATGGCTAATTGACAGACTAAATAATTAGTCACAATCTAAACTTTTAAGGAAGACGGGAAAAGAATTTCTTCAAAGCAAACTATACATGCTGGAATATCAACAGTTTATCACTATTTTAAAAAAATAAATTTAATATTTAATTAATATCCTGTAAAGAAAAAATAAACATTATCTATATTTTAATAAAGGTTTTTATATCAAAGTGCCCCCCATCTCGTTAAAAAAAACTCAAGTAGCTACCCGATCTCCACGGCGACTCATTTAAAACACTAAAATAATAGTATAATATATCACGCCATTATTTTTTTCCAAAAAGGTTAACGGCATAGCTGATGTGTCATGTGACATGGCAAATTCAAAGTTAATGGCTAATTTGACCCTTCTTGTTGACCCTATATGTATATTATACATACAAACACGACATATATACTAGGTTTTATCATTCAATTTTTCGATTATTTCTCAAGTTATCATCATCTTCGTGTGTAATCATAAAGCCCCATGTCTGCTATGTCGAATTCGTCGTCTATTAAGTTCGATCATAACTTGGTTTTTTGCTATTGTGGTATGAACGCTCGATTGTGCATCAATTGCATGTATTTTGGCTTTTCCCCCACTACTTTTGATTCTGTTGTTTTTTTTAATGTTGTTTTGATGTGTATATCTACAGTGGAATTGTACTTTTTATTTTCTTTTATTTTTGCCATGTAATTTCCACGTAACATGTCAGCTCGGTACACATATCCGTTGCTGACGGCAAATTTGAATTTTAACGTTTTCTATTTGAAAAAATAACGGAATGATATATTATATTAGTTTAGTGTTTTAAATGTCGCCGTGGAGATCGGGTAGCTACTTGAGTTTTTTTAACAAGATGGGTGGGTACTTTGATATAAAACCCTTTTAATAAACTATATAATGCATTTCCTAAAATTTCAAATGTAAAGTATACTCAAGGGAAAAAGAATAACCATAGGGGAAATAAAATATTTTAATCCTCATGCTTAATTGGCCATTAAAGAGAAGAGTTTACTATTGATATAATATAACTACACATAATGTGCTGGTATCCATACATAAGGTCATATTGGCATTTTAAATTAAACTTAGAATACTTTATATTTAAAAGTCTCTGGTGGTGTTTGGAAGTTAGAGGTTTGAGTAAAAATTAGATGATTGAGGTAAGTTAGAGGTTTGACCAAGTGAATCCTCTAATATGTGTGTTTGGTAGTTAGCTGATTGAAATAGCTTATTGAGGTGAATAAGCTAATTTTGAAAAAGGTGCTTTTAGGAGATTTTTGAATTAGAGGTTTGTCATGTGCCTAGTTTAAATACAAACTGACATTTTATACATACCTTGACGTCCATGTTGTCTTTATGTCAGACGACATAATCTCGATACTTGGTGAATAGGAGGTCATGCAAATTAGTGATATCTAGTATCTTTTTAACCTTATGGTCTTCCCACAGCTTGTAACACCCCCAGATCCGGGGTCAGGGATCTGGTGGTTACGGTCTTACATCCATTAATAATACTTGACTTGAGTCCACAATAAATAAATCACATGCTGTGACCCCACAATAATATCCACTCACACGCACAACAGTTATAGTCCCAGAGATGAAATTGAAATAAGTCTTACATTAAAGGGTTACGAATAAACGTTATTACAATCCCAAAAGGATAACATCATAATTTTAACAGTTTTGCCGTTGATTACATTAATTATACATATAGTTAAACAGGAAACAAAAGCTGTCTAACTATGCTACCTCAGCAATGGCGGCTAGCATCTCAGCGGGGAGTCCGGTGGGTCGGGTAATCCGCTTGCGCCGAGTGCGCCTGATGCGAGCCATCTGTCCTAGCTGTTGTTGTGACATAATATGAACAAAGCAAGGGTGAGCGAAAGCCCACCAACAATAATATAACTGAACAGTGATACATATATACAGCAGTTCAAAATATCCTTTGAAACCATATGCCATGTATTAATGAGGTTATTGCCAGTATAATATAAAGGATGAAGTTACCAGGTAACTCAAAGTATTTGTTTGTAGAAATATCTGCTACATCAAAAGTAAGCGAGATATTCTCATTGTCATTAAAAAGAGGAACTTGCATGAAAAGATTGCAATTCCAGTTATGAACACTTTTCCAGCTCTGCCAACAATAATCATATTGCAGGAAATAAATAAGTTTGGATGATGAACCAATGATGGAGTATTCACCGCGCCCGCTGTTCCAATCTTGATGATCAGTCGAGATCGTACAGCTCAAATTAGATTTACTACCGGTAGAAGGAAGAACTGACGGCTTTACTTGTCTACCGCCTTACTAGCTCTCCCCGGCCAACGGTTGGGCCAAAGGGGATGGACCCGCGCTACTCGGCCTCTTACACGACTCCTAGTTCAAATAGAATTCATGATTCTGAATGTAACGTTCGTCCCCCTTTCCCCAAGTATAATACTTGTTGATAAGACTCTACAAGGTAGTCGTATCTAGTTGGAAAGGAAAATTCACCAATAACTTCCAAGCTGTGGCTTGGTATCGAATATCAACTTGTTCCAACAATCTTACCCCTCGAAAGATGAGAAGGTAAACAACGACTTAATAAGTCAACAGCACCCGAGTTGCGAGTGAAGAGAATACTCTATGACCGGGAAGTCGACAAGATAAATAACATTTTCCAAGTAAGGTTCCCTTATTATTAGAGAGGTAGACTCAAAGAAGAATGATGTCTGAGAACCTTTCTTGATATAAGATTAATAATAATATGACTCTGAGGTATTTTCTGTAATAATCGAAGAAGATAAACCTTATTGAGGTTATTCTAAGTATGAAATAAATATTCAGAGAATATTTATTGAATTAAAAATATTTAAAGAATATTTAAGAATATTAAAGGATATCTTTAATCAGGGTATTTCTCAAAATAATCCCTGGTGAAACATCAGGAGAATATTTATTGAATAAATAAATATTTAAATGAATATTCAAAATAATATTCATTAATTAATAGGGCCTGAAAGGAATACTTAAGATAATATTCATAATTAATTAGGAATTTAAATGAATATTCAAATAGTAATATTCATTTAATGAATAATATTCTAAATGAATATCAGGTAATATTCATTTAGTAATCCAAGCCCTAAAGGAATATTCGAGATAATATTCGATAAATAAATCAGGCTTCAGATGAATATTTAAAATAATATTCATCAAGTAATTAATATCTTAAATGAATTTTCAAAAGTAATATTTATTTAATAAAATAATATTCTAAATGAATATCCAAATAATATTCATTTAGTAGTCTCATCTTTAGAAGAATATTCGAAATAATAATCGATAATCAATTCGACTCTGAATGAATATTGAGAAATATTATTCGTCGAATGGTTACGTTCAAATAATTATTTGAAGTAAGGATCGTTAAATAAATAATCTCGAACGAATATTCAAATAATATTTGTCACCCGAATAAGGGAAAATATTTACTTAAATATTTTCCTTCGAGGTAACCTTGATATATCAAGAAATATTGACTCCCGGTCTATAGTTGATGAATAAGATATATACACCCTTCTCTGAGGGTCTTACAATAACCGGCTTATAATTGATACGTTAGCTGTCTAATTTATAAGCCAATAAACAATCAGGGAACAAGCATAATGATATAACTTGAAAGTAGGCATGCATGCTATGGCATATGTACAACAGAAAACATATATATATATTCAATCACAACAACAGCCTAAAAGAAGGGAATTGAAACTTGCCTGGTAGTCGAGTACGGTAAGGGGTAGTGGTAGCAGGTCCCGGGTCAGCTTGGTGATCTATAAATAGCCAAGGCATTCGGGATTAATCACTTAAAATCTTAAAAGTTAAGTTATACTTAAATCGAAACACGTTCTCGAGTTATCTCGTTATACCCCTTTTAGTGGATTCCTTTTATCATCGATCCGACCCGACATTCGTTCGTTAATACGACATGTCATTGTACTTACACTTGGGACATACTTAAGTCATACAAGTTCTAAAGTCGATCGTTACAAATCAATATTATGCTCCGAGTTTTATCGCCTGTTTTCTAAGTGTTTTACCGAAGTTATAATCAAGCGGGTTTTTAGGGGTTCGTTTGCGATTAACTTTGATTCGTACATTTTTATAAAATCGGAAAACGATCCGTTTCACATGAGGTTTTCTCTCACACCTTCCTTTTTACCTCTAGTATTTAATTACCAAGATTCGCCACTGACTTACGTATTTTACGAGGGTCCAATTTTAATAACGAACTCGTACTTACGGTTTCGAACGTCTTTTAGTGAATCGGCCATAATTCCTAAACCGTAATTCCGTTTCACATGATCTTTATATCAAAACGAAGCTTATAACATGATATATCTTTCCATGGCAGAACATGATACTGGACAGTGACTTATGGCTACTGTCAAACACGATTTCTTAAGGTTAACAAAAATCAGGCATTACGACGGCTATAAATCGGACGTTCCATAAATCGTAATCAACAACCCAAGCCACACCGGGCATCTAAACAACTTATACACATAATAAGCATCTCAACAAGTCCAGAATCTACTGATCTTAGCATCAAAATCATCATGTTAATCAAATCACTAAATCACTAACTAAGCATGCTTATAACATGAACATAATCATAACTAAGCTAGATCCATCAAGAACATGCTTAAAACTCAAAGTAGATCTAGGGTTTTCAATTCTTATACCTTCCTTGGAGTATGTACTAGCCTCACAAATCTTGGTATGGTCCTTGGATAGCCTTAAGTTAGCTAGGATCAACCATGAAAACAAGAAAAACAAAGATTAGTTCTTGAAAACACTATTCATCATCATCTTTGATGATTTATTTGAAAATGGAAAAAGATGAATTTGAAGCTGAAATTTCTAGGGGATCTAAGCTATGATATGAAGTACTCACCATAAATATTTCAAAGATCAAATGATGGTTGGAAGCCTTACTTCTAGCACCTTGGCAGAATTTTTCAAGGAAGAAAGGAAAATGGAGAGTTCTTTGTGTTTGCTTGGTTGTTTTGATAATAATTCATAAAGTGATGAGCCTTGGATGATATCTCATCTCTTTTTACTTTATTAAAGTGCTTTTGGAATGAATGGTGAGATTTGAAAGCATGTGTAGCACTTGGATTGATTTATGGCTAACTAGAGTTTGATTTGGCTAACTACTAGTTCAATCCTTAACATGCTAGTTACTTAGCCCACTTGGTTGCTAGATATTTATCTAGTAGCTTATGCATGACTCTTGCTTCCACTGCTTGTTTCTTTTGTCCGGTTATTGCTCGTTTCGATTGATCGTTCGGGCGAATAACTAAGTAGTTTCACCTCTAGGGTTTACCGGGAAATTTCTCGATATTCATAATACCTTCCCCAATCCTTAATATAATCCTCGTGATGACCATGTAGGATATTTAATCTCGATACGAACTTAATCCGTAATCTAGGATTCGTTTGCTTTATTGATTAATCACGTTATAACGTTTTAGCGGTTTCTAGAACGCTTGTTTCACTGCCTCAGTGGTTTCCTACCTTCATTCTTAAATCAAATATAATAACATCCCAAAATATCAAATCCTCAAAGTTAATATCTCAATTCTTGGATTATAATAATATTTAATCCACTGTCCGGTCAAATATTATACCGAAAAAGAATTTGGAATTTCTGAATTCCGATCGTCTCTGCATTCACTTATTTCCTCCGCGTATTATTAATATGACTTCGAAACATCCATATCACGTCCCGTACATAGGGTGGCGTGAAAAGTTTTCCAACTTACAAAATCACTATTCATCCACCAAATTACTATGCACGTACAGGAAACACTATGCATGTACAGGAAATACTATGCACGTACGGGAAATACTATGCACGTACTCATTTCCCTTCAAGGATCCATTAGCTCCTTCCTGGATGGTAGATTATTCTTATCTAGGTCCTCAACCATCGAATTACTCTATTCTGACAATATACCAATGCATCAGGATCATTGTCCAAAGCAATATCCATTCATTACAATCATTGTTCTTTGAAACCACCATTCATTAGAGCTGGTGACCTTGTTGTCGGAATCATTGTTCCTCATTTTATCATTACTTAATAAAAAGTTTTAATTATATCCAAAATTTTGGGTTCTTACACAGCTGCTCGCTCTTTGCTGTAAACTTGAAAATTTATGATCAAAGTCTAAACAATTAAGAATTTTCAATTACCAAAAGAAATTGTTAGCAATAAGATAAGAACGCATTATAACTAACCAATTCACTTAAAAAGATACAATCTTTACAAGTTGAACTATTAATTCTTGATCAAATCTGAGCAAATACCGATAATTTACCAAACAAATTCATTTTTTCGGCTACAACACTATATCACATTCTAACCAACCAATTCAATTTTTTTTTAAAAAAAAATCCAATCTTTACTATCTATACAAGTTCAATTTATGACTCTTAATCAAGTCTAAACAATTAAGGACTTTGTAACTCTTGAACAAGTCTGAACAAGTAAATTGTTTATAATTATTAGCAATAACAAATTGTCCAAAGATACAATCCTTACAGGTTAAATTTGTAATTCTTGATCAAGTATGATTAAAAAATAAATAAATTAAGACTTTACTTACAAGAACAGCCAGACAGCAATAGCATATTCTCCAATAATTCATTTGAAAAGGTACAATCTTTAATTTTGCAAAAGAAAAGATATAGGCTAACCTGGGAACTGAGGAGAGGTGGATGGTTTAGTAGTTGATTTTAATGAAGTGAGGCATCTGGGTTTTTTAGTAACATTGCGATACGTTCTTGAAGATACATACAAAGGTTTGTATGTAATGCTGCTTGTAGTGTAAATTTTCATTGTGTTGGACAAAAGATTCCGGCCCCTCATCAATTCAACTAAACTCTTCATCTTCATAATCATTCACCCCTGCCCTGTATAAATTGTGACTAGTTATGTATCATGTCATACAAGGGTAAAAAAGATTATTAGTCTGATCCGGCCCAACATTTTGTTAAAACAAGATGATTTGTTTGTAATTTCATCACCCTAATCTATACTATATTATTTTAAATAATAATGATACTTAAATTTATAATCTAGACTATTATATAAAAACCGAAACATTAAAAATTTGGTTGGTCAACATTAAAAGTTTGGTTGGTCGGTACGGTACCTGTTGATTTTATTTATTTACCCTTACTTAATTACAGATAAAATCTATCATATTAAAAAATCAATTTCCTTTTTCAAGTTATATATATTAACTTTTCTATTTTTCAATAACTAAATAATTTCCTTTTTCAAGTAACATACAATATTGTTTATATTTTATCTAACTAAAATTTTTCATTTACTAATCAATTTTCTTTTTCAGGTTAAACATATTACCTTTTCTATTTTTCAATAACTAAATAATTTCCCTTTTTAGGTAAAATATAATATCTTTTATATTTTATCTAACTAAAATTTCTCATTTTTTTAAAAACATTACGAACAATTTTGTTTAATAAAATAACATAATTATATTATAATTACAATTTACTAATCAATTACTTTTTTCAGCCAAAACACATTACCTTTTTTCTAACTAAAATCTCTCATTTTTCAATTATATCACGGGTGGTTACCTTTTTCAGCCAAAACACGTTACCTTTTTTTCTCTAACTAAAACCTCTGTTTTTCCAATTATATCACGGGCGGTTCTATTTAAACAAAATTAAATAATAATATTATAATACTAATAATTAACCGAATACATTTTCAGCTAAAACGTATCATTTTTTTTTATTTTTTCTAATTAAATTTCCTCTTTTCTAGAGATATCACGGGCAACAATAATTTCTCATTTTCTAAAAACACTACGAGCAATTTCATATAGTAAAATAACATAATTAAAATATAATTACTATAAACTAATCAATTACCTTTTTCACCTAAAGCATGTCACCTTTTTTAATTTTCAGGTTAACTTTTCTGTTTTCTCTAACTAAAATCTTTCATTTTTCAATTATATCACGGACGGTTCTATTAACAAATAGTAGTAGAGAGGAGAAGAAGTTTTTATATATTGAGAGTTATTTGATTACAAAGATTATACTCCTATATATAGATGAAACTAGGGAACATAATAATGAGAAGGAACATAATAATGAGAGTAGTTTAGCATCCAATGTAGGATCCAATATAGCATCCAATATTTGACACTCCCCCTCAAGTTGATGCATATATATCGCTCATGCCCAACTTGCCAATAAGAGGATGAAGCATCTTCCGATTTAGACATTTGGTAAATATGTCAGCTATCTGGTCCTCTGATCTTACAAAGTGAATACCAATGGTATCATTATTGATCTTCTCTTTGATGAAGTGTCGATCAATTTCGATATGTTTGGTCCGATCATGTTGAACTGGATCATGTGCAATGGCAATAGCGGCTTTGTTATCACAATGCAACTTCATTGGAGTTGTGGATGCAAGTCCCAATTCTTGTAGAAACAATCTTATCCACAATAATTCACGTACACCTTTAGCCATAGCTCTATACTCTGCCTCAGCACTGGATAAGGCAATCACAGGTTGTTTCTTGCTTCGCCAAGTAACCAAATTGCCACCAACGAATGTTCAATATCCTGAAATCGAACGTCTATCGTCTTGACATCCGGCCCAATCTGCATCTGTATAGCTCTCAACCCCGAGATGTTTGTTTTTAGTAAACATTACTCCTTTTTCAGGAGCAGCTTTAAGATACCTTAATATCATATAAATTGCATCCAAATGAGGTTGGCGAGGATCATGCATGTACCTGCTAACAATTCCAATTGCATATGCTATGTCTAGCCTTGTATGTGCAAGGTAGATTAGTCGTCCAACTAATCTTTGATATTGAGATTTATCGACAATTTCACCAGCATCTCCACAAAGCTTATGATTTGCTTCTATTGGAGAATCTGCAGGTCTACATCCCAACATCCCTGTTTCATTCAGAAGATCAAGTGTATACTTCCGTTGTGAGAGGAAGATACCCCCCGGACTTCTAGAGACCTAAATGCCAAGGAAATACCGTAGTTTTCCTAAGTCCTTCATTTCAAATTCAGAGGCAAGCTTTCGTTTAACATTAGCACTCTCACATGTGTCGTTGCCGGTGATCACAATATCATTGACATAAACAATCAACAATGTGATTTTTTCAGCTCATCTTTTCACGAACATGGTGTTATCCGAGTTGCTCTGTTTGTAGGAAAATTTAATCATCGCTCTCTAAAATTTGCCAAACCAATCCTTTGGAGACTGTTTCAACCCATAAATAGTCTTCTTTAGCTTGCATATTTTCCTAATGGTCGCAACTGTAGAAAAACCCGGTGGAATATCCATGTAAACCTCTTCTTTCAGGTCTCCATGTAAGAATGCATTTTTTTACATCCAATTGCTGAAGTTCCCATCCAAGATTTGCTGCACATGATATCAAGACTCGAATAGAAGCCATCTTTGCTACTGGAGCAAAAGTTTCCTGATAATTAATCCCGTAAGTTTGAGTATACCCTTTTGCTACAAGTCTTACTTTGTACCTATCAATCAGCCCATTAGGTTTCTGTTTCACAGTGAACACCCATCTGCATCCTACTACCTTCCTTCCAGCGGGAAGATGAGTTAACTCCCAAGTGCCATTATGTTTCAATGCATTTATCTCCTCTATCATGGCATCTTTCCATTTAGGTTCACATAAAGCATCCTGCCAAGTATGTGGAATAGAAACACCAGACAAAGATGACACAAAAGCAAGCGAAGAAGGAGATAATGCATTATTAGAAACAAATTTCGAGATAGGATGATTAGTATAAGAGCGTTTACCCTTCCTAACAGCAATAGGAAGGTTCAGAATGGGATCAAGAAGCTCAATTATAGGATCTGCCTCGAGGTCAGAAGTCTCTGGATGTGGTATCATCATTTCTTCGTCTGGAATATGTGATCAAATCCGACCTGTTAAATCTATCCAGATCATTTGGTTCACTGGGGGATGTGTTTGGACTCGGTTCCTTACTAGGCACATTTATGAATGGAAGTGATTGTGGAAGTGATTGTGTCTCCTCTGTTTTTTCACTATTATCAAGACTTTGTTGATTAATCTCCCCCTGAAGCAAAGAGGAGGAGTCAGGAGAGAAATACAAAATTGACTCCCAAAAGGTAACGTCATGATTGACAAAAGTACGATGTGAGGGAGGATGATAACATTTATATCCCTTTTGAGTTGGTGTATAACCAATGAAAACACATCGGAGAGCACAAGAATCAAGTTTGTCCCGTGAGGGAGAATGATTATGAACAAAGCAAACACTCCCAAATAACTGAAGAGGCAATGGATGAGAGGAAGGTGCAGGAACAAAAGACAATGGTGTTCTGAATTGTAGGACACATGAAGGGAGACGGTTGATCAGATATGCGGCAGTCATGGCTGCCTCGCCCCAAAGATATTTAGGTACATGCATAGTTAACATAAGGGACCGTGCTACCTGTTGTAAGTGACCAATTTTCCTTTCAGCAACCCCATTTTGCTGAGAGGTTTTAACACATGTAGTTTGATGAAGAATCCCATATGTGTCTAAATAAGACGTAAATGGCCCATCATACACAGTACCATTATCGCTCCGAAGAATTTTAACAGAGGCATTGAACTGTGTTTGTATCATGTGGTGAAAGGATTTAAAACATCAAAATACTTCACTTTTGTGTTTAAGAAGATATACAAAAGTAAGTCAAGAATGACAATCAACAAAGACAACAAACCACTTATACCCATCATATGTAGGATGTCTAAATGGACCCCAAACATCAGTATGAATAGTAGAAAAAGAGTAGAACTTCTTTTATTTCTTGATGGATAAGATGACCTTTTATGTTTGGCCAATTGACACGGTTCACAGAAAAATTCCTCCTTTTTACATTTTGATGCTAAAGTAGGAAAAAGATGCGATAAAACACCAAAAGATGGATGGCCTAACCGTCTATGCCATTGGTACAAGGATTCTAAAACAGGGCTAGATGTAGGATTAGATGTAGATGACACCTGATAACTTGTCGAAGGCATAACAGAATTACCTTCCATAATATATAGTCTGTTGAGTATTGAATACAGTAAAAGAATACATAGGGGGGGTGAATGGATTCTTGAACTTTTCTTTGTTCTTGAATTTTTACAACAAGATATGTGTTGAGTGTGTGAGATATGTAAGTGCAGATAACAAAGACAAACACAACACAATATCACTTTAATCTAATATTTTATTAGATAAAGATTTTGCTACAATCTGTGAATACAAATGATAGTATTCTCAGCTTCGTTTTTCTTAGAGAGATATTTCTTGTGATGTATCTTGAAAAACTTAAAAACTACTCAGCTAAGGAAGTGAGGCTATATCCTTATAGACATGGATACACCTACTTACTACAAATAAGGTAGGTAAACAAACTACTTTCCAATCTGTCTATCTCATTTGAGTAAGAGTCCAAACGGCTACAGATTTGACTTTGCAAAGCCTGTTCAGATCCACTTCTTTAGCTCCTTGTCCCTTTGTCTTATCTCTCCAAGCTTCTTTGTAGGCTTTCCAATGTGCTTTATAGTACATAGTCAAATAAAGCGTCTTGTCTTATTGCAGGTTTCTGACTTGTACAATTCTTCAGTATTTTGTCTCCAAGAATGTATTCGAGAAGTGGCTAAGTGATTGATTCGAGAACTCGAATTGACTTAATCGATAACTCTGAGTTCTCGAATAGTGTTATATTGACATATCGAATCACTTCTCGAATAGCTCTTTTCTCTGGGATTCCTTGAGATATCGAATAGAGCATTTTGACATATCGAATCCATGAGATGTCGAATAGCTTCTTTAGTCCTTGAGATATCGAATAGGGCATTGACTTGTTGACTCTTAGAGAACTCGAATGATGCTTTGACTTGTTGACTCCATGAGTTCTCGAATAGAGTAATAGACATATCGAATCTCTGAGATATCGAATGAGATATCGAACAGTGTATTCAGAGATATCGAATAGTGTCTTCTGAGATATCGAATCTCTGACTTCTCGAATGCTAGACTTCTCGAAAAGACAAATGTACTTCTCTAATTGGTACTTAGAAAAATTCTTCATTTCTTCAAATCCCAACTGTGATTATTTGGCAGTCTTTATCTCCTTGCTTGAGGCATGATCCTTGGAACTTCTTTCAAGCATTATTCTTGACTTTATAAGTACAGTTACACAACTAGGATTTGATGCCTATTACAAGTACAGAACAAATAGAAACTCTACAACTAGAGGTTCCCTCAGTTAAGAGGTCATGTAGGTAATGCATAGCATTACACATACTTAGGCTTGTTATTAGATGTATTCAGGCATGCCTCTGTCACTAACAATCTCCCCCAAATTTTGAGTAAGACCCTTAATCACAATTTCATGTCTGATAACAAGCCTAACATACATAAAGATAAAACTTGACAGTACATGTATGAATTTTGATTAGAAATGTGGATAGAACTACAGGGTGAGTAATCTTACAGCCTATGATGAAATACTAGCCATTGTCATTTGTTTCCCTTTCCATAGCTTTGGCTTGCAAATCATCATATGCTTTCTGTCTTCTTTCTTTCTCCTTCCTTGTATTCTCATCCATAGCTTTTATTATTTCTGCCATAGCATCCAATTCTTCAAGCAAAATTGAGTCTTTGAAATCTTCAAGTACTGGTTTCAGAATGTTTGCAGGATAGTGGTTGAGTAGATTCATTCTGATGTGGACCTGATCCCCATTTCTGCTCCTATACTTCACCACATAGGGGTTAAACTGAACTCTACACAATCCCTTTGCCCTTAGCTTTTCTGCTTCAATCTCCAGTCTCTCAATTTCTTTCTCCCTTGCTAGCCATTTCTCAAGACACTCTTTTCTGATTCTCTCCTCATGATCTCTCTTCATCTTCACAAAATCAATTAGCTCCAGCTTCCATACTCTTTCCACTTTATCTTCTGAGCTCAACAATGCAATGATTCTTTCTATGTCATGTAGCTTGCCCCAGTGTTGACATCCTCCTTGTTTGAATTTCTCCTCCCTTCCATCAGTATATTTGATCTCAAGGCAGTTATTAACAATGGCAACATGGTAGATTCTTTGAGCTTGTAAGAATTGCAGTTGCTCTTCATCAAAATCTTCATCTAGTGGTTGGAGTTTTAAGCCTGGATAGATTGTCAGAGTCCTTGATTTGGATAGCTTTGGTTTCCTTGCAGCTTGTTTGAATTTTATCCTTTTTACATGGTTGCCTGGCAGTAGCATGTGACCTTTGTTTGTAGACCATTGTAGTATTCCATTAGCAGTTTGCTTTTTGAAATATACAAATGGTTTCTTGACTTGAATCTTCTTTTCTTCTTAAGGTGGCAAGACAGTTACAGAAGCCATAGATGTAGATTTTGGTAGGTCACTACTAACAGTATTCACCCTAGACTTAGAGTCTTGTGTTGTGGTGAGGTTACTGTCAGCAATGCCTAAGGCTTGCTGTCTTCCATTTTTCCTCTCAGAGACTTTACCTTGGTCATCATCATTCTTCTTCTCCTTACCATCCTTCTTCTTCTTTTTATCTTCATCATCCTTATCACTCTTGTGATGCCTTCTCCTTCCATCACTTTTGTCTCCATCCTTGTCTTGATCACCATCCTTGTTAGGGTTGAACTTAGCAGATTCAGGTACAATGCCAGTTGCAATGTATGACCTGAGATAAGATATAGCTTCCAATTCTTCTGTTGTTCTTAAACCCTTCTTCTTGTTCAGCTGCTCAATGATGGCAATAATGAGAGATTTGTTCTGAGGAATTAGATGCTTAGGGATGACCAGCTGCTTGATATCATCAATTCTTGTTGCAGCCTGATAGATGATAGTTCTAGGATTTGTGAATACTTCAGGTAGCCTTGCTGGTTGACCATCCCTTAACTCTTCAAAGAGACTCTTGCAGTTTTCATCCTTCTTTTCAATCATTCCAAGGAACACATCCACTTCTGAGTGCTTTAGACCCTGTAGAGTGTTGATGGTTAAGTGCCATATCTTATTCTTTCCTACCATCATTATCTCTTTGAGCCATAGGCCGTCAACTCTCCTTGGTACTACAGTGAGAAAGTCAATCTGACTCTTCAAACTCCTATGATATGACAAAGCATCACCAGCCTATTCTCTTGAGACTTTCAGAAACTCCAAGAATGCATCATCATGATAGACATTTGAGTTTGCAATTTCTTGTAGCTTGGCCTCAGTGACCACCTTCACTTCTACTGGCTTGGCACTCTTAGATATGGAGATTTGAGGTTTGTCAGATAGCATACTCCCTGCAACCACTGTGGTTGTAATAGATTGCTTTTGACCACTGGAAGTAGTGATGTGCACAGTTGGTAGAGTAACAATTGGCAGAGAAATAGGAGGCTCATCAACTTTGTCTTTTCCTTTGCCAGGCACATGAGTTAAAGATTTAGTTCTTTGATGACCACCTTCAATGATTTTGATGCCTTTTACTGGTGATTTCTCCCCCTTTGTATTTGAGTTTCTTGATGTCCTCTTCTCCCCCTTAGGCTTGTTGTCAAGCACAGAGGCTGTAGGAGTGACCTTTGGGGTTAAAGATTCGTCATGTAGAGGGAGACCCATGTGCTTCATCATTGCAGACAACATTGATTGTTGATGGAGAAGAACATCAGCTGTGGTGGTGGCTTGAGTGTTCAACTGCTCAGTAAGAGTTTGTACCTTGTTTGTAAGATGAGCATTAGATTGAGTGAGAGTAGCTACCTCCTTTTCAAGTGCATCTACCTTGCTGAATAATGCAGAGGATTTGAAGCCAGACATGGATTGTTCTTTGAGTCTCTGCACTTCAAACCTAGACATCTCATGCACAGGGACCTCAGTGACCAGCTGTCTCCATATTGATTTGCAAAAAGGGTCCTGAGCATGGCATTGGCTTCAGTTGTCTGATCAGTGAGATTTTGGAATTTGTGCCCCAGGCCTGTGACAGCATCCTTGAGAATAGCCAAACCATTGTCCATCTTGGTGTAGGTAGACTTACAGGCCAGAATGTCCTTGACTACAGTCTCCAATTGAGGGAATTTGGAATCAAAAGTCCTCTTTATCTCATGCACCTCCTTGGTTGTGGCTGAACACACTTCATTAACTTCTGTCTTTAGACCTTTGCCAAGGTAGTGTGCAGCCTTGAGAATGCCCTTGTAGCTGTCATTCACTGCTTCATACACATCAGTAGGGGTGAGAGATTTGGCATTGGACCCTAGTGAAGTGATGTATTCTTCTCTGAGGTACTGGAGACCTTCTGAGAGAGAGATGTCATTCTTTCCTTGTAGCCAAGCATCTACGTTTCCATCCCTCTCAGTTTCATCTATGATCTTAGCCTTCTGTATTTCTACATCATCTCTGTGGTATAAGAGGATAGCTTCATAGTCTGGATTGGGCATGTCTGCAGTGAGAAGGTGCTGAGCAATCTTTGTGAACTCAGGGATCTGATTCACAATTAAGCTTTGGAGTGCTTCAACCGTCAATTGTGGTGGAACAGACCCTGATCCTGAAGCACTATCATGTTGCACAGGCTTCAGCCATTGAGACATATAGTTAGAGCTAGAGCCAGGCAAGCTAGACTCCTCAGTTACAGTTGCAACTTCTGTAACCGGATGGAAAGACTCTACTACTGTTGTCTCCACAGGAGTGGAATGAGTTACAACAGTAGTTGACACAGGCACAGAGTCTCTAGTTAAAACTAGTGAATCCTCTGTGTTTGTGATGGTGTCATTAGGAGATGCCCCAGCATGCATTCCCTGACCATCTAAATGTGGTACCTGGGTGGTGAGCAAGGTGTTATGCACCAAGTCACTTGAATCCATTGGCTCATCAAGAGAAAAGAATTCTTGATGATCAATGCCTTGCTCCTCAATTGCTTGAGTTGCTTGCTCCTCAATTGCTTGAGTTGCAGGCTCCAAAGAAATATGAGTGGTAGATTCTGGAAGAGAAGTGTGTTGTAGATTAGATTTTGGCAACTCCCCCTGAGAGATAGAGGGAGTTTCAATTGTGATATGCTCTCCACTCAGTGTTGTGCCAGCCTTATCACTCCCTTGTGCTGACTCTTTACAGATAGGTGCATTGGGGAGGATGCTTGATTCTATAGATGCACCCTGTTGAGAGGATACATCTAGTGAGCTGTGTGCCCCTGATTTTACAACTTCAGCCATTTGGGTGACTGAAGAGGTGGTTTTAGACTTCTTCTTCTTCTTTAGGCTAATGATAGGTGACTCAGGTTCCTCATCTTCTAAACCTAGTTCTACAGCCAAGGCTGCTTCAGTTAAGATGGTTAAAGGTTCAGAAGCAACCTGTTTTCTCTTCTTTTTACTAACATCACCCTTTTGAGAGGATGATGCAGTTGGCTCTGTGTTTGGTAGAGTGTTTGTCTGAGAGGGTTAGTTAGCAAGCCTTGGGTTAGCATTATGTTCTTCATGCTTAGGCTGTGCTAACTGAGACTTAGACTCAAATATTGGCATGTTGTGGGGGTAAGACCTAAACAAACCCTCCATGTGGGGAGTTATCTTAAGCCTTCCATCCACATCATTCCTAGTCTCCAAGTTACCAAAAATAAGTTTGGTCATGGACCTAGGATAGCCTATTTTACTTTTATCTAATCCAGGCAATTCGATCAATGAAGCATTTTTAAAATTAAGTACTGATTGAATAAAGCGGGGAAAGAAAATTTCAGTACCTCTCTTGGCTGTGTTCTTACCAAGTCTCCCATATAGCTCTTGTATGATGAGATGTCCAACATCTATCTTTCTCCCATGAGCCAAGGCATAGGCAAGCTGCTGCACATGTGTACTAATCTGATCAAAGCTCGATTTCCTGGCAGTGAATACATGAAGGAGTGTAGCAAAAACATAGCTCCATTCCTTTCTCAAGTACTTCCTATTCAGCTTTCCAAGTTTAATAGCCTCTGAGTAGTTGATAAATTCAAAGAATTCTTCCAACTCAGCATCTGTGGCCAGGGAGTCATATGCCTCTTGCTGCAATTCCAAGGCTTGATTCATGTCTGCGGTAGTGATAGTAATAAGCACGCCTTGAATCTTGCAGTAGACAACATATGAGGTAATAGCATTCTCAAGGGCGATAACCTCCACTGTAGCTATCCTCCAGAATTGTTCTAATAAGTCTATGTATAGGGTTGGGTTGGCTGATAGTGCACCCTTGATGTAAGATTCAGACAACCATCGAACAAAGCACTTGAAATTAGCATTTGGTGCTTCCACATCACTGGTAATTGCGATGAAATTGGTTTGGGATGGTATGGTGAGTTGAGTGTTTGGCATTTGGGTAGAGAAGAAAAGAGAATTAAGGTTGAAGAAGAAATTCGTAGTTAGGGTTTTCAGAGGTTTTAAGAGTTTAGATGCTTGAGAAATCGAACGAAATGAGTTGAACAGTTGTGAAATTGTATATATATGAATAACTTGAGTTGTCAATTAGATATAAGTTTTGTATCGACAAGACAGTCATTCGAGAAGTATAAAACAACTATTCGATAAGTCAAGAAAGGCTTATTCGATATCTCAGGCAGTTTGTAACTCACAGCTGGCAGTTATTTAACTCAGAAAATAATTCTAAACTGAATAAAATGTGTTTTTATAAGCGAAATGAAATTTTGAATATAAATCCAAAAAGTGATTAAGTGTCAGCGAAAAATCAGCCTTTTTAAATAATTCGATAACTCAAATACAGTATTCGAGAACTCCATCACTTGAGAACTAAAATACTCTATTCGAGAACTCAGAGTGTGCTATTCGATTTCTCCAAAAGACACTATTCGAGAACTCAAGAGGGTTCTAGATAGGCCTATTCGAGAACTCGAGCCATGACAAAACAATGAACCATTCGAGAAGTCTGACTTATCGAACTATACTTTTCACTCATAAAATTCAATTTCACTATCTTTTAAAATTTACCAGAAATATTCACTGAAGAATATTCTACCAAATTAAATAGTGATTCTCTCAAAATTTCACAGAAATTTCAAGCTAAAGATGTATGATTTTCAACATATACAGCATTGTGGAATATTTATAAATCATACTCCAGTCAATACTTACTTCAAAAATATTGAGCATTTGATAAAGTAAGTATTTACTGCTGCAACAATCTAGTTGATATATTCACTTAGCCAGAATTTGAAGAATTCAGCATTCCAATCTCACTAACCAACCTTGTGAAGGTGGCTTCATCTAATGGCTTAGTGAATATGTCAGCTAGTTGTTTCTCTGTGGGAACATAATGTAACTCAATGGTTCCATTAGTTGCATGCTCCCTTATGAAGTGATATCTGATGTCAATGTGCTTTGTCCTAGAATGATTGACAGGATTGGAAACTATAGAGATTGCACTTGTGTTGTCACACATGATTGGAATTCTTTCCAACACAAGTCCATAATCTCTAAGTTGGTTTCTGATCCAAAGCACTTTAGCACAGCAACTTCCAGCAGCTATGTACTCAGCTTCAGCTGTGGAAGTTGACACAGATTGTTATTTCTTGCTGTACCAAGAGACTAACCTTTATCCAAGAAACTGGCAGCTACCTGAGGTGCTTTTCCTATCCACTCTGCATCCAGCATAATCAGCATCAGAATAACCAACCAGATTGAACCCTGTGTCCTTAGGAAACCATAACCCCAAGTTTGGTGTGCCCTTCAGATATCTGAAAATCCTCTTTATTGCTATCATATGTGATTCCTTTGGATTTGATTGAAACCTTGCACACAAGCATGTTGCAAACATGATGTCTGGCCTACTAGCAGTGAGGTAGAGTAGAGAACCAACCATGCCTCTGTAGATTGAGATATCTACCTTCTTGCCCTTAACATCTTCATCTAACTTGGTGGCAGCGGCCATGGGTGTCTTTGCAGGCGAGCATTCTTCTAAGTCAAATTTCTTCAATAGATCCTTGATGTATTTGGTTTGACTTATAAAAATGCCATCCTTCCTTTGACTCACTTGCAGCCCAAGAAAGAATGTTAATTCTCCCATCATACTCATCTCATATCTGCTCTGCATGAGCTTAGAGAATTTCTCACACAGCTTCTCATTTGTAGAACCAAATATGATATCATCCACATAGATTTGAACTAAGATAATATCATCACCATGTTTCTTGTAAAACAGTGTCTTGTCTAGTGTGCCTCTAGTGAATTAATTCTCCAGTAGAAATTGTGACAATGTGTCATACCATGCCCTAGGAGCTTGCTTAAGTCCATACAATGTTTTAAGCAATCTGTAGACAAAGTGAGGGAATTGTGGATCCTCAAAGCCAGGTGGTTGTTGCACATATACTTCTTCTTCCAACTCCCCATTCAGAAATGCACTCTTGACATCCATTTGATAAACCTTGAAATTAGAATGTGCAGCAAATGCCAAGAAAATTCTGATGGCCTCTAGTCTAGCAACAGGGGCAAAAGTCTCATCATAGTCAATGCCTTCCTGTTGAGAGTATCCTTTTGCAACCAACCTTGCTTTGTTTCTTATGACTACACCATTTTCATCCATCTTATTCCTTAGAACCCATTTTGTTCCAACAATGGTTCTATCCTTTGGTGCAGGCACAAGTTCCCATACTTTGCTTCTTTCAAATTGGTTTAGTTCCTCTTGCATAGCAATTATCCAATCAGGATCCAACAATGCATCATCAAGTTTCTTAGGCTCAACTTGGGATAGAAAGCAACCATAGAGACATTCATTTAGAGTTGCTCTCCTTGTCCTCAGTCCTGTATTTGGATCTCCAATTATCTGATCTGCAGTATGTGATCTATCCCATTTCCTTGTATGTTCAGATTGATTTCTCAGCCTTGATGTTGCTTCATCATCCAGATCATGATCATTTACATTTCCTCCCCCTGTGAAGTTGCCACTAATCACAGGTATGTCTTCGATGCTTGTTTCTTCATTGTTGGTTGACACAGGTTCTTCATTCACTTGAGTTTGTTGGATTGTGGGCTCAAATTCAGTTTCAATCTCCTCATCAGAATCATCTAGATTGTCAAACTTCAAAGGATCTTTATCTTCATCATTGGCTTCTTCTAATCCAGGTAGTTTGCTGTCATCAAATGTCACATTTGTGCTTTCCATAACTTTCTTTTGAGTGATGACATAAACTTTGTATGCAATTCTTTCCATAGAGTAGCCAAGAAAAATTCCTTCAAATGCTTTTGCATCAAACTTTCCAACATATTCTGAATTGTCTTTTAACACAAAGCATTTGCTTCCAAATGTATGAACATACTTTAGAGTGGGCTTCTTTCCAGTCATCAAGTTGTAAGGTGTCTTTCCAGTGTTTTTGTTGATGAGGGTTCTGTTTTGGATATAGCATGCAGTGCTCACAGCCTCAGCCCAAAAACATGTAGGCATCTTTGCATCAAGTAACATTGTTCTAGCAGCCTCAATCAGAGTTCTATTCTTTCTCTCAACAAATCCATTTTGTTGTGGAGTCCTTGGAGCTGAGAATTGTTGAGAAATACCATTCTCTTTGCAGAATGCTTCAAGCATGGCATTTCTGAACTCTGTTCCATTATCACTTCTTAATGCAATCACACTTGCATTGTTGGCCTTTACTTCCTTGTCAATTTTCTTTATATGCTCAATGATTACTTGTGGAGCCTCATCCTTTGATGCCAGAAATTCTACCCATGTATACCTTGTGAAATCATCAACCATCACCAGAGCATACTTTTTCCTTCCTAGTGACATAATATTGACAGGCCCAAACAAGTCCATATGAATTAGTTGTAGGGGCTTGGTTATTGATGTCACTATCTTTGACTTGTGGCTTGATCTTTTCATTTTTCCCTTTTGACAAGCCTCACACACTCCTTCTTGATAGAATTCAAGTGTGGGCATGCCTCTCACTAACTCCCTTTTGACTAGAGAATTAATGCCTTTGAAGTTCAAGTGTGATAGCTTCTTATGCCACAGCCAACTTTCTTCATTTGATGCTTTTGAGTAAAAGCAACAGATTTTGTCATTGTTTGCAGAGTTCATATTGGTTACAAACAGGCTTCCTTTCCTTACTCCAGATAGCACAAAGTCACCAGTCTTATTGTGGGTGATCAAACATTCATCTTTGTCAAAATTCACTTTGAAGCCTCTGTCAGTAAATTGACCAACACTCAGTAGATTGTGCTTGAGCCCCTTAACCAGTGCTACATTTTCAATGATGACATTTCCAATTTCCAACTTGCCATATCCCAGTGCGTTGCCAATGCTGTCATCTCCAAAAGCAACCATTGGGCCAGCCTTCTCCTCATATTGTGATAGCAGGGCCATATCACCAGTCATATGGTTTGAGCATCCACTGTCCAAAATCCACATGACCTTCCTTTCACTTTCTTTGCCCTGCAAACACAAAGGTATTACTTCTCCTTTGGTACCTAAACAAGTTTGGGTCCATGTGGCTTAGCAACAGTTTTATCAAAACAACATGCTTATCAATTTTCTTGATGTTAGTCTTCTTGTCACTGTTAGAAGTCTTAGAATCAGGGTTCTTAGACTTAGGTGACAGAGGCACCTTCCTAACTTTAGGAGGACTTGAAGACTTTGTTCTTGTGTAGTGTGTGTGAACATTGTGACTGATGCAACCTTCCATGAATTGTCTTCTCAAATTAAAGCAACTAGTCATTACATTCATGTTACATGGCATACAATCAAATTTATCACAGAAAGGAGAGTCTCTATGTCTTAAAGGCACAGAGCAATCATAGAATGGTTTAGCAACACTACCAGATGGTTTCTTGCATGCATGAGTTAAATGATTAGTGCTAAAACAATTTTGACAAACTTTCCTAGGGGCATTTGGCACATAAGCATAATTGTTGTTCTTGTTAATCCCTAATTTGCCATTCCTGTTTTGTTTCTTTTTAGCCACTTTCTTCTCAAACTCATTATTCCCAACTGAAACAAACTTCATAAATTTCTCAAGTCTAGGTCTACCTCCTACTGGCTCCTTGGCTTTGGTTTTGACATTCTCACTCTTAGAGGATGCTTGTTGTTCATTTGACTGTGCCTTATCTTCATCATCCAACATTTGCTTAATGAGTAAGGCATTCTCATCAATCTCAAGTGTTGGTGTTTTAAATATTGGGGTCTCAGCCTTTTTCAAAACCTGAGGCACTTCCTCTTGAACAACAATGTCATCTTCAATGACTGTATAGCCTTTCCTCTGTTTGAGAGTGTCATAATCAAGTCCAATAGCAGCCTTAGGTCTAGCTAGATTTTTCTCATGGTAGGACTACAATAGACTAGAGGAATTCTTAAATGTTTTCAATTTAAATTCATTTTCAGCTAGTTCATCCCTAAGAGCTTTCTCAACTTGACTAGCACATAGAACCTTATTCTTTAGATATTCGATTTCTTGTTTAAGGTTTTCTACTTGCATAGCAGTTAGTTCTAGTTCCTCATTTCTTTTGTTCAACAGTTCATTCTTAGTAGACAGTTTAGCAATTTCTTCATTAGCAGCAGTCATACTAGTATGAATATTAAACATCTCAACAGATAGTTGTTCAACCATAGATTTGTATTCAAAAACAGACATGTCTATACTAGTGAGGGATGGTACCTGAGAGTCTGATTCAGATGGTTCTTCCTTGGAGTTGGCCATCAAGGCATAGTTGCAGAATTCTTGTTCTTCTCCATCACTATCAGAATCATCCCAACACTTCCCTTCAGCTATGTAGGCCTTACCTGGTGTATGCTTCTTTAGCAGAGCCTCATACTTAGCTTCAAGCTCAAGAAACTCCTTATCCTTCTTTTTAGGCTTCTTGCATTCACTGGCAAAATGCCCTAGGTCATTGCATCTATAACATCTCACAGATGACCTATCCACATAGCTGGTTTTGAATTTGTTTTTGTTTGCTTTCACAGGTGCCTTGCTCTTGTTGAATGAATAATTTTGAGATCTAGACTTGAAGGGCTGATTCCTCTTAAATCTGATGTTTGGGAATTTTCTAGCCATAAAAGCATATGAAGTGTTTTCCATGGCATCCAACTCTTCAAGAGTATAGAACTCATCTTCTTCCTTTTCATCAACAGGTTCAGTCACTTCTTCTTCTGTTTCTTCATCATCTACTATCTCTTCTATTCTCAGTTGACTTGTAGATGCTTCCAGGTCTTGAATGGATTTGTTGACAATTAAGGCACAAGATGTGTTTATCATTCTGCCTTGGTTGGCTTGGATAGCCCTCTTCTGAAGCAACTCAAGCTCATGAGTCTTTAAAACCCCATAGAGCACATCATATGTGACTTTGTTCAAATCTCTTTCTCTTAGAGATATGACCCTTTGCTCTAGATGGTTTGGTGCAGATAGTAGAAACTTCATGTTTAATTCCTTAGTGCTGTAAACCTTCCCATTCATTTGAAGCTCAGTCATCAGCTTGTGAAATCTCTTAAACATATCAGTAATACTTTCTTTGGACTGTGCCATGAAAGCCTCATACTGTGTGACCAGTATCTGTTTCCTATTCTCTCTTACCTCCTCTGTCCCTTCACATAACACCTCGATGTGGTTCCACATGTCCTTGGATGATGTTCATGATGCTATGTTGGCAAACATCGACATATCCAAGGAGTCTATGATCAGCAACATGAGATGACTGTCTAGGGCAACCTTTTCCTTCTCTGAGTCCGTCCATTTGGATGGCTCTTTTGCAACATATGATCTAGGAATGACTATTGTGCCCACTGCAGATTCAGCAAATTCTTGTTGTGGTACAAATGGACCATTCTTGAGGATGTCAGGGTAGAGAGGATTGGCAGCTTTGATGAACAACAGCATTTTTATTTTCCAGAGGTTGTAATTCTCTTTGTCGAACTTAGGGACCTTCACCGTACCTGTAGTCTTTGGTGTATTCGAACTCATGATTGTTTTCTGTTTAGATTAAACAGCCTGCTTTGATACCACTTGTTGAGTATTGAATACAGTAAAAGAATACAGAGGGAGGTGAATGGATTCTTGAACTTTTCTTTGTTCTTGAATTTTTGCAACAAGATATGTGTTGAGTGTGTGAGATATGTAAGTGCAGATAACAAAGACAAACACAACACAATATCACTTTAATCTAATATTTTATTAGATAAAGATTTTGCTACAATCTGTGAATACAAATGATAGTATTCTCAGCTTCGTTTTTCCTAGAGAGATATTTCTTGTGATGTATCTTGAAAACTTAAAAACTACTCAGCTAAGGAAGTGAGGCTATATCCTTATAGACATGGATACACCTACTTACTACAAATAAGGTAGGTAAACAAACTACTTTCCAGTCTGTCTATCTCATTTGAGTAAGAGTCCAAACGGCTACAGATTTGACTTTGCAAAGCCTGTTCAGATCCACTTCTTTAGCTCCTTGTCCCTTTGTCTTATCTCTCCAAGCTTCTTTGTAGGCTTTCCAATGTGCTTTATAGTACATAGTCAAATAAAGCGTCTTGGCTTGTTGCAGGTTTCTGACTTGTACAATTCCTCAGTATTTTGTCTCCAAGAATGTATTCGAGAAGTGGCTAAGTGATTGATTCGAGAACTCGAATTGACTTAATCGATAACTCTGAGTTCTCGAATAGTGTTATATTGACATATCAAATCACTTCTCGAATAGCTCTTTTCTCTGGGATTCCTTGAGATATCGAATAGAGCATTTTGACATATCGAATCCCTAAGATGTCGAATAGCTTCTTTAGTCCTTGAGATATCGAATAGGGCATTGACTTGTTGACTCTTAGAGAACTCGAATGATGCTTTGACTTGTTGACTCCATGAGTTCTCGAATAGAGTAATGGACATATCGAATCTCTGAGATATCGAACAGTGTATTCAGAGATATCGAATATTGTCTTCTGAGATATCGAATCTCTGACTTCTCGAATGCTAGACTTCTCGAATAGACAAATGTACTTCTCTAATTGGTACTTAGGCAAATTCTTCATTTCTTCAAATCCCAACTGTGATTATTTGGCAGTCTTTATCTCCTTGCTTGAGGCATGATCCTTGGAACTTCTTTCAAGCATTATTCTTGACTTTATAAGTACAGTTACACAACTAGGATTTGATGCCTATTACAAGTACAGAACAAATAGAAACTCTACAACTAGAGGTTCCCTCAGTTAAGAGGTCATGTAGGTAATGCATAGCATTACAAATACTTAGGCTTGTTATTAGATGTATTCAGGCATGCCTCTGTGACTAACATAGTCCATCTACCACTTTACCACTGCCAAGGACCTTGCCTGTCGCCAGATCCTGAAACACACAGTGAGAAGAAAAAAGGTTACTGAACAATTAAGATTTTCAATAATACGCTGAACAGATAATAAATTTGTTGTTAAGGAGGGAATATGTAACACATCAGATAACGACAATGATGATGAGAAGCAGTGAGAAGTGCCTTGTCCATGAATAGGTACAATAGCTCCATTGGCGACACGAATATTTCCTGTTTCACCATTATATGATTCTAGGAAACTAGAATTTCCAGTCATATGTGCTGATGCTCCGGAATCAATAATCCATGAATTAGAACATTTATCGGAGGTAAAGTGACAAGATATACCTCCATGAGCAGAGTTAGCAGTGGGTTTTGATGGAGTAGTGTTCAATTGGAACATTAACTGTCGAAAGTTATTGAGTTCTGAAGGGGTCATTGTTCCTGTTGAAGGGGGCACCTCATATTTTGACACTGCATAATGAGCATTAAAAGGATTGCCCCTGCCTGTTCCTCTGGATGATACACCTCGATAGCCACCTCGGCTGCGTCTTCCACGTCCTCTGATTTTTAGGTGAGGGTGTAGGATAAAGCAATTTTCACGGGTGTGATTCATCTTGTTGCAATAATCACACTGAAGAGTAGATCTTTCACCCATAAGAGCTACTGGAGACTGCTCTTCTTTTACAAGCTCAGGTTGCGGAATTTTTCCAGTTATAAGTGCAGATCTATCAGAGGGAGTCGTAGGGGCCATGCTTCGCTTTCGACTTTCCTCTAATTGAACACGGCCATATGCATCCTCTACAGTCGGAAAGGGAACCTATCCTATAAGTTGATTTTTGATTGAGTCATACTCATCAGACAAACCATCCAGAAATTTCATCACCCGTTCTTCAGTCATCATTTTTTGATATTTCTCCTGGTCTTCGGCATTTTTGCATGCAAAAATAGTGTAATTAGCTAATTCACTCCATAGGGATGTCAGCTCTGAGTAATACTGAGCAACAGTTCTTCCTTCTTGAGCCAATGCCCATATCTTCCGATTTACTTCAAATCGCTTGGCCACATTTCCAAAAAAAGAATATGTTCGGGTAAGAGAATTCCACACTTCTTCGGCTGTGTCAATAAAGATATAGCTTTTACGAATATGCACCTCCATAGAGTTGGACAACCAAGAACACACCATGGCATTTTCTGAATCCCAATCATCATAGTCTGCGTCCGTCTCCAGGGGTTGCTTGACTTTCCCATTAATATATTTCATTAATTTATGGGATTTAAAGGCCATCGTGCAGGCTTTCGACCATTCAAGAAAATTTTTCCCATCGAATTTAGGACTTACAAATGGAGTACTATGGAACCCCAATTTACTGCTACTTATAGCAGTACTTCTGCTTGAAATTGCGGATTCACCAGTATCCGTCATTATAAAAAACAATTTCCCCCTTAAATCTTAGTCAAGCCTTAACTAACCAAGATATATATATGACGAAGGGATTAGGTTTTTGGTTTTTCAGGAAAGCACCATGTATATACGCAAATATACATACAACTATATATCAGAAAGATAAAACTTCACAGAACTGAAAGATGATACCACGGTTGGAATCGGAAGGACCGGGCGAACAAGAATGTTTCTGCAACTTCACCGGAAAAACATTGTAGGATGTCACACGCGCTTGCGTGTGGGCGCGTCTCGCGGCGTCTGGTATCTTTTGTCGGCGCGTGGAGGCGCGTCTGGCGGCAGCTGGCGACCGGACTTCTGGGTTTGACTCGTCTATAGCTCTTCTTTACAAGTATGTAGGATTGGTTTGGTTCTGATTTGGACATAAAAATCAAAAAATGGACAGTTGCAGTTTGGTAGTAGTTTTAGCCTCTCTTTGAGAAGCCTTCAAACTTTAAAAAATCCTCCTAACCTGCTCTGATACCATATTAACAGATAGTAGTAGAGAGGAGAAGAAGTTTTTATATATTAAGAGTTATTTGATTACAAAGATTATACTCCTATATATAGATGAAACTAGGGAACATAATAATGAGAAGGAACAAAATAATGAGAGTAGTTTAGCAACCAATGTAGGTACCAATATAGCATCCAATATTTGACAGGTTCTATTTAATACAATTAAATAATAATATTATAATACTAATAATTAACCGATTACCTTTTTTAGCTAAAACGTATCATCTTTTTTATATTTTCTAACTAGAATCTACCATTTTCTATAAATATGACGAACTACATTAATTTCTTCTTTTCTAAAAAACATTACGATGAATTTTATTTAGTAAAATAACATAATTAAATTATAATTACTATAAATTAATCCATTACCTTTTTCAACTAAAAAATATTACCTTTTTAATTTTCTATAACTATGTCCTCTCTTTTTCCAACTATACGGGCATTCTATTTAATAAAGTAAAATAATTATTTTATATTTACTAATAATTAACCGATTACCTTTTACAACTAAAATCTATCATCTTTTCTATATTTTCTAACTAAATTCCTCATTTTCTAGAAATATCACGGATAACATTTATATAATTATCATCAAATCATCTCATTTAAAAATTTAAGCCTCCAAAATTCATGTTTTAAAAAAAATAAATCAAATTAATGAAAAAAATTCATACTATATAATATTAAAAAAAACCGTGCATCGCACGGGTTTTAAGTTAGAATAGCTAAATAATTTGAAAGATTAAAACTAAACATTGAATATAGTATAGTATTTTTTGACAGAGCATTGAATCTATACTATTATAAAACCCGAAACATTAAAAGTTTTTGTACCTGTTTTTTGGTACTTCGTGAATTTACTTATTTACCCTCATTATAAAGAAAAATAAATACACCTAAAATAAATAATAACATGATATAATTAATGGTAATTAGTCGATTGCCTTTTTCACATTTACTTTTAGTTGAAGATATTACTTTTTATAAACACCGAAAATATCACACCTTAATTTTTAAGGAAAATATAACACCTAAAATAAATAATAACATAATATAATTAATGATAATTAGTTGATTAATATAATAAGTATTAATGGTAATTATTCGATTGCCTTTTTCACATTAACATAATAAAATTAATGATAATTAGTCGATTGCCTTTTTCGCATTTACTTTTAATAGAAGATATTACCTTTTATAAATACCTAAAAAAATCAATCAATCATTAATATTTCCTTTCGAATTAAAACACGTTACCATTTTCATTTAAAACAAATCTTACAATCATTAATATATACACGAAAATGTCATACCATAATTTTCAAGAAAAATATAACACCTAAAATAAATAATAACATAATATAATTAATGATAATTAGTCGATTGTCTTTTTCACATTAACATAATAAAATTAAATGTAATTAGTCGATTGCCTTTTCACATTTAATTTTAGTTGAAGATATTAACTTTTATAAATACTTAAAAACAAATCATTAATATTTCTCTTCTTCTTTTTTTTTTTTTTTGCAAAATGAAAAAAATTTCATTTAAGAGAAAGATACACAATCCGGAAGGGACATACAAAAAGAGACATTCTTTCATCTATACAAGCTAATCATCTAACCGAAAGGTATGCTTAACCAATCCATGGATCGTAACCTAAATTACGATTACCATGAGAAAGAGATTCCTCCGGAAGTTTAGACAATATCACCCCTATATCCGAAAAGAAGACTCCATACAAAGGTAGGTCTCGTTAAAAACCCCACAAAAGCAAAACCCAATGGGAAAAAACTCGAGTGGGAAAAAAGAGTGCCCCACCCTCCAACAATAAAACTATTTCTAAACAGAATGCCAGGATCTTTTTGTTGTTTCTACTACACACCCAAGATTCTGCTTCCTTCCTTCTCTTCTTTACACTTTTTCTCACCCAAGGAAAAGTAACTCCATCTTTTCTTTACACTTCTTCCCGCCCAAAAAACTGAAAGATTATCAATGCAACCACAACAAATAAATCATGTCAATAAATCATTAATTGAAATTACTTAAAAAATAAATTATAAGTAAATTACTAGATAAAAGAAAAACCAAGTGACAACAAATGGCACTTTACATATTAAATATATGAAAACTTAAATGAATTTGAAAAAGGTGGCTCACTCCTAACTAAAGGGATGCCTTTGATTAGACATATAAAAAACTAAAAATTATAATAAAATAAAATTGTATTTTAAGACTCTTTTTTAAAAAATAAATAATTATTAATTACAAATATGATATAACAAATTAAAACACGTTACCATTTTAATTTAAAACAAATCTTACAATCATTAATATATATCCAAAAATATCACACCATCAAGAAAAATATAGCCCGAAAATATCACACCATATTTTTCAATTATTAATAAAATATATTAAAAATCATATACATTGTTTATAATAAGGAAACATTAGTATAATCCGTAAACATGAGTATATTAAATTATATCAAATTAAAATTAAAAAAATTATTAAAAATAACGATTATATAAAAATATAAATGTAATATTAAATAAATTTATAACATAATACAAGAAACCCGTGCATTGCACGGGTTATAAGGTAGTTATTATATTAAAGTTGAAACATTGAAAATTTTATCCGTCTGGTTTAGGTACAATTATCTTAATTAATAAATAAAAAATAATACAATTAATGTTAAGCAGTCGATTGCCTTTTCTAATTAAAATACGTATCTATACTACTATATTAAAGCCGAAAGATTGAAAGTTTGCCGGTTTGGTTATCATAATTATTAAAATATATAATAAAATCATATAATTAATGGTAATTAGCCGATTGTCTTTTTCACATTTACTTTTAGTTTAAAATATTACATTTTATAAACACCTAAAAACATCAATCGTATCATATCTTTTGATTATTAATAGTTCATTTCGAATTAAAATACGTTACCTTTTTAATTTAAAACAAATCTTACAATCATTAATATATACCCAAAAATATAACACAATAATTTTCAAGAAAAATATAGCACGTAAAATAAATAATAACATAATATAATTAATGGTAATTAATTGATTGCTTTTTTCACATTTACTTATAGTTGAAGATATTACCTTTTATAAACATCTAAAAAGATCAATCGTATCATATCTTTCGATCATTAATATTTACTTTCTAAATAAAACATGTTACCTTTTTAATTTACAACAAATCTTACAATATATACCCGAAAATATCACATCATATTTTTCAATTATTAATAAAATATAATACATTGTTTATAATAAGAAAACATTAGTATAATCCGTAAACATGAATATATTAAATTATATCGAATTAAAATTAAAAATAATATTAAAAATAATTATTATATAAAATTATAATTATAATATTAAATAAATTTTATAACATAATACAAGATTGCACTTGTTATAAGCTAATATATTTAAATGACCATATTTTAGTAAAAAATCTGAATTACACCATGAACCTTATTACATAAGGCGAATCTATTACTTTTATAACCATAACTCTATAAGTGGGGTGTGTTCTGGGAGCCTCTACCTAGGTTTTGTGATTAGTGCAAAATATAACAAGTGGTTATCTAAGATGAGGGGTTTGCTAATAAAATCCATGCTGATGCGCAATCATGTACGCAGCAGCAGCAGCAGCAGCAGCAGAGTAAGAAGTTTAAACATGTCGAATCCTGACATATACTGCTGGTCTTTTAATAATAGTAATAATCAAGTATGTTCAAGAAATTACCTCCAATCTAAGACACCCTGCACCTTCAGTACTACTAGCACTAACTCTTCTCACCACCCAGGTTAGTTTTTTTTTTTTTTTTGTGTACAATACTTGTTTATAACTACAGCAGAGTTTGTAAAGATTGTTTAGACTTTACCAGAAATTAATTTATCAATTCACAGATAGCTTCGAACCCAAATACCATGGACTCAAGGTGCAAAAGCAAGGAGAATTTAAATACATAAAAAAAGGAGATACCATTAATTTAAATGATCTCCTTTTCACCAGAGATAGGGATTACCTTGTCAAATATAATGATGACCGGCAGGTATGTATCCTTATATAACTGCCTGTAAATATGTTCAGGAATTTTACAATGAGCCTACATTTTAAAACACTTTCTTATCACAATCAAGCTTATCACTTAGTCATCTACATTCCTGGTATTGTTACAATTTAGCTATTTGTTGAGTGGCCAGTTAGCTTCCATAACTATGTGACAGCCCCATAGTTTTGACTGTGCTTTTGATGAGTCTAATTAAAGTTCGCCAACATTGCCAATAATCCTTCTCTTGGCAAGCCAATTTTTTTGAAGATCCAAATTTATTGGAATATAATCTAAACAATAGTATTGCTTGATCCACTAGCCTCATTTCCAGGAGGAGTTGCTGCATGTTTTAGGGAGTTGCTGCATGTTTTAGGGAGTTGCTTATTTTCTGGAAGTTGTTGTTTTCTTTATTCTCTTTATATTTGATGTATGAGTAAGTGAAATGAGATAACACGTCTCTTTGTTTTACATTCTTTGTGTTGCTTCATTCCTTAAGCTGTGCACAAGTTTATATATATATATTAGTTGTTTCACTAACACTTGGTATCAGAGCTTTGTGTCTAGTGAATGCCAAAATATATGCCACGAACACAGACGATGGAAGGAAGCAAGAGTAAGGATGGATCGGTGACGTTGAGCTATCCAATGCTGATAAAGAGTAACTATACGGCTTGGTCACTCAAGATGAGAGTCTATATGCAGGCTCATGGGATCTGGGAGGCAGTGGAAGCCACAGATGAGAAAGCTACAGTCGAAGACAAGGTTGACAAGGTGGCATTGGCTGCAATTTATCAAGCAATTCCTGAAGACATATTGTTGTCTGTTGCTGAGAAGAAAACAGCCAGGAGCACATGGGAGGCCATCAAGATAATGTGTCTTGGTGAAGACTGCTCCTGGCTGTTTTCACATTGTCTTGATGGCCTCCCATGTGCTCCTGGCTGTTTTCTTCTCAGCAACATCAGGGTTTGAACTAGAGCAGTCTTCACCGATATTCATCGGATCGAGTGAAGACTGCTCGAGTTCAAACCCTGAAGACGGAGTTTGAGAACCTGAGTATGAAGAATACAGAAATAGTTGATGAATATTGCATGAAATTAAACAACTTGGTGACAAATATTCGTACACTCGGAGAAAAAATTGAAGAAAGCTACGTAGTAAAGAAGATACTAAGAGCTGCTCCACCAAAGTTTCTGCAGATCACATCAGCTATCGGGCAATTTGGAAAGCTCGATGAGATGTCTGTTGAGGAGATAGTCGGGTCCCTAAAGGCCTATGAAGAGAGGATTCGAGGACAAGTTCAACCGGAGAATACTAATGGGCAATTGCTATTAACTGAGGAGGAGTGGATGAAGCAAGAAAGCAGAGAGGGGAAACTCCTACTCACTAAAGAAGAATGGATCAAACGAAGGGGTCAGAAAAATTGAGATACTATTATATATCAGGGAGGTCGAGATAAAGCCAAAGGGAGATGCTTCAACTGCGGTATCAGCGGCCACTACGCTGTTGACTGTCGTAAGCCAAGGCGTGACAAGGAATACAAACTTGAAGCTAACCTATCAGAAATCCAAGACGAAGAGCCAGCCCTCCTGTTAGCAAAGAAGAACAACACTCTGTTGTTCAATGAAAAACTAGTCGTGCCCAGATTGAAGCAAGACGAAGGAGAGAAAGGAGAGTCTAACGTATGGTACTTAGATAACGGGGCAAGTAATCACATGACCGGACAGCGCTCAAAATTCAAAGTGCTAGATGAGGGAATTAGGGGACAGGTGAAATTCGGAGACGGTTCCACGGTCGAAATCAAAGGAAAAGGCTCAACAACGTTCAAATGCAAAAATGGAGAAGAAGTGGTGTTTCATGAGGTATATTATATCCCCACCCTCTGCAACAACATTATAAGCCTTGGACAATTATCCGAAGACGGAAACAAGGTAATCTTGAATGGAATTCACTTATGGGTGTATGACAAACGTGGACGTATGTAATAACCCTAACTTTAGCAATGCTACAGTGATCACATGAATAGTAAATTTGAGGATTTAGGGAAATGGTATGTAAGTACTCTATACTTGAAATGGAAAACGAGTAAACAGAAACCATATTAGTATTGTACTAGGAAAATAAGTGACTCGAAATGACGATAGATTTCAGAAATTCCTGAATACGGATTTTTGAGGATTTTGAGTTCGAATGAGGTTCTATTTTATTAGATATTAAGGAGCATGGAGATATTAAAGGAATTATATATTGAGGAATTAGTGTATTAGGGTAAACTAAGAGATTATTAAGTTAAGGAATTATCAAAGGAATTTGGATTGTTAAATGATTTCAGAACCACTGAGATAATGAGGTATATTCGAACCGAATCGCAATTAGACGAGTATGGAAACCAAACAACCAAGATTTATAACTTAACAAGGATACCTACCATATTATTAATTACCAAGAGAATTAGCATAATACTTAGAAAAATTAAGAAAAGAGATTAAGAAATCATCAATGACATCATTAGGTGATGTCACATTCCACTATTACTTTTAAGGGTAAATTAGTACATTAGCAAGCCTTTAATCACAAATATCTTCCAAAGCTTCCAAGACAAGCTAGATTAACAAGAATTAAAGAAGATAAGATCAAAAAAATCAAGAGAAAATCTCTCCTTTCCATTCTTTCAATTCGGCCAAACAGTAACAGCCGGCTTAGAACGGCCATAACTTCTTCGTTTCTCAGCCAAATTTTTCGTTCTTTAGCTTTTTAGAAATCCCATGAGATAAGATACAAGTCGTATTTCACAAGATTTTCCCAGAAAAGCAAGGTAAGGGGGTTGTTTGTCATGTTCTTTCAGCTGCAGTAAAATAGCTCCGAAAATTCTAAGTATGTTCTTGGTGTTTATTGTTAGTTTAAGGTGTTATATGGTTGCTTAAGGATATCCCAAGGATTATTAAGTGTTATACAAGCTACAAGGAAGGTATATTACTTGAGACCCTAACTTGAATTATGAGTTTATGGTAGATTATGCTAAGTTTAGAAGTTAAGTTGTATAAAGCATGAAATCTTGATGATATGGTTGTTGATATGTGTTTTAAGTTTGATATGGAAATTGTGATGTGAACCTGTAACCATGGTTGGGATGTAGACCACATGGTGTAGGGCTTGGATTGAGTGTGGAATGATGGTTTTGGAGCAATTAAAATATGGAAAGTATGGAAGTACAACAGTTATAATGCCCGATTTTTGTTAGGATAGGAACTGCTCTGTTTTGGACCCCTGTATCAGTACGGTACCTTACTGTCCAGTGTACAATGGACCATTAAATGATAGAGCTTAGTTCATAGATCGTTTTGATATAAAGTACGTCAAAATCTGATGAACGGTTTAGGAGAAAAGTCAGTTTTAGTGAAAGGCGTTCGAAAACCGAGAAAACGTAAATGTATCAAATTTAAGGCTAAAGTTACGATACTTAGACATTTTTAAAGGTCACGAAATTTTGGGATAGTGTAGTAGGGTGGTCAGAGGACCCTTGACAGTTAGCCTTGCATTAAAATTCGGAATCTATATTTTCTGAGAATTTTTTCAGTCGAGTATGGTTATTAAGGGGAAAGGTGGATTACACTAAAACTTAGATCGAGTTAAGAATGGTTAAGTGCATGTAAACTTTTGGTGCATAAAAACCATGTTAAACTTACAATATGAGTTAAGGGTGTTATGGTGTAGAGATTAAGTGATTAAGTGGGATATATATACTAACGGTGATCCTTTCGTTCCTATAGAGGCAGGAGACGAACTCAGGATTCCACCTACTCGCTCTAGAGATCCAGGCAAGATCTTTTCTATCCCTACTTGGAAAATTATTATTATCTTCAAGAAACTTGATTTCATGGAATATATATATATATATATATATATATATATATATATATATATATATGATTCTATTATTATTATATTGTGAAGAATTTGTCTTCCTTGAGTATTGATATTAAAAAGAAAGGTATACGAAGATGTGTCTGAATATGAAGATGGATATGCATATGTATAAAGAAGATTATGCATGGAGTGAACATGCCTTATGATAAGAGAATGGTATCAGTTGTTATCTAGAGTGAATAAAAGAATGGTATCAGTTGTTATCTAGGGTTATATGATTTATAATATTTTGCTAAAAATATTCTTTTTAAATATTGTGATTTAATAAGTATTTTTTTATAATTATCTACTATTTATAAAAGTAGATGGAACAATATATATATATATATATATATATAAAGGAGTTGTCTGAGTCATGATCAGGGAATTATGACATATGTTTAGAAGGTGATGGTATATGTGAAAGAAATGTGAATGGAAGTGGAAATGAAGTCTATGAATAGATAAATGATTTGACAAAAAAAAGGGGGGGGGGATTGCAACAGACTTGCGTAGGTAGCTGTGTCAGGGCTGTGTGCGACACAGTCCAGCATTTATTATTTTTATTACGGCACGAAGATGCTAAGGGAGGATGTTAGCAGGTGGCCTTCCTCCAGGGATGATCTTCATTCCTTCTACCGGTAGTAAAAAGAGAGCAGGTACGATTAGGCGACTGATCATCGTCCTAATGTATCAGGCGACAGCAGATATCCCCAATGTTTTTGAAAAGAAAATGTTGACAATGGTTTTCAGAGTTATATGCTGAAACCAAGAAAATGAGATAAGGTGATGGAATTATTTATATGGAATGAAGAGAAACTGATTTTATATTATTTGTATATGGTTGTCGTATACAAGAAACAGAAGGATATTATTGCGAGATCTTATTCAAATGGAATATTATTTTTGGAAAATTATACGGAAACGAAGTATGGATTATTATATTATTTTAGAAGAGAAACTCATATTATATGCTTTAAGAAGAGAAACTGATATTATAATACTATATATTACTTTTCATACAAAGAGGAATAGATGGTGAATTTGATAGATAAGAATTATTTCTTTTCTTAATGACTATAATGAATTTTCCCATTTATATATATATATATATATATATATATATGTAAAGGTTTATTTTCCCTTTTATGGTAGTAGATAGAAGTTATCTTGTTGAGCTATTTTAGCTCATTCTTGCTATTTATTTATAATACGGCTTGGTCCCATGCCAATACTCCGCACTACACCCCGCAAGAGGGTAAGGGAAAGGCAACCTTTTGAGCGAGTGCTGGCGACCATCCCCGAGGTAGTGACAAGCGAAAGGGGCTTAGTAGACTTATGTAAATTAAATGTGTAAGTTTGTAATAAACTTTTGGTTGTTGAAATGCTTCCTGTAGAAGTATTATTCAACAATGTACTTAGTAGAATTCTGGGTTTGTAATAACTGTTAACTTTAAACTTTTAATATTGTGGATGTTGTTCTATGAGCATATGACTGGTGTGTGTGTGTGTGTATTAGTGTGGGGTCAATTGCATAAGTATTAAGTTTTTAAAAAAAAGAGACTCAAGAGATATTGATATTGATCGGAAATTGGACCGTGATGACCTGGATCCTTGACCCCGGATCTAGGGATGTCACAGATGGTATCAGAGCTAAGAGTCATATTGCTCAGGAACAAAAGTGATAATAATATACACATATAGATATATATGTAATGATATAAAATATGAACTCACATCGAGTTCAAGGGTGGTTTATCGAACAAAGCGTTTATTCTAAGTAGTGATTATAATTTTATAGATTATTACTAATAAAAGGTTATGTTTTAGTATAGGGAGAAGAGATTGGTGAGCCAAAGTTAAGGGTATTTAAAGTCTTCGTCACTAATCAGACTAGTCATCTTACTGATGTTATTTTGGGGGATTAGTTTAGTTGGTTACTGTTTTAATCCCAGTCTGATTGGAAGACAGATAGTAGTACTTTTGTTGTAGCAGATTAGTATGTACGGTTATGTTTGTAGATTTCGAACCATGTACTCTATGATGTAAAACATTAGTAGTAAAAGACTTTGTACCCAAGTTGTAAAATATTTATGTATATTAATGAAGTTTATGTATTTCGTTTAAATTTTTATCGTATTTCGGTATTAAATGTTGAGATTCAAATGTATTGATGTATATGAGGTGATTGACTTAAATGAAAAGATTATCGTGCTAAGGGTGATATACCTACTTGCTAAAGTTATTAAATAACTAGACACTAACTGCATATAGTTAAGAGTATTGTGATATATAAATGAGTTCACTGATGATATAATTGTGTATATAGAAATGATGTGTATTGTACCCTAAATTTGGGTAATTAATGGAGAATATTGTTATATACAGAATCATGCCACCTAAGCGTAATAATAGAGGGAATCCAAGGGATAATGAGAGAGATGAAGGAAGTCAACATAGGCAGGCTGAAAATACTCATAATGAACAAAATCATGAAGAAGAAGAAGAAGAGGAATCAACTGGCCAACAAAGGAATCCGGGAGGTGATCCCTTTACCCAATTCATGGACCTATTAAGGCAGAATTTAGCTAATCCACAGAATCCCCAACAACCATCTGTTCTCCCCAATCAGGCAGCTAATTCCTTTCGTGCCTCTAAGTCATTAAAACCCCCAGAATTTGAGGGAACTGCTAACCCCGTAGTAGCCAGAACATGGTTAAAAGAGATGGAAAAAGCTTTTGAGATATTGAGGATAGAGGAGGATCAGAAAATAGTCTTTGCAGCCTATCTCTTGAAGGGAGAGGCAAATTATTGGTGGGAAGCTAAGAAGAACCTAGAAGGAGCGGGAGTGATAACCTGGGAGCGTTTCACTAGGGTGTTTCTAGAAAAGTATTCCCCTAGGTATTTGGAAAACCAAATGGAAATGAAATTTCTGGAGCTAAAGCAGGAAAACCTATCAGTGGCTGAGTATGAAACTAGATTTACTGAACTGTCTAGGTTCATTCCAGAATTTGTGCGTACTGAAGAGCAACGAACGAAAAGGTTCCAACAGGGATTAAAACCATGGTTACGAACGAGAGTGGCACCATTTGAGTTGACTGATTATGCTGCAGTGGTTCAAAAGGCATCTATTATAGAGGCCGAGAGTGAACAGGCTCAAATAGGTCGAGAAAGTAAGAAAAGGAGATTTGAGGGTCAGAGAGGAGGTTCAAGTGAAGGAAGTTATTTTGGCAAAGCTGGTAAAGGACGAAAATCTCAGTTCGTAGGAAAGTCAGGAGTTAATAGGACTGTTAGTGAAACTGTGAATCAGGGTGATGTTACGACCAAACTCAACACGCAAGTGCACGTGATCTCAAGTAATATAGATAGCAAATAAGATTCGTTCCTACAGGGACTCGTTGTATTGTCTAGTTAATTCACTCACCAATGTATGATTCTTATTCGATGCTACGACAAATTAATAATTGGATTTTTTTTATCACTACACTTACTCTAAGATTTATAACTAATTAACAACTACTTGAACTAAGAATTATGTCGAATTACTTATGCGAATAAAACATGGGATTTTAACTTCATTAAACAATCCATCTATAGTCTCCACTTCTCTAGCCTTTTCATGTGATTTGTTAATACCTGATCGAATACACAAAACTGATATAAACCAACTTTCGATGCACAAATACCATCCTAAATAACATCCACAATAAAGATAGAAATCACTTAGTCTCCCAATCATGCTTAATCTTCATATGTCTATAAAAATTGAAACATAATGGTTGAAGTACAAGCATTCAATTGATCACATAGTTGTCATAAAACGGTTAGAGTTACGACACTAATTATGAATGATATTCTCACGCATAAACCTATGCTAGCATGGCAAGTTCTAAACTCTTATATCCACTTTCGCTTCCATAAGAATTAACACACAATTACAGGAGTTAGCTACTCTCCTATAACGAATTAAATCAACCATGATAGGATATCACATCAATCACACTATAGGCATCGAGAAGATTCAACAAATAAACTTCATGAATAAATCCGCTAAAACCCCATGACAACGAATTAGTTCATAATCAAACTAATCGTCACCATGGGTTCCAATGTGAACATGATAGAAGAAAACGAATAATGATTTAAATAAATAACAAGGGTTCTAAAGAATACACCCAAACCAAGCATCCACAAACTAGGAAGAATACAAGAATAAATTGAAAACTATCTTCTTCCTCGCTTCTCCGTGCTTCAAAACTCCGTAAATACAATACGTGGTCAGACCTCCCTATTCTAGGGTTTTTTCTTCCTTTATATAGGCCTCCTAGTGCAAGAAATTCGAAAGGAATTTTATTTTTGACTTTATCTCGAAAAATCAGCAAAACAGGAGTTTCCCGTCAGAAGAACCGGCGCTGCCGCGCCATCCAAGAGCTTCAACACGGCGCTGCCGCGCCTCCTCGACAATCCCAGCGCTGCCGCGCCATAAACAAGCACAAACACAGCGCTGCCGCGCCGTGCCTTCTGTTCAGCAACTGGATTTTTTCCCCTTTTCTTCATTACAACTCCGATTTGCGCTCCGATTGCTCCGCTTCATTTCTTTAACACCTGTGATTAACATTCCTGCACAATACCCTTAAAGGAGATCAAAAATACCACAACTCGAGTACAAACATTCGTTTTAAGCCAAATGGAAACGTTTTAAGTGAATAAAATACCCACTTATCATACCCCCAAACTTAAACTGATGCTTGTCCTCAAGCATAAACAGACAAATTATGTACAACTAACTAGTACCACTTCCGTAGGTGATCACGGTTGCATTTGGCATATGCAACAAGCCCTTTAAACCCCTAGGCAGCCCTAGTGGACGAGTAAGGTCTCGTGAGGGCCTATAGTGAATGTACCCACAAAATCCGATCTATAATGCAACTAACAATGCAACTAACTATATGTATGCAACTACATGAAAAATGCAAGGATCCCCTTTAAACTCACCAAAACCAACTAACAAGCAACTATCTCAAAGAATGCAACAAATCCAAATAGAGCTCGACTAAGCCCCCGTATACTAACAATGCATGAACAAAAACGTGCGTGTGTGCGATGCTCATCAGAAATACTCCCAAACTAAGTCAAAAATCATACATGCTTTCAGTCAGGACAATCACAGGTTTATAACTAGAATAGACTATAGACACTTCATAGCCTAGGAACACCTCCACCCTTATCCAAGGTAGACAGGAACTCATGCTTTATTACATGACACATAATACTATATACAATACGCATGCTTATTTAACCGTGCAATGAATGAGACCCCGAAAGGCTTATACAATAATACCCATGTAACGAGTGTTGGGCTAGTGGATCCCAGACTATAAAAGCCTTAGGTCACTAGGACTAAGTCCCCTCAGACTTAATTACTCGAGTATTAAAGAGCTCACTCTGGTTAATTTTGCATTTCACAATTGACACTTTTTTTTCTGTTTTTTTTTCCTCTTTTTTTTCTTTTTTTTTTTACATGCAATCTGGAATGAGCCTTTCTCATTTCCAACCCTAGACTACTCATATAAATATGAGCCGGCTACTAGCCATTTGACACCTAGCCATTATTAACAAATATTTACAACTAGCATGAAATCCCTGGTTTCCCCCAAACTTAGATTTTAGTGCTCCTACGCCATCAAGGGAATAACGAAAATTCTAACTATAATCAAGCGATTAAATCTCTAAACATCCAACAAGCATGACCCTAACCTAGCCCAAAAGCACCCAATGAGTCTGTGAAAAAGTTTGTTTCTGAACACGCAAGTCAATTTCATAGGCACTATAATTCAACCCTCTACTCATCATCATCACACTCAATTAGACACCTACCTACCAGTCAGAATTAGCAAGTTCTACGGGATCATGAAAATGCATGCCATGCTCATGCAACTATATGAACATAAATATCACAATAACAACATGTCCTATATGGCATACATAAAAAAACAAAATGCTCTAACTAACATGAAAATATGCTAACATACAAATATGCTTCTAACATGCACACATACAAATATACAAATGCACCTTGTATCCCCACCCCCAACTTAAAAATTCTCAATGCCCCCATTGAAGGTAAGAATAACAAGTGTGCAAGGCATACCTACTCGTCGTCCGAACCACTCCCATCGGGAGTGTCCGGTGGCGGATAGACAGCGCCAGCTCCAAAGGACAGAAAAGTCACGTCCACTCCACTCGCACGAAAAGCCGTGCCCAATGCCTGTGCAAACTGACTAAAATCTGCTGCAAAACCTGCCTGCATATCGTGCACCGCATCGATACGCCTCGTCAACCGCCTATACTGTCTCTGAGTAATAAAAGAACCTCCTCCCTGAGGCTCCTCCTGCTGCTGCTCCTGTTGCTGCTGCTGTTGCTGCTCTACTACATAACCAAGACCCCACCAGTCCGGCTCACCTCCATCCTACTCAGCCAACCTCCGAATACTCTGATGATCCAGCGCCTCCTGTGGCTGCTGCACAACCTCCTCTGCTGACCAACGAGCACCACAATCTCTAGCCAACCTAGCAATGATCGAACCATAAGGCATCGCTGCAGTGGTACTACCTTGCATAAAACGCATAATCCCCTGATGGATCAAATTGCCCACATCCACATATTCTCTGCTGCAGATAGCATACAATAGGATAGCCCTCTCAACTGTCACCTCATTCGAATGCCTCGTAGGGATGAGATTGGCACAAATGAACAAGTGCCAAGTATGCCCATATCTATTCAGAGCCATCGACAAGAACGAGGTGGGCTCAGTAGTGCCTCTCCTCAAACGCCACTCTGTATCAGGAACACACAACCGCTGAATAACCATTTAAAGATCCACAACATCCCGAGTCTTCCCCGACCAATCCTCTTGACCCCTCCTAGGAGCCGGAAGCCCAAGAACACGCCGAATAGCAGGCGGCTGATAATCCACACGAAACCCACGAACCTGGCTAATCCCATTCCTCTCCACACTAGCGTTCGCATAGAACTCGCGAACCACAGTCATCGAAACAGGCTCCGGAACCTCACAGATCTGCTCCCAACGTCTCTCCAAAATATTCTCCAACATGTTCCCATCCGCTGCATTAGGCAAAAGACCCCTCTCACGAGCAATAAGGTGCCCCAACAACCGATTATACTCATCACGAGCCCCATTATTAATAAACTGAGGTCCACCATTGCCTCCCTCAGAATCAGATGAAGATGAAGAACGAGGGTTCCTCCTACCAGTCCCACTACCACCGGCACCCTCACTACCACCACCAACAACCCTTTGTCGCTTGGAAGCCATTGAATTGATTAGAAGAGTGTTTAGAGTGTTTAAAGTGTTTAGAAAATTTTGAGATCTGTAAGTGTGTATGTATAGGTAGCGTTGTGTAATGGTATGTATATATAGGAGAAATTAGGGTTAGTGGGTGTAAGTAGTGGGCTTGGGTCGTGGGTCACTAATAACAACAACCAACAACAACTTTTTTTTTCCAAAATTTGCTGAAATTTTTTTTCTGAACAGCCCGTGCGGCGCTGCCGCGCCAGGAATATACTGCGGAACGGCGCTGCCGCGCCGTAGCTACTGTTTCAACAATTTTTATTTTTATTTTTATTTTTTTTCAATAACAATTCACGTGGGTTGCCTCCCACAAAGCGCTCTTTTCACGTCATTAGCTTGACGTAGCTCCATCTCCTTACGTTGCGCAAATTAGAACCGCGGTCTCAACTTCTCGATTCAATTTCTCTCCAAAATATGGCTTTAACCACTGACCATTGACCTTGAACGACTACTCCGGTAACTTGTCAAAAATCTCCACTGCCCCATGCTGAAAAACTGTTTTGACTGTGAATGGACCTGACCAACGTGACTTCAACTTTCCAGGAAATAACCGAAGTCGAGAGTCGAACAACAACACCAATTGCCCGGGCACAAACGTCTTAAGAACCAACCGACGATCATGCCACCTTTTTACTTTCTCTTTGTATAGCTTGTTGTTCTCATAAGCTTGCAATCGAAACTCGTCCATTTCATTCAACTGAACCATACGCTTTTCCCCTGCTGCTGTAAGATCAAAATTCAGCTTCTTCAATGCCCAATAAGCCTTGTGTTCTAACTCAGCTGGAAGATGGCATGCTTTCCCATACACTAGCTGAAATGGTGACATTCCCAAAGGTGTTTTATAAGCTGCCCGATAAGCCCACACCGCTTCATCAAGCTTCAACGCCCAATCCTTCCTAGAAGGACTAACTACCTTCTCAAGAATCCGTTTAATTTCCCGATTAGACACTTCGGCTTGCCCATTGGTTTGAGGATGATAAGCTGTAGCAACTCGATGATTGATGTTGTAGCGTGCCATAAGAGATGTAAACTTTCGATTGCAAAAGTGCGTACCTTCATCACTGATGATCACCCGTGGAGTGCCAAACCGAGTAAAAATATTCTTGTGAAGAAAATTGAGTACCACCTTAGCATCATTCGTGGGAAGTGCTTTTACCTCCACCCACTTAGACACATAATCCACGGCTACAAGAATATACTGATTACCACATGATGGAATGAACGGTCCCATGAAGTCGATTCCCCACACGTCAAAGATTTCTACCTCCAACATGACATTCAGAAGCATCTCGTCCCTCCGAGAAATATTACCAACTCGTTGACATCGATCACATCTCAACACAAACTGATGAGCATCCTTGAATAGAGTCGGCCAATAGAAACCCCCTTGAAGAATACGTGTGGCTGTCTTCTCACCCGCATAGTGGCCTCCATAAGCTGTAGCATGAAAATCACTAAGAATAGCTTCGGTCATACTGTAACGAACACAACATCTAATAATCTAATCAGCTCCTTGCTTGAACAAAAACGGTTCATCCCAAATATACTGCTTGACATCGTGCAAGAATTTCTTCCTTTGAGCATAAGAGAGCTCAGGCGGAATGATGTTACTTACTAGATAATTCACAATGTCGGCAAACCATGGTTCATCATCTTGCACTTTGAATAGTTGCTCATCAGGAAAAAACTCATTAATAACCGTGTTGTCCTTAGGTGACTTTCCATGATCTTCCAATCTAGAGAGATGGTCAGCTACCTGATTCTCCGTCCCCTTTCTATCCTTGATTTCCACATCAAATTCTTGCAACAGAAGAACCCAACGAATCAACCTTGGCTTAGCATCTTTCTTTGCAAGGAGGTAGCGAATAGCAGCATGATCCGTGTAAACTGTCACCTTAGTACCAAGCAGATAAGAGCGAAACTTTTCAAACCCAAAGACAATAGCAAGTAGTTCCTTCTCAGTGGTGGTGTAATTCAACTGGGCATCATTGAGAGTTTTGCTCGCATAGTAAATAACATGGAACATTTTTTCTTTCCATTGGCCTAGAACGGCCCCAATTGCATAATCACTACATCGCACATCAAAGCAAATGGTTGGCTCCAATCAGGAGCTGTAATAACTGGAGCAGAAATTAGTTTCTTCTTCAAGATCTCGAACGCATGTAAACAAGCCTCATCAAAATTGAATGGCACATCTTTTTCCAAGAGATTGCAAAGCGGCTTAGAAATTTTTGAGAAATCCTTTATGAAGCGCCTGTAGAACCCTGCATGACCAAGAAAGCTACGAATACCCTTGACTGAGATAGGTGCATGAAGATTCTCAATAGTTTCCACCTTTGCCTTGTCAACTTCCAAACCCTTACTCGAAACCTTGTGTCCCAGAATGACACCTTCTTGTACCATGAAGTGGCACTTTTCCCAATTAAGAACAAGATTTGTCTCCACACAACGTTTTAAAACCAAACTCAAGTTTTCCAAGCACTCAACAAAAGAATTCCCAAAGACTGAGAAATCGTCCATGAATACTTCCATATTAATTCCAATCATGTCAGAGAAAATGGCCATCATACACCTCTGAAAAGTAGTTGGTGCACCACACAACCCAAAAGAAACACGTCTGAATGCAAATGTACAAAATGGACAAGTGAATGTAGTCTTCTCCTGATCCTCGGGTGCTATGCAAATCTGATTGTACCCAGAATACCCATTAAGCAAACAATAGTACTGACGTCCAGCCAATCTGTCAAGCATGTGATTAATGAACGGGAGTGGAAAATGATCTTTCCGAGTGGCTTTGTTCAACTTTCGATAATCCATGCAAATTCTCCAACCAGCAACTGTTCGCGTCGGAATGAGCTCGTTCTTCTCATTAGTAACCACTGTCATGCCCCCTTTCTTAGGCACACATTGCACCGGACTCACCCAAGAGCTATCAGAAATCGGATAGATAATGCCCGCGTCAAGCCATTTAAGAATTTCCTTCTTCACAACTTCTTTCATAACAAGATTCAGTCTCCTTTGATTATCGACTGTAGGTTTAGCTCCCTCTTCCAAAGGAATTTTGTGCATGCAATACGAAGGACTGATACCCTTGATGTCTGCTATAGTCCACCCAATGGCTGATTTGAATTCCCTTAAGATTCTCAATAGTTTTTCCTCTTCTATGCCTGAAAGCTTAGATGATATAATAACAGGTAAGGTAAAAGAATCACCAAGATAGGCATACCTTAGATGTTCAGGCAATGGCTTAAGTTCCAAGGTAGGTGCTTCCTCAATGGATGGTTTTAGTCTAACATGAGACTTCTTCAATTCTGACAAACCCAATGATTCAAATGGAATCCCAAACTTCTTCCATGGAGATGCATTAAGATATTGCAAGTGTTCTTTATCCTCTTCGTTCTCAACCTCCGAGTCATTAGCAAGAACTCTTTCCAACACATCCTCTTTTATCAAGTGTTGAGTCGCGGAGTTAACCACCTTGTCGACCATATCAATTTTGAGACACTCTTCATAGTCAGTAGGAAGCTTCATTGCGTTGAAAACATTAAAGGTGACGTTTTGATCGTGCACCCTCATAGTGAGTTCTCCCTTTTGGACATCAATAAGAGTTCGGCCTGTAGCCAAGAATGGTCGTCCCAAGTTAATAGAAATCTTCTTGTCTTCCTCAAAGTCAAGAATAACAAAGTCGGCTGGAAAGATAAGCTTGTCGACCTTCACTAAAACATCCTCAACTATCCCTCGAGGATAAGTAACTGAACGGTCTGCAAGTTATAGAGTCATGGCAGTTGGCTTTGGTTCTGGAAGACCAAGTTGCATGAAAACTGATAAGGGCATGAGATTAATACTTGCACCCAAATCACACAAGTATTTGCTGAATGAGAGATCTCCAATAGTACATGGAATGGTAAAGCTTCCAGGGTCCTTCAACTTAGGCGGCAACTTTTGTTGCAAGATGGCACTACATTCCTCCGTCAAGGCAACGGTCTCTAGCTCCTGAAGTTTCAATTTCTTCGAGAGTATGCCCTTCATAAACTTCGCATAGCTCGGCATTTGCTCAAGAGCCTCCGCAAATGGTATGTTAATCTGAAGCTTCTTGAAGACATCCAAGAACTTAGCAAATTGCTTGTCGAACTTTTGCCTTTGAATTCGTTTTGGGTATGGAGGAGGTGGAAACACCTTATCTTCTTCCTCTTTCTGAGCATTATCATTCTTACAAGTTATAGGAGTCGAGGGAGTAGCATTAGGTAGCAGTTTAGGACCAGATTCAACCCCAGTATCAAAATCAACTTTTTCTTCCAGAAGTTGCGGCGCTGCCGCGCCAGTATTGTACTGGGAAACGGCGCTGCCGCGCCGTGCTATCTGTTCAAATTTTTCATTTTCTTCCTCGGTTGATTTTTCTTTGTCCTGACCTTGTAGAATTCTTCCTGATCGTAATGTTACTGCCTGGACCTGTTCCTTGTGATCCTTCTTGCCTGGATTCATCTCTGTGTCACTCGGAAACGTTCCTGGTTGACGGTTCAACAATGCATTGGCCAGTTGACCAATTTGATTCTCTAAAGTTTTCAATGACACCGCCTGACTCTTGTACATCATTCGAAGCTCTTCCAATTCAGACTTCTCAGGCTGATTCAATGAATTCCATTGAGATGGTTGAAATCCCGGTGGATTGAATGGTTGCCTTGGAGCATAAGGTGGCGGTTGATAGTTCTGATTATATGGCCTTGCATTGAACTGCTGATTTTGGGGTTGCTGAACACCACCCTGATTGTTGCTCCAACTGAAATTAGGATGATTCCGATTGTTGGGATGATAAACATTAGGCACTGGTTGCTGAGCTCTTTGAAAATTACTGACAAATTGTACGGATTCAGATGAGATAACACACTGTTTCGTGTCATGAGCCCCTGCACACAATTCACACACCATAGCAACCTGGTTAGTCCCATGATTAGAAAGGGAATCTACCTTCATTGTCAACGCCTTGAGTTGAGCAGCAATAGCAGTAGCTGCATCCAAGTCAAGAACTCCAGCCACTTTAGCAGGTGGCAAGCGTTGAGTAGGATTCTGAAACTCATTGGCCGCCATCAATTTCAATAAGATTATAGGCATCCTCATAGCTTTTTGCCCATAGCGCACCTCCAGAAGCTGCATCTAACATAGGCCTGGACTGAGCTCCCAACCCGTTATAGAAATTACTGATTATCATCCAATCCGGCATCCCATGATGAGGACAACGTGCCAATATCTCCTTGTACCTTTCCCAAGCTTCCCCCAAAGATTCCTGAGGTTGCTGAGCGAACTGAGAGATAGAATTCCGATAAGCTGCTGTCTTCGCCATGGAGAAATACTTCGTCAAGAACTTTTGAGCACAGTCTGCCCATGTTTTAATAGAGCCTGATGGCATAGAATGTAACCAACTCTTGGCTTTATCCCTAAGAGAGAAGGGAAATAGTCTCAATCTGATTGCGTCATCTGTAACTCCGTTGAATTTGAAGGTGTCAGAGATCTCAAGGAAGTCCCTAATATGAGCATTGGGATCTTCAGCAGGACTACCCCCAAACTGTACTGTATTCTGAATCATCTGAATGATGTTTGGCTTAAGCTCGAAATTATTAGCCCCAATAGCTGGGCGAACAATACTGGTATGAATATCCTCTTTTTTTGGCTGAGAGAATTCACTCAAAGCCTTCGCTGGTTGTGCTTGATCTGCCATTTCTTCTATTGATTCAAGATCGTCTTTTAACCCGATGTTCTCAAAATCAAGTTTTCTTCTTGCTAGTTCTTCTCTACGTGCTTGAGCTCGTGTACGCATACACTCTAAAAAAGTACCTGAAATTCACCAACAAGAAATTTGGTGAGAAACGTCCTAGTCACCGAACTTTAATGACCACTGATGGCAAATACTGAAACTAAACAAATAAAACCGCGTCCCCGGCAGCGGCGCCAAAAACTTGTTACGACCAAACTCAACACGCAAGTGCACGTGATCTCAAGTAATATAGATAGCAAATAAGATTCGTTCCTACAGGGACTCGTTGTATTGTCTAGTTAATTCACTCACCAATGTATGATTCTTATTTGATGCTACGACAAATTAATAATTGGATTTTTGTTTATCACTACACTTACTCTAAGATTTATAACTAATTAAAAACTACTTGAACTAAGAATTATGTCGAATTACTTATGCGAATAAAACATGGGATTTTAACTTCATTAAACAATCCATCTATAGTCTCCACTTCTCTAGCCTTTTCATGTGATTTGTTAATACCTGATCGAATACACAAAACTGATATAAGCCAACTTTCGTTGCACAAATACCATCCTAAATAACATCCACAATAAAGATAGAAATCACTTAGTCTCCCAATCATGCTTTATCTTCATATGTCTATAAAAATTGAAACATAATGGTTGAAGTACAAGCATTCAATTGATCACATAGTCGTCATAAAACGGTTAGAGTTACGACACTAATTATGAATGATATTCTCACGCATAAACCTATGCTAGCATGGCAAGTTCTAAACTCTTATATCCACTTTCGCTTCCATAAGAATTAACACACAATTACAAGAGTTAGCTACTCTCCTATAACGAATTAAATCAACCATGATAGGATATCACATCAATCACACTATAGGCATCGAGAAGATTCAACAAATAAACTTCATGAATAAATCCGCTAAAACCCCATGACAACGAATTAGTTCATAATCAAACTAATCGTCACCATGGGTTCCAATGTGAACATGATAGAAGAAAACGAATAATGATTTAAATAAATAACAAGGGTTCTAAAGAATACACCCAAACCAAGCATCCACAAACTAGGAAGAATACAAGAATAAATTGAAAACTATCTTCTTCCTCGCTTCTTCGTGCTTCAAAACTCCGTAAATACAATACGTGGTCAGACCTCCCTATTCTAGGGTTTTTTCTTCCTTTATATAGGCCTCCTAGTGCAAGAAATTCGAAAGGAATTTTATTTTTGACTTTATCTCGAAAAATCAGCAAAACAGGAGTTTCCCGTCAGAAGAACCGGCGCTGCCGCGCCATCCAAGAGCTTCAACACGGCACTGCCGCGCCTCCTCGACAATCCCAGCGCTGCCGCGCCATAAACAAGCACAAACACGGCGCTGCCGCGCCGTGCCTTCTGTTCAGCAACTGGATTTTTTCCCCTTTTCTTCATTACAACTCCGATTTGCATTCCGATTGCTCCGCTTCATTCCTTTAACACCTGTGATTAACATTCTTGCACAATACCCTTAAAGGAGATCAAAAATACCACAACTCGAGTACAAACATTCGTTTTAAGCCAAATGGAAACGTTTTAAGTGAATAAAATACCCACAGAAACGTTTCAGTCCAATCAATCACGACCACCATTACCAGATTGTGACACGTGTGGTAAGAAGCATATAGGAGTCTGTAGGGTGCTGGGAGTAACTTGTTTTAAATGTGGACAAAAAGGACACTACCTTAACCAGTGCCCATCAACTGATACAAACCTTAAAGGAGATGTTAAGTGTTACCAGTGTGGGAAATTAGGACACATTGCTAGAGATTGCCGTTCCGGTGGGTCATACGCGCCAGGACAGAGTGTGACTGCTTCAAATAGGCCTACTGCTAGAGTGTACAACATGACCTTAGGGGAAGCGTTGGCGAAACCAGATGCAGATACAGGTACTTGTTTTTCGATTTAAATTTTGTGTGTAAGTCTTTGGTTAAGGATCGACTTAATCAATTAATGGAGTAAATAAGTTAATAATATAGATAAGGAAAATCAGTATCTGTTAAGGGCTAGGAAACGCTATGAAAAGGAAAGTAGGAGTGTTTTGGGAAAACACAAACTCGTTGAGACGAACAGGAAATATATATTATAGGTAGTACTTTTTTACAATTATTTCAAGGAATAGCATTATAAGACTAGTTTTCTGGAGGATTTTACAGAGATGAGATGTGTTAAGATAAAGTACTAATATTTTATGTCATGGTAGAGATCAGAATATGGCCAAACCATAAGTGAGATACACTACCATTCAGGAATGGCCAATGTGGTGGTCGATACTTTAGTTAAAAAGAGAAAGGAGGAATGAGATAATATAGAATGACTGAAAACAGGAGGAGATTTGTAAGGAAAAGACAGTAAAAGTACTGCTATTGATAAACTAAATGGCATGTTGATGAATGACAAGAAAGTTTATATTGGTATATCTTTGCGCAAACAAGATAGAGATATTATGAAAGGAAAAGGATAGAGGAAGTAGTGTGGAAGTTAGTAGGTGAGAATGAAAAAGATACCTATGGACATTTCCAACATGATTCCGGGACAGAATCCTTTTAAGGGGGGAAGACTGTAATAACCCTAACTTTAGCAATGCTACAGTGATCACATGAATAGTAAATTTAAGGATTTAGGGAAATGGTATGTAAGTACTCTATACTTGAAATGGAAAACGAGTAAACAGAAACCATATTAGTATTGTACTAGGAAAATAAGTGACTCGAAATGACGATAGATTTCAGAAATTCCTGAATACGGATTTTTGAGGATTTTGAGTTCGAATGAGGTTCTATTTTATTAGATATTAAGGAGCATGGAGATATTAAAGGAATTATATATTTAGGAATTAGTGTATTAGGGTAAACTAAGAGATTATTAAGTTAAGGAATTATCAAAGGAATTTAGATTGTTAAATGATTTCAGAACCACTGAGATAATGAGGTATATTCGAACCGAATCGCAATTAGACGAGTATGGAAACCAAACAACCAAGATTTATAACTTAACAAGGATACCTACCATATTATTAATTACCAAGAGAATTAGCATAATACTTAGAAAAATTAAGAAAAGAGATTAAGAAATCATCAATGACATCATTAGGTGATGTCACATTCCACTATTACTTTTAAGGGTAAATTAGTACATTAGCAAGCCTTTAATCACAAATATCTTCCAAAGCTTCCAAGACAAGCTAGATTAACAAGAATTAAAGAAGATAAGATCAAAAAAATCAAGAGAAAATCTCTCCCTTCCATTCTTTCAATTCGGCCAAACAGTAACATCCAGCTTAGAACGGCCATAACTTATTCGTTTCTCAACCAAAGTTTTCGTTCTTTAGCTTTTTAGAAAGCCCATGAGATAAGCTACAAGTCGTATTTCACAAGATTTTCCCAGAAAAGCAAGGTAAGGGGGTTGTTTTTCATGTTCTTTCAGCTGCAGTAAAATCGCTCCGAAAATTCTAAGTATGTTCGTGGTGTTTCTTGTTAGTTTAAGGTGTTATATGGTTGCTTAAGGATATCCCAAGGATTATTAAATGTTATACAAGCTACAAGGAAGGTATATTACTTGAGACCCTAACTTGAGTTATGAAGTTTTTGATTGATTATGCTTAGTTTAGAAGTTAAGTTGTATAAAGCATGAAATCTTGATGATATGGTTGTTGATATGTGTTTTAAGTTTGATATGGAAATTGTGATGTGAACTTGTAACCATGGTTGGGATGTAGACCACATGGTGTAGGGCTTGGATTGAGTGTGGAATGATGGTTTTGGAGCAATTAAAATATGGAAAGTATGAAAGTACAGCAGTTATAATGCCCGATTTTTGTTAGGATAGGAACTTCTCTGTTTTGGACCCCTGTATCAGTACGGTACCTTACTGTCCAGTGTACAATGGACCATTAAATGATAGAGCTTAGTTCATAGATCATTTTGATATAAAGTACGTCAAAATCTGATGAACGGTTTAGGAGAAAAGTCAGTTTTAGTGAAAGGCGTTCGAAAACCGAGAAAACGTAAATGTATCAACTTTAAGGCTAAAGTTACGATACTTAGACATTTTTAAAGGTCACGAAATTTTGGGATAGTGTAGTAGGGTGGTCAGAGGACCCTTGACAGTTAGCCTTGCATTAAAATTCGGAATCTATATTTTCTGAGAATTTTTACAGTCGAGTATGGTTATTAAGGGGAAAGGTGGATTACACTAAAACTTAGATCGAGTTAAGAATGGTTAAGTGCATGTAAAATTTTGGTGCATAAAAACCATGTTAAACTTACAATATGAGTTAAGGGTGTTATGGTGTAGAGATTAAGTGATCAAGTGGGATATATATACTAACGGTGATCCTTTCGTTCCTATAGAGGCAGGAGACGAACTCAGGATTCCACCTACTCGCTCTAGAGATCCAGGCAAGATCTTTTCTATCCCTACTTGGAAAATTATTATTATCTTCAAGAAACTTGATTTCATGGAATTTATATATATATATATATATATATATATATATATATATATATATGATGCTATTATTATTATATTGTGAAGAATTTGTCTTCCTTGAGTATTGATATTAAAAAGAAAGGTATACGAAGATATGTCTGAATATGAAGATGGATATGCATATGTATAGGGAAGATTATGCATGGAGTGAACATGCCTTATAATAAGAGAATGGTATCAGTTGTTATCTAGAGTGAATAAAAGAATGGTATCAGTTGTTATCTAAGGTTATATGATTTATAATATTTTGCTAAAAATATTCTTTTTAAATATTGTGATTTAATAAGTATTTTTTTATGATTATCTACTATTTATAAAAGTAGATGGAACAATATATATATATATATATATATATATATATATATATAAAGGAGTTGTCTGAGTCATGATCAGGGAATTATGACATATGTTTAGAAGGTGATGGTATATGTGAAAGAAATGTGAATGGAAGTGGAAATGAAGTCTATGAATAGATAAATGATTTGACAAAAAAAAAAGGGGGGGATTGCAACAGACTTGCGTAGGTAGCTGTGTCAGGGCTGTGTGCGACACAGTCCAGCATTTATTATTTTTATTATGGCACGAAGATGCCAAGGGAGGATGTTAGCAGGTGGTCTTCCTCCAAGGATGATTTCCATTCCTTCTACCGGTAGTAAAAAGAGAGCAGGTACGATTAGGCGACTGATCTTCGTCCTAATGTATCAGGCGCCATCAGATATCCCCAATGTTTTTGAAAAGAAAATGTTGACAATGGTTTTCAGAGTTATATGCTGAAACCAAGAAAATGAGATAAGGTGATGGAATTATTTATATGGAATGAAGAGAAACTTATTTTATATTATTTGTATATGGTTGTCGTATACAAGAAACAGAAGGATATTATTGCGAGATCTTATTCAAATGGAATATTATTTTTGGAAAATTATACGGAAACGAAGTATGGATTATTATATTATTTTAGAAGAGAAACTCATATTATATGCTTTAAGAAGAGAAACTGATATTATAATACTATATATTACTTTTCGTACAAAGAGGAATAGATGGTGCATTTGATAGATAAGAATTATTTCTTTTCTTAATGACTATGATGAATTTTCCCATTTTTATATATATATGTAAAGGTTTATTTTCCCTTTTATGGTAGTAGATAGAAGTTATCTTGTTGAGCTATTTTAGCTCATTCTTGCTATTTATTTATACTACAGCTAGGTCCCGTGCCAATACTCCGTACTACACCCCGCAAGAGGGTAAGGGAAAGGCGACCTTTTGAGCGAGTGCTGGTGACCATCCCCGAGGTAGTGACAAGCGAAAGGGGCTTAGTAGACTTATGTAAATTAAGTGTGTAAGTTTGTAATAAACTTTTGGTTGTTGAAATGCTTCCTGTAGAAGTATTATTCAACAATGTACTTAGTAGAATTCAGGGTTTGTAATAACTGTTAACTTTAAACTTTTAATATTGTGGATGTTGTTCTATGAGCATATGACTGGTGTGTGTGTGTGTATTAGTGTGGGGTCAATTGCATAAGTATTAAGTTTTAAAAAAAAAAGAGACTCAAGAGATATTGATATTGATCGGAAATTGGACCGTGATGACCTGGATCCTTGACCCCGGATCTAGGGATGTCACAACGTCTCCTTATGAAGGTGAAACAATCAACTAACAGGCTCTACAAAATCATTCTTGAAACCAACAAAACTAGTTGCCTAATGACAAAAGTTGAAGAACGTTCGTGGTTATGGCATTCTCGCCTAGGCCATGTAAATTTCAGGGCCATGAAGTTGCTATCTGATAAAAATATGGTACGAGGATTTCCAAAGGTAGTTCAGCCAGAGAAGACATGCACGGGATGCCTGATGGCAAAGCAAACAAGAAGCCCCTTCCCTGTTCAAAGTGATTATCGTGCCACAAGAGTGTTGGAACTGATCCACGCTGACTGTGTGGACCAATAACCCCAAAAACTAAGGCAGGTAACAAGTATTTCTATCTCTTAGTTGATGACTTTAGTCGATACATGTGGATTTATATGTTAAAAAGCAAGGACGAGGCCTTGGAGTATTTCAAAAAATTCAAAGCAGTTGTTGAACGAGGCACAACAGAAAAGGTAAAGATGTTAAGAACAGATAGGGGTTGAGAATTCTGCTCGAGTCAATTCAACTCTTATTGCGAGGAGAATGGTATCTCGAGACAATTTACAGCTCCATATTCCCCTCAACAGAACGGGGTTGTTGAGCGACGGAATAGAACTATTGTGACTATGGCTAGGAGCTTCTTGAAGGAGATGCAAGTGCCTTCTAATCTATGGGGGGAAGCGGTCCGTCACTCTGTATATGTACTAAATCGCTTACCAACTAGAGCTTTGTCTGATAAAACACCATATGAAGTTTGGAAGAGGTACAAGCCGGATATCAGCCACATAAGGGTATTTGGTTGTGTAGCACACATGAAGGTGCCAAGTGTGTACACATCTAAACTCGATGATCGAAGTAAGATGGTCATCTATCTGGGAAGAGAACCAGGGACAAAAGCGTGTAGATTACTTGACCCAGAAGTTGGAAGAATTCTGGTGAGCAGGGATGTTGTATTCGAAGAAACTAGAGCCTGGGTTTGGGATGCACAACAACAAGATGTCTTGACACCTCAAGCACCATTCACTATAATTGGTGTCAACTTGAATGAGGAAGATGAAAACGGGACAGAAGAAGACACGAATGGATCGACCGGAAGCAACATAGTTACAGACGAAAGCGATGCAAGTATGGGCACACCAGAAAATTCACCATCAAGAACAAGGAGCCAGAGCCTGCAGTCTGAGACTTCACAAGATAGCAGTGAACAACCAAATAAATTTAGATCTCTCAGTGACATATACAACGAAACACATGAAGTGGAGCTGGAGGAGGAGTTATTACTATGTGGGATTGATGAACCGGGAAACTATACTCAAGCAGCAAAGGAGAAGGCATGGAAGCAGGCTATGAAACATGAAATCGATGCAATAGAAAAGAATGGCACTTGGAGGTTAGAGGATTTGCCACATGGGCATAAACCAATCGGTTTGAAGTGGGTTTACAAGCTGAAAAAGGAAACTAACGGGAAGGTAATCAAGCACAAGACGAGGCTCGTTGCGAAAGGGTACGTACAAAAACAAGGCAGAGATTTCGAAGAAGTATATGCTCCTGTCACTCGGATGGAAACAGTGAGACTCCTATTAGCTCTTGCAGCAAACAATGGATGGGAGGTACATCATATGGACGTCATGTCTGCCTTTCTTATCGGGGATTTGGAGGAAACCGTGTTTGTATCTCAACCTGAAGGGTTTATCAAGGAAGGCAAGGAACACATGGTTTATAGATTGGTTAAAGCTTTGTATGGCCTGCGACAAGCGCCGCGTGCCTGGTATGCAAGGTTACAGAAATTTTTGGAAAAACTTGGATACACCGCATGTCCATACGAGCCTGCTGTATACACAAAACGTGAGGGGAGTAAAGTTCTGGTGATAGGTGTGTACGTTGACGACCTCCTGGTGACTGGTACAAGCTTGCAGAGTATCGAAAGGTTCAAGAAACAGATGAGTGCAGAATTCGAAATGAGCGATCTGGGTATGTTATCTTACTATTTGGGAATTGAGGTTGATCAAAAGAAAGAATATACGAAGCTCAAACAGTCCACATATGCAAAGAAACTGCTAGAAAAGGCTGGTTTGGAGGATTGTAACTATTCTAAGTATCCCTTGGAGCCAAAGATACAACTCGAGAAAGATGAAAAATGGGAAACAGTTGATTCAACTCTGTTCAAAAGTCTGGTAGGAGGTTTAAGGTACCTGGTCCATACCCGGCCAGATATAGCTTATTCAGTTGGAATGGTCAGCAGATTCATGGAACGTCCTACTGTGATGCACTTGAATGCTGTCAAACGGATACTACGCTACGTGAAAGGAACAGTTAACTTTGGTTTGATCTACTGGAAAGGGATTGGAAATCACATATTATCAGGATACTCGGATAGTGACTTTGCTGGGAGCATCGAAGATAAGAGGAGCATGGGGGAATGGCATTCTACTTAAACGAAAGCTTGATTACATGGGTATCGCAAAAACAGAAGTGTGTAGCTTTGTCGTCATGTGAGGCTGAGTTCATGGCCACCACTGCAGCTGCCTGTCAAGGGGTGTGGTTACGGAATCTGCTCACTCAGATAACTAACTTGAAACATGGTCCGGTTGTTATTTATATTGACAATAAATCGGCAATCGATTTGGCGAAGAACCCAGTGTTTCACGGACGTAGTAAACATATTGATGTTCGTTATCACTTTATTCGGGAATGTGTTGAGCGAGGTGAAGTTGTTATTAAGCATGTTCGAACAGAGGAGCAGCGAGCTGATGTCTTGACCAAGGCTATGTCCATAGTTAAGTTCGAAAAGATGCGTGCTTTGCTGGGAATTCAGAATTTGCAGAGTAATGTTCAGATTACAGGGGAGTGTATTGGAATATAATCTAAACAATAGTATTGCTTGATCCACTAGCCTCATTTCCAGGAGGAGTTGCTGCATGTTTTAGGGAGTTGCTTATTTTCTGGAAGTTGTTGTTTTCTTTATTCACTTTATATTTGATGTATGAGTAAGTTAAATGAGATAACACGTCACTTTGTTTTACATTCTTTTTGTTGCTTCATTCCTTAAGCTGTGCACAAGTTTATATATATATTACTTGTTTCACTAACAAAATTGTCATTATGTTAAAATCATTTTATACGCTCTTTATGACTTTATAATTTTTTTTAATCTTTCAACAAAGTGCAAGATCATAATTGTTTTCAAAAAATTATTCCATTGTCCCGTGCTCTGAAAATTAGAGTAATGATTTTTAGTCTACATCACAACTAAACACACAATTTGAGTGAGTGGGGCGAAATCACTACACGGCATTAGAGAGTTGGGGGGGGGACAGTGAAACCCCAGCTGATAGCACATACATGATACATGTACTGCGACTTTTGTAGGTGAAGGCTGCACATTTGGCTGGCAAGGTCATAGTTTTGTATTTTGTGCCATTGCTCCCTGATTATTCGTTGTGGAGGTCTAAATCATTCTTGATCGACACATACACGTATCTGCTGCCTGATAATAATTTTGAGGTTGTCTTGGTTGCTTTTGGGACTGCAGAAGATAATATTTTAAGTGATTCTCATACCAACTCCAAGAAGATTTTTGAAACTATATTTTCTTGCATGCCATGGACTTCCATCCCATTCTTGGATACTGCATCCAGAGAACGTCTGGCGAGTACATTTGGTATCGGTTGGCCGAGTCATTGTAGTTCTTTAGTTGTCATTGATTCATCTGGCATGGTTTTGCAAACTGATGGTTGCAATTTATTTGAAAGATATGGAGGCCTCGGTTATCCTTTCAGTGACGAATGGATTCAAAATTTAGGTATTCAAGACGCCGCAATTGCTAAGAAGCCCTCTTTAAAAGCACTCTTGAGTTCTCCAAAACGTGATTATCTCATCTCAAATAACGGGGATAAGGTATGAATGTGGTAGTAAGATTGTATATCTGACAACATTGTAATGGGTTTGGCCTTCACTATTTCTACTCTTGATGATACCTGATTTTTTAAACATCTTCCTTTATAAGACAATCATCTGTTAGTGCTTGTACTGGCAGGTACTTATTGACACTCTTGCAGAAAAGGTGGTAGCACTATATTTCTATGAAGAGGATCGTACTCCTACATGGGTGACCACAAATATTAAGAAAGCGTATAGAGAGTTCGCGCAAAATAAATCTTGTTTTGAGGTTGTGCTCATATATATGTATGGCACAAATGGAACTATAGATCGAACGAGTAAAGAATCATTTTGCAATACATTTGAGAATATGCCTTGGTTGGCAGTCCCATTTAAAGACCCAACATGTGAAAGATTGGCGCGCTTTTTTGGTTATCCTAAAAGGTATAAGAAGGTGGAGGTTCCTCCTACACTTGTAATCTTTGGGCCTCATGGGAAATTTATTGAACCATGGGGTGCTGACATCTTGTGCAAATTTAAGCTTCCAGCATACCCGTTCACTCGTGAGAGAGTTGCCGAGTTATACACTGAAAAATTGCGAGAACTAAAGTTGGAGATGCTATGGGAACAAAACAAAATTTTTAGACGAAAAAATGGGAGAAAGGTTAGTTCTTTTGACATTTTGTCATGGTGTCTTAAACTCTCTTGCCTGGAAATGTCTGGCTCATTTTCCTTTATTTTATTAAATTCGTTTGCCATCAACAAATAAGTTCCATGAAAAATACTGAGCATTTCATTTCATACATTTGAGTATTTGACCAACAGTGTTGAAGCTCTTCATACCAATTTAATGTTGGTCATGGATTAAGAACAAAACAATCAAAATGCTAAGCTAGACTGATTCAGCTTCAACCACAACGACTGAACCATAAACAAGAGAAGAATCTCAATCATACGAATTTATTGAAGTTTTGGTATAATAACATCTTACATCTTGTTTATTATGATAACTTTTGAACTTATACCTATGACTACAGAGTTTTTCTTTTCTTTTAAAGCTAACTACCACCACAATAAAAGAAATAACTCAAATCGCCACAACTATGGACTGTAATAATCCTATTAATTCTAAAATCCGGATCAGATTCTTAACATTCAACATATGTGCGAATAATGGGTTTGGAACTTTTCTCTTCTACTTATTTACTTTATACTCCTACTTTTTAGGTTCGATTTTCTCAACTTGTTGGAAAGAGAATAATACTCTTTTTTGAGGGTACTGAAGAGGATGATTACCGCAAAGAAACGGTGGTCAGGTTCCTGAGCATGTTGAAAGAAAGCTATGTCGACATGAAGGGAACAAGTGATGAATTTGAAGTTATATATGTCACCTCAGGTGAAAAGGAATCTCCCTACAAAATGCATATTGCAGATCTGCCATGTTATTTATCAACAGCATCTGAGTTATCACCCATTGATCTTAGTTTGTATTGCTGTTATTGTCACCTTGTTGGAGGCCCATCGGCCCAATAGGCTATATTAAGCCCATCACTGTACACCTAAGTTAAGTATCCAAGACATAGAGATCCGAATCCAAGACATAGAGATCCCTTGGATGCTTCGGTCCAGTCAACAAGTGACACCTCAGAATGTGGGGTACGGCTGTTCTTTCCTCATCATCTCCTAGGGCCCATATCCGAAGGCTATAAATAGAAGAGAGTAAGCAACAACAAGGGACAATTCATTATCACTACTCAAGTATTCTCTTTCACAATTTCTTTACGTTTTATCCTATCATTTAAACAACCAGAAAACTTACTCTTACGCCGGAGGTGAATCGAGGGTCAACACCCTCGCATTCTTTTGTCTTGAAGGTTGACCGAAGGCCCTACTCGGAAATATCCGGTTCCAACATTTGGCGCCGTCTGTGGGAACGTAGAGAAACAATTGTGTTCGAGTTTATCAAAAATTATGGTAGCTGAAGACACGCCCTTACCAGACGCCAGCACCGTAGATGGAGACAGTCCCATCACCCCTACCATCCAAAGAGTCGCCCCTATGTCCCAGGAAAATCCTTCTGTTGCCCGAAGGATATTGAATTTCGATGAGGAAGGAGACATGCCCACTCCCGAAGAGCAACAAGAAATGCTAATGAAATGGAGAGAGCAGCAGAAGACCAAAGGAAAGCAGAAGGAAGTAAACAATAAAGAAGCGGAAAGACTAGCTAAGAAAAAGGCGGCTGACCGATTGAAATTAGAAGCCCTCAAGCTCCAAAGAGAAGAGATCGAGCTACAAGAAAAACTGCTTCGTGAGGCCCTAGAGGCCGAAAATCCAAAAGCCGAAGATGAAAGAGAGAAGAGAACTAGAGATGACGAAGACGAATCTTGGAATTCGGAATCGCAATCTAAGAGAGCAAGATCCAAAAACAATTATTCCTCGGATTCTGAAGAAGAAGGTCCTCGCACGGATGACCGAATCCGAAGGCTAGAAAAGGTGATGTTCGGCGAAAGAAAGATGAGCCATGAGCCTGTGGTGACCATAGACGTGGAACAATACCGACCTCCGCCAGGGAGACAATTTCCGAAGATGAACGAATTTAACGGAAAAGGGGATCCCGAAGATCATTGCGAGAAATATGAATCGCTCATGACCGGTATGGGACACTGTGATGTCATGCTGTGCAAAATGTTTAAGACATATCTGAAAGGATCAGCGTCAATGTGGTATCGTTCGTTAAGACCCAGGTCTATTGGTTCATACGTACAAATCAAAAGGAAATTCATAAGGCACTACTCCCACATGTGCCGAAGAGAAAAAGATACAGAGGCCTTGATCCATTGCAGACAAAGACCGAACGAAGAGTTGGGGGAATACCTGGCCCGATTCAAAGACGAAGCAGGGACGGTAACAAACTTGGACAAAGTCAAGGCTGTCGGGTTCCTCTCGGCCGGACTCGATCCCATTAAAGGAAGAAAGCTTCGATCCTCCCTATATGATGCACCCCCAAAATCCTTGAACGATATATATTTACGAGGAGAAGCTATCCGAAGAAAGTTGGAATCCATCAACGGATACAAAGCTATCCGAAGAAGGGACGACCGAAGAGATCGTGGCGATACCAGAAACAGGCCAAATGACACAAGGCCCAATAAAGGAACCGAACGAAGAAGAGATAGAGAGAACGCCGTGTTTACACCTCTCAACACTCCAATCTCAAAAATCCTTCATGAAATTAAAGAAAGGCCTGGATTCACTCGACCACCCAAGATGCGAGCTCCCGAACACCGAAGAAACGAAAATAAGTTCTGCGACTACCATCGTGATAAAGGTCATAACACCAACAATTGTTACCATCTAAAGAATCTGATAGAAAGAATGATCAGGGAGGGAGACCTAGCACAATTCATCGGAGATATGAGGGAGAAGCTGGAAAACAAAGAAAAGAAAGAAGCCGAAGTATCGGAAAAATACCGAGGAGAGGTGAAAACCATTTCCGGAGGCACGATTCTCGATCGGAACAGTAAAACCGCCCGAAAGAGGTATGCCAGACAAATCTACAACCTCTGTCAATCAAACATCGCGAAGCAGCCTTTACCCATATCTTTCACCGAAGACGATTACGAGGACGTAATATGGCCGCACGAAGACCCACTCGTCATAAACCCAGTCATCGGCGAAAATAAGATTTGGAGAGTGCTGATTGACGAAGGCAGTTCGGTAAACATTTTGTACCACCGAACATACTGCAAGATGAATCTTGGAGGAGAAGAATTAGAACCCTGCCATGAAGCACCATTGTACGGTTTTGGAAATCAGCCCATATCGATTGAAGGAACAATCACTCTCTCCGTCTTGCTAGGAAAAGCACCGTACACTGTAATGAAGGAAGCAAAATTCTACGTGGTTCGGGTTGACAGTCCATACAATGGAATCCTCGGGAGGCCAGCTTTATCTTCATTTCAAGCCGTCTCTTCCATACCGCATCTAAAGTTAAAGTTTCCAACCGAGAACGGAGTCGGAGAAATGAGAGGAGATCAGAAAGCCGCACGGATCATAATTTTGGAGGACCTAGAGAAAGACAAGGACATAGAGATGACCGAAGCGGGGAAGAGAAAGAGGATCAACGAGGACACCGGAAGCAGCCATCAATTGCTGAATATTGAGCTAGAGAAATTCGGAGTCGATTTATCTAGTCCGATTGCCGAACCGGCAACTGAGACCGAGGAGGTTGAGCTATACGTAGGCCAGTCGGGCAAAATGATCCAGATAGGCAAGGATCTAGATCCCGAACTGAAAGCGAGAGTCATCAAAGTCATTCGGGAATTTCACGACGTATTCGCCTGGAATCCCGAAGACATGCCAGGTTTAGACCCATCGATCGCCAAACATTGCCTCAACGTGAAACCCGATGCCCAACCGGTGAAGCAGAAGAAGCGAAATTTCGCTATGGAAAGACAAAAGGTCATCCAAGCCGAAGTTGAAAAACTTCTAGAAGCCAAATTCATTGAAGAAATAGATTACCCCGATTGGTTGGCAAACGTGGTGGTAGTCAAAAAGTCAAACGGAAAGTGGAGAATGTGTGTCGATTACACCGACCTAAACAAGCATTGCCCGAAGGACCATTACCCTTTACCGAACATCGATCAGTTGATAGATGCCACTTCAGGCCATCAAATACTCAGCTTCTTGGATGCGTTCTCCGGATACCATCAGATCGCCATGAACGCCGAAGACATTCCCAAAACAGCATTCATCACACCGAATGGCACTTATGCCTACATCAAGATGCCCTTCGGACTAAAGAATGCAGGGGCAACGTTTCAAAAGATGATCAACAAAGTCTTCAAAGCCCAAATAGGCCGAAACATGGAATGCTACGTGGATGACATGATTGTCAAATCCTTGTTTAGAGATCATGCCGAAGATTTGAAAGAATGCTTCGAAGCACTACGGAAAAACAACATGAGGATTAACCCGAACAAATGCACGTTCGGAGTTAATAGTGGAAAATTTTTAGGATATATGGTCAGCGCCCGAGGAATTGAGGCGAATCCTGAAAAAATTAATGCAGTCATCGACATGGAAGCACCGAGGACAATCAGGGATATTCAGAAATTGACCGGACGAATGGCAGCCTTGAGAAGGTTCATTTCTCGATCAGCTGAAAAAGCCCTACCATTTTTTGAGGTTCTTCGGGGAACAAAAAACTTCGAATGGGGACCGAGTTGTCAAAAGGCTTTTGAAGAACTAAAAGAATACCTGGTAAACACCCCACTCTTAATGAGACCGAGCCCGAATGAAACCCTTCAGCTATATCTGGCTGTGAACGACCGAACACTCGGGGCGGTACTGATCAAACAGCATGAAGGGAACCAACATCCAGTTTTCTACGTCTCTCACATCCTAAAAGATGCAGAAACAAGGTATCCCAATGCCGAAAAGTTTGCCTACGGGCTAGTAATGGCCTCGAGAAAGTTACGGCACTACTTCCAAGGCCGAACAATCCAAGTAGTAACCGATCAACCCCTGAAGAAGATCATGCGAAGACCAGAAGCTTCGGGCCGAGTGGTCGCTTGGTCGGTCGAATTAGGAGAATACGACCTGGAATTTGTTCCCCGAACAGCAATCAAAGCTCAAATCCTTGCCGACTTCATAACGGAATGCTCTTTCTCTGGTCCAAAAGATTTGGCTCCTGAAGAACAATTAATACCTTCACCAGGAAAGTGGAAACTTTTTGTAGATGGTTCGGTAGCAGGATCAAAGTGTGGTGCAGGCCTCATATTAACTAGTCCCGAAGGTTTCGAGATATGTCAAGCGATCAAATTCGCCTTCTCCTTAACCAATAACGAGGCCGAATATGAAGCGGTATTAGCAGGTCTAGATTTGGCAAAAGGTTTGGAGGTAAAGCACCTAAGAGTTTTCAGCGACTCTATGCTAGTCGTCAAACAGTTTTTGGGAGAATACGGACAAAGAGACCCCCCGAACAAAAGCCTATGCCACGAAGGTGCGCGAAAATTCATTACTGTTCGAATCATTCGAATTAAGCCAAGTAGCCAGGGAAAACAACAGCCGAGCCGACGCGTTATCAAGGTTAGCTTCGGCGGAAACTCAGAATCTCACAGGTTCAATTTATCTGACCGAAGTCAAGGCACCATCGATAGACAAAAAACAATGCCTGGAAATACATCAAGGAGTTAACTGGATGACGCCAATCAGAGCTTTCTTAGAAAAAGACACCCTTCCCTTGATAAAAAACAGGCCCATAAAATCAGATACCGATCTGCCAGTTACTCCATCATTGAAGGTAGATTATTTAGGAGATCAGCCACTCAGCCCTTGCTCCGATGCCTGGACCCCGACGAGCAAAAGATGGCATTAGAAAGTATTCATGAAGGCATCTGTGGTGAACACCTCGCAGGACGGTCACTTACCTTCAAAATCTTAAGGCAAGGTTTCTATTGGCCAACGATAAGGGAGGACGCTTCGGAGTACGCAAAAAAATGCAAACAATGTCAATTATTCAGTAACGTTCCGAAGCAACCACCCGAAGAAATGACCTCGGTACTCAACCCGATTCCTTTTGCTATGTGGGCGGTAGATATTGTGGGCATTCTGCCAACTAGTACTAAACAGGCCAAATATTGCATTGTGGCCATTGATTACATGACCAAATGGGTAGAAGCAAGACCCCTCTCAGCCATCACCGAAGAAGCCGCGAAAAAGTTCGTGCTAGAACAAATTATTCTAAGGTTCGGAATCCCGATGATATGTGTGTCGGACAATGGGACACAATTCATTGGAAGCAAATTCAGGAAATTCCTATTTGAATTCGGAATTCAACAAAGATTCAGTTCGGTCGGCCATCCTCAAGGAAATGGAGCAATCGAAGCAGCTAACAAGATCATTTTCGACGGGATAAAGAAAAGGCTAGGAGATTCAAAAGGACTTTGGGCCGAAGAATTGCCGTATGTCTTGTGGGCCTACCGAACAACTCCGAGATCGTCGACCGGAGAAACTCCATTCAAACTCGCCTTCGGCACCGATGCTTTGATGCCAACTGAGGTCGGCCTAGAATCCTATTGGACACAGGTATTCAACGTGGAAACAAATGAATTCGGACTCCGAGCAAATGTGGATCTGCTTGAAGAAGAAAGGGAAGCAGCCTATCAGAGAAATTTAAGATACCAACTTCAGGCAGCCCAATATTACGATTCAGGAATAAAGAAAAGATCATTCCACGTGGGAGATTTGGTCCTCCGAGAATTAGCCACTTCGATGCCGACCAGACAAGGTAAACTCATGCCGAATTGGGAAGGTCCCTACGTGGTGATAGAGGTAGTTCGTCTAGGCACATACAAGCTAGCTCATTCGGACGGGAATCCTATCAAAAATACATGGCATGCATCCCGCCTTCGTCGTTTTTACCAGTAAGACCTTTTCATCTTATTGTAAATAAAGTAAATATAAGGAACCCATGTTTGGGGCAGACCGAATAAAACATGTGTTCTTATTTCTGGTTTAGTATTTATGATATTTTGACATAATTAAGGCAGGGAGGAAATATTTTTCATTAACCGAAGAAAGCCTTAATTATTTACAAATCCCTTAAATACTTGGGGACATAAGAGCTAGGCTCCGGCCGAAGATGCAATATTGTCCGAAGACGCATAAAAATGAAAATTATGCTAAGGACAAAATAAAGAGCTAGGCTCCGGCCGAAGATGCAATATTGTCCGAAGACGCATAAAAATGAAAAGTATGCTAAGGACAAAATAAAGAGCTAGGCTCCGGCCGAAGATGCAATATTGTCCGAAGACGCATAAAAATGAAAATTATGCTAAGGATAAAATAAAGAGCTAGGCTCCGGCCGAAGATGCAATATTGTCCGAAGACGCATAAAAATGAAAATTATGCTAAGGACAAAATAAAGAGCTAGGCTCCGGCCGAAGATGCAATATTGTCCGAAGACGCATAAAAACGAAAATTATGCCAAGGACAAAATAAAGAGCTAGGCTCCGGCCGAAGATGCAATATTGTCCGAAGACGCATAAAAATGAAAATTATGCTAAGGACAAAATAAAGAGATAGGCTCCGGCCGAAGATGCAATATTGTCCGAAGACGCATAAAAATGAAAATTATGCTAAGGACAAAATAAAGAGCTAGGCTCCGGCCGAAGATGCAATATTGTCCGAAGACGCATAAAAACGAAAATTATGCCAAGGACAAAATAAAGAGCTAGGCTCCGACCGAAGATGCAATATTGTCCGAAGACGCATAAAAATGAAAATTATGCTAAGGACAAATAAATTGTGCTAAGGGCATAAAATGAAAATAGCCGAAGATACAAAATAGTCCGAAGACGCATGACTTTATGCTAAGGACAATATAAATTGAAAAACAAGCGACATAAATATTTCAAAAGGTCAGAGTTATGCCCGAAAGCTTTCATCAATCCGAATAAAAAGTTATGCCCGAAGGTTTACATTATGTGATCAAAAACAAAAGAAGAAAACTCAATCAGAAAGTTCAGGCTCGGAGCCCGAACTGACTTCAAGAGGTAGATCGGGTTCTGGGGGACGAGTGACGGGATCTTCAAACATGCCCAGGATCTGCTTGTAGTCCCAACCCTTCTCATGAGCCCGAACCACTGCCTCATCAAAGCCAGCCGCGTAACTTCTGTCTTCACACTGGATCATCTTCTTCTCAGACTTCTTCAGCAACCGCCGACTCCGCTTGGCTTGCTCGGTCCTCCTCGCCGCAAGCCTCGTCTGAGCATCCCTCTCCAGCTCCAGAGACTTGCGTTCGATCTCCAAATTCTCAACACGAGTCTGGAGTTCGGCATTCTGCTTCCGAAGAGACTCTACCTCCTTCAGCTGCTTGGACATATCCTTTACCTTGTCCTGAACGGCCGCAGCCCAAGGAGCAGTCTGAAACAAACAAGAAAGCAAACATAAAACGAATGAAGAAAAACGTGCAAAAAATACAAGTATAAAGTAACAAGGAATATACCATGGTAAGGTGCCCCAACAGCTCGGCACAAGCCGACACAGGATCAGCAGATTCATAAACAGATCGATCGGCAGGAAGAATCATGGCGTGGAGGAAGTCATCGGAAACCTGCTTCGCTTCCGCAGGAGCAGGGGCAGCAAACTTATCCGTGGACATGATCGACCAAGAAGGTCGATAGGACTGAATAACCTCTTCGGTATTCCGAATCCTCTTGTTCACGTTATCAGCAGTTCCGCCAGACGAAGAACCAGCTGGATGACCAGACTCAGAAACTGTTTTAGGATCGTTCTGATCGGCCTCGGTTCCGTCGGTTATCAAACGTTGCTCCTCGGCCTTTTTCTTGGCCTCCTCTTCAGCCAACCGAAGCAATCTAGCTTCCTCTTCGGCCTTCTTCTTGGCCGCTTTCTCGGCTTGCCTCCGAGCCAAATCCTGTTTAGAAGACACTACAACAACAAAGCACAAAATCAGCAAGTTATCATTTTTGAACAAAAATTCACCGAAGAAAGAAAAGATATGTTACCACCACGCCAATGGATAGCGTCAAGATAACCCTTGTCTCGGCTCATAACTAGGGGAATCTTATCCGGAACCATCGGTCGGCTAATTTTGTAATAATCAGCCTTATCTTGATCAGACATATCAGGTGCCAGTACGTTCCGAGGTTCTATCTCTCGCCACACTCGGTAATTATCTAATCTCGGACCACTAATGAAAAACCACTTGGTGTGCGTGTTATGATTACTAGAGTTGGTGGCAACCCAATCTGCCCGACCAGACCTTCGGGCTATTGTGTAGAAGCCCGCCGATTTAGGGTTCCTCCTTATGTCATAATGATGAAGAAAGAGGACCAATCGGGGTTTGACCTCGGCTTTTATGCATCTAGTTTGAAAGGCATTGAAATGAATAAAACTGTTCGGGTCCAGCTGACCTAAAGCTACCCTCGTATGAATCAAGAACCTCCTAATGATGGGAAGAAGAGGGAGTCTAAGGCCGCAATGGAAGGCTCGTTCAGAGATGCCTATTTTAAAACTTCCATGAGGACAAGGGGAAACAGGGGTATGGTAGACGAGGTCATCTTCCTCGGCCTGGTATGCCTCATATTGTTCGGGGAAGTCATATCTACTATGCATGTGTAAGACTTCTTCTTCGGACATATCCGAAAGAAGATTGGCTGCTGGAAATTTTGACTCATCGCCAAAATGCGCCATCGCCGAATACGGAGGAACCGCACCTGATTGAGCCATCTCCTGCGTTCGGAAACAGAGGAGTCAGCCATGTACTCGGAAAATAAGAAAAAATTTTGAGAAAAAAACTTATTCGGTCAGTAACCGAGTACAGAGGGCTTGGATCAATCGGCCGAATAAAACCCAGATTCATGCGAACCGAAGGGTGTTCTTAAGTATTGGGGACACCGAGGAAAGTTCTTACCCCAAAAATTCCCAAAAACAAAAACGAAAACCTACAAAAACTAGTAAACTCCCAAAACGGTTCAAACCCATATCCCCAGAAACCTCTTATCGTCAAAAAAAAAAACCCTACTACATTTACATATACACATACAAACATACATGCATTTGCACAAAATAAAAAAGCGAATCTTCATACTAACAGATATCTTGAAAGAAAGAAGAAGAACTTACTTATTGTCCAGTAGGAGATGAGGTCGAGTTCCTGGGGATAGTTTGTTTGAAGATGAACCGCAACTGGAGTTGGAGCAGCGATGTCGTTTGAACCTGCGTTCCCAATCGTTAAATTGGAGGAGAGGTTGAGAAGAGATTTTTTACCAAGAGGCCGATGTGAAAAGAGAAAAGTAAAAAAGCCAAAGAAAGGGGTTCTTGAGGTTTTAATAGACACGACCCTTGAAAATAGAGGACGTTACAAATTCAACGGCTACGATTTAAGCACAGATCTTAAGACAGGAGTAACTGTCATCATTAATGGACGCGACTCCCCACGCGACTCCTTCTCATCAATAGCTGTCATCCATGTCCGAAAAAAGGCAGCCGAAAAGGTAATCCGAAGATGGGCTATTGGTTTCGGCCTTCAGTCCGAGGATACCTCTTACCGAAGCCCTGGGACATGTTGGAGGCACATCGGCCCAATAGGCTATATTAAGCCCATCACTGTACACCTAAGTTAAGTATCCAAGACATAGAGATCCGAATCCAAGACATAGAGATCCCTTGGATGCTTCGGTCCAGTCAACAAGTGACACCTCAGAATGTGGGGTACGGCTGTTCTTTCCTCATCATCTCCTAGGGCCCATATTCGAAGGCTATAAATAGAAGAGAGTAAGCAACAACAAGGGACAATTCATTATCACTACTCAAGTATTCTCTTTCACAATTTCTTTACGTTTTACCCTATCATTTAAACAACCAGAAAACTTACTCTTACGCCGGAGGTGAATCGAGGGTCAACACCCTCGCATTCTTTTGTCTTGCAGGTTGACCGAAGGCCCTACTCGGAAATATCTGGTTCCAACACACCTATTGTTGGCACCTACATTTTCTGATCGTTCGTGTGACCAATGTAACACATGGGTTGGTGGTCGTTATTCTTCAATGCTTGGCTTCGATCAGTATGGAAGAGTTGTCAGGAAATCATTAGAGCTTCTTTTTTATGATAGTAATTTTCCCTTTTATGATAGCATGGAAGAGGAGGCATTATATGAATTAAATTGTTCATTCTTTTGGGGGGATATGGACGAATTTCATCGGGGGCTGCGGATCAACTCATACAACAAAAATGAAAACTTGCCTCGTATATGTCGCTCCAATATTTCTTCGTCAGAAGACGAAGAAAATCTTGGAAGTTTTGGCGGCCAGTTGTGGTGGTAAATTGTAAGAACCCGGAAGTGAGTATAATTGCATTGGAAGTTGGCTTACCTTGATGCCAAGCCCAATCAGCCACTAGTGTGGACTGTGGTTAGTATCCTAACTAAAAATGGTACTTCTGTTATTGGAAATAAGTTTTACGAATTATGAGTTTTTTATTATGTTCATGAGTAACTAGTCATTGCCGAGTTAATTTTTTGTAGCCCTCTTACAGTCTGTGATTACGCTCTTTCTATCCTTTTTTGGAATATCCATTGTGTTTGCTTTAAAATTAACTTCTGTAGCTCTAGATCTTCCACGGAAACACTCTCTGGGCTGTAACTTATTCGGATCATCATATTACATTAGCTTTGTGATGTGTAAGTCTATTGATTGCTTTCACCTTAAAATAATTAATTTTATTAATTTTAAGGGTGGCCAGAGGCTTATATGCACATAAAAAGCATCAAGGTGTTATACCTATATGCATCTGGGGGCCATCTACACTGAATATCCTTTTCAGTTTTCACGGATAGCAAGTACGGATGATATCTTACAACTCTCATTAGATGTGTAGTGCAGAAACTGTTTGTGTAACATTTTACCCCGTCTATATGCAGCACGGTGGAATGCAGTAAAATGTGTCATTAATGGTGATGGACGTAATGGTAATTGTAATTGATGGACAAAATAACCCCAGCCCTACGGCTTAGGCCGAAGCCAAGAGAACGACACCCCAGGCCAGCTACAACCGTAGCGCCCCTACGGCGCTACGGTTTAAGGTCGACCATATGGGCGTAGATCCCAAGGGCGAGTCCTCAGACATGTGTCCTACCTTTATCCACCTGTCCCGACGCATAACCCCTTAGCTTCGCCCCGTCATCTACTCTACCCCTACCAAACGAACAGCTGGCCTGACAGCTCCAGCTCATTGGCTATCCTACTACCATGAGATCAACGGCGGGAGCATAACGGACGAACGGAAAGGAGACACGTGGCCGATAAAGGGGCTATATATAGAAAGGAAAGACCAACGGAAAGGGGGTTACAAAATAAGACACACACACACATACACACCACCATCTAAATCTTCTGATGATCGCTACGGATCAGAGCTAGAATATCTGTAGTCCATCATTTGGCGCCGCTGCCGGGGATCAAAAGTGCTTATCCCATCAACCCACAACGACCCGAAACTAAGACTTAAAACACAGATTTGGATACGTGCTAGTATCTACCACAAGAAAGATGAGTCGAGAATCCAGTACTCAGAGAAGTTTTTCTCACTCAGCATCACACTCACCCCCTCGTTCACCCATACACAGCCAGTTCTCGCATCTGAGAGCACAGCAGAGATATATGCAGGAACAAATGGATCGATTGACAGCCCAGATGGCAGGGAATTATCATAAAGCACACCATCAGCCCTACTATCCAGATGAAAGGCAGGGCTCCTTCGCTACCCAGTTCCCTGAAGACTATCATTCAGAGCGTTCTCTCTCCTCATCACGCGACGAAGAACGTCGCCCAAGCTCTAGCTCCAGCCGCTCACTCCGACAGCGCCCGGAGCGTTCATCCTCAGGGTCCCGGGGATCCGTATTCTCCCGGTTGTCCGGGCGAACAGAATCCCGTGCTAGGAGGTCTTATCGAGAGAGAAGCCCCGGTGCGGAAAGGCGCAGGAGGTCTAGATCAGGGGACCACCGCAGAAGAATCCCTCCCATAATAATCCAACAAAACTCTGCGGCCCCACGTCAGGAAAGGCAGGAGGAATTAATGGCGAGGTTAGCCCGGTTGGAAGACTTGGCAGCCGGACCCCTGTTAAACATGAATGGGGGAAGGTCCCCGTTTTCGGAAATCTTAGAGGTGTCTCAGGTGGATCTAGGAGTCAAGATAACAGGGCTGGAGTCTTTCGATGGTACCACAGACCCCAATGACCATCTCAGCTATTATGAAAATTTAATGATCTGCCACAGATATAATGATATAACAAAGTGTCGTTTGTTTATATCTACTCTCAAAGCCTACGCGAGGACATGGTTTTCGAGTTTACCCCCCAGAAGTATCAACTCGTGGGAAGAATTTAAGGTCGTGTTCTTGGCCAAGTTCCGAGTAAATATTCCTCACGCAGTGCACACCATTTCTCTAGAAAATGTAAAGCAAAATCCTGGGGAATCATTGCGAGATTATATACAGAAGTTCAAGACGGCCGCGTCTAAAGTCAGAGAACTTAAACCAGCCACCGCGGTGGATTCGTTTGTAAGAAATATGAATTACGAAGAATGCAAAGATTGTTGTAAGGAGCTATGCAACAAAGAACCGGAAGACCTCTACGAGGCCTACAGTATCGCCACGGCTTATATTGCTACAGACGAAAGACTAAGGGCATACTATCCCAGTTCTCGAAATAGGGCATCCGGTTCAGAACCAAGGAATATGCAAGTGGATGGGATAGATGATTTTCGAGGGACAGGGAAAAAGAACTTCCCTACGGACCTAAGAGCCCCGCCCCGTCAGGCCAAAGAGGCTCCAACCTTCACCCCTCTCAACAGGAGTCCTTCGGCAATCTTGGAGTGCATCCGAAGTAGAGACTTTTTCCAGGAACCACCTCCGATGAGAACCCCAGCAGACAAGAGGGATAAAACCCGATTCTGCGCTTATCATGCGAGTGTGGGTCACCACACAGATGAATGCACTTCATTGAAGTATTTCTTAGAAAGACTCATCAAGAGAGACTTACTAAACGACTATGTACAGCCACGGCGACAGAACGCCCCCCCACCAGAACCTCGTGGTAGAGGACAACCGGCCAGGCATGTCGTAGACATGATCATGGGAGGAGAAAATCCACCTCCACATAAGAGGGAAATCCTACACTTGGATGCTCAGAAAGCGTTCCGATGGTCTGAATCGACAATCTCATTCACAGACAAGGACTATCCAGAAGGAGATGAATGTCAGAGTGGCCCTCTCACCGTCCAGTTGGACATAGCAGGTCAAGACGTAAAGAAAGTTCTAATAGACAATGGTTCTTCAGTAGATATCATCTTCCGGCACACTTTGAGAAGAATGATATTGGATGGACAGATTGAAAACCAGAGTGCTGAAGACACAAGGGGACCCCTCTACGGCTTCGGGAATAATGCTGTTCCGATACAAGGTACGATCGACCTACCTACCACCTTTGGTACCTCCCCCCAAGAAGTAACTGCCCTTGTTAGATACTATATAATCGATATTGCTTCTTCATATAATGTCATAATTGGGAGACCAACCTTGTTCTACCTGGGAGCCATTATTTCCACTCCACACATGAAAGTAAAGTTTCCAACTCCCGAGGGCACGGGTGCTTTGAAGTCAGACGCTAAAGCATCGTTACTATGCTATTCTGCCTCACTCAATCTGGCTCAAACCAATCCTCGTAAAAGGAAGATATCCGAATTTGAAAAAAGGGTCGACTCGGGAAGTGCCTCCAAGGCCCCCAAGTCCGAAAGAACGCAGGTTCTGTTCATCGAAAACTCTTATCAGCCCAATCCGAGAAACGAAGACCAACACCCAACCTCCCGCCTTCCGAAGGCGGTTCCAGGTGAGCCGACTGAACAAGTAGAATTGGTTGTTGGAGACCCTTTGAAATTACTGTCCGTGGGGCAAGGCCTCGAAGAACCCCTGAAAGGAAAGGTCATACAGTTGCTCCGAGAATATGCTGATGTGTTCGCATGGAAGCCGGAGGACATGCCGGGTCTAGATGAAACCATCTCTCTACACCGCTTGCATCTAGACCCGAATAAAAAATCCGTCAAACAAAAAAGACGGAATTTTGCTCCCGAAAGGCAACAAGCTGTGGACGAAGAAATCAACAAGTTGTTAAAGGCAAACTTCATCTACGAAATCCAATTTCCCGAATGGATAGCCAATGTGGTCCTGGTGAAGAAACCCAACGGAAAGTGGAGGGTATGCATAGACTACACGGATCTAAACAGGGCTACACCGAAGGACTACTACCCCCTGCCCACCATAGACCATCTTATCGATGCTACGGCGGGATATGTCTTGTTCAGTTTTCTGGATGCATTCTCAGGCTATAATCAAATCAGCTTAGCTCCGGAAGACAGACCAAAAACTTCCTTCATTACCCATAGGGCTGTGTATGCTTATCGAGTGCTTCCGATGGGATTGATGAATGCAGGGGCAACCTACCAAAAAGCGATGAACGAGATTTTTTCAACCCAAATTGGGAAAAACCTAGAGGTATATGTGGATGATGTTATCATCAAGTCTCAAAGCAGAGAAGCTCACCTGGTCGACCTACGGGAAACTTTTGAAAACTTGAGAAGGTCTAACCTCAAGCTTAATCCTTCTAAGTGCACTTTCGGCGTAGCCAGTGGTAAGTTTCTGGGTCACGTAATTAGCGCCAAGGGAATTGAAGCTAACCCTGACAAGACAAAAGCCATTCTGGACATGCCACCCCCATCCACTCCTAAACATGTACAATCCCTCAATGGATGTCTGACTTCTCTGCGACGCTTTATATCCAAACTGTCAGAAAAAAGTTTACCATTCTTCGAAGTTCTGAAGGGGGTTAGCAAGTCTCGACAAATAGAATGGACAAAATCATGCCAGGAAGCCTTTGAATCTCTAAAAAGGTACCTCGCTTCTCCTCCAGTACTATCCCGTCCAGTCACGGGTGAACCATTATACCTATATCTTGCTGTGGCCAACGAAGCCGTAAGCTCATGTCTCATTCGAGAGGAAAATGGAAAGCAGTTACCCATCTACTATGTCAGCCATGTACTCAGGAATGCAGAGATTCGTTACCCAACCATAGAAAAAATGGTGTATTGTCTCTTACTGGCCAGTCGGAAGCTACGGCCTTATTTCCAAGGACATGATATCAATGTTTACACCAACCATCCATTGCGGAAGATACTCCACAAGCCAGACTTATCCGGGAGATTAGTCAACTGGGCGGTTGAACTAAGCCAGTTCAACATCACATATCTACCAAGAGTTTCAATAAAAGGCCAGGCCTTAGCTGATTTCTTAGTTGAATGCTCCGGATTGCCGGATGAAGAGATTGATCCCAACTTGAGTGCTCCCTCACAAAAATTACCCTCTCCTTGGAAGTTGTTCGTCGATGGTTCCACGACAACGGACAGTAGCGGGGCAGGCGTCCTTCTGATCAGCCCTGATGGGTTTGAGGTACAGCAATCAATCAGATTCGCTTTCCCAACTACAAATAATTGTTCCGAATATGAGGCACTCCTTGCGGGTCTCCGCCTCGCCAAAGCCTTACAGATTCGAAGCCTTCAAGCATACAGTGATTCACAGTTGGTAGTGAATCAGATTCAGGGTAGTTTTACAACCAAGTCACCAATGCTGGTGCAATATCTGACAGAAACGAAAGAACGCTTGTCACAGTTCGAGGAAGTCACACTCACCGGAATTATGAGGGGGGAGAATCAGAGGGCAGACACTTTGGCAAGGTTGGCTACAGCCGAAGAGGCTGAAATGACCACTGCCATCTATCACTCTACCCTAACGGTTCCTTCAGTCAATATGCCTGCGGACGAACACCTACAAGTCATGATGATAACCCAGGGCCCTAATTGGATGACTCCGATCCTTCTATATATACAAGAAGGAATCCTTCCCGAAGATAAAAAGGCAGCCCAAAGGCTGAGGGCGAAAGCGGCACAATATTCTGTGGTTAAGAATGTCTCTACCGAAGATCCTTCTTGGCACCCCTTCTCAAATGTATAGACTGTCCCGAGTCTGACTATTGCATGTTAGAAGTTCATGAGGGGATTTGCGGAAGCCATTCGTCGGGAGAAGCATTAGCACACAAAATCCTCAGACAAGGGTATTATTGGCCCACGTTGAGGCAAGATTGCATAACCTATGTCAAACAGTGCACTAAGTGCCAGCTATTTGCTTCGATTCCCAGACAACCCCCGGTTCTACCTTCCTCTATATTATCTCCGATACCTTTTGACGTCTGGGGCATGGACATTGTCGGACCATTTCCTCCAGCCAAAGGAGCCCTGAAGTTTCTCATAGTGGCGGTCGACTACATGACTAAATGGGTAGAGGCCAAGGCAGTGGCTCATATCACAGCTACTGTGTGTCGAAAGTTCTTTCACGAGGCCGTGGTGACTCGATTCGGAATTCCCAGAGTGTTGATAACGGACAATGGAAGGCAATTCATTGATGCCGATTTTGAAGACTATCTCTCCGCCTACCTCATTCAGCATCGAAGATCTTCTGTAGCATACCCCCAGTCTAATGGCCAGGTTGAGGTAACCAACCGCAGTCTTCTAAGAAGCCTCCAGAAAAATCTCGAAGAACATAAATCATTGTGGGCCGAAGAGCTTCCCAACATCCTGTGGGCTTACAGAACTGACAATAGGAAGCCCACAGGGGAAAGTCCTTTCAGACTCACATATGGAACCGAGGCCCTGATACCAGTGGAAATTGGAGAGACTTCTCACCGAGTGCAAAGTTATGATCAACAGCTTAATGAAATAGGGCTTCGAACAAACCTGGATTTGATAGAAGAAAGAAGAGAGAATGCGGTCATCCGCATGGCCACGTACAAACAGGCGACGGCCAAATATTTCAAAAAGATCCACCCTCGGCAATTTCAGGAAGGGGATAAAGTGCTACGGTCTACAGCTGTTTCAGACCCATCTCACACCAAAAAACTGGACCCTGTATGGGAAGGCCCTTATGTGATACGAAAGGCTCTTCGGCCAGGTACTTACGTTCTTGCTAGACTCAATGGGGAGATAATCCCCAACACCTGGCACGCGATCCATCTCAAGAGGTTCTTCCCTTAGGTACTGTTTCTACCCCATCTACCTTATGCTTTTGCTGTAAAAGGACCCACTAGCAGTAACTTAAAAGTTACTTATCTTGTTTTGATGTGTGCGGAATTATTATATGTATAAATTATCACTGTGTGTACGTTTTTGGGTACTCGTTTAAATTATTATATCGTTTAAATTGGCTATGTTGTATCATATCTGTCAAATATTTCTCTGTCTCCCGAGACCAAAGCCTTATACCTATGAGGCCATGCCTATGTATTTGAGGATATCTATGGCCCCCTATTCAAATAGCCAATATGATTAGTTCGAACGGGACTAAAGGCATAGATGGGGCAATCTATTCATTAATGAGCCAACATATGTAGCCCTATTTAGGCTACGGCATGAATAGATTCTGGTACAACACCTTTTCATTCTTAAGCCAACATATGTAGTTCCAAAGAAACTACGGCATGAATTGGTTCCCTGGTCAGACAGGAAAAGGCTTATCGCTCAAACTAATACCTAAACGAATATTTGATTATATTGTCCAGATTCGACTTTGTTTATGTCATCTGAATCTTGTTTTAAAATTATTATACTATCTGGACTCCCTTTCTTCCTCCGGAGAAAAAACAGCGAAAAATGAACGAATGACTTACGATATCTACATTTTCCTGAAAGGTTATACTCAGGCATAACTGGCGGTTCAACTATGATCCCTATAGGGCTACAGAATTTAAAGGCCTTCGGCTACGGCTCTAACCATGCCTTCCTCATAAAAGGATGTGTTTTAGCCCTTTTATTCAAACGGGAAAAACCCTACCCATATTAATTAAAAAACTCGAATGTAGAACTTTGATTATATTGTCCGGATTCTGCATTGTTTAAATTATCCAGATTTTGTATGTTCGATAAATGATTCACCCAAATTCTATATGGTTTTCAGAAAAAACTAAAACGAGGATCAACACATGACTTAGCATGCCCATTTATAGAATTTAAAGGCCTTCGGCTACGGCCCTAGCCGTGTTTTAACCCTTTCATTCAAAAGCCTACAAATATGACCATTACGTATTGAATTTTGCATAATTTTAATTCTTTTTATGTAATATCATTTCGCAAACGACTCTTCATCCGAAGGTATTCAAACAGCTACGGCCACATAGCTAAGGTGCAAATAGCCAGGATATTCGCTTCGATTATGACAACCTATGTTTACATCCAATTACCTACATCATCGATTACTAGTATAACCCACTCATTCATTTCCCTCGTAATTAAGTTTCAGGCAAAATTATAGTAGAACATAACAATGCAAAATAAACCAACAGAAAGAAAGGCAAAAAGTAAAAAGAAACCGAACCATTATCCATTCATAATTAAGAAAACCAGATACAAATTTTTTCAAGATAAAAACATAAAGATTCCCCCTCCAACTCCAACCAGCTATGCAACCTGTGCAATAGAGCTGGAAGAGGAACCTGCATCTCCACCCCCGTTATCACCATCCTTTTTCTTCTTCTCCGCCATCTTCTGAGCTTCCTCCTGGGCTTCTTTTCGCTTCGCCAACGCCTCCTCGATCTTGCGGAAGATCTCTGGAAAGTCAGCTACAGATTCTGGCCCATCGAAAACAAGCCCGTCCACGATCACTTTATTCTCCTCCCAGAGATAGATCAAATTTTTTGGATCCATGTAAAAGAAGAGAAAGAAAATTATGATTCAGGAGAAAAGGGTGAAGATGCTAATAAACAAAGGGTGGTATTTATAAGTGAAAAAGGAGTTATGAAACGGGTCAAAAGACCAAACGTTTCATACTCCTCATGACCCTTGGAAACCTGCAAACAGCATTAAAACCAAAGTCAAAGTGCGGAGACCCAAGACTTGACCGTCAGAATTACCAAACCCAAAAAACAAGAAAGATGCAAGGCTACGGCTAACAAGCACTATTCAAATAAACACTCTTTACACCCAGGGTTTCATCAACATCTACGACCCATGTCACAAACAGGATCACCATGCAACCTAAAGGATGCATACTGTTTGGGGAAGGCAAAACCCCCAATCATCCATCATAAAATTAAGTGCAAAAAATGAGGAACCCGCAGGAAAAAGCAAGAATTAGCATAAAAAGGACTAATCCACAAAATAAAAATTTCAAAGTTACGCCCTTTAGGCTTACAGTGAGATAATAAAGAAAAATACTTCAAAACAAAACATCGTAAGCATAAGACCGCCACCTAGACGGCTGCAACATCATCCATCTTCTCGGGATCAACCCTAGGTTCTTCAACAGGTTGTCCATCCCCACCAGCTTCAACCGTATTCTTCTCGGCCCCCATGGCTACCGCTACGGTATCCCCGTCATTCCCCTCTCGAGTTTCTTGGACTTTAGTCCCGTCATCCCCTTCTCGAGTTTCTTGGACTTTGGCCAACTCCGCCTCCCGAAAACACTCGACAGAATGCACCTTGAGATCAATGGCATTCCCCACGCCAACAAAACCCAGACAATCATTAAAACCCATCTCGTGATAAATCCCCGCTTCAACTTCTACGTCTTCTCTGAAAGCGGCTGATTCCTTATACCTTTTCACGCAATCGTCGTAGGTAATGCAAGCCTCTTGCTCCACCTTCTCCAAGGTTTTAGTCATCTCACTTAGAGCCGTTTCCTTATTCATGAGAGCTTTCTTCAGCGAATCAATTTCGGATCGCAGATTAGCACACGTCCCCCTCTCCGTCTTCAGATGACTTTGAGCTTCGGCCAACTGTTTAACGACCTCGCCACGAGCTTTTTTCTCATTTTGTAATTCCTGGCTCACACCATTCAGCTGGATCTTAACCTTTTCAGCCGTTCCCCAAGCCTCTGTCTTAGCCTTCCTCTCCAAGCCTGCCTTCTCAGACTCTAAACTCGCTTGACGCTTATTGTAAAGCATCCTCTCCATCGCATCCATGAAATAACTTCCAAACTGGAAAACAGATGAAGAAGTCATCATAACAATACCGACAAAACTGAATAAGAAGAAACGAAAAGGATCAAACGAAGAAGTCCAAAAAGAAACCTTACCTTCCCCAACATTTCCTTTGCGTTCCCCAACACCTCTTCATCGTTCATCCTTACCAACCGAGCTTTGTCTGGAGACAAAGAGAAGGCATCAAGGGCCCCCAAAGGACCTTTTCCTTGGACCTCTTCGCCAAGCCATCCTTCACCGGTCCGGAAGCGGATCATAGTGTACCCTTCGACCCCTCCGATGGAAGGGACGCGTTTCACCCCTTCGGGTTGCCCTGATCCAGAAGCGCCTGCTACCAATTCTAAAGGAATCCCCCTAGATTCTCGGATATGCGTAGGGAGGACTTCCTCAACCTCACTGTCGCTGTCGGGACCGTCTCTGGAATCAAGCCCAGCCCCACTAACCTTCTGTTTCTTTCTTAGGACCAGCTGGCCCGACTCTGAACCCCTCTTTCCAGACTTGGTCACTGGTACAGTAACCGTAGCCTCCGCTTGAACGTTCGAATCCACGGCAACACCAACGTTCCCTACGGACGCTTCAGCCACTTGAGTACTGTCCCCTTCACTCTGTTTACTTTCACTGTTCTTCGCTAAGGCCCGTTTTTGAGCTAAGAAAAGAATTCGACTCTTATTCATGCCTGGGCGAATAGGAAGGTCCTCCAGCAGAACTAAGAAGAAATAAGAAAGAAAAGTTTAATCAGATAAAGTCAGAAAATAATCGACAAAAGCAAAACACCAAAGAATAATTCAAAAGAAATTCATAAGTGAATCCCTAAATCGTGTTCAACGGATAACAAAAGAACAAAGCCAGTTAGATCCTCACGATTATGCTCAATCAAGAAAGGAACATTAAAGAAAGTCTTGTCTTTCCACAAACCCTCAGCCTTTTCCCCTGCAAATTTTATGGCTTCCCCCATTTCTTCAGGTTGCAAGTGTTCGACCCTTCGGACAGCCCCTGTGACCCCATCATTCTTACGATACTCCGGGAGATACCCCAAATCCCCCCCTCGGACAAAGACAAACTCCCCGTGCCAGCCCTTGTTGGTAGAAGGACCCTCCACCAACGATCCCCCTAAGGCTTTGCCCTCTTTCCAATGAAGCTCAAACAGGGGAACGTACGTCCGGGAAGCTTGCAACTTATGTAGAGACCAAAACAAGGAGAGGGTAGGTTCCCTCCCCAACTCTGTACATCTAGCAATGAAGGCACAAATTTTCCTAATAGAGTTAGGACCCAATTGACCCAGACCCAACCTCAAATCTTTCAGGAGAGTATGAAAGAATCTGTGCATCGGCAACCGCAGTCCTGCCCTGAAATGCTCTAAAGGAATCCCCACCCATAGATCACCTCCTCGATGGTATATAAATTCACCCTCCTCCGGCATCTTTATCTCATACTCCTCGGGAATCTGAAAAGCATACCTCACCGCCCACAAATAGTCCCTATCAAAGGTGCACCGTTTGTTAATGTATTCCAAATTCCCCAGCTCCCTCTTAAGAATGTCGTCAGGGATTTTCGCCTCCCCTGCTCTGTGATAACATCCTCTCCCATAGACCTTGAAATAGAGTTTCCTATCAAAGTCCGGAGGGGTGTTCACAAACTTATCTGTAGTGTCCAACCACCCCTTTTCCGAGCCGAGACAACTTCTAGTGGGAATCCTGAGCTCTTTAACTATCTTCTTCTTACCCTTATCCTTAGCAATACCCACTAAAGACCCCTTTCCCGCTTGTGGTGTCTCGGCACCCTTGGTTACCTTCTCCTTCCCCTTAGGCGACTTTCCCTTATTCAGAAATCCCTTTTTCATACCCCCTATCGCCATAACCTCCCTAGGGTTCTTCTGAACGACAACCGACTTCCCAACAGGGATCCTCCATGCCAGAGGTTTATCCGAACTGCCCTCCGTGGAAGACCCCTCACTTGGGTTGGAAGTTTCAGTCCAGCTCCCAAAACCCCCTATGTTCCCAGATCCAGATAACTGCTCATTGTCTGAATCTGTAGCGCTCTCATCCTCCTGGATACCCGTGTCTCTCTTTCTCTTGGTCATCTCCTCACTAAACAAGAAGAATCACAGAAATGGGAATCACTAAAAACCTTAATCTAACGATTACTCAGTCTAAAGAATCCCCAAAGAAAAAAAAAAAATCGCAAACCCAAATCGAAAGTGACAACCGAATCCTTTCCCCCTCTATACTACTGAAACAAGGAGAAATGCATATATATTGAAGAAAGAAAGTGAAAGAAATAAAGGGCACACCTGTGTTCGCTCTTGCTAAGCACTCCTCGTGATGTCTTTTCGGACAACTTGGTCACTTAAGAAAATGGGATGAAGAGAAGTTAGAAAGATATGAAGAGATTTATATGTAAAAATTGGGTTAGACACGTGTATAGAAATAACCCACGGTGTGTCAAACGGACCCTGTTTTCTAGGAAAAGTTGAAACAAAAGTAGGGGTCCACCATTACTTCGATAACCGCATTCGGCCGTGGGTCCCCCACGTTGCCATTACGTGGAAGAAATTTTTTCCCGCCTTTTCCGACTAAGAAACAGAGCTCAACGAGAGAAAACGGTTTCCTAAAGAAAACCCTATCTCTCGTGGGGCAAATGATGGACAAAATAACCCCAGCCCTACGGCTTAGGCCGAAGCCAAGAGAACGACACCCCAGGCCAGCTACAACCGTAGCGCCCCTACGGCGCTACGGTTTAAGGTCGACCATATGGGCGTAGATCCCAAGGGCGAGTCCTCAGACATGTGTCCTACCTTTATCCACCTGTCCCGACGCATAACCCCTTAGCTTCGCCCCGTCATCTACTCTACCCCTACCAAACGAACAGCTGGCCTGACAGCTCCAGCTCATTGGCTATCCTACTACCATGAGATCAACGGCGGGAGCATAACGGACGAACGGAAAGGAGACACGTGGCCGATAAAGGGGCTATATATAGAAAGGAAAGACCAACGGAAAGGGGGTTACAAAATAAGACACACACACATACACACCACCATCTAAATCTTCTGATGATCGCTACGGATCAGAGCTAGAATATCTGTAGTCCATCAGTAATTGTATGCATTACATTAGGGATGATTACAGTGCAGCTTTAGTTCAAATCGCACCCAGGTTGGGTGTGGTTTTTGAAATCAAGAACTAAAACTGAAACAAAGACTGTTTTTCATTCCACCGGTATTAAGTATAAAAGGCAGTAAATTGCAATGATACAAGCGAAAGAGAGAAAGAGGAAGAAAGAAAAGAAAGAAGAACGATCACAGCTAGAACAGTGTGTGGAAGGACACCTTGTATTATTTTTAGTTGTATACTTGAAGCTTAAAACTAAAAAAAAAAATTCCTGACAAAAAAAAACTAAAAAAAATTCCCAGTTGATGACTATATATGCATGCAGCCCATCCACTGTTCCTTTGTACATTTGTTTAAGATAATTATAGAATTTATACTTTTAAAAAGAATCCTTGAGAATAAATCCACGCACTCATGTCTCAAACTCTCAAACGGTAATGATCATGGACCTTTTGTTCTTAAGAGAAAGAGTATTGATTCACTGTGAACCTCTCAGCTCTGCGACACTGGACATTAATTTGTAAATTGAACAATGTCATTTCGCTTCGACAGGTTTTCCCTGACAAAATATCAGATGGTGACCGAAACTGTAGCTAAATTGATCAGTAACGTCAAACTAAACTCCCGTTGTAGCAGCCCATACATAGCAGTTTTGTCTGACATGCACAGTTATTGTGATAGTAGTACACCTCCGATCAAGATAATTCAATCCCTCGGATCTACTGATCTAGAGTCATCCATAAGGTAACAGAATCCGGAAAATCGTTACTTTATTAAACATTACAGAAATGAAGTTATGTAATTTTCATAGGACAACGTCACAATGTAAATGCACTACACAAGGATTTCTACATCTATTCCTGACACATTGTCACACTTTTGTTAAAGAGAAACAACTCGACCATAATCACTTCATCAAATTTTTTTATACATTCTCAACTTCATATGAAAGTTATCTGCATTATGAATAGCTTGTTAAGTAACTCATTTGATCATAATTCTTATAAAACTTCCTTGTCTAATTAACGCATATTTAATCTTGATGATTCAACTACATCTGGGGTCTTTGGCGCTTTTCAACGTTAAAGTGAATGTCCAACAGCCCTGTTATTCCAGCCTCTATCTTTTGGCCGACTTTTACAGGACCAACGCCTTGAGGGGTGCCTGCACAAACAGAAGCAGCAACACCATTTAGATAAATTTAATATGTTTCTTCACTATTAAGAGAAGTAGAGAACAAGTGTAATCAGATTATTTAAGCATATTTGAACATCAGCAGATCGGTTTCAGTCATTCAGATAAGAGTGCTGATTTGTATACATCAGCAGATCTACTCAGATAGGTTTAGTCATTCAGACAGAGTGCTAACTTGAATCCTTAAGCACAGCAAGATGGCTCTACAAAGTTTTACTACATATCCTCTCAGATACATGTGCAGTTGCCAAAGTTATTTAAATGTTGATGAAAGTACAAAATTGTAGAAGCAATTCAAAGGGAAAAAAAACCATTGTCTTGGTTTTCAAATGTCTAACGTCTCAAGAGACCGTCACCAATAAATAATTTAGGAGAGTTCCTGAACATAATTGAAGTTAAGTACTGATGCTGAACAAGCAAGCGAAGGCAAACAATGATCCCAAAATGCCATAATGTGGACTTGTTATTAAAGAAAATCATACTTACAAAATAGTGTATTATTTTCCACTTGCACAAAGAAGTCCTTAAAAATGTGAGTGAACATAAAATTTGAAACTTGCAATTTTTCAGTTGGCTAAACACACACACACACACACACAAAACTTACATTCTTTTTGCGGTTATCACCAGAACCCAGATGAGCTTACTTGCATATCTCATCAATGGCACTATGTGTACTCTATTGGTCAGTTTGTTTTATGAGACGTGGGAGAGGGAGTTTGGATCCTTGCTTCTATAAAACTATTTCTCGGTCCCCTTCCCACCCCCATCAAAGAATCACAAAACAGGCTGTGAAGAATCAAGTAAAGGCCCTCAGTTAGAGGCATCAAGAAAAGAAAACATAATGAAATTTAAAATTCTTGGATACGGATGTGCTGATCTAGTCACGCCTATGTCACCCAGAATCGTGTATGGGTCTCACCGTGTAGGTCACAGGGTCGGATCCCAGTTCCGGATTCTTAGTTTCAGAAAATTTATAATTACTGGATATGGATCTGAAACAGAAGACTGGTGCAGAAACTACCCGTGTAAAACTAATAGTCTAATAAAAGTGAAAATATATCTATCTTGTTGTATTTTACCTTGTAAGAGATACTGTCTGCTCCCAATGAATTGTATACACCTTTTTATAGTCAAATTTATACCATATAATTGAAAGAATATATAAAAAACAAGTCTTCCAGGCACTCTGCTCTCCTTAAACAACTTGTCAAGATGCCTTAAATTCCATACTGATCAAAATTGGTGCAAGGTGAAGTGTCCGCTTTCAATGTGAAGGGACTTAGATCCCATACCCAGTTGGATACGATGGCAATATCAAATAGTCCGAGTAACAGAGAGTCACCCAGCTCGGCAATTAGTCAAACACCTATTGTCTAATACAGAGAAAAGCACAAATTCAAATGGTTTAACCAAGAGCTTGAGAGCATACTTGCGGGCTGTGTCAGGTACTGACAGATGGCTATATGCTGACATTTTTTGCTCTCCTGTGAAAGAAAGTCTTATGATAGACTCTTATCTGGGTTCATTTTTAAACTTTTATGTACTCCAGAAAATGGTAATATGTTGTAGATTTACTTCAAGGCAATGTGGCCATGCAACCAGAAGATATGGCTCAGTTTTTCCAAATACTGCTTTCAGGAAAACATGGAGATACAAAAACTCGTAAAAAAAGGTGCAGATTGTTGTATAATATTTACCTGTTAGTATAACATCTCCTTCAAGAAGAGTCATTAGCGAACTTATGTGGCTTATGAGAAATGGTATCTTAAATATCATATCTGCAGTTGAGCCTTTCTGCCGAATTTCTCCATCTACCTGTAGAGTAGCAGCGTACAATGAGAAAATTAAATACAAAAGTTTAACTTGCCAAAATCAGAAATAATATAGGGATTAGGTCGCAATTTGTACCTTCAGCCATAACTCTAAGTTGTGAGGGTCTGGTACCATGGACTGAGGAAGCTGCAGCAGGAAAACAAACGCGCCATGGTGCAATAACATAAATTAATATCCATGACAAATTCATACTGTATATACAAGTTACATCTGAATTGTAAAGACCAATACCCTTCAGTTTTTCAAGGATACTTAATGTCAATGCGTCTTGACAACTATAAGTTTCATGATAAGACATCTGGCCTTAAAGATTTTCACTTACCCAAAAAAGCGATGTCTAATATATTACTTAAAAATTCAGATACCATATACATACATATATATAGAGTCCTAACATAGTTGCTCCATAGTTTAGGTACATATCTCCCATAAACCAGATGACTCAATCATGTACTCCCAATTGCACACAATATTTGTCGGTATTAAGAGATGATTTTATTTAACTGAAATAAGTAATGGTCAAAGACACTTCTCTATGTCAGCTCTCAAATTTGTTCCAGAAATAATGAATTAACATGTAATGCAATTTAACTCTAACAAAAAGCAATTTTTACAGAAAAATAAAAGAGAAGTCTTACAACAGAGCTAATTGGCGTGAAGGTGTCCTGCCCTTTAGCCACAGTCCATGGAAGACCTGCAGACTGATATTCCATAGTATATAAGGAATTTAAATAAATTGTAACTAAAAACTGAGTCAACTAAGCTAGATACACAGCAACTATACCATGAATCCAAGAATGACAGATTTTCATACGTCTAACTCATGGAGTCTGAAAGCAGCAGGTATTAAGGTTCAATCAGATATTCGTAATGGCTAATTCTGTGACAACTAACAATGAGAACTGGGATGCAATGTAGAAAATGTTTCAAATGTTAACTGAAATAGAATAACCGATAACGCATGACTAACTGATTATATAAAATGTTTCAATAGTCCCTGGCATGAAACTTCAATTATATAATACTATTATCAGAATTTCAATCACATCTCAGGCTGACCATGGTTGCAGTCCAAATAGTCTATAGACTTTTCCAATTAATTAAGAAACTTTCCTAGCTATAATATCAACTACAGTGCTCGTAAAACAACTTTAAATAAGCTAACCTTTGCAGAAGCCTGGATTTCCCTTGCAGTCATGTCCAAGCCAAGTGCATAACCTGAAGCATAAGAAATAAATAATTTAGTTTCTTAACAATTAATAAACAAAAAGGAGCCTCAGATTTTATATGTGATGTTTCAGAAATTCTAACTATTTGTCTCCCCCAAAGCATACCTATATACAGGTCAATAAACGTGAGTAAAACAGTACTTCCTTAATCCCAAATAACTTCTCATTTTAGAGTTTTTTGATATTACTAAGAAATCAAATATGTTCATCAGTGCTTAATAAACAAGTCAAACAGAAATGTTAAGAGTAAACAAAGTAAGGGTAACTAAAGAAATGTTGCAATAAGTATATGACAGAAAATTCAGGTTTATCACTCCAAAGTTCGTGTAAACAAGCTGGAAGGCATCTTCAGGTATGTCTAAATACGTCAATAACATTGTAACGAAGGACTATAACTGTAAGAAAGCGACTACGATAAAAAATGTGACACTGTCTGGATTAGGGAACAAGAATGAACAAAAATTTGCACATTAATGCCACATCTTCAACATAGCAATAAAACAAATTGACAAAATAAAAATTTGCTATCGTGCATCTAAAAGCAATAAATAAAAGCACATTTCAAGTACACCAAACAAAAAATTTCAACATAATGGCAACAATAAGTACAGAATGAGCTACCTCCAACATAATCCATAGCAGTTGATTCAGAAACATCACGAGCTTTACGACCAACAACAACAGCCAGCTCAACCTCATGATCAAGCAATAACAACGGATATGGCACCTCAATCGTGCCTCCATTCGGCAAATACGACGACGTAGGCTTCATAAACAACACCGGCTCCTAATAATCAACACAACAAAACAAAATAAACACACATAAGAATTCAAAAAGATTATAAAAATAAAAGACGAAAAGGAATTGAAATCAGATTGAGACGCGTGTATAATATAATATAGTTAAATCTCGAAGAGATTATTCATTTATCGAGATTCTACTCAATGGACCTTAGGAACGGCGTTGCCGAGTTCTTTAGCGTGAGCAGCATAGTTGCGACCGACGCCCACGATCTTCGTGCCTACACTCAATAGTTTCTGATATGCAGATGCTGACGTGGCCATTTATATAAGTGGTGTGAATGTAAGAAAGTGGTTAAGTTGGTTGAATTAGTTAACGGAGATAATTGCCGGCGAAGCCAAGACGAAGGATGGACTTAACATGGAACTTCAGTTAGGCTGCGTTTGGACAAAGATATTGTATCAATTTAATCATATGTTTATTTTAATAATAGCGTTATGCCCGTATTACATACACTTTATTTAAAATTTAATAGAATTATGTATATTGTAATTATAGTGTTTAAAATATAAAAATTTTAATGTTCTTTCTTACTTATTAAGAATTTAATATTTTATCAAAGTATTTGTTAAGTTAAGACATATAAACTAAATTAAAATAAATCAAATTGTTTTCATTAATACAAAAATTTTGAAAAAAATTAACAAATATGTATTTTCAAAATTTGTGATACATGTACATGAAATTTAAAAATTACTTTATAATATATATTTGAATATAAATTATTTCATAACATAAAATACTTGTAATCTAAAGTAAGCAACTCTTCTAAAAATAAAGCTTTATAAAAATTAATTTTGATTGTAGATTATGTTATTAAAAATATTAATAGGAGAATAGAGAAGTAACACAATATTTTGAGATGTAATGTTTTCAATGAATTCTCAAAAATATATTCGAAATTATATAATAAAATTTTCATATTATGTGAATAAAAATAATCTAAAATTTACAGGAAAATATAAAAAAAGGATAGGCATTAGGTACTAATTATCAAATTATTATGATATATTTACAACTTATTCTATAAAATTAGTTTAAATGGAATATGTTTTACGGACATAAAAATTAAATATAAATTATTTATTAATAACTTCAAGTCTTCAACCATTATATTATTAATTTAAATTTATGTGGTTGTGCTTCTTTATAATTTATTTTATAAATAAAACTTTTTATTATTTTTATATTTTAGGATAATGATATCACTTAAATTGTAATTTGCATAATAACAAAAAATAGTGTTATGGGATAAAAACTAGGTAATGATTTGTAATTAATGCAAGGGTGGTTGAGCTTCGAGCTTTAATGGCTGCTTCTGCGTTCGAGACTAAACGGTCCTCACAGAATGCCTACGTATCTCTGTATTAGAGAATCAAGCCAAGAAAACGTAGTTATGAGAATGAGGGGTCAGGCCCTTTATATAGGCTTGAGAAGCCTTAGAATTATGGCAGGATTTGGAGACTTGGTGGACAAGTCTTTGAGGAAGGTTCTAGATCTATTCCTTATAGGAATCAGTTTCCATATCGAATTGGATGCCTTGGTGGCTAAGTCTGAAGGGGATATTATCCTTATCCAACTCTTATTGCTGAGTCGTTTATTTCCCCCAATATTAATTACGAAATTAATATTAAAATAGAGATTCTGACCTCATTAATGGGCCCCACGTTTGGACCACACTGGGTCTAATTAATACCATATTAAATGTGTCTTTAGGGCTTATTTTCAGCCCATATCATTTGCCCTCCAACTTCTAGGAAAACTGATCAGGTTTTCGTAGAAGTTATATTTGCCTTAATCGAGACTCGGGGTCGTTTTTATCCCTTACCTGGGACTTCTTAATTTTCTTACCCTTATATGGGAATTTTGGTTTACACTAGTGTTTCACGAGTATCGTCTTGATTGTAAAGTGTGGAGCGACCTACACATTTACGACGATTTGCCTTATTCGAGGCTTTAACTTGTGCTTGCTTCTAGCAATTTCGGCACTTTTATACAGCTTTTATGCATTATGAGCATAAATGATTGCTTAATTTGTCAAGAAAATATTTCTATAATTTTTCTCGTATTTTTCTGTACTTTTCCTAATATTTTAGGAATTTGTATGTACCCACAGGTATTTTTCTTAATTTTTCCTAATACTTTAGGAATTTTTATGTACCCACAGGTATTTTTCTTAATTATTCCTAATAATTTAGGAATTTTTATGTACCCACAGGTATTTTTCTTAATTATTCCTAATAATTTAGGAATTTTTATGTACCCACAGGTATTTTAATTATTTTTGGATATTTTACCAAAAATAATCAATAGTACTTTCAAGCATAAAATAATTTTTCTGTTTTTCGGAAATTATTTTTCAATTTCCCAATCATTATTTTTCAGAATTTTTAAAGGATTAACTTTAAAAAGACATCCTGCCAAAAAATGCACCCTGGGCGTGGGTACCCTCGCCAAGGAGACACTTTCCTTAGGCACGCCTAGGAAGTTTGGTCTCCTGGGCGTGGGTGTACCTTCGTCCTTTAAAAACCATCCTGGGCGTGGGTACCCCCGCCAAGGAGACACCTTCCTTAGGCACGCCTAGGAGGTTTGGTCTCCTGGGCGTGGGTGCACCTTCGTCCCATAAAAATCATCCTGGGCGTGGGTACCCCCGCCAAGGAGACACATTCCTTAGGCACGCCTAGGAGGTTTGGTCTCCTGGGCGTGGGTGTACCCCTCTTTAAGAAAAATCAAGTTGGGCATGGGTACCCCCGCCAAGGAGACACCTTCCATAGGCACGCCTAGGAGGTTTGGTCTCCTGGGCGTGGGTATACCATTCTTTAAGAAAAATCAAGTTGGGCGTGGGTACCCCCGCCAAGGAGACACTTTCCTTAGGCACGCCTAGGAAGTTTGGTCTCCTGGGCGTGGCCCTTTTAATTGGGCCTCCTGCCTTTAAATTCTGATGGGCTTTTATCCTTTTTTCTAAAAATGTCACAGAACATTCTAGAATTAATTCAAAATTTGAATTTCATGGGCTTCCCGCCTATTCAAAGGCCCAGTCACCTGTTGACAGCCCATTTACTTGCTATAACCGGTTGAGTGACTAACCATGAACTCTATAAAAGAGTGGTGTGCGTCCTTCATTTCTTATCTCACTATTCAGCAAAAAATTATCTCTCACTATCCCACAAATACTTTCCAAAAAGCTCTGCTAGGGTTCTGTCGCGAGGCGATTTCCGGCGTCTTTCCTCCGCCCTATTCTCCAGTTTCCGTTTGAAGATCGTTGAATCTTCATCTTCTCCAACTTCTTTTTTCAACATTTCTGGGTTCAAGCCTTCAAGGGAAGCATTTCAATAGAGGATTCCAGCTCTTCAGGCCAGTCTCAACTTGCTAATACCTCTACCACTGCTCCACGGCTTTCAAGGGGTAAGAACCCTAAAACATCTCTTGTCCATGCCAGTGTTTTTTCCCTTAGAGATCTTTTAAACGAGTTTGGTCAAGCTTTTCCCAATATGCTTCATTTAGATGCTTATGAGTATAAATCAAAATACAAACAGCATAGGGTAAATATTTTAGCCCAACTTTTTCATATTAATGGGCCTTATAGGGCCGTTGTTCCGGCCTCAAATGAAAGGGCTTGTCACCCAAAGCCTGGGGCCATTAGGGTTTACAAAGAGACTTTTTATGTTGGTTTCCGCCTCCACCTCCTCCTTTTGTTTGTCGTCTTTTGGCTGAAGCCAGGGTTTGTCCAACCCAACTTATGCCAAATGCATGGCGTTTTATCTATTGTTTCATGGTCCAATGTAAGAAACATGGGCTTGAGCCCAGTATTTCTGTTTTTCGATATTTATTCAAATTTGTCAATTCTTCTGACAATTAGGGCTGGGTCAAAATCCAACATCGTTCTTTAGCCCGTTCTTGTTTTGTTTCGGATTCCGCTCCTGATTCCCTTCCTGATTGGAAGAGAGAGTGGTTTTATATCTTTTTGGATGGGGATGATTGGGACAACTATTTTCGGCCCAATTTCTGCAGAGCCTTTGATGGGCCTGTCAGGAGTATAAAATTGGGTGTGGAAGAAGAGGCTGCCATAGCTTTGTTAACGTCTAATAATTTGCATCAATGTGCAAATTTGATTTCTGAAGATTCGTTGCAGGCCCATGGGCTAAGCGATTTGGGCCCTGAGGGTAATTAACTTAAAATTCTCACCTCTCGCTTTATTAACATTTTATGCTAGATATAACTTTCTAACATTTTGTAATCATTTTGCAGCCAAAGCTGCTCTGGGAGCAATTTTTAAGCAGAGGGAGGCTGCTGCTGCTGCTAGGGTGGTAAAAGAGAATCCTAGGGCCAAAAGGGCCAGGACCGATGATGCTTCTCCCGCAGTGGAGCGTGTTCCTTCTTTTCTTCAAGAAAAGCCAGTTCCCATTGAGGAAGACCTCACTCCCTTTACAGTGGGATGGGGTTTATGCAATAGGGACACAGCTGTAGGTGATTCTAGGGCTGCAGCTGAGTGGTCTAGGAACGTGGTTACTCCACGAGATAGGGTCCACATTGTGGAGTCCTCTGATGACTTGCAGATTGAGCTTCTTGGGGCCCAAGCTGTTGCTTCGGTAATTTCTTGTTCAACTTCTTTAATTTAATTGTATTTCCGTTTCCCTTATTCACTTGTTTTCTTTGCAGATGAACGCCTACCTTCAGGCCGCTGTTCATAACCTGAAGGAGGTACGTGCTGATAAGACTATAGCTGAGAGGGACAGAGACAGATATTTTGACTCCTCTGAGGCAAACTTTGCTCGTTTTAGGGAGGTGGAGAAGGAGCTGGCTGCTGAGAAGGAGAAGAACAGGAAGCTACAGCTGGAGGTGCAGCAGAACAGGGAACACATCATTGCTGATTACAAGGCTTCTAAGGACTTTCAAGATGTCCTGAATGCCGAGTATGATGCAAACTTTCCTGGTACCTTCAAGGAGTGTTGGGAGGAGATCATCGAGGAACTGAGTGGGAAGATTGAGGGGGTGTCCCTGGAGAGGTTCCCGGTTCCTGCTATCCCTAGAGTGACAGCTGCTATGGAGGTTGCTACAGAGACAGCTGTGGATGGGGACTCTCAGCCTACTCAAGATCCACCTTCTTCTCCTGGGATAGAGGCAGCAGATCCTCCTTCTACCCAGGGAGATGTTGTAGTTGACGACCTAGATGCATAGATGGCCCTGCGTGGCTTATTTCTGTTTTTTATCTTTATTTATTCTGAACTTTTACCCTTCGGGGTTTATGACTTAACTTATCTATGTAGTTAGTTTCTTTTGTTTCCACATTCTCATTTTTGCTTATAGTTCGTTAAACTTTAGAATTTTTCGAGTACTTGGCCCCCTGGCTGGTAATAAACTCACAAGCTAGTTCAACGTTTGCCTTTCGTGTTTATTTTAACAAGGAGGAATATCTCATAGAGAAAACAGAATAAATTTCATTATGCTGTCAAAGGATATCAATAGAATGGGTTCAACCCTTACATAAATACTCTATCTCCTACTGGGAGCAACATGCTCTATAATGGTTTAATTCGAACCTTATTCCTAATAAATAGATAAAAGTCCAAGCCTTTATCAAAAGAACTTAAACATAATAAACTTTGAGGTTCACAGCATGCGAAGTTCGGGGCACCTCAACCCCGTCCAAGGTTTCTAACTTCTAGGATCATCGTCCTAACACCTTTCTGACTAGATATGGTCCTTCCCAATTTGGTGCTAACTTTCCTTTCTGGCCAACTCCTGAGGCTTCAATCTTCCTTAGAACCATGTCGCCTTGTCGAAAGAATCTTTCCTTAACTCTCTGGTTGTAGTGAAAAGAGGCTCTCTTCTGATATTCAGCATTCCTTGCGTTAGCTTCATCTCTAACCTCGTCAATTAAGTCAAGGGCAAGTCTCATTCCTTCGTCATTAGTTTCTGGCTCATATGCCTCAACTCGAGGTGATGCTTGCATGATCTCTAAAGGTACAACTGCCTCAGCTCCATAAGCCAGCAAAAATGGGGTTGCTCCAGTTGTTACCTTACAAGTGGTACGATATGCCCAAAGTATGGGCAGCAATTCATCTACCCAAGTGTTCCTATAGCGTTCGACCCTCTTTTTCAGTCCATCAAGGATAATTCGGTTAGCTACCTTAGCTTGCCCATTGGCTTGTGGGTGTGCCACTGAGGTAAAACGGAGCTCAATCGCATTCTCTTCACAATACTTCTTGAACTCTTCATTATTGAACTGTGTCCCATTGTCTGTTACAAGGATTCGTGGGATTCCGTATCTGCAAATTATGTTCTCCCAAAAGAACTGGGAAACTTGCTTGGTGGTTATCTTGGCCAGAGGTTTAGCCTCAATCCACTTAGTGAAGTAATCAATGGCCACTATTAGGAATTTCCTTTGCGCTGAAGCCATGGGAAAAGGTCCAAGTATATCCATCCCCCACATCGCAAATGGAATGGGAGAGTTAATTGAAGTTAAGATCTCAGGCGGTTGCCTCACAATTGGGGCATGCTTCTGGCATCTCTCACATCTTTTGACATAGTTTTGTGCGTCAGCCAACATCTCCGACCAATAGAACCCTAAACAAATTATCTTGTGAGCTAAGGCTCTGCCCCCCAAGTGTTGCCCACAAATCCCTTCATGAACTTCCTCCAATGCTTCTCTTGCCTCTTGAGGCCTTAAAAACTTCAAGTATGGGATGACAAACGACCTTTTCTACAGAATGCCTTCAATCAAAGTGTATCTCAATGCCCTTACTGAAAGTTTTCGTGCCTCCAAGGCATTGTCTGGGAGCCATCCGGTCTCAAGGTGTGCCTTGATAGGGTCTATCCAAGAGCATCCTACATCAATTGGTGCCAATAACTTTTAGTTAACGGTCGGGGCCTTCAAGACCTGAAAATAGACACTCCCAGCATAATTTTCTATCTCGGAAGAAGCAAATTTAGACAGGGCATCGGCCGTAATGTTTTCCTCTCTTGGAATGTGCTCAACATAGCACTCCTCAAACTGGGACATAACGGCCTTTACTACTCTCAGGTATTTCGCCATAGTCTCGTCCTTAGCCTCGAATTCACCATTTACTTGTGATACTACAAGCCTTGAATCTCCACAAACTTTGAGATTTTTGACCCTCATGATTCTAGCCAAACCCAAACCAGCTATTAATGCCTCAAACTCCGCCTCATTGTTGGTAGTAGGAAAATCCAACTTTAAAGCGTACTCAACTGTGAACCCATCGGGGCTTTGCAAAACCAAACCTGCACCACTAGATTTTGTTTTTGATGCTCCATCAAAATAGAGCACCCAATATTCCTTCAGATCAGGTGTAAATTCTTCTTCTTTTTTCTCTTGCCCAGGGGTAGTCATTACCTCTTGCCCCCCGACTTCTTGATTGTTAATAGTGCATTCAACCACGAAGTCAGCCAATGCTTGAGCCTTGATAGCTGTCCATGGCTTGTATGTGATATCAAACTCTCCTAACTCAATCGCCCATTGGATTAGCCTTCCACCGGCCTTAGGGCTATGCAATATGTTCCTCAACTGCTGGTTTGTCAAAACTTGAATCTTATGTGCCTGAAAGTAAGGCCGCAACTTCCTTGAGGCAGTTACTAATGCCAAAGCAAACTTTTCTATGGGTGAGTAATTCAACTCAGCCCCATGCAACACTTTGCTCACATAGTAGATAGGTTTCTGGACTTTCTCCTCTTCCCGAATAAGGACAACACTCAGGGCTTGTTCGGATACCGCCAGGTATAGACAAAGAATCTCCCTAGGACTTGGTTTGGTCAACAACGGGGCTTCAACCATGTACTTCCTCAGTTGCTCAAAGGCCTCTTGGCTCTCAGGTGTCCACTCAAAATTTTTCACCTTCTTTAACGCTTGGAAGAAAGGCAAGCATTTGTCTCCAGACTTGGAGATGAATCTTCCTAAAGCTGCAACTCGGCCTGTCAACTTCTGCACATCTCTTATAGAGCGTGGTGGCTCCATGTCTAAAATCGCCTTGATCTTGTCAGGATTGGCCTAAATGCCTCTCTTTGAAACCATCAGCCCTAAAAACTTTCCAGATCCAACGCCAAAGGCACACTTGGCGGGATTCAACATCATCTTATGGTGCCTCAGCACTTCAAATGCCTCTCCGAGGTGCTCGATATGATCAGCCTTGAGTAGGCTCTTGACTAACATGTCATCAACATATACCTCCATGGTTTTTCCAATCAGATGGGCGAATATCTTATTCACCAATCGTTGGTAAGTAGCTCCTGCATTCTTCAGACCAAAAGCCATAACAAGATAACAGAAGACACCAAAGTCAGTTATGAAAGATACCTTAGGGATGTCATCCTTGTGCATCTTAATCTGATTATAGCCGCTGAATCCATCCATGAAGCTTAACATCTCATGTCCAGCTGTGGCATCTATCAACATATCAATCCTTGGCAGGGGAAAACAATCTTTTGGACATGCATCATTCAGGTCAGTGAAGTCTATACACATTCTCCACTTCCCATTCGCTTTCTTGACCATCACAGGGTTTGCTAACCATTCGGGAAACTGAATCTCTTCAATAAAACCAGCTTCCAAGAGCTTATCCACTTCTTGCCTAATGGCCTCTTGCCTTTCCGGAGCAAAGTTTCTCTTCTTCTGCTTTATTGTCTTCCTTTTGGGATCAACATTTAACTTGTGAGTTATGAGTTGGGGGTCAATCCCTGGCATATCAGCTGCTGTCCAAGCGAACACGTCGCTATTCTTTTGTAAGAATTCTATCAACTTGCCCTTCAGGGGTTCTTTCAGAGATGCTCCAACATAAGTAACTTTTTCAGGATCATTCGGCTCTAGAGGTATGGGAATCAAATCCTCTGCTGGCTTCCCTCTATGTTCTTCATCATCGCGGGCATCCATGTCTTCAATCGGAAGTACCTGCCCCCCGACTCCATCGGCCCTCAGCGCGGCTACATAGCAACTTCTTGCCATCTTCTGATCACCCTTTTGTTCTCCGACACCATTCCGTGTCGGAAACTTAATCTTCATATGATAGGAAGAGGCCACAGCCTTAAACGCATGAAGTCCAGTCCTTCCAAGGATTGCGTTGTATGTTGAGGCTGCCTTGATCACCAAGAAGTTCAGCATCTGAGTCGCCTCTTTAGGCTCCTACCCAATGGTCACTGGTAACTGGATAGTCCCTTCAACATTGGACTCCACTCCGTTAAACCCGTATATAGGCATGTTTGTAGGGGTCAACTGAGAGTCGTTGTACCCCATCTTCACAAATGCATCATGAAACAAAATATCCACAGAAGCCCCATTGTCTATCAAGACTCGTTTTACTTCTGAGTTTCCAATCACAGGAGTTATGACCAGCGGGTCGTCATGGGGGAACTTCACCCCTTCCAAGTCTGAATCATCGAAACCAATTACCATCTCAGTTTTAGCACGCTTCGGGGATTCTCCCACAATGTGCATTACTTCTCTAGCATAAGCCTTTCGAGAATTCTTAGTTGTGCCAGCTGCTGTCGGGCCTCCCCAGATCATGTTGATAACTGCCCTTCGGGGCTGTGGATTGCGGTCATGGTTGTCATCCCTCCTGTTATTATCTCTCCTTTCATTGTCCCTTCTGTCATTGTCCCTTCTCTGGTTCCCACGGTCATCACCCTTGGTGAACTGACTTAGTTTTCCTCTTCGTATCAAGAACTCAATCTCATCCTTGAGTTGCCTACAATCGTCGGTGTCATGTCCCACATCTTTGTAGAACCTGCAATACTGCTCCTTGTTCCGCTTGGTTGGGTCTCCCCTAAGTGGCTTCGGCCATCGGAAGTCCTTTTCCTTTTCAATGTCCAACAGGATCTGGCTTCTTGGAGCATTAAGCCTGGCATATTCGGAAAACCTTGGACCCGAGTTCTTTTTTGGAGCAGATTCAGAGTCTCTACTAGTTCGGGGATACTTGTCCCTAGCATCGTACTCTTGTTCTTGCTTCCGCTTGTTGTTCCCTCCATTGCCCAATGCGGCTTCCTTTTTCATGCTGTCCTCGGCTTTTATATACTTGTCCGCCCTTCGTTGGAGTTCATCCATGCTTTCAGGGGGGTGTTTTGCCAACGACCTCTTAAAAAAGAGATCCGTGGTTCCATGCTGCAAGGCTACCATAGCCACCTTATTTTCCAAATCAGTTATGTTCAGGGTCTCCTTAGTGAATCGCTTGATATAATCTCTTGAGTTCTCATTCTTTCCCTGTATTACATACATAAGGGATGCAGAGCTTTTCTCATGAATTCTTCCGCTAATTAATTGACTGACAAAAGCGGTACTCAACTCCTTGAAAGAGCTAATCGAGTTTGGAGGTAAACGACTATACCAACGTTGCGCCATGCCCGACAGGGTTTGGGGGAACGCCCTACACTTAAGGGCGTCGTTAGCAGGCTGCAGTAACAATGCGCTTGTAAACGTTCTCACATGAGTTGCGGGATCCCCCGTTCCATCGTAAGCTTTGATTGTGGGCATCTTAAACTTTCGGGAGATATGTGCGTTCATCACCTCCTCAGTGAATGGAGGGGTTGGATTATCAAGATCTCCTTGTAGCATCAGGTCTTTGGGGTTACTCTTGGGGAGTTCCACCCTTGTAGTTCCTCTGGTTGGGGCTTCAGCCATTCGGTGTCTCCTTGAAGACCTCTCCAAATCTATGAAGGGAATCCCTCCTGAAGTCGGAGGAGTCGAGTCTGATTAGGGTTCTGTCTCTCTTGCTCCATTGCTTGGTCGTCCTTCAGCTTCTGAATCTCGGCTTCACAAGCCTTAATTCTCTCTGCAATTGTTAAAGGACCATCACGGTTTGCTGGATTCCTCCCCAAAGGTTCCTTACTAGCACGTCGCCTCATTGGGGCTTCGTCTCGATCATCGTCTTCAGACGACGAATCTTCAGTATAAGGACCAGAGTAATCATAGTATCCTGGTTCAGGAGGGGCCGGGTCTCTAAGATAAGGGGGTTGTTGTTGCCCGTGGATCAGCCGAGCATGACCGCTTGGTCCAGGATCCCTTGGATCCTGGGGGTAGTTAGGCAGCCCATACAGTGGGTTGGTGTTGACAAGGAGCGAAGAAGTGGAGAGATTGTGAAGCGGCGGGCGGCTACTCAGAGGGAGAGGAGAGACTATCATCTGGAGCGGGTTAGTCTCCTGTCCTAGAGGGACGATTACTGGTTGAGGTCCTTCAACATGGGGATTCGTCCCTTGTGGTTGAGAGGTCTGAGTATGAGGGTTTGTTTCCGTCAATGGGGGTACATACCCTTGCTCCGTACCAACAGGAAGAGCAGTGATTGGTGGAACGACGGTTCCAGAGGTAGCCTCGGTTGAGACCGGTGTTGTTCTTCGAGTGGTAACCATGGTTGATGTCCTTTTCCCACAGACGGCGCCAAATGTTATGGGATAAAAACTAAGTAACGATTTGTAATTAATGCAAGGGTGGTTGAGCTTCGAGTTTTAATGGCTGCTTCTGCGTTCGAGACTAAACGGTCCTCACAGAATGCCTACGTATCTCTGTATTAGAGAATCAAGCCAAGAAAACGTAGTTCTGAGAATGAGGGGTCAGGCCCTTTATATAGGCTTGAGAAGCCTTAGAATTATGGTAGGATTTGGAGACTTGGTGGACAAGTCTTTGAGGAAGGTTCTAGATCTATTCCTTATAGGAATCAGTTTCCATATCGAATTGGATGCCTTGGTGGCTAAGTCTGAAGGGGATATTATCCTTATCCAACTCTTATTGCTGAGTCGTTTATTTCCCCCAATATTAATTACGAAATTAATATTAAAATAGGGATTCTGACCTCATTAATGGGCCCCACGTTTGGACCACACTGGGTCTAATTAATACCATATTAAATGTGTCTTTAGGGCTTATTTTCAGCCAATATCAAATAGTATAATACCCTATAGTTAAGTCCTTTTAAAATAAAACTTATGAGACCGGCAAAAAAAATATAACTTTATCGAGATTAAAGCTTTATTGATAAAATAAAATAATATTATTTTATTAATGAGGTAATAATAATTATTTTAAATATAAAGTTTATAGAAATGTTGGTATACATTACAATTTACTTGTATAAAGATATAAATTTACCATATAAACAAATTTTGAATGACGACTACTAAATATTAACTTTTGTCGGATAGGTAATACGAAGTAAAAAAATTATGAATTACTTAGGAACATAAATATTATTCAAAATTAATGTTGAAAAAATAATATTATCTGAAAATGAAATGAAAGTAAACATATTATGTAAAAAAATACCATAATCAAATGAATAATTATTAACTACAAAAGGGAGAAAATATAATAAATTACACAATAGTTGTTTATGCTCTAAAAAAAATTAAAAATGAGATTTAATTTGAATTGGGTGTGAACTGAACAAAAAACGAATTTAAGGTTTGAATTTTATTTTTTTTTTGAATATTTTGACTTATAGCCTTTTACAATGAGTATCTTTTCATTGACAAATCTCGTGATAAGCGAGTATCGAACCCAGAACCTCTGGGCAGAATTTAAGGTTTCAATTTTAATAATATAGTATGGATACAATGATTGATGTAAATTATAGTAACTTTCCTAAATAATTTTTTTTGAATATTATAACAACGTATTGGTTAAAAGTTTGAAGTTTGAAGGAATTAATTTTTTATCAAACTCAAAAAAGATGGAAAGAAAAGATAGATTATTCATATATTATAATTTGATATAAGTAATTTTTGGAAAATTTAGTGTAAAGCTATACAAAGTGAGAAAAAAAAACCTTAAGTTATTGTATAAAATCAATATCCTTTATTATAATAATAATTAACTTAAGTTTAATCAAAAGACATGGCTGATAAATGAGGAAAGTGGGTACATATATTTTGATTAATTATTGATACTTGGTATTAGTTGACAATTTTGAAGGGGAAATGAGAAATGGGAAATGTTCAAAATTAGTTAAAAATGAGAGTAAGAGTAAAAAAATAGTAGTACGGTGGATAAATAAGAAATGGAGAAAAGAAAGAATGAGTGGAGAGGTAATTAAAGAGAGAGGATAAATGGAAAGTTGAAGAGAAATGAAGAAGAGAGAGAATGAGTGGAGAGGCTGTGAAGAAATGCTCTGTTCACAGCCTACAAGTACTTTCCCATAACGTGTTATACATCATTCAAATCGTCTTTCGACGATCTACAATCCTATACCCATCTTAAATCATTTGGTTTGCCGGAATTTAAAGCCCCAAATCGAACCATCTCTTCTCCCTCATTTTTTTCGACGACCTCGTATGTGCCCCTGCGGGTCCAGATTCGATAAAATAAATTGGGTAAAACGAAGAGGAAGCAGTGATGGTTGGTATGGTGTGCTCAGATACGGTGGAGGTGGTCGGAGAGAGGCGGAGAGAGGCAGAGAGATTGGATAGATTCGAGAGAGCTGGGAGAGATGAGAGAGGCGCCAGTGATTGCTACAGTACTTCAGACACGCTACACGCAGTAGCGTGTCCCGTGGGTAGTCAGGACTGGTCCTTCCGAAAATCAATATTTTGGCCCATGGGTACCTCATTTTGAGGTATTTTGGTCATTTTCTCTAGAATTAATAGATAATAGATTTGTTGTATCTTTAAGTTCTGCGGGTTCGATATTTTCAATTGACCTAATTATTATAGATTTGTGTTTGATTTTCATCGAGAATATGATTCTTGTTTGCGTTTTTGTATTAAATTTAATAAGTGATATAGTTTCATTTAAAAATATAAAAAATAACAATTGTAACATAATTGATGTCCATTGAATTGTAAAAAACTACAAAATATTAAAAATTTATAATAATGACTGAATGTATAGTTATATTATATACACAAACTAAAAAAAGGGAGTTATATAAAAATATAAACCAACATTTTATATAGTTATACATAAAATTACGGAAAACGGAAAAAAACGGAATTACATAAATAATGTAAACAAATATTTTATTTATTCAAAAGTTATAACAAAAAAATTATATAGAAGAGAAGAAGAGATTGTGCTTAATCTAGTAAGATTTTTGAAGTAAACTCAAGAATTAATGTAGCACACTTGGTTATGACATGAGATTCTTGAGCGGAGGTTAAAGGTTCGATTCTCGTTGAATACAAAAAGGAACATGTTTTTAATATAAATTATAAAATGGTGGCACTTTTGTAATTTTTTAACTTGAAAGGGTAAAATGAACATTTCATAGCCATTTTATTGTCAATTTTTACCCTTGTGTTCTCTTATTATATATAGTAATAGAGTAAGAGCAACTCCAAGAGCCTCCTTCTGTTTTCCTTATAAATATTATAAAATATTAGGCTCTTAGTGATTTAGGATATTATAAGGTATGACAACTCCAACAAGCTTCCTTATAATTGATCTTTATAATTATTAAATAATAAATAAAAGAAGGAAGTAAGAACAAAAAAAGAGGGAAACAATTGAAAAGAGGAGGGGAAATAATATTTTATTGATAAAAGTGAAATAAGGGAGCCCTTAAAGATAAGGGATTACATGATGTTCTTAACTTTTTAAGGAAAAGTTAAGAGCCTGTTGGAGCACAATTTTAATCATAATCCCTTATAATTTGAGTTAGGAGGTTATATAAGGGATCTCTTGGAGTTGCTCTAATAGATAGATGGGTACTATTCTTCAATGTTAAGAGGGTGTTTGACATTGCTTAAAATAAGTTACTTTTGACTTAATGGAGGTGTTTTTAAATTAAAAGAGAAAGTAAAGTTGTTTACTTTAAGTTGAATGAATGTGTTTGGGTAATTTTACTTAAAGTTAAATGGGGGTTTAATAATTTTGACTTAAAGTAAAATTTGACTTAAAAAAATTTAAAATTCATAATATTTAAACTTTACAAGAATCGTGAAAAAAAAAAAAAAAAAACTCCATAAGTCATAAGTCAAAAGTACCTAAATGGAACTTATGACTTAAAACAGTTTTTTAATTTAAAGCGGGTTTAAAGCCCATGTTGCCAAACGGTTCATTTTCTACTTAAAACCGGCATAAGTCATAAGCCATGTTGATAGGATTTAAATAATGGATCGATAGGATTAAAGTAGAAATCTTAAATAAATTGTATGTGGTGATTCCAGAGAGTCTTGCAAGGCTGACAAGGAATAGCTGTAAAATGCCTTTCGAAACTTCCAGGCGAGGTATCGATGAGTTCGGGAATGTATTGTGAATTTTTAACATTGGAACCTTTCGAGGCTGGTAGGATATTGTGTTCGAGGGGCAGACAAGATGTTAATTTATGAATACATGCTTTATAAAAGCTTGGACTTGCATATATTTGGTTCAGCTTTATGAATTAGCGACTCCTTTACCTAATTTAAAAGCATAAGTGGTATATTGTATCCATAATCATCTGACGATGACATTAAATCTTACTTTAGACAGATGAAACACAAGAATGTTACTTGACTGGCCCTGGCGTTTTCAAATTATTGATGGGATTACTCATAGTCTTCTTTATCTTCATCAAAATTCTAGACTAAGAATTATCCAGCGAGACCTCAAAGCATCCAATTTATTGCTAGATAGACATGAACCCGAAAATTTCACTTTAACCTGGCTAGTTTTATAGAATGAGACTTCATCATTGGCACACAAAGTCGTCGGCTTACCTTTTTATATACTTTTATTCAAATTGGTGCTAATTTTGTGATGCATGGAGCCATGGACAACATTATATTACAGTGGCTACATCCCCCCAGAATATCAAGATGGACTTTTTTTTCTGTAAAAATCAGATGTTTCTAGCTTCGTGTCTTAGTATTTGAGATTGTGAGTGGCACTAGAAACAGAGGATTCAATCATAGTGATCATGCCTTAATTTACTCGGACGACATGTACGTTGAATTATGTTCATAATCATCGACGCTGCTCATGCATTGCAGATTTTGTTGACAAAAGACTACGAGAGTTCGAGAATAACTTGATTTAATGACACTGAAATGCAGAAATGCTACGAAAAATTCACATTGGTCTTTTATGCGTGCACAATCTCCTGAGATACCTAACTGATCAATGATCATACCGGGAAATACATTACTTTCACTTCGAAACAAGAATTTTACATTAACAGATTTGAGTTGATTTTCAGGCATAAATTAATAAGAGAATTATTTTCACAGTTACATGTGTACTGTGTACATTTTTTTAGCTCAAACGAATCGGTGTTTCAGGATGGGCTCACAGAAAAGCAGCTACATATATACCCATTTCCGTACTTGAAGCCCATATACATATACTTGGTCTGCCTATTTGCAATCACATGAACAGACGTAATCAACTAATCATGGTTGGTTAAAATCAAGATATAAGACCCAACCCATTTGTTTGTTCTTATCTTTTTCAAGGGATTTAAACAAATGGGCCACACATACGAAAAGTAGATTACGTGTACATTAAATTGTTGAATATGACAGTTGGAAAATGTAACGTACGGGTTGATAATTATAAGAGAATAAGAGATCATATTTTAATATATTATATCTAATAAAATATAATATCCAAAATAAATATCTTATTTAATTGAATATCCAAAAGATATCACAAAGTGTACATCGATGACAACTCAAACACATAAATAGTATAAGAGAGAAAGGATTATGAGATTAATATTAGAAAACTTTTCTCAGATATTCTTTAAAATTTATTGGATACGTAAGATTAATTAATAAAATTTTAAATAAATTTTGATTTTATAAAAATGCCGATCCATTTTTACATATAAAATTATACTACCTGAATTTACCTGAGATATATCTCAGACTCCCTACTCTAATAGAATAAAATTACAATATCTCATTATATCTTCCCATTATCTTTTTTTCTAAATTTTTATTAGAAAAATAATAGAAATACCAAATTGGGTACAAATTTTTTTACAAAATAAGATGGTACTTATATTTTCAATAAAAACATTCATTTTTGCCACATCAATTCATATCAATTATATTAATATTAATATCATCATCCAATCACCAAAACATTTACAACCCCCGCTCAAAGTCAAAAGCCCTCTTTATTGCTTTTTCTTAATTTTAGTTTTCATTTAATTTCTCTCATTTTTGAGAATATTTCTACCAATTTAATAAAATTTAACCCATTTTTTGGGTTTTGTTCTTCTAGGAATTTGGTATATTTAAATGTTCAGTATCGTGGATCCTATAATATTTATATAAATTCATTGAAAATATTTGTATGTGTCGTGATCAATTTCTCGAATATATATTAAAACATACTTATTTCTCACGACCGCAATAAATCATTAGATCATTTCTAAAAAAAAAAAGCGTTACATGTTTCAACGAGAAAAGATCTCTACTACTACTACGCAAGATCCATGGAACGAACGTAATATATAAACACGTAAGTACATTATTATATATGAGTTCTTATAATTTAATTATCGGGTAAATAACACGAAATTCATTTTCCTTTAACAATGAGTATATTTTTTTAAACATATATTATAAGAAAACGCTTATGTAGACCTAACAAATCATTTGTATTGTGTACATGTATTTTATGATCTTGCACGAAACCACATGAAATTAAATCGTGTACCCGAAATTCGAATACAAAATGACAGTAAACTACACGAATTTTTTTCGCGTACACGAAAAGAAATAAAATACGCTAATAGATAAACAATGACAATTACATGAATATTATTATGCATCCAAGTTATGTAAATATGTAACTGAGAACAACATTGAGATGCTACAAAATAAAACGTGGTGTAAAGTCTCGAACCCTCTTTTTATTTATTTTTTCTTAATTTTTTTTCTTTTTAATAAGTATCTCTCTTTGTGTTGAATTTTTATACCAATTTATTGATTTTTTTATCCATATTTTAGGCTTTGTTAAAAAGTATCTCGTTGGTGGGTTGTATTTGCCGATATATTCGATTTTGTACTATCTTATTGTGAATGATACCCTTTTCTTTATCTTAATTTACTCTATTTTTCGACAAATATCTCTCTTTATTGAGAGTCTAGTACCTCGTTGATGGATTTTGTTTATGCATATATTGGATTTTGCTATATTAGTTCATTGATTTGGGTAGTGCAAAATCGCAATTATGATCGGTTACTCGAATACATTTTGACAAAATCAGATTTACAAATTCCTCATGATTATAACAAACTGTTAAATTATCTCGCCAAGAAGGCTGAAGGTTGTACATTTCAGTAAGATAAGCGAGGTATGTACCACAATTGAAGATTTTTTGAACGACTAAATGAAGAAAATCCCGATTTGATCTATTTTACTATGTGTTTGTTCAATTTTGATTATTTCTATAGATGTTGTATGCTCTTTTATTGAGGAATTAATTATTTATAAAAATGATGATTTAAAGGAAAATTTGGAACTTTTATTAATTTAGTAGATGCCGTATGCCCCTTTATTGATGAATTAATCACGTATAAAAAAATGATAATTGTTGTGGAATAAAAATCAGGGTTATCAAATTGCGGCTAAGGTTTGTGAGCTTCTGTTAGGTCCAAAATAGTTTGTAGAAGGGGGGGTTGAATACAAACTATGTCGTTTACTCGAATTTACTCTTTTCTTAAAATATTAAATCAAGAACAAATTGATGCGGAATAAACGAAGCCAATATTTCAAGTTAAATATAAAATTATATAAAACTTGATGGGGTGTGTCTAAATACACGGGTACAAATTACAAAGTTTGAAGACCAAACTAATTAGTACAAATTCTATAGAAAATTCGACATGAACTTTTTTATATTTGTAATAAAAAGATCGAATGCTAAAAAGCTATTCGAGAGATAAGTTCTAGGAGTAAAAACTCGCTAGATAGTTCCAACAATACAAGTAAACTATTTCTATCAGTTTAGATTTAACAATAGAGCTCAGAAATATTTTACAAGAATTAATTTGAAGCACAGGAACTATTTCTCTTGGTCTCTTTCTTTCTCGGCTCTGTCTGTGTGTTTGGAGAGAAGTAAAGATCTGAAGATATAAGTGAAGTCTGGCGGCTTGATCTTTTATAAATCTTCTGCCTCTTTTCTGAATTCAGTATGCCAATAAGACATGCAGCAAGTGTCTTGATAGTTTCCTTTCTTCTAATAAGACATTCGGTAAGACATATTCCTTATCAATTTTGCTCCAATATGACATTCGGTAAGACATACTGATTATGTCTTATCAGCTTTGCTTCCAACAAGACATTCGGTAAGACATATAGATTATGTCTTAACAATTCAATTTTGAACTAATAAGACATCCTTTAAACTTAACAAGACAATCATTAATTCTAACAAGACATTCAGTATGACTTACAATCTATCAAAACCTGGCCATTTACTTTTTCAAAAACAAATAACCTGGTGACCTTCTAATTCAAGAATCAACCGGGGCTTATTTCGTCTTATATGGATGGGCTTCGTAGAAATGCTTTTTAACCCGCACAGCTTCAAATCTTTAATTAATAAATAATTATTTTAATTCAAAAATTATAAAAATAAATATCTAATATTATTAGATATTTATAAATATAATTGTCTAATTAAATAAAATATTTATTAATATAAATAAATCCTTACGGTCTAAGCTGCGGTCTCTTGAGGGTCTGGAACCGGACTCCTTTTGCTCAATAAAAAATATATCAATTCCAATCGGGGTTTCAGCTTTAAGAATATATCACTTTGCATTTCTTTGTGATAATTCTTTTTCCTCATAATCGGTCCAGGTGTAAGCTACAGTCTCTTGAGGGTCTGAAACCGGACTCCTTTTGCTTAGCAAAAAATACATTAATTCCAACCGGGGTTCCAGCATTAAGAATATATCACTTTGCATTTCTTTGTGATAATTATTTTTCCTCGTAGCCAGTCCACTTGATAATAAAATCCTTGTGGTTAATTAATTTAGCACTTCTGTTGCTTGCACAATGATTTTGCCTTTTACCAATCTTGATATCTTGAACCACTAAAGTTAATGACGAACAACCACTGTTTAATGTTGACACTCGATGCACGGTCTGGTTCATGAGTGACTAACCGCAATGACTATTCTTCATATATTGACTTTAAAGTTGTGGTTCCTGTCTTCCTTTTCTTCACTCTCTTTCAAACCTTTATAAATAGAACCCACTGTCTTGATTACTCCACTAACGCTTGATCAACTGAATGAACTTCTTCAAGTGTAGTATACCTCAAAATAGTAGATTGACTTTGTCTTCTTTCTCTTGACAGTTAAGCATTTGAGATACCTGTGACAGTACATATACTATTTACTATTACATTCTTCTTTGAGTTGAGTTAAATCCTCGATGTTTACAAATAAGGTAAACATATGACTTCAATCTCCCCCTATTTGTTTGTTAAACAATAACATACAAATTCCTAGAGGATAACTCAACTACAAACAAGAAGAAGATAAAGCATTAAAGAACTATAGTAAATAATACATTAAAAAAAAAATTCTGGTTTAGATATAACATTTCCAGAATCTTAGTAGATGAAATGATAGGTGATTGTTCCTCTGACACTGAACTGATCTTCATTAATTAACTCATCTTCATTTCTTAACATATCTACCTGATAACCCTTTACATCTAACATTAAACATTATCAACAGCTACTTTGAAATTCTTCAGTGGTAAAGAATATGACTTGTCAACCATATACTGAAGAATTCTTCTTTGTCATTTCATACGTCTCTCATTCCTTATGTCTCCCTAACTAAGGTGATATGTCCACTCCTTATAACGGTGAATACTTTTCATCTCCCCTGACAAGGTGAATATTTCTATCTCCCCCTGACAAGGTGAATACTCCCCCTTTCTAAGGTATATCCTTTTTCATATCTCTCCCCATTAGATAGAAAATCTCCCCTCACTAAGGTAAGCTTATACTCTCCCCCTTAGTTGAGTATCTCTTACTAAGGTAAGCTTTGAGTATATCTATATCTTCTTCAATATATCTCTCCCCCTTAGTTGAGTAATCCTCCAAGCATTCAATTATAGCAAACATCCAATTAAATTAGATGATACTAAATATTCAATTATAACTCACCTCTTACCTTTAGTACAACAGATTCTTCATACATATACCATTGTCTGCTGCAATAAAGAAAAGAAGCTTTGCTTGTGTTAAAGGATTTTCATGAAGACTTCCAGAATATAAGTATGTAGACTGATCAACTTTGCCCTTTAGGTGTTATAGAATGGCCTTACTATTGATCATCTTGACAAACAGATCTTTCGACAATTTCCTTATATCTCCCAACTCTTGTAAGTGAACTTTGTTTGGGGAATAGGGAATGGGATTTGGTGTTTATCTTTCTTCCTCACTGTGAGTGTGTGATTCTGTTTCGTGTACCTCACAAGTGTTTAACTAATCTCTCCACTCATATCACTTAAAATGAGTGATCTCTTCTCTCATCTCTTAAGTGTTTGCACTCATGTCCACTAGTCTATCATTCTAATCTCTCATAGCTCCAACATCCATGTATACCTGCAAGGAAAATTCACCATAGCCCCTTCTAGAGAGGTCACTGGTGGTGCAATGGGGTTTCGCAAATCCCCGATCCTCGTTGGACTCATCAGACGAATCTGAGTCATAATCTACAAGTTGATAAAATTTTCCGTTTTTGTGGGTTTCAGATTTGAATTCTGAGAAGGTAAACAATGAAATCAAAACTTAGAATTAAAATCATGTTTCCTTCTAATGTCAGTGAAGACATATCCTTGTTTAACTCATCAGGCAAATCTGAATCACAGTCAACAAGTTACCGATCCGCACCTATGTCGGACCCGTTACCCGCAGGATCCAGAGATATTCCCTCTGGGGAGTTAGATAATGATCTTGTTGAATTTTGCATTGAGATCAATACCTTCTGTAAGAACCCAAAATTTCGGTAGAATTAAAACTTTTCCTATTATGGTGAAGTGCATCAATGAATAGTGATTTGGTGGAGGAATATTGATTTTGAGGATTAAGAAAATTTTTCATGCTACCTATGTACGAGACGTAGTGTGGATATTCCGAAGTTATACTAGTAATCTACGGAGTAAATAAGTGTATGTAAATGCGATCGGAATTCAGAAATTCCAAATTCTATTTTCGTGTAATATTTGACCGAGCAGTGAATTATATATCAGTAATATCAAGAAATGAGATATTTAATTTGAGGAATTGAGGAGTTAATATTTTGGAATTTTATTATAAGTGATTTGAGAATTTGGAACGAAAACCACTGAGGAAGTGAAACAAACGTTCTAGAAACCGCTGAAACTTTACAATGAGATTAAGCGATTGAGCGAACGAAGCATGGATTAAGGATATGGTATATTAAGAGTCCAAGGAAGGATATATTATGAGAAAGAAAGAGGATTGAGAATAAACTCCTAGAATTGAGAAATAGAGAATGCTTGAGAAATCGGGAGAACGTTTTCTGAGATAAAGAGAAATAAACAAGGGATGTTGGAATTAATATTCATTCGAGGTATTGTACCATACTAGAGCAATAATATGCAAAGTATAAGTGGTAACGTATTAATTTTATTCACGAGACAACAAGAAAATCAAATTGTTGGAAAAGGAAACAAACCAAGGGACTAATATGAAAGAAACAAAAGATGAGGACTTTGTTGTAGTTGTTGTGGAGAAGGAAATCCAAGTGAGCCAATGAGGTGTTGACAACACATTACATGAAGATGCATCCAAATGAGATAGATATATAATACATGTATTAGTCATTATTTAGCAAACAAAACAAAACAAACACAAGAAAACATCCATTCTGCCCAGAGCTCAGTAAAACGGGCCTAGAGCCTTCATTACTCAATGGAATTTCGTGTTCTTTATATGGTTAGAAAGCTGTGAAGATGCTCTACAACTCTCATTTAGAAGCCTCGATCATAAAAGCTCGGTAAGGGCCTCGTTTTCCATGATCTTTCAGTCGGATTCTAATAACTCCGAATTACTAACTTTGTTTTCTTCATTTCTTTTGATCATCCAAGCTTACCCAAGGCTATACAAGGATAATACAAGGTTTAGAAAGATATTCCACACATCAAGGAAGGTATAAGCTCTCTCAACCCTTAGCATGACTTGTTTATAGTTTATATTGTTAGATCTATAAGTTTTGGAGTGAATCTTGGTGATTTGAGTTGTAGATGATGAAATCTTGAAGTTATGTGCTTGTTATGATGGTTCTAAGGCTTTTACTTAGAGTATGTAACCCCATGTATGCTATAGAGACAAGTCTTGGTGGTTTTGATGGTAGATGTGATGTATAAAGTGAGTTCTTGAATATTTGAGAAAAGATGAGTGCTGTGTAAATTCCTGGGAGCATGTATTGTCTTGTAGGAGGGTTTTGAACCCCTAAATCTTGTCACCCAAGGACCTAATTTATATGGTTGGAAAGATAATTGAATGTAGTTTCTAGAAATATAAGGTTCATACCCAGGAGATGTGTAGATCTTGAGTTATGGCCAGATTAGTGCAGTGTGGTTCTAGAATTCGGACTGCACTGTGTTGTCCACTTGTGAACTGAGTTAGGACCCCTTAAAATTATGCTAGTGTTATGAAAATTTGAGGGTAGTCAGATTATACAGTTGTGAAGGCTGTCCAAAAATAATTTGAATAAAATTTGTATTTTTCAATTTTATAAAAATGTTAAAGCGAAGTGCGCGCGAGTGAAAAATCACCTAGGAGCTTAGTTTAACGTAGTTTTTAGAGTACTCACTTGTGTTTCAAGTTTGAGGGATGGATTCGAGTCGGATGGGTAATGAATGTGATAAAGTGATGACATGGTCATATAGGAGGGTTAGTTGTCACAAATTGGAGTCGTTAAGTTGGTCTAACATCCTTTAAAACCTTACGATTAAGTAGTGTTGTTAAGGTACTAACGTACGAATATTGATTATGTATAGATCTTCGTTCCACGTCGCAAGCTCGACCACCCCACCCTAACCAAGGCAAGTTTACTTTTCAAAACTTATATATAAGGATTTTCACTGTTGTGTTTGTAGCTTCCAAACGTATTATATGCTTATGCTTTACGAGATTATGTTGAAGTTTGAGATTTATGCATATGTGCTTGTACACCCTTGAACTTAGAATGAAAATGTTTTCTTCGGACAACGATTCTAGCAATAGAGGTCGTAGCGGTCCAAATATACTATTGACCGGGGAGCGGTATATTATTGTATCGTGATTAAATTCCGAAAACCCGAAAGGTCATTCGGGAAGTATCGTATACTTAAGTATTTATTATTTTTACATTATTATAAATACTAAAAAATATCTATCTTGGATTAAAAGCTTATTTTAATTAAATAATTATTTTATTAATTGTTTATATTAAATCTCAAAATATCATTTATTAATTATTGTTCATTATTTTGACGACAAAACTAATCCAAGATACCTTCATCGTTTTCAAACTCGAACTCTTTCGGACCCAAAAAATTTTCGAATACCCCCGGTCAGGTTTTACTTCTTGTACACTTTTCAAGAATTATCGGTCGACTGAGGTCGAACTTCAACTACTCGAATTTTCTATCAAAATGATTTTTGACAAGAAAGAAAAAAAAGGGACTCTGGCAGGTGTGGGAATCGTTGACGAACGATTCCCGGGATGTGTAAGCGGCCGTGAGCCAGGCGGTTCATCAATTATTATTCCGGCCCAGGTGTTGCCGAAGGATGATTACGGATGTAGTTTTCATCGAGGGTGATTACGGATGTAGTTTTCACCCGAGGATAATTACGGATGTAGTTTTTATCCTTCTACCGGTAGAGAAGACCCGCGGATTATTGGACTTGGATGTGGCGACTGATCATCGTCAATCCCTGTCAGGTTTTATGTTTTCTTTAAGTCCCATTCCTCCACTTTGGAAAAATACTAAAACACTGCTTCTTGGGCCTAAGTGCCAAGTTGCCGATAGTGTGGTTTTTGATAAGAAAAATATTGACATCGTGCAGTATCTAGAACTGCAAGATTTTCTATAAAGATTGGCACGTGTTAGTGCACTCTTGCAATTATTTCAAAGAATGAAATGTTTTTGAATGAGAAACCTTCTAAGCTAATGGAAGGAAAGAGGTTTGCAATGATGTATTCCCTGTACATTATGTTAACCGTGAAGTGTTTTGCCGAAAATGATATACTCATATGTATATATATTTTCAAACTTGAGAGATATTGAAATGGGAACCTTACAAAGGGTTCATATGTTATTCTTAAAGCTCCTTAGTGAGTATAGATGTTTTATCCAAACTCGGACATATATATTGTCCAATTATGTTTTGAAATCTGAGATATATACCCATATAGTTGGGAATGTTTTCGAAATAAACCACGGTATTATTTTTCAAAAGGGTGAACTTGCTGAGCATTATGTAGCTCATTCTTGCTTTATAAAAACTTTTCAGAAAGAGAAGAATTTGGGCGATTAACTCCGCACCAGCAGAAGAGGAGTATAAGATTTACTCCGGAGATGATTTAGTTCCTGATAAATACTACAGAGTAAGTCTGATAGGTTTTCAACTGTAATAGTAAGACTTGTCTTCAAGTGTAGTTGTATAAGTGGAAGTGCGTAAGATTCTGGATTGTACAGATGAATTATAATATTTAGTGTTACTTTTGGTTATCGTTTCTGAGGCTCTAACTTGTTTGTGCGTAAGATTGAGGTCTGGATGGATGTATTGTTGAGTTGTAAAGTTAATACAGGTATGATATGGTTGGATGGTGATGTGACGACCTGAATCTTCAACCTCGGATTTGGGGGCGCCACAGAAATGGTATCAGAGCGATAAGTTACTGTACTCAGAAACGAGAGTGTTGAGAGTTAAGTCTAAGTAGGAGAATGACATAAGAGATCGTAGTAAACTTATTATTGGACTTCCGGAAGAGGTACCGCTGAGTAGAATGGACTGGAGTGTTTACTGGAGGTATTATACTAGGATCGATAGAATCCTTAGAGACCTTCAGAATGATGAATAGAAGTTTGAGAGTCGTACATGACCTATCATAGGTAATGATATAGGAAGCAGAGCGAAATCTCAAGAGAAGCTGTGGTAGAGGCGATATTGCCAATATGATCGGATGACTAGGCTGGCATAAATTTTGTGGCCCATAGTCCTCCACAGTTTAAGAGGCGGCATTTTAAGAATCAAGAAGTTTAGACTTCCCTACATAATTAAGGGTACTTAGTACTTGGAATAATGAAAGTCTTTTACTTTGGTTATAAGATCCGATTTTCGATAAGTAACGGGTTTACCTGAAAGTTGGTCACTATGTCGTTGTGGATTTCATTACCCTTGATGGCAAATTTTACATATGTCATACGAGAATGTTATCATAAGACGAGCGTGCTAGATAATTCCATGCATGATTCGGATGCTAGAGCACGGTAGTTCAACTTAGAGAACAAACAAGTAGAATTAACAAAGGGACTCAAGTGAAGTTGAATATGGTTGCAACGAGCGATACAGCGATCTCAGAGTCTACCAAAAGAAAAGACCAGTGGTTCTAGAGTGGGATCCTTTGATAGAGATGTTATCAGGGACTACATATATATGTATTATAGACCTCAATATTTTTTTTGTATATGTTCACAGGCACACACCCGCCACTGAACCAATGGACTGCACCGAGATCCCTGAGAGATCTCTTTATTCTATTCCCAAGGGGAACTGGCCACTTGTGATTCATGTCGAAATGCATAAAGTAGGACCCTATGGACTTAGCAGGTGTCCCCGGAATGATGTGAAGCTTGGTCTTCAAGATAAAGCACGGAAATGACAGATATATTTGTGAAACCCTAACTCGATAAATGACTTTAAGATGATGATTGAGAGACGCACTAGTTGGTGTCTTGTATTACGAAGACGAAGAGATGGAGTTACCCTCATAATGGTGATAATGAGATGCACGAATGATTATTAACTTATTTTGGTAACTACCGGCTGGTGCACTACTTCATTTTAAACTTTTCACTAACCATGTTACCTCGATTAGTTTATATCAGGTAACGCTTCTAGCTTTCTACTTTAAACTTGTGGAATAACAACCAGTGAGATACTTTCCCTAAAGCAGGACTTATCCAAAGTAATTTATTTGATCCATGAACATTCTATTCAAAATTTATGATGATCTTGTTCGGCTCAGGCCTATTTACACTTTCTTTCAATTATCCAAGGAATGTTCAACAAATATTTCCTTAATTAATCGACGAATATTACTTAACGAATATTGATATTTGATTGCTTCTTTCATACTTGCACTCTTCAGTTGAGCTCATAAATATTTAACAAATTACTGAGGACATGGATGATCTAATGTCCAGACATCCCTCATGAATTCTTTTCTTCTATTCAAGATGAGATTGTACATCGTACATTGAAATCATAGTAAGGATATCATTTTGATATTGGTATTCGGAATCTAATTCTATTGTAGGGTCTGATAAAGCATGTGTACGGAGGCACCCTTGGGTGGACCGTTTCACTGGTAAGTAATATTTGATGAGAGGTTATCGATTGTTCCGATACCTAGAACATTCTCTTCAGATTTTATAGTTTTCTTTTTCAAACTTAATAACTTCTTATTACCATTCGTTGTTCGAGTAGCCTAAAGTTTCTTCAGTGGCTACGATGTTGAAATTCCGTTCTAGCCAATTGAAACTGGCTAGTCGATATGTCAATATGAATGACTAGTTGATTGTTCTAACTAGTCAAAATTGTAATGTTGTGAAGAACACCTAGCTAATTGTCCTAGCTAGTGGTGATGTCTCAAACAGGTGAACTAGCAAATTTTGTCTAGCTAGTTGCTAGTGTTTCTTGAAAAGGACTAGTTATTATTTCACTGGTCCAACTCCCAATTTAATTCATTCAGCAATTCCATAATGCATTTTGCATGTGGTAAAGTATGATGATGAAAGCTTTGACGAATAACTTGATTGAGACCTAGTGAGGTCGCCCATTCAACTTGAACTCTTACCCATCTTCGTATCAGACTTTATATCACTTGAATATTTTATTCTTTCATTTCATACAATGAGAATTCATTTGAAACCATTGATTACTTGAATGACAAACTACTTCATTCTTTAATTGTCATGGAGTAGAATTGCTTTCTATTGGCTGACCTTCATCAATGCGACTTTAGATTTCCTCTTATTATTCAGGAGGAAAAGTATCCACCCGATGTAAGAATGGTATAAAGATCGTCTTTATGACTTTTGTATCCAACAATCATTGCCCTCGTGCAACACTCTCTATGATATCACATTACAAAATTATCAGGACATGAAGGAATAAACCTTGTTGTATTCTTTCTGTCCATCCTTACATCTCCAAAAATCGAGACTCCTAGTATTTGGAACCATCAACATTCTTGGAGCATCCAATGTGGAATTCTTATTGAAATTATCTATTGGACCTTGTTATTTTGAAACCATTCCTTTCAAAAGTGATTACTCTAAGGTGAACAGGAGGTACAATTGTGAACCGTTGCACCAATATGAGATCAAAAAAAAAACCAAATGTTGTAATTGTGCAGCCAGAGCGTTATGCTGAGTAATTATTTAAAGTAGGAATAACATGTCAGGGCATACCACAAGGACCTTTAATATTAGTGTGAGGAAGGTTATAAGAAATGATGAGGTGGTTGGGAGTACGCTCCTACCAACCGTTGTCAGGATGTTATATTAATGAATTCTAGAGTTACCAAGCCTTTTCCTGATCCAAGAAATTCAAATCGATTGCGATGTAAGACATATCCTTAGAGGAAACTAACATGGAAGTGAGATGGACAAGAAAAGAAGAAATATCATGGAAAGAATGTGAAGCTTTACTTAGCTTAAAGGGATTGATGCACATAGAGAGACATAAAGTTTAAAAGGCCCCTAATAGCAAATGGATGCATGGATATATCCCAATGATCCTTCGAGATTACCACCTAATCAAGTTTATTAGGAATCTCAGCAGTATGCAGGCCTCAGACTGATTGGCGCCAGTTGTGAAAGAGGACGAGCGTATGAAATCTTACATATACCATCGAGAATCGATACCCCTAACTGGAGATGTAGGAATTGTTGACCAGTTAAAACGCGTAGTTGTTTTTCAAAGATAAGGTTGAAAAGCGGGTTTCACCAACTCAAGATCGACCTCTGTATTGTGCCAAAGTTGGCATTTCACACTAATATAAACGTTATAAAATTATGGTAGTATCATTTGAGTGGATTAATGAGTCAGAAGCCTTTATGGATTAATGAACAAAGTTTTGGAATGAAATGAGATATTAGCAACAACCTCGTTGTTAGCTATACTTGATGATAAAAAGAGGACTTTGAGAGTCACGATGATGCATCTTTGAAGAGTTTAAGAGGTGTGCTGATGCAGTAGAAAGGGGATGATAGCCTATACTTCTAAACAACATAAAGGTTACGGGATAGGATATACTAACCGTGAGTCTGGGATTAGTCATGATGGCGTTCACGCATAAAACTGAGACGTTAACTTTATGAGAAAAGTGTGAAAGTTTTCCACAAGTGCCATAAGTATATCTTCATATTAGAACTAAACATAAGAAAGAGAAGGTGACGGAAGGGAGCCGAGAGTATAATGGAGAAATTTGTTATTTCCCAGGAAAGGCCAGTGTGGTGGCCGATACCTATAGAAGGGATTATTCAAAATTGGAATTCAGTCAGTATTGACCAAGAAAATAGAGTATATACAATAAAGAATAATGTTAGAGGAAAATGACTAAATTATGGGGAAGGACAAAGATGTACAGAGAATTAAGAGAATGTTTGGCAAACGGATATGAAGAATGGTATTGGCAAACTATTAAGTACAAACGCAACATGTCAAAAACAAAATGATAGAGATCTAGTGGATTAATTCCGCCTGTAGAAACTCTTGAACGTGGACAGAATTAAAATGAATTTCATAAGCAGGTCGCCGAAGACCGAGCCAAGAGATGGCCCTAGTTGATTCATAATTGTTGAACCAAGTTATTTACCTGCGAGAGACTTTCCATTTAGAAGATTATCGATTTATATACGGAAGAGATGGTGGTGCAATATAAAACTTCTGCAGCGATTACGTCAGATAAAGACTTAAAGTTAAACTTCGAATATTCAAGGTGCTTTCAAGTATATTTAACAAAGAGATTGAGCGTATGTACTAATTTGATCTGTGGCTGACGGACAGGGAAGAAGAATTGTCCAGACGATCGAATTTATATTTAGTGTCGTGCTTTAGGTTTCACGGGGCAGTCGAGAATAAAAACTTATCCATGAAATGAATGTTGTTATCACGATCGTCACCATGCGAACGTAAGTGTAACACCCCCAGATCCGGGGTCCGGGATCCGGTGGTTACGGTTTCCAATTCTGTCCACAACACTTGAACTTTCCTTAACATAAAATAAATTACGTCTCTATAACCCAACACAATAATATAAAACACACCCGTTATAGTCCCAGAGATGAAATCAGAGTAACACTCAAATTTTTATTAATCACATTATGAGTTCTTACAATCCAAAAGAATTTCAATATAAATACATACTCTTTGCCATCCATTTACATAAGGCATACTAGACCATATTCTTGGTACTGAAAGAATAAATATACCCTACCAATAGCTTCTTCTTCAGCTCTGGTAGTCTCATCGTCCTCGCCCGCGTCGAGTGCGCCTTGTGCGAGTCATCTGGTCTAGCTGTTGTTGTGATATAATAATAAAGCAAGGGTGAGCAATAGCCCACCAACAATAATATATGACTGAACGATAATGTATAACAGTTCAAAAGTATCTTTCAAACCATATGCCATGCCTTTACGGAAATGATGCCAGTATAATATGAACGATGAAGTTACAAGGTAACTTAAAGTATTTGTTTGTAGAAATATCTGCTACATCAAAGTAAGCGAGATATTCTTATTGTTATTAAGAAGAGGAACTTGCAAGAAAAGGTTGCAATTCCAGTTATGACCCTTTTCCAACTCTGCCAACAGTAATCATGTTGCAGGAAATAAATAAATTTGGATGATGAACCAATGATGGAGTATTCACCGCGCCCGCTGTTCCAATCTTGATGATCAGTCGAGATCGTACAGCTCAATTTAGATTTACTACCGGTAGAAGGAAGAACTGACGGCTTTACTTGTCTACCGCCTTACTAGCTCTCCCCGGCCAACGGTTGGGCCAAAGGGGATGGACCGGCGCTACTCGGCCTCTTACACGACTCCTAGTTCAAATAGAGTTCATGATTCTGAATGTAACGTTCGTCCCCCTTTCCCCAAGTATAATACTTGTTGATAAGACTCTACAAGGTAGTCGTATCTAGTTGGAAAGGAAAATTCACCAATAACTTCCAAGCTGTGGCTTGGTATCGAATATCAACTTGTTCCAACAATCTTACCCCTCGAAAGATGAGAAGGTAAACAACGACTTAATAAGTCAACAGCACCCGAGTTGCGAGTGAAGAGAATACTCTATGACCGGGAAGTCGACAAGATAAATAACATCTTCCAAGTAAGGTTCCCTTATTATTAGAGAGGTAGACTCGAAGAAGAATGATGTCTGAGAACCTTTCTTGATATAAGATTAATAATAATATGACTCCGAAATATTTTCTGTAATAATCGAAGAAGATAAACCTTATCGAGGTTATTCTAAGTATGAAATAAATATTCAGAGAATATTTATTGAATTAAAATATTTTACAGAATATTTAGGAATATGAAAGAATATCTTTAATCAGAGTATTTCTCAAATAATCCTTGAAGAAATATCTAGAGAATATTTATTGCATAATTAAATATTCAAATGAATATTCAGAATAATATTCATTAATTAATAAGACCTGAAAAGAATATTTAAAATATTCAAAATAATATTCGATGATTAAATAGAACCCTGGATGAATATTCAAAATAATATTCATAATTTATTAGGAATTTAAATGTTTATTGAAAAAGTAATATTCGTTTAATGAATAATATTCTAAATGAATATCAAGTAATATTCATTTAGTAATCCAAGCTTTAAAGGAATATTCGAGATAAGACTCGATAAATAAATCAAGCTTCAGATGAATATTAGAATAATATTCATCAAGTAAGTAATATCTTAAATGAATATTCAAAAGTAATATTCATTTAATAAAGTAATATTCTAAATGGATATTTAAATAATATTCATTTAGTAGTCCAATCTTTAGAAGAATATTCGGAATAATAATCGATAACCTATTCGACTTTGAATGAATATTGAAAAATATTATTCGTCGAATGGTTACGTTCAAATAATTATTTGAAGTAAGGATCGTTAAAATAATTAGTCTCGAACGAATATTCAAATAATATTCGTCGCCCAAATAATAGAAAATATTTACTTAAATATTTTCCTCCGAGGTAATCTCGATATATCAAGGAATATTGACTCCCGGTCTATTTTTGATTAATAAGATGTATACGCCCTTCTATGAGGGTCTTACAATAATCGGCTTATAACTGATATATAACTATCTAGCTTATAAGCCAACAATAACATTCAGGGAACAAGTATATCACTTCAACTTGAAAGTAGGCATGCATGCAATGGCATATGTATATCAGCATATATATATATATATATTTATTCAATCACAACAACAGCCTAAAAGAAGGGAATTGAAACTTGCCTGGTAGTCGAGTACGGTAAGGGGTAGTGGTAGCGGGTCCCGGTTCAGCTTGGTGATCTATAAATAGCCAAGGAATTCGGGATTAATCACTTAACATATTAAAAGTTAAGTTATACTTAATTCGAAACACGTTCTTGAGTTATCTCGTTATACCCCTTTTAGTGGATTACTTTTATCACTGATCCGACCCGACATCCGTTCGTTAATACGACATGTCATTGTACTTATACTTGGGACATACTTAAGTCATATGTGTTCTAAAGTCGATCGTTACGAACCAATACTATACTCCGAGTTTTATCGTCCGTTTTCTAAGTGTTTTACCGAAGTTATAAAAGAGTCGTCTTTTAGGGGTTCGTTCGCGTTTAACCTCGACTCGAACATTTTTAATAAATCGAAAAATGATCTTTTTGACATACGGTTTTCTTTCACGCCTTCCTTTTTACCTCTAGTATTTATTTACCAAGATTCGCCATGACGTTACATAGTTTACGGGGGTTCAATTACAGTTACGAACTTTCGTTTACGGATTCGAACTACTTTTAGTAATTTGGTCATAAATCCTAAACCGTAAGTCCGTTTCATGCGATCTTTATATCAAAACGAAGCTTGAAACATAATCTATCCTATCATGGCAGAAAATGAAGCTGTACAGTGAGTTATAGCTACTGTGATGCTCGGTGTTTAATAGTCTAACGAAAATTCGGCATTACGACGGCTATAAATCGAACGTTCTAAAATTCATAACAATCAATCCAAGCCACACCGGGCATACTATACATGGTTTTCATCTTAACCAGTCCAAGAAGGTTTCAATTAACCATCATAATCATCAAAACTCTTAAATCATCACTACTAACTTCATAATCATGCTTTTATGCATATAACAACACCATAATCTTAACTAATCTAACACCATCAAGAACATATATAAAACTCAAAGTAAGATCTTGGGTTCTTAAGAATTATACCTTCCTTGGAGAGTGTACAAGCTATAATAACCCTTATATAGTCCTTGTATGGCTTTAACAAAGCTTAAATCATCCAAAGAAACCAAGAAATCAAAGTTAGTTTCTTGAAAACACTATTCACCCTCATCTTTGAGGATTTATTTGAAAATGGAAAACATGGAGTTTGAAGCTAAGATTTCTAGGAGATCATTTTTATGAAATATAGGACTCACCATAAAAATTTGGAGATCAAACAATGGTTGGAAGGTGGATTTTGAAATCTTAAAACTCCAAAATTCGAAGTGCCTTGGTTTTGGGGGAAAAACAGTGAACTTCTCGAATTTATTTACCCATCCAAACGATCTTCAAAAATTATGAAATTAAATCCCCAACTTCACCTTGATGTGTAGAAGCTCCATGAATTTTTTCATGATTTTTAGATGAGTAGATCTAGGTGAAAAAAAATGGCAAAGACCCCTGCCCTGGAAAATGCAACTGCTGGAAAAATGGGGGAGAGGTGGTGTTTGCTTGGCTTTGATCTTGCTCTCATCTTATCTAAAGTGAATTATTGAATGTCTTTGGATAATATCTTGTCCATAAAGTAGCTTTAATAAAGTTCTAGGTCATGCATGATGTAATTAAATGGACAAGTGTTGGTTTGTAATGGTAAGATGATGACAAGAAGCTAAGTACTTGGTTATGTTTGCTAAGTATACTAGTTGCTCATGTAACTACTTAGTTACTTGGTCTTATCTCCTTGTACATGCATGCATCTTGATCCTCTGTTTGTTCTTTGTCCGGTTATTGCTCAATTCGTTGCTCGTTCGAGGGACTAACTCATTCGTTTCTAGTTAGGGTTTTACCGAAAACCTTCTTAATATTTATACTACTATTCCTCATCTTTCTTAATACTTCTCGAATTTAAATTCCTTAAATCCCTTTTATAATTCCTTATGTCTTGCAGTGTCCAGGGAAATCTCGGAGAAAATAAAAGTGCTCTTTTTCTGAATCCGACAGCTTTTACATACACTTATTTTCTTCCCGGATCACTAATACGAACTCAGAAATCCGTTCCGAATACCGGGTATAACATTATTATAATAATATTCCAAATTCCACCAAAATCACTATTCATCACTTATTTTTATTTAATTCCTATAATTAGGAAAATGAACCTGGTTCACCCTCGAGTGTTCCTTAACCTTTTTACGGAACCGCTGGGCTTATAATAGATATTGATTTGGATGACATGAGGGTATCTATTTCTCTCTAGGGAATCTTATCTTAACTTTCTAGGAGATAGATTATTCTAATCTAAGTTATCACCCAATAGCATCCTTCAGGACATATAACCTTGGAATCTTTTATCCTTCCATTCTTCATCCTTTAAAGCCAGTATTACATTGTAGTTGTAACCACTGTTCATTCTTACATCAATACATAATAAAAGTTTTAATTCTACCCAAAAATCTGGGTTCTTACAGTCTCCCCTCCTTAAAAGGATTCCGTCCCGGAATCAGGTAGAAGACAATTGGGTATTTGTTGGTTATTTCACTTTCCAATTCTCTGGTCGATCCTTACACACTCCAATCTTTCTAAAGCATCTCATACTGGTGTTACAATACACCCTTATCCGTTCTACCAATTCTTTGATACTTTCGCACAACACATCATCCGGTATACGCTCTTGTCCGTTCTTATACTATTAACCTTATTGGTACGTGCAGTGACTTCGGTATCACTAACGCGCTACGAAGTCCGGAGATAACCTCACTCGTAATTTTGCAATTCCTAATCGTTTTAATCTTCGCAATCTCGATGTATATATATTTAGGTGGAAAATTTTATCGAGAGATCACTGTGATCAATGAACATTTGTTATATTGCATAGTTAGTACAAAAGGGGGCCAGCCTTTAGTACTTGACAAGCAATTAAACAATTAATGGCATTCCACTTAGACTCCTATCACACAGACAGAGAGTCACGTAGTATTACCTCCCCTCCTTAAAGGGTTGTTCTTCTCAATTTAGAAGAAGATAAATAAGGGAGAAGAAAAGAACGAATTTCAAAGAATCATATATGAAAGTTTTCATGATTGTCAAAATATCATATTTAGAATTTACCTCTGAACTATAGAGGTTTATTAGAGAAGAGAAATAATCATATTCGTATCAAATTCCACTTTTTCGTAATCTCACATATCACATGTCCTTGTTGCTCTGTCCATCATTCGGTGGACCTATACTCTTGTTCGATATTAGTATCAACTACTTTTTGGAAAATCCTTCAACCTCTCAGGTTAAATCTTGGATTTCCCGCTTGACATTATTATTACTCACATTTCATGCCCCGACACTGGCTCTTTCATACTCATAATTCTAACACTATCAGGTTGTCATTCCGAGAGCTCATTAAGAAGAACCCATTCATCAATCCATTCATAACATTTCTTGCTTCATATTCAATTATTATTTCCCATTCTTTTCTTTATCAATCACATCCATCTTATCATCCAGTTCTCATTCACTTCTGTTATTGAACTCCACCGTCACCTTATTAGGGGAACGCGTGTTACCTTTATTCAATATACGTGGCACGTTTGTGGTCAAAATTTCCTTTGTTCAACCATCTAGATTTCACTTTCTCATTCCATGAGTCTTTTTTATTACTCAATCAAACTATTCCATATTTCCTCGGATTTTCCAGTCTTAAAAAGGAGCCAATTTGTATGTCATTCATGCTCCTAATTCCAACTTTCCGTTTTGGCCAATACCCTTACCTTGCCAATTCCATACTCTTCTCGCTTCATTACTGGAGCTTCTCATGAGTCCGCATATCTGACTTTCTTATTAATCCTCGACTCTTCATTCATCTCAATCAGTTGCTTGTCTTCATTTCTACTATAATCATTCTATGAACCATCATAGCCTAATCATTTATTTCAAATATCCCGTCATTCCAGAAATTACACCATCCGAAATAAACCTGGATGATTTCTCTAACTTAGATTCAATTCGACATTTCCACAGTCGTTACCACCTAATTTCTCATAAGGATCACCATCGCTTATCGTTTACGCAGTGCTTTAATAACTAAGCATCATAATTGTCAATTCAAGATCCTCTAGGAAAACAAAATAATCACTATTTCCTATCCATAAGGAACGCTTCCTGAACTTGACGTAGATATTACCTGAAGCAGAAAAAAAAAATTGCAGGAAAGCTTCCAGCATCGCAGCTGGAACAGGCTGGTGAGATTATTAATCATATATCTCCGGTAGAAGACTAAAAGCTTAGCGGTTTGCTTAATCGCTTGCCAACCTCATAATTCTCTATCTTGTTTGCACAGAAATACACCAACATAAACTTGCTTGTCATTCATCATCGTGCCATTTGGCTTATCAGTATTTGTACCTTCTCTACTTCTGGTCATTTACTACCAATTCATTGTTACTTAACCTCCCCTCTCTCTTTCCAAAGAAAAGGCGAGTCTCTTGGGGAATTTGGTCTGGTCTGTCGTAGAGCCTCCTAATGTCGGTAATGTGCTACTGGCAACATCAGGAATCGAATCTTTACTTAAACCATTCTTATAGTTGATCCTGGCACAATCATCAAACGGAATGTAACTTCCTCTACCACATTATGACCATCAAGGTCCTTACATTATCATTCTATTTCTTTGGTCTGAGCATTTATGCTTACTCCCCTATATTTAAAGTGTCGGCCACCTCGTTGGCCTTTCCTGATTATAATAATCAATGTTTTCTAGATCTATTCCAACTCAGGGTGGAAGCATTCTCCCTTAAATTCTGCTGAATGAGAGAAAGCATCTATCAGTCTTTTCCAAAAGTCATTGCTTCCACCTTTCTAGTGCGATCTTGACTACAGGTACTCCAAATCATACCTAGGATATTTCCTTACTTAAATCCCTTCTTGTTTTAGGATAATCTCAACCTTATTGGTTCAACCCATACTTCCTCAGGGTTTCATACATGCCTCATCTGGCATTATTGTTACGATGTCATACATTCCTTACCAAACTTCCATTTTTGAAGTTCGGAATATTACCCTTTTTCCTTGTAAGGTTTCGTAGGCCATCCTTATCATTCCTCCGGTATTTTCTGGGTACCGGGTATATCAGAATGTCATTGATCAATACTCTAATAATTCTATCTATGTTCTTTCCAGAACTCTTTTTAATAATCCTTACCGGTCATTGTTGCCTTAGCAAGTCCAGCTCATAACATCTGAAGTCATAATGTCGTTATTAGGGTTAATGCCACCCCTTGTGCATTCCCCAGGGTTTGTCTTAATTTATGGATATCCTATCCTTAATTCAACTGCCAAGGAATTCTTGCATCTTATAATTGGCAATCAGATCATGTATCCTTAATAAAGGTCTCTTTTCAATCATTCTCATTTGATAATCGATCGGTGGTTTAATGCCACCCTCTTCTTTCAGATAGTTGTCAGCCTATTTGGCCTTCCAAAAAGGCAACGTATGCCAATCTCTTCTCTTACCGAACTTGTTAATGGTAGCAAGGATGTTCTGGAAGATATTGGTCGAGTTCAACGTGAATCTCTTAGTGCTTATCGTTCTTCGCAAAGGTACTTGCCTCAGACAAAATTCCTACAGCATACTGTTCAATTTCTGACCTTTTCTATACCCTCTTCATATACCTTCATTGTTTACTTTCCTCCGTCATAATATATTCATGGTATTCATGATACCCTAACATCATACATCTCAAGTCACTATACTTCCATTTTACTCGAAATCTTGAACAACCATATACACATGAGTCACTTTAGTACGGGTGACCCCATCCCAAAAAGGTCTAGTGAATTCCCAATCAAAACATGGGTTGTTTGGCAGAAGATTCAAACGATCTCATTAATGTTTCCTTTATATCAGAAGCCCTTGCAGTCGGTGCTTTCTTAGAAGCAACCCTGCTTTGTCTTTTCATTGCTGGTCTAGTCACTTTATAGTCCGTTGGGACTTGGCCTCAACTGGCCACACATAAAAATATATGATTTTAGGGGTTGGCTCATAGCATTACTTTTCTAGCAATTGCCGGCATAGTGCCTTCTTCTTTGATACCTTTCTACCTTTCCAAAACTTTACTCCATATAAGTCTTAATCGACTACTCGGCACCGTCTCCGGTCACCTTTCCTCCACTTTTATCTTTTCAACTATTCTCATCAATCCTGCGTGCCACACAAGCTTACCATTCCTGGCATAACAGCCTCTTCATTTAAGTCAATCCTAGAATTTCTCAATCCGGCTGGTTTCTTACTTACATTTCCTATTTTCGTCCAATCTCACTTCATCATTTTATCACTACCGTCGATTGTAATGCTCAGGGTCCGTTTACTAACCCATTTTACAGCATCCTTACCCAAATCACAGGGTTTGCTCCAAATTTTTTTTTTTTTTTTTTCTCTCTTCCATGACATTCTCTGATAATCAGAAAGACAAGGTTTGCCAAAATTCACCGAATTCCTTTCCAGACTCAGGGAAATTTTGATCAATCTACCCACCTACTGGTAACATTAAGGAGACCAGTTTCGAAACCTGAAGAATAGTTCTATGAACCTCCAAGCAGGTGGAATCATAAGCAGTCATAGTTAACGAAATAATCATCATCGGATTGGAAGTTTACCCACTGGAGAGGAATCAATTATATACATCCCTAAGAAGGGAATCAATAGTTTCAAACTGAAACCTGCCACAACGTCCTGATATTCAATACTACCAAATGTCGGTCTACCTAACCCTTTATGCGAAGCGTCATTGGAAGCACAAAGTCTCCTTTTTCCATTAAGCAATGCCAGCTCTTGGTCATTACCAATTTCACCTTTTAGCTCCAGGAAGATTTTCTCACATTTTTCTCTTTAACTGCTGATCGTATTACTTGATCTATTATAATTCCGTGTCGGAGTAAACTTAAGGTAACTACTATAATCCATTCAAAGAGAAGAAGGAATTTAATATTCCTCTGAATCACATGCATCTAACGTTTCTGGTTCATCATTTAACTGAGTTGAATTAACTCTATACTCAGTCTCTGGCAGTAGTCTCATTACGAGTTCATCTTGACTCACTGGTCTTATCTTCCGGTAGGTTCTGAGATCATTGTCTTGCTTACTACTTCCTTATATACTTTACCCAATCATGCTATCACTTCCCAATGTCTTTACTTTCTAAATGATTCATTCATAAAATGAACATTTTCCTTAATAAAACCACCTTATTAACCTCAATTTGGTTCCATAATTTACAACCTACGATACCTGCCTTCTCATGGCGAATTATTACTGACCATATTCATACTAATTCATTTATCAAATGATATGGCACTTACTGCCTCCTTCTCAACTATTCCTAGGGACTCTGCTCCTCGCCCTAAATTGATGTCTTTAATAATCATACACCCCTCTAGCTCTTTCTTTGTTAAGATGAAAATCTCTAAGGATTCTCATCTATTTCCGTATAAGATCTCAAGTAATTCTTCCAATCCTTCATTCTTGCTGGTACTACATCTGGTAGCCCGGCTATGAATTCAACATGCATCTTCAGATCTCTTAATAATATCTCGGTTCTTTATACTCACTTTTCTGAGCACCATATCTTAATCATCACAGTCATTCTGGCTGCGACCCTCATTACCCATGGGTAAGCTCCTCATCCTAACAGGATTTTCCTTATCTGCTGGAACCTCTTCCGGGTCTCCAGTAGGGTACTCCATCGAATTACCCGCTGATCTTCAGCATATAAAGCATCATCGCGCTGTTGCTCGTATGCCTCAAGGTCAGTCACCTTACTCGTCGATACGATATCGAGCTAAGTTACTATCATTATACTTACGAGTTCCCATAAGGGTTTTATATGTCATCACTACATTAAGTAGTCCGACTATGAACTTGGCAAGAGTTCTTATTATCTTATTGAATTTATTGTTTTAACGTCACCTCATCTCTGGGGTTTATAACGTACGCTCTGATACCACTTCTGTAACACCCCCAGATCCGGGGTCCGGGATCCGGTGGTTACGGTTTCCAATTCTGTCCACAACACTTGAACTTTCCTTAACATAAAATAAATTACGTCTCTATAACCCAACACAATAATATAAAACACACCCGTTATAGTCCCAGAGATGAAATCAGAGTAACACTCAAATTTTTATTAATCACATTATGAGTTCTTACAATCCAAAAGAATTTCAATATAAATACATACTCTTTGCCATCCATTTACATAAGGCATACTAGACCATATTCTTGGTACTGAAAGAATAAATATACCCTACCAATAGCTTCTTCTTCAGCTCTGGTAGTCTCATCGTCCTCGCCCGCGTCGAGTGCGCCTTGTGCGAGTCATCTGGTCTAGCTGTTGTTGTGATATAATAATAAAGCAAGGGTGAGCAATAGCCCACCAACAATAATATATGACTGAACGATAATGTATAACAGTTCAAAAGTATCTTTCAAACCATATGCCATGCCTTTACGGAAATGATGCCAGTATAATATGAACGATGAAGTTACAAGGTAACTTAAAGTATTTGTTTGTAGAAATATCTGCTACATCAAAGTAAGCGAGATATTCTTATTGTTATTAAGAAGAGGAACTTGCAAGAAAAGGTTGCAATTCCAGTTATGACCCTTTTCCAACTCTGCCAACAGTAATCATGTTGCAGGAAATAAATAAATTTGGATGATGAACCAATGATGGAGTATTCACCGCGCCCGCTGTTCCAATCTTGATGATCAGTCGAGATCGTACAGCTCAATTTAGATTTACTACCGGTAGAAGGAAGAACTGACGGCTTTACTTGTCTACCGCCTTACTAGCTCTCCCCGGCCAACGGTTGGGCCAAAGGGGATGGACCGGCGCTACTCGGCCTCTTACACGACTCCTAGTTCAAATAGAGTTCATGATTCTGAATGTAACGTTCGTCCCCCTTTCCCCAAGTATAATACTTGTTGATAAGACTCTACAAGGTAGTCGTATCTAGTTGGAAAGGAAAATTCACCAATAACTTCCAAGCTGTGGCTTGGTATCGAATATCAACTTGTTCCAACAATCTTACCCCTCGAAAGATGAGAAGGTAAACAACGACTTAATAAGTCAACAGCACCCGAGTTGCGAGTGAAGAGAATACTCTATGACCGGGAAGTCGACAAGATAAATAACATCTTCCAAGTAAGGTTCCCTTATTATTAGAGAGGTAGACTCGAAGAAGAATGATGTCTGAGAACCTTTCTTGATATAAGATTAATAATAATATGAATCCGAAATATTTTCTGTAATAATCGAAGAAGATAAACCTTATCGAGGTTATTCTAAGTATGAAATAAATATTCAGAGAATATTTATTGAATTAAAATATTTTACAGAATATTTAGGAATATGAAAGAATATCTTTAATCAGAGTATTTCTCAAATAATCCTTGAAGAAATATCTAGAGAATATTTATTGCATAATTAAATATTCAAATGAATATTCAGAATAATATTCATTAATTAATAAGACCTGAAAAGAATATTTAAAATATTCAAAATAATATTCGATGATTAAATAGAACCCTGGATGAATATTCAAAATAATATTCATAATTTATTAGGAATTTAAATGTTTATTGAAAAAGTAATATTCGTTTAATGAATAATATTCTAAATGAATATCAAGTAATATTCATTTAGTAATCCAAGCTTTAAAGGAATATTCGAGATAAGACTCGATAAATAAATCAAGCTTCAGATGAATATTAGAATAATATTCATCAAGTAAGTAATATCTTAAATGAATATTCAAAAGTAATATTCATTTAATAAAGTAATATTCTAAATGGATATTCAAATAATATTCATTTAGTAGTCCAATCTTTAGAAGAATATTCGGAATAATAATCGATAACCTATTCGACTTTGAATGAATATTGAAAAATATTATTCGTCGAATGGTTACGTTCAAATAATTATTTGAAGTAAGGATCGTTAAAATAATTAGTCTCGAACGAATATTCAAATAATATTCGTCGCCCAAATAATAGAAAATATTTACTTAAATATTTTCCTCCGAGGTAATCTCGATATATCAAGGAATATTGACTCCCGGTCTATTTTTGATTAATAAGATGTATACGCCCTTCTATGAGGGTCTTACAATAATCGGCTTATAACTGATATATAACTATCTAGCTTATAAGCCAACAATAACATTCAGGAAACAAGTATATCACTTCAACTTGAAAGTAGGCATGCATGCAATGGCATATGTATATCAGCATATATATATATATTTATTCAATCACAACAACAGCCTAAAAGAAGGGAATTGAAACTTGCCTGGTAGTCGAGTACGGTAAGGGGTAGTGGTAGCGGGTCCCGGTTCAGCTTGGTGATCTATAAATAGCCAAGGCATTCGGGATTAATCACTTAACATATTAAAAGTTAAGTTATACTTAATTCGAAACACGTTCTTGAGTTATCTCGTTATACCCCTTTTAGTGGATTACTTTTATCACTGATCCGACCCGACATCCGTTCGTTAATACGACATGTCATTGTACTTATACTTGGGACATACTTAAGTCATATGTGTTCTAAAGTCGATCGTTACGAACCAATACTATACTCCGAGTTTTATCGTCCGTTTTCTAAGTGTTTTACCGAAGTTATAAAAGAGTCGTCTTTTAGGGGTTCGTTCGCGTTTAACCTCGACTCGAACATTTTTAATAAATCGAAAAATGATCTTTTTGACATACGGTTTTCTTTCACGCCTTCCTTTTTACCTCTAGTATTTATTTACCAAGATTCGCCATGACGTTACATAGTTTACGGGGGTTCAATTACAGTTACGAACTTTCGTTTACGGATTCGAACTACTTTTAGTAATTTGGTCATAAATCCTAAACCGTAAGTCCGTTTCATGCGATCTTTATATCAAAACGAAGCTTGAAACATAATCTATCCTATCATGGCAGAAAATGAAGCTGTACAGTGAGTTATAGCTACTGTGATGCTCGGTGTTTAATAGTCTAACGAAAATTCGGCATTACGACGGCTATAAATCGAACGTTCTAAAATTCATAACAATCAATCCAAGCCACACCGGGCATACTATACATGGTTTTCATCTTAACCAGTCCAAGAAGGTTTCAATTAACCATCATAATCATCAAAACTCTTAAATCATCACTACTAACTTCATAATCATGCTTTTATGCATATAACAACACCATAATCTTAACTAATCTAACACCATCAAGAACATATATAAAACTCAAAGTAAGATCTTGGGTTCTTAAGAATTATACCTTCCTTGGAGAGTGTACAAGCTATAATAACCCTTATATAGTCCTTGTATGGCTTTAACAAAGCTTAAATCATCCAAAGAAACCAAGAAATCAAAGTTAGTTTCTTGAAAACACTATTCACCCTCATCTTTGAGGATTTATTTGAAAATGGAAAACATGGAGTTTGAAGCTAAGATTTCTAGGAGATCATTTTTATGAAATATAGGACTCACCATAAAAATTTGGAGATCAAACAATGGTTGGAAGGTGGATTTTGAAATCTTAAAACTCCAAAATTCGAAGTGCCTTGGTTTTGGGGGAAAAACAGTGAACTTCTCGAATTTATTTACCCATCCAAACGATCTTCAAAAATTATGAAATTAAATCCCCAACTTCACCTTGATGTGTAGAAGCTCCATGAATTTTTTCATGATTTTTAGATGAGTAGATCTAGGTGAAAAAAAATGGCAAAGACCCCTGCCCTGGAAAATGCAACTGCTGGAAAAATGGGGGAGAGGTGGTGTTTGCTTGGCTTTGATCTTGCTCTCATCTTATCTAAAGTGAATTATTGAATGTCTTTGGATAATATCTTGTCCATAAAGTAGCTTTAATAAAGTTCTAGGTCATGCATGATGTAATTAAATGGACAAGTGTTGGTTTGTAATGGTAAGATGATGACAAGAAGCTAAGTACTTGATTATGTTTGCTAAGTATACTAGTTGCTCATGTAACTACTTAGTTACTTGGTCTTATCTCCTTGTACATGCATGCATCTTGATCCTCTGTTTGTTCTTTGTCCGGTTATTGCTCAATTCGTTGCTCGTTCGAGGGACTAACTCATTCGTTTCTAGTTAGGGTTTTACCGAAAACCTTCTTAATATTTATACTACTATTCCTCATCTTTCTTAATACTTCTCGAATTTAAATTCCTTAAATCCCTTTTATAATTCCTTATGTCTTGCAGTGTCCAGGGAAATCTCGGAGAAAATAAAAGTGCTCTTTTTCTGAATCCGACAGCTTTTACATACACTTATTTTCTTCCCGGATCACTAATACGAACTCAGAAATCCGTTCCGAATACCGGGTATAACATTATTATAATAATATTCCAAATTCCACCAAAATCACTATTCATCACTTATTTTTATTTAATTCCTATAATTAGGAAAATGAACCTGGTTCACCCTCGAGTGTTCCTTAACCTTTTTACGGAACCGCTGGGCTTATAATAGATATTGATTTGGATGACATGAGGGTATCTATTTCTCTCTAGGGAATCTTATCTTAACTTTCTAGGAGATAGATTATTCTAATCTAAGTTATCACCCAATAGCATCCTTCAGGACATATAACCTTGGAATCTTTTATCCTTCCATTCTTCATCCTTTAAAGCCAGTATTACATTGTAGTTGTAACCACTGTTCATTCTTACATCAATACATAATAAAAGTTTTAATTCTACCCAAAAATCTGGGTTCTTACAGTAAGGATGTCTCTTGTAGAGCGTACTGCGAAAGAAGAATTTTCGCTTTTCTTGCGTTACGAAGAAGTCAATGAACGAGGGACATAGTAGCTAAACTGGTTAGACGTATACCGAAGACTATACAGTATCCATAGCAAGTGGTAACGGCTGATGGGAGGCAACACATGCGTGCTAATCAAGCCAAGGAATATGAGGAATACCATGCGTATTGACGTTGCCTCAGATTATAAAACATGACCACAAAGTATTCACGGGCCAACGATACAAGGACTCAACACGGATACTATGAACAAGGTAGTAGAGGAATGTATAAGTATTGGGATAGAAATTTTCATTCATAGAACAACCGATAAGGAATACAAGTCGAGGAGAGTATGCGTTGAGAAACAACATTAAAACGTTGGTGAGACCCAGGTGAGAGAATAAAAGGGTTGAAGTGTCAACCTGAGAGTTGGAAAGGGTAAAGTTGGAATTGTATCCACAACTATTTTCCTTAGGTTCTTAAGATAGAATCCTTTTAAGGAGATGAGACTGCAATAGCCATAATTTTTGTGAATATTCGAAACCTGGATGAATAGTAATTTTATGGGTGGATAAGAAAATTTTGCAATCACGATATGTACGAATTATTAAATGAAGATTTCGAATTGATATTACGTCCTTACGGTACAGACGAGTGTATGTAAAAGTCATTAGTTTTTTTTTACGAAACCCATTATTTCGAATGGTCAAATTTTATGAGATATCAAAGGAGTATGAGGTGGGAAACTTCGTGATGCTAAAGGTATCCCCGGGAAAGGATTTATGCGGTTTGTTAAGAAAGAGAAGCTAAGTCTGAGGTTTATTGGACCTTTTGAGATTTTGAGGCGTATTGGGAAGTTAGCCTACGAGTTAGCCTTGCCCCAAGCTTGCAGCAAATTCATAATGTGTTTCATATGTCTATGTTACGACCCTACCACACCGACTATCGGCATGTGATAGAGTACAACCAAGTGGACCTATGACCCGACTTGACCTATGTGGAGCAACCCGTGGAAATCATGGATAGAGAAGAACAAGTGCTGAGGAACAAGGTTTTCAAACTAATAAGGAATTGTGAGAAAATCAAGATGTGGAAGAATCCACCTGGAAGTTGAAAGAGTGAAACAAAGAAGGAGTAACCCCAGTGATTCCTAAACTGATTCCGGGACGGAATCCTTTTAAGGAGGGGAGACTGTAAGAACCCAAAATTTCGGTAGAATTAAAACTTTTCCTATTATGATGAAGTGCATCAATGAATAGTGATTTGGTGGATGAATAGTGATTTTGAAGATTAAGAAAATTTTTCATGCCACCTATGTACGAGACGTAGTGTGGATATTCCGAAGTTATACTAGTAATCTACGGAGTAAATAAGTGTATGTAAATGCGATCAGAATTCAGAAATTCCAAATTCTATTTTCGTGTAATATTTGACCGAGCAGTGAATTATATATCAGTAATATCAAGAAATGAGATATTTAATTTGAGGAATTGAGGAGTTAATATTTTGGAATTTTATTATAAGTGATTTGAGAATTTGGAACGAAAACCACTGAGGAAGTTAAACAAACGTTCTAGAAACCGCTGAAACTTTACAATGAGATTAAGCGATTGAGCGAATGAAGCATGGATTAAGGATATGGTATATTAAGAGTCCAAGGAAGGATATATTATGAGAAAGAAAGAGGATTGAGAATAAACTCCTAGAATTGAGAAATAGAGAATGCTTGAGAAATCGGGAGAACGTTTTCTGAGATAAAGAGAAATAAACAAGGGATGTTGGAATTAATATTCATTCGAGGTATTGTGCCATATTAGAGCAATAATATGCAAAGTATAAGTGGTAACGTATTAATTTTATTCACGAGACAACAAGAAAATCAAATTGTTGGAAATGGAAACAAACCAAGGGACTAATATGAAAGAAACAAAAGATGAGGACTTTGTTGCAATTGTTGTGGAGAAGGAAATCCAAGTGAGCCAATGAGGTATTGACAACACATTACATGAAGATGCATCCAAATGAGATAGATATATAATACATGTATTAGTCATTATTTAGCAAACAAAACAAAACAAACACAAGAAAACATCCATTCTGCCCAGCAGAACAGCAGCTCAGTAAAACGGGCCTAGAGCCTTCATTACTCAATGGAATTTCGTGTTCTTTATATGGTTAGAAAGCTGTGAAGATGCTCTACAACTCTCATTTAGAAGCCTCGATCATAAAATCTCGGTAAGGGCCTCGTTTTCCATGATCTTTCAGTCGGATTCTAATAACTCCGAATTACTAACTTTGTTTTCTTCATTTCTTTTGATCATCCAAGCTTACCCAAGGCTATACAAGGATTATACAAAGTTTAGAAAGATATTCCACACATCAAGGAAGGTATAAACTCTCTCAACCCTTAGCATGACTTGTTTATAGTTTATATTGTTAGATCTATAAGTTTTGGAGTGAATCTTGGTGATTTGAGTTGTAGATGATGAAATCTTGAAGTTATGTGCTTGTTATGATGGTTGTAAGGCTTGTACTTAGATTATGTAACCCCATGTATGCTATAGAGACAAGTCTTGGTGGTTTTGATGGTAGATGTGATGTATAAAGTGAGTTCTTGAATATTTGAGAAAAGATGAGTGCAGTGTAAATTCCTGGGAGCATGTACTGTCTTGTAGGAGGGTTTTGAACCCCTAAATCTTGTCACCCGAGGACCTAATTTATATGGTTGGAAAGATAATTGAATGTAGTTTCTAGAAATATAAGGTTCATACCCAGGAGATGTGTATATCTTGAGTTATGGCCGGATTAGTGCAGTGTGGTTCTGGAATTCGGACTGCACTGTGTTGTCCACTTGTGAACTGAGTTAGGACCCCTTAAAATTACGCTAGTGTTATGAAAATTTGAGGGTAGTCAGATTATACAGTTGTGAAGGCTGTCAAAAAAGAATTTGAATAAAATTTGTATTTTTCAATTTTATAAAAATGTTAAAGCGAAGTGCGCGCGAGTGAAAAATCACCTAGGAGCTTAGTTTAACGTAGTTTTTAGAGTACTCACTTGTGTTTCAAGTTTGAGAGATGGATTCGAGTCGGATGGGTAATATTCATATCATCAGAATAAATTCTTAGTAATATCATCAGAGCTAATATTCATATCACAATTAGTTTGCAATAAAGTATCTGAGCAACCAGCAATTGTTAGTAAACAAATATTTTACTATTTGATATCAACTGTTAGTATTTGTCAAACACTTTAAAATGCAAGTAATTGTGTTTGTGATTACTCTACCAGGATTAAATTATGAGCAAATAAACCATTGAATTGCTTCAAGTCATAATTTAACTAAGATAAAAATAATCACTGTTAAATGCTAAATATTCAATGATACCAATTATTAGATAAATTCGATTCAATGAAGATTTAATTGTTACATTGAATATCAATTGACAGAATGAATATTAGTATCTAACTACTTATGACTGATAAGTGGATTTTATATTCACATGGAGCGTTCCATATCGGCTTGAATTGATTCACTTGGCCTCAAGTTTGTTGTGTTTTTAATGTGTTTTTGTCTAGTTGTGCTGGTTCGTGAAATGTCGACTAGGGTTGGTGTTTTTCGTCAATCTTGAAGTTGAATTTGAGCATTGGAATGAAGAATGGAATCTTGCATTAAGTTACAATGAAGATCATAAGTCAAAAGGATTGAAGACGGGAGCTAACGCAAAAGGAACGGAAGAAAGCGGAGGCAGAACGAAGAAAAAATGCAGAAAATTAAGAAGCGGAAGTTTGAGCAGCGCAGGCTGCGCCAGGAAAGAAGAAGGCAGCGCTGACTGCACCATGGTAGAGCTGGCAGCTGCAGACATCGTGGGAAAATTCTGTTTTCTATCCTGTTTCGAATTAAATTACAATTTTAGGACTTTTCTTGCTGGAAAAGATTTCTAGGGCCTATATAAACATGTCCTAGCATTGTAATTGGTACCAGTACTTTGAATAAACACACAGAGAGCTAGAGATAGAGAGTCAAACTTGGAGATGGATTCCGAAGGACGTGATAGCATTCAGAGATCTAGATCTACTTTTGTATTCTTTTAAATTAGGCGATACTCTGGATTTCGGATTTGTTTTCTTAACTCATTACTCTAGTTTATTTGTAATCTTTAATACTTCGTTTACTATCATGTTTTCATCAGATCCCATGGTGACGAGCCGTTCGATTATGAACTAATCGTTGTCATGGGATTCTAACGGATTTATTTATGGAGCTTTAGTATTTTGATACTTTAAAGATCTGTGTGTGATGTATATTGATATCATCGTATGGTTATGTTTAATTGTTAGATGCGTAGCTAACATCTAATCTGTTAATCTCTTGTGAAGTGAAAGTGGATCTTGAGATTTAGAACTTGTCATGCTAGCATAGGTTCATGATTGTTTATCAACATGATTCGTAGTGTAATTTGAACTATCTTACTCTGCCCTGTGTGATATTTATGGATAACTTGTTCCTCAACCGTTATGTTTTCAAATTCTATAAACATATAGGGTCTAAGCATAATTGGTGTCTATTCATCTTCTATCTCTTTTGTGGATGTATGAGTAGTTTGGTATACGTATACTGACATGTAGTGTGTACTTGTTTCGTGTTGTCCGATCAGATATCATAACCATTGCATATAGTGATTAAAGGCGTCAGATCTAAGCAAAGTATTTAATGAAGTTAGGATCCCATGTTTTCTCTAGCATAAGTAACTCGATTCAAATTCTCATTAGTTAATTAATTCTTAGTTTTTTAATTTGCTTTTTAGTTAAATTTAGTTAATCAAAACTCAATCTTGTTAATTGTCTTAGCAGTGAATAAAAACCATACATTGTTGCATAAGTACATTAACTGAATTGAAACCTAAACCAGATCTCTGTGGGAACGAACTTGACTTAAATCTATATTGCTTGTGACAACGTACGCTTGAGTGTATTAGTGCAAACAATGACTATCATTCACTGACATTCATAAGTATGAGGAACTGGTTGACAAGAAATGCATAAGTTCTTTAGATGTAACATTTCAAACTTATGACTTCAAGGCAACTCCTCGATAATAACAATTGTTAACTCCTAACAACTGCTAGTTATAGACAAACTTTTAGAAAAGATATTCTAAGTCCAATACACCTTGATCCATTGTATATACCATTTATTATCAAAGTGATTAGAAACTAGCAAATAAGCATAAAAATTATTCCAAGTAAATTTTCACTTAGAAAATTTTCACACTTTTTTTTTTGCTAAGTTGCATAAGTATATTATAACAAAAGAAATATACAGGGGTTGACCCTTGCTCTATGGTAGAACATAGAGAAGACCATCGAAGTACAAATTAAAGAAGCTAGGTTGAGGACCGAAAACAAGATGCCCCTCACATAATCAACCAACTATGTAGGTGTTCTATACAAGCATATTTTCTAAACCAAGTTGAGCTACCAAGGCGAACTTTGAAATCTAAGACAATGTTCGCAAGCAACTTTCTAGGACCAAAACAGCTTCTATCATGGGATCTAGCATTGCGTTCTCTCCAAATGTGATATGCAAAGACTTGTGCTGTGAGAAGTGCGAGGAACTTACGAGCAGGTTGCGTGATTGAACCCCAAGTAGTCAACAGATCTTCCCAGGTAGAAGCAGCAGGGACATGTAACATGTCACCAAGACATTTTCGGATGTAGCTGCTGTAAGTACAAGAACCAAAGAGGTGAGAACTGGTTTCAATACCTCCCACACACGACGAACAATGTTGAGAAGTAGATATTCCAAACGAGGCCAGCCTGCTAAGAGTAGGTAATCTAGTAAGACAGAGAAGCCAAGTATGATGAGAGTATCGGGCTATATGAAGTCTGTGCCAAATAAGAGCATGCCATGGGACTGTTGGAAGCTTAAAATGGATTGTGTGCCAAATGTTCCTCGTTCTGAGTTTTAGTAAAGAGATGCCCTCCCAAGTAATCGAATCAGGCTTTGTAAGACCAAAGCGAGGGTAGTCGAACCGAGAGAGCCATTGAGTGAGATTACGATGAATGTGGTGGTGTCGAGGATTAGGACTCGGAAGATGCCAGGAACCGCTGTAGATCAAACTGTTGACTGTTGCATTTGAGGAGGATCCTGTTTGAGAGATGATCGAGTCTGAATTATGGGTAGCAAGACAAATGTCCTTCCACCAGGGGTCAAACCAAAGAGATACACCAAGACCATTCCCAAGATTAAAAATGATAAACTGGCGGGCTTTGGATCGCAACTTAAGAACCTTGTTCCAAATCCAAGAACAATCAGTGGGAATATCCATTGTCCAGAAGTGATTATGCTTCAGAGCAGTTGAATTAACCCCATGAGGCCATAGAGATTGGGAGTTGCCCACCACTTTTCATAAGTGCAGGAGAATTTGAGCTTTATTCCATTCACTCGGGTTTTTAATACCCAACCCGCCTTCCTCACGGGGCAGACAGACTTGATCCCAACGAACCTTGGCACCACCCTTCTTTGAGATATCACCCTTCCAAAGGAAACGGGTAAGAATTGATTTGATCCTTTTATGGACACCCCCCGGGAGCATAAAATGATTTGACCAGTAGGCTTGTATAGAGGAAAAAAACATCACGAATCAGTTAGGTACGACCTGCTAGGGACAACAACAGGTTTGTCCATGAGTAAATACGACCAGTTATGCGCTCTATCAGAGGAATGCAGTCATTTATGCTCAGTTTGGTAGAAATCAAAGGCACCCCCAAAAATTTAACAGGTAAGGTTCCATGTGGAATGTGGTAAGAATTATCAAACCAGTGGATCAACTCCGTTGTGCAGTTACAAAAGAACACCGTGCTCTTATGGGCATTAGGGAACATGCCACTCATGTTAGAGAACTGAGATAAGAATTCATAATGTGCGTCAATGAGTTTTTATCCCCGTGAGAGAATAACAGCACATCATCAGCAAAAAGGAAATGGTTTAAGCCAAGCTCTTTACATTTCCAATGGAATTTGAAGTTAGTGGGAACCGTGGTGAACATGCAAGATAACATGTCCATAGCAAGAGTGAATAAGTAACGCGACATGGGATCACCTTGGCGAAGACCCTTAGCACCATGAAAGTTTCCCTTTAACGCACCATTAACTTTGATAGAGTATGAGGGGGTCGTGATGCAAGCTATAATCTAGTTTACAAAATGGGGGGGGGGGAATTCATTCTGTGGAGGGTGGCAACCACAAAGTCCCAGTTAATAGAGTCAAACGCCTTGTTAAGATCAATCTTTAAGGCACACTTTGCTACACCTGTATCTCTAGTAAAGCCTCTGAATAATTCTTGTGCCATCAAGATGTTATCGGAAATGCTATGACCTTTAACAAACGCTGATTGGGCCATATGAACTAATTTGGGAAGAACAAGTTTAAGGCGATTTGTAATTATCTTCGCGATGCACTTATACGCAACGGAGCATAATGAAATAGGTCTGAAGTCTTTCATAGAGGTAGGAGTCGGTACCTTTGGGATGAGAGTGATGCATGTGGAGTTAATTCCTGGGTGCAGAACAGAGGAGTTAAAGAAGTGCATAATTACTGCGCAAAAGTCGACCCCCACTATGTCCCAAGTAGCCAGAAAAAACTCAGTTGTAAAACCATCAACCCGGGAGACTTGTTCTTCTTCATACTCTTGAGAGTATTGAGAATAAGCTCAGGTGTCACAGGATCCTCAAGATGAATAATTTGAGCTGCTGTAAGGGAATTGCAAGCTATTTCATTAAGATCACAAGGGGCAGAATTGGCGGAGGTGCCCAAAGTTTTCGTGAAAAAATCAACAGCCACCTTTGCCACATTAGAGTGACCAAAAACTACGACACCATCTTCATTCTCATTAGCCTGAATTTTATTTCGGTTCCAATTTGCTCGAACTTGATTGTAGAAGAAAGAGTTGTTGCGATCATCGAGAGACAACCATTTGTTTTGAGATTTTTGAAGAAGGAAAGAATCTTCCTCGTTCAAAGCAAGTTCCAGATTTTTTGCTGCTAGATGCTCTTGTTCAAGCAAAACCCTATCATTAGGGTAGGATGAAAGCTACTCTTGAAGATCATGAAGAATATATCTAGCGTTTTGCACATTGAGATGAACATTTCCGTGGGATTTGTTGAGCTTTATCAAGGCCAGTTTAACCGTCCTGAGCTTACGGCACAGGATGGCCATAGGGTCACCAAACCAGGGGTCATTCCAGGCATTTTTGACCACCTCGTGAAAGCCCTCAATGCCACACATGAAGTTATAGAACTGAAATGGCTTGTGAAATTTTTCCAGATTCATAGGAACAGTAAGAAGCAGAGGACTATGATCTATAAGGCCCTTGGGATTCACTAAGACAAAATAGTCAGTAAAAGAGTTAAACCACTCTTTGTTGCAAAGTGTTCTATCCAATCTTTTTTGAATAAGATTCTCAGGGCTCTTGTTAGTCCATGTAAAGAGATATCCTGTAGTGCGAATATGCCCTAACCCCGCATCACTTAAACAATTTTTAAAAGCTTGCATACCTGGAGTCCACCTTTCAAGACCACCGCTAACCTCATTTATATTAGCTACACAATTAAAGTCCCCTGATAAGCACCAAGGAAGAGAGATATTGCTGCTCAAACGAATCAGGTCATGCTATAAGGGTGCTCGTTCATGAGGTTGGTTTAGAGCATACACAAACGTTAGACAAAAGTGGAATTGTTTTTCAATAAAAGTAACGTAGAAAGTGATAAACTGATTTATCTTTGAAAGAAGAGAAACATGCCAAATGGTAGGATCCCACCCAACCCAAACTCGACCATTATAGTGGTTCTCATAGTTAAAAAGCCAAGACCAGTTTTTATTGATTCTTTTGGAGACTGCCAAGGAGTTGTGACATTTAACTTTATTTTCTAGACAACCCATAAGAGTTAAATTATTGGTAGAAATAAAATTGATGACTCCCTTTTGATGTGAGCTCTTGTTCAGCCCATGTACATTCCAAGATGCAAAGTTCATCAGAAGTGTCGTTTAGTTGGCTTTCCTGCCAACCGTAGGCTTCTTTTAGGAGTCACCATTTTAAATCCCTCATCCCCTGCCTCCGAAACAGAACCATCCGCAGGAACTGGTGGTAAGCCACGAAGTGGCGCGACACTGCATGATACATTAGCCAAGTGATCCTTAGATTTGCTTTGTGGTTTCTTCCATTTAGATGATGACGGTTGGGGCATAATTTCCCCATCTTCGAGAGAGTTCAAGCTGTCAAAAGCATTCGCAAGCCGAATTGGGTGTGAGTCCTCTGCATTGTCACTAGATAGCTGTAAGGATACCATAGCACGATTACCATTTTCTGACACCCCTGCACAATCAGCATCCAATCCATCCGAATTTTCCATACCCTCCTGTGCTTGTCTCAAGATTTCTTCATCGTCCATCACTACATCACATCCCAGAAATTTACCAGTTACATAAGGTACCATGGCCATGTTAGCTACATAGTCCTCTCTCATTGGTGAAGTTATGTCGTTTGTAGACTTGTTGGCTGTCTCGTTAGCGGCATTCGCCTTCTTTTTAGCAGGTTTGCCATCATATGTATTTTTTTATTTTACCGCATTTGGGTTATCGTGGCACCTAGATAATGAGTGCCCAAAAGCACGACAAATACTGCAGGAGTACGACATCGTAGGGTATTGAATCTTCACTTGAATTCTTTCATCCTCACCCTCACAATTAACAATTCTGACCGAAGCAAAATTGGGTCGGGGTCCATCGTATTCGATTTCAACTTGAACCCCAGCTTATTTGAGAGGTTCAAATTTTAACGTGGCCTCGTCAAATTTCAGAGGTGTCCCAACTCCTCTAGCAATAGAACTGAGCCCCTCCTTTGTCCAATATGAGTGCGGCACATCCACTAGTTTGATCCAACATGGCACTTTGCGAACAATATTTTTCTTAAACTTGGAGGCTTCCATCCATGGCAATAAGTATAAGGTCTTGCCCCCCATATGGATAGTGTTTCTACTTAGCACCGTGTTTTTCTGCTCAATAATATCAAATCTGAAAGTAAAGTAGCCCTTCGAGCTAAAGTAGACTCTGGATAGACCTACATTTTTCCATAGCTTAAAAGTTTGCTCCCGAACGAATTTGAAAGCGAAGCTGCCTCCTATGAAGTGACCAATCAAACTCGTGTCCCACTGTTTTTGTGCTATAAGCAAGAACTCTTTTGGTGGATCAATATTGACAGACCCATCATTGTTATAAGTGATTAGAACATTAGTGTGGCATTGTGGGTCAACTGGAGGGATATTTTTTGAGACCATTGCACTCCAGGTGACTGATTTCTTGACGGATAGGGGAGAGTTAGGAGGTGGAACCTGAGTTTCCATGTTGACGGCAGGGTTGAGGGATGAGTTCACTTCACCAAGAGATTGACAATTGAGATGAGGGTTGTCTTAACTCGCTTTAGAGGAGGCCTCAGCAGCTGGGCCACGAGCCATGAGCGTAGATCAATCATTGAGAATGAGCTGGATTTGCTCTTGCATCCTGCGTAGAGAGTTGGGAGAGAGTGGTTCACCCATAACCGCATCTGAGTTAATAGAATCCTCTGCAAAATTGAGGTGAGGCTGGAGATTAGCAAGGGGGATTGGACCTGCATAGTTATGACCAAGAAAGTTGATAAACTCTTCTGAGTCCATTGAGCTAGAGTGCTCAGAGTTTCGGGATCCCATCTGAGAAAGCAAAGTACAGATCGGAGAAAATAGCACCAAGGAGTGACAGAGGAAATTGAGGGGAGAACAAAAAGGTGGGGCATGAGGAGAGTGGGGGAGCTGAAGGTGACGGTCACGGTGGTCAAAGGCTGCCGGCGGGGTTTGAAATGGCTAGGAGAAAAAGTAAAATGTAGGAGAGAGGGGAGAGCACATTGTCTTTGTTTGTTTCTATGACATAAGATCCATTTTCACACCTTGTATATTAGTATGAGTGAATTTCAAAAGATACAACATAGATTACTTAGAGGAGTTCTAAGTAATTTCACTCATACCAATACATCTCACAATTAGTTAGTAAATAGAATTCTAACTAAATATCATTAACTGATATAAGTCAAAACTTCAATACAACCAATTGTTAGAACCATGATATTAATTATAGTGAATTTCTAAAAATAGAGCATTGATAAATTCAATAGAATTAACATCTCACAACTAATTGAAGACCAAGACTGATAGGTCCAAATTAGTTATGATACAGATTTATTTTGATATATAAGGTACAGAGCAAATACAAAATTGAATTACTTCAGGTTCTATAACTCATGTTAATCAATGTAAATAATTAAATAATTAAATACTAAATCTCTATGAGTTAGATTTTAGCATTTAAGTATTTAAATTATCCTTAAATAATCACCACTGAAATATATTGCAATTATATACATGGCAATCATTCAACAGATAATTCTCAGCGTGAGGTTTGGATGTAAATAAGTTCACAAGTCCTTTCAATACGGACAATTGAATACTTGTGAGCTTACTTAAGAATTACTTAACAGAAGGGATATAAATCATATAGCATTAATAAAATCCCAAGTATACAAACCAATCTTGAAAAATTAATTTCATCAAGTGATTTAGCAAACATGTCTGCAAGTTAATCTTAATTAAAGACATGCTCTCGAAATAATTGATACCTTATGCAAGATGCTTAGTCCTTGAGTGTTCCACAAAGTTGTTGGAAATAAATTTGATTCCTTGTGTTCTCCCGCTTTCGTACAACTCATTTGATCTGTCTCTATGCAGCAAAACATGTCAGAACTGATGTCTCTAGGGTACCATCTCCGCATATTTGGGTCCAACTTAAGACATCTGAAAATCAAGTATAATAACTACAAGAATGGATTCTCTAGGTTCCACTTAGGGCCTTGCACATTTGCATATTGATAATATAATATGTGTGTAAGTGATCTATTATCAATTGAATAAGATAATAAGATGATGATTCTTTTATAGCCTGATTAGGTCCTAATTAGTAGATCCTGAACTTGTTGGGTCAAATATCTCTAGGTTACCATTTCCTCAGATTTGGGTCCAACTTAAGATTTTTGATTACCAACTTGTTAGGTCCAAACTAATAGGTCAAAAGCCAGCTATAGTGGTGTGTTGGCAGAGAGTCTTGACCGGTCTAGAATCTTCTGAACAGAAACAAAAGATCCTTAACTTACTTTATTGTCATCATTCTTTTGGCTTAACAAAGTAAATCAAAAGAATTACAACTTTACCAACATCAAAACAGCAAATATCTTGATACCAATTTATAGTTAGTAGACCAACATATAATATAATGAAGATATCATTGCACTTATATATATCATTTATGTTTGTGCCTAAAGATGTAGAGAGCTCTATAAATATGACACCAATTGTTAAAAGATACCAACTGTTAAAGATTGATACCAAATGTTAAATTATATGTAGGGTGGCATACCATGTCTTCCATGCTTGCTTGAGTGATGATACCAGTTCATACTAACCTGTAGAGATCTTCCACTATCTCACCAACCAGGAGTGCACTTGTTCACATTCCTCTAGCATCCAGATTCAGGAGGTCCAGATGTCCATTATAATATTGAATGTGCAGCAGGTGCCTGATATCCTCAAGTCTTTTCACTGGTGCTTCTTGTCAGATATACCATTTGATCAAATTGTAACTTAGCATCCAGTTTTCCCTTGTCCCTCATAACAATGCCTTGACATCATCCAGTTAGACTTCTGGTTATCCTTGTACCAATTACATCCTTGTTGTTTGGTCTGGATATCAGCTTCCCTTCAATCTGCCTTTTGTAGTGATTGAGATCATCTTGAATTGCAATCACTCAGTCTGGATCTTTCAGAGCCTTTGTAGCTTTCTTAGTTTCTTTTGAAAGAAAACTAAAGAAATAATCATTGGTACTTAAACCTCTGTTAGTCTTTTACTTCCACCATTAGGACCACTAAGAACTAGGATAAAGAATTAATTGAGTAAACACTCTTTGTCTTGGCAGACATCTTCTCATAGTGTCCTTTAATTTTCAATGTGGTGTTGAGTTGACTGGTTGATCCTTCAGTTGCTCCCCATAAGATGCTGCTGGGTTTACATGAAGATTCTCCATGTTTCACATTGGTTGGATCTGAATCATCATCACCATTTACAACTGGGAGCTAGAAGTTATTGAACATCACTAAGACTTTCAATCACCTTCTGTTGATTAATAATAATCACCCTGTAGGATGTAGACTCCATTGAGTAACCAAGGAAATTATCCTCTTGAGACTTAGCTACAAAGCTTTGTAAGTTGCTCACTTCCATATATCATTGCAAAACAATTTCCTTCATACTTATGGGGTCTTCCTATATTTCTTACTGATCAGGGTTCGATCATTCTAGTAGCAAACTATTGACTCCTTCATCATTAATACTCTTGTAGGTATAGGAATCATCCAGGATATCAATTGTTAGGTTTACTCCTGTAATCTGACCTTCAAGTTGTCAAAGTCAATTTGCTTCCTGCTCGATCTACTTGATGTGATCAATCACCATCAGTGGTATTCTGTCTTCAGATTGTCTGAACAACAACTTGTTTGATGAGAGAAGTCATCTGTCATCACCACTAAAGTATATTTTTCTTTGATGTAGAACTTCTGTGTGATGATTCTTTGACTTCCCCTTATGACATGCCTCATATTTTCATTTTGCTTTAATTATAGATGAGGTAGTCTCCTTTACTGATTCAATTTCCAGGAAAGAATCTCTTGATTTGACATTCTGGTGTGAGAGCTTCTTATGTCATAGCTGAACTCCTGTCTGATGAAGCTTTAGATTTGACCATGTTGACTTCACCTTTGACTGAGATTCCATGTCAACTACAGATAAGTTCTCTTTCCTTAATCCTCTAATAGTAGGCTCTTCATCTTCTAAAGATGCTTTATTACTGACAACATTCCTAGCTATTGAATAGCCATGACCCTGGGTCATACCCTTGCTGTTGTCTCCAATGGAAAAACCACTTGGCCTGTCTTCACATTCACATTTGATAGCAGGGTTCTTTCTTCGATGATATGCTTTGAATAAATCAATAATAATGCATAATCGATTTACCTGTTAAGCCCTACATTCACAAATGGATAAAAAGTTCTTGGTACCCAAATTGTTTAATTGGGTCCGGATGGATTAGAGATTTCTCTTTTATCAGAGTTAACAACAGTTTTAACCTTAACATGCTCATTCTTATCTTTGACTGATCATTTCTCCTTTTTAATGTCATTGATAAAATAGTCATTGAGCAAGGAGAATAATGGTTCATTCCTAACATAAGGAGGACTAGCAGTCTGTACCTTATTGTTATTCTTAAACATGCTTTTTCTATAATCAATGCAAATACTATGAGATGCATTTATGACATTTGAAATAAGCAGGCATGATAATAAGAATACATGGCATACATTCAGCATTAAAACATTGCAGATAAGAATTATGCAAATTAGGCATGTTATGCATTTTAGAAAATTCAGTACTATCTACTTTAACCCATGTACACTAGTGCAACAGGTAGCAATTAGATTTATAGATATTCAATAATTTTCTAAACATGCATGGAATAGAAGAATTAACAATTAATCACTAATTCTATCCAATCCATTCCTATTGTTATATGATATTATATAGTCTCTATTATCTAAGTCAGTTTTACAAATGAATTGATGTTCTACTGACACCCTAGGTAATTATTCCATCTTTTAAACTTTTTAAACGTCAACAAACAATTTAGAATGAATAAGCAAATTTTGTTCTACTAGGGATCCTGAAACTAGCTTAAGCAGAGGTCTTATATTCTTGACATATATCATTTAAGAATTAAAAGATATTGTCTAAGAACACTTCTAACTCACTATTGCAATTAATTAAATTCAACAAATATTCAAACACATATTAAGATCTTCTATCCAAAGATATAATGATTAAAAGCTAAGATCTTTACATGCTTTGAATTTCCGAGAATCACATATTACACTAGTTCGAAGAATTGATACCTGAGACATATGAGGTGAATCATCTTTAGAGATTGCTGTGAAGGCAAGATATTAATTATGCTCTTCTCATTATCATCTGATCCATCCCAACTCTTTCCTTCAGCAAGATAAGTTCTACGCTGATGCTTCTGTTTCATCTCATTTAATGAATCCCTATTCATCCTTGTCTGTCAAAATTATGTACCATGTTGCACACCTTGATAGTTACTTATCACATAAAGCTTTTCATAACTGCAACTATCATGTCTTGTTCTTTCCACCATCTCAGTCTTGTAACCACCTCTTGAGTTGAACTATAACTTGAAGAGTTTCTGTTTTGGAGTAGATAGGCCTGGTCCTGGATGTAGCATTAATACTCTTTCTGAATTAGTAACTCTCCCTGTATGTTCTGAGGTACCATCATTAATTCCTGACTGAAATGTTTGCAGTCTAGTTTATTCTCAAACTTCCTTGATTCCATTGTTCTAAAATCTCTGTTGATTCCTTGAAAGATATTTCTTGATACAATCCACTAAGTGTAGTAGATGTTACATTAGAGCAATCCACTGAGTGTTTGTATATCACAGAATCAATAGAGTTAATTCAAATCTTCTAGAAAAATTCTATCCACTAAAACCTCTTCCATTCCTGCTTCTGAAAAACCAGTGAATTCTATGGATATAACTTTGAGGAGCTTCCACAAATTTTTCTTCAGTAGGTAGAAATTAATTTCATTAAAAAATGCATGTTCTTCAAAAGATTCAAATCATCTTTGACAACCCGGAGGAATCTTCAACTAACAATCTTCTTAGAACCATTGGCTTAGAATAAATTCAAAATATTTAAAATTCAAAAACTTCAAGGACTTGAAAATTTTTGAGAAATAAAAAATCTGAAAGTAAGTTCAAATTAATTAAAATTCGAAATTAGAGTCAAATTAATTAAGAATCAAAAAATCATAAGAAATGAAAATTTTTAAGAGTTAAAGAATCTGAAAATAAATTCAAGTTAATTAATATTTGAAATTATCAATGATTAAAAATTTTGAGAAGTAAATAAATTGAAAATAAATTCAAGTTGTTTAAAAATCAAAAATTCCAAGTATTGAACATTTCAAGAATTAAAAAATTTGAATATAAGTTCAAATTATTCAAAGATAAAAAATATCATGAAATCAAAATTTTAAGGTTAAAAAATTCGAAAATAAATTTTGATTATTTAAAATTAAAAAATCTCAAGAATTGAAAATTTTGAAAGTTAAAGAATCCAAAAATAAGTTCAAATTATTTAAAGTTCAAAAATCTCAAGAAATGAAATTTTTTGAAAGTTTAAAAAATTCGAAAATAAGAGGAGTTGACTTTTTGGTCTAATACCGGATTTAATTTCTGTATGGGTCAACAAACTCGAAAACCTGTTGGAGGACCAGAAAAATAAGGATCTTGATTTGTGTGTCAGTCAAAAGGCTCTGATACCAATTGTTAGGTCCAAAATAGTTTGTAGAAGGGGGGTTGAATACAAACTATGTCATTTACTCGAATTTGCTCTTTTCTTAAAATATTAAATCAAGAACAAATTGATGCGGAATAAACGAAGCCAATATTTCAAGTTAAATATAAAATTATATTGTTAACTCGAATAACTTGTAGAAGGGGGGGTTGAATACAAGTTATATAATCGTGTTTGATTTTTGCTTGATTAGATATACAAGAACAAACGAATGAATCAAACTTTGTTTGTATTAAATAAATCAAATACAAACTCTACCAAAGGTGTACAATACCTTTAGCAGCTGCTGACAATACAAATCTCTCTCTCTCTCTGTTTGTTTCAAACTCTCGAATACAAACCTTATACAGAGCTTCACACGATATGCACTCAAAAAGCCACTCTTTTACAAAGATATAGAGAGAGTATTTATAATGCTACCTATCAACTAATAATAGAAAGTAATGATCTATACATGACAATGTTCTGCCGTCCAGTTGATAGTTTCCATCAATAGAAAATTCTTTCCTTCATGATATCTTCTTGCTTGTTCTTCAAAACAACGATCCTGTTTTACAGCACTTGCCAGTTTCTGTAGCATCCATAATGACATCATTAGTAACACGACTGATATCAGGATTCCACCTTACATCAGGATTTGACATCCATCAGTATTTGACTTGGCGTATCAGGATTTGATCTCAGTTCCTGACATGTAGTCCTTGGTGCACTGCTGTTCCTGACTAAACTCTACAGATTACTGTTTAATGCATATATCCTATAAAAAGTGCTAAATCCTTTATAAGATCAGGATTTACAAGAAATATAAGCAAAATTCTATTCTCAACATCACAACTTACGAATTATTCCTAACGATCTCCCCCTATTTATGCTTTAGAATCTAAAGCATAAATCTAAGTTGTAGATGTCAAAACATATGACAATTCAACTAGAATAAAATTTATGAATTTAGGATCATGAAGTTAAGTATCTCCTTCTTCAGATGTAGACATAGTAGTCAGTACTTAGAAGAAAGAATTCAACTATTTGATGCTTCCACTTCCTTGTTGAGAGTCACCTCTGTCACTCTTAGTTCTTCCTTTATCTCCAGTCTGCTCATCTCCCCCAGTCTGTTGCCTCTGAATTGTTTTTATCTCCCCCTTTTTGACATCAGCAACATTAATCTTGAGAGATTCAGTAATAGAAGAAATAAGATTTATCAGAACTGCTTGATTTTCCATAATAGTGACTTGGTTATCTTCAAGTGTTTGAAGTCTCGATTGAATAGTAATTTGAGATTTCTGAATATCCTTTAGAATTCCAGAATTAAATTCAAAGTTGGAAGTGCTTGTTGTATCTTCAGACTCAGATGCAGAAATAACCTTATCTTCAATCCTTGTAGAAGAAGTTGTCTGTGTAGCTTGCTCTACTGAAGTAGAATGATATTCAAGTAATAATACTTTAGTAGAAATACACATATCTTCACTTTTCTACTCTGAAACTGAAACATGATCATCCTGTCCTTCACCAGTATTCTGTGACTAACATCTACAAATCCTGACTCCTTCTTAGATTGATCAGATACTGTTGATGTCTCAATTTTAGCCGATATTGGAAGTACATACAAAGGAATACTAGGATCATTAGGAATATCTTCTGGTACATGTGGAGTAAGAGATTGTCTTAGCCTTGCACCTCTTCTGTTGATGATTCCTGCAAGCCTTTCTTTCTCTTTCTGAGCTTTAACTTCTGGCTTTGCATTGTGCTTTGCTAAGTCATTCTTCTCATACATTTTGATAAAAGAATAAGTACCAGCATCCATACCAAGATCTTCAGACCAAGATTCAGGAAAAACCTGATCCCAAAAATCAAATGATGGTGGTTTCCTAACTTTCTCTCCCTCACTATGGATTTGATCATCCATACCCTCATTCTCACTTTGATTATCTAAAGTCAACACTCTTTCTACCTCTCCTTTTGCCTGGTCAGGAGCCAGCCTCTCTGTGTGTGGATCTATGTCCATCTTTTCAACTGTATCACTCAAATTTGGATAAGTGCTCTCATGACCTACGGAAAAATAGGGGTTAGAAGAAGTTTTTATACCTGAACTCACATGGAGAGAGGGTTCCTCATATGGCATGGGGCTTGAGGTTTTCTCCAAGGAGTGAGCTGCTATAGTCTCTGAATCCTTACAAACATCTACTTTCTTTCCAGAGACTACAGGCTCCAGTATACCACTTTCAGGATCTACACTAGACTCTGATGTCTTCAGTAATACTTCATTAGACACCATAGCTAGTATTGTGACGCCCCTAGATCCGGGGTCAAGGATCCAGGTCATCACGGTCCAATTTCCGATCAATATCAATATCTCTGTAGTCCCTTTTTTTTATAAATAAATAAATAAATAAATAAGCAGTTGACCCCACACTAATACACACACACACCAGTCATATGCTCATAGAACAACAACCACAATATTTAAAAGTTTTAAAGTTAACAGTTATTACAAGCCCAGAATTTACTAAGTACATTGTTGAACAAAGCTTCTACAGGAAGCACTTCCACAACTAAAGTTTATTACAACTTACACACTTAATTTACATAAGTATACTAAGCCCCTTCGCTTGTCACTACCTCGGGGATGGTCGCCAGCACTCGCTCAAAAGGTCGCCTTTCCCTTACCCTCTTGCGGGGTGTGGTACGTAGTATCGGCATGGGACCTAGCTGCTATATACATAAGTAGCAAGAGTGAGCTATAATAGCTCAGCAAGATCATACTGTAACTAAAATTTAAAATGTGAACAAGTATACATATATGTATATGCATATGTAATAGCAGGAAACAATTAAAATCCTTAAGGAAGAGTAAAGCTCTTATTTAATAATACATCATCCACTCACTATTATAAGAAAGAAATCTATATTAATATAATATCAGTTTTTCTTCATCTGCCACCATAATACCATCATCTCATATCATTATTCTGGTTTCAGTATTGAAATCTACAATAATATAATATCAGTTTTTCTTCATCTGTAACTATCATTCCATCATCTCATATCATTGTTCTGTTTTCAGTATAGCAATCTGAAAACCATTGTCTACACTTTCTTTTCAAAACATTGGGGATATCTGCTGTCGCCTGATACGTTAGGACGATGATCAGTCGCCTAATCGTACCTGCTCTCTTTTTACTACCGGTAGAAGGAATGAAAATCATCCCTGGAGGAAGGCCACCTGCTAACATCCTCCCTTGGCATCTTCGTGCCGTAATAAAAATAATAAATGCTGGACTGTGTCGCACACAGCCCTGACACAGCCACTTACGCAAGTCTGTTGCAATCCCCCTCTTTATCACATCATTATTCTCTTTTTAAAATATCATTCCACATTTCCATTTTCTCACTTTCATTTTCACGTATCATTCTCTCATATCATTTCCATTCTCACACATTACTTCTATAATATATATATATATATATCATAAGGCTTTGATTATGATTCAGACCTCTCTTTCAAATTCAGAAATCAAATATACTTTTATATTCGTAAAATATTCCATCTATTTTAAGAGTAATGCATGTTAATCAAATAATGTTTATTAAACCACTGATACTCAATAAGAACATTTTTAATATAATATTATAACCATATAACCCTCGATAACAACTGATACCATTCTCTCTTATTTTCTTAATCATAAGGCATGTTCAATTCATGCATAATCATCCCTATACATATCCATCTCATACTCTCATTCAATATTCATATACATCTTATACTCATATCCATATTCATAAACATCTTCGTATATCTTTCTTTTCAATATTAATACTCAAGGAAGACAATTTCTTCACAATATAGTAATAATAGCATCACATATATATTTCACAAAATCAAGTTTCTTTGTGAAGATAAGTAGTTTTACAAATAGGGATAGAAGAAATCTTGCCTCGGTTTCGATATCCTGACGGTATGGCTCGTCCCTCTTCCGGAGTTTCTATAAACACAAAAGGACCGTCGTTAGAACCACATCTCTTACTCACTACACTCTTGTATAACATTACCTTTTGAAACTTTAATATATGTTTAAAGTATTCTTATTACCCCAAAGGTTCAAGAACTTAACCGTTTATAACCTAAGTTGAAGTTTCAGGGTTTTTCACCATTTCCCTTAACGACCACACTCGACTGTAGAATTTCTTATAATTTTTAAATTTCGAATTTTAATGTAAGGTCAACTGGAAATAGTTCTTTGACCACACTACTATCATATCCCAAAATTTCGTGACTTTTAACAATGTTAAGGTATGGTAATTGTAACCTCAAGTTTGATACATTTACAGTTTCTCGGTTTCTGAACCGCTTTCACTAAAACTGACTTTTCTCCTAAACCGTACGTCAGATTTTAATGCACCTTATATCAAAACGATCTATGAACTAAGCTTTATCATTTCATGGCCAATTGGTAACCTAGGCAGTGAGGTACCGTATGAATACAGGGGTCACAAAACAGGGCAGATTTCATTCTAACGAAAATCGGACATTATAACTGTTGTAATTTCATACTTTCCAAAATCAAACTCCTCCAAATCAATCATCAAACACCATAATCATCACCTACACCATGTGGTCTTCATTACCAGCCATGGTTACAATCCCAAACTCCTTCCAAAATCAACTTTAATCACTTACAAACACTTATAACATCATAATCTAAATCTTTACACCACTTAATCACTTAAACCAACAATATTCATCATAATATAAAAAGGGGCAAGAGTGTTTATACCTTCTTGAAGCTTTACAACACTTAACAAGCCTTGGGCACACCTTTAACAACCTTAGTATAGCTTGGATTAACTAAAGGAACCATTAAAACAAAGATTAAAACTTGAAAAACACTATTCACCACTATTCATCTTCAACTTCTATGATTTTATTACCTTGCTAAATGATGGTGGATGGCTATGAAACTTTGTGCTAGTCTTGATCTATCCTCCAAGATGCTCCATGATTTTTCTCTTGGTTTAATCTTGAAGAGAATTACGGTTTTGGATTTTATTTTCTTGTTTTTTTTTCTTTTGGCCGAAAGTTGCTAAACAAGAAGGGGAGAGAGTTTTGCTTGGTTTGATCTCATCTAATCTTAATCTAACTTAATTTAGAGTGTATTGGAAGCTTGGTAAAAAAAATCTAGGTGTTAAAAGACTAATCTACCCTTAATTTGGTTTAGTGGAAGATGACATCATTAACATGATTTCATAATTCTCTTTTTTCTTGATTTCTTTTCTAATTATAATGCTAGTACTCTTGGTAATTATAATGGGGTATGTATCCTTGTTATTTTATAAATCTTAGTTGCTTAATCTCCATATTCGTCTAATTGTGGTTCGTTTCGAATGTACCTCATTATCTCAGTGGTTTTGAAATCATTTAACAATCCAAATTCCATTGGTATTCTCTTAACTTAATAATCCCCTGGCTCAAATCTAAATTCACTAATCCCTCAATATATAATTCTTATAATGTTTCCATGCTCCTTAGTGTCCACTAGAAGCTTATTCGAAATCAAAATCCTCAAAATCCATGTTTCAGGAATTTCTGGAATCTATCGTCATTTCGAGTCACTTATTTCCATTGTACAACACTAATATGGTTTCTGTTTATTCATTTTATGTTTCCATTATAGAGTACATATTTACCATTTCTCTAAATCCTCGAAATTCACTATTCATGTGACCACTGTAGCATTACTGAAGTTAGGGTTATTACATCCTTCCCTCCTTAAAAGGATTCCGTCCCGGAATCACGTCAGAATGTCCATAGATATCTTTTCATCTACACCTTATAACTTCTATGTCACTTTCTCCATCCTTTTCCTTCATAATATCTCTATCTTGTTTGCGCAAAATTACACCAACATAACTTGCTTGTCATTCATCAACATGCCATTTAGTTTATCAATAGCAGTCCTTTTACTGTCTTTTCCTCACAAATCTCCTCCTATTTCAAGTCATTCCAGGTTATCTCGTCTCTCCTTCCTCTTTTGACGAAGATATCCGCCACTACATTGACCTTTTCTGAATGGTAGTGTATCTCACTTATGGTTTGACCATCTTCTGATCTCTATCATGACATAAATATTAATTCCTCAATATTCCTATAGCTCCTCTCTGTAAAATTTTCCAGAAAATAAGCTCTAATAATATTCTTTAAAACAATTGTAAGAAAATACTACCTATAATATATATTTCCTGTTCGTCTCAACGAGCTTGTGTTTTCCCAAAACACTCCTACTTTTCTTCTCATAACGTTTCCTAGCCCTTAACAGATACTGATTTTCCTTATCTATTTTATTAACTTATTTATTCCATTAATTGATTAAGTCGATCCTTAACCAAAGACTTACACACAAAATTTAAATCGAAAAAAAAACAAGTACCTGTATCCGCATCTGGTTTCGTCAACGCTTCCCCTAAGGTCATGTTGTACACTCTAGCAGTAGGCCTATTTGAAGCAGCCCCACTCTGTCCTGACGCGTATGACCCACCTGAACGGCAATCTCTAGCAATGTGTCCTAGTTTCCCACACTGGTAACACTTAACATCTCTTTTAGGGTTTGCATCAGTTGATGGGCACTGGTTAAGGTAGTGTCCTTTTTGTCCACACTTAAAACAAGTTACTCCCAGCACTCTACAGACTCCTATATGCTTCTTACCACACGTCTCACAATCTGGTAATGGTGGTCGTGATTGATTGGACTGAAATGTTCCTGAAGATTTTCCACCCTGACTCACCGTCTCACTAGTAGTCTTGTTACCCCCCGACTTTCCCACAAATTGAGATTTTTGTCCTTTACCTCCTTTGTTAAAGTAGCTTCCCTCACTTAAACCTCCTTTTGGGCCCTCAAATCTTTTTTTCTTATTCTCTCGACCTATTTGAGCCTGCTCACTCTCGGCCTCTATAATTGATGCCTTTTGAACCACTGTAGCATAATCAGTCAACTCAAATGGGGCCACTCTCGTTCGTAACCAGGGTTTCAACCCTTGTTGAAACCTTTTTGCACGTTGTTCTTCAGTACGCACAAACTCGGGAACAAACCTCGACAGTTCTGTAAATTTATTTTCATACTCTGCTACTGTTAGGTTATCCTGTTTTAACTCCAGAAACTTTAATTCCATTTGGTTTTCTAAATACCTAGGAGAATACTTTTCTAGGAACACCCTAGTGAAACGCTCCCAGGTTATCACTCCCACTTCCTCCAAGTTCTTCTTAGCTTCCCACCAGTAATTTGCCTCTCCCTTTAAGAGATAGGCTGCAAAAACTGTTTTCTGATCTTCCTCTATCCTCAGTATTTCGAAAGCTTTCTCCATTTCTTTTAGCCATGCCCTGGCTACTACTGGGTTAGTGGTTCCCTCGAATTCTGGGGGTTTTAATGACTTAAAGGCACGAAAGGAACTAGCTGCCTGGTTGGGGAGAACAGGTGGTGGTTGAGGATTCTGTGGATTTGCTAAATTCTGCCTTAATAAGTCCATGAATTGGGCAAAGGGATCACCTCCCGGATTCCTTTGTTGGCCAGTTGATTCCTCTTCTCCTTCTTCATGATTTTCTTCATTATGAGCATTTTCGTTCAGTCTAGTACCTTCGATATTTCGACTTCTTTCGTCTCTCTCATTTTCCCTTGCATTCGCTCTACTGTCGCGTCTAGGCGGCATAGTTCTGTTCATAACAATAGTCCTTATTAATTACCCGAATTTGGGTTACTATATACATCATTTCTATATACACAATTATATCATTAATTAGCTCATTTGCATATCACAATATCTTTATCATGCGATTTACATCTAGTTATATCATAACTTTAGTAGGTAAGTGTATCGCCCTTAACACGATAGCCTTTTCATTAAGTCAATCACCTTTTATACATCAATATTTCTGAGTCTCAACATTTATTATATAAAAAAAAATGCAGCAAAAATTTAGATAGAAATGCACAAACTTCATTAATGTACATAAATATTTTACAATTTGGGTACAACATCTTTTACTGCTAATAATATACATCATCTAATACAAGGTTCGAAACCCAAAACATAGCCGTACATACTAATCCGATATCACCAAAAGTATTACTAACTGTCCCCTAATCAGACTGGGATTAAAACAGTGGACAACTAAACTAATCCCCAAAATGACATCAACAAGATGACTAGTCTGATTAGTGACGAACTACTATCCCGGCTCACACCCCTGCCCTGACAACATCCCGTATCTGGACTACCATGGTAGTAACCGTATCAACTATCTGGGCCCTCCATGCCGGGTCTCCTCTATCACCCAACAACCTCCTAATATCTCCTAATGCTCGTAGCTCAATACTGATCATCCCCAGAGACATCCCATCCGGGATAACCCCTCCTCTCCCTCTCTCTAACCTCTGTAGAAGGGTGTCTATAGTCCTGCGGGACTCCTCCAACTGTCCCTGAAGGGCAAAGTACTCGGTCAATAAGGTAGCTGAAAGTGAGTCACCCGCCGGTAAGGGTGCCTCCTGAGGGGGTACAGCTAGGGGAGGTGCATCCACAGGTGGAGGTGGTGGAGGTGCAAAGGGTGGGGATGGAGGAACCGACTCTGTCTCAGCATCCTCTGAAGGATCCTCCTCCTCCTCAAAAAAACCAAAATGCCCTGGAGGGGTAAACTGCTCAAAAGGATCATCTATAGGGTCAGGACTAGGTAGAGGGGATGGAACTGGTGACGGCACTGGGATGAGTCGGACAGGAGTGGGAACCATCTGAATATCCCTCCACTCAATCGGCTCCTCAGGTATAACTGACAACCTAGGCCTCTTACGCAGTGGCCTCTCCTCCTCAAGGATCTCCGATCTCACTCTGGAAGGACCTTCCTCGTCAGATCCTGTAGAAGGTCTACCCATATATGGCACTAGGGCCACAGCATCTCTCCGTCTCTGCTCCTCTGCCTCCTCTCTCTCTAATCGCTCTCTAGCCGCCGCCCGGCGTCTCTCCCTGAGGTCCTCAACTGCATACTCGGGGACCTCTACCCCGGCCAGCTGAAGATCTAATAGCTCCTGCTCTGACATCCCTAGCCACTGGGGGTCCTGACTCGGCTCACCCATCTCCGCTCCCTATAATAAAACATAAAATTCTATTAGTAACAATCTATAAAATTATAATATATGCTTAAAGTAAATACTACCTGCGATATACCACCCCTGAACTTGATGGAAGTTCACAATTTATATTATAACTGATACATTTATTATTATTACTTTTGTTCTTGAGCATTATGACTCTTAGCTCTGATACCATCTGTGACGCCCCTAGATCCGGGGTCAAGGATCCAGGTCATCACGGTCCAATTTCCGATCAATATCAATATCTCTGTAGTCCCTTTTTTTTTTATAAATAAATAAATAAATAAATAAGCAGTTGACCCCACACTAATACACACACACACCAGTCATATGCTCATAGAACAACAACCACAATATTTAAAAGTTTTAAAGTTAACAGTTATTACAAGCCCAGAATTTACTAAGTACATTGTTGAACAAAGCTTCTACAGGAAGCACTTCAACAACTAAAGTTTATTACAACTTACACACTTAATTTACATAAGTATACTAAGCCCCTTCGCTTGTCACTACCTCGGGGATGGTCGCGAGCACTCGCTCAAAAGGTCGCCTTTCCCTTACCCTCTTGCGGGGTGTGGTACGTAGTATCGGCATGGGACCTAGCTGCTATATACATAAGTAGCAAGAGTGAGCTATAATAGCTCAGCAAGATCATACTGTAACTAAAATTTAAAATGTGAACAAGTATACATATATGTATATGCATATGTAATAGCAGGAAATAATTAAAATCCTTAAGGAAGAGTAAAGCTCTTATTTAATAATACATCATCCACTCACTATTATAAGAAAGAAATCTATATTAATATAATATCAGTTTTTCTTCATCTGCCACCATAATACCATCATCTCATATCATTATTCTGGTTTCAGTATTGAAATCTACAATAATATAATATCAGTTTTTCTTCATCTGTAACTATCATTCCATCATCTCATATCATTGTTCTGTTTTCAGTATAGCAATCTGAAAACCATTGTCTACACTTTCTTTTCAAAACATTGGGGATATCTGCTGTCGCCTGATACGTTAGGACGATGATCAGTCGCCTAATCGTACCTGCTCTCTTTTTACTACCGGTAGAAGGAATGAAAATCATCCCTGGAGGAAGGCCACCTGCTAACATCCTCCCTTGGCATCTTCGTGCCGTAATAAAAATAATAAATGCTGGACTGTGTCGCACACAGCCACTTACGCAAGTCTGTTGCAATCCCCCTCTTTATCACATCATTATTCTCTTTTTAAAATATCATTCCACATTTCCATTTTCTCACTTTCATTTTCACATATCATTCTCTCATATCATTTCCATTCTCACACATTACTTCTATAAAATATATATATATATATCATAAGGCTTTGATTATGATTCAGACCTCTCTTTCAAATTCAGAAATCAAATATACTTTTATATTCGTAAAATATTCCATCTATTTTAAGAGTAATGCATGTTAATCAAATAATGTTTATTAAACCACTGATACTCAATAAGAACATTTTTAATATAATATTATAACCATATAACCCTCGATAACAACTGATACCATTCTCTCTTATTTTCTTAATCATAAGGCATGTTCAATTCATGCATAATCATCCCTATACATATCCATCTCATACTCTCATTCAATATTCATATACATCTTATACTCATATCCATATTCATATACATCTTCGTATATCTTTCTTTTCAATATTAATACTCAAGGAAGACAATTTCTTCACAATATAGTAATAATAGAATCACATATATATTTCACAAAATCAAGTTTCTTTGTGAAGATAAGTAGTTTTACAAATAGGGATAGAAGAAATCTTGCCTCGGTTTCGATATCCTGACGGTATGGCTCGTCCCTCTTCCGGAGTTTCTATAAACACAAAAGGACCGTCGTTAGAACCACATCTCTTACTCACTACACTCTTGTATAACATTACCTTTTGAAACTTTAATATATGTTTAAAGTATTCTTATTACCCCAAAGGTTCAAGAACTTAACCGTTTATAACCTAAGTTGAAGTTTCAGGGTTTTTCACCATTTCCCTTAACGACCACACTCGACTGTAGAATTTCTTATAATTTTTAAATTTCGAATTTTAATGTAAGGTCAACTGGAAATAGTTCTTTGACCACACTACTATCATATCCCAAAATTTCGTGACTTTTAACAATGTTAAGGTATGGTAATTGTAACCTCAAGTTTGATACATTTACAGTTTCTCGGTTTCTGAACCGCTTTCACTAAAACTGACTTTTCTCCTAAACCGTACGTCAGATTTTAATGCACCTTATATCAAAACGATCTATGAACTAAGCTCTATCATTTCATGGCCAATTGGTAACCTAGGCAGTGAGGTACCGTATGAATACAGGGGTCACAAAACAGGGCAGATTTCATTCTAACGAAAATCGGACATTATAACTGTTGTAATTTCATACTTTCCAAAATCAAACTCCTCCAAATCAATCATCAAACACCATAATCATCACCTACACCATGTGGTCTTCATTACCAGCCATGGTTACAATCCCAAACTCCTTCCAAAATCAACTTTAATCACTTACAAACACTTATAACATCATAATCTAAATCTTTACACCACTTAATCACTTAAACCAACAATATTCATCATAATATAAAAAGGGGCAAGAGTGTTTATACCTTCTTGAAGCTTTACAACACTTAACAAGCCTTGGGCACACCTTTAACAACCTTAGTATAGCTTGGATTAACTAAAGGAACCATTAAAACAAAGATTAAAACTTGAAAAACACTATTCACCACTATTCATCTTCAACTTCTATGATTTTATTACCTTGCTAAATGATGGTGGATGGCTATGAAACTTTGTGCTAGTCTTGATCTATCCTCCAAGATGCTCCATGATTTTTCTCTTGGTTTAATCTTGAAGAGAATTACGGTTTTGGATTTTATTTTCTTGTTTTTTTTTCTTTTGGCCGAAAGTTGCTAAACAAGAAGGGGAGAGAGTTTTGCTTGGTTTGATCTCATCTAATCTTAATCTAACTTAATTTAGAGTGTATTGGAAGCTTGGTAAAAAAAATCTAGGTGTTAAAAGACTAATCTACCCTTAATTTGGTTTAGTGGAAGATGACATCATTAACATGATTTCATAATTCTCTTTTTTCTTGATTTCTTTTCTAATTATAATGCTAGTACTCTTGGTAATTATAATGGGGTATGTATCCTTGTTATTTTATAAATCTTGGTTGCTTAATCTCCATATTCGTCTAATTGTGGTTCGTTTCGAATGTACCTCATTATCTCAGTGGTTTTGAAATCATTTAACAATCCAAATTCCATTGGTATTCTCTTAACTTAATAATCCCCTGGCTCAAATCTAAATTCACTAATCCCTCAATATATAATTCTTATAATGTTTCCATGCTCCTTAGTGTCCACTAGAAGCTTATTCGAAATCAAAATCCTCAAAATCCATGTTTCAGGAATTTCTGGAATCTATCGTCATTTCGAGTCACTTATTTCCATTGTACAACACTAATATGGTTTCTGTTTATTCATTTTATGTTTCCATTATAGAGTACATATTTACCATTTCTCTAAATCCTCGAAATTCACTATTCATGTGACCACTGTAGCATTACTGAAGTTAGGATTATTACAAGTATGTCACCGTCTTTAAGTGTTAGTTGCTGTGACACACCCTCAAAGTGGATAGACTCTGAAAGAACAATATTGGTTTGATCTTCAGGAAAATCAATCAAAGTCATTCCTACCATATCATAGGGTATCTCACTTGCAATTTCAGTCATCACAGAAGACCTTCCAGCATCATCAATCACAGTTCCTGAGTCATCCAACCTCTGACTAGATGGTTCTTGTGTTGCAGTGACTGTGATCTGATCTATCCTACTATTCACCACTGGTGTAATAGTATCTTCTGTTGACTGCTTCCCTCTATCAACTACCTCCTCTTGTTCACCTTGAGCTAAAGCATCTTCAACAATGACATCCTTGTCAAATAAATATGCATGAAGTGATTGAAGTGCAACATGCTTAGGAAGTCCAAATTTCTTGTGCAATTCCTTTCTGACTGATACATAGAAGTACATCTTCATTAAATCAAGTCTTTGATGTAACAGTTCATATTCTCCAGGAAATGAAAGTTTGTGAACTCTTTCAATTAGAAAATCTAGAACAGGCCTGGAATGCTTCACTTTTAGAGAAATAAGTTCCATAGCCAATCTGTATGTCAATGTAGTTTCCCATGAAGAATCAAGATCCAGATCTCTCTTGTCAGATACTGACGTGGATATAGCCTTATTTGTAGAGACATGCATAATGTTAATTGGACTAGACACTGTGTGTGTAGGTGACAAATGAATCTTTCTCCTTGTTCTTCTAGTATAGTGAGCAACAGATTTATCTTGAGAAGGCTCAAGAGGTGTAGACATAGAAGTGATGTAACACCCCCAGATCCGGGGTCAGGGATCGGGTCGTTACGGTCTCATAACTCATACATAATACTTGACTTGAGTCCAAAATCAATAAGTAGCATGCTATGACCCCATAATAATATCCACTCACACACACACAATTATAGTCCCAGAGATGAAATTGAAATAAGTCTTACATAAAAGGGTTTGCGAATAAAAGTTATTACAATCCAAAAGGATAACATCATAAGTTTAAAAGTTTTGCCGTTGATTACATTAATTATACATATAGTTAAACAGGAAACAAAAGCTGTCTAACTATGCTACCTCAGCAATGGCGGCTAGCATCTCAGCGGGGAGTCCGGTGGGTCGGGTAACCCGCTTGCGCTGAGTGCGCCTGACGCGAGCCATCTGTCCTAGCTATTGTTGTGACATGATAAATAAGCAAGGGTGAGCAATAGCCCACTAATAGAAATATAACAGGACAGTGATAGTATATGACAGTTCGAAACATCATTATTTCCATATGCCATGCATTAACGAAGTTAGTGCCAGTATAATATGAACGATGAAGTTACAAGGTAACTTAAAGTGTTTATTTTGTGGAAATATCTGCTAAGTCAAAATAAGCAAGATATTATCATTTATTATATAAAGAGGAACTTGCAAGGAAAATATTGCAATTCCAGTTATTAATATTTTTCGAAGTCCTACAACCTGAAAGAAGTCTCTTCGATACGTGTTGCGGAAGACACCGTCAACCTGAAATAAGTCTCTTCGATACATGTCAGCTATCACGCATCAGCTATCCCACTCCCTGATGATCAGTCGGGGATGGTACAGCCCAATATAGTTTACTACCGGTAGAAGGAAGAACTGACGGCTCCACTTGTAGATTGCCTTTAATAGTAACTCCCTGACCAATGATTAGGCCTTGTGATGGACCGCGCGACTCGGCCTCTTACACACGACTCCTAGTTCGAATAAATCCACAGCATTGAAACGTAGAGTTTGTCCTCCCTTCCCCAAGAGAAATACTTGTTGATAAGACTCCACAAAGTAGTCGTATCTAGTTGGAAAGGAAAACTCACTAACATTTCCCAAGCTTTTGCTTGTTAATGGATATCAATTTGTTCCAACAATTTTACCCCTCGAATGATGAGAAGGTACACACAGACTTAATGAGTCCGTAGCAACCAAGTTGCGAGTGAAAAGGATATACTATGACCGGGAAGTCGACAAGATAAATAACCTTTCTCAAGAAAGGTTCCCTTATAATTTAAGAGATAGATTTGAGTGAAGAAAGGAATCTTAAGGACCTTTCTTAATATAATATTAATCGTATGACTCCGAAGAATTTTCAGAATGATCGAAGGTCGTAGACAATATTTGAAGAATAACAAACAACATTGAAGTTGTTTCCAATTATTGAATAAATATTCATAGAATATTTATTGAGTCGGAAGTATTTAATGAATGAAAGAATATTTTTAATCAGAGTATTTCTCAAAATAATCCTTAAAGGAATATTAAGAAAATATTTATTTAATAAATAATTACTTAAATGAATATTAAAATAATATTCATTTAATAAATAATTTTGAAAGGAATATTTGGAATAATATTCGTTAAGTAAATAAGACTTCAAATTAATATTCAAAAATAATATTCATTTAATAATTAATAATTTAAATGAATATCAAAGTGATATTCATTTAATAAGTCAAACCTTAAAGGAATATTCGAGAATAATATTCCATTAAAACATGATGTTCTAAATGAATGTCCGAATGATATTTATTTAATAATCGAAGATTTTACAGAAATATTTGAAATAATATTCGATAAATGGTTCGTCTTTGAATGAATATTGAAAAATAATATTCATTGGATAGATAACGTTCAAATAAATATTTGAAGTAATGATCGTTAATTAAATAATCACAGACGAATATTCAAATAATATTCGTCAACCAAATAATGGAAATTATTTACTTAAATATTTCCCTCGAAAGTAATTACGATATATCAAGAAGTACTGACTCCCGGTCTATATTCAACAAATAGGATTCATATGCCCTTCTCTAAGGGTCTTAATAACATCCAACTTATAATCGATATTATCTATCTACTTATAAGCCAAAGAACAATCAGGGGACAAGTATATCAATATGACTTGAAAGTAGGCATGCATGCTATGGCATATGTATAACAGAAAGCATATATATTCACAACAACACCTAAAAAGGGAAAGTTGAAACTTGTCTGGTAATTGAGCACGAGTAGGGGTAGTGGTAGGGTATCCCGGGTCAGCTCGTCGATCTATAAATAGTCATGAGATTCGAGGTTAATCGCTTAACACTTTTTGTAAAAAGGTTAAGTTTTAACTTAAGTCGAAACATGTTTTCGAATTATCTCGTTATACCCCTTTTTAGTGTAACTCTTTTTATTACCAATACGATTCGACATTTGTTCGTCCTTAAGACATGTCATCGTACTCACACTGAGTGTATACTTAAGTCGTATAAGTTCTAAATTCGATCGATTACGAACCAAGATTATATCTCGAGTTTTATCGTTCGTTTTCTAAGTTATAACCAAAGTTATACTTTTAAGGGGTTCGTTCGCGTTTAACCTAGATTCAAACATTTTTATAAAATCGAAAAACGATCTGATTCACATGAGGTTTTCTCTCACACCTTCCTTTTTACCTCTAGTATTTAATTACCAAGATTCACCACTGACTTACGTATTTTACGAGGGTTCAATTTCAGTTACGAATTCTCGGTTACGGTTTCGAACTACTTTTAGTAAACCGGCCGTAACTCCTAAACCGTAAGTCCGTTTCACACATTCTTTATATCAAAATGAAGCTTGGAACATTATCTATCCTATCATGGCAGATTACAAAGCTAGGCAGTGAGTTACATCTACTGTCCAAGTCGTTTTTCTTAAGGTTAACAAAATTTCGGCATTACGACGGCTATAAATCGAATATCTACCAATTTCAAATCTTCCCATAAACATGGTATCCATTCCAAACAACATATACATGATTTATACACATGAACTGAGGTCAAGCAATGCCCTTCTGTTCATCTAACTATTTTAAACATTTATCCAAGATCCATACATAATCATGCTTATAATCATGCTTTAATCTTAACATAACCATAACTAACTTATATAACTCAAGAACGTACATAAAACTCAAAGTGGATCTAGGGTTTGACTTTATACCTTCTTGAGAGTATTTACTAGCCTCACTAAGCTTTGTATGATCCTTAGGAGTGATTAAGCTTGCTAAATCAACCATGAAAAACAAGAAAATTCAAGGTTAGTTATAAGAAACACTATTCACCCTCACCTTTCTTATTTTTTTGAAAGTGGTAAAAGAGGAGATTGAAGATACAATTTCTAGAGTATTACTTTTATGAAATATAGGACTTACCCTAAAAGTTTCAAGATCAAGCAATGGTGGGAAGCTTGGTTTTGGATTTTGAATTAATGAAGAAGCCGAATGGCTTTGTTTGAGAGAGAATTGTGGGTTGGTTTGTTTCTCTTGACTTAGTCTCATCCAAGATGAATTATTGTGGTGTTATAATAATATCTTTAGTAATAAATTAGTTTTATTAAAGGTAAGATGTCATGGGTGATGTATTTTTCAAGGGACATGTGTTAGATTATGCATGGTTGCTTGCTAAGTACATTGTTGGTTTATAACTTGCAAGTTAGTTTGCAACTAAATTGGTTACTACATATTTCTATTAGCACATGTATGTATCTTGGTCCTCTTCTTGATTCTGTGTCCGGTTATTGCTCGTTTCGATTGATAATTCGTAGGAATATTTTACGGATTTCTAATTAGGGTTTACCGAGAATCTTCCTAATATTAATACTATCATTCTCCATCTTTCTTTCTATCTTTCCAATTTATATTCCTTAAATCCATTCGTTAAATCCTTAAGGCTATCAGTGTCCAAGGAACTCTCGGAGAAAATAAAAGTGCGGTTTTTCAGAATCCGACATCTTTTACATACACTTATTTTCCCCTGGATCACTAATACGAACTCGGAAATCCGTTCCGAATACTTCTATATAGTGTCGTCTCATATTATTCTTACTTCCACCAAAAACACTATTCATTCTTTATTCTTTACTTATTCTCTTAGGGTTGTACAATTGTCCGTATTCTCTTTCGCTCGTTCCTTAACCTTTTTACGGAACCACTGGATTAATCGTTATCGATCTGGATGACATGAGAATATTCTCCTGCTTGGAATTGCCATACCTTATTCCCCTAGGAGATAGATTATTCTTACCTAAGTTGTCAATCATTAGCATTCTTTAGGACATATAAACAATAAAGTCGAATTCCATTCATTCTTTCAAAATATCAACTATTCATCGTAGCCGTAACCACTATTCATTCTTACATCATTAAACAAATAAAAGTTTTAATTCTACCCAAAATCTGGGTTCTTACAGTCTCCCCTCCTTAAAAGGATTCCGTCCCGGAATCAGTTTGAGAACAAATGGGGATACTTCTCTTGCATTGTGCTTTCAAGCTCCCAGGTTGATTCTTCTACGTTGTAGTTCTGCCACAAGACTCTGACTAGCTGAATGACCTTGTTTCGGAGCACTTGTTCCTTTCGGTCTATGATTTCCACAGGTTGCTCTACATAGGTCAAGTCTGGTTGCATGTCCACTTGCTCATACTCTACAATGTGCTTGGCATCCGGATTATACTTCCTCAGCATTGAAACATGGAACACATTGTGCACCTGCTGTAGATTTGGGGGCAATGCCAGTTCATAAGCTAGTTCTCCAATCCGTCTTAAGATCTCAAATGGTCCAATGTATCTGGGACTCAGCTTCCCTTTCTTTCCAAATCTCATTAAACCTTTCCAAGGTGACACTTTCAAGAACACTAGGTCTCCTACTTCGTATTCTTTGCCTTTCCGAGCTAAGACGGCATATTTCTTTTGTCGATCCTGGGCTGCTACCAGCCGTCCTCTGATTAGATCTACTGCATCTTTAGTTCGTTGGACCACTTCGGGCCCGAGCATCTTTCGCTCCCCGACTTCATCCCAATACAAGGGAGATCGACATTTCCTTCCATAAAGGGCCTCATAAGGTGGCATTCCTATACTTGAATGGAAACTGTTATTGTAGGAAAACTCGATCAATGGCAAGTGATCATCCCAATTTCCTTTAAAGTCTATAACACAGACTCTTAACATATCCTCTAGCGTTTGGATGGTCCTTTCACTTTGCCCGTCTGTCTGGGGGTGGTAGGCTGTGCTCATGTTCAGCCGGGTCCCTACACATTCTTGAAAACTTCTCCAAAACCTGGAGTTAAATCTAGGATCTCGATCGGATACTATTGCGACTAGGACTCCATGCCGCGCCACTATCTCTTTTAAGTAAATATCCACTAGTCTGTCGACCGTGTATCTTTCGTTGATCGGGAGAAAGTGAGCTGACTTCGTCAGTCGATCTACAATTACCCATATGGCGTCATGATTAGCCTTGGTCCTTAGTAAACCTACTACGAAATCTATGGCTATGTGTTCCCATTTCCATTCTGGAATCTCTAAGGGGTGTAGAAGTCCGCTGGGCTTCTGGTGCTCTGCTTTCACTCGTTGGCAGGTCAAGCATCTGCATACCCACTCTGCTACGTCCTTTTTCATATTGGGCCACCAGTAATACTCCTTCAAATCCCTATACATTTTGGTGCTACCGGGGTGCACTGAGTATCTTGAGTTTTGTGCCTCGTTTAAAATCTAATCCTTGAGTTCCTGAACGTTTGGGATCCATATCCTGTACGTGTACCTCATGATCCCTTCCTTGTCTCTTTCACACTTAATTTCTTCCCCGGTCATTATCTCTTCTATGGAGTTCTCTTCTTCCTCCATCATCCGTTCCTGGCACAGTCTAATCTTTTCTAACAATGGAGGTTGGATTCTAATTTCCATCAACTTTTCTTGGCCCTCTCCAGGTAACTTAACCTCAATTTCCAACTTCTCAAAATCTTTCACTAGCTCTTCCTCTGAAGTTATCATCTTGAGCTTCTCTTTCCTACTAAGGGCGTCAGCCACCACATTGGCTTTGCCCGGGTGATAACGAATTTCACAGTTGTAATCCTTGATTAACTCTAACCATCTCCTTTGGCGCATGTTAAGCTCTTTCTGAGTGAAAATGTACTTGAGGCTCTTATGGTCAGTGTAAATCTCGCACTTTTCCCCATACAAGTAGTGTCTCCAAATCTTTAGAACGAAGACTATGGCTGCTAGTTCTAGATCATGCGTGGGATATCTGACCTCATAATCCTTCAATTGCCTAGACACATATGCTATTACCGTGCCGTGCTGCATAAGCATGCATCCCAGTCCTTTATGCGAAGCATCACTGTAAATCACGAAATCTCTTTTCCATCAGGTAATGCCAGCACTGGGGCTGTCACCAACCTCTTCTTTAACTCTTGGAAAGTCTTCTCGCATTTTTCAGTCCATTCAAATTTCTCGGTTTTAGGGGAAGTCGAGTTAATGGAGCTGCGATTTTCGCAAAGTCTTGGACAAATCTTCTGTAATATCCGGCCAGTCCGATGAAACTCCTCACCCCGGTTGGAGTAATTGGCCGTTCCCAGTTTGAAACTGCTTCTATCTTGGAGGGGTCAACCAACACTCCTTCTCTATTGATTACGTGCCCTAAGAATTGTACTTCATTTTTCCAAAACTCACACTTGGAGAACTTGGCATATAACTGCTCTTTCCTGAGTATTTCTAAAGTTATCCTTAAATGTTCATCGTGTTCTACCTCTGTCTTTGAGTAGATGAGAATATCATCAATGAAGACTATCACGAATTTGTCCAAATATTCCTTGACCACTCTATTCATTAGGTCCATGAAGGCTGCTGGGGCGTTGGTCAATCCAAATGACATTACCAAGAACTCATAATGTCCATATCTGGTACGGAATGCAGTCTTCGGGATATCTTCAGGTTTGATCTTCAGTTGGTGATATCCCGTTCTCAGGTAAATCTTAGAGAAGTATTCTGCGCCTCTTAGCTGGTCAAACAAATCGTCTATCCTGGGTAGTGGATACTTATTCTTTATGGTTAGCTTGTTCAACTCTCTGTAGTCGATGCATAACCTCATACTCCCATCCTTTTTCTTAACGAACAACACTGGTGCACCCCAAGGCGGCACACTGGGCCTTATCATGCCCTTATCCAACAATTCCTGTAACTGTTTAGCTAGCTCCTTCATTTCTACTGGGGCTAATCGGTACGGGGCCTTCGAGACCGGCGCCGTCCCCAGGGCTAACTCGATGGCAAACTCAATTACCCTATCAGGTGGTAGTCCGGGAAGATCTTGTGGGAACACGTCCTCGAACTCATTAACTACCGGAATGTCTTGCAATCTTGGCGCTTCCTTCTGAGTGTCTATAACATAGGCTAAATAAGCCTCGTTCCCTTTTCGTAACAATCTCTTGGTTTGTGTGATAAGTGGATTTTATATTCACTATTTACCTTCCGTTTGGACTTTAATCATTTGCACGTTCTCAAGTTTCGTTGTCATTTGATACGTTTTTGTGTACATTGTGTAGGTTGTGTCGTGAAGTTATTATGGTGCTAAAATGGTGATTTGGGTGGTGTGAAATGAATTTTTAGATGTGTGAAGAAAAGTGATTCAAAGTGCAAGAATTGTGGAATGATTGTTGCTAAGTGGGAAAGCTAAAGCAATTTAAAAGGAGAGGTCCAGGAGGGCAACAGCGCGTAAGCTTAGTCATTCCAGGAGCTGTTGGGCGCCGTTGCGCGAGGTTGGGCGCCATTGCGCGCGCGCGGATGGAAGCCAGGAGCAATCGAGCGCCGTTGCGCGGGGGTTGGGCGCTGTTGCGCGTTGGTGTGAGGCGCAAGGGCGCTTGCAGGGGCGCTATAGCGCGCGCGAGAGGCAATTCTAGGGATCTTCGAGCGCTGTTGCGCGTGTTCGAGCGCTGCTGCGCAGCCATGGGACACTACTAGGCGCAGTGGCGCGAGTTTGAGGCGCTATGGCGCTTGTGATGGTTTTGGCAGATTCTGTTGCCTTATTTCGGGTCACAAATGTTTGGGCCTATTTTTAATTAGGGTAACAACTGAACCTTATATGTAATGTGAGAGACCTAAAAACGATATCTATCGTTGTTCTTAGTTTTTCTTAGCAACTATCACACTTTTTCATCGAGATTTCAAGAACATTTTCAAGGAAATTCTCCAAGCTAGTGACAAGCAAGGATTATTCTTTGGAACTTTTGTACTCTTCTATTTTGGGGATTTATTTCTAAACCTTATTTCTTCTTCCATAATTACTTGTTTATTTTAGAATTATGTTTTCCATAGAACCCATGATGGCAATTAGGTCAATTATGGGCTAATTCGTTATCATGGGATTTTAATGGATTTTTCTATGGATTCTAGAAATTGAGTGTTATTTATGCCTTGGTGTGTGATTGAATGTATTGATTGTCTAGTATGATTATGCTTATTCGTTATAAGTGAGTCGCGAACACTTGTAATTGTTTGTTTAATCCTAGTGAATGCGAAAGTGGATCTAGGGTTTAGAACAATTCATGCTAGCATAGGTTTATGCATGTGAAGAACATGTATTAATTTATGGTGTAATTCTAACCGTCTTGCATCGACTATGTGGTTTAATGGATGCTTGATTTTTAACCGGTATGTGTTCAATTGCTATAGACATATAGGGACTACACATATTTGGTGACTACTTGACTTCTATCAATTGTGGATGATTAGTAGGATGATATATGCACAACGAAAGTTGGTGTGTATCAGTTTAGTGCATCTAATCAGTAATCAACTCTGTCACATACTGGGTTAAGGGGCATAAGATTCTAGATGAAGTAGTTAATGAAATTGAAATCCCATGTTTGTTTATTATAAAATTAAAGTTAAGTTATTTCCTCGTAATTTCCATAGTTGGCAATTAGTCATTAGTTAATTAAAACCAAATTTGTTATTGTCTTGGCAGTGAGTGTAAATCATAAACTGGTGTATAAGTGAACCAAACGAACAATTTGAGTCTCTGTGGGAACGAATCCTATTTACCGTATATTACTTGTTGACCACGTTCTCTTGCGTGAATAAGTGCGAACAAGTTTTTGGCGCCGCTGCCGGGGACTCGGTTCATTGTTTGTTAGTTTATGATCTTGTCATCAATTTGGATTAAATTCATTGACTCGGACATTTTTCTCACTCATTTACTTTTGGGTTTCTCAGGTACTATCTTGAGCGTGTATGCTTACTCGATCTCAAGCTCGTAAAGAAAATCTAGAAGAAGAGAAGCACGAAGAGGAATTAGTGGAGGACAGTGAAGAAGAGTTGGAAGTTACTGGAGAAATGGCAGATAACAAGGCGCTGAAGGAATATTCTCAGCCCAAGATTGATGATATTCAGTCGAGTATTGTGCGGCCGGCTATTGCTGCAAATAATTTTGAGATCAAGCCGGGCACGATCCAAATGGTCCAGAACTCAGTCCAGTTTGGGGGTTCATCTGTTGAGGATCCCAACATGCATATCAGGGACTTCATTGAGATCTGTGACACGTTCAAAACCAACGGAGTTTCTGAGGACGCTATCAAGCTAAGGTTGTTTCCATTTTCCTTGAGAGACAAGGCAAAAAGCTGGTTGCATTCACTTCCAGCAGGTTCCATCACTACATGGGAAGATCTGGCATAAAAGTTCTTGACTAACTTCTTTCCTATGGCAAAGACTGCTGCCATGAGGAATGCTCTTACACAATTTAGTCAGCATTCTGGTGAATCACTGTGTGAAGCTTGGGAAAGGTACAAGGAGCTGCTCCGGAAATGTCCTCATCATGGGATGCCAAATTGGATGGTCATCAATAGCTTCTACAATGGGTTAAGTCATTCTCGAGCAATGCTTGATGCAGCATCTGGAGGAGCTCTGTGGGCCAAGAGTTATGAAGAGGCCTATGACTTGATTGAAATGATGGCTGCAAACGAGTATCAGAATCCGACACAGCGCATTCCACAAGGTAAGGTTGCAGGTGTACTTGAAATGGATGCCACAACAGCTATAGCAGCCCAGCTACAGGCTCTAACCATGAAAGTGGACTCATTGGCTAAGGTGGGGGTTCAACAAGTCTCCATTGTCTGTGAATTGTGTGCGGGAGCTCATGACACTAATCAATGTGCAATTTCTAGTGAGTCAGCACATTTTGTCAGCAATTATCAGAGGCCTTCACAACCTGCTCCTAATACATATCATCCCAACAATAGGAATCATCCTAACTTCAGTTGGAGCAATAATCAGAGTTCTATGCAACAACCATCTCAGGGTCAGCAGTATGGTTCAAAGCAGTTCAACAATTCGGGTTATCAACAACACTATGCCCAAAGGCCACCATACAATCCACCTGGATTTCATCAACAACAACCAGGAAGTCATGCGCAATCTAATGAGAAGTCAGAAATGGAAGAATTGCGAATGATGTACAAGAGTCAAGCAGCATCTCTGAAAACTCTTGAAAATCAAATGGGCCAACTAGCTAATGCTCTTTTGAACAGACCTCAAGGGCAATTACCTAGTGACACGGAAGCAAATCCGGGTAAAAAGGAGGTCAAGGAACAGATTCATGCTGTTACGTTACGTTCTGGAAAGGTTACAGACAATCTGGGAGTCAAAAAGCAGTTTAACGAAGAACTTGAAAATGCTGTGAACAGTGATTTGGGCGCGGGCGCGTCTGAGGGGTCTATCCGGTCTTCTAATTCAGCTCTCCCGGTCATTCAGAAGGCATCAGGTGAGGAAGGAAAGGAGAAGTCAGATGGGAAAACAGGCTCAGAAATTACGGAAGCTAGCAAAGAAGTTTATCCGCCTCCGCCATTCCCTAAAAGGCTTCAGAAACAGAAGTTTAATAAGCAATTCGCAAAGTTCTTAGAAGTGTTCAAAAAGTTGCACATAAATCTACCATTTGCTGAAGCACTGGAACAAATGCCAAGTTATGCCAAGTTCATGAAGGGCATACTTTCGAGGAAATTGAAACTCGAGGAGTTAGAGACTGTCGCTTTGACGGAGGAGTGCAGTGCTGTCTTGCAACAAAAGTTGCCGCCTAAGCTGAAGGATCCGGGGAGTTTTACCATACCGTGCATCATTGGGAATGTTTCTTTTGACAAGTGTTTGTGTGATTTAGGGGCAAGCATCAACCTCATGCCCTATTCAGTTTTCTTGCAACTTGGCCTTCCGGAGCCTAAGCCTACAAACATGTCACTCCAGTTAGCTGATCGCTCAATTACCTACCCTCGAGGAATTGTAGAAGATGTTCTGGTGAAAGTGGACAAACTCATCTTTCCAGCGGATTTCGTCATACTTGATTTTGAAGAAGATAAGAAAATCCGTATCATTCTTGGGAGGCCATTCCTAGCTACCGGCCGAACTTTGATTGATGTGCAGAAAGGGGAGCTAACTATGCGGGTGCAAGATGATAAGGCCACCTTTAATGTGTTTGCTCCTACGAAGATTTTAGATGATCCAGAAGTGTGTTTTTCTGTGGAATCCCTTGCATTGTCTTTCCGAGAAGAAACAGGTGATGTACAATTGGATGCATTGCCTAGTGTTACAAATTTTTCGAAAGGCTCTCACTCAGTTAAGATGCTCGAGGGATTTGATACTGATAAACCTTCCATACAAGATCTCTCAAATGTAAATCTCGGAAAACTTCCACCACAATTGAGGTATGTCCTTTTGAATGATGAGTTGGTGATTTTTGAAGAGGGTTATGATAATGTGTTAAGAAGGTGGATAGTTGATGATGAGGTTGAAGAGTGTTCTGTTCAATCGGCTGAGAGGGATAAACACCTTAGAGGTGTGAGAAAGAAAAAGAAGGCGAAGAAGTTGAAGGGAGGAAAAATCAAGATTAAGAGTGAAAGAAAAGTTGTGTTGGGAGGAAGCAAACAAAATGTTAGCATTTGTGTGAATGGTCTTTCTAATAAGGACGATCCTATTATCCTTTTGAAACCGCCGTGAGTTGAGGATGTAACGTCAAGCTACGGACGTAAAAGAAGCGCTTCGTGGGAGGCAACCCACGATTTGGTATTCCTATTTCTGTTTAGTTAAAAAAATTGCAAAGTGAAAAAAAAAAACAACAGGGTCCAGAACGCGCAGGAGCACACCACATCTATCCACCACCAGACACACCACCCGAGGAGGGTGAAGATGACGACGAGTAAGGGAGTATCTCTTGTACCCTTTAAATTTACCTTCAATGAGGACATTGAAATTTTTAAGTTTGGGGGTGATTTTAGGGTATCAAGAGTCATTGCATTGCATATAGTTGCATATTCATGCATATTCATGTAGTATTGGTGCATTTAGTTTTGCTATGCCATTTAGATTGCATTTAGGATGCCATGTCATATAGCTTTAATTAGGATTGTAATATCATTTTGTTCATGCATATCACATGATTCCATATGAGTGTATGTTTCTGGCTCGATAGGTCGACGTTAATTTGAGTGTGATGACAATGAATAGAGGGTTGATTTAAGTACTTATTATGAAATTGACTTGCATGTGTCGGGAACACAATCTTTTCACGGTCTCACTGTTTGCTTTTGAGCTAGATCGAGTCATACCTTGTTTGGCTGTTGAGGTTTAATCACTTATTTATATCTAGAATTCTCGTTATTCCCTCGATGGCGTAGGAGCACTTAAGTATAAGTTTGGGGGAAAACAGGGATTTCATGCTAAGTATTGTGTCGTGTCGTAGTGTAATAATGGCTAGGCGTCAAATGGCTAGTAGACGGCTCATATTTGATATGAGTAGTCTAGGGGGTGAGACAGTGCACCCATGTGAAAAAAAAAAAGAAAAGAAAAGGCAAGAAAAAGAGTCAAAAGAAAAAAAATAGAAAAAAAAAATATATAAAGAAAAAAAAAGAGTTGTGAGAATAAAAAAATGAGGGATTGTGAGAGTGTGTGTATGCTAATTGGCTACGGTGAGCTCTTTAGTACTCGAGCAAGTAAGTTCGAGGGGATTTTATGCCTAGTGACCTAAGACTTTTCTGGTCTGGGATCCACTAACCTAACGCTCGCTACAAGGGTGCTATTGTATAAGCCTTTAGGGGTCTCACCCATTGCACAGTCAAAAGCATGTGTGTTTTGTGTTTTGTGGTGTTTAGGTAGTAAAGCATGAGTCCTTGTCTACCTTAAATGATGATGGCGGTGTCTTTGAGTCATGGAGTGTCTAAAGTCTATTCTGTTTATAAACATGTGATTGTCTTGGCGAAGAATTGGTTATGCCTTTGATCTAGTTTCGAGAGTATGTCTAGTGAGAAATGCACACACCACGTTTCCAAGCATGTATTGCTAGTATACGGGGCCTTAGTCGAGCTCTGTTTGGAGTTGTTGCATTCGTTGAGGCGTTTGCGTGTTGAGTTGGTTTCAGATCATTTGTGTGGGATCATTGCATTAGGACATTTTCGCATTATCATGACATTTAGTATTAGTTGCATTCATTCATCATTTTAAGCTGAGTTTGCATTGCTTGAGGACAAGCAACGGTTTAAGTTTGGGGGTTTTATAAGTGGATTTTATATCCACTATTTACCTTCCGTTTGGACTTTAATCGTTTGCACGTTCTCAAGTTTCGTTGTCATTTGATACGTTTTTGTGTACATTGTGTAGGTTGTGTCGTGAAGTTATTATGGTGCTAAAATGGTGATTTGGGTGGTGTGAAATGAATTTTTAGATGTGTGAAGAAAAGTGATTCAAAGTGCAAGAATTGTGGAATGATTGTTGCTAAGTGGGAGAGCTAAAGCAATTTAAAAGGAGAGGTCCAGGAGGGCAACAGCGCGTAAGCTTAGTCATTCCAGGAGCTGTTGGGCGCCGTTGCGCGAGGTTGGGCGCCATTGCGCGCGCGCGGATGGAAGCCAGGAGCAATCGAGCGCCGTTGCGCGGGGGTTGGGCGCTGTTGCGCTTTGGTGTGAGGCGCAAGGGCGCTTGCAGGGGCGCTATAGCGCGCGCGAGAGGCAATTCTAGGGATCTTCGAGCGCTGTTGCGCGTGTTCGAGCGCAGCTGCGCAGCCATGGGACACTACTAGGCGCAGTGGCGCGAGTTTGAGGCGCTATGGCGCTTGTGATGGTTTTGGCAGATTCTGTTGCCTTATTTCGGGTCACAAATGTTTGGGCCTATTTTTAATTAGGGTAACAACTGAACCTTATATGTAATGTGAGAGACCTAAAAACGATATCTATCGTTGTTCTTAGTTTTTCTTAGCAACTATCACACTTTTTCATCGAGATTTCAAGAACATTTTCAAGGAAATTCTCCAAGCTAGTGACAAGCAAGGATTATTCTTTGGAACTTTTGTACTCTTCTATTTTGGGGATTTATTTCTAAACCTTATTTCTTCTTCCATAATTACTTGTTTATTTTAGAATTATGTTTTCCATAGAACCAATGATGGCAATTAGGTCAATTATGGGCTAATTCGTTATCATGGGATTTTAATGGATTTTTCTATGGATTCTAGAAATTGAGTGTTATTTATGCCTTGGTGTGTGATTGAATGTATTGATTGTCTAGTATGATTATGCTTATTCGTTATAAGTGAGTCGCGAACACTTGTAATTGTTTGTTTAATCCTAGTGAATGCGAAAGTGGATCTAGGGTTTAGAACAATTCATGCTAGCATAGGTTTATGCATGTGAAGAACATGTATTAATTTATGGTGTAATTCTAACCGTCTTGCATCGACTATGTGGTTTAATGGATGCTTGATTTTTAACCGGTATGTGTTCAATTGCTATAGACATATAGGGACTACACATATTTGGTGACTACTTGACTTCTATCAATTGTGGATGATCAGTAGGATGATATATGCACAACGAAAGTTGGTGTGTATCAGTTTAGTGCATCTAATCAGTAATCAACTCTGTCACATACTGGGTTAAGGGGCATAAGATTCTAGATGAAGTAGTTAATGAAATTGAAATCCCATGTTTGTTTATTATAAAGTTAAAGTTAAGTTATTTCCTCGTAATTTCCATAGTTGGCAATTAGTCATTAGTTAATTAAAACCAAATTTGTTATTGTCTTGGCAGTGAGTGTAAATCATAAACTGGTGTATAAGTGAACCAAACGAACAATTTGAGTCTCTGTGGGAACGAATCCTATTTACCGTATATTACTTGTTGACCACGTTCTCTTGCGTGAATAAGTGCGAACAAGTTTTTGCACATATTGTTCGCCGGCAGCGGCGCCAATTTGTTAGTAGTATTTTTGGTGTGTTTTGTGTTTTGTGGTGTTTAGGTAGTAAAGCATGAGTCCTTGTCTACCTTAAATGATGATGGCGGTGTCTTTGAGTCATGGAGTGTCTAAAGTCTATTCTGTTTATAAACATGTGATTGTCTTGGCGAAGAATTGGTTATGCCTTTGATCTAGTTTCGAGAGTATGTCTAGTGAGAAATGCACACACCACGTTTCCAAGCATGTTTTGTTAGTATACGGGGGCTTAGTCGAGCTCTGTTTGGAGTTGTTACATTCGTTGAGACGTTTGAGTGTTGAGTTGGTTTCAGGTCATTTGTGTGGGATCATTGCATTAGGACATTTTCGCATTATCATGGCATGTAGTTATTAGTCGCATTCATTCATCATTTTAAGCTGAGTTTGCATTGCTTGAGGACAAGCAACGGTTTAAGTTTGGGGGTTTGATAAGTGGATTTTATATCCACTATTTACCTTCCGTTTGGACTTTAATCGTTTGCGTGTTCTCAAGTTTCGTTGTCATTTGATACGTTTTTGTGTAAATTGTGTAGGTTGTGTCGTGAAGTTATTATGGTGCTAAAATGGTGATTTGGGTGGCGTGAAATGAATTTTTAGATGTGTGAAGAAAAGTGATTCAAAGTGCAAGAATTGTGGAATGATTGTTGCTAAGTGGGAGAGCTAATACAAAACAAGGAGAGGTCCAGGAGCACAGGCATTCCAGGAACCGTTGGGCGCCATTGCACAGGTGTTGGGCGCCATTGCGCGCACAGGGTGAAAAAAGGGTGTTGTCCAGGAGCTTTGGGGCGCAGTTGCGCGTGTATGGGGCGCAGTTGCGTGAGGCTGGGAGCCGTTGCTCGAGTTCTAGCGCTATAGCGCGCGCGGGGAAAGAATTCCAGGGCTTGTGGAGCGCTCTTGCGCTTGGTTTAGGCGCCATGGCGCTTTGATGTGGGGTTGAGCAGTTTTCTGTTGCCTTGTATCGGGTCAAGTTAGTTTTGGGCCTATTATTAGGGCATCTTTATATGTATTATGGGAGACCTAAAAAACATATCTATCGTTGTTCTTAGTTTTTCTTAGCTACTATCACACTTTTTCATCTAGATTTCAAGAACATTTTCAAGGAAATTCTCCAAGCTAGTGACAAGCAAGGATTATTCTTTGGAACTTTTGTACTCTTCTATTTTGGGGATTTATTTCTAAACCTTATTTCTTCTTCCATAATTTCTTGTTTATTTTAGAATTATGTTTTCATTAGAACCCATGATGGCAATTAGGTCAATTATGGGTAATTCGTTATCATGGGGTTTTAATGGATTTTTCTATGGATTCTAGAAATTGAGTGTTATTTATGCCTTGGTGTGTGATTGAATGTATTGATTGTCTAGTATGATTATGCTTATTCGTTATAAGTGAGTCGCGAACACTTGTAATTGTTTGTTTAATCCTAGTGAATGCGAAAGTGGATCTAGGGTTTAGAACAATTCATGCTAGCATAGGTTTTTGCATGTGAAGAACATGTATTAATTTGTGATGTAATTCTAACCGTCTTGCATCGACTATGTGGTTTAATGGGTGCTTGATTTCAACCGGTATGTGTTCAATTGCTATAGACATATAGGGACTACACATATTTGGTGACTACTTGACTTCTATCGATTGTGGATGATCAGTAGGATGGTATATGCACAACGAAAGTTGGTGTGTATCAGTTTAGTGCATCTAATCAGTAATCAACTCTGTCACATGCTAGGCTAAAGGGCATAAGATTCTAGATGAAGTAGTAAATGAAATTGAAATCCCATGTTTGTTTATTATAAAGTTAAAGTTAAGTTATTTCCTCGTAATTTCCATAGTTGGCAATTAGTCATTAGTTAATTAAAACCAAATTTGTTATTGTCTTGGCAGTGAGTGTAAATCATAAACTGGTGTATAAGTGAACCAAACGAACAATTTGAGTCTCTGTGGGAACGAATCCTATTTACCGTATATTACTTGTTGACCACGTTCTCTTGCGTGAATAAGTGCGAACAAGTTTTTGGCGCCGCTGTCGGGGATCGAACCCGGGTCACCCGCGTGACAGGCGGGAATACTTACCACTATACTACAACGAGCCTTTCTCATTTCCAACCCTAGACTACTCATAAAATATGAGCCGGCTACTAGCCATTTGACACCTAGCCATTATTTAACAATTGATACAACTAGCATGAAATCCCTGGTTTCCCCCAAACTTAGACTTTAGTGCTCCTACGCCATCAAGGGAATAACGAAAATTCTAAATATAATCAAGTGATTAAATCTCAAAACATCCAAACAAGCATGACCTTAACCTAGCCCAAAAGCACCCAATGAGACTGTGTAAAAGTTTTGTTCCCGTAACATGCAAGTCAATTTCATAGAAACTATAAATCAACCCTCTATTCATCATTACCACACTCAATTAGACACCTACCTACCAATCAGAATTAGCTCGTTCTAAGGGATCATGAAATATGCATGCCATGAAAATGCAACTAAAATGAACTCACATGGTATACAGAAATAAAAACAGAATGTCCTATATGAAACAAACGTAGATAATACGAACATACATGCATGAATTACTACTACTAATATGCAAAACATGAAATCCTACATGAACACATATATACAACAACAACTACTAATCCCTCAAAACACCCCCAAACTTGAAAGATTCAATGTCCGCATTGAATGGAAGTAAATACAAGGGATAGTAGAAAACATACCTACTCGTCCTCGCTGTCGTCACCCTCGTCATCCTCATCATCCTCATCAGAAGAATCCGGTGGAGGGTACGGAGTCCGAGCTCCAAATATAGGCCACTGAACAGGAGTACTAGGTGACTGAAACTTTGCCTCCAAAGCTATGCCCATGTCCTCAGAATACTGGCGACTGCTCGCATGCATAGCATCCAACCGCCTAGTCATTCGACGAAAATATGATTCAAAAACGGACATATCCACAGTACCCTGCGAAGAACCTGCCCTAGCCACTTCCGGTGCCCTTTGAACAGGTAGCGGAGCGCCTGCTCTCTGACCACTATCACCATCAACAACAAAACCTAATCCCCTAGGATGAGGAGTGCCGCCCGGCCACTCCTTCAACCTCAACCGATCAATAGTAGCATCCTTAATAGAAGCCATAGGTTTATGCACGGGCTCACCTTGATACCATTTGACTTTCGATGCGTCACACAAGTACGAGATAATAGAAGCATATGGAATACTAGCTGATGAATTGCTTCCCAAAAACCGAAGAATATTTTGATTAATAAGGTACCCAAGGTCAACATACTCACCTTTGAGAATACCCCATAGCAAGATAGCTCTATCAACAGTAACATCAGAAACATGGTTTGACGGAATGATATTAGAACTAATGAAAAAGAACCATGCCTTTGCAAAACCAGACAATGACGAAGCCGGGAAAATACGCTTTATCTCCTAACTTACATTTCCACTTCGTTCCCGGAACACATAACTCACCAATGAGTGCATCAAGATCAACATCATCCTTAGACTTTTGTCCCCAATCCGTAGCATCTCTAGGCTTAGGAGGTTGCCTAATCAAATTACGAATAGCACGAGGCGAATAATCCACCTTCCCACCCCTCACAACCGTGGAATTATTCCTTGCTATCGAAGCATTAGCATAGAATTCCCTAACCACATCCAACGAGGCATCATTAGCAAATTCACAAAATAACGTCCAACCCCGCTCACTAATCATCGCAACCATCTCCTCATACTTATATGGCACAAGCCGTCTTTCCTGAATAACCCCCTTCGAAACTAACCTACCATACTCCGCCTTGGCATTCTCATTCACAAATTTTTCCACTCCATCACCCACAACATCATTCTCATCCGAAGATGGACGAGCACTACTACTACCACCCATTATTCGTTGCCTTTTAGGAGCCATAATCAACAAATATCAAGCTAGGCACAATAATCTCCAAACAATTCACCAAATAAAGAACCCCCAAATTATACACCAAGAACCCTAGCTTGCAAAATTCACAAATTCAAATAAAAGATAAGATAGAATATTACCCAATTGAATCAAAGAGGTGAACTTGCTAGATGAATCCCCAAAAATTTCGAATTTAAATCCCCCTTGCACTTTGAATGGATGAAAGTTAAGAATTTGGGGTTTATATAGATGAGGTTATGTATGTATAGGTGTGGTGGGTGTATATATAATAGATAATGGTGAATTTAATTTTAGAGATGTAAAAGGATTTTGGATTTGTATTAGATGTAGGATAGAATTTAGGGATATTAGGGTTTTGATTTGGGAATGATTTTGGGGTTGTATAATGAAGAATAGGAGATATAAGATGAATTTATGAAGTTTTACACAAAAAAAATCGAACTGTGCAGTAGGATTTGGCGCCTGAGGCGCTGGAACATGGCTGTTGCGCATTTCTGAAGCGCGCATCCGCGCCTGTTGCGCATTTCTGAAGCGCGCATCCGCGCCTGATGCGCATACACGTGCTGCGTTACTGCGGCGCTCTTGCGCCAGAATTGGCGCCTCATGCGCGAGTCTCTCCTGCGTTCTGTGGAGCTCCTGCGCCAAAATTGGCGCCTCATGCGCTGGAACAAACTGCACTTGAACTGTTTTGTATTTTTTGTTTTTTTTTGTTTTTTTTTTCTTTTTTCTTTCTTTTTTTTTTCAGAACAGTTTTTTTTTTGTTTTTTTTTCCTTTTCTTTTTCTTACACTCACAACACACTCTTTTTTTTTTTTTTTTTTTTTTTTTTACAAACTCACAACACTCATTTTTTTTTTTTCACACAAATACTACATAACTTGGGTTGCCTCCCAAGAAGCGCTCGTTTAACGTCAATAGCTTGACGTACTTCCTCAATTCATAGTAGGGTCTTGAAGGTGAAGAATCCTCATTCCTTGATCCACTGTTTCTCCAAGCAGGTATGGCTTAAGTCTCTGCCCGTTCACCTTGAATACATCCGACCCTTCTCTAATAATCTCACAAACCCCATTAGGATAAACCTTCACAATCTCAAAAGGACCGGACCATCTTTGTAACACCCCCAGATCCGGGGTCCGGGATCCGGTGGTTACGGTTTCCAATTCTGTCCACAACAATTGAACTTTCCTTAATCATAAAATAAATTACGTCTCTATAACCCAACACAACAATATAAAACACACCCGTTATAGTCCCAGAGATGAAATCAGAGTAACAATCAAATTTTTATTAATCACATTATGAGTTCTTACAATCCAAAAGAATTTCAATATAATACATACTCTTTGCCATCCATTTACATAAGTCATACTAGACCATATTCTTGGTACTGAAAGAATAAATATACCCTACCAATAGCTTCTTCTTCAGCTCTGGTAGTCTCATCGTCCTCGCCCGCGTCGAGTGCGCCTTGTGCGAGTCATCTGGTCTAGCTGTTGTTGTGATATAATAATAAAGCAAGGGTGAGCAATAGCCCACCAACAATAATATATAACTGAACAATAATGTATAACAGTTCAAAAGTATCTTTCAAACCATATGCCATGCATTTACGGAAATGATGCCAGTATAATATGAACGATGAAGTTACAAGGTAACTTAAAGTATTTGTTTGAAGAAATATCTGCTACATCAAAGTAAGCGAGATATTCTTATTGTTATTAAGAAGAGGAACTTGCAAGAAAAGGGTTGCAATTCCAGTTATGACACTATTCCAACTCTGCCAACAGTAATCATGTTGCAGGAAATAAATAAATTTGGATGATGAACCAATGATGGAGTATTCACCGCGCCCGCTGTTCCAATCTTGATGATCAGTCGAGATCGTACAGCTCAATTTAGATTTACTACCGGTAGAAGGAAGAACTGACGGCTTTACTTGTATACCGCCTTACTAGCTCTCCCCGGCCAACGGTTGGGCCAAAGGGGATGGACCGGCGCTACTCGGCCTCTTACACGACTCCTAGTTCAAATAGAATTCATGATTCTGAATGTAACGTTCGTCCCCCTTTCCCCAAGTATAATACTTGTTGATAAGACTCCACAAAGTAGTCGTATCTAATTGGAAAGGAAAATTTACCAATAACTCCCAAGCTATTACTTGGTAACGGATATCAACTTGTTCCAGTAATCTTACCCCTCGAAAGATGAGAAGGTAAGCAACGACTTAATAAGTCAACAGCACCCGAGTTGCGGGTGAAGGGAATACTTTATGACCGGGAAGTCGACAAGATAAATAACATTTTCCAAGTAAGGTTCCCTTATTATTAAGGAGATAGACTCAAAGAAGAATGATGTTTGAGAACCTTTCTTGATATAAGATTAATAATAATATGACTCCGAGATATTTTCTGTAATAATCGAGGAAGATAAACCTTATCGAGATTATTCTAAGTATGGAATAAATATTCAGAGAATATTTATTGAGTTAAAATATTTAAAGAATATTTGGGAATATGAAAGAATAACTTTAATCAGAGTATTTCTCAAAATAATCCCTGAAGAAATATCAGGAGAATATTTATTGAATAAATAAATATTTAAATGAATACTCAAAACAATATTCCTTAATTAATAAGACCCGAAAAGAATATTTAAGGTAATATTCATAATTAATTAGGAATTTAAATGAATATTCAAAAGTAATATTTATTTAATGAATAATAGCCTAAATGAATATCAAGTAATATTCATTTAGTAATCCAAGCCTTAAGGAATATTCGAGATAATATTCGATAATTAACTCAAGCTTCAGATGAATATTAAAATAATATTCATCAAGTATTAAATATCTTAAATGAATATTCAAAAGTAATATTTATTTAATAAAATAATATTCTAAAAGAATATCCAAATAATATTCATTTAGTAGGCTCATCTTTAGAAGAATATTCGAAATAATAATCGATAATCAATTCGACTCTGAATGAATACTGAGAAATATTATTCGTTGAATAGTTACGTTCAAATAATTATTTGAAGTAAGGATCGTTAAAATAAATAATCTCGAACGAATATTCAAATATTATTCGTCGCCTGAATAATAGAAAATATTTACTTAAATATTTTCCTCCGAGGTAATCTCAATATATCAAGGAATATTGACTCCCGGTCTAAATTTGATTAATAAGATGTATACGCCCTTCTATGAGGGTCTTACAATAACCGGCTTATAACTGATATATAACTATCTAGCTTATAAGCCAACAATAACAGTCAGGGAACAAGTATATCAATTCAACTTGAAAGTAGGCATGCATGCAATGGCATATGTATATCAGAAATCATATATATATATTTATTCAATCACAACAACAGCCTAAAAGAAGGGAATTAAAGCTTGCCTGGTAGTCGAGTACGGTAAGGGGTAGTGGTAGCGGGTCCCGGTTCAGCTTGGTGATCTATAAATAGCCAAGGCATTCGGGATTAATCACTTAACATATTAAAAGTTAAGTTATACTTAATTCGAAACACGTTCTCGAGTTATCTCGTTATACCCCTTTTTGTGGATTACTTTTATCACTGATCCGACCCGACATTCGTTCGTTAATACGACATGTCATTGTACTTATACTTGGGACATACTTAAGTCATATGAGTTCTAAGGTCGATCGTTACGAACCAATACTATACTCCGAGTTTTATCGCCCGTTTTCTAAGTGTTTTACCGAAGTTATAAAAGAGTCGTCTTTTAGGGGTTCGTTCGCGTTTAACCTCGACTCGAACATTTTTAATAAATCGAAAAATGATCCTTTTGACATAAAGTTTTCTTTCACACCTTCCTTTTTACCTCTAGTATTTATTTACCAATATTCGCCATGACGTTACATAGTTTACGAGGGTTCAATTACAGTTACGAACTTTCGTTTACGGATTCGAACTACTTTTAGTAATTTGGTCATAATTCCTAAACCGTAAATCTAAATGCTTCTATTCTTTCGCCAAAGTGATCTATGTTTAAAAACCTATCAGTAGGGTTCATTGCTTTGTCAAGAACAGAGAGTTATGACCACTGACCAAATCGATTTCTTAATGTTAATGAAAATCGGGCATTACGACGGCTATGAATCGAGCATTTTAAAAATCATATCGCATCAACCAAGCCACACCGGGCATCTAAACAATTTATACACTTAATAAGCATCTCTAAGAGTCCAGAAGCTACTGATCTTGGTATTGAAAATCATCATGCTTCTTGATTCACTAAACCACTTAACTAATCATGCTTATAACATTATTAAGAACATATTACTCTAAAATCATCAAGAACAAGCATGATATCAAAGTAAGGCCTAGGATTTCAAGAGATTTATACCTTCCTTGGAGTGTGTAAAGACCTTGCTAAGCTTTGCATAGTCCTTGTATAGCCATAACCAAGCTTAGATCATCCTAGAAATCAAGAAAATCAAGAGTTGTTCTTGAAAATCACTATTCACCCTAGTCTTTGATGATTTCTTTGAAAATGGAAAAAGTGGTGTTTGAGGCTAAGATTTCTAGGGTATCATTTTTATGAAATATAGGATCTATGATAAATTTTTGGAGATCAAACAATGGTGGGAAGGATGATTTTGTTTCTTGAATTAAGCCAAAAGGCCGAATGGTGTAGAATGGAGAAGACATGGTTTTTGCTTGGTTGATTTCTTGGTAATAATGCATAAAGTAGCTTGGCTTGGATAATATCTCATCTTGCCTTACTTTATTAAAGTGATGATGCATGGAGTGATGTATTTGTGAGGACAAGTGTTGGAGATTGGATGGTTTAAGGCTAACCAAGTAGTTTGTTTTCTAAGGACTAGTTTCCTTGCTAAGTATCCTAGTTACTTTAGTCCAATTGGTTGCTAGATCTTTTCTAGTGGCTTATGCATGACTCTTGCTTCCTCTGCTTGTTTCTGTGTCCGGTTATTACCCGTTTCGATTGATCGTTCGTAGGAATATTTCACGGATTTCTAATTAGGGTTTACCGGGAATCCTCTTTAATAATAATACTTTCATTCTCCATCTTTCATTCCAACTTTCCAATTTATATTCCTTAAATCCATTCGTTAAATACTTAAGGCTATCAGTGTCCAGGGAACTCTCGGAGAAAATAAAAGTGCGGTTTTTCAGAATCCGACAGCTTTTACATACACTTATTTTCCCTCTGGATCACTAATACGAACTCGGAAATCCGTTCCGAATACTTCTATATAGTGTCGTCTCATATTATTATATACTCCCACCAAAACACTATTCATTCTGTATTCTTTACTTGTTCTCTTAGGGTGGTACAATTGTCCGTATTCTCTTTCGATCGTTCCTTATCCTTTTTACGGAACTACTGGATTAATCGTTACCGATCTGGATGACATGAGAATATTTTCCTGCTTGAAATTGCCATATCTTATTCCCTTAGAAGATAGATTATTCTTACCTATGTTGTCACCCTTTAGCGTTCTTCAAGACATAGAAATAATAAAGTCGAATTCCATTCATTCTTTCCAAATATCAATTATTACATTGCAGCCATAACCACTCCTCAGTGGTTTCCTACCTTCATTCTTAAATCAAATATAATAACATCCCAAAATATCAAATCCTCAAAGTTAATATCTCAATTCTTGGATTATAATAATATTTAATCCACTGTCCGGTCAAATATTATTCCGAAAAAGAATTTGGAATTTCTGAATTCCGATCGTCTCTGCATTCACTTATTTCCTCCGCGTATTAATAATATGACTTCGAAACATCCATATCACGTCCCGTACATAGGGTGGCGTGAAAAGTTTTCCAACTTACAAAATCACTAATCATCCACCAAATTACTATGCACATACAGGAAACACTATGCACGTACGGGAAACACTATGCACGTACGGGAAATACTATGCACGTACGGGAAATACTATGCACGTACTCATTTCCCTTCAAGGATCCATTAGCTCCTTCCTGGATGGTAGATTATTCTTATCTAGGTCCTCAACCATCGAATTACTCTATTCTGACAATATACCAATGCATCAAGATCATTGTCCAAAGTAATATCCATTCATTACAATCATTGTTCCTCATTTTATCATTACTTAATAAAAAGTTTTAATTATATCCAAAATTTGGGGTTCTTACAGTCTCCCCTCCTTAAAAGGATTCCGTCCCGGAATCAGGTAGGAAGGAAAGAGTCGTTTGCCTGTCGTTCACTTTTTAGCTTCCCGGTCAATTCTTAGTCGTTCTACCCTTCCTCAGCACATCTTCTAGTGCTACAATCCATACTGTATCCTTTTTCCATCAATGTTGCTACTTTTCGTACAACTCACTATCCGGGTTATACTCTTAATCAGTCTTATCCTTATTGATACCTGCAGTAACATTGGTATCACTATCACCCTACGAATTCGGAGGTAACCTCGCTCGTACTGTGCATTTCCTGATTGCTTTAATCTTCGCAATCTCGATCAATATAGATAAGTGGAAAGATTTATTGAGAGATCACTATGATCAATTGAACATTTGTTATATTGCATAGTTAGTACAGAAGGGGGCCAGCCTTTAGTACTTGACAAGCAATTAAACAAGTCATGGTATTCCACTTAGACTTCTATCACATAGACAGATAGTCACGTAGCAGTACCTCTCCTCCTAAGAGGGTTGTTCTTCTCAATTCATAAAGAAGATGAATAAGAGAAAAGAAGAGAAAAGAGTTCTAAAGGATTATAGAAAGCTTTCATGATTGTAGAATATCATACTCAGAATTTACCTCTGAACTATAGAGGTTTATCAAAGAAGAAATTAATCATAATTATATCCAATACTATTTGATCGCAATCTCACGTGCCAACATATCTTGCTGCTTTGTCCATTATTCTATGGACAAATACTCTTGTTCAATCTTAGCGATACTCACATTCGGGAAATCCTTCAACCTTTCAGGTTAAATCTTAGATTTCTCACTTGACATCATTAGTACTGACATCCCATATCATGTTACTAGCTTTTTCATAACTATAATATTGACACTATCAGGTTGTCATCCTGAGAATTCATTAGAAAACCCATTCATAACATTCCTTGCTTCTCATTCCATAGTTGCTTTCCCAGCCTTTTCTTTATCAATCACATCCTTCTTATTATCTGATTCTTACTCATTTCTATTATTTACTTTCACCTTCACCTCTTTATTGAGACACCTTTTTGCACTTGGTACCTCTTTATCGGTATTCCGTCACATTTATTCTATAATCATCACGTTATTCCAATTTAAACTTTCCGGAATGAATCTGGCCCGATCCCTTTAACTTAGATTCATATAATCTACTTCTACCAACCTTGTTTCTCATCACTTGTTCTTTTCTATCCGTGGTTTTCCACAGGTTGTCTTTCGTAAGTCAGACCAGGTCGATATCTACCGGCTCATGCTCTTATCATCTATCGAGCATCTGCAGTTTACTGGCGTAGCCTGGCCACATGAAAACCCGTTATGACCGTGCTATAAGTTTTTGGGGGTAAGGTTGGCTCGAATACCGCCGTCCGAACACTTTTAAACTCTCAGGTGGCCCAATAAGTCTCGGGCTCAACCGCCCTTCCCTCCAAGTCTCATTAATTCTTTCCATGGGAATATCTTTAACATCATGAATCATCAACCTCATATTCTCTATCTTGTTTGCGCAGAAGTACACTAACATAAACTTGTTTGTCATTCATCAACATGCCATTTAGTTAATCAATGGCAGCACTTTCTTTATCTTTACATTGTCATCTACTTTCTTAGAAAAATCACCATCGCTTGTTGTTTACGTAGTGCATTAATAGCTAACCCTACGGGTTTCAAATCCCTTAGGGAGACAAAGTAATCACTATTCCTTATCCATAAGGAACACTTCCTGAACTTGATGTAGATATAACATGAAGTAGATAGAATTGCAGAAGAGTTTCAAGCATCGCAGCTAGGTCCGGTTGATGAAACTATCACTTATGCATCTTCCATAAAAGACTGGAAACTTAACGGTTTACTTCATCAATTTTGTACCATGGTCCTGGTTTGCCTCAAAACGGGACCTTCTAAGGTACGTAATATGCTTAAGACTCCATCAGGAATCGAATCTTTACTTAAACTATTATTACCTTCGATTCTTGCACAATCATCAAAAGGAATGTAACTTCCTCCACTCCAATATGACCTTCAAGGTCTTTCCAAATATCATTTTGTTTCTTCGGTATGAACATTTATAATTATCCCTTTATACTTAGACTGTCAGCCACCTCATTGGCCTTTCCTGATAATAATAATTTCTGGTAATCCTTGTTCTCTGGATATATTCCAATTCAAACATTTCTACCTCATTCCCATCATTATTGGGTGAAAGCATTCTCCCTTAAGCTCTGCTGATGGAGAAAAATATATTTATCAGTCTTTCTCCATAAGTCATTGTTTCCACCTACCCGTGGGAACTTTATCACGTTTATTCCCAATCCTACTTAGGATGCTTCTTTTCTTAGTTCTTTCTTTATCTTAGGATAATCTCAACCTTTATAGGTTCAACCCATACTTCCTCAGGGTTTCATACATGCCTCATCTGGCATTATTGTTACGATGTCATACATTCCTTACCAAACTTCCATTTTGAAGTTCGGAATAGTGCCCTTTTTCCTTGTAAGGTTTCGTAGGCCATCCTTATCATTCCTCCGGTATTTTCTGGGTACCGGGTATATCAAAATGTCATTGATCAATACTCTAATAATTCTATCTATGTTCTTTCCAGAACTCTTTTTAATAGTCCTTACCGGTCATTGTTGCCTTAGCAAGTCCAGCTCATATCATCTGAAGTCATAATGTCGTTATTAGGGTTAATGCCACCCCTTGTGCATTCCCCAGGGTTTGTCTTGATTTATGGATATCCTATCCTTAATTCAACTGCCAAGGAATTCTTGCATCTTATAATTGGCAATCAGATCATGTATCCTTAATAAAGGTCTCTTTTCAATCATTCTCATTTGATAATCGATCGGTGGTTTAATGCCACCCTCTTCTTTCAGATAGTTGTCAGCCTATTTGGCCTTCCAAAAAGGCAACGTATGCCTATCTCCTCTCTTACAGAACTTGGTAATGGCAGCAAGGATGTTTTGGAAAATATTGGTCGAGTTCAACGTGAATCTCTTAGTGCTTATCGTTCTTCGCAAAGGTACTTGCCTCAGACAAAATTCCTACAGCATACTGTTCAATTTCTGACCTTTCCTATACCCTCTTCATATACCTTCATTGTTTACTTTCCTCCGTCATAATATATTCATGGTATTCATGATACCCTAGCATCATACATCTCAAGTCACTCTACTTCCATTTTACTCGGAATCTTGGACAACCATATACACATGAGTCACTTTAGTACGGGTGACCCCATCCCAAAAAGGTCTAGTGAATTCCCAATCAAAACATGGGTTGTTCAGCAGAAGATTCCTACGATCTCATTAATGTTTCCTTTATATCAGAAGCCCTTGCAGTCGGTGCTTTCTTAGAAGCAACCCTGCTTTGTCTTTTCATTGCTGGTCTAGTCACTTTATAGTCCGTTGTGACTTGGCCTCAACTGGCCACACATAAAAATATATGATTTTAGGGGTTGGCTAATAGCATTACTTTTCTAGCAATTGCTGGCATAGTGCCTTCTTCTTTGATACCTTTCTACCTTTCCAAAACTTTACTCCATATAACTCTTAATCGACTACTCGGCACCGTCTCCGGTCACCTTTCCTCCACTTTTATCTTTTCAACTATTCTTATCAATCCCGCGTGCCACACAAGCTTACCATTCCTGGCATAACAGCCTTTTCATTTAAGTCAATCCTGGAATTTCTCAGTCCGGCTGGTTTCTTACTTACATTTCCTGTTTTCGTCCAATCTCACTTCATCATTTTATCACTACCGTCGATTGTAATGCTCAGGGTCCGTTTACTAACCCATTTTACAGCATCCTTACCCAAATCACAGGGTTTGCTCCAGTTTCTACTCTCTTCCATGACATTCTCTGATAATCAGGAAGACAAGGTTTGCCAAAATTCACCGAATTCCTTTCCAGAATCAGGGAAATTTTGGTCAATCTATCCACCTACTGGTAACATTAAGGAGACCAGTTTCGAAACCTGAAGAATGGTTCTATGAACCTCCAAGCAGGTAGAACCATAAGCAGTCATAATTAACGAAATAATCGTCATCAGATTAGAAGTTTAACCATTGGAGAGGAACCAATTTTATACATCCCTTAGAAGGGAATCAACAGTTTCAAACTGAAACCTGTCACAACATCCTAATACCTATATGTCCTGATATTCGATATTTCCAAATGTCAATCTATCTGACCACTAGTCTCAGAAGGAACATTGCCGTCGGAGTTGGTTGTTCCACAGAATTTGCACTACTAAGGCCATCCGATCTGGTGGACCGTGCTGTCCGAATGCATCTGCAAGTACTTTGTCGTGTTTCGCAAGCACCCATCCTAATCCTTTATGCGAAGCATCGTCGGAAGCACAAGGTCTCCCTTTTTTTTCCATTAAGTAATGCCAACTCTTGGTCATTACCAATTCCACCTTTTTAGCTCCAGGAAGATTTTCTCACATTTTTCTCTTTAACTGCTGATCGTATTACTTGATCTATTATAATTCCGCATCGGAATAAACTTAAGGTACTACTATAATCCATCCAAAGAGAAGAAGGAATTTAATATTCCTCTGAATCACATGCATCTAACGTTTCTGGTTCATCATTTAACTGAGTTGAATTAACTCTATACTCAGTCTCTGGCAGTAGTCTCATTACGAGTTCATCTTGACTCACTGGTCTTATCTTCCGGTAGGTTTTGAGATCATTGTCTCGCTTACTACTTCCTTATATAACTTTATCCAATCATGCTGTCACTTCCCAATGTTTTCACTTTCTAACTGATTCATTCATAAAATGGACATTTTCCTGAATAAAACAATTTCATCAACCTCAATTTGGTTCCATAAATTACAACCTATGACATCTGCCTTCTCGTGGCAAATTATTACTGACCATATTCATACTAATTCATTTATCAAATGATATGGCACTTACTGCCTCCTTCTCCAATATTCCTAGGGACTCTGTTCCTCGCCCTAAATCGATGTCTTTGATAATCATACATCCCTCTAGCTCTTTCTTTGTTAAGATGAAAATCTCTAAGGATTCTCATCTATTCCGTATAAGATCTCAAGTAATTCTTCCAATCCTTCTTTCTTGCTGGTACTACATCTGGTAGTCCGGCTATGACTTCAACATGCATCTTCAGATCTCTTAATAAGATCTCGGTTCTTTATACTCACTTTTCTGAGCACCATATCTTAATCATCACAGTCATTCTGGCTGCGACCCTCATTACCCATGGGTAAGCTCCTTATCCTCACATGATTTTCCTTATCTGCTGGAACCTCTTCCGGGTCTCCAGTAGGGTACTCCATTGAATTACCCGCTGATCTTCAGCATATAAAGCATCATCGCGCTGTTGCTCGTATGCCTCAAGGTCAGTCGCCTTACTCGTCGATACGATATCGAGCTAAGTTACTATCATTATACTTACGAGTTCCCATAAGGGTTTTATATGTCATCACTACATTAAGTAGTCCGACTATGAACTTGGCAAGAGTTCTTATTATCTTATTGAATTTATTGTTTTAACGTCACCTCATCTCTGGGGTTTATAACGTACGCTCTGATACCACTTCTGTAACACCCCCAGATCCGGGGTCCGGGATCCGGTGGTTACGGTTTCCAATTCTGTCCACAACAATTGAACTTTCCTTAATCATAAAATAAATTACGTCTCTATAACCCAACACAACAATATAAAACACACCCGTTATAGTCCCAGAGATGAAATCAGAGTAACAATCAAATTTTTATTAATCACATTATGAGTTCTTACAATCCAAAAGAATTTCAATATAATACATACTCTTTGCCATCCATTTATGTAAGAACCCCAAATTTTGGATATAATTAAAACTTTTTATTAAGTAATGATAAAATGAGGAACAATGATTGTAATGAATGGATATTACTTTGGACAATGATCTTGATGCATTGGTATATTGTCAGAATAGAGTAATTCGATGGTTGAGGACCTAGATAAGAATAATCTACCATCCAGGAAGGAGCTAATGGATCCTTGAAGGGAAATGAGTACGTGCATAGTGTTTCCCGTACATGCATAGTATTTCCCGTACGTGCATAGTGTTTCCTGTACGTGCATAGTAATTTGGTGGATGATTAGTGATTTTGTAAGTTGGAAAACTTTTCACGCCACCCTATGTACGGGACGTGATATGGATGTTTCGAAGTCATATTATTAATACGCGGAGGAAATAAGTGAATGCAGAGACGATCGGAATTCAGAAATTCCAAATTCTTTTTCGGAATAATATTTGACCGGACAGTGGATTAAATATTATTATAATCCAAGAATTGAGATATTAACTTTGAGGATTTGATATTTTGGGATGTTATTATATTTGATTTAAGAATGAAAGTAGGAAACCACTGAGGAGTGGTTATGGCTACAATGTAATAATTGATATTTGGAAAGAATGAATGGAATTCGACTTTATTATTTCTATGTCTTGAAGAACGCTAAAGGGTGACAACATAGGTAAGAATAATCTATCTTCTAAGGGAATAAGATATGGCAATTGCAAGTAGGAAAATATTCTCATGTCATCCAGATCGGTAACGATTAATCCAGTAGTTCCGTAAAAAGGATAAGGAACGCTCGAAAGAGAATACGGACAATTGTACAACCCTAAGAGAACAAGTAAAGAATGCAGAATGAATAGTGTTTTGGTGGGAGTATATAATAATACGAGACGACACTATATAGAAGTATTCGGAACGGATTTCCGAGTTCGTATTAGTGAACCGGAGGGAAAAAGAGTGTATGTAAAAGCTGTCGGATTCTGAAAAACCGCACTTTTATTTTCTCCGAGAGTTCCCTGGACACTGATAGCCCTAAGTATTTAACGAATGGATTTAAGGAATATAAATTGGAAAGTTAGAAAGAAAGATGGAGAATGATAGTATTAATATTAGAAAGATTCCCGGTAAACCCTAATTAGAAATCCGTGAAATATTCCTACGAACGATCAATCGAAACGGGCAATAACCGGACACAGAAACAAGCAGAGGAAGCAAGAGTCTTGTGCAAGCTACTAGAAGCAATATCTAGTAACTACTTAGTTACATAAGTAACTAACATGTTTGGAGATTAAATAGCACTTAGCAAAAATCAAACCACTAGTTACATGAGAACCATCAAAATCTCAACACTTGTCCATCCATTTTCATCATCCTATACATCATCACTTTATTAAAGTGGCTTTAGATGAGATATTATCTAAACCTCATCCACTTGATGCATTATTATCACATTAACCAAGCAAAGAACAAAAAAAATATCAAACCTCTCTCTCCATTACATCCATTCGACCTAGGCTCTAAATTCAAGACCAAAATCCAACTTTCAACCATCATTTGATCTTGTAATTTTTAAGGTGAGTCCTATAATTCAAGAAACTAATCTCCTAGAAATTTCAAGCCCAAATTCCTTTGTTTCCATTTTCAAAAAAATCACTAAAGATGATGATGAATAGTGTTCTTCATGTATTAACCTTGTTTTCTTTGAATCTTTTGATTGTTCTAGCAAGCTTAAGCACTCCTAAGGACCATACAAGGCTTAGTAAGGCTATATCACTATCTAAGGAAGGTATAAAGCTCTTGAAACCCTAACCCTTGTTTGAGATTTAAGCATGTTTATGATAGTTATAACTTAGTTATGGTTATGTTAAGATTATAAGCATGATTATGTATGGATTTTGGATTAATGATGTAAATAGCTAGATGAACGGAAAGGCATTGCTTGGCCTCAGTTCATGTGTATAAGTCATGTATATGATGTTTGGGTTGGATACTATGTTTATGCGAAGATTCGAAATTGGTAGATATTCGATTTACAGCCGTTATAATGCCCGATTTTACAATACCATGTTTTGTATGCCATTTTTCCATGTCGAACCCCTACTGTCCAGAGACCTTATCTGCCATGATAGGATAGGTAATGTTCTAAGCTTCGTTTTGATATAAAGATCACGTGAAACGGACTTACGGTTTAGGATTTATGACCAAATTACTAAAAGTAGTTCGAATCCGTAAACGAAAGTTCGTAACTGTAATTGAACCCTCGTAAACTATGTAACGTCATGGCGAATCTTGGTAAATAAATACTAGAGGTAAAAAGGAAGGCGTGAAAGAAAACCGTATGTCAAAAGGATCAATTTTCGATTTATTAAAAATGTTCGAGTCGAGGTTAAACGCGAACGAACCCCTAAAAGACGACTCTTTTATAACTTCGGTAAAACACTTAGAAAACGGGCGATAAAACTCGGAGTATAATATTGGTTCATAACGATCAACCTTAGAACTCATATGACTTAAGTATGTCCCAAGTATAAATGCAGTGACATGTCGTATTAACGAACGAATGTCGGGTCGGATCAGTGATAATAAGTAATCCACTAAAGGGGGTATAACGAGATAACTCGAGAACGTATTTCGAATTAAGTATAACTTAACTTTTAATATGTTAAGTGATTAATCCCGAATGCCTTGGCTATTTATAGATCACCAAGCTGAACCGGGACCCGCTACTACTACCCCTTACCGTACTCGACTACCAGGCAAGTTTCAATTCCCTTCTTTTAGGCTGTTGTTGTGATTGAATAAATATATATATATATATATATATGATTGCTGATATACATATGCCATTGCATGCATGCCTACTTTCAAGTTGAATTGATATACTTGTTCCCTGAATGTTATTGTTGGCTTATAAGCTAGATAGTTATATATCAGTTATAAGCCGGTTATTGTAAGACCCTCATAGAAGGGCGTATACATCTTATTAATCAAATATAGACCGGGAGTCAATATTCCTTGATATATCGAGATTACCTCGGAGGAAAATATTTAAGTAAATATTTTCTATTATTCAGGCGACGAATATTATTTGAATATTCGTTCGAGATTATTTATTTTAATGATCCTTACTTCAAATAATTATTTGAACGTGATCATTCGACGAATAATATCTGTCAATATTCATTCAGAGTCGAATTGATTATCGATTATTATTTCGAATACTCTTCTAAAGATGAGACTACTAAATGAATATTATGTGGACATTCGTTTAGAATATTATTTTATTAAATAAATATTACTTTTGAAAATTCATTTAAGGTATTAAGTACTTGATGAATATTATCTTCAATATTCATCTGAAGCTTGAGTTACTTATCGAATATTATATCGAATATTCTTTTAAAGCTTGGATTACTAAATGAATATTACTTGATATTCATTTAGAATATTATTCATGAAATGAATATTACTTTATCAATATTCATTTAAATTCCTAATTAATTATGAATATTATTTTGAATATTCATCCAGGGTTCTATTTAATCATCGAATATTATTTTAAATATTTTAAATATTTCTTTCAGGACTTATCAAGTAATGAATATTATTTTGAATATTCATTTGATTATTTAATTATGCAATAAATATTCTCTCGATATTTCTTCAAGAATTATTTGGGAAATACTCTGATTAAAAATATTCTTTCATATTCCTAAATAATCTGTAAAATATTTTAATTCAATAAATATTCTCTGAATATTTATTCCATACTTAGAATAACCTAAATAAGGTTTATCTTCTTCGATTATTGCGGAAAATATCTCGGAGTCATATTATTATTAATCTTATACCAAGAAAGGTTCTCAGACATCATTCTTCTTTGAGTCTATCTCCTTAATAATAAGGGAACCTTACTTGGAAAAATGTTATTTATCTTGTCGACTTCCCGGTCATAAAGTATTCCCTTCACCCGCAACTCGGGTGCTGTTGACTTATTAAGTCGTTGCATACCTTCTCATCTTTCGAGGGGTAAGATTACTGGAACAAGTTGATATCCGTTACCAAGTAATAACTTGGGAGTTATTGGTAAATTTTCCTTTCCAACTAGATACGACTACTTTGTGGAGTCTTATCAACAAGTGTTATACTTGGGGAAATGGGGACGAACGTTACATTCAGAATCATGAATTCTATTTGAACTAGGAGTCGTGTAAGAGGCCGAGTAGCGCCGGTCCATCCCCTTTGGCCCAACCGTTGGCCGGGGAGAGCTAGCAAGGCGGTATACAAGTAAAGCCGTCAGTTCTTCCTTCTACCGGTAGTAAATCTAAATTGAGCTGTACGATCTCGACTGATCATCAAGATTGGAACAGCGGGCGCGGTGAATACTCCATCATTGGTTCATCATCCAAATTTATTTATTTCCTGCAACATGATTACTGTTGGCAGAGTTGGAAAAAGGGTCATAACTGGAATTGCAACCTTTTCTTGCAAATTCCTCTTCTTAATAACAATAAGAATATCTCGCTTACTTTGATGTAGCAGATATTTCTACAAACAAATACTTTAAGTTACCTTATAACTTCATCGTTCATATTATGCTGGCATCATTTCCGTAAATGCATGGCATATGGTTTGAAAGATACTTTTGAACTGTTACATTATCGTTCAGTTATATATTATTGTTGGTGGGCTATTGCTCACCCTTGCTTTATTATTATATCACAACAACAGCTAGACCAGATGACTCGCACAAGGCGCACTCGACGCGGGCGAGGACGATGAGACTACCAGAGCTGAAGAAGAAGCTATTGGTAGGGTATATTTATTTTTTTTCAGTACCAAGAATATGGTCTAGTATGACTTATGTAAATGGATGGCAAAGAGTATGTATTTATATTGAAATTCTTTTGGATTGTAAGAACTCATAATGTGATTAATAAAAATTTGATTGTTACTCTGATTTCATCTCTGGGACTATAACGGGTGAGTTTTATATTGTTGTGTTGGGTTATAGAGACGTAATTTATTTTATGTTAAGGAAAGTTCAAGTGTTGTGGATAGAATTGGAAACCGTAACCACCGGATCCCGGACCCCGGATCTGGGGGTGTTACAGAAGTGGTATCAGAGCGTATGTTATAAACCCCAGAGATGAGGTGACGTTAAAACAATAAATTCAATAAGATAATAAGAACTCTTGCCAAGTTCATAGTCGGACTACTTAATGTAGTGATGACATATAAAACCCTTATGGGAACTCGTAAGTATAATGATAGTAACTTAGCTCGATATCGTATCGATGAGTAAGGCGACTGACCTTGAGGCATCCGAGCAACAGCGCGATGATGCTTTATATGCTGAAGATCAGCGGGTAATTCGATGGAGTACCCTACTGGAGACCCGGAAGAGGTTCCAGCAGATAAGGAAAATCCTGTGAGGATAAGGAGCTTACCCATGGGTAATGAGGGTCGCAGCCAGAATGACTGTGATGATTAAGATATGGTGCTCAGAAAAGTGAGTATAAAGAACTGAGATCTTATTAAGAGATCTGAAGATGCATGTTGAAGTCATAGCCGGACTACCAGATGTAGTACCAGCAAGAAAGAAGGATTGGAAGAATTACTTGAGATCTTATACGGAATAGATGAGAATCCTTAGAGATTTTCATCTTAACAAAGAAAGAGCTAGAGGGATGTATGATTATCAAAGACATCGATTTAGGGCGAGGAACAGAGTCCCTAGGAATAGTGGAGAAGGAGGCAGTAAGTGCCATATCATTTGATAAATGAATTAGTATGAATATGGTCAGTAATAATTCGCCATGAGAAGGCAGATGTCATAGGTTGTAATTTATGGAACCAAATTGAGGTTGATGAAATTGTTTTATTCAGGAAAATGTCGATTTTATGAATGAATCAGTTAGAAAGTGAAAACATTGGGAAGTGACAGCATGATTGGATAAAGTTATATAAGGAAGTAGTAAGCGAGACAATGATCTCAGAACCTACAGGAAGATAAGACCAGTGAGTCAAGATGAACTCGTAATGAGACTACTGCCAGAGACTGAGTATAGAGTTAATTCAACTCAGTTAAATGATGAACCAGAAACGTTAGATGCATGTGATTAAGAGGAATATTAAATTCCTTCTTCTCTTTGAATGGATTATAGTAGTACCTTAAGTTTATTCCGATGCGGAATTATAATAGATCAAGTAATACGATCAGCAGTTAAAGAGAAAAATGTGAGAAAATCTTCCTGGAGCTAAAAGGTGGAATTGGTAATGACCAAGAGTTGGCATTACTTAATGGAAAAAAAAAAAAAAAAAAAAAGGGAGACCTTGTGCTTCCAACGATGCTTCGCATAAAGGATTAGGATGGGTGCTTGCGAAACACGACAAAGTACTTGCAGATGCATTCGGACAGCACGGTCCACCAGATCGGATGGCCTTAGTAGTGCAAATTCTGTGGAACAACCAACTCCGACGGCAATGTTCCTTCTGAGACTAGTGGTCAGATAGATTGACATTTGGAAATATCGAATATCAGGACATATAGGTATCAGGATGTTGTGACAGGTTTCAGTTTGAAACTGTTGATTCCCTTCTAAGGGATGTATAAAATTGGTTCCTCTCCAATGGTTAAACTTCTAATCTGATGACGATTATTTCGTTAATTATGACTGCTTATGGTTCTACCTGCTTGGAGGTTCATAGAACCATTCTTCAGGTTTCGAAACTGGTCTCCTTAATGTTACCAGTAGGTGGATAGATTGACCAAAATTTCCCTGATTCTGGAAATGAATTCGGTGAATTTTGGCAAACCTTGTCTTCCTGATTATCAGAGAATGTCATGGAAGAGAGTAGAAACTGGAGCAAACCCTGTGATTTGGGTAAGGATGCTGTAAAATGGGTTAGTAAACGGACCCTGAGCATTACAATCGACGGTAGTGATAAAATGATGAAGTGAGATTGGACGAAAACAGGAAATGTAAGTAAGAAACCAGCCGGACTGAGAAATTCCAGGATTGACTTAAATGAAAAGGCTATTATGCCAGGAATGGTAAGCTTGTGTGGCACGCGGGATTGATAAGAATAGTTGAAAAGATAAAAGTGGAGGAAAGGTGACCGGAGACGGTGCCGAGTAGTAGATTAAGACTTATATGGAGTAAAGTTTTGGAAAGGTAGAAAGGTATCAAAGAAGAAGGCACTATGCCGGCAATTGCTAGAAAAGTAATGCTATTAGCCAACCCCTAAAATCATATATTTTTATGTGTGGCCAGTTGAGGCCAAGTCACAACGGACTATAAAGTGACTAGACCAGCAATGAAAAGACAAAGCAGGGTTGCTTCTAAGAAAGCACCGACTGCAAGGGCTTCTGGTATAAAGGAAACATTAATGAGATCGTTTGAATCTTCTGCCGAACAACCCATGTTTTGATTGGGAATTCACTAGACCTTTTTGGGATGGGGTCACCCGTACTAAAGTGACTCATGTGTATATGGTTGTCCAAGATTCCGGGTAAAATGGAAGTAGAGTGACTTGAGATGTATGATGCTAGGGTATCATGAATACCATCAATATATTATGACGGAGGAAAGTAAACAATGAAGGTATATGAAGAGGGTGGCATTAAACCACCGATCGATTATCAAATGAGAATGATTGAAAAGAGACCTTTATTAAGGATACATGATCTGATTGCCAATTATAAGATGCAAGAATTCCTTGGCAGTTGAATTAAGGATAGGATATCCATAAATTAAGACAAACCCTGGGGAATGCACAAGGGGTGGCATTAACCCTAATAACGACATTATGACTTCAGATGATATGAGCTGGACTTGCTAAGGCAACAATGACCGGTAAGTACTATTAAAAAGAGTTCTGGAAAGAACATAGATAGAATTATTAGAGTATTGATCAATGACATTTTGATATACCCGGTACCCAGAAAATACCGGAGGAATGATAAGGATGGCCTACGAAACCTTACAAGGAAAAAGGGCACTATTCCGAACTTCAAAATGGAAGTTTGGTAAGGAATGTATGACATCGTAACAATAATGCCAGATGAGGCATGTATGAAACCCTGAGGAAGTATGGGTTGAACCTATAAAGGTTGAGATTATCCTAAGATAAAGAAAGAACTAAGAAAAGAAGCATCCTAAGTAGGATTGGGAATAAACGTGATAAAGTTCCCACGGGTAGGTGGAAGCAATGACTTATGGAGAAAGACTGATAAATATATTTTTCTCCATCAGCAGAGCTTAAGGGAGAATGCTTTCGCCCAATAATGATGGGAATGAGATAGAAATGTTTGAATTGGAATATATCCAGAGAACAAGGATTACCAGAAATTATTATCAGGAAAGGCCAATGAGGTGGCTGACAGTCTAAGTATAAAGGAATAATTATAAATGTTCATACCGAAGAACAGGATGATATTTGGAAGGACCATGAAGGTCATATCGGAATGGAGGAATTTACATTCCTTCTGATGACTGTGCAAGAATTGACAGTAATAATAGTTTAAGTAAAGATTCGATTCCTGATGGAGTCTTAAGCATATTACGTACCTTAGAAGGTCCCGTTTTGAGGCAAACCAGGACCATGGTACAAAATTGATGAAGTAAACCGTTAAGTTTCCAGTCTTTTATGGAAGATGCATAAGTGATAGTTTCATCAACCGGGCCTAGCTGCGATGCTTGAAACTCTTCTGCAATTCTATCTGCTTCACGTTATATCTACATCAAGTTCAGGAAGTGTTCCTTATGGATAAGGAATAATGATTACTTTGTCTCCCTAAGGGATTTGAAACCCGTAGGGTTAGCTATTAACGCAAAACGTAAACAACAAGCGATGGTGATTCTTCTAAGAAAGGAGATGACAACGTAAAGATAAAGAAAGTGCTGCTATTGATAAGCTAAATGGCATGTTGATGAATGACAAGCAAGTTTGTGTTAGTGTACTTCTGCACAAACAAGATAGAGAATATGAGGTTGATAATTCGTGATGCTAAACGTATTCCCGTAGAAAGAATTAATGAGACTTGGAGGGAAGGGCGGTTGAGCCCAAGACTTATTGGGCCACCTGAGAGTTTAAAGTGTTCGGGCGGCAGTATTCGAGCCAGCCTTACCCCCAAAATTATAGCACGGTCATAACGGGTTTTCATGTGGCCAGGCTACGCCAGTAAAATGCAGATGTTCGACAGATGATAGGATTACGAGCATGTAGATATACGACCTGGTCTGACTTACGAAAGACAACCTATGGAAAACCACGGATAGAAAAGAACAAGTGATGAGAAACAAGGTTGGCAGAAGTAGATTATATGAATCTAAGTTAAAGGGATCGGGCCACATTCATTTCGGAAAGTTTAAATTGGAATAACGTGATGATTATAGAATAAATGTGATGGAATACCGATAAGGAGGTACCAAGTGCAAAAAGGTGTCTCAGTAAAGAGGTGAAGGTGAAAGTAAATAATAGAAATGAGTAAGAATCAGCTAATAAGAAGGATGTGATTGATAAAGAAAAGGGCTGGGGAAGCAACTATGGAATGAGAAGCAAGGAATGTTATGAATGGGTTTTCTAATGAATTCTCAGGATGACAACCTGAAAGTGTCAATATTATAGTATGAAAAAGCTAGTAACATGATATGGGATGTCAGTAATAAGGATGTCAAGTGAGAAATCTAAGATTTAACCTGGAAGGTTGAAGGATTTCCCGAATGTGAGTATCGCTAAGATTGAACAAGAGTATTTGTCCATAGAATAATGGACAAAGCAGCAAGATATGTTGACACGTGAGATTGCGATCAAATAAGTATTGGATATGATTATGATTAATTTCTTCTTTGATAAACCTCTATAGTTCAGAGGTAAAGTCTGAGTATGATATTCTACAATCATGAAAGCTTTCTATAATCCTTTAGAACTCTTTTCTCTTCTTCTCTCTTATTCATCTTCTTTATGAATTGAGAAGAACAACCCTTTTAGGAGGGGAGGTACTGCTACGTGACTATCTGTCTATGTGATAGAAGTCTAAGTGGAATGCCATGACTTGTTTAATTGCTTGTCAAGTACTAAAGGCTGGCCCCCTTCTGTACTAACTATGCAATATAACAAATGTTCAATTGATCATAGTGATCTCTCAATAAATCTTTCCACTTCTCTATATTGATCGAGATTGCGAAGATTAAAGCGATCAGGAAATGCACAGTACGAGCGAGGTTACCTCCGAATCGTAGGGTGATAGTGATACCAATGTTACTGCAGGTATCAATAAGGATAAGACTGAGTAAGAGTATAACCCGGATAGTGAGTTGTACGAAAAGTAGCAACGTTGATGGAAAAAGGATACAGTATGGATTGTAGCACTAGAAGATGTGCTGAGGAAGGGTAGAACGAATCTTTGCTTCCTACCTGATTCCGGGACGGAATCCTTTTAAGGAGGGGAGACTGTAAGAACCCCAAATTTTGGATATAATTAAAACTTTTTATTAAGTAATGATAAAATGAGGAACAATGATTGTAATGAATGGATATTACTTTGGACAATGATCTTGATGCATTGGTATATTGTCAGAATAGAGTAATTCGATGGTTGAGGACCTAGATAAGAATAATCTACCATCCAGGAAGGAGCTAATGGATCCTTGAAGGGAAATGAGTACGTGCATAGTGTTTCCCGTACATGCATAGTATTTCCCGTACGTGCATAGTGTTTCCTGTACGTGCATAGTAATTTGGTGGATGATTAGTGATTTTGTAAGTTGGAAAACTTTTCACGCCACCCTATGTACGGGACGTGATATGGATGTTTCGAAGTCATATTATTAATACGCGGAGGAAATAAGTGAATGCAGAGACGATCGGAATTCAGAAATTCCAAATTCTTTTTCGGAATAATATTTGACCGGACAGTGGATTAAATATTATTATAATCCAAGAATTGAGATATTAACTTTGAGGATTTGATATTTTGGGATGTTATTATATTTGATTTAAGAATGAAAGTAGGAAACCACTGAGGAGTGGTTATGGCTACAATGTAATAATTGATATTTGGAAAGAATGAATGGAATTCGACTTTATTATTTCTATGTCTTGAAGAACGCTAAAGGGTGACAACATAGGTAAGAATAATCTATCTTCTAAGGGAATAAGATATGGCAATTGCAAGTAGGAAAATATTCTCATGTCATCCAGATCGGTAACGATTAATCCAGTAGTTCCGTAAAAAGGATAAGGAACGCTCGAAAGAGAATACGGACAATTGTACAACCCTAAGAGAACAAGTAAAGAATGCAGAATGAATAGTGTTTTGGTGGGAGTATATAATAATACGAGACGACACTATATAGAAGTATTCGGAACGGATTTCCGAGTTCGTATTAGTGAACCGGAGGGAAAAAGAGTGTATGTAAAAGCTGTCGGATTCTGAAAAACCGCACTTTTATTTTCTCCGAGAGTTCCCTGGACACTGATAGCCCTAAGTATTTAACGAATGGATTTAAGGAATATAAATTGGAAAGTTAGAAAGAAAGATGGAGAATGATAGTATTAATATTAGAAAGATTCCCGGTAAACCCTAATTAGAAATCCGTGAAATATTCCTACGAACGATCAATCGAAACGGGCAATAACCGGACACAGAAACAAGCAGAGGAAGCAAGAGTCTTGTGCAAGCTACTAGAAGCAATATCTAGTAACTACTTAGTTACATAAGTAACTAGCATGTTTGGAGATTAAATAGCACTTAGCAAAAATCAAACCACTAGTTACATGAGAACCATCAAAATCTCAACACTTGTCCATCCATTTTCATCATCCTATACATCATCACTTTATTAAAGTGGCTTTAGATGAGATATTATCTAAACCTCATCCACTTGATGCATTATTATCACATTAACCAAGCAAAGAACAAAAAAAATATCAAACCTCTCTCTCCATTACATCCATTCGACCTAGGCTCTAAATTCAAGACCAAAATCCAACTTCCAACCATCATTTGATCTTGTAATTTTTAAGGTGAGTCCTATAATTCAAGAAACTAATCTCCTAGAAATTTCAAGCCCAAATTCCTTTGTTTCCATTTTCAAAAAAATCACTAAAGATGATGATGAATAGTGTTCTTCATGTATTAACCTTGTTTTCTTTGAATCTTTTGATTGTTCTAGCAAGCTTAAGCACTCCTAAGGACCATACAAGGCTTAGTAAGGCTATATCACTATCTAAGGAAGGTATAAAGCTCTTGAAACCCTAACCCTTGTTTGAGATTTAAGCATGTTTATGATAGTTATAACTTAGTTATGGTTATGTTAAGATTATAAGCATGATTATGTATGGATTTTGGATTAATGATGTAAATAGCTAGATGAACGGAAAGGCATTGCTTGGCCTCAGTTCATGTGTATAAGTCATGTATATGATGTTTGGGTTGGATACTATGTTTATGGGAAGATTCGAAATTGGTAGATATTCGATTTACAGCCGTTATAATGCCCGATTTTACAATACCATGTTTTGTATGCCATTTTTCCATGTCGAACCCCTACTGTCTAGAGACCTTATCTGCCATGATAGGATAGGTAATGTTCTAAGCTTCGTTTTGATATAAAGATCACGTGAAACGGACTTACGGTTTAGGATTTATGACCAAATTACTAAAAGTAGTTCGAATCCGTAAACGAAAGTTCGTAACTGTAATTGAACCCTCGTAAACTATGTAACGTCATGGCGAATCTTGGTAAATAAATACTAGAGGTAAAAAGGAAGGCGTGAAAGAAAACCGTATGTCAAAAGGATCATTTTTCGATTTATTAAAAATGTTCGAGTCGAGGTTAAACGCGAACGAACCCCTAAAAGACGACTCTTTTATAACTTCGGTAAAACACTTAGAAAACGGGCGATAAAACTCGGAGTATAATATTGGTTCATAACGATCAACCTTAGAACTCATATGAATTAAGTATGTCCCAAGTATAAATGCAGTGACATGTCGTATTAACGAACGAATGTCGGGTCGGATCAGTGATAATAAGTAATCCACTAAAGGGGGTATAACGAGATAACTCGAGAACGTGTTTCGAATTAAGTATAACTTAACTTTTAATATGTTAAGTGATTAATCCCGAATGCCTTGGCTATTTATAGATCACCAAGCTGAACCGGGACCCGCTACTACTACCCCTTACCGTACTCGACTACCAGGCAAGTTTCAATTCCCTTCTTTTAGGCTGTTGTTGTGATTGAATATATATATATATATATATATATATATATATATATGATTGCTGATATACATATGCCATTGCATGCATGCCTACTTTCAAGTTGAATTGATATACTTGTTCCCTGAATGTTATTGTTGGCTTATAAGCTAGATAGTTATATATCAGTTATAAGCCGGTTATTGTAAGACCCTCATAGAAGGGCGTATACATCTTATTAATCAAATATAGACCGGGAGTCAATATTCCTTGATATATCGAGATTACCTCGGAGGAAAATATTTAAGTAAATATTTTCTATTATTCAGGCGACGAATATTATTTGAATATTCGTTCGAGATTATTTATTTTAATGATCCTTACTTCAAATAATTATTTGAACGTGATCATTCGACGAATAATATCTGTCAATATTCATTCAGAGTCGAATTGATTATCGATTATTATTTCGAATACTCTTCTAAAGATGAGACTACTAAATGAATATTATGTGGACATTCGTTTAGAATATTATTTTATTAAATAAATATTACTTTTGAAAATTCATTTAAGGTATTAAGTACTTGATGAATATTATCTTCAATATTCATCTGAAGCTTGAGTTACTTATCGAATATTATATCGAATATTCTTTTAAAGCTTGGATTACTAAATGAATATTACTTGATATTCATTTAGAATATTATTCATGAAATGAATATTACTTTATCAATATTCATTTAAATTCCTAATTAATTATGAATATTATTTTGAATATTCATCCAGGGTTCTATTTAATCATCGAATATTATTTTAAATATTTTAAATATTTCTTTCAGGACTTATCAAGTAATGAATATTATTTTGAATATTCATTTGATTATTTAATTATGCAATAAATATTCTCTCGATATTTCTTCAAGAATTATTTGGGAAATACTCTGATTAAAAATATTCTTTCATATTCCTAAATAATCTGTAAAATATTTTAATTCAATAAATATTCTCTGAATATTTATTCCATACTTAGAATAACCTAAATAAGGTTTATCTTCTTCGATTATTGCGGAAAATATCTCGGAGTCATATTATTATTAATCTTATACCAAGAAAGGTTCTCAGACATCATTCTTCTTTGAGTCTATCTCCTTAATAATAAGGGAACCATACTTGGAAAAATGTTATTTATCTTGTCGACTTCCCGGTCATAAAGTATTCCCTTCACCCGCAACTCGGGTGCTGTTGACTTATTAAGTCGTTGCATACCTTCTCATCTTTCGAGGGGTAAGATTACTGGAACAAGTTGATATCCGTTACCAAGTAATAACTTGGGAGTTATTGGTAAATTTTCCTTTCCAACTAGATACGACTACTTTGTGGAGTCTTATCAACAAGTGTTATACTTGGGGAAAGGGGGACGAACGTTACATTCAGAATCATGAATTCTATTTGAACTAGGAGTCGTGTAAGAGGCCGAGTAGCGCCGGTCCATCCCCTTTGGCCCAACCGTTGGCCGGGGAGAGCTAGCAAGGCGGTATACAAGTAAAGCCGTCAGTTCTTCCTTCTACCGGTAGTAAATCTAAATTGAGCTGTACGATCTCGACTGATCATCAAGATTGGAACAGCGGGCGCGGTGAATACTCCATCATTGGTTCATCATCCAAATTTATTTATTTCCTGCAACATGATTACTGTTGGCAGAGTTGGAAAAAGGGTCATAACTGGAATTGCAACCTTTTCTTGCAAATTCCTCTTCTTAATAACAATAAGAATATCTCGCTTACTTTGATGTAGCAGATATTTCTACAAACAAATACTTTAAGTTACCTTATAACTTCATCGTTCATATTATGCTGGCATCATTTCCGTAAATGCATGGCATATGGTTTGAAAGATACTTTTGAACTGTTACATTATCGTTCAGTTATATATTATTGTTGGTGGGCTATTGCTCACCCTTGCTTTATTATTATATCACAACAACAGCTAGACCAGATGACTCGCACAAGGCGCACTCGACGCGGGCGAGGACGATGAGACTACCAGAGCTGAAGAAGAAGCTATTGGTAGGGTATATTTATTTTTTTTCAGTACCAAGAATATGGTCTAGTATGACTTATGTAAATGGATGGCAAAGAGTATGTATTTATATTGAAATTCTTTTGGATTGTAAGAACTCATAATGTGATTAATAAAAATTTGATTGTTACTCTGATTTCATCTCTGGGACTATAACGGGTGAGTTTTATATTGTTGTGTTGGGTTATAGAGACGTAATTTATTTTATGTTAAGGAAAGTTCAAGTGTTGTGGATAGAATTGGAAACCGTAACCACCGGATCCCGGACCCCGGATCTGGGGGTGTTACAATTTACATAAGTCATACTAGACCATATTCTTGGTACTGAAAGAATAAATATACCCTACCAATAGCTACTTCTTCAGCTCTGGTAGTCTCATCGTCCTCGCCCGCGTCGAGTGCGCCTTGTGCGAGTCATCTGGTCTAGCTGTTGTTGTGATATAATAATAAAGCAAGGGTGAGCAATAGCCCACCAACAATAATATATAACTGAACAATAATGTATAACAGTTCAAAAGTATCTTTCAAACCATATGCCATGCATTTACGGAAATGATGCCAGTATAATATGAACGATGAAGTTACAAGGTAACTTAAAGTATTTGTTTGAAGAAATATCTGCTACATCAAAGTAAGCGAGATATTCTTATTGTTATTAAGAAGAGGAACTTGCAAGAAAAGGGTTGCAATTCCAGTTATGACACTATTCCAACTCTGCCAACAGTAATCATGTTGCAGGAAATAAATAAATTTGGATGATGAACCAATGATGGAGTATTCACCGCGCCCGCTGTTCCAATCTTGATGATCAGTCGAGATCGTACAGCTCAATTTAGATTTACTACCAGTAGAAGGAAGAACTGACGGCTTTACTTGTATACCGCCTTACTAGCTCTCCCCGGCCAACGGTTGGGCCAAAGGGGATGGACCGGCGCTACTCGGCCTCTTACACGACTCCTAGTTCAAATAGAATTCATGATTCTGAATGTAACGTTCGTCCCCCTTTCCCCAAGTATAATACTTGTTGATAAGACTCCACAAAGTAGTCGTATCTAATTGGAAAGGAAAATTTACCAATAACTCCCAAGCTATTACTTGGTAACGGATATCAACTTGTTCCAGTAATCTTACCCCTCGAAAGATGAGAAGGTAAGCAACGACTTAATAAGTCAACAGCACCCGAGTTGCGGGTGAAGGGAATACTTTATGACCGGGAAGTCGACAAGATAAATAACATTTTCCAAGTAAGGTTCCCTTATTATTAAGGAGATAGACTCAAAGAAGAATGATGTCTGAGAACCTTTCTTGCTATAAGATTAATAATAATATGACTCCGAGATATTTACTGTAATAATCGAGGAAGATAAACCTTATCGAGATTATTCTAAGTATGGAATAAATATTCAGAGAATATTTATTGAGTTAAAATATTTAAAGAATATTTGGGAATATGAAAGAATAACTTTAATCAGAGTATTTCTCAAAATAATCCCTGAAGAAATATCAGGAGAATATTTATTGAATAAATAAATATTTAAATGAATACTCAAAACAATATTCCTTAATTAATAAGACCCGAAAAGAATATTTAAGGTAATATTCATAATTAATTAGGAATTTAAATGAATATTCAAAAGTAATATTTATTTAATGAATAATATCCTAAATGAATATCAAGTAATATTCATTTAGTAATCCAAGCCTTAAGGAATATTCGAGATAATATTCGATAATTAACTCAAGTTTCAGATGAATATTAAAATAATATTCATCAAGTATTAAATATCTTAAATGAATATTCAAAAGTAATATTTATTTAATAAAATAATATTCTAAAAGAATATCCAAATAATATTCATTTAGTAGGCTCATCTTTAGAAGAATATTCGAAATAATAATCGATAATCAATTCGACTCTGAATGAATACTGAGAAATATTATTCGTTGAATAGTTACGTTCAAATAATTATTTGAAGTAAGGATCGTTAAAATAAATAATCTCGAACGAATATTCAAATATTATTCGTCGCCTGAATAATAGAAAATATTTACTTAAATATTTTCCTCCGAGGTAATCTCGATATATCAAGGAATATTGACTCCCGGTCTAAATTTGATTAATAAGATGTATACGCCCTTCTATGAGGGTCTTACAATAACCGGCTTATAACTGATATATAACTATCTAGCTTATAAGCCAACAATAACATTCAGGGAACAAGTATATCAATTCAACTTGAAAGTAGGCATGCATGCAATGGCATATGTATATCAGAAATCATATATATATATTTATTCAATCACAACAACAGCCTAAAAGAAGGGAATTGAAGCTTGCCTGGTAGTCGAGTACGGTAAGGGGTAGTGGTAGCGGGTCCCGGTTCAGCTTGGTGATCTATAAATAGCCAAGGCATTCGGGATTAATCACTTAACATATTAAAAGTTAAGTTATACTTAATTCGAAACACGTTCTCGAGTTATCTCGTTATACCCCTTTTTGTGGATTACTTTTATCACTGATCCGACCCGACATTCGTTCGTTAATACGACATGTCATTGTACTTATACTTGGGACATACTTAAGTCATATGAGTTCTAAGGTCGATCGTTACGAACCAATAATATACTCCGAGTTTTATCGCCCGTTTTCTAAGTGTTTTACCGAAGTTATAAAAGAGTCGTCTTTTAGGGGTTCGTTCGCGTTTAACCTCGACTCGAACATTTTTAATAAATCGAAAAATGATCCTTTTGACATACAGTTTTCTTTCACACCTTCCTTTTTACCTCTAGTATTTATTTACCAATATTCGCCATGACGTTACATAGTTTACGAGGGTTCAATTACAGTTACGAACTTTCGTTTACGGATTCGAACTACTTTTAGTAATTTGGTCATAATTCCTAAACCGTAAATCTAAATGCTTCGATTCTTTCGCCAAAGTGATCTATGTTTAAAATCCTATCAGTAGGGTTCATTGCTTTGTCAAGAACAGAGAGTTATGACCACTGACCAAATCGATTTCTTAATGTTAATGAAAATCGGGCATTACGACGGCTATGAATCGAGCATTCTAAAAATCATATCGCATCAACCAAGCCACACCGGGCATCTAAACAATTTATACACTTAATAAGCATCTCTAAGAGTCCAGAAGCTACTGATCTTGGTATTGAAAATCATCATGCTTCTTGATTCACTAAACCACTTAACTAATCATGCTTATAACATTATTAAGAACATATTACTCTAAAATCATCAAGAACAAGCATGATATCAAAGTAAGGCCTAGGATTTCAAGAGATTTATACCTTCCTTGGAGTGTGTAAAGACCTTGCTAAGCTTTGCATAGTCCTTGTATAGCCATAACCAAGCTTAGATCATCCTAGAAATCAAGAAAATCAAGAGTTGTTCTTGAAAATCACTATTCACCCTAGTCTTTGATGATTTCTTTGAAAATGGAAAAAGTGGTGTTTGAGGCTAAGATTTCTAGGGTATCATTTTTATGAAATATAGGATCTATGATAAATTTTTGGAGATCAAACTATGGTGGGAAGGATGATTTTGTTTCTTGAATTAAGCCAAAAGGCCGAATGGTGTAGAATGGAGAAGACATGGTTTTTGCTTGGTTGATTTCTTGGTAATAATGCATAAAGTAGCTTGGCTTGGATAATATCTCATCTTGCCTTACTTTATTAAAGTGATGATGCATGGAGTGATGTATTTGTGAGGACAAGTGTTGGAGATTGGATGGTTTAAGGCTAACCAAGTAGTTTGTTTTCTAAGGACTAGTTTCCTTGCTAAGTATCCTAGTTACTTTAGTCCACTTGGTTGCTAGATCTTTTCTAGTGGCTTATGCATGACTCTTGCTTCCTCTGCTTGTTTCTGTGTCCGGTTATTACCCGTTTCGATTGATCGTTCGTAGGAATATTTCACGGATTTCTAATTAGGGTTTACCGGGAATCCTCTTTAATAATAATACTTTCATTCTCCATCTTTCATTCCAACTTTCCAATTTATATTCCTTAAATCCATTCGTTAAATACTTAAGGCTATCAGTGTCCAGGGAACTCTCGGAGAAAATAAAAGTGCGGTTTTTCAGAATCCGACAGCTTTTACATACACTTATTTTCCCCCTGGATCACTAATACGAACTCGGAAATCCGTTCCGAATACTTCTATATAGTGTCGTCTCATATTATTATATACTCCCACCAAAACACTATTCATTCTGTATTCTTTTCTTGTTCTCTTAGGGTGGTACAATTGTCCGTATTCTCTTTCGATCGTTCCTTATCCTTTTTACGGAACTACTGGATTAATCGTTACCGATCTGGATGACATGAGAATATTTTCCTGCTTGAAATTGCCATATCTTATTCCCTTAGAAGATAGATTATTCTTACCTATGTTGTCACCCTTTAGCGTTCTTCAAGACATAGAAATAATAAAGTCGAATTCCATTCATTCTTTCCAAATATCAATTATTACATTGCAGCCATAACCACTCCTCAGTGGTTTCCTACCTTCATTCTTAAATCAAATATAATAACATCCCAAAATATCAAATCCTCAAAGTTAATATCTCAATTCTTGGATTATAATAATATTTAATCCACTGTCCGGTCAAATATTATTCCGAAAAAGAATTTGGAATTTTTGAATTCCGATCGTCTCTGCATTCACTTATTTCCTCCGCGTATTAATAATATGACTTCGAAACATCCATATCACGTCCCGTACATAGGGTGGCGTGAAAAGTTTTCCAACTTACAAAATCACTAATCATCCACCAAATTACTATGCACGTACAGGAAACACTATGCACGTACGGGAAACACTATGCACGTACGGGAAATACTATGCACGTACGGGAAATACTATGCACGTACTCATTTCCCTTCAAGGATCCATTAGCTCCTTCCTGGATGGTAGATTATTCTTATCTAGGTCCTCAACCATCGAATTACTCTATTCTGACAATATACCAATGCATCAAGATCATTGTCCAAAGTAATATCCATTCATTACAATCATTGTTCCTCATTTTATCATTACTTAATAAAAAGTTTTAATTATATCCAAAATTTGGGGTTCTTACAATCTTGATCTAAGCTTTCCAGGGAATAAACGGAGTCTTGAATTAAACAATAGAACATGTTGCCCAACCTCAAATTCCTTCTTCTGAATGTGCTTGTCATGCCACAATTTGGTCTTCTCCTTGTAGATACTAGCATTTTCATAAGATTGGAGCCTAATCTCCTCAAGCTCTCCAAGTTGAAGCAAACGCTTCTCTCCCGCTGATTTTAAATCAAAATTCAAATTTCTTGTCGCCCAAAACGCCTTATGCTGAAGTTCCACCGGCAAATGACATGGCTTCCCAAAAACCAACCTATATGGAGACATCCCAATAGGTGTTTTAAATGCCGTTCTATATGCCCAAAGAGCATCATCAAGCTTTGTTGACCAATCTTTTCTCGAACTTGCCACTGTCTTCTCCAAAATTGACTTCAGCTCACGATTCGAAATCTCAACTTGTCCACTTGTTTGCGGATGATAAGGAGTTGCCACCTTTTGTGTCACACCATACTTTTTCAAGAGATCAGCCACCTGTTTATTGCAAAAGTGCGAACCTCCATCATTGATAATAGCCCTTGGCACTCCAAATCTAGTGAACACATTTTTCTTCAGAAACTTCTTCACCACTCTAGCATCATTAGTAGGAGACGCAATTGCTTCAACCCATTTAGAGACATAATCAACTCCCACCAAAATATACTGATTTCCATAAGAAGATGGAAATGGACCCATGAAGTCCATCCCCCACACATCGAAAATCTCCACCTCAAGAATAGATTGTAAAGGCATCTCGTTCCTCCTCGAAATATTCCCAACTCGTTGACATCTATCACATTTAGCTACAAAGTCTCTAGCATCCTGATGCATGGCTGGCCAATAGAATCCTGACTGTAAAACTTTCGCCACTGTCTTCATGCTACTGTTATGACCTCCACACTCTAGAGAATGGCAATGTCTGAAAATATGAGGAACTTCATCATGAGGTACACATCTACGAAACATTCCATCAGCACATTCTTTGTAAAGTAGCGGTTCTTCCCAATAGTAATGATTCACATCATAAAAGAACTTCTTCTTCTGATTATAAGAAAGATTATCCGGCACAACTCCTCCCACAATGTAGTTCACAAAATCTGCATACCATGGTGTAGACAAGGACACACCTAGAAGCTGCTCTTCCGGAAATTTATCATTGATAGGTATTTCACCTCCTACCTTTCCATCTCCTTGGTCCAACCTAGATAAATGATCAGCTACCAAGTTCTCGGACCCCTTCTTATCTCGAATCTCAAGATCAAATTCCTGAAGTAAAAGAATCCAACGAACTAGACGAGGTTTGGCATCCTTCTTCGTCATCAAGAAACGAATAGCAGCATGATCCGAATAGACAATCACCTTAGACCCAACAAGATAGGATCTGAATTTATCAAGTGCAAACACCACTGCAAGTAGCTCTTTCTCCGTAGTGGAATAGTTGATTTGCGCATCATCAAGAGTCTTGCTTGCATAAGCTATCACATGCATACGCTTATCCTTCTTTTGCCCAAGAACAACACCCACAGCATAGTCACTAGCATCACACATGAGCTCAAATGGCAAGCTCCAATCGAGAGATGTAACTATGGGTGCAGAAGTAAGTTCCTTCTTCAACCTGTTAAAAGCATCAAGACAACTTTCATCAAAGTCAAAAACACGATCCTTTTCAAGAAGATTGCAGAGTGGCCGAGCTAACTTGGAGAAATCCTTGATGAACCGTCGATAAAAACCAGCATGCCCAAGAAAGCTTCGAATTCCTTTCACAGATGAAGGTGGTGGCAATTTTTCAATAACTTCAATTTTTGCTCTATCGACCTCAATGCCTTTATTAGAGATTTTATGCCCAAGAACAATGCCTTCCTTCACCATAAAGTGACATTTTTCCCAATTAAGAACAAGATTCGTTTCAGTACATCTCTGCAACACCTTTGATAAACTGGCTAGACATGATTCAAAAGAAGAACCATAAACCGTGAAGTCATCCATAAAGACCTCCATATCTCTCCCTATAAAATCTGAGAAAATGTGGTTCATGAGCCGTTGAAACGTTGAAGGACCATTACACAAACCAAAAGGAAGCCTCCGATAAGCAAAAGTGCCATAAGGACAAGTAAAGGTGGTCTTCTCTTGATCTTCGGGTGCAATAGGAATCTGAAAGTAACCCGAGAATCCATCCAGAAAGTTGTAATACTCATTACCCGCCAACCTTTCGAGCATTTGATCAATGAATGGGAGGGGAAAGTGATCTTTCCGAGTAGCGTTATTCAACTTCCTATAGTCAATGCAAACTCTCCAACCTGTTACTGTTCTCGTGGGAATTAATTCATTCTTCTCATTGTGAACAACAGTCATCCCACCTTTCTTAGGCACTACATGAATAGGACTAACCCATTTACTGTGTGGAACCGAATATATGATACCAGCATCAAGCAACTTTGTGATTTCTTTCTTCACCACCTCTTACAAATTCGGATTCAATCTTCTTTGTCCCTCAATCACAGGCTTATGATCATCTTCTAAGGCAATTCTATGCATGCAAAGAGCAGGGCTAATTCCCTTGATATCTTGAATTGTCCAACCAATAGCTGATTTATATTGCCGAAGAACATGTAATAACTTTTCTCTCTCATCATCAATGAGCAAAGCAGAAACTACCACAGGATATGTATCATTAGGACCAAGAAAGGAATACCTCAAATTATCAGGTAGAGGTTTAAGTTCCACCTGTGGTGCCTCTGAAAGTGTAAAAGCCATCTCAACTTCTGTGTCTCGTACAACCAGTACTTCTTCTTCTACTACATCATCCAACACCCGATCTGCTCCCACGAAGTGTTCATTCTCGAGCTGCACAATGTCATCCACTATGTCAATGGTAAAACAAGTTGCTCCAAAAGGAGGTATCTTCATTGCTTTGTTCAGATCAAATTCCACTTTGTGCTCGCCAACATTCAATGTCAATTTTCCAGCTTTAACATCGATTGTAGTGCCAGCAGTAGCCAAGGATGGCCTTCCCAAGATAATGGGTATCTCGACATCTTCATCCATCTCTAACACCACAAAATCACAAGGTATGACAAATTTATCCACTTTAACAACCACGTCTTCAATAACCCCCAATGGATACTTAACAGAACGATCCGCCAACTGAAGTGAAATCCGTGTCTTTTTAAGTTCTCCAAGACCAAGCCTTTTGCAGATTGAATATGGCATCAAACTCACACTTGCCCCTAAGTCGCACAAGGCTTTCATGTTTTCCATCTTCCCAATAGTGCAAGGCAAAGAAAAGCTTCCTGGATCTTTCAATTTCTGAGGAATGGCCTTTTGGATGACTGCACTGCATTCAGCATTAAGAGTAATAGTCTCTGCATCTTCAAGTTTCCTCTTCTTTGTCAACATCTCCTTAAGAAATTTAGCATAAAGCGGCATCTGATTCAAAGCTTCAGCTAACGGAATATTAACATGCAACTGCCGGAACATAGTCAAGAACTTCTCGTACTGCTTCTCTAAATGCCTGTTGTGAAGTCTCTGTGGAAATGGAATAGGAGGAACATAAGGTGGTGGAGGAACATACGGCTTTTCTGAATCTTCTTCCTTCTTCTTCTCATCTTCTTTTTCTGACGTGTCTGCAGCAATCTCCACTGGCTTATCCTCTTTCTCAGTATCACTCTCCTTAGGCTTAAGAATCTCAACCTCGGGCAACTCTCTTCCGCTCCTCAAAGTAATTGCTTTGCATTGCTCTTTACCAGTCTGGTCGGGTTGACTAGGAAGTGATCCTTGCTCACGAACACCCATCTTTGAGGCAATCTGTCCAATCTGTGTTTCTAGCATCTTTTGAGATGATGCCATCTGATCTATTCTTGATTCCATATTAGCCAATGCCCCAGAAGTCCTTTGCATAATCTTATTTAGTGCAACCTCCCACTCTGCTGGTTCTTTCTTTGGCGGAGGTTGATACTGCTGCTGTGCTTGATATGGTGGTCGTGACTGAAAACCAGGAGGTTGATTCTGCCTTGGAAATGAATATGAAGGATTAGCCGCATGATTGTTACTATAAGAAAGATTATTGTTTGGCCTTTGATTTGGATTGTAGTAAGAATTATTCTGCACAGGCCAAGGCTGTCTTCCTTGAATAAAAGATGCTTCTTCTGGAAATTGTTGAACATACGAGTTCTGACTAGCACCATAATCATGATACCCTTCCATAGGTGAAGAAATAGCATTCACATTTACCTTTTGTCCTCGCACCTCCTGAGTTAGAGTATCCAACTTTTGAGCCAGCATGTTGATCATCTCAGATTCTTGTGCTGCTTTTGCTGAGCTCGTCCCACTAGGTGCCCATGAATAATTATTAGATGCCAATTCTTCAAGGAGTGCTTTAGCTTGGGTAGTTGGTGCCTTCTTGAAATTCCCACCCGCAGCTACATCCAGACTCAAACGAATATCTGCATTCATGGCCCCATAAAAAGTACTGATGATCTGCCAATCTTCCAAGCCATGATGTGGACACTTCCTCAACAGTGCCTTGAATCTCTCCCATGCCTGATATAGACCTTCACCCGGTTGTGCTTTAAAACTCATAATCATAGTCCTCAACTGTTGTGTCTTGTCAGAAGGATAGTATTTGGACAAGAATGCCGTAGAAAGACTCTCCCATGTAGCAACCGAAGTGTTTGGAAGTTGCTGAAACCATTCCAAAGCTCTTCCCTTAATAGAGTAGGGAAACATATGGAGACGAATCTGATCACTTGTAACGCCAGTGATTCTGAATGAACCACACATCTGCACAAAACGCTCTAGATGTCTGTGTGGGTCTTCTAATTCAATGTCTCCTTCAAAAGCCTGATTGCTGATCATCTGAATTAAGCTCGGATTAATATGGAACTGAGCTGCACCAATCTCTGGAGTTTTGTACATGCAATTGGCTGGATTCGGTGTCTCATGGTCCCAAATAGAAGACTGATCAACATTAACAGCTGGTCGAGGTTCTGGATCTCCCATCTTAGCTTTATCTTTTCTTAGCTTTCTCAAAGTACGCTCGATTTCAGGGTCAAATTCCAATTTTCTAGCGCAAGATGAACGTAGCATACACCTGAAAATCACCAACAAAACAACTTGTGGAACCAATTAAAATCTAAACAATAAGAAACAATTAACCTAAACTCAACTATACTGCCTTCCCCGGCAGCGGCGCCAATTTGTTAATAGTATTTTTGTGTGTTCGTTCGCAGGGAAGGACTGAATGTAATATCAAAGTTCAGGTTTCTTATCTCTTTACGTCTAGAAGTGTGTAAGAAGAATTTTTGGGTCTGTGTATTAACTAAATTAACCAAGAACTAATTATAAGCACTAAGAATTGATTTTAAACTGAGATTCAAATATATTGGAAAACAATCTAAGAATTGGGGTTCTTCACTTGGTCTCAATACATGCTCAATATTAATGTGATATATGTGTTCCTACCTTGCTGAAAACAATTCTTCTAAAGTTATACTGCACCCTCCTAGGCTACAATATAGTGCTTACAGCTACACCGTAATTGACACTCCCGTGATACAATCAAAGTATATCTATAAACTATTAAATACCAAGAATTATATGTCTCACAATTCTCCTATTAATCTCCCGATCTAATATTCAAATTATGTCTGTTAAATCATGTACTAAGATTGCAACTTCTCTCCCAAGCTTATTACAATCCCTAGAATACAATCAAAGGTTCATGACTCCCCTAATTGTGTTAAGATCTCATTAACAAATCAGCCAGGCAGAAAATCACATAATCAAGCATGCATGAATACCAAGGAATACTACCCAATCCTCAGATTAGAGAATTAGTTACGCATATTTTATAAAGAAAACATAATAATAATAATAATAATAATGAATGAAAACATAATATTGAAGAAAGAATTGAAGATCGAAAGTACCTTGATACGATTTACAGCTATGAATTGTTATGATTTACAATGGTAGGATGTGTTTAAATAGGCTCTACAAATTTTGCCCAGCAAGATATTACCTTCTATTACAATTAGAATTCAATTCAGGTATTAAAAATTGCCCAAAATACAATTAAAACTAGAAAAGGGCAAAACAGTAATTTGTCTGCTCCCATCTATCTGCTGGTCGTGCTTCCTGGGCCCACCACACGCGGCCTGGTCGTGTGAAACCTATCCCATATTGTAGAAAATCTCTCAAGCTTCGCGTGGACTGTAAATGGGCTGAAAACGGACTTCTAGAACTCCAGATATGGCCCAAACAGTATAAGCTGCGCAGCCCTTCTAAAAAATCCGAATTTTAATTAATTAATTCTCCAAGAACGATAGAAGCATCAACTTTAATCAACATTCTCGTAAATCTGCACAACTCAGCAAAACACATCAAAACTACAACAACTTGAATCCAAAACAATCAATTTAAGCCGAACGGAGGCATTCCCAGTGGATATAAAATCCACTTATCAAAATAGTTCATTAGTCTCTGTGGAGGTACTTGTTCGCACTTATTCACGCAAGAGAACGTGGTCAACAAGTAATATACGGTAAATAGGATTCGTTCCCACAAAGACTCAAATTGTTCGTTTGGTTCACTTATACACCAGTTTATGATTTACACTCACTGCCAAGACAATAACAAATTTGGTTTTAATTAACTAATGACTAATTGCCAACTATGGAAATTACGAGGAAATAACTTAACTTTAACTTTATAATAAACAAACATGGGATTTCAATTTCATTTACTACTTCATCTAGAATCTTATGCCCTTTAGCCTAGCATGTGACAGAGTTGATTACTGATTAGATGCACTAAACTGATACACACCAACTTTCGTTGTGCATATACCATCCTACTGATCATCCACAATCGATAGAAGTCAAGTAGTCACCAAATATGTGTAGTCCCTATATGTCTATAGCAATTGAACACATACCGGTTGAAATCAAGCACCCATTAAACCACATAGTCGATGCAAGACGGTTAGAATTACATCACAAATTAATACATGTTCTTCACATGCAAAAACCTATGCTAGCATGAATTGTTCTAAACCCTAGATCCACTTTCGCATTCACTAGGATTAAACAAACAATTACAAGTGTTCGCGACTCACTTATAACGAATAAGCATAATCATACTAGACAATCAATACATTCAATCACACACCAAGGCATAAATAACACTCAATTTCTAGAATCCATAGAAAAATCCATTAAAACCCCATGATAACGAATTAGCCCATAATTGACCTAATTGCCATCATGGGTTCTATGGAAAACATAATTCTAAAATAAACAAGAAATTATGGAAGAAGAAATAAGGTTTAGAAATAAATCCCCAAAATAGAAGAGTACAAAAGTTCCAAAGAATAATCCTTGCTTGTCACTAGCTTGGAGAATTTCCTTGAAAATGTTCTTGAAATCTAGATGAAAAAGTGTGATAGTAGCTAAGAAAAACTAAGAACAACGATAGATATGTTTTTTAGGTCTCCCATAATACATATAAAGATGCCCTAATAATAGGCCCAAAACTAACTTGACCCGATACAAGGCAACAGAAAACTGCTCAACCCCACATCAAAGCGCCATGGCGCCTAAACCAAGCGCAAGAGCGCTCCACAAGCCCCGGAATTCTTTCCCCGCGCGCGCTATAGCGCTAGAACTCGAGCAACGGCTCCCAGCCTCGCGCAACTGCGCCCCATACACGCGCAACTGCGCCCCAAAGCTCCTAGACAACACCCTTTTTTCACCCTGTGCGCGCAATGGCGCCCAACACCTGTGCAATGGCGCCCAACGGTTCCTGGAATGCCTGTGCTCCTGGACCTCTCCTTGTTTTGTATTAGCTCTCCCACTTAGCAACAATCATTCCATAATTCTTGCACTTTGAATCACTTTTCTTCACACATCTAAAAATTCATTTCACGCCACCCAAATCACCATTTTAGCACCATAATAACTTCACGACACAACCTACACAATTTACACAAAAACGTATCAAATGACAACGAAACTTGAGAACACGCAAACGATTAAAGTCCAAACGGAAGGTAAATAGTGGATATAAAATCCACTTATCAAACCCCCAAACTTAAACCGTTGCTTGTCCTCAAGCAATGCAAACTCAGCTTAAAATGATGAATGAATGCGACTAATAACTACATGCCATGATAATGCGAAAATGTCCTAATGCAATGATCCCACACAAATGACCTGAAACCAACTCAACACTCAAACGTCTCAACGAATGTAACAACTCCAAACAGAGCTCGACTAAGCCCCCGTATACTAACAAAACATGCTTGGAAACGTGGTGTGTGCATTTCTCACTAGACATACTCTCGAAACTAGATCAAAGGCATAACCAATTCTTCGCCAAGACAATCACATGTTTATAAACAGAATAGACTTTAGACACTCCATGACTCAAAGACACCGCCATCATCATTTAAGGTAGACAGGGACTCATGCTTTACTACCTAAACACCACAAAACACAAAACACACATGCTTTTGACTGTGTAATGAGTGAGACCCCTAAAGGCTTATACAATAGCACCCTTGTAGCGAGCGTTAGGTTAGTGGATCCCAGACTGGAAAAGTCTTAGGTCACTAGGCATAAATTCCCCTCGAACTTACTTGCTCGAGTACTAAAGAGCTCACCCTAGCCAATTAGCATACACACACTCTCACAATCCCTCATTTTTTATTCTCACAACTCTTTTTTTTTTCTTTATATATATTTTTTTTTCCTATTTTTTTTTCTTTTGACTCTTTTTCTTGCCTTTTCTTTTTTTTTTTTCACATGGGTGCACTGTCTCACCCCCCTAGACTACTCATATCAAATATGAGCCGACTACTAGCCATTTGACGCCTAGCCATTATTACACTACGACATGACACTTAGCATGAAATCCCTGTTTTCCCCCAAACTTATACTTAAGTGCGCCTACGCCATCGAGGGAATAACGAAAATTCTAGATATAAATAAGTGATTAAACCTCAACAGCCAAACAAGGTGTGACTCGATCTAGCCCAATAGCAAACAGTGAGACCGTGAAAAGATTGTGTTCCCGACACATGCAAGTCAATTTCATAAGTACTTAATTCAACCCTCTATTCATTGTCATCACACTCAAATTAACGTCGACCTATCGAGCCAGAAACATACACTCATATGGAATCATGTGATATGCATGAACAAAATGATATTACAATCCTAATTAAAGCTATATGACATGGCATCCTAAATGCAATCTAAATGGCATAGCAAAACTAAATGCACCAATACTACATGAATATGCATGAATATGCAATGCAATGACTCTTGATACCCTAAAATCACCCCCAAACTGAAAAATTTCAATGTCCTCATTGAAGGTAAAATTAAAGGGTACAAGAGATACTCCCCTAGTCGTCGGCATCTCCACCCTCCTCGGGTGGTGTATCTGGTGGTGGATAGACGTGGTGCGCTCCGAAGATGGGCCATGTGACCCGAAAACCCTGCTGCTGGTACACTCCATCCACTGACTGAGTCAAGTCTGTAGCAAATCTGTGTAGCATGGCATTCGTAGTATCCTGACGCCTCAACATGCGTCTGAACTGAGCATCACTGAAAACCACAGTACCCTGACTCGTCTGTGCCTGAGAAGGTCCCGCTCTGTCTAGGTGTGGCTGTGGAGGTACTTGCTCAACCGGTGGTGGCACATTTAAGTGTGGGGAGGTGTTTTCATTAGTTGTAATTGTAAGTATTAAAAAAACAAAAAAAAAGTAATACGTAGTATATGTAACATTGTGTTCATATAGATATCATGCTTTGTATATTATTAGTAGTCATTCATGCATATATGTTCGTATTAATTATGTTTGTTTCATATGGGACATTCTGTTTTTATTTATACCATGTGAGTTCATTCTAGTTGCATTTTCATGGCATGCATTTTTCATGATCCCTTAGAACGAGCTAATTCTGATTGGTAGGTAGGTGTCTAATTGAGTGTGGTAATGATGAATAGAGGGTTGATTTATAGTTTCTATGAAATTGACTTGCATGTTACGGGAACAAAACTTTTACACAGTCTCATTGGGTGCTTTTGGGCTAGGTTAAAGTCATGCTTGTTTGGATGTTTTGAGATTTAATCACTTGATTATATTTAGAATTTTCGTTATTCCCTTGATGGCGTAGGAGCACTAAAGTCTAAGTTTGGGGGAAACCAGGGATTTCATGCTAGTTGTATCAATTGTTAAATAATGGTTAGGTGTCAAATGGCTAGTAGCCGGCTCATATTTTATGAGTAGTCTAGGGTTGGAAATGAGAAAGGCTCATTCCAGATTGAAAAAAAAAAAACAGAAAAAAAAAAGAAAGAAAAAAAAAAGTCAATAAATTGTTTATATGCAAAATTAACCAGGGTGAGCTCTTTAATACTCGAGTAATTAAGTCTGAGGGGACTTAGTCCTAGTGACCTAAGGCTTTTATAGTCTGGGATCCACTGACCTAACACTCGCTACATGGGTATTATTGTATAAGCCTTTTGGGGTCTCATTCATTGCACTGTTAAATAAGCATGCATATTGTATATAGTGTAGTAGTTAGTAATAAAGCATGAATACCTGGCTAACTTGAATGAGGATGGAGGTGTTCCTAGGTTATGAAGTGTCTACGATCTATTCTATTTATAAACCTGTGATTGTCTTGGCGAAGAATTTGTATGATTTTTGACCTAGTGTTGGGAGTATTTCTGATGAGCATCGCACACACGCACGTTTCTGTCATGTATTGTTAGTATACGGGGACTTAGTCGAGCTCTATTTGGATTTAGTTGCATTCTTTGAGATATTTGCTTGTTAATTGGTTTTGGTTAGTTTGAAGGGGATCGTTGCATTTTCATATTAGTTGCATTCATGCATTGCATTGTTTAGTTAGATGGATTTTGTGGGTACATTCACTATAGGCCCTCACGACACCTTACTCGTCCACTAGGGCTGCCTAGGGGTTTAAAGGGCTTGTTGCATATGCCAAATGCAACTGTGATCAGCCACGGAAGTGGTACTAGTTATTTAGTTAGTTGTAATTGTTTATGCTTGAGGACAAGCATCAGTTTAAGTTTGGGGTTTGATAAGTGGATTTTATATCCACTTGGAATGCCTCAGTTCGGCTTAAATTGATTGTTTTGGACTCAAGTTTGTGTAGTTTTGATGTGTTTTGTGTAATTGTGCAGGGTTGAAGAAATATCGATTAAAGGTGTAGTTTCCGTCGTTTTTGGAGCATTTTGTGGAGTTGATTGATGATATGGAATGAAGAATGGTGTAACACCCCCAGATCCGGGGTCCGGGATCCGGTGGTTACGGTTTCCAATTCTGTCCATAACAATTGAACTTTCCTTAACATAAAATAAATTACGTCTCTATGACCCAACACAACAATATAAAACACACCCGTTATAGTACCAGAGATGAAATCAGAGTCACAATCAAATTTTTATTAATCACATTATGAGTTCTTACAATCCAAAAGAATTTCAATATAATTACATACTCTTTGCCATCCATTTACATAAGTCATACTAGACTATATTCTTGGTACTGAAAGAATAAATATATCCTACCAATAGCTTCTTCTTCAGCTCTGGTAGTCTCATCGTCCTCGCCCGCGTCGAGTGCGCCTTGTGCGAGTCATCTGGTCTAGCTGTTGTTGTGATATAATAATAAAGCAAGGGTGAGCAATAGCCCACCAACAATAATAGATAACTGAACGATAATGTATAACAGTTCAAAAGTATCTTTCAAACCATATGCCATGCATTTACGGAAATGATGCCAGTATAATATGAACGATGAAGTTACAAGGTAACTTAAAGTATTTGTTTGTAGAAATATCTGCTACATCAAAGTAAGCGAGATATCCTTATTGTTATTAAGAAGAGGAACTTGCAAGAAAAGGTTGCAATTCGAGTTATGACCCTTTTCCAACTCTGCCAACAGTAATCATGTTGCAGGAAATAAATAAATTTGGATGATGAACCAATGATGGAGTATTCACCGCGCCCGCTGTTCCAATCTTGATGATCAGTCGAGATCGTACAGCTCAATTTAGATTTACTACCGGTAGAAGGAAGAACTGACGGCTTTACTTGTATACCGCCTTGCTAGCTCTCCCCGGCCAACGGTTGGGCCAAAGGGGATGGACCGGCGCTACTCGGCCTCTTACACGACTCCTAGTTCAAATAGAATTCATGATTCTGAATGTACGTTCGTCCCCCTTTCCCCAAGTATAATACTTGTTGATAAGACTCCACAAAGTAGTCGTATCTAGTTGGAAAGGAAAATTTACAAATAACTCCCAAGCTATTACTTGGTAACGGATATTAACTTGTTCCACTAATCTTACCTCTCGAAAGATGAGAAGGTAAGCAACGACTTAATAAGTCAACAGCACCCGAGTTGCGAGTGAAGGGAATACTTTATGACCGGGAAGTCGACAAGATAAATAACATTTTCCAAGTAAGGTTCCCTTATTATTAAGGAGATAGACTCAAAGAAGAATGATGTCTGAGAACCTTTCTTGATATAAGATTAATAATAATATGACTCCGAGATATTTTCTGTAATAATCGAAGAAGATAAACTTTATCGAGATTATTCTAAATATGGAATAAATATTCAGAGAATATTTATTGAGTTAGAATATTTAAAGAATATTTGGGAATATGAATGAATATCTTTAATCAGAGTATTTCTCAAAATAATCCCTGAAGAAATATCAGGAGAATATTTATTGAATAAATAAATATTTAAATGAATATTCAAAACAATATTCATTAATTAATAAGACCTGAAAAGAATATTTAAGGTAATATTCATTATTAATTAGGAATTTAAATGAATATTCAAAAGTAATATTCATTTAATGAATAATATCCTAAATGAATATCAAGTAATATTCATTTAGTAATCCAAGCCTTAAGGAATATTCGAGATAATATTCGATAATTAAATCAAGCTTCTGATGAATATTAAAATAATATTCATCAAGTATTTAATATCTTAAATGAATATTCAAAAGTAATATTTATTTAATAAAATAATAGTCTAAAAGAATATCCAAATAATATTCATTTAGTAGTCTCATCTTTAGAAGAATATTCGAAATAATAATCGATAATCAATTCGACTCTGAATGAATATTGAGAAATATTATTCGTTGAATAGTTACGTTCAAATAATTATTTGAAGTAAGGATCGTTAAAATAATTAGTCTCGAACGAATATTCAAATAATATTCGTCGCCCAAATAATAGAAAATATTTACTTAAATATTTTCCTCCGAGGTAATCTCGATATATCAAGGAATATTGACTCCCGGTCTATTTTTGATTAATAAGATGTATACGCCCTTCTATGAGGGTCTTACAACAACCGGCTTATAACTGATATATAACTATCTAGCTTATAAGCCAACAATAACATTCAGGGAACAAGTATATCAATTCAACTTGAAGGTAGGCATGCATGCAATGGCATATGTATATCAGCAATCATATATATATATTTATTCAATCACAACAACAGCCTAAAAGAAGGGAATTGAAACTTGCCTGGTAGTCGAGTACGGTAAGGGGTAGTGGTAGCGGGTCCCGGTTCAGCTTGGTGATCTATAAATAGCCAAGGCATTCGGGATTAATCACTTAACACATTAAAAGTTAAGTTATACTTAATTCGAAACACGTTCTCGAGTTATCTCGTTATACCCCTTTTAGTGGATTACTTTTATCACTGATCCGACCCGACATTCGTTCGTTACTACGACATGTCATTGTACTTATACTTGGGACATACTTAAGTCATATGAGTTCTAAAGTCGATCGTTACGAACCAATACTATACTCCGAGTTTTATCGCCCGTTTTCTAAGTGTTTTACCGAAGTTATAAAAGAGTCGTCTTTTAGGGGTTCGTTCGCGTTTAACCTCGACTCGAACATTTTTAATAAATCGAAAAATGATCCTTTTGACATACGGTTTTCTTTCACGCCTTCCTTTTTACCTCTAGTATTTATTTACCAAGATTCGCCATGACGTTACATAGTTTACGAGGGTTCAATTACAGTTACGAACTTTCGTTTACGGATTCGAACAACTTTTAGTAATCCGGCCGTAACTCCTAAACCGTAAGTCCGTTTCACGTGATCTTTATATCAAAACGAAGCTTAGAACATTACCTATCCTATCATGGCAGATAAAGTCTCTGGACAGTAGGGGTTCGACATGGAAAATGGCATACAAAACATGGTATTGTAAAATCGGGCATTATAACGGCTGTAAATCGAATATCTACCAATTTCGAATCTTCCCATAAACATAGTATCCAACCCAAACATCATATACATGACTTATACACATGAACTGAGGCCAAGCAATGCCTTTCCGTTCATCTAGCTATACTATCATCTCATAAAACCCACACATAGATCTAGTACTCTAAATATGCATACAACACTAAAACTCATCCAAAACTCCATTAAAACTCAAATCAAAGACTAGGGTTCTTGAAGTTTATACCTTCCTTGGAGTATTTAAGACCTTGATAAACCTTGATTAATCCTTAGAACACCTTATCAAAGCTTGGATCATTCAAAAGAATCAAGAAAATCAAAGTTAGTTTCATGGAAGCACTATTCACCCTCCTCTTTCTTGATTTTTTTGAAAATGGAAACAAGGGAGTTTGAAGCTAAAATTTTGAGGAGATTACTTTCTTGAAATATAGGACTCACCTTAAAAGTTACAAGATCAAACAAGGAGTGGAAACTTGATTTCCCCTTTTGAATTTATGGAAAAGCCGAATGGCTTTTAGAGAGAGTGTTGGAGTTGCTTGGTTGTTTCTTTGATAATAATGCATAAAGGGATTTTGCTTGGGATAATATCTTGCTAGTTGCTTTATTAAAGGTGTGATGTAAGGAATGATGTCTTTGGAGTGGACACATGTTGTTGTTTAAGTGGTAAGATGAGAAAGAGATGCTAAGTACTTGGTTGTTTCCTTATCTTGCTAGTTACTCTTGTAACTACTTAGTTACTTGCTCTCATCCACTTGCACATACTTACATCTTGGTTCTCTGCTTGTTTCTGTGTCCGGTTATTGCCCGTTTCGATTGATCGTTCGTGAGAATATTTCACGGATTTCTAGTTAGGGTTTACCGGGAATCCTCTTTAATATTAATAATTTCATTCTCCATCTTTCATTCTAACTTTCCAATTTATATTCCTTAAATCCATTCATTAAATACTTAAGGCTATCAGTGTCCAGGGAACTCTCGGAGAAAATAAAAGTGCGGTTTTTCAGAATCCGACAGCTTTTACATACACTTATTTTCCCCCTGGATCACTAATACGAACTCGGAAATCCGTTCCGAATACTTCTATATAGTGTCGTCTCATATTATTATATACTCCCACCACAACACTATTCATTCTGTATTCTTTACTTGTTCTCTTGGGGTGGTACAATTGTCCGTATTCTCTTTCGATCGTTCCTTAACCTTTTTACGGGACTACTGGATTAATCGTTATCGATCTGGATGACATGAGGGTATTCTCCTGCTTGAAATTGCCATATCTTATTCCCTTAGAAGATAGATTATTCTTACCTATGTTGTTACCCTTTAGCATCCTTCAAGACATAGAAATAATAAAGTCGAATTCCATTCATTCTTTCCAAATATCAATTATTACATTGTAGCCATAACCACTCCTCAGTGGTTTCCTACCTTCATTCTTAAATCAAATATAATAACATCCCAAAATATCAAATCCTCAAAGTTAATATCTCAATTCTAGGATTATAATAATATTTAACCCACTGTCCGGTCAAATATTATACCGAAAAAGAATTTGGAATTTCTGAATTCCGATCGTCTCTGCATTCACTTATTTCCTCCGCGTATTACTAATATGACTTCGAAACATCCATAACACGTCCCGTACATAGGGTGGCGTGAAAAGTTTTCCAACTTACAAAATCACTATTCATCCACCAAATTACTATGCACGTACAGGAAACACTATGCACGTACGGGAAATACTATGCACGTACGGGAAATACTATGCACGTATGGGAAACACTATGCACGTACGGGAAATACTATGCACGTACTCATTTCCCTTCAAGGATCCATTAGCTCCTTCCTGGATGGTAGATTATTCTTATCTAGGTTCTCAACCATCGAATTACTCTATTCTGACAATATACCAATGCATCAGGATCATTGTCCAAAGCAATATCCATTCATTACAATCATTGTTCTTTGAAACCACCATTCATTAGAGCTGGTGACCTTGTTGTCGAAATCATTGTTCTTCATTTTATCATTACTTAATAAAAAGTTTTAATTATATCCAAAATTTGGGGTTCTTACAGTCTCCCCTCCTTAAAAGGATTCCGTCCCGGAATCAGGTAGGAAGAAAAGAGTCGTTTGCCTGTCGTTCACTCTTTGACTTCCCGGTCAATTCTTAGTCGTTCTACCCTTCCTCAGCACATCTTCTAGTGCTACAATTCATACTTTATCCTTTTTCCATCAACGTTGCTACTTTTCGTACAACTCACTATCCGGGTTATACTCTTACTCAGTCTTATCCTTATTGATACCTGCAGTAACATTGGTATCACTATCACCGTACGATTCGGAGGTAACCTCGCTCGTAATGTGCATTTCCTAATCGCTTTAATCTTCGCAATCTCGATCAATATAGAGAAGTGGAAAGATTTATTGAGAGATCACTATGATCAATTGAACATTTGTTATATTGCATAGTTAGTACAGAAGGGGGCCAGCCTTTAGTACTTGACAAGCAATTAAACAAGTCATGGCATTCCACTTAGACTTCTATCATATAAACAGATAGTCACGTAGCAGTACCTCCCCTCCAAAAAGGGTTGTTCTTCTCAATTTATAAAGAAGATGAATAAGAGAGAGGAAGAGAAACGAGTTCTAAAGGATTATAGAAAGCTTTCATGATTGTGGAATATCATACTCAGAATTTACCTCTGAACTATAGAGGTTTATCAGAGAAGAAATTAATCATAATTATATCCAATACTATTTGATCGCAATCTCACGTGTCAACATATCTTGCTGCTTTGTCCATTATTCTATGGACAAATACTCTTGTTCAATCTTAGCGGTACTCACATTCGGGAAATCCTTCAACCTTTCAGGTTAAATCTTAGATTTCTCACTTGACATCATTATTACTGACATCCCATATCATGTTACTAGCTTTTTTTTTTCATACTATAATATTGACACTATCAGGTTGTCATCCTGAGAATTCATTAGAAAACCCATTCATAACATTCCTTGCTTCTCATTCCATAGTTGTTTCCCCAACCTTTTCTTTATCAATCACATCCTTCTCATTAGCTGATTCTTACTCATTTCTATTATTTACTTTCACCTTCACCTCTTTATTGAGACACCTTTTTGCACTTGGTACCTCTTTATCGGTATTCCGTCACATTTATTCTATAATCATCACGTTATTCCAATTTAAACTTTCCGAAATGAATCTGGCCCGATTCCTTTAACTTAGATTCATATAATCTACTTCTGCCAACCTTGTTTCTCATTACTTGTTCTTTTCTATCCGTGGTTTTCCACAGGTTGTCTTTCGTAAGTCAGACCAGGTCGCATATCTACATGCTCGTACTCCTATCATCTGCATTTTACTGGCGTAGCCTGGCCACATGAAAACCCGTTATGACCGTGCTATAAGTCTTGGGGGTAAGGCTGGCTCGAATACCGCCGTCCGAACATTTTAACCTCTCAGGTGGCCCAATAAGTCTCGGGCTCAACCGCCCTGCCCTCCAAGTCTCATTAATTCTTTCCATGGGAATATCTTTAACATCATGAATCATCAACCTCATATTCTCTATCTTGTTTGCGCAGAAGTACACTAACATAAACTTGTTTGTCATTCATCAACCTGCCATTTAGTTAATCAATGGCAGCACTTTCTTTATCTTTACATTGTCATCTATTTTCTTAGAAGAATCACCATTGCTTGTTGTTTACGTAGTGCATTAATAGCTAACCCTACGGGTTTCAAATCCCTTAGGGAGACAAAGTAATCACTATTCCTTATCCATAAGGAACACTTCCTGAACTTGATGTAGATATAACATGAAGTAGATAGAATTGCGGAAAAGTTTCAAGCATCGCAGCTAGGTCCGGTTGATGAAACTATCACTTATGCATCTTCCATAAAAGACTGGAAATTTAACGGTTTACTTCATCAATTTTGTACCATGGTCCTGGTTTACCTCAAAACGGGACCTTCTAAGGTACGTAATATGCTTAAGACTCCATCAGGAATCGAATCTTTACTTAAACTATTATTACCTTCGATTCTTGCACAATCATCAAAAGGAATGTAACTTCCTCCACTCCAATATGACCTTCAAGGTCTTTCCAAATATCATTTTGTTTCTTCGGTATGAACATTTAAAATTATTCCTTTATACTTAGACTGTCGACCACCTCATTGGCCTTTCCTGATAATAATAATTTCTGGTAACCCTTGTTCTCTGGATATATTCCAATTCCAACATTTCTACCTCATTCCCATCATTGACGGGTGAAAGCATTCTCCCTTAAGCTCTGCTGATGGAGAAAAATATATTTATCAGTCTTTCTCCATAAGTCATTGCTTCCACCTACCCGTGGGAACTTTATCACGTTTATTCCCAATCCTACTTAGGATACTTCTCTTCTTAGTTCTTTCCTTATCTTAGGATAATCTCAACCTTTATAGGTTCAATCCATACTTCCTCAGGGCTTCATACATGCCCCATCTGGCATTATTGTTACGATGTCATACAATCCTTACCAAACTTCCATTTTACTCGAAATCTAGGACAACCATATACACATGAGTCACTTCAGTACGGGTGACCCCATCCCAAAAAGGTCTAGTGAATTCCCAATCAAAACATGGGTTGTTCGGCAGAAGATTCAAACGATCTCATTAATGTTTCCTTTATATCAGAAGCCCTTGCAGTCGGTGCTTTCTTAGAAGCAACCCTGCTTTGTCCTTTCATTGTTGGTCTAGTCACTCGATACTCCTTTGTGACTTGGCCTCAACTGGCCACACTAAAATAAAAAAAATATGATTTTAGGGGTTGGCTAATAGCATTACTTTTCTAGCAATTGCCGGCATAGTGCCTTCTTCTTTGATACCTTTCTACCTTTCCAAAACTTTACTCCATATAAGTCTTAATCGACTACTCGGCACCGTCTCCGGTCACCTTTCCCCCACTTTTATCTTTTCAACTATTCTTATCAATCCTGCGTGCCACACAATCTTACCATTCCTGGCATAACAGCCTTTTCATTTAAATCAATCCTGGAATTTCTCAGTCCGGCTGGTTTCTTACTTACATTTCCTATTTTCGTCCAATCTCACTTCATCATTTTATCACTACCGTCGATTGTAATGCTCAGGGTCCGTTCACTAACCCATTTTGCAGCATCCTTACCCAAATCACAGGGTTTGCTCCAGTTTCTACTCTCTTCCATGACATTCTCTGATAATCAGAAAGACAAGGTTTGCTAAAATTCACCGGATTCCTTTCCAGACTCAGGGAAATTTTGATCAATCTACCCACCTACTGGTAACATTAAGGAGACCAGTTTCGAAACCTGAAGAATAGTTCTATGAACCTCCAAGCAGGTGGAATCATAAGCAGTCATAGTTAACGAAATAATCATCATCAGATTGGAAGTTTACCCACTGGAGAGGAATTAATTATATCCATCCCTTAGAAGGGAATCAATAGTTTCAAACTGAAACCTGTCACAACGTCCTGATATTCAATACTACCACATGTCGGTCTACCTAACCCTTTATGCGAAGCATCGTTGGGAGCACAAGGTCTCCTTTTTCCATTAAGCAATGCCAGCTATTGGTCATTACCAATTTCACCTTTTAGCTCCAGGAAGATTTTCTCATATTTTTCTCTTTAACTACTGATCGTATTACTTGATCTATTATAATTCCGCATCGGAATAAACTTAAGGTACTACTATAATCCATTCAAAGAGAAGAAGGAATTTAATATTCCTCTAAATCACATGCATCTAACGTTTCTGGTTCATCATTTAACTGAGTTGAATTAACTCTATACTCAGTCTCTGGCAGTAGTCTCATTACGAGTTCATCTTGACTCACTGGTCTTATCTTCTGGTAAGTTCTGAGATCATTGCCTTGCTTACTACTTCCTTATATAATTTTACCCAATCATGCTGTCACTTCCCAATGTCTTTACTTTCTAAATGATTCATTCATAAAATGAACATTTTCCTTAATAAAACCACCTTATTAACCTCAATTTGGTTCCATAATTTACAACCTACGACACCTGCCTTCTCATGGCGAATTATTAATGACCATATTCATACTAATTCATTTATCAAATGATATGGCACTTACTGCCTCCTTCTCAACTATTCCTAGGGACTCTGCTCCTCGCCCTAAATTGATGTCTTTAATAATCATACATCCCTCTAGCTCTTTCTTTGTTAAGATGAAAATCTCTAAGGATTCTCATCTATTTCCGTATAAGATCTCAAGTAATTCTTCCAATCCTTCATTCTTGCTGGTACTACATCTGGTAGTCCGGCTATGAATTCAACATGCATCTTCAGATCTCTTAATAATATCTCGGTTCTTTATACTCACTTTTCTGAGCACCATATCTTAATCATCACAGTCATTCTGGCTGCGACCCTCATTACCCATGGGTAAGCTCCTTATCCTAACAGGATTTTCCTTATCTGCGGGAACCTCTTCCGGGTCTCCAGTAGGGTACTCCATCGAATTACCCGCTGATCTTCAGCATATAAAGCATCATCGCGCTGTTGCTCGTATGCCTCAAGGTCAGTCGCCTTACTCGTCGGTACGATATCGAGCTAAGTTACTATCATTATACTTACGAGTTCCCATAAGGGTTTTATATGTCATCACTACATTAAGTAGTCCGACTATGAACTTGGCAAGAGTTCTTATTATCTTTTTGAATTTATTGTTTTAACGCCACCTCATCTCTGGGGTTTATAACGTACGCTCTGATACCACTTCTGTAACACCCCCAGATCCGGGGTCCGGGATCCGGTGGTTACGGTTTCCAATTCTGTCCATAACAATTGAACTTTCCTTAACATAAAATAAATTACGTCTCTATGACCCAACACAACAATATAAAACACACCCGTTATAGTACCAGAGATGAAATCAGAGTCACAATCAAATTTTTATTAATCACATTATGAGTTCTTACAATCCAAAAGAATTTCAATATAATTACATACGCTTTGCCATCCATTTACATAAGTCATACTAGACTATATTCTTGGTACTGAAAGAATAAATATATCCTACCAATAGCTTCTTCTTCAGCTCTGGTAGTCTCATCGTCCTCGCCCGCGTCGAGTGCGCCTTGTGCGAGTCATCTGGTCTAGCTGTTGTTGTGATATAATAATAAAGCAAGGGTGAGCAATAGCCCACCAACAATAATAGATAACTGAACGATAATGTATAACAGTTCAAAAGTATCTTTCAAACCATATGCCATGCATTTACGGAAATGATGCCAGTATAATATGAACGATGAAGTTACAAGGTAACTTAAAGTATTTGTTTGTAGAAATATCTGCTACATCAAAGTAAGCGAGATATCCTTATTGTTATTAAGAAGAGGAACTTGCAAGAAAAGGTTGCAATTCCAGTTATGACCCTTTTCCAACTCTGCCAACAGTAATCATGTTGCAGGAAATAAATAAATTTGGATGATGAACCAATGATGGAGTATTCACCGCGCCCGCTGTTCCAATCTTGATGATCAGTCGAGATCGTACAGCTCAATTTAGATTTACTACCGGTAGAAGGAAGAACTGACGGCTTTACTTGTATACCGCCTTGCTAGCTCTCCCCGGCCAACGGTTGGGCCAAAGGGGATGGACCGGCGCTACTCGGCCTCTTACACGACTCCTAGTTCAAATAGAATTCATGATTCTGAATGTACGTTCGTCCCCCTTTCCCCAAGTATAATACTTGTTGATAAGACTCCACAAAGTAGTCGTATCTAGTTGGAAAGGAAAATTTACAAATAACTCCCAAGCTATTACTTGGTAACGGATATTAACTTGTTCCAGTAATCTTACTCCTCGAAAGATGAGAAGGTAAGCAATGACTTAATAAGTCAACAGCACCCGAGTTGCGAGTGAAGGGAATACTTTATGACCGGGAAGTCGACAAGATAAATAACATTTTCCAAGTAAGGTTCCCTTATTATTAAGGAGATAGACTCAAAGAAGAATGATGTCTGAGAACCTTTCTTGATATAAGATTAATAATAATATGACTCCGAGATATTTTCTGTAATAATCGAAGAAGATAAACCTTATCGAGATTATTCTAAGTATGGAATAAATATTCAGAGAATATTTATTGAGTTAGAATATTTAAAGAATATTTGGGAATATGAATGAATATCTTTAATCAGAGTATTTCTCAAAATAATCCCTGAAGAAATATTAGGAGAATATTTATTGAATAAATAAATATTTAAATGAATATTCAAAACAATATTCATTAATTAATAAGACCTGAAAAGAATATTTAAGGTAATATTCATAATTAATTAGGAATTTAAATGAATATTCAAAAGTAATATTCATTTAATGAATAATATCCTAAATGAATATCAAGTAATATTCATTTAGTAATCCAAGCCTTAAGGAATATTCGAGATAATATTCGATAATTAAATCAAGCTTCTGATGAATATTAAAATAATATTCATCAAGTATTTAATATCTTAAATGAATATTCAAAAGTAATATTTATTTAATAAAATAATAGTCTAAAAGAATATCCAAATAATATTCATTTAGTAGTCTCATCTTTAGAAGAATATTCGAAATAATAATCGATAATCAATTCGACTCTGAATGAATATTGAGAAATATTATTCGTTGAATAGTTACGTTCAAATAATTATTTGAAGTAAGGATCGTTAAAATAATTAGTCTCGAACGAATATTCAAATAATATTCGTCGCCCAAATAATAGAAAATATTTACTTAAATATTTTCCTCCGAGGTAATCTCGATATATCAAGGAATATTGACTCCCGGTCTATTTTTGATTAATAAGATGTATACGCCCTTCTATGAGGGTCTTACAACAACCGGCTTATAACTGATATATAACTATCTAGCTTATAAGCCAACAATAACATTCAGGGAACAAGTATATCAATTCAACTTGAAGGTAGGCATGCATGCAATGGCATATGTATATCAGCAATCATATATATATATTTATTCAATCACAACAACAGCCTAAAAGAAGGGAATTGAAACTTGCCTGGTAGTCGAGTACGGTAAGGGGTAGTGGTAGCGGGTCCCGGTTCAGCTTGGTGATCTATAAATAGCCAAGGCATTCGGGATTAATCACTTAACACATTAAAAGTTAAGTTATATTTAATTCGAAACACGTTCTCGAGTTATCTCGTTATACCCCTTTTAGTGGATTACTTTTATCACTGATCCGACCCGACATTCGTTCGTTACTACGACATGTCATTGTACTTATACTTGGGACATACTTAAGTCATATGAGTTCTAAAGTCGATCGTTACGAACCAATACTATACTCCGAGTTTTATCGCCCGTTTTCTAAGTGTTTTACCGAAGTTATAAAAGAGTCGTCTTTTAGGGGTTCGTTCGCGTTTAACCTCGACTCGAACATTTTTAATAAATCGAAAAATGATCCTTTTGACATACGGTTTTCTTTCACGCCTTCCTTTTTACCTCTAGTATTTATTTACCAAGATTCGCCATGACGTTACATAGTTTACGAGGGTTCAATTACAGTTACGAACTTTCGTTTACGGATTCGAACTACTTTTAGTAATCCGGCCGTAACTCCTAAACCGTAAGTCCGTTTCACGTGATCTTTATATCAAAACGAAGCTTAGAACATTACCTATCCTATCATGGCAGATAAAGTCTCTGGACAGTAGGGGTTCGACATGGAAAATGGCATACAAAACATGGTATTGTAAAATCGGGCATTATAACGGCTGTAAATCGAATATCTACCAATTTCGAATCTTCCCATAAACATAGTATCCAACCCAAACATCATATACATGACTTATACACATGAACTGAGGCCAAGCAATGCCTTTCCGTTCATCTAGCTATACTATCATCTCATAAAACCCACACATAGATCTAGTACTCTAAATATGCATACAACACTAAAACTCATCCAAAACTCCATTAAAACTCAAATCAAAGACTAGGGTTCTTGAAGTTTATACCTTCCTTGGAGTATTTAAGACCTTGATAAACCTTGATTAATCCTTAGAACACCTTATCAAAGCTTGGATCATTCAAAAGAATCAAGAAAATCAAAGTTAGTTTCATGGAAGCACTATTCACCCTCCTCTTTCTTGATTTTTTTGAAAATGGAAACAAGGGAGTTTGAAGCTAAAATTTTGAGGAGATTACTTTCTTGAAATATAGGACTCACCTTAAAAGTTACAAGATCAAAAAAGGAGTGGAAGCTTGATTTCCCCTTTTGAATTTATGGAAAAGCCGAATGGCTTTTAGAGAGAGTGTTGGAGTTGCTTGGTTGTTTCTTTGATAATAATGCATAAAGGGATTTTGCTTGGGATAATATCTTGCTAGTTGCTTTATTAAAGGTGTGATGTAAGGAATGATGTCTTTGGAGTGGACACATGTTGTTGTTTAAGTGGTAAGATGAGAAAGAGATGCTAAGTACTTGGTTGTTTCCTTATCTTGCTAGTTACTCTTGTAACTACTTAGTTACTTGCTCTCATCCACTTGCACATACTTACATCTTGGTTCTCTGCTTGTTTCTGTGTCCGGTTATTGCCCGTTTCGATTGATCGTTCGTGAGAATATTTCACGGATTTCTAGTTAGGGTTTACCGGGAATCCTCTTTAATATTAATACTTTCATTCTCCATCTTTCATTCTAACTTTCCAATTTATATTCCTTAAATCCATTCATTAAATACTTAAGGCTATCAGTGTCCAGGGAACTCTCGGAGAAAATAAAAGTGCGGTTTTTCAGAATCCGACAGCTTTTACATACACTTATTTTCCCCCTGGATCACTAATACGAACTCGGAAATCCGTTCCGAATACTTCTATATAGTGTCGTCTCATATTATTATATACTCCCACCACAACACTATTCATTCTGTATTCTTTACTTGTTCTCTTGGGGTGGTACAATTGTCCGTATTCTCTTTCGATCGTTCCTTAACCTTTTTACGGGACTACTGGATTAATCGTTATCGATCTGGATGACATGAGGGTATTCTCCTGCTTGAAATTGCCATATCTTATTCCCTTAGAAGATAGATTATTCTTACCTATGTTGTTACCCTTTAGCATCCTTCAAGACATAGAAATAATAAAGTCGAATTCCATTCATTCTTTCCAAATATCAATTATTACATTGTAGCCATAACCACTCCTCAGTGGTTTCCTACCTTCATTCTGAAATCAAATATAATAACATCCCAAAATATCAAATCCTCAAAGTTAATATCTCAATTCTAGGATTATAATAATATTTAACCCACTGTCCGGTCAAATATTATACCGAAAAAGAATTTGGAATTTCTGAATTCCGATCGTCTCTGCATTCACTTATTTCCTCCGCGTATTACTAATATGACTTCGAAACATCCATAACACGTCCCGTACATAGGGTGGCGTGAAAAGTTTTCCAACTTACAAAATCACTATTCATCCACCAAATTACTATGCACGTACAGGAAACACTATGCACGTACGGGAAATACTATGCACGTATGGGAAACACTATGCACGTACGGGAAATACTATGCACGTACTCATTTCCCTTCAAGGATCCATTAGCTCCTTCCTGGATGGTAGATTATTCTTATCTAGGTTCTCAACCATCGAATTACTCTATTCTGACAATATACCAATGCATCAGGATCATTGTCCAAAGCAATATCCATTCATTACAATCATTGTTCTTTGAAACCACCATTCATTAGAGCTGGTGACCTTGTTGTCGAAATCATTGTTCTTCATTTTATCATTACTTAATAAAAAGTTTTAATTATATCCAAAATTTGGGGTTCTTACAAATGGTGGCTAATGTCAACTCCTAAGAAGTATACAAGTCATTAAGAATGAAAGACGGTAGCTCATGCAAAAGGAACGGGAAGAAAAGGCGAAAAAAGGCAAGAAAAATCAGTTTTCGCAGAACGGGACCAAGCCGGGGGCTTCCAGCCATTTTTGGGCAGATTGTGCCGGCGCATCAGGCGCCAAAACGGTGCATTAGGCGCCAGGGGGCGCGGAAGAAAATCAGTCAGAATTTCGGATTTTGTTTTGGCCATATCTTGAGTTCTACAAGTCCGTTTTAGGCCCGTAAGCAGTCCACGCGAAGCTAACGAGATTCTCTATCATTCTAGAGTGGTTCAGAGGTCCAATTATGATTGGAACGTTCCAGAAATACTGAAGAAAAATCAGCTACGAATTTTCCTTAAAAAACAGAATCAGTTTAGGAAACGTATTTTGCAGAAATTCTATTATAATTCTGTTTTGGTATTTTCTTGCTGGGCAAGATGTCTAGAGCCCTATATAAACACATCTAGGGTATTATTTTAGGATGTAATTCATAACCTATTTTCAGTACTATTCATACTTTAGATCTAGAACTATTTTGAGATTGGAGAGAAAAGGGAGAGAATCAATTGGAGAAGAAGATTGAAGGAAGGAGCGAAGGGATTCGTCCGGAGTTCAAGACACTTCAAGATTTGTATTCTTTGTTCTTAAATTCTAAACTCATGATTTGTGGTTTATATATATATACTTGTTTTGTTCAATTATGAGTAGTTAATTCCCTTTATCCAAGAGTTGGGTAGTATTCGTTGATTTGTCGAGTTTGTTTGATTTCTCTTGTTATTGTTAATCTGTCATTGAGGGCTTAATTCAATTAGAAGAGTAGCTAACTTTTGATTGAATCTGTAGGGATTATAACGAATCGGGAGAAGAGTTGTAATTCTAGTACATGACATGATAGACACAATTTAATTATTGAATTGGGAGATTAATAAAAGAATTGTGAAACTGTTAATCCTTGGTTTTAATAGTTTATGATTATACTTTGATTGACCATGGGAGTGGCGATTAGGGGATGATTGTAGGCATTATGAATTACCTTGGGAGAGGAATTTATAAACTTTAGAAGGATTGTTTTTAACGAACAAGAGACACAAATTAGACATTCTTGGTAGTCAATTGAAGAACCCCAAATCTTGGATTATTTTCTCTCATCGTTATTATATAGTTTTTATTTGTTTATTAGTTTAATTTAGTTAATAATCATAATCACCAATCTATTCTTCCACACTTCTGAACTGCTTGAGATAAAAGACTCAGAATTAGAATTGATATCAGTCCTTCCCTGAGAACGAACACACAAAAATACTACTAACAAATTGGTCAACAGCGTAATATACGCTGTTCATCACACTAAATACCAAAAATACTACTAATTAACACTTAAAACAAAGGGGCGCCTTCTCTTAACACTCAAAACAAAGGGTAAGTGTTTCACTCAACTCCAACAATATCATAAACATGCTTCGTCCTTGATATCAATCTAACTCTTAACACAACATACATCATTGATGACAATCAAAAGGTCTTTTATAAGGTTGTAATGGGGCTAGGGACAAGGTATGTCAAGAAAGCCAAAGAAGGTTAAGTCAAAAGCTAGTACCCGACAATGAAATTCAAACAATCTCCCAAACTTATTAAAACCAAAAAAATACTTCCCCACACTTGAACTTTTATCATAGTCTAATAAAAACCTTGTCCAGTCGAATCTAAGTAGGATCACAAAGGATAAGTATGCTCTCGAATTTATTTTTTTCTGTTTTCTTTTCTTTTTTTTTTCGTTTTTGTTTTTTTTTTCTTTTTTTTTTCTAGAGAGCTAAAGAATAACAAGAAGAACAAGGATCCAAAAGATATGGTTTCAAATTTCGACTAACAAGCTATGAACCAAACCCCAAATATTCCCCCAAAATTATGATCATATATAAACCCCCCTTTTATACACACCTTATCACTCCCTTACGAACAATACTAGCCTTTGACAATTGGGTTCAAAATTAATGTAAGGACAATAGAATAAAAAGGATAATGGCAAGTAATGTGGTGTGTCACCGAAAGAATAAGATTAAGCTCAAAGGGTTAACTAATGGATCATGTATAAATGGTTTGGAAATATGGGAAATATGAGGTTATACCTAATTGCCTTTATCATATTATCATCAATTAATGTCATGCATCTCAAGAAAGACTTCAAGCAAGTGCTAGCAATGTAAACGACAAGTGGACACTCAAGCAAACGAATAGTCATGCAAAAGATATGCATATAGGCTCAAAACTCACTTGGTGTGACAAAAACATAATCAATCCCAAAGTAGTCTCTCTAACGCATCTACTTGTATTCAAAGCATATTGACCAAATTACCTTGCATATATTCATGTCATTCTAATCATTTAGCACATTCAATAAGTCTACTAGTTTCTACTTGCTAGTGTAAGTGTGTGCACAAGAACATCACATATCACTTCTCAAACAAAAGCATCCATAAACACAAGATTTCTAACAGCATGCATGGGTGCATTTACGCAAGTAATCTTCACATGGCTAGAATTATTTTTGGTATTTTTCAATTTTTTTTTAATTATTATTTTTTTTTAATTATACTACTAATACTATGATACTACAAAGAACACATCCCCACACTTAAATGTGGCAATGTCCTCAATGACACAATACTAAGTATTTTAACTAATTAAAAGAAGGAAAGAAATACTCCCTTATGCCTTAGCATGACGTGTCTGGCCGGAAAAGAATTGCTAAAATCTGTCATAATAGTATCAACCTGCAAAAATTCTTTATGTTCCTGAAAACACCTCACACCAAATTCATCAAAGTACCTTGTAGGAGTAAACAAATAAAAATAAAAATATCTAAGCTAAAAAAAAAACTCATGGGTTGCCTCCCAAGAAGCGCTTTTGTTTAACGTCGTTAGCCCGACGCCTATTGACAATTATCCTGGCGAAAAAGCATATAATTGTACATATCTCCTAATTTGAATTAATCTAATGATGTGAGCACCAATTAGATAACCAAGAAGATACATAAACTGGCATGTGAGACTCATGTGATGCTCACGAAATTTCGGGATGTGAAAAAAAATAGCAAAATCCGCATCAAAACATTTATGACTACTTTTCACAAATCCCTCCCAAATTAGGTCTACAACAGGCATATACACATTCTCAATCTTAGCATTATTCAAGTCAAGTGTATCCAAATTCGGTTCTATCTCGTCTACCACAATGGGAATCACAATATCCTTATTCAAATTTAAATCTTCCACAACCATACTATCACCCTCGTCAAATAGCATGCAAATAGAGTCATCTAAGATATCAACATCATTATTATCAAAAGAGTTTTCACACGAGTTAATTTCTTGAGAAGCGTATTGGTCAATAAGAGTAAGACTATCAAAATAACCATCTTCATCATCAAAATCATCAAAAATTAGCTTACTGTTACTAACCTCGTTTTGCGAATCTTTGAACTCCGTACCACTCCACAAAGTTGCATCATCAAATTGACTCATTGGTATTTCCTCCTTTTGAGAGCGCCTCTCAACGAATTCAGTTACCTCTTGAGCTAGTTGAGCAATTGAGTTTTCAATCAACTTACCTTGAACTTTCAACTCATTAAGACTTGTCTCAACCTCTTCATTCTTGTTCGGCTGTGCAACAACAACTCCTTCCAACAGACTTTCCAAGTTGGATTTTTGTGGTGGCTGAAAGTAGTTGATTTGAGGTGGTTGAGCTTGGCATGGACTAACTTGCATCTCTTCAAACTGAGCATTAAACTGTTGACGTTGAGCATCACAAGTGGCTAAAGACTCATTCATCTTGGCACATGGAGAGAAATAAGTTTCCAAGGCAGTTTCCAAGCTAGATTTTTCTAGTTGAGCTGGATTGCTTTGGTAGGAAAAATCAGAATAATTTTCCAAACTAGAAGTGTATGTTTCGGAATAAGGATTGTATTGTGGTGGCTGGTCAGAGTTGTAATGGGCATTGTAATGAAAATTATTATCCCAATATTGTGCTTGGCTTGGGTAATAAGGGGTATTATATTGGCAAAAATTTTGAGTGTGTCCCTGTATACCGCAAACATCACAAGTAGCAACCAAATAAGAATTTCTTGACTCAATTTCATCGATCTTTTGAGAAAATGCCCGCATAGTCTCAATCAATGCCTCCATGCTTTCTTCTTGCTCCTCTCTTCACTCGCGTAATTTCTTGTTGTAGGAACCTGAAAATCAACTATACAAGAAACAAGAAAAACCACAAGCAAAGATCAAACAGAACAAGAATAATAGCCGAAGCAACACAACTAAACAACTTGGCCAAACTAACTCAAAAATTAACTAATCTAACACTGCTTTGTCCCCGGCAGCGGCGCCAAAAATTTGACAAGGCTGTCGCGTGCCTATCAAATAATAATTTCTAACCAATCCTTCTAACTATGTAGTAGGGTAAGTCAGAGTCGATCCCACAGAGACAAACGTGTCAATCACCAGTTGTTCTCGATTCAATTCAGCCAAGCAAGTAACACAATAAAATATCAAAGATTATTAAACTAATTTTATACTAATGCAATTAATCAATTAACTAAAACATCCAGAATTAAGTATCCCCACTAGCATGAATTAATGCAATCGTGAATTCCCTCCCCAATCAATCGTATAATACTCAATAGGAAAGGTGCGCCCTATAAATTACCAATAACCTCTCTCGAGTATTAATGGCTTCTCTAAAATACAATCAAGCCTATTCTCATGGTATCATGCAATTTAGAGACATTAATCACAACACCCTAACTTCCTAACAATCCGTTCTACCTATTCTCATGGAGAAGTTCATGTCCTCATTGGATAAATCACAACCATCTAAATCCAACTCTCGTTGATAAATAGATAATGGTTCAAACAATAAACATAATCACGTCTGATTTGTAATTGCTAATTAAAACAACTCAATAAGCAAGAGTAATTAAACAATCAAATTGGGGGAATTGGGAAAATCACACATCAATCATAACTAAGGTTCTACTTAACCCCAGATTAATTATCTACTCACTCATAATTAAACTAATAAAACAAGAGATATAATATGAACACATAATCTTATAAAGAATAGAGAAAAACCTTCAATCTCCAAAGAAAAGTGAAAAGCTATCTCCAACCTCTCTACACTAGAATATACAAGTTATGTACAATAATTTTTTCGATCCCTAAAATAATACCCTAGATGAGTTTTATAGTGTTTCAAGTCTAAGTACTTGCCTTAATTAAAAAGGCCCAACAGGAAATAATAGGAATTACATTACAAGTAGGAAAAGGGATAAAATATTTGGATTATGAGATGGCAAGTTTTCAAGCTTGAATAGAAGTAAGAATTGCAAGTTTCCACGCTTAACACAGCCCTCTAGAATGTTCCTAGCGCCCCTAGTGTTTCCATGTTGATTAGGATTGGAATTATGGAAGTTTCCCACTTCAAATCAAATTTCTAGAAGCTGCTGTATTTTCTGGCCTGTTTCTGGGCTGATCCCTTTGGAATACTGATATTGGACCACTTCTGAATTGTAGATAATTCTGTTGTCTTCACGTGGGCTGTAAGATCGCCCAATTCTGATGTCTAGAACTCAAGTTATGACCCAAACAATTTCTGGAACAATTCTGAAATTTCTGGCTGCGACCGGGCGCTGCTGCGCCGGTTTGAGCGCTGCTGCGCCTCGATGCTACTGTTCACGCGCGCTGTTGCGCCTCCCCACACTTAGCACTTTGCGCGTCCTCGTGCAAACTAAAATAAAATCTATACTAACTACTAGTACCACTTCCGTAGGTGATCACGGTTGCATTTGGCATATGCAACAAGCCCTTTAAACCCCTAGGTAGCCCTAGCGGACGAGGAAGGTCTCGTGAGGGTTTATAGTGAATATACCCACAAAATTCATCTAACTCATGCAAAAGACCACACATCAACACAACACCACACACACCCGTCCTCTCATGCCACTTCCGCTAAAGAATCAAAATGAAAATGCAATGCCTTGGTGTGTATAGAGTGCAAGTATCCACATAGTCTACTCAAAGAAGATGCATAAGATCATAGAAATTCATGTCAAATGTAAGAATAGGTTGGTAAACATGCTAAGCACACAAGAGCACATCTTTGAGACAAAATCTGGGATCTCCTATGCCAAAAGCAAAAACTCACCGTTCACTCACAAAAATATTCACTCAAAACAAAGGGTAAGTGTTTCACTCAACTCCAACAATATCATAAACATGCTTCGTCCTTGATATCAATCTAACTCTTAACACAACATACATCATTGATGACAATCAAAAGGTCTTTTATAAGGTTGTAATGGGGCTAGGGACAAGGTATGTCAAGAAAGCCAAAGAAGGTTAAGTCAAAAGCTAGTACTCGACAACGAAATACCAACAACTCCCATACTTATTAAAACCAATAAGTACTTCCCCACACTTGAACTTTTATCATAGTAACAAAACATCTTGTCTAGTCGAATCTAAGTAGGATCACAAAGGATAAGTATGCTCTCGAATTATTATTATTATTTTTCTTTTCTATTTTTTTCTTTTTTTTTCTTTTCTTCTCTTTTTTTTTCTTTTCTTTTCGAGAGCTAAAGCATAACAAGAACAATGATCCAAAAGATATTATTTCTAACTTCGACCAACAAGCTAACAATCAAACCCCAAGTATTCCCCAAAAATATAATCATCAATAAAAACCCCTTTTTTTGCACACCTTATTACTCCCTTAAGCACAATACTAGCCTTTGACAAATTAGGATCAAAAATTACTGTAAGGCCAATACAAGAAAAGGATATAGGCAAGTAACGTGGTGTGTCACCGAAAGAATAGGATTAAGCTCAAAGGGTTAACTATTTGATCATGTATAAATGGTTTGGAAATATGGGAAATATGAGGTTATACCTAATTGCCTTTATCATCTTATCATCAATTAATGTCATGCATTTCAAGAAAGACTTCAAGCAAGTGCTAGCAATGTAAACGACAAGTGGACACTCAAGCAAACGAATAGTCATGCAAAAGATATGCATATAAGCTCAAAACTCACTTGGTGTGACAAAAACATAATCAATCCCAAAGTAACAGTCTCTCTAACGCATCTACTTGTATTCAAAGCATATAAACCAAATTACCTTGCATATATTCATGTCATTCTAATCATTTAGCACATTCAATAAGTCTACTAGTTTCTACTTGCTAGTGTAAGTGTGTGCACAAGAACATCACATATCACTTCTCAAACAAAAGCATCCATAAACACAAGATTTCTAACAGCATGCATGGGTGCATTTACGCAAGTAATCTTCACATGGCTAGAATTATTTTTGGTATTTTTCAATTTTTTTTAATTATTATATTTTTTTAATTATACTACTAATACTATGATACTACAAAGAACACATCCCCACACTTAAATGTGGCAATGTCCTCAATGACACAATACTAAGTATTTTAACTAATTAAAAGAAGGAAAGAAATACTCCCCTATGCCTTAGCATGACGTGTCTGGCCGGAAAAGAATTGCTAAAATCTGTCATAATAGTATCAACCTGCAAAAATTCTTTATGTTCCTGAAAACACCTCACACCAAATTCATCAAAGTACCTTGTAGGAGTAAACAAATAAAAATAAAAATATCTAAGCTAAAAAACTTATGGGTTGCCTCCCAAGAAGCGCATTTGTTTAACGTCGTTAGCCCGACGCTTATTGACAATTATCCTGGCGAAAAAGCATATAGATGTACATATCTCCTAATTTGAATTAATCTAATGATGTGATCACCAATTAGATAACCAAGAAGATACATAAATTGGCATGTGAGACTCATGTGATGCTCACGAAATTTCGGGATGTGAAAAAAAATAGCAAAATCCGCATCAAAACATTTATGACTACTTTTCACAAATCCCTCCCAAATTGGGTCTACAACAGGCATATACACATTCTCAATCTTAGCATTCTTCAAATCAAGCGTATCCAAATTCGGTTCTATCTCATCTACCACAATGGGAATCACAATATCCTTATTCAAATTTATATCTTCCACAACCATACTATCACCCTCGTCAAATAGCATGCAAATAGAGTCATCTAAGATATCAACATCATTATTATCAAAAGAGTTTTCACACGAGTTAATTTCTTGAGAAGCGTATTGGTCAATAAGAGTAAGACTATCAAAATAACCATCTTCATCATCAAAATCATCAAAAATTAGCTTACTGTTACTAACCTCGTTTTGCGAATCTTTGAACTCCGTACCACTCCACAAAGTTGCATCATCAAATTGACTCATTGGTATTTCCTCCGTTTGAGAGCGCCTCTCAACGAATTCAGTTACCTCTTGAGCTAGTTGAGCAATTGAGTTTTCAATCAACTTACCTTGAACTTTCAACTCATTAAGACTTGTCTCAACCTCTTCATTCTTGTTCAGCTGTGTAACAACAACTCCTTCCAACAGACTTTCCAAGTTGGATTTTTGTGGTGGCTGAAAGTAGTTGATTTGAGGTGGTTGAGCTTGGCATGGACTAACTTGCATCTCTTCAAACTGAGCATTAAACTGTTGACGTTGAGCATCACAAGTGGCTAAAGACTCATTCATCTTGGCACATGGAGAGAAATAAGTTTCCAAGGCAGTTTCCAAGCTAGATTTTTCTGGTTGAGCTGGATTGCTTTGGTAGGAAAAATCAGAATAATTTTCCAAACTAGAAGTGTATGTTTCGGAATAAGGATTGTATTGTGGTGGCTGGTCAGAGTTGTAATGGGCATTGTAATGAAAATTATTATCCCAATATTGTGCTTGGCTTGGGTAATAAGAGGTATTATATTGGCAAAAATTTTGAGTGTGTCCCTGTATACCGCAAACATCACAAGTAGCAACCAAATAAGAATTTCTTGACTCAATTTCATCGATCTTTTGAGAAAATGCCCGCATAGTCTCAATCAATGCCTCCATGCTTTCTTCTTGCTCCTCTCTTCACTCGCGTAATTTCTTGTTGTAGGAACCTGAAAATCAACTATACAAGAAACAAGAAAAACCACAAGCAAAGATCAAACAGAACAAGAATAATAGCCGAAGCAACACAACTAAACAACTTGGCCAAACTAACTCAAAAATTAACTAATCTAACACTGCTTTGTCCCCGGCAGCGGCGCCAAAAATTTGACAAGGCTGTCGCGTGCCTATCAAATAATAATTTCTAACCAATCCTTCTAACTATGTAGTAGGGTAAGTCAGAGTCGATCCCACAGAGACAAACGTGTCAATCACCAGTTGTTCTCGATTCAATTCAGCCAAGCAAGTAACACAATAAAATATCAAAGATTATTAAACTAATTTTATACTAATGCAATTAATCAATTAACTAAAACATCCAGAATTAAGTATCCCCACTAGCATGAATTAATGCAATCGTGAATTCCCTCCCCAATCAATCGTATAATACTCAACAGGAAAGGTGCGCCCTATAAATTACCAATAACCTCTCTCGAGTATTAATGGCTTCTCTAAAATACAATCAAGCCTATTCTCATGGTATCATGCAATTTAGAGACATTAATCACAACACCCTAACTTCCTAACAATCCGTTCTACCTATTCTCATGGAGAAGTTCATGTCCTCATTGGATAAATCACAACCATATAAATCCAACTCTCGTTGATAAATAGATAATGGTTCAAACAATAAACATAATCACGTCTGATTTGTAATTGCTAATTAAAACAACTCAATAAGCAAGAGTAATTAAACAATCAAATTGGGGGAATTGGGAAAATCACACATAAATCATAACTAAGGTTCTACTTAACCCCAGATTAATTATCTACTCACTCATAATTAAACTAATAAAACAAGAGATATAATATGAACACATAATCTTATAAAGAATAGAGAAAAACCTTCAATCTCCAAAGAAAAGTGAAAAGCTATCTCCAATCTCTCTACACTAGAATATACAAGTTATGTACAATAATTTTTTCGATCCCTAAAATAATACCCTAGATGAGTTTTTATAGTGTTACAAGTCTAAGTACTTGCCTTAATTAAAAAGGCCCAACAGGAAATAATAGGAATTACATTACAAGTAGGACCTCGTTCCATTTTCGTAACAATCTCTTGGTTTGTGCCATGGTCAGAATTTTCTGGGTCTGTCGCATCCCCTTAAACACTATTTCTTTCTTCCCTGGGGTTTTCAACTTAACCTTTTTCCCTTACAATCTATCTACGCATTATTGCGAGACAACCAATCCATACCAAAAATGACATCAAATTCCCCTAGCTTAAAAGGAATTAAATCGACATAGAAGGATCGTCCTCCTATTTCTAGTTTACAGTCGGGGTGAATTTGATTAACCGGTACGATTTCCTGATTAGCTATCTCTACTTGTAAGGAATCTCTTAGTTGTTGGGTTTTAAGTTTCAATTTATGCGCAAAATCTCTAGATATAAAAGACTTAGTTGCTCCTGAATCAAATAAGACATTTGCACTGACTGATTGAGAGAAAAAATACCTGCTATCACATCCGTGTCCCTCACGGCATCTTGTACTGACATATTAAAAGTCCTAGCAGTTGGTGGCCTATTTGAGGCAGCCCTGCTTGCCCCTGATGCTGCTGGTTTGTTCTTTGGGCAATCCTTCCTCATGTGCCCTAGCTGTCCGCACTGGAAACAAGTGGTGCTTTTGTTGGTACTAGGGACAACTGCAGTGCAGGTGTTAGAGTAGTGGCCCACTCGTCCACACTTATAACAGGTTGGCTGCTTCTGGTTGCACACTCCGGAATGTATTTTTCCACACGTTGTACATGCTGGCAAGGGAGGTCTAGACTGATGGGAACGGGACACTCCTGTATGCTGGCCGCCCTGGCTCACACTCATGCTCACAGGTGGTTTGAATCCCACACCCCTACTAGGTAGAGAGACTGCTCCTCGATTAAACTTGTTCGGGGGCTTTCGTCCTGCGGACCCTCCGCCCATACTAACATGTTTTCTCTTTAATCCCCCCTTCTCTTTCTCTCTCTGCATCTGATCGCTTCCAGCTTCCACAATGGTGCCCTTTTGCACCAAGGTGGCATAATCCGTAATTTCTAAAACCGCCACTCTATTCTGGATCCACTGTTTCAACCATTGTTGAAACCTATTAGCTTTCTTTTCTTCGGTATCCATAAATTCTGGCACAAATCTTGACAGCTCAGTAAATTTGGCCTCATAGGCAGCCACTGACATATTGTTCTGTTTCAGTTCCAAAAACTTAAGTTCCATCTGAATTTTCATGAACTTCGGGAAGTACTTCTCCAGGAATAATTGTTTTAACCTTTCCCAGGTTACGAAAGCATCAGTCTCCATGTTCTTCTTGGCTTCCCACCAATAATTGGCCTCTCCCTTTAGTAGGTAAGTAGCAAAAACAGTCTTCTGAGCCTCATTGATACTCAGAATCTCGAAAGATTTTTCCATTTCCTTGATCTAGGCCCTCGCCTCAACGGGATCAGCCGATCCGTGGAACTCTGGGGGCTTAAGGGACTTAAAGGCCCTAAAGGAATTTGCCACTGAAGTGTTGTTTCCTGGTGGTGGTTGAGGGTATTGGTTCAAATTCTGCCTAAGTAGATCCATAAACTGGCCCATGGGGTCTCCGCCCTGGTTCTCCCCTGTTGGTGTATACTGAAAATATTTATTTGAAGTATATACGTTTATTTCTGGCCTATTTTATTGAGAATCATTTAAATGTTTACATGTTGTCTAAATATTATATAATGTGAATAATCTAGTATCAAATGGGATACAGAATATTAGATTATTAAATACGGTTTATATAATATAATATGGTTCACAGCACATGTGGTGTTAGACAATCCACTGGAATGGCTGTAGTATTATTTAGATTAGTTTATATTGACTAATAAATAATACTAGTATACTTTGTGTATATTGAACAGGATCAAATTTAGAATTGTTCCCTTATACTGATTAAGAAGGTGAACTAAGATTCTATGTTATTAGTAATGCTTAGGTTCTTAATCCAGATACAGTAATTGACACGTGTATATTATTTACATGCTTTGATTTATATATGAAATAATTCTTTTGATTTATTTCATTATATTTTGGGTGATGAAATAATATATATGGTGAATATTATTTATTGAAGGAATCCATGTCCTGATAATATTCGGGTTAATGATGTCCCCTTGAAAGCTCAAAAAGATTTAATTATGTGAAACCCTGCAAGTGGATTTATTCCGGCATAATTAAATAAAGGTTGAGTGGATGATCAAGGATAAAAGATATTAATTAAATGAATTATCAGTAATTTATTTAATTAATGGACATGCGATATTTTAAACATGGGAAATTTAATAAGCAAATAATATTGGAACTGAATTAATTAATTAAATTACGGTATTGGGAAAGGTAGTGCAAATATTAATTCTTTAGTGGATTGAATTAATATTTAATTACATTGGGCTATGCCCAAGATGTAATTAGAAGGCCCAACCTAATTGTCCATGATCCCTATTGTAGCCTAAAATATTGTAGCCACCAAGGAGCAAGAAGAGAGGATAACTTGAGAAGACGAAGGCCACACTTCGCTCAAGGGAATTTGGGAATACAATAGAAGAGCGTGGAATCAACCGTTAACAAGGTGACTTTTCTATTCGTACTCGTTAATTTATTGTATCAAAAATCGCAGTGCCAAGATCTGATTGTTCCAACACTCCCCTTCCTGCTCCACTTCAGTTTCTCCACCCTCTATTTCCCCCTCAAAGTCTTCAGAGTACATGGGTTCATCCTCTGCTCCATACTGGGAATCTTCTTGCGCATTATAGTCATGATCTTGTTCTTCACTACTTTCATGGTTTTCCTCATGTTGGTTGTGACTCTCTTGGTCAGTAGATTCACGGGGGTTAGCCCTAGTGCCCATTCGTCTTGGAGGCATTTTATTGAAAATTTGGAAAATTTTACATTAGGTTCACTTACCTGTTTTAAAGGATTTTTTCTTGCATAATTCGTTACATGATTGGATTTAAGATCCCACAGTTTTATATCTCATGGCAACTTAATCAAAAAATAGTGCATATGCTAATAAACTCGTGATCACATCCCAACAAAATTGAAATAACTGAAAGGGAAACAAATATATACCAGGTACCGAAAAGGTACAACATCTGAGTTACAACGATAGTTTAAAGTACAACCATCCTAACAACAACAACAAGTCAAAAGTGAAATACGCTGTCTATCTGTCTTTTCTGCAAAAAGGGAAAATAAGTACAATGAAACCATCCCTACAAAAGTCGGCACTACTACGTCCGTACATGACTAGACAACTAGACTACTGCATCACTACATCCGAAATCAGCCGCCACGACGAAACATCATCCGAACCCTCCCCATGGTGATGCGGAAAATCTCCTCGGCATCTGCTCTGTCTACCATACCATGCCCATCAGTAGGCAACTGTCACACCCTCACCCGAGCCCTCAGCTCGATGCGGGTCACAGCCCTATACCCAACCCTATCACTGATAGTCCTCCGGCCCTGAAATCTCATCCGGGCGGCTCTCTCCGCTGCTAGCTCCCTCCTAGACTCTGCCAATCTGGCATCCGCCACTGACAACTCTCTATAAAGCCCGTTCACAATCAAGTTGTGAACACATACTGGGACTCCCCCTATCGGGACATGAGGTGGGGTGGATGGCTCAGCTGGAGCGGCGGTCTCTGTCTGCTGGGGCTCTGGGGTAAGCTCCTCAAACTCATCAGGAAATGGGCTCACAGGTAGTGGTGGTGGGGTAGGGGCTCTCTCAACCGAGAGGGGTGGCACTCGTAGTCCGGAACTCCCTACTGCATCATCCACTGGCTCATCCTCATCTACAGCCTGTCCAACAACAGCAGCCATGACCTGCTCAGTGGTCATATCAGTATCCTCCTCCATGGTCCTAATCTCAGATATAACCCAATAATCCTCATCCTCAGCAACTAACTCATCGTCCTGTCCTGTCTGGATCTCCTCCAGGTCCTCCTCCCCCTCAGTCTCAACAACATCTGTATCAGCATCAACCTGGACCTCCTCAGGGTCCTCCTCCTCAGACTCAATCACATCAGTATCAGCATCAACCTGGACCTCCTCAGGGTCCTCCTCCTCAGGCTCAGTATCCTCCTTAGGCAAGTGCTCATAATGCGGGTCCCTAGTCCGGAACATGTCCTCATCATGCTGTCTCGCAGCTGCCTCCTGGGCTGACATGTCGCTCGCCTACACAAGACGAACTATGTTACTATCATGATACTTAAAAAGTTATTGTAAGGGTTTTTGGTGAACCTGGCAAGGGTTCTTATTATATTAATGAATTTATTATTATATAACGTCGTATCACCTCTTGGGATATATAACTCTCGCTCTGATACCATCTCTGTAACACCCCCAGATCCGGGGTCAGGGATCGGGTCGTTACTGTCTCATAACTCATACATAATACTTGACTTGAATCCAAAATCAATAAGTAGCATGCTATGACCCCACAATAATACCCACTCACACATACAGTTATAGTCCCAGAGATGAAATTGAAATAAGTCTTACATAAAAGGGTTTGCGAATAAAAGTTATTACAATCCAAAAGGATAACATCATAAGTTTAAAAGTTTTGTCGTTGATTACATTAATTATACATATAGTTAAACAGGAAACAAAAGCTGTCTAACTATGCTACCTCAGCAATGGCGCCTAGCTGTTGTTGACATAATAAAGCAAGGGTGAACAATAGCCCACCAATAATAATATAACAGGACAGTGATAATATATAACAGTTCGAAACATCATTATTTCCATATTCCATGCATTAACGAAGTTAGTGCCAGTATAATATGAACGATGAAGTTATAAGGTAACTTAAAGTGTTCATTTTGTGGAAATATCTGCTAAGTCAAAATAAGCAAGATATTATCATTTATTATATAAAGAGGAACTTGTAAGGAAAATATTGCAATTCCTGTTATTAACATTTTTCGAAGTCCTACAACCTGAAAGAAGTCTCTTCGATACGTGTTGAGGAAGACACCGTCAACCTGAAAGAATTCTCTTCGATACATGTTACAGGGAATTCCCAATTTGGGAGATGAACCAATACTGGAGTTATCATGCGCCAGCTATCCCACTCCCTAATGATCAGTCGGGGATGGTACAACCCAATATAGTTTACTACCGGTAGAAGGAAGAACTGACGGCTCCACTTGTAGATTGCCTTTAATAGTAACTCCCTGGCCAATGATTAGGCCTTGTGATGGACCGCGTGACTCGACCTCTTACACACGACTCCTAATTCGAATAAATCCACAGCATTGAAACGTAGAGTTTGTCCTCCCTTCCCCAAGTGAAATACTTGTTGATAAGACTTCACAATGTAGTCGTATCTAGTTGGAAAGGAAAACTCACTAACATTTCCCAAGCTTTTTCTTGTTAATGGATATCAACTTGTTCCAACAATTTTACCCCTCGAATGATGAGAAGGTACACACAGACTTAATGAATCCGTAGCAACCAAGTTGCGAGTGAAAAGGATATACTATGACCGGGAAGTCGACAAGATAAATAACCTTTCTCAAGTAAGGTTCCCTTATAATTTAAGAGATAGATTTGAGTGAAGAATGGAATCTTGAGGACCTTTATTAATATAATATTAATCGTATGACTCCGAAGAATTTTCAGAATGATCGAAGGTCGAAGACAACATTTGAAGAATAATAAACAACATTGAAGTTGTTTCCAATTATTGAATAAATATTTATAGAATATTTATTGAGTTGGAAGTATTTAATGAATGAAAGAATATTTTTAATCAGAGTATTTCTCAAAATAATCCTTAAAGGAATATTAAGAAAATATTTATTTAATAAATAATTACTTAAATGAAGATTAAAATAATATTCATTTAATAAATAATTTTGAAAGGAATGTTTGGAATATTATTCGTTAAGTAAATAAGACATCAAATTAATATTCAAAATTAATATTTATTTAATAATTAATAATTTAATTGAATATCCAAGTGATATTCATTAATAAGTCAAACCTTAAAGGAATATTCGAGAATAATATTCCCTTAATACTTGATGTTCTAAATGAATGTCCGAATGATATTTATTTAATAATCGAAGATTTTACAGAAATATTTGAAATAATATTCGATAAATGGTTCTTCTTTGAATGAATATTGAAAAATAATATTCATTGGATAGATAACGTTCAAATAAATATTTGAAGTAATGATCGTTAATTAAATAATCTTGGACGAATATTCAAATAATATTCGTCAACCAAATAATGGAAATTATTTACTTAAATATTTTCCTCGAAAGTAATTACGATATATCAAGAAGTACTGACTCCCGGTCTATATTCAACAAATAGGATTCATATGCCCTTCTCTAAGGGTCTTAACAACATCCGGCTTATAATCGATATTTTATCTATCTACTTATAAGCCAAAGAACAATCAGGGAACAAGTATATCAATATGACTTGAAAGTAGGCATGCATGCTATGGCATATGTATAACAGAAAGCATATATATTCACAACAACAACCTAAAAAGGGAAAGTTGAAACTTGCCTGGTAATTGAGCACGAGTAGGGGTAGTGGTAGGGTATCCCGGGTCAGCTCGTCGATCTATAAATAGTCAAGAGATTCGAGGTTAATCGCTTAACACTTTTTTGAAAAAGGTTAAGTATTAACTTAAGTCGAAACATGTTTTCGAATTATCTCGTTATACCCCTTTTTAGTGTAACTCTTTTTATTACCAATACGATTCGACATTTGTTCGTCCTTAAGACATGTCATCGTACTCACACTTAGTGTATACTTAAGTCGTATAAGTTCTAAATTCGATCGATTACGAACCAAGATTATATCTCGAGTTTTATCGCTCGTTTTCTAAGTTATAACCAAAGTTATACTTTTAAGGGGTTCGTTCGCGTTTAACCTAGATTCAAACATTTTTATAAAATCGAAAAACGATCCGATTCACATGAGGTTTTCTCTCACACCTTCCTTTTTACCTCTAGTATTTAATTACCAAGATTCTCCACTAACTTACGTATTTTACGAGGGTTCAATTTCAGTTACGAATTCTCGGTTACGGTTCCGAACTACTTTTAGTAAATCGGCCGTAACTCCTAAACCGTAAGTCCGTTTCACACATTCTTTATATCAAAACGAAGCTTGGAACATTATCTATCCTATCAAGGCAGTTTACAAAGCTAGGAAGTGAGTTACATCTACTGTCCAAGTCGTTTTTCTTAAGGTTAACAAAATTTCGGCATTACGACGGCTATAAATCGAATATCTACCAATTTCAAATCTTCCCATAAACATGGTATCCATTCCAAACAACATATACATGATTTATACACATGAACTGAGGCCAAGCAATGCCTTTCCGTTCATCTGCATGGGTGATGTATTTTTCAAGGGACATGTGTTAGATTATGCATGGTTGCTTGCTAAGTACCTTGTTGGTTTGTAACTTGCTAGTTAGTTTGCAACTAAGTTGGTTACTAGATATTTCTATTATCACATGTATGTATCTTGGTCCTCTGCTTGATTCTGTGTCCGGTTATTGCTCGTTTCGATTGATCTTTCATAGGAATATTTTACGGATTTATAATTAGGGTTTACCGGGAATCTTCCTAATATTAATACTATCATTCTCCATCTTTCTTTCTATCTTTCCAATTTATATTCCTTAAATCCATTCGTTAAATCCTTAAGGCTATCAGTGTCCAGGGAACTCTCGGAGAAAATAAAAGTGCGGTTTTTCAGAATCCGACAGCTTTTACATACACTTATTTTCCCCTGGATCACTAATACGAACTCGGAAATCCGTTCCGAATACTTCTATATAGTGTCGTCTCATATTATTCTTACTTCCACCAAAAACACTATTCATTCTTTATTATTTACTTATTCTCTTAGGGTTGTACAATTGTCCGTATTCTCTTTCGCTCGTTCCTTAACCTTTTTACGGAACCACTGGATTAATCGTTATCGATCTGGATGACATGAGAATATTCTCCTGCTTGGAATTGCCATACCTTATTCCCCTAGGAGATAGATTATTCTTACCTAAGTTATCAATCATTAGCATTCTTCAGGACATATAAACAATAAAGTCGAATTCCATTCATTCTTCCAAAATATCAACTATTACATCGTAGTCGTAACCACTATTCATTCTTACATCATTAAATAAATAAAAGTTTTAATTCTTCCCAAAATCTAGGTTCTTACAAGTGATCTTGGGATGATATCCTTTTTCAATAGACACAATCTTTTGAGAGACAGTATCCAGTAACTGTTTTCCCTTTTTAAGGACTACAGCCTTTTGGGAGACTGCAGCCTGGCTGTGACTAGGTGTTCCATCTCTTTGTCCTATCTTAGAAAGTTGAATTGCAGCCTTCAATTCTTCTCTCTCAGCAAGAGATATATTATCATCACTTTCACTAGAACTACTACTATAAACAACAAATTTCCTCTTCTTTACAACTGATGTCTTTTGAGAAACACCAGAGGTTGGCTTCTTTGAAACAATAGGCTGTGGATCAAAATTTGGTTCTAGAATTGTTTCAGAGACTGTAATGTTTTTTGCTACTTGGGTAGACATAGGGGGGTTCTCCTCCAATTGAGATTCCTGAGTCATTTCACCACCAAAGAAAGAAGAATTACAGATAGTAAGAAGATGAGTTCTTAGAAGTACCTGAACATGATTTGGATAGTGTAATGCAGGTATTTTATCTATATTCTTTTCACTGTCCTTCTTTGTAATGTCAGAGAAAATTCTCTTTTGCTGTACATAAGAAGAAACACAATATTCTCTTCTAAATCTTGCTTCAACATCAGGAATGAAATGGTTAATAAACAGTTGTATGAATCTGTGATAATAAACCATATTCCTGTCATGATCTCTTGACCCAAGTTTAATACACATCTGACTTAAGACAATGTGACCAAAATTAATTACTCTGGTATAAAGCAAGCCATATGAAATATGTGATGTAACAGCAGTAATTTGTTGAAAAGAACTACATTTACCAGTAAAACATTTAGCAAGTTGGTCAAAGAAGAAAGACCATTCTTTCCTAAGAAAGGATCTATTTAACTGGCTCATGTTATCTAGAGGTCCATTATAACCTAACTCAGATAACATAGTTCTAACATCATCATCAGATGGTACATTCTCAAAATTCGTACTAACAGTCAAGTGAAGTACTGAATTAACAACAGATTCAGTAATATCAAACGAGTCTTGTCCTAAGTGTAGAACAATCTTACCTGATTGACTCTGAGTAGAATCAATTACCTCAGCATTCTCCCAAGCTTGTGAAACAGCTACTTGATTAATTTGTGGAGATGCTGTCAAGACATAACTTAATGGTCCTTTCGCCATAAAGTCCATAATTGGGTGAAAATCAGTTGAAACCCCTTCCTTGTTGGTGATAGCTGCAACATGATTGTTCATCATAAAATCAAAGTCACCAAACTTGAAAGCTACTGATTTGGGTAATCTTCTTTGAGCTGCCATTTTGATCTGAAAAGAACTTAGGAAAGCTTTGAAATTGATTAGTGATTTTGAGAACTCAAGAGTGTTTTTTGCTTTAGAAAATGAAATTAGAGAAAGCAATTACACGATTAGAGTTTCAAAACAATTATATTTCAAAAATCCTTCAGACCCATTATCCCACGTTGACACGTAGGTTGACAGGTTCAGTCCCTGAAAAATGCAGTTACCCACGATTTTATTTTGAAAAATAAAAATTCAAAATTGATTTCAAGTAAATAAATCAAGGTAAAATCAAGATAAAAGTTAATATTGATCAGCTTCTTCTTCTCATGTGATCTTCTCACCAAGATAATCACAAGATTCAATGTGATTTCTGAATAGAAAGAATTACTAATCCTGATGTGAACACACTTGTATTACTGATCAATATCATCCTGATTTCAGAGACTAAATGGAGTTTCCACGTGGCATTTTCTTTTACCTGTAAAAGAAATAAATAAAATCTGAACAAAATCAATTGGTTAGATACGTTCAACATTTCTTGAAAATATAAGAAATACAGTCACACATAATTATGACTGACTGCATTGATAACCCCCAAACGACTGTTCAGCTTCCCACGTCTCTCTATAAAAGAAACTAACGCCTTATGCCATACTCCAAAACCTTTCATTCTTTTCTCTTTACACCATGGCTTTCAACCCAAATCTTCATATGAACCCTATCCTTTGGTTCATTTCTTCTGACTTAGAAGAGATGACTTTTCTCATCGAGTTCCATATGGTTAGTATTAACCCAAAGGATTACCAAACGTCTCTTCTAAAACATCTACTAGTCGAACAAAATCCTCCTCTAATCTCTTCACATCTTGAGGATGAAGAATTTGGCGAAGAGTCTGAGGTTGATCTTGATGGAGATGCTATTCATTTTCTTCAACAAGCATGAAGATGACTCAGCTGCTCTCATTCAAGTCGCCCAAACAAGGAATCTAATCTTGAGATGCTCCTTTTCCTAAAGTAGATCGTTAAAAATTAAAGCAGCAACAACTTTAGACAAGAATAGGATTATCAGTAGAAGTTAGACAAAAAGAAGAATTGTATTTCATTTCCATGTATGTAATGCTTTTGATTAATGAAAATACAAGTTTTCTTATTATCTACTTGTCTATTGTTGTTTATTGACTGATCTGAATAAATTATCAGTATGCATGTGGTAAAACTTGCTAACATAGACTTAACACAACTCAGAATTGAACCACTGTAAAGAATGATCTTCAGGATTTGAAATAGTAAGACACACAAATTTCACAATCCTGATACTGACGATACAATCCTGATGTCAATACTGACGACGTCAGCATCCTGATAGTAATCCTAATCCTGATGTTTGTTAATAAGTCTATCATACTGAAATTTATCAAAGTAAGATGTTACAGCTTAAGCATTTAACAGTCAAGTATAGATCCTGACAAAGATATCAAGTCTATAAGCTGAAACAACATACCTTGCTACTTCTGCAGATGTTAAAGATCTAAAAGTTTAACATTCCCAACTCACTAACCAATCTAATGAATGTAGCCTCATCAAGTGGTTTAGTTAGAATATCTGCAAGCTGTTTGTCAGTAGGAACAAAATGAAGTTCCACAGTACCATTTTCAATATGTTCTCTTATAAAATGATACCTGACATCAATGTGCTTAGTCCTTGAATGTTGAACTGGATTTTCTGCAATTTTGATAGCACTAGTATTATCATAAAACATAGGAATATTACTAAGTGTCATACCATAATCCATCAACTGATTTCTTATCCAAAAGAGTTGAGCACAACAATTGCCTACTGTAATGTATTCAGCTTCTGCGGTTGAGGTTGAAACTAATTGTTGCTTCTTGCTTGCCCAAGAAATCAATCTGTTTCCCAAGAATTGACATGTACCTGTAGTGCTTTTCCTGTCTATTTTACACCCTGCATAATCAGAGTCTGAATAGCGAATTAGGGAGAAATCAGATTCTCTTGGATACCACAAACCAAGATTTGGAGTTCCCTTGAGATATCTAAAAATTCTCTTCACAGCAATTAAATGAGATTCCTTAGGATCACTTTGGAATCTAGCACAAAAATAGGTAGAGAACATTATATCTGGTCTACTTGCAGTTAAATATAACAGTGAACCTATCATGCCTCTATAGCTAGTGTTATCAACACTCTTTCCCTTAGAATCAGAGTCTAGCTTAGTGGCTGTTGCCATGGGTGTCTTTGCAATTGCACAATCTTGAAAGTCAAACCTTTTTAAAAGATCTTTGATATACTTTTACTGATTAATGAAAATACCAGTCTCAGTCTGTTTGACCTGCAAGCCTAAAAAGTAATTTAGTTCACCCATCATGCTCATCTGATACTTAGACTGCATAAGCTTGCTAAACTTAGCACATAACTTTTCATTAGTAGAACCAAAAATAATATCATCAACATAAACTTGAACTAAAAGCAATTCACCTTTAATCTTTCTAAAGAATAGAGTTTTGTCAATTTTACCTCTTGTGAAGCCATTTTCAAGAAGAAATTTAGACAAAGTTTCATACCATGTTCTTGGTGCCTGCTTTAGTCCATAGAGTGCCTTGTCAAGTTTGTAGACATGTTTGGAAACTTTGGATCAATAAAACCAGGTGGTTGCTCCACATACACTTCCTCATCAAGATTTCCATTTAGAAAAGCACTCTTTACATCCGTATGGTATACCTTAAATTTTGAATGAGCTGCAAATGCAAGAAACATTCTGATTGCTTCCAATCTTGCTACAGGTGCAAAGGTTTCATCATAATCAATTCCTTCTTCCTGAGAATAACCCTTGGCCACCAGTCTTGCTTTGTTTCTTACAATCATACCAGATTCATCTATCTTGTTTATGAAAACCCATTTAGCACCAACAATAGATCTATCTTTAGGTCTTGGTACCAGTTTCCAAACTTTGTTCCTCTCAAACTCATTCAATTCTTCCTGCATTGCTATTACCCAATCAGGATCCTGTAAGGCTTCTTCAACCTTCTTAGGTTCATTCTTTGAGAGAAAACAACTATACAAGCATTCATTTTGAGTTGATCTTCTAGTTCGAACACCACTATTTGGATCACCAATTATCAAATCTTCAGTATGATCCCTTGTCCATTTTCTAACAGGTGGTAGATTACTCCTGCTAGACTCTCCCCCTAAGTTAGTGGTATCTCTTGTAGAAGAACTTTCTCTGCCTTCAAAAGCTCCACCTTGATCAGTAGAATCAGTAGATTCCATACTGCTGCTAGTTTCTGATCTTCCTTCATTAGACTCTGAAGGATCAGTTCCTGATGAAGTAGACTCTGAAAGACTAGTCTGCTCCTGATGATCACTGTGTTCTCCTTGATTGAATTGCTACCCCTCAACAGTAGCATTCCTTTGAGAAGCAATAGAGATTTCTTCTGGAGAACCTTCATCATCACTTGAGAGAATCTTAGAATACTTAAGATTTTCAAATTCCAGATTGTCATGGCTTTCATCAGTTTGCAAAATTCCAAACTTCTTATCATCAAATGCAACATGAATTGATTCCATAACAATGTGAGTTCTGAGATTGTATACTTTGAAGGCCTTTGATGCTGAATATCCTAGAAAGATTGCTTCATCCGATTTGGCTTCAAATTTTCCAAGTTGTTCTGGATGACCTTTCAGGACATAACATTTGCATCCAAAGATGTGAAAGTATTTCACACTTGGCTTCTTTCCTTTGATCATCTCATAGGGAGTCTTTCCATGGCCATTTACCAAGGTACAATTTTGAGTGAAACATGCAGTGTTAATAGCTTCTGCCTAGAAATAGGTTGGAAGCTTTGAATCTGCAAGCATGGTTCTTGCTGCCTCTATGAGAGTTCTGTTCTTTCTTTCTACTACACCATTCTGCTGAGGTGTTCCAGGTGTAGAAAACTGTTTAGTAATTCCATTATCTGCACAATACTCCTCCATTGTAGAATTCTTAAATTCTGTACCATTGTCACTTCTAAGCACTTTGACCTTGTACTCAGAGCTATTCTGAATATTCTTGACAAGTTCAATGATTTGCTGAGGAGCTTCATCCTTTTTGTGTAGAAAGAATACCCATGTGAACCTTGTGTAATCATCCACTATCACTAGAGCATATCTTTTCTTGCTGATAGACATAATGTTTACTGGACCAAATAAATCAAGATGCAGCATGTGAAATGGTTCAGTAATTGAATTTTCTGTCTTGCTCTTGAAAGTGGTTCTTCTTTGTTTTCCAAGATGACAAGCATCACAAAGTCCATCTTGCACATAATTTGCCTGAGGTAGGCCTCTCACCAGTTGTTTAACAAGTTGATTAAGCTTCTTGAAATTGAGATGTAAGAGCTTCTTGTGCCAGTTCCAGCTTTCATCATTTGATGCCTTGCTGTAAAGACATCTAACAGTTCCTTTAGATGTGTCACTCAAGCTGGCTTCATATATGTTACCATGTCTCTGACCAGTCAGAACAATGTCTCCATTCTTCATATTCAAGATTTTGCATCCTTCACTGTCAAAGATTGATTGGAAACCATTATCACCCAGTTGACTTATGCTTAAAAGTGTGTGTTTCAAGCTTTCAACCAGTGCTACATTTTCTATGATGACATTCCCCAAAATAATTGAGCCATATCCCAGAGTTTCTCCTTTGTTGCCATCTCCAAAGGATATTACTGGGCCAGCTTTCCTCTCAAACTTTGTAAGCATGGACTTCTTTCCAGTCATATGTCCAGAGCATCCACTGTCCAAGATAATTGAATGCTTCTTTCCAGTGCCCTGCAAACAAAAAGTAGCTAGTTAGAATTTTTTTAGGACCCAACTTTGATTGGATCCTTTCTTACTAACTTTTGAACCAACAGGCTTTGAAGATTTTGCTTTTGATTTACCTGTTGCAGAGTCAACCTTAGACTCTGATTTCATAAACTGTTTGTGACTAGGAGTTTCAGATTTCAGAGAATAATAGTCATAATACAGTTCATGATATTCCTTACACATATAAATGGATTGAAGTAAACTACCACAATGATAACAGGGTTCTTGTGGTTGGTATTGAATTCACTGAGTCTTGGGGAATCTGGACTCAGTTTTCCAAGAAGGTTTTTGATTGCAGTCTAGTGCCAAATGATTATGATTTTCACATTTATAGCATTTCTTCCTAGGTGCATCAGGTACATTCTTGTAATTATTCTCTTTGTTAATACCTTCTTTTCCATTCCTATTTCTTCTGATCTTGCTAGACTCTGAAATAATTTCTAGTCTATGTTTCAACTGAGACTTAGACAGAAAGCCTATGTTGACATTCTTAGGTTTTTCTAACACTCTCTCATCTGAATTGCTATTGTTAATTCTTTTGTGCACAAATGGGGTACCTTTAGAATCAACAAATTTAACATGTTTAGGTTCAGAAACTATCTTCTTACCTTCAGATTTGGATATGCTAGCTTCTTCTTTCCTATCATCCAAGACAATAGCTACAGAATTTTCACTTTTATTCTTTCCAAAACCTAAGCCATAGACTTTACCAAGAATTTGATTGTCAATGATTTCTTGAGTCTTTTTACCAGAAGTGTTAATGGTTTTCATCATATCTCTCTCTTCCTCTAGTTCTTTTCTGAAATGGTCATAAGCCTCAAGGATAACACCATAATCATGCTTAGCTTTATCAGAACTTAACCTATATTCTTCCATTTGAATTAACTCATATTCAAGAAAATTATTTCTACTAACTAATTCATCATTCTTTGCCTTAAGTTCATCTTTTTCATTAGCAAGAATTTTGAAATTAGTCATAAGATTCTTAAACTCAACATGAATAGATCTAATATCATCAGAATCTAAGCTATCAAATGAATCAAGAGAGTGAAGTGATACCTTAACAGAAGATGAAGAAGTTTTCTTTGGAGATCCAGGCTTGTCTGAAGCACTTGCCATCAATGCAATGTTGTCATAATCTAATTCATCTTTAGAATCACTGGAGTCTGCCCAATCCTTCTGTGTGACCATAAGTGCATTACCCTTCCCTGAATTCCTAGGCTTCTTGCACTCACTAGCAAAGTGTCCAAGCTCACTACAGTTACAGCACTTGATCTTGGCCTTATCAAGCTTGATGATTGTACTCTTGCCTTTGTCACTCTTCTTCTCCTCTTTCTTCTGAAAAGATTCTTTGCTAAATCTTCTCCTGTTGAATCTTCCTTTCTTGAAAGCTTTAGCAAACATAGCAAAGAGTTCTTGCATCTCTGATTCAGAATCATTATCTTCAGAGTCTATATCTGCAGTCTCTTACTCAGAACTTTCTTTGCTCTTCTTCTTCCTCAAGTCTCTTTCAGTAGATTCAGACTTTTCTTCTGGAAGCTTCTTTGATTCAGATTGAGCAGTGAGTGCAACAGTTTTCAACTTTCCTTCTCTTCTGCTCTTTTTCTGCTGCCTATCAAGTTCATAAGCTCTCAATTTTCCATAAACTGCTTCTAATGATATTTCATCCAGATCATTAGCTTCCTCAATTACAGATATCTTCTCATTGTAGAAATCAGGAAGAGCTTTCATGAACTAAGTATTCATATCCTCCAAGTCATAATATTTACCATGCATGGCCATCTCATTGATGAGTTTAGTAAACCTATCAAAGGTGTCAGTAAGTGACTCACTAGACTTGGATTCAAAGTACTCATACTGTTGTATGAGAAGTGTCCTCATATTCTTCCTGACAAGTTTTGTTCCTTCACAGTGAACCTTTAGGTTGTCCCATATCTCCTTAGCAGTTTTACAAGAGAGAACATAGTTAATGAGAACAGAATCAAGACTGTTGAATAGTATGTTTCTCACTTTAGCATCTTAAGAACGTTCTCCTTTTCCATATCTGTCCATTCAGATTTAGGCTTCTCTGCTGTATGTTCTGGAACAACTTTTCCTTCGACAGTTGCTTGAGGAACAAGCCTTGTTGGAACAAAAGGCCCATATCTGATTCTGTCAAGATAATCAGGATCTGTTGCTTCCAGGTGATGCAACATCTTCACTTCCCATAGAGTATATTCGTTTCTCTTGAGCATATGGATCTTAGTATTACCATCCTTGTAACCAGACATGATTGCAGATCTTTATGATTATTCGAAATCAACCTACTCTGATACCAATTGTTAACTCGAATAACTTGTAGAAGGGGGGGTTGAATACAAGTTATATAATCGTGTCTGATTTTTGCTTGATTAGATAAACAAGAACAAACGAATGAATCAAACTTTGTTTGTATTAAATAAATCAAATACAAACTCTACCAAAGGTGTACAATACCTTTAGCAGCTACTGACAATACAAATCTCTCTCTCTCTATTTGTTTCGAACTCTCGAATACAAACCTTATACAGAGCTTCACATGATATGCACTCAAAAATCCACTCTTTTACAATGATATAGGGAGAGTATTTATAATGCTACCTATCAACTAATAACAGAAAGTAATTGAAAGGCATATAAATCAGCCTATTTGTAGTTCGAGGATCCTAATCAACTTAAACCAAATTGTAATAAGTAAATATCTGTATGATCTGTCACAGGAGTCTCAGGAAGCAATATCTGTCAGAAGAAAGAAGGAAGTCAATATATAGTTTTGATGTTTCACACTGGAAGACGTATCAGGTATCTGATCAAGCCTCAGTATAACATTGAAGTGAATGGATTCATTTACAGTGAAAGAGATTTTTCGAGTGATAGATTGAAAATTAATCAAAGTACAAGAAAATTGAGAGAAGAAATAAACCACAGCTTAAAGTCAGAAGTGAAGAAGCATCATTGAAGTTAGTCGTTCATGAACCAGACAGTACATCGAACGTCAACATAAGTCAGTGGTAATTCTTTATTATTTTCCGTGGTTTGGAAGAATTAAATTAATTATTTATTGATTTAATTAAATTCCTTTTTAATTGATATAAATCATTTAATTGATTTAATTAATGAATTAATTCTAATAGAATTAATTTATTTATTAAGTTAATTATTGTATCAATTAATCATGAATTAGTTAATCATTAATTAATTAAAAGGATCAATATGACTTAATTAAATGCTGAATAGATTATGTCTTGACTGAGTTTGGTTAGGTATGACTTAAATTAAGTCATACCGACATGACTTAAGTCTAAGTCATACCGAGCAGAAGAATTAGGTCATACCGACTGCTGCAAGGAATTAAGTCTTACCGACCTCAAAGCTGCTAGGTCATACCGAGGGAATTAAGTCATACCGAAGCAAGATATTTCTGGAAAGGTGTTAGGTCATACCGACAAAAGTGATTTAGGTCATACCGATCACACTGTTGAAGATTAAGTCATACCGACACATTTTCTAAGTCATACGACAGAAAATAAGTCATATCTAATGTTTAATTATGTCTTGGAGCAAGATTAAGTCATGCTGACAGCTGATTTAATAGGTCTTGAAGCAGTTTAAGTCATATCTAATGAGTACAGACCTATATAACACAGCAGAAGCAGCAGAATGAAAAAAAGAACAGAACACAGCAGAAATTCAGGAAATACACAGCAGCTTTCTCTCTCAAATATCAAGAACACCAAGAACAAATTAATTCGCATAAATTCAAGTTCATCATCTTTGTAATATTCTATCCGGTAGAACTTGTCTACTTGTGATTCTTGTATTACTAGCGAATTAAGTTTCCTAGTACTTATCTTGAGATTTATTAACTAAATTAGAAAAGTTGATGTCGAATTTTCTAATTAGTTATTAAACACTTGATAATAGTTTGGATTGATTTTGTAACACCACATCAAGTTAATATACAGTTATATTCAACTTGAAATTCAAGTCAATTTATTCCGCACAAAATATTCGTTTAAGTGAAAATTATTTAACGAATAAATTTTGAGAAATTGATATAGATTGTATTCAACCCCCCCCTTCTACAATCATAGTGGACCTAACAATTGGTATCAGAGCCTATTGATTAATACACAAATCAAGATCCTAATTTTATTCCGTCAAAAATCTATCTCGAATTTTTAACTCATTTAAAAATTCACCATGTCTTCAAAAAGCATTGTTAAGATTCCCATGTTTAACAAGGACAATTATTCAATGTGGAAAAATAAAATGGAGTTGTTTCTTGATGTCGCAAATTCTAAATATTTGGGTGTTCTACAGAACGGACCTATAATTCCACTCGAATATGTATCTGAATCTATTGTTGGAGGAACTGTTGTAACACCTGCATCATCCTTTCCAAAGCCTGCTGATTCTTTTACTCCTGCTGAAAAAGAGGACGCAGGACTAGATAAGAATTTGAGACTTATTCTAATAGATTCCCTGGATGCTGTGATGTACAGTCATGTGATAAATTGTAAAACTACAAAACACATGTGGGAAACTATTGAGACTATCAATGAAGGAACTGATGAAGTCAGGGAAAACAGACTTCAGATATTAACCTCTGAATATGAACACTTTAGAGCTGGCCTTAATGAAGGTATTCAGGAAGTGTTTGAAAGGTATAACAAAATAATCAACAACTTGCAAGTTCATGGCAAGCAATATACACAGAAGGAGATTAATATGAAGTTTTTGTTGACTATGCCCACTCATCTTGAACATAGGATTACAGCCATTAGAGAATCAAGAGATTTGAATAAGGTTTCTCTTGAAAGGTTGTTTGGTGTTCTGAAAACCTATGAACTGGAACAAGTACAGCAGAGGGAGGTCTCTGGTAAAGGAAGAGTACCAAGTTCATCTACAGCTCTTGTAGTTGAGACACCTAAGGAAGTGGAAGCTAAGGTTGTTCTACCTTACAGCTCAGACAAGGAAAAGACTGAAGTAGAGCTTGGTCAGACAACACCTACTCAGGATGGTGGAGACTTTTACTCATTGGAAGAGCTAGATCAACTGGAAGATGAATCCCTGGCATTGATGGTAAGGCAATTTGGCAACTTCAGATTCAGAAGAAATCCAAAGTACAGGTTCAAGTCAAATAATAGATTCCAGAGACGAGGCTCTTCTTCCTCTAGTAACAGGGGAGGATAGAAAACTGGAGTTGTTGACAGAAGCAAGATTCGTTGCTTCAACTGTAATGAATTGGGGCACTTTGCCACTGAATGTCAGAAACCCAAGCAAACTCAAAGAAGAGATTTTGATGCTGAGAAGAAGAAACCTGGAAAAGCCTATGTTGCGGCTGGTAAGAGTTGGGATGACACGGACAGCGAAGATGAAGAATATGGAAATTTTGCGTTGGTGGAAAATGATGAAGCTTCTGATCATCATAACAAACCGGTAATTGTTACTGACCCTGAGTTGATTCGTAGTCTTTATAATTTCTTAGGTAATGCACAAACTGAATATAGAAGACTAGATCTGCTAAGCACTAAACTTGGCAATGAAGTGTCAGAATTGAAAAAGGTGCATATTAATCAAGATCAACAAAGAGATGAAATAACAATGCTTAATAAAAAGGAGAAAGCTATTCTAGATGTTGTAGGCAAACAAATGGCTAGAATTACTGAGCTTGAAACACAGGTCAGGGCTTGTTATAATTCTGTTAAAGTTTCCAAAGAGTTTTTTAACAATCAAGTTGTAGAACGAACAACAGGTATAGGGTATGGTTACAATGAAGCTGTTGGGTCATTGGGCATAAATTCCCCTAACCCTGTTAGTGCTAAAGAAAGGGGAATACCACATGTGCTCAAAAATGTTAAAGAACCTCTATTTAAAAAAATCTGATGCTGGACCACCAGATATTCTTTCTATGGTTATCCAAGAAGAAATGAGAAATAAGGATAGTGCAAATGGCACAGTCTTTGTTAAGGATAAATATGTTAAGGAGAAATCTGTTAAGAACGCTAATCCAAAGAATGTTTCATTCAAGAAAGATGTCACAGTCTTTGTTAAGGCTAAATCAGTTGAGGACACTAATACAACGAATGTTTCATCCAAGAAAGATGTACTTAAAGTACCAGTCAAAGTTGTTGAATCATCTAGTTCTTCTAAGACTGGATTAGGTAGTAATAAGTTGAAACAGAAAAATACCATGCCTATCATTGATTCTAATCATAAAGCATGTGGTGTAATCAATTGTATGTCTTGTGCTTTTAATAGTATGCGTGCTTATTTTAATGGTAGTTATGCATGTGTTAAACAGACTGCTCCTCGACAGCACATGAACGGGAACAATAATGTTCGATCAAAGACTGCTTTTCCTCCTCAAGTTAGGAGAGAGACATTTGTACCTAAGACTAAACAAAAGGTTACCAAGAATGTTTACCAGGTCAAATGTCCAGTCAATGACACAAGTGTTATTTCTGCTACAGAAACATGGATACCCAAGATAAAACGAAAGATTTTCAAATCTGTTTATAAGGTTAAATGTTTATTGACTAAAGAGGTTAAAATTAAAAATGTTGTTTTGCCTGATAAAGGTCAATACTTTAAATCCGCAGGACCCAATCAAATTTGGGTCCTGAAGAAGGTTTAATCCATTTGTCATTGCAGGGTATTGAACAGGTTGAACGAGTAACCTGGATCTTGGACAGTGGATGTTCAAGGCATATGACTGGAGACAGAACCCTGCTGACAAATGTGGTGGAGAAGGCCGGCCCAGTAGTTACCTTTGGAGATAACAGCAAAGGTAGAACTTATGGATATGGCAGACTTGAAGCTGGAAATGTTATCATTGAAGAAGTGTCCTTTGTAAAAGGACTTGAGCATAATTTGCTCAGCATCAGTCAATTCTGTGACAAGGGATTTGAAGTCTACTTTAACAAAAAGAATTGTCTGATTACACACAAAAGAAGTGAACAACCATCTCTGACGGGAGTCAGAAAAGGAAACTTGTATGTAGCCAACATGAACACTAGAAGCACTGAAGAAATCAATTGCTTCTATTCTAAAGCATCCACAAATGAAAGTTGGCTATGGCACAAGAAACTTTCTCATCTAAATTTCAAAACGATGAACTATCTGGTCAAGAGAGAGTTTGTGAGAGGTTTACCTTCTATGGAATTTACACAGGAAGGACTATGTGATACTTGTCAAAAAGGTAAACTAAAAAGGGCAACTCACAGAAGCATTGATATGTCTTCAATAACTGAACCTTTACAGTTACTTCACATGGATCTATTTGGTCCAGTGAATGTGATGTCTATGTCAAAGAAAAGATATGCTCTTGTGATTGTTGATGATTTTTCAAAGTTCACATGGGTCTTGTTCCTGAATTCTAAAGATGAGACTCCACAACTGGTGATTGCTCACATCAAGTTAACTGAGTTGGATTCCAAGTATCCAGTGAGGGCTATAAGGTCAGACAATGGAACTGAATTCAAGAATGCAGTTCTGAATGACTTTTGTACTGAAAAAGGTATAACCAGACAATACTCAGCACCAAGAACTCCTCAGCAAAATGGGGTAGTTGAAAGAAAGAATAGAACCTTGATTGAAGCTGCACGTACTATGTTAAGTGAATCAAGGCTTCCATTGTATTTTTGGGCTGAAGCTGTCAACACTGCTTGCTATACTCAGAATCGAACTCTTATCAACAAAGACTTGATGAAAACACCCTATGAAGCTATGAATGAAAAGAAACCAACACTCAAATACTTTCACGTATTTGGAGCAAAATGCTTTGTACTTAAAGAAGGAGATGATCAAGGTGGGAAATTTGAAGCCAAAGCACATGAATCAATTTTTGTTGGTTATGAAAGAAGAACTTATAAGGTGTATTTGATTGAACATCAGAAGATGATGGAAAGTGTCAATGTTACATTTGATGACACTAAACTCCCTAGTATCCAAACTGAAGATTCATCTGAAAAGCTATCTTTTGAAGATATGACAGATCTAGATTCAGATGATGATAGTCCACCTGATGTTTTTGCTGATGCAAATGACAACAATGTCAATGATGAGTCTAATCAGAATAATGGTGATGAAAATAATGATAATATTGAAAACATCACTCATACTTCTGAACACTCATCTAATCATCCTGGCAACAACTCAGGGGGAGCTAATGAAGGATCTAATAGTCATACTCAACATCACAATGAAGAACAAGGTGAATCATCAAGACTAAATCTTCCCAGACAAACTGTTTGGAATAGAGCTCATCCTTTTGAGCTAATCGTTGGTGATCCAGATGTTGGTGTAAAGACTAGAAGAGCTTTTCAAAATCAATGTAATTATTCAGGGTTTCTATCTGAAATGGAACCTAAGAAAATTGAAGAAGTTCTTTCAGATCCTGATTGGGTGATTGCTATGCAAAATGAACCCAATCAATTTAAACAACAAGAAGTATGGAAGCTGGTACCCAGACCTACAGATAGAACAGTGGTTGGTACTAGGTGGGTATTCAGAAACAAACTTGATGAAGATGGTACAGTAACAAGAAATAAAGCAAGACTGATAGCAAAAGGTTACTCACAATCTGAGGGAATTGACTATGATGAGACCTATGCTCCAGTGGCTAGACTTGAGGCCATTAGGATATTCTTCGCATTCGCAGCATTTTCTAACTTTAATGTTTATTAAATAAATGTCAAGAGTGCCTTTCTGAATGGAAAGCTGGATGAAGAGGTATATGTAGAACAACCACCTGGTTTTGAAGATCAAGATCTATTGGGTTATGTTTACTTTCTCTTCAAAGCCATTTATGGTCTTAAGCAAGCACCAAGGAAATGGTATGACACTCTCTCTGAATTTTTACTTGAAAATGAATTTACTAGAGGTGTCATAGACAAAACTATCTTCACAAAGAAACATAAGAATGATACAATATTAGTTCAAATTTATGTGGACGATATAATATTCGGGTCTACTAATGATCTTCTTTGCAAGAAATTTTCAAAGTTAATGCAGGGTAAATTTGAAATGAGCATGATGGGAGAGCTGAAGTTCTTTCTTGGGTTACAAATAAATCAAAGGCAAGATGGTATATTTATTTGTCAATCCAAGTACATCAAAGAGCTTCTCAAGAAATATCAAATGGAGGACTCTTCTTCAGCAAAGACACCATCATCCACAGCTGTCAAATTTGGAGCATGTGAAAATTCTGCTAAGGTAGATATTACAAGCTACAGAGGTATGATAGGCTCATTACTTTACCTCACTGCAAGTAGACCTGATATTATGCATGCTACGTGCTTGTGTGCAAGGTTCCAATCGGATCCAAGAGATGTTCATCTCATTGCTGTTAAACGAATTCTGAGATATCTTAATGGCACGCCTAATTTAGGTATCTGGTACCCTAAAGATTCTGGTTTCAATCTTGTTGGATATACAGATTCTGATTATGCAGGAAGTGTTGTAGATAGAAAAAGCACCTCTGGGAGTTGTCAATTCCTAGGTGGTAGATTGGTTTCATGGTATAGCAAGAAACAGCAAACAGTTTCCAACTCTACAGCTGAAGCTGAATATATAGCTGTTGGAAGCTGTTGTGCTCAAATCTTGTGGATTAGGAATCAACTGATGGACTATGGCTTTGTATTACAAAATATTCCTATTTTGTGTGATAATACAAGTGCCATAGCAATCTCCAACAATCCTGTGCAGCATTCAAGGACAAAGCATATAGATATCAGGTATCATTTTATTAGAGAGCACGTCATGAATGGTACAGTGGAATTACTGTTTGTACCCACTGAAGAACAAACAGCAGATATTTTTACTAAGTCACTCGACGAATCCACATTCACCAAAATTGTTGGTGAATTGGGTATGTTGAACAGTCCTAGTAATTAATCTAAGTTAATATCTGAGGTTTGATCTTTAATAATTAACAAGTGATTAGTTTGTGAATATTTGTTGAATAAAATCACTTGTTTAATTATTTTATCAATTTATTTTCTTGTTTGTTATTGTATTTATCATTTTGTTTAATTAAATATTTGTTATTCCATATTTCTATAATTTTAGAATAATTGTATTTATTTATTTTATTTGTTTAGAATATTTTATTTAATGTTTTGTAATGTTTGTCCTGTTAATATTGTTTTATTTCCGTTAACAGATTAATCTATATTAGTTATTTCTATTTTTATTATTTGTTTGATTTATAATATTATTTTTAATATATTTTTCTGTATTAATAGTTGTAAATATTTGTGTGTTTAATTAAATTATTTGAATTTCTTTAATTAATTTTAAGTAGATATGACTTAAAATTAAATCTAAACTGCAATATGACTTTTTTTTAATCATTTTTCTGGTCGGTATGACTTTTTTTTTTGCTAAATTTATAATTTAATAGAAGAAAACGGAATACAGGGATTGACCCTTGCTCTAAGCCAAGGCTAAGAGAAAGCAACCTAAGACCAACCTAACCTAGAAGAGAAATTGGTACATTAAAGAACACCCAAAAAAGAACCAACCCGTGCTTGAGATACTATATAAAAACCCATCTATAAAGCACTAAATTCGCCGTTTTAATGAACCATTCCGTATTTCGCAGCTTCGTTCTTATATCAACCATGATCCCTTTAATTAAAAGGTTTGGCCCCAGCGTGCCTTTGTCATGTAATCTCGAGTTCCTATCTCTCCATAAGTGATAGGAGAACGTCTGTGCAGCAAGAAGGGCAACTGTTCGCATAATGTGATCAGAAATACACCCCAAAGAGTCCAGTAGTTCCACCCAAGTTGTTCCTGTAAAGCAAATGTTTAGCAGTCCAAACATTTTCTCCAAGATGTATGTACTGTAAGGGCAAGTAACAAACAGATGCGAGTCCGTTTCGATGGCCCCTACACAGAAACAGCAAAACTGGGATATATCCAAGCCGAAACGAGCGAGCCTATGCGTAGTTGGCAAACGTCCATGGCATAACATCCATTCGTGGTGTGCATAGCGCAGGATCTTTAGCCTGTGCCAGACATGCTTTGCCCAGGTTACTTGCGTGGATTGTGGTCGAAGAGAATGCCAAATATTCCAAGCTTTAATCTTGGTAATTGGCAACCCATCCCAAAGAATTACATCCGTTTCACAAAGATTGAAACTTGGATAATCAAAATTTTGAGTCCACAGTGCCATATGAGGGTGCACGTGATGAATTCTGTTTGAGGTTCGAGGGAGAACCCAAACGCCCGTATGAATGATTGAATTAACCGTAGCATCGCCTTGAAGACCAGATTGAGCAATGATGAGAGCATGCTTGTTAGCAGCCAAGCATGTAGAGTTCCACCACGGATCGAACCATAGAGATGTTGCAAGTCCATTCCCAAGCTTGAAAGAGATAAATTGACGAGCTGTTGATCGTAACTTGAGAACGTTTCTGAGAATCCAGGAGCAGTCGTTGGGCATTGGCAGTGTCCAAATGTTGTGGTTCTTAAGGATTGTTGTGTTAACCCAACGTGGCCACAATGCCTTATTTTTTGACACCACCTTACATAGATGCAGCAGGATGTTGGCTTGATTCCAGTCTTTGGGTTGCTTAAAACCTAAGCCTCCTTCGTCCAGAGGGAGACATATGGAGTCCCAACTGATTCTCACTCCCCCTTTTGAGTTGATATTCCCCTTCCACAAGAAGCGAGTGAGAAGGGATTGAATGGAGCAATGCACAGAAGCAGGAAGGATAAAATGTCTGGACCAATAACCTTGAAGAGCAAAGATCACAGCCCTAAGTAGCTGCACACGACCTGCGAAGGACAATAGTAAAGTTGTCCAACAGCAAATCCTAGCAGTTATTCTTTCGATAAGAGGAATGCAGTCATTGTGACTTAGCCTCGTTGAGATTAAAGGAACACCAAGAAAGTGGACAGGCAGCTCCCCGTGAGCAAGACCATACCTTGAATCAAACCATGCCATAAATTCCTCTGTACAATTTCCAAAATAGACCGTACTTTTAACTGTGCTTGGCCGTAACCCACTAACATCCGCAAAGCGATACATGCAATCCATAAGATGAGTAACAGATTCAATGTCGGCATTAGAGAATAGTAAAACATCGTCTGCGTAGAAAAGATGTGTAAGCTTCATGTCTTTACAATGCCAATGAAATCTGAAGTCTTCCGGAGTTTTTGCAAGCATAGAGGACAAGACGTTCATAGCAATAGCAAATAGGTATGGAGAGATAGGGTCCCCCTGCCTTAGGCCTTTTTTACCTTGAAAAAAACCACACAACGAGCCATTAACTTTGACAGAAAAAGATGTTGTTGATATGCATAAGTAGATCCACCTCATAAACTTCTCAGGAAAATTCAGTTTCCGAAGAGCACCCATGATGAAGTCCCAATTTAGCGAGTCAAATGCATTTCAAATCAAGCTTTAGAGCACATTTAGGTAGGCCAGTCTCTCTATGATATCCTCGAAACAGTTCTTGCGCCATGAGAATATTATCCGAGATATTACCTCCCAGAATAAAAGCAGATTGAGAGATGTCAGTGATACTAGGCATAACAATTTTCAAACGAGATGCAAGTATCTTGGCAATACACTTGTAAGGTATTGAGCATAGCGAAATAGGCCTGAAATCACGCATTGTCGTAGGGGTTGGGACCTCGGGATAAGGGCAATGCTTGTGACATTGACTGTTTTATGAAAAGTTTCGGATGAGAAAAAACCTCTAATCGCCTCACAAAAATTGTTGCCAACAATTTCCCAAGAAGCTAAGAAGAATTCGACCGTGAAGCCGTCAGGCCCCGGTGCCTTGTTCTTTTTCATAGCCTTTAAAGTGGCCAGAATTAGCTCATCAGAAACAGGGGCTTCCAGTAAAATAGCCTGTGCAGGAGGAAGCAGGTCACAGTCAAAAGAATCAAAGTCACAAGGAGGTAAGTTCGAGCTCGAACCCAGGCTGTTCGAAAAGAAATCCACTGCCACTTTGGAGACATTTTTATGCCCAGAAACTAAAAGTCCCTCATTATCTTCAATAGCCAAAATCTTGTTCACATTCCAGTTTGATTTTGTTCTATTGAAAAAATAGCTGTTATTTCCATCTCCATAGTTAAGCCACTTCACCCTCGATTTCTGCAAAAGAAATCGCTCCTCCTCTAGTAAGACAATCTGCAACTTCTCCGAGTAGTGACTTTCTTCTTGACGTAAAATGGGATTCTCACAATCATTCACCAATTGATCTTGCACTACTGAGAGAGAAGACCTGGCCATTGCCACATTAGTATGCACATTACCATGAGTCTTGTTCAAACCTACCAAAGCACTTTTGACATGCTTCAATTTGCGAACTAGAATTGCCATTGGGTCCCCATACCACTGATTAGCCCATGCTCTTGAAACAGTTTCCATGAACCCATCCACCTCGGTCATGTAGCTATGGAATTGAAATGGCTTTACCACCTTTTCAAGAAGCAAAGGAACACAGCAAATCAAAGGATTATGATCCATGATCCCCTTGTTTTTGACCACAACTGTTGCTTCAGTGAAAGCATTGAACCATTCCTTATTAGCCTACATGCGGTCAAGGCGTTTGTGAATCAGCGATGATCGTTTATTAGTCCATGTATAAAGAGAGCCTAGAGTTTTTATGTGCCCCAGAGCAGAGACAGAAATACAATCCAAAAAGTTTTGCATACCCGTCGTCCATTGTTCACGACCTCCTTAACCTCGTTCAAGGCTAAAATACAGTTAAAGTCCCCATTTATGCACCAAGGCATTGAAATATTCCGACTCAAATGCTCAAGATCCCTCCAAAGGGGCTCCCTCTGATGCGGTTGATTCAAAGCATAAACAAAAGTAACGCAGAAAGTTATTTTATTTTCCAAAAACGTCACAAAGCAAGTGATATGCTGTGACGTTTTCAAATAAGCAGTGACATACCAAACCGAAGGGTCCCAACCAACCCACACACGACCAAAATCATGTTCATCATAATTAAAAATCCACTTCCAATTTTTATTGATACGCCTAGAAATATCCATAGATTTGTCGACCCTAACTTTAGTTTCTACCAAGCCCATAAGGGAAATTTTATTGGCTGAAATGAAGTTAATCACTTCTTGCTGATGAGGACTCTTATTGATACCCCTTACATTCTAAACTGCAAAATTCATGGTAAACGAGTAAGAGTCGTTGGCGTGCCTGCCAACTTGGAGCTTTTTCTGTTAGAGACTTTTGTATATCCTTCGTCATCCACGTTTTTGTTCGGTGTTACTGTGATAATGTTATGATTATTAACAGTAGCAGGAGTTTGTATCCCACTGGGGCTTGGGAGCTTGTAATTTTTTCTTTTCTTTCCCGGGGATTTCACAGTTTGCACATGTTGTTCCTCAGGTAGGTCAGAAAGGGCCTGAAATCCATTATCAATAGCAAGAGGTGCTGTAAATCCAGCACTATAAAGAGGAGGACTCTTTGGCACCCTATCAAATTCCTCCAAATTATCTTCCAAAAAAAGTTCCAAGTTGCTTTCCCCTTTGTTTTTGTCATCTTCACTTCCAATAGCAGTCTGGTCTCTAGTCTCTCTTTCAATCTCTTCAAGAATCTCATCACCATCCATGACCACGTCGCAACCACAGAATTTACCAATAGAATACGGGATCAATTCCACGCTATTCAAGTAGTCTTCTTTTGTTGGGATAGGAGAGCTGCCTGTTGCTTTGTCTTTGGTCGTTTGTGGATCCATTCTTGGTCTCTTTGAAATTCTTTTCGGATTGTTTAATCACCTTGCAAGGGAATGTCCAAAGGCCTTGCACAAACTACACGAGTAAGGAAGTTGAGGATACTGCACTTCAACTTTTTCCTGTTCCTCTATACCATCTACATTCAGAATAGTGACCCAAACAAAGGGTGGTCTCGGGGCAGAATATGCATGCTCCACTTGAACATTAGCATACTTAAGTGGTTTAAATCTAGCCGTAGCATCGTCAAACTTCAGAGGTTTGCCCACAGCTCGAGCAATAGAGGTTAAACTTTCCTTTGACCAAAGAGAGTAAGGAACATCTACCAAGCGAATCCAACAAGGGACCTTTTCAACCACATTTCTTTTGAATTTTGATCCCTCCATCCAAGGCATTAAATAAAGAGATTTCCCACCTATCTGCACCGAATGTAGGTTAAGAGCTGCATTTTTTTCTTCCATCGTGCCAAATCTAAACGTATAGTACCCCTTAGAGCTGTAATACACTCCAACCAGACCTTTGTTACCCCACAATTTATTTGCGTGCTCACGAACAAATTTGAAAGCAAAGTTCCCCCCAATAAAATGGCCAATGATGCTTGTTTCCCATTGTTTTTGAGCCTTAACCATGAATTCCCTCGAGAATTTTACTGTAGCAGATCCATCTTCATTATAGCTAATACTAGCTTCCGTATTATCAGTGCTAGTAGCTGGGTCAACAGCATTCTTTCCAACAATAGAGCTCCATGTAACAGATTTAGGTGCAAGCAATTGCTCATCATTAACAGTTTTAGATAAATTTGGAACTTCATGAAGCTCAAGAGGGGGTTGAGATTGTATACCTTGGTTTTCTTTGTGAGCCGTCTGATTCTCCTTTGTGTGGTTGACCTGTGAGTTAACCTCTTTGGGAGAAGCATTTTTATCACTGGATCGACCACGAGAAGCAATGGATGAAGCTGTGAAAGCTGGGCCAGGAGCAGATATCTCACTGCCATCATTAAGGATTAGCTGAGTCCGTTCTTGAATCCTCCTCAAAGATGTAGGAGATAATGGTTCTATCATAACATTCTCAGAGTTGAAAGATTCATTCTCCACACCAAACTGAAACAGTGGCTGCAAATTGATGTTAGGAACATTAGGGGCAACGTAGTTGTGTCCAATGAGGTTAGAGAACTCGTCAGAGTTCATCGAGCCAGAATGCTCAGAGTTCCTAGAACCCATCTGCAAAGCAACCAAATAGATCGAGGCAAAAAAAACAGAGACAAGAACAATGGAGGTTGATGTGAGGAAGGAGATGAGGAGCGAGGGCAAACAAGAAGTAGAGACGATGATGGATGAAGGTCAACGAATCTGAGAGTGGAGAAAACCGGTGGCTAGAGAGAAAAGCTCCATGATAAAAAAAAATCGAGTTTTTTCTGGTCGGTATGACTTATTTGTTATATTGATCAGATTTAGTCTTATTATGTTAAGTCTTACCGAGTCTGTTTAGATTTAGTCTTATTAGTTTAAGTCATAGCGAATTATGTCTTAAAAGTTAAGTCATATTCGTTAATAATTAGTTAAGTCTTATTAATGTTAAGTTTTGTCTAGTTAATTTAAGTCATAATCAGTTATGTCTATACATATTTTAAGTCATAATCGAGTCTTAGTTTTAATTAGGTCATAATCGAGTATTAGTTTTAATTAAATCTTAATCAAGTCTGTTATATATATAGAATTAAGTCATAATGAGTTAAGTCTTAGTAATAACATTAAGTCATAATCATGGTTGTATATATTTTAAGTCATATTCGTAGTTTAGTATATATATAACAGTTGTGTTTATATTTAGTCATAATCAGTTTAGTCTTTTTCATTGTTTAAGTCATTCTCTTCATCTCTCGTGTTAAGTCACAGAGAACAGATACATACACATATACACACACGCATATAACGAATTGCTGCCCAAAATTACTCGATTAAATCACTCCATAATACAGATTCAAGGTCGTTAATTAATTCTTTGTTCAATTATCTTCAAATCGACTGGTTAATCGACGTGTTTGGTTGAGTTTTTCAGATTTTAGTTTTCGAAAAATTGAATTTTCGATCTGAAAAATCGGACTTTTGGTTTTGATTTTGCAAAAACTAAAAATACTGGTGTGTTCGTGTGTGTATCAAGATCATGTTGTGAATTTTTCAGAATTTTTGGACAACTTTGATTATTTTCGAATTTTTAATTAATTATTAATTCGAAATAAATCAATTTAATTAATTATTTTGTAAAATCTGAAATTTTCAAAGTGTTAAAATTTGATAAAAATGGCTGGTAATAACAATGATCGATTTGAAATAGTTAAGCATAATTTGATCGGATATTTTGATCCCGAAAAATGTTCACTCGAACGTTTTCGACCGTGGATTCGATTTTTGAATGATCATTCACTAGTTCGCACTGCTTTGAGTTTATATACTCCTTTAAAAATTGAACCCCTGCGAATTATGTGTACTACTGCTGTCGTTTCTAACGATAACAAATCGTGTGTTTTCACTCTTGGAGACAATCAGTATACAGTGGATGAATCTGTCATTAATACGGTCTTAAACTTTCCAAATGACAATTTTGAGGATTATCCGTCAGATGAGGAATTAAATAATTTCTTTGCTGGTATTCATTATCAAGACAGAGCAGATCTTCCTGTCTTGAATAAAAAGTTTCTAGTTCAGGAATGGGATTATGTGTTCGACACACTAGCCAAGGTGTTTGCCAATTCAACAAAAAGCAACTTCGGAGTATTACCTTCCTTTATGCAGCATATTGGATTTGCAGTTGCTTATAATCGAAGAATCAACATTGGCAGCCTTCTGTGTGGACCTATGGTTAGAAGAGTAATCAATGCTAAAAGGAATTTTGACAGGGGCGATAAAGTTCAATGCTTTTACCCAAGATTTCTTTCTTTGATTTTTAATTATTTGGTAGAACTACAATATCATGCTCCATTTCTGAATAGTGAAGCAATGGTGTCGGGTAAACCTTCGACAAGATTATTCACTGAGTACGGTGTCAAACCTAAATTGTCAAATGTGCCAGTAGTTGTCACTCAATACATGTCAAACTTTATACAACTACCCATCATTGCACCTGTACCTTTACCCGAGGAAAATGAACCACTACCTGAGCAAGCAGAACCAATAGTGGAACCTGAAGCTGAACAAGAGGTACCTATTCAGCAAATTGAACCTGTTCAAGAACAACTGGTTCAAACCACTCAAGCTGCAATCTCTTCGGCACCTGCTGACCAGGTATTGACTTCTAATCTCTCTATAACTTCTATTGCTGAACAATCTACTTCTGGAACCCAAGTGGTTGATAGGGCTGACCAAGGGATTGTAAGACCGCAATCTCGAACCCCGGTCATAGAGCCAAACACTCAATCTACATCACTTAAAACTTTCCACTCCAGAAAGAAAATTCCCTTTCAAAGAGCAAAGAAAAGAAGTAATATAGTGAGTGAACCCACAGCTCTGCCTCTACAAAAGAAAAGTAGAACTGATTCAGAGGAAACTGTAAGCCCATCCGTATCTTCCCAACAAGATATGGACATTGATATGTCCATGCAACAGTTACTAGGATCATCCTCTCAACAGGATGATACTATTGAAATTCGCCATAGGGCCATGGCATCCTGTAATGTGTCAAGCATAACCCCTATGTTATTACTAACAATGGAAGAACATATAGATTATGATGAAAATAGGGACACATTGACAGGAGAGCACATCGAGTCTGAAACAGTGCCTACCATAGTTACGGTAGAAGAGTCTTCACAGACTTCTGAGGGAAATCTTGGTTCCTTGCCAACTTTAATGGAACCATCATCTCCCCTCCTAGGAGAAACATTCCTAGACCCCTCAAGGGAGTTTCCACTCGCAGTTTCGACTGGAGAAAATGGAAGGCAACTTGATCAATCTACTACTGAAGCAATTCAGATTACAAATCCAAATGTACAAGTAGAATTGATTGAGGACAGGGATTTGCGAACTCCCATTGCACCACCACTGACCTTCCCAGAGGAGGCTAGGGTGATTTTAACTGCAGGTACTGTTTCTGGAAAAGCTAAGGAAATTGAGAGGATTGATGTGAGGATCACCACAAAATTGAGTGATACACATGCACATCAGGTGAGTGAAATTCAGAGTAAAACTCAGGTGAGTGCACACATAGACACATACACTCTCTCATTGTTACAAAAGATACAAAATCTGGAAAGGGAACTGGAAGCAAGTAAAGCTGAAGCTAGACTACTTCGAGCACAAGGGGATAAACAGTCTTCTCCATCCACCTCTGTTGATAATCAGCTTACTTCGATAAAAGGTGACATCAATAACTTGAAGAAATCCTTCACTAATAAAATCAACACTCTCGAACTTTCTTATGAAAAAGCTCTTGATGATTCTGGTGAGGTCACTGTGGCATAAGATAAAATAATTGCTGAAATCTCCAACAAGGTTGACAATCTACAGGAAGAAGTACATGAAAGTCAGCGTTCTACTGATTTTCGACTAGATCAAATTGAGAAGCAAAATGCAAATCAAGCTAAAGGATTAATGCATTTGTTTAATCTGATAAGTCAAAATCGCACACCAACAACTGAAGAAAGAGAATTCTTTGCAAGAACAGGTGGTGATGATGATGAGCGAGATCCTGGAGCTGGTGCAACTGGTAAATTTGTAGAGGATTCCTCAACTAAGGGGGAGAAATCACAACAGGCACAGAAATCACAAGGGGAGAAATCACAAGGGGAGAAAGGAGATAAATCTGATACAGACAGTGAAGACAGGAGGAATAAGGGGAAGAAGAAAGTTGTTGTAGATGATCAAGATGATCAAGTCAAAGACACAGAATATTACTACACGGGTGAACAGGATAATTTTAATGTTTTTGATGACTTTGATTTTTCTGATGAAGGTGAGAAATTACCTGAACCAGATTTAAGTCACTGGGAAGGAGAAGAACCAGTGACATCTGAATATGAAACTCAACAAGCAGAGAAAGAATCTGAAGAGTTATTTGCTCAGAGGGAAGCTAATTTGCTGATGAGAGAAGAAAAGCTTCAAAAGTCATTAGAGCAAATTGCACGAAATGAAGAGCTTCAGAAAGCTGAACAGCAAGCACTACAACGATTACATTCTATAAATGTTGAGAAGAGAAAGACATATATCAGACTCAAGAGCGGTGACAAATGGGAACGTGCTCAAAAAGCAATTGATTCACCTCAGAGTTCTGATTATGAAGATCATCGTCTTGGAGAAATTCTCGAGGAATTCAAACTGGCAAATCCAATTCATGACATGTATATAAGGGCTTTAAAGGTAGAAGTCATTAGGATAACTACTGCATTTGATCCCAAATCTGATGAGCTGGTAATATTTGTGGATTGTCATAATGTTGGAACTTTCAGAGTATCTATTCAGTTCTTTTATGATAGATCGCTAACAGAGATTTGGGTACTTAGGCCTAAGGTGAGAACATCGCCTGAGCTAGGTGTTTTGCTACATGAAAAGTTCAAAGAATTTGCTGAAAGAGCTGGACCAGAAGTGATTAAGGATCCTCCACAAGTAAAATTTCTTAAGGGAGAGGTACTTCATTCAATCAATCTTCAGACAGATGAGTTATATGAACATCATGCAAAACACTTGGTATATGCTGAATATGCTCTCAGAAATCATGGATTCTTGACTGAAGAAAAGGTAATAGCTGCAGATCACATTCGATCCTATGCACAAACAAATATAAAAGATTACAAGAAATTTCAAGGTGAACTGAGAAAGAAGCTTGGAATTCCTTTAATCTTACCTCAAGGATTGTCATCAAGAAGAGAGCGTCTTGTTGATTCTGATTTGCACAAGAAACTTCAAGTCACAGATGAGCCAGAAAAAGGAGAATTTAGACGAGAAGACAGTAATTAAAGAACAGCTCTACATGTATTATCTTTAGGGCTAGATAGGTCAAGATAGGAATATGTTAAATATGATCAGGCTAAAGGATCATCTATCTTGTATTTATCATTTTGTTTGAATCTGGAAATGTTTAATATAAACCAGAACTGTTTGATATTTGCTTTACATTTAATATTTTATCTTTCATTTGGTTAAGTTGAATTAGTTGAGGTATCCTCTAGGTATTTGGTTGTTATTGTCTAACAAACAAATACGGGGAGATTGAAAGGCAAATGAATCAGCCTATTTGTAGTTCGAGGATCCTAATCAACTTAAATCAAATTGTAATAAGTAAATATCCGTATGATCTGTCACAGGAATCTCAGGAAGCAATATCTGTCAGAAGAAAGAAGAAAGTCAATCTATAGTTTTGATGTTTCACACTGGAAGACGTATCAGGTATCTGATCAAGCCTCAGTATAACATTGAAGTGAATGGATTCATTTACAGTGACAGAGATTTTTCGAGTGATAGATTGAAAATCAATCAAAGTACAAGAAAATTGAGAGAAGAAATAAACCACAGCTTAAAGTCAGAGGTGAAGAAGCATCATTGAAGTTAGTTGTTCATGAACCAGACAGTACATCGAACGTCAACATAAGTCAGTGGTAATTCTTTATTATTTTCCGTGGTTTGGAAGAATTAAATTAATTATTTATTGATTTAATTTAATTCATTTTTAATTGATATAAATCATTTAATTGATTTAATTAATGAATTAATTCTAATAGAATTAATTTATTTATTAAGTTAATTATTGTATCAATTAATCATGAATTAGTTAATCATTAATTAATTAAAAGGATCAATATGACTTAATTAAATGTTGAATATATTATGTCTTGACTGAGTTTGGTTAGGTATGACTTAAATTAAGTCATACCGACATGACTTAAGTCTAAGTCATACCGAGCAGAAGAATTAGGTCATACCGACTGCTGCAAGGAATTAAGTCTTACCGACCTCAAAGCTTCAAGGTCATACCGAGGGAATTAAGTCATACCGAAGCAAGATATTTCTGGAAAGGTGTTAGGTCATACCGACAAAAGTGATTTAGGTCATACCGATCACACTGTTGAAGATTAAGTCATACCGACACATTTTCTAAGTCATACCGACAGAAAATAAGTCATATCTAAGGTTTAATTATGTCTTGGAGCAAGATTAAGTCATGCTGACAGCTGATTTAATAGGTCTTGAAGCAGTTTAAGTCATATCTAATGAGTACAGACCTATATAACACAGCGGAAGCAGCAGAATGAAAAAAAGAACAGAACACAGCAGAAATTCAGGAAATACACAGCAGCTTTCTCTCTCAAATATCAAGAACACCAAGAACAAATTAATTCACATAAATTCAATTTCATCATCTTTGTAATATTCTATCCGATAGAACTTGTCTACTTGTGATTCTTGTATTACTAGCGAATTAAGTTTCCTAGTACTTATCCTGAGATTTATTAACTAAATTAGAAAAGTTCATGTCGAATTTTCTAATTAGTTATTAAACACTTGATAATAGTTTGAATTGATTTTGTAACACCACATCAAGTTAATATACAGTTATATTCAACTTGAAATTCAAGTCAATTTATTCCGCACAAAATATTCGTTTAAGTGAAAATTATTTAATGAATAAATTTTGAGAAATTGATATAGATTGTATTCAACCCCCCCTTCTACAAGTGGACCTAACAGTAATGATCTATACATGACAATGTTCTGCCGTCCAGTTGATATTTTCCATCAATAGAAAATTCTTTCCTTCATGATATCTTCTTGCTTGTTCTTCAAAACAACGATCCTGTTTTATAGCACTTGCCAGTTTCTGTAGCATCCATAATGACATCATCAGTAACACGACTGATATCAGGATTCCACCTTACATCTGGATTTGACATCCATCAGTATTTGACTTGGTGTATCAGGATTTGATCTCAGTTCCTGACATGTAGTCCTTGATGCACTGCTGTTCCTGACTAAACTCTACAGATTACTGTTTAATGCATATATCCTATAAAAAGTGCTAAATCCTTTATAAGATCAGGATTTACAAGAAGCATAAGCAAAATTCTATTCTCAACATCACAAATTATGAATTATTCCTAACATATATAAAACTTGATGGGGTGTGTCTAAATACACGGGTACAAATTACAAGGTTTGAAGACCAAACTAATTATTACAAATTCTATAGAAAATTCGACATGAACTTTTCTGTATTTGTAATAAAAAGATCGAATGCTAAAAAGCTATTCGAGAGATAAGTTCTAGGAGTAAAAACTCGCTAGATAGTTCCAACAATACAAGTAAACTATTTCTATCGGTTTAGATTTAACAATAGAGCTCAGAAATAATTTAAAAGAATTAATTTGAAGCACAGGAACTATTTCTCTTGGTCTCTTTCTCTCTCGACTCTGTCTGTGTGTTTGGAGAGAAGTGAAGATCTGAAGATATAAGTGAAGTCTGGCGGCTTGATCTTTTATAAATCTTTTGCCTCTTTTCTGAATTCAGTATGCCAATAAGACATGTAGCAAGTGTCTTAATATCTTCCTTTCTTCTAATAAGACATTCGGTAAGACATATTCCTTATCAGTTTTGCTCCAATATGACATTCGGTAAGACATACTGATTATGTCTTATCAGCTTTGCTTCCAACAAGACATTCGGTAAGACATATAGATTATGTCTTAACAATTCAATTTTGAACTAATAAGACATCCTTTAAACTTAACAAGACAATCACTAATTCTAGCAAGACATTCGGTATGACTTACAATCTACCAAAACCTGGCCATTTACTTTTTCAAAAACAAATAACCTGGTGACCTTCTAATTCAAGAATCAACTGGGGCTTATTTCGTCTTATATGGATGGGCTCCGTAGAAATGCTTTTTAACCCGCACAGCTTCTAATCTTTAATTAATAAATAATTTTTTTAATCCAAAAATTATAAAAATAAATATATAATATTATTAGATATTTATAAATATAATCGTCTAATTAAATAAAATATATATTAATATAAATAAATCCTTACGGTCTAAGATGCGGTCTACTGAGGGTCTGGAACCGGACTCCTTTTGCTCAACAAAAAATATATCAATTCCAACCGGGGGGTTCCAGCTTTAAGAATATATCACTTTGCATTTCTTAGTGATAATTCTTTTTCCTCATAGTCGGTCAAGGTGTAAGCTACAGTCTCTTGAGGGTCTGAAACCGGACTCCTTTTGCTTAGCAAAAAATACATTAATTCCAACAGGGGTTCCAGCATTGAGAATATATCACTTTGCATTTCTTTGTGATAATTATTTTTCCTCGTAGCCAGTCCACTTGATAGTAAAATCCATGTGGTTAATTAATTTAGCACTTCCGTTGCTTGCACAATGATTTTGCCTTTTACCAGTCTTGATATCTTGAACCACTAAAGTTAATGACGAACAACCACTGTTTAATGTTGACACTCAATGCACGGTCTGGTTCATGAGTGATTAACCGCAATGACTGTTCTTCATATATTGACTTTAAAGCTGTGGTTCCTATCTTCCTTTTCTTCACTCTCTTTCAAACTTTTATAATCTGTATTCTGCCACTATAGGAACCTTTTGTCACTATAAATAGAACTCACTGTCTTGATTACTCCACTAACGCTTGATCAACTGAATGAACTTCTTCAAGTGTAGTATACCTCAAAATAGTAGATTGACTTTGTCTTCTTTCTCTTGAAAGTTAAGCATTTGAGATACATGTGACAGTACATATACTATTTACTATTACATTCTTCTTTGAGTTGAGTGAAATCCTCGATGTTTACAAATAAAGTAAATATATGACTTTCAGCTTCGTGCTTTAATGGATGCGCTTGCATTTTCGTGACCTAATTCAGGTCCTCAGAAGATGCCTACGTATCTCAGCGTTGAGAATCAAGCCAAGACGTAGTTCTGAGATGAGGGGTCTGGCCCTTTTTATAGGCTGTGGGAGCCTTAGAATCGTAATAGGGCTTGGAGACTTGGTGGACAAGTCACCGTTATTGAGGAAGGTTTTGACTCCTTCCTTATGAGAGTTAGTTTCCATCTCGAATTAGGTGTCTTGGAGGCTACATAATATCCCAGGGATATTCTAGGACGTTCCTTGTTTCTAGAACGTTCCCGGTTTGTGGATCAGGCCCATGTTAGAAACAAGCTTATACCGGGCGTCCCCGGTTTGGGCTGTTCTTTTGGGGTTAATCATTAATTACGAATTTAATGCCTAACAAGGGTTTCAGGCCTTATTTATTAGCCAATAAATATTATATTAATTATGTCTTTAGGGATTATTTTTCACCCATATCATTTGCCCCCCCAACTTCTAGGAAAACTTGATTTCATAGAAGTTTAAGGTCACACCGGCCCTACCAAGGTATCGTCTTACAGTGAAGTGTGGAGCGACCTACACATTCACAATGACAAAGAGGGTGTTTGGCATTGCTTAAAATAAAGTAAAGTTGTTTACTTTAAGTTGAATGAATGTGTTTGGATAATTTTACTTAAAGTTAAATGGGGGTTTAATAATTATGACATAAAGTGAAATTTGACTTAAAAAAATTTTGAATTCATAATATTTAAAATTTACAAGAATCGTGAAAAAAAAAACTCCATAAGTCATAAGTCATAAGTCAAAAGTACCTAAATGGAACTTATGACTTAAAGCAGTTTTTTAACTTAAAGCGGGCTTAAAGCCCATGTTTCCAAACACACCAAAACCTCCTTAAAGTTGAAAACTCCTTTAAGGAGTTGTAGCCAAACACCCTCTAAAATTCCCTCTCAAGTTAATACTTAAGAAAGTTAAACGTTCCTTGGCCTCTCAAACTTTTTTCTTAAGATTTCTGGGCCTTTCGGGAATAGGATTAGTGCCGTTTCGAGCTTGTAGACACTAATCCAAGTGCAATTCATGCATAGGATCCTTTATCATAAATTCATTAGTGCTTTATTTCCCTCTACTTATCTAAGTTAGGGTTAATATCAGGCGGTCATTGCTTATAAGCCTTAATAAGGGCTAATTTTTGAGCAAAAGACACTAATTCGGCCCTAATCGGGGCTAAACAACCCTAAACGGGGCTATAAATGCCTTGATCGAGGCTAACTAGTTCGTACTTAATGTAATTACTACTAGGATATCCACCCTTAACCTTAAGATAGGTTAATTTTAGAGTGGAAGTCCTTAAACGTCGATAATCGAGGTTAATCACCCCCTAATTGCGATTAGCGAAACCCTAACCCTAAATTTTGGAGTCAAGCCAATCTAGTAGAGATTCTTATAACCTCATGGTTGTAGAAAGAATCACGTGAAAATTCTCATTTTTGAGTTGTTTAGGCAAGGAATACGGTCCCCTGGACTACGTGTTTTAAACACCTTCAGGGTCTTTCAACACCCTCAGGGTCTTTCAACACCCCTGGCATTTCTAAACCCAAATTATAAAGATAAGTTTATATGATAGGGATTCTTATAATCTCCTGGTATGAAGAAGAATCACATGAAAATATGCATTTTTGAACATTTTGGAGGTGAAATACCTCATTTTAAGCTAGTTTTCAAACCAGGCCTTGTTTCAAACAAGGTCATTTTTTCAAATTCTTGAAATCACTAGGGAACCTACATAGGCTTGTAAAGGACCTTATAAGGTTCTTGAATCTCAAATTTGAGCTCAAACGGAGCAATTTTGAGCGTTCTGGGGCCAAACGAATCAGCTAGAGGTCCAGGTGTTTGTAACACCTGGACCCATTTTTCCTCCTCATGGTTCTGGTCGGCCATTCGGCCAAGGGTGCCTGGTCGGCTGGGCCCCAAATTTTTTTTTTTTTGAATTTTGGCTAAATTTTGACTATTTAACTTTGACCTTTGACTTTTGACCTTGACTTTGACCAAAGCCAAATCTTGTTTTGAACTCCCCTCCTTGTTTCTAGAGTGAGTTTACAACACCATGGTTGGTTTTGTGATCCTTGATCTCAAACAACCTACTTCTTAGTTTTCAGGACCTTCCTGGTCTTAATTTCTTCTTGAACTCTTGGTTTCAAATAACCTTGGGTTAAACTATGACCCTTGGCTTTAAGACATCCTTGCATACTTACAATAGGGTGTTTCAAATAACCTTGGCCTTGCCCCCTTATCACAGAGGTCTTTGTTTCTTTAATTGTTCGTATAGGGATTTCCCTTGTTTTCAACACCTGACTTCAACTCTAGGATACCGTGGTCGATTTTTATCCTTGATTTTATACTTAAGGACTTTAAATCTCCTACCTTGTTTGTAGGACCATGCCTCAGCTTGATTTTATTCAATGGTTCCTGACTTTCAGGCCTTGAATTCAATAAACCAGCTTAATCTGGGGCAAACAACCTTGTTGGCCATCTGGGTTAATATTTTGTGCAGAGATTCAAAACCCCTACTATATATTTTAGAGTATATCTTCAAAAATTCCTTAAAGTATTAGCTTTTTAGCTAATCTTGCTGTTTAGTGCCTTAACCATGGGTTTTTGGCTTAATCCTCTGTTTAGACTTAATAAGCATGAGTTAGTACAACCTCCTAGGTTGCTAACTATGTTGTTGCTCCAACCTGCATTTCCATTCGCTTCTTTCGCTTATTCTTACGAATTAAATCGTTTATTCGACTCAATTTCAAGTTCATAAGGACTTTTTCATGCTATTTTCGGCTATTTAACCTGTAAACGCGGGTCGTTGGAAAGATGACCTGCCATGGAGGGTCGCCCTTTTCCTTATAAAAGAGTGTGGGTGGAAGTCATTCTTCACACTTCCTTCTTCTCTCAAAGAAAATTTCTCTCTGAAGAGCTCTCAAGCTTCAAGTGTTTCTTTCAATCTCAGACAAGTCTGATGGCAAGTGAGGGTGGTCAGAGCACCGTGGTTCCTTCTAAAGGCCTTCTCCAAGCAATCAATAGGAGGACCAAAGACAACAATAGGAAAGGTAAGGTCTTTCCTTCTCGTTATCAGTTAACTTTACCCCAGCTCTTAGACGAGCCCGGGGACGTGTTTCCAAACAACGCAGAATTCGATTCTTTCATATTCCCTAGCACTTTAGATGTAGGAGATATTAAAGACTTACTCAAATATGAATTTCCTTATGGTTTGAAACTCAGAATCCCCACACCAGGAGATAGAACTTGTAATTGGCATCCTGAGAATTTATTTGTATACAAAGGTGCTATTACAGCTGGCCTTAGGTTTCCAGTTCACCCTTGGGTTGTTAGGTTGCTAGCTGAGGTTAAAATCAACCCTTGCCAACTATATCCCAACTCCTGGAAATTTATCTTCATTTTTATGGTTGAATGCATCAAAGGAGGCATCCGCCTTAACATTCCGTTGTTTAGAAATTTATTCGCTTTTAAGAATAGCCCTATTACTAGAAAAGGATGGGTAAGCATCCAACATCGTATAAAGTCCAGAATGATTATCAATGCTGCCTCCGTGCCTGATTCATACCACAATTGGAGGCACGAAGTTTTCATCCTTAGATAGAAAGGGGGAGACTGGGGTGACTTTTTCAGGTCTAAATTCAATCACGTGAATGATGAGGGTGTTAGTGAGCTTCAACTCACAAGTGAAGAAAAAACTCAGCGAGACTGGCTTGTTTCAATCTTCCAAAATGCTCACTATCGTGAAGTCGTGACTGAACATGCCTTGATAGAGGCCGGGCTTAGTAGTATCCCTCTCGAGGGTAATCCTTACTTTAACTTCTTTATTTTCATCATACTTGTTCTTATTCCAACATTGTTTCTTTGCCTTTATTTGCAGTTGCTGAGGAGATTGATAGCCAGCCAAGTCGCGCTCCTCAAATTACTAAAAGGATGATTAAGAAGGCTGAGAAGGAGGCCAACCTTGATGACGTACCGATTCCTGAATTCCTTCAGCATGGCTCAAAAGCTGGAAAAAGAATCAGGAGTTCGGATGGGAGTATGAAAACAACGCTTATGCCTGAGTGGGAATATGTGAGCAAGATGCTATCAGAGACAGCCACCTTCTTGCCCAAGAATGGTCTCGGAATGCCATAGCCCCGGCTGATAAGGTTCATTTTGCAACAGAAACGGACCTTGGGGAAAATGAGAGCTGGGGAGCATTTCACGCCTATAACGCAAGCTTATCTCCCCTTCCTTTTCGTTGCTCTTGTTAGATATTGACCATCATGGCTTAACACATTTCTTTATGGTGTTTCATTCTTGTAGCTGAACGCTCATTTCCAGAACGCTGTCCAACTTGGGAAATCGTACTAGGATAAGGAAAGAGCTGCCCTCAAGGCTATGGAGAAGCATCAGAAGGAATCTGAAGAATGGGAGACTAAGTACTTCACCTCAGAAGACCAACTCTCATCCCTTAGGGGAAAATATGCGGCCTTGGAGAATAGGACCCAGAATAACGAAGACTCCATCATTCAGAACTACTTGGGCTCGGATACATTCCTTGCCTTCATTAATGAGCATGACAGGGAGGTCCAACCGGATAGCATGACTATAGGTTGGGAGAAAGCTGTCAACAAGATTAGTCATGATCATAAAGGGGTCATTTTTCCTTCCTTTTACCCAAGTCCCTGGAAGGTGACCGATGCTGATGACTTTGTTGAGGGTGTTGTAACTACCTCTCATGTGAAAAGGCGCGCTTCTGGCTCTGGGACTAAGGCCACTCCCCAATATTCAGGATCTAGTTCTGGGAGACACCCTTCAAAATCCCGTGGGAAGGGTCAAAGTGGCAGTTCAGAACGCTCTTTAGCCAACCAAATTCGTGAACCCAGATCAGTGAGTGTTAGTAGTTCATCGACTTCAACTTCCAGGAGCAAGGAAGAAGGTGAGAAGGAATCATCTAGTGAAGAAGAAGTCCCTGTTCAGGTTGCTCCTCCCAAAACCAAGAAACGGTTGGTGAAGACTGCTTCTGTTAAGAAGTGATTATCCTTTGAGCCTTGCATGGCCTATGTTAGCCTCATGTGGCTTTTATCCAGTTCTTATTATATCCTGACTTTGGTTGTGGTCCTTTATGGACTTGTATTTTTATTCGGTGTGTTTGTAACTTATGACTTGAATCCTGCCCCTTAGGGGTATTTTATCTACGTGCTTGTTTCCTCTAATTCATACGTTCTTTTATTTACGGTACTTGGTCGTCTTAGACTTACACACATCAGGTGCTTGGTACATTACTAAAATCACATAATCGTAGAATAGAAAACAAGCTTGTATTAATAACGTGAAACGGGCTCAGCCCTTACATAGAATATTATGTCATACTAGGAGCAACATGCTCTGCAATGGTTTCATATGAACCTTATTTCTACTTCTATTAGATAGGCAAAAAGCTAAGTCCTTACTAGGAGAGCTTAAACATAATAAATCTTGAGATTCGAGGCGTGCTAAGTGTGAGGCACCTCGTTTCCATCCAAGGTTTCCAGCTTGTAAGAACCTCTTCCCAACGTCTTGCTGACTCTATACGGCCCCTCCCAATTAGGGGCCAACTTTCCTGTCTGTCCAACTCCGGATGCTTCTATCTTTCTTAAAACCAAGTCGCCTTGTTTAAAGAACCTTTCGTTAACCCTATGGTTGTAATGAAAGGATGCCCTCTTCTGGTGCTCAACATTGCGGGCGTTCGCTTCATCCCTGACTTCATCAATTAGATCAAGGGCAAGCCTCATGCCTTCCTCATTAGTTTCTTGCTCATATGCTTCCACCCTTGGAGACACGTGAGAAATCTCCAAGGGCACAACTGCCTCTGCTCCATAAGATAGAAAAAATAGAGTAGCTCATGTTGTTACTTTACAGGTGGTATGATATGCCCATAGTATAGGCAGTAACTCATCCATCCACGTGTTTCTTGAACGTTCGACCCTTTTCTTAAGTCCGTCAAGGATAATCCGATTCGCTACCTCTGCTTGCCCATTAGCCTGAGGGTGAGCCACTGAAGTGAAGCGAAGTTCGATGGCATTCTCCTCACAATACTTCTTAAACTCCTCGTTGTTGAATTGACGCCCATTATCTGTCACAAAGATTCGTGGGATACCGTATCTGCAAATTACGTTCTCCCAAAAGAACTGGGCAACTTGTTGGGTGGTTATCTTAGCTAATGGCTTAGCTTCAATCCACTTGGTAAAATAATCGATGGCCACTATCAAGAACTTCCTTTGCGCTGAAGCCATAGGGAAAGGACCAAGTATGTCCATCCCCCACATGGCAAACGGAATGAGAGAGTTAATCGATGTTAACATCTCTGGTGGCTGCCTAACAATCGGGGCGTGTTTCTGACACTTGTCACACTTCTTGACATAACTTTGCGCATCAGCCAACATCTCTGGCCAATAGAACCCCGGACGGGTGATCTTATGAGCTAGGGCTCTGCCCCCCAAGTGCTGCTTACAGATCCCTTCATGAACTTCCCTTAAAGCGTCTTCTGCCTCTTGGGGCCTCAAACACTTCAAGTATGGGATAACAAAATACCTTTTATAAAGGATGCCTTCAATCAAGGCATATCTCAATGCTCTCACTGACAGTTTCCGTGCCTCCGAGGCATATCTAGCTCCATGCAATACCTTGCTCACGTAGTAGATGGGCTTCTGAACCTTGATTTTCCTCTCGAATGAGAACGACACTCAATGCTTGTTTGGATACCTCTAGATACAAATACAGGGTCTCTCCGGGACTAGGTTTGGCCAACAAAGGGGCCTCAGCCATGTACTTTTTCAGCTATTCAAAGGCCTCTTGGCTTTCTGATGTCCACTCAAAAATTTTCACTTTCTTCAAAGCCTGAAAGAAAGGCAAACATTTGTCGCCAGACCTTGAGATGAACCTTCCCAAAGCAGCTATTCTACCAGTTAACTTCTGCACGTCCCTCACAGAACGGGGTGGCTCCATGTCGAGAATCACCTTGATCTTATCTGGGTTGGCTTCAATGCCTCGTTTTGAGACCACCAAACCCAAAAACTTCCCCGATCCAATGCCAAAAGCACACTTGGCCGGATTCAACATCATCTTATGGTGCCTCAGCACTTCAAACGCCTCTCTATGGTGTTCAACATGGTCTGCTGTAAACAAGCTCTTGACCAACATATCATCAACATATACCTCCATGGTTTTCCCAATCAGATGGGCGAATATCTTATTTACCAGTCGTTGATAAGTAGCTCCTGCATTCTTTAGTCCAAATGCCATGACAAGGTAACAAAAAACACCAAAGTCAGTTATGAAAGATACCTTTGGGATGTCATTCTTGTGTATTTTAATCTGATTGTAGCCACTGAAACCATCCATGAAACTCAACATTTCGTGCCCATCCGTGGCATCTATTAGCGTGTCAATCCTTGGTAGAGGGAAGCAATCCATAGGGCACGCGTCATTCAAATCGGTGAATTCTATGCACATCCTCCACTTACCGTTGGCTTTCTTGACCATCACAGGGTTAGTCAACCATTTAGGGAACTGAATCTCCTCAATAAAGCCAGCTTCCAAGAGCTTATCCACCTCTTGCTTAATGGCCTCTTACCTTTCAGGAGCAAAATTCCTCTTCTCCTGTTTTATTGCCTTCCGCTTGGGGTCGACATTCAACCTTTGAGTTATGAGTTGGGGGTTAATCCCTGGCATATCAGCTGCTGTCCAAGCGAACACATCCCTGTTTCCTTGTAGGAATTCTATCAATTTGCCCTTCAAGGGTTCTTTTAAAGAAGCTCCAACATACGTAACTTTTTCAGGGTCTCTACAATCCAGAGGTATAGGAACCAAATCCTCTGCTGGTTTTCCTCGGTGTTCATCATCACCTCGGACATCCATGTCTTCAATCGGGAGGACCTGCCCCCCGACTCCATCAGTTCTTAATGCGGCCACATAACAACTTCTGGCCATCTTCTGATCACCCTTCTGTTCTCCAACACCGTTCCTAGTTGGAAACTTGACTTTCATATGGTAGCTGGAGGCAACAGCCTTAAACGCGTGGAGTCTAGTCCTTCCAAGGATCGCATTATATGTGGAGGCTGCCTTGATTACCAGGAAGTTCAACATCTGAGTGGCCTCCTTGGGTTAATGTCCAATAGTAACTGGCAGCTGGATAGTCCCTTCAACACTGGATTCGACTCCATTGAACCCATATATAGGCATGTTGTTTGGGGTCAACTGTGAATCATTGTATCCCATCTTCACAAATGCATCATTAAACAAAATATCGACGGAAGCACCATTGTCTATCAAGACTCGCTTCACCTCCGTATTTCCAATTACAGGAGTTATGACCAATGGGTCGTCATGGGGGAACTTCACCCCCTCCAAATCTGAGTCATCAAAACCAATCACTACTTCAGTCTTTGCACGTTTCGGGGCCTCTCCCATGATGTGCATCACCTCCTTGACGTATGTCTTTCGAGAGTTCCTTGTTGTGCCGGCCACAGTCGGGCCTCCCCAAATCATGTTGATAACTGGCCCTCGTGGCTGTGGGTTACGATCACGATCATTGTCCCTTCTAACATTATCCCTTCTATCATAGTTGTTGTGGAATAAAACTTGGTTTCGTGCAAAATTAATGCTAAGGTGGTTGAGCTTCGAGCTTTAATGGATATTTCCGCGTTTCGAGACTGATCGATCCTCGTAGAGTGCCTACGTATCTCGTTATTGAGAATCAAGCCAAGACGTAGTTCTGAGAATGAGGGGTTAGGCCCTTATATAGGCTGAGAAGCCTTAGAATTATGGTAGGATTGGAATACTTGGTGGGCAAGCCACCGCCTTAGGGAAGCTTCTAGACTCCTTCCTTGTAGGAGTCTGTTTCCTTATTGAATTGGATGCCTTGGAGGCTAAGTCTAGCAGGAGTAATATCCTTATTTGACTATTATTTACTGAGCTGTTTATTACCCTAAATATTAATTACGAAATTAATATTTAATATAAGGTTTGGGCCTTGTTGGTGGGCCCCACGTTTGGACCATCTTGGGTTTAATTAATGTCACATCAAATGTGTCTTTAGGGCTTATTTTTAGCCATATAATTTGCCCCCCAACTTCTAGGAAAACTGATCAGGTTTTCTGAAAGGCAGAGTGTATAAACTTGTAACGCTATAACTAATGTAACTCAAACTAAAGGAAAAGATACTTAACCAGAAAACAATCAAGAACAAGAAGTCACAAGAAATCAACACTAAATGAAGACATGGTAATTGATACAACTCAACATGTTAACTATGATCAATCCAAGAAGAAATCATTGAGAGAAGTTCAAGTCAAAGTTGTTCATGCCTCAGTGATTTGGAAAGCCAAAGATCAAGATCATAACTATCAGTATCAATAAGACCAATTGATTTCAAGTGAACAAGAAGGAAAGCAAATATTGGAAAGCCATATTTCTAATTGGATATGGTAATTTATTCAAGAAGCAAAAACCCTATCAAGACTAGTCACTTATGAACCAGACCGTTGCATCAAGTGTCAGGACATTGATAGCAAGTTTATGTCAGTAATAAAGATCCATATTCAAGAGCTTAGTGAAGAATAAAGAAGACATGAAGATATCACAAGTTCGAGATGTGCATTGAAGTTTCAAGTTGAAGACCAGAATATTTTCTAAGTACTAAATATTCTAGATAGCCAAGTAGAAGTTTCTAAGTAGAAGTTCTACTTAGAACTTCGAGATGGCTAAGTAGAAATTCTCAAGTAGAAGTTCTACTTAGAGTGCAGCTTCAACATGACACATGGCATCTTCTGATTGGCAGATTTCCAAGCTTTCAAGATAAGGCAAGAATTATGTGGACATCATTGGGCCACGTACATCTTAGTCTTTGAAGACTACAGGACATAGATTACATGTAGTATAAATAGAAGTACTTGTGTAATGTTTTAGTTGGTGAGCAATTCTAGAGAAAAACACAAGAGAAAAAGAGAGAGTGCATTCACAGAGCTTAGTATCATTCACTTCTCTCTTAACTTCTGTTATACTTTGTAATGAATGTTGTAGCAACCCTTTCAAGTTATATATAAAACATATATTCCTTGAATCTGTGTGTTCATTTATTGCATCGTATTTATTGCTTCTCATATTCGAAAAGTTGTATTCACCCCCCCCCCTCTACAACACATTTGGACCTAACAATTGGTATCAGAGCTATATGTTTAACATACAAAACATAGATCCTTGTGTTGAGTAGAAGAATTGTGAGTTTTCATTTTTCAGATCTACTTTTCATTTTCTCGAAAAGTGTGTTTTAATTCGTTGGTAGTGAAAACTCATCTGAAAAATTATTTAAATACTCCAGGTGTGATTATTTAGCTTGGGTGTATTTTAACTAATTTTTGTGAATTTATCTGGGTTCGTTCATATTTGGTGTTCTTGAGTGTTCATCATCTGTTCTTATCAAAGAAGACAACCCAACAACTTTTTGATCTCCTTTTCAAAAGTAAAAGAATAAAAAAGGTGGTTTTGGACTTTTTAATTTGCTTTATTCGGCCGAAAGTATACAGACATACTCAGTACCTAGCATGTGGGTTAGGTGGGTTAGGTGAGTAAAGCATTCAAAGTCAAAAGGTGTTAAAGAGATAATATTGTTTATTCAATATTAAAGTAATCTGCAGAAAAATTATTCTAAGGCAAAAGTTCTACATAGAATTTCTACTTGAGAATTTCTACATAGAATTTCGACTTGGACAACTTCTACTTGGTGATTTCGACTTGAGCAAAATTTCTACTTAGAGAAATTTCGACTTAGGCAAAAGTTCTACATAAATATTCTACATAGCCTAGTCTTGGGTACTTAGAAAATTTTAGTGACCAGAATTGAAATGGCTCCTAAAAATGCATTCAAGATCCCAATGTTCAACAAAGATCACTATGAAGAATGGGTTTTCAGAATGAGACTATATCTAGAGACTGTTAACCCTGAATATCTGGAAGTCCTTGACAAGGGTAAATTTGTCCCAATGGTAGTTATTCCTTCACATACGGAAGGAGGAGTGGTTATACCACCTCGGTCTGAGCCTAAAAAGGTCTCGGAGTTTTCGGATGCTGACAAGGAACAAATAGCTTATGATACTGCCATACGACAAACCTTGATGGAATCTCTTGATCATGAAATGTTCAACATAGTCAAAGGTCTGACTACAGCGAAGAAGATTTGGGACAAGATAGAAGTTGTCATGGAAGGATCTGCAGAGGTCAGAAGCAACAAAACACTCATACTCAAGATGGAGTATGACACCTTTAGAATAAGAAAAGGAGAAGGCATAACAGATGTCTACCTACGATTCAGTCAGTTGGTATTGGATTTGAATCTGAGAGGTGTAACTCTCCCCATGGTTGAGACTAATACGAGATATCTGAGGAACCAGCCAAAAAGCATTGAACATAGGGTCTACGCAATAAGAGAAACCAGAGATTTGCATACAACTTCTCTGGAAGAATATTATGGAATATTAAAGACCTATTAGCTGGAAACTCTTCAAGATCAAGCATGGGACAATGATTCAAAGGGAAAAGAAAGTGCATCAGGATTAGTTGCTGATGAGGAAGAGTCTAAGAAGGCATTGGTTGCAGCAAAGCATAAATCATCACTTGCACCACATCAAGTTGATAATGATGACGAGTGCGCATCTGACAGTGATGATGACTACTACACCCAAGAAGAGCTGGACAACATGGACGATAGTGTCGTGGCATACATGGCAAGGAAGTTCAGCAACATGAGATTTAGAAAGAGCAACCGACCACAGAGAAAATCTTCATCTTATTATCGGGCTGCTAAGGGTGGTGGTAGTTCGTCAGGCTACAAAGGAAAAGGCAAGAATACCAGCTACAAATCTCCTTTGGATTTCAAAATGAAGTTCAAATGCTATAATTGTGGTGAAGCTGGACACTTTGCCTCGGACTGCAAAAAGCCTAAACAGACTTATCCAAAAGAAACATTTGAAGCTCTCAAAAGCAACTATGAAGCACTGTTGAAGGAAAGACATGGAAAACGAGCTTTATTGGTGACAGAAGGAAGAGCTTGGGATGATTCAGATGAGGAAGATGTTACTCATGTAGCGAACTTTGCCCTCATGGCTGAGACATCAGAGGAACCAGAGGTACCAGTTCTGACTCTTAAAGTAGAAATGTCTATTGATGATTATAAAGAACAGAACGGGGCTCTTAGTGAAGAGATCTATATGTTGTGCAAAAGCCTAGACTCTTCTCAAAAGGAACAGAAAACACTTGTTGCCAAATGTAGAATGCTTGAGGCAAAAGTGGAAGAGTTAGAGGCTGCTTGCACTGTAGATACTTCTCTAAGAGACTTTATTAAATCTCTGGAACACAAGCTCGTCCTTAAGGAAGAAGTAGAAGCATGTCTTAGGAACAATCTAGCTAAGTTAGAAACTAAATGCGAAGCTTACAAACTAGCGGCTAGTAAAGTGTATGTAGATAATGACACATTTAAGAAAATAACTGGAGTAGGTATAGGACTTGATTATTCTGACCTTCCTAAGAAAGAAGGAAAGAGACCTATTGACCCTAGTTCCAGTGACCTTAAAAAGGAAACACCTAGTATTCTTAAATCGGCTGTCAAACCTATCTACAAACATCTTGTTCCTAGAATAGAAGAAGAAGAGACTGAATTGATAGCTAGATATGAGATTGAGATGGAAGATCACCAGAAAGAACAACCTGTAACTCCTATCAAACAAGTTAAAATCAATTTCCCTAGAGATGAATCTAGACTAGGATTAGGAGCTAAGGCTGTTAAACAACAAGGAAAGAGAGAGAAAGGCATAAAAGAGGTTAAGGCTGAACGAATAAAGAAAGCATGTTATCATTGTAAATCTACTGAACATCTTTCTTATGCATGCAAAGCTAACATGAATGTTCCTGCTGCACATGCCATGCCTACCACACATACAATGAATAATCTGCATCAGAATCATGCACAGTGCGGTCAACCTAATTGTATGCCATGCACTTTTAATATCATGCAAACTTTTGTGCATTTAATGAATGCATCTAGCCAGTCATGCTCAAATACTGTTGCTAGTTCAAATATCAAGAAAAAGTATGGTAGAGCCAAGACTGTCAGTCCTCCTAAAGTTAGGAGTGACAAACCTTCTCCTAAGACTGACAAATCGGTCAAGTCTGAGAAAGGAAAGGAGATAGTCGAAAGCTCTAGCAATGTGAAGAAAAGTGCATCTCCTGTTGTTAAATCTGTTGATTCTCGATCTTATCGAAAAGCCGGGCCCAATCAAAGTTGGGTTCCGAAGAATGTCTAATCAATCTGTCATTGCAGGGCGTTAAGCAGAATAGAAATAAAGTCATATGGGTGCTAGACAGTGGAGCATCGAGGCATATGACTGGAAACAAGTCCCTGCTTACAGAGTTGGTTATGAAGGCTGGCCCTTATGTTACCTTTGGAGATGACAGCATAGGTGTGACAAAGGGATATGGCAAACTGAAGACTGGCAATGTCATCATTGAAGATATTTCCTATGTTGAGGGACTAAAGCACAATCTGTTGAGTATAAGTCAATTCTGTGACAAAGGTTACGAAATTGTCTTCAACAAGAAAGGTGTATCAATCACTCACATTAAGGAAGGCTCACTGGCTTTGAGAGGAGTTCGAAAGGCAGATCTTTTTGTTGCAGATATGGATTCAGCAAATCAGAATGAGGTCACCTGTTTCTACAGCAAAGCCTCGGATGATGAAAGCTGGTTATGGCACAAAAAGCTATCTCACTTAAACTTCAAAACGATGAATGCTCTCGCGAGGCGAGAATTGGTGAGAGATCTACCTCAAATGGAGTTCGCTCCGAAAGGACTCTGTGAAGCTTGTGAAATGGGAAAGTCGAAGCGAGCATCGCATAAAAGCAAAGAAATTTCTAGTATTACTGAGCCTCTGCAACTTCTTCATATGGATTTGTTTGGCCCAGTGAATGTCCTATCTTTGTCTAGGAAAAGATATGCTTTAGTAATCGTGGATGACTTCTCCAAGTATACATGGGTATTGTTCGCAATGACGAAAGACGAAGTACCTTTCTTAATCATTGATCACATCACTCAAATTGAGAATGTTTCAACACTTACTGTGAAGACGATTAGATCAGACAATGGCACTGAATTCAAAAACTCAGTGCTGAATGACTTCTGTGTATCTAAAGGAATACGTCGTCAGTATTCAGCCCCGAGAACTCCACAGCAAAATGGAGTAGTTGAAAGGAAGAATAGAACTTTGGTTGAAGCAGCAAGAACTTTGTTGTATGATTCAAAACTTCCTTTGTATTTCTGGGCCGAAGCAGTGAGTACCGCTTGTTACACTCAAAATAGAACCTTGATCATAAAAGATAAAGAAAAGACACCATGTGAGCTAATGAACAACAGAAGACCAACAATCAAATACTTTCATGTCTTCGGAGCAAAATGCTATGTGCTTATAGATGATGAAAATCTAGGCAAGTTTGCAGCAAAAGCTCATGAAGGAATCTTTGTTGGTTACTCAACAGACGTGGTGGCAGCTTATAGAGTGTTCTTGGTGAATGATCGAAAAGTGACTGAAAGTTACAACGTCAGATTCGACGATACCAAACTCTCATCAATTTCAAGAGATTCTAGTGAACCTGAGTCCCTAAAATTTCAGAATCTGGACTTAGAAGATCTTGAAGATGAACCTGAGTTGGTTGTTCCATTAAATGTTCCAAGCGTACATGAAGAACCTGAGTCTAGTGAACAAGCTAATTCTACAAGATCAGGAGAGACTTCTTCAGTACGAACCGGCAACAACTCAGGGGGAGTAAATAGCAGCTCAAGGACTACTGTTCAAGGCTCGAGTCGAGTTGACTCTAGTTCTGTAGGAGCTGGCACTAACACAGGGGGAGTTAGTGAAAATAATCAAAGTAGTCAGCACCCCAACTCAGAAAGTCAAGCTGAATCATCAAGACAATTTCCAGGTGAACGGGTATGGAATAGAGACCATCCGTTTGAGTTAATTATTGGTGATCCAGATGCTGGTGTGACTACTAGAAGAACTGCAAGAGCTGACATGGCTAATATCTCCTTATATTCTGGGTTCTTATCCAAGCTTGAACCTAAAGAAATAGAAGAAGCTCTTGGCGATGCTGATTGGGTGATTGCAATGCAAGAGGAACTCAATTAATTTGAAAGGCAGAAAGTTTGGAAACTGGTACCCCGACCAAAGAACAAATCCGTAATTGGAGCTAGGTGGGTATTCAGAAATAAACTGGATGAAAACGGACTTGTAACTCGAAACAAGGCTCGTTTGGTTGCAAAAGGTTATTCTCAGCGAGAAGGAATTGATTATGATGAAACCTATGCACCAGTTGCAAGACTTGAGGCAGTCAGGATGTTCTTGGCATTTGCAGCACATAAGAACTTCAAAGTTTTCCAGATGGACGTGAAAAGTGCCTTCCTGAACGGAGAGTTAGAAGAAGAAGTGTATCTGGAACAGCCGCCTGGCTTCGTTGATCCAGAACATGCAGATTTTGTGTATCTACTCTTCAAATCTGTCTATGGCCTCAGGCAATCCCCAAGGCGATGGTATGAAACCCTATCCTTATTCTTAATTGAAAATGGTTTTGTTAGGGGAGTAATTGATAAAACATTGTTCTATAAAGTTGTGAGAAATGACTTAATACTTGTTCAAGTATATGTGGACGATATTATTTTTGGGTCATCAAATGAGCGCTTGTGCGAGAAATTTGCCAAGCTAATGCAGGAAAAATATGAGATGAGCATGATGGGAGAGCTGTCCTTCTTCCTTGGATTACAGATCAGTCAGAGAAAAGATGGTATCTTTATCTGTCAATCCAAGTACGTCAGAGATTTACTCAAGAAGTATAATCTAGAAGATGCATCAGCAGCTAAGACTCCCATGGCAACAGCCACGAAGCTTGATGAAGACAAATCAGGTAAATCAGTTGACATCACAAGCTATCGAGGTATGATTGGCTCACTCCTCTATTTAACTGCAAGTAGACCCGATATAATGTTCGCAACTTGTTTATGTGCAAGGTTCCAAGCGGATCCTAGAGAATCACATCTCGTAGCCGTCAAAAGAATTTTTAGGTATCTCAAGGGCACACCAAATCTAGGGATTTGGTACCCAAGAGATACAGGTTTTAATCTTATTGGCTATTCGGATTCAGACTATGCAGGTTGCAGGATTGATAGGAAAAGCACATCTGGTGCTTGCCAATTTCTTGGCAGAAGATTGGTGTCCTGGCAAAGTAAAAAGCAACATACAGTATCTACTTCTACTGCTGAAGCTGAGTACATTGCTGCTGGAAGCTGTGTAGCTCAAATACTGTGGATGAGGAACCAATTGAAGGATTATGGCATGGAGCATAAGAAAATTCCAATCATGTGTGACAACACAAGTGCCATTGCCATAACCAACAATCCTGTAGATCACTCAAGAACCAAGCATATTGACATCAGGTATCATTTCATAAGAGAACATGTCGAGGAGGGGACTGTGGAGCTACATTTTGTGCCCACAATGCAACAAATTGCAGATATATTCACCAAACCTCTTGATGAAGTAACATTCAATAGGTTGGTTGGTGAATTGGGAATGCTTAACACAAGTTAGTAAAGCCTTCTATCTGTAAAATCCATGTTTATGTTTGTATGTGCAAGCTACTCAATCATTATGTGCTTAGACTTTAATATGCCTAATTAATGATTGTTATAGGTTGCATATAGTGTGTTTTTGCATGAATTCTTTGTGTTTTAAGTGTCTTTTATAGCACAAATCTGTGAATTTATGCTTGTTAGATTGCATGATCATAGGGGGAGTTAAATTCATAATATTCTAAATATTGCATGATTTTTAGATGAATTTGCCTATGATTTTCATGTAATTTGAGGCCTTAGAATTTAAAAACTTCAAAATTTCGAGTTAGGTTCTATCTCGAAACTCATCTAGAAATTCGACTTGAATTTCGACTTAAGCTGTCAGAGTGAAGTTTTTAAAAAATTCTAAGTCTGGGAAGAATTTCGAGTTGGCTATCTCGAAATTCATCTCGAAATTTGACTTAAGTTCGAGTTCGAGTTACCAGTGTGCCTAGTTCTATCTTCAAAATATTCGAGATAAAATCTATCTTGAATTTTATCTCAAAAGTTGAGATGAGGTTTCCATTAAGGGAATATTTTAAAAAGAACTGAGAATTAACTTCGAGTTAGTCTATCTCGAAATTTATCTCGAAGTTCGACTTGATGTTCGAGATAGAGTTCTTAGTCAATCTCGAAACTCAACTCGAATTTCGACTTGGTGTTCGAGATAGAGTTCTCAGTTAAGCTAAAGGGAATTTTTCGAGTTACACTCCTAACTCGAAACATATCTTGAATTACCCTGTACTTTTTGATTCAAGGGGGTATTTTGGAAAGAATTTGAGATTAACTTCGAGTTAGTCTATCTCGAAACTCAACTCGAATTTCGACTTGATGTTCGAGATAGAGTTCTTAGTCTATCTCGAAACTCAACTCGAATTTCGACTTGATGTTCGAGATAGACTCCAACTCGAAAAGTATCTTGAATTTTCTTTTTTTCCAAGTTTACTACAATTCAATAATGTTCAAGATAGGATTTCCCTATAGTTTCTGCTGTATAATTGGTTAAAGTGCTTAGTTGTGCAAAATTGTTCGAGTTAACCTCTATCTCGAACTTTATCTCGAAATTCGACTTGATGTTCGAGATAGAGATGTTCGAGATAGAAAAGTTCGAGATAGAGTTCGACTTAGATGTCCCCTGTATGAACTTAGTACTTTTCACATTTTTTAACAGGGACATTTTTGTCATTCCACATTCACCTATATATACATCTCTAACTCGATGCCCAATTCACTTTACCTAATTTCTTTTTCACAGCAGCCGTTTCACAAGAACAGTGCGATTTCATAACTTCATACCGTTAACCCTTGTTTTTGTGATTAAACTCGTACTAATCACGAATTACTGCCAATTTTTGGACTAATCTTGACTGTGTTATCCTAAATCTTTGTGTTGGTGTGTTTTGTGTTCATCAACATACACGCGCATATACATACACACGAACATATAACTGTTTGTGTACTGTTCATAAAACGCACTTCCACATTCACCATTCATAAACACACACGATTTCACTGGTACACACGAATATTCATCTTCTTTGAATATTCAGATTTGGTCATTGGTTTTTGATTGTTCATCCCGTAGTTTAATTTTCTTTAAGGGACTTTTGTTCTTTTTGATAAATTAAAAGGGATACATCATTTAATTCGTAAATTATTTGTTTTTCAAAATTAAAATAAAAATTCACATCTTTTTAAAGAAAAACATTTAATCAAAATGGCTCACCAATTTTCCCTTGCTAAAAACAATTTTTATAATATTTCTACGGAAATTGGTGATCAACTCCCGCGGTTTAAGTTTTGGATACGATTTCTCAATTTGTATTCCAAAGCTAGCCATGCTTTTACTGCTAAACCTACACTAGTACATGATGCTTTACAGCAATTATGGACTAGTGTGGTTACTTTTGGGAGTAAATCAACCCCCTACGGTTTCAGGTTTACCTTAGCGGGTCAGGAATATGAGGTGACCGAAGAAATTGTCAACAGGGTTCTAGGATTTCCAATTAAAGATGCCTATGATCCAGAACCTACTGCTGCAGAACGCCTCAGATTCTTTGAAGAAATTGGATGTTATCCTCCAAAAGGCCCAATCACGGGAAATATCCAAAAGCAATTCTTCCATGCGGAATGGAATTACTTTTTCGAGGCCATCACAAGATGTTTTCGGGCACGCGAAAAAGACTTTCATCAAATTCCAATTCCAATGCAAACCTTTGCAGTTGCCCTAGCAAGAGAACTGGATATAAACTATGGACGCATAGTTCTCTCTGAGATAGTGGCCTCAATGGGATCCCTTGCAAGCAGAGACCTCACTACAAATGATGTTGTCTGCTGGTTTCCTCAATTTCTTCAAATGCTAATCAATGACTTAATACCGAAGGATGCTCTTGCTATTAGACAGGGATTTGCCAGAAGCCCCACATCTGAATCGCTAGGGATGGGCACTAAGTCACTTGCAACCATTGCTAATCAGGATAAACATCAAGGTAAACCAATGTCTACTCCTAAAAATATTCAAATGTGGCTTAGATATGATGCAGGAGTTACCAATTTGGAGGCATCATCACAAGTCTCATCACATGCTCAAAATCCATCTGTTCATGCTGAGGCATTTGATGAGATCCCTGATGAGGAAAGCGATGATGCACAAGGTAATCAATCAGGTAATCTCTCCCTGCATACTATTCATTCCTCCTCCTATGTTTCTGATTCCGCGACCCAAGAGACTGCTAACCCGCAGGATCTATCCCAGGGTAAGAGCCATATTTCTGACTCTGAGTCAGATACACATTCCTATTCTCTATCACCCCTGTTAACGGAAGTCAGAAAACCAGCACGTATATATATACAAGATGATGAGGAGAGTGAACCCGAAGAGCAGCAACTTATTCGAAAGAAAGCCAAACTTTTCCACGCTGCTACTTCACAACCACAGTCAAACCCTAGCGTGTCACACGCAACCACTCCACCTCACGCGAGTGGTTCACCCCTTGAACATTCTGCACATAGGGATTTTGATTTTGGTGAGGATGATGTACCTCTTGAAGATACTGTTGCTTCAAGAGGACATGAAGTCTTAAGAACTTCAGCCGTACCTTCACCGGTACGTACTGATGCTGCAAAGAGGATCGGTTCTAATGTCGTACAAGGACACTTTGCAGCCTCTCAGCCTGAGATTCCAACTCAGGAACAAACAGAATTTGATCCCATAACTGTCAACAACATTTCTTATCAATTTTCTGCAGGTACTGCTTCACTATTTGGATCAATCATTGAAGACATACACGAGCGTGAGACAGGGAGTGTGTGTGAGAGGTTAGGGAGAGAGGGACCTTCATTTTTAAGGCCCGAAACCGAGCGCCAAATACCAACAGAACGAGTATTAGAGCGAGGTCACCTAAACCAAACACCGTCCCTTAATATTGAAAATTTTGATACTTGTATGACTTCAATGGAAAATCAGATGAGGCAGTTCGGGCAGACAATGGGGCAGTTCGGGATCAATATTGGAAACAACCAAAGGGCTCTAGACGACTACGCAGCAAGAATGGCAAGTCAAGCTACAGCTTTTGATGATTTGACAAATAAGGTCAATGACTTGGGCCATGCTGGTGGTGTCTTGGGAAGCACTCTCAATGAGAGGATGGGGGCATTGGAGTCTGCAATGCACACAATGGCTGTGGAGATCAGTAGAATGATGTTCGCAGTCAGGAGTTTTGTGCCCCCGGAGTGCTTCGAGTCGCAACAACCTCCCCCCGATGCTGGTGCAGGTGGTGCAGGTGGTGCTAGTGGAGCAGGAGCCTCTGGTTCTGGGTTTGGAGGTTCCTATGCAGCTGGTGGATCTGAAGTCCATGGTGGAGCTCAGGATAACTCACCTAAGGGGGAGAGTGGAAAGGAGACGAGACAGCAGGCAGTTCACATCGAAGAAATTGAAGAACCCGCTGATCTTGTCAAGGAACCAGAAGTTGAGCCGTCTGTTGATGAAGAGGCTCTGAGGATGAGAAAGGGTAAGGCAGTAATGGTTGATGAACCATTTGTTGATCTGAGTCATCAGGAAACAGTACAGGAGGTACTTGACTCAGATTCTGACATGGAAGACGTACCGTTGGCACACGCTATAAAAAGATCTTTGAAGGAACAAGGTGGAGGTGCTGGGATGTAAGAACCCCAAATTTTGGATATAATTAAAACTTTTTATTAAGTAATGATAAAATGAAGAACAATGATTCCGACAGCAAGGTCACCAACTCTAATGAATGGTGGTTTCAAAGAACAATGATTGTAATGAATGGATATTGCTTTGGACAATGATCCTGATGCATTGGTATATTGTCAGAATAGAGTAATTCGATGGTTGAGAACCTAGATAAGAATAATCTACCATCCAGGAAGGAGCTAATGGATCCTTGAAGGGAAATGAGTACGTGCATAGTATTTCCCGTACGTGCATAGTATTTCCCGTACGTGCATAGTATTTCCCGTACGTGCATAGTGTTTCCTGTATGTGCATAGTAATTTGGTGGACGAATAGTGATTTTGTAAGTTGGAAAACTTTTCACGCCACCCTATGTACGGGACGTGTTATGGATGTTTCGAAGTCATATTAGTAATACGCGGAGGAAATAAGTGAATGCAGAGACGATCGGAATTCAGAAATTCCAAATTCTTTTTCGGTATAATATTTGACCGGACAGTGGGTTAAATATTATTATAATCCTAGAATTGAGATATTAACTTTGAGGATTTGATATTTTGGGATGTTATTATATTTGATTTAAGAATGAAGGTAGGAAACCACTGAGGAGTGGTTATGGCTACAATGTAATAATTGATATTTGGAAAGAATGAATGGAATTCGACTTTATTATTTCTATGTCTTAAAGAATGCTAAAGGGTAACAACATAGGTAAGAATAATCTATCTTCTAAGGGAATAAGATATGGCAATTTCAAGCAGGAGAATACCCTCATGTCATCCAGATCGATAACGATTAATCCAGTAGTCCCGTAAAAAGGTTAAGGAACGATCGAAAGAGAATACGGACAATTGTACCACCCCAAGAGAACAAGTAAAGAATACAGAATGAATAGTGTTGTGGTGGGAGTATATAATAATATGAGACGACACTATATAGAAGTATTCGGAACGGATTTCCGAGTTCGTATTAGTGATCCAGGGGGAAAATAAGTGTATGTAAAAGCTGTCGGATTCTGAAAAACCGCACTTTTATTTTCTCCGAGAGTTCCCTGGACACTGATAGCCTTAAGTATTTAATGAATGGATTTAAGGAATATAAATTGGAAAGTTAGAATGAAAGATGGAGAATGAAAGTATTAATATTAAAGAGGATTCCCGGTAAACCCTAACTAGAAATCCGTGAAATATTCTCACGAACGATCAATCGAAACGGGCAATAACCGGACACAGAAACAAGCAGAGAACCAAGATGTAAGTATGTGCAAGTGGATGAGAGCAAGTGACTAAGTAGTTACAAGAGTAACTAGCAAGATAAGGAAACAACCAAGTACTTAGCATCTCTTTCTCATCTTACCACTTAAACAACAACATGTGTCCACTCCAAAGACATCATTCCTTACATCACACCTTTAATAAAGCAACTAGCAAGATATTATCCCAAGCAAAATCCCTTTATGCATTATTATCAAAGAAACAACCAAGCAACTCCAACACTCTCTCTAAAAGCCATTCGGCTTTTCCATAAATTCAAAAGGGGAAATCAAGCTTCCACTCCTTGTTTGATCTTGTAACTTTTAAGGTGAGTCCTATATTTCAAGAAAGTAATCTCCTCAAAATTTTAGCTTCAAACTCCCTTGTTTCCATTTTCAAAAAAATCAAGAAAGAGGAGGGTGAATAGTGCTTCCATGAAACTAACTTTGATTTTCTTGATTCTTTTGAATGATCCAAGCTTTGATAAGGTGTTCTAAGGATTAATCAAGGTTTATCAAGGTCTTAAATACTCCAAGGAAGGTATAAACTTCAAGAACCCTAGTCTTTGATTTGAGTTTTAATGGAGTTTTGGATGAGTTTTAGTGTTGTATGCATATTTAGAGTACTAGATCTATGTGTGGGTTTTATGAGATGATAGTATAGCTAGATGAACGGAAAGGCATTGCTTGGCCTCAGTTCATGTGTATAAGTCATGTATATGATGTTTGGGTTGGATACTATGTTTATGGGAAGATTCGAAATTGGTAGATATTCGATTTACAGCCGTTATAATGCCCGATTTTACAATACCATGTTTTGTATGCCATTTTCCATGTCGAACCCCTACTGTCCAGAGACTTTATCTGCCATGATAGGATAGGTAATGTTCTAAGCTTCGTTTTGATATAAAGATCACGTGAAACGGACTTACGGTTTAGGAGTTACGGCCGGATTACTAAAAGTAGTTCGAATCCGTAAACGAAAGTTCGTAACTGTAATTGAACCCTCGTAAACTATGTAACGTCATGGCGAATCTTGGTAAATAAATACTAGAGGTAAAAAGGAAGGTGTGAAAGAAAACCGTATGTCAAAAGGATCATTTTTCGATTTATTAAAAATGTTCGAGTCGAGGTTAAACGCGAACGAACCCCTAAAAGACGACTCTTTTATAACTTCGGTAAAACACTTAGAAAACGGGCGATAAAACTCGGAGTATAGTATTGGTTCGTAACGATCGACTTTAGAACTCATATGACTTAAGTATGTCCCAAGTATAAGTACAATGACATGTCGTAGTAACGAACGAATGTCGGGTCGGATCAGTGATAAAAGTAATCCACTAAAAGGGGTATAACGAGATAACTCGAGAACGTGTTTCGAATTAAGTATAACTTAACTTTTAATGTGTTAAGTGATTAATCCCGAATGCCTTGGCTATTTATAGATCACCAAGCTGAACCGGGACCCGCTACCACTACCCCTTACCGTACTCGACTACCAGGCAAGTTTCAATTCCCTTCTTTTAGGCTGTTGTTGTGATTGAATAAATATATATATATATATGATTGCTGATATACATATGCCATTGCATGCATGCCTACTTTCAAGTTGAATTGATATACTTGTTCCCTGAATGTTATTGTTGGCTTATAAGCTAGATAGTTATATACCAGTTATAAGCCGGTTATTGTAAGACCCTCATAGAAGGGCGTATACATCTTATTAATCAAATATAGACCGGGAGTCAATATTCCTTGATATATCGAGATTACCTCGGAGGAAAATATTTAAGTAAATATTTTCTATTATTTGGGCGACGAATATTATTTGAATATTCGTTCGAGCTTATTTATTTAATGATCCTTACTTCAATTAATTATTTGAACGTAATCATTCGACGAATAATATTTGTCAATATTCATTCAGAGTCGAATTGATTATCGATTATTATTTCGAATATTCTTCTAAAGATGAGACTACTAAATGAATATTATTTGGATATTCTTTTAGAATATTATTATATTAAATAAATATTACTTTTGAATATTCATTTAAGATATTAAATACTTGATGAATATTATTTTAATATTCATCTGAAGCTTGATTTAATTATCGAATATTATCTCGAATATTCCTTAAGGCTTGGATTACTAAATGAATATTACTTGATATTCATTTAGGATATTATTCATTAAATGAATATTACTTTTGAATATTCATTTAAATTCCTAATTAATTATGAATATTACCTTAAATATTCTTTTCAGGTCTTATTAATTAATGAATATTGTTTTGAATATTCATTTAAATATTTATTTATTCAATAAATATTCTCCTGATATTTCTTCAGGGATTATTTTGAGAAATACTCTGATATAAGATATTCTTTCTTATTCCTAAATGATCTGTACAATATTTTAATTCAATAAATATTCTCTGAATATTTATTCCATACTTAGAATAACCTCGATAAGGTTTATCTTCTTCGATTATTACAGAAAATATTTCGGAGTCATATTTTTATTAATCTTATATCAAGAAAGGTTCTCAGACATCATTCTTCTTTGAGTCTATCTCCTTAATAATAAGGGAACCTTACTTGGAAAAATGTTATTTATCTTGTCGACTTCCCGGTCATAAAGTATTCCCTTCACTCGCAACTCGGGTGTTGTTGACTTATTAAGTCGTTGCTTACCTTCTCATCTTTCGAGGGGTAAGATTACTGGAACAAGTTAATATCCGTTACCAAGTAATAGCTTGGGAGTTATTTGTAAATTTTCCTTTCCAACTAGATACGACTACTTTGTGGAGTCTTATCAACAAGTATTATACTTGGGGAAAGGGGGACGAACGTACATTTAGAATCATGAATTCTATTTGAACTAGGAGTCGTGTAAGAGGCCGAGTAGCGCCGGTCCATCCCCTTTGGCCCAACCGTTGGCCGGGGAGAGCTAGCAAGGCGGTATACAAGTAAAGCCGTCAGTTCTTCCTTCTACCGGTAGTAAATCTAAATTGAGCTGTACGATCTCGACTGATCATCAAGATTGGAACAGCGGGCGCGGTGAATACTCCATCATTGGTTCATCATCCAAATTTATTTGTTTCCTGCAACATGATTACTGTTGGCAGAGTTGGAAAAGGGTCATAACTGGAATTGCAACCTTTTCTTGCAAGTTCCTCTTCTTAATAACAATAAGGATATCTCGCTTACTTTGATGTAGCAGATATTTCTACAAACAAATACTTTAAGTTACCTTGTAACTTCATCGTTCATATTATACTGGCATCATTTCCGTAAATGCATGGCATATGGTTTGAAAGATACTTTTGAACTGTTATACATTATCGTTCAGTTATCTATTATTGTTGGTGGGCTATTGCTCACCCTTGCTTTATTATTATATCACAACAACAGCTAGACCAGATGACTCGCACAAGGCGCACTCGACGCGGGCGAGGACGATGAGACTACCAGAGCTGAAGAAGAAGCTATTGGTAGGATATATTTATTCTTTCAGTACCAAGAATATAGTCTAGTATGACTTATGTAAATGGATGGCAAAGAGTATGTAATTATATTGAAATTCTTTTGGATTGTAAGAACTCATAATGTGATTAATAAAAATTTGATTGTGACTCTGATTTCATCTCTGGTACTATAACGGGTGTGTTTTATATTGTTGTGTTGGGTCATAGAGACGTAATTTATTTTATGTTAAGGAAAGTTCAATTGTTATGGACAGAATTGGAAACCGTAACCACCGGATCCCGGACCCCGGATCTGGGGGTGTTACATGGGATGTCTTCCGGACTGCCTGAAGAATTTCCTGTTGATGAGGAAACCCTTAAAGCTCAACAGTTAGCCTTGGAACAAGCTCAGTTCCATAAATAGAAGATGATGCAAGAACATGCTGCGTTCCTAGAACAGAAGGTGGAGCTACAAGGGAAGCAGTATGAGTATGAGCTTGCAAGGCTAGCTAATCCTCAATTTGATCTGGACAAACGAAGGATAGGGCAGAAATGGGATGAAGCAAGGAAGATAATGATGGGACCCTGTGCAAAAGGAGTTCATAACAAGGATGCAGATGATCTGTTCTACAACTTGAATTTGCAGAATCCAATGACTGGGGACTATATAAATGCTTTGAAGAGATTAATTTCTAAAGTCAGGGTTGGATACAATGCAAATCTTAAGGAGTGGCAGGTTATCTTGTCTTTGGTAGAAGGAGTCCCAACATCTTTCTTATATGTGGATGACCAATTCATAATGAGAAGATCTGCGTCAGAGTTGTTCTTGCTAGCGACTAAAATTCAGTACTCTCAATCTGAGGAGCTAAGCATTCTGTACAGGGATCAGTTAATGCAGCTAGCAGAGGACAATGGTCCAGAATTCTCAGCTTATCCAAATTTTGTCCGGATGGTAGTTGATGGAAAGATGAAGAGGGTTAGCATGGAGGAAAATGATCTAATGGAGCTTTCAGTAGAATCTCTCAAAGCTGTCTGTAGACAAATGATGAGTAAGGGATTCGCTTCTGAGCTTAAAGATAAATCCGTGAAGATCATTGAAAGAGTTATATTCAAGAAGAGCAATGAGGTGTGGAAGTGTGATGTCATTGCTCCAAACCCTCTTGATGACGTGAAGATTGAGCTGGAGCTGATAGAGAAGAAATGGAATATTCTTCAAGCCATGAAGAATGTTGATGAAGCTCTGACTCTTCCTTCTGGAGCACTAGAACAAGGAGAAATAAGGGAGGCTATTGGTGTTCCAGGAAGTGAAAGTGTATACTGGATACATGCTTATGTTGAAGATACAGCTGATGCCTTAGTATTCATAGATGCATACCAGAATCAAACAATCTTGCATATGAGTAGACAATGGCTGCTACGGACTCAAGATGCTGCATTTCTGGAGAGAGTATTATATGTATTCAAATGGGGCGAAGTGGAAGATAAGTTTGTTGAAGAAAAGCAGAGACTCATGAGTTACCTGTCTGAAGTAGTGGTGGAAAAGAAGAGAATGGAGCGAGATGCGGCCAGTGTCCACAATACTGACCGTGTCAAGGGCTACCCCAAGATGATCTATTGTCAGTTCAAATCTGATAAATCTCACTGGAAACCTCAGCTCATCATGAAGAACTTCGAGGATATTCCAAAGATCAGAACTACTCAGGAGGTGGACAAACTCAGAAGGCTTTTCAAACATCCTTATCCAGAGCCCAAGAACCCTCTAGAAATGGAAGCTGTGAGTCTGTTGAATGCTAGGTGGAAGCAGCTTAAAGATCCAGTATACAAGAAAGAAAAGCAGCAGAAGGAGAAGAGCAAAAGGCAGAAAGAAGAGAGAGACCAAGCTGCTGAAGCTAGAAAGAGGAAACGGAATTAGGGTTAAAGGTCAGAGTGGTGTGAACTTGAAGTTGGAAAAACTTCATGTCTTTTGGTTGCTTTAACTCACTTGAGGAAAATTCACCTTAGAGTGAATCCAATAAGGTGATACAAGTTTGACTAAAAGGTATGAAATAATCCAGGTGATAGGAATCACTCAAATGATCTTTAATTCGAAGTTCGAATTCTGTTTCTAGTTTAAGTTCTTTGTATTGTTTTCATGTAAATTTCAATCGTAAATTATTCAAGACTGTAATGTTAATTATCTTTTCTCGTCTCATTGTTTAGTTGAGTTATCCTTCATTAATTTGAATGTCATTGTTAGACAATCAAATTGGGGGAGATTGAAAGGCAGAGTGTATAAACTTGTAACACTATAACTAATGTAACTCAAACTAAAGGAAAAGATACTTAACCAGAAAACAATCAAGAACAAGAAGTCACAAGAAATCAACACTAAATGAAGACAAGGTAATTGATACAATTCAACATGTTAACTATGATCAATCCAAGAAGAAATCATTGAGAGAAGTTCAAGTCAAAGTTGTTCATGCCTCAGTGATTTGGAAAGCCAAAGATCAAGATCATAACTATCAGTATCAATAAGACCAATTGATTTCAAGTGAACAAGAAGGAAAGCAAATATTGGAAAGCCACATTTCTAATTGGATATGGTAATTTATTCAAGAAGCAAAAACCCTATCAAGACTAGTCACTTATGAACCAGACCGTTGCATCAAGTGTCAGGACATTGATAGCAAGTTTATGTCAGTAATAAAGATCCATATTCAAGAGCTTAGTGAAGAATAAAGAAGACATGAAGATATCACAAGTTCGAGATGTGCATTGAAGTTTCAAGTTGAAGACCAGAATATTTTCTAAGTACTAAATATTCTAGATAGCCAAGTAGAAGTTTCTAAGTAGAAGTTCTACTTAGAACTTCGAGATGGCTAAGTAGAAATTCTCAAGTAGAAGTTCTACTTAGAGTGCAGCTTCAACATGACACATGGCATCTTCTGATTGGCAGATTTCCAAGCTTTCAAGATAAGGCAAGAATTATGTGGACATCATTGGGCCACGTACATCTTAGTCTTTGAAGACTACAGGACATAGATTACATGTAGTATAAATAGAAGTACTTGTGTAATGTTTTAGTTGGTGAGCAATTCTAGAGAAAAACACAAGAGAAAAAGAGAGAGTGCATTCACAGAGCTTAGTATCATTCACTTCTCTCTTAACTTCTGTTATACTTTGTAATGAATGTTGTAGCAACCCTTTCAAGTTATATATAAAACATATATTCCTTGAATCTGTGTGTTCATTTATTGCATCGTATTTATTGCTTCTCATATTCGAAAAGTTGTATTCACCCCCCCTCTACAACACATTTGGACCTAACAATTTCCTTGAAGTTTTAACTGCTTTATTCGAGACTTGGGTTAGGGTTTATTGCTACACGTAAGTATTTTCACCAATACCGTCTTAATGTAAAGCGTGGAGCGACTGACGCATTTACGACGATGTTAAGTGATACTAAACGGCGTTATAGGGCACTAAACAGCGCTAATCAGCCTTAAACGACGTTTCAACGGTGTTAAATGACGTTGAATGGCATAAAACGGCACTAACGGCGCTAATCGGCACTAAACGGTGCTTAAACGGCACTAAACAGCGCTAATCGGCACCAAACGGTGCTCAAACCATATTCTGGTTTAACCGACGTTGGGATCAATATTCGACATCGAAACGACGTCGGGATCTTTATATTCAACATGGAACCCGGTCGGTCGAAGCTTTCCGGGTGCCCCAGTCTTCCGGTCCCCGGTCTTCCGGTCCAGCTTAGTTTTCATATTCGAAACGACGTTGGGATCAATATTCGACATCGAAACGACGTCGGGATCTTCATATTCAACATGGAACCCAGTCGGTCGAAGCTTTCTGGGTGCCCCGGTCTTCCTGTCCCCGGTCTTCCGGCCCAGCTTAGTTTTCATATTCGAAAAGACGTTGGGATCAATATTCGACATCGAAATGACGTCGGGATCTTCATATTCAACATGGAACCCGGTCGGCCGAAGCTTTCGGGGTGCCCTAGTCTTCCGGTCCCCGGTCTTCTGGCCCAGCTTAGTTTTCATATTCGAAACGACGTTGGGATCAATATTCGACATCGAAACGATGTCGAGATCTTCATATTCAACATGGAACCCGGTCGGCCGAAGCTTTCCGGGTGCCCCGGTCTTCCGGCCCAACTTAGTTTTCATATTCGAAACGACGTCGGGACCTTTGACATCGAAACGAAGATCGGTCGGTTGAAGCCTATTCGGCACTGAACGGTGCTAAACGACGTCGGGAACGATTTCAACATCAACACGACCCTGGGACCGACTTCGTGACGACCTTGGCTCCTCCAGGACCTTGGCTTTCATCTTGAATATCAGCCTTCAACTTTAATACCAGAACATCAACGTCAATACTCGAACGCTAAATGGCTTTAAATAGTGCTAAACGGCACTAAACGGCACTAAACATTGCTAAACGGCACTAAAACCATATTCTGGTTTAACTAAATTTTCATATTCGAAACGAAGTCGGGATCAATACTCGACATCGAAACGACATTGAAATCTTCATATTCCATATGGAACCCGGTCGGTCGAAGCCTCTCGGGTGCGCCGATCGGCCAGCCACCGGCCGGCCTTGCCCCGGTCGGCCGAAGCCTTCCGGTTGCCCCGGTCGGCGGGCTCCCGGTCGGCCGGTTTTCAATTTTTTTTAGCACCCTTGGCTTCAACACCTCAACTGCATTTTTGAACAACGATCTTTCATATCGATAATGGATCATGAGATTTCATATTGACAATGGAACATGAGCTTTCATATTGACAATGGAACATGAGCTTTCATATTGACACTTGATTATCGATATGGGAAACCAACAATATGGTCATTCATGACTTTTGTTTAAGGCTTCCCTTAATTTCTTGATTAGCTTTCCCTTCTGTCCAACTCCAGAAGCCTCTATCTTCCTTAGAACCAAGTCGCCTTGGCGAAAGAACCTCTCATTAACCCTTTGGTTGTAGTGGAAGGATGCTCTCTTTTGATTCTCTACATTCCTGGAATTTGCTTCATCCCAAACCTCATCAATTAGGTCAAGGGCGAGCCTCATGCCTTCTTCATTAGTTTCTGGTTCATATGCCTCAACTCGAGGTGACGCATGCATAATCTCCAAGGGCACCACTGCTTTGGCTCTGTAAGCCAGCAAGAACGGGGTTGCTCCAGTTGTCACTTTACAGGTGGTACGATATGCCCAAAGTATAGGCAGTAGCTCATCCACCCAAGTGTTCCTTGATCGTTCGACCCTCTTCTTCAGTCCATCAAGGATAATTCGATTGGCTACCTCAGCATGTCCATTTGCTTGCAGGTGTACTACTGAAGTAAAACGAAGCTCAATATCATTTTCGTCGCAGTACTTCTTAAAATCTTCATTGTTGAACTGTGTCCCATTATCAGTCACAAGGATTCGTGGGATTCCATATCTACAAATGATGTTCTCCCAAAAGAACTTGGCAACTTGCTTAGTAGTTATCTTGGCTAAAGGTTTAGCCTCGATCCATTTAGTTAAATAATCGATGGCTACTATCAAGAACTTCCTTTGTGCTTCCTTTGCCTCTTGGGGCCTCAAACACTTCAAATATGGGATGAAAAATGATCTCTTGTAAAGGATGCCTTCGATCAAGGCATATCTCAATACTCTCACTGATAACTTCCGTGCCTCCAAGGCATCGTCAGGGAGCCATCCGGTTTCGAGGTGAGCTTTGATGGGATCTGTCCAGCAGCTTCCTATATCAATCGGTGCTACCAACTTAGAGTCGATGGTCGGGGCCTTCAAGGCCTGGAAGTAGACACTCCCTGCATAATTCTCTATCTCAGAAGAAGCGAACTTAGACAGGGCATCAGCCTTAACGTTCTCTTCTCTCGGAATGTGCTCCACATAACACTGATCAAACTGAGTCATAACAGCTTTCACAACTCGCAAATACTTTGCCATAGTTTCATCTTTGGCCTCAAATTCACCATTTACTTACGATACCACTAGTCTTGAATCCCCAAAAACTTTGAGATTCTTCACCCTCATGATTCTGGCCAAGCCCAACCCGGCTATTAACGCTTCGTATTCAGCTTCGTTATTGGTTGTCGGAAAATCCAACTTCAAAGCATACTCAACTATGAACCCATCGAGGCTTTGCAAGACTAAACCTGCACCACTAGATTTTGTTTTTGATGCTCCATCAAAATAGAGCACCCAATATTCCTTCAGATCAGGTACAAGTTCTTCATCCTTGCCTTCTTTCCTAGGGGTGGTCACTATCTCCTGCCCCCCGACTTTTTGGTTGGCAATGATACATTCAACCACGAAGTCAGCCAATGCCTGAGCCTTGATGGTTATTCAAGGCTTATACATGATGTCAAATTCTCCAAGTTCAATTGCCCACTTAATCATTCTTCCACTGGCCTTTGGGCTATGTAATATGTTCCTCAACTGCTGGTCCGTCAGGACTTCAATCTTGTGTGCCTGAAAGTACGGTCGTAGCTTCATTGAGGCTATTATCAATGCCAAAGCAAACTTCTCAACGGTTGAGTAATTCAACTCAGCCACATGCAACCTTGCTAACGTAGTAGATGGGTTTCTGAACCTTTTTCTCTTCTCGGATGAGGACGGCGCTCAGCGCTTGTTCGGATACCGCCAGGTATAGATAAAGAGTCTCCCCAGGACTAGGTTTGGCCAACAACGGGGCTTCAGCCATGTACTTTTTCAAACTGTTCAAAGGCCTCTTGGCTCTCAGAATTCCACTCAAAATTTTTCACCTTCTTCAATGCTTTAAAGAAAGGCAAGCATTTGTCACCAGATTTGGAGATAAATCTCCCCAGGGCTGCAACTCGGCCTGTTAACTTCTGTACATCTCGTATAGAGCGGGGTGGTTCCATGTCCAAGATCGCTTTGATCTTATCAGGACCATCAATCCAAAAAATTTTCCCGATTCAACGCCAAAAGCACACTTGGCTGGATTTAACATCATCCTGTGGTGCCTCAGCACTTCAAATGCCTCTCTGAGGTGCTCAATGTGGTTAGCCGTGAATAGGCTCTTGACTAACATGTCATCAACATAGACCTCCATGGTTTTTCCAATCAGATGGGCGAATATCTTATTCACCAGTTGTTGGTAAGTAGCTCCTGCTTTCTTTAGACTAAAAGCCATAACAAGATAACAGAAAACACCAAAGTTAGTTATGAAAGATACCTTTGGGATGTCATTTTTATGCATCTTAATCTGACTGTAGCCACTGAAACCATCCATGAAGCTCAATATCTCATGTCCAGCAGTGGCATCTATCAATGTATCTATCCTTGGCAGGGGAAAACAATCCTTCGGACACGCATCATTCAAATCAGTGAAGTCTATACACATCCTCCACTTCCCATTAGCCTTCTTGACCATCACAGGTGAAAGGCAGAGTGTATAAACTTGTAACACTATATCTAATGTAACTCAAACTAAAGGAAAAGATACTTAACCAGAAGACAATCAAGAACAGGAAGTCACAAGAAATCAACACTAAATGGAGACAAGGTAATTGATACAATTAAACATGCTAACTATGATCAAGCCAAGAAGAAATCATTGAGAGAAGTTCAAGTCAAAGTTGTTCATGCCTCAGTGATTTGATAAATCAAGAATCAAGATCATAACTATCAGTATCAACAAGACCAACTGATTTCAAGTGAAGAAGAAGGAAAGCAAATATTGGAAAGCCAAGTTATTCAGTGAATATGGTAATTTATTCAAGAAGCAGAAACACTATCAAGACTAGTCACTTATGAACCAGACCAGTGCATCAAGTGTCAGGACATTGATAGCAAGTTTATGTCAGTAATAAAGAACCATGTTCAAGAGCTTGTTGAAGAATAAAGAAGACATGAAGATATCACAAGTTCAAGATGTGCATTGAAGTTTCAAGTTGAAGACCAGAATATTTTCTAAGTACTAAATGTTCTGGATGGCTAAGTAGAAATTCTCAAGTAGAAGTTCTACTTAGGAATTTCGAGATAGCCAAGTAGAAGTTCCACTTAGGAATTTCGAGATAGCCAAGTAGAAATTCTCAAGTAGAAGTTCTACTTAGGTGTAGCTTCAACATGACACATGGCATCTTCTGATTGGCAGATTTCCAAGCTTTCAAGATAAGGCAAGAATTATAAGGACATCATTGGGCCACGTACATCTTAGTCTTTGAAGACTGCAGGACATAGATTACATGTAGTATAAATAGAAGTACTTGTGTAATGTTTTAGTTAGTGAGTAATTCTAGAGAAAAACACAAGAGAAAAAGAGAGAGTGCATTCACAGAGCTTAGTATCATTCACTTCTCTCTCAACTTCTGTTATACTTTGTAATGAATGTTGTAGCAACCCTTTCAAGTTATATATAAAGAAATATATTCCTTGAATCTGTGTGTTCATTTATTGCATCGTTTTTATTGCTTCTCATATTCGAAAAGTTGTATTCACCCCCCCTCTACAACACATTTGGACCTAACAATTGGTATCAGAGCTATATGTTTAACATACAAAACATAGATCCTTGTGTTGAGTAGAAGAATCGTGAGTTTTCATTTTTCAGATCTACTTTTCATTTTCTCGAAAAGTGTGTTTAAATTCGTTGGTAGTGAAAACTCATCTGAAAAATTATTTAAATACTCCAGGTGTGATTATTTAGCTTGGGTGTATTTTAATTAATTTTTGTGAATTTATCTGGGTTAGTTCATATTTGGTGTTCTTGAGTGTTCATCATCTGTTCTTATCAAAGAATACAACCCAACAACTTTTTGATCTCCTTTTCAATAGTAAAAGAATAAAAAGGTGGTTTTTGGACTTTTTGATTTACTTTATTCGGCCGAAAGTAAAAGACATACTCAGTACCTAGCAAGTGGGTTAGGTGGGTTTGGTGAGTAAAGCATCTAAAGTCAAAAGGTGTTAAAGTGATAATATTGTTTATTCAATATTTAAAGAAATCTGCAGAAAATTATTCTAAGGACAAAAGTTCTACATAGAATTTCTACTTGAGAATTTCTACATAGAATTTCGACTTGGACAATTTCTACTTGGTGATTTCGACTTGAGCAAAATTTCTACTTAGAGAAATTTCGACTTAGGCAAAAGTTCTACATAAATATTCTACATAGCCTAGTCTTGGGTACTTAGAAACTTTTAGTGACCAGAATTGAGATGGCTCCTAAAAATGCATTCAAGATCCCAATGTTCAACAAAGATCACTATGAAGAATGGGTTTTCAGAATGAGACTATATCTAGAGACCGTTAACCCTGAATATCTGGAAGTCCTTGACAAGGGTAAATTTGTCCCAATGGTAGTTATTCCTTCACATACGGAAGGAGGAGTGGTTATACCACCTCGGTCTGAGCCTAAAAAGGTCTCGGAGTTTTCGGATGCTGACAAGGAACAAATAGCTTATGATACTGCCATACGACAAACCTTGATGGAATCTCTTGATCATGAAATGTTCAACATAGTCAAAGGTCTGACTACAGCGAAGAAGATTTGGGACAAGATAGAAGTTGTCATGGAAGGATCTGCAGAGGTCAGAAGCAACAAAACACTCATACTCAAGATGGAGTATGACACCTTTAGAATACGAAAAGGAGAAGGCATAACAGACGTCTACCTACGATTCAGTCAGTTGGTATTGGATTTGAATCTGAGAGGTGTAACTCTCCCCATGGTTGAGACTAATACGAGATATCTGAGGAACCAGCCAAAAAGCATTGAACATAGGGTCTACGCAATCAGAGAAACCAGAGATTTGCATACAACTTCTCTGGAAGAGTATTATGGAATATTAAAGACCTATGAGCTGGAAACTCTTCAAGATCAAGCATGGGACAATGATTCAAAGGGAAAAGAAAGTGCATCAGGATTAGTTGCTGATGAGGAAGTCTAAGAAGGCAATGGTTGCAGCAAAGCCTAAATCATCACTTGCACCACATCAAGTTGATAATGATGACGAGTGCGCATCTGACAGTGATGATGACTACTACACCCAAGAAGAGCTGGACAACATGGACGATAGTGTCGTGGCATACATGGCAAGGAAGTTCAGCAACATGAGATTTAGAAAGAGCAACCGACCACAGAGAAAATCTTCATCTTATTATCGGGCTGCTAAGGGTGGTGGTAGTTCGTCAGGCTACAAAGGAAAAGGCAAGAATACCAGCTACAAATCTCCTTTGGATTTCAAAATGAAGTTCAAATGCTATAATTGTGGTGAAGCTGGACACTTTGCCTCGGACTGCAAAAAGCCTAAACAGACTTATCCAAAAGAAACATTTGAAGCTCTCAAAAGCAACTATGAAGCACTGTTGAAGGAAAGACATGGAAAATGAGCTTTATTGGTGACAGAAGGAAGAGCTTGGGATGATTCAGATGAGGAAGATGTTACTCATGTAGCAAACTTTGCCCTCATGGCTGAGACATCAGAGGAACCAGAGGTACCAGTTCTGACTCTTAAAGTAGAAATGTCTATTGATGATTATAAAGAACAGAACGGGGCTCTTAGTGAAGAGATCTATATGTTGTGCAAAAGCCTAGACTCTTCTCAAAAGGAACAGAAAACACTTGTTGCCAAATGTAGAATGCTTGAGGCAAAAGTGGAAGAGTTAGAGGCTGCTTGCACTGTAGATACTTCTCTAAGAGACTTTATTAAATCTCTGGAACACAAGCTCGTCCTTAAGGAAGAAGTAGAAGCATGTCTTAGGAACAATCTAGCTGAGTTAGAAACAAAATGCGAAGCTTACAAACTAGCGGCTAGTAAAGTGTATGTAGATAATGACACATTTAAGAAAATAACTGGAGTAGGTATAGGACTTGATTATTCTGACCTTCCTAAGAAAGAAGGAAAGAGACCTATTGACCCTAGTTCCAGTGATCTTAAAAAGGAAACACCTAGTATTCTTAAATCGGCTGTCAAACCTATCTACAAACATCTTGTTCCTAGAATAGAAGAAGAAGAGACTGAATTGATAGCTAGATATGAGATTGAGATGGAAGATCGCCAGAAAGAACAACCTGTAACTCCTATCAAACAAGTTAAAATCAATTTCCCTAGAGATGAATCTAGACTAGGATTAGGAGCTAAGGCTGTTAAACAACAAGGAAAGAAAGAAAAAGGCATAAAAGAGGTTAAGGCTGAATGAATAAAGAAAGCATGTTATCATTGTAAATCTACTGAGCATCTTTCTTATGCATGCAAAGCTAACATGAATGTTCCTGCTGCACATGCCATGCCTACCACACATACAATGAATAATCTGCATCAGAATCATGCACAGTGTGGTCAACCTAATTGCATGCCATGCACTTTTAATATCATGCAAACTTTTGTGCATTTAATGAATGCATCTAGCCAGTCATGCTCAAATACTGTTGCTAGTTCAAATATCAAGAAAAAGTATGGTAGAGCCAAGACTGTCAGTCCTCCTAAAGTTAGGAGTGACAAACCATCTCCTAAGACTGACAAATCTGTCAAGTCTGAGAAAGGAAAGGAGATAGTCGAAAGCTTTAGTAATGTGAAGAAAAGTGCATCTCCTGTTGTTAAATCTGTTGATTCTCGATCTTATCGAAAAGCCGGGCCCAATCAAAGTTGGGTTCCGAAGAATGTCTAACCAATCTGTCATTGCAGGGCATTAAGCAGAATAGAAATAAAGTTATATGGGTGCTAGACAGTGGAGCATCTAGGCATATGACTGGAAACAAGTCCCTGCTTACAGAGTTGGTTATGAAGGCTGGCCCTTATGTTACCTTTGGAGATGACAGCATAGGTGTGACTAAGGGATATGGCAAACTGAAAACTGGCAATGTCATCATTGAAGATATTTCCTATGTTGAGGGACTAAAGCACAATCTGTTGAGTATAAGTCAATTCTGTGACAAAGGTTACGAAATTGTCTTCAACAAGAAAGGTGTCTCAATCACTCACATCAAGGAAGGCTCACTAGCTTTAAGAGGAGTTCGAAAGGCAGATCTTTTTGTTGCAGATATGGATTCAGCAAATCAGGATGAGGTCACCTGTTTCTACAGCAAAGCCTCGGATGATGAAAGCTGGTTATGGCACAAAAAGCTATCTCACTTAAACTTCAAAACGATGAATGCTCTCGCGAGGCGAGAATTGGTGAGAGATCTACCTCAAATGGAGTTCGCTCCGAAAGGACTCTGTGAAGCTTGTGAAATGGGAAAGTCGAAGCGAGCATCGCATAAAAGCAAAGAAATTTCTAGTATTACTGAGCCTCTACAACTTCTTCACATGGATTTGTTTGGCCCAGTGAATGTCCTATCTTTGTCTAGGAAAAGATATGCTTTGGTAATCGTGGATGACTTCTCCAAGTATACATGGGTATTGTTCGCAATGACGAAAGACGAAGTACCTTTCTTAATCATTGATCACATCACTCAAATTGAGAATGTTTCAACACTTACTGTGAAGACGATTAGATCAGACAATGGCACTGAATTCAAAAACGCAGTGCTAAATGACTTCTGTGTATCTAAGGGAATACGTCGTCAGTATTCAGCCCCGAGAACTCCACAGCAAAATGGAGTAGTTGAAAGGAAGAATAGAACTTTGGTTGAAGCAGCAAGAACTTTGTTGTATGATTCAAAACTTCCTTTGTATTTCTGGGCCGAAGCAGTGAGTACCGCTTGTTACACTCAAAATAGAACCTTGATCATAAAAGATAAAGAAAAGACACCATGTGAGCTAATGAACAACAGAAGACCAACAATCAAATACTTTCATGTCTTCGGAGCAAAATGCTATGTGCTTATAGATGATGAAAATCTAGGCAAGTTTGCAGCAAAAGCTCGTGAAGGAATCTTTGTTGGTTACTCTACAGACGTGGTGGCAGCTTATAGAGTGTTCTTGGTGAATGATCGAAAAGTGACTGAAAGTTACAACGTCAGATTCGACGATACCAAACTCTCATCAATTTCAAGAGATTCTAGTGAACCTGAGTCCCTAAAATTTCAAAATCTGGACTTAGAAGATCTTGAAGATGAACCTGAGTTGGTTGTTCCATTAAATGTTCCAAGTGTACGTGAAGAACCTGAGTCTAGTGAACAAGCTAATTCTACAAGTTCAGGAGAGACTTCTTCAGTACCAACCGGCAACAACTCAGGGGGAGTAAATAGCAGCTCAAGGACTACTGTTCAAGGCTCGAGTCGAGTTGACTCTAGTTCTGTAGGAGCTGGCACTAACTCAGGGGGAGTTAGTGAAAATATTCAAAGTAGTCAGCACCCCAACTCAGAAAGTCAAGCTGAATCATCAAGACAATTTCCAGGTGAACGAGTATGGAATAGAGACCATCCGTTTGAGTTAATTATTGGTGATCCAGATGCTGGTGTGACTACTAGAAGAACTGCAAGAGCTGACATGGCTAATATCTCCTTATATTCTGGGTTCTTATCCAAGCTTGAACCTAAAGAAATAGAAGAAGCTCTTGGCGATGCTGATTGGGTGATTGCAATGCAAGAGGAACTCAATCAGTTTGAAAGGCAGAAAGTTTGGAAACTGGTACCCCGACCAAAGAACAAATCCGTAATTGGAGCTAGGTGGGTATTCAGAAATAAACTGGATGAAAACGGACTTGTAACACGAAACAAGGCTCGTTTGGTTGCAAAAGGTTATTCTCAGCGAGAAGGAATTGATTATGATGAAACCTATGCACCGGTTGCAAGACTTGAGGCAGTCAGGATGTTCTTGGCATTTGCAGCACATAAGAACTTCAAGGTATTCCAGATGGACGTGAAAAGTGCCTTCCTGAACGGAGAGTTAGAAGAAGAAGTGTATCTGGAACAGCCGCCCGGCTTCGTTGATCCAGAACATGCAGATTTTGTGTATCTACTCTTCAAATCTGTTTATGGCCTCAGGCAATCCCCAAGGCGATGGTATGAAACCCTATCCTTATTCTTAATTGAAAATGGTTTTGTTAGGGGAGTAATTGATAAAACATTGTTCTATAAAGTTGTGAGAAATGACTTAATACTTGTTCAAGTATATGTGGACGATATTATTTTTGGGTCATCAAATGAGCGCTTGTGCGAGAAATTTGCCAAGCTAATGCAGGAAAAATATGAGATGAGCATGATGGGAGAGCTGTCCTTCTTCCTTGGATTACAGATCAGTCAGAGAAAAGATGGTATCTTTATCTGTCAATCCAAGTACGTCAGAGATTTACTCAAGAAGTATAATCTAGAAGATGCATCAGCAGCTAAGACTCCCATGGCAACAGCCACGAAGCTTGATGAAGACAAATCAGGTAAATCAGTTGACATCACAAGCTATCGAGGTATGATTGGCTCACTCCTCTATTTAACTGCAAGTAGACCAGATATAATGTTCGCAACTTGTTTATGTGCAAGGTTCCAAGCGGATCCTAGAGAATCACATCTCCTAGCCGTCAAAAGAATTTTTAGGTATCTCAAGGGCACACCAAATCTAGGGATTTGGTACCCAAGAGATACAGGTTTTAATCTTATTGGCTATTCGGATTCAGCCTATGCAGGTTGCAGGATTGATAGGAAAAGCACATCTGGTGCTTGCCAATTTCTTGGCAGAAGATTGGTGTCCTGGCAAAGTAAAAAGCAACATACAGTATCTACTTCTACTGCTGAAGCTGAGTACATTGCTACTGGAAGCTGTGTAGCTCAAATACTGTGGATGAGGAACCAATTGAAGGATTATGGCATAGAGCACAAGAAAATTCCAATCATGTGTGACAACACAAGTGCCATTGCCATAACCAACAATCCTGTAGATCACTCAAGAACCAAGCATATTGACATCAGGTATCATTTCATAAGAGAACATGTCGAGGAGGGGACTGTGGAGCTACATTTTGTGCCCACAATGCAACAAATTGCAGATATATTCACCAAACCTCTTGATGAAGTAACATTCAATAGGTTGGTTGGTGAATTGGGAATGCTTAACACAAGTTAGTAAAGCCTTCTATCTGTAAAATCCATGTTTATGTTTGTATGTGCAAGCTAATCAATCATTATGTGCTTAGACTTTAAAATGCCTAATTAATGATTGTTATAGGTTGCATATAGTGTGATTTTGCATGAATTCTTTGTGTTTTAAGTGTCTTTTATAGCACAAATCTGTGAATTTATGCTTGTTAGATTGCATGATCATAGGGGGAGTTAAATTCATAATAGTCTAAATATTGCATGATTTTTAGATGAATTTACCTGTGTTTTTCATGTAATTAGAGGCCTTAGAATTATCAAGGAATGTTTTAATTATGTCATATATTAAAATCCTTGAATTGATATTTATATTAATTTGGCAAAATTAATTGTTGAGTTTTTCAAAGAAAAATTGTCAAATTATTCTAAGTATCTTCAAAATTTCGAGTTAGTCTCTATCTCGAAACTCATGTAGAAATTCGACTTGAATTTCGACTTGAGCTTCCAGGGTGAAGTTTTGAAAATTCTAAGTCTGGGAAGAATTTCGAGTTAGTACCTATCTCGAAATTCATCTCGAAATTCGACTTAGAGTTCGAGTTCGAGTTACCAGTGTGCCTAGTTCTATCTTCAAAATATTCGAGATAAAGTCTATCTCGAATTTTATCTCTAAGGTTGAGATGAGGTTTCCATTAAGGGAATATTTTGAAAAGAACTGAGAATTAACTTCGAGTTAGTCTATCTCGAACTTTATCTCGAAGTTCGACTTGATGTTCGAGATAGAGTTCTTAGTCTATCTCGAAACTCAACTCGAATTTCGACTTGGTGTTCAAGATAGAGTTCTCAGTTTAGCTAAAGGGAATTTTTCGAGTTACACTCCTAACTCGAAACATATCTTGAATTACCCTGGACTTTTTGATTCAAGGAAGTATTTTGGAAAGAATTTGAGATTAACTTCGAGTTAGTCTATCTCGAACTTTATCTCGAAGTTCGACTTGATGTTCGAGATAGAGTTCTTAGTCTATCTCGAAACTCAACTCGAATTTCGACTTGATGTTCGAGATAGACTCTAACTCGAAAAGTATCTTGAATTTTCTTTTTTTCCAAGTTTGCTACAAATCAATAATGTTCAAGATAGTATTTCCCTATAGTTTCTGCTGTAATTTTGGTTAAAGTGCTTCTTTGTGCATAATTGTTCGAGTTAACTTCTATCTCGAACTTTATCTCGAAGTTCGACTTGGTGTTCGAGATAGAAAAGTTCGAGATAGAAAAGTTCGAGATAGAGTTCGACTTAGATGTCCCCTGTATGGACTTGGTACTTTTCACATTTTTTTTAACAGGGACATTTTTGTCATTTCTCATTCATCTATATATACATCTCTAACTCGATGCCCAATTCACTTTACCTAATTTCTTTTTCACAGCAGCCGTTTCACAAGAACAGTGCGATTTCACTAATTACATACCTTTGATCCGTGTTTTTGTGATTAAACTCGTACTAATCACGAATTACTGCCGATTTGTTGACTAATATTGTCTGTGTTAACCTTAATCCTTGTGTTAGTGTGTTTTGTGAACATCCATACACGCGCATATACATACAGACGAACATATATTGTTTGTGTACTGTTCATAAACGCGATTTCATTTTCTCCATCTATAAACACACACGATTCCACTGGTATACACACGAAATAGTAATTGGTTGTTGAATTGAATCCCGTAGTTTGATTTCTCAGATTCCGTTTGGTGTTCTTGAAAAATTAAAAGGGTTACAATTCTCTTTTGTAATTCGGAAAATTAATTGTTTTTCAAAATTAAAATAAAAAATTCACATCTTCTTAAAGAAAAACATTTAATCAAAATGGCTCACCAATTTTCCCTTGCTAAAAACAATTTTTACAATATTTCTACGGAAATTGGTGATCAACTCCCGCGGTTTAAGTTTTGGATACGATTTCTCAATTTGTATTCCAAAGCTAGCCAAGCTTTTACTGCTAAACCTACACTAGTACATGATGCTTTACAGCAATTATGGACTAGTGCGGTTACTTTTGGGAGTAAATCAACCCCCTACGGTTTCAGGTTTACCTTAGCGGGTCAGGAATATGAGGTGACAGAACAAATTGTCAACAGAGTTCTAGGATTCCCAATTAAAGATGCCTATGATCCAGAACCTACTGCTGCAGAACGCCTCAGATTCCTTGAAGAAATTGGATGTTATCCTACAAAAGGCCCAATCACGGGAAATATCCAAAAGCAATTCTTCCATGCGGAATGGAATTACTTTTTCGAGGCCATCACAAGATGTTTTCGGGCACGCGAAAAAGACTTTCATCAAATTCCGATTCCCATGCAAACCTTTGCAGTAGCCCTAGCAAGAGAACTGGATATAAACTATGGACGCATAGTTCTCTCTGAGATAGTGGCCTCAATGGGATCCCTTGCAAGCAGAGACCTCTCTACCACTGATGTCGTCTGCTGGTTTCCTCGGTTTCTTCAAATGCTAATCAATGACTTAATACCGAAGGATGCTCTTGCTATTAGACAGGGATTTGCCAGAAGCCCCACATCTGAATCGCTGGGGATGGGCACTAAGTCACTTGCAACCATTGCTAATCAGGATAAACATCAAGGTAAACCAATGTCTACTCCTGAAAATATTCAAATGTGGCTTAGATATGATGCAGGAGTTACCAATTTGGAGGCATCATCACAAGTCTCATCACATGCTCAAAATCCATCTGTTCATGCTGAGGCATTTGATGAGATTCCGGATGAGGAAAGCGATGATGCACAAGGTAATCAATCAGGTAATCTCTCTCTGCATACTATTCATTCCTCCTCCTATGTTTCTGATTCCGCGACCCGAGAGACTGCTAACCCGCAGGATCTATCCCAGGGTAAGAGCCATATTTCTGACTCTGAGTCTGATACACATTCCTATTCTTTATCACCCCTGTTAACGGAAGTCAGAAAACCAGCACGTACATATATACAAGATGATGAGGAGAATGAACCCGAAGAGCAGCAACTTATTCGCAAGAAAGCCAAACTTTTCCACGCTGCTACTTCACAACCACAGTCAAACCCTAGCGTGTCACACGCAACCACTCCACCTCACGCGAGTGGTTCACCCCTTGAACATTCTGCACATAGGGATTTTGATTTTGGTGAGGATGATGTGCCTCTTGATGATACTGTTGCTTCAAGAGGACATGAAGTATTAAGAACTTCAGCCGTACCTTCACCGGTACGTTCTGATGCTGCAAAGAGGATCGGTTCTGATGTCGTACAAGGACACTTTGCAGCCTCTCAGACTGAGATTCCAACTCAGGAACAAACAGAATTTGATCCCATAACTGTCAACAACATTTCTTATCAAGTTTCTGCAGGTACTGCTTCACTTTTTGGATCAATCATTGAAGACATACACGAGCGTGAGACAGGGAGTGTGTGTGAGAGGTTAGGGAGAGAGGGACCTTCATTTTTAAGGCCCGAAACCGAGCGCCAAATACCAACAGAACGAGTATTAGAGCGAGGTCACCTAAACCAAACACCGTCCCTTAATATTGAAAATTTTGATACTCGTATGACTTCAATGGAACATCAGATGAGGCAGTTCGGGCAGACAATGGGGCAGTTCGGGATCAATATTGGAAACAACCAAAGGGCTCTAGACGACTACGCAGCAATAATGGCAAGTCAAGCTACAGCTTTTGAGGATTTGACAAATAAGGTCAATGACTTGGGCCATGCTGGTGGAGTCTTGGGAAGCACTCTCAATGAGAGGATGGGGGCATTGGAGTCTACAATGCATACAATGACTGTGGAGATCAGTAGAATGATGTTCGCAGTCAGAAGTTTTGTGCCCCCGGAGTGCTTCGAGTCGGAACAACCTCCCCCCGATGCTGGAGCAGGTGGTGCAGGTGGTGCTAGTGGAGCGGGAGCCTCTGGTTCTGGTTTTGGAGGTTCCTATGCAGCTGGTGGATCTGAAGACCATGGTGGAGCTCAGGATAACTCACCTAAGGGGGAGAGTGGAAAGGAGACGAGACAGCAGGCAGTTTACATCGAAGAAATTGAAGAACCCGCTGATCTTGTCAAGGAGACAGAAATTGAGCCTGCTGTTGCTGAAGAGGCTCTGAGGAGGAGAAAGGGTAAGGCAATAATGGTTGAAGAAGATGAACCAGTTATTGACCTGAGTCATCAGGAAACAGTACAGGAGGTACTAGACTCAGATTCTGATATGGAAGACGTACCTTTCGCACATGCTGTAAAGCGATCTTTGAAGGAACAAGGTGGAGGTGCTGGTATGTCTTTCGGAATGCCTGAAGAAGATCCTGTTGATGAAGAAACCCTGCAGTCTCAACAGTTAGCCTTGGAACAAGCTCAGTTCCATAAAATGAAGATGATGCAAGAACATGCTGCGTTCCTAGAACAGAAGGTGGAGCTACAAGGGAAGCAGTATGAGTATGAGCTTGCAAGGCTAGCCAATCCTCAAGTTGATCTGGACAAAAGAAGGATAGGGCAGAAATGGGATGAAGCAAGGAAGATAATGATGGGACCATGTGCAAAAGGAGTTCATAACAAGGATGCAGATGATCTGTTCTACAACTTGAATTTGCAGAATCCAATGACTGGGGACTATATAAATGCTTTGAAGAGATTAATTTCTAAAGTCAGGGTTGGATACAATGCAAATCTTAAGGAGTGGCAGGTTATCTTGTCTTTGGTAGAAGGAGTCCCAACATCTTTCCTATATGTGGATGACCAATTCATAATGAGGAGATCTGCGTCAGAGTTGTTCTTGCTAGCGACTAAAATTCAGTACTCTCAATCTGAGGAGCTAAGCATTCTGTACAGGGATCAGTTAATGCAGCTAGCAGAGGACAAGGGTCCAGAATTCTCAGCTTATCCGAATTTTGTCCGGATGGTGGTTCAAGGAAAGATGAAGAGGGTGAGCATGGAGGAAAAGGACTTAATGGAACTTTCAGTGGAATCTCTTAAAGCTGTATGTAGACAAATGATGGGTAAGGGATTCGCCTCTGAGCTTAAAGATAAATCCGTGAGGATCATTGAAAGAGTCATATTCTTGAAGAGCAATGAGGTGTGGAAGTGTGATGTCATTGCTCCAAACCCTCTCGACAACGTGAAGATTGAGCCGGAGCTGATAGAAAAGAAATGGAATATTCTTCAAGCAATGAAGAATGTAGATGAAGCTTTGACTCTTCCTTCTGGAGAACTGGAACAAGGAGAAATAAGGGAGGCAGTTGGCGTTCCAGGGAAAGATAGTGTATACTGGATACACTCTTATGCTGATGATACAGCTGATGCCTTAGCATACATAGATGCAGACCAGAAACAAACACTCTTGCATATGAGTAGAAAATGGCTGCTACAGACTCAAGATGCTGCATTTCTAGAGAAAGTGTTATATGTGTTCAAATGGGGCGAAGTGGAAGACAAGTTTGTTGAAGAAAAGCAGAGACTCATGAGTTACCTGTCGGAAGTAATTGTGGAGAAGAAGCGAATGGAGCGAGATGCGGCTAGTGTCTATAATACTGACCGTGTCAAGGGCTACCCCAAGATGATATATCGTTATCTCAAAGCCACTAAATCTCATTGGAAACCTCAGCTCATAATGAAGAACTTTGAGGAAATTCCAAAGATCAGGACTACTCAGGAGGTTGATAAACTCAGAAGGCTTTTCAAACATCCTAACCCAGAGCCCAGGAACCCTCTAGAAATGGAAGCTGTAAGTCTGTTGAATGCTAGGTGGAAGCAGCTTCACGATCCAGTGTACAAGAAAGAACAGCAGCAGAAGGAGAAGCGCAAAAGGCAGAAAGAAGAGAGAGTCCAAGCTGTTGAAGCTAGAAAGAGAAAACGGAATTAGGGTTAAAGGTCAGAGTGGTGTGAACTTGAAGTTGGAAAAACTTCATGTCTTTCGGTTGCTTTAACTCACTTGAGGAAATTCACCTTAGAGTGAATCCAATAAGGTGATATAAGTTTGACTAGAAGGTATGAAATAATCCAGGTGATAGGAATCATTCAAATGATCTTTAATTCGAGGTTCGAATTCTGTTTCTAGTTTTTAAGTTCTTTGTATTGTTTTCATGTAAATTTCAATTGTAAATTATTCAAGACTGTAATGTTAATTATCTTTTCTCGTCTCATTGTTTAGTTGAGTTATCCTTCATTAATTTGAATGTCATTGTTAGACAATCAAATTGGGGGAGATTGAAAGGCAGAGTGTATAAACTTGTAACACTATATCTAATGTAACTCAAACTAAAGGAAAATATACTTAACCAGAAGACAATCAAGAACAGGAAGTCACAAGAAATCAACACTAAATGGAGACAAGGTAATTGATACAATTAAACATGCTAACTATGATCAAGCCAAGAAGAAATCATTGAGAGAAGTTCAAGTCAAAGTTGTTCATGCCTCAGTGATTTGATAAATCAAGAATCAAGATCATAACTATCAGTATCAACAAGACCAACTGATTTCAAGTGAAGAAGAAGGAAAGCAAATATTGGAAAGCCAAGTTATTCAGTGAATATGGTAATTTATTCAAGAAGCAGAAACACTATCAAGACTAGTCACTTATGAACCAGACCAGTGCATCAAGTGTCAGGACATTGATAGCAAGTTTATGTCAGTAATAAAGAACCATGTTCAAGAGCTTGTTGAAGAATAAAGAAGACATGAAGATATCACAAGTTCAAGATGTGCATTGAAGTTTCAAGTTGAAGACCAGAATATTTTCTAAGTACTAAATGTTCTGGATGGCTAAGTAGAAATTCTCAAGTAGAAGTTCTACTTAGGAATTTCGAGATAGCCAAGTAGAAGTTCCACTTAGGAATTTCGAGATAGCCAAGTAGAAATTCTCAAGTAGAAGTTCTACTTAGGTGCAGCTTCAACATGACACATGGCATCTTCTGATTGGCAGATTTCCAAGCTTTCAAGATAAGGCAAGAATTATGTGGACATCATTGGGCGACGTACATCTTAGTCTTTGAAGACTACAGGACATAGATTACATGTAGTATAAATAGAAGTACTTGTGTAATGTTTTAGTTAGTGAGCAATTCTAGAGAAAAACACAAGAGAAAAAGAGAGAGTGCATTCACAGAGCTTAGTATCATTCACTTCTCTCTCAACTTCTGTTATACTTTGTAATGAATGTTGTAGCAACCCTTTCAAGTTATATATAAAGAAATATATTCCTTGAATCTGTGTGTTCATTTATTGCATCGTTTTTATTGCTTCTCATATTCGAAAAGTTGTATTCACCCCCCCTCTACAACACATTTGGACCTAACAACAGGGTTAGCCAACCATTCGGGGAACTGAATCTCTTCAATAAAACCAGCTTCTAAGAGCTTATCCACTTCCTGCTTAATGGCCTCTTGCCTTTTAGGAGCAAAATTCCTCTTCTTCAGCTTTATTGTCTTTCGCTCAGGATCGACATTCAACCTATGGGTTATAAATTAGGGATCAATCCCTGGCATATCAGCCGCTGTCCAAGCAAATACATCATTGTTCTCTATTGGTCTTCATCCTTGGATCCTTAATCCAGGTAATTAAGACATATTGAAGAGTAGCTAGTCCTTAACATCCTCGGCCTTGCATGGCTTTGATTGTTGCGTGTGGATTTTATCTGCTTATCATTTAACCTGGGTCCTTCACGGACTTAAACTCTTATTTGGTCGTGCTATAACCTAACTCTTGACCCTTCGGGGTCTTTATTTATGCATTTGTTTGTTCTCTATTCGTGTATTCTTTTATTTTCGGTACTTGGTCATCCTTGACTTGCACTCATCAGGTGCTTGGCACATAAATAAAATCACACAATCAATGAATGGAAAACAAAAACCAAACCAAACCAAACCAAACAAACCCAGTAAATCCCGTTCAGAATAGGGTATGGGGAGGGTAAGATGTACGCAGACCATGCCCCTACTTCTGGGAGTAGGGAGGCTGTTTCCGTGAAGACCCTCGGCTTAGTGCATGAAAAATAGTGAAAGATATATATGCAATAAAATTAAAAAAGCTGGGAACAAAATGGGAAACTTGAATTAATAACTTGAAATGGGTTCAACCCTTACATAGAGTGCTACCGTCCTACTCAGAGCAACATGCTCTTCAATGGTTTCAATGAACCTTATTTCTACTTCTACTAGATAAATATGAAGCTAAGTCCTACTAGGATAACTTGAGCCCATCGGGGCTTTGCAAGACTAGACCTACACCACTTGATTTTGTTTTTTATGCTCCAACAAAATAGAGCACCCACCACTCCTTCTGGTCTCCTCATTCTTATTCTGAGGTTCACTTCCTGCTTGGGGTACTATCTCCTGCCCCCCGACTTCTTGGTTGCAAATGGTACATTCAACCATAAAGTCAGTTAACGCCTTAGCCTCAATGGCTGTCCGAGGCTTCTGTGTGATGTCCTCTGCTGGCCTTTCTTGGTGTTCCTTACCAATGTGGATATTCATGTCTTCAATCAGAAGGACCTGCCCCCCCGACTCCATCAGGCCTTAACGAGGCCATATAACAGCTTCGTGCCATCTTTTGATTACCTTTATGTTCTCCAACACCATTCCTGGTTGGGAACTTGATTTTCATATAATAAGTTGAGGCAACAGCCTTGAATGCATGAAGTCCAGTCCTTCCGAGGATAGCGTTGTACGTTGAAACCACCTTGATTACCAGGAAGTTCAACATCTGAGTGGCCTCCTTGGGCTTCTGTCAAATAGTTACATGCAATTGAATAGTCCCTTCAACTTTGGATTCTACTCCATTAAATCCATATATAGGCATGTTATTGGGGGTCAACTGAGAATCAGTGTATCCCATCTTCACAAATGCATCATGAAACAGAATGTCAACGGAAGCTCCATTGTCTATCAAGACTCGCTTTACCTCTGAGTTTCCAATCACAGAAGTTATGACCAACGGGTCGTCATGGGGAAACTTCACCCCTTCCAAGTCTGAGTCATCAAAACCAACCATTACTTCAGTTTTTGTAAGCTTCGGGGCCTCTCCTATGATGTGCATCACTACTCTGGCATAAGCCTTTCGAGAATTCCTTGTTGTGCCGGCCGCAGTCGGGCCTCTTGAGATCATGTTAATTACTGGCCCTCGGGGCTGTGGGTTACGAACTTGATCATCATCCCTTCTATTATAATCTCTTATTTGATGAACACGATCTTCACCCTTAGTGAAGTGGCTCAGTTTCCCTCTACGGATCAAAAACTCAATCTCATCTTTGAGTTGCTTACAATCATCATTGTCATGCCCCACATCTCTATGGAATCTGCAATATTGATTCTTGTTTCTCTTTACGGGATCACCCCTAAGTGGCTTCAACCATCGAAAATCCTTATCCTTTTCAATGTCCAACAAGATTCGACTCCTAAGAGTATTCAACCTTGCATACTTAGTGAATCTTGGTCCTTGGTTCTTCTTAGGGGCAGAGTCGGAGTCCTCGCTAGTTCGGGGATGCTTGTCCCTAGCATCATACTCCTGGTCATCATACTTCTGGTCTTGTTTTCGCTTCTTGGAGTCGTTGTTACCTCCTCCCTTACCTACTGCGGCCTCTTTCTTCATGTTATCCTCAGCTTTAATGTACTTATCGGCCCTTCATTGGAGCTCAGCCATGTTCTCAGGGGGATGCTTCGCTAGTGACCTTTTAAAGAAGAAATCAGTGGTTCCTTGCTCTAGGGCTGCCATGGCCACCTTATTTTCTAAGTCATTAATATTTAGTGTCTCCTTAGTGAATCGCTTGAGGTAATCCCTCATATTTTCATTCTTTCCTTGCACCACATACATGAGAGATGCGGAACTTTTCTCATGAACCCTTCCACTGATAAATTGACTAATCAAAGCAGCACTCAACTCCTAAAAAGAGCCAATTGAATTGCAGGCAATCGGCTATACCATCTTTGAGCCATACCCGACAGTGTTTGAGGGAACGCCCTACACTTTAAGGCATTACTCGCAGGTTGCAACAACAGTACGTTTGAGAATGTCCTGACATGATTTGCGGGATCTCCCGTTCCATCATAAGTCTTGATTATCGGCATCTTGAACTTCTTTGAAATACGAGCATTCATCACCTCCTCAGTAAATGGGGGTGTGGGATCATCAGGATCTCCTAGTGGCAACAGATCTTTGGGGTTACCCTTGGGGGTTTCCATCCTTGTTGTTCTCCTAGTTGGGGCATCAACCCTTTTCTGTCTCCTTGAAGACCTCTCCAAGTTGATAATGGGAATCCTCTCGGTGGTTGGAGGAGGCTGAGTTTTATTAGATCTAGCTTGTTCTCTCGCCATATCGTCCTTCAACTTTAAGATCTCGGCCTCAAAAGCCCTTATCCTCTCAGCAGTTGTTAAAGGGGGTCCATCATGGATACTTCGCGTCCTCCCTAGAGGTTCTTTGCTAGCACGTCGCCTCCTTGGGGCTTCATCACGATCATCATCCTCAGATAATGAGTCGTCAGTATAGGGGCCAAAGTAGTCATCATATTCCTGATCATGGCCCAACCCTCTATTATAAGGAGGCTCCTGAATCAGCAGAGCATGATCGCTTGTTCCAACACCTCGAGTGGCAGAAGGATAGTTGGGCAGACCATACATCGGGTTGGTATTCGTAGGGATATCCGTAGTATGGATCCGTACCCCTGTGGGTAGCGTACGATTAACGTTATCAAGAGGAGAAACCACCATCTGAAGATGGTTAGCTTCCTGGCTTTGATGAACGACCATTGGTAGAGTTCCCTCAACATGGGGAGTCGTCCCTGGGGGTTGAGAGACCAGAGGTTGAATGATCGCCCCTGTTGATGGGGGTAATTGTCCTTCTTCAGTAGTGATAAGCGGATCAGAAGTGGCAGGTGGAGCAGAGCTAAGGGGTATGGCCTCAGTCGAGGTTGATGTTGTTCTTCGTGTTTGAACCATGGTTGATGTTGTTGTCCCACAGACGGTGCCAAATGTTGTGGAATAAAACTAGGTTTCATGCGCAATTAATGCTAAGGTGGTTGAGCTTCGAGCTTTATGGTTGTTTCCGCATTTCGAGACTGATTGATCCTCGCAGAGTGCCTACGTATCTCGTTATTGAGAATCAAGCCAAGACGTAGTTCTGAGAATGAGGGATCAGGCCCTTATATAGGCTAAGAAGCCTTAGAATTATAGTAGGATTGGGATACTTGGTGGGCAAGCCACCGCCTTAGGGAAGGTTTTAGACTCCTTCCTTGTAGGAGTCTGTTTCCTTATTGAATTGGATGCCTTGGAGGCTAAGTCTAGCAGGAGTAATATCCTTATTTGACTCTTATTTGCTGAGCTATTTTTTACCCTAAATATTAATTACGAAATTAATATTTAATACAGGGTTTGGGCCTTGTTGGTGGGCCCCATGTTTGGACCATCATGGGTTTAATTAATGTCACATTAAATGTGTCTTTAGAGCTTATTTTTAGCCCATATCAATAGTCTCTCCTTTGATTTCCACGATCTTCGCCCTTTGTGAATCTGCTCAGCTTCCCTTTTCGGATCAAGAATTCAATCTCGTCCTTGAGTTGCCTGCAATCATCAGTGTCATGTCCTATATCCTTGTGGAACCTACAGTATTGATACTTATTTCTCTTTGCGGGATCATTCCTGAGTGGCTTCGGCCATCGGATATCCTTGTCTTTCTCAATATCCATCAGGATCTGACTCCTAGGGGTATTCAACCTTACGTATTCAGATAACCTTGGCCCCAAATTTTTCTTAGGGGCAGAGTCGGAGTCCTTGCTAGTTCGGGGATATTTGTGCCTAGCATCATACTCCTGCTCTTACTTCCACTTCCGAGAGTTTCCATTTCCTCCATTAGTGGTGGTAGCTTCTGCCTTCCTCATGCTCTCTTCTGCCTTTATCTATTTACTCGCCCTTCTTTGGAGCTCAGTCATGCTCTCAGGGGGATGTTTTTCCAATGACATCTGAAAGTAGGGGTTCGTTGTTCTATTCTCCAAGGCTATCATAGCTACCTTGTTCTCTAGATCTGGGACGTTCAACGTCTCCTTGGTGAAGCGCTTGAGATAATCCCTCAGGTTCTCATTCTTTCCATGTTTCACTTGCATGAGAGATACAGAGCTTTTTTCGTGGACCTTTCCACTAACAAATTGGTTGATGAAAGCAGTGCTCAACTCTTTGAAAGAGAAAATCGAGTTTACGGGCAATCGGCTATACCATCTTTGAGCCATGCCTGCCAGGGTTTGAGGGAACGTCCTACACTTAAGAGCGTCGCTAGCGGGTTATAACAGCAGTGCGTTTGAGAATGTCCTGACGTGATTCGAATGATCACCCGTTCCATCGTATGCTTTTATCGTAGGCATCTTAAACTTTCGGGAAACATGAACGTTCATCACCTCCTCAATGAATGGGGGTGTGGGATCGTCAGGGTCTCCAAGTGGCATCAGGTCTTTGGGATCATCCCTGGAGGTTCCACCCTCATAACTCCTCCAGTTGGGGCATCAGCCCTTCTCTGTCTCCTTGAATACCTTTCCAAATCAATGAAGGGAATCTTCCTTGAAGTTGGAGGAGGCCTATTCTGGTCCTGCCTTGCTTGCTCCTTGGCTGTGTCATCCTTCAGCTTTTGGATCTCGGCCTCATAAGCCTTGATTCTCTCAGCAGCTGTTGGAGGAGGTCCATCATGGATCCTTTGAGTCCTTCTCATAGGCTCCTTGCTTGCACGTCACCTCCTCGGGGCTTCATCGCGATCATCATGCTCAGATGATGAATCATCAGTGTAAGGTCCGGAGTAATCATCATATCTTTGCTCAGGGGGGGCTAAACCCCTAATATAGAGTGGTTGATACGACTCAGGTATCTGCAAAGCGTGACCACTTGGTCCAGGATCCCTTCGACTTGGGGGATAGTTAGGCAACCCGTATACCGGATTGGTACTTACGGGGAGCGTAGTGGTGGATATCTGAACTCCTGAGAGCGGGGGATGGCTAGTTAATGGTGAGACCACCATCTGAAGCTGATTAGTCTCCCGGGTGGACGTCCACTGGTAAGGTTCTCTCAACATGGAGATTCGTCCCTATAGGTTGAGAAACTTGAGGTTGAGTGGTTGTCTCTGTTGATGGGGTACATACCCTTGCTCCGTAACAACGGGTGGAGCGGAGGAGATGATCGGTGGATCGGAAGTAAAAGGAGCGTTCTCGGTTGTTGTTCTTCATGTGTTAACTATGGTTGATGTTGTCTTCCCACAGACAACGCCAAATGTTGTGCAATAAAAATCAGGATTATCAAATTTCGGGTAGGGTTCGTGAGCTTCGTGCTTTAATGGTTGCGCTTGCGTTTTCGTGACCTAATTCGGGTCCTCACAAGATGCCTATGTATCTCATAGTTGAGAATCAAGCCAAGACGTAGTTCTGAGATGAGGGGTCTGGCCCTTTATATAGGCTGTGGGAGCCTTAGAATCATAATAGGGTTTGGAGACTTGGTGGACAATTCACCGTTATTGAGGAAGGTTTTGACTCCTTCCTTATGGGAATTAGTTTCCATGTCGAATTAGGTGTCTTGGAGGCTACATAATATCCCAGGGATATTCTAGGACGTTCCTTGTTTCTAGAACGTTCCCGGTTTGTGGATCAGGCCCATGTTAGAAACAAGCTTATACCGGGCGTCCCCCGGTTTGGGCTGTTCTTTTGGGCTTATTCATTAATTACGAATTTAATTCCCATCTAGGGTTTCGAGCCTTATTTATGAGCCAATAAATATTATATTAATTATGTCTTTAGGGATTATTTTTCACCCATATCAGTAATTTATAAAAAAAAAATCTACGCTGAGTTCACTAATTTATTATGGAAATATTCAATAACAATATTTCATTGATTCTATATTGATTTTTATTTTTTGATTGATAATTTATACAAAATTAATGTCTAATAGTCTAATAATATTTAAGAGTATATTTAATATTTTTGAATAATTCAAATATATTATCACATCAATTTGATTGTCCCATTAGTTATTACATATTAAAAAATATTCATAAATAAAATATTGAAAGAAAATTGGTTTAAAATTCGTTTTAATATTTTAATTTGATGAATCTAACTTTTTTATAATTGATTAATTTAAAAGTTTATATAACTTAACTTTTGAACGCGTAATTAAATCAGTGTGGTATATATTTTTTTTAATTTTAAGAAAATTTTGATTCAATAATAGCATATTTATAAAATTTGATTGTACCTTATGATTTTATATTTAGAGTTTGAGATGTTAAAGTATTATATATTATAGATAAAATAGATGTATTAATATGTTATTTTTTAATAAAATAATAATTGTATTTAAAATAAAATTATTAAGTATCCACAATAAGTAAATTATGATGACAATGATGTTATTGTTTTAATTTTAGTGGTTAATTCTGATCGGCTCTAATATACATTTATGAAAATTAATCTTTAATATATATTAGTGTAATTATGATTAATTGTAAATCAAAGTAGGGGTAAATTATTTAATATTTTCAAAATCAGTTAATGTTATATTTTTTAATAATTCTGATTGATTTTAGTTTAAAATAGTAATTTAATATAAATATTTTTGACATTAAAAAATATGTAATAAGTAGGTATGTTAAATCAAGTAACTATTACATTTAAATTAGAATTAACCAATCATGAATCATGATTAGTATAGTAAGATGTTAAATCAAGTAACTACTATATTTAAATTAGAATTGTTAACCAACCATGGTTAGTATAGTAAGATAAGAATGTTAAATAAGGAAAATTTTTAATATAATGTGGTTGATCTAAATTTTAAAGATGGTCTCTGATTGGTCATTAAATAATTCATAATTTTCTTATTGGTTAACTATCTCTTAACTGTACATGGGTAGACTCGGGTATTATAATAAAGGATAGATAAAATAGATGTATTAATATGTTATTTTTTAATAAAATAATAATTGTATTTAAAATAAAATTATTAAGTATCCACAATAAGTAAATTATGATGACAATGATTTTATTGTTTTAATTTTAGTGGTTAATTCTGATCGGCTCTAATATACATTTATGAAAACTAATCTTTAATATATATTAGTGTAATTATGATTAATTGTAAATCAAAGTAGGGGTAAATTAGTTAATATTTTGAAAATCAGTTAATGTTATATTTTTTAATAATTCTGATTGATTTTAGTTTAAAATAGTAATTTAATATAAATATTTTTGACATTAAAAAATATGTAATAAGTAGGTATGTTAAATTAAGTAACTACTACATTTAAATTAGAATTAACCAATCATGATTAGTATAGTAAGAAGTTAAATCAAATAACTACTATATTTAAATTAGAATTGTTAACCAACCATGGTTAGTATAGTAATATGAGAATGTTAAATAAAGAAATTTTTTTAATATAATGTGATTTGTCTAAATTTTAGAGATGGTCTCTGATTGGTCATAAAATAATTCATAATTTTCTGATTGGTTAACTACCTCTTAACTGTACATGGGTAGATTCGGGTATTATAATAAAACGATAACTATTTTTAATACACAATTTTGTACCCCTAATATTATTCTTTTTAATAATTTTAAGTTTACTTTCATATAAATAATTAAACCATTATTTTTAGCTACACACTGGCTTCACCAAAACATTTATAAGCATACCTTTTTCACGTAAGCCAAAACCGTTACACAATAAAACCGAAAAATTATTAATCTAGAAAATAGATTTTAATAAGATTTAGTTTGTGGGTCCAACACAATCAGCATAAAGGGGATACCTTAATATCTTTCTGTATTAAATACACACAGATACACCTGTACCTGTACATACATATATAAACACCCCACCGCCTCTTCATATTTCCAACATAAAAACCCTCACAATTCAATTGGGTTTTTACTGTTATTCTTCCCCCCTCCCCCTCTCTCTCGCCGAGATTCAGATATGTATACATGCGTTTGAATGTATATATCTCCCTCTCAGGCCCTCAAACACACACGGTAACAAACACACAGTGAAAAACACACATAAAAACGACCCACATGATGAATATGATTTGGGGTTTGTTAAAATTGATGTGTAATCCCTAAAGTTATGATTTTGTAGTGGCCCATTTGAATCTTGACTGGTTTTGGTTGAGTTTTGAGTGTTAAAAGGCAAGATTTTGTGATTTTGTGAATCTTGATGGATCAAAATGTTGTTTTTGATTTGAATGGAGATGATGATGATGTGGGGTGGGGTAAGAATGTAGGGGTGGTTGAAAATGGAAGTGAAGTTGATGATGGTAAATGGTTACAAGAAATTATCGAATGTTTCGAGAAGAAATGTGATGAGTATAATGATGCTTTGTTGGTTAGTGGGGATGTGAAGGAGTCTAGTAAGGAGTGTGTGAAAGAAGGTGAGGATGATGATGATGATTGTGTGATTTTGGATGGTGATCCTGATAAGGCTGGTGCTGTTGAAAGTGAGAATGTTGCGGTTGGGGATGGGGATGATTCGGAGGAGCTTGTTTTTGTTAAGGAGACAGGGCAGGTATACTGCTACATTTGTCGTTTTGTCCAAATTATGTTTTGTTTTTGTGTTCTTAGTATGATTGTGTATGTGTGTTTGTTTTGTTTTGTTTTGTTTTAAGTTTTGAGTAGTCTTATGAGTGTCGATTAATCCAATGCATAGGCCGGGGGGGGGGGGTGATATTTAAATATTGTTTGATATGCTTATTGGTTATTAATGTACTGTTTTGTTTTAAAATTTAGTTGTGGTTTGAGTGTTTATTAAACTAAGGTGAAGGTCAAGTGATGTCAATGTAGTGATGTTTTCTGGTTATTACTTTTGTTGCAAAAAAGAGAATGTAATACGTTGATGTTTTTAGAATTAACCTCAGATGGTACCTTTTGTTGCAGAAAAGAGTATTTAAATAAACATTGATGTTTTTAGATTAAAATTAACCTCAGATAGTACATTGTTTTCGGCAATAGAGGGTCTGAATGTCTGACATGAAGATGAAAGTTGAAGAAGTTTATTTAACTGCACTGTTATGAAATGCTCAGGGATGTAGAAAAACAACTGTGGTCATACTCCCTCTTGTCCATTATATTTTTGAATAATATTTTATTCAAAAAAAGAAAATTAAATAAGTAATAATTTTAACTATGTGGTCAAAGAAACTAAAGTTACGTGCAGAAAAGTCAAATGCCTTATATAATAAAGCAGAGGGAGTATCATTTATTTACGTCTTTTTGGTTTTGGTTTAATATTTTGTTTTAATCCTAAAAGTCTTACAGCTCTTCACTTGGACTTGTATATGTAGATGCATCCTGTGTTTCCACTGTTTATTTATGTATGGTATTTTGATTGATTATTATTTAAAGTGAAAAACATACTGGATACTTTTCAGACTTAAATATCTCACATCCTTCGGATCTCTAGATAATAGTAATAAATCTTTATTATAAAGATGGCCTTTCGAGTTGATGGCTTCGCTCCAGGCCATTTCTCTGCTTGTTTATATAATTATCGGAATTTTATATATTTGTTTAGTTTTTCTAAGATATTTTGCATATGCAAATTCCATTATATTTTTTTGGCTTGCTATAAATTAATTGGCTTGTAGGTTGCATGTAGAGACTATCCTCACTCACGAGATCTCTGTGCTAAATTTCCCTTCACATGTACTCCTCATGAACAATACTGTACCCAGGTGATGATATCTTTCTCAATATTAGTGACAACACCTTTTTTTTCTGGACTGAACGTTCTGAGTCTGTAATTTGACCTTTTTCTAATGCAGTGTCACTGTTATGTTTGTGATGCACCGGCTCCATGTCTCAAGTGGGGAACTGGCATTTCCATTAGTGACCATTGTCATGCCACTGGGAGGGAGGACTTCTGGAATCAACAAAGAAAGTGTCTAAAAGAAAGTCATCTTAGTACAGTACCTATTATGTCAACACAGCAGATCCAAACTAATCAAGCTCCAGCATCAACTCAACTAATACAATACAACATACCCCCAACTCAGGTCCCTGTTCCAGCACCAATTCCAAGTATGCAGTACCAGACACCCCGGACCCAGGTCCCCAGGCCAGCACCAAATACATATATACAATACCAGGCATTTCAGGCACAGACCCCAAGGCCACCATTGATCCAGCCAAGCCGAACAGCAGCCCTGAACATGCCAAGTGCCAGAGGCCAATGCAATGTTGTGCCCAGGAACAATCTGCAACTGAATTTGGCATTACTGCAATCAAGAAACACTGGCAATAACGTTCTTGCAAGGAATAGAAGTCATAATCTTGGTAGTTTAGGCCCTCGAGTTAATGTTCCCCCAACTGCTATGTTCAAAAGGAGAGGAACCCCCGTGGTCGCTTCAGCGTCAAATCATAAAACTGGTCGACATGGATCTACTATGTACACAAGAGTTCCTAATGCAGTGTTAGCACCTGGGAACTGCAGTAATATGATATCTGCTCAAAAGAATGGGAACTCAAACATGTCTGGGCCCTCCCTTCAACCATACATGCAGCTGATGCCTGCAAATATTATGGCTTTTCAGTCTCAACTACAACCTCGTATATTCTCTCAGTCTAGTGTGGCTACCACCTCTTTGAGTCAAGTCCCTACTCAACCTCAGTTGTCTGCGCAGTCAAATACAGGCAATGTCTTTGTGTATTCAACTACTCCAACTCATATACCATCTGAAAACGCACATGTGGGGGAAATGTCATCGAGAACAGTTACACCTCAACCCCAAGTGTCCATGCAGGCCACAAACAGCTTTGCAAATACAGTACCTACTGAGCCTCCAGTCTCTAGTCAGCTTAGTCAAGCTTCAAACAGTCAGCAGAATGTTCTTCAGCAACAGAATCGAACCAACAAGTTCGGGGATACTTGTATTTCAGATATTGGCTTAAATTGGCTTACAAATACAACCAACCCAAGCAGCCAACAAACTCAAGCACAAAACTCTCAACTTCCAGCCTTAGCTTTATTTGATGACTCGCTGCCTATTGGTGAGTTTGGTTTCTTTTTTGGCGGAAGCTCAAACACTGCTTCGTTCGATTTAAATCTTGAACCTTGGGCTTTGAATAGTGAAGAACTTGCAAGACATTCCTCAGAATCAGCTTCAGCTACAGTAGATGTAGGAACTTTGTTCGGTTAGTGATCATCTTACTGCTTAGATAAAAATGTCTGCAAATTCACTAGGAGGGATAGTTTAGCTTAGAATTGCACAAATTAACCTTTGCCTTGAAAATATGTGTATACCGGCTAGTAACTAATCTCTGTTCTGGTGAAGGTCCATACTTTAGTAGTAAAGCAGATGTTTTTTTCTTATGTTAAATCTAAAACTCTTTACCGTTTTCTTCAGTCCTTGTTTATACTACATTTTTTTTCATTTACTAATGTCCGGTTTATCTTTTACACTACGATGGTAGATGTATAATGATCACTGTACTGGATCGAGTTTGCAATTAGCTTTTGTTAAATGACATCAGTCATGACAACTACACAGCACACCACTAGCTATGGTTGTTGGGGGCAATTGCCTCTCCTTGTATTAATAAGTAAGAGAGTGTTTAGTGCAGTAGTAGAACACTTGCAGCAGCTACATACATACATATGTATGTACATTCTGCAGTGTTATAATAGCAGTAGTGGAGCTTATATATTCAGATATATACATACACTTTCTGCCCTGATTTCATTGTGTTATTCACTCATTTCTCTCTTACAATCAGCATCTTATTTATACATTTTGACAGCTTTCCGTGTTCTTGTTTGCGACATGACAATACCTACTCGCCTTGTAGAATTATGTACTCAGATTTGCCAGGTTCCGTTACAAATTAACTCTACTAGTTTGGGTGTTTAGTCATCCGAGTCATCTTTAATGGCAAAAAGTAGAAACTCATTCTAGCTCTGCCATAGCTTCATCCATCTATTCTATTACTATATATTAAACTTTAACATAATGGTAAAACTTGTCATTTTATTGGTTATGAAATTATCATTTTACCCTTATTTATTGAAAAATATCAAAAATACCACCTATTAATATTTTGAGAATTTACTAAAAATACCGGATTTTCTAATTTAATTTGCAAATATACAATCTTCCTAAAATCCTTGCATATATACGGGAGTTCTACACCATTATTGCAAAAATACGTTCTTCAATTTCTCCCTCTGTTTCTTCTGGGTTCATCTTCCACCTCTCTGACTTTCCCGACTTCATCTCTGCAATCTCGCCGTCAGGCGGCGTCTTCTCCGGCGACGAGCTTCTTCTCCGATGGTGAGCTCCGATCTGTTCAAGAAATGAATCTATTTGCTCCGACCGACCTTCACCATCATCATTATCACTGGGGCCGCAGGCCGGATTCCGGCGAATCCATTTGAAGAAATCCAACCCCACCATTGTCTAGAAGCTGACCGGAGCAACCATGGATTCTGTGTACGATCCATGATTTGTTTGAAGACGATGACGATTCAGATGAGCAAATCGACGACATGGGATTAATTCTCAACTACCACAATTTTATTCAGTGTCACTTCATAAGTTCTCGTATCTGTCAGTCAATAAGTATAAATCTCTTGGTAAAATCTCGGTTCAAGGCGAAGATGAAGAAAGGTAAAAGCAAGTAAAATTGCATGTGAGTTTGACAAAGGGGATTTGTGTTTCCGTAAGCGACCCAAGCAAACCCACTTGCTCAACTCCAAGTACCGTATTTTTGCAATTTTATTTAAAAATCAGTATTTTTGTAATAAAAATTGTATTTTTGCAGAAGTATTTTTAAAGTAATAGTATTTTTGCAAAAAGTTTAAAACTAAAAGATATTTTTCAAAAAAGCCCTAATATTTTTTGTAAATTTTAGATTAAATCATGGAACCCCTAACCTTCCATTCTCAAACTAGTGCCATAATCATTGCATTATACTTAGTTTTGAGTAAATTTTGACAATCTTATAAGACTTCCATTTTTTTTTTGACTTAATAAAATATTAATTTTTTATTATTTTTAGAATATTGCATAGTGTATAATTACAAAAAATGTTAGAATAGATTAAGCATACTCAACAATTCTCTTTTATTTTTTTATTTTTTTTTGGCTAAATGGCTAATATATATATAAAGAACAACTAAACAATAACACTAAGGCAAGTCACAATAAACTATCTATAATTAATCTTCGGAACGAAGATCCAAAACAAAAGGAAGGCAAACTCAAAGAAAAAAAAAACTTGCTAGAGTAGGCAAAACAACCTCAAGGAAACCAACATTTGAACCAAGTACAAATAATAGGATGAGTATGAATGATTTTAGAAATCCACGAAGAAGAGTGAACTCTAAATCCAAGATCAGCCATGATGCCATCGGGATCTTTAAAGGCGAGAAGATCCCTTTTCCATGAGCACGAGCGTTTCGCTCCCTCCAATCTCCAAATATGAAAAACAAAGATTTGCAAAAAGAGCAGAGTGATATCTTTTGAACTTCATCGTGTAATCAAAACATGATAGGTAGATGATGAGCAATTTCATGCACTTTTGGATCGAAAACACAATAAGTATCAGTAGCAACACCAAAATGAGTCAGGTCAGACAAGGTGGAGACTTTATCATGACACAGAAACCATGAATGAAAAGAGTAGCGATGCACATGGAGCTTACACCACACTCCAGCAAATCAAGAAATAGAATTTGCACTCGCTCGAATTCTGTCCCTGAGATTTAAACGATTGAAATTGAAAATTAAATTTTAGATTATACAAATATAAAAAAATATGAATTTATTTACATTCGTCTCGATGTAAATATTGAATTATTGAAACAAAAAGTAAGATTTGGTTCTATAAGAAATATTTAAATATTATTTATCAATTCATACATAGTTAATATTGAATTATTGAAACAAAAAGTAAGATTTGGTTCTATAAGAAATATTTAAATATTATTTATCAATTCATACATAGTTAATAAATGCATCACATATTTTTTAGTTATATAAAATTTTAAATATGTGAGTTATATTAGAGATTTTTGGTCCACCAACTATTTAGACTTTTAGCAGTTTAAATGTATGATTCGTCTAAAAACATAAATAAGTAAAAAAAAATGAGAAACAATTGAAATTACGTTAAAAAATGAGAAATCTAAAAATGAATATATGTTATGTAAAAAAACGTAATTAATTTTCAATATTGAAATAAAAAATATAAGATTTTAAGTCATAAATATTACAAAACCGTAATTATTATTAACAATGACTGATTATACTATAACTCGACTATAGAGTATGGTTAAATAAATTTTTATATATTAGAATAAATTGATCAATATAATATATAATGATTGAGTTGTAACATATACTTAAATTAATATACGATGAAACCAAAAAATTTAATATTAGGTATCATATAGATGCACAAATCATTAAAGTCATCTAATCATATTTTACATCGATTTAAATATTTGCGAAAACTTAAATTTGAGTTAAAAAATAAATTAAAAAGTATAATATAAAAAATGTTTCAAATTACTTAATTTTTAAAATAGAATTTTGATTTTGTGTAATAAACATTAGACTAAAATTAAACATTTGAATTTAAAAGTGCATAAATAAATTTTCTGTATATATATGAAAAAATGAGTGTAGAAAACCACAAAGATGATTTTTACATAATATGAAGAGATTTTATAATATGTCTAAAATAAGTTAAACTTACACGAGTTGACCTACGTCTATTTTATATATGGAAAATTTTAGTAAAATATTTATTTATATTATACTTAAATATTCAATTTAATAAAATTAATTTCACGTCATTATGAAAAAAAATTAATAGTAATCATGTGATTATTATCTAATGTTATATAAATTTATGGATCTAATCAAATTATAAACTATTTGATTTATTAATTTGATATACAATATTATAAAATAATTATAAAAATATGAGATAAAATTAAAATTTTATTATTTAAAATATTTTTAATTATAAAATTAGCTCTATGCATACAGGTTCAAGCAAAAATTATTTCACTCTCGCACGGGACTTTTACCCTAGTAACTTCACTAAATCTAAACCTGTTTACATACAATGACATTGGCCTGTTGGGCTTTTGTCAAAAGCCCAAAATTGTCACAATTGTAGTTTCCAAAATTTAAATTGTTCAAGAAACCTTACCGGACTTATTCTGATTTGGGCTTCTGTTAGGAAGCCCAGCCATAATTTGACTACAAGAATGTACATAGTTTATACTGGATCAAAGTGATTTAGAGTATCAGCATTCAAGTGAACTGATAATCTAATTAATTAAAAGGTCATCATAAAAAAAATGATCATTTGTGATGTTACGGGTTCAACCATAAAAGTTATAGTAATTAAATTTGTCGATGTCATTTGCAAAATCCAAATAGTTTACCGTTCATAAATTTTGTAATACATAATTCGATTCGATTTAATTTTTGTAATACAGAGTGATAAATAGCACTCTCGAATGGCCCGTGAACGAATTAATAAAGACTAAATATTGTTTTTTCTATTAATTAATATAAATATAGTTTCATGAGCCAAATTGACAATAATGCCCGGAGCCTTAAAGTTTAAGATACATTGGTCAAACAAATAGTGGTTGACAGCGAATCCTCAAATGCCACGTGTTTTTGACAGATAGGATAAATAAAATTCAACCCTTTGACCGGAGGTATCCTATCCTTTCCTAATTTATAGTATAAACTTTTTATAGTATACTCGTAGATGCTATTTAAATTTCAAGACCGAACAAGGTAAAAAAGAAAATATTACATAATTGATTCTTAATATTTACTTAACTACGAAAATTAACTTACAGTGCCGACTTGTAAAACACACACACATGTATAAAAACTCTTATACATGAAATCTCAAAATTTCACTCAACTCTTCGTGATGAAATCATCAAAGAGTTGCATTTAACCCACACACATACAAGCACACACTCAAAACCTTCCTTGAGTCATAAGATTAAGCCATAGAAAAATGAAAAATCACTACAAAGCCTATCAATTTATAATTTATAATTATTTTTGTTGAATCATGGCTGCAGAATCATCTTCAAGTTTAGATATCATTGTCCAAAGCAACCCTCCTCAATCCCAACTCTCTGAACTTGGTATTAAGTCATGGCCCAAGTAAGTCTCTCTCTCTCTCTCTCTCTCTCTCTCTCTCTCTCTCTCTCTCTCTCTCTCTCTCTCTCTCTCTCTCTCTCTCTCTCTCCATATACATGATATGTAGTCTTGTAGATCATCTCTCTCTCTCTACATGATCTTGTAGTCTTGTAGATCATCTCTCCCTCTCTCTCCCTTGTAGATCATCTCTCTCTCTCTCTCTCTCAGATCATGTAAGCTTAAAATAACTACGTTTATTTACTTTGTTGTGATAAAATTATATATGTATAGGTGGGGATGTTCTCCGGGGAAATACCAACTTAAATTTGATGCACAAGAGACTTGTTATTTAGTAAGAGGTAAGGTGAAAGTGTACCGGAAAGACTCACCGGAGGTGGTGGAGTTCGCCGCCGGCGATCTTGTCATCATTCCAAAAGGATTGAGCTGCACTTGGGATGTCTCCGTAGCGGTTGATAAACACTACAAATTCGACTCATCTTCAACTTAGATTATTTGTCATTCACCATTTCACCAGCTTAGCAAAAACAAAATTTCTTTTTTAGCTTTTCCTTTTCTGTTATTTAGCTCTGTGCAATCTAGAAAGAATATTATGTAATAGTGGATTAAGGTTAGTCATAATTTATTTTCCAATTTCAGTTTATCGGATAATTTAATGAGTTGGTATCTTTTTTATAGTAATTATTATTTTTATTAATTTTAAGCTATAGTACTGTAAAAGTTTATGTCTTTTTAATGAATTTTTTGAGATATTTAAATTTTAAGTGCCTTAAAAAGAATAAAAGTTCAAAGAAAAATGAATTCACACGTCTTACTTTTGGTACAAAAATTATTTTTCACTATCAAATTCTAATATTGCATATCATATCAACGTATATATTAAGTGTAAGAGAGATCCATGTATTAATTTCGTCAAAAAGATGGTATGTATCTATTGAACACATTTTGGCAAGTGAAAAGATAAATTAATACTTTTTAAAATAATAGTTATACATAATCAACACGCATCTCATTCATGCGTAGATTTTGGAAAAAAAAATTAATACATATATATTTTGAAGTCTATTATGTATCTAAACAATACACTTATCGAAAATCAAAGTATTTATTTTTTATAAATGATATGTATTTTAAAAATGAACGCACTAAAAAATGATCCTTAATTCATGATCCAAATGAATCTTAAAATAAAAAATTATGAAACAGTTTAGCATAATTTACTTAACGAGTAGTTGCAAGAATAAAAAATTTCAGTTACTAAGTATTTTTGTAAAGTATGCAATATTATAATATTGGATTTTTTTCTAATATGTTCCATTTTAAAATGTCATTTATAATTGTGTCCTATTTTTATTCGTTATTATAAATATATCTCATTTTTCTAATATGTCCTATTTTTTGTTGTAACCATGATTAAATAATTAACTACACATGCTTAAAAGACATTTTTGTCCTCTTATGTAAATAATAATTAATGTACTAATTACTATATATATATATATATATATATATATATATATATATATATATATATATATATATTATAATCGATCATGTACAACCCCATGACCAGCTGGCCATATTTTTGCAGCTGACGTAGAGAACGATACTGCAGAAAAAACATAGTTAATATACTAACGCATGCATACTACTCTGTTGTAAAAATCAAATCATTCTTTAGTTAATACTTGTAAATAATCCAACACAATACCAATAACTAAACTAAAAATCTTATGTTTTAACTGTCGAGGAATTGGCAACCCTCGATCAGTTCGGGCACTCTAGCGATGGGGTAGCAGTCTTTGCCCCGACATCATTTTCTTGTCGGAAACTATGATTCAGAAGAGAAATGTAGAGGATTTTAGTTGGAAGTTGGGATGTAAAAATGTAATAGGTGTTGATAGTATTGGTCGCTCAGGAGGCCTGGGGGAACGACGAAGTGGACTTTTCCCTGGTATCGACTTCAGGGCACCATATTTGTGGTGATGTGAAGAGTATGGAGGGGGTGACATGGCGATTTATTGGTATTTATGGATGAGCTTCGACTAAAGAGAAATTCAAAACATGGGACTTGATAAGATAGTTGTGCTTAGAGTCAAATCATCCTATTCTTATAGGCGGAGACTTTAACGAAATTCTAAGTAATGTAGAGAAGGAAGGGGGAGTTCCCAGGGACCAGCGATTGATTTAGAATTTCAGGGATGTTCTAGATGACAGTAACCTCCGAGACTTGGGTTATTCGGGACTCGGGTTCACCTGGGAACGAGGCAAAACAGCAGAAACGCGCATTCAAGAAAGGCTAGATAGATTTTTAGCCAATTCGGACTGGTGTACTCTCTTCCCTAACTATCAGGTTAGAAATCTCACCAAACATCAATTAGACCATACTGCAATATTCTTACAAACAGAGCCTATTCGAAGGCCTTTTAATAAGAGAAGTAAAACCTTCAAATTTGAGTCCAGTTGGCTTTTAGAAGCTGGGGTTGAGGATGTTATCAAAGAAGCTTGGAGTAGTACAGGGTAGTCAGATATGTTGGTCAAGCTGGTGGTAGTGGCAAAAAATCTCTCAAACTGGGGAGATGAAAAAGTGGAGATCCAGGACAAGAAGATTAGAGAGACAGAGAATTTGCTTGCTGCTAGTCGCCTCCATTGTTCTTCTACCTTGGAGATGCAGGGATGTGTGGCGCTCGAATCAAAATTGGACAGCCTTCTAGCGAAGAACGAATCTTACTGGTATATTAGATCGAGGGCTGCGGAAGTAAGGGATGGGGATAGGAACACAAAGTACTTCCATCATAAGGCATCCCAGAGGAAGAAGAAGAATTTCATATCTGGATTGTACGATTCAAACGGAGACTGGAAGGTCGAAAATAAGGAGCTGGAAATGATAGCAACCTCGTTTTTTAGCGATTTGTTCACATCAGCGAATACCTCGATGGAGGCAATGAATCAAGCTCTTGAAGGGGTGGAAACAAGGGTCTCTTCTAAGATTAATCAAAAACTATTGAAACCTTATTCAAAAGCAGAAATTCACAGGGCCCTCTCCCAAATGGCGCTGTGCAAAGCCCCCGGCCCAGATGGCCTTCATGCAATATTCTACCAGCATTTTTGGACAGTGGTGGGGGATGACGTGACCACTTTCACCAATGACATCATATCGGGAAAAGTCTCACTGCAGGAAATTAACTCGACAAGAGTAGCATTAATCCCAAAGATAAGAAACCCGACTGAAATTTCTCAATTCCGGCCGATTTCTCTATGTAATGTCATCTACAAAATAGCATCGAAATCGGTGGCCAATAGATTCAAACCGCTTCTTCAGGAAATTATCTCAGAAAATCAAAGTGCTTTTGTCCTGAAAAGGCTTATAACAGATAACGCATTAATCGCACTGGAGCTGTTCCATACTATGAAAAAAAGGATGAAAGGGAAGAGAGGTTCGACAGCTATGAAACTCGACATGAGTAAAGCTTACGACCGAGTATAATAGAATTTTTTAGAAAGGCTGTTGGTAAAGCTTGGTTTTGCTGGGGCCTGGGTAGACACAGTGATGAGTTTTGTTAAGTCGATTTCATATTCATTCATGGTTAATGGGTCCCCGACAAATACTATTACGACATCCCGGGACCTCAGACAAGGAGATCCCATTTCACCCTACTTGTTTATTATGGTTGCTGACGCTTTCTCTGGCATTATGAGACTAGCTGCGGAGAGAAATCAAATCCACGGAGTAAGGGCTAGTAGGAATGGTCCAGAAGTGACCCACTTGTTTTTCGCGGATGACAGCCTTCTTTTTACAAGAGCCACCCGACAGGAATGCACAGTCATTGTTGATATTCTCAACAAATATGAAGCGGCTTCCGGGCAAAAAATTAATTTTGCAAAGTCGGAGGTTTCTTTCAGCAAAGGGGTTTCTAGTGATTCTAAGAGGGATATAGGGGCTATTTTGAAAATGAATGTAGTCAGCGACCACAATAAATATCTCGGCCTCCCGGCTATTATTGGCAGATCTAAAAAAGTGGTTTTTGAGGTAATAAAAGATCGAGTATGGAAAAAAGTCCGAGGGTATAAGGAGCAAATTCTTTCTAAAGGGGGGAAGGAGGTCCTTATCAAAAGTGCGTTACAAGCGATTCCCACGTATATTATGAGTATCTATAAACTCCCGGTTAATCTAATTAATGATCTTCATTCAGTATTGGGTAGATTTTTGTGGGGGTCAAATGCAACGAGAAGGAAATTCCACTGGAAGAGCTGGGACCTGTTGTGTCAGCCTAAGTGCATAGGTGGCATGGGATTCCGAGACTTAGTTGTCTTTAATGATGCTCTTCTAGGAAAACAAATATGGAGACTCCTCCATCATGAAAATTCGCTTATGGCAAGAGTTTTGAAAGCTAAATACTATCTTCATTCCTCAGTCCTGGAAGCAGCTCTCGGGCCCTGTTCGAGTTATTCGTTGCGTAGTATTTGGAGTTCGAAAGCTCTATTGAAGGAAGGATCAGCCTGTAGAGTGGGAAATGGCAGGAAAATTAAGATTTGGTTAGACCCCTGGCTAGTAGATGACCAGGGTCATGTCACAACGAGTACTGCTCCAGAGAATTGTCAATATGAGCTGGTAATGGACTTAATAGACGAAACAAATCATGGGTGGAAAGAGGAGGTCGTTAATATCCTCTTTAATGACAGGGATAGGAGATTGATTTCATCAATTCCGATCAGTGAGGGTCTTCCAAGCGATAGAATGTTCTGTGCCTGGTCCAAGAATGGTAGATATGAAGTAAAATCGGCATACTTTAATGGCAAATCTTTTGATGTGGCTGGTGCTCATAAGGGGTGGGGGGTCATTTGGAAAGCTAAGGTTTCTCCTAAAGTTCGAAACTTCCTTTGGAGATGTTGTTCTTTCACCCTCCCTACCAAAGCAGTCCTCAAATATCGCCATTTGATTGACGATGACCAATGTCCATGGTGCAGAGGCGAGTCGGAAACCATTCTCCACTCTCTTTTTCACCGCCCGAGGGTCTTGCCGCTATAGAGTCAGTCGACCTTCAAAGAAGCCATGGAGATAGGAAACGCTGGTAATTTTATGGAGGTCTTAGATATCTGGATGGATAGGCCAAGTGCTGAGCAGCGAGAATGGTGCTTCTTCATGCTCTGGTCATTGTGGTGTCGAAGAAATCGGATGGTTTTTGAGAATGAACATCAAACGGATGATTACTTCCTGACCAATGTTTCCAGAATCGTGTCTGAGTATAAAGATTATTATAAAAAGATCTATGGAGCAATCAACTCTTCCCCTAGACCTGCAATCAGTCCTCATTGGACCCTGCCCCCGGAAGGTATAACGAAGATCAATGTGGACGCCTCTACTGCTTCTGAGGGTTGGATCGGTCTGAGTGCGGTAGCCCGCAACAACCAGGGGAGAGTGTCCTTCGCGGCTCTTAGGAGACTCCGTACCCGATGGAGTCCTCTAGTAGCAGAGGGTAGAGCGGCTCTGTTTGGTTTGAAAAAGGCGAAGGCATTAGGCCTCAACCATGTTATTCTCGAGTCCGACTGTCAGAACTTGGTGGACAAGGTGAGGAGCAACAAGAGGGGTGACATGGAGATAGACTTTTTGGTGCAGGATATACTCAATATCAGCTCCAAGTTTGACATGCTAGAATGGTCTCAAGTGAACCGTAATGGTAACAAAGCAGCTCACCACCTAGCTAGGGTAGTTCCTTTCGGTGTAGAACAGTGTTGGATCCTGAGTGCCCCTAGTGATATAACCCAGTTTGTTTGTTCAGACTTAGTGTCTGCTTCTTCTTCTTAATATATTTGCTTGAATTTCAAAAAAAACTAAAAAATAGCAACAGTACTTTGAATTGAATAAAAGATCCAGAAACAAACAAAATCAGGGATTAAAAAGATTCAACAATCTACTTCTGATCTATCCCCTTTTTTCTTTGAGTTAGAGTCAATCGGACCACCACCACACGTTATTTTGTTGTGTCCAGGTTGCTTTCACTTGCTGCAACACCTTGATTTTTTCTCATGTAATGTCTCATCATAAGCCTTTCTTCTATTCTTTATTGACCTGCCTTGTTTTCTCCTTAGTAAAGGAGGAAGAATAGTTGTTGTCGGCTGTACAAACAAAGGAACATGAGTGTTCAATAATATTGTTTATTACTACATTTTTCTGTGTTATTAAATATAACAATCGCTCTATAGAAATACCTCTTCCCAATCATCAGGCCCTTCCAAAGGTAACATCTTTGAAGCATATGTTGTCTTGTAATTATCCACCGAATAATATTTAGCACAATACCTATATAAATATCCAGAAAAGAAAATTAAAAACAGTGATTATAAACTACAAAAGTTAATTTTTTGAACACTTACTCTATCCAATTAGGTCTGATTTGTTGTAGAGCACAGACTGCATGTTGGAAAGGGAAACCCCGTAGCTGCCACTGCACACAGCTACATGTTTGTTTATCAAGATCAATAACAAAAATGGAATTGTGGATACTCGTAAATTCATAAATCTTGCCAGCAACAGCTCCTTGTAATTTGTACTCCCCTATTGAACATTACCTTTAGTAATTTCTTAGCGCTAGGAACCAAATCCCCATTAGACCAACAAATACAAGCAGTTCTTATTTTATAAAACAACCCCATGACCAGCTGCCCATACATTAATACTAATTTGCAAAGAGGTTTCTCCCTAATTTTTTTAATCATATTATTAAAACTCTCAGAGAAATTGTTGCTCAAGTGTTCACAACAACTGTTTTGGTCGAAGAAGGCCCTACACCATGTTTTAGGTTCCTCACCAATCAAGTACTCAAAAGCCTTAACATTCTCAACCAGCATACTATCCATATGAGCCTATAAATAAAAAAATACGCACTTAGAAAATTAGTAAAAATTGATAAACAAGATTTAGTGATAAGGAATATTACTTGAAAGTGTTTAGTTTTATAAGCTTTAGCAGCATTCCAGAACATACTGTGAAGCTTTGAGCCCTTGAAATGTGTTTTGAAGTTTCTATACATATGCATGTCATAAATTAGAAAGTTAATGTAAAACATACTTTACAAACAGATAGGAAACAAGAAATATAGATGTTAGTTGTCACCTGAAACAAAACCTGTGTGGTGAAGCGGGGAACAGTTTATGAACGACATCCCTCAATCCTTTTTGCCTATCAGATATAAAGTTAATTACTTGTACTGGATGTTCTTCCAATCTAGGTTTAAGATGTTTCAAAAACAAGAACCAATTCTCCGCACACTCATTTTTACAAATCATGATCCCTAAAGGTACCAATCCATTTTGTCCATCTAGAGCAGTGGCTGACAATAAGCAACCACCATACTTTCCCTTAAGGTGACATCCATCAAGACCAACAACATTTCTACAACCATGGGTAAAAGCCCTCATAGATGCATCAAAAGAAATAGTTACAGATTCGAAGGTTTTATCTTTACTGCAACAAGAAACAAGGGAAGTTAGTGACCCTAGCGGGGCCTTTTAACAAACAAATTTATCACATAAAACTATAAATTTGAGATTGATATGTGCTGCTTTTTGGCTCTTTTCTACTCATTGGATGCTAGTTTTCTTAGGTCTGTGTGAAGTCTATACCATATTTAACATACAATTTTAACAAGTTCTGAATACACTTTTAACATACACTTTTAGTATCTTGATTACTTTCTTTTTTTGCCTAGTAATATTTAAGTATTTTGACTGTTGGTGATTCACTCGCATTATTATAGGAGTGCCTTTATATTGTTTTGTAAATTCTGTATTTTATAACAGTTTATGTTCAACTTGTTAATTTATGCTACTTGTTAAAAAAATTGATTTACTCCAAAGTCCAAACAATATCAGTTAAATAACCTTGTAGCGCTTAGCCTTGCAATCCATCTGTCCAAGTTCTTTGAACACTCAAAGCAATATTGGATGGTCATGAAAATTCTAAATCGAGGACTTGGATTTGCACAGCCTAAACATGTTTTCAAAAATAAACATATCAATATTTTGTTGTCTAGATTATATGCGTAGTGCTGTAATAGTACAACAGACTTCGTCAAAATGTATACTGGCCTACTCTAATACTGGCCGAAGGTGCAGTTTGACCAAAGTCTAGGCCTGATTGGGTCCGTATGCCCTTTATGATTAATTGATTTTGGAAGATTAATTACTAGAAGTGGAAAGTTAATTTATCTTTTCAACAAGAACTGTTGCTGGTGCTATAATTTCGTATTTATTTATCTGCCGTGACTTCATGGGAAAATAGCAGAAAAGCAAATTCATATAATTCTGATACTAGTATAATTCTTCCCTTTTTGTTGACAACGATGTCCTATTATCGGCCTTGTCTCGTTTTCAAGGGATGTTCAGACAAAATCACGCAAGTGTACGTGGTCACAAGTAATATAGATATAAGTCAAGTTCGTTCCCACAGAGATCTGGTTTAGTTTTAATTCAGCTAATGTACCTATGCAACAATGTATGGTTTTTACTCACTGCTAAGACAATTAAAAAAATTTGGGTTGTGATTAACTAAATTAACTAAGATGCAAATTAACAAGAATTAGATCTAATTGACTAATGAGATTTAAAACTGATTTACTTATAAGAATAAAAACATTGGATCCTAACTTCATTAAATACTTTGCTTAGATCTGACGCATTTAATCACTATATGCAATGGTTATGATATCTGACCGGACAACACGAAACAAGTACACGCTACCTGTCAGCATACGTATACCAAACTACCCATGCATCCACAAAAGTGATAGAAGATGAATAGACACCAATTATGCTTAGACCCTATATGTCTATAGAAATTGAAAACATAACGGTTGAGGAGCAAGTTATCTATATTGATCACATAGGGCAACATAATATATTTCTATTTATGCTACGAATCATGTTGATAAACAATCATGAACCTATGCTAGCATGGCAAGTTCTAAATCTCAAGATCCACTTTCACTTCACAAGAAATTAACAAATTAGATGTTAGCTATGCATCTAACAATTAAGCACAACCATACTAGGATATCAGATATACATCACACACAGATCTTTAAAACATCAAGATACTAAAGCTCCATAAATAAATCTGTTAGAATCCCATGACAACGATTAGTACATAATTGAACCATTCGTCACCATGGGATTTGATGAAAACGTGATATAAAACAAAATATGAATGAAAGTAGTAATAATATTATAATAAAGAGTTGAGAAAATAAATCTAGAATCCAGAGTATCGCTTAATTTAGAAGAATACAAAAGTAGATCTTAGAACTCCGATTGCTGTCACGTCCTTCGGAATCTGTCTTTAAGTCTGAATCTCTAGTTCTGGCTCTCTCTGTGTGTTTCTAAGTTATTGATCAATTACAATGTTACAATGTATTTAAATAGGCCCTAGATATCTTGTCCAGCAAGAAACTACCTTTAAATATAATTAAATTTCGAATTAGGGCTAAAAATCAGGATTTTCGGGCGCACCCTGCGCGGCAGCTGCGCAGTCTGCACAGTATGCTTCTGTTTCTGGCGTTTGTGGCGCAGTCTGCGCAGTAGGGTCGCAGTCTGCGCGGCTGGCTTCTGCCCGTTGTGATTTTTCTGCTTGTTTTCTTCGATTTAGCTCCGTTTTCCCCCGTTTCTTTTGCATTTGCATCCGTCTTTAATCCCAAAGCACAAGAAACTCCATGATAGCATAAGGAATCACTCCTTGCTTCATTCCAAGCTAAGAATCCACTCCAAAATCAATGGAAATCTTCAATCCTAACCGATAGAAACAATCCTGCGTAACTACACAAAACACATCAAAACTACCACAAACTTGAGACCAGGTGAATCAATTTAAGTCGAAATGAAGCGATCCAAGTGGATATAAAATCCACTTATCAACAGGGTCCCCTGCCCAAGTTCCAGTCTTTTGCATCATCTGCTGGCATAAAGAGAAAGGCTGCAGATTCTCTCACTGATGGGTCAGATAAGAGACAAAGTACCATGCTACTGGTACCGGTCCAAAGAAAATTTTTGGATGTTTTTAAAGGCTGGAACTACTTTAATGAATTCCGTACATATTGTTTCTACAAAGAAACAGAGAAATAGCATGTCCAACCAAAATAAAACAGAGAAATAGCAAACATGGACAGATTACATTAGAACAAAACAAAAATATGAAACTAAATTTTACCTTCCATATGTGTACGTAGCGATTGATCTTGGATTGGTCCTTGTAATCATCTCACATAGACTTGGTATGAGTTTGAAACTCTCATCGTAACTACCATTAATTTTCTCCAAAACCTTGTTTCTAGCCTTCCATGCAACATGATACGGAATTAAGGTGTTGTGACTCATCCAAAACTCATCGACAACCTCACTAGGTTTGGGTATAATCTTGCTATGTGATTTCGTTATCTTTTCAAGCAAATGATCAGCTACAAACTCATGATTTGCACTTGAATTCCTCCATAAGGATCTCCAACACAAGTGTGTTGAAGGTTACACTTTCTTATACTCCAAGTTGGCTCACCGGGTATCTTTCGTGCAGATACAAACCAAGGACACATGACAGGCGGTCCAAAACCTTGGCACACAGCCTTGATCCTTACATTGTCACTCTTCTGAAACTTGCATACAATCCTAATACACAAAATTTTCTGAGATGTTTTTGAAAATCAGTCTTATCAAAAGACTATAAACCCACTTCAATTTTATCAGATACAATTTTTTCATCATGATCTGATTCAGGAAACAACTCATTATCCACTATATCAGCCGCAAAGAATTCATCAAAATCATTAGCGGTCAACAATGGCTCAACACCAACATTACTTCTTGGAATATTAGAAAAATTCTCTGTTTCCCCATTATCAAAATCTAAAACTTGATTATTTGTTAAATTGGAAACATTACCTTCTTCTTCTTTTTCATTATCCTCATCGGCACCCCTGTTTTTTATGCAAAAATACTGAAGAAACTCATCATAGTCTCTATCATCTTCACCCTCACTATACATGAGTGGTTGGCTCCATGGCTGATCATCAGGATGACATTCATTGATGTGTAAAATAACTGCAAGCGCATAGTGGTTAATTGTAGCAAATACAGGTCGATCCACAGAGACTATGAATTTTCAAAACCCTAATAATTAACTTAGGCGAACTAGACAATAAGATTTGAGATGAGATTTATTTAACCTAATTAACAAAGATTATCAAATAATATGGAAAACCTAGGAATCCGAATCCGTTAATCAATCACAATTAATATCAACTCATCCTAAAATCAATCCTATTTTCTTCACAAATAAGATATATCAATCAACGAGACAAGCATATACTATGAAACTTGTTATCTAACAATAACCTATCAAAACTTCAAGGAGCAAGCATAGGCTATGAAAAATAAATCCGGTAACAATAATATATCAAAATCACTTTGTCAATTGAACAATTAAGCACCAAGAATATTAATAAGAATTAATTAATAGAAACGAGAAGAAATCAAGAATAATTAAATCAACTTCATCTTCATCCTAGGACAAGAAAGTTTGGTAGACATGTTATTTATATAAACAAAACAATTATAATAGAACATAAAATATTAAAATATATATATAAACTACGTGAACAAGATTTGTGTTAAAATCTATATTATGCTAACCAATTTGTGGACATGCGGGTGAGTTAGTGGACAATAACAAACTAATAATGAGAAGATTACTCCCTGGTCTAGAACAAATTGCCCAAAGAAAACAAATGAAGCTGTTTGACAAAAATTAAACGCACGCTGGAAATTAAGAACCGAACTAAAATTGTGAATTAAATATATGGAAAAAGTGTTTGAACAAAATAAAATTTGTTTGAATTGAAAGACAATAAAATCTATTCCTACTCCTAAATTATGAATCTAGATTGGTCTCTAAATTACAAGAGAGAAGGCCATATATATAGGGAAAAATAATAGGTTTGGCCCCTTTGATTACTATCCGATCTTGAATATAATTTCTTCAATTTCCTTTTTTCCTCGGATAAGTATTCGATTTTTCCTCCAATTTCCTTGACTTCAAGTATTTTCCACCTTCTTTTCCTTGACTTCAAGTATTTTGACTTCAAAATATGATGAATTATGGCCCTATCAAATGCCCCCATACCTATCTTTTGCTCGTCCTCGAGAAAAATATAATATAAAATACTATCTAATATATAATACCACTTCCGTAGGTGATCACGGTTGCATTTGGCCTAGGCAGCCCTAGTGGACGAGTGAGGTCTCGTGAGGGCCTATAGTGAATGTACCCACAAAATCCATCTAGCTCATGTAAAAGATTGCTCAATGCAACACCACACATACAAGTCATCTCATGCTATATCAACTTAAGAAATCAAAGTGAATTTGCAATGTCTTGGTGTGTAAGGTGCAAGTATTCACATAGTCTACTCAAAGAAATATGCAGCGGTCATTAGAAGTCCACGTCAAGTGTAAAAATAAGTTGGTAACCATGCTAAGCCCACAAGAGTACATCTTAGAGTCAAAACTTGGAATCTCATATGCACAAAACAAGCAATAACTCACCTTTCACTCACAAAAGAATATTCACTCAAGAACAAGGGTAAGTGTATCACTCCATTCCAACAAAATCATAAGCATGCTTGACATTTGGTATCAATCTAACTTTAACACAACATACATTAATGATGATAATCAAAAGGTCTTTTATTTGGGTTGTAACGGGGCTTGGGACAAGGTATGTCAAGTTAGGCCAAATAATGTGAAGTGTCAAAAGCTAGCAGGAATCATTATAAATCATACACAACACCATACTTTCTCCCCATACATGGTTTTTTAATTTTCTTCCAACAAACTGCTTGACTAGTCGAATGAAGAAGGATCGCACAAAACACATAAACATAAGTATGCTATCATATGATTTTTTTGTTTTGTTTTGTTTTTGTTTTTTGTTTTTGTTTTGTTTTTTTTTCATTTTTTTTTCATTTTTTTTTTTGGAGAGCTAAGTTAAATATATACGCAACGACAATCCTTCTTCAAAAATTTATTGAATAACGACCGACAAGTAAGCAACAAAACCCAATATTTCCCAAAAGTAATGAACAAAAGTAAACCCCATCTCACACACCTTATTACTCCCACAACTTCCTACTAGCCTTTGACAATTGGGATCAAATATACGTAAGGTTGCACAACAAAAAGGTCTAGGCAAGTAATGTGGTGTGTCACCGAAAAAATAGGATTAAGCTCAAAGGGGTAACTAATTGATCATATATAAAGGGTGTGGTAATTTGGATAATAATTGGTTATTCCTAAATGCCTTTATCATCTTATCATCAAATAATGTCATGCATTTCAAGAAAGGTCTCAAACAAGTGCTAGCAATGCAAACAATATGTGGACACTCAAGCAAATGAATATAAAATGCAAAAGATATGCATATAGGCTCAGAATCTCACTTAGTGGTAAAACATAATCAATCCCAAGCAAAAAAATCTCTTTAATGCACCTACTTGTACTCAAAGCATACAAACTAAATCTTCTTGCACATATTCATGTCCTTTTAATTACTTACAACATTTAATAAGTCTACTAGTTTCAGCTCGCTAGTGTATGTGTGTGCACAAGAACTTAGCATATCACTTCTCAATCAAAAAATTCAGAAACACAAGAGTACTATAGCATGTAAGGGTGCATCAAGCCAACTTTTAACAAGTAATCATTTCACAAGGCTAGAATTATTTTGTATTTTTTTCATTTTTCAATTTTTTTAGGTTTTTTTTATAATAATAATACTACTAAATCCGTCCCCCATACCTAAATCATGCATTGTCCTCAATGTATGGAAATGAGAGAAAAATGACAAAGTAAAAGGACGAGAATACCTGATAAGGGATGAGGAGATACATTATTACCTATAACACACACATAAAAAACACACAACACAAAAAATCACACACACACATACACACAGTTGCTCCCCCATACCTAAACTTAGTCATGGGAGACACATTACAAAAATAGATATATTAACCAATACCAGATCGAGGAAAAACAACACATGTAACACAATCATCAAAAATGTGTAACACACCCACAAAAACACCATTATCCACTAGAGAAACATGATCATATACCAGAATAAAACTCATACCACTAACATCATTCATAGACCAATTAGATGCTTCTTTATGTTGTTTAAGCAAATTAATCACTTGAAATTCTTGGTCATGAACTAAATCACTAGAAAGAACATGATAAGTTTCATTATCAACTACCAAAGACTGATCAAGAGTGGAAAAAGACGGATTAGGAATGAATGTGGGTGGCTCACCAACACTACCCTTAACAACGGAATTAGTATCAAAAGAACTATCCTCAAGTTGAGTTTCATGCTTAGAACAAATGGCATTCAATTCATCTAACATCTCATCAGAAGAAAAATTTCTATATAACTCATGAAGTTCTTTATTACTCTCATACTGTTACAAAACATCTTCCTCAAGAAAAAACTCAATTGCACTATCCTCAAGATTTGACCACGAAACAACCTCATCTATCAAATTAACTCCTACATGTTGTTCAAAAAGCTCATTAGGTTGATTGCCTACATTAAAGACATTAAGATCTATCGTCATATTACCAAAAGTGAGTTTCATCGAACCATTCCTACAGTTAATCAAAGCATTAGAGGTAGCAAGAAAAGGCCTTCCTAAAATGATAGGAATTTGATTTTTGAGATTTTTGACTGGTTCGGTTTCTAGAACAACAAAATCGATAGGGAATACAAAATCACCAACCTTAATCAACACATCTTCCACTATACCCGTTGGAGTTTTAACAAAACGATCAGCTAACTGGAGAGTGACACTAGTCTTCTTAAGTTCACCTAAACCCAAGGCTTGATAGACAGATAAGGGAAGAAGGTTCACACTAGCTCCTAGATCGAGTAAAGCTTTATCAATGAAAGTATCACCTATGACACAAGAGATGGTAGGACAACTAGGATCCTTATACTTCACAGGGATTTGATTTGACAAAATATATAGAACTAACATGAGATGTTAGGAAAGCTTTCTTAGGAACATGAGTGGTTCTTTTATGAGTACACAAATCTTTTAGACACTTAGCATAAGAGGGAACTTGTTGAATCGCATCTAAAAGAGGAATGTTAATCTTGACTTGCTTAAATACTTCCAAAATCTTATCTAACTGAGCAGATTGTTTGTTTGAAGTAAGTCTTTGAGGAAACGGGGCTTTCGATTTAAAGACTTTTTCATTAGACACATCAGAGTGGGGTTTCGACGGTGGTTCATCGGATGGTGATGACTCATTAGCTTTATCTACTTCAGAATTCTCAGGATTTGAAGATTGTTTAAGACTAGGATTCAAGAGCAAAGGATTTGGTTCAGATGTTAACTTATCTTCTTCTTGAGTATTGACACCAGCATGATTGTTGAATTGATTACCAGATCTCAGAGAGATAACAGAATTTACATTTTCATGAACTTTTGATTTGGATGAAATTTAGGATTAGTCTCAGGTTGACTAGGAAATCTATTTTTCTCTCTCTCACTGATTGTGTTTTCCAATTGACTGACTTGGACCTCTAGCTTAGATATGGCTTGAGTGTTAGAATTTAGTAACTGCCTATCTTGGGTCATAGCTTGCATGAAAGATTGTTGAGATTTGAGTAATGCTTCCATACTCTTTTCAATAGAACTCAATTTCTTATCAGATTCGCTAAAACCAGGAGGATTCATGGGGATTGAGTTTGGATAATGACCAAGATTTTGAGGTGGATATGAATTAGGATTTTGAGTTGGGTATGGACCAGGATTGGGCTTTTGAAAAGTAGGTTGAGGATTTTGATTATAATGATTGTATTGACCTTGGTTCCATGAGAAATTTGGGTTACTCTTCCAACCAGGATTATAGGTGGGTGCATAAGGATCATTCCTAACTCTAGGTTGAAACATGGCATTGACTTGTTCAATTTCAGGGCAATTATCTACCACATGATTAGGAGAACTACAGTTTGCACAGAGAGACATTTGAGAGGACGCATTGTTGGTTTCTAAGGCTTCTAGACGTCTAGTGAGTGTAGCTAACTTAGCTTCGGTTGCAATAGAATTACCAACTACGCGTAAGCCCTTAGATGAGTTAGAATTTTCAGTTTCTTGATTAGGTTCCCTAGTTGACTCCCACAACATTGTTCTTTCAGCTAACTCCTCAAAAAATTGCCAAGCTTCATCTTCATCTTTGTCCATAAACTTACCATTGCACATAGACTCTAACAAAGCAGTGGTTTGGCTATCTAAGGCTTCATAAAGAATTTTACAAAGTCTCCATTTTTCTATACCATGTCGAGGACACTTAGACAATAGCTTTTTAAACCTATCAAAATATTTCCAAAAAGACTCATTCCGATTTTGTTGAAATTGGTTGATTTCATTCCTAAGTCTGTTTGCCTTATGGTTTGGAAAATATTTTTTAAGAAAGATAGCAACAAATCCCTCCCATGTGGAAATAGAATTAACGGGTAGACTATACAACCACTGTTTAGCATCTTCTTTCAAAGCAAAATTAATAAGCCTGAGCCTAATGGAATCCTCACTCAATTGTTGAAGTTTCTGTAATGCACACACTTCCTCAAACTCTCGAATGAAAAGATATGGATCCTCTCCCTCTACCCCAGCAAACCTAGGTAACATGCTAATGTTGTGATGTTTGATTTCAAAGTTATTCGTGGTTACTACGGGTAAGACTATGCATGAGGGTTAAGCGGTACGAGCGGGGTAACAACGGTCTTTAAGTGAAACAGCCATGACTATGGGTTGAACTTCTAATTCTTTTGACTCAATTCTAGTGGGTGAAGAAAACTCAAGTTGCCTTACTACTTTAGGAGATGAAAGATTGGTTTGTCTTACTAATCTAGATGTAGTGTCTCGAACCCAAGCACTTTGCATACAAGAGAAGTAATCAAATAAGCACGTAGCAGACAAGAGCTATAAGTAAACACCTAAAAAAAAAAAAGAAAAATCTATATTAACCTAAAAAAAAATCTAGACCTTGCTCCTAACAATAAGATACTACTAAAAGTCACAACTCAAAAAGCATTCGTCCTGACTGGCCAGGCAGGTGCAAGCATTGCCAAGAGGCTAAACACCTTTCTAGACACCAATCCAAATTAGCCAGGTAAGCGTCACGCTTGCCTAGACACCAAACGAAAGAATACTTAGTGATTCGTTCCTCCTAGATTCTCTTCCTAGTTGAGCGTGAGATCCTAGGGGCTAACGTCTACTTAATTTTATTAAGGAAAGGGGAATGCAAGATGAACGAATTAGTGATTTGTAGGCCAAGGAAAGGGTGATGAAATCCCTCACCTTATCTTGTAATTGGGTGGCACCCTTAAGATTAATTGAATGATGCAACACACAAAGAACAAGAAAATAAACACTTATGGATGCACTACACTACGTGTAATCTAGATAATGTGATCCTATGTGAGAGAATGAATGATGTAGCAAATTGGTTATTAACAAACAATTAACTAACTAATATTTTTGGGTTTTTTGAATATTTAATTTTTTTGTTTTTTCAATAATAATGAAGAAAAGAAAAATAGAGAGAGGTGATACGGAATACCGAAAAGCGCTTCCAAAAATTTCAAAAGAGACGAGGCCTTCCAACGATCTTCTTGTCCAAGCTTTTCTCCGCTTCACTATTCCATAAAAAAACAACAGAAAACAAGAAACTAATCCGAAGAATTAATATCAAGGAGTGAAAAATACCAATAGTCCCCGGCAGCGGCGCCAAAAACTTGATGTGTAAAATAACTGCAAGCGCACAGTGGTTAATTGTAGCAAATACAGGTCGATCCACAGAGACTATGAATTTTCAAAACCCTAATTAACTCAGGCGAACTAGACAATAAGATTTGAGATGAGATTTATTTAACCTAATTAACCTAATTAACAAAGATTATCAAATAATATGGAAAACCTAGGAATCCGAATCCGTTAATCAATCACAATTAATATCAACTTGTCCTAAAATCAATCCTCTTTTCTTCACAAATAAGATATATCAATCAACGAGACAAGCATATACTATGAAACTTGTTATCTAACAATAACCTATCAAAACTTCAAGGAGCAAGCATAGGCTATGAAAAATAAATCCGGTAACAATAATATATCAAAATCACTTTGTCAATTGAACAATTAAGCACCAAGAAAAATAATAAGAATTAATTAATAGAAACGAGAAGAAATCAAGAATAATTAAATCAACTTCATCTTCATCCTAGGACAAGAAAGTTAGGTAGACATGTTATTTATATAAACAAAACAATTATAATAGAACATAAAATATTAAAATATATATATAAACTACGTGAACAAGATTTGTGTTAAAATATATATTATGCTAACCAATTTGTGGACATGCGGGTGAGTTAGTGGACAATAACAAACTAATAATGAGAAGATTACTCCCTGGTCTAGAACAAATTGCCCAAAGAAAACAAACGAAGCTGTTTGACAAAAATTAAACGCACGCTGGAAATTAAAAACCGAACTAAAATTGTGAATTAAATATATGGAAAAAGTGTTTGAACAAAATAAAATTTGTTTGAATTGAAAGACAATAAAATCTATTCCTTCTCCTAAATTATGAATCTAGATTTGTAAGAACCCTAATTTTTGCAATATTTTCTTTTATTTAATATCATGTGACATTGTCAATTTGGAACCTTTCTAGTTCCTTGTTGTTTAATGGAATTGATTGTCTAAGAAACTATGTTGTTACATTCACTATGTAAGATAAAAGAGAAGATTGTTGAGGGCAAGAGTCTTATTGTTAGTAAGATTTATAAAAATTGGGATTTGAGAATGATTAGAGTATTAAAAGATTTATTAAGGATTATGACGAGGAATTATGGACATTCGAGGAATTTACACAATTAAGTACTTAAGGAATTACTAGAGAAATCTCTACGCGACAAAATATTATTACGAGAGATTAATTAAGATACGATACAAATTAAAGTTTAAGTGACAAGCATAGGTGGAAGAATAATGATACAAGGAGTAGTATTGCATGCAAGACCCATGCAACCAAGTAGTTAGGAAAAAACAAACTAGTTAAACCAAATGGCAAGAGGAATAGTAGCTAGTTGCATTTCTTTTTCCAATGAGGGGACAAGAGTACATTATGGCCATACCTAGGCTTGTACCATGCTTATACATATACTAATATGTATCACCCAATCACTTTATGCAATTATTCAACCACACAAAAATCAAAACAACAAAACATCACCCCCCCCTTTTGAAGAAAGCTCTCGGCCAAAAGCTAAACAAGGAAGAAAATTTCTTCCTTCTTCCATTTCTCCTCACTCATAATTCCTAGGCTCTCTACATCATCTAAGAAAGGTATACTAAGATTTCCAAGCCCTTTCATCCATTAAATTTCAAGATATTAATTGTTAAAGTTATTGTGAATAGTAACAATGTTAAGTTTTTCTTTTAGATCTTGGATTATAAGGGTTGTAGGAGATCATTCAAGGTGTTCTTGAGTTTTGTAAGGCTTACCCAAGGCTCCTAGGTACTCAAGAAGGTATAAAAACCCTAACCCCTCTTGGCCATGTAGTGTTTATGATGTTCAATGATAGATCCATGTATATTTGTGTTAATCTTGGATGTTCAAGTGATGGATGACATAGATCTTAAGTTTTAGTGTTGTGGTTATGATTTTTATGATTGTGGTTAGTATATGTATCTCCATGAATGTTATAAAGCATGAACTAGGTGAATTAGATGTTGGTTCTGTTGTGGAAGTAAGAATCTTGGTTGATTTAAGTGAAACATGCATGCTGAGTTTTCCAGAAATTTGACCTGTCTTGTAACATGGTTTTGAACCCCCAAATCTTGTCCCCTGAGGTCCTACCATATATTTTTGGAAAGGTATTTGAATGTAATTTCTGGAAATATAAGGTTCATGACTAGGTGATGTATAGATTTTAAGTTATGGCCGGAGAAGTAAAATGTGTTTCTGGATTCCGGACTGCACTTAGTGACCCCCTTGTGAACCTTGTTTAAACCCCTAAAAATTTATGTGGGATCATCGAAAAATTGGAGAAGCTAGGAAATGCAGTGGTGAAGGCTACCCAAAAAGAATTGGATTAAAATATAAATTTTTCAATTTTATAAAAATGCTAGAGTAAATTCGCGCAAGGGAAAAAGTCGTTAAGTAGAGTATAATTCTAGGGGTAATGAATATGGTTCGGATATGGTAACCAAATTAAGTCGAATAAGTGACGAGCATAATCGAGTGATGACATGAACCTATAGTGGGGCTAGAGAGTCATAAGACGAAGTCATTAAGTTAATTTCGTACCCCCTAAAACCCCGCAATTAAAGAGATATTGTTAAGGTACTAACGAGCGGTTATTGCTTATGTATAGATCATTACACTCCGCACGCTCGACCACCCCAACCACACCAAGGCAAGTTTACTTTTCAAAACTTATACATATACAAGGAATTTCACTATTGTGTTTGTAGTTTTCAATCATATCAAATGTTATGTTTATCGAAGTATTGATGCAATTGAGATTGTATAAGTACATATATGTTTGTACCCCTTGAACTTAGATTGAAAAGTTTTCCTCGGACAACGACTCTAGCAATAGAGGTCGTAGCGGTCCGTATATACTATTGACCGGGGAGCGGTATATTATTATATCATAACTAGATTGCGAAAACCCGAAGGGTCATTCGGGGAGTATCGTATACTCAAGTAATTATTTTTATATCTTCGTAAATACTCGAAACCCTAACTTGGATTAAAAGTTTATTTTATTGAATAATTATTTTAGTAATTATTAATATTAAATCTTAAATTATTATTTATTAATTATCGTTCATTATTTTAAAGATGAAGTCAATCCAAGATACATTTAATACTTTCAAACTCGAACTCTTTCGAACTCAAAACATTTTCGAAAACCCCCGGTCAGGTTCTGCTTCTTGTATGATTTCAAGAATCATCGGTCGACTGATGTCGGACCTCAATTACTCTGTTTTCAATCAAAATCAAGTTTTAAAAAGGAAAAGAAAAAGGGACTCTGGCAGGTGTGGGAACCGTTGACGAACGATTCCCGGGATGTGTAAGCGGCCGTGAGCTAGGCGGTCCATCACTTATTATTCCGGCCCAGGTGTTGCCGAAGGATGATTACGGATGTAGTTTTCATCGAGGGTGATTACGGATGTAGTTTTCACCCGGGGATAGTTACAGATGTAGTTTCTATCCTTCTACCGGTAGAGAAGACCCGCGGATTATTGGACTTGGATGTGGTGACTGATCATCGTCAATCCTTGTCAGGTTTTTATGTTTTCTTCCAGTCCCATACTCCACTTTGGAAAAATACTCAAACACTGCTTCTTGGGCCTAAGTGCCAAGTTGCCGATAGTGTGGTTTTTGATAAGAAGAATATTGACACGTGCAGTATCTAGAACTGCAAGATTTTCTATAAAGATTGGCACGTGTTAGTGCACACTTGCAATTGTTACAAAGAATGAAATGTTTTTGTATGAGAAGCCTTCTAAGCTAAAGGAAGGAAAGAGGTTTGAAATGATATATTCCCTGTACAGTATGTTAATCGCAGAGTGTTTTGCCGAAAATGATATACTCATATGTATATATTTTCAAACTTGAGATATATTGAAATGGGAACCTTATAAAGGGTTCATATGTTATTCTTAAAGCTCCTTAGTGAGTATAGATGTTTTATTCAAACTCGGACATATACAGTGTCCAATTATGTTTTGAAATCTGAGATCTATACCCATATAGTTGGGAATGTTTTCGAAATAAGCCCCATTATTATTTTACAAAATGGTGAACTTGCTGATCATTATGTAGCTCATTCTTGCTTTATAAAAACTTTTCAGAAAGAGAAGAATTTGGTCGGTTAACTCCGCAACAGAAAACGAGGAGTAGAAGATTTACCCCGGAGATGATTTAGTTCCTGATAAATACTACAGAGTAAGTCTGATAGGTTTTCAACTGTAATAGTAAGACTTGTCTTCAAGTGTAGTTGTATAAGTGGAATTGCGTAAGACTCTGATTTGTACAAATGAACTGTAATATTTAGCGGCACTTTTGATTATCGTTTCTGAGGCTCTAACTTGCTTATGTGTAAGATTGAGGTTTGGATGGATGTATTGTTGAGTTATAAAGTTAATACAGGTATGATATGGTTGGATGGTGGCGTGACGACCTGAATCTCTGACCTCAGATTTGGGGGCGTTACAGAAATGGTATCAGAGCGATAAGTTACAGTACTCAGAAACGAGAGTGTTGAGAGTTGAGTCTAAGTAGGAGAATGACATAAGAGATCGTAGTAAACTTATTATTGGACTACCGGAAGAGGTACCGGTGAGTAGAATGGACTGGAGTGTTGACTGAAGGTATTATACTAGGGTCGATAGAATCCTTATAGACCTTCAGAATGATGAATAGAGGTTTGAGAGTCGTACATGACCTATCATTGGTAATGATATAGGAAGTAGAGCGAAATCTCAAGAGCAGCTGATGTAGAGGCGATATTGCCAATATGATTGGATGACTAGGCTGGCATAAATTCTGTGGCCCATAGTCCTCCAGAGTTTAGGAGGCGGCATTTTAAGAATCAAGAAGTTGGACTTCCCTACATAATTAAGGGTACTTAGTACTTGGATTAATGAAAGTCTTTTACATTGGCTATAAGATCCGATTTTCGATAAGTGACGGGTTAACCTGAAGGTTGGTCACTATGTCGTTGTGGATTCCATTACCCTTGATGGCGAATTTTACATGTGTGTTACGAGAATGTTATCATAAGACGAGCGTGCTAGATAATTCCACGCATGATTCGGACGCTAGAACATGGTAGTTCAACTTAGAGAACAAACAAGTAAAATTAACAAAGGGACGCAAGAGAAGTTGAATATGGTTGCAACGAGCGATTCAGTGATCTTGGAGTCTACCAAAAGAAAAGACCAGTGGTTCTAGAGTGGGATCCTTTGATAGAGATGTTATCAGGGACTACGTATATATGTATTGTAGACCTCAATAATTTTTTTTTTGTATATGTTCACATACACACACCCGCCACTGAACCTATGGACTGCACTGAGATCCCTGAGAGATCTCTTTGATCTGTTCCCAGGGGGAACTGGCCACTTGTGATTCATGTCAGAAGGCATGAAGTAGGACCCTATGGACTTAGCAGGTGTCCCCGGAATGATGTGAAGCTTGGTCTTCAAGATAAAGCACGGAAATGACAGATATATTTGTGAAACCCCAACTCGATAAATGACTTTAAGAAGATGATTGAGAGACACACTAGTTGGTGTCTTGTATTACGAAGACGAAGAGATGGAGTTACCCTCATAATGGTGATAATGGAATGCACGAATGATTATTAACTTATTTTGGTAACTACCGGCTGGTGCACTACTTCATTTTAGACTGTTCACTAACCATGTTACCTCGATTAGTTTATATCAGGTAACCCTCCTAGCTTTCTACTTCCAACTTGTGGAATAACAACCAGTGATATACTTTCTCGAAACCGGGACTCATCCGAAGTATCTTAACTGATCCCCGAGCATTCTATTTGAAGTTTATAATTATTTCTGCTCAGGACTATTTACATTTTCTTTCAATTATCCAAGGAATGTTCAACAAATATTTCCTTAATTAATCGACGAATACTACTTAATGGATATCGATATTTGATTGCTTCTTTCATGCTTGCACCCTTCAGTTGAGCTCATAAATATTCAACAAATTACTGAGGACATGGATGATCTAATGTCCAGACATCCCTCATGAATTCTTTTCTTCTATTCAAGATAAGATTGTACATCGTACATTGAAATCATAGTAAGGATATCATTTTGATATTGGTATTCCGAATTTAATTCTAGTGTCGGATCTGATAAAGCATGTGTACGGAGGCACCCTTGGGTGGACCGTTTCACAAATAAGTAATATTTGATGAGAGGTTATCGATTGTTCCGATACCTAGAACATTCTCTTCAGATTTTATAGTTTTCTTTTTCAAACTTAATAACTTCTTATTTTCATTCGTTATCCGAGAAGCCTAAAGTTTCTTCAGTGGTTACGATGTTGAAATTCCGTTCTATCCAATTGAAACTGGCTAGTCGTTATCTCAATATGAATGACTAGTTGATTGTTCTAACTACTCGAAATTGTAATGTTGTGAAGAACACCTAGCTAATTGTCCTAGCTGGTGGTGATGTCTCAAGCAGGTGAACTAGCAAATTTTGTCTAGCTAGTTGCTAGTGTTTCTTGAAAAGGACTAGTTATTGTTTCACTGGTCCAACTCCCAATTTAATTCATTCTGCAATGCATTTTGCATGTGGTAAAGTATGATGATGAAAGTTTTGACGAATAACTTGATTGAGACCTAATGAGGTCGCCCACTCAACTCGAATTCTACCCATCTTCGTACCAGACTTTATATCACTTGAATATTTTATTCTTTCATTCACACAATGAGAATTCATTTGAAACCACTGATTACTTGAATGATAAACTACTTCATTCTTTAATTGTCATGGAATAGAATTGCTTTCTATTGGCTGACCTTCATCAATGCGACTTTAGATTTCCTCTTATTATTCAGGAGGAAAAGTATCCACCCGATGTAAGAATTGTATAAAGACCGTCTTTATGACTTTTTTATCCAACAATCATTGTCCTTATGCAACATTCTCTATGGTATCATATTACAGAATTATCAGGACGGGAAGGAATAAACCTTGTTGTATTCTTTCTGTCCATCCTTACATCTCCAAAAATCGAGACTCCTAGTATTTGGAACCATCAACATTCTTGGAACATCCAATGTGGAATTCTTATTGAAGTTATCTATTGGACCTTGTTATTTTGAAACCATTCCTTTCAAAGTGATTACTCTAAGGTGAACGGGAGGTACAATTATGAACCGTTACACCAATATGAGATCAAAAACCAAGTGTTGTAATTGTGCAGCCAGATCGTTATGCCGAGTAATTATTAAAGTAGAAATAACATGTCGGGGCATACCACAAGACCTTTAATATTAGTCTGAGGAAAGTTATAAGAAATGATGAGGTCGTTGGGAATACGCTCCTACCAACCATGTCAGGATGTTATATTAATGAATTCTGGAGTTACCAAGCATTTTCCTGATCCAGGAAATGCAGATCGATTGCGATGTAAAACATATCCTTGGAGGAAACTAACATGGAAGTGAGATGGACGAGAAAGGAAGAAATATCGTGACAAGAATGTGAAGCTTTACTTAGCTTAAAGGGATTGATGCACATAGAGAGACATATAGTTTAACAGGCCCCTAATAGCAAATGGATGCATGGATATATGCCAATGATTCTTCGAGATTACCACCTAATCAAGTTTATTGGGAATTGCAGCCGCATGCAGGCCTCAGGTTGATTGGCGCCAGTTGTGAAGGAGGACGAGCGTATGACATCTTACATATACCATCGAGAACTGATACCCTTATCGGAAATGGAGGAATTGTTGACTAGTTAAAATGAGTAGTTGTTTTTCAAAGATAAGGTTGAAGAAAAGGTTTTACCAACTCAAAATCGACCTCTGTACTGTGCCAAAGTTGGCATTTCACACTAATATAAACGTTATAAAATTGTGGTAGTAACGTTTGAATGGACTAATGAGTCAAAAGCCTTTATGGATTAATGAACAAAGTTTTGGGATGAAATGAGATATTAGCATCAACCTCGTTGTTAGTTATACTTGATGATAAAAAGAGGACTTTGAGAGTCACGATGATGCGTCTTTCAAGAGTTTAAGAGGTGTGCTGATGCAGTAGAAAGGGGATGATAGCCTATACTTCTAAACAACATAAAGGTTACGGAATAGGATACACTAACCGTGAGTCTGGGATTAGTCATGATGGCGTTCACGCATAAAACTGAGACGTTAACCTTATGAGGAAAGTGTGAAAATTTCTCCACAAGTGCCATAAGTATATCTTCATATTAGAACTAAACATAAGAAAGAGAAGGTGACAAAAGGGAGCAGGGAGTGTAATGGAGAAATCGGTTATTTCCCAGGAAAGGCCAGTGTGGTGGCCGGTACCTATAGAAGGGATTATTCGAAATTGGAATTCAGTCAGTATTGGCCAAGAAAATAGAGTATATACAATAAAGAATAATGTTAGAGGAAAATGACTAAATTATGGGGAAGGAAAAAGATGTATAGAGAATTAAGAGAATGTTTGGCAATCGGATATGAAGAATGGTATTGGCAAACTATTAAGTACAAACGCGACATGCCAAAAGCAGAATGATAGAGATCTAGTGGATTAATTCCGCCTGTAGAAAATATTGAACGTGAACAGAATTATAATGAATTTCATAAGTAGGTCGCCAAAGACCGAGCCAAGAGATGGCCCTAGTTGAGTTATAATTGTTGGACCAAGTGATTTACCTACGAGAGACTTTCCATTGAGAAGATTATCGAATATTATACGGAAGAGATGGTGGTGCAATATAAAACTTCTGCAGTGATTACGTCAGATATAGACTTAAGGTTAAACTTCGAATATTGAAGGTGCTTTCAGGTATATTTAACAAAGAGATTGAGCGTATGTACTAATTTGATCTGTGGTTGACAGACAGGGAAGAAGAATTGTCCAAACGATCGGATTTATATGTAGTGTCGTGCCTTAGGTTCCACGGGGCAGTCGAGAATAAAAACTTATCCATGAAATGAATGTTGTTATCACGATCATCACCATGCGAACGTAAGGACGTCTCCTATAGAGCGTACTTCGAAAGAAGAAGCTTCGCTTCTCTTGCGTTACGAAGAAGCCAATGAACGAGGGACATAGTATCTGAACTGGTTCGACGTATACCGAAGACTATACAGTATCCATAGCAAGTGGTAACGGCTGACAGGAGGCAACACATGCCTGCAAATCAAGCGAAGGAATATGAGGAATACCGTGCGTATTGACGTTGTCTCAGATTACAAAACACGACCACAAAGTATTCACGGGCCAACGATACAAGGACTCAACACGGATACTATGAACAAGGTAGAAGAGGAACATGTAAGTAGTGGGATAGAAATTTTCAATCATAGAACAACCGATAAGGAATACAGGTCGAGGAGAGTATGCATTGAGGAACAACATTAAGGCGTTGGTGAGACCAAGGGAGAGAACAATAAGGTTGAAGTGTCAACCTGAGAGTTGGAAAGGGTAAGGTTGGAATTGTATCCACAACTATTATCCTTAGGTTCTTAAGATAGAATCCTTTTAAGGAGAGGAGACTGCATTAACCCTAATTTTCGGGAATATTCGAAACCTGGACGAATAGTAATTTTATGGGTGGATGAGAAATTTTTGCAATCACGATATGTACGAATTATTAAATAAAGATTTCGAATTGATATTACGTCTTTACGGTACAGACGAGTGTATGTAAAAGTCATTAGTTTTTTTTTTACGAAACCCATTATTTCGAATGGTCAAATTTTATGAGATATCTAAGGAGATCGTGGTAAGGCATGGGGTTCCTGTGAGCATTGTATCTGATAGAGACCCAAGGTTCAACTCCAGGTTCTGGAGGAGTTTTCAGGATTGTGTGGGGACCAAATTAAACATGAGTACTACATACCACCCCCAATCAGACGGACAGAGCGAGAGAACCATCCAGACCATGGAGGACATGTTGAAAGTATGTGCCATCGATTTTAAGGGAAGTTGGGATGACCACTTGCCGTTGATTGAATTTTCCTACAACAACAGTTACCATGCGAGTATAGGGATGCCCCCATATGAAGCTTTATACGGACGAAGATGTCGGTCTCCCTTGTGTTGGGAAGAAGTTGGAGAGCGAAAGATTTTAGGGCCTGAACCGGTCCAACAAACAAGAGAAGCTATCGAGCTCATAAGAGGACGGCTTGTAGCGGCCCAAGACCCGCAAGGACAAAGAATATGAGGTAGGAGAGTTTGTGATGTTGAAGGTATCACCGTGGAAGGTATTTATGAGATTTGGTAAGAAGGGGAAGCTAAGCCCAAGATTTATTGGACCTTTTTGAGATCTTGAGACGAGTTGGAAAGCTAGCCTATGAATTGGCTTTACCCCCAAGCTTGCAGCAAGTACATAATGTGTTCCATGTGTCCATGCTACGACCCTACCATACCGACTTCCGACACGTGATAGAATATGATCAAGTGGATCTGCAACCAGACTTAACATATGTGGAGCAACCCGTAGAAATCATGGATAGAAAAGAACAAAAACAATTATAATAGAACATAAAATATTAAAATATATATATAAACTACGTGAACAAGATTTGTGTTAAAATCTATATTATGCTAACCAATTTGTGGACATGTGGGTGAGTTAGTGGACAATAACAAACTAATAATGAGAAGATTACTCCCTGGTCTAGAACAAATTGCCCAAAGAAAACAAACGAAGTTGTTTGACAAAAATTAAACGCACACTGGAAATTAAGAACCGAACTAAAATTGTGAATTAAATATATGGAAAAAGTGTTTGAACAAAATAAAATTTGTTTGAATTGAAAGACAATAAAATCTATTCCTTCTCCTAAATTATGAATCTAGATTTGTAAGAACCCTAAATTTTGCAATATTTTCTTTTATTTAATATCATGTGACATTGTCAATTTGAAACCTTTCTAGTCATCCCTGTTGTTTAATGGAATTGATTGTCTGAGAAACTATGTTGTTACATTCACTATGTAAGATAAAAGAGAAGATTGTGAGGGCAAGAGTATTATTGTTAGTAAGATTTATAAAACTTGGGATTTGAGAATGATTAGAGTATTAAAAGATTTATTAAGGATTATGACGAGGAATTATGGACATTCGAGGAATTTACACAATTAAGTACTTAAGGAATTACTAGAGAAATCTCTACGCGACAAAATATTATTACGAAAGATTAATTAAGATACGATACGAATTAAAGTTTAAGTGACAAGCATAGGTGAAAGAATAATGATACAAGGAGTAGTATTGCATGCAAGACCCATGCAACCAAGTAGTTAGGAAAAAGCAAACTAGTTAAACCAAATGGCAAGAGGAATAGTAGCTAGTTGCATTTCTTTTTCCAAGGAGGGGACAAGAGTACATGATGGCCATACCTAGGCTTGTACCATGCTTATACATACACTAATATGTATCACCCAATCACTTTATGCAATTATTCAACCACACAAAAATCAAAACAACAAAACATCACCCCCCCCTTTTGAAGAAAGCTCTCGGCCAAAAGCTAAACAATGAAGAAAATTTATTCCTTCTTCCATTTCTCCTCACTCATAATTCAAGGCATAATTCCTAGGCTCTTTACATCATCTAAGAAAGGTATACTAAGATTTCCAAGCCCTTTCATCCATTAAATTTCAAGATATTAATTGTTAAAGTTATTGTGAATAGTAACAATGTTAAGTTTTTCTTTTAGATCTTGGATTATAAGGGTTGTAGGAGATCATTCAAGGTGTTCTTGAGTTTTGTAAGGCTTACCCAAGGCTCCTAGGTACTCAAGAAGGTATAAAAACCCTAACCCCTCTTGGCCATGTAGTGTTTATGATGTTCAATGATAGATCCATGTATATTTGTGTTAATCTTGGATGTTCAAGTGACGGATGATATAGATCTTAAGTTTTAGTGTTGTGGTTGTGATTTTTATGATTGTGGTTAGTATATGTATCTCCATGAATGTTATAAAGCATGAACTAGGTGAATTAGATGTTGGTTGTGTTGTGGAAGTAAGAATCTTGGTTGATTTAAGTGAAACATGCATGCTGAGTTTTTCCAGAAATTTGACCTGTCTTGTAACATGGTTTTGAACCCCCAAATCTTGTCCCCTGAGGTCCTACCATATATTGTTGGAAAGTTATTTGAATGTAGTTTCTGGAAATATAAGGTTCATGACTAGGTGATGTATAGATTTTAAGTTATGGCCGGAGAAGTAAAATGTGTTTCTGGATTCCGGACTGCACTAAGTGACCCCTTTGTGAACCTTGTTTAAACCCCTAAAAATTTATGTGGGATCATGGGAAAATTTGAGAAGCTAGGAAATGCAGTGGTGAAGGCTACCCAAAAAGAATTAGATTAAAATATGAATTTTTCAATTTTATAAAAATGCTAGGGTAAACTTCGCGCAAGGGAAAAAGTCGTTAAGTGGAGTATAATTCTAGGGGTAATTAATATGGTTCGGATATGGTAACCAAATTAAGTCGAATAAGTGACGAGCGTAATCGGGTGATGACATGAACCTATAGTGGGGCTAGAGAGTCATAAGATGAAGTCATTAAGTTAATTTCGTAACCCCTAAAACCCCGCAATTAAAGAGATATTGTTAAGGTACTAACGAGCGGCTATTGCTTATGTATAGATCATTCCACTCCGCACGCTCGACCACCCCAACCACACCAAGGCAAGTTTACTTTTCAAAACTTATACATATACAAGGACTTTCACTGTTGTGTTTGTAGTTTTCAATCATATCAAATGTTATGGTTATCGAAGTATTGATGCAATTGAGATTGTATAAGTACATATATGTTTGTACCCCTTGAACTTAGATTCCTCGGACAACGACTCAAGCAATAGAGGTCGTAGCGGTCCGTATATACTATTGACCGGGGAGCGGTATATTATTATATCGTAACTAGATTGCGAAAACCCGAAGGGTCATTCGGGGAGTATCGTATACTCATGTAATTATTTTTATATCTTCGTAAATAATCAAAACCCTATCTTGGATTAAAAGTTTATTTTATTGAATATTTATTTTATTAATTATTAATATTAAATCTTAAAATATTATTTATTAATTATCGTTCATTATTTTAAAGATGAAGTCAATCCAAGATACATTTAATACTTTCAAACTCGAACTCTTTCGAACTCAAAACATTTTCGAAAACCCCCGGTCAGGTTCTGCTTCTTGTATGATTTCAAGAATCATCGGTCGACTGATGTCGGACCTCAATTACTCTGTTTTCAATCAAAATCAAGTTTTAAAAAGGAAAAGAATAAGGGACTCTGGCAGGTGTGGGAACCGTTGACGAACGATTCCCGGGATGTGTAAGCGGCCGTGAGCCAGGCGGTCCATCACTTATTATTCCGGCCCAGGTGTTGCCGAAGGATGATTACGGATGTAGTTTTCATTGAGGGTGATTACGGATGTAGTTTTCACCCGGGGATAGTTACGGATGTAGTTTCTATCCTTCTACCGGTAGAGAAGACCCGCGGATTATTGGACTTGGATGTGGCGACTGATCATCGTCAATCCTTGTCAGGTTTTTATGTTTTCTTCCAGTCCCATACTCCACTTTGGAAAAATACTCAAACACTGCTTCTTGGGCCTAAGTGCCAAGTTACCGATAGTGTGGTTTTTGATAAGAAGAATATTGACATCGTGCAGTATCTAGAACTGCAAGATTTTCTATAAAAATTGGCACGTGTTAGTGCACTCTTGCAATTGTTTCAAAGAATGAAATGTTTTTGTATGAGAAGCCTTCTAAGCTAAAGGAAGGAAAGAGGTTTGAAATGATATATTCCCTGTACAGTATGTTAATCGCAGAGTGTTTTGCCGAAAATGATATACTCATATGTATATATTTTCAAACTTGAGATATATTGAAATGGGAACCTTATAAAGGGTTCATATGTTATTCTTAAAGCTCCTTAGTGAGTATTGATGTTTTATTCAAACTCGGACATATACAGTGTCCAATTATGTTTTGAAATCTGAGATCTATACCCATATAGTTGGGAATGTTTTCGAAATAAGCCCCATTATTATTTTACAAAATGGTGAACTTGCTGAGCATTATGTAGCTCATTCTTGCTTTATAAAAACTTTTCAGAAAGAGAAGAATTTGGTCGGTTAACTCCGCAACAGCAAAAGAGGAGTAGAAGATTTACCCCGGAGATGATTTAGTTCCTGATAAATACTACAGAGTAAGTCTGATAGGTTTTCAACTGTAATAGTAAGACTTGTCTTCAAGTGTAGTTGTATAAGTGGAATTGCGTAAGACTCTGATTTGTACAAATGAACTGTAATATTTAGCGGCACTTTTGATTATCGTTTCTGAGGCTCTAACTTGCTTGTGTGTAAGATTGAGGTCTGGATGGATGTATTGTTGAGTTGTAAAGTTAATACAGGTATGATATGGTTGGATGGTGGCGTAACGACCTGAATCTCTGACCTCAGATTTGGGGGCGTTACAAGATTGGTCTCTAATTACAAAAGAGAAGGCCATATATATAGGGAAAAATAATAGGTTTGGCCCCTTTGATTACTATCCGATCTTGAATATAATTTCTTCAATTTCCTTTTATTCTCGGATAGGTATTCGATTTTTCCTCCAATTTCCTTGACTTCAAGTATTTTCCACCTCCTTTCCCTCTTTTCACCTTTTCCTACTTGAAATCTGTTTTTATTTATTTTCCTACAAAACAAAATAAAACAATTTATTAATTAATAAAATTACAAAAACTAACATAAAATAGGTATTAAAAATATGATGAATTATGGCCCTATCATTCATCTTCTTCAAAATTTTCAAGGTGCAAAATTGGTTCTTTTAGAGCATCGAATGCTTCTTCAACATTATCTGCTTTTCAAGAGCCTAAATTCCAGAAATTCTGACTTAGGGAATCAACATCCATATTATTATATGCAACACTAGCTTCAGTAGGATATCTAGGCTCTTCAACATGACTTTCAAAATCCAGTACCATCTTTGAAACAGTATTACTCAATCGATTAGCTTTTTCAATCAGTCTTGGACTTTTTCTGGGCGTATATGCTGCCGTGGATGATTTACGAGCCAACTTTTTAGGTGTGGAATACATAATTTTTGGGTTACAAACCATTGAAGGTGAATCCCTGTTACAAATAACGAGAGCCCATTACTATCAATACACACAAAAAGCTTACAAAGTTTGACAAAATAAAATAGGGATTAAACAAGAAAAAAAAATACCTTACAGACTTGGTAGACATAATCTCTTGCATCTTCTTGTTCTCCATAATTGTGAGTTTGATCCTTAGATGATCCTTCTTGTTCCACTTCTTTACCTTTAGTGGCAAAGGCGGGAGTTATACGCGGGTAAATGAGTGGGTAAGTGATCTATGTGATCACTGAAAATAACCTATTTTCTAAACTCATGCCTTATCTTATTATGGGTATTATAGTCTTAATATAAATATTAGATATATATATATATATATATATATATATATATATATATATATATATATATAATTATATGTATATGAGTTAACTTTAACCAAGAGAGATATTTATAAATATTATATAAAAGAGCCTTGATCCTCTGTCCCCTTCTTCGTGTCCCCTTCTGTGTCCTCTGTACAAAAAGAGTGCCCCTGGCGGGGCCCCTTTATTAAAAAATATTATTATTATTATTTTTTAATAAAGGGGCCCCGTCATGGGCACTCTTTTTGTACAGAAGACACAGAAGGGGACACGAAGAAGGGGACAGAGGATCCTCACCCTATATAAAAAGGGATATATCTATAATTGACCTTTAAATTTGAGACATATTAAACTAATACCCTATAATATTTCATTATGAGATGTCATTTTAAGTACGAAATAATAATAAGTACATTTTTGAAAATCTTATTTCTAAAAAAATGTTACTTCTATCACCAAGTTTTAAATGGTAAGTTTTTATTTAGTGTCTGTTTGGCTTAGTAAAGAGAATTTGTATAATATGTCCCAAATTAATAGATCCTTTTACGAATATGTCCCATCATATTGATTTATTAATTATATGTCCCATTATCAGTTTTTAAGTTTTATAAAGACAAATATACCCTTTTTATTAATTAATTGTTATTATAAGTATACTACAATTTTAAAATTTTAATAACTAAAAAAAATTTATACTTTTTAGTACAGGACCCGCCAGGGGCGTTTTTTTAATTTTAACCATAAAATAAATATTTTTTTGTTTTTTTTCTTACACAGGCCCCGCCAGGGGCACCCTTAACCAAATAAAATATTAAAATTTATAATTTAAATTAATCAAATCATGTTTTTATGAGACATTATATTTTAAAATAAATTTAATTAAAAAGGGTAGAATGGTCCTTTTCTGTTAAAATTTGAATGAAAAACAGATTTTAGGATAGAATTGAAATTTCAAATATATATAGGACATATTTACAAACCATGTTTTAAATTGGGATATATTATTAAAAAACCCCTTAGTAAAAGTAAGAGCATCTCCAAGGGGAGAGACCCCTTAGCTATATTATCTATATTATCTAAGTGACATCTATGTGGCATTTGTGTGGCACCTTTTAGATAATATCTATAAATTGAGGTACTCCAACCTTCTTTCCCCTTAGCAAAAAATATAGATAATCATATTTGGTCTTCTATATTTGTTGAACCCTATTGGAGTACATATACCTCCTCTTAACTAAAATTTTACATATTCAATATAGATAATCATTTTAGCTAACAATTTTACATTTCACCCTTGGAGATGCTGTAATCGGTTGATACTTTATCTCTATAATCGGGTCTCGTTAAACGTATCATCCTCGTTCGTATCATCCTCGTTCGTATCATATATTTCAAAAGATAATGAATAGACAAGTACTCAACAAGTGCCCTTAAGTCTGATAGTTGTGATTAAATAGTATTTTCTATACTAAAAATATTTGATAAATGACGAATAGTTATTCAATACAAATTTGTAAATTAAAAATGAATAATAACTTATGAAAAAAATATGTAAATATGAAATTTTTTTCAAGATAAATAACTTATAAATTACTTATAAAAAGGGACAAACGCTACCTTAATCTTAATATATATATGTAGACTTTGGTGGTTGAAGTGGTCAGGATAAGGAAACAAAGACTCGGTCAAAAACACTTCTCATTCAAAGATCTGCTCTTGTTAATGCTTTAAATAAATAAACATAGTTATTAAAGAAAGAAATGAAATGTTTAAAATACGTTGTAATCAACCTGTGTTATAGAAATGGGTCCGGTATAGTACTACTCTAAAACCTATGGGTGGCAATTTCGGTTTTTATGTCGGGTTCGTTGGATTAAATTGTACCTGGTTATTTCGGGTTGATTTTTTCCTAATCCTAAGTCGTACTTATCGGGTTCGTGTCAGATTTCGGGTCATTTCGGGTTTCACCACCTCAACTTTTTTTAAGAGTGATTAAAAATATACTCTTATATTATATATTCCCTCTGTCCCGATTTATATGGACGGATTGCTTTTACAGAAATTTTAAGAAAAAATAGTTCATTTCTCTTTCATTGTACATGAAAGTTACAATTCAAATAGATAATATATATTGTACCCACTTTGTGAGGTGTAAAAAAGGGCATGACATATAAAAAATATTATTATTACTATTAAATAATTATAAACGAACTAGCGAGTATATATCAATGCACGTGAAAATTATTTTATTGTACTTAAATTTAGTTATTTGAAACATAAAGTATTTCAAAAACAGGATTATAAATAGAGGGTTCACTAATTTTCGGATCATTTTCGGGTTTCGGATTCGTGTCTGATTGTATTTAGTTGTTTTGAATTAAATATTTATGAACAAAAATTCGTATTTTCTCGAATTGGATTCGTGTCGAGTTTCGGGTACTAAAACATGTTTTCATGTCTATATAAGAATCTAACCAAATATAGTACTCGTTATTCTATTTAATATTAATTAAAAAAAAGTCGATAATTTGTTCTTTTATTGACTACAAGCTTAAATTTATAATTTTTAGATATTTAATTTACAAATTTATTTATGATTTCTAAATAATGGTGTTTACTGATTATTACCGATAATTTTTTAATTCACTCAGTTGGAATATGAATAGTAACTAGCAATAAAGCTCAGATCATTCATAAATTTAGAAAAGGATTAGGTTAATTAAAGAGATTCATACACTATCTTTGATGCTTCTTAACCAAGAATTTCATTATACTGCATAAATATATGCACCCAATATTTGTAACAAAAAATTACAAACCTCTACACATACTGAAAACAACTACAGACACATATATTCAAGAACTTAACTAAACCAAATTCCAATTGCATAAACCCTAAACTAGCACTTTTTAAATTAAATTATCCTAAATTCCCCCAATTTTCAATTACAAATTTGACGGGTTACCTCGGAATCATACATATCAGACATACCTGTAGTGATTGTAAAACAGTTTCCAACGATAATTGGAAAGCAAGCGAAGAGAGGGCCTGACGAGGAGAATGCGTAATATATTCCGTACGCTGTGTTACTGTGTATAAGAATATGGTCGAGAGCATTTTCGTTAATTTCAATAAAGTAAGGTTAAAAAGGTCTTTTCACAACAATTTTTTTGGCATATTTTGCCCTTCTGTCCCCGTTTAATATATAATAATAGATAGATTATTATTTTAGAGTAAAGTTCTATGGAGTACTCTTCATTGGAGTACTCGGAGTACATATACATTTTGCATTCAAAATTTTGTAAATTTTATTATTTTGCAAAGCTTATTACATAAATATCACTATTTCATCGAAAATCTTGAAAATTTTGTTTGTTTTGCTAACAAAATATTGCAAAACGAATTGTTCTGCGAAACACATTTGGGTTGCAAAACATATATGTTCTGATTGCAAAACATAAGAATTTTCAAGATGAACATATTGCAAAACATACATGATTTTCAAGATTATCAATGAAATTATGATATTCATATAACAAGTTTTGCAAAATAATAAATTCTAAAATATTTTGAATGCAGAACGTATATGTACACCAAGTACTCCAATTAAATGAGTACTCCATAGAACTTTTCTCTATAATTTTAATTCTTGAAAAATTTAATTGTATTACAATATTTAACTTTGCATGTTAATTCATATTTAAAATTTACTTTGAATCTAGTTATTACAATTTACAATTCTATTCATATTACGAAATAATATATTACATTAAGCCGACTAACCCTAACTATATATATATTGTGATGGAACATCCGCCAGTGACTATCGGTTGAAAAGTTTATAAACTGTTTTAAATTCGCAGATACTTTTCGAAGTTGTAGTCTGCTTGGTGGATATTAAGTCAATCGCAGGAACAGACAGAATCTCTCGATCATGGTTTCCTACTACTCTTTGTTTTCCTTTGTTTTCATGTTACTTGAATCATGTGTGTTTATTTCTGTTCATATATTGTTCTGTAAATTGATCATGTCTTTGTGTATCTATATTGATTTTATCAGGGCTACATGGTAGAGATTTTCAGAGTCTTGTACCTTGGCCGTGATGAAATACAGCCAAGTGGTATAATCAGGGTGAATAATGGTTACAACTATGAGTATTTGTACAATGTACCCGACACTAATTCGTCAATTCCATCAATCAAACCTGGAGATCAACTCCCTCTCACTGGTCCGTCTGCCGGAGCTATTTTGTGTAGCGGTGGTGTTCGAATTGAGTTTGATTTATTTAATGGTGCCTACAAGGGAAAAATCTGCATGGACGAATGGGAACCCTCTTATAACTCGGATGAGTTCAGTCGTATTGAAAGTAGGATTTTATCTGAAGATGGGGAAGGAGAGATTGTTGTTTTATATGGGTTGTTCTCTAATGCTGCGGAAGCTCGTATTGAAGTTTCCTTGTTTGACATTGATAAATCTGTTGCTCAAGTCTATGGAGTCATTACTGCTACCACAAACTACATGAAGAACCCAGATATGTCTACTTGCCTCTTCTTATCCCTGTCTTCTTCTCAAGGAGTTACTGTACAATCTCCGAAGCTGATTCCTATTCCTCTGTCCAGACCCTTTGTAGCTGTTCCCCTATACACCGAACTTCGTGTTTGTATCTGTTTGTTTGGCGATGAGTATATGATAAATAATATATTCTCCGGCATTTTGGCCTTTGAATCTAAAAGAAACGGAACATCTCAGGTAACAAGTCAGGGGCCAAAAGGTAAAATTGAGGTGAAAGTCACTTGGGATGTCAACAGCTCGAATAGGGGCGAAAGCATATCTGAGTGTTTGTGGGATCCGGACAAGGACTCTGATTGGGACGAGGACTCTGATTCGGGCAAGGACTCTGATTCACACGAGGAGATCCCCTTTCGATATATGTGTGATGAAGACCAATTTTTTTGCAGATTCCGGGCTTTGTTTGCGGACCTGTGAGGGTATGCACATTGTTTATTTATGAATGGCTTGCTTGAATGCTTACAGCTTATTTGATTTCACTGAATGCACTAACGGGACGATTTGCATTTGTGGATCGACATGACGTTGGTGCCTCAATATGCAGAACTGGAGAGAGGAGAGCGCTGGGAGACTGAATTAAATTAATCAATTACGGCTTATTAGTATTTTGAACCTTTGAAACAATGTCGTAACGTTGCACTCCGTGAGGGTAGTCAGCTTGTACTGAATTTAGTGTTGAACTTAGTGTTGATGTGTTGTACCGAATTATAAGACTTTATTTCGCAATATTTGCATTTTGCACTTTTCCCATGACTACCTTTTTAAATTTGGTGTTTGGTTTCATAACCGGATCTTATTTTTGTTTGATCACGGATTTCTCAGCCCTGAGAATAATTATATACTAAGGCTCATATGTCTCTTATGCACACATTATGGGTATAGTTCTACGCCCTTTCTGGAAGGCTCATATGTGCAAGAAGAAGAAGAAGAAGAAGAAGAAGAAGAAGAAGAAGAAAGGGTTTCAATCCTCTGTGGTTTGTTTCTTCTCCAACTCCAAAGAAAATAGAGTGTCCCACATGTTTATTTAGCCCACAGCAGAATTAAATAGCACATCAAATTGTGGATTTGACCTTGTATTTGTCCGAGTTTTTACCTCGTATTTTTCGGGGTTTTGAGCTCGTATTTGTCGGAATTCCGAGCTCATATCTTTTAAAATTTCGAGCTTGAATTCTTCAGGCTTTGGAGCTCAATTTTATGTCGAGTTCTGTAATATTGTTCAAGCTTAATGTCACGCCCCGCCAAAACTCAACCTCTCTAGGTGCGGAATATTCTAGAGAAGGCCGGAAGGGTCCGGATGACTCTAGAATATAGTGGAACATTGCGGAGTTCTCTAGAAGGTGCTGGGCAATTCAAGAAGAATCTAGAAGATGGCGGAACGTGGTGGAGCCTCGTAGAATCTTCCGGAACCTTCAAGAGCTTGGGAGCTTTCTAGAGACTTCCTATGTAAATAGTTGTATATTCTAGATATGTAGGATCTAGAATAGTTGGGTGTAGATATTAGTGGAATAATCTAGAAGCATGTGGAGTGTGCATGTTCTAGAATTCTCTCCAAGTGGTGGAGGAGCCTATAAAAGGGTGAGACCCCTCATTTGGAGAGACACACTGTGAGATAGAAGGAGATACACAAAGTAAGAGAGGAGTATAGAGGTTGTCTAGTAACTAGCAAGGGGCTAGTGTGGATCAAGGGGATCCAACTCTTGTAATATTGAGGTTTACTAATAAAGAAGGGCTTTGTTAGTAAATATTCTTCTTCTCTACTTGCTTATTCCGCTGCACAAGTGTAGGCGACACTTGGGGTAAGGCTGGTCTAGTAGTTCGTTCGGGGGATCGACAAGAGCTAGACGCCGGCACGGTTGGCTTAGAAAAGGGGACGAATTCTAAGGCCGTGACAAAGTGGTATCAGAGCTAAAGGTTACGGGGGGCGTAATCTGACACGAATCATGGCGAAGAAGGTTGACGAAGTTCTCGTGGCGATCAGCGTGGGCTTGGAGAAATTAGAGGCACGCATAGAGCAGATCGAGAGTAATTTCAAGACCTTAGAAGACCATGTATTGGAGGAGCTTGGACGTGTAAAGGAGGAGGTCCAAGACTTGCAAATGAAGGAGGTGGCACGAGAGGAGCGGGTCACCAACTTGGAGAAGACAGTCACCGAAGCATGCACCGCCGTCAGGGCACAGCTGGCTAGGGTCGAGGCTGGTATGCTTGGTGGAGGTTTTGGGGCGCTCGAGGCGCGAAAAATTGAGACCCCTAAGCCCAAGGAGTTCAATGGCGTAAGGGACGCCAAGGTTGTGGAGAACTTCCTTTGGGACGTGGAAAATTACTTTGAGGCAGTCGGCATTGTTGATGAGGTCACAAAGGTACGTACGGCTACCCGATATCTTAGTGATAATGCGACTTTGTGGTGGCGTAGGAAGCATGCCGACATGGAGAAGGGACTTTGCCGTATAGATTCTTGGGGAGACTTCAAACGGGAGTTAAAAAAGCAATTCTACCCCGAGAACGTAGTCTACATGGCAAGGAAGAAATTGAGGGAGCTGAAACAACGGGGCAACATAAGGGACTATGTGAACGAGTTCACCACCTTGATGTTGCAAATCCCGAGCATGACGGATGAGGATTTCTTGTTTTGCTTTGTGGATGGACTACAAAATTGGGCCAAGCAAGAGCTACAACGAAGGAACGTTAAGGATGTGGACGAAGCTATAACCGTGGCAGAATCCTTGACGGAGTTCCAAAGGGAGTTGCCCAAGCTAAGGGAGCATCACGAGGAGGGTGATGTGGATGACAGCGAGGGTGACGAGGGTAGTGTTGGCTCAAGGAGTGTAAGTCCACGAAGGAAGAGAGATGCGGGGGCATCAACAAGCCATGGCCCGAGTGAGGGAAAACTAAAGGGCTATGTGCCGAAGAAGGGGTGCTACATGTGCAAGGGACCACACGTGATGGCTAAGTGCCCAAAATTGGGGTCGTTGAGTGCAATGATCCAAAGGGAGGAAGAGGAGCCGAGGAGGCTATCTACCATGGTAAGGGCGGAGGCACTAACAGAGGAACCCATGGTGACCTACCTTGGGAGTATGAGGATAGTTGAGGAGGGACTACCCTCAACGAAGGAAAAGCAGGGTCGTGAAGCCAAGGGTGTGGGCAAGGCGACCATGAATGAGGCTAAAGGCGGCGCAACTAAGGGATGTCCAAAGTCTCCTAGGGGAAATGGAGCCACGGACGAGAGGCATGTGTCGCCAAGCAAAAAGGGGCAACGTGAGGGCGTTGCAAGGCAGGAGTCGCAACGGGTATCTCCGACAAGGGCCGAGGGGCGGCACAAGGAGGTCAAGGAAATACTTGGGGAGCGGCTCGTGAAATTGAAGGGTTTGGCACCGAGTAGGCAATACTTGGTGAGGTGGAAGGGTGTGGCACCGAGTAAGGCAACGTGGGAGTTGGAGCAGAACTTGGAGCAACACCAAGAGGCGTTGGAGCGCTATTGGGAGGCAACGACGTCGACGAGGGCGTCGACAGATTCGGTGGGGGAGAGTGTCACGCCCCGCCAAAACTCAACCTCTCTAGGTGCGGAATATTCTAGAGAAGGCCGGAAGGGTCCGGATGACTCTAGAATATAGTGGAACATTGCGGAGTTCTCTAGAAGGTGCTGGGCAATTCAAGAAGAATCTAGAAGATGGCGGAACGTGGTGGAGCCTCGTAGAATCTTCCGGAACCTTCAAGAGCTTGGGAGCTTTCTAGAGACTTCCTATGTAAATAGTTGTATATTCTAGATATGTAGGATCTAGAATAGTTGGGTGTAGATATTAGTGGAATAATCTAGAAGCATGTGGAGTGTGCATGTTCTAGAATTCTCTCCAAGTGGTGGAGGAGCTTATAAAAGGGTGAGACCCGTCATTTGGAGAGACACACTGTGAGATAGAAGGAGATACACAAAGTAAGAGAGGAGTATAGAGGTTGTCTAGTAACTAGCAAGGGGCTAGTGTGGATCAAGGGGATCCAACTCTTGTAATATTGAGGTTTACTAATAAAGAAGGGCTTTGTTAGTAAATATTCTTCTTCTCTACTTGCTTATTCCGCTGCACAAGTGTAGGCGACACTTGGGGTAAGGCTGGTCTAGTAGTTCGTTCGGGGGATCGACAAGAGCTAGACGCCGGCACGGTTGGCTTAGAAAAGGGGACGAATTCTAAGGCCGTGACATTAAGCTCTTGACTGCGACATTTTAGATCAGAACTTGCCAATTTGGCATCACACTTTGGCGACTTGCAATTTGTATCTCCTGTTGATTTTGGAGCTCATTTCCTTGATCTTAGAGATCGTTTTTGTTGATCTTGGTGCAGAACCGCAAAAACTGGAAGAGAAAGGGAGGGGGGGCGGGGGGGAGGTGCAGAAGCTTCTTGAAAGCATCACAAATTGCCGAAGGGCCAGTAGTGGGGACCAGAACTAACTATTGAAACCACAACTTGGTGGCCAGTTGTGGTATAAAGTAAAGCAGATGGCCTTCGCCAATTAAATGGCAGGGTCATATGATCAACTCGACCATTTTAATGTTGATTTCAGGACAACCTCTAAATGTATTTTGTAGCTCTGACGATCGGGGCCGGCTAATCATTTCAAGAAATCCTGTTCAAGAATAAAAATGAGGCCCTTTAATAATTAAATTATATTTTTATATAAACTTATTTTACTACAAATCATAAAATAATAAATTATTTAAAAAAATTACGTATCTTTATTTAATATAAAAATCATTAAAAACAATATTACATAGGAATAAATATGATTTTATAAATAAGTAATCTTGTGTAGGCGATTGTTTATATTATTTTATTCAAAATTAATTTTCAAATAAACAATAAATCTATTATATATATAATAGGCCAACACAAGAAGAAAATGTGAGATTTTTTAATGCACATGAAAATACCAATTTGCCCTCATGTTTAATATTTATTAAAAAATGTGTTGTTCATGAGAATTGAACTTGAGTCCACCAAATAACTTAGGCATGCTCTTACCACTACGCTACAATGCCTCATGTGTTTTCCAACCATACACATAATAAGTGAATGTCGTTTAAGAGTAATACATTTGTAAATAACTATGGAACTAAATTAAACTTAGGTAAAACACCAACACATTTTTATTAAAAAAAATGTTGTTCATGAGAATCTATCAAGTAACTTATGCATGCTCTTATGTTATATTATGTTATATCATTTATTAATATTATTCTCTATCGATGTCAATATTTAGAACTATACAAATTATTCATTTGACGAATTTATTGATTTATCAAATATTTATTTACCAAGACACAATTAATTAAAGGTAAAAATTTTAATTTTTTTTAAATAATTAAAATATCAATTAAAAAATTATAATAAATTTTAGAAAATAAGTAAAGCTAGCTAGAGACTCGTAATTCAACAAACTCATTCAAGTCTTTGGTCTATCAATTAGAATCCAATAATAAACTTGTAGTTACACAAGATATATTTACTCAGTCAATTAGAATTATCTGGTGTTTTACAAGTCTAGCAGACAGAGGAATAGTAAAGGACAAAGGATGCTTAAAATGAAGAAATTAGAATAAAATAGATGAAAGAGTTGGAAAGATAGTTTTAAGAAGTAAAAGCGCAAGGCCAGAGTAAAATATTTGAAGATTTACGAAGTTTTTGATTAATATCAAGAGTAAAACCTACATTCACAAAATGCAATATCTTGAAGCCTATTTAGTTTGTATCTTGAATATTATTGGAGATCGAACTAAATGGATGTATCATTTTCAAAGAAGTGGAAGAACAGTTTAGTATTGTAAGTGTTCTGAAAAATCTTCTTAATTAGACGATGCCTATAAAACACTCGAATTCTATTATATGACTCATAAAAAGAAAAACTAACATGACTATTATCAATATTACTCATATTAATTTTCAGATTACAAACTTGAACATACTTAAATAAGTACACAATTTAAAATTCCATTAAAATCAATCACATGAAGTACTTTGAAAGACATTGATCATGCATAATTTAATTTAAAAATACAATTTAAAATAGCGACCCGTGCCTCGCACGGGTTTTTATGCTAGTTATAGATTAAAAAGGAAAATTAGTTCAAGTTAAATTTTAATGTTCATGATTATTAAATTCTAATATATAATATAATATAATATATATATATATATAAAGAAAATTAGTTCAAGTTAAATTTTATGATTAAATTAAATATCATGTATATATATAATATATATCTATACTATTATATAAATTCCGAAACATTGAAAGTTTTGGTACCTGTTTTTTGGTACTGAGTGAATACCCTTCATTATAAAGAAGCATAAATATACCTAAAATAAATAATAACATAATATAATTAATGGTAATTATTCGAGATAATACCATTTATAAACACCTAAAAACATCAATCGTATCATATCTTTCCATTGTTAATATTTCCTTTCGAATTTAAACACGTTATAATTAATTTTACAACGATAATTAGTCGATAAGATAATAAAATTAATGATAATTACTCGATTGACTTTTTCATATTAATATAATAAAATTAATGGTAATTAGTCGATTGCCTTTTTCACATTTACTTTTAGTTGAACATATTACCTTTTATAAACATATAACCAAAACCCAAGAAAACAAATAAACGCTCTCTGAAACGCTCTCTAAAAATATAGCCGTTATCGGCCTTCTCTGTCATCACTCTTGGTTCAACTGACCGGCGAATCGCCGGAACACTAACTGTAAATCAGCATAGCCATAGTTTTTTCTTCCTGCATTTCCCTTTGCCATTTTCGTTTTCTTGCTATTCGTTTCTTGCTTTTCTCTGTTCAACCGGCTTCACCACATCTCGCACCACCATTTTCGCCGCTTCTCCTCTTCATTTGCTATCATCCCCTCATCCCGTCACCGCTCTCCCAACTGCCCCATCTTTCCCCTTAAATCTCTCTACAAATCTCTCCGGTCTCTCTCTCTCTATCATATTTCTCCGGTCCCTCTCCCTCTCCGATACCTCTCTCTCTCTCAGCTCTTCGCTCTCTCTCTCTCTCTCTCCCCCCCCCCCCCCTCTCTCTCTCTCTCTCTCTCTCTCTCTATCTCTCCCATCCTCGCCCCGTCTCGCCTGTCTCTTCTCAATCTCTCCACTCTCTTCGACTCACTCCCTCTCGTTCTATCTATCACGCAACCTCTCACGTTCTCTCTCGGCCCAACCGTCTTCCTCTCTGCATTTCACCCTTTCTATTCGCCCCCACCATTTTCATCCCAACCCCCAGCCGTAACCCCCCCTCAACCCTTTGGTTTCGCCAATTTTTCCCCCCACCTCACCTTGTTTATCTATGTGTTTTTTATTTTGTTTTTTATCCCCTTTTATCCCCTGTGTTCGTGTATTTCGTTATCTGCTCTGCTTTTTTTTTTTTTAGCCGATGTCGCGTAGTTTGCGTGTTGGCAGTTTGAATGTAGGTACCTTGTCAGGTAAACTGTTGGAGCTAGTGGACGTGCTGAAGAAGTGGAGAGTGGATGTGGCATGTATCCAAGAGACTAGGTGGAAGGGGGCTTATTCCAGAGTAGCGAACGGGTATAAATTGTGGTACTCAGGTCTTGCCAACTCGAGGAACGGAGTGGGTATTCTTTTGGCGGAGGATCTGAAAGACAACGTTGTAGAAGTGAAGAGGTGCAACGACAGGATCATGTCCGTCAGGGTTGTGGTTGGGGAGAAGGTGGTGAACGTGGTGTGTGCATATGCACCTCAAGTCGGTTTGAGCGATTCTGAGAAGGAGGCGTTCTGGGTCTGCTTAGATGAGTTGGTTGGCAGTATTCCTGACGACCAATTCTTAGTGCTGGGTGGCGATTTCAATGGTCACATTGGTGAGAGGGCAGATGGCTACACCAGCGCTCATGGCGGTTTTGGCTTCGGAACCAGGAATGTGGGGGGGTCAGCCTTGTTGGACTTTGCTACTGCCCAGGAGTTGGTAATCGTGAATTCTGTTTTTCAGAAGAGGGAGGAGCACCTCATCACCTTTAGTAGCGGGGGAAACGTCACTCAAATAGACTACCTACTTATGCGCAGTCGGGATGTCAGGACGTGCATGGATTGCAAGGTGTTCCGGAGTGAGGCGTGTGCATCCCAGCACCGGCTATTGGCCATGGATCTGACCATGGGGGGTCGAGTTATCCGCAGGTCGAGAGAGTGCAGACCGAGAATCCTGTGGAAAGATCTGAAGGGCGAGAAGGCGGTCGAATTCAGGGAGTCTCTGGTCATCGAAGGTAGTTTTGATCGTGATGGAGATGCTAACTGTTGGTGGACCAGAATGGCGAAGGACATTCGGTGTGTGGCCGAGAAAGTGGTGGGGATTTCCTCGGGTAGGTTCAGGAGCCATAAGGAGTCTTGGTGGTGGAACGTGGAGGTTCAAACGAAAGTTAAGGCTAAACGTGCGCTCTTTAAAGAGCTTTTATCATTGAGTGCAGGGGCGGAGAGGAGTCGGAAGATGGAAGCGTACAAGGTGGCGAGACGGGAGGCAAATAAAGCCGTGGCGAAAGCCAAATGGGAAGCCTATGAGGGGTTGTACAAGCGCCTGGACACTAAGGAAGGAACGAATGCTATCTTTAAACTAGCTAAAGCTAGGGAGAGAGGGCGGCGCGACCTGGGTGCTGTCAAGTACATAAAGGATGATTCTGACCGAGTGTTACTAAATGAAGACGATATTAAGGAGAGGTGGAGTTCGTACTTCCATAACCTTTTCAATGGGAATATGAGGAGTTGGGCCGGTGAGGAACTAGAGTTCCCTCCCTCGTCTCCTTGTGTGCGTATCAGCGAGGACGAGGTCAAGGTGGCCATTCGTAAGATGGCGAAAGGGAAGGCGGTGGGTCCGGATCAGATCCCAATCGAGGTGTGGATTTGTCTTGGCGAAGTTGGCGTTCAATGGCTAGTAAATCTGTTCAATGATCTACTCTTGGGTGCTAAGATGCCAGCAGAATGGAGACATAGTGTTGTATTTCCTTTTTTCAAGAACAAAGGAGATGCTCAGAGTTGTAGTAACTATCGGGGTATTAAATTACTCAGCCATACTATGAAACTCTGGGAGAGAGTGGTAGAAGGCCGGATTAGAAGAGAAGTTGAAATCTCAGAGAATCAATTTGGTTTTATGCCGGGGAGATCGACGACCGAGGCCATTCATCTCGTCAGACGCCTTATGGAGAAGTTCAGGGAGCGCCGCAAAGACCTACATATGGTGTTTATTGATCTCGAGAAGGCATATGACAGTATCCCCCGAGAAGCGATATGGAAGACCCTCGTAGAGCGGAGTGTATCGTCAGCGTACGTAAGGGTGATTCAAGACATGTACTCCCAAGCTAGTTCTTGCGTCAGGACCCCAGTGGGTGACTCACGTTTCTTCCCCGTGGAGATTGGGCTTCATCAGGGATCGGCCCTTAGTCCTCTTCTTTTCGCACTTATCCTGGATGTCATGTCACGCGGGATCCAAGACGCCGTCCCGTGGTGCATGCTCTTCGCTGACGATATTGTGCTAGTGGCGGAGTCTATGGGGGAGGTCAACGAGAAGTTGGAACTATGGAGATCAACTTTGGAGTCACAAGGCTTGCGGGTGAGTAGAACTAAAACCGAGTATCTCTGGTGCAACTTCAGTGGCGAGGCCATCGACGAAGGGGTGGAGGTTAAGATCCAAGATCAGATCGTCCCACGTACGGATAAGTTCAAGTATCTGGGGTCGATCATCCAGAAGGAAGGTGAGGTTGAAGACGATGTCAAGCATCGTATCAATGCTGGGTGGCTAAGGTGGAGGGCAGTGTCAGGGGTGATGTGCGACAAGAAGGTTCCTTTAAAGTTGAAAGGGAGATTCTATAGAGCGGCTATCCGGCCTGCGATGTTATATGGTTCTGAGTGCTGGGCAGCGAAGAAGACCCACGAAAGCACGTTGGAAGCAGCTGAAATGAGGATGTTGCGGTGGTCGTGTGGCCGCACGATGCTAGATAGAATCCCTAATAGGGTGTTCAGGACCGAGCTCGAAGTGGCGCCTCTTTCTGCGAAAGTTAGGGAAGGGAGGTTGAGATGGTTCGGCCACGTCCGTAGGAGGCGGTCGGAAGCCCCAGTGCGAAGGGTCGAGAGTCTTTCGGTTGTTGGGGTGAGGAGGAGAGGCAGACCGAGGAGGTCATGGGAACAACAGCTTAAGTTGGATTTGAAGGCTATGAACCTAAGTGAGACCATGACCGCTGACAGGTGTTCGTGGAGGCGGCAAATCAGAGTGGTGGACTCTCTTCTAGGGGCCGGCTCTGTAGTGGAGAACCTCAGAGTTTGGTTGTCTCGGATGACCTTATCATAGGAGTTTGACTTTTGCCGATGTCTTTTTCCATTTTCATTTATTATTTTATTATCATATGTTTCCCGGTTGTACAGGTGCAAGTGCAGGGAGTTTCGCTTGGTGGTATCTAGGGGCATGGTAGGTAAGTCCCGTGTGGAGAAATCCATGGGCTCAGGTATTGCTATGAACGTTATCGCTTATCCTTTAGATTCCTTTGTTTATTTCACACACCGTATATGTCGTGCACATAGCCGAGGGTCTTCACGGAAACAGCATGGTCTGCGTACAACCTACCCTCCCCAGACCCTGCTCTGAGCGGGATATACTGGGTATGTTTGGTTTGGTTTGGTTTATATTACCTTTTATAAACACCTAAAAACATCAATTGTATCATATATTTCGATCATTAATATTTTCTTTCGAATTAAAACACATTACCTTTTTAATTTAAAACAAATATAAATTAATGGTAATTAATAGATTACCTTTTCACATTTACTTTTAGTTGAGCATATTACCTTTTATAAACACCTAAAAACATCAAGCGTATCATATATTTCGATCATTAATATTTCCTTTATAATTAAAACACGTTACCTTTTTAATTTACAACAAATCTTACAATCATTAATATATATACCCGAAAATATCACATCATATTTCTCAGTTATTAATAAAATATATTAAAAATCGTATACATTGTTTATAATAAGGAAACATTAATATAATCTGTAAACATGAGTATATTAAATAAAAATTAAAAAATATTATTAAAAATAATGATTATACAAAAACATAATTATAATATTAAATAAAATTTATAATATCTATCTATCTATACTATTATATTAAAGCCGAAACATTGAAGGTTTTGGTTTTCGGTTTGGTTATCCTAATTTTTGGTTTTCGGTTTGGTTAATTTAATTTTTAATCAATTTTAAATATAAAATAAATCAATTTTAATCCGTTATTGGCTATAGTCCTAAAGACACAATAGTATTTTATATTTAACGTATAATCTTTTCTATTTTTTCTAATTAAACTCTTTTTTTTTCTAGAAATATCACGGGCAACATTAATTTCTCATTTTCTAAAAACTATGAGCAATTTTATTTAGTAAAATGACATAATTAAATTATAATTATATAAGCTAATCAATTACCTTTTTCACATAAATCATGTCATTTTTTTAATTTTCACTTTACCTTTCTATTTTCTCTAACTAAAATCTCTCTTTTTCCAATTATATCAAGGGAGGTTTTATTTAATAAAATAAACTAATAATATTTTAATATTAATAATTAACCGATTACCTTTTTCAACTAAAACGTATCATCTTTTCTATATTTTTTTAAACTAAAATCCTTCTTTTAATCGAAATATGACGGACAATATTAATTTTTCCTTTTCTAAAAGTATTTCGTGCAATTGTATTTAGTAAATAAGGTAATTAAATTATAATTGCTATAAAATAATCAATTATATTTTTCACCCATAACATGTTTCCTTTTTAATTTTCTCTAACTAAATCTTATCTTTTTCTAATCATATCACATGCATTCTATTTAATAAAAAATAATAATTTTATAATTACCAATAATTAATCGATTACCTTTTTTCAACTAAAATCTATCATCTTTTCTATATTTTTTAACTAAAATTCTTCCATTTCTAGAAATATCACGGATAAAATTTGTATAATTATTATCAGATCATCTCATATAATAATGTAAGCCTCCAAAATTCATCTTTTAAAAAGTAATTTAAATAAATGAAAAAATTTATATAATATTAAAATAAAAAAAAACCGTGCATGACACACAGGCTTTAAGCTAGTATTTTAAAATTTTGGGGCCCTATAGCAAGTGCTCCACTTGCACATGTCATTAGCCTGCTGACGATATTAACATTCTGGAATTGAGGCTCTTGCTGCTCTTTATAACTGGAAAAAACCGGGAAGAACAACAAGCTTGTGATTGTACGTCTTGGAGATTGCACATTTAAGGAGAGCTCTGAGGTCATTGGTGCCCATATTTGTCATTCAGTTGAAGAATTACTTGAAATCACCTCTCACATATTTGATTCCTAAGGCTTTACAAGTAATAGAACTCAAAGTTTCTTGAGTATATATTCTCCACTTTCTTTGATTAATTTTTGGGCCATACCAGCATGCATGTTTCTCTTTGTTGAAGTCGAAAAACTATCAGAAGATTTTAGTATTTTGAAGTTATCTCGAGGTGTTGAAGAATTTCCCGAGGTTCAAAGGCGGTTAAATGCACACATGTAGCATCATCTCTTAAAGAAAAACTCTCTGTGATCATGAAAGAGAAGTCCAACGAGTACATTTTTCAGCTACATATCCTAGTCCCCATGGTTTGCTGCATATCCAGCTGTAACAGCAAAACTGAGTTAATTTTACCTCTGACTCCGAGTTGGGGGACTTTCTTTAGGTTTGTCCACAGGCAAACTAGCAGCGAATATATGTTTTGTCAAGCTTTTCAGGTTCACTTTTATTCAGCTATGTAGCACTTGGTGGTTTTTGGATTCTTAATTGTCGAGTTTTTTGAGCTTTTGAGCTCATATTTGTTGAAAGTTGTTGGAATATAACATTGAATTAACAGATGTCCTCCTCGAAAAGCAACTGATCGCGCATAGTAAATTATAGAATCAACGAGCATTTAAAACAACTCATAACAATCCAAGTTGACCAAAGTAAAACAACTACTCTAGTTAAAAACAGATTTGACATATTTATTGACACCAAATATCATGAAACCAAGTAACCAATTTATTCAGAATGACAATACTCTAGTGTCAAGAAAATAGTTTCAAAATAATAGAATTGAGTATGAACGTCCGGTATTAAATTGGAATCTGAAATCTGATTTAGGCCGATGAGTTGAAACCAATTGTGTAGTTGAGTTAAATTGCAAAAGAGACTCATTAAGTTCTACCAAGTCATATAGGCGCTGCTCAATTTTTCACAATCATAAGTTTATTTCTGCAAGTTATCACATAATAGGCAGATTTAGTTCAGCTGGTGCTGAAAATGTTGAAGATATAACTCGGAGTGGATTAGCATTCTTGTAATATATAAAAGCCAGAACATTAAAAGTTTTGGTACCTGTTTTTTGGTACTTATTTTTTGGTACTTCGTGAATTTACTTATTTACCCTTCATTATAATGAAAAATAAATACATCTAAAATAAATAATAACATAATATAATTAATGGTAATTAGTCGATTGCCTTTTTCACATTTACATTTAGTTGAAGATATTACCTTTTATAAACACCTAAAAATATATACCCGGAAATATCATACCATATTCAAGAAAAATATATCACCAAAAATAAATAATAACATAATATAATTAATGGTAATTAGTTGATTAACATAATAAAATTAATGGTAATTAGTCGATTTCCCTTTTCACATTGACATAATAAAATTAATGATAATTAGTCTATTGCCTTTTTCACATTTACTTTTAGTTGAAGATATCCTTTTATAAATATCTAAAAACATCAATCAATCATTAATATTTCCTTTCGAATTAAAACACGTTACCATTTTAATTTAAAATAAATCTTACAATCATTAATACATACCCGAAAATATCACACCATAATTTTTCAAGAAAAATATAACACCTAAAATAAATAATAACATAATATAATTAATGGTAATTAATCGATTGTCTTTTTCACATTAACATAATAAAATTAAAGGTAATTACTCGATTGTCTTTTTCACATTTGATTTTAGTTGAAGGTATTACCTTTTATAAATACCTAAAAATAGATCATTAATATTTCCTTTCGATTTAAAACAGGTTACCTTTTTAATTTAAAACAAATTCTACAATCATTTATATATACCCAAAAATATCACACCATAATTTTCAAGAAAAATATAGCCCGAAAATATCACACCATATTTTTCAGTTATTAATAAAATATATTAAAAATCATATACGTTGTTTATAATAAAGACACATTGGTATAATCCGTAAACATGAGTATATTAAATTATATCAAACTAAAATTAAAAAATTTATTAAAAATAATGATTATATAAAAACATAATTGTAATATTAAATAAAATTTATAACATAATTCAAGAAACTCGTGCATTGCTCGGGTTATAAGGTAGTTATTATATTAAAGTTGAAACATTGAATATTTTATCGGTTTGGTTTAGGTACATTTAACTTAATTAATAAAAAAAATATGCAATTAATGTTATTTCTTTTTCTAATCAAATACGTATATATACTACTATATTAAAGTCGAAAGCTTGAAAGTTTGTCGGTTTGGTTATACTAATTATTAAAATAAATAATAAAATCATATAATTAATGGTAATTAGCCAATTGCTTTTTTCACATTTACTTTTAGTTGAAAATATTACCTTTTATAAACACCTAAAAACATAAACATCAATCGTATCATATCTTTCGATCATTAATATTTCATTTTGAATTAAAACACGTTACCTTTTTAATTTAAAACAAATCTTACAATCATTAATATATACCGAAAAATATCACACCATAATTTTCAAAAAAAATATAGAACCTAAAATAAATAATAACATAATATAATTAATGGTAATTAGTCGATTTCTTTTTTCACATTTACTTTTTGTTGAAGATATTACCTTTTATAAACACCTAAAAAGATCAATCATATCATATCTTTCAATCATTAATATTTTATTTCTAATTAAAACACGTTACCTTTTTAATCTACAACAAATTTTACAATATAAACCCGAAAATATCACACATTATTTTTCAATTATTAATAATATATATTAAAAATAGTATACGTTGTTTATAATAAGGAAACATTACTATAATCCGTAAATATGAGTATATTAAATTATATTAATTAAAATTAAAAATATTGATTATATAAAAATATAATTATAATATTAAATAAAATTTATAACATAATACAAGAAACCCGTGCATTGCACGGGTTATAAGCTAGTAATAATAATAATAATAATAATAATAATAATAATAATAATAATAATAATAATAATAATAATAATAATAATAATAATAATAATAAATTATAATTTGATGAGAAGTAGAATATGGGCTGGGTTATAATAATAATAGAAGCAGAACTTAAATAAATAATGTTTATAGGATTATGATTAGGGTTTAAAGGAGCCGTCAAGATCAAGTTCATTCGATAAATATTATCTATGGACCTCTCTTCATCTTATTTCTCGTATTTATTATTCAAATTTATAATATTTGTGATACATGATTCTACTATCTTCTAAAATCCGTATTTAATTCATGAGTCAAAATTTAATGATTCTGGATATTCTGGAAAGAACTTTTCGTTTTCTACAACTTGTATTTCACGTACTTTTATCAAATTCGGAGTAAAACTATGTCGAAAATGAAGTTTTTTATAAGCAGTTTTTACAATAACGGAAATTAACAAAAGCAACTTCGAAAATTTCTATAAAATTCAATTTATGTCCGTTTTGGATGATCTTTAATGATCCGAAAAGCTCTTTCAATTGTCTAAAACTTTTATCATTTGTGATTTTTGATATTATGTCTCGAACAATTATCAAAAGTATAAAACATAATAAGATCTCGTTTTTAGAATTGACATTTGAATTAAAATACGTTTTATTTAATTCTCAATTCGTCATAAATCCGTTTCTTACCTCTCTGGAATGAGTTTTTCGTCCTCTACAACTTTCATATTTTGGGTTTTTCCAAAAAATATCATCTAGAGGATCAAGATAGTAAATTACAGAACTGATCAAGATTAATAATTTAAAGCGTTTTGTGTAATAAGCAATATGTTGCATCGGGATCTAGGATTTGAGAACTAATAATTATTATTTTGTACTTAGATCGGGAGCTGAAAGTTTAGTGATTTGCTTGTGAATATTGTTAGTGTTCTTGATCGTTATTTTTCGAGGTACGGATTCTCTCTCCTTTTTATTCAACGCTACTCATGTTAAGATTAGTTATATCGGATTGTTTTGTCCCCAAATCCGTTCACTTGATTTTGACTGTTTTGACTATTTTGGTTTTGAAAATTGTTTTGACTCGTCGACTTTGAAAATGATTTTTAAACGTGATTTGAAATATTTAAATATCTGTTTCTATAGTTTTCCGAAATTTTGCAAGTTATATATCTGCTGTAAATATTGAAAATATTTGTTTATTTTGATTTTAAAGATTTGTGAAAATGCTTTATTTGAACCCTTAGTGATATAGGGTATACCGAGTTAACCAGCTGTAAGAGCACTACAGCCATGTCATTGCGGCACCATTGACATGACACTTCCGTGGCAGTGTGATTGGTCACGGTGTATCCTTCTGATAGCTCAGGTGGCGAGCTTTTGCGCATATTGATATTTGTTTCAGGATACGTGGGTGCACCCAGAGTTTGATTTGATTTGTAATTTGATTTGGCGGTGACGTTGTATAAGTCGTACACGTTATCCGTTTTGTTACACACATCATAGAGTACCCTATGATGTGTGTATTTGTATCTGTTATGTTCAGATCTCGGTATGAAATATCCTAACCCCCTGTTGCTTCAACCATACTTATTTTTGAAATAAATATTTTATTATAAACTGTCAAACATACATAACTGTATTTCTGTTTTATAAACTGTACTCCAAATCCGTACTGGGCGATTGGCTCATGCCGTATTCTTTTTCTGGCAAGTGCTTAGGGGGATCTGGGATTGTGTGATGGAGAGGTACCCTTATTCCATTGATTAGGACTTATGGACTTCTAGAATTATTTAGACTTAAATACTTATTTAGAGATTTTGGATTTCCAGATTTATTGGTTTCAACTGTAATTTGGAGGTTTAATATTATTTGGATGTTTATAGACTGTTTAATCATTTACTTAGAGATTATTTTAGTGCTCTGTTGCAGGTTTATGGATTTTAAGTAATATCTCCTCCCATTTTAGGAAGTGGGTGTTACAAAGATGGTATCAGAGCCAAGTTCTTTCTTGTAGAAAACCTATTTAGGTTGAACTATGAGTTTGGGTAGAGTTAGGATGGGTTCAATGTTTTAAAAACTCATTCAGTTTTGTTCATTTCAAAACTATTTTACTTTTATGATATTTTTTAACTACTTCGGCCCATCTCTTTGTTGTGAACTTTATTAAAATATGTTTATGACTTTATGTACAGATTTTTTTTATAGGAGTAATTGTTTTTTGTTATTCGATTATGGTTATACTCGGTCTATCATTTCTTTGTCATCAATTCAGTACCTTTGAGTTATGTCCTTGTTAGTTATGTCCTAAAATGAATGTTATTATTTTTAAGTATCAAGAGTGTTATATACTTGTAAGAGTATGTTGTTTTTGAGGATAATGCATTATTTATCAATCATTTAAGTATAGTTTGGTTGAGTATAATTTGTGTAACAATTGATTTGTAAGGAAAACAAATGATCTTTGAAGACACAGACATATTAGAATTTATTTAATAACAGCCTTAACTCATTGGAGTCTTGAAAATTTTGTTAGTTTTACTAGAGATAAAAGTTTTAGATAAGTATTGTATTAACTTTAAATTTTACTCGAGTATAAGATGATATAAGTTTACATTGTGATTTTGTAAACCATGTGTAGGTCTGTGAGGTGTGGGTTGACTTTCATGTAGTTTGTTAGTATATGTGACAATTAATATCTCTAGAGTACTACCTTTATCTTCTTATTAATTTTTATAAATTATTTTGAATTTTGAATAATATTTCTATTTCTTTCGCATTTGTGAGTCATTCTTACATTTTGAATTATCGATACAAAAAGTCCTATTGTGGACTTTTGTTCGCTTATTCCAATTAAGTAAACTTTAAGTTTTCTAGAATACAAATCTTCGGTATTTAATTTAATTTTATTTATCTATTTGTAATATTTCCGAATCTGCTTATTTTTATTATTTTTCATACTCATATGTGTTTTAGTAGTTAACTTGTGAGATTATAGTATATTCACATTATTTTGATAATAGTAGCCTCCATTTCTTTTCACAAACAAAAATGTTCTTCTCAATTTTATTCAAATTATGCCTAAAATACTCATTCTAAAATTTTAAAATTTAATTATTATTTTTTTGGGAACGCTCAAAATAAATAATTATAAGAAATGGTATTATTAATTTTAGGGACGCCTGAAATTAATGATTCAGTAAAGTAATGTAAGTGTTATGTATTCTAAGATTTTTCTTTAAAAAAAAAACAAGTATCAAGGTATTTGGAATTATATGTATTATATGTTATCCGGCAGCAATCATTTGACATCCCAAATAGGTTTTAAAAAAATATAAATCTTTTTAAGTTTTAATTTTAATTTTAATTTTTTTTCTTTCCTAATATCAAGAATTATTCAAAGATCAATAACTATAGTTTAATATGCCTTAACAATCGAATTCTTTTCTTTACTAAGCAATTGGACAATGATTTTCTTCAATGTTCTAATTGTATGTATCTAATAAAATGTTGAAGTGTTATAATTTAACAAGTTCAGTAGAATTTTGATGGGATTAAGTTTTTTATTATAATATATGTTATATGCAAGTTATTTAATATTCATTGTTGTGCTTTAGAATATAACTAGCATGATAGCCCGTGCATGGCACGGACCACATTCTAATTCATATAATATTTTTCCAAATTTTACGATAGAGTTCGTTCTATCCTCTTTTCAGTTTATTTTACCTTTCACGTGTAACGGTTTATCGAAATTCAACAGTTAATCGCCGTTTTAAATTCAAATTATTAGCACAATCTTTATTTTGATGATCATATTTATAGTGGTGCTTGTTCAATATGAGAATAATAACCGGTAAAAATGGTATATAAGAATTAATCGTAAATTATCAAATATTACCACGATAATAGTGTCATTTAGTTTTTTCAGTAGAAATCCTAAAATAATCATCAAGACAATAGTTTTTTAACTATTTTTAATATTAGCCACAACTTGTTTGAGATATCTATTTTCTCTTCTACCCATATGCTTACCTCGTATCTCGTCCAATTTATTAGACCATGTATCTTCTCACTTCAGTCTCTTTCCGACCACTATCCAGTCACCTCACTCTGTTTCTCAGATCCATTCCTTCCTCCAACCATATCTCATCACCATCTCTCTTTCATCTTTAACAACCTCAAGTTTGTTCATCCTTCCTCTCTCCGATCATTTCTCATTCATATTTAACAACTTTTCATAGGTATATTATGATAATAAAATAGTTAATTTTCGAATATTATTGTGGTAACACTATTTTTTTTAATTTCAATTAAACACATCTCGTATTTGTCAATAAATTGGATTAACACATTATTGTCAACTATTTAATTGTATTACTCTTTCTTTTTAAGTTGATACAAAAATTGATGTACTTAATCTTTTACTAGTATTTAGTTGATTGTATTTCGTATCAAGATGTTCAAATTTGACGTTAAATGAATTTATTTTGTTTGGGGATATGCATCAGGACAATTCAGGGAGGGAGTGTTATACTCATCCCGATCCCCGAATTCGAACATAAGCGTTGAACCTATCCCGTCGATTCCTTTCTCGAATGAGGATTATATTGCTCCCCGATTACTATCCCAAAAGGAAAATAGGGATTCCCGCGAGAAATCGCAAATTTTATTTATTTTTTAATTAAAATTTTAAAACTAGTTATTGAATTAAAATTTCAAACATAATCGTTGAAACCGTATCGATCCCAGAATGGGGATTAATTTCCTCCTCGATTCCTAGGATCCCCGCGAAAATTAGGGATTCTTATTTATTTATTTTTGTTAAAATTCATATATTCTCTATTATATTAGATAACAAATTTAATTTGATAAATAGTGATAATTTTTTTATTATGTTATAAATAACAATTTGAAATAAAATTTTACAATAAAAGATGTAAAATATAATTAAAATTATTAAAATCAAATTTTTGTCGTTACATTTCATTTATGAAATTTTAAATTTGTAAAATTTCAAATTTTTGAATTATATTTATTTTTAATAATCTAGCAAATATATTTTTTAAAAATTATTTTTCTTAAATATGATAATCGGTCGGAAAGCGGGAATCAGGGATTGGGCTGATATACCTTAAACCGCGAGCTCGCTCCCATCCCCAAAATTTTAATTTTATAATATTTCTTGTTTCCCGTCCCGAAGTTGAAAATTTTCCCGATTTCCCAACCTAAACGAAAAAGGGATTAGATCGGGGCCGGACAGGCCGAGTGGAATGTTCATCAATATGTGTACCACGTGAGTTTGTTTTGTTATTGTTACGAGCATAACAAACATATATAAATATCATAATTTATGATTTCACAAAAACTATTATTATACATGTACCATAAATCAGAATTTGAATACATGTCATTTTATGTACCATGTGAATTCGTGTCATATATATTTAAAGTTTTATATTAAATACACGTACATTCAGTCAATTATTCATTCAATTAAAAGTAGCTTATGTTATTATCATTTTAATTGATTGTATCTTTGAATAAATTTGAAAATAAATATTAAAGTGAATGTAGCCAGTGCATTGTTTGTGTATGGAATTATTGATTTTTGATAAATGTATAATTAACTATTCTAGTATGGTGGTTCTAGTGTGGTGGTAATACTTACGGACTTAAAAAAATTGGTACATGGAGGTCATGGGTTCGAATCCATGGAAGTAAAATTTTTAACATCAACATGATTGTAAGGATATTCTAGTAAATTACTAAATAGGTGGAAACACCATGTTGGCCTATAATCTATACTATTATATAATAAGCTATAATTTGGTTGTTTGGTTCAACTTGGTTCAACCATCTAAAAGGATAGTGACCGTTAGATATTTAGTAAATAGATAATAGTCGTTAGATCTAATAATAAGGAATATTCTATATTTAAATCCCTCTTCTAAAGATCCAAGGTTCAAATCCGGTCAACAACAAATTTACATTAAGATTTTTTTATTATTAGTTTTAATCAATACATATCATTTATTAAATAACTATTATTATTACTAATAATTTTATTAATTAATTACACAGTTAAATTATATCCATAATAAATTATTATACTCTATTTTATTTAATCATATAATTTTAAAAGTATTTAAAGGTAACCCATACTTTGCACGGGTTATAAGCTAATATATATAATGAAAGTACGTAACCGTTTTTATCAATTCCCCAGTTGAATTTTGAACATATTTTTAATAGTAACATGTTAGGAAAAACACAATTATTTTAAGGCGTGATCATTAAATTCTAGGTTTTAGAAGTTTTTTTTTTTTTTTTTTTTTTGCCAACGGTTTTAGAAGCTTTAGAGACCGTTTGGGATTGCTTAAAATAAGTTATTTTTGACTTAATGAAGGTATTTTTAACTTAAAGGAAAAAGTAAAGTTATTTACTTTAACTTGAATGAATGTGTTTGGGTAATTTTACTTAAAGTTAAATGGGGGTTTAATAATTTTGACTTAAAGTGAAATTTAACTTTAAAAAATTTTAAATTCATAATATTTGAACTTTACAAGAATCATGAAAAAAAAAAACTCAATAAGTCATAAGTAATAAGTCAAAAGTACCAAAATGAAACTTATGACTTTAAGCAATTTTTTAACTTAAAACCGACTTAAAGCCGATGTACACAAACAGGACAAAAACGACTTCAAGCCTTTTTTCGCTTTAAGTCGTCGTTGCCAAACGGGCTCTTATTCACTAGTTTTACCATGTTTTCATTTTCGCTTGTTGGTTAGATTTTTAATTTTAGTGTTCAGTTGGATGAATAGAATCGAAAAGGAAAATAATGCGTGTTGATAAACAAAAATCAAGAATAAGGAAAAGAAGTAGGAGTAGAAAAAATTGAATGTAAATTCATTATAATAAAATTCGTAAAGAGAAAGTGTGAAAATGAAAAAATAGCAGTACTCTCGAATCCCATTAACGACAAAGAAAACATGTTACGCACTCCCTCCGTCCCATATTACTTTTCCCACTTTCCTTTTAAAGTAATTCAAATAACTTTTCTTGTTCCTATTTTACGCCATAAAAATAATATTTACTTACCCACTACTCTATCCACTCCTCCTTAAAAAATAATATTCAATACACACTATTCCACCCACTAATCATTATAAATAATATTCAATATCCACTATTCCACCCACTAATCATTATAAATAATATTCAATACCCACTACTCCTTAAAAATAATATTCAATACCCACTACTCCATCCATTTCTCCAAAAAAATAATATTCAATACCCATTATTCCATAAAAAAACAATAATTAATGTTAATTCCCTCCACCCACTCTGCTTGTACGTACATGTCACGGTTACTTGCATAAAAACCCGTGTCCTTCATGAAAGGGGAAAAGTAAAAAGATACAGGGGGATACTAAATATTCTTTTCGAAGTCAACTATATTTAAAAAATATATATATTTAAAAAAACTATATTTTATAATAAACTGATTTTTAGAAAGTTAAATATTAATATACTTCCTTTTTAACAATAAAGTTATCTTGGAACCTTCCAACTATGTGGATGTGCTTATTTAATCCCTATTCAAAGAAAATATTTGCATAATCTCAACCATAAATCCAACAAATGATAGCAAGTACAATCTCTGATCATATCAGAAATCATAATTAAGACGTGTGTTGATATGTCACAATATTAAAAATCCGTTCTTTTACTCTGACCAACTAAATATATTACAGCAATCACTTCTAAAATTATGGGGCTGCATACTTTGATGGATGGTTCAGAGTGTAGGCAGAATATATCTAGAGCTGCTTTCAAGTCGCATATATATCAGAAAAAAAACAAGTGAGACAGTTTTGATACATCATTAGCCCAATCCCCATGCACACAAAAGATCTCATGCACACATAGAAAATGCACGGGTTACAAAAAGATGCAGTTATACACAAATGTACAGATCATCCATTAACATGAACATATACCGTTTAGAACAGTTGTTCTACCTCGACCATGTCTTCAGGCAATATAATATCTGGTCTAGCAAGATTCTGATGTTTGTCGAATCTATCGCACTCCAACACTCTAAGCCTGCCTTCCTGCGATTGAACAAACAATGTCTTTGCATAAGCTGTGAAATTTCAAAAATCTGCTCTATACTCAAGTCATACATTTTTTTTGTGGGGGGTGGGGGGTTGAAATAAATCAACGCAAATTCAGGATCGCACCTTGGTTCCATAGGCAAGGCCACCTCCTGCCAAAGGGTGAAAGCATGCAACATTGACCTCATCTTCTGCACTTGGAAGCATGCTGACAACTTCCAAATCGGAAACTCTATAAACCTAAACAATATGAACATGTACTATAAAATCTGATGAATAACTATCTAAATCAGTCCTGTGCGTAATTGAATATTTCAAGGTTTTACTCTTATTGATTATGGATTTTACAACTTACCCGTCTTCCATCTTTCGAGCAAAGTCTAGAATACTAAAAAAGAAATCATTCATTGCCGCTTAGTATTATTGATGCATTATTCTACAATTTGCCTTGGCAAACTAAAATTACAAACCATATTATCGTTTTTTTATTCTATTCTCATGTAGATGACATTAAAAAGGTAAAGAAGCAATTTAGCGGGAAAAAAAAATAGGCAAAGAAGCAAACTACAAGACCAAGAACTATAATTCAAACAGTGCAGCTTACAAACGGCATAATGTAAGGTCACAATTTATAAACTCTCTCTTAAATCTATAAAAAAACAAGAGAATTTTAAGATAAAAACCAAATAAAAAAAGGACAAACACTAAAAACAAAGGAAGGCACCAAAAATTTTACCTCTAACACTGTGTATATTGGTAAGGATGTTTCCCCGTTAACAACAATGCTTTTCAAAAGAGAACTATGGCGACGACCATAAGCAAGCAATATGTGCTCAGAAGTAGGTGAGAACTGCACAAACAAGTAGCACGACAAAAAAAGAAAAATACTAACTTAAGTATGTAATGACTTTCCCGTATGATAGTGTAAAGAATCGCAATTAAAAAATATAAAAAAAACAAAAGAGCGATGGTAACCCATATTGTAAACAATATAATATATAATTACAGACCACTGCAACTCATGGCACTTCACTTCTAAACTTTAATAGTGTCTATTTACATTATCCGGTCAGTTATTTAAATATGAAATTTGCTGCGAGACATGCTTGAAAACTTGCCTGGATTGAAGTTAGACAATGAGCAGCTCTTATTGCCCTTGAAACAAGTACAGAACCTAACCTGCAAAACCACAGTACAAATAAGGTTACTAAAATGAACTTGCCATAAAGTTCACAACATCAAAAAGGTGAAAAATCAAGAAAATTAAAGAGTTTAACAGAGGAGCTGGACTCACGTCGGGGACTCTAGTGAATATATACGAAGCTCGTACATGATCTGCCGAGCTGATATTGGATGTCGGGTTGGAGATGTTGCAGCCCCTGTTCCGTTGTGATAGAATTGGGTAAGTAATCCAGGATCAGCTTCACATTCAGGAAGCACACATGCAACACAAGCAGCAAGAAATCTCCCACAAGGTGAAAAATGGGCCCCCATCTCACTGCAACATACACAGTGTAAATATTATCAATATAAATATTCACAATAAAATGAGGATAGAGTGCATACAAGACACTTAGGTTTGATGAGAAAGCAGAGGGATAGAGTCGGCCCCAACTAATGCATTTGGTTTTTGTCAGGTCAACTGATGCATTTTCACAAATTATAAACTATAGTCTTGATTGATGTCACAGGTTTAGAGAGACCTCATTATCTCATCGATACCTGCAAAGAACCGCATGTGGTATCGTGAGGAGACACCTTTCATTATCGAGTGAGGAACATGGATTTTTTAAACTATGCTGCCAAATTCTCAACTTCACAGTACAAGGCAACTCCGTAGCTGCTGTGGCAGATATTGATGCAGCAAGCTCAGACTGTATTCTACTAATTAGGGAAACAGAGTTTGCTCCAACCCCGTTATTGAGATTACTAGAATGAGAGTTGTGTTCATCTTCTACTTGAGATACAAATTGTGCCCGTGAAGCATGATCCTGCAATAATTATCTTTCAGATGTCATCATAAGTATCTAAATTAGATGACAATAAAGCATAAAAACCCACCCGTGGATAACTGGATGAGCTGCCTCGTCTCCCACCAACATGAGGTTCCTCTGGATGAATAATAGCTTGGCGTTGACCCATAATCCATCCTTGCAGGAAAGGTAGCTCCCAAGATGTTGGGTTTGTAGGAGGTAATAACTGACTACTTAATTCAACAGGAACCCTGTTTGGCTGCGTATAACTTGATCCGGATCCCACAGCCTGCTGAGGAATGTACAATGGTGCACTGCTGTCAGCACCATAATGATCCACATTTTCCTGGTGAGCCTCTCCAAGTTGAACATCAGCAATGTTAATACTACCCTCATGAATATGCACTCTACTAGGATTATAAGTGTCCACCACCGTGGAGTGTGCATTATTAGAATGTACAGAAGTTGACGTCTCTGTGGGAAGCACCCTATGATCAAATTGCCCAATTGCATTTAAGTCTATCTCAAATTGCACATGGGCAGAAGAGTCAGCTTGTATGCTACTAAAATCAACATGTGGATTTTCAACCTGTACATCTGTCTCTAAATCATCACTTGCAATGATAGGAACATATGATGCAGGCGAGGACATCAAAGGAAGCTCAGCAGCCAAACTAATACTATCGCTGCGATGGACGTTAGCCAAAAATATAGATGGAGGTGGATAAAATAACGATCCAAGAGATGTGGGACGTGCAACGGCAGGATCTGAAGAGTCAACATCATTTACCTGCATATTAGTCCAATAGGGTAACCTATATGAGACAGGACCAAAACAACATAGATTCCTTTCAGAAATATACTTCACCTCTGCAGTTAAGAGTAACGGAGCAGCATGTGGATGAAAATGCACGGCTCGAAGAGAACGCCTTGTCTTTAATACAATAGTGGGTGATGAATGCTCACCACTTCTATTGTAGTTCCATAAATAAAGCTGAAATTAGATTGGGAAAATCATTATAATGAATTGTGCAAGACATCAGTCATAACCCATAAATATACCACTGATGCTTACCGATCTAAAGAATGAATAACTTCAAAACTAGGGACAATAAATAAGCTTGGTTAAATTTCAAACCTTGTGACCTGACGCAACAGCTAGAAGTTCCCCTTCAGCATGGAAAGCAATAGAAGCGATGGGACGATCTATAAAGTAACAAGCAGGGAGTACACTGATTAACTCTAGAAAAGCAATATGGAAATTTCAGAAACAAATGAATCTTCAGAAAGATGCACATTGGGTAGAAAAGAAATTACAGAAATCGCGAGACCCAATGCATTCTGATGTATTAGCATTCCATAAGCGAACTTCATGATCCAAGCTCCCACTAGCGAGAATCTCTGGATGCAAGGGATGAAACCTAACCTGTTATAGATCAATGACAGAATAAAAAAATTCAAAACATTGGATAACATTGTGGCAAAAATTACCCTCCAAGAAAGACAGATTCAATTCAAATGACACTACGTGACCATATTCTAGAACCTGCTATTATAAGAAATGGAATTTCAGGACTTATTCGTGCAGATTCTAAACATAGAAACTATGTTTCACAACACGTAAAAATCTGATTGGCCAAGAAAACACTATTTTACGATCTAGAACTTGAAGAACATTATATGAAACAAAAGAGACAAAGGCGGTCTAAATGACTTAACATTAGTTTCCAGAATTGTAATATCCAGTAAGTTGTTGTGCACCTGAGTTGTTTGAACACTTGCATACTCACCAAAAAGGTTACAAGGATTGGTCTAAGGAAGCAACAGTCCATAATACCATGATGACAATAGTATTCACTATAACAGTAAAAGTCTCTTTCAGGAAGAAACAACAAATTTGTTTCACAAACCAATCAACTAACTAAGCCGTGCTAATAGTTTTGTCCAGTTAAGTATCTGCGTCACATAATTATACAGGTTTTGCAATTAGACGTGACTAACTTAGTCACTGACAACTTCGATAAAGCACTTTTGAAAATGATAAATATATTAGTGGTCCAGAACTCCTACATCTAACTGATACTATTCCACAATCACAATATTGACCTCCATCTCTTCTTAAACCAGATTTGACAGATAAAACATTGATAGTACAATAAGAAGCGAGACAGAAAAAAATAAGCAACTCAATATTCAAACTCATTGCTTCAAGGTAAATTCTAATGAATGAAGTAGCAAAGGATAAAAAATGTATCTCACCACCCAAGGTGTTCTTCGATGACCATTCAACACCTGTAAACAGTTTCCAGTTTTGCAGTCAATTATCTTTACAGTGTGGTCACCGCTGCCAATATCATATGAATGGTATTAGATATAAAATGGGATCCAGAATCATGTCTAACAGCTAAATCAGAGCTAGATCAGAACTACGTACTGAGTTGAAGCGATTGTTTTTCCATCTGGGCTAAATGCTGCTGCAATAGTTGACCTTGGAGCAGGTACTAAAGAGCAATATTTGGCTGACAAATATTGTAAAGACTCCGCCTCTACCCTAAAATATTTGAACAACTAAACTTTTACCACAGAGTACCGTATTCTAACAAAGTGTATACCATATGGCATATACACCATAAAAATAAAATCAGAAATCCTGCAAGTATGACAATACTTTTACCAGGAAAAAAGTTCCCGCCTTGCATCTCGTAATCTTTCGACCTTAGGATCCAGATAGGATTCACCATCTGATCTAAAAACTTCTCCCCAGTGCTTTCTAGCCAAACATTTCGTCCTGGGAGTCGTCTCTCTTTGTGCCAAAATATGAAAGACATTTCTACCACTACAAAATTTAATGAACGTTATTAAGGAAAAGGTTAGAGATTAACAGATGGCTGCATACACAAAAATTGTGAAAGCAAAGCATTGCTACATGAGCCAGAAGAGATTAGCCCACACAGAAATCTTACGCAAGGAAAAGTAATATCCCTCTCATCAATATTAAAGAAAAGGTTAGAGATTAACAGATGGCTGCATACACAAATTTGTGAAAGCAAACCATTGCTCCATGAGCCAGAAGAGATTAGCTCACACAGAAATCTCATGCAAGGAAAAGTAATATTCCTTTCATCAATAGCTAGACAATTACAACCCTGCCATCTAATTTTTATCTTACAAGGAAATATTTATAACAAATAATGGCAGACAGCTAAATTAAGTGAAATAGCATTACACTCAAGAACCCATATACTAATTAACTAATAAATCGTTCCTCGCTGGAAGAATGAAAAATAAAAAGCGAGCAATCACACAATAATGCCAGGTCCAGAAATTGAACATTTTCACCAACTTTCAGCTCTTGATGATCAACTCATAACAACTTTTACACATATGAGAGACCCACATTCTTAAATCCTTAACAATAATAAATATCCCAAAAAAGTTAACTACGGCATCTAAACATAAGAACAAATCTTTCCCCAACAGCATAACCAAAACATCTAACAATAATTCAAAGGCATACATATGTTTTGTACAATATACAGTAATTAAGTCTCAAATTTTACGATACCCACGAAATGTTCATCTATTGTCATACCCCATCTCTAATTTCGATAAAAAATCAAAACTTTATCATAATCCTAAGCTAATTCATCAAAAATCTCAACTATATTCCAAACCCACTAACAAATCAATCAAAAAATTTCACATTTGAAGAATTCACCAGAACTCAAATCCAACAAAAACCCAGATAATATTATTATCAAACAAAAAAATAAACACAAATTAAATGAAAACGACAAGAAAAGATTGATACTAACTTTCGATGAACTTGGGATTGAGAAGAGGGGAAAGAAGGGGCAGCGTTTGAATCATCAAGCCATGAAGTTTGAGCCATGATTGTGTGTATATGTGTATGTATAGGTATGAATTAAAAGGCCATGTCGGGCAAATATTGTTCAGAGTGTTTGATTATGATATGAAATGCCCTATTGCCCTCCACTCTGGATTTTCAATTTGGGAAAAGTGAAAACCTAGAAAAAAGAGGACATTTATCAAATTGTATTAAATTATTAGACCCCTTTTGGCCCCTTTTCTTATATCATCTCTCACAATATTAATAAATAAAAATTATCAATCTGTTTTTAGTACTTACGATCTAAAATAAATTTGTAGTATTGGATATAAGAATTATAATATAAAGAGTATTTAGAGTAGAGAAGCAATAGATTTTATTGAAAGAAATTGTGTATATACAAGCTTAAGAATGGTGCATATTTATAGGCTTGTAGGTTACATGAATCAAGTACAATGAAAGGTCAAGAGTCTCAATATTAATGGATGAAAGTTAAAAGCCAAAAGTCATCAAATTATTACATAACACTCCCCCTGGATGACTTGTACGAGCACCATGCCTCGTTAAAACCTTACTAGGAAAAACCCTGTGGGAAAAACCCTAGTGAAGGAAAAAGAGTACATGTGTTGTACATATATTAAAGTGAAGTGTCTCCCCCTCATTTTAGCATGACTATATAAATCATCATAAATCTCGAAGTTTACGCATTCCAATCTTGTGTACTAACTTCTCGAAGGGAGATGTAGGAAGTGCCTTTGTGAATAAATCAGCCGGATTATCACATGAACGGATCTGACAGCCATCAATTTCTCCCCTTTGCTGAAGTTCATGGGTGAAGAAGAATTTTGAATCGATGTGCTTTGTCCTGTCTCCTTTGATGTAGCCTTCTCTAGTTTGAGTGATACATGCTCCATTATCTTCGAATAGAACAGTAGGACTTCCTTTATTGACTGAAAGACCACATGATTCTCGAATATGATGGACCAAAGACCTTAGCCACACGCATTCTCGACTAGCTTCATTTAGTGCCAATAATTCAGCATGATTCGAAGAAGTTGCTGCAAGTGTTTGCTTTGTAGATCGCCAAGATATTGCGGTATCACCATACGTGAATACATAACCTGTTTGTGATCTACCTTAATGGGGATCAGATCGATAACCTGCATCTGCATAACCAACTAATTCTACTTTTGAGTCTTTAGAATAAAACAAACCCATATCCATTGTACCTCGAAGATATCTAAAAATTTGTTTCACACCAGTCCAATGTCTTCGAGTTGGAGCAGAACTATTCCTTGCCAATAAATTAATAGAAAAAGCAATATCAGGTCGTGTACAATTGGCAAGGTACATTAGTGCACCAATGGCAGTAAGATATGGTACTTCGGGACCAAGAAGTTCTTCTCCTTCTTCTCTTGGGCGGAATGGATCCTTTTTCTTTTCAAGTGAGCGAACAACCATAGGTGTACTTACAGGATATGCTTTATCCATAATAAATCTCTTAAGGATCTTTTCAATATATGATGACTGGTGGACAAAATTCCTTTGGATAGATGTTCGACTTGAAAACCAAGGCATAGTTTTGTCTTACCCAAGTCTTTCATTTCAAATTATCTTTTCAAATATTCAATTGTTTCATTAAGCTCATCTTGGGTCCCAATGATGTTTAGATCATCAACATAAACCGCAATTATAGTAAACCCCATTTTTGTCCTTTTAATAAAAACACATGGACAAATTACATTATTAACATATCCATTTTTCAAAAGGTACTCACTGAGGCGATTATACCACATTCGACCTAATTGTTTTAACCCATACAATGATCTTTGTAATTTAATTGAATAAATTTCTCAGGGTCTTGAACTACATGCTTCAGGCATTTTTAATCCATCGGGGATTTTCATGTAAATATTATTATCAAGTGACCCATATAAGTAAGCAGTCATAACATCCATCAAATTCATTCAGAGCCCTTCTAAAATTGATAGACTTAGTAAGAATCTGAATGTTGTTGCATCAATTACCGGGGAATAAGTCTCTTCATAATCAATTCCCGGTCTTTGTGAGAAGCCTTGTGCAACAAGGCGTGCCTTATATCTCACAACTTCATTTTTCTCATTTCTTTTGCGCACAAATACCCATCTATATCCAACGGGTTTCACACCTGCAGGTGTTTGGACAATAGGTCCAAAAACTTGACGTTTTTCAAGTGATTTCAATTCTGCCTCAATAGCATCTTTCCATTTTGGCCAATCATTTCTTCTTTTACATTCATAGATCGATCTAGGTTCATGATCCTCGATTTCTTCAGAAATGTCAAGTGCAGCTGCATATGCAAATATGTCATCCATGACAATTTCTTTTCTATTCCACCTTTTTCCTGAAATGATATAATTTATCGAGATCTCTTCATTGTCCTCAATTTCAGGTGTTTGATCATCTTTTGAAGACGTCTCTTCAGTGATCAATTCTATTTCATTTGGAATGATGTCATTTGATGTACCAGCTTGTTTATCAAGTTTCCTTGATTTTCTAGGATTTTTATCTTTGGATCCAATAGGTCTACCATGCTTCTGGCGTGCTTTAGACTCATTTGCTAGCAAGACTTTATTTTCTTCATCAGGAAGTTTTATTTTACAAGGAACATTGACAGCCGGTATATATGACTTCGTTACTGTCTTGACATCGGTAAATGAATCAGGCAATTTATTTGCAACCTCTTGTAGGTGGATAATCTTTTGAACTTCAAGTTCACACTGATTTGTGCGAGGATCATAATGAGACAGAGATGCTGCATTCCACAAAATTTCTTGTCTTTCTTTTTCAAATTTTGACTTATCTCCCCCTAATGCAGGAAAAATTGTCTCATCAAACTGACAGTCGGCAAATCTTGCCTTAAATAAATCACCAGTCATGGGCTCCAAATATTTTATAATTGAGGGAGAGTCAAACCCAACGTATACCCCTAATCTTCTTTGGGGTCCCATTTTTGTTCATTGGGGAGGAGATATCGGAACATAAACTGCACACCCATAAACTCTCAAGTGAGAAATATTTGGTTCTTGACCATTTACAAGCTGCATTGGGGAATATTTATGATAAGCAGTCGGTCTTAAACGAACAAGTGATGTAGCATGTAATATTGCATGTCCCCAAGCAGTATTTGGTAATTTTGTTTTCATAAGCAAGGGTCTAGCAATCAATTGTAGCCTCTTAATAAAAGATTTTGCTAAACCATTTTGGGTATGCGTGTGCGGAACCGGATGCTCCACATCAATCCCAATTGACATGCAATAATCATTAAAAGACTGAGAAGTAAATTCTCCTGCATTATCCAATCGAATTTTCTTAATTGCATGATCTGGGAATTGTGTCCTTAATCGAATTATTTGAGCAAGGAGTCTTGCAAATGCAATATTACGAGTGGACAATAAACTAACATGCGACCAATGTGTTGATGCATCTATAAGTACCATAAAGTACTGAAATGGTCCACTTGATGGTGTAATAGGTCCACATATATCTCCTTGAATTCGTTCCAAAAATGATGGACACTCAATCGCAACTTTCACATGCGATGGCTTTGTTATTAGTTTTCCTTGAAAGCAAGCAACACAAGAAAAATCTTTGGACAATGGAACAATCTTATTCTTTAGAGGATGTCCATTTGAATTTTCAATAATTCTTTGCATCATTGTTGAACCCGGATGACCTAAGCGATCATGCCACATAAGAAAATTTTCCGGGTTTGCAAATTTTTGACTCATTATCATGTGTGTCTCTACTGGATTAATAAAGGTATAATATAATCCAGATTTATATGATGGGAGTTTTTCTATTATTTGCTTCCTCCCAGAGACTATAGACGTGATACATAAATATTCATCGTCATTTTCATTTGTTGTTTCAATATGATAGCCATTGTGGCGTATATCTTTGAAACTCAAAAGGTTTCTTTTTGATCGGGTAGAGAACATGGCATTCTCAATAAATAAATGTGTACCATTAGGTAACACTATACTTGCTCTTCCGGAGCCTTCAATAATATCTGATGCACCCGATATTGTATTTACATTAGCTTTAGCTAATATGAGATGCGAAAAATATTCTTTCTTTCTCAAAATTGTATGTGTTGTTGCACTATCTGCAAGACAAAATAATTGCTCATCTTTCATAGCACATAATGAGAAATCACTAACCATATTCCTTCGCAAAATAAATATATAAATGAAGATTAGAATAATATCCAAAACAATCCATTCATAATGAAAGAGAATTACACGGACCGCATAAAGTAAAGTCAAATCATTTTATAGTTCAAACAGAAATATGAAATATTCAATAAGCAAAAGCAAAGTTTTAATATATGGTCTAGTTATTGCCACCACCAGATATGGCCATCTCATCATTCCCATTTTCAAAGAAATCACCAACTTCCATGTGAGTGAGTCCCGAAGGATCAACTGGATCTGCACCACTAAGGTGTGCTTCAAGATGAGCAATTCCCAAGGGATCATTTTGTTCAGCAAAATTAGTTTCAACATTTTTCAAAGAGGCTTGATAAAGGTCTGCAAAGTGCTTGGAGGTACGACATGTACGTCTCCAATGGCCTTTCATTCCACAACGACTACAAACACTTTCAACCCTTTTCACCATTGTACTTCCCTCGGGTTTCTCTTCCTTTTTTGTCCACTTCTGGTGGTGAGGCTTCCTTTTAAAGTTGGTGAAATTTTGATGATTATGTCCTCGACCATGCCCAAAATTACGACCACGTCCACGTCCATATCCACGCCCACGCCCACGTCCAAATGGCTTATTATCTCCATATTCATTGTTAGTCACCGCATTCACTTCAGGGAATGGTGTTGAGCCAGTTGGACGTGCTTGATGATTTTTCAGCAAAAGTTCATTATTTTGCTCAGCAAGAAGCAATACAGAAATAAGCTCAGAATATTTCGTGAATCCACGTTCACGATATTGTTGTTGTAGGAGCATATTATTGGCATGGAAAGTGGAATATGTTTTTTCCAACATATCTTTATCGGTGATACTCTCGCCACATAATTTTAATTGAGATGTAATTTTGAACATGACAGAGTTATACTCGCTCACACTTTTATAATCTTGCAATCGCAAGTGTAGCCAATCATAGCGAGCTTTTGGGAGTATCACCGTTTTTTGATGGTCATATCTTTCTTTGAGATCCTTCCAAAGAATTGATGGATCTTTAATAGTTAAATATTCAGTTTTTAGGCCTTCATCAAGGTGATGGCGAAGAAATATCATAGCCTTTGCCTTATCTTGTACGGAGGTTTTATTTCCTTCTTTTATGGTGTCACCAAGACCCATAGCACTCAAATGAATTTCGGCATCCAAGATCCATGTCAAATAATTTTTTCCAGTAACATCAAGTGCGTTGAACTCAAGTTTCGTAAGATTTGACATTTTCACTAACCAAAATTTTAATCAAAATTAACATACAAGCACATCCATATAATAATATAAAAATCATATTGCATTGCATACATGAGACATGATATAACAATATAATTTGGTAACAATCCGTATAGTAAAATGGTGCAAGAAAGTCATGCATTAATTTAAACAATAAGATAACAATTAATATTGCAACCCACTTTATGCATGCATATATAAATAAATTGAGTATTGCATGACTACTTTTAATGCAAACAATTAGATGCAAGCAGGGAAACAAAAAGGTCAGGTGCATGCATTGAAACAAAAGAAAAAAAAATTGACTACATATTTGATAAACCGAATAAGATTAAACAAGGCACATTAATGAAAACAATGTTTATTAATAATTCCTAAAATATCCAGTTATATATACATCATCAAAATAAAAATAAATTAATGGAATGATAAATAGCAAAATCCATAATTTAAAATGAAAAAAAAATAATTATACTTGCATTCATCCAGAATCAATAAAATCAATAAAATAAAATAGATTATACTTGCATTTATCCAGAATCAATAAAATCAAAATTTGCAACACATGATCAACATAATCAAACTTAAGACTAAATATGCTATGCACTTAAATTTTAACAGAAACTTTGCAAGGTTATTAGCATGCAGAATACGATCCCCTTTATTAATCCTCTTTTTTTTTTTACTCATGGATTATCAATGTGGGTTAAACTGACGGATCACTAACATATTGTAACACCCCTAAATCCGGGGTCAGGGATCTGGTCGTTACCGTCTCAATTCCCATCCACAGTTCAACATAAATATTAAATTACAACCTTGTGACCCAAAACAATAACATAAAACACACCCGTTATAGTCCCAGAGATGAAATCAGAGTAACAACCAAATTTTATTAAACACATTATGAGTTCTTACAACCCAAAAGAATTTTAATATAAATACATACTCTTTGCCATCCATTTACATGAGTCATACTAGACCATATACTTGGTACTGAAAGAATAAATCTATCCTACCAATAGCTTTCTCTACGGCTCTGGTAGTCTCATCGTCCTCGCCAGCATCGAGTGCGCCTTGTGCGAGTCATCTGGTCTAGCTGTTGTTGTGATATAATAATAAAGCAAGGGTGAGCAATAGCCCACCAACAATAATATTTAACTGAACAATAATATATAACAGTTCAAAAGTATTTTTCAAACCATATGCCATGCATTTACGGAAATGATGCCAGTATAATATGAACGATGAAGTTACAAGGTAACTCAAAATGTAAATATATGAGGGAATATCTGCTATGTCGAAAATAAGCAAGATATTAATAAGAGGAACTTGCAAGGAAAATATTGCAATTCCAGTTACGAACACTTTTCCAGCTCTGCCAACAGTAATCATGTTGCAGGAAATAAATAAGTTTGGATGATGAACCAATGATGGAGTATTCACCGCGCCCGCTGTTCCAATCTTGATGATCAGTCAAGATCGTACAGCTCAAATTAGATTTACTACCGGTAGAAGGAAGAACTGACGGCTTTACTTGTCTACCGCCTTACTAGCTCTCCCCGGCCAACGGTTGGGCCAAAGGGGATGGACCGGCGCTACTCGGCCTCTTACACGACTCCTAGTTCAAATAGAATTCATGAATCTGAATGTAACGTTCGTCCCCCTTTCCCCAAGTATAATACTTGTTGATAAGACTCTACAAGGTAGTCGTATCTAGTTGGAAAGGAAAATTCACCAATAACTTCCAAGCTATTGCTTGGTAACGAACATCAACTTGTTCCAACAATCTTACCCCTCGAAAGATGAGAAGGTAAACACAGACTTAATGAGTCCATAGCAACCAAGTTGCGAGTGAAGCGGATAAATTATGACCGGGAAGTCAACAAGATAAATAACATTGCTCAAGTAGGTTCCCCTATAATATGGAAGTTTGAGCGAGCATTTAAATCCTTTTAAGATAGATTTAAATGAAAAAGAAAGAGTTGGGAACCTTTCCTTGATAAAATAGTCGTAAAAAGACTCCGATATATTTTACATAATATCTGGAGGTGGAAGGTAATCTCCGAATAATATAAATTATTTTAAAAAGAATTTTAAAAGAATTAAATAAATATTCCAAGAATATTTATTTACTCAATAATAATTATGGAATATTATTAACTCATAATATTGCTCGAAAGTAATCCTCGAATGAATATATGGAATTATTTAATAAATAAATCCCTCCTTAAATGAATATTCGAAATAATATTCATTAAATAATTAAACTCCAATAAATATTTAAAATAATATTCAATAAATAAGTCACACCTTAAATGAATATTTGAAAATAATGTTCATTTAATATTTACTCTTTTAAATGAATATCCAAATAGCATTCATTTAATAAATAATCTTCTAAATGAATATCCAAATAATATTCATTGAGTAATCAAAACTTTAAAGGAATAATCGAAATAATATTCCTTAAGTAAATAGAACTTCCAATGAATATTTTAAAATAATATTCATTAAGTACATAAAACCTTAAATGAATATTCGAAAGTAATATTCATTTAATAAATAACATTCTAAAGAATATCAAAATAATATTCATTAAATATCAACTCTAAATGAATATTCAAAATTAACATTCATTTATTATCTCTCGACTAAGATAATACTCGAATAACATTCCTCGAAATATTTCCAAGTAATTGATACTTTATGGAATATAATAACGTTTAACAATAACCTTCCTCAGATAAATAATCTGTCATTGGAATCCCTTCGGGTTTCCACGACTATCTATAACTCCAAATACCGACTCCCGGTCTATATTTAGAATGGATATCATATGCCCTTCGCTAAGGGTCTTACCAAAACAATCCGGCTTATTATTGATAAATCGTATCTAGTCTATAAGCTAATATCAATTCAGGGAACAAGTATCACAAAAACCAGAGTCACAATATAATTGGAAACAGGCATGCATGCGATGGCATATGTAAAACAGAAATCATATACATATATTATCACAACAACAGGTTCAAAGGTTTGAACACTTGCCTGGTAATTGAGCACGGGTGGGGGTAGTGGTAGGGTGTCCCGAGTCAGCTCGGCGATCTATAATAGTCAAGAAATTCGAGATTAATCACTTAACATTTTTCAAAAGGTTAAGTATTAACTTAAGTCGAAACATGTTTTCGAATTATCTCGTTATACCCCTTTTTAGTGTAACTCTTTTTATTACCGATACGATTTGACATTTGTTCGTCATTAAGACATGTCATCGTACTCACACTTAGTGTATACTTAAGTCGTATAAGTTCTAAATTCGATCGATTACGAACCAAGATTATATCTCGAGTTTTATCGCTCGTATTCTACTTTATAACCAAAGTTATACTTTTAAGGGGTTCGTTCGCGTTTAACCTAGATTCGAACATTTTTATAAAATCGAAAAATGATCCGATTCACATGAGGTTTTCTCTCACACCTCCCTTTTTACCTCTAGTATTTAATTACCAAGATTCGCCACTGACTTACGTATTTTACGAGGGTTCATTTTTAATTACGAATTCTCGGTTACGGTTTCGAACTACTTTTAGTAAACCGACGTAACTCCTAAACCGTAAGTCCGTTTCACACGATCTTTATATCAAAACGAAGCTTATAACATGATCTATCCTATCATGGCAGAAAACGAAGCCAAACAGGGAGTTACATGTTCAGTCAAAATCGTTTTCTTAAGGTTAACGAAATTTTGGCATTACGACGGCTATAAATCTAACATTCCAAAAATCATAACAACAATACCAAGTCACACCGGGCACAAATCCAACCTATACACATGATCTTCATCTCAACAAGTCCAGAAGCTACTGATCTTAGCATCAAAATCATCATGCTTCTTAAATTAACTAAACCACTTAACTAATCATGCTAATAACATCACTTATACTAAATCCATCCAAAGCATGCAAAATATCAAAGTAAGACCTAGGGTTTCAAGTGATGATTACCTTCCTTGGAGTGTTCTAAAGCCCTACTAAGCCTTGATCTACCCTTGTGTGGCCTTAGAGTAGCTAGATCAACCATAAGAATCAAAGAAAACAAAGTTAAATCTTGAAGAACACTATTCATGCTCATCTTTGTTGATTTATTTGAAAATGTTAACAAAGGAATTTGAAGCTAAGATTTCATGGAGATTAGTTTTATGAAATATAGGACTCACCACAAAATTTGGAAGATCAAATAAGGGGTGGAAGCTTGATTTTGATCCTTGAATTTATGCAAAATTGGAATGCCCTGTTTTTGAGAGGAAAAACAGGGTGATCTTCTTGAATTTATTTACCCATTCAAACGACCTTCAAAAATTATGAAATTTTGTACGAATGTTATACATGGAGTGGAGAAGCTATGGTCAAATATTGGTGATTTTATCATGGTTGGAAATGGAGTTATGATTTTTTCTTTGATGGTTGCTCTAGCTGATCAGTTTGAGAGGAAAGAGAAAATGGAGAGTTTCTTTGCCTTGGTTGGTTTTGTGGTGTATTTTACCTTGCTACTTTTCATCCAATAATTCAAGTGTGTAGTGGAAGATATTGTGTAAAGCTACTTTATTAAAGTAGTGATGTAATGGATGATGAAAATGGAGGGACATGTGTTAAGATTTTGATGGTTTACATGCAACTAGTAGTTTGATTTGCTAAGTATTAGTTAATCTCTAACCATACTAGTTACTAGATATTTATCATTTGTACATGCATGTATCTTGCTTCCTCTGCTTGATTCTGTGTCCGGTTATTGCCCGTTTCGATTGATCGTTCGTAGGAATATTTCACGGATTTCTAATTAGGGTGTACCGGGAATCCTCTTAATATTAATATTATCATTCTCCATCTTTCATTCTAACTTTCCAATTTATATTCCTTAAATCCATTCGTTAAATACTTAAGGCTATCAGTGTCCAGGGAACTCTCGGAGAAAATAAAAGTGCGGTTTTTCAGAATTCGACAGCTTTTACATACACTTATTTTCCCCCTGGATCACTAATACGAACTCGGAAATTCGTTCCGAATACTTCTATATAGCGTCGTCTAATAATATTCTCAATTACACCAAAATCACTATTCATCCTTATTCTTTACTTATTCATCTAGGGTTGTACAATTGTCCGTATTCTCTTTCGATCGTTCCTTAACCTTGTTACGAAACCATTGGATTAATCGCTATCTATCTGGATGACATGAGAATATTCTCCTGCTTGGAATTGCCATATCTTATTCCCTTAGGAGATAGATTATTCTTACCTATGTTGTCACCCTTTAGCATTCTTCATGACATATAAGTATTTGAATCCATATCCATTCCATTCATTCATTAGAGCTGGTGACCTTGTTGTCGGAATCATTGTTCCTCATTTTATCAGTACTTAATAAAAAGTTTTAATTATATCCAAAATTTGGGGTTCTTACAGTCTCCCCTCCTTAAAAGGATTCCGTCCCGGAATCAGGTAGGAAACAATCGGGTTCTTGTTTGTCATCTAGCTTTCCAGTCCTCGGTTGATCCTTAATCATTTCAACCCGTTTACAGCACATCTCCGTAGTGCTACAGTACTCTCTTTTTCCTTTTTATCAACTTTTCTACTTTTGCACATCACACTATCCTGGTTCTGCTCTTACTCATTCATATAATATCACCCTTATTGGTATCTACAGTGACTTCGGTATCACTATCGCATTGCGAATTCGGAGATAACCTCACTCGCACTATGCATTTCCTGATCGCCTTAATCTTCGTAATCTCGATCAATATAGAGAAGTGGAAAGATTTATTGAGAGATCACTATGATCAATTGAACATTTGTTATATTGCATAGTTAGTACAGAAGGGGGCCAGCCTTTAGTACTTGACAAGCAATTAAACAAGTTATGGTATTCCACTTAGACTTCTATCACATAGACAGATAGTCACGTAGCAGTACCTCCCCTCCTTAAAGGGTTGTTCTTCTCAATTCATAAAGAAGATGAATAAGAGAGAAGAAAAGAAAAGAATTCTAAAGGATTATAGAATTTTTTTTTTTGTAAAATATCATACTCAGAATTTACCTATGAACTATAGAGGTTCATCAAAGAAGAAAATAATCATGATTATATCCAATACCATTTGATCGCAATTTCACGTGTCAACATATCTTGCTGTTTTGTCCATTATTCTATGGACCTATACTCTGGTTCAACCTTAGCAACACTTTTGGAAAAATCTTTCAACCTCTCAGGTTAAATCTTAGGTTTCTCGCTGGACATCATTGTTACTGACATTCCATGTCACGCTACTAGCTTTTCATATCTATTATATTAACACTATCAGGTTGTCATCCCGATAATTCATCAGAAATCCATTTATTAATCCATTCATAACATTCCTTACTTCACATTCCATAGTTGCTTTCCCAGTCTTTTCTTTATCAATCACATCCTTCTTATTATCTGATATTTATTTACCTCTGTTATTTACTTCCACCTTCATCTCTTTATTGAGGCATCTTTTGCACTTGGCACCTCCTTATTGGTATCCCGTCACATTTACTCTATAATCATCACATTATTTCAAATTTAAAACCTCCGAAATGAATCTGGCCGATTTCTTTAGCTTAGATCTAATATAATCTACTTCTGTCAACTTGTTTCTCATCACTTATTCTTTTCTACCCGCGGTTTTTCACAGGTTGTCTTTCGTAAGTCAGACCAGGTCGTACACCTACCTGCTCGCCCTCTTATCATCTGTTGAGCATCTGCATTTTACTGGTGTATCTTTGCCACAAGAAACACGTTACTACCATGCTATAAGCTTTGGGGGTAAAACTGGCTCGAATGCCACCTTCCGAACACTTTAAACCCTCAGGTAGCCTAATAAGTCTCGGGCTCAACTGCCCTTCTCTCTAAGTCTCATTAATTTTTTCCACGGGAATACATTTAGCATCATGAATCATCAACCTCATATTCTCTATCTTGTTTGCGCAGAAGTACACTAACACAAACTTGCTTGTCATTCATCAACATGCCATTTAGCTTATCAATAGCAGCACTTTCTTTATCTTTACGTTGTCATCTACTTTCTTAGAAGAATCACCATCGCTTGTTGCTTACGTAGTGCCTTAATAGCTAACCGTACGGGTTTCAATCCTTTAGGGAGACAAAGTAATCACTATTCCTTATCCATAAGGAACACTTCCTGAACTTGATGTAGATATTACATGAAGTAGATAAAATTGCAGAAGAGTTTCAAGCATCGCAGCTAAGTCAGGTTGATGAAACTATCACTCATGCATCTTCCATAAAAGACTGGAAACTTAATGGTTTACTTCGTCAATTTTTTTTTGTATCATGGTCCTGGTTTGCCTCAAAACGGGACCTTCTAAGGTATGTAATATGCTTAAGACCCATCAGGAATCGAATCTTTACTTAAACTACTATTACCGTCGATTCTTGTACAATCATCAGAAGGAATGTAAATTCCTCCATTCCGATATGACCTTCAAGGTCCTTCCAAATATTATTCTGTTTCTTCGGTATGAACATTTGTAATTATTCCTTTATACTTAGACTGTCGGCCACCTCATTGGCCTTTCCTAATAATAGTAATTTCTCTCATTCTCATCACTGTTGGGTGAAAGCATTCTCCCTTTAGCATTCTTCATGACATATAAGTATTTGAATCCATATCCATTCCATTCATTCATTAGAGCTGGTGACCTTGTTGTCGGAATCATTGTTCCTCATTTTATCAGTACTTAATAAAAAGTTTTAATTATATCCAAAATTTGGGGTTCTTACACATATTGCACATGGTTCAAATGATTATCTGATTATCATAGATATGCATTCAGAATCACATGGACAAAGTAGCAAAAATATTGGCAGACTAGCATATAAATCTAAAATAAATAATACAAATATCATGGAACTTGGTGCTAACGTGAATTAACATGAATTTATACAGAAAGTTTTTCTGATTGCGTACCTTGTATTAAAGTAGATAGTGTTCTTCAACTTGGAGTAGTAGTAAGCCTTAAATCTGTAATATCAAGCTCAGTTGGAGTTGGTTCGTGCTGATAACGTGATAAGAATTATAATATAAAGAGTATTTAGAGGAGAGAAACAATAGATTTTATTGAAAGAAATTGTGTATATACAACTTAAGAATGACGCATATTTATAGGCTTGTAGGTTACATGAATCAAGTATAATGAAAGTTCAAGAGTCTCAATGTTAATGGATGAAAGTTAAAAGCCAAAAGTCATCCAATTATTACATAACAAGAAAGTTTGTATATTTATAAGTTATTAATAATCCGAGGAAATCGGATACGTGATTTATTATAGAGTAACTAGTCCATGAAGTCACGTTTTAGTATTATAACTAGTCGATAAAGCCGCGCTTCGCGGCGGCGTTACAATATTTTTAAAAAAATTCAATACATTTACGTTATATTATAATATTAATATTAAATTTTATTAATTAAATAATCATCTCTAATGAATCGATTTATTGTTAAACACGATTCTTTCGATTGAGCCGCTCTATCGTTAAAACCGAAATCCCAACTTTAAAATATATAATAAAGACTTATATAATAATTTTTATCCATAAAATCGAACCGTAGAAATTAAAAAAAAATTATGACATCAGTGTCAAATTCTAATAGCTAATACAATTTTTTCTATTGAGCTGTCTTTCCGTTAAATACGTTTCGAGCCGCTCTTATTTAGAACCGAAATTCTAACTTCATTATAAAAAGTGAGTAAATTCCAATTTTTATATTCTTTAAACTTTCTTATATTTATGGAGTTTTAAAAGATGAAAATACATCTTATATTTTATGTATATTATAGATATTCTTGTACTTATTTACAGCTTCCGCATGGGAATGTCTTTCTGTTATGTTAACATATTAGAAAAAATATAAAGACTTTTCGTTACGGGAATAATATTAAATTTTTGGATATATTTTTCTAATGGAAATATAATTTACTTGAATTAAAAAGTTAAAATAAAGGATTTCTAGGAAAAAAGATATATAATTTTAAAAAATCGTATAAGACGTCTCCACCGTCCTCATATTCTACTTCCAATAAAACATTATATTTATGTATTCCTTATATATTCAAACTTCTTTTATACGGTCTTCTAATGAACCGATTTCTTGTTAAACACGGTTATTACTATTGATCCGCTCTCTCGTTAAGACCAAAAACCTAACTTTTTACATATACCACTTGTATGCTAATGTTTATCCTTAAAAATAAAATCCTAAAACTAAATAAAATTTATAATATCAATATGATATTTTAATAGCTAATACAATCTTTTATAATGAGCCGTCTTCCCGTTAAACACATTTCTTTTTAAATACGATGACTTTATTTTTATGATAATGGTATTGGATTTATGAATAAATTTTCCTAATAAAAGTATAATTAACTTATATAAAAAATATATAATTTAAGAAGATAGTACTTTCTATAAAATATTTAATTATATGTCTGCTCTATATATTCAAACACCTATTTTACTTCTAATAGAACTTTTATTTATATGTTTTTTTCTATAAATACGAACTCTTATTCTCTATTAATTTGAACTCCTATTCTACTTCTAATAAAACTTTTAATCATATACCTTATAAATACTTATTCTACTTCCAATATAACTTCTAATCATATGTTCCAAACAAATTCGAACTCTTCTCCTATATAAATTCGAACACCTATTCCACTTCTAATATGTTAAATGATATTTTCATATTTATTAGTGTTTAAAATTCTAAAATTCTAGAAAATTAGTAAAATAAATTTTTATTATTGTTAATTCCAAATTATAAGTTACTTATTTCGGAAAAAAAAATCGTATTTACATATATTTTTTTTAGAAAAAAATGTGTATGGAAAGTTTAATATTCGTTATATTGCAAAAATAAGTTACTTTTTCATAAAAAAAAGTACACATTTACGTACTTTTTTCCAAAATGAATAAATTATTTCTGAGAAATAAAATTTATCAAACGGGTCCAATAATCTAATTATGATTTGCTAACTGGATATACTATACCCTATGTGCAGATGTCATGCTAACCAAAACAGTAATCTTTGATTCATCAGACGTGAGTATTAGTGAAATAATTGGTTGTACCTTGCAATCCGAAATAGAGAAAAAATAAATAAAATTATTAGAACATCCATAAAAGCACAGCATTGAACCAAACAAAAAACAAAGAGTATATTCTCTTTTATATATAGATATTGATGATTGATATTTAATTATATGTCTCATTTTTATATTCAAATACCTATTCTACTTTAAATAAAACTTTTAATTATATGCTTTTACAATAAATTCGAATTCTTGTTCTCTATAGATTCGAATTCCTATTCTAGTTCCAATAGAATTTTTAATCATATGCCTTATAACTTATTCTACTTCCAATAAAATTTCTAATTATATGACTTTCCTAAAAATTCGAACTCTTCTCTTCTATAAATTCGAATACCTATTCTCATTCTAATATGTTAAAAGATATTTTTAGATTTATTAGTGTTTAAAATCCTAAAATTTTAAAAAATTAAAAAAATAGATTGAAACGATCTTAGAGCGCCACCTAAACGCCCGCATATCCTCCTTTATATATATATATATTGATTTTTTTAAAAAAAATATTAAATATATTTATATTATATTTTATCATTAATTTTAAATTTTTATAGTTAACATGCTACTTTCTAATGAACTTCTCTCTCATTAAACACGATTGTTTCTATAGAGTCATTTTCCCGTTAAAACCGAAACCCAACTTAAACATATATTATTGAACACTTGTACTATAATTTTAATTCATAAAAATCGAAATTTAAAAATAAAATAATACTTATAACATCAATATTAAATTCAAACAGTTAATATAATCCTTTCTAGTAACTTCGTTATATGTATGAAATCCTAACTTCATTATATATAGTGTTAATACTTATCTTATATTTCGTCAAAAAAAAATACTTATCTTGTATAATAACTTTTTTTCTTAACATTAAAACTTATAAACAGAGTAAATTCTAATTTTTAATTTTTATAAACTTTCTAATATGTATGAAATTTTAAAAATGAAAATATATTTTATCTTCACTATATATTATAGATATAGCTATATTTATTTTTTTACCAAAAATTTAAAACCTACAAATAGAGTAAATTTTATCTTTTGTTTAAAATTATTAATAAAATCAAAAAATTATATGGTATAATTTTTAGAGGATCCCACTTAAAGGTTCTATTATATATATATATATATATATATATATATATATATATATATATATATGTATGTATATAGTAGGATATGATAATATAAAAAAGATATTAATACAGTCTCATTTTCTATGAATTTTGAATTACTTTTCTAACTTGAATATGTTAAAATAAGTTTTAGTTATATGTTTACATTTTAAATTTGAATTTTTCTTTTCCTGTACATTTGTATGGCTTTCAAATTCTCATTTTTATACACCTGATATAAGGATTTTGCTAAAATGAGGTGAAACGACAACTGAATAATATTTTATATTTCCAATGGATCCCACCACCAATTTCAATTCTATTAAAGAAACCGGACTATCTTCCCAATATCACATAGACCTTTTTCAAGCAATTCTTGAACCATTCATCTACCCCTTCCTTTCTTTCCATTTAATTTAAGCTCTCTTTGTGTATAGTTGGATGCAATTTGTATATCATTTTTGTAAATTCTGGTCTCTAGTTATACTTGTCAATATAATGTACGGAGGTGTGTAATTTTGTAGTTCTAAAAAGATTAAAAAAGTTTTTTGATGAAATTACATAGATTTTACATGCACATTGTAACAACCCCAGATCCGTGGTCAGGGACCTGGTCGTTACGGTCTCATATTCCATAAACAGTACTTGCACTTGAGTCTAAAATAAATAAGTAACATGTTACGATCCCGCAATAATATCACATCACACACAAACAGTTATAGTCCCAGAGATGAAATTGAAATAAGTCTCTACTAATAGGATTCACGAATATAAGTTATTACAACCCAAAATGATTACAACATAAGTTTAAAAGTTCTTGCCGTTGATTAACATTAATTATACATATAATTAAGGCTGAAAACAAAAGCTGCCGGTCAACCTCAGCAATGGCAGCAACCATATCAGCGGGTAGTCCTACGACTAGAGTCACCTGCTTGCGCCGAGTGCGCCTTACGCGGGCCATCAAACCTAGCTGTTGTTGTGATATAAATAATAAAGTAAGGGTGAGCAATAGCCCACCAACAAATATGTATACTGAACAATAATATATATAATAGTTCAAAAGTGTTTTTGAAACCATATGCCATGCATTAACGAACATTGTGCCAATATAATATAAACGATGAAGTTGCGAGGTATTTCAGAGTACTTGTAGTTCTGAACAGTTTTCAAACCCTATCAGCATGAGTGAGACTTCATGTTGCAGAAAATAATTAGATTTGGATGATGAACCAATGCTGGAGTATGTCGCGCCGGATGTCACCACCTTACGATGATCAGTAGCAGGTCGTGCATCTCAAAATTTGTTTCTCTACATGTAGACAGAAGAACATATGGACACCACCATACGCCGGATCTCCCTAGCCATCTTTGGGCTTAGTCGGGGTCGGCGCCACTCAGACCCTATTTCCAGGATGGACTGTCCCACAGCCTCTTATACCAGTTTACAATGATGGACTGTCCCACAACCTCTTACACAAAGTTTCAATGATGGACTGTCCCACAGCCTCTTACACAAATACTCCTAGTTCGAATAAATCAATGACTCTGAAACGTAAAGCTCGTCCCCCTTTCCCCAAGTGTAATACTTGTTGATAGGACTCCACAAAGTAGTCGTATCTAGTTGGAAAGGAAAATTCACCAATATTTCCCAAGCAGTTGCTTGTTAATGGATATCGACTTGTTCCAACAATCTTACCCCTCGAATGATGAGGAAGTAATACAAAGACTCAATTTGATGAATAACAACCAAGTTGCGAGTGAAAAGAATAGTTTTAAAAGATTTATGACCGGGAAGTCAAACAAAAATAAATAACAGCCCTCAGGTAAGGTTCCCTTATAATTTGGAAGATAGATTCGAATGAAGAATGGAGTTTCGGGAACCTCCCCTTGATAAAAATAGTCATAATAAGACTCAGAAATATTTTACATAATTTTTGAAGGCCAAGGATAATATTTGAATAAAATAATATATTTTAAAACTAGTTAAAAGAATTATATAAATATTCAAAGAATATTTATTAACTCGTAAATATTTAAAGAATATTTTTAATATGAAATATTGCTCAAAGTAACCCTCGAATAACATATGAGAATATTCATTAAATTAATAATTCCTCGAATAAATATTCAAATAATATCCGATAATTTAATCAACCTTAAATGAATATTCAAGATAATATTCATTAAAGAAATAAAGTTCAAATGAATATTCCAAAATAATATTCATCTAAATCAATAGCCTCAAATGAATATTCAAAATAATATTCATTAAATAAATAATCTCGAATGAATCTTCAAATAACATTCCTCAAATAATCTGTCAGTGGAATCCCTTCGGTTTCCATGACTATCTCTATTTTACAAAATACCGACTCCCGGTCTATATTTTATGAAAGAAGATCATATGCCCTTCACTAAGGGTCTTAACAAAACAATCCGGCTTATAAGTAATATATCATATCTAGCTTATAAGCCTACATCAATTCAGGAAACAAGTATCACATTATAATTTGAAAGTAGGCGTGCATGCTATGGCATATGTATAACAACAATCAATCATATATATTATCACAACAACAGTTCCAAAGTATTGGAAATGTTAGATATAATTGATGTAATATTTCAGTGTTTAAGTGTAACAGTGAAATATCAGAGTTTAACTGGAAGGAAGTCAGAGTTTAGTAAAGTCTGACTGACGGAAGCTGGACAGAGTTTAGTAAAGTCTGTCTGGAAGCAGCGCGTACAGAGTCAACAGAAGATATTAGAGATCAATTGAAGATTGATATGGAAGCGAGATCTTTGGAGATTGGATAGCTATCAAAGAGATCGAGTTGACTTAGGAGACGTGTGACAATCTGTAATTGATATCATTGTATAGCTGATTATTAGGAATATCAATTAGAGATTGTATCGAAGCTGTATATTTTATAAATACAGTTAGGTTAACCCTAGAAGGGTATCGTGCATCGAACTATCTTTATTGTAACCTAGCAGCTCTTTGTGATAGTTTACATCACGAAGAGGGTTCTTAATACCAGAAGTTTTAAAGTGCATAATCATCTTACTTGTTAAACTCTCATACGAATTTGATTATTAATTGTGTATTCGGCCTAACAAGTGGTATCAGAGCCAATCTGTTACTTTATTACAGGTTAAGATCCAAACACAACAATAATCATGTCAGCAATTCCTCCACCAACACCTACTAGTTCTGAAAAGGCTCCTACTACTGTGAGTCGTTATGAACCAATCAGGGTTCCTATTCTCAGGCCATCAGAGTATGCCATGTGGAAGGTCAAGATGACTATGTTTCTGGAGGCTATAGATCCAGAATATCTTGACAGGATTTATGAAGGCCCTCACAATCCTACAAAGCTATCTGTTGCAACTGCTGGTGAAGAAGCTAAAATAGTTCCAAAGGAAAAGAAGGACATGACTCCTGAAGATCTATCATCAATTGCTAAGGATGCAAAGGTTAGGCATTTACTGCATAGTGCTTTAGACAATGTTATGTCTAACAAAGTGATTAACTGCACCACTGCAAAAGAGATATGGGATGCTCTTGAAGTCAGATGTCAAGGAACTGCTGCTATTAAGAAGAATAGGAGAAACATACTCACACAAGAGTATGAGCATTTTGAGGCTAAACCTGAAGAGACCATGACAGAAACATTTGATAGATTCTGTAAATTGCTTAATGAGATGTCATTGGTCAACAAAGAGTATGATCTAGAAGACTCAAATCTCAAGTTTCTTCTTTCTCTACCTGAAAAGTGGGATGTGAAAACAACCACTATTAGAGACAACTATGATCTTGCTGAAACAGAGATTGATGAAATCTATGGGCTGCTCAAAACTCATGAATTGAAAATGGAGCAGAGAAATAGGAGATCAAGCAGGAAGGCAAAGTCTGTTGCTCTTAATGTTGAAGAGAAGCCTCAGAAGAAAGAGGCATCAAGAAGGAAAATGAAAGGAAAAGCTTTGGTCATACATTCAGAAAGTGAATCATCAAACTCTGATTGTGATTCAAACTCTTCTGAATCATCTGACTCTGAGGATGATGAAGAAGAAATGAGAAAAATGGCTGTGTTGATGGTGAAGACCTTCAAGAAAATGGGTTTCAAGAATTTCAAGAAAGGGAAAAGGTTTTCTAGAAATTCAAATGAAGACAGAAAAAGCTTCAGGAAGTCTGATAAGAGAGATTCAAAGGGAAAGAATGATAAGTCTGCAATTCAATGCTACAAGTGTAAGGAGATGGGTCACTATGCTCCTGAGTGCAAGAAGGGTAAAACTGGAAAGGTACTCTACACTAAAGGCAGAGATTGGGCAGACACTTCAGATTTTGATGAAGAAGTGAACTATGCTCTCATGGCTACTACTGAATCAGAAACTTCTGAAAATCAGGTACCTCTAACTACCTATGCTTATAATATTGATGACAATGCTCAATTAAGAATTTATCTTAAGTCATTGCATATAAGTTATAGGGATCAGACTTTAGAGAATGGGAGGATAAAATCTGAAAATTCTGAACTTAAGGTTAGAAATAAACTTGTTGAAGAAAAACTTGAAAACATGCAACAAGTTCAGAAAGAGAGAGATGATGCTGTTTCTATAGAACAGGATTTGCTTCAGAAATATAAACAACTAGAATCTGAGTCGGAGGAAGCAAATAAGAAAATTAGGACTTGGACTAATTCTGGAAAGGACACTCAACAGATTTTTCAAACAGACACTGTTGGTCTAGGTTATAATAAGGGAGATGAACTTAGATTTCAAAATCAAGTTAAAATCAGACCTCATTTTGTACATGGAGCCAGTAAATTGTTGTCTGATAATGAAAAAGAAGCTGTTAAAAGTGAACCAGTAAAAACTAGTGTTAAACAGGTTAATATTGGTTCAATGACAGATAAACAACTCAAACATAAACTGAAGGAGTTAAAATCTGTTAAGAAACAGGGAGTGTCAAATAAGAACAGAAATGGAAAAGTAGGCAGCACTTCAGGAAATAAACCAATGCTTGCTAGTTATGCTCCAAGAAAGACATGTCATAACTGTGGTAGTACTAAGCATCTTGCAAATTTCTGCAAGAAAAACAAAAATATAAATTCTTTACCTTCCAATTTTGAAGTAAAGAAGGATTTTGCTAGAACTAAGCCACAGACTTTATGCACACACTATGGAAGCACTTGGCATTCCATTTATACTTGTAGACAGTATCATGCTATCTATCATAATTACTATGAACTTAAACCCAATCTGAAATGGGTTAAAGTTAATACTGCAAGTGTAAACTCTGATACTGTTAGCTCAAACTCTGATAATGTTAATTCCGCTGCTAAAGCTAACAAAGTTAAGAATGTCAAAAGATCCAAGCAAGTCTGGATCCTTAAATCTAATCCTCAGTAATTGCTTGTGATTGCAGGGCAACAGGGAGGCAACCCTAGTTGTGGACAGTTGATGTTCAGGACACATGACAGGAAATAAAGCCCTGCTATCAGACTATGAGGAGAAGGCTGGCCCAAAAGTTTCTTATGGTGATGGCAATGTAGGAAGAACATTGGGATATGGCAATATTAATCTTGGAAATGTCATCATCAACAATGTAGCTCATGTCCCAGGACTCAAGCATGACTTGCTATCTGTGAGTCAAATCTGTGACAAGGGATATCATGTAGATTTTCAACCTGAATATTGTGAAGTTATCAGCAAATCTACAGGAAAGGTTGTTCTAGTTGGTCATAGGCAAAACAACATTTATGAAATCAAGCTTTTAATAGACTCTGTTGGAAAAGCTGTTTGCCTATCTACAAGAATGTCTAGTGAAGAGAGTTGGAAGTGGCACAAGAAACTCTCACATTTGAACTTGAACAACATCAATGAATTGATCAGAAAGGATCTTGTAAGAGGACTTCCAAAGGCTCTATTAAATGTTGATGGCCTATGTGATTCATGTCAAAAGGCCAAGCAAAGGAAGTCATCTTTCAAGAGCAAGACAGAATTTTCAATCACTGATCCTTATCATCTTCTGCATGTTGATCTCTTTGGTCCAGTAAATGTTATGTCTATAGCAAGGAAGAAATATGCTTTAGTCATTGTTGATGAATACACTAGATTCACTTGGGTGTATTTTCCAGCAAAGAAGGATGAAACTACATTAACTCTGATGGAGCATGTGAAGCTTCTGGACAAAGGATCAAGTAACAAAGTCAGAATCATCAAAAGTGATAATGGAATTGAGTTCAAAAATGCAACAATGGAAGAATTCTGCAAGGACAATGGAGTGAAGCAAGAATTTTCAGCACCTGGTACACCACAACAAAATGGTGTCGTTGAAAGGAAAAATAGAACCTTGATTGAAGCTGCCAGAACTATGCTTGATGAAGCAAAATTGCCAACTTATTTCTGGGCAGAAGCTGTTCAAACTGCTTGTTTTACTCAAAATGCTTCACTGATCAATAAGCATGGAAAGACACCATATGAGATGGTGAAGAAAAAGAAGCCTAACCTGAAATACTTTCATATTTTCGGGTGCAAATGCTTTATTTTGAAAACTCATCCTGAACAGTTGACCAAGTTTGAGCTAAAGGCAGATGAAGGAATTTTTGTTGGCTATCCACTGTCAACAAAGGCATTCAGAGTTTATAATCTGAGAACTAAAGTGATCATGGAATCTATACATGTGTCTTTTGATGACAAGAAGATAACCGGACTTGAAGACAAAGATGAATATGATCAACTGAACTTTGAAAATGAAGATTTAAACTCTGTTGAAGTAAACTCTGATCAAACAATTCTGACAGACTCTGTTGAAACAAACTCTGAACATCTACTGGTAAACACTGGAGAAACTTCTCAGTCACAACAAAGGGAAGAACCAGTTGAGGGGGAGCATGATCAAGATGAAGACTCAAACATTGATACTGAGTCAAATGAAAAATCTGGATCAAACTCTGATGATTCAAACTCTGAAAATTCAAATTCTGACTCTGGGCAGTAAAGTTCAGGGGGAGTCTCAGAAAATGAAGAAAGACCACAACAAAATCAGGAGAGCATGGATCAAGGGGGAGGATCACATGCTGACAGAAGTCATTTGCCTTCTGCTAGGAAATGGACCAAATCACATACACCTGATTTGATAATTGGTGATCCAGATACAAAAGTGAAAACAAGAAGTGCCACTGCAAGTGAATGTTTGTTTCATGCATTCTTGTCTAAAAATGAACCAAAGAAAGTGGAAGAAGCTCTTCAAGATGCTGACTGGATAACAGCAATGCAGGAAGAGTTGAATGAATTTGAAAGGAATGAAGTTTGGACCCTTGTACCAAGGCCAAAGAACAGATCTATTGTTGGTACTAAATGGGTTTTCAGAAACAAGACTGACAGTGAAGGTGTTATCACAAGGAACAAGGCTAGACTGGTCGCAAAAGGCTATTCACAGCAGGAAGGAATAGACTATGATGAAACATTTGCTCCAGTTGCAAGATTGGAGGCAATCAGAATTTTTCTAGCATATGCCTCTCACAAGAAATTCAAAGTGTTCCAGATGGATGTGAAAAGTGCTTTTCTGAATGGGAAGCTTGAAGAAGAAGTGTTTGTTGAACAACCACCAGGATTTGTGGACCAAAATATCCATACCATGTCTACAGGCTAGATAAGGCACTCTATGGACTTAAGCAGGCACCAAGAGCATGGTATGAGACACTTGCTCAATTTCTTCTAGAAAGTGGATTCAACAGAGGTACAATTGACAAAACTCTGTTTTATTTCAATCAAGGAAGTGACCTCCTTTTAGTTCAGATATATGTTGATGACATTATCTTTGGGTCTACTAATGATAAACTCTGTAAGAAGTTTGCCAAGCTCATGCAGTCCAGATATCAAATGAGCATGATGGGAGAGCTTAGTTATTTTCTAGGCCTACAGGTGAGACAAACAGATGATGGTATCTTCATTAATCAAGCAAAATATACCAGAAATCTTCTCAAGAAATTTGGTATGCTTGACTGTTCATCTGCATCAACTCCCATGGCAACAACAACTAAATTGGACAAAGACACAGGAGTTTCAGTGGATATGACAAACTACAGGGGCATGATAGGATCTCTTCTTTACTTGACAGCTAGTAGGCCTGACATCATGTATGCAACCTGTCTTTGTGCAAGGTTTCAGGCAGATCCTAGAGAGCCACATCTGACAGCTGTGAAAAGAATCTTCAAGTATCTCAAGGGCACCATATCATTAGGTCTGTGGTACCCCAGAGAATCAGATTTCAAGCTACTTGGGTTTTCTGATGCAGACTTTGCAGGCTGCAAGATAGACAGAAAGAGCACTAGTGGAAGTTGTCAATTTCTTGGTGACAGACTTGTCTCTTGGTACAGCAAGAAACAGAAATCAATTTCTACATCTACAGCTGAAGCAGAGTATATTGCAGCTGGTAGCTGTTGTGCACAGATCTTGTGGATGAAGAATCAATTGCTAGATTATGGATTGAGGTACAGTAAGATTCCTATTTACTGTGATAATCAAAGTGCTATTGCTATGACAGGTAATCCAGTACAACATTCAATGACCAAGCACATCAGCATAAGGTACCACTTCATCAGAGAACATGTGGAAGAAGGGAATATTGAACTACATTTTGTGTCTACAGAACAACAACTTGCAGATATTTTCACCAAACCATTGAGTGAAGCTACATTTACAAGACTGGTCATGAACTAGGAATGGTCTCTGGTTCTGACTAGGAATGTTGGTTAGATTCAAATTTTACTTATGTAATGTGTTGCTCATATTTCCTTGATTTGTTAAGTGCTAAGTGAACTATGTTGAGTAAACTCTGTCATGCATACTCTGTTATGCATGCCTGTATGTCATACACTGGTAATAAGTTTGATAAACTCTGTGAACTCTGAGTTGATTTTTGTCTGAATAAAAACACCAATGAAGAAATATGTATGAAGCATGATTCTCAGCAATTAATCATGAATCTTTCTGAGTTATTGTGATCTAATCTTAGATTGTACAGAAAGTTAACACAGCATGATACTGGTTCATATTTATAGCATCTCTTAGTTTATTTTGTCCTAAACTCTGAGTCTATAAATACTGTGTGCATTGCCTTTCATGAATAACTACTGATGTTGATGAACTCTAAATTTTGTTAGTTATACTCTGGTAGATTAAAATGCTTACTGCAATACCCCAAAGAAAATGTATATAGGTTGCTATACTCCTTTGAGATTATGTTGGAGAATAGGATGACCCAGGAACTTATTGGTATATAATATGTGCTAAAATTCTCTGATTTTTGGTGACTAGTCAAAGACTAGGATGACCCAGGAACTTATCAAAATGATAAGGGCTAAAATTTTTGAAATTTTGGTGACTGGCTCCAACCTCTAATTACTGGAATGAATAGAATTAAAAAAAAAATTAGGAAAAGCGCCAATACTTATTATTTATATGTCCGTTGGCCTTGTCCACCTGTAAAACAAATTTACAAATGCTATCACTTCAGTTAAATGTAATATGACCTTGTCCACCAATAAAACAAATTTACAAATGATATCACTTCAGTTAAATGTAAATTGATGATAGGAAGATGCAATTAAATGTAAATGTAATAGGACCTTGTCCACCGATAAAACAAATTTAGAAATGATATCACTTCAGTTAAATGTAAATTGATGACAGGAAGATGCAATTAAAGTTGAATGTAACTTGAAATTTGTCATTTATTTTATGAATATATAAATATAATTTATATATAAATACCCAGGTGGATTTCGGGTTACTCGAACCCGATTCGAAAATAACCCGAATTTTTCGGATCATTTTTGGGTCAACCTGAAATTGACCCAAAACATTCCAACCTGTTGAGTATTGAATACAGTAAAAGAATACAGGGGGGGTGAATGGATTCTTGAACTTTTCTGTGTTCTTGAATCTTTGCAACAAGATATGTGTTGAGTGTGTGAGATATGTAAGTGCAAATAACAAAGACAATCACAACACAATATCACTTTAATATAATATTTTATTAGATAAAGATTTTGCTACAATCTGTGAATACAAATGATAGTATTCTCAGCTTCGTTTTTCTCAGAGAGATATCTCTTCTGATCTTATCTCTCAAAACTTATCTACCAAGGAAGTGAGGCTGTATCCTTATAGATATGGATACACCTACTTACTACAAATAAGGTAGAAAAAACAAACTACTTTCCAGTATGTCTATCTCATTTGAGTAAGAGTCCAAACGGCTACAGATTTGACTTTGCAAAGCCTGTTCAGATCCACTTCTTTAGCTCCTTGTCCCTTTGTCTTATCTCTCCAAGCTTCTTTGTAGGCTTTCCAATGTGCTTTATAGTACATAGTCAAATAAAGCGTCTTGGCTTGTTGCAGGTTTCTGACTTGTACAATTCTTCAGTATTTTGTCTCCAAGAATGTATTCGAGAAGTGGCTAAATGATTGATTCGAGAACTCGAGTTGACTTAATCGATAACTCTGAGTTCTCGAATAGAGTTATATTGACATATCGAATCACTTCTCGAATAGCTCTTTTCTCTGGGACTCCTTGAGATATCGAATAGAGCATTTTGACATATCGAATCCCTGAGATGTCGAATAGCTTCTTTAGTCCTTGAGATATCGAATAGAGCATTGACTTGTTGCCTCTTAGAGAACTCGAATGATGCTTTGACTTGTTGACTCTATGAGTTCTCGAATAGAGTAATAGACATATCGAATCTCTGAGATATCGAATAGTGTATTCAGAGATATCGAACAGTGTCTTCTGAGATATCAAATCTCTGACTTCTCGAATGCTAGACCTCTCGAATAGACAAATGTACTTCTCGAATTGGTACTTAGGCAAATTCTTCATTTCTTCAAATCCCAACTGTGATTATTTGGCAGTCTTTATCTCCTTGCTTGAGGCATGAACCATGGAACTTCTTTCAAGCATTATTCTTGACTTTATAAGTACAGTTACACAACTAGGATTTGATGCCTATTACAAGTACAGAACAAATAGAAACTCTACAACTAGAGGTTCCCTCAGTTAAGAGGTCATGTAGGTAATGCATAGCATTACACATACTTAGGCTTGTTATTAGATGTATTCAGGCATGCCTCTGTGACTAACAATCTCCCCCAAATTGTGAGTAAGACCCTTAGTCACAATTTCATGTCTGATAACAAGCCTAACATACATAAAGATAAAACTTGACAGTACATGTATGAATTTCGATTAGCAATGTGGATAGAACTACAGGGTGAGTAATCTTACAACCTATGATGAAGTACTAGCCATTGTCATTTGTTTCCCTTTCCATAGCCTTGGCTTGCAAATCATCATATGCTTTCTGTCTTCTTTCTTTCTCCTTCCTTGTATTCTCATCCATAGCTTTTATTATTTCTGCCATAGCATCCAATTCTTCAAGCCAAATTGAGTCTTTGAAATCTTCAAGTACTGGTTTCAGAATGTTTGCAGGATAGTGGTTGAGTAGATTCATTCTGATGTGGACCTGATCCCCATTTCTCCTCCTATACTTCACCACATAGGGGTTAAACTGAACTCTACACAATCCCTTTGCCCTTAGCTTTTCTGCTTCAATCTCCAGTCTCTCAGTTTCTTTCTCCCTTGCTAGCCATTTCTCAAGACACTCTTTTCTGATTCTCTCTGTTAGGTCCAAATGTGTTGTAGAGGGGGGGTGAATACAACTTTTCGAATATGAGAAGCAATAAATACGATGCAATAAATGAACACACAGATTCAAGGAATATATTTCTTATATATAACTTGAAATGGTTGCTACAACATTCATTACAAAGTATGATAGAAGTTCAGAGAGAAGTGAATGATACTAAGCTCTGTGAATGCACTCTCTCTCTTTTTCTTGTGTTTCTCTCAACTATTGCTCTCACAAAAACATTACACAAGTACTTCTATTTATACTACATGTAATCTATGTCCTGTAGTCTTCAAAGACTAAGATATACGTGGCCCAATGATGTCCACATAGATCTTGCCTTATCTTGAAAGCTTGGAAATCTGCCAATCAGAAGATGCCATGTGTCATGTTGAAGCTGCACTCTAAGTAGAACTTCTACTTGAGAATTTCTACTTAGCCATCTCGAATTTCTAAGTAGAACTTCTACTTGAGAATTTCTACTTAGCCATCTCGAATTTCTACTTGAGAATTTCTACTTAGCCATCTCGAATTTCTAAGTAGAACTTCTACTTGAGAATTTCTACTTAGCCATCTCGAATTTCTAAGTCGAACTTCTACTTGAGAATTTCTACTTAGCCATCTCGAATTTCTACTTGAGAATTTCTACTTAGCCATCTCGAATTTCTAAGTAGAACTTCTACTTGAGAATTTCTACTTAGCCATCTCGAATTTCTAAGTAGAACTTCTACTTAGAAATATTCTACTTGGTCATCTAGAATATTTAGTACTTAGAAAATATTCTGGTCTTCAACTTGAAACTTCAATGCACATCTTGAACTTGTGATATCTTCATGTCTTCTTTATTCTTCACCAAGCTCTTGAACATGGATCTTTATTACTGACATAAACTTGCTATCAATGTCCTGACACTTGATGCAACGGTCTGGTTCATAAGTGACTAGTCTTGATAGTGTTTTTGCTTCTTGAATAAATTACCATACCCAATTAGTAATGTGGCTTTCCAATATTTGATTTCCTTCTTGTTCACTTGAAATCAATTGGTCTTATTGATACTGATAGTTATGATCTTGATTCTTGGCTTTTCAAATCACTGAGGCATGAACAACTTTGACTTGAACTTCTCTCAATGATTTCTTCTTGGCTTGATCATAGTTAACATGTTGAATTGTATCAATTACCTTGTCTTCATTTAGTGTTGATTTCTTGTGACTTCTTGTTCTTGATTGTCTTCTGGTTAAGTATCTTTTCCTTTAGTTGGGTTACATTAGTTATAGTGTTACAAGTTTACACACTCTGCCTTTCAATCTCCCCCAATTTGATTGTCTAACAATGACATTCAAATTAATGAAGGATAACTCAACTAAACAATGAGACGAGAAAAGATAATTAACATTACAGTCTTGAATAATATACAATTGAAAAGTACTTGAAAACAATGCAAAGAACTTAAACTAGAAACAGAATTCGAACTTCGAATTAAAGATCATTTGAGTGATTCCTATCACCTGGATTATTTCATACCTTTTAGTCAAACTTGTATCACCTTATTGGATTCACTCTAAGGTGAATTTTCCTCAAGTGAGTTAAAGCAACCGAAAGACATGAAGTTTTTCCAACTTCAAGTTCACACCACTCTGACCTTTAACCCTAATTCCGTTTCCTCTTTCTAGCTTCAGCAGCTTGGTCTCTCTCTTCTTTCTGCCTTTTGCGCTTCTCCTTCTGCTGCTGTTCTTTCTTGTACACTGGATCTTTAAGCTGCTTCCACCTAGCATTCAACAAACTTACAGCTTCCATTTCTAGAGGATTCTTGGGCTCTGGATAAGGATGTTTGAAAAGCCTTCTGAGTTTGTCCACCTCCTGAGTAGTTCTGATCTTTGGAATATCCTCAAAGTTCTTCATTATGAGCTGAGATTTCCAATGTGTTTTATCAGCTTTAAACTGACAATAGATCATCTTGGGGTAGCCCTTGACACGGTTAGTATTGTGGATACTAGCCGCATCTCGCTCCATTCGCTTCTTTTCCACTACTACTTCAGACAGGTAACTCATGAGTCTCTGCTTTTCTTCCACAAACTTATCTTCCACTTCGCCCCATTTGAATACATATAATACTCTCTCCAGAAATGCAGCATCTTGAGTCCGTAGCAGCCATTGTCTACTCATATGCAAGATTGTTTGATTCTGGTCTGCATCTATGAATACTAAGGCATCAGCTGTATCTTCAACATAAGCATGTATCCAGTATACACTATCACTTCCTGGAACACCAATTGCCTCCCTTATCTCTCCTTGTTCCAGTGCTCCAGAAGGAAGAGTCAGAGCTTCATCTACATTCTTCATGGCTTGAAGAATATTCCATTTCTTCTCTATCAGCTCCGGCTCAATCTTCACGTCATCAAGAGGGTTTGGAGCATTGACATCACACTTCCACACCTCATTGCTCTTTTTGAATATAACTTTTTCAATAATCTTCACGGATTTATCTTTAAGCTCCGAAGCGAATCCCTTACTCATCATTTATCTATAGACAGCTTTGAGAGATTCCACTGAAAGCTCCATTAGATCATTTTCCTCCATGCTAACCCTCTTCATCTTTCCGTCAACTACCATCCGGACAAAATTTGGATATGCTGAGAATTCTGGACCCTTGTCCTCTGCTAGCTGCATTAACTGATCCCTGTACATAATGCTTAGCTCCTCAGATTGAGAGTATTGAATTTTAGTCGCTAGCAAGAACAACTCTGACGCAGATCTTCTCATTATGAATTGGTCATCCACATATAAGAAAGATGTTGGGACTCCTTCTACCAAAGACAAGATAACCTGCCACTCCTTAAGATTTGCATTGTATCCAACCCTGACTTTAGAAATTAATCTCTTCAAAGCATTTATATAGTCCCCAGTCATTGGATTCTGCAAATTCAAGTTGTAGAACAGATCATCTGCATCCTTGTTATGAACTCCTTTCGCACAGGGTCCCATCATTATCTTCCTTGCTTCATCCCATTTCTGCCCTATCCTTCATTTGTCTAGATCAACTTGAGGATCAGCTAGCCTTGCAAGCTCATGATCATAATGCTTCCCTTGTAGCTCCACCTTCTTTTCTAGGAACGCAGCATGTTCTTGCATCATCTTCATTTTATAGAACTGAGCTTGTTCCAAGGCTAACTGTTGAGCTTTAAGGGTTTCCTCATCAACAGGAAATTCTTCAGGCATTCCGGAAGACATCCCAGCACCTCCACCTTGTTCCTTCAAAGATTTTTTTATAGCGTGTGCCAACGGTACGTCTTCCATGTCAGAATCTGAGTCAAGTACCTCCTGTACTGTTTCCTGATGACTCAGGTCAATAAATGGTTCATCAACCATTACTGCCTTACCCTTCCTCATCCTCAGAGCCTCTTCATCAACAGACGGCTCAACTTCTGGTTCCTTGACAAGATCAGCGGGTTCTTCAATTTCTTCGATGTGAACTGCCTGCTGTCTCGTCTCCTTTCCACTCTCCCCCTTAGGTGAGTTATCCTGAGCTCCACCTTGGTCTTCAGATCCACCAGCTGCATGGGAACCTCCAAAACCAGAACCAGAGGCTCCCGCTCCACTAGCACCACCTGCACCAGCATCGGGGGGAGGTTGTTGTGACTCGAAGCACTCCGGGGGCACAAAACTCCTGACTGCGAACATCATTCTACTGATTTCCACAGCCATTGTATGCATTGTAGACTCCAATGCCCCCATCCTCTCATTGAGAGTGCTTCCCAAGACACCACCAGCATGGCCCAAGTCATTGACCTTATTTGTCAAATCATCAAAAGCTGTAGCTTGACTTGCCATTCTTGCTGCGTAGTCGTCTAGAGCCCTTTGGTTGTTTCCAATGTTCATCCCAAACTGCCCCATCGTCTGTCCGAACTGCTTCATCTGATTTTCCATAGAAGTCATACGCGTATCAAGATTTTCAGTGTTAAGGGACGGTGTTTGGTTTAGGTGACCTCGCTCTAATACTCGTTCTGTTGGTATTTGGCGCTCGATTTCGGGCCTTAAAAATGAAGGTCCCTCTCTCCCTAACCTCTCACACACACTCCCTGTCTCACGCTCGTGTATGTCTTCAATGATTGATCCAAATAATGAAGCAATACCTGCAGAAAATTGATAAGAAATGTTGTTGACAGTTATGGGATCAAATTCTGTTTGTTCCTGAGTTGGAATCTCAGGCTGAGAGGCTGCAAAGTGTTCTTGTACAACATCAGAACCGATCCTCTTTGCAGCATCAGTACGTACCGGTGAAGGTACGGCTGAAGTTCTTAAGACTTCATGTCCTCTTGAAGCAACAGTATCTTCAAGAGGTACATCATCCTCACCAAAATCAAAATCCCTATGTGCAGATTGTTCAAGGGGTGAACCACTCGCGTGAGGTGGAGTGGTTGCGTGTGACACGCTAGGGTTTGACTGTGGTTGTGAAGTAGCAGCGTGGAAAAGTTTGGCTTTCTTTCGAATAAGTTGCTGCTCTTCGGGTTCACTCTCCTCATCATCTTCTACATATACACGTGCTGGCTTTCTGACTTCCGTTAACAAGGGTGAAAGAGAATAAGAATGTGTATTGGATTCAGAAATGTAGCTCTCACCCTGGGATAGATCCTGCGGGTTAGCAGTCTCTTGGGTCGCGGAATCAGATACATAGGAGGAGGAATGAATAGTATGCAGGGAGAGATTACCTGATTGATTACCTTGTGCATCATCGCTTTCCTCATCAGGAATCTCATCAAATGCCTCAGCATGAACAGATGGATTTTGAGCATGTGATGAAACTTGTGATGATGCCTCCAAATTGGTAACTCCTGCATCATATGTAAGCCACATTTATATATTTTCAGGAATAGACATCGGTTTACCTTGATGTTTATCCTGATTAGCAATGGTTGAAAGTGACTTAGTGCCCATCCCTAGCGATGCAGATGTTGGGCTTCCGGCAAATCTCTGTCTAACAGCAAGAGCTTCCTTCGGTATTAAGTCATTAATCAGCATTTGTAGGAACCGAGGAAACCAGCAGACAACATCAGCTGTAGTGAGGTCTCTGCTTGCAAGAGATCCCATTGAGGCCACTATCTCAGAGAGAACTATGCGTCCATAATTTATATCCAGTTCTCTTGCTAGGGCAACTGCAAAGGTTTGCATTGGAATTGGAATTTGATGAAAGTCTTTTTCGCGTGCCCGAAAACATCTTGTGATGGCCTCGAAAAAGTAATTCCATTCCACATGGAAGAATTGCTTTTGGATATTTCCTGTGATTGGGCCTTTCGGAGGATAACATCCAATTTCTTCAAAGAATCTGAGGCGTTCCGTAGCTGTAGGTTCTGGATCATAAGCATCTTTAATTGGGAATCCCAGAACTCTGTTGACAATCTCTTCAGTCACCTCATATTCCTGACCCGCTAAGGTAAACCTGAATCCAAAGGGGGTTGATTTGCTACCAAAAGTAACCGCACTAGTCCATAATTGCTGTAAAGCATCATGTACTAGTGTAGGTTTAGCAGTAAAAGCATGGCTAGCTTTGGAGTACAAATTGAGAAATCGTATCCAAAACTTAAACCGCGGGAGTTGATCACCAATTTCCGTAGAAATATTATAAAAATTGTTTTTAGCAAGTGAAAATTGGTGAGCCATTTTGATTAAATGTTTTTCTTTAAAAGATGTGAATTTTTTTTTTTTAATTTTGAAAAACAAATAATTTATGAATTACTCAGTTTTATTCCTTTTAATTTTTCGAGAATATCAAAAGATAGTCTGAAAATTTAAACTACGGAATATGAACAACCAATGACTAGATCTGAATATTCAACAAAGATGAATATTCGTGTGTTTATCAGTGAAATCGTGTGTATATGTGGAGAATATGAATTCGTGTTTTGAACAGATACACAAAACTTGATGTTTGTGTGTATGTATATGCGCGTGTATATGCGGTTACAAAACACAGTATCACAATGATTAATGATAACACAGTGATTAACAGTAAAAAATTTGGCAGTAATTCGTGATTAGTATGAGTTTAATCACAAAAACACGGGTTAATTGTATGAAGTCTGTGAAATCGCACTGTTTTTGTGAAACGGCTGCTGTGAAAATGAAATTAGGTAAAGTGAATTAGGCATCGAGTTAGAGATGTATATATAGATGAATGTGAAATGACAAAAATGTCCCTGTTAAAAAGAGTGAAAATTACCAAGTCCATACAGGGAACATCTAAGTCGAACTCTATCTCGAACATTTCTATCTCGAACATCTCTATCTCGAACATCAAGTCGAACTTCGAGATAAAGTTCGAGATAGAGGTTAACTCGAACAATGAAGCACAAATAAGCACTTTAACCAATTTTACAGCAAAAACTATAGGGAAATCCTATCTTGAACATAATTGAATTGTAGTAAACTTGGAAAATTCCCCTCTAAGAAAAACAGGGAAATTCGAGATACATTTCGAGTTAGAAGTCTATCTCGAACATCAAGTCGAAATTCGAGTTGAGTTTCGAGATAGACTAAGAGCTCTATCTCGAACATCAAGTCGAAATTCGAGTTGAGTTTCGAGATAGACTAACTCGAAGTTAATCTCAAATTCTTTTCCAAAATACCCCCTTGAACCAAAAAGTACAGGGTAATTCAAGATATGTTTCGAGTTAGGAGTGTAACTCGAAAAATTCCCTTTAGCTTAACTGAGAACTCTATCTCGAACACCAAGTCGAAATTCGAGTTGAGTTTCGAGATACACTAGGAACTCTATCTCGAACATCAAGTCGAAATTCGAGTTAAGTTTCGAGATAGACTAACTCGAAGTTAATTCTCAGTTCTTTTCAAAATATTCCCTTAATGGAAACCTCATCTCAACCTTTGAGATAAAATTCGAGATAGACTTTATCTCGAATATTTTGAAGATAGAACTAGGCACACTGGTAACTCGAACTCGAACTCTAAGTCGAATTTCGAGATGAATTTCGAGATAGCCAACTCGAAATTCTTCCCAGACTTAGAATTTTTCAAAAACTTCACTCTGACAGATTAAGTCGAAATTCAAGTCGAATTTCTAGATGAGTTTCGAGATAGAACCTAACTCGATATTATGAAGGTTTTTTTTTAATTCTAAGGCCTCTAATTACATGAAACTCATAGGCAAATTCATCATAAAATCATGCAATATTTAGAATATTATAAATTTAACTCCCCCTATGATCATGCAATCTAACAATCATAAATTCAAAGATTTGTGCTATAAAAGACACTTAAAACACAATGAATTCATGTAAAATGACACTATATGCAACCTATAACAATCATTAATTAGGCATTTTAAAGTCTAAGCACATAATGATTAAATAGCTTGCATATACAAACATAACCATGGATTTTACAGATAGAAGGCTTTACTAACTTGTGTTAAGCATTCCCAATTCACCAACCAACCTATTGAATGTTACTTCATCAAGAGGTTTGGTGAAAATATCTACAATTTGTTGCATTGTGGGCACAAAATGTAGCTCCACAGTCCCCTCCTCGACATGTTCTCTTATGAAGTGATACCTGATGTCGATGTGCTTGGTTCTTGAGTGATCTACAGGATTGTTGGTTATGGCAATGGCACTTGTGTTGTCACACATAATTGGAATTTTCTTGTGCTCCATGCCATAATCCTTCAATTGGTTCCTCATCCACAGTATTTGAGCTACACAGCTTCCAGCAGCAATGTACTCAGCTTCAGCAGTAGAAGTAGATACTGTATGTTGCTTTTTACTTTGCCAGGACACCAATCTTCTGCCAAGAAATTGGCAAGCACCAGATGTGCTTTTCCTATCAATCCTGCAACCTGCATAGTCTGAATCCGAATAGCCAATAAGATTAAAACCTGTATCTCTTGGGTACCAAATCCCTAGATTTGGTGTGCCCTTGAGATACCTAAAAATTCTTTTGACGGCTACGAGATGTGATTCTCTAGGATCCGCTTGGAACCTTGCACATAAACAAGTTGCGAACATTATATCTGGTCTACTTGCAGTTAAATAGAGGAGTGAGCCAATCATACCTCGATAGCTTGTGATGTCAACTGATTTACCTGATTTGTCTTCATCAAGCTTCGTGGCTGTTGCCATGGGAGTCTTAGCTGCTGATGCATCTTCTAGATTATACTTCTTGAGTAAATCTCTGACGTACTTGGATTGACAGATAAAGATACCATCTTTTCTCTGACTGATCTGTAATCCAAGGAAGAAGGACAGCTCTCCCATCATGCTCATCTCATATTTTTCCTGCATTAGCTTGGCAAATTTCTCGCACAAGCGCTCATTTGATGACCCAAAAATAATATCGTCCACATATACTTGAACAAGTATTAAGTCATTTCTCACAACTTTATAGAACAATGTTTTATCAATTACTCCCCTAACAAAACCATTTTCAATTAAGAATAGAGATAGGGTTTCATACCATCGCCTTGGGGATTGCCTGAGGCCATAGACAGATTTGAAGAGTTGATACACAAAATCTGTATGTTCTGGATCAACGAAGCCAGGCGGCTGTTCCAGATATACTTCCTCTTCTAACTCTCCGTTCAGGAAGGCACTTTTCACGTCCATCTGGAAAACTTTGAAGTTCTTATGTGCTGCAAATGCCAAGAACATCCTGACTGCCTCAAGTCTTGCAACTGGTGCATAGGTTTCATCATAATCAATTCCTTCTCGCTGAGAATAACCTTTTGCAACCAAACGAGCCTTGTTTCGTGTTACAAGTCCGTTTTCATCCAGTTTATTTCTGAATACCCACCTAGCTCCAATTACGGATTTGTTCTTTGGTCGGGGTACCAGTTTCCAAACTTTCTGCCTTTCAAACTGATTGAGTTCCTCTTGCATTGCAATCACCCAATCAGCATCGCCAAGAGCTTCTTCGATTTCTTTAGGTTCAAGCTTGGATAAGAACCCAGAATATAAGGAGATATTAGCCATGTCAGCTCTTGCAGTTCTTCTAGTAGTCACACCAGCATCTGGATCACCAATAATTAACTCAAACGGATGGTCTCTATTCCATACCCGTTCACCTGGAAATTGTCTAGATGATTCAGCTTGACTTTCTGAGATGGGGTGCTGACTACTTTGATTATTTTCACTAACTCCCCCTGAGTTAGTGCCAGCTCCTACAGAACTAGAGTCAACTCGACTCGAGCCTTGAACAGTAGTCCTTGAGCTGCTATTTACTCCCCCTGAGTTGTTGCCGGTTGGTATTGAAGAAGTCTCTCCTGATCTTGTAGAATTAGCTTGTTCACTAGACTCAGGTTCTTCACGTACACTTGGAACATTTAATGGAACAACCAACTCAGGTTCATCTTCAAGATCTTCTAAGTCCAGATTCTGAAATTTTAGGGACTCAGGTTCACTAGAATCTCTTGAAATTGATGAGAGTTTGGTATCGTCGAATCTGACGTTGTAACTTTCAGTCACTTTTCGATCATTCACCAAGAACACTCTATAAGCTGCCACCACGTCTGTAGAGTAACCAACAAAGATTCCTTCACGAGCTTTTGCTGCAAACTTGCCTAGATTTTCATCATCTATAAGCACATAGCATTTTGCTCCGAAGACATGAAAGTATTTGATTGTTGGTCTTCTGTTGTTCATTAGCTCACATGGTGTCTTTTCTTTATCTTTTATGATCAAGGTTCTATTTTGAGTGTAACAAGCGGTACTCACTGCTTCGGCCCAGAAATACAAAGGAAGTTTTGAATCATACAACAAAGTTCTTGCTGCTTCAACCAAAGTTCTATTCTTCCTTTCAACTACTCCATTTTGCTGTGGAGTTCTCGGGGCTGAATACTGACGACGTATTCCCTTAGATACACAGAAGTCATTCAGCACTGCGTTTTTGAATTCAGTGCCATTGTCTGATCTAATCGTCTTCACAGTAAGTGTTGAAACATTCTCAATTTGAGTGATGTGATCAATGATTAAGAAAGGTACTTCGTCTTTCGTCATTGCGAACAATACCCATGTATACTTGGAGAAGTCATCCACGATTACCAAAGCATATCTTTTCCTAGACAAAGATAGGACATTCACTGGGCCAAACAAATCCATATGAAGAAGTTGTAGAGGCTCAGTAATACTAGAAATTTCTTTTCTTTTATGCGATGCTCGCTTCGACTTTCCCATTTCACAAGCTTCACAGAGTCCTTTCGGAGCGAACTCCATTTGAGGTAGATCTCTCACCAATTCTCGCCTCGCGAGAGCATTCATCGTTTTGAAGTTTAAGTGAGATAGCTTTTTGTGCCATAACCAGCTTTCATCATCCGAGGCTTTGCTGTAGAAACAGGTGACCTCATTCTGATTTGCTGAATCCATATCTGCAACAAAAAGATCTGCCTTTCGAACTCCTCTCAAAGCTAGTGAGCCTTCCTTGATGTGAGTGATTGAGACACCTTTCTTGTTGAAGACAATTTCGTAACCTTTGTCACAGAATTGACTTATACTCAACAGATTGTGCTTTAGTCCCTCAACATAGGAAATATCTTCAATGATGACATTGCCAGTTTTCAGTTTGCCATATCCCTTAGTCACACCTATGCTGTCATCTCCAAAGGTAACATAAGGGCCAGCCTTCATAACCAACTCTGTAAGCAGGGACTTGTTTCCAGTCATATGCCTCGATGCTCCACTGTCTAGCACCCATATAACTTTATTTCTATTCTGCTTAATGCCCTGCAATAACAGATTGATTAGACATTCTTCGGAACCCAACTTTGATTGGGCCCGGCTTTTCGATAAGATCGAGAATCAACAGATTTATCCTGGCGATCTTCCATCTCAATCTCATATCTAGCTATTAATTCAGTCTCTTCTCTTGAATCATTGTCCCATGCTTGATCTTGAAGTGTTTCCAGCTCATAGGTCTTTAGTATTCCATAATACTCTTCCAGAGAAGTTGTATGCAAATCTCTGGTTTCTCTTATTGCGTAGACCCTATGTTCAATGCTTTTTGGCTGGTTCCTCAGATATCTTGTATTAGTCTCAACCATGGGGAGAGTTACACCTCTCAGATTCAAATCCAATACCAACTGACTGAATCGTAGGTAGACATCTGTTATGCCTTCTCCTTTTCGTATTCTGAAGGTGTCATACTCCATCTTGAGTATGAGTGTCTTGTTACTTCTAACCTCTGCAGATCCTTCCATGACAACTTCTATCTTGTCCCAAATCTTCTTCGCTGTAGTCAGACCTTTGACTATGTTGAACATTTCATGATCAAGAGATTCCATCAAGGTTTGTCGTATGGCAGTATCATAAGCTATTTGTTCCTTGTCAGCATCCGAAAACTCCGAGACCTTTTTAGGCTCAGACCGAGGTGGTATAACCACTCCTCCTTCCGTATGTGAAGGAATAACTACCATTGGGACAAATTTACCCTTGTCAAGGACTTCCAGATATTCAGGGTTAACAGTCTCTAGATATAGTCTCATTCTGAAAACCCATTCTTCATAGTGATCTTTGTTGAACATTGGGATCTTGAATGCATTTTTAGGAGCCATCTCAATTCTGGTCACTAAAAGTTTCTAAGTACCCAAGACTAGGCTATGTAGAATATTTATGTAGAACTTTTGCCTAAGTCGAAATTTCTCTAAGTAGAAATTTTGCTCAAGTCGAAATCACCAAGTAGAAATTGTCTAAGTCGAAATTCTATGTAGAAATTCTCAAGTAGAAATTCTATGTAGAAATTTTTGCCTTAGAATAATTTTTCTGCAGATTACTTTAATATTGAATAAACAATATTATCTCTTTAACACCTTTTGACTTTGAATGCTTTACTCACCTAACCCACCTAACCCACATGCTAGGTACTGAGTATGTCTGTATACTTTCGACCGAATAAAGCAAATTAAAAAGTCCAAAACCACCTTTTTTTATTCTTTTACTTTGGAAAAGGAGATCAAAAAGTTGTTGGGTTGTCTTCTTTGATAAGAACAGATGATGAACACTCAAGAACACCAAATATGAACTAACCCAGATAAATTCACAAAAATTAGTTAAAATACACCCAAGCTAAATAATCACACCTGGAGTATTTAAATAATTTTTCAGATGAGTTTTCACTACCAACGAATTAAAACACACTTTTCGAGAAAATGAAAAGTAGATCTGAAAAATGAAAACTCACGATTCTTCTACTCAACACAAGGATCTATGTTTTGTATGTTAAACATATAGCTTTGATACCAATTGTTAGGTCCAAATGTGTTGTAGAGGGGGGTGAATACAACTTTTCGAATATGAGAAGCAATAAATACGATGCAATAAATGAACACACAGATTCAAGGAATATATTTCTTATATATAACTTGAAATGGTTGCTACAACATTCATTACAAAGTATGATAGAAGTTCAGAGAGAAGTGAATGATACTAAGCTCTGTGAATGCACTCTCTCTCTTTTTCTTGTGTTTCTCTCAACTATTGCTCTCACAAAAACATTACACAAGTACTTCTATTTATACTACATGTAATCTATGTCCTGTAGTCTTCAAAGACTAAGATATACGTGGCCCAATGATGTCCACATAGATCTTGCCTTATCTTGAAAGCTTGGAAATCTGCCAATCAGAAGATGCCATGTGTCATGTTGAAGCTGCACTCTAAGTAGAACTTCTACTTGAGAATTTCTACTTAGCCATCTCGAATTTCTAAGTAGAACTTCTACTTGAGAATTTCTACTTAGCCATCTCGAATTTCTACTTGAGAATTTCTACTTAGCCATCTCGAATTTCTAAGTAGAACTTCTACTTGAGAATTTCTACTTAGCCATCTCGAATTTCTAAGTCGAACTTCTACTTGAGAATTTCTACTTAGCCATCTCGAATTTCTACTTGAGAATTTCTACTTAGCCATCTCGAATTTCTAAGTAGAACTTCTACTTGAGAATTTCTACTTAGCCATCTCGAATTTCTAAGTAGAACTTCTACTTAGAAATATTCTACTTGGTCATCTAGAATATTTAGTACTTAGAAAATATTCTGGTCTTCAACTTGAAACTTCAATGCACATCTTGAACTTGTGATATCTTCATGTCTTCTTTATTCTTCACCAAGCTCTTGAACATGGATCTTTATTACTGACATAAACTTGCTATCAATGTCCTGACACTTGATGCAACGGTCTGGTTCATAAGTGACTAGTCTTGATAGTGTTTTTGCTTCTTGAATAAATTACCATACCCAATTAGTAATGTGGCTTTCCAATATTTGCTTTCCTTCTTGTTCACTTGAAATCAATTGGTCTTATTGATACTGATAGTTATGATCTTGATTCTTGGCTTTTCAAATCACTGAGGCATGAACAACTTTGACTTGAACTTCTCTCAATGATTTCTTCTTGGCTTGATCATAGTTAACATGTTGAATTGTATCAATTACCTTGTCTTCATTTAGTGTTGATTTCTTGTGACTTCTTGTTCTTGATTGTCTTCTGGTTAAGTATCTTTTCCTTTAGTTGGGTTACATTAGTTATAGTGTTACAAGTTTACACACTCTGCCTTTCACTCTCCTCATGATCTCTCTTCATCTTCACAAAATCAATTAGCTCCAGCTTCCATACTCTTTCCACTTTATCTTCTGAGCTCAACAATGCAATGATTCTTTCTATGTCATGTAGCTTGCCCCAATGTTGACATCCTCCTTGTTTGAATTTCTCCTCCCTTCCATCAGTATATTTGATCTCAAGGCAGTTATCAACAATGGCAACATGATAGATTCTTTGAGCTTGTAAGAATTGCAGTTGGTCTTCATCAAAATCTTCATATAGTGGTTGGAGTTTTAAGCCTGGATAGATTTTCAGAGTCCTTGATTTGGATGGCTTTGGTTTCCTTGCAGCTTGTTTGAATTTGATCCTTTTAACATGGTTGCCTGGCAGTAGCATGTGACCTTTGTTTGTGGACCATTGTAGTATTCCATTAGCAGTTTGCTTTTTGAAATATACAGATTGTTTCTTGACTTGAATCTTCTTCTCTTCTTGAGGTGGCAAGACAGTTGCAGAAGCCATAGATGTAGATTTTGGTAGGTCACTACCAACAGTATTCACCCTAGACTTAGAGTCTTGTGATGTGGTGAGGTTACTGTCAGCAATGCCTAAGGCTTGCTGTCTTCCACTCTTCCTCTCAGAGACTTTACCTTGATCATCATCATTCTTCTTCTCCTTACCATCCTTCTTCTTCTTTTTATCTTCATCACCCTTATCACTCCTGTGATGTCTTCTCCTTCCATCACTTTTGTCTCCATCCTTGTCTTGATCACCATCCTTGCTAGGGTTGAACTTAACAGATTCAGGTACAATGCTAGTTGCAATGTATGACCTGAGATAAGATATAGCTTCTAATTCTTCTTCTGTTCTTAAACCCTTCTTCTTGTTCAGCTGCTCAATGATGGCAATAATGAGAGATTTGTTATGAGGAATTAGATGCTTAGGGATGGCCAGCTGCTTGATATCATCAATTCTTGTTGCAGCCTGATAGATGATGGTTCTAGGATTTGTGAATACTTCAGGAAGCCTTGCTGGTTGACCATCCCTTAACTCTTCAAAGAGACTCTTACAGTTTTCATCCTTCTTTTCAATCATTCCAAGGAACACATCCACTTCTGAGTGCTTTAGACCCTGTAGAGTGTTGATGGTTAAGTGCCATATCTTATTCTTTCCTACCATCATTATCTCTTTGAGCCATAGGCCATCAACTCTCCTTGGTACTATAGTGAGAAAATCAATCTGAATCTTCAAACTCCCATGATATGATAAAGCATCACCAGCCTGTTCTCTTGAAACTTTCAGAAACTCCAAGAATGCATCATCATGATAGACATTTGAGTTTGCAATTTCTTGTAGCATGGCCTCAGTGACCACCTTCACTTCTACTCGCTTGGCACTCTTAGATATGGAGATTTGAGGTCTGTCAGATAGCATACTCCCTGCAACCACTGTGGTTGTAATAGATTGCTTTTGACCACTGGAAGTAGTGATGTGCACAGTTGGTAGAGTGACAACTGGAAGAGAAGTAGGAGGCTCATCAACTTTGTATTTTCCTTTGCCAGGCACATGAGTTAGAGATTTGGAAGTTCTTTGATGACCACCTTCAATGATTTTGATGCCCTTTACTGCTGGTGGTTTCTCCCCCTTTGTTTTTGAATTTCTTGATGTCCTCTTCTCCCCCTTAGGCTTGTTGTCAGGCACAGAGGTTGTAGGAGTGACCTTTGGGGTTGAAGAGTCGTCAGGTAGAGGGAGACCCATGTGCTTCATCATTGTAGACAACATTGATTGTTGATGCAGGAGAACATCAGCTGTGGTGGTGGCTTGAGTGTTCAACTGCTCAGTAAGAGTCTGTACCTTGTCTGTAAGATGAGCATTAGACTGAGTGAGAGTAGCTACCTTCTTTTCAAGTGCATCTACCTTGCTAAACAATGCAGAGGATTTGAAGCCAGACAGGGATTGTTCTTTGAGTCTCTGCACTTCAAACCTAGACATCTCATGCACAGGGACCTCAGTGACCAGCTTGTCTCCATATTGATTTGTAAAGAGGGTCCTGAGCATGGCATTGGCTTCAGTTGTCTGATCAGTGAGATTTTGGAATTTGTGCCCTAGGCCTATGACAGCATCCTTGAGAATAGCCAAACCATTGTCCATCTTGGTGCAGGTAGACTTACAGGCTAGAATGTCCTTGACTACAGTCTCCAATTGAGGGAATTTGGAATCAAAAGTCCTCTTTATCTCATGCACCTCCTTGGTTGTGGCTGAACACACTTTATTAACTTCTGTCTTTAGACCTTTGCCAAGGTAGTGTGCAGCCTTAAGAATGCCCTTGTAGCTGTCATTCACTGCTTCATACACATCAGTAGGGGTGAGAGATTTGGCATTGGACCCTAGTGAAGTGATGTATTCTTCTCTTAGGTACTGGAGACCTTCTGAGAGAGAGATGTCATTCTTTCCTTGTAGCCAAGCATCTACGTTTCCATCCCTCTCAGTTTCATCTATGATCTTAGCCTTCTGTATTTCTACATCATCTCTGTGGCATAAGAGGATAGCTTCATAGTCTGGATTGGGCATGTCTGCAGTGAGAAGGTGCTGAGCAATCTTTGTGAACTCAGGGATCTGATCCACAATTAAGCTTTGGAGTGCTTCAACCGTCAATTGTGGTGGAACAGACCCTGATCCTGAAGCACTGTCATGTTGCACAGGCTTCAGCCATTGAGACATATAGTTAGAGCTAGAGCTAGGCAAGCTAGACTCCTCAGTTATAGATGCAACTTCTGTAATCGGATGGAAAGACTCTGCTACTGTTGTCTCCACAGGAGTGGGATGAGTTACAACAGTAGTTGACACAGGCACAGAGTCTCTAGTTAAAACTAGTGAATCCTCTGTGTTTGTGATGGTGTCATTAGGAGATGCCCCAGCATGCATTCCCTGACCATCTAAATGTGGTACCTGGGTGGTGAGCAAGGTGTCATGCACCAAGTAACTTGAATCCATTGGCTCATCAAGAGAAAAGAATTCTTGATGATCAATGCCTTGCTCCTCAATTGCTTGAGTTGTAGGCTCCAAAGAAATATTAGTGGTAGATTCTGGAAGAGAAGTGTGTTGTAGATTAGATTTTGGCAACTCCCCCTGAGAGATAGAGGGAGTTTCAATTGTGATGTGCTCTCCACTCAGTGTTGTGCCACCCTTATCACTCCCTTGTGCTTTTTCTTTACAGATAGGTGCATTGGGGAGGATGCTTGATTCTATAGATGCACCTTGTTGAGAGGATACATCTAGTGAGCTGTGTGCCCCTGATTTTACAACTTCAGCCATTTGGGTGACTGAAGAGGTGGTTTTAGATTTCTTCTTCTTCTTTAGGCTAATGATAGGTGACTCAGGATCCTCACCTCCTAAACGGGTTTTATATCAAACGGGCCACTGATCTCATTATAAAGTATCAAGTAGCTGCCCAATCTCCACGGGGACTCATTTAAGCCACTAAACTAAGAAATATATCATTTCCCCCCCTGCATTCACAAAAATAATACAATTTATGGTGGATTAATTGTCTTGGATAAAATTTATGGTGGAAAAAAAAAGTTAAATCTTGGATAGATTGTATTATTCTCACTTAGGCCACCATAAATTGTATTATTTTTGTGAATGCAGGGGGGGCAAATGATATATTTCTGTTTAGTGGCTTAAATGAGTCCCCGTGGAGACCGGGGAGCTACTTGATACTTTTTAATGAGATCAATGGCCCGTTTGATATAAAACCCCCTCCTAAACCTAGTTCTACAGCTAAGGCTACTTCAGTTAAGATGGTTAAAGGTTCAGAAGCAACCTGTTTTCTCTTCTTTTTACTAACATCACCCTTTTGAGAGGATAATGCAGTTGGCTCTGTGTTCGGTAGAGTGTTTGTCTGAGAGGGTTGGTTAGCAAGCCTTGGGTTAGCATTGTGTTCTTCTTGCTTAGGCTGTGCTAACTGAGATTTAGACTCAAATATTGGCATGTTGTGGGGGTAAGACCTAAACAAACCCTCCATGCGGGGAGTTATTTTAAGCCTTACATCCACATCATTCCTAGTCTCCAAGTTTCCAAAAATAAGTTTGGTCATGGACCTAGGATAGCCTATTTTACTTTTATCTAATCCAGGCAATTCAATCAATGAAGCATTTTTGAAATTAAGTACTGATTGAATAAAGCGGGGAAAGAAAATTTCAATACCTCTCTTGGCTGTGTTCTTACCAAGTCTCCCATATAGCTCTTGTATGATGAGATGTCCAACATCTATCTTTCTCCCATGAGCCAAGGCATAGGCAAGCTGCTGCACAGGTGTACTAATCTGATCAAAGCTCGATTTCCTGGCAGTGAATACATGAAGGAGTGTAGCAAAAACATAGCTCCATTCCTTTCTCAAGTACTTCCTATTCAGCTTTCCAAGTTTAATAGTCTCTGAGTAGTTGATAAATTCAAAGAATTCTTCCAACTCAGCATCTGTGGCCAGGGAGTCATATGCCTCTTGCTGCAAATCCAAGGCTTCATTCATGTCTGCGGTAGTGATAGTAATATCCACGCCTTGAATCTTGCAGTAGACAACATATGAGGTAATAGCATTCTCAAGGGCGATGACCTCCACTGTAGCTGTCCTCCATAATTGTTCTAATAAGTCTATGTACAGGGTTGGGTTGGCTAATAGTGCACCCTTGATGTAAGATTCAGACAACCATCGAACAAAGCACTTGAAATTAGCATTTGGTGCTTCCACATCACTGGTAATTGCGATGAAATTGGTTTGGGATGGTATGGTGAGTTGAGTGTTTGCCATTTGGGTAGAGAAGAAAAGAGAATTAAGGTTGAAGAAGAAATTCGCAGTTAGGGTTTTCAGAGGTTTTAAGAGTTTAGATGCTTGAGAGATCGAACGAAATGAGTTGAACAGTTGTGAAATTGTATATATATGAATAACTTGACTTGTCGATTAGATCTAAGTTTTGTATCGACAAGACAATCATTCGAGAAGTATAAAACTATTCGATAAGTCAAGAAAGGCTTATTCGATATCTCAAGCAGTTTGTAACTCACAACTGGCAGTTATTTAACTCAGAAAATAATTCTATGCTAAATAAAATATGTTTTTATGAGCGAAATGAAATTTTGAATATAAATCCAAAAAGCAATTAAGTGTCAGCGAGAAATCAGCCTTTTCAAATGATTCGATAACTCAAATACAGTATTCGAGAACTCCATCATTAGAGAACTAAAATACTCTATTCGAGGACTCAGAGTGTGCTATTCGATTTCTCCACAAGACACTATTCGAGAACTCAAGAGGGTTCTAGATAGGCCTATTCGAGAACTCAAGCCATGACAAAACAATGAACCATTCGAGAAGTCTGACTTATCGAACTATACTTTTCACTCATAAAATTCAATTTTCACTATCTTTTAAAATTTACCAGAAATATTCACTGAAGAATATTCTACCAAATTAAATAGTGATTCTCTCAAAATTTCACAGAAATTTCAAGCTAAAGATGTATGATTTTCAATATATGCAGCATTGTGGAATATTTATAAATCATACTCCAGCCAATACTTACTTCAAAAATATTGAGCATTTGATAAAGTAAGTATTTACTGCTGCAACAATCTAGTTGATATATTCACTTAGCCAGAATTTGAAGAATTCAGCATTCCAATCTCACTAACCAACCTTGTGAAGGTGGCTTCATCTAATGGCTTAGTGAATATGTCAGCTAGTTGTTTCTCTGTGGGAACATAATGTAACTCAATGGTTCTATTAGTTGCATGCTCCCTTATGAAGTGATATCTGATGTCAATGTGCTTTGTCCTAGAATGATTGACAGGATTGGAAACTATAGAGATTGCACTTGTGTTGTCACACATGATTGGAATTCTTTCCAACATAAGTCCATAATCTCTAAGTTGGTTTCTGATCCAAAGCACTTGAGCACATCAACTTCCAGCAGCTATGTACTCAGCTTCAGCTGTGGAAGTTGACACAGATTGTTGTTTCTTGCTGTACCAAGAGACTAACCTTTGTCCAAGAAACTGGCAGCTACCTGAGGTGCTTTTCCTATCCACTCTGCATCCAGCATAATCAGCATCAGATTGAACCCTGTGTCCTTAGGATACCATAACCCCAAGTTTGGTGTGCCCTTCAGATATCTGAAAATCCTCTTTATTGCTATCATATGTGATTCCTTTGGATTTGATTGAAACCTTGCACACAAGCATGTTGCAAACATGATGTCTGGCCTACTAGCAGTAAGGTAGAGTAGAGAACCAACCATGCCTCTGTAGATTGAGATATCTACCTTTTTGCCCTTACATCTTCATCTAACTTGGTGGCAGTGGCCATGGGTGTCTTTGCAGGCGAGCATTCTTCTAAGTCAAATTTCTTCAATAGATCCTTGATGTATTTGGTTTGACTTATAAAAATGCCATCCTTCCTTTGACTCACTTGCAGCCCGAGAAAGAATGTTAATTCTCCCATCATACTCATCTCATATCTGCTCTGCATGAGCTTAGAGAATTTCTCACACAGCTTCTCATTTGTAGTGCCAAATATGATATCATCCACATAGATTTGAACTAAGATAATATCATCACCATGTTTCTTGTAAAACAGTGTCTTGTCCAGTGTGCCTCTAATGAATTGATTCTCCATGTTAGGAATATGTTGTACTTGATGATAACTTCACAATCAATCAAATTGTTTAAGGTTTTGTAGCTGTCAACGGATGAGGATTTATAACTCTATCCGTTGACAGGTAGCTCATCAACGGATGAGGTTTTGTAGCACACTGCAGTATCTTTATGTTATCAGTTGATAGTGTTTTTATCCACAGTCATGTTGACTATCAACGGATAGGCAGAATAGGGTAGCTAATTGTAAATAAGCTATGCTATGTAATTCTGTCTAAGTGAAAGTGTATCAACGGATGAAGACTAAACAATATCAACGGATACAACTCAAATCCACTCTATCAACGGATACAGCTCAAGTCCCAATATCAACGGATACTGCTCTATACATCATCAACGGATGTCAGTATACATCATCAACGGATAATCATTGACACTGTCTTCTATGATTAGCTGGAGATTAGCAGTTGATAAGGACATGTTTGACTGACAGATCACATGAGTTTATAGTAGATACAAAAAGCAGTATGGCAGCCATACTTTGGAAACACAGAAGAAAGAAGCATTCCATTTACACTATGAATACAAGAAAGGTGCAGGAGACATGTCTGAACACAAGGACAACCTTTCGGCTACATGTGTATTTGGAGTGTAGTAGCAAGTCAACTAGAATTAGATTAGTATTATCTTATTCCAGTAGTACTTGTAAAACTTGGGATATATAACCAAGGGTAGCAACTCTTTGTAGGTTAAGAAAACAGACATATTTGCTTAGGGTTTCTTGAATATCCTTAGAAGCAAAGAGTTGTAAAACGGCAGCTGTGTACATTTTGTATCACAGAGTTTTCTTCAAATAAAAGCTTCAGGTGGTGCATATTAACCACCTGATTTTATATGTGTTTGTGTTTAAATCTTACATTGCAATTATCTCTTCATAAGTTTCTGAAGTTCTTATCAGAAATTTATAAATATCAAGAATTGTATTCAACCCCCCCTTCTACAATTATACAAGTGTGTAATCTGGGAATAACAATTGGTATCAGAGCAAGCTTCTAACATATTTGAAGTTTAAAGATCAACACACTTCCAACATGTCTAAGAAGGATTATGGAGTGAAGATTCCAGTTCTTGATAGAGAAAATTACTTTCACTGGAAAGTAAAAATGCGTCTACATCTCTCGTCTATTGATGAGGGTTTTGTGGATTGCATTGACAAGGGTCCTCACGTTCCAATGAAGACAGCAACAAGAGTTGGCCTGGCTGATGATGTGCCTGACACTTTCATTCCCAAACCTGTTTCTGAGTGGAGTCTTGAAGATATTGCAGAAGTCCACAAAGACAAAAAGGCCATGAATATTCTGTTCAATGGTCTAGAAACAGACATGGTTGACAATGTTATTAACTGCACTACCGCCAAGGAAGTATGGGACATTGTTCAAACCCTGTGTGAAGGAACAGAACAGGTAAGGGAAAACAAGATGCAACTACTAATCCAACAGTATGAACATTTTCACTTTAAGAGTGGAGAAACATTGAATGATACATTTAGTAGATTTCAAAAGCTACTAAATGGTTTGAAACTGTATGGAAGAGTCTATCAAGTTAAAGACTCTAATCTCAAATTTCTGAGATCACTGCCCAAGGAATGGAAGCCAATGACTGTTTCTCTAAGAAACACTCAAGAGTACAAGACATTTACTCTTGAAAGGCTCTATGGAACTTTAAAGACCTATGAGCTGGAAATGGAGCAGGATGAAGAGATTGAGAAGTCTCAAAAGAAAAGTGGGTCAGTTGCACTCGTTGCCAATTTGGAGCAAAAGGAGGAAAGGACAGAAACTGCTAGTTCTACACCAAACAGGGAGGTTTGTAAAAGTAGAGCAGAATCAAGCAGGAGCAAGGAAAAGGTGTCTGAGGAATTGAATGCCCTTCAGCAGGATGAATTGGATGAGATAGATGAGCACTTAGCTTTTCTATCTAGGAGATTCTCTAAGCTGAAATTCAAGAGAAACTCTGGGATGGCCAAGCCATTTAACAAGGATTTTTCCACAAACAACTATGTGGATAAATCCAAAATTAAATGCTACAATTGTGGGATTGCTGGTCATATGATAAGTGAATGCAGGAAACCTAGATCTGAGAACAAGGGAAAGCCAACTGAGGTTGTTGACTATAAGAAGAAATATTTTGATCTTCTCAGGCAGAAAGGAAAGGCATTCTTGACCCAAGAGTATGACTGGGCTGTTGATGACAATCATTCTGATGATGATGCTGAGTTAGTCAACCTTGCTTTAATGGTTGATTCTGGAGAGCAGGAAGCAAGTTCAGCTAGCAATCAGGTATTTTCTACTAATCTCTCTGAGCTCACTAAAGAGGAATGCAATAGTGTTATAGATGAAATGTCTACTGAACTATATCACTTAAGTGTTACTCTTAAATCACTTACTAAAGAGAACAATAGAATTAAAGAGTCTAATCTGTTTTTAAGTGATAGAAATGCTGCTCTAGAATCTCAATTTCTAGAATTTGAGAAAATGAGAGTTGATTGCAATAATGCTAAAAGTGAACTTGAAGCTGTGTTAAAAAGAGAACTGATTTTAAAAGACCAGCTTGAAAAAGAACAAGGGATAATTGCTAAATTTCAAAGTTGTAGGAATATTTCTCAAAACATAATAGAAGTTCAGGGAATGGAATCATTTGTGAAGGATACCTGGACTCAAAGGAAAAAGGAGCTAGAACCTGGCCTTGAGGATCTAGAGACTATTTGTGAATCAACGGATAGTGATCATCCGTTGACAGATGAACCGTCAACGGATGAGAGGTATCCGTCGACTAACAAAAAGTCTGTTAGTAAGAAGGAACTTAGGAAACTGGATATCAAGTATGGTCCAGTAAACAAGAATTTTGTTAGTGGTGAGTGCAGCAAAACCAAATCCAGTGGGAAGGCTAAGACAGGTGATTTACACAACAAAAAGGCTGTTGGTAAATCAGACAATGAAAAGGTAGAAATTGAGGGCAAAAAGAAAAAGAACAGAAATGGTAAGATAGGCATCAACAAGAAAAACAATTACTCTCCTGACAAGTTTGCTCCTAGGAAAACTTGTAGTAATTGTAATAGTGTCAATCATTTATCTTCTAATTGCAAGATTGTCAACAAGGCTCCTGTTCATGTACCTCAACCAATGCCATGTATGCCTGCAATGCCTGGTTTGTATCAAAATGCTAGTTTTTCAAATCCATATGTGAACATGCCATATGTGTCTAATCCATACTTTCAATCTATGAATGTGCCACAAATGTCATGGAACCTACCTAACATGAATAATATGTATGCCAATTTTCCACACATGCATGCATCCAATATTCATGCAAATGAGCATTTGTCAAACCCCATTACTCAAGCATATACACCTAAGATGAAGAATGCTAAGAGTGCAAAGTCAAAGGCTAACAAGAAAGGACCCAAGGAAGCTTGGGTACCAAAATCAACTTGATTTATTTTTGAAATGTGTGCAGGGAAACAGAAGGAATCTATGGTACCTAGACAGTGGATGTTCTAGGCACATGACAGGAGATTCAACCCTGCTCACAGAGTTCAAGGAAGGAGCTGGCCCTAGAATTACCTTTGGAGATGACAGCAAAGGATATACTAAGGGATATGGCCTGATTTCAAAAGACAATGTCATCATTGAAGAAGTGGCTTTAGTTGAAGGTTTAAAGCACAATTTGCTGAGTATCAGTCAGATTTGTGACAAAGACTATGAAGTAAAGTTCACAAAAGAAGCCTGTGTTGTTTCTGCCAAGGAAGACAACAATGTGGTATTGACAGGCTTTAGAAAAGGAAATGTTTACATAGCTGACTTCAATTCAGCATGCTCAGAATCCATTACTTGTCTCTTCAGCAAAGCAAGTAAGGATGAGAGTTGGCTATGGCATAAGAAGCTGTCACATTTGAATTTTAAAGTTATGAATGATTTGGTAAGAAAGGATCTTGCTAGAGGAATCCCTCATTTGGAGTTTGTCAAAGATGGGCTATGTGATGCCTGCCAATTAGGGAAACAAAAGAAATCATCTTTCAAAAGCAAGACAGAGTCATCCATTGTTAAGCCTCTTCAATTGCTGCATATGGATTTATTTGGTCCAGTAAATGTCATGTCTATTTCAAAGAAGAAATACTGTCTGGTGATTGTAGATGATTTTTCTAAGTTCACATGGACTTTCTTCCTGCACTCCAAGGATTGTGCAAGTGAAATCATTATCAATCACCTCAGAATGCTAAACAATGGTTCTGAAGACAGAGTACAAAGGATCAGGAGTGACAATGGTACTGAATTCAAAAATTCCACAATGAAGATTTTCTGTGAAGAGAATGGAATTGTCCATGAGTTTTCTGCTGCCAGAACACCTCAACAAAATGGGATTGTTGAAAGGAAAAACAGAACTCTCATTGAAGCAGCTAGAACAATGTTAAGTGAATCAAGATTACCAACATATTTCTGGGCTGAAGCTGTCAACACTGCATGCTTTACTCAGAATATTTCCTTGGTCAATCAAGCTAGAGGAATGACTCCTTATCAGTTATTAACCAACAAGAAACCAACTTTAGCTTTTCTACATGTCTTTGGATGTAAGTGTTTTGTGCTAAGGAATCATGGAGATAATTTAGGCAAATTTGAAGCAAAGGCAGATGAAGCTATTTTCGTTGGATATGCAGCAGGGAAAGCCTACAAGGTCTACAATCTAAGAACCAACATTGTTATGGAATCTGTACATGTTGTGTTTGATGATCAAAAGATTCTAGGCCTAAATGATGAAGGTTACCATGAAAAGTTGGAATTTGAGAATGAAGGTGAAGGAAGAATGTACTATGATGATGATGAGGAGAATGAAGATCATGACCACAGAGATCCACCTAGAGCTGTTACACCAACTAGAAGTGATGCTTACACGGAAAATGAAGCATCCGTTGATAGTCATTCTGGAGCATCCGTTGACAGTCATTCTGCAACATCCGTTGACACTATTAGAGATGCATCCGTTGACAGAAATTCTCAAGCATCCGTCGACAGGCAAAATGATGCATCCATTGACAGTCAACTTCATAACTCAGCAAGGACAACAAACTCAGGGGGAGTTTCTCAAGGTCAAAATTCAATGCTAAATCAACATGATCATGGAAATGAAGCAACCTCATCAAGATCAAATCTTCCACCTGCAAGAAAATGGACTAGAAATCATCCATTTGAGTTAATCATTGGTGAATCAAATTCAAGAGTCCAAACTAGAAGGGCCACTCAAGCAGAATGTCTATACAGTAGCTTCCTATCTCAAGAGGAACCTAAGAAAGTGGAAGATGCCCTTCTAGATCCAGATTGGGTGTTAGCAATGCAAGAAGAGCTAAACCAATTTGAAAGAAATAAAGTATGGAAACTTGTGCCCAAACCTGATGATAGAAGTGTCATAGGTACTAAATGGGTTCTCAAGAATAAGACAGATGAAAATGGCATAATTGTGAGGAATAAAGCTAGATTAGTGGCAAAGGGCTATTTTCAAGAAGAAGGAATAGATTTTGATGAAACTTTTGCTCCAGTAGCAAGACTTGAGGCAATAAGAATCTTTCTAGCCTATGCAGCACATGCCAATTTCAAAGTCTATCAGATGGATGTCAAAAGTGCCTTTCTAAATGGGGAACTGGAAGAAGAGGTCTATGTCCATCAACCTCCTGGTTTTGAGGATCCAGAATTTCCAGAATATGTATATCTTCTCATGAAAGCACTTTATGGTTTGAAGCAAGCACCAAGAGCCTGGTATGACACTTTATCTCAATTTCTTTTGGAGAACCACTTCACTAGAGGTACAGTAGATAAAACCTTATTTCATAGGGATATTAATGGCTCTTCAATACTTGTTCAAATCTATGTAGATGATATTATTTTTGGGTCTACAGATGAGAAGCTTTGCAAAAAGTTTGCCAAACTTATGCAAAGTAGGTATGAAATGAGTATGATGGGTGAATTAACTTACTTTCTTGGCCTACAAGTAAAGCAAGTTAATGAGGGCATTTTCATTAGTCAAACAAAATATATTTATGATCTCTTAAAGAAATTTGACTTAATGGATTGTACATCTGCTAAAACACCTATGGCCACTGCAACTAAGCTTGAGTTGAATACTAAGGAAAAGTCTGTGGACATCTCAAGTTATAGAGGCATGGTAGGTTCACTTTTATACCTAACAGCTAGTAGACCTGATATAATGTTTTCTACTTGTCTTTGTGCTAGATTTCAAGCTGATCCTAGAGAGTATCACTTAATAGCTATTAAAAGAATTTTCAGGTATCTCAAGGGAACACCAAACCTTGGCATTTGGTACCCAAGAGAATCTGGTTTTGATCTAACTGGCTATTCAGATGCAGATTATGCAGGTTGCAGAGTTGATAGGAAAAGTACTACAGGTTCTTGTCAATTTCTAGGAAACAGGCTTGTATCATGGTTCAGGAAGAAACAAAACTCAGTCTCCACTTCTACAGCTGAAGCTGAGTACATTGCGGCTGGAAGCTGTTGTGCACAGATTCTATGGATGAGAAACCAACTCATTGACTATGGTCTAAAAGTTGAGAAGATTCCAATTTTCTGTGACAACACAAGTGCTATTGCCATCACAGGGAATCCAGTGCAACATTCGAGAACCAAGCACATTGACATCAAATACCACTTCATTAGAGAACATGTGATGAATGGTACAGTAGAAATGCACTTTGTGCCAAGTGAAATGCAGCTTGCAGATATCTTCACCAAGCCTCTTGATGAATCCACATTCACAAGATTGGTAGGTGAGCTAGGTATGCTTAACTTGTCATAATTTCTAGTGATATTTGATTTCAATGAATTGAAGCTGGAAATGTGTTTTGATTTACTTGAAAGTTAAAACTTTCAGAAAAATTTTCTGCAGAAATTTTGCCTAAGGCAAAATTAGCTTATCAACGGATATCCTTTTATCCGTTGATAGTATAAACACATTACTAGATTTTTGCATGTCAACGGGTAACAGGCTATCCACGTCATCAACGGATAAACTGTATCTCAACCGTTCATTCTATATCCGTTGATATACATTTTTTTTAACCGTTGGTAACCGTGTATATCTAATCATGGCTGTACTTATTCTCTTTTTATTTATTATCTGACAGTTACTTTTGACCAATGGAGTAATTAATTTTAATTATTTCATTTTTAATTCTTGAAAAATATAAAAGGCGGACTTGTACTCTCACATCTCACTTTTATTCATTTTCAAGCATATCAAAAGTTAACTGCATCTTCTTCCCTAAAACTCTCTGTAACCAAAGTTCAATCACTTCAATGGCGCCTATTGTTAAGATGATGTCCTCCACTGGGTTTACCTATGAGAAGAACAATTTCGCGGCCTTTGTTGACACAGTGAATGCTCCAGAAGCTTACCACACTTTGATGAGTTTCGTGAAGAAATGCAAACTGTCATATGCTATGACGGCTACCACTCCCTTAATCCACGAGGTAATTGAAGAAATGTGGACATGTGCTGAGTACAATGGCACAGACGGTACAATTGCTTTTTCTTTAAAGGGTAAAAACTATGTGGTTAATTCTGATGTAATAACTGCTTGTTTAAAATTGCCTGAGAATAACTGTCTGAAAGTACCTACTGATGCTGAAATTGTTGCCATGCTTAATTCTATTAATTATGCCCTTAGTACTGAAAACTTAGGGAAAATTGCTAGAAAAGGAATGGTTAAAGAATGGAGCTACTTCTGTGATGCCTTCATTAAAACTTTTTCAGGAAAAATTAGTAATTTTGATGCTGTTACCCAGTCCATGCTAACAATGATGTGTATGCTTTTAAATGATAAATTCTATAATTTTGGCACATTAGTTATGTATGAGATAGCTGCAAAGTTGGGTAAAAAGGAAACTAGGAGCAAGAATATCTACTTTGCTAGATTTTTAATGCTCTTAGCACTGCATGTGTCTGAGAATAAGCTATCCATTGCTAACCCGGATAGCAAGTTCCAATGTTTTGTTCAGGAGAAGAGAGTCTTAAGTGACATGATTCGAATGAACCTCAATGCAGGAGTATAGTTGGTATATCTACCAATTGTTCAGGTAACTATCTCTAACTCTGAAGCCCCTATCTCCAACCCCCAAATTTCTTTGCCTTCTAGTGTCACAATGGAGTCTGTAGTTGTGACCAAACAGGCTCCTACCAAAGTGACCAAATCCAAAGTTCCAAAACCACATTCTAAAAGGCAAACCTCAAGTGTCTCTCAAAAGACACCTGTTGTAAAATCTACCAAACCTCTTGAGGGGAGTGTGAAGGTGGTAGTGAGTGGTGAGGGACAGGGTGAACATCAAAGAAGCCCTAAGGATAAGGAAGGAGAGATGAGTGCAACCACCATTTCAGTCTCTCAAAAGACTGCTAATGTAACTACAGGCCAAATTCTAGTTACACTCTCCCAAAAAAGTGTGACTACTGAATCAAGTTCCCCACAAGGAACACTGCACAAGAGGGTTAGGGACACATATAGCCCAATCTCAAAAACCTATGGAAGAAGAGTGAAATCTAAAACCACAGGGGAATCACAGGGTGCACACACTGTACAGGAAACTGTACCTTCTCAAACTCAGTTTGATGTGGCTTCAATAAATGTGGAGTCACAGCCCCTTGATCTTAATCTTCAAATCGACACACATTACAATCCACCATCACCAACTCCTTCTCTGGATGTGGATATGATATCTACATCAATTCCTGATTCTCCATCTTTAAGATTCTTGGAGAAGCCCCACTCTGTAATTGGTGGTCATCATCTTTTAGATGATTTGTTGGACCATCAATCTTCCCTTCCAGAATTCTCAACACAGACTGTGGCCTCGAACTTAAAATCAATCTCCACAGATTCAGTGTTGGTTTTCTCTTCAACGGATATAATTATTCCTTCCTCAACGGATATCCTTCATCCATTGACAAGTGTTTCTCCATCAACGGATGCGCCTCTATCTAGCCATCCGTTGACAGCTATAACTACTCCATCAACGGATATTCCTTATCCGTTGATAACTCACTCTACCACTGCTATATCTGACATTCCAGTGTCAAGTGTAGAGGAGTTCTCAGTAGTTGAAACACTTTTAGGTTTGAGGGAAGGGAGTGAGAGGCTGCCTTGTGAGCAGGCAAAAGGAGAGATAAATAATGAGAGGCTGGCCATTTCTTCCGGTCAGGCAAAAGGAGAGTTTGAGAGTTCCACCTTAGTAGGTGAAGGTGAGGGTGTGAGAGGTGTGAGCCAAGGGGAGCCCTTGATGCAAGAAAAGAGAGATGAGGGGAGAGAAGGGACTACAGGAGAGATAAGGATGGAAAAAGCAGCAATTGCTAGTGAGTCAATGAGGGTTGAGGATGCATCCAAGGAAATGGAATTTCAAAGAGAATATCAGTCTATGATTGACTCCATTTCTTTGGATGCTGAAACCTTTACTCACCCTGTTCCTGCCTATCAAATTCTGGCACAACAGGGCAATGTGGAAGCAGAGGAGGCAATGCACCTAGTGCACACCTCACAATCTCTACTTAGAGCTAAGGAATCTATGGCAGCTCTGCCAACCACTGCTGAGAGTGATGAATTTGACAATTCTGAAGATGAAGACAGCCAGAGCTCTGAAGATGAAGGTGGTAGCAGTATTCATGATTTTGCATTTGCTCAAAACTACACCTATCATCAACTTGATATGGAAATCATAAGGCAATATAAATCTGCCCTGACTGAGCACCCAGAAGCAGATCCACAGAGAAAGGTTGTTCTTCAACAGGCAATTGACTCCCTAAAGTTACAAAAGATGCAAATGGTGATTCAGAGATCCAATTTAGAGGAGGTCAAACAAGAAATCAAGGATGTGAAGATCTCTGTGGATTCCAAGCTAGAGCAACTAGCTCCTACAACCACTCAGAGGGTGTTGCAACAAAGGTTTCTCAAAGAAGACAACCTGGCTAAATCTGTGCAACTTCTCAATTCAAGAGTGGAAAAGATGGAATCCCAGATGGAGCAATTTCTTCAATATCAGAAACTGCAAACCCAACTGCTAGAAAAGTTAGTTGCAGCCCCAACTTCTAGTCAAACCCTTGATGCTAACAAAAAGGGGGAGAAAGTGGAAGAGGCTGTGGCAACTACAAGTCAAATCTTAATTTCTGAAAGAAGGGAAGCAGCAAGTGAGGGGGAGCAGCAGCCTACCATAGTGGTCAATCCACAAGAATTCATTGTCACAGCTTCCCCCAGCAAATCCAAACCTCTATCTGAAGAGTTTGATCTTTCAAACTTGACAGAAGAAGAAAAGCTAGCCAAAATTGAAGCTCTCCAAAAGATGAAAGAAGAAAACTATGAAAGGATAATGAGGACAGAAATATTGATCAATCAATCTATTGCATCAACTCTGTTCTCTAGCCAAACCTCAGCTCCAACAATATCTACAACAATTCTGAAGGTGCTCACTCCAGCAATTGTGGCTCCTACATTCTATGATGCTGAGCCTTCTCATGTTAAGGAATTTGAACCCTACATCAAATCAAGACCCTTCTCACCACCAAAAGCAAATGGGAAGAACAAGTTACAACTGGACTTTCCATTTCCCAAGGATGATGAAGAGAAGTTAATGGGTAAGGCAATCAAGGAATTCAAGGAGAAGACTAACAGTTGTGTAAGAGAATGGATGGCTGTAATCATAAGGAATGGAAAAGTTCTAAACATATCCAACAGCCATCCTAGATTTGTTGAAGCCAAGAGAGAAGAGACTTCAAGGCTGCTAAGAGAATCTCAACCAAGCACTAAATATCAATATGAAAACTCAGATGAGAAGCAAGCAAGGCTGGCTCAAGAGTTATTGGATGAGGTAGAGGATGAATTGAGGGAACCTGAGGAAGTCCCCAAATTCAAAAAGAAAGGGAAATCAGTCCCCAAATCCAAGAGATTAAAATCACATGCAAGGAGGCCTGTCTCTCCAGAAACTGAAAACAAAGAGACAGTTGGTTCATCACAACCTATTGATGTAAAAGTATTCAACCCAGATGTAAATTTCCATGGTGAGCCTATAGTACCTAAAGAGGAACCAATGAATCTTGACTCCATTGAGGTTCCTTCATTCTTGCTGAAGCCTCAACAGAAGCCTACACAGAAGAAAAAGAAACCAAGGAAGCAACCTTCAAAGGAACCAATTCAAGTTGCTAGGGTACCTGCAATTGTCAGGCAGCCAATCTTGGAAAACAAGGATGATTTTATCTATCAGGCAGATATTGAAGAATACTCTGACATGAATCTTTATCTGGATGAATTGTCAGAAGTAAGAGGAATTGACAAATATAGACATTTGCCTGAAAGATTGGTCTTTGTATACAAGGGAGGAACGGAAAGGACATGGCCACTACAAAGGGTTCTTGGAGAAAATTATCATACCTTAACCAAAGTGTTCTCTGCAATCAAGAGATACACAGGGTTCTCCAAGATAGCAAAAGGGGAGATACTGGACAAAATAGAACAAATAAGGAGGGATTGGAACTCACCATCAAGTCTACCAAGGAAAATGAAGATCCCATACAATGGACAGAAAATCCACCTCCAACCTTTCTGGATGATGGAGTTCAGGGATGAAGATGGTAACAGGAGATTCTTCAGGTTAGAAGACTAACTACCAAAGGCTAGTTCTCAATACCTGAGATGGCTACAACAGAAGCTAAATCCAAAGGTAGATGAAGAAGATGCCTTCTATAGGCAACTCCAAATACAGATTGAGTCCAACTCTGCCAAGGAAGGAAAATCAAGGGTGATGCCAACAAGAGGAAAGAAACAGTCCTAATCTGCTCAGTCTAGAGGAGCACTTCTCTGTAAATTTCTCAAACTTTCAGTTTTTAATTATTGTAGCTTAATACAATTTATGTATTGTTCTTTATATATCTTTAGGAATGTTTTGTTATCATCAAGGTCCTGAATTTATGCTTTATTGCCATCAAGTATAAATTGGGGGAGATTGTTAGGAATATGTTGTACTTGATGATAACTTCACAATCAATCAAATTGTTTAAGGTTTTGTAGCTGTCAATGGATGAGGATTTATAACTCTATCCGTTGACAGGTAGCTCATCAACGGATGAGGTTTTGTAGCACACTGCAGTATCTCTATGTTATCAGTTGATAGTGTTTTTATCCACAGTCATGTTGACTATCAACGGATAGGCAGAATCGGGTAGCCAATTGTAAATAAGCTATGCTATGTAATTCTGTCTAAGTGAAAGTGTATCAACGGATGAAGACTAAACAATATCAACGGATACAACTCAAATCCACTCTATCAACGGATACAGCTCAAGTCCCAATATCAATGGATACTGCTCTATACATCATCAACGGATGTCAGTATACATCATCAACGGATAATCATTGACACTGTCTTCTATGATTAGCTGGAGATTAGCAGTTGATAAGGACATGTTTGACTGACAGATCACATGAGTTTATAGTAGATACAAAAAGCAGTATGGCAGCCATACTTTGGAAACACAGAAGAAAGAAGCATTCCATTTACACTATGAATACAAGAAAGGTGCAGGAGACATGTCTGAACACAAGGAAAACCTTTCGGCTACATGTGTATTTGGAGTGTAGTAGCAAGTCAACTAGAATTAGATTAGTATTATCTTATTCCAGTAGTACTTGTAAAACTTGGGATATATAACCAAGGGTAGCAACTCTTTGTAGGTTAAGAAAACAGACATATTTGCTTAGGGTTTCTTGAATATCCTTAGAAGCAAAGAGTTGTAAAATGGCAGTTGTGTACATTTTGTATCACAGAGTTTTCTTCAAATAAAAGCTTCAGGTGGTGCATATTAACCACCTGATTTTATATGTGTTTGTGTTTAAATCTTACATTGCAATTATCTCTTCATAAGTTTCTGAAGTTCTTATCAGAAATTTATAAATATCAAGAATTGTATTCAACCCCCCCTTCTACAATTATACAAGTGTGTAATCTGGGAATAACACTCCAGTAGAAATTGTGACAATGTGTCATACCATGCCCTAGGAGCTTACTTAAGTCCATACAATGCTTTAAGCAATCTGTAGACAAAGTGAAGGAATTGTGGATCCTCAAAGCCAGGTGGCTGTTGCACATATACTTCTTCTTCCAACTCCCCATTCAGAAATGCACTCTTGACATCCATTTGATAAACCTTGAAATTAGAATGTGCAGCAAATGCCAAGAAAATTCTGATGGCCTCTAGTCTAGCAACAGGGGCAAAAGTCTCATCATAGTCAATGCCTTCCTGTTGAGAGTATCCTTTTGCAACCAACCTTGCTTTGTTTCTTATGACTACACCATTTTCATCCATCTTATTCCTTAGAACCCATTTTGTCCCAACAATGGTTCTATCCTTTTGTACAGGCACGAGTTCCCATACTTTACTTCTTTCAAATTGGTTTAGCTCCTCTTGCATAGCAATTATCCAATCAGGATCCAACAATGCATCATCAAGTTTCTTAGGCTCAACTTGGGATAGAAAGCAACCATAGAGACATTCATTTAGAGTTGCTCTCCTTGTCCTCACTCCTGTATTTGGATCTCCAATTATCTGATCTGCAGTATGTGATCTATCCCATTTCCTTGTATGTTAAGATTGATTTCTCAGCCTTGATGTTGCTTCATCATCCAGATCATGATCATTTACATTTCCTCCCCCTGTGAAGTTGCCACTAATCACAGGTGTGTCTTGGATGCTTATTTCTTCATTGTTGGTTGACACAGGTTCTTCATTCACTTGAGTTTGTTGGATTGTGGGCTTGGTTATTGATGTCACTATCTTTGACTTGTGGCTTGATCTTTTCATTTTTCCCTTTTGACAAGCCTCACACACTCCTTCTTGACAGAATTCAAGTGTGGGCATGCCTCTCACTAATTCCCTTTTGACAAGAGAATTAATGCCTTTGAAGTTCAAGTGTGATAGCTTCTTATGCCACAGCCAACTATCTTCATTTGATGCTTTTGAGTAAAAGCAACAAATTTTGTCCTTGTTTGCAGAGTTCATATTGGCTACAAACAGGCTTCCTTTCCTTACTCCAGATAGAGCAAAGTCACCAGTCTTCTTTTGGGTGATCAAACATTCATCTTTGTCAAAATTCACTTTGAAGCCTCTGTCAGTAAATTGACCAACACTCAGTAGATTGTGCTTGAGCCCCTTGACCAGTGCTACATTTTCAATGATGACTTTTCCAATTTCCAACTTGCCATATCCCAGTGTGTTGCCAATGCTGTCACTTCCAAAAGCAACCATTGGGCTAGCCTTCTCCTCATACTGTGATAGCATGGCCATATCACCAGTCATATGGTTTGAGCATCCACTGTCCAAAATCCACATGACCTTCCTTTCACTTTCTTTGCCCTGCAAGCACAAAGGTATTACTTCTCCTTTGGTACCCAAACAAGTTTTGGTCCATGTGGCTTAGCAACAGTTTTATCATAAACAGCATGCTTATCAATTTTCTTGATGTTAGTCTTCTTGTCACTGTTAGAAGTCTTAGAATCAGGGTTCTTAGACTTAGGTGACAGAGGTACCTTCCTAACTTTAGGAGGACTTGAAGACTTTGTTCTTGTGTAGTGTGTGTGAACATTGTGACTGATGCAACCTTCCATGAATTGTCTTCTCAAATTAAAGCAACTAGTCATTACATTCATGTTACATGGCATACAATCAAATTTATCGCAGAAAGGAGAGTCTCTATGTCTTAAAGGCACAGAGCAATCATAGAATGGTTTAGCAACACTACCAGATGGTTTCTTGCATGCATGAGTTAAATGATTAGTGCTAAAACAATTTTGACAAACTTTCCTAGGGTCATTTGGCACATAAGCATAATTGTTGTCCTTGTTAATCCCTAATTTGCGACAGAGCCTAAATAGTAAATATGAACCTTTTTTAATAGATCCTCGAGATAGAGCCTAAATAGTAAATATGAACCTTTTTTAATATTAATAAATAAATAAATAAAATTCAGTTCTAATGCAATCTTTTATATCCTTTTCAGATTATAACTTCTTTGTAAAATTCAATTCTAATATAACAATTTTAATTATATCATTTTTAGATTATAATTTTCTTTTTAATATAATATAATCTTGATCATTTATTTTTAAAAATAATATATTCGACGATTGAGATTATTTTGGCGGTACAATGATCAAACCAAAGTGACCAAACCAAAACTATAGATAAGATCCCTCTTACGCTTATTACATATAAGGGTATAATAGGATATAATTACATATTTACATGTAATGTATTATATACTTTATATATAATAAGCGTAGAGAAAATTACCAAAATAATCATATTTGAGCTTGCTTGGCCTTATTTATCGACGGGACACGTTAAATCGTGTACCGTGATATATAGTATAACACGGTATTTCGTCCACCGTAACACTGCCTCATACGGTGGACCGTGTAACGTGTTTTCGGTAATACGGTACACTCTGTCCCGTGTTAGCGGGGTGCGCAGCAGAATAACGGTACACACTCTACCGTATCGTCCATAACACGGAAGACGTAGTCCCGTATCATTCATAATACAGAATACCGTGCAACACATCCAGCTATTACGGATGACGAAACTCCGTATCCCGTCGGTATTTCAGGCCATCTTTTCCATAATCAGTATTTTGGGCAATCATTATTTATTTTTGATTATTTTGGGCTATCACCCATAAGCGTAATAGTGATTTTATTCATAATTTTGGCCCCTTAATTTTGGTCACTGTACCGCGAAAATAATCTCAACTGTTGAATCTATTATTTTTAAAAATAGACGATCAAGATTAAATCATATTAAAAAGAAATTATAATCTAAAAAGGAAATAATTAAAAAAAGGTTATATTATAACTGAATTTTTTAAAAAAATATAATCTAAAAAGGATACAATAAAAAAGATTGTATTAGAATTGAATTATATATATATTTTTTAATATTAAAAAAAATCATAATCTATTTAAACTCCATATTGAAATCTAGAAATCAGATTTGGATGATTTGACAGTCCATGCGAAGCTAATAAAATTATTTTTTAATTTAGTGATGACATTAATTATTATTCAAATAAAAACACTCAGATGTTCAAGAAAAAATATAATTATGAATTTTTACTTTAATCTTATTCAATGTAGAAGACCTACATTGATAAATGATAATCATATTCAATGTAAAACCTAATTATTTATGATTTAAATAATTGACATATACTTTTTCATATTTCATTATAAATACACTTTTTAGTTTACATATTAAAATATAAAATATATTTTTTATGTTAGATCCAACGATTTTTATTTATTATTTTAAGATCTAACTGTTCTTATTTATTTTGTTCCTCAATCTCTTCTCTTTTTTGTTTTTGCTTATTTTCAATTGGAAAATAATTGTTAAACCATCACTAAATTAAAAATTATTTTGTTAATTTCACGTAGACTGTAAAATCGTACAAATCAAATTTTAAGAATTCAACTATAACACAAAATTTAAATTGAACGTGTAAAATCTTGGGGTTTTATATCAAACAGGCCACTGATCTCATTAAAAAATATCAAGTAGCTCCCCAGTCTCCACCGGGACTCATTTAAGCCATTAAACTAAGAAATATATCATTTGCCCCCCTGCATTCACAAAAATAATACAATTTATGGTGGCCTAATTGTCTTGGATAAAATTTATGGTCGCCAAAAAAAGTTTAATCTTTGATAGATTGTATTATTCTCACTTAGGCCACCATAAATTGTATTATTTTTGTGAATGCAGGGGGGCAAATGATATATTTCTTAGTTTAGTGGCTTAAATGAGTCCCCGTGGAGATTGGGGAGCTACTTGATACTTTTTAATGAGATCAGTGGCCCATTTGAAATAAAACCCTAAAATCTTGTGTGTATATATATATATATATATAATTTTTTTAATATTTATTTGTTATTAAATTACATGTCAAATTGCTGTTAAAAATTATTGTTGCATATCAAATTGTTATTAAAAAGTTTTGTTATAAATAAATCATATTGAATTTTTTTTTTTGCTTAGATAGTGAAATATGTTGTGTATGTCTGATTCAAATAAATTGTAGCAACATGTGTGTGTTTGGGCCTTCGATTCTAAACGAAAGTGACTCGAAACATGTTTAATGAGGATACGAATACTAAAAAAGATCATATTAATTGTTAGAATTTGATACTGACAGTATAAATCTAATTTATTTTTAGGTTTCAATTTTTATGTATTAAAATTATAATGCAATTATTTATAATATATGTTAAAGTTGGGTTTGTTTTAACGAGAATTCAACTCTATAAAAAAAACGTGTTTATAGAGAAAGCGACTTATTAGAGAATATCGTGTTAAATGTTAAAATTTAATATTGATTATATAATATAAGATAAATATATATTGAAATGTTTTGAAAAACATTATAATGATGCCGCGAAGCGCGGCCTTATCGGCTATTTTTTAATCTATTTTCCCAATTTTTTATAATTTTAAATGCTATAAATAAAAAGATATCTTTTAGCATATTGAAAAGAGAATAGATATTCGAATTTATCAGAGTTTTATTATAGTAGAATAGGTGTTTTAATTTATAAACGATTTTCAATCTATACCAACATAGTATCATTAGAGCATGTTCAATAGTTGTGATAAATATATGGAACTACCACTCCTATAAAGTGTGCTGTGCTTTCCTTTGCTACAATTTAGCACAAAAAACACCATATCTCCAATGCATTATACTAAATCCTGTTCTAAAATAAATGTGCACTCATGTTTTTTGATTAGGTAGAAAAAATGATGTCACTCATTTATCTATTTTTCTCTCATTTTCCACTTTTTAATGAGGTGTCAATTATAACTCCTTCTATATTTAAAACAAATTATAGCATTGTGCTATTTTAGCTAGCACAATGTTTGACATGTCATTGAACGGGTGAATCTTGGTTTTTGTTTTTATAATATGAATATAGAATAAGATATAGCAAGGCACATATGATGCCATTCACATCAGATTACAACAATTACAACATAGTGTAATTGTAAAGCATAAAGTAATGTAATATGTAATAGAGGACATATATAACTCAACTAGGATAAAAGATAAATAATATTAACTCTATACAGGGATCGTGAAATTTGAAGAACAGGCATCGACAAGGATCAAGTCGCTGAAATAAGTTCATTAACATGATCAAGCCTCAGTGACAGAATAAGATGTACAGATGATTCAGTTGAAGGGCCAAAAGATTCCATGTATATATATTATTTGAAGATACTGCTGCAGGCTAATCAATTGGAATGTAACGAAGGTGTGAAGATCAAGATCAGTGCTAGTCACTTGTGAACCAGACCAGTGCACTAAGTGTCAGCACATACGAGAAGGATCAACACATTAATTCACAAAAAGAATTGCTAAAGCCTATTGACGATCAAGGACAAACATAATATATCAAGGTATTAATTTACTCTGAAAATTAAATAAGTAACAGATTAATTAATTATAACAAAATAATTAAAATAATCTGGTACTTGGATTATTTTCTGAGATGAATTAAAATAGTAGAATAAACAGAAGAGAGAAAGAATAGTAATACTATTCGCGGTTACTATGCACGGTTACTATGCATGATTACTATGCACGGTTACTATCCAGGTACTGTGTAAATAGTGGTTACTGTGCAAATAGTAGTTACTATGCAAATAGTGGTTACTGTGGAAATAGTGGTTACTATGCAGGTGGGGCCCACGTCTAAAATATTTTCAACAGATACGTTTGTGTGGTTATTGGAATAGTACAGCATAGTAACTTTCTATAGCCTATAAATAGGCCTATTGTATTTCATTTCTAAACACACCTCAACACACAATCCTCTCTTCTCTCTCTTATATCTTCTCTGTGTAAGCTGCTAGACAGTCCATCTAGTAGGGAAGCCGGCTTAGCCCGCTTTCAGGAAGTGTCGGGTAGAAGGTCCTCGTGCCTAAACTATCCTTAGGAGTGTTCTGGTTTTGAAGCTAATCCATTGGATTAGAAGTTGTAACACCCCTTCGAGTTTATTATCAATAAAGATATATTCTCGGAATTATTTTTTGGTTGTATCGTATTCAACCCCCCCTTCTACGATACTTCGGGACCTAACAATTGGTATTAGAGCAAACTTCTAGCATACAAGAAGTCTAAAGATCAAAATCATGGGAAGGAAGGACACAGGTGTGAAGATTCCAATGCTTGACAAAGATAATTACTTTCACTGGAAAGTAAAAATGCACCTTCATCTCTCAGCCATCGATGAAGGCTATGTAGATTGCATAGAGAAAGGACCTCATGTTCCAATGAAGGCCAACTCTGGGATTGGTCAAGATGCTGGCACTGTAGCTGCTGGAAGGCCTATTCCAAAGAATCAAGCTGAGTACACAGATGAAGACTTGGAGGAGATTCACAAAGATAGGAAGACCATGAACATTTTGTTCAATGGAATCGATCAAGATATGTTTGATAATGTCATTAACTTCACCACTGCTAAGCAAGTGTGGGACATTATCCAAACCATCTGTGAAGGAACTGAGCAGGTCAGAGAGAACAAGATGCAACTCCTCATACAACATTATGAACACTTCCACCATAATTCTGGTGAAAATTTAACAGATATATTCAGTAGATTTCAGAAACTACTGAATGGCCTGAAGTTGTATTGGAGAACATATGAAGTCAAAGACTCCAACTTAAAATTTTTGAGATCTCTTCCTAAGGAATGGAATCCAGTTACATTCTCGTTGAGAAACTCCCAAGACTATAGAAGTTTTACACTTGAGAGACTGTATGCCATCCTAAAAACATATGAGCTTGAAATGCAGCAAGATGAGAAAGTAGAAAAGAGCCAGAAAAAGAGTGGACCTATAGCCTTGATGACCAATAATCCAACAATCCAAGGTGGTGAAAGAATGAAGAGTGTAGAAACCACACTAAGTTCAAAAACTTGTGAAGGTGAAGCTGAAGCTAGCAAGGGCAAGATGATTGAAGAACTTGATGCATTAAGTGGAGACGAGTCTACTGATCTGGATGAATATTTGGCATTTTTGTCAAAAAGATTCTCAAAGCTCAGATTCAAGAAGAATCCATCAGGAGCAAGTCAACTCAGAAAGAACTATCAACCCTCCAAAGATGTGGTTGAGAGATCGAAGATCAAGTGCTTTAGTTGTGGAATTACTGGTCACTTTGCCAATGAATGCAGGAAATCTCAAGCTGAGAAAGAGAAGAAGCAATTTGAAGCTGTTGATTACAAGAAGAAATATTTTGATTTTCTCAAGCAACAAGGGAGAGCATTCGTGTCAAAAGATAGTGACTGGGCTGCTGGAGGTGACTAAGATGTAGAAGAGGAGTTTGTCAATCTTGCACTCATGGCAAACGAAACTGATAAAGAAGCTAGCTCAGCAAGCAACCAGGTATTCTCTACAGTCTTAATTGATCTTTCTAAAGCTGAATGTGCTAGCACAATTGATGAAATGTCTATTGAATTGTACAACATGCATGTTACCTTGAAATCACTCAACAGAGAAAACAAGAGGATTAAAGACCTTAATGAAAAGTTAAGTGATAGGAATGCTTTAATAGAAACACAGTTAATTGAGTTTGAAAATATGAGAAGAGATTGCTTGGATGCTAAAAATGAAATGATTGAGACTATAAAGAGAGAGGAAGTTTTAAAGAAACAGTTAGTAGAGGAATAGAGTCTGATTGCTAAATGGAAAGGATCAACAGTTATAACTGAGGAAATTTGTAATGTTCAAGGAATTGATTCTTTCTGCAAATTAGCAGAAGCTAAGTTAGATGTTGATAGGGAAGTTACTTCAGACAGTGATTTAGTCGAAAAAGAATGTTCTTTGAGACTTAAGCCTGTTAGCAAAACAACTTTAACTAAATTGAATAAAAAGTACGGGTCTGTCAACAAGAACTTTTTTAATGGAGAATGTAGCAATACTAAATCAGTTGAGAAAAGAAACATAGGCAACTTGTCCCATAAGCAATTGAAGGACAAGCTAGAAAATGTTATGTCAGGTGTTAAGGACAAGAAAAAGAACAGAAATGGTAAGGTGGGGATTAACAAACACAACAATTACACACCTGATAAATATGCTCCTAGGAAAGAATGTGTAAAGTGTGGAAGTATTAATCATTTATCTACCAACTGCAAAGCTATGAAAAATCCTTTGATGCCTAACATGCCTATGCTTGTGCCTGCTGTGAATGTTATGCCAAATATGTATGCTCCCTCTGCTCATGCATCTAGTCAATATGCTAACATGCCATTCATGTATAATCCATACTACAATGCTTTCAATATGCCACAGATGCCGTGGAAGATGAATAACATGTTTGCACAGACTATGCCTAACAATGCTATTAACTATAACAAATATGAGCAAGTATCAAATTCTGTCTCTCAAAGGCCCAAACCTAAAGTCAAAATTGATTTAACTCAATCTAAACTTTCGGTTAAAAGGGATTTGAAGGATAAGAAATTCGCTAACAAGGTAGGACCCAAGAAAACTTGGGTACCAAAATTAACTTGATTTTGTTTTGATGTGTGCAGGGAAACAGAAAGAATCTTTGGTATCTGGACAGTGGTTGTTCTAGGCATATGACTGGAGATTCTACCCTGCTCACTAAGCTTGAGGAGAGAGCTGGCCCTAGCATTACCTTTGGAGACAACAGTAAAGGATATACTAAAGGATATGGCTTGATTTCACAAGGGAATGTTGTCATTGAAGAAGTAGCACTGGTTGATGGACTTAAGCATAACTTGCTAAGTGTCAGTCAACTGTGTGATAAAGGCCAGAATGTCTGGTTCACATCTGAAGCTTGTGTCATTTTCAAGAAAAGTGACAACAAGGTAGTGTTGACAGGAGATAGAAGAGGAAATGTTTACATTGCTGACTTCAATTCAACAAATGCAAACATGACTACATGTCTTCTCAGTAAGGCAAGTGTAGATGAAGGTTGGCTTTGGTATAAAAGACTGTCACACTTGAGTTTTAAAGCAATGAATGAGTTGGTAAAGAAGGATTTGGTTAAAGGTATTCCAAAATTGGATTACTCCAAGGATGGATTGTGTGGTGCATGCCAGAGAGGGAAGCAGAAGAAGGCCTCTTTCAAATCAAAGTCAATGTCATCAATTGATCAACCCTTGCAACTACTTCACATGGATCTCTTTGGACCAGTCAATGTGTTGTCAATCTCAAAGAAGAAATACTGTCTTGTGATTATTGATGATTTCTTAAAATTCTCTTGGACATTCTTTCTGCACTCTAAGGATGAGGCGGGTGAAATCATTATAAATCACATCAAGATAGTCAACAACAATCCTCTACTCAAAGTAAGGAGAATTAGAAGTGACAATGGAACTGAGTTCAAGAATTCTGTAATAAGAGAGTTTTGTGAAGAAGAAGGGATTATCCAAGAATTCTCTACACCAAGAGCTCCTCAACAAAATGGTGTAGTGGAAAGAAAGAACAGAACTCTAATTGCAGCTGCAAGAACAATGCTTGAAGAGTCTAAGCTACGAACATACTTCTGGGCAGAAGCTATAAACACTACATGCTACACTCAGAATATTTCTTTGGTCAATCAAGCAAAAGGCATGACACCTTATCAACTTTTCAAAGGCAAGAAACCAACAATCAACTTTCTGCATGTCTTTGGATGCAAATGCTTTGTACTGAAAAATCATGGTGAGCATCTTGGAAAATTTGATTCAAATGCAGATGAAGCTATCTTTGTTGGATACTCAGCTGGAAAATCCTACAGAGTTTACAACCTAAGACTAAACATTGTAATGGAGTCCATACATGTTGTCTTTTATGACAATAAAATATCTGGTCTAGTAGATGAAGGTTTTTATGAGTCTCTCTCATTTGAGAATGAGAGAAGTGGTGAAGAAAGTGAAGATGATGATGAAGAATGGAGATCAAATGGTGTGAGAAACAGATAAGGATCATAAGTTGGAGTGGAGAATGAACCACCTGTTGAAGAGCAACTTACACCATCAATTGGAAATCAAAGAGAAGCATCTGTTGATGAATCTGCAAGAACTCTATCAATCTCGAGGGCCATACACTCAGGGGGAGTTTCTCACAGTCAAAACTCAACAACAAACCACAATGATCAACACGGAGAAAATGAAGCCACTTCATCAAGGTCAAACTTACCACCACAAAGAAAATGGACCAGGGATCATCCATTTGAGCTTATCATTGGAGATCCTAATGTAAAGGTCCAAACCAGAAGAGCAACTCAAGAAGAATGCTTGTATAGTAGTTTTCTATCCAAAGACGAACCTAAGAGAGTTGAAGATGCCCTTCTGGATCCAGACTGGGTTTTAGCAATGCAAGAAGAGCTAAACCAGTTTGAAAGAAATGAAGAATGGAAACTTGTACCCAAACCTAAAGACAAATCAGTGATTGGCACTAAATGGGTATTCAAGAATAAGATGGATGAGAATGGCATAGTCACAAGGAATAAAGCTAGATTAGTGGCTAAAGGCTATTGTCAAGTGGAAGGAATTGACTTTGAAGAAACCTTTGCACCAGTGGCAAGGTTAGAAGCAATAAGGATCTTCCTGGCATATGCAGCGCATGCCAATTTCAAAGTCTATCAAATGGATGTCAAGAGTGCATTTCTGAATGGTATTCTGGAGTAGGAGGTGTATGTTAGTCAACCGCCTGGTTTTGAAGATCCAGACTTTCCAGAATATGTTTTCTTTCTACTCAAAGCACTCTATGGCCTGAAGCAAGCACCTAGAGCCTGGTATGACACACTCTCACAATTCCTTATAGAGAATCACTTCATTCGAGGTACTGTTGATAAAACTCTCTTTTATAGAAATGTCAATGGCTCTATGATACTTGTCCAAATTTATGTAGATGATATAATATTTGGGTCTACAAATGAGAAACTTTGCAAGAGATTTGCCAAACTCATGCAAAGTAGATATGAAATGAGTATGATGGGTGAATTAACTTATTTTCTTGGTTTACAAGTTAAACAAGTGAATGAGGGAATTTTTATAAGTCAAACAAAATACATTTATGATGTTTTAAAAAGGTTTGATTTAGCAGATTGCTCTTCTAAAAAAACACCCATGGCCACTGCCACTAAGCTTGAACTGAATACTAAGGAAAAGAAGGTGGACATGACAAGCTATAGGGGCATGGTTGGATCTCTTTTATACTTAACAGCTAGTAGACCTGATATTATGTTTGCTACATGTTTATGTGCTAGATTTCAAGCTGATCCTAGGGAATCTCACTTAGTAGCTATTAAAAGGATTTTCAGATATCTCAAGGGAACACCAAACCTTGTCATTTGGTACCCTAGAGATTCTGGTTTTGATCTAATTGGTTACTCAGATGCAGATTATGCAGGTTGCAAAATGGATAGAAAAAGTACCACAGGAACCTGTCAATTCTTGGGAAACAAGCTGGTCTCATGGTTCAGTAAGAAGCAGAACTCAGTATCTACCTCAACTGCAGAGGTTGAATACATAGCAGCTGGGAGTTGTTGTGCACAGATTCTATGGATGAGAAATCAACTACTTGACTATGGAGTTAAAGTTGAAAAGATCCCAATTTTATGTGACAACACTAGTGCAATTGCAATATCACATAATCCAGTGCAACATTCTAGAACCAAGCACATAGACATCAGATACCATTTCAGCAGGGAGCATGTGATGAAAGGCACTGTGGAACAACATTTTGTTAATCCTATTTCCATTCAGCAAATCGAAACCATTCTGGATGAGCAATTTCGGGATTGGACACAATTTCTGAAAGAACATTCATTAATTCGCTATGCTTTAGTTACACCAGTGCAGCTTAACCATGATGCATTGCGTGAACTATATTGCAGTGCGGTTAACACTTCTGGACAGGATGGGTGTGCAATCACTGAACCAGATTGAAATGCAGTGCGGTTAACACTTTTGGTAGGTCGATTAGGGTCACTGAACGAGATCGAATTCTTCATTTTCCTATGAAAAATCTTGTTTCTGATCCTACACATGAACAGATTGAAATATTCTTTCGTTTTATAAGGTACCAAGATGGCAATTTCAATACTGGTAATCTTTCTAGAACGTTTCTAACCCAGTACTGGAATTTCTTCTTTCACACTCTTAACCATGTTTTTTCCTCAGATAGAACAAATCAAGATCGAATACCTGAATTTATTTAAAAAATATGGTATGCGGTCGCCAATAATTTGAGGATTAATTTTGGAAAAATAATGCTTGGTCAAATCATTTTAAAGATGAAACACTTGGGAAGAAGAGATGTTCGGACTCAAAATGTCAAATGTCTATATCCAAGGTTTCTACAACTAGTATTAAATGATTTTTTGAATGATGAAGACAGGTTACGCTTGGAAAATGGTCGAAAGGTGGAATGTTCTTACATGAAGACGAATGTAATTAATTACATAAGCAAGAAGAACTATACGGATGTGCCTACAGTCCTAACTGAATATCTAAAGACTGTCCCACTTCCATTGTAACCAAGACCAGTGAGAGCAGGTATACGAAAAGGTAATATTTCAGTCCCTGCTATTCCAACCTCTGTATTCCCTGTTGTGTCACAGGAAATCCAGTTTCTACAGCCCTTAGTGGCCATCTTACCCGACCAAGAGCAGGAAATCCCACCGACTCTAACACAGGTCGAAGAGCCCTTTATACAAATGCAAACACAAACACAAAAAACTCCTACACCTCAATTGTCACTTAAACGACCAGCCATCAACACTTTTGAGGGAGATAGGGCAGCACCACATAAGGAGTTAGTTACATCAGCCGCTCTACCTCTTTCTAAACGGAGTACACCCAATGAACCTGAGGTAACGGCAACTGTTAGTGAAAGAATTCTTTCTTATCCAATGAGTGGAAATGTAAATGAGGTTGAATTGACGGGAGCAACTATCTTATGTTCCATTTCACGGAACATAAGAGTGGTTGATGATCTTTCTAAAGATCAAATGCCTTCATAGGCATCCGAGGTGGAATTACCTACCTCAATAACTGCTGGTGAATCTTCCATTTTACGGAAAGATCCATCGGTAGGTGGTTCTTTTATGAACCAAGTGTCTTCATAGACATACGAGGGAAACTTAGGTTTTGTGCCATTTAATCGATTCAAGTTTAACCTCCCAGAGGTAAAATATCTGGATCTCTTTCGAGATTTATCACTCTTCACTAGTGGTCGGCAACTCGCTTCACGCGAGGATGGAAGCTCACGAACTTTCATTGCACCATCCGTGACCTCTGAAAAAGGGGCTAGGATGATTTCATTTACAGGTACATATATCGGTGGAAGCTCTGGAGGAGAGTTGAGGGAAACACGAACAGAACATGTAAGTGTAACCAAACCACTAAACCGAGTGAATATATAGTGTTGAGTGAAACACCTGCATAATGTACGAGTGAGCAGCCTACTCAACCACATGCACCTGTAACCAGAAAGGAATACAGCAGACTCCTTACATGGGTCCAAACAATGGAGAAAGAGTTGCCAAATATCTGTAAGTCCATTGCAGAAATCAAAAATTTGCAACTTATTCAACATGATGTATTCCAGGTTCAATTGAATACAATGGCAACCCAGTTAAATGATGCAATCAACTCCTTGGTAAAGCCATCTTCGTCTAATTTACCAACTCCACATCCTACTACTCTGGAGGATAACCCAACTGAGGGGGAGAAGGTGGATGACCAAGAAAAATCTACTAGGCATAAGGGCAAGGAAAAGGTTGTTGACACGGAATTAACTTTATTTTGGGAAAGGAAAAGCTAATGGGAGTATTAGTGCTATGTGGAAAGAAAGCAAAGGCAAACTTGAAGATTTTTTCAGTCTAAAGGAAAAATTGTCTTGCACTTGGTTAATTTTAAAAATCTGGAAAATATATATATATGATCCAGACTGCACTTTAATATTATTTATCTTTGAACTTTTTTTGTTGTTGTATCAGTTGAGTTATCCTCTAGGAATTTGCTTGTCAAACCCTAACAATCAAATAGGGGGAGATTGTAAAGCATAAAGCAATGTAATATGTAATAGAGGACATATATAACTCAACTAGGATAAAAGATAAATAATATTAACTCTATACAGGGATCGTGAAATTTGAAGAACAGGAACCGACAAGGATCAAGTCGCTGAAAGAAGTTCATTAACATGATCAAGCCTCAGTGATAGAATAAGATGTACAGATGATTCAGTTGAAGGGCCAAAAGATTCCATGTATTTATATTATTTGAAGATACTGCTGTAGGCTAATCAATTGGAATGTAACGAAGGTGTGAAGATCAAGATCAGTGCTAGTCACTTGTGAACCAGACCAGTGCACTAAGTGTCAGCACATACGAGAAGGATCAACACATTAATTCACAAAAAGAATTGATAAAGCCTATTGACGATCAAGGACAAACATAATATCTCAAGGTATTGTCAAAAATTAATTTACTCTGAAAATTAAATAAGTAACAGATTAATTAATTATTTATAACAAAATAATTAAATTAATCTGGTACTTGGATTATTTTTTGAGATGAATTAAAACAGCAGAATAAACAGAAGAGAGAAAGAATAGTAATACTATGCACGGTTACTATGCGCGGTTACTATGCAAGGTTACTATGCGCGATTACTATGCACAGTTACTATGCAGGTACTGTGCAAATAGTGGTTACTGTGCAAATAGTAGTTACTGTACAAATAGTGGTTGTTGTGCAAATAGTGGTTACTATGCAAGTGGGGCCCATTTTTGTAGTTAGTAGTTACTGTACAAATAGTGGTTGTTGTGCAAAATATTTTCAACTGACACATTTTTGTGGTTGTTGGAATAGTACAGTATAGTAACTTTCTATAGCCTATAAATAGGCCTGTTGTATTTCATTTCTAAACACACCTCAACACACAACTCTCTCTTCTCTCTCTTATATCTTCTCTGTGTAAGCTGCTAAACAGTCCATCTAGTAGGGAAGCCGGCTTAGCCCGCTTTCAGGAAGTATCGGGTAGAAGGCCCTTGTGCCTAAACTATCCTTAGGAGTGTTCTGGTTTTGAATCTAATCCATTGGATTAGAAGTTGTAACACCCCTTCGAGTTTATTATCAATAAAGATATATTCTCGGAATTATTTTTTGGTAGTATCGTATTCAACCACCCCTTCTACGATACTTCGGGACCTAACAGTAATCCCCGTGGCTCCGTCGATGCCTCCGCCGTCGTCTTAACAGATCCTCCAACCCCTCCTCCATTTCCGGCTCCGACGGTGATAGCAACATGCTTCGGTTCTATACCAATGACGCTCCCCGTCTGAAAATCACTCCGACTGTCGTTCTGAGAGATGAAGAGAAGGTTTCTCAGCATACTCGTAATTTAACTATATGGCTTGCTGGTGGTAACACGGATTTAGTTGGTTAAGAGAATTCTAAATTGATTTGATAGATCTTGCTGATAATCGATAAACAATTGATAAGATTGATATAACGGGCGGTCTATCTTGGTTCCTCTTTTGATAAGGTAATACTTTTGACTTTCTATCGATAATTCTAATGTTTTGATACATACTTCAATAGCTTTCGAACTAGCTTTGGTCTAGTAATTTATGATTTTGGGTCGGTTTGGTTTGTCTCTTGTTAGACTTATTGGAAATTTCTGGTGAACCTAGATGTGTTTTATTTTCTGATATTGGCATGTTGATTAGCTCGATAAATCCTATGGTATTAGAAGATTTCTTATATCGCGTTTAGTAGTTTTTCAATTTTTGATCGGATTCGGTCCTTTAGTTTTTGGGATATGATTTCTATGACCCATCTCTCCTGATTGTTTTTCTATATGGTTTTAAGAGTTTTATATGAGGGCTTTCAGAATTTTAGTTTGGCCTAGTTGGTTGGCATAGTAGGAAGCTCGTAACGAGCCCTTGAACACTTTTCGCATACAATATGTTCTTTCAAAAAGCTCTTTTCTAGGTGTTAAAGGTGTAGTTTCTGTAATGTTCATTTCAGAATTATAATGATGTTATTTTGTACCATGAAGTTTAATTCATGGCGGCCAAGATGGGTGGCTTGTTTGTGTCTTTAAGAGGCAATATATTATCATCAATTATAGTGTTGGGTTTCAAAAAAGAAAAGTATCATGGAGGCTGGCAAGTGATGTCCCATGAGTTTGTTTGATTATGAGCAATATTAACGTTTTATCTGAAGATGCCTAGAAGGTTAATAACAGTGCTGAGAAAATTCATAAGTTAATTTTAAATAACTAAGTGCTTAACTATTTAGTTAATCAAAAAAGGGTGTTACTCAATACAATTTCAAGGTAGGGTATCATAATGCAATACTAATACACAAAGTCTACAATAGTTAAATTTTGAATATAATTTGCAAGCAGAAATTGGCTAAATCCATATATATATATATATATATATATATATCGAAAAATTTATTTTAACAGTGGATCGGTCATTTAGCTTTAAAAAGATAGATTAGTAAGGATTAAACATTATGTTAATGAAACATATTATTAGAGGAATGGCTCATGTGATGGGATGAATGAAAATAATAAGTTTTGTTAAAATTGGATTTAGTTAAGGAAAATTAAAGGATTGTGGTTTAGGGATCATAAAACAAGCTGAAATTAAGGATTATATGTTTCTTTATGCTTAATATCAAACGGAAATCTTGATATGTACTGATTCTCAATAGCTAATTTTTAGCTGCATTTATTTGATGTTTTACTTGACAAATTAAGATGTTGAATGAGTAAGATGTGCAATTATACAAGTTGTAATCTTAATTAAAGAAATTTAGAAGTAGTTACAAATTACTTGTTTTGAGTTTAAAATTTGAATTTGAATAATAGTCTTATTGTGAAGAGATAGGGGTCTCTATGAAGAGTTTCCAAATTTGTAATATTTAATAATTATTAATATGGAGATATCAATTATTAAGACTAAAATAGGAAGTTTTTTAGGTTATATTTTATAAATGTCCATGATTCTAGTCATTATGCACCTTTTACTCTTATATAAAGATATAAATAGACCCTTAGGCTATTACACTTATCTCATTCCTCTCTATTGACTATATTACCTTTACATAAAAAATCTTCTCATCTTTCCTCATGGAAAATACTTTACTTTGTCAGGTAACTACGAGGTCCGATTTACTTTACTTGTATTTAGTATTTAGAAATATGGATTAGTTATTAGCATATAATATAGGTGAAAATATCACCACATCACAGAGTAGGATATAATAATAATGGAATAAGAACATTTGTATATAAAAATTCATATGTTTTATCCTGAACATTCAAAGACAGGCATAAGTTGTTTACACAAAGTATAGTAAAAATATTGTGAAAGAAATAGAATTAAACTTGAGTATAAGTCTTGTGTTAGGATTGTGAGTCTAGCTAATAATATTAAACCTTGAGTAATTGTCTTTCCAGAGGTTGTCATTGTCAGTTAGGGGAGCTAGGGGATTTATGTAACATATCTAACAATATTACATTAGAAATATTCTTAATCAGAGTTAGAAGCAAACGGCACAGTTTCAATTTATCAACAAAGAAGAGAAATTGCTAAATTAAAGAAAGGTAACAGTTTTAAGCGTGAATAGGTTATTAAAAGGACATGCACATATTGTAGCATCCCAAAATCCGGGGTACAGATATGGGGCCACTAGCCACTAACAACATTATACAATCCTGGATATAAACAACATATAATAATAAAACCCCTTAACCAAGAATATATACAGGTTATGGTATGAAACAACTGTCAAATTACTATTACAAACCATCCTCAGAATAAAATGTTATACAATTCTATGAATAAATAAAATCACTATCTAACTGAATATCCAACCTTAACGAATTCCCAACCACTAACCAATAAGAATCCGCAACCCGATTGTCTCCTCTCGCTGCTGGAAAGCAACACCAATGACCATTACTAGGTTCACTAAGCTTCTCTATTAGCTGAAGAAAACAAACAAGCAAGAGTGAGCCAACAATGCTCAGCAAGTGCAATAGTGATAACAATTTCAATAACGATGACAAATCTGATAAACAAAGGGGTTTCATTTCATTCTATGAAGGAATCAGTTATATTAACTTTTAGATTGCCACGAGGGCCAACAATACACCATTAATAGGGTGCATCAGAAACTAGAACTGATAAGAATTCTGATATCAAAGTATTATTAAAACAGACTTCCAAGGAGTCAAGAACTGAACATCTCAATCTCAGAGTATAGATTAGAATTGGAATTTTATTTATTTTTTTTTAAAAAAAATAAGGTTAGGCTGCTGATCAGTCACGCACTAACCCCGGACAAACGCACACAACAATGTCCTTAATTGGATCCATGGCACACATTGGCCTTAACTTTCGACCATAATATGGTCTCACCCCGAAGGGTTTTACGCCCCAAGGGCCACTTTTAAAAAAAAATCCAATTCTATATCAATCACAATAGGTGTCGGAACAATCGACAACCTTTGCCAACCAATAACTGGAAACTCACATTCCTGAATAATGACTTATGATTAATAGTCAATGAGGATACAACAATATCTGCTAGTATCAATGAGTTCGATACGATACAGGGGAATAACCAGATAATCACGATCTTCAACAACTACCGACAAGTTCGGTAATAAGTGGGGTAGAGAATATAAAGAACCGCAGTTAAATAAATATCGACAAGATAAATATAAATAAATGGGGATATAACATCATTAATTGATTGAAGAGATAATCAACTAGAGCAACAATAGGAGATATAAATCACGACAAGATTATCATCACTTGAAATTCTAGGTTAGAGCAGGGACATAATGGAGCACTACAAATTTATAAAATCTTTTAACGCACAATAAGGTTTGATTTCACATAAGCGAGTAAAACAGCTTAAACGATTATTTGTGAAAAGATAGTTTTAGGATAATTAATTTTCAATCATTTTGAAGAAAACATTTTAAGAAGAAAGGGGTTGAAATTATGCTAAAACCATAAATTTCAGTAACAGGTATTTGCAGAGGTTTAAAACATTAATTCTTCCTAATTAGAGAGCCTTTTAACATTTTTTAAAAAGATAAAAGAAAAGTCTTCCACTAAGGAAGCTTTAACATCCCTTGGATGAAATAATTTGCAGAAAAAGATATTGGTATGGTCCTTTGAAAAATTTAATGCTTGCTCTGGGTGGGGAGAATTAACTATATATCGCAAACTGAAAGAGTGCGTCACTTTCTAAACATGCTTGACCAATCTATATTATTCATAAAAAGAAATTGAGTTGCATCACTTGAAAAATAAGTGACTAGCAATAACACTTTCCTTGATATACGAAGTTCTCGATCCTAACATTGATCCTCAACCCAATTTCACATCAGCCTTTACTTGCTAGCCTTTTATTTGGCTTTACTTCCATTTCTACTTCGTAACTCACCACTTCCATGTCAATTCACCCGTTGGCTTTAATACTTGTCCTCATGTTCGTCTCTCCATTTCCCACGCACTGCTCTTGGCTTTGTCTCCTATTCAAACCTTTACAAGGTCAAATACTATTTCAGTATTAACTTAAGCAAAACCTTATCGTTTGCTCTATTCTACCCATACGCGTCCTATAACGCTTATACACATATAATATAATATATAATATAATATAAAAACATGTATAATTATATTCAGAAAATAGCTTTAGTGTAACCAACTAGGTCAAATATACGCTTCACATAAACACTTAACACAGATGGCCATCTAGTACTTAAATATTAACCAGTGGCAAACACTTCAAAATAATACCACAGCTCAATTCTTCACATCAACTAATACATATCTACCTAGACCCTTAGAAACCATAACATACTTTCAAATCATCGAAATTAAATAAATTAAATAAATTTTAAATAAATTTTAAATAAATTTGCAGGGGAATTTTAGAAAATTTCGGCATGAAGTATTCGTTTATCGGACTATCCACCTGTTTTTCAATTCAACAACTCAAGGATTTTTAACTATATATTTACCAAAAATCAAGCTACCTCAACTTGCAGCAGCATAAAAGTGCACAAATAAAGAAAGTACCCACCCAGACATGCGGCACCTCAACACATAAGAAATTCTGCCTTGACATGCAGTAAACACATAATAATTTATATTAGCATTAACTACTACTTACGCTACATCAATAATCGTATCACTCACGCATTTTAATGATACACGTGACAATCAATTATTGATATTCGTAAGCCCTAGGGAACAACCCCTAGCATTAACAACTACTTACGCTATATCAATGATCACATCACTCAAGTATATTAATTATACTCGTGATAGTTAATCATTGATATTCGTAAGCCCGAGGAACTAGTTGAAGAGAATTACACAAGTCCTTAAATATTGACACTTAAGACTTGTGATCTCATTGCAACTCCTCGCAGATAAACACATAATAAAATGAATCTAACAATTAATCTTTGATAAATAACATTTTAAAACCATACAATCAAGAAATAATTTCATATTAATAGAAAAAATAATTTCGAAATAACCTTTTTGTAAAATGGACTATCCCGGGGTCACAGCCCCTCAATTTTAATAAAAACCCAATCAAAACAACCATATAGCCTCTAAGGCCTGCGATACGTTTCAGAAATCACCATATTAACATTTACCAAATATAAGGTTTAATCAACTATAACATACTAAGTCAAAACCATTTTGACCATACGTTTAACTCATCACCACGTAATTGACAAATATAGCATTTAACAGATAATATGACTCGACTACTACATTTAACTCACATAAACCACTTAGAATTAATAAGGTCAAATAAACTCTTAACATATTACATTTGGCAATATCAACTCGCAGTCTCAAATAACTTCAATATTATACCACAAATAATAATTAATAACCAATAAACATAATACTTCCGACTAAACCAACATTAAATTATCGGGAGCTTCGCCATCCACAATTTTAATACTTCAAACTAATATGTTAAAACTAATTACCAAGACCAATCACATAAATTACCCACTAATATAAACAATTTAAACATTTAATCAACCTCGACATACATCAAAATCCCCAAATTTAACTTCCGAGATTATAACTCTAATTATTACACAACAATAATAATTAGCAACTAACAATAACAAAACATATCATCGAACTCGCAATTTAACCCCACCATCATATTTAACAACTATAATCTTCCAAATTTAACTACGAAAGTTAAAACAATAATATCGCAATTAAATCTAATCAAATTACAACAATTAGCATAATTTAATCTAAGATGCAAATAAGTAATTACATCGGAAAATAAATTAAATAAATAAAATAAAAATTTATACCTCTTTCGATTTCCAATTTCCACCAAAAATCTCTCTCCTCTCTCTCTCTCTCTCTCTCTCTCTCTCTCTCTCTCTCTCTCTCTCCCTTCTTCTTTCCTCCTGCTACTGCTGTGCGCACCTCCTCCACGCTGCCATCTCTCTCTCTTTTTCCCTCGCTGCACAACATCGTTGCTACCACCACCATCGCTCGGTGGTGGTTCCTCCGCCGCCCCTCTGCCACACAACACCACCATCCCTCGCGCTGCACACATTCACGCATATACGCGCGCGCACACACACACACACACACACACACACACGTATATGTATATATATTAGCCCCTTGATTTAACAATCTAAAACCCCTAATTGAAATTATTAGAACCCTAATTATCTCTCTTTTCCCCCAATTCCCTTTTCCTCTCTCCCCGATTGATTTCTGCGTGTGTCTGCGTTTGTTTTGTGTTATTGGGCTTGGCCCAATACATAAATATTACTACTAACACTACCTCTCGGGCCCAATTAAAACACTACTTCTTCGTTTTTAAAACTAATGAACAGCTCTTACAAATCGAAATTAAATAGAAAATTACGAAAATTAAACTTTTCATTTTTAAAATGAAGAGTACAAAATTATGAACACCCACATATTTTTAAAATATTTTTAGGATCAAAAATGAATTAAATATGGATTTTACAAATTTTAATCCTTTAAATACAATAAAACTCTTTAAATCATTTTAAAATACCACAACACCCAAATTAATCCACCCAACAATTTTAAAAACTCAATAAATATATAAAGAAAATATTACAAAAGATTTCATGATTTTTAATAACTCCGATAATTTTATACAATTGTCAGAGGATCAAAAATGCATGATTTAAATATATTTAAATCCTCAAAAATACAAATGAAAATACACCGACTTACACGGCATACACAAATCATCACGGGAGCACATAAACACAATTTCACATATATTCCACCTTTCCAACAATATCCACATAATAAAATTCATAATTTAAATAAACAAATATTTATAAAATACGAAATTTTTCTTAGGCGTTATACATATATTATGGCATAAGAAGGTATTTCACATACATATATAGTTGGTACTCATCCAAAAAGATATTAGTGCTTCTTTTGATTTGTAAAAGTATATGGACTTTGTTTAGTTCTGTGGTAACTTCTGACTCTCATTTGATGTAAGGTTGTATGATGGTAATGAGTGGTAATTAGCTAATTGTATAGTAATTACTATATTAGAGTACTAGTTATAGGAATTTTTACTAATTTATTTTGTGTGTTTTATTGTGTCAGAGTTGCGGATAACCACCTTGCTTCCTCTTTCCTCAATCCTTTTATAACATTTCTAAAGTGTGTTACCCAACCATACAACTCCAGTACTTTCATGTTTGTCACTGTCTCTGTAATAGCCTTTAGCTTTTTTCTAGTGCTACCATGAGTTTTGTCAGGTACTTGTGTTGCAATTTGGTCTAACCGAGAATTTCCAACTAACATTAATATCACTTCTAAAGAGCTGCAACCGTCGCTTTCCTATAGAATAGTAAATGATAAGAAGAGCAAGACTTATTTGAAGACTTGTTGCCCAGATCTGAGGAAAATGACTAAGAGATAATTCATAGTCTACTAAGAGAATGAATGCTCTAGCAGTAATTGATATTCTAAGTTGCTTTGGTAAATCTATGCAGATAGTGTAGATCCTACATAGTACCAGTTTTCCAACTGTAACCTAACCAGTACCATTCTCTTATTCAAAAAGATAGAGTTTTAATAAAACAATTTTTTTATTTTAAAATATTTTAGATGTCTAACCAAAGGGATCCTCTTTGGTTAGAAGAGAGCATCTATTTTGTCAAATTTCTGATTAGTTTTAATATATTTATTATTATATCCTTTAAGTGATTCATTCTTTTCTTGACGATTTTATTTTGGTGACTTGCAGCAACAGAGAAGTTTCAAAAAGACTCAGGTTTGATTTCCAAATGAAAGTTTGGAGCAGTCAAGGTGTAGAGTAAAGAGAAGGAAAGCATTTGGAAATACTTGAAGGCAATGGGGTTCATTAAAGCAACAAAAAGTTCTAGTTATTTAAAAACTCTTTGTATATCGATGTATTTATGTTTTTGAGGGCACTCTTTTTCCCCCCTCGAGATTTTTCCCATTGGGTTTTTCTCTTGTGGGGTTTTAGCGAGACCATTCTTTGTGGGGTTCATCCTTTCAGACTTGAAGGTGTTATTCTCTAAATGTCCGGGGCAACATGCGTGCCTTTCGGTTAGATGATAGACTTTCTTGATCGAAAGAAACTCCTTATTAGAACATTGTATTCCAATACAATTCATCTATGAAATATATTCATTTCCTGACAAAAAAAAAATTATAAACGATAATAGTTCTAATTTTAAGTAAGACATATAATTAAAAGTTCTATTGGAAATAGTATCCATGTTCGAACTTATAAAGGAGAAGAATTTGAATTTAAAAAAAGCATTTTTAATTATAAATTCTATTGTAAGTAGAATAGATGTTTGTGAGACATATAATTAAAAGTTTTATTAGAAATTAGAATATGTATTTGAATTAATGGAGGAGAATGATTCAAATTTATAAAAAAAGACATATAATATTTAAAAGTGCTATTGAAAATAGAATGGGTGTTTGAATATGTATAAGTGAAGAGTTGAATTTACATAAAAGATATGTAATCAAAAGTTTTATTATAAGTAGAATACGAGTGCAAGTTCTTTTCAAAGTAGAATAGGTATTTGTCAGATACACGAAGTTCTATTGTAAGTAGAATAGTTATTCAAACATATAAAGGAGAAAAGTTCGAATTTATAGAGAAAAAAATATTATTAAACTTCTATTAGAAGTAGAATACAAATGCTGTGAGGCGGCAATCTTCTAAACTTGATTATCTTTTTTCTTAAAATTCTTTATTTAATTTTTTTATGCAAGTTGATTTTGCTTGCATTAGGAAATATATCCATAAATTTAATAAAATTTTCATACCAAATAATCTTCATATTTAAAGATGAAAAGAATTGATGTTATCATTATAGAAGGACATTTTAATGCGATAACTATAAATTTTAGAGCATAAGGAATATCTTATTAACCATATATAAACACTACCTTATATCAGGTTAAACCTTGGTTCATACTTTTTTTGACTGAAATAGTATCGGGTTAAGAGACCCATTACGACCATTGCATCTTCAGTTCTCTGATTCTTCCTACCATATATAATTATTTTATCTGTTCTTTTACAAATACATAATCATGTGTGTAAGAACCCAGATTTTTGGTAGTAATTAAAAACTTTTATTATGTAATGGAGCATAAGTGTAACAGTGGTTCTAGTGAATGAATATTTAACGAATTTTGATTCAAATGTTTATATGCCATGAACAATGCAATTGGTTGACAACTTAGATAAGAATAATCTATCTCCTGGATAAGTAAGATGCGGTAAATTCCAATGAGGAAGGTTATTCTCGTGTCATCCAAATCGATATCCGTTATAAGTCCAGTGGTTCCGTAAAAAGGGTTAAGGAACGCTCGGGAAAGCGTGAGGACATTTTTATAATTATAAGAATTAAATAGGAAATAAGCAATGAATAGTGTTTTTGGTGGAAATTGGAATAGGGTTAAATCTCAAAGTGCTCACTGAAGTGGAGGGCTAGTATCAAATTTCTCACCCTAGTTATCGGCATCTCATTTGAATCATTAAAGTCATAATAAATATCAAATGGATACCTTTAAAATATACTCAAAAAATAAAAATAATTTTTCATTGATATCTACACATTTTTCTTGAATGGTTCCATAACCAAACGAAAGGTTAATAATTCTAGTATTTTTGATAACATATTTAGAATTTAAAAAGTTTATTTACTATTTATTTTTAATTAAAACAAGGAAAATGACAATAAAATTAAAAATAAATAGTAAGTGAATTTTTAAAAATCTAAATATATTATCAGAAATACTAGAATTATTAACCTTTCGTTTGGTTAAGGAAGCATTCAAGAAAAATATGTAGAAATCAATGAAAAATTATTTTTATTTTTCGAGTATATTTTAAAGATATCCATTTGATATTTATTATGACTTTAATGATTCAAATGAAATGCCGATAACTAAAGTGAGCAATTTGATACCAGCCCTCTACTTCAATGAGCACTTTGAGATTTAACCCAATTGGAATATTATCAGACGACACTATGTAGGAGTATTCGGAACGAATTTCTGAGTTCGTATTAATGACCGATAGGCAATATAAGTGTATGTAAATGATATTAGATTCAGAAAAACAGCACTTTTATTTTCCCCGATATTTCCCTAGACACTGAATGATTTAAGGATTTAATATAAAGATTTAAGGAATTTAAATTCAAGAACTGTTAAGGAGGATTGAGAATGATAGTATAAATATTAAGAAGGTTTCCGATAAAACCCTAATTAGAAATCCTCGAGATATTCCTCCGAACGATCAATGAAAATGAGCAATAACCGGACAAAGAATCAAACAGAGAACCAAGGTGCATGCATGTGCTAGTGGATATGATCAATGAACTAAGTAGTTACAAGAGTAACTAGCATACTTAGAAAACCAACCAAGCACTTAGCCTAATCTTCTCATCTTACCACTACAAACCAACACATGTCTCTTGAATTGCATCATGGATGAGCAAAGCACTTTAATAAAGTAGCTTTATGCAAGATATTATCCAAGACATCAACAATAATTCATTTTATCACAAGCCAAGCAAGAGAACAAGTCAAGCACTCCATTCTCTCCATTTTTCCATCCATTCGGTCCTATGCTAAATTCCAAAATCAAATCCACCTTCCCACCATTGTTTGATCTCCAAATTTTTTTGGTAAGTACTACATTTCATATAATAGCTATCCTAGAAATCTTAGCTTCAAACTCCACTTTTTCCATTGTCAAATAAATCATCAAAGTGGAGGATGAATAGTAACTTTCATGAACTAACTTTGATTTCTTGTTTTCTTTGGATGATCTAAGCTATAATAAGGCCATACAAGGACTATACAAGGTTTATTAGGGCTTGTACACTCTCCAAGGAAGGTATAATTCTTAAGAACCCTAGATCTTACTTTGAGATTATGTATGTTCTTGGTGGTTTTTAGCTTAGTTACGATTATAGTGTTATTATAAGCATGATCTTGTAGTTGGTTTAGCCATATGATGATTATGATGATGAAGTGAGATGTTCTTGGACTTATGAGATGAATATTATGTGTATAAGATTGATGGTATGCCCGGTGTGGCTTGGTTGTGATGTTATCAATTTAGAAACGTTCGATTTATAGTCGTCGTAATGCCAAAATTTCGTTAAACCCTTAAATTCGTGCATAACAATTGGGTTAATTTTCTAGCCTTGATGTATATATGACCTACCCTTGTAGATCTCGAGTCATATATTGTTTTGGCGTGAGAATCGAAGCAAACGGACTTACGGTTTAGGAGTTATGGTCAAATCGTAAAAGTGGTTCGAAACCGTAAGTGCGAGTTCGTAACTGAAATTGAACCCCTTTAATATTACTAATTCAGTGGCGAATCTTTATAATTTAATATTAGAGATCATAAGGACGGTATGAGAGAAAACCTCATGTCATGGAAACCCGGAGGGATTCCAGTGACAGATTATTTGAGGAATGTTATTTGAAGATTCATTCGAGATTATTTATTTAATGAATATTATTTTGAATATTCATTTGAGGCTATTGATTTAGATGAATATTATTTTGGAATATTTATTTGAGCTTTATTTCTTTAATGAATATTATCTTGAATATTCATTCAAGGTTGATTAAATTATTGGATATTATATAAATATTTATTCGAGGAATTATTTATTTAATGAATATTCTCATATGTTATTCGAGGGTTACTTTGAGCAATATTTCATATTAAAAATATTCTTTAAATATTTACGAGTTAATAAATATTCTTTGAATATTTATATAATTCTTTTAACTAGTTTTAAAATATATTATTTTATTCAAATATTATCCTTGGCCTTCAAAAATTATGTAAAATATTTATGAGTCTTATTATGACTATTTTTATCAAGGGGAGGTTCCCGAAACTCCATTCTTCATTTGAATCTATCTTCCAAATTATAAGGGAACCTTACCTGAGGGCTGTTATTTATTTTTATTTGACTTCCCGGTCATAAATCTTTTAAAACTATTCTTTTCACTCGCAACTTGGTTGCTATTCATCAAATTGAGTCTTTGTATTACTTCCTCATCATTCGAGGGGTAAGATTGTTGGAACAAGTCGATATCCATTAACAAGCAACTGCTTGGGAAATATTGGTGAATTTTCCTTTCCAACTAGATACGACTACTTTGTGGAGTCCTATCAACAAGTATTACACTTGGGGAAAGCGGGACGATCTTTACGTTTCAGAGTCATGGATTTATTCAAACTAGGAGTATTTGTGTAAGAGGCTGTGGGACAGTCCATCATTGAAACTTTGTGTAAGAGGCTGTGGGACAATCCATCATTGTAAACTGGTATAAGAGGCTGTGGGACAGTCCATCCTGGAAATAGGGTCCGAGTGGCGCCGACCCCGACTAAGCCCAAAGATGGCTAGGGAGATCCGGCGTATGGTGGTGTCCATATGTTCTTCTATCTACATGTAGAGAAACAAATTTGGAGATGCACGACCTGCGACTGATCATCGTAAGGTGGTGACATCCGGCGCGACATACTCCAGCATTGGTTCATCATCAAAATCTAATTATTTTTTGCAACATGAAGTCTCACTCATGCTGACAGGGTTTGAAAACTGATCAGAACTACAAGTACTCCGAAATACCTCGTAACTTCATCGTTTATATTATATTGGCACAATGTTCGTTAATGCATGGCATATGGTTTCAAAAACACTTTTGAACTGTTATATATATTATTGTTCAGTATACATATTTGTGGGTGGGCTATTGCTCACCCTTGCTTTATTATTTATATCACAACAACAGCTAGGTTTGATGGCCCGCGTAAGGTGCACTCGGCGCAAGCAGGTGACTCCAGTCGTAGGACTACCCGCTGATATGGTTGCTGCCATTGCTGAGGTAGACCGGCAGCTTTTGTTTTCAGACTTAATTATATGTATAATTAATGTTAATCAACGGCAAGAACTTTAAACTTGTTGTAATCATTTTGGGTTGTAATAACTTATATTCGTGAATCCTATTAGTAGAGACTTATTTCAATTTCATCTTTGGGACTATAACTGTTTGTATGTGATGTGATATTATTGCGGGGTTGTAACATGTTATTTATTTATTTTGGACTCAAGTGCAAGTACTGTTTATGGAATATGAGACCGTAACGACCAGGTCCCTGACCCCGGATCTGGGGATGTTACAGAAATGGTATCAGAGCGAGAGTTATATATCCCAAGAGATGATGCGACGTTATATAATGATAAATTCACTAAGATAATAAGAACTCTTGCCAAGTTCACCTAAAACCCTTACGGGAACTTTTTAAGTATCATGGTAGTAATATAGTTCGTATTGTGTAGGCGAGCGACATCTCCGATCCAGAGGTTTTTGAGAGACAGCACGACGAGGCGATCCAGGCCACCGAGGATAGGGTGGTAGTTGATTACTTGATTCTGATGACTTGTTTAGGACCAGAGATCCTTATTATGAGCATCTGGGTGATGAGGATGGAGACAAAGAGGTTATGGAGTCTGAGAAGGAGGACCCGAAGGAGGTCCAGGCATATGCAGATAAAGAGGTTGTTGAGTCTGAGGAGGAGGACCCGGAGGAGGTCCAGGCAGGTGAGGATACTGAGATAGTTGCTGAGGATGCTGATGATGAGGATCTGGAAGAGATACAGGTTATATCTGACATTAGGGTCATGGAGGAGGACACTGATATGACTACTGAGCAGGTTATGGAGGCAGTTATAGGGCAGACAGTGGAGGAGGGTACTGAGGGAGATATTGATGAGCCAGTTGATGATGCTATTGGGAGTTCAGGACTTCGTGTGCCACCACCCCCTACTGAGAGGGCCCCTACCCCACTGAGGAGTTGACCCCCGAGCCGCAGTAGGCAGAGGCCACACCTCCAGCAGAGCCATCTACCCCACCCCATATTCCGATAGAGGGGATACCAATGTGTGTGCATAACTGGGTTGTGAGCAGACTTTCTACAAATTTAGTAATGGCTGAGGCCAGGTTAGCAGAGTCCAAGGTAGAGCTCACAGCTGAGAGATTCGCTAGGTTGGGATGCCAGGGCGGCGGGAGGCATGCTAGAGCTCGAGAGATGCATAGGGCAGTGACCCGTATTGAGCTGAGGGCCCGGATGAGGGTCCGGACTTTACCTACCGATGGACATGGCATGGTATCCAGGATAGATGCTGAAGAGATATTCCGCATTGCTATGATGAGGGTTAGGGCTTTGGGTTCCACTGGTGGCTGATTTCAGAGATAGTGATGTAGTAGTCTAGTTCTCTAGTCATGTACGGACGTAGTAGTGCCGACTTTTGTGGGATAGTTTCATTGTATTTAGTTTCCCTTTTTACTGACTAGATGGATAGACCATGTATTTCACTTTTGACTAGATGTTGTTAGGATGGTTTTACTTCTAAACTATCGATGTGACTCGGATGATGTATCTTTCAGTACCATGTATATATTTGTTTCCTTTCAGTCAGTTCATTTCTGTTGTGACGTGATCATAAATGTATTAGATTATTTTCTGCACGTACTATTTTCGATTAAGCTGCCATGAAATATAGAACTGTGGGATCCTAAATCCAAATATCTAACGATTTTGCAAGGAGGAATCTTTAAAACAAGTGAATTAGCCTAATGTGTAATTGTCCAAATTTTCAGTAAGATGCCTCCATGAAGAATGGGAACTAGGGCAGACCCCCGTGAGTCTACCGATCAAGAAAGTCACAATCAACATAGGGAAGATCCCGAATATGATGAAGCATAAGATGAGGATTATAATGAGAAAGAGGATTCCCAGTATGGGACAGCAGATGAAACCTTTTTCATTGAAGAATTCGAAGAAGAAGTAGAAGGGGAAGAAATTGAAGTTGAGAAAGAAGGGGAGAACCAGGATAGAGACCCCATGGGTCAGTTTATGGATCTGCTTAAGTAAAATTTGAACCGTTACCCCCAACCACCCCAGGGAAACAACAGTACCGTGGCAAACTCTTTCAGGGCCTTTAAGTCCCTTAATGTGACGCCCCCAGATCCCGGGTCGGAGATCTAGGCGCTCACGGTCCATTTTCCATTAATAACATACCTGTTCTTGCACATAATATATAACACAGCCATCGACCCCACAATATACTCACACCGCACACACACACACAGGTTAGAGTCTCAGAAAAGTCACAACATTGATTAAGCAGAAATAAAAGTATCAGAGTTATTACAGACCGAATTAAATAGCATTTATGCTACCAGCAACACTTCGATATGAAGCGGTGTTGGCGGCTTGAATGTTTGTTACGGTACACTGCTTTGCACAGGTCATACTTATAAATAAAACGTACTAACAAAAGTTGCCAACCAATCCGGCTAATGGGGCCTACCGGTGGAATCTCAACTGCTGCCTCGGGTCTAGTCACCTGCTTTCGGGCAGTCTGTCTGGGTCTTGCCATTTCTCTTAGCTGTTGTGTTTGTAAATTTGAAAACAAGCAAGAGTGAGCAACTATAGCTCAGCAAGAAATATATATATAAGGTAAGCAATATAACATTACATATGTTTAGCAGTTATTAAACTCGTTCATATCAATCAGTTATAAAATCATTTGTCATCGTTGATAAATTTCAAAGGTGCATCAATACGTGCCCTTGTTTGCAAAATAAACTTGCAGTTCTAGATACTGCATAGAGTCAACATCTTTCTCATCAAAATAGAACACTATCAGCAACTTGGCACATAAGCCTAAGAAGCAGTGTCAGAGCATTTTCCAAAATGGAGGAATGGGACTTAAAGAAAACATAAAACCTGACAGGGATTGACGATGATCAGTCGCCACATCCGAGTCCAATAATCCGCGGGTCTTTTCTACCGGCAGAAGGATAGAAACTACATCCGTAACTATCCCCGGGTGAAAACTACATCCGTAATCACCCTCGATGAAAATTACATCCGTAATCATCCTTCGGCAACACCTGGGCCGGAATAATAATTGATGGACCGCCTGGCTCACGGCCGCTTACACATCCCGGGAATCGTTCGTCAACGGTTCCCACACCTGCCAGAGTCCCTTTTTCTTTTTCTTTTGAAAACTTGATTTTGATTGAAAACAGAGTAATTGAGGTCCGACATCAGTCGACCGATGATTCTTCAAATCATACAAGAAGCAGAACCTGACCGGGGGTTTTCGAAAATGTTTTGAGTTCGAAAGAGTTCGAGTTTGAAAGTATTAAATGTATCTTGGATTGACTTCGTCTTTAAAATAATGAACGATAATTAATAAATAATATTTTAAGATTTAATATTAATAATTAATAAAATAATTATTCGATAAAATAAACTTTTAATCCAAGATAGGGTTTCGAGTATTTACGAAGATATAACAATAATTACTTGAGTATACGATACTCCCCGAATGACCCTTCGGGTTTTCGCAACTAGTTACGATATAATAATATACCGCTCCCCGATCAATAGTATATACGGACCGCTACGACCTCTATTGCTAGAGTTGTTGTCCGAGGAAAACATTTCAATCTAAGTTCAAGGGGTACAAACATATATGTACTTATACAATCTCAATTGCATCAATACTTTGATAAACATAACATTTGATATGATTGAAAACTACAAACACAACAGTGAAAGTCCTTGTATATGTATAAGTTTTGAAAAGTAAACTTGCCTTGGTTTTGGTTGGGGTGGTCGAGCGTGCGGAGTGGAACGATTTATACATAAGCAATAACCGCTCGTTAGTACCTTAACAATATCTCTTTAATTACGGGGTTTTAGGAGGTACGAAATTAACTTAATGACTTCGTCTTATGACACTCTAGCCCCACTATAGGTTCATGTCATCACTCGATTACGCTCGTCACTTAATCGACTTAATTTAGTTACCATATTCGAATCATAACCATTACCCCTAGAATTATACTCCACTTAACGACTTTTTCCCTTGCGCGAATTTACTCTAGCATTTTTATAAAATTCAAAAATTCATATTTTAATCCAATTCTTTTTGGGTAGCCTTCACCACTGCATTCCCTAACTTCTCAAATTTTTCCATGATCCCACATAAATTTTTAGGGGTTTAAACAAGGTTCATAAGGGGGTCACTTGGTGCAGTCCGGAATCCAGAAACACAATTTACTTCTCCGGCCATAACTTAAAATCTATACATCGCCTAGTCATGAACCTTACATTTCCAGAAACTACATTCAAATACCTTTCCAACAATATAAGGTAGGACCTCAGGGGACAAGATTTGGGGGTTCAAAACCATGTTACAAGACAGGTCCAGTTTCTGGAAAAATTCAGAAAGCATGTATCACTTAGATCAACCAATATTCTTAATTCCACAACACAACCAACACCTAATTCACTTAGTTCATGCTTTATAACATTCATGGAGTTACATACACTAACCACAAGCTAAAAAATCACAACTACAACACTTAAACTCAAGATCTACATCATCCATCACTTATATGTCCAAGATTCACACTAATAATCATGGATCTAACATTAAACATCACAAATACTACATGGCCAAGAGGGGTTAGGGTTTTTATACCTTCTTGAGTATCTAGGAGCCTTGGGTATGCCTTACAAGTCTCAAGAACACCTTGGATGATCTCCTACAACCCTTATAATCCAAGATCTAAAAGAAAAACTAAACATGGTTACTATTCACAATATCTTTAACAATTAATATCTTGAAATATAATGGATGAAAGGGCTTGAAACTCTTAGTATACCTTGCTTAGATGATGGTGAGAGCCTAGTAATTATGCCTTGATTTATGAGTGAGGAGAAATGGAGGAAGAAGAAATTTTTCTTCTCCTTTTTAAGCTTGGCCGAGAGCACCCTTCCAAGGGGGGGTTTGTTTTTGTGTTTTTGATTTTTGTGTTTTGGTTGAATAATTGTAGTTGGGTGATACAAAATGGTGTATGTATAAACATGGTACAACCTAGGTATGGCCTCATGTATTTCTTGTCTCCTCCTTGGAAAAAGCAATGTAACTATTTACTATTCCTCTTCCATTTGGTTTAACTAGTTTGCTTCCTCCTAATTACTTGGTTGCATGGGACTTGCATGCAATACTACTCCTTGTATCATTATTCTTCCACCAATGCTTGACATTTAATCTTTAATTCGTATCGTATCCTAATTAATCTCTCGTAATAATATTTTGTCGCGTAGAGATTTCCCCTATAATTCCTTAAGTACTTAATTGTGTAAATTCCTCGAATGTCCATAATTCCTCGTCATAATCCTTAATAAATCTTTTAATACTCTAATCATCCTCAAATCCCAAGTTTTATAAATCTTACTAACGATAAGACTCTTTCCCTCAACAATCTTCTCTTTTATCTTACATAGTGAATGGAACAACATAGTTTCTCAGACAATCAATTCCATTAAACAACAGGGATGACTAGAAAGGTTCCAAATTGACAATGCCACATGATATTAAATAAAAGAAAATATTACCAAAAATTAGGGTTCTTACAGCCTCCCCTCCTTAAAAGGATTCCGTCCCGGAATCAGGTTGAAAACAGTTGGGGGTGCTTTTCACGCATCGCGTTCTCTAGTTCCCATGTTGATTCTTCGACATTCTGGTTCCTCCACAAAACTCTCACTAGTTTTACAACCTTGTTCCTCAGCACCTGTTCTTTTCTATCCATGATTTCTACGGGTTGCTCCACATAGGTTAAGTCTGGCTGCAGATCCACTTGATCATGTTCTATCACATGTCGGAAGTCGGTATGGTAGGGTCGTAGCATGGACACATGGAACACATTATGTACTTGCTGCAAGCTTGGGGGTAAAGCCAATTCATAGGCTAACTTTCCAACTCGTCTCAAGATCTCGAAAGGTCTAATAAATCTTGGGCTTAGCTACCCCTTCTTACCAAATCTCATCAATCCCTTCCACGGTGATACCTTTAACATCACAAACTCTCCTACCTCATATTCTTTGTCCTTGCGGGTCTGGTCCACATACTTCTTCTGTCTGTCTTGGGCCGCTACCAGCCGTCCTCTTATGAGTTCGATAGTTTCTCTTGTTTGTTGGACCAGTTCAGGCCCTAATATCTTCCGCTCTCCAACCTCTTCCCAATACAAGGGAGAGCGACATCTTCGTCCGTATAAAGCTTCATATGGGGGCATCCCTATACTCGCATGGTAAATGTTGTTGTAGGAAAATTCGATCAACGGCAAGTGGTCATCCCAACTTCCCTTAAAATCGATGGCACATACTCTCAACATGTCCTCTATGGTCTGGATGGTTCTCTCGCTCTGTCCGTCTGATTGGGGGTGGTATGCAGTACTCATGTTTAACTTGGTCCCCACACAATCCTGAAAACTCCTCCAGAACCTGGAGTTGAACCTTGGGTCTCTATCAGATACAATGCTCACAGGAACCCCATGCCTCACCACGATCTCCTTTAAGTAAATATCCACCAGCTTGTCGACAGTGTATCTCTCGTTGATTGGAAGAAAATGTGCTGACTTGGTCAATCTATCGATAATTACCCAAATGGCATCATGATTAGTCTTGGTCCTTGGTAGTCCGACCACAAAGTCCATCGCAATATGCTCCCACTTCCACTCGGGTATCTCTAAGGGTTGCAACAATCCACTGGGCCTCTGGTGTTCGGCCTTTAGTCTTTGACATGTCAAGCATTTACTTACCCATTCTGCCACGTCCTTCTTCATATTTGGCCACCAATAGTATTCTCTCAAATCTCTATACATCTTAGTGCCTCCAGGGTGAATTGAGTACCTTGAACTATGAGCCTCTTGCAAAATCTCGTCTTTTAATTCCTGGACGTTCGGGATCCATATCCTAGATGCGTACCTCATAATTCCATTCCTGTCCTTTTCACACTTAATTTCCTCGCCAGTCAAAATTTTCTCCATCGAATTCTTTTCTTCTTCTATCTTCTTTTCCTGGCATAACTTAATCTTTTCCAATAGCGGTGGTTGGACTCTTATTTCCATTAGACTCTCTTGTCCAATTCCTGGTAACCTCACTTCAATCTCCAGTTTCTCAAGGTCCTTGATCAACTCGTCCACTGACGTTATCATCTTGAGTTTCTCCTTTCAGCTAATTGCATCGGCCACCACGTTGGCCTTCCCTGGGTGATAATGAATCTCACAATCATAATCCTTGATTAGTTCTAGCCATCTCCTCTGCCTCATGTTTAACTCTTTCTGAGTGAATATGTACTTTAAGCTCTTGTGATCCGTGTAGATTTCACACTTTTCTCCGTAAAGATAATGTCTCCAGATCTTCAAAGCAAAAACTATCGCTGCTAATTCCAAATCATGGGTGGGGTATCTTATCTCATATTCCTTAAGTTGTCTGGACGTATACGCAATCACTTTACTGTGCTGCATAAGCACACACCCTAAACCTTTATGGGATGCGTCGCTATAAATCACAAAATCTCCCTTATCATCAGGTAGGGCTAGTACTGGTGTTGTCACCAACCTCTTCTTCAACTCTTGGAAGCTCTCTTCGCATTTTTAAGTCCACACAAACTTCTCGGTCTTGCGAGTTAGTCGGGTCAAAGGGGCTGCTATCTTGGCAAAGTCTTGGACAAATCTCCTATAGTAGCCAGCCAACCCTATAAAACTTCTCACCTCTGTCGGAGTGGTTGGTCTCTCCCAATTTGATACAGCCTCTATTTTGGCTGGGTCCACTAGAATGTCTTGTTCGCTAATCACATGCCCTAAAAACTGAACTTCCTTCAACCAAAATTCGCACTTCGAGAACTTAGCGTACAACTTTTCTTCTCTCAATGCTCCCAATACAATCCTCAAGTGCTCTGCATGTTCCTCCTTCGTCTTGGAATAAATCAAGATGTCATCGATGAAGACTATAACACACTTGTCCAAGTATTTCTTGAAGACTCGATTCATTAAGTCCATGAAAGCTGCAGGGGCATTCGTTAACCCAAATGACATCACTAGGAACTTATAGTGTCCGTACCGGGTGCGAAAGGCCGTCTTTGGTATATCTTCTGGTTTAATCTTTAACTGGTGATACCCTGTCCTCAAATCAATTTTGGAAAAATAAACTGCGTCTTTCAATTGATCAAACAGGTCATCTATCCTGGGCAAGGGATACTTATTCTTTATAGTCACCTTTTTCAACTCTCTGTAGTCTATACATAACCTCATACTACCATCCTTCTTTTTCGCGAATAAAACCGGGGCTCCCCACGGTGACACACTAGGTCTTATCATCCCTTTATCCAACAACTCTTGTAACTGAGTGGCTAGCTCTTTCATCTCCACTGGGGCTAGCCGATATGGGGCTTTCGAAATTGGGGCCGTACCCGGAACTAAGTCTATAGCGAACTCGATGTCTCTATCAGGTGGTAGTCCGGGAAGATAATCCGGAAATACGTCCGCGAACTCATTAACGACAGGGATTTCCTGTAGGTTTGGTGCCTCCTTCTTGGTATCCTTCACATAGGCTAAATAGGCTTCGCATCCTTTACGTAACAGCTTCTTAGCTTGAATCATAGTCAGGAACTTTTGGTTTTGCCATTTTCCACTAAACACTACTTCCTCGTGCCCTGGCAGTCTCAAACTTACTTTCTTCTTTACACAATCAATCTGGGCTCCGTGGGTTGTTAACCAATCCATACCTACTATTACGTCAAACTCCCCTAGTTTAAAAGGTATTAAGTACCCGAAAGTGTCGCCCTTCTATTTCTAGGTCGCAACCTGGACATACTTGGTTAACGAGGATAATTTCATGATTAGCTATCTCTATTTGCAGCCTGTCTTTCAATGGTTCAGTCTTAAGGCCTAACGGACATACAAAATCTAGAGATATGAAAGACTTGGTAGCTCCCGAATCAAATAAAACATTTGCCTTAACTGAGTTGAGTAGTAGGGTACCTGCAATCACATCCGTGTTCCTCACGGCATCCTGCACCGTCATGTTAAAAGTTCTTGCAGTAGGGGCCTTGTTAGAAGCAGTTCCACTCACTCTTGATGCAGCTGGCCCAGAGGACATACATTCCCTCATTCGGTGCCCTGGTTTCCCACACTTGAAGCAATTACCTCCGGCACTGGTGTTGTTACTCGTTCCTCGACAGGCGTTAGCATAATGTCCTGTCAGCCCACACTTGAAGCACTTCACATCCTGCAGGTTACACACGCCCGCATGTTTCCTTCCACATTTATTGCATTCTGGGGGTAGGGCTCGGGATGGGGCAGAGTAAGACGATCCCTGTGGTCGGTGTAACGCCCCAACTTCCCAATACTGAAAATATATATATTATAATAAAATAGACATTGATACAGGGAAATTTTAGAAAATTTCGGCATGAAGTATTCATAAATCGGACTATCCTCCTGTAATTCAACCCAAACCAAATTCCAATTTAACAATTACACTTAATATACCAACGATTCCTCACCGGGATCGATTCCAGGTTATGGTATGAAACAAGAATCTAAACCATACAAATTATTACAATTTCTTCTACTATTCTAATTTCAATAACTATACCATTTAATTTGTAGCTTAACTCCAATCCGTGCTTACCCGCTTTAGCTCCGGGATCTATCCTGTAAAGGCTGCCTCATTGCTCTCATATGAATCGTACGATGTAGACATCCACCCTTATTCCTAACTGAAAGATTGGAGAAAATGAAGCAAGAGTGAGCCAAAGAATGCTCAGCAAGCGAACAGTATAGTGAAACAATAATACTACAATGATTCATTGGTGAACATATCACTGACCAACTTATCTCAAAGGAATAATTCACATTTACAGAAGCTCAAGAACTTTAAAGATATAACATTTTATTTAATTCAGAAAATGGAATAGAATTGGACTATTTTGCATTTTATTAATAAAAACAATAAGGTTAGGCTGCTGATCAGTCACGCACTAACCCCGGACAAACGCACACAGCAATGTCCTTTAATGGATCCACGGCACACATTGGCCTTAATAACTTCTGACCACGAATCTGGTCCGACCCTTTACGGTCCACATTTTAAAAAAAAAACAACAGTCCAATCCTATAATCTGAACGTCAGGTGTCGGAACAATCGACCACCTCGACCAGCCAAGCACCCTGAAAACTCACGTTCCAGGTTAACAACTCAAATCTCAAGAAGAAATGAGGTCTAGTAAAATTCTGACCTAGATATCGACAAGTTCGATATAGAGAAGGGTATTATTCCATAATATATCAGTGAAACAAGGACAACAATTTCAAGGACAACAATTTCAGCACTATTGAATGGGAATATGATAAACAGCTACTCGTATTTACTGAGAATTTAAGAGCAATAATATCAACGACAAATCGAATTAATATAATGATCAAGTGACGAAAAACATGGTTCATTTGAGTAAAATGATTTACTTGCAACATGAATAACAACAATTGTAATTATAAGATAAAGCAAGGGTATAGTCAAGTGCTAAGCATTTAATAAATTTACCAACACATTGTCAAGTTGAATCAACATAAGCGAATTAAGTAGTTTTAAAATGATCATTTGTAAAATAACTCCAAGACAATAAAATTGTAGGACAGGTTGAAGAAAACCTCTCCTAAAGGGGTCCATTGGTGAAAATCCGTTACCAAGTTTAAACTAACATGAGAGATTCGAATAGTTTAAAACGAAGATTTAAGAAATTCTCAATTACTTAAGGTCTCACTCATGTCAGCTAAGCACTTATAGGCTTCAGCTGCCAGAACCGGCATGACAAATATGAGTTTAAATAATTAAGAAGATCTCAATTCATTCTTGATTTTAACCGTCACTGAGCAACATATGCCTCAACAACAGTATAAACCTCGAATTAGTTTACAATAATTTGAAGAAAACGATCTTTGAAGAATATTAATAATGACGGGAAATATTTATATAAAATATTTTTTTAAAAGAATCACACCTGAACAATAGGGGGAGAGAATAGACAATGACAGAATAATTTTGAGAATGAGTGTTTGTAAATTAATAGAAGAAGAATGTCACTGAAAGTAAAATAAAATAAAATAAAAGGTATGGGCACTAGCAAACATGGTTTAAAAGAAATATCGTAAAATCAACAGAACAGGTTCACATTATTTAGAATAAATATGAAGAATATAATTGCTTGTAAGAAGGAATTTCGAAAGAACAATAAAGAATACAAAAGGTTTCACATCACTTGAACAATAAGTGAGGAATAGTAAACTTGCCTCAATACACAGGGTTTCTATGTCCAATACTTTAACTCCTTATCACTTTACATCCATCTCTACTTGACCTTTCTTCGATCACGCATCCATTTCCCTTTATCACTTGTCAATCCCGATAATTCTTTCCTTCCTCTACATTCCATTTCCACATGCTCTGGCTCTTAGCTGGCCTCCTATGCGTACCTATATACAGGTAAAGTACTACTTCAGTACGCTAATAACCATAACCGTCTAACCCTGTTCTACCCAAACACGTCCTAATACGCTTTACACTTAACACATATAGCACATAGTGATCATATTCTTATAATAATACAGTATAACCATATAAACGACATAAGCACTTAGCAAGTAATATCCACTTACACTTATCGATTTACAAATAATTATTATCACATTTACTATATAATTTACGAAATAATTTTAACAAAAAAAAAATTGTCATAATACAATTGACCTAACATGCATTTTAGATCAACTAATCAAGTTCAATTCCAAATGGGAACTCAATTTACGTTTTATAACGTATAATTTTTCTGACCAACCACGCACTTATCACTTACTCACACAACATATACCGTACACAATTTCATATGCCTCATATCTACACATGTACCACATATGGTTTGATAGAAGTTTTTAGGACAAAACTGCTCGTATATGGAAATCTAGTTCTTGACATTAAAAACATTTAACCAAACAGACCACTCATACTTACGGAATGCCCAACAATACTAGTACATATTACGATCACCAATTGTTAACCAACAATTCTCGAAACCAAGTCATTAGTATGACAATATCTCTAAGTAACACAATTTTATTAATTACAACGCATCTAACTTTTATACAATTATAACACTATACACTAGCAACAATTTACTCTATTAAGCACATGTAACTATGGTTAGCAATTACAACACCACCAACACACTCGACTACCTTTCTCTGCTAACCATCGTTTGTCTCCTATACTCCCCCGTGTCTTCTCGCCAAGAGCACACACATTAGCATACAAGCTCACCTATCACTCTTAAGCACCCAGTCAAGACACATATATATATTTGCACCTCTAGTTTCCTTTCAGTGCCTACTAAACTTGGCTACAACACACACATGCCACTTCTCCTGCACCCTATGTCTCCTTACCTTAGTAAAACCTCAACCCATTCACTTGCACACACTTACTTACAGTAATTCCAACACCAATTTCACCAGTTTCACCCACACCATAACCAGACAACAGCTTAATTAGCACACACGCAACACCCATCTTAATTCTGCCTCGTACTCAATCTCCCCTGTTCTCACTGCCTTGACGCCCTCACACACTACCATCCCCTTCTTCACTAATAGTATAAACCCATGAACACTTAGCATTTCAAAAACAAAACCATTACCATACTACTTTCTAAACACAACTGAATCATGTTAATTAGATTATTCACATACACTTCTAGAATTACAATGACAACACAATAACCTCCATACATACTTTATATTCCATAAAAACTAACACCCATCAAACTTCACTTTTAACACCTATAAACACAATATCAGCCTCAAACAGAAAAATCAAAGCCCAATGAAGCAAAATTCCTCGCAGAAGCAGACATACACACCGAATTTAAAACACACCCAGATACTTACACACACATACACGACACATAGCTTTAAACCCAACCCCAACGCCATAGCAGTTAAACCGAGTTTAAACCCGATTCCAACCATGAATCGCACACACACCCTGAACATACATAGTCGTCACACCAGCTATACATATACAACTCAAGCTTTACTAGGTCGGAAAGAAAGGAGAAGAAAGTGAGGGAGAAAAACAATTACGGGAGAAATCAGAGAGGAACAGGTTAGAGATTAGAGAGATTAGAGATGAAGGGAGGAGAGGCTTCGAGACTTTTCTAAAGTCCTCAAGAACAGAGCAGTGAAATGAATTTTTGGGAAAGAAACGAGTAATTTAAGGATTAAAAGGAAGTAGAGTAATTTAGGACTTTCCCAAAAGTTTTATGAAATAAAAACAATTTAACCCAGCTTATAAATTGCAAAATAGTTAAATAAATTTGAAGCAAAATCTCAATATTATTTTTAAAATGTAGAATATAAAATTATCTACCTCCCCATATTTTTAAAATATTTTTAGGATCAAAAATGAATTAAATATAAATTTTGCAAGTTTTGATACTTTAGATGTAATAAAACTCTTAAAATCATTTTAAAATACTTAAACACCCAAAATAATTCTCCCAATAAATTTAAAAACTAATTAAATATACAAGGATAATATTACAAAAGATTTCATGATTTATAATAACTCCGATGATTTTATAAAATTCTCGGAAGATCAATAATACATGATTTAAATAGATTTTAATCAGCACAATATAAATAAAAATACACGGACATGTACGGCACACATAACTCATCATATAGACATGTAAATATGATGTCACATATATTTAAATCGTAAAATAAAATAAATAAAAAAAATTACACCATATAATCCACATTTAATATTAAATATTAATATCTATAATTACGAATTTCTAAGGCGTTATATCCTTCCCCCCTTAATAGGATTCTGTCCTCAGAATCGACAGTAAGAAAACATATGAAGGTATTCTCAAACACTTCTCTTTCAATTTCCAAGTCATTTCTTCCATTCTAGAACTCCTTTATATCAAATCATATCTCGCTAGGTTCGTCTTGTAAGCCCGTAAATTCCAACATAAACTTAAACCTTTGGTTTACATGTCTCGTTAATTCTAGATACTTATCACTCATACGCGACGATCTTTTTCTACCGAAAATCGGACATGACCTATTCGTATAATAGACTATGCCCTGTATGTAAGTACCTCAATTACTAATCCAATCATCCATAACAATTCATTCATATATAATACTAAAACAAAACCTGCCTTGACTTGCAGTAAACAGGTAAATAATTAAATCTTAAAAAAAAAAAAAAAAAAAAAAATCTACGTGACTAACATAATTGATACAACTTCCACACTCCTACACCTAACCATACGGCCTCAGAAAAAAAAAAACTTTGAGAAAAAGAATATCAAGAAATCCCCCAACCATTCTTACTACACTTTCAACGTACAATGTTACTCGTGAAGGGAATAACTGGGAAACTTCTATCCATCCTTAATCCCACTGTTTTACTGAGTTCCCAACTTTGATCAAGATAGAAAACAACTAACTCTGATATCCACAATTTTGAAACTAATGACCATTTACTTTCCGCTTCATCACGTTATCATGGTACTTCTTAATTTCCTCCAATACTTCCTTTGCAATAAATCTAAACCTTTGAATCCTCTATCTATAAATTCTCACATTGTTCGAACATTTCCCTGAGCATCGTAAGCACACTCGATCCTTCCTCATTTGTCCGGATGCCCTAGCACTGGAGCAGTTCTAAATCTCTTCGTTGACTTCTGAAAGCTTTCTTTACACTGATCTATCCATTTCCTTCTTGGTAAACATGTCTACTGCTGTAGCGATCTTGGTACAACCTTCGATAATTCCTAGCTGGTCATTAACAATTTTCCATCTCTGTTGGCATCTTAGGCCTTTCCTGATTCGTTACTGCTTTGTCTTCACGTCATTCACTTCGATCCTTTCGTCATTTCCTGAAAATTACACTTCTTCCACTTCCAAAACTCATACTTAAAAATCTTATGCATGTTCTTCCTATATCTTTAAATATCTTATGGTGTCTTCCGATCTTGAATACTCGAAACTGATTACATACCTTGTAGTAATTAATTAACTGACTTTATATCTCTGTCTGGTGATAATCTTAGAAATTCTTCCATACATATATCTGAGAAATTATAACCACTGAAATCTACTTTACTGTAATTGTCTCCTTACTGGTATCTCCAACATGTTTAAGATAACCTTAAAACCTTGTCATAATAATCTTTTAGTCTACATAGTTGTTAAAACTCCTTTATCTACTTTCGGCCTTGAAACACAACTTCTACATTTCTTGGGGATCATAAATTCACTTTCTTGTCTTTATACTTTGCTTACACCTTGTAGTTAGCTATACAATCAAAGCTTAACTCACACTTAACTCTTTCAACTCTCTTCACACCATGTTCTTAATGACGTTATTTATAATCACATTGAACTTCTAGCTTCTAATTCTGTCACATCTCACCATATTATTCCTTCCGCTTACCCTTATAGATTTCCATATTTATCCTTATACAATTGCAATATGCTTCCTCTTAAAATCCTTCCATTAGTGGCGGTCCTACTGGTCTCGATAATTCGTATCTTGTGGTTAGCTATCATGCCTCGTTATTCTGGTTTTCCAAAAATTTCTAAATCCTAAATTCCTTCCAAATTAAATCTCACACCTTCTGTTAACACAAGTCCTGAAGCTTTCTGGTCCTCTGTCCTCATTTTCTTACCATCTTATTCCGTCTTGGTCAAATCTCTTTTATTCTAAATATACATAATTCTTCAAACTAGGTCCATATGAGTTGTTAGCTCCACACAATCTCTTTACTGTTTTTTTTTTTTTATTCCTGTGTAAAACCTCTATATCCAACAATTAATCTCAAAACATATAAAATCCTATAATATTTCAACTATCATATCCAAAATGAAATATATGAAATAAACAAGTGTTCCTCAACAATCTTTCCTCAACATAACTATCACATACCAACTATATTCATCATCACTCTACTTTCAACTTGACAAAATTTGTAATCCCGTGTCCCTGTTATCAGCTCCTTATCCAAACTTAGCTTTCTCGTCTTATCTATTCTGGTACGCGTGTTGCCAATCCAATAAGTAATCTATCTCGATATTCAATCCTTGCTTTCACATTAATTGTTAAACCCGATCAGCAAATTCTCAGTCGACATAATTGTAGCTTGGACCACTTAGATGTCATTGTTTCCATCTTTACTATTCTCAATCACTGATAGCTTTAGGATTCATAAGGGTTTATAACAAAAGAAACCAATACAATGGACATATGTTAGCAAGTATGAATAAGTTGAATTTTGTTTGATATGGATTTGATAAAAGAATTTACCGAGAGATCATAATGATCATTGAACTGTTTCCAGGTTGAATTTGTCACTTAGGTCAACCGCCATAGTACAAAGAGGTGGCCAGCCTTCAGTACTTTCATGACAAACACAATCAGTGGCGTCCCACCAGACTTCTATCACATAGATAGATGTCCCTGGATCCCCTATATACATAGGGTTGTTCTTCCCAGTCAGAATAAATAAAGTTAAGTATTCAAAGAGAAACAAAAAGAATTCAAAAGTTTCAAAAAGTTTATAGATATACAATGTTGAATAAGGAATAGCAATTATTCGGGGAAATTAGAAAGAATTCAAGGGTCTCAATAATTTATATGCATAATGTTGAATCAAGTTATCCCCTGGAAAATAGAGGTATCTTTGAAAAATAGAAATGTGTTTAAATGAATCTGAAAAAGTCGTCACCAATTGAAATATAGTTGACTATAAAAGGTGATGGGGTATTATCAAGATAAGAAGAAACAGAAAGAAAGGTTGAATCGAATCTCCTTAATCAATAAACTAAATGAAATCAACTGCTAGTAATGAATAAACACGCCATTCCTCTAGCCCATGCCAGTAATCGCATTTCACATCTTGTTTTCAATCCTTTCGCACTTTCTATATCACTTGCGGGGTAACTAAAGTCGAAAAAGAAATTCTAGAACATACACGAAGGTCTACACATGACATCCTCCAAGCTGGTAACTCCGATCGTCTATTTAACGTAGGCGGCGCCGAATCAACTACCTCATCCAAAGTCGTACCTTCGAATAAATCGAATTCTGGCTCGCGCGATATGTCGAAATACTAACTAACGTCGCAACCGTTGTCCTAATAACCTAAGGCGAATCTTATCCTAAATCGTTCTATCTAACGTCCCACTTAAATACCTATACTTAATTATCCTAATTTGTTTCAGTGACCATAACCTGTCGCTCTGATACCAACCTGTAACGCCCCAACTTCCCAATACTGAAAATATATATATTATAATAAAATAGACATTGATACAGGGAAATTTTAGAAAATTTCGGCATGAAGTATTCATAAATCGGACTATCCTCCTGTAATTCAACCCAAACCAAATTCCAATTTAACAATTACACTTAATATACCAACGATTCCTCACCGGGATCGATTCCAGGTTATGGTATGAAACAAGAATCTAAACCATACAAATTATTACAATTTCTTCTACTATTCTAATTTCAATAACTATACCATTTAATTTGTAGCTTAACTCCAATCCGTGCTTACCCGCTTTAGCTCCGGGATCTATCCTGTAAAGGCTGCCTCATTGCTCTCATATGAATCGTACGATGTAGACATCCACCCTTATTCCTAACTGAAAGATTGGAGAAAATGAAGCAAGAGTGAGCCAAAGAATGCTCAGCAAGCGAACAGTATAGTGAAACAATAATACTACAATGATTCATTGGTGAACATATCACTGACCAACTTATCTCAAAGGAATAATTCACATTTACAGAAGCTCAAGAACTTTAAAGATATAACATTTTATTTAATTCAGAAAATGGAATAGAATTGGACTATTTTGCATTTTATTAATAAAAACAATAAGGTTAGGCTGCTGATCAGTCACGCACTAACCCCGGACAAACGCACACAGCAATGTCCTTTAATGGATCCACGGCACACATTGGCCTTAATAACTTCTGACCACGAATCTGGTCCGACCCTTTACGGTCCACATTTTAAAAAAAAAACAACAGTCCAATCCTATAATCTGAACGTCAGGTGTCGGAACAATCGACCACCTCGACCAGCCAAGCACCCTGAAAACTCACGTTCCAGGTTAACAACTCAAATCTCAAGAAGAAATGAGGTCTAGTAAAATTCTGACCTAGATATCGACAAGTTCGATATAGAGAAGGGTATTATTCCATAATATATCAGTGAAACAAGGACAACAATTTCAAGGACAACAATTTCAGCACTATTGAATGGGAATATGATAAACAGCTACTCGTATTTACTGAGAATTTAAGAGCAATAATATCAACGACAAATCGAATTAATATAATGATCAAGTGACGAAAAACATGGTTCATTTGAGTAAAATGATTTACTTGCAACATGAATAACAACAATTGTAATTATAAGATAAAGCAAGGGTATAGTCAAGTGCTAAGCATTTAATAAATTTACCAACACATTGTCAAGTTGAATCAACATAAGCGAATTAAGTAGTTTTAAAATGATCATTTGTAAAATAACTCCAAGACAATAAAATTGTAGGACAGGTTGAAGAAAACCTCTCCTAAAGGGGTCCATTGGTGAAAATCCGTTACCAAGTTTAAACTAACATGAGAGATTCGAATAGTTTAAAACGAAGATTTAAGAAATTCTCAATTACTTAAGGTCTCACTCATGTCAGCTAAGCACTTATAGGCTTCAGCTGCCAGAACCGGCATGACAAATATGAGTTTAAATAATTAAGAAGATCTCAATTCATTCTTGATTTTAACCGTCACTGAGCAACATATGCCTCAACAACAGTATAAACCTCGAATTAGTTTACAATAATTTGAAGAAAACGATCTTTGAAGAATATTAATAATGACGGGAAATATTTATATAAAATATTTTTTTAAAAGAATCACACCTGAACAATAGGGGGAGAGAATAGACAATGACAGAATAATTTTGAGAATGAGTGTTTGTAAATTAATAGAAGAAGAATGTCACTGAAAGTAAAATAAAATAAAATAAAAGGTATGGGCACTAGCAAACATGGTTTAAAAGAAATATCGTAAAATCAACAGAACAGGTTCACATTATTTAGAATAAATATGAAGAATATAATTGCTTGTAAGAAGGAATTTCGAAAGAACAATAAAGAATACAAAAGGTTTCACATCACTTGAACAATAAGTGAGGAATAGTAAACTTGCCTCAATACACAGGGTTTCTATGTCCAATACTTTAACTCCTTATCACTTTACATCCATCTCTACTTGACCTTTCTTCGATCACGCATCCATTTCCCTTTATCACTTGTCAATCCCGATAATTCTTTCCTTCCTCTACATTCCATTTCCACATGCTCTGGCTCTTAGCTGGCCTCCTATGCGTACCTATATACAGGTAAAGTACTACTTCAGTACGCTAATAACCATAACCGTCTAACCCTGTTCTACCCAAACACGTCCTAATACGCTTTACACTTAACACATATAGCACATAGTGATCATATTCTTATAATAATACAGTATAACCATATAAACGACATAAGCACTTAGCAAGTAATATCCACTTACACTTATCGATTTACAAATAATTATTATCACATTTACTATATAATTTACGAAATAATTTTAACAAAAAAAAAATTGTCATAATACAATTGACCTAACATGCATTTTAGATCAACTAATCAAGTTCAATTCCAAATGGGAACTCAATTTACGTTTTATAACGTATAATTTTTCTGACCAACCACGCACTTATCACTTACTCACACAACATATACCGTACACAATTTCATATGCCTCATATCTACACATGTACCACATATGGTTTGATAGAAGTTTTTAGGACAAAACTGCTCGTATATGGAAATCTAGTTCTTGACATTAAAAACATTTAACCAAACAGACCACTCATACTTACGGAATGCCCAACAATACTAGTACATATTACGATCACCAATTGTTAACCAACAATTCTCGAAACCAAGTCATTAGTATGACAATATCTCTAAGTAACACAATTTTATTAATTACAACGCATCTAACTTTTATACAATTATAACACTATACACTAGCAACAATTTACTCTATTAAGCACATGTAACTATGGTTAGCAATTACAACACCACCAACACACTCGACTACCTTTCTCTGCTAACCATCGTTTGTCTCCTATACTCCCCCGTGTCTTCTCGCCAAGAGCACACACATTAGCATACAAGCTCACCTATCACTCTTAAGCACCCAGTCAAGACACATATATATATTTGCACCTCTAGTTTCCTTTCAGTGCCTACTAAACTTGGCTACAACACACACATGCCACTTCTCCTGCACCCTATGTCTCCTTACCTTAGTAAAACCTCAACCCATTCACTTGCACACACTTACTTACAGTAATTCCAACACCAATTTCACCAGTTTCACCCACACCATAACCAGACAACAGCTTAATTAGCACACACGCAACACCCATCTTAATTCTGCCTCGTACTCAATCTCCCCTGTTCTCACTGCCTTGACGCCCTCACACACTACCATCCCCTTCTTCACTAATAGTATAAACCCATGAACACTTAGCATTTCAAAAACAAAACCATTACCATACTACTTTCTAAACACAACTGAATCATGTTAATTAGATTATTCACATACACTTCTAGAATTACAATGACAACACAATAACCTCCATACATACTTTATATTCCATAAAAACTAACACCCATCAAACTTCACTTTTAACACCTATAAACACAATATCAGCCTCAAACAGAAAAATCAAAGCCCAATGAAGCAAAATTCCTCGCAGAAGCAGACATACACACCGAATTTAAAACACACCCAGATACTTACACACACATACACGACACATAGCTTTAAACCCAACCCCAACGCCATAGCAGTTAAACCGAGTTTGAACCCGATTCCAACCATGAATCGCACACACACCCTGAACATACATAGTCGTCACACCAGCTATACATATACAACTCAAGCTTTACTAGGTCGGAAAGAAAGGAGAAGAAAGTGAGGGAGAAAAACAATTACGGGAGAAATCAGAGAGGAACAGGTTAGAGATTAGAGAGATTAGAGATGAAGGGAGGAGAGGCTTCGAGACTTTTCTAAAGTCCTCAAGAACAGAGCAGTGAAATGAATTTTTGGGAAAGAAACGAGTAATTTAAGGATTAAAAGGAAGTAGAGTAATTTAGGACTTTCCCAAAAGTTTTATGAAATAAAAACAATTTAACCCAGCTTATAAATTGCAAAATAGTTAAATAAATTTGAAGCAAAATCTCAATATTATTTTTAAAATGTAGAATATAAAATTATCTACCTCCCCATATTTTTAAAATATTTTTAGGATCAAAAATGAATTAAATATAAATTTTGCAAGTTTTGATACTTTAGATGTAATAAAACTCTTAAAATCATTTTAAAATACTTAAACACCCAAAATAATTCTCCCAATAAATTTAAAAACTAATTAAATATACAAGGATAATATTACAAAAGATTTCATGATTTATAATAACTCCGATGATTTTATAAAATTCTCGGAAGATCAATAATACATGATTTAAATAGATTTTAATCAGCACAATATAAATAAAAATACACGGACATGTACGGCACACATAACTCATCATATAGACATGTAAATATGATGTCACATATATTTAAATCGTAAAATAAAATAAATAAAAAAAATTACACCATATAATCCACATTTAATATTAAATATTAATATCTATAATTACGAATTTCTAAGGCGTTATAGTCGGCCGCTCTGGCCCACACTCCAACTTTCAGCTCTCTTGATTCCAAAGTTTCCGCTGGGTTGGGACGTCGTCCCCTGCTTAAATTTGCTCGAAAAGCTCCCACCCGCGGAGTTTCCCTTTCGACTCTCAAACTTCCTCTTCTTTCCTTCCTTCTCCTTCTGCATCTGTTCACTCCCAGCCTCAACAATTGATGCTTTCTGTACCAGGGTGGCATAGTCTGTCAGCTCAAGAACGGCCACACGATTCTGAATCCATTGTTTTAGCCCTAATTGAAACCTTCGGGCCCTCTTTGCCTCAGAGTTCACAAACTCCGGCACAAACCTCGACAACTCAATAAATTTGGCCTCATACTCGGCCACCGTCATGTTACCTTGCTTTAGTTCCAAAAACTTCAGCTCCATTTGTGTCTCCATGAACCTAGGAAAGTACTTCTCCAAGAACAGCTCGCTAAACCTCTCCCAGGTCACCACACCTCTTCCTTCCAAATTCTTCTTAGCTTCCCACCAATAGTTCGCCTCACCCTTCAGAAAGTAAGTGGCGAAAACAGTCTTCTGCTCCTCAGCGACACCTAGTATCTCGAAAGATTTTTCCATTTCCTTCAGCCAGGCCCTTGCCTCGACCGGGTCGACAGTTCCTTTAAATTCTAGGGGTTTCAGGGATTTGAAGTTCCGGAAAGCATTTGCATTAGCATTGCTGGGTGGTTGCTGAATCGGGGGACGGTCCAAGTTCTGCCTAAGTAGTTCCATGAACTGCTCCATAGGGCCTCCCCTAGGGTGTTCTACCTCTCGGGTATCATCACCAGCTTCTTCTTCTTCATACTCAGGGTCATCAAACAAGTTATGATCATTGCCCTCACTCTCACTCAGGTTCACATTCTCCCCTTCACGGTTCTGGTGGCCTCTGGTCCCATGGTGGCTACCCTGGCCCTCAGAACTGATCGGGTGAGCTCGAGTGTTCATTCTTCTGGGTGGCATGATTCTGATAATAAAACAAGAAATGGGTTAGGGTTTTCCAATTACCTGACAGCGTTTACACGGGTCAGGAACGTATCGTTCCTCCTCATAAGGGTGGAAGTTGCAAAAGTTTTAATAATCCGATGCTGAAGATAAAATGTCGAAACATTTTTGGAAAAATCTGTATGGGATGCGAAAACACTTGCAAGAGTTTTCAAAATTACGAAACCTCAAAAATATTATTATTATTATTATTATTAAATTGTAGGAACATTTTTGGAAATTGTAGAGATCAATTTGAAATCGCATATCGTAAATTTGAAACATCATGGTTGTATTGTGGCTTGTAGCAATTGTATAATCACAGTTGTATATCAAAACAGTAGAGCATGGCATCGGAAAGTAAAGCAGTTGAGACAATATCAAGGAAACTGAAACTAAATAAGTACGGTACAAGGGTCATCACAAAGTTTGGATGTTAGAGCCAAATACATAGTTCCGATGTCAAAGTCTAGCAAAAGTGGAACAATAACAAGTACATCATCTGAATAGTCAGGGCTACACAAAAGTAGGGCTACATCCGTACATACTACCCGAAGTCACATCTACATATCTGTAGGTCAGTCTACTCATCCACTGGTCAGAAAGGATACCACTGCACAAGTCAACTATCCCGCAAAATCGACACACTAATGTCATCTGAACCTAGGGGACTGAGCTATCAGTAACACATCACGGGGCCGCACCGCGGCGGAGCAAGGTCCTCACTCGGGCAAATGCACGACGCACAACACGCCTAGCATCCCTAGCCTGGATCACTCCGCCCCGCGGATCCCTAATCCAAGAATCCTCTCGCGACTCCTCCTCTCAATCCTATGGAGTCGAGCCCTAGTCCTCCTAGCAACAGCGGTCCTCATCTCAGCCTGGATCCTCAAGCGCACCTCGCGCTCCTCCACTAGTGCCCGCCTCGCCTCGTTAAGTCGGGCCTCTGCAGAAAGTAAGTCTCGGGTCAGGAACTACACCACGTAAGCGTGCTCAGTACCCGACACTAGGGGTAGGTCCATCGGTGGAGGTGGTATGACAGGAACAGGAGCAGATGCAGTAGCGGTAGCAAGAGCAGGAGCAGTAGCAGGGGTAGGGTCAAGCTCCTCCTCGCCAGAAGTATCATCCTCGGAGTCACCGTCCGATGAAACAGGGCTCGATGACTGCGGAGAAGGTGGGGGTGACACAACACGACCCTCACCGGATCTCACACTCTCCTCATCAGTAGCTACAGGAGATGGGGTAACAGGCTCAGGCTCAGGCTCAGGCTCAAAGGGCTCCTCAACGGGATCCTCATCATCAGTATCTCCTATCAGCGTAATCCAGGGGCCGAGCTCAGAGTCAGCACCCATATCCTCCTCAGGATCCTCGGTATCTCGCATCAGTGCCTCATCACGCTCTCTCTCGAAAGCCTCAGGGTCTGGTATCTCCTCCATCTAAACAAGGGAAATAAGGTGGGTCACTAATCATAAAGAAGGGTTTAAGGAGTAGTTCCCTCACGGGCCTTAAAGTCAGGGCTATATCAGATAACCCGACTACAAACTAGATGAGAGTTCTAAGTATTATTAGGGTTGTTATTAAGGTTATCGTTATTGTTATTATTATTAGGGTTGCTTTCTTAAATTACTATCGTTTCTGAGAACTGTAACCTCGCTCTGATACCATTTCTGTGACGCCCCCAGATCCGGGGTCGGAGATCTAGGCGCTCACGGTCCAGTTTCCATTAATAACATACCTGTTCTTGCACATAATATATAACACAGCCATCGACCCCATAATAAACTCACACCGCACACATACACACACATGTTAGAGTCTCAGAAACGTCACAACATTGATTAAGCAGAAATAAAAGTATCAGAGTTATTACAGACCGAATTAAATAGCATTTATGCTACCAGCAACACTTCGATATGAAGCGGTGTTGGCGGCTTGAATGTTTATTACGGTACACTGCTTTGCACAGGTCATACTTATAAATAAAACGTACTAACAAAAGTTGCCAACCAATCCGGCTAATGGGGCCTACCGGTGGAATCTCAACTGCTGCCTCGGGTCTAGTCACCTGCTTTCGGGCAGTCTGTCTGGATCTTGCCATTTCTCTTAGCTGTTGTGTTTGTAAATTTGAAAACAAGCAAGAGTGAGCAACTATAGCTCAGCAAGAAATATATATATAAGGTAAGCAATATAACATTACATATGTTTAGCAGTTATTAAACTCGTTCATATCAATCAGTTATAAAATCATTTGTCATCGTTGATAAATTTCGAAGGTGCATCAATACGTGCCCTTGTTTGCAAAATAAACTTGCAGTTCTAGATACTGCATAGAGTCAACATCTTTCTCATCAAAATAGAACACTATCAGCAACTTGGCACATAAGCCTAAGAAGCAGTGTCAGAGCATTTTCCAAAATGGAGGAATGGGACTTAAAGAAAACATAAAACCTGACAGGGATTGACGATGATCAGTCGCCACATCCAAGTCCAATAATCTGCGGGTCTTTTCTACCGGTAGAAGGATAGAAACTACATCCGTAACTATCCCCGGGTGAAAACTACATCCGTAATCACCCTCGATGAAAACTACATCCGTAATCATCCTTCGGCAACACCTGGGCCGGAATAATAATTGATGGACCGCCTGGCTCACGGCCGCTTACACATCCCGGGAATCGTTCGTCAACGGTTCCCACACCTGCCAGAGTCCCTTTTTCTTTTTCTTTTGAAAACTTGATTTTGATTGAAAACAGAGTAATTGATGTCCGACATCAGTCGACCGATGATTCTTCAAATTATACAAGAAGCAGAACCTGACCGGGGTTTTCGAAAATGTTTTGAGTTCGAAAGAGTTCGAGTTTGAAAGTATTAAATGTATCTTGGATTGACTTCGTCTTTAAAATAATGAACGATAATTAATAAATAATATTTTAAGATTTAATATTAATAATTAATAAAATAATTATTCGATAAAATAAACTTTTAATCCAAGATAGGGTTTCGAGTATTTACAAAGATATAACAATAATTACTTGAGTATACGATACTCCCCGAATGACCCTTCGGGTTTTCGCAACTAGTTACGATATAATAATATACCGCTCCCCGGTCAATATTATATATGGACCGCTACGACCTCTATTGCTAGAGTCGTTGTCCGAGGAAAACATTTCAATCTAAGTTCAAGGGGTACAAACATATATGTACTTATACAATCTCAATTGCATCAATACTTTGATAAACATAACATTTGATATGATTGAAAACTACAAACACAACAGTGAAAGTCCTTGTATATGTATAAGTTTTGAAAAGTAAACTTGCCTTGGTTTTGGTTGGGGTGGTCGAGCGTGCGGAGTGGAACGATCTATACATAAGCAATAACCGCTCGTTAGTACCTTAACAATATCTCTTTAATTACGGGGTTTTAGGGGGTACGAAATTAACTTAATGACTTCGTCTTATGACACTCTAGCCCCACTATAGGTTCATGTCATCACTCGATTACGCTCGTTACTTAATCGACTTAATTTAGTTACCATATTCGAATCATAACCATTACCCCTAGAATTATACTCCACTTAACGACTTTTTCCCTTGCGCGAATTTACTCTAGCATTTTTATAAAATTCAAAAAATCATATTTTAATCCAATTCTTTTTGGGTAGCCTTCACCACTGCATTCCCTAACTTCTCAAATTTTTCCATGATCCCACATAAATTTTTAGGGGTTTAAACAAGGTTCACAAGGGGGTCACTTAGTGCAGTCCGGAATCCAGAAACACAATTTACTTCTCCGGCCATAACTTAAAATCTATACATCACCTAGTCATGAACCTTACATTTCCAGAAACTACATTCAAATACCTTTCCAACAATATAAGGTAGGACCTCAGGGGACAAGATTTGGGGGTTCAAAACCATGTTACAAGACAGGTCCAGTTTCTGGAAAAATTCAGCAAGCATGTATCACTTAGATCAACCAATATTCTTAATTCCACAACACAACCAACACCTAATTCACTTATTTCATGCTTTATAACATTCATGGAGTTACATACACTAACCACAAGCTTAAAAATCACAACCACAACACTTAAACTCAAGATCTACATCATCCATCACTTATATGTCCATGATTCACACTAATAATCATGGATCTAACATTAAACATCACAAATACTACATGGCCAAGAGGGGTTAGGGTTTTTATACCTTCTTGAGTATCTAGGAGCCTTGGGTATGCCTTACAAGTCTCAAGAACACCTTGGATGATCTCCTACAACCCTTATAATCCAAGATCTAAAAGAAAAACTAAACATGGTTACTATTCACAATATCTTTAACAATTAATATCTTGAAATATAATGGATGAAAGGGCTTGAAACTCTTAGTATACCTTGCTTAGATGATGGTGAGAGCCTAGTAATTATGCGTTGATTTATGAGTGAGGAGAAATGGAGGAAGAAGAAATTTTTCTTCTCCTTTTTAAGCTTGGCCGAGAGCACTCTTCCAAGGGGGGGGTTTGTTTTTTTGTTTTTGATTTTTGTGTTTTGGTTGAATAATTGTAGTTGGGTGATACATAATGGTGTATGTATAAACATGGTACAACCTAGGTATGGCCTCATGTACTTCTTGTCTCCTCCTTGGAAAAAGCAATGTAACTAGTTACTATTCCTCTTCCATTTGGTTTAACTAGTTTGCTTCCTCCTAATTACTTGGTTGCATGGGACTTGCATGCAATACTACTCCTTGTATCATTATTCTTCCACCAATGCTTGACATTTAATCTTTAATTCGTATCGTATCCTAATTAATCTCTCGTAATAATATTTTGTCGCGTAGGGATTTCCCCTATAATTCCTTAAGTACTTAATTGTGTAAATTCCTCGAATGTCCATAATTCCTCGTCATAATCCTTAATAAATCTTTTAATACTCTAATCATCCTCAAATCCCAAGTTTTATAAATCTTACTAACGATAAGACTCTTGCCCTCAATAATCTTCTCTTTTATCTTACATAGTGAATGGAACAACAAAGTTTCTCAGACAATCAATTCCATTAAACAACAGGGATGACTAGAAAGGTTCCAAATTGACAATGCCACATGATATTAAATAAAAGAAAATATTACCAAAAATTAAGGTTCTTACACTTAAGCCCCCAAAATTCCACGGATCAGCTGACCCATTCGAGGCAAGAACCTGGATAAAGGAAATGGAAAAGTCATTTGAGATTTTAAGCATTGAGGAGGCATAAAAGACTATTTTCGCCACTTACCTTCTGAAAGGAGAGGCCAATTATTGGTGGGAGGCCAAGAAAAACATGGAGACGGATGCTATAGTAACCTGGGATAGGTTCAAACAATTATTTCTGGAAAAGTACTTCCCGAGGTTTATGAAAACTCAAATGGAGCTCTAGTTTTTAGAACTAAAATAGAACAATTTGTTAGTGGCTGATTATGAGGCCAAGTTTACCGAGCCATCAAGGTTTGTACCATAATTTATGGATACTGAGGAGAAGAAAGCGAATAGGTTTCAGCAAGGGTTGAAGCAATGGATTCAGAATCGGGTAGCAGTCTTAGAGCTTACAGACTATGCCACCTTGGTGCAGAAAGTAACAATTGTGGAAGCAGGGAGTGATCAGATGCAGAGGTTCCACAGGTGGAAAACCCCCGAATAAGTTTAACCGAGTAACAGTTTCCCTACCTGGAAGGAGCATAGGATTCAAACAATCTGTGAGCGCAAGTGTGAGCCAGGGCGGCAAGCAATCTGGAGCAATCTACTCCCACCATTCTAGACCCCCATTACCCGTGTGTGCAACTTGTGGAAAGAAACATTCTAGTACATGTCACCGAAAATTGGTAACCTGTTTTATGTGTGGACGGGCAGGCCACTATGCTACCTCTTGTACCACAGTTATCCCTAGTACCAACCAAAGCACCACCCATTTCCAGTGTGAACGTCGAGGTCACATGAGGAAGGATTGCCCAATGAACAAGCCAGCAGCATTAGGGACAAGCAAGGCTGCCTCCAATAGGCCACCAACTGCTAGAACTTTTAATATGACGGTGCAGGATGCCATGAAAGACACGAACGTGATAGCAGGTACCTTTTCACTCAATTCAGTTAGTGCAAACGTCTTATTTGATTCTGGAGCAAGTAAGTCTTTTATATCGAGGTATTTTGCTCGTAAATTTAAACTTAAAACCCAATCACTAAGGGATTCCTTACAAGTAGAGATAGCCAACCAGGAAGTCGTTCCAGTTAGTCAGATTCACCCCGATTGCAAATTAGAGATAAGAGGACAATATTTTTATGTCGATTTGATTCCTTTTAAGATAGGGGAATTTGATGTTATTTTAGGAATGGATTGGTTGTCTCGCAATAATGCTCAGATAGATTGTAAAGGGAAAGATTAAGTTGAAAACCCCAGGAAAGAAGAAATAGTGTTTCGAGGGATACGACAGACCCAGAACATTCTAACCATGGCGCAAACCAAAAGATTGTTACGAAAAGGAAACAAGACTTACTTATCTTATGTTATCGACACTCAGAAGGAAACACCTAGGTTGCAAGACATTCCGGTAGTTAATGAGTTCAAAGATGTGTTTCCACAAGATCTTCCTCGATTACCACCTGATAGAGTAATTGAGTTTGCTATCGAGTTATCCCCGGGGACGGCGCCAGTATCGAAGGCCCCGTACCGATTAGCCCCAGTAGAAATGAAAGATCTAGCTAAGCAATTACAAGAACTGTTGGATAAGGGTATGATACGACCCAATGTCGCTGTGGGGGGCACTAGTGTTGTTTGTTAAGAAGAAGGATGGGAGTATGAGGTTATGCATCGACTATCGAGAGTTGAACAAGCTAACCATAAAGAATAAGTACCCGCTACCCAGAATAGATGACTTGTTTGACCAGCTAAAGGGTGCTGTGTATTTCTTTAAGATTGACCTGAGAACAGGATATCACCAACTGAAGATTAAACCCGAAGATATCCCAAAGACTGCATTCCGTACCAGATATGGACATTATGAGTTCTTGGTGATGTCATTTGGATTGACCAATGCCACAGCAGCTTTCATGGATTTAATGAATAGGGTGTTCAAGGAGTACTTGGACCAGTTTGTTATAGTTTTCATCGATGATATTCTTATCTACTCAAAGACAGAGGAAGAACATGCTGAACATTTGAGGATAGCTTTAGAAATACTCAGGAAAGAGTAGCTGTATGCCAAATTCTCGAAGTGTGAGTTCTGGAAAAATGAAGTGCAATTCTTAGGGCACGTGATCAATAGAGAAGGAGTGTTGGTCGACCCCTCCAAGATAGAGGCAGTTTCAAACTGGGAATGGCCAACCACTCCAACAGAAGTAAGGAGTTTCATCGGACTGGCAGGATATTATAGAAGATTTGTTCAAGATTTTGCAAAGATCGCAGCCCCGTTAACTCGACTTTCTCATAAAATTGAGAAATTTGAATGGACTGAAAAATGCGAGAATAGTTTCCAAGAGCTAAAGAAGAGGTTGGTGACGGCCCCAGTGTTGGCGTTGCCTGATGGAAAAGGAGATTTTGTAATTTACAGTGATGCTTCGCATAAAGGATTAGGATGCGTGCTTATGCAGCACGGTAAAGTAATCACGTATGCGTCAAGGCAGCTAAAGGAATACGAGATTCAATATCCCACTCATGATCTAGAATTAGCAGCAATAGTTTTCGCTTTAAAGATTTGGAGGCACTACTTGTATGGAGAAAAGTGCGAGACACTGACCATAAGTGCCTCAAGTACATTTTCACTCAGAAAGAGCTTAATATGCGCTAGAGAAGATGGCTTGAATTAATCAAGGATTATGATTGTGAGATTTGTTATCACCCGGGTAAAGCAAATGTGGTAGCTGACGCCCTCAGTAGGAAAGAGAAACTCAAAATGATAACCTCAGAAGAAGAATAGGTGAGAGACTTCGAGAAGTTGGAAATCAAGGTCAAGATACCAGGAGATGGTCAAGAAAGGTTAATGAAATTCGAATCCAACCCCCATTGTTGGAAAAGATTAGATTATGTCAAGAACGGATAATGGAGAAGAAGAGAACTCAACGGAAGAAATAATGACTGGAAAAGAAATTAAGTGTGAAAGAGACAAAGAAGGAATCATGAGGTACACATACATGATATGGATTCCAAATGTGCAAGAGCTCAAGGACGAGATTCTATATGAAGGACACAACTCAAGGTACTCAGTGTACCCCGGTAGTACCAAGATGTATAGATATAACGCCTTAAGAAAATTTCATATTTATAAAGTATTTATTTAATATTAAATGTGAAATATATGACGTGAATATTGTCGAGGAGCCGAATTATGTATGATATTATATTTGTGCGTTTATTTGATGATTTATATGTGTCAGATAAGTCTACGTATTTTTAATTTTATTTTTGGGGATTAAATCCTATCTAAATCATGTGTTATTTATCTTCTGAGATTTTTATAAAATTTTTGGAATTATTAAAAATTATGAAATCTTTTGCATTATTAGCTTTATGAGTTTATTTGAGTTTTAAAGATATTAGGTGGATTTATTTTAAGTTTTAAGGATTTTAAAATGATTTTATGGATTACTTTGCGTTTTATGGATTTATTTTATAAATTCCATATTTAATTCATTTTTTATCCTAAAAATATTTTAAAAATATGGGGAGATAGCAAATTTCATTCTCTACATTTTAAAGATAAAATCATGATTTTTCTCAAATTTTATTCTTTAAATTTCTGTTTTTTTTAAAGGAAATTCAGATTGTTTGTTTTCATAAATTCAACATTACCTTTCCCTTTTATTTCCAAATCTTCCCCTTTTTATTTCCTAAAATCCCTAGTTCCTAATTTAGTTTCTTCAGCCTTGTTTTTACAGGACTTCTCTCGACCTCTCTCGAACAATCTCTCTTCTCTTCCTGTGAGTCTCTTATCTCTCCCTCACTCTCTCTAAAATCTCTCAGCTTTGTTCTTCACTTTCACACCCGTGTAGGTAATTTTGGCACCTGCTTATCTCCATCAGTTCATCCCCTGTCTCCCTTCCCTTGCTTCTGTGTTTTTTGGCTTTATGGGTGTGTGTGTGGCCATGTGTGTGTGATCCATGTATGTTATAAGGTTTGTGTAAGTGTCTTGATGAATTGTTTGTAATGGTAGAATGGTTAGCACTGCTGAATCGTTGTTAAATTCGTATCTCATTCCTCATTTATCATATGATAATGGTTCTGGAGTTTCTGGAAAGGTAATTCAATTATCTTCAACTTTTGTTCTTTATGTTTATTGATATTCTGCTTGTATATATGAGTTTTTCTGCAATTTGTGTGACCTGCTAGTTTGACTTCAGGAATGTGATTTACAAACTTTGAAAAATCGTAGTTAACTTAATAATTTCTCAAAAGTTTTGAATGATACCATTCCGAAACGGTCTTGGAATTGTCTACAAGTTTCGTGTTCTGTGCTTTTGAATTTAAGGTCAACTTGATAGTGTAAATTGGATGTCTTTCAGGCTGGTCAGAACTGATTTTGACTATAATGGTTATTTTGGGGTATCTTGATTTGTTGTTGTAAGTATGGTCGTGAGATATGCTAAATAACTAGAGTATGAAGTAAGTTAAATGCTTGTTGATGTTATGAAATGATTGTTGGTTGTGTCGGTTATGTTCCGACTGGCAGTTACCCGTATAAAGAGGATGCCGTCAAACTTTTTTAAAAATCTTAATTGTTTAGTTTGTATATATATATATATGTGTGTGTGTGTATATACTTCTAATTTGGAGTGGTATTGGAATTACATTTTTATTTTGTGATAACATGTTAAATGCTTGCCGGCTCTAAATTATATATTTATTTATGTCAGTGGTCAGGAGTTGATATAACATGATTGAAGTGAATAAATTTAGGGGATTATCGCAAGGGTAGACTAAGATTAGACGTTTGTAGAGGAACATCGAGCATTGCATATAATTCTTAAATAGTGCTTTTATGTGTAGATTTGAAAGACGTAGACTCAAGGAATAAAGGAAAGACAAAGGCTGAGGGTTTTTGAGCTAAGTGACTAGCGTGAAAGTACTTGGTTAAGGCAAGTGACTCGAACCTTATGTTGAAGTTCAGATTCCAACAACTGCTTGTTAATTTCTGTTCAAACTTGTATAATTTACTGTTGTTTCTTTTAAATTATTGTTGAATCTCTCGTACCTTGTTATTCATTCCTTATAAATTATTGTTGAAACTCTTGTGCCTTGCTTATCCTTTTGAATAATTGTTTAAACTTTCTGTACCCTACTGTCACACTAATTCCTGTTAAACTATAAACTTTAATTCATAATTTATGCCTTGCTCTGTCACAAACCCTTTATTTACACTTAATTTCAAAATTACCAAAATAAAATCTTACTTATAATTCCCAGGAACCTTAATTCTAGAACCTTAACATTTACTTTATTCCTTATTAGCTCGTGAACTTTTATTTGATTTAATCCTGTTTTTCTGAAACCTACCCGAGCTGATTAAATATTTCTTTCACATCACCTCCTAATATTATTATGTGATTGACAAAACCATATCCATAACTACCTTTTAACCACACTTGAATTCCTATCTTGAAAACTTTATGCAATTATTGCTGAACGTTCCTTGACCCCTAATCTTTTATAAATGCAAATTAAAATGGCTTACTTATTTAAAAATGTTTTAAAATTTCTTAAGCTGGGCTGATCTGTTATCAGTGAGTTTAAGGACCGAAAAGTGAAATGTTTAAATGATTTTAAAGGTTTTATTGTGGGGGAATTCCGTTAAAATGTTTTCCACGGATTCCTTCAGATTGGAGCCGCGTAAGAGGCCGAGTGACGCCGGTCCAGCATGTTTTATTTTTATGCTGTAGTTCTGGTGGGACCAGTCCAACACCTTTTAAAGGCCAATGTGTTGTCTAATTGGGAACCCAATTTATGTCCAGATGGACCGAGTGTCCGGGCTGGGGACTTTACGTGGCTGATCACCCGTATTGTCCGAAGTCGGGAGAAACCTCCAATAAAATTTAAATGTTTTAAAAATGAAAGTTTATTTAAAAAAAGAAATGATGATTTTCTACCTTCAATGAAAAGATTTTTAGAAATTTTCAAAGGATGATTATAAAATGTCATAAACAGAATAAGGTATTGTCACACAGTTTTATCTTGAGATTGTGAATTAAAATCAGAGCATCCTGAGTATTCTTTGGCACCTTTATATTGTTGTATTCAGTATACAGTTGTGGATTCTTTATTTCCATCATTATCACTTGCTGAGCATTTGGCTCACTTCTTGCTATTGTTTCTAACCCTTTTTCAGTTAAAGAAGAAAAGGATACGACTTAGGAGCTATATCAGGAGAAGAACTTGTTGTGGACTGTAGACAGACTAGTTTTGCTCTGGTAAAAGGTTGAACTTTTGGATAGCAATCAAGATTTGTACAATAGTACTAGTTAGTTGTAATTATATTATGGAGTGTATGTAGCTTTTAATTAAGGTTTTAGTGTTGTAATGTAATATCTTAGTTAGTAGCTGCTTGTTTCATACCACTACCTGCTACAAATCCGGGTTAGTAGTGGGGTGTTGTATTATGTCATAATGTCTGGTTATCAGTGTTATGTATTTAGTTTTGATTTGTGGTGCTCCGATCTTGTTCCTTGATCGGGAGGGCATAGTAGTATGGTTCACCTGATCGGTTAGGACAGGTTGAACATGTGCTGGTTTCTCTTAATTAGTTGGAATTGTCGTTTTTATTTATGAAATTTGGTTGGTTCAAAATACAGGTGGATAGTCCGTCTTACGAATACTTCATGCCGAAATTTTCTAAAATTCCCCTGTATCAAAGTTTATTTATTTATCTAATCAATTTCAATAAAAGAGGGCAAGCTTAATTGATAAGAGTTGTGTGTGCATTGAGTTCTATTTTTTTTAAATTCCCAGACTGTTTTTAAAATATATATATATATATATATATATATGGTTAAATCATGGTTTTATTATATATCTAAAAAGGTTTTGAGGTTGTCATATCTATATGTATATAATTATTCAGGTGTTTATGAGTATTTTATTATATAAAGTATATGTTTATTAGTGGGTAGTCGGGGCGTTACAGGTTGGTATCAGAGCTGTCAGGTTTTGGTCACTGAAACAAGCCAAGATAGGTATAAGATAGGTGTAGGATAGGATTTGAACCTTTATAGACATAGGATAGGAGCGATAGGTGCAGGTTATCGTTAGGATAAGATAGTAGGTAATAGTATTTGGAAACTTTTTATTTTGTTAATATCTCCTTTTGCGCTATATCATTATCACTGGCGATGGATGCTTTTGTAGAAAGACCTGAGGAGTTAGTTAGGGATATTCTCCGGTCGATTTCGTTATTAACAGTACTTGCACCTGTTCAAGCAGAGATATTTTTATATGATGTTCGTAGTAGCTACTAGATGATAAGGATTATCTTCAACATTTACTTTCTTTTGGTAGTCAGATTTTTATTAGTGTACCTCATCTTCTAAAATTGTTGTGCATACTATTAACTTTGTTGTTACCATGACCTTTATTTTCTTGTTAATTATGGACCTTTCATTATATTTCTGAGTTGTCTGAATGTTTCTTGTTAGAATTACTTGTTCAAGATAATACCTGTGCTTCCCTATTTCGTTACACCGTTATAACTTTTGTGATCATAGACAACTCAAAATTCAGAAATTGTAAACTAAAAAGAATCCTTTATTTCTGCACATATTAGCATGTTGCTTAATAAGTTACTTTGTTTTCTTATCAGAACCATGCATCCAAAGAAGAAAACACATTCTGCAAATCCTGAAAACTAGAACCCTGACAATTCGAATCTAGTCGACCCAACCATGACCCAAATCCTCCAACTTCTTCAACAACAAACAGCTGCACTAGCTCAACAACCACCAGCTCAACCACTCATGACAATCAAATCTTTTCAAATCATACACCCTTCAGAGTTTAAAGGTGTCGTGAACCCAATAGAATCTAGGGCGTGGCTGAATGAGAAGGAGAAGGCAAGAAAGAAAAGGAAGATAGAACGTACTGAGGGAAGTCGGAACACAAGAGGTAAAAATAATAATAACAAGTTCAAGCCAAGGAATAAGGGCCAGTTTGGCAGAAATCAAGGTTTTCAAATGCCAAGGATTGGAAATGATGGTCAAAGTAGACGTCTTCCGAACACCAATCAACAATCTTCAACCAGACCAACCTTACCTGAATGTACAACATGAGGGAAGAAGCACTTGGGAGTTTGTTGTAGACTAAGTATCATATGTTTTAAGTGAAAAGAAGGGACATTATGCGAGAAATTGCACGACTTCAAAACCGGGGATAATATGCTACAACTGCGGGAAACTTGGTCATATTGCTAGGGATTGTAAGCAGCCAGTTCGGTCAGCTAATGTTTTGAGGATAGCTGGACCTCCATCCCAGACCCAGATGTCTTCACCTAGAGCCAGAACCTTTAACATGACAATAGAGGATGCAGTTCAGGAAGTTGATGTTGTCGCAGGTACGCTTCCTGTGAACTCAGTAGAGGCTAAAGTTTTAATTGATTCTGGAGCTACCAAGTCTTTCATTTCCAACAAGTTTGTTAGTAAATTGCAATGTGAAATTTGACCTTTAGAGCAAGCTTTAGTGATAGAGGTGGCAAATCAAGATAGAGTCTCCGTTAATCAAGTGTGTCCTCAGTGTAATATAAAGATATGTGGTTATCTTTTCTATGCCAAGTTGATACCTTTTGAAATGGGAAAATTTGATGTAATCTTAAGGATGGATTGGTTGGCCGATTATGATGCACATATTGAGTGTAGAAAGAAGCAGGTAAGATTAAGGACTGAGGATGATAAGGAAGTGATATTTCAAGGACAAAGGCAGGTGAAGAAATTTTTGAGTATTATGCAAGCCAAGAGGTTACTTAAACAAGGTTGTGAAGCGTATTTAGCACATGTGGTAGATGTAGAGAAGCAAGCACCAAAGATAGAAGACATACCCATAGTTAATGAGTTTCCTAACGTTTTTCCTGAAGAATTACCCGATTTACCTCCAGATCGAGAAGTGGAGTTTGCTATAGACCTAGTACCTGGAGCAGAACCCGTGTCCAAAGCACCATATAGGATGGCACCTGTGGAGATGAAAGAGTTGGCAACATAATTACAAGAACTTTTAGGTAAGGGAGTCATAAGACTAAGTGTATCACCGTGGGGAACGCCTGTACTATTTGTCAAGAAAAAGGATGGTAGTATGAGACTATGTATCGACTATCGAGAGCTCAACAAGCTGACCATCAAGAATAGATATCCCTTACCTAGAATTGATGATTTGTTTGACCAACTTAAGGGAGCAGCTTATTTCTCGAAGATTGATTTAAGGTTGGGTTATCATCAATTGAAGATCAAACCTGAAGACACTCCAAAAACGGCATTTCGCACAAGATATGGACATTATCAATTCTTAGTGATGCTATTGAATCTCATGAATAGAGTCTTTAGGAAGCATTTGGATAAATTTGTGATAGTTTTCATCGATGATATTTTGATATATTCTAAGACCCCGGGATAGTTTATATTGCGAATAAGATATATACGTATCATGGTAAATGGTTATTAGTTTCGAAACGGTTACTCAGTAAAACAATGGGATTAGGGATGGATAGAAGTTTCCCAATTATTCCCTCCTCGAGTAACATTGTACGTTGAAAGGGGAGTAAGAATGATTGGGGGATTTCTTGATATTTTTTTCTCAAAGTTTTATCTGGGGCAATCTGAATTATGAATAGGAGCTTGGAAGTTGTATCAATTATTTTAGTCGCGGGGATTTTGTTTTAAAGATTTAATTATTTACGTGGTTGTTGCAAGTCAAGACGGGTTTTGTTTTAGTGTTGTGTATGAATGAATTATTTATGGATGATCGAGTTAGTATTTGAAGCATTGTGTACATGGCATAGTCCATTATACGAATAGGTCATGTTCGATTTTCGGTAGAAATGGATCGTCACGTATGAGTGATAAGTATCTAGAATTAACGAGACCTATAAACCAAAGGTTTCAGTTATTTTGGAATTTGCGGGCTTACAGGATGAGCCTATCAATATGTGAATTGAATTAAAGGAATTCTAGAGTGAAAGAAATGACTTAGAAATTGAAAGAGAAATTGCACAGTGGGTTAGTAAGTGTTACACATGTCAAGGAGTCAAAGCCGAACACCAAAAGCCCAGTGGACTACTACAGCCATTAGATATTCCTGAGTGGAAATGGGAGCGCCTAGCTATGGACTTTGTCGTGGGACTACTGAAAACAAAAGCCAATCATGATGCAATTTGGGTGATCATAGATCGATCGACTAAGTCTGCGCCTTTCCTTCCAATCAACGAAAGATTCTCCTTAGATAATTTAGTACAGCTGTATTTGAAAGAAGTGGTTATGCGTCACGGTGTGCCAGTAACTATTATGACTGATCGAGATCCACGTTTCAACTCCAGATTTTGGAAGCAATTTCAGGAATGTTTGGGCACTAAGCTTAACATGAGTACACCTTATCATCCGCAGACAGACGGACAGAGTGAACGAACCATCCAAACCATTGAAGACATGCTTCGAACGTGTGCATTAGATTTTAAAGGAAGTTGAGGCGAGCACCTACCTTTGGTGGAGTTTTCATATAACAACAGCTATCATGAGAGTATTGGAATGCCGCCATACGAAGCGTTATATGGAAGGAAATGTAGATCTCCAGTGTATTGGGACGAGGTTGGTGAGCGTAAGGTGTTAGGACCAGAACTAGTACAGCAAACGAAGGAAAAGATCGAAATCATTCAGAAAAGGTTGATTGCCGCTCAGAACAGACAAAGGAAATACGCATATCAAGACAGGAAAGATATGAACTTCGAGGAAGGAGAGCAAGTGTTACTAAAGGTGTCACCTTGGAAAGGAGTTACGAGATTTGGCAAGAAAGGGAAACTCAGTCCGAGATATGTTGGGCCTTTTGAGATCTTAAGACGGGTTGGAAAAGTCGCGTACGAGTTAGCTCTACCGCCACATATGAGCTATATCCACAATGTTTTTCATGTGTCAATGCTCAAGAGATATCATCCAGATTTAAGTCATGTGATCGAGTACGAGCCTATTGAATTACAGCCGGATCTGTCTTACATAGAGCAGCCTGTAGCAATTCAGGACAGAATGGATAGGAAGTTAAGGAATAAGACGATTAGACTGGTAAAGGTTTTGTGGAGGAACCCTAGAATTGAAGAATCAACTTGGGAACTTGAGAGCGAGATGCTCGAAAAGTATCCTCATCTATTTACTTAGGTGAGATTCTGGGGACAGAATCTTGTTAATGGGGGAAATATATAACGCCTTAAGAAAATTTCATATTTATAAAGTATTTATTTAATATTAAATGTGAAATATATGACGTGAATATTGTTGAGGAGGCGAATTATGTATGATATTATATTTGTGGGTTTATTTGATGATTTATATGTGTCAGATAAGTCTACGTATTTTTAATTTTATTTTTGGGGATTAAATCATATTTAAATCATGTGTTATTTATCTTCTGAGATTTTTATAAAATTATTGGAATTAGTAAAAATTATGAAATCTTTTGCATTATTAGCTTTATGAGTTTATTTGAGTTTTAAAGATATTAGGTGGATTTATTTTGAGTTTCAAGGATTTTAAAATGATTTTATGGATTACTTTGCGTTTTATGGATTTATTCTTGTAAATTCCATATTTAATTCATTTTTGATCCTAAAAATATTTTAAAAATATAAGAAGATAGCAAATTTCGTTCTCTACATTTTTAAGATAAAATCATGATTTTTTTCAAATTTTATTCGTTAAATTTCTATTTTTCAAAGGAAATTCAAATTGTTTGTTTTCATAAATTCAACATTACCTTTCCCTTTTATTTCCAAATCTTCCCCTTTTTATTTCCTAAAATCCCTAGTTCCTAATTTAGTTTCTTCAGCCTTGTTTTTACACGACTTCTCTCGACCTCTCTCGAACAATCTCTCCTTTCTTCCCGTGAGTCTCTTATCTCTCCCTCACTCTCTCTAAAATCTCTCGGCTTTGTTCTTCACTTTCACAGCCGTGTAGGTAATTTTCGCACCTGCTTGTTTCCATCAGTTCATCCCCTATCTCCCTTCCCTTGCTTCTGTGTTTTTCGGCTTTATGGGTGAGTGTGCGGCCATGTGTGTGTGATCCATGTATGTTATAAGGTTTGTGTAAGTGTCTTGATGAATTGTTTGTAATGGTAGAATAGTTAGCACTGCTGTATCGTTGTTAAATACATATCTCATTCCTCGTTTATCGTATGATAATGGTTCCAGACTTTCTGGAAAGGTAATTCAATTATCTTCAACTTTCGTTCTTTACGTTTTTTGATATTCTGCTTGTATGTATGAGTTTTTCTGCAATTTGTGTGACCTGCTAGTTTGACTTCGGGAATGTGATTTACAAACTTTGAAAAATCGTAGTTAACTGAATAATTGCTCAAAATTTTGAATGATACCATTCCGGAAAGGTCTTGGAATTGTCTACAAGTTTCGTGTTCTGTGCTTTTGAATTTAAGGTCAACTTGATAGTGTAAATTGGATGTCTTTCAGGCTGGTCAGAACTGATTTTGACTATAATGGTTGTTTTGGGGTATCTTGATTTGTTGTTGTAAGTATGGTCGTGAGATATGCTAAATAACTAGAGTATGAAGTAAGTTAAATGCTTGTTGATGTTATGAAATGATTGTTGGTTGTGTCGGTTATGTTCCGACTGTCAGTTACCCGTATAAAGGGGATGCACCCAAACTTTTCTAAAAATCTTAATTGTATAGTTTGTATATATATATATATATATATATATATATATATATATATATACAACTTGTTAAATTCTTACCAGCTCTAAATTATATATTTATTTATGTCAGTTGTCAGGAGTTGATACAACATGATTGAAGTGAATAAATTTAGGGGATTATCGCAAGGGTAGACTAAGATTAGACGTTTGTAGAGGAACGTCGAGCATTGCATAGAATTCTGAAATAGTGCTTTTATGTGTAGATTTGAAAGACGTAGACTCAAGGAATAAAGGAAAGGCAGAGGCTGAGGGTTTTTGAGCTAAGTGACTAGCGTGAAAGTACTTGGTTAAGGCAAGTGACTCGAACCTTATGTTGAAGTTCAGATTCCAACAACTGCTTGTGAATTTCTGTTCAAACTTGTATAATTTACTGTTGTTTCTTTTAAATTATTGTTGAATCTCTCGTACCTTGTTATTCATTCCTTATAAATTATTGTTGAAACTCTTGTACCTTGCTTATCCTTTTGAATAATTGTTTAAACTTTCTGTACCCTACTGTCACACTAATTCCTGTTAAACTATAAACTTTAATTCATAATTTATGCCTTGCTCTGTCACAAACCCTTTATTTACACTTAATTCCTAAATTACAAAAATAAAATCTTACTTATAATTCCCTGGAACCTTAATTCTAGAACCTTAACATTTACTTTATTCCTCATTAGCTCGTGAACTTTTATTTGATTTAATCTTGTTTTTCTGAAACCTACCCGAGCTGATTAAATATTTCTTTCACATCACCTCCTAATATTATTATGTACTTGACAAAACCATATCCATAACTACCTTTTAACCACACTTGAATTCCTATCTTGAAAACTTTATGCAATTATTGCTGAACGTTTCCTTGACCCCTAATCTTTTATAAATGCAAATTAAAATGGCTTACTTATTTAAAAATGTTTTAAAATTTCTTAAGCTGGGCTGATCTGTTATCAGTGAGTTTAAGGACCGAAAAGTGAAATGTTTAAATGATTTTAAAGGTTTTATTGTGTGGGAATTCCGTTAAAATGTTTTCCACGGATTCCTTCAGATTGGAGCCGCGTAAGAGGCCGAGTAACGCCGGTCCAGCATGTTTTATTTTTGTGCTGTAGTTCTGGTGGGACCAGTCCAGCACCTTTTAAAGGCCAATGTGTTGCCTAATTGGGAACCCAATTTATGTCCAGATGGACCGAGTGTCCGGGCTGGGGACTTTACGTGGCTGATCACCCGTATTGTCCGAAGTCGGGAGAAACCTCCAATCAAATTTAAATGTTTTAAAAATGAAAGTTTATTTAAAAAGAGAATTGATGATTTTCTACCTGCAATGAAAAGATTTTTATAAATTTTCAAAGGATGATTATAAAATGTCATAAACAGAATAAGGTATTGTCACACAGTTTTATCTTGAGATTGTGAATTAAAATCAGAGCATCCTGAGTATTCTTTGGCACCTTTATATTGTTATATTCAGTATACAGTTGTGGATTCTTTATTTCCATCATTATCACTTGCTGAGCATTTGGCTCACTTCTTGCTATTGTTTCTAACCCTTTTTCAGTTAAAGAAGAAAAGGATACGCTTAGGAGCTATATCAGGAGAAGAACTTGTTGTGGACTGTAGACAGACTAGTTTTGCTCTGGTAAAAGGTTGGACTTTGGGATAGCAGTCAAGATTTGTACAATAGTACTAGTTAGTTGTAATTATATTGCAGAGTGTATGTAGCTTTTAATTAAGGTTTTAGTGTTGTAATGTAATATCTTAGTTAGTAGCTGCTTGTTTCATACCACTACCTGCTAGAAATCCGGGTTAGTAGTGGGGTGTTGTATTATGTCATAATGTCTGGTTATCAGTGTTATGTATTTAGTTTTGATTTGTGGTGCCCCGATCTTGTTCCTTGATCGGGAGGGCATAGTAGTATGGTTCACCTGATCGGTTAGGACAGGTTGAACATGTGCTGGTTTCTATTAATTAGTTGGAATTGTCGTTTTTATTTATGAAATTTGGTTGGTTCAAAATACAGGTGGATAGTCCATATTACGAATACTTCATGCCAAAATTTTCTAAAATTCCCCTGTATCAAAGTTTATTTATTTATGTAATCAATTTCAATAAAAGAGGGCAAGTTTAATTGATAAGAGTTGTGTGTGCATTGAGTTCTAATTTTTTTTATATTCCCAGACTGTTTTTAAAATATATATATATATGGTTAAATCATGGTTTTATTATATATCTAAAAAGGTTTTGAGGTTGTCATATCTATTTGTATATAATTATTCAGGTGTTTATGAGTATTTTATTATATAAAGTATATGTTTATTAGTGGGTAGTCGGGGCGTTACAGGTTGGTATCAGAGCTGTCAGGTTTTGGTCACTGAAACAAGCCAGGATAGGTATAAGATAGGTGTAGGATAGGATTTGAACCTTTATAGACATAGGATAGGTTAAATCATGGTTTTATTATATATCTAAAAAGGTTTTGAGGTTGTCATATCTATATGTATATAATTATTCAGGTGTTTGTGAGATTTCGGGGCGTTACAATAGAGATTTGAAAGAGTACTACTGGTGGCCTAACATGAAAAAGGATGTAGCAGAGTGGGTAAGCAGATGCTCGACCTGCCAACGAGTGAAAGCAGAGCACCAGAGACCTAGTGGACTTCTACACCCCTTAGAGATTCCCGAATGGAAATGGGAACACATAGCCATGGATTTCGTAGTAGGTTTTCCAAGGATCAAAGCTAATCATGACGCCATATGGGTGATCATAGACTGACTAACGAAGTCAGCTCACTTTCTCCCAATCAATGAAAGGTATACGGTAGACCAGTAGATATCTACTTAAAAGAGATAGTGGCGCGACATGGAGTCCCAGTCGCCATAGTATCCGATCGAGATCCTAGATTCAACTCCAGATTTTGGAGGAGCTTTCAAGAATGTGTAGGAACCAGGCTAAACATGAGTACAGCGTATCACCCCCAGATAGACGGGCAAAGTGAAATGACCATCCAAATGCTAGAGGATATGTTGAGAGTCTGTGCTATAGACTTTAAAGGAAATTGGGATGATCACTTGCCATTGATTGAGTTCTACTACAACAATAGTTTTCATTCAAGCATAGGAATGCCACTTTACGAGGCACTTTATGGAAGAAAATGCCGATCTCCATTGTATTGGGATGAAGTTGGAGAGCGAAAGATGCTCGGGCCCGAAGTGGTCCAACGGACTAAGGATGCAGTGGATCTAATCAGAGGACGGCTAGTAGTAGCCCAAGATCTATAAAAGAGATATGCCGACTTAGCTCGGAAAGGCAAGGAATATGAAGTTGGAGACCTAGTGTTTTTAAAGGTATCTCCTTGGAAAGGTTTAATGAGGTTTGGGAAGAAGGGAAAACTGAGTCCTAGATAATTGGACCCATTGAGATCTTAAGACGAATCGGGGAACTAGCTTACGAACTAGCATTACCCCCAAATCTACAACAAGTGCACAATGTGTTCCATGTTTCGATGTTAAGGAAATATAATCCGGATGCCAAGCATATTGTGGAATATGAGCACGTAGACATGCAACCAGACGTAACCTATGTGGAACATCCTGTGGAAATCATAGACCGAAAAGAACAAGTGCTCCGAAACAAGGTCATCCAGCTAGTCAGAGTTTTATGGCAGAACCACAACGTGGAAGAGTCAACTTGGGAATTGGAGAGCGTAATGCTAGAGAAATATCCCCATTTGTTTTCAAACTGATTCCGGGACGGAATCCTTTTAAAGAGGGGAGACTGTAAGAACCCAGATTTTTGGTAGTAATTAAAAACTTTTATTATGTAATGGAGCATAAGTGTAATAGTGGTTCTAGTGAATGAATATCTAACGAATTTTGATTCAAATGTTTATATGCCATGAACAATGCAATTGGTTGACAACTTAGATAAGAATAATCTATCTCCTGGATAAGTAAGATGCGGTAAATTCCAATGAGGAAGGTTATTCTCGTGTCATCCAAATCGATATCCGTTATAAGTCCAGTGGTTCCGTAAAAAGGGTTAAGGAACGCTCGGGAAAGCGCGAAGACATTTTTCTAATTATAAAAATTAAAGAGTAAATAAGCAATGAATAGTGTTTTTGGTGGAAATTGGAATATTATCAGACGACGCTATATAGGAGTATTCGGAACGGATTTTAATGACTGATAGGCAATATAAGTGTATGTAAACGATATCAGATTTAGAAAAATAGCACTTTTATTTTCCCCGAGATTTCCCTAGACACTGAATGATTTAAGGATTTAATATAAAGATTTAAGGAATTTAAATTCAAGAACTATTAAGGAGGATTGAGAATGGTAGTATAAATATTAAGAAGGTTTCGGGTAAAACCCTAATTAGAAATCCTCGAGATATTCCTCCGAACGATCAATGAAAATGAGCAATAACCGGACAAAGAATCAAGAAGAGAACCAAGGTGCATGCATGTGCTAGTGGATATGATCAAGGAACTAAGTAGTTACAAGAGTAACTAGCATACTTAGAAAACCAACCAAGCACTTAGCCTAATCTTTTTTCTCATCTTATCACTACAAACCAACGCATGTCTCTTGAATTGCATCATGGATGAGCAAAGTGTTAGGTCGAATACACAATATATAATCAAGTACTGTATAAATAAGTAACAAGAACACACGTTTTAACTCTTAAAACTGTTTGGAATAGATAATTCCTCTCTCGGTGATGTAAAGTATCACAGAGAGCTGCTTAGGTTACAAGAATGTTATTCGTTCACGATGGATACCCTTCTAGGGTTAACCTAACTGTATTTATAAGATATACAGCTACATACAATCGTAAATTGATTCTCCTAAAATTAAGCTATACAATTGATATCAATTACGATTGCTACACGTCTTCTAAGTCAACTCAATCTCTTTGATAGCTATCCAATCTTCAAAGATATCGCTTCCATATTAATATTAAATTAATCTTCAAACTCTGTTGACTTGTAGACGCTCCCAGTAGACAGACTTTAGCAAACTCTGTTCTCTCCATGCTAACAGTGTTTGCGCTTCCATGTATTCAGCTATCAGTGTTTACGCTTTCCTCTGTCAGCGTTTGCGCTTCCAGCAATCAGCGTATACTCAAACTCTGTTACAACTGCTTTCAATAACAAGTTAAACTCTCTTTACCTGTAACACTTAAACACTGACATTAAATCACATCAATTATATCTAACAATCTCCCCCAACTTGTTCATTAGAAAAATGTACAAGTTCATAATAATTGATGATGTCAAAACTAACAAATAAAAACACAGTGTTTAACATATAATCAGAGTTTAAACTTGACTTAGCAAAATTTACAGAAAATTTGAATTACTTACAGATTCTGTCTACCTAACCTCCTCAAGATCTGGAGTTGTTCTGAGATAATCAATCAACAACCTCCTCTCAGCATTCTCAAGTTCAATCTCCATAGCTACTTTGATCTCTCTTAAATCTGGATCATTCTCATCAGTTTGAAAAATAGCAGCTCTGAGATCATAGATCTTGTTTCTTCTCATTTCATTTCCCAATCTGATAAACTTCACTTCTTCAGACTTTACATTAAAATCTAGAACAGTAATCCCAAGATCAGTCTTCAGCTTTGTAGTTCCCTTCTGCATTTCAATCAAATTCCCATTCCAGTCTCTGTACTTTGGAACATACTTGCTGTATTTCATATGTCTATTTGCAAGATTCTGTATCATCTTTTGTCTGAGCACATTTGCAACTGATTGAGCTCTTTGATTTCTTACTCTGAAAATGTACAGAACATACTCTAGTTCTTCCCAGAATTTTAAATCAATATCATTCTCAGCAATCTTGAACACCGTTCCATCAGTCATGAAGTATAACAAGAAATCCTTCCCTAAACTTTTCTGATGAACAAGCTGTACTGACTCCAGTCTGTCTAAACTCTCTTGAGTGACACCACGACCTGGAACAGACAATGAAGAAGGATCTCTGGGAGCAACATTCTGTCTTTTATCTCTATGTGAGCCAATGCCTCCTTTGTTATATGCAATTTTACCAGATAAAGCTCTACCATCAGTAAAATCCATTGAAGCTGTAGCTGGAGCTGTAGCTGCAAGACTCGAATCATGAAGAGCACCTTTTCGAAATCTTGATTTCAACTGAGAAGACAGTATCGGTGTAGTCACAACTTGTGTAGCAACAGAGGTTGTGTCTTTATTCTTCTGTACAACATGTGTACCAACAGAGGTTGTAATTATCATTTTATTCCTGCTCTCTTCACCCATTACTCCTTTTAACTTCAGCTCGGCATCAATAGAAGACTTTCTAATCAGCTTTCCTTTATCCTCTTCTTCTTCTTCTTCTTCTTGAATATCAGATAATCTCTCTTTGATCTCAATTCCTTTCATTTCATGCCTTGAAGACTTTGAAGCTTTAACAACTTTATTCACTTTCTTGGATTTTTGAGCTTTTAAATGCTCTTTCTGCAACAGCTTTTCTTCAGCTTGAATATCCTCAAGTGTAGCTTCAGCATTCTCTTCACGAAATAGTTTCACAGCCAATTCTTCATCTGTTTGTGGATTGTCAGAGAATGACAAATCCTTTGGCTTTGAACCAGAAGTACTCTGAGCATTTGTATCTATCACCAAGTTAGGCTTTGACCTTGTAGACCTCCCATGTCCTTGTCTAGAATTTGCATTTCTTAAGCCCTTCTCAGCATTGGTACCTTCATCATCAAGATGATCTTTCTTTGGCAGAGTTTGAGTTTGCTTACACTTGGTTTTAGCAATTCTCTCCCCCTTTTTGACATCATCATCATCATCTTGAATCAGAATTGAGGTGATTAATTCAAGAGAGTTTGCAATTGAATCAACCTTCTCATTCAGTAAAAACTGATTCTTTTCAACTGTGCTCAGTCTGTCATTTATATTTGCTTGAGCTTTGGCAAATTGTTGAAAGAGCTTAGCATTAGCTAGTTGAGCTGTCTCTTCATGAGTAGCAACTTCTGTTCGAAGATCAACAATAGATTTCTGAGTATCATCAAATCTATTATTCAAAGTTTTGATTTGAATCACTGTGCCTTGCAAACAAGTGAAAATTTTTGGATTTTTAATCTTCTTAGAATTGACTTCAAGAAACTTTTCTGCCCTTCCAGGAGGAAAAATACACTCTGACTTGTACCAATCAGCAGTTTGCTTGGCCAAATAACCAGCATCAATTTCATTATTAGAAGGGCCAGCAAAATCTGGTTTTTCTCCTGTTTTCTGACCATCAGTCTGATTTTGTGGTTGTGCAACTCCTGTACTCTTAGCTTCAACTGAATCACTGATTGACTCACTAGTAGAGGCAACAGAAGCAATAGGTTCTTGAGCAGAAATAGGTTCTTGAGCAACCTGTTTTCCTTTATCAACTGGAGTTTGCTCTGAAGAAAGAACTTTTTCTGGTTTATCAACCTCCTCATTATGAGCAGAACCATGATTAGCATCAGGCCTCTTCAACATGCTCATCATCAGAATCAGTCAAAATAAGCCTTCTCCTCTTAGCTTGAGGTACTACAACAAATTCTTCTCCTGCACTAAAAGGTCTATTTGCCCTTTGTTTGAATCTTCTACCATGTTTGGTGTTGATTGCAGTATGTATCTTCCTTTTTGGCTTTTGTGATGATTGTGGATGAGTGGTAGTGACAGGGTTTGTTGGTTCAGTAGTCATGTGGTCAGATTGTTGTTGAGGTTCTGTTTGTGTTTGAGGTGATATAGGTTGATCAGTGGTTGTTGGTATCGGCTCAGGTGAGTGAGTAGGTTGAGAAGGGATGTTTTCTGTACGATCAGTGGCTAAAGTTTCAGGCATAGATTGTGGTTCTGGTTGATGTGGTTCATGTGAGTCATGGTTTGATGATGAAGAATCTTGTGGTTGATTGACAAAGTTCTGTAAAGCAAGTGGCAATACTAAAGGAGGTATGTCTTTTCCAACATCTTTGTTAGTCATATCAGAGAATATTCTCTTAGTGACTCGAAAAGGTTGAATTTTATCAGCTTCATCAATAGTTAACCCAGAAACACATGCATTGAACAGAAGTTGACAAAATCTAGCAAAGTAAACTGTAGTAGACTCTGACAACTTATCACCCAAATTCATTAAAACATATCTACCAAAATCAAAATTACTGCCATAGAGTAGAGAATACCCAATTTGCAGACTGTCCATTGGAATAGCATCCCAGTTGGTGATCTTCTTTTGGAATGTCCTGGTGATACAATCAAAGAAAAAATTCCACTCTTTTCTCAAGTTTGGCCTCTTCACACTGCCCAGCTTGGCAAGTGATTCCATGTACCCAATCTCTGTTAGCATTTCCCTCAGATTTTCCTCAGAGACAACTTCATATGAAGTGTGTGTGTCGAAATCCATGACATCACGAACAGTTTGTGGAGTAATCACAAACTCTTGGTCTTCATGAGAGAAGATGATAGACGGAGTTTCACTCGCTCCTCCTTCTATATATCTTGAATTTTGCCAGAAACTAACAACTTGGGAAGCAGATAGAGTAGCTGGTTCAACCAGCGCTTGCCCAATCTCAGAATTTCGAAGAAAATTTTGCATTAGATGGAACGCCTCTGGAGCCCGGCCGTTCTCAAGTAAAGCTGCATAATTGTTAGGCACAAAACGTAGACCAAAGACAGTGAAAGGTTTAGTTGCCATTGAATCAAGAAATAAGCAAGAAGCAACTGTGAAAATGTTTTGCAAGAAAGGTGTTTGTGAAAATGCCAAAGTGAAGAACAAAGATGTTTTCTGTTTTGGTAAAGTGAATACGAGTGGGTAAAAGTGATTGTGAGAAAAAGTAATTTGAGTTTTAATTAAAAACTAAACTCAAAAGATTTTACTTGAAAACACACAACTGTTCCCTTGAAAAGTGTTTGAGTGGGACACGTGTCACACATGCAACGGTTCACTTTATACATGCGCAGTAAAAACCATTATTACCGCTGTCGTTCCGTTTATCAAGACACGTTACCACTAAGTACACCAATTAACAGTTGTCACTTACTCCATTTACTCCAAAATTTTCAAATTATCTTAATGAAAATTTACCTTAGAGTACATAACACAATCAATCAGTGTTTGTCCAATACTCAATCTTTATCACAAAAACCCTTTCAAAAATGCACAGTTGTGATTTTCGTGTGTGAGTAGCAGAGTTTACCAAATCAATTTTTATAGCATCTAATATTTCATAAAATCCATAAATCAAAACAATAAACACTGAATGCACAAACTCTCATATTAAACACAGAGTATATGATGAATGCTAAACTCTGTAGTTCCTTAATTACAGAAATCTGAATATCCCTGTTCCAGTTTATGTTCATGATTATCCAAGTAAGCACACAGTCATTATAGACAAAAATAACAAGAGATAAACATCAAAGCATCATTCAGTGAGTTACATGTCAAGGATTGTCTCACAAACTCTCACATCACACAAGTGTTTAGGTGAAGTGTTTACTCTCAGATTCATTCAGTAAAGGCAGATGCTACCATAAGCTTGAATGTCCACCATATCTACACCACTTCGATTATATTTATGCACAAATCAAAAGGACTTTGTTCAGGGTTATAATTGAGTGAAATCAAACAGATGAGAAGAGATGAGAATTTCTAACTGAACAATTTATTTGATCAAAATATTCAGTCAAATGATTAGTACATATTTGTACAAGATGATCAGTATATATACCCCCCCCCCTTTTTTTTTTTTTTTTTATATATATATATATACTGAGTAAGATATCTTTTCTTAAGAAATACTCACCTGCTTGAATTTGATTTAACAAACGAATATAACTGCTCTTAATACTTCAGTATTCAAGAAAAATGAGCAGTTAATTTGGCTCAAAGGGGTTTACTAAGGGTTGTGTTTTATGAACAGTGTTTATGATCAGTGTTCAAAGATGTTTTGAACAGTGTTTGAAGAAAGATGGTTAATCCTAATGCCTTTATCATCTTCATGCACACATATATCATGTAGTCCCAAAATGGTTTAATGCAAGTTCTAGAGCAACATACTTACTGATGAACATCACACAACAATAAAGTCTGATTGATATAAAATGTATCAATCACTTATTCAGCTCAAAATCTCACAGGGTTCAGACATGAACTGTTTCTCACCAAAATAAACAATGACACATCTCAAGTTTTAAAATTTTCACAAGTGCAAACAAAGAATCATCAAGAATCAAGTATGACTTGAAAACAGAGTGTCACTAATCAGAGTTTAGAGTTCATGAATATCAGAGTTATTCATGAGAGGCAATGCATGCAGTATTCATAGATTCAGAGTTTAGGATCAAATAAACTAAGAGATGCTCTAAATATGAAACAGTATCATGCTGTGTTAACTTACTGTGCAGTTTCTGATTAGATTACAGTGACTCAAAAAGAATCTTGATTCACTGAAAATCATGCTCTATACATTTGTCTTCATCGGTATTTTCATTCAGACAAAAATCAACTCAGAATTCACAGAGTTTAACAAACGTATTAACAGTGTATGACCAACAATCATGCTGGCAGAATTTAATTAATAAGGTTCACATAGCACTCTAGCAATTTACAGAGATATGAGCAACACATTTTATTTGAAAGAGTTTGAGTCTAACCAACATGTTTAGTCAAAACCAGATACCATCCCTAGTTCATTGACCAATCTTGTAAATGTTGCTTCACTTAGAGGCTTTGTGAAAACATCTGCAAGTTGTTGATCTGTAGGCACAAAGTGAAGCTCAATATTGCCTTCCTCTACATGCTCTCTGATAAAGTGATACCTTATGCTGATGTGCTTGGTCATTGAGTGTTGTACTGGATTACCTGTCATTGCAATAGCACTTTGATTATCACAGAAAATAGGTATTTTACTATACCTCAACCCATAATCCAGTAGTTGATTCTTCATCCATAAAATCTGTGCACAACAGCTACCAGCAGCAATATACTCTGCTTCAGCTGTAGATGTAGATATTGACTTCTGTTTCTTGCTGTACCAAGACACTAGTCTGTCACCAAGAACTTGACAACTTCCACTTGTGCTTTTTCTGTCAATCTTACAGCCAGCAAAATCTGCATCAGAGTAACCAAGTAGCTTAAAATCTGATTCTCTTGGGTACCACAGTCCTAAGGTTACAGTTCCCTTGAGATATTTGAAAATCCTCTTCACAGCTGTTAAATGTGGTTCCCTTGGATCTGCCTGAAACCTTGCACACAGACAGGTGGCATACATGATATCAGGTCTACTAGCTGTTAAATAGAGTAGAGAACCAATCATCCCTCTGTAACTTGTCATATCCACTGATGAACCTGTATCTTTGTCCAGTTTTGTTGCAGTTGCCATGGGAGTTGTTGCAGATGAACAGTCAAGCATACCAAATTTCTTGAGAAGATTTCTAGTATATTTTGCTTGATTAATGAAAATTCCATCATCTGTTTGCTTCACCTGTAAGCCTAGAAAATAGCTTAACTCTCCCATCATACTCATTTGATATCTAGACTGCATGAGCTTGGCAAATTTCTTACAGAGTTTATCATTAGTAGATCCAAAAATGATATCATCTACATATATCTGAACTAAGAGCAGGTCATTACCAGATTGAAAGTAAAACAGAGTTTTGTCAATAGTACCTCTGTGAAACCCACTTTCTAGTAGAAATTTAGCAAGTGTTTCGTACCATGCCCTAGGTGCCTGTTTGAGTCCATAAAGTGCTTTGTCTAACCTGTAGACATGATCTGGATATTTTGGATCTACAAAACCAGGTGGTTGTTCAACAAATACTTCTTCTTCAAGTTTTCCATTCAGAAAAGCACTTTTCACATCCATTTGAAAAACCTTGAATTTCTTGTGAGAAGCATAGGCAAGAAACATCCTTATTGCCTCCAACCTGGCAATTGGTGCAAAAGTCTCATCATAATCTATTCCTTCCTGCTGTGAATAGCCTTTAGCTACCAGTCTTGCTTTGTTCCTTGTGATCACACCATCACTGTCAGTTTTATTTCTGAAAACCCATTTAGTACCAACAATAGATCTGTTCTTTGGCCTTGGTACAAGGGTCCACAACTCATTTCTCTCAAATTCATTTAGCTCTTCTTGCATTGCTGTTATCCAGTCAGCATCTTTCAGAGCTTCTTCTACTTTCTTTGGCTCAGTTTGTGACAAGAATGCATGAAACAGACATTCATTTGTTGTTGCACTTCTTGTCCTTACTCTTGCATCTGGATCACCAATAATTAAATCAGGTGTATGTGACTTAGTCCATTTTCTTGCAGAAGGCAGATTGCTTCTGTCATCATGTGATCCTCCCCCTTGATCCATGCTCTCCTGATTTTCTTGGTGCCTTTCTTCACTTTCTGATGCTCCCCCTGAATGTGACTGCTCAGAATTTGAATGTTCAGAGTTTGAATCAACAGTGTTTGATTCAGAGTTATCAATTGAGTCACTATCAGTGTTTGAATTATCACTTTGATGTGATTCTTCATGCTCCCCCTCAACTGGTTCTTCCCTTGTTTCTGATTGAAAAGTTTCTTCAGTGTATACCAGTAGAGGTTCAGAATTGACCTCAACAGTGTTTGTCAGATCTGTATCATCCGAGTTTAATAAATCTTCATTTTCAAAGTGCAGTTGATCATGCTCATTAACATCTTCAAGTCCAGTTATTTTCTTGTCATCAAATGACACATGAATAGACTCCATGATCACTCTGGTTCTCAGATTATAAACTCTGAATGCCTTTGTTGACAGTGGATAGCCAACAAAGATTCCTTCATCTGCCTTTAGGTCAAATTTGGTCAATTGTTCAGGATGAGTCTTCAACACAAAGCACTTGCATCCAAAAATATGAAAATATTTTAGATTTGGCTTCTTCTTCTTCACCATTTCATATGGTGTTTTACCATGCTTGTTGATCAGTGTTGCATTTTGAGTAAAACAAGCAGTTTGAACTGCTTCTGCCCAGAAATAAGTTGGCAACTTTGCTTCATCTAGCATGGTTCTAGCAGCTTCTATCAAAGTTCTGTTCTTCCTCTCCACTACACCATTTTGTTGTGGAGTGCCAGGTGCAGAAAACTCTTGTTTGATCCCTTTACTCTTGCAAAATTCTTCCATAGATGAATTTCTGAACTCAGTTCCATTGTCACTTCTGATTATCTTCACTTGATGCTCTGACCCTTTGTCCAGTTGGATTATATGTTCTGTCAGTGTTAATGATGTTTCATCCTTCTTTGCAAGAAAATATACCCATGTGAATCTGGTATATTCATCAACAATGACTAATGCATATTTCTTCTTTCCAAGAGACATCACATTCACTGGACCAAAAAGATCAACATGTAGTAGATGATAAGGATCAACAATTGAAGACTCAGATTTGCTTTTGAAGGAGACTTTTCTCTGTTTAGCCTTTTGACAAGAATCACACAGTCCTTCTACATTCAACAAGGACTTTGGTAGACCTCTTACAAGATCATTCTTGATTAGCTCATTGATGTTGTTCAGGTTCAAATGAGAGAGTTTCTTGTGCCATTTCCAACTCTCTTCACTGGACATTCTTGTAGACAGACACACTGCTTTTCCATCTGAGTTGGTTGACAATTTTATTTCATAGATGTTGTTGTGTCTGTTTCCAACTAGAGCAACTTTCCCTGTAGATTTACTGATCACTTGGCAATATTCAGGCTGAAAATCTACATGATATCCTCTGTCACAGATTTGACTCACAGATAGAAAATCATGCTTGAGTCCTGGAACCAGAGCTACATTTGTGATGATGACATTTCCAAGATTAATATTGCCATATCCCAGTGTATGTCCTATGTTGCCATCTCCATAGGAAACTTCTGGGCCAGCCTTCTCCTCATACTCTGATAGCAGGGCTTTATTTCCAGTCATGTGTCCTGAACATCCACTGTCCACGACTAGGGTACTGACCCTGGTGCCCTGCAATCACAAACAATCACTGATTATTAGTTTTAAGGATCCAGACTTGCTTGGATCCTTTGGCTTTCTTAATTCTGTTAGCTTTTGCAGCGGAATTCACATTAACAGAGTTTAAGCTAACTTTTTCAGAGTTTACATTTGCAGAGTTTACTTTAACCCATTTCAAATTTGGTTTGGGTTCATAGTAATTATAGTAAATAGCATGATAATCTCTGCAAGTGTAAATAGAGTGCCAAGTACTTCCACAGTGTTTGCATAAAGTCTGTGGTCTTGTTCTCACATAATCACTCTTTACTGCAGTTTTAGAGGGCAAAGAATTAATGTTTTTATTCTTACTGCAGAAATTAGCAAGATGATTAGTGCTACCACAGTTAAAGCATGTTTTCCTAGGAGCTAATGAAGCAAGCATTGGCTTTATTCCTGATGTTATGCCTACCTTACCATTTCTGTTTTTCTTAGGCATTCTCTGTTTGTTGACAGATTTTATCTCCTTAAGCTTATGCTTGAGTTGTTTATCTGTCATTAAACCAATGTTAGCCTCTTTAACAAAAGTTTTAGCATATGACTCTTTAACAGCCTTTTTCTGTGCTTCAGTCTTAGGTCCACCTGTTCCCATGACATTACCCTCAGATGAACAATGTGGTCTAACCTTTACCTGATTTTCAAATCTAAGTTCATCTCCTACAGAGTAACCTAGACCTACTGTATCTGACTGAAACACTTCTTGAGTGTCTTTACCAGAGTGTGTCCATGTTTTAATGATGTGTTTAGTATCCTCCAATTCAGATTCTAGTTGCTTATACTTACCTAGCAACTCCTGTTCAATAAACACTGCATCATCTCTCTCTTTTTGAATTTTATTCATGTTCTCTAGCTGTTCCTCAACAAGTTTATTTCTTTCTTTGAGTTGAGAACACTCAGACTTTATCCTCTCATTTTCTAAAGTCTGATCCCTATAACTGATATGCAATGCTTTAAGATAAATTCTCAATTCAGTTATATCATCAGTGTTATAAGCATAGGTAGTTGGAGGTACCTTGAGATCATCATTTTCAGTCTTAGTAGAAGCCATGAGAGCATAGTTGACTTCCTCATCTGAATCTGAAGTGTCTGCCCAATCTCTGCCTTTGGTGTAGAGTGCCTTTTCAGTTTTACCCTTCTTGCACTCAGGAGCATAGTGACCCATCTCCTTACACTTGTAGCATTGAATCTCAGACTTATCTTTCTTACCAGATTTGAAGTCCTTTCCCTCTGATTTCTTGAAATTCTTCTTGTCAAACTTTGAGTAGTCCTTGGAGAATCTCTTTCCCTTCTTGAAGTTCTTGTATCCCATCTTCTTGAAGGTCTTTACCATCAATGCAGCCATTTGCATCATCTCCTCATCATCTTCAGAATCAGATGATTCATCTGTGTTTGAGTCAACATCAGTGTTTGATGACTCATTCTCTGAATGAATGACTAAAGCTTTTCCTTTTGTCTTTCTTCTTGATGCTTCCTTCTTTGATGGTTTCTCCTCAGCTTTAAGAGCAACAGACTTTGACTTTCTACTAGATCTTTTGTTTCTCTGCTCCAATTCCAATTCATGGGTTTTGAGTAGTCCATAAATTTCATCAATTTCTGTTTCACCAAGTTCATAATTATCTCTTATAGTGGTTGTTTTCACATCCCACTTTTCAGGTAAAGAGAGAAGAAACTTGAGATTTGAATCTTCTAAATCATACTCTTTGTCTACCAATGACAAATCATTGAGCAGTTTACAGAATCTGTCAAATGTTTCTGTCATGGTTTCATCAGATTTTGCCTCAAAATGCTCATACTCCTGAGTGAGTATGTTCCTTCTGTTCTTCTTAATTGCAGGAGTTCCTTGACATCTAACCTCAAGTGCATCCCATATCTCCTTTGCAGTTGTGCAGTTTATCACTTTATTAGACATAACATTGTCTAACGCACTGTGAAGTAAATGCCTTACCTTCGCATCCTTTGCAATAGATGAAAGATCCTCAGCAGTTAGATCTTTCTTCTCTTTTGGAATAACTTTTGATTCCTCACCGGCAGCAGCAGTAGATAACTTTGTAGGTTTGTGAGGACCTTCATAAATTCTGTCCAGATATTCTGGATCTGTAGCCTCCAGAAACATGGTCATCTTCACCTTCCAAATTGCATACTCTAATGGTCTTAGTATAGGAACCCTAATTGTTTCATACCTACTAACAGTAGTAGGAGCTTTCTCAGATGGTGGAGGTATCTCTGCCATTGATTACTATTGCGTTTGGATCTTTAACTGTAATAAAGTAACAGATTTGGCTCTGATACCACTTGTTAGGTCGAATACACAATATATAATCAAGTACTGTATAAATAAGTAACAAGAACACACGTTTTAACTCTTAAAACTGTTTGGAATAGATAATTCCTCTCTCGGTGATGTAAAGTATCACAGAGAGCTGCTTAGGTTACAAGAATGTTATTCGTTCACGATGGATACCCTTCTAGGGTTAACCTAACTGTATTTATAAGATATACAGCTACATACAATCGTAAATTGATTCTCCTAAAATTAAGCTATACAATTGATATCAATTACGATTGCTACACGTCTTCTAAGTCAACTCAATCTCTTTGATAGCTATCCAATCTTCAAAGATATCGCTTCCATATTAATATTAAATTAATCTTCAAACTCTGTTGACTTGTAGACGCTCCCAGTAGACAGACTTTAGCAAACTCTGTTCTCTCCATGCTAACAGTGTTTGCGCTTCCATGTATTCAGCTATCAGTGTTTACGCTTTCCTCTGTCAGCGTTTGCGCTTCCAGCAATCAGCGTATACTCAAACTCTGTTACAACTGCTTTCAATAACAAGTTAAACTCTCTTTACCTGTAACACTTAAACACTGACATTAAATCACATCAATTATATCTAACACAAAGCACTTTAATAAAGTAGTTTTATGCAAGATATTATCCAAGACATCAACAATAATTCATTTTATCACAAGCCAGGCAAGAGAACAAGCCAAGCACTCCATTCTCTCCATTTTTCCATCCATTCGACCCTATGCTAAATTCCAAAATCAAAATCCACCTTCCCACCATTGTTTGATCTCCAAATTTTTATGGTAAGTACTACATTTCATATAATAGCTATCCTAGAAATCTTAGCTTCAAACTCCACTTTTTCCATTGTCAAATAAATCATCAAAGTGGAGGATGAATAGTAACTTTCATGAACTAACTTTGATTTCTTGTTTTCTTTGGATGATCTAAGCTATAATAAGGCCATATAAGGTTTATTAGGGCTTTTACACTCTCCAAGGAAGGTATAATTCTTAAGAACCGTAGATCTTACTTTGAGATTATGTATGTTCTTGGTGGTTTTTAGCTTAGTTACGATTATAGTGTTATTATAAGCATGTAAGCATGATCTTGTAGTTGGTTTCGCCATATGATGATTATGATGATGAAGTGAGATGTTCTTGGACTTATGAGATGAATATTATGTGTATAAGATTGATTGTATGCCCGGTGTGGCTTGGTTGTGATGTTATCAATTTAGAAATGTTCGATTTATAGTTGTCGTAATGCCGAAATTTCGTTAAACCCTTAAAATTCATGCATAACAGTTGGGTTAATTTTCTGGCCTTGATGTATATATGACCTACCCTTGTAGATCTCGAGTCATAGATCGTTTCGGTGCGAGAATCAAAGCAAACGGACTTATGGTTTAGGAGTTATGGTCAAATCGTAAAAGTGGTTTGAAACCGTAAGTGCGAGTTCGTAACTGAAATTGAACCCCCTTAATATTACTATTCAGTGGCGAATCTTGATAATTAAATATTAGAGATCATAAGGAAGGTGTGAGAGAAAACCTCATGTCAAACGGATCATTTTTCGTTTTTATAAAAAAGTTCGAATCAAGGTTAAGTACGAATGAACCCCTAAAAAGAGCAAGTGTTATAACTTTGGAAAATCACTTAGAAAAGATCAATAAACCTCGAGGTATAATCTCTTTTAGTAAACGACCGACCTTAGCACTTTTGTGGCATAAGTACCTACCAAGGGTAAGTGTAATGATGAGCCTTAATAACGAACAAATGTCGGGTTCATAACGGTGATAAAAAGAGTTACACTAGATGGTGTATAACGAGATAACTTGAAAACGTGTCTTAATCTAAGTTAAGTATATATACTTAGCCTTTCAAAAGCGTTAAGTGATTAATCTCGAATACTTTTATTGTTTATAGATCATCGAGCTGACCCAGGACATGCTACCCCTACTCGACTACCAGGCAAGTTTCCTGTTAGGCCGAATACACAATTAATAATCAAATTCGTATGAGAGTTTAACAAGTAAGATGATTTTGCACTTTAAAACTTCTGGTATTAAGAACCCTCTTCGTGATGTAAACTATCACAAAGAGCTGCTAGGTTACAATAAAGATAGTTCGATGCACGATACCCTTCTAGGGTTAACCTAACTGTATTTATAAAATATACAGCTTCGATACAATCTCTAATTGATATTCCTAATAATCAGCTATACAATGATATCAATTACAGATTGTCACACGTCTCCTAAGTCAACTCGATCTCTTTGATAGCTATCCAATCTCCAAAGATCTCGCTTCCATATCAATCTTCAATTGATCTCTAATATCTTCTGTTGACTCTGTACGCGCTGCTTCCAGACAGACTTTACTAAACTCTGTCCAGCTTCCGTCAGTCAGACTTTACTAAAATCTGACTTCCTTCCAGTTAAACTCTGATATTTCACTGTTACACTTAAACACTGAAACATTACATCAATTATATCTAACAATCTCCCCCAACTTGTTTATTAGCAAAAATGCACAAGTTAATGGGTAATTGATGATGTCAAAAACAAATAACCATATACAGTGTTTAACAACTAAACAGAGTTTAAACTGATACTTAACAAAATTACAGAAAATATGAAAAACTTACAGAGCATAAATTACTTAATCCTTTCAACATCCCATGTTGTTCTCAAGTACTCTGTAAGCAATCTCTCTTCTGCAACTTCAAGCGCTCTTTCCATCTGTAACTTAATTTCTCGAAGCTTAGGATCTGTACCATCTGTCTGATAAATGGCTGATCTCAAATCATAGATGTTGTTCCTCTTCATTTCATTTCCAAGTCCGATAAAATATGACTTTTCTGATTCTGAATTGAATTCAAGCACAGTGATACCCAAATCAGTTCTCAGCTTAGCACTGTTTCTCTTCATTTCAACCAGTTCTCAGCTTAGCACTGTTTCTCTTCATTTCAACCATTCTTCCTTTGTAATCTAAGTACTTTGGTACATATTCAGACTTGTCTTTAATTCCACAGATCATCTTTGATCTTTCCATCTGGTATCTAAGCACTTCTGCAGCTCGGTAAGTACGACTGTTATTCACTTTGAAAATATGTAAAACATACTGCAGTTCTTCATACATTTTCAAATGAATATCATGTTCTCCAACTTTGTAAACAGTCCCATCCTCCATGAAATACAGCAGAAAGTCTTTATCTAGACTTCTTTGATGAATCAACTGTACTGATTCCAGCTTGTCCAAATTAACTTGAAGGACACCCTTGCATGGAGCAGCCAGTGATGAATGATCTCTAGGAGTAATATTCAAAGTCCTTTCTCTGTGTGATCCTAAACCAGCCAAATCATGCGGTTGCTTAGCAATCATTGCCCTGCTTTGAAAAATATCACCTCCTTGAACTTTCTCAGTATTCTCAGGAATAGTAGGTCTCACAAAGCCATGAATTGGAAGAGTAGTTTGTACAACATGTGTAGAAACAGAGGTTATAACTTGCTTTAGCTTCTTTGAACTCTTATCAACTTCAACAACTTTTTCTTTAAGCTTCAATCTAGCCTCATCAGCTGTTGGCTTTCTTGAATGAGACAATCTCTGATCAGCATTGACATTTTCATTTATCTTAATGCCTTTAACAACAGGTCTTGATGCCTTTTCATCTTTCTTCTTGAATTTTCCAGATTTAAGCTTTTTCTCATGTTCAGCTTTAAGCCTTAGCTCTTCAGCCTTTACATCTTCAAGAGTGACATCATTTCCATGTTCTTCAAGAAAGATGTTTGCAGCTAACTCTGTATCATTCCGTGGACCTTCAGCAGTGTTTGCTTTAGCAGAGTTTACAGTGTTTGCTTTAGCAGAGTTTACTTTAGACCTTGTAATTGTTCCTTTGGTTCTGTCAGATCCACCTCCATCTGCAGCATCATCCTTCTTCTCAAAGGATTGAAGTTGTTTGCAAGCAGTTTTTGCAACTTTCTCCCCCTTTTTGACATCATCAGGAATCAGAATGGAGGTTAGCAACTCCAAAGAGTTTGCAATGGAATCCATTTTAACAGACAAGGCAGACTAATTTTCTTCAACTTTACCCAGCCTGGCAAAGAGATTGTCTTGGGCTTTAGAAAATTTGGTATTCATGAGTTTAGACTCTCTTTCCATTTTCATTTCTGTAGTCACGATCTCAGTCCTCAAGTCAGTGATTGCCTTTGTAGTTTCATCAAATCTTCTATACAGAGTTTTGACTTGAACCACAGTTGCTTTTAATCAAGAAAGAACCTCTGGATTGGAGATAGTATCAGCAGTTTGCTTTAAAAAATCAACTGCTCTCCCTCTTGGAAAAATGCAATCCTCTTTGTACCAGTCAGCCGCTTGTTTTGCAAATTGTGCTTTTTCAATTTCATGAGACTTACAAGGTTGAGTGAAAGAGGTATGTTTATCGTCTGTTTGCACTGGTGCACTCAGAAAAGAATCAGAGTTTGTACTGCTTTCACCTTCAGGTTCAACACTTGCAGCTTTAGCATGTGCATCTTCAAGTAAAACACTGTGCTGAGCATTGTCAGCCACATTTTCTGCAATGTCTCCTACAGCCTTGTCAAGATTTTCTTCATGTTGCTCAAGCTCAGCAACAGAGTTTACATTTTTGTCATCAACAAGCATAGGCTGAGAAGTAACCTTGGTTACTTGATCAACCTCATTTCCTCCTTCAACAGTCTGGTGAGCATCTGAGAGTAATTCTGTATGTGATGCTACAGTTTCAGAAAGGACAACTGTAGGTTGATCAGCTGCACCAGTTGCTTCAGATTGAGCAAAGATTGATGAGATAGGATTAGAGAATGGTATGAATGAATCAAGAATATCAGCCATTGGAGAAAAACCATCTCTAGTATCCTCTTCTGCAGGCATTTTGTCCTCTGTAGGCATTTCAACCTCTGCAGGCATTGTATCTTTTTCAGCCTCAACTGTAGGTGTTTGCTGTGAAACCACCTTTGGAGCTTCAACATGTTCATCATCAGAATCAGAGATTACTAATTTTCTTCTCTTAGCTAGAGGCATTTCATCTGAATCCTTTTTACTAGATTCTGCTACCACAGAGGGTGACTTAGGTCTTTTTGCTCTTTTTATCATTCTTCTAGTATAAACAGCTCCAGGAGATGTCTGTTTTGCTTTGATGTTTGTCTCTATTGTCTTCTTAACTCTTGCATGTCTTTCAGTGGTTGCTGCTGATTGCTTTACTCTGCCTCTTTTTGCTTTAGGCTGTGGTTGTGGTTGAGATTGTGATGGTTCAGAGTTTATTTGTGGAGTGTGTGAAGATTGTTTTGTGATTGGAGATTGAGGGTTTTGGGTTGGAGCAGTGTTTGTGATTAGTGATGAAGGTTGTTGAGTAGGTGTAGTGTGGGTAGGTGATGTAGGTGGTTCAGTGTTTAGTGGTTCTGGTTGTGGTTGGTCTTGAGGTTGGTTGAGAAAATTCTGCAAAGCAAGTGGCAGAACAAAGGCAGGTAGATGTTCTTTACCAGCATCCTTATTAGTCATATCAGAGAATATTCTCCTGTTGACTCTAAAAGGCTGAATTTCATCAGTTTCAGCAATCTCTAAACCAGATACACAAGCAGTGAATAGCATTTGACAAAATCGAGCAAAATAAACTGTAGTAGACTCTGACAGTTTATCACCTAGATTCATCAGAACATATCTACCAAAATCAAAATTACTGCCATAGAGTAGAGAATACCCGATTTGTAGACTGTCCATTGGAATAGCATCCCAGTTAGTGACCTTCTTCTGGAATGTCCTTGTAATGCAATCGAAGAAAAAATTCCATTCCTTCCTGAGATTAGGCCTCTTTACACTGCCAAGCTTGTCAAGAGAATCCATGTAGCCTATCTTCTGTAGCATCTGTCTCAATTGAGGTTCAGCAACGTAAGTATAAGAGGTGTGTGTATCAAACTCCATCATATCTCTGACAGTTTGTGGAGTAATCACAAACTCTTGTTCTTCATGAGTGAAGATGATGTTTGGAGTCCCATTCTCTCCTCCATCCACATAGACTGAGTTTTGCCAAAAAGTGGCAATTTGAGATGCAGAGAGAGTACTAGGTTCAACCAGAGCTTGTCCAATCTCTGAGTCTCTCAAGAAATTCTGCATAAGATGAAACGCTTCTGGAACACGTTCATGATGGAGTGGAGCTACATAATTGTTAGGGACAAAACGTAGACCAAGAACGGTGAATGGTTTAGAAGCCATTGAATCAGGAAGTAAGCAAGAAATCACAAATAAAAGTGTATGTAGGAAAGGTGTTTGTGAAAATGCGCAAGTGAATACTGAGAGAACTCTGAGATGTAAAAGTGAGTGGGTGAAAGTAAAACACAATCGCTTGTACACAAAAGTAATTAGAGTTGTAATTAAAAATTAAAACTCAATCTTTTATGTATTCAAACACTCAACAGTCCCTAGATTAATGTGTGAGTGGGACACAATAATGGGTGAGTGGGACACAATAATGGGTGAGTGGGACACACGCTCGTAATTTTAAGAAGTGGATTTGTGAATATGACAATAAAATATTTGATTTTTTAAAAAAAATCAAATAACACTCTCTTAAAATACCTGGAGCCATTAAAAACCAGAATACGAAGCGTTTACCTGGAACCATTAAAAACCAGAATACGAAGCGTTTTAGTACTTCGTTACTTACCCATCTCTATTTAACGCCTAGAGACTTGTTCACTATCCCTTTAAGCTTTCATTCTCTCCTGAAAATCAAAAACCCTTCACACAACACATCGTTAAACAATGTCAAAACTTACCATTAAGGAAAAGAATCTCCATCTCATAGAAAACAGAGATATCTTCAGTTATACTCGTGAAGAGTTTGATGCCTTTGACTGGGAAAGGCAGCTTGAAACTCTGTGGCTGCAGATGGATGCCAGTCTTCAAGAAATCGAGAGAGAAAAGCCTGCAAGAGTGATCGACATCGATGCTGCTCTTCAAGCAACATTAATATGGCTTTCCTCTAAGGCATCCTCATCCAACACCACCAACCATTGTTAATGAATATGTCAGCAAAAATAACCTTATCCCTTCAACTTCCACCCAAACAAAGTGGCAAAGATGGGATCTGGGATGGCTGCTAACAATGGAGTGGTTTGGACTTCACTTTTTATTTTCCTGTTGAATAGATTAGCAGATAGAGAGAACAAAAAGATGTAATACTTGCATGTAATCTCTTTCTTATTATCAATGAAAAATCCTGTTTCTCTAATCTTATTCATTGTGTTCTGCAAATTTTATGTTTATGAATTGTTCTTCAAAGAATTAAATCAAAGAAAATGAAAACTAATTAAAGTAATCATATAAGTAACAAATTCATCAACAATAACCACAATTAAATCAGGAACAGAACAATTAGGGATTACTTGTAGTATACATACAGTGGATCAATTAATTATGCTCAGTAAAAATAGCAATTATCACCGTTGTATTCTCTTTCCTATTTCCAAGACACTTTAACATAATACACATATTAACAGTTGTCAAAAGCACTATTTACTCCAAAATTTTCAAATTGTCCAAATGAAAATTTACCTCAGAGTACGAACCACAAATCAACAGCGTTTGTCAATTCTCCAACTTTATCACCGAGACCCTTTCAAAAATTGCACAGTTGTGAAAATATGTGTGTGTGAAGCAGAGTTTACCAAATCAATTTTTAGAGCATCTAATTTTTCATAAAATCCATAAAGTAAATCAATAAACACTGGATGCACAAACTGTCATAGTAAACACTGACTGTATGATGAAATCTAAACTCTATAGTAATCAATCTATATACAGTAACATTTAATTTATTTTATACCCCCTCTATTGCTAAATTTAGAATTACATGTTTCCGACAATAAAATATTATAAACTAATTAATAAATATCCAATTAAATGCAAAGTATAATTAAGATTGGAGTAAAAATCATCAAAAATATATTTAAATATATGCTATATCAGGTATTTCGGATCGTGTCGGGTTATCCAAAACCTAACTGAATCAGATTCATGTTAGATATTTCAACCCATTAAATTTTCGAATCAAATTCGAGTTGGGTCAAATTTTGGATCTGAATTTGCTGGCCCGACACGAACCCGATCCACAATCTCGCCCTACTCTAAGGATCCATTTGATAATAGATGAATGGTTAATTTGAACTGAATAAAAGAAATTGTAGCGTCCAGAACATTTGTTGGATCATTTAATGTTCTGAACCAATGAAAAATCAATTGAACGAGTCATCCACAAATTTTTATCCGAATGGTTCATGAACTATTGAACTAGAAATCACCCATGTCCTCCCATTATAACTTATAATAGTTTTTACCCATTTTTTTAATTTATATTAGTGGCCATCAATATATATATATATATATATATATATATATATATATATATATATATATATATAAAGGAGGATAGCGGGAGTTTAGGTGGCGCTCTAATATCGTCCCAATCGATTTTTCTAATTTTCTAGAATTTTAAACACTAACAAATATAAAAATATCAATTAGCATATTAGAAGTAGAATAGGTGTTCGAATTTATAAAGGAGAAGAGTTCGAATTTATAGGAAAGACATATGATTAGAAGTTCTATTGGAAGTATAATAAGTATTTATAAGGCATACGATTAAAAGTTCTATTGGAAGTATAATAGCAGTTCGAATTTGTAGAGAATAAGAGTTCGATTTTATAGAAAAAATATATAAATAAAAGTTCTACAAAAAATATATAAATAAAAGTTCTACTAGAACTAGAATAGTTGTTTGAATATATAGAGCAGACATATAATTAAATATTTTATAGAAAGTACGATCTTCTTAAATTATATATTTTTTTATATAAGTTAATTATACTTATATTAGGAAAATTTATTCATAAATCCAATACTATTGTCATGAAAAAAGTCACCGTATTTAAAAAGAAAAGAATTGATGTGTTTAAGTAATAAAAGAACAATGAGTAAAAGAACAATCTTATGCAGAAATCCTAAATAAATACAGGAGTATCTATAATATAAAGAGAAAATAAGATGTGTTTTCATTTTCTAAAACTCCAAAATTTTAGAAAATCTAGAGAAAGTATAAATTGGAATTCACTCTATTTTTTAGGTTTTGATTTTAAGGAAAAAAATTGTTGTGTAAGATAAGTATCATCAATAATATCTAATGAAGTTAGAATTTCGATCCCAAACGAGAGCGGCTCAAAACGTGTTTAGCGGGAAGACGGCTCACTATAAAAGATCGTACTAGCTATTAAAATATCATATGATGTTATAAATTTTATTTTATTTTTAGGATTTGATTTTTATGAATAAACATTATCATACAAGTAATATATGTAAAACTTAGGTTTTTGGTCTTAACGAGAGAGCAAATCAATAGTAATAAATGTGTTTAACAAGAAAGCGGTTCATTAGATAAGACCGTATAAAAGATGTTTAAATATATAATTAATACATTAAATAAAATGTTTTATTGGAAGTAGAATACGAGGACGGTGGAGACATCTTATACGATTTTTTAAAACTATACATCTTTTTTCCTAGAAATCTTTTAGTTTAACTTTTTTATACAAGTTAATTATACTTGCATTACAAAAATATATCCATAAATGTAATATTATTCCCGTAACAAAAAGTCTTCGTATTTTAATTTTTTTTGATATGTTAACATAACAGAAAGACTTTCCCATGCAGAAACTGTAAATAAATACAAGAATATCTATAATATACAAAAAATATAAGATGTGTTTTCATCTTTTAAAACTCCATAAATATTAGAAAGTTTAAAGAATATAAAAATTGGAACTTACTTTCTTTATATAATGAAGTTAGAATTTCGGTTTCAAATAAGAGCGGCTCGAAACGTATTTAACAGGAAGACGGCTCGCTAGAAAAGATTGTATTAGCTATTAGAATTTGATACTGAAGTCATAATTTTTTTTTTTTACGGTTCGATTTTATAGATAAAAAATATTATATAAGTTGTTAAAAAGTTGGAATTTCGGTTTTAACGAGAGAGCAGCTCAATCGAAAGAATCGTATTTAACAAGAAAATTGATTCATTAGAGAAGATTATTTAATTATTAAAATTTAATATTAATATTATAATATAACGTAAATGTATTGAATTTTTTTAAAAATATTGTAACGCCGCCGCGAAGCGCGGCTTTATCAACTAGTTAATAATAATACTAATGTTGTTACATATTAAATTAATTAACAAATTTAAATCTATTTTATTATGTACCTTTAAGTTACTTTATATATTAAATAACAAAAATAACTGTTTTATGGTAATTATTACTTACATAAATGCTTCAAATTGATTGATTACTTAAATTTTATTATGCTATTTAATATTATTATTTTGGTTTTCTTAAAATAATTGTATTATTAAATAGTAGCACTAATATTATACAAAATAAATAAATGATTTTTTGAAAAAGTATTAGAAGTAATAAATAATTTTAATATTATACATTTATATCATATTTAAAAAAATTAGTTATTCAAAACATTTGATTCAAATTTATAAAATGACTTAAATAGACACTTCAGAAATTTGATTTGTTCAGAAATTTTAATCGTTCAAAAAAACTCGTTCAGATTTATCAAGTGATCCCAAATGTGGTAAAAAGTTGTAATGTTATTTGTCCAATCAGAACGACATCGTATCCTTACACCCCAGAGCCCAGTCTCCTCGTACCCAGATTTCTTCCAACATTTGTGTGTTTCAATTGTCTCACTTTCCTAAATCCGACTTGCCCACCTTCCAAATTCACACCCCTTCAGATTTATTTGGTAAACTCTCACTCTCAACTTCTTTCACATATATTTAAATTTATGTATGTATTTTTATACCTTTAATTTCATGTATTATTCTTTATGTTCCCATTGACTTTACTGATTATGCATGTATAGAAAGTGGTTAATTTTTGTTAATCAAGATTTATGTGTTTGAGATGTTAAATTAATGAAATGGGGTTTTGGGTGTTTGATTTCATTGTTATTTGAATTTGATTTTATATGGTTCTTGAATTAAAAAGAGGGGTTGTTTGTATTTTAGTGAAATTAAATTTTGGGCATGTTATAGTACTGTTTTCATTCGTAATTATAACTCTTTGTAACTCCTTTTGTTTCGTGTCTGCGATTCTTGGTTTTGAATTTGTTTGGACTAATGGATTAGGGTAGTAGTGGTTTTGGTGGTGAAAGGAATTAAAAATTTGCGTAACATTACGAAGCCATTTATATTAATTGATTTATGGGTAGTAGTTCTTTAACTTGGTTTATTAAGAAAAGTTGAATTGATAAGATTGGTTTAATTTTGAGCTTTCGTAATTGTAATTTGTTTTGGTTTTTCGAATTGAATGTTATTAGATTGGGAGAGTGATGACGGGATAGAAGAAAGTGATGACGGGATAGAAGAACTAATGAGTAGACAATAAGCGTACTGAATTGTCCATGTGTGGATGGAGAATTTGTCAACTGATCTTGACCGAAAAGGCTTAATCAAGAAGCATGAGTTTATTAGGGTGATTATTCAGTGCTTGTATTCTTTAGGGTATGAAGAGTCTGCTGCTTGTTTGGAATCAGAAGCAAATGTCTCGTACAAATCTGCTGAGTTTAAATTGCTTGAATCACAAATTCTTGGTGCTAATTGGGATGACTGTTTAGATACTCTGTATGGAATTAAGGATTTGACCGATGAAGTAAGAGCTTCAGCGGTGTTTCTCGTCTTTAAGCAGTGTTTGTTAGAGATTTTGAGTAGGGGGGATGATTCAGTGGCGTTGGCTCTTTTGCGGAAACAGATTTCCAGTTTAAATGTGGGCAAAGAGAAGTTTCATAAACTTGCTTTTGGGATGCTTTCAGGGAAGGAGATGGGAAAAGTTGAAGATCATATTATATGTGAGTTAAGAAAAAGATTGCTAGCAAAATTGGAAAAAGTGCTTCCACCACCCATTGCACTGCCTGAGAGGAGGCTGGAACACTTGGTTGAAATGGCAGTTAGCGCACAAATAGATTCATGCATGTATCACAGTTCTATTGATGCAGTGACTATTTGTGAGGACCATCGTTGTGGTCGAGATCAAATTCCTACAGAAACTTATCAGGTCTGTAACTGGCAAGCATATATAATATTTTACCCACTATTAAATTTGTTGCTTTCTTTTACTTAAATGCATTATGAATTACAAGTTTATTTGGAACCATTATTTTAAAATTATAGAGCAACTGATATTATCATATTCCGGTTATCTACTAAAATCTCACTCCACTTTTTTTCAACTTATTTATAGAAGGGCCACAAGTTTCTAAGTTCCATTTTAACAATATTTCTATCTTATCCGGCTCCTATATGTGCATATGAATCATGTCCTCTACCGTGCAAAACAGAAAAATGCACAAGATCCAAGTTCTATTCAAAAGGGTCAAGATCATCGAAATGTATCCATACAGAAGATAATACACAAGCTCATGAATTATATTTACATTATTATATGGAACTTTGAAAGTCAATAATCATTGCAAATCACAGGGTACCTTGAGAAGCAATGTTTTTGTGATGTCACAAAATATATTTTGTTGTTTAAATAATCTGTTGATTATTTACAGTTCTATGTGCTGTGCTGTGCTATATACTTCCCTAAATGTTTTCAGATTTTGACCGACCACAAGAATGAAGTTTGGTTTGTCCAATTCTCGAATAATGGGCAGTATTTGGCCTCATCAAGTAGTGACTGCTCAGCCATTCTCTGGGAGGTAAGCAAATAATACTCTACCTATAATATTGTGCATCATATTTAGCAAAATTTGGTAAGGCTTACAATTTTCTTGATAACGCTCTTCTTTTATACTCTATATAATTCAAATTTGGTAACAAATGACGTAGACAAGAAAATTTATTGAACAATAAACGTTGAAGTTCTTGCCATTGAGTGGGAAAACATAGTTAATTTGGATACAGAGGAAGGCAAGTAATATAATGATGAAACTTGATACTAATATACCGAAAGTATATCGGATTTGTGAAACTCTGCATTTGATGTGGCACACCTGCACTAAAGAGATGAAAAACAGGAAGTGATTCTGAAAATGTAAATTAGTAATCTTAATAAATCTTGCATTCTGACCAGCTCTCTTTATGGTTGGGTTAACACCAATTGTATGAAAAAAGAGACAAGGACAGGAATCCAAATCAGCTGACTTGACAAGGAACCAAGTTGTTGCTCTTGTGGGGCAATAGTTTTAAAATCAATTTAGAGGTGAAAGATGGGAGCTTTCCAGAGTCCAGACCTCTAGCTCATGTAGCATATCACCGAGAAAGATTCCATCAGAATTATTAGATGCATTGTCCTGCATTAGTTAGACATACATACATCAGTACACTTTATGTTCTGTAAAAGGAGTCTAATTTGGCCTGGCCTTTTGTTTTCCTCTGTTTTGTAAATCGTCATTTTAATGGAGTGTGAGAAAGGTCCAGCCTTCTCAGCTACTGTAAGCCTATTTTGTTGTCTAAATGATATTGGTATATTATAATTAAGCTTTTATCATTAGAAGATACTAGTGATTAGCAAAAAAAATAAGTTGCGGAAGCTTGGTACTAGAATATCAATTATTCTTAATTAATTTTATTGTCAAAACTGGTTTTCGTGTTGAAATGTATAGGATGCTGTTAGACAAATTTAGATGTACTTAATAGCAGAGTTTCAAATGTTGTCAACAATGATTTGAGTTGGTGTACTTTGCATGTGGGACAGTGGGAGTCAGCTGTTAGTGTACTGGGATACATGCTTTAGAAAAGGAATCGTTGGAAAGATAAATAGCCTAACTGCAGCTGCAGAACCAAAGGGACTACTTATACACAGTGTTTACTTTACATATGATTTGATGTTCTGTCAAAATAAGAGGAGACTGATTTTATTTTTTATATTTGTTACTCTTCCTTTCCTTTGTTCAGGAAGTAAAATTTTCTTGAAACCGTGCACCTTTGGGGAGTTGGACACTTAAATCTTTTATTGGCTTGAGTGGATCCAACTGCCATCTCAGGTGAGGCATGCTGTTTAGTAGCACCGGTTTCAAATAATACGGACTTATAATTAGCAAAATTGTATAATGTTCCCTTGTACACTTGATGCAATTTTCTTCAGTGAGAGGTTTGGTTGCTGGTGATGGTGGACCTAGACAAGAAAATTTTTGGTGTACAATAATAAGTCTAACAAAACTTTGAGGGAAAATGATGTATAAGCACATCTGGCCCAGTTGCCAGTTGGTAGAATACAAGGTTCTTACTCACAAGGTTCTTGCCAGTTCCTTTTACAAGTTTATTCAAACTACATTGTACTTAACTAAAAAATGAAATGAGAAAAAAGTGAATAGAACGAATAGGGATCTGAAACTTTGATGTTCCGCAGAACAATCTTTATATGTATTAGTGATGTTAGTTTAAATCTTGGTAAGATATATAAGACCTAGTGGTTACGAAGTTCGGGGAGGGGTTTTTTTTTTTTGGGGTGGGGGGGGGGGGAGGTGGCTGGCCTCGTCCCTGCTTGTTGGTGACCTAGTGTACTTGGATTTTGTTTAAAAGGACCCATCATGCTTTTAATTATCATTCTGATGTCAGAAGCACTGTGAAGTTGAATAAAACTTTTTAGCTGCTTCAGCCCCTACCTGGGACTTGTTTAAGTTGTATTTACTTAATTGACCTTGTTCTTTCATTTTAATTTGGAAATATCATGAACATGATTCATCTGACTTAAAATCTATGGGCCTGCCTTTGACTTCTTCTAATGTTATTATTACAAAACTTGGATCTATTAAATGATGTAGTTCTTAAACTTCTGATGTCAACATTGAAAATTTTCCAGGTCATGGATGATGGTCAATTGAGACTGAAACACACCCTACAAAGCCATCAGAACCCTGTGTCTTTTGTAGCTTGGAGCCCCGATGACACTATGTTGCTCACATGTGGAAATGCAGAAGTCCTTAAAATGTGGGTTGTGGAAACAGGTACATGCAAGCACACATTTGGTGATCCTGGCTTCATTGTTAGCTCTTGTGCGTGGTTCCCTGATTCAAAGCGACTGGTGTGTGGCAGCTGTGACCCTGAAAAGGGAATTTATATGTGGGACACTGATGGCAACGAGATTAAGGCTTGGAGAGGCATGAGGATGCCCAAGGTCTTGGATCTTGCTGTAACTCCTGATGGAGAAAGTCTAATCACCATTTTTTCAGAAAAGGAAATTCGAGTTTTGAACTTGGTTACAAATGATGAGCGTGTCATCTCCGAAGAGCATGCGATCACTTCTCTATCTGTATCAGGAGATAGTAAGTTTCTTCTGGTAAATCTCAACAGCCAAGAGATCCATATGTGGGATATTGCTGGCACATGGGCTAAACCCTTGAAGTACAAGGGCCACATGCAAAACAAATACGTGATACGATCTTGCTTTGGTGGGTTCAATAGTAATTTTATTGCAAGCGGCAGTGAGGATTCACATGTATGCATCTTCTCATATATCTGTAGCTTGATTTGTCTTTGTGAATACTTATTCCCAGAAAGTCAAGAATGTAAATTATGCAGCATGGTTGACTAAAGTCAGTTGTGTCTCAAACAGGTTTACATATGGAATAGACGTAGTTCTGATCCGCTGGAGATCTTGGTTGGTCATTCGATGACTGTAAATTGTGTGAGCTGGAATCCTAAGAGACCAAATCTGTTAGCATCAGCAAGTGACGATCAAACAATTCGAATATGGGGACCTTGCAGTTCTGATAATAGGAAGCCTTGAAATCCAACTGAGCAGGCAAATCGAAAAGGATAAGATGTGCATGCGTATATGTTGGACTTGTAATTACTTGTTCACTTGTAAATGTGTTGCATACATTTTGTTGATTATAATTTTTGGTATGCAAATCCATTGTAAAGTCTCCTCTGCTAGTCTCCTATGGGTTCTTTTTGTGCATTTTGTCCAAACTGTTTCAGATTTCCTAATACTAAACGTTGTTGATTCATTTTTGCCTGCAGCTCTTTATAGATGTCATTTGTAGAACAGTGAAGACTAGTGCATTTCAATCTATATTTTTAAAGGGTTGACAAAACCCTTTAAGGGTAAATAAAACCAAGCTTCATAATAAACCGAAGGGCACAAGAAAACTATATGTAGAATCACTTTCCCATATACTTAGAGCTGTTAACGAAACTAGCTGTTCGTGAGCAAACTCGAACTCGGCTCGTTAAGGGCTCGATTCGGCTCGGTTCGTTAAGAGCTCGAGCTCGAACACAAAAAAAAGCTCGTTAAGCTAACGAGCTCGAGCCGAGCTTTTAACATGTGCGACTCGAGCTCGGCTCGATTTTGTTCGGCTCGTTTCGGCTCGTTAAAAGCTCGAAAAAAATCAAAATTTTTACTTTTTATTTTTTTATCTCCAACCAAATTAATTTTTTATTTTTTGAAAATTTGGGAATATCACTAAATTAGATATATCTTGACATCCGTACGGTTGGATCGTCGAAAAATATTTTTTAAAAAATAGAAACAACAATTCGTGACAAAGCACTAGTTACTAGTACTAGTAAAATTAGTGGTGATCTACTAAGATCTCCAACCAAATTAATTTTTTATTTTTTGAAAATTTAGAAATATCACTAAATTAGATATATCTTGACATCCGTACGGTTGGATCGTCGAAAAATATTTTTAAAAAAATAGAAACAACAATTCGTGACAAAGCACTAGTTACTAGTACTAGTAAAATTAGTAGTGATCTACTAAGATCTCCAACCAAATTAATTTTTTATTTTTTAAAAATTTGGGAATATCACTAAATTAGATATATCTTGACATCCGTACGGTTATATACGTCTGGAAAGTAACAAAAACGCTCTCTACTCAAGTCTCAGATAAGTAGCCGTTATCGGTTGTCCCCGTCCAGATTGGAATCACTGGCCGGCATATCGCCGGAACTAAAATCTAATATTGCAGTTCAGCCTTTTTTCTTCCTGCTTTGATCCCATCCATTTTCTTCTTCTTTTTTTCTTCGTTTTCCTCTTGTTTTCTGTTGTTGTGAACGTCTTAGGTCCCCTTTTTCCTCCTTCCATTCTCGTCTCTCTTAAACCCAATTCGCCCATAACTTCCCCGCTGCAATAGCCTCCGGTTTCCAACTCCCCAACCACCCATCTTTCTCCTCTCCATCCCTTCTCCTCCCTGCCTTTTTCCGTTCCCCTTTGGTTTCCCTTCTGGTTATTTATTTAGTCTCATATTTTTATCTTAGTCTACTATTACTCTGTTTTTGTCGCCCCCCCTCAAACATCAACACCATCGTCTCCTCCTTATTCCCTCCCCCCAACTTCTCTCCTTCTCTCTTGCCACCAGCCTTCACCCTCTTTCCCTCGCCAAACCCAACCTCCCAACAGCCCCCTCTCGCCTCCGTCTCTCCCCCCTTTCGTGTTCCACCTTTCCGTCCTCACCCCAAACCCCCGCCATAACCCCCCCCCACTACCCTTTGTTTTCACCATTTTTTTTCTCCGCACCTCACACTGTTTTTCTTTTTGTTTTTTATTTTGTTATTATACTTTCTTTTGTGTTGTTATTGTGTTCATCTTATTTCGTTATTATCTTATTTCGTTATTTTGTTCTCTCCGCACCTCACACTGTTTTTCTTTTTCTTTTGTTATTTTGTTATTGTGTTGTTATTTTCTGTTGTTATTTTGTCTCTGTTTTTCTTTTTGTTTTTCTTTTGTGTTGTTATTTCGTTATTCTTTTTCTTTTTTTTCTTTTATTTTGTGTTGTTATTTTTGTGTTGTTATTTTTTGTGTTTTTTTATTTTTGTTTCATCTTTTTGTTAGTCGATGTCGCGTAGTTTACGTGTTAGCAGTTTGAATGTGGGTACCTTGTCAGGTAAAATGTTGGAGCTAGTGGACGTGCTGAAGAAGCGGAGAGTGGACGTGGCATGTATCCAAGAGACTAGGTGGAAGGGGGCTAATTCCAGAGTAGCGAACGGGTATAAATTGTGGTACTCAGGTCTTGCCAACTCGAGGAACGGAGTGGGTATTCTTTTGGCGGAGGACCTTAAAGACAACGTTGTGGAAGTGAAGAGGTGCAACGACAGGATCATGTCCGTCAGGGTTGTGGTTGAGGAGAAGGTGGTGAACGTGGTGTGTGCGTATGCACCTCAAGTCGGTTTGAGCGATTCTGAGAAGGAGGCGTTCTGGGTTTGCTTAGATGAGTTGGTTGGCAGTATTCCTGACGACCAATTCCTAGTGCTGGGTGGCGATTTCAATGGCCACATTGGCGAGAGGGCAGATGGCTACACCAGCGCTCACGGCGGTTTTGGCTTTGGAACCAGGAATGTCAGTGGGTCAGCCTTGTTGGACTTTGCTACTGCCCAGGAGTTGGTAATCATGAATTCTGTTTTTCAGAAGAGGGAGGAGCACCTCATCACCTTTAGTAGCGGGGGAAACTCCACTCAGATTGACTACCTACTTATGCGCAGTCGGGATGTCAGGTCGTGCATGGATTGCAAGGTGTTTCGGAGTGAGGCGTGTGCATCCCAGCACCGGCTGTTGGCCATGGACCTGACCTTGGGGGGTCGAGCTATCCGCAGGTCGAGAGAGTTTAGACCGAGAATCCTGTGGAAAGATCTGAAGGGCGAGAAGGCGGTCAAATTCAGGGAGTCTCTGGTCATCGAAGGTAGTTTTGCTCGTGATGGAGATGCTAACTGTAGGTGGACCAGAATGGTGGAGGACATTCGGTATGTGGCCGAGAAAGTGGTGGGGATTTCCTCGGGTAGGTTCAGGAGCCATAAGGAGTCATGGTGGTGGAACATGGAGGTTCAAACGAAACTTAAGGCTAAACGTGCGCTCTTTAAAGAGCTTTTGTCTATGAGTGCAGGGGCGGAGAAGAGTCAGAAGATGGAAGCATACAAGGTGGCGAGACGAAAGGCAAAAAAAGCCGTGGCGAAAGCCAAAGGGGAAGCCTATGAGGGGTTGTACAAGCGCCTGGATACCAAGGAAGGAACGAATGCTATCTTTAAACTAGCTAAAGCTAGGGAGAGAGGGCGGCGCGACCTGGGTGCTGTTAAGTTTATAAAGGATGATTCAGACCGAGTGTTACTTAATGAAGACGCTATTAAGGAGAGGTGGAGTTCGTACTTCCATAACCTTTTCAATGAGAATAGGAGGAGTTGGGCCGGTGGGGAACTAGAGATCCCCCCCTCGTCTCCATGTGAGCGTATCAGCGAGGACGAGGTCAAGGGGGCCATTCGTAAGATGGCGAAAGGGAAGGCGGTGGGTCCGAATCAGATCCCAATCGAGGTGTGGATTTGTCTTGGCGAAGTTGGCGTCCAATGGCTAGTTAATTTGTTCAATGATCTCCTCTTGGGTGCTAAGATGCCAGCAGAATGGAGGCGTAGTGTTGTAGTTCCTTTTTTCAAGAACAAAGGAGATGCTCAGAGTTGTAGTAACTATCGGGGTATTAAATTACTCAGCCATACTATGAAACTCTGGGAGAGAGTGGTAGAAGGCCGGATTAGAAGAGAAGTTGTGATCTCAGAGAACCAATTTGGTTTTATGCCGGGGAGATCGACGACCGAGGCCATACATCTCGTCAGACGCCTTATGGAGAAGTTCAGGGAGCGCCGCAAAGACCTCCATATGGTGTTCATTGATCTCGAGAAGGCATATGACAGTATCCCCCGTGAAGCGATTTGGAAGACCCTCGTAGAGCGGAGTGTATCGGCGTCGTACGTAAGAGTGATTCAAGACATGTACTCCCAAGCTAGTTCTTGCGTCCGGACCCCAGTGGGGGACTCACGTTTCTTCCCTGTGGAGATTGGGCTTCATCAGGGTTCGGCCCTTAGTCCTCTTCTTTTCGCACTTATCCTGGATGGCATGTCGCGCAGGATCCTAGACGCCGTCCCGTGGTGCATGCTCTTCGCTGACGATATTGTGCTAGTGGCGGAGTCAAGAGGAGAGGTCAACGAGAAGTTGGAATTATGGAGATCAACTTTGGAGTCGCAAGGCTTGCGGGTGAGTAGAACTAAAACCGAGTATCCCTGATGCAACTTCAGTGGTGAGGCCATCGACGAAGGGGTGGAGGTTAAGATCGAAGATCAGATCGTCCCGCGTACGGATAAGTTCAAGTATCTGGGGTCGATCATCCAGAAGGAAGGTGAGGTTGAAGACGATGTCAAGCATCGTATCAATGCTGGGTGGCTAAGGTGGAGGGCAGCGTCCGGGGTGATGTGCGACAAGAAGGTTCCTTTAAAGTTGAAAGGGAGATTCTATAGAACGACTATCCGGCCTGCGTTGTTATATGGTTCTGAGTGCTGGGCAGCGAAGAAGACCCACGAAAGCACGTTGGAAGCAGCTGAAATGAGGATGCTGCGGTGGTCGTGTGGCCGCACGATGCTAGATAGAATCCCTAATAGGGGGTTCAGGACCGAGCTCGAAGTGGCGCCTCTTTCCGCGAAAGTTAGGGAAGGGAGGTTGAGATGGTTCGGCCACGTCCGTAGGAGGCGGCCGGAAGCCCCAGTGCGAAGAGTCGAGAGTCTTTCGGTTGTTGGGGTGAGGAGGAGAGGCAGACCGAGGAAGTCATGGGAAGAGCAGCTTAGGTTGGATTTGAAGGCTATGAACCTAAGTGAGACCATGACCGCTGACAGGTGTTCGTGGAGGCGGCAAATCAGGGTGGTGGACTCTCTTCTAGGGGACGGCTCTGTAGTGGAGAACCTCAGAGTTGGGTTGTCTCGGATGACCTTATCATAGGAGTTTGGCTTTTTCCGTTATCTTTTTCCATTCGCATTTATTATTTTTATTATCATATGTTTCCCGGTTGTGCAGGTACAGGGAGCTTCGCTTGGTGGTAACTAGGGGCGTGGTAAGTAAGTCCCGTGTGGAGAAAGCCATGGGCTCAGGTATTGCTGTGAACGATGTCGCATATCCTTTAGATTCCTCTGTATATATCACACACCGTATATGTCGTGCACATAGCCGAGGGTCTTCACGGAAACAGCCTCCCTACCCTAAAAAGTGGGGGCATGGTCTGCGTACAACCTACCCTCCCCAGACCCTGCTCTGAGCGGGATTTACTGGGTATGTTTGGTTTGGTTTGGTTTGGTTTTTGACATCCGTACGGTTGGATCGTCGAAAAATATTTTTTAAAAAATAGAAACAACAATTCGTGACAAAGCACTAGTTACTAGTACTAGTAAAATTAGTGGTGATCTACTAAGATCTCCAACCAAATTAATTTTTTATTTTTTGAAAATTTGGGAATATCACTAAATTAGATATATCTTGACATCCGTACGGTTGGATCGTCGAAAAATATTTTTTAAAAAATAGAAACAACAATTCGTGACAAAGCACTAGTTACTTGTACTAGTAAAATTAGTAGTGATCTACTAAGATCTCCAACCAAATCAATTTTTTATTTTTTTAAAATTTGGGAATATCACTAAATTAGATGTAAATTTGGGAATATCACTAAATTAGATATATCTTGACATCCGTACGGTTGGATCGTCGAAAAATATTTTTTAAAAAATAGAAACAACAATTTGTGACAAAGCACTAGTTACCAGTACTAGTTAAATTAGTAGTGATCTACTAAGATCTCCAACCAAATTTATTTTTTATTTTTTGAAAATTTGGGAATATCACTAAATTAGATATATCTTGACATCCGTACGGTTGGATCGTCGAAAAATATTTTTTAAAAAATAGAAACAACAATTCGTGACAAAACACTAGTTACTAGTACTAGTAAAATTAGTAGTGATCTACTAAGATCTCCAACCAAATTAATTTTTTATTTTTTGAAAATTTGGGAATATCACTAAATTAGATATATCTTGACATCCGTACGGTTGGATCGTCGAAAAATATTTTTTAAAAAATAGAAACAACAATTCGTGACAAAGCACTAGTTACCAGTACTAGTTAAATTAGTAGTGATCTACTAATATCTCCAACCAAATTAATTTTTTATTTTTTGAAAATTTGGGAATATCACTAAATTAGATATATCTTGACATCCGTATGGTTGGATCGTCGAAAAATATTTTTTAAAAATATTTTTTAAAAAATGGAAACTAGCTGCTCGATAACGGCTCGTGTGCGGCTCGATTTCTTAACGAACGCTAGCTTGAACAAATATTTTGTGCGATAATAAAGCTCGGCTCGGCTCGGCTCGGTTCGTTAAGAAAAAAAGTAAAGCTCGACTCGTTTAGCTCAAAGCTCGGCTCGGTTCGTTAACAACTCTAAATATACTACTAAGACTGCTGATAGCCTGATAAGCTTAAAGGGTAGGATTACATTAAAAACAGCCGGAAGGCTGATTTTGTAGTTGTACCTGTCTGTTACAATCGTGAGTAGGGCAATAATTTTGATCGATGATAATGGGATTATCAGAATTCTACATGTGTACATCTTCATACATAAAATTACTGACTAAGCCAGGGTCAGATGGTGCCCATGTGTTGATCCTCACACTAAAAAGTACAACTTTTTACATGCAATCCCTTATCCTCGGTACTTATTTCATCTCCAATGCTCTGTCCAAGGCTCCCAACACTAATGCCATGGCCAAGCCCACAGGCAACATCGAAAATTTCTACATTTTCATTTCCGTTAAGCATGGATACACAGTCGTCACCACATGCTATGCTGCAGTCCTGGACTTCTATGTCTTGAGATTTTGCTATACTTGTGCCATCTGTATTTGGACTGTTCTCTGAAGCTGAAATTTTGACTCCACTAATCATAACTTTTTGGCTACTAAATATTTCTAGTGAACTCCTTTGCTGTTGATCATGATATTCAAGTTGATGATCTTTGAATTTGTGACAAAATTGAATCCCATTGACTGTTGGAATGATTAAGTGAATGTGTTGAAATACAAAGCAGTACTTCATCAACACTCCCTGAGTCCCTGTAAAACAACCGGACTACTAGTTATACTCCTTGAAAGCAAGTAAACAACTGGTAAGTGGTCACTAGTCTCTGTGTTGTAAACTAGCAGCAAGCATAAATATCTCAGTGCATTAGCATTATTTAAAGCATTTGCCATTGGCCAGATTTATTGCATTTGATTCATCTGCACATTTAGTTCATATTTAAAACTGCACTATAAACAATTTGTAGTAATTCTTTTAAAATTACAGGAACCCAAGTACGGTACAGTATGGGAGCAAAAACTGAAATTGCAGAGGTAAAGGATGTTGGATGAAGACACTCTACAGTTATATAGGAAGTAGGAACAATTGTGCCAAGCAAAGAAGACATGTCTTGCCAGAGTTATTCTTATAGAAGAGATGGATGTAAATGTTTGTTGCTTAGCAGCAGTAGCCGTTACATTTTAGACATTCGACAAAACTTTTATTATTAACTGATCTACAATACGTTAGAATAAGAACTAACGGGGTTAGTCAGTCTGCAATTTAACAGATCTTTGGCATATTATACATTTATACTGGTACTAGAAAATCTGCTATAAATAGTGTAGAAAATAATAAGAAAGTTACCCACTTGTGTCAAACCCTGGTATAAGGGTATTTGCCCTGAAGACCACTCACTGCAGACATGACTGCAATAGGAAAGTTGACAATGAGAACATATCTTAAACACAAAAAGGCTGTGCTAAATTATTCATTCTCCAAAGATTCCCGGGAGGGCATATTAAGACAACACTATACAGTTCTCTGGATTATCATTCTGAAACCGCAGCAACTATAGCACAAAGGTGATCAAATAATGCTTTTAATGTTCTAGTCATCTTACAAGGCACATAAATATTCATTAGATAAATTCATAATCCTTATAAGTTATAAGAGGTTTAGACATGTTTGAAATCTACTGTAATATTCTGTTGTTATACCACCCTAAATTGCACACTCAACTGAGAGCTACCTGCATTTTGTTTATCCAAAATCGACAAATCATTTTAATATTAAAGAAGGATTACAAAGAAAATGCAAAATCCAGAACCTGATAATATATGGTGGAAGGTGCATTTTCATCTATAACTACAGGAGGAATTGTGCTTTATTATGACTGAAACAAACTAGAAGTGAGTTAGATGAGTGTCCAAACTTCTGCGACGTTGCAGAGAAATTCTACTAGAAGCTGATATGCATGAGTATTTGTATTCTGTAATAGACCATTACTTAATAAAGGAAGACCGAGTTTCACCTTGAATGGAATTTTACGTACTTCTGATTTCTTGATATTTCTAGCCAGAAATTTTCATCACGTTGTGGCACTCAAAATTTGTGCTCTAGTTTTTTGAGCAACTCAACATAAATGTTTCTCATTAATCAAACACATACATGGTGATTTAAAAAGGCCAGAATATATTAGACACAATTAAGAAAACATAACACTTCATAACACAAGAGGAGTCTCAGAAAATAAAGAAGTGCAGAAACATTACCTTTACTTCTTTAGTTACCGACATTTCCATCAGATTTCCAACAACTTTGAGCTTCGCTGTCAATTAACGAAGTAACATTAATACATAATATCAGTTAATATTTCTTTAGTTGTTTTCTATTTAGACAGAGATCCAAATCTGAGATATTAAAGAGAAAGCAAGTCCAGCATTCATGTCTACATTATACATTTATACTTATTTGCTCAAATCTGAGAACATGACTAACAGGAACTGTCTACAAAGTATGAAATCAGACTGATCAGACTAAAATTAGAAGATACACTATTTATAAACCAGCGCTTTTCATATTGAATTGATCACACACAGACACATGGTCATCTAACAGTCTGTACAGAAAAAGAACGGAACACGGAACAGACTTCAAAAATAGAGCAGAAAATGAACATAAATGTAATGAGTGAAATTATTTAGTATTTACCATCTTCCATTTTCTCATATTGCAGATATTCTTCTGGTTCACCTCTGAGATCAGCCCTACTAGTCAGAAATGATATTATTTAGTGATATTCTTCTAGTTGCGGTTTCATTTCGGTTTTTCTGCTCACCCCTACAGAAATGATATTAAAGTGACATGAGTGACACCCTTCAATGCTTATAAGTAATATCTCTAAACTTATATTTATAATAAACTATAAAATTACTATTTTGAAGCGATACGGAAAGTGACACTAAATAAAAAGTAACATTAAATTAGAAACATTAACAACTCTAAATAAAAGTGTTCTAACTGTGAGGCTGTTTGGCTTATTTTATTGTAAGTTACATTTTAATTTAAAGTATTAAAGTCAGGTCCACAAAAGAAACTCCAAATCCATCTTCACCATCTCTAACTCCGGAAACCACACCACCCCTTATCCATTCTGGAAACTCTGAACCATTTGAGGAACACAAGCACATACGTCTCTCAAATTGACACCACCAGATTTAAAGATTCTAGCGAATTAGTGATGAGCAAAGGTCACAAAACTGAAAATAATCTAGCAGAATAGCACTTCATATCTCTGCATAACCATTCTCTAGCAACATTCCAGCTCAAAACCCATACACGACATAAAAGATATCCTGCACTTTTCAATCAATAGCACCAGGTCATGTGACAATGAGGAGCTAAACAACAATTTCAATCTGTGCTCTTACGGAATCTGCAGAATTTTGCTTAAAGGCCCATATTTCATCTTAATCCATCTCGCAAAGTTTTCTGGAGAAAAGAGCTCGAACCACAGACCCGAGAACAAGCACCAGGACTGAGCGAAAAAATCTTTATAAACCAGATTAAGCAAAAACGAACCATGCAAGAAAGCACCTGATTCCACCCTTTCCTACTCAGCAAGCCAAGCCAACCATACTTCTCAGAAGCCAGAACAATAACAAATCATGATGCATAAACAAGCCAATGGATTAACATCAAGAATAAATAATTTCGACACACTAGATAAGCATCAATGACAATTTAAGCAGCATTTTTCCATCAGAATACAGGTCATAGAGCTACAATCCACATGATAAAGAAATATCCAACAATAGAAAGGGCCGTATACCTGGCCAATATAAGGATGCCTCTCAGCCTTGTAAGAACCTTAATGGAGAAGAGTTTTAAGAAAAAGCGCTAAGCAGAAAAGACTTAAAAAACTTTATAAGAGTTCTTTAAAGAGAAGACTTCAATAAGACTTAAGTTCCAGATTTCTCCAGAACTTAGGCCTTGACGACTGCCAAATTTAAAGTTCTTCTTTTTTCCGAACGCAAGTAATGATAGTTCTGATTATTTACAGAGCTCAAGTAACGACTTTCATTGTCGCAAGTTGAGGACACCTCCAGAACTCAAGTACCGACTGATGTAGTCATTGTCTTGGATTTTCCAAAACTCAAGTAACGACTGGCAAAGTCACTGACACTTGTAGAATAAACTAATGATTCATATAAAAATGCTCAAGTGATTTCTAAAATTATGCTACTTGATAAAAAAAATAAACACTAGCTGCAAGAATTTAAATGAATGCACTCGAGATACAAGATCAGGTGGACTACCAAAGTAGGGCAAAGTCATGGAAGTAGAGTAAATTTACATAATGGCAATATTAATTGACAGAAGCAGAGAACTGCTGTTAACAAAGAAAACAAAGATAGTATGTTCACAATTCACCCATGTATCTAATCTTTTGTACACACATGTTCTAACACACATGCTAAAATCTGTATACAGCATATAGGAACAATTAGCATTTCATTAAAGAGTTCTTTAAATTCTAAAAGGCTGTTCAAAAACCTCAATCTGTCAACCTAAATAACAGTTCTGACTTCTCAAACCTGTCAACTATCTGCAGTAATCTCTTTTATGATCTTCAACACCTCATCTTGCATATTCGTCTCCACAGAATAATCAACATTTTTCTGTATTGTTGAAATCATGTCACTCTTGTTCTGCCCCCGTGAGCACCAAAGACAGATTTCCCTAGCAATGGCTAACACATATAAACCACAATCAACTCCATTTGTCTGTTGAAGGGTCTCACATTCCCTAAACTCGGGCAAACCAGCAAGAGCCGTATCTTTTGCGCCCTCAGTTACAGACGGCACACTTTTCTTCTTGTTCCTCTGTTTCTTTTGCAAAGATGACGAGGCTTGTGGTTGTGGCCTTGAAACTTCACCACCTGGCCCCATGTATTCCTTGACAGCATTGTAAAGATTCTCCGCATAAGAATTATTCATTCCTTTGATGCTATCAAAATGCAGAAACAAATTCTCTGTCCTATCATACACAAGAATGCTCCAATGTTGCCCACCTTGTACCATGTCATTTACGACAAAAAGAACAACCCTCGAGAACTTGCAAGACTGAACAATTTCTTCAACACACTCCTTGTCGTTAGCAATGAATTGACAATCGTCAGGCCTAAAAAGCCACACATCAGTTTTAGTGCCAATGGAAGAGGACAAGTAAGTGAAGTAGAATGCTATGATTTGGTCCACGAGCAAGCACGGTTTTCGTAGAGTGGCCAAATCAGAATCTCGCAATACAACATCTTTGTACTTCAACACCACCGCATCTTCCATGTCTGTTAAAGAAAAACAAAAGGAAAATTAGTTAATCACCAACATACAACCAACAGAAACATACTGTAACTTCATGCCATTAAATCAAGAAAGCCAAAACTAAACTCTAATCAAACTACAACCTACACTACAACTTCTTTATAAATCATAAACCCAAAAGGACTTATGACAGAACCCTAACTTCACCAATCACCAAACTAATTCTCGAGTACGAAACTTAACAAAAACCAACTCCTAATTCTATACCGAACAAAATTGATCAAAACACGAACCCGAGCAAAACCAAGCCACCGCTAAATTATATTTTTACGCAACTAAACCAACAAATATCGAAATAACCTAATTAACCGCAACTTATCTCTACATTACATCCTCCAACTTATCTCTCACATGACTTTGCCAGTTGCCTCTACTTGATGTATCTAGTAATTTTCTTTCCTATATATAGGTGTATATATAACTGAGCCTTGTCATTGTTTTCAATTTAGTGTTTATATATTGCCATATAGGCTATCTGAAGTGTCAATGGAGCTCAAAGCTTACTGCCCCATATATATGAATTCAGTAGGTATTAATTTTGTACTTTGCATCTTCAATATGTATTTATGTGTTTATTGCAACTACATAATCATATATGCAATCATCTTATCTTACAACTTCTCATTTGTGTGATTGTGACAGTGAAATTGTATTCAAGTCCTTGATTCACACTGCATGCAGACTGCAACTCATTCTCTTCTTTCTGTGCTGTGCTGTGCTGTGCCGCCCTACCTTTCAGTCGACTCACGGTTGAGGACGTCGATTACGAAGCAAATGAAACCTGTAAAATTGGTATGTAGTTTCTTCTTTTTCTTTTTTGCTATTACTGAACACAGGCTTCATATGCAAGGGCTGATACTTATTATCAGTGCAAGATAGAAATAAATTATGCATCAGTGTTTGAACCTCATCAACGCGAACCTGAGATAATTTCTGTAAGCGAAAAGATGACAGAATTTCAATAGAGGCGATACGTCTAAGATTTCTCCAGTGATCACCAGAGGGGCACCAAACAATACTAGTGTTGTTGTAGCCAAGGTATTTTGCATAGAGAAGATGACGCCGGTTGGCAAAGTTGATGCCATTCTTGGTAAAGAATTCTTCAGCAGCTGATACAGATGAAACGACGACAGGACGAGAACCTATCCGAAGACCATACGAATCTGAAAGATTTGATAATGTCTTTTGAAGAGGTTTCTTTAACAGGTAGAGATGACCGATTATAGGTATAAGAGGAAAAAGAGTTGGTGGAAAATTCAGGAGCTTGTGAAGGAGATTCTGTGTCATCACGTACAGCGCTAAAATGATTGGAAGGTATATGCAGAACAGATGAGAAACATCCATCAATTGTAGAATAACAGTGATGAGAAAAGTAGGATTAAGCCCAAATCAATGTGAATGTTTTAATTTTAAGATCTCTTTTGGACACTAAGGACTGAAATGAGTTGATATCAGAGTAATTATCTTATCTTCATCTTCAATATGAGGGGGACTTTCAGGTTAAATAACAAGTGACAATAGAAGCTAAGTATGGTCAAAAAATAATATTAAGATACTTTGGACACTTCATACACAGCCTAGCAAAGAGAAGCCATGACAAACAAGAGGTACAAAAGAGCCACTGCTCGATTGTCTATAGACAGATAAACAAAGCCAAGATTACCAAACGAAAAATTCAGAAGAAATACAAGCCCAACAACTTTCTCAAAGTTAATCTAATGCAAGAGCACCACATAGCACTTGGAACAGAAGGCAATAGTGTAACTATTCTTTGTTAATTTGTTTTAGTTTCTTTTTAAATAAAATGTTTGAGGTAGATTTATACTAGATAATTATAAACAATCCTGAAACAACAGACAACACTTGCCAACTCTTGTATTGTTTTAAGTTGTTACAGGAATCATATTCCAGGTTTAGGGCCATGGTATCTGGAGGCCAGTTGACAATATTTTCTTAACTCTCTGTTCTTAATGCATCTTTCCATTTCATATATTTGTATGTTCCTAACAAACTTCATTAAGTTTTATTGCCAATTTTGTAATTTTTTGTGTCTGCTTCATTGATTCAGAAGAAAGTCATGGCTCTTCAAATTTTCGAGGTATAATTTCAAAACCAGTAGTTTGTTTCTTCAAGCCTTTCAAACCTTCTTGACTCTGACTCGGGAAATTTTTGGCTTTGACCATGGTGAAAGGGAATGGTCAATAAGGAGTTTGAAGTGATGGGATCGTTGCCTTTGATCGGTAACAATTCTTAGAATTTAGGACGCATAATCTTTTCTCGGAACCAAAAGGTGGCATAGCAGCTTTTTAATATTCATGTGTAATATCCACAATATATTATCCAGATAGCGATATGCACAGTATTGCTTGTAATTAATAGTAACATAAGCACAGTTAAATGCGAATCAAGTTGCTTGTGGAGTTGACACGGCTCCTGTCTCAAATGCATAACCACTCATTTTCCAAACAAATTCCTTACAGACCTGGCTACTTGCTATATGATTACCATCAGACGGACCCTGGCTACTTGCTATATGATTACCATTAGACAGACAGACGTTGTGACTTGGGGATTTTTAAGCTAATTTTCCATAGAAAGCTGTGAAGCATGTGCAGAAAACATACAAATTAAAATCACGACTGGTAAAGTCATTGACACTAGTAGAATAAACTAATGATTCATATCAAAATGCTCAAGTGATTTCTAAAATTATACTACTTGATAAAAAATAAACATTAGCTGCAAGAATTTAAATGAATGCACTCAAGATACAAGATCAGGTGTCATGGAAGTAGAGTAAATTTACATAATGGCAATATTAATTGACAGAAGCAGAGAACTGCTGTTAAAAAAGAAAACAGAGATAGTATGTTCACAATTCACCCATGTATCTAATACTTTTGTACACACATGTTCTAACACACATGCTAAAATCTGTATACAGCATATAGGAACAATTAGCATTTCATTAAAGAGTTCTCTAAATTATAAAAGGCTGTTAAAAACCTCAATCTATCAACCTAAATAATAGTTCTGACTTCTCAAACCTGTCAACTATCTGTAGTAATCTCTTTTATGATCTTCAACACCTCATCTCGCATATTCGTCTCCACAGAATAATCAACATTTTTCTGTATTGTTGAAATCATGTCACTCTTGTTCTGCCCCCGTGAGCACCACAGACAGATTTCCTTAGCAATGGCTAACACATATAAACCACAATCAACTCCATTTGTCTGTTGAAGGGTCTCACATTCCCTAAACTCGGGCAATCCAGCAAGAGCCGTATCTTTTGCGCCCTCAGTTACAGACGGCACACTTTTCTTCTTGTTCCTCTGTTTCTTTCGCAAAGATGACGAGGCTTGTGGTTGTGGCCTTGAAACTTCACCACCTGGCCCCATGTATTCCTTGACAGCATTGTAAAGATTCTCCGCATAAGAATTATTCATTCCCTTGATGCTATCAAAATGCAGAAACAAATTCTTTGTCCTATCATACACAAGAATGCTCCAATGTTGCCCACCTTGTACCATGTCATTTACGACAAAAAGAACAACCCTCGAGAACTTGCAAGACTGAACAATTTCTTCAACACACTCCTTGTCGTTAGCAATCAATTGACAATCGTCAGGCCTAAAAAGCCACACATCAGTTTTAGTGGCAATGGAAGAGGACAAGTAAGTGAAGTAGAATGCTATGATTTGGTCCACGAGCAAGCACGGTTTTCGTAGCATGGCCAAATCAGAATCTCGCAATACAACATCTTTGTACTTCAACACCACCGCATCTTCCATGTCTGTTAAAGAAAAACAACAGGAAAATTAGTTAATCACCAACATACAACCAACAGAAACATACAGTAACTTCATGCCATAAATCAAGAAAGCCAAAACTAAACTCTAATCAAATTACAACCTACACACAACTTGTTTATAATTCATAAACCCGAAAAGACTTATGACAGAACCCTAACTTCACCAATCACCAAACTAATTATCGAGTACGAAACTTAACAAAAACCAACTCCTAATTCTATACCAAACAAAATTGATCAAAACACGAACCCGAGCAAAACCAAGCCACCGCTAAATCATATTTTTACGCAACTAAACCAGCATATATCGAAATCTAATTAACCGCAACTGATCTCTACATTACATCCTCCAATAACTAAGCTAGAGGAGATCAATTTACCCCATTCACATAACAAACATGTCAAAAGCGTGTTTTAATTTATCGAGTCAATCAACTCCTTACATAACCACAAATCGTATAGCTAAACTAAAACACAATCATTATATACACACGCACATATATATATACAATAGTACTGACTCAGTTCAATCTCTTTGTACATGCATTCGATTTCATATATAAAGTGCATGTATAATTAGGCATACATAGTAAAAACGAGCGAGATGAAAAGATAACATACCTAATCGCTGGTTGAAAGAACAAAGTCTGAAACCACAAGCCCTAATATTGTTTGTTTCGCGGGAAGAGGGCTGCGTATGATTTTATATTGGAATACAAATAGTTTAATTTTCGATTGTGGATTTGAATAACATTAGTATATTTTAATAATTTCAGAGTCTTTAATCAGGTTTTTGGAATTATAAAAAAATATATGTGATAATTAATAAAATATTAGATATGCGAATATATCATGCAATATTTGTATATTTTTCTTAAAGACTATTTTATAATATTCGATAAGAATTTTATATTATTCTTGAATATTCTTATACATTCTTTTGTTAATCTTCTAAATTTATCGGTATTTAATACTAATTGTTCTTTCAAATTTTATAAAATGTAAAATTTTGAAGAATTAATTACTCGAGATCAAAATATTTTGAAATTCGTCTAAAGCTTCGTTTGGTATTACTGTTGGAAACAACAACCCAACTTATTTTTGAAAAATAGATAAAAAAAAGTATTTGTGGTAGTTACGTCAAAACTCACCAAAAACATTAATTTTAATAAATTAACTAAAATGAGTATATATTAAAAATATTAACAAACAATTATCTAACTTTCGCAAAAACACTTATTTTATTTTAACAACACATTAATTTTGATAACAATTTTAAACAGGACCTAAAATCACTTCATTTTTAACAAAAAACCCCTTGAATGTTTTTATGATTATAAAGTCTAACCAGCAAAGACCTTGTAATTAGCGGAAAAAAAAATAAAAAAATCGAACAACACAGACCACAAGACCCAGCCACGTTGTCGGTGACTAAGAGCATCTCCAATAGGGGTTGTCAAAAGGTTGTCAAGTCCTATGTGACATGGCACCCTTGGTTGCCCACCTATTGGAAGATCAATGTTGTCATCAAGTTGCCAACCAAAGTTGCCAAAAATTGGCAACTTCCTCATTTAGTTAAAACACATACAACTCCCCAAAAGTGTATTTAACTTTACCCTTTTTTATATTTCCCACATTTTATTATCTCTTTAAATGTTTTTTTTTCTAAATATCTCACATATCTAATATCTTTAATGCACATGAGAATAAAAGAAAAAAATATCATTTTTTTTGCACTATTTTCATTTAATCAAATGATATTGATGTAAAGATAATATTATTTTATATTTAAAAATTTAAATCATTTGATATTTTATATTAATGTAATGTCAAAAAAGGAAAAAAATCATTACGGGAGGGAATTAAGTATTTTAAATATCCAAAATTTCAATTTTATTTAGAATATATAAATATAATACGTGTTTATAAGATAATATAAAATTGATGTATGGGACCACATTGACAACTTTTAAAGTTGCCAACTATTGGAGTAGATTTGTAACAAAAGTTGCCAACAATGAGATGGAGGAGAAAAGAAATAAAAAAGTAATATATGTGATGATGTGTTAGAAGTTGACAACTATATTGGCAACTTCTATTGGAGATGCCCTAACATCTTTTAACGACGTTCACTCACATTAATTGGCTTCACTAATTACGGCTTTGAAGTGTAACTTCAATACCACAGCATCTAAAGCCGTCTCGCACCATTATTTTATCAGTATAAAATTTAAGAGGTTTTTTGATAAATAAATTGTTAAAAGTAATTTTTTATAATTTTACTTTTTTTAGGAAAAATTATTTGTAAATTTACCATCTTAATTGCAATTATACTAATTTTTTTAAAAAAATTGCAAAACTACACCAAACCCCACCCCCCCTTCTCTCACCGCCTCTCCCCTTCTCACCGCCTCTCCCCTCCTCTGTTCACCGACTCCCCTCCTTTGTTCACGGCGATGTCTTAAACCACCACCAACCCATCAATATTCGAAGCCCAAACAGCAGGCATCAATGATTAATTGTTAATCTGGAATTGTTTTGGGTCGTATAAATCGTTGCATGTCAGTGAACCATGTTTTTATACTCGTCGGAATTGGATGGTGGCTGGAAAATGTTTTTTATTGCTCGTCTGTTAATTTTAGTACTATATATGTATAAATCACTGAATTTAGGATAGGACATGTATCCTAGTTGTATTTTTGGGACAAATTTGACGTCGCCGGATTTCGGGTTTGAACGCCGGATTTCCGGCCTGCGGCCCCAGGTCGTCGGAGGGTGATGTGCGGGAGGGGGGGGGGGGGGCGGGGGTCATAGTCTGTAGAGAGAGATGTACAAAGAGAGATTTAATTCAACGACGAAAATTGGGGAAAAAAGGAAGGAGAATTGTACTTTTGGAAAAAAAATTAAAAAGTACGTAAAAGTGCAATAATGTGAGGAAGATCGTATATTTGCAAAGATTACTAGATATAACTGTATATTTGGTAAATAGTCAAAATTGAGGTTTTTTGATAAATAAATTGTTAAAAGTAATTTTTTGCAATTTTACTTCTAAGAAAAGCTATTTGCAAATTTACCATCTTAATTGCAATTATACTAATTTTTTAAAAAAAATTCCAAAACTACACCAAACCCACCCCCCTTCTTCACCGCCTCTCCCCTCCTCTGTTCACCGGCTCCCCTCCTCTGTTCACGTCGATGTCTTAAACCACCACCAACCCATCAATTTTCGAAGCCCAAACAGCAGGGATTAATGATTAATTGTTAATCTGGAATTGTTTTGGGTCGTATAAATCGTTGCATGTCAGTGAACCGTGTTTTTATATTCGTCGGAATTGGATGGTGGTCGGAAAATGTTTTTTATTGCTCGTCTGTTAATTTTAGTACTATATATGTATAAATCACTGAATTTAGGATAGGATATGTATTCTAGTTGTATTTTTGGGACAAATTTAACGTCGTCGGATTTCGGGCTTGAACGCCAGATTTCCGGCCTGCGACCCCAGTCGTCGGAGGATGATGTGCTGGGAGGGGTGGGGGAGGGGCGTTGGTCATAGTTTGTAGAGAGAGATGTACAGAGAGAGATTTAATTCAAGGACGAAAACAGGGGAAAAAAAGGAAGGAAAATGGTACTTTTGGGAAAAAAAATTAAAAAGTACGTAAAAGTGCAATAATGTGAGGAATATCGTATATTTGCAAAGATAACTAGATATAACTATATACTTTTTAAATAGTCAAAATTTAATTGTCAAAATTTTCCTTTTCACTTATAATATAATTTCATCAATTTAAATTTATATCAATTTAAATTAATTTAATAATAATTAAATTTCATCAATTTAAATTAATTTAATAATAATTATATAAATGTTATTCGTGATATTTCAAGAAAATGAGGGATTTTAGTTTGAAAATATAAAAAGATGATAGTTTTTAGTTGAAAAAGTAATTGATTAATTATTAGTAATTATAAAATTATTACTTCATTTTATTAAATAGAATGCCCGTGATATGATTAGAAAAAGAGAAGATTTAGTTAGAGAAAATAAAAAGGTAATATGTTCTAGGTGAAAAAAGTAATTGATTAGTTTATAGTAATTATAATTTAATTATGTTGTTTCACTAAATAAAATTGCTCATAGTTTTTAGAAAATGAGAAATTAATGTTGCCCTTATATTTCTAGAAAAAAGGGAATTGAATTAGAAAAAATAAAAAAGATGATAAATGTTAGCTGAAAAGCTAATCGGTTAATTATTAGTATTATAATATTATTATTATTTTTATTGCATAGAAACACTAGTGATATAATTGGAAAAAAGGATGTTTAGGTAACGTGTTTTAGCTGAAAAAGGTAATCGTCCATGATATAATTGGAAAAGAAAGATTTTAGTTAGAGAAAAGAGAAACGGTAACGTGTTTTGACTGAAAAAGATATATAATTATGTTATTTTATTAAATAAAATTGTTTGTAGTGTTTTTAAAAAGGAGAAATTTTAGTTAGATAAAATGTAAAAGATATTCTAATTTACTTGAAAAAGGAAATTATTTAATTATGAAAAAATAGAAAAGGTAATATGTTTAACCTGAAAAAGGAATTTTATTCGTAAAGGAGAAATTTTAGTTAGATAAAATATAAAAGATATTGTATTTTACCTGAAAAAAGAAATTATTTAGTTTTTGAAAAATAGAAAAGTTAATATGTTTAACTTGAAAAAGAAAATTGATTAGTTAGCAGATATGTAATTGAAAAATAGAAAAGGTAATATGATTAACCGGAAAAATGAAATTGATATTTTAGGTAGATAAAATATAAAAGATATTGTATTTTACCCAAAAAAAGAAATTATTTAGTTCTTGAAAAAATAGAAAAGGTAATATGTTTAACCTGAAAAAGGAATTTTAGTTAGATAAAATATAAAAGATATTATTTTTTATCTGAAAAAGGAAATTATTTAGTTAGATAAAATATATTGTATTTTACCTGAAAAAAGAAATTATTTAGTTCTTGAAAAACTAGAAAAAATAATATGTTTAACCTGAAAAAGGAAATTGATTAGCCACTATATATGTAATTTAGTAAGGGTAAATAAGTAAAATCAACAGGTACCGTACCGACCGACCAACCAACCAACCAAACTTTTAATGTTTCGGCTTTCATATAATAGAAATAATATATTTAACCTGAAAAAGGAAATTGATTAGTCACTATATATGTAATTGAGTAAAGGTAAATAAGTAAAATCAACAGGTACCGTACCGACCGACCAACCAACCAAACTTTTAATGTTTCGGCTTTTATATAATAGTATAAATATCATTCTAAATACACCTTTATATATAAATAAATTTAATTGTTTTAAAAATTTGTTGTAATTAAAAAATATATAAATTTTTAAAATATAAATACAAATAATATATATAATTTTTAAAATAAATATGTTGTATTTATATTTTAAAAATTTATATATTTTTTAATGTAAAATATATTTACATCCAAATAAAAATATATATAATTTTTAAAATAATTATATAAAATAATCTCAATTATTTTACAAACTCTTTCAATTAAAACATATTATAAATATCTTTTATCAAATTATAACACTTTTGTGTTAATTTGAAGTCATATAAAACTCAAAACACAGTTGTAAATCTTAACAACACCACAACAAAGCAGTGTCAATCAATTAAATAGGGAAATTAAACGAAGAAACCGCGTAATCAAAGTACGCAAAGTGAGAAATCATTATTTAATTTCAAAGAATAAATTTTATATTAAAAAAATAATTAAAAAAAAGCAAGACCAAAATCCGAACAACGTGGGAGGGAAGGCGAAAAAGAGACGAAAACAAAATAATTCAAAACAAATTCATAACAATTCGGTGCAAACTATACATACACCTATACTTACACAAAGTTTCTATATTTTGCTTAGCAGAGAAGAGAGATTATCTATTTTAAATCAATCTCTTCATACATATAGCTTGTTGATTTAATATTTGTTTGTTATTTTTATTAAAACATTTCATTTATTATTTATTTATATTGTTTGGAGCTGCGATTTGAAGTTGATTTAAACAATTAAGTTGAAATTGATTGATTAGATCGAATTAAAGGTGGTTGAGAAGTGATTTCAAGTCTCCGATCTGATTCGAACTGTGTTGATATGGTAATGTTTTTATTTTGCGTTGTGTATTTGTATGTATAGTTGATTTTAGTTGATTGAAGTTGATGATGTGTGTATTTGTATGATTGTGTAGATGTGCATTGATATTTGATGATTTGTTCGATGTTTTGTTGGTGTTTGATTAGGTTAGGATTGTCGAGATTAGTCGATAATGTATCGGAATGTATATTTGATAATGTCGATGTGCATTGATGTTTGATGATGTAAGTGGATGATTATTGGCGATTGATTAGGTTAGGAGCGTTGATATTAGTTGATAACGTATCGGATTGAATATTTGATTTCGTAGATGTGTATTTTTGTTTGATGACTTTTTTGATGTTTGGAGGAATGTATTGGAGTATTGGTGATTTGATTAGGTTAGCAGCGTGAAGATTTGTCGATATTGTATTGGAATATGTATTTGAAATTGTAGATGTGCAGTTTTAGTTGATGATTATTTTGATGTTTTAGAGGAATGTGGCGGAGTGTTGGTGGTTTGATTAGGTTAGGGGCGTGGATATTAGTTGATAATCTATCGGAATGCGTGTTTGATTTCGTAGATGTGTGTTTTTAGTTGATGATTTTTTTTGATGTTTAGAGGAATGTAGTGGAGTATTGGTTGTTTGGTTAGTTATAGGCGTTAAGATTGGTTGACTAACAGTTGAATTTTTGACTAATATATGTGATTTTGGTGATGTGTGTTTAGATTTGATGATTTGTTCGATGTTTTAGAGGAATGTAATGGGATGTTGGTGGTTTGATTAGGTTAGAAGCATGGAAATTAGTTGACTAATGGTTGACTTTTTGGCTAGGGCAATGTATCAGATTATAGGTTTGATTAGTTGAGTTGTTGGGTTTAGGGATAGAGCGTAAGTGATTCTGAAGATGTGCATTTATATTTGATGATTTGTTCGATGTTTTTGGGGAATGTATCTGAGTATTGGTTTGACTGGACATGAAGGGTGAAGATTAGTTGACTAATGGTTGATTTTCTGGGTTTAGGGATGAAAATATATGTGATTGTGAAGATGTGCATTTTTATTGGCAGGTATTTTTAGATGTTTTAGAGGAATGTATTGGTTTGTTTTGTCGTTAATGGATGAAATTTTGGGTTAGGGTTGGAATATATATTTGATTTCATTTATGCATACATATTTGTACTGATTGTTCTGTTAGATGTTTTAGGGGAATGTATTGGATATTGGTTTGATTATACTATAAGTTATTGGTTTAATTATACTATAAGTGTGAAGATTAGTTGACTAGTGGTTGAAATTTTGGGGTTTAGGTAAGGAATGAATATATATATGATTTTGTAGATGCACATATAGGGGTATGTTTTGGATTATTGGTTTGTTTAGGTTTAGCAGCTTGCCTATTAGTTGACCAAGGGTTGAATTTTTGGGCCTAGGGTCATAATTTATATTAGATTGTGGAGATGCACATTCATTTATATGCCTTGTTTGATGTTTTAGGGCAATGTATCGGATTATTGGTTTATTTATATTTATCAGCAGCTTAAATATTACTTCACTAATGGTTGAATATTTAGTCTTTCTCTATAAATAGTGGTTAAGAAGGGTATAATTTTTTCCCAAGTATTTAGGAGGGGAAATGAAAGGGAATACATTGACGTATTTCTGTCTTGTTGATGAGTCTTATTATAAGTTTAAAAAAGTCAAATGTGATGCGGTAACATTATATTTGGGATAGAGGGAGTATATGTAACCTGCTTATCTTTTGTAGGTTTGTTACAGGGTCTCTAAACATACATGTAAAACATCTAAAAGACATCTTGTAAAAGTTTGCAGCTGGGATTTCTAGATACAAAATTATTTGTTTGTAGGAAGTGGCGGAAAAAAATATTTCGTTTGTAGATGTGGTGATTTTCTCTGTTTTTAATATCAGTCATAAACAGTTAAACTGTTAGATATATGGTAGCCTACAAGCTGCAATAGTGTGCTGACTGTTATATGCTTTAAATAGTCATATTCTTCAGTAAGTATTTTGAAACTCAAAACTCATTTGAAAAAAATATGTTATCATAAAAAATGTTGATATATGTATCTTACACTGCGCAAGTTTTATTGGTGTGAGCTCTAAATATAATTGCTCGGCCTTTGACGTGGTTATATTATGTAATATGAATATTTGACCAATAGTTGTTACAAGAGTTAAATGTTAATATTGTATGTGTATTGGAAGTAGGCCTTGTGTATTGGTAGTTGGTTATATAAAATCATATTTCTTGCGGCATCACTAGTTTTATGTAATTAAAATTATGCAAGTGCGCTGATAATTGTAATATATAGGTTGTCTTGGCCAGCTTAGGGATTGGATCTTTTGTCTGGGCAGAGGACCCAGAAGAGGCTTGGATAGATGGGGAAGTTGTAGGTGTCAATGGAGAAAAAATTGAAGTACTTTGTACTTCAGGAAAGAGGGTGAGAACTCTTACAGCTATTAAGGGACTTTATTTGTTCTCGTTTATTTCAAACTGTACTAAATAAATTGCACACGAGACGTAATAAATACTGTGCTTATATTGTGTTTTTTGTTGTGGTATCTTATTTTCCTTACATGGAGTAAGCTTCTGATATTTTGGTGTTGGGTTTGAGCTATAGGTGGTGGTTAATTCTTCCAATGTTTACCCCAAGGATGCTGAAGCACCGCCATGCGGAGTGGATGATATGACAAAACTTGCTTATTTGCATGAGCCAGGAGTTTTGAGTAATTTAAAATCTAGATATGATATCAATGAAATATATGTAAGTTAAGAATTTTTCTTATCACCTGGCTTGATAGCCGATAGCATAAGTTTAGTTATTCATGTGCGACTCTGGATCGAAGTTAATCAACATTATGGTGCCACAGACTTACACAGGGAACATTTTAATTGCTGTAAACCCTTTTAGAAGATTACCTCATCTCTATGATAGCCATATGATGGCACAATATAAAGGTGCTGCCTTCGGCGAGCTAAGTCCTCATCCATTTGCTGTTGCTGATGCAGCATACAGGTACCAGTTAACATTTACGATTTTTATGGTTGAACACAGATAACAATTAATATTATTTAAATCTCTGATAACAAGATCCTTTTCACGATGAAGAGTTATGATCAATGAGGGTATTAGTCAGTCGATTTTGGTTAGTGGTGAGAGCGGGGCAGGTAAAACCGAAAGCACAAAGCTACTTATGCATTATCTGGCTTACATGGGAGGAAGAGCATCGACTGGGGGAAGATCTGTTGAGCAAAAAGTTCTCGAGGTAATTAGTCTTGCATGAAATATGTTTGTCAAGCTTACAAGTGAAGTAGAAAGTCATATTAGTTTATAATTGGAATGCTGGATTCCGTCTTTGCCTTCACTGCATAACACAGATATGAGATAACTACATAAGACTGTTTATATGCCAATTTCAATTGTTTGCAGTCCAATCCTGTCCTGGAAGCATTTGGCAATGCAAAAACTGTCAGAAACAATAACTCAAGGTTGAAGTGTTTGCTAATCACAACAATTTCATGTTTTAACTGCAAACAGTTTTTCCCAGTGTCCTCGGCATTGTTCTTTCTTTACTTCTAACTTGTGTGTGTACATGCTGTAGTCGGTTTGGAAAGTTTGTTGAGATCCAGTTTGATCAGAAGGGGAGGATTTCAGGAGCTGCTATCAGAACTTATTTGTTGGAACGATCTCGCGTGTGTCAACTATCTGACCCTGAAAGGAATTATCACTGTTTCTACATGCTTTGTGCTGCACCACAAGAGGTAATAATTTTCCAATCAGCTAAAAAACCTTACTTCAGTTAATATAGAGTAGAGAAAAAAGTCGGGGGTCTTGTTCTAGTGTTTTTTATTTAATGATGCGTCTTAGATTGACATTGAGCAGTTCATATTTTGTTGTGTGTACTCTATACTGGCTTCTTTGAAGACTTTGTATTATGCTTTCAGGAGCTCCAAAGGTACAAATTGGGAAATCCAAGAACATTTCATTATCTAAACCAATCAAATTGCTATGAGATAGATGGTTTAGATGAATATAAAGAATACATGGCAACAAAAAATGCAATGGATGTTGTTGGAATTAGCTCCGAGGAGCAGGTAATTTAACGAAGTACCATTTTATATGGGAATGACAAGCTATTCAAGAATGAAGTCACCTTGAGATTGTTTTTGTCAAATATAATGTTTCTCTTTCTCAGGAAGCAATTTTTCGAGTCGTGGCGGCAATACTACATTTAGGGAACATTGAATTTTCGAAGGGATTGGAAATGGACTCATCCGTGCCCAAAGATGAGAAATCTTGGTTCCATCTAAAAACTGCTGCTGAATTGTTCAGGTAAATGATCATTCTTATATATCCGTTTGTTCTTAATGTTTTTTTTGGGAAACGGAATACTGGAATGTGAGGTTTTTATATGGTTTTTCCAGGTGCGACACAAAGGCTTTGGAGGATTCCCTCTGCAAACGTGTTATAGTAACCCGTGATGAAACCATCACCAAGTGGTTGGACCCAGAATCTGCGGTCACCAGTAGAGATGCCTTGGCGAAAGTCGTTTATTCCCGATTATTTGACTGGTGAGCTTCATTTCAAAAGTTTTGGAGTTGTGTCACACACTGGCTACTGCAATCCTTCTTTGATTACCCATTGATACCTTCATTATTTTGAAGTAAATTTTGTTCTTTATTAGTTTTCTCGTACTTACATTTATGCAGGCTTGTAGATAAGATCAATAATTCAATTGGCCAAGATCATGAATCAAAATACTTAATTGGGGTGCTTGATATTTATGGATTTGAGAGTTTCAAGACAAACAGGTGCTTAAGTGGTACGCCTGTTGTTTTCATAATTGTGAAGATCTGATTAAATGCAGTTCGCTGCAACAGGTTTTAATGTGACTCAGTGGCACCATGGGGTTGACTGCTGAGTATATCATACATTCATACCAAAGTTTGTTAACTTCATATAATTTTTGTGTGTGCTTATCTCTCGTCCTATAGCTAGAGCAGCACACCCTCAAATCGAGATTTAGCCATTTTCTTCGTTATGTCTGTATTCCACAAAATTTCTTTATTCTGCTTAGATGTGCTCTGACAGCTACTACGCTGCTTACTGAGGTTGGGTGTAAATATGCAATTAACTATTAATCCGCTTCAAAAGAAGGACCCTTGCCCATTGAATATGGGGAATGCAACATATATAGTATCTGACCAATATATTTCAACACTAATGTTAATGGCCACACATATACATTGTAAATATATATATTTTTAAAATATAATTTTGTACTAAAAATTGTTCAAAATTTAGTGTAAGAAGTAGCTTGTAATTATTAAATGTAAGAACATGAAGCATGGTAAAACATGGCAGGTACTTAAAAAAATTTCTGCACATAAAAAAACTGTATGTTGGGTGGATTTGGTAATTGATATCTTCACCCATTAGAATTCCTATCATCCACATGTATCTTTCCAAGTTAGTTACAGTAAATCTTTCCAGTGTCTACTTGCTACTCCGTATTTAGAGTCTTTGCTGTGGAATAAGTGATACTACTAGTCCACTTCTCATATATGCAGATATCATGTCATTGTTTTCCATACATCGTGATTCTCACTTGAGTGGAAACACTGAAAGAGAAAGTAAATTCGATTTATTAAAATGCAGCAGAAAATAAAGAAGAATGTTGGGTTTCTACTTATTGAAAGATTGTTGTAGTAGAGAAGGGTGTTGCTACCAATAAATGTTAGCCTACTTCATCTCATTCCATTTGATGTGCTTTTGTTGCAGCTTTGAGCAATTTTGCATTAACTTGACAAATGAGAAACTTCAACAACATTTCAATCAGGTTTTTTTAGCTTTTGCATAGTTGAGAGTTACCATAATAAATATAAGAATGTGCTTTATGACATCTAATTCTGTTTGACAGCATGTTTTCAAAATGGAGCAAGAAGAATATACCAAAGAAGAAATTAATTGGAGCTATATCGAATTCATTGATAATCAAGATATATTAGATCTCATTGAAAAGGTTTGTAATATAATCTTTCACTGCATACTTTTGGTTGTAAACATAAAGTTATCTTTCATGCTAATTTTTTTTTTTACTTTTATTCTAGTTACTGGGGCTAAAGGTATATATAACTGTTGATGCTTAAATGTGGGTATTACATATTCGGTTATTCTTTCTTGACAGGATATACCTTTTTGCTCTAATTGAGATACTTCTCAAACTAGTACACTGATAATAGATGCCTATTAACATAATTCCATTTGGGAGCGTTCTTACTCTAGAATAAATAACCCGATGCTGATTTTAATTGTTTCAACGATTGAGCAGATGTAACCTATAAAGGACGGTATCATATATATGAGGTTATCCATTATATAAATCCTAAAATAATTTATGTAGATTTATATGTTTCAAGTTGTCAAGGATATAATTCAGCATTTTTATATTGGACCTGTCTCTGTTGTAATAGTTTTATGCTGTATCACGTTTTCTTATCTTTAAAAAATTTCCAAGAAAATATTCAAACTGTTCAAAAAAACTTAATAAAGATATAAAACTTGTCAAAGAGTCTCATAAGCTCAAACATCTTCACTAAATTTTCAAGATTATTGTCCTAAGTTACGGGTCTTAACAGAAACCTCTCTATTCCTAAAAGTAGGGTAAGGTCTACATACATCTCAATTTTCTTTACACCCTACTTCCGAGTGGGATATAGGTGGTGTGTTTGGTTTGGTTTATCCAATGGTAAAGTTTAGATGTTGGATTTCTTAGCTTTAGGGAAATTTGTCTGTTAAGATTTTAAATGACATTGACTAGCATTTCCCTACTTATTTATTCATTTATTTTTAATTCCCTATTATTTTCTCAATTATGCTGATAGTAAATTACCCTTTGAACACATGTTCCCATCATTCATGAGTAAGCTAGAGTTCAGCTGGTCTTTATTCTGTATACTTACAGATAGAGAAAACATATTCAATGTTAGTTTTCTTGTGAAAAGTAATTCTTTTATATATACAATGTCTTCTCTAATCTATCCTTTTGCTTTTTAGAAACCAGGCGGCATTATAGCTCTTCTGGACGAAGCTTGGTAAGTAAACAATGCAAAGTTTCCTTGTGAGTTTTTTTATTTTTCAGATTTTCAGGTTTTGAGCATCTGATTTTATAGTAATGACAATGGTATCACTTAAATTGTGTTCTGTAGCATGTTTCCAAGGTCAACGCATGAAACGTTTGCCCAAAAGCTCTACCAAACATTTAAGAACCACAATCGATTCAGCAAGCCGAAACTCTCTCGTTCTGACTTCACCATTGGTCATTATGCTGGCGATGTAAGTTTCTACCTCTCACATAATGACGTAGATGGTGCAGGTTTAAAACCTAGAAGAGTAAGATGCATGGAATCAACAAGTATCTATACTAATAAAATTTAATACCTTTTCAGGTCACTTATCAAACCGATTTGTTCCTGGACAAAAACAAAGATTATGTTGTAGCTGAACATCAGTCTCTCCTAAATGCTTCATCCTGTTCTTTTGTGTCGAGTTTGTTTCCACCATCCGAGGAGTCCTCGAAATCCTCAAAGTTCTCCTCAATAGGATCACGTTTTAAAGTATCCCCCCCCCACCCAAAAGTGTATTTCGTTGTGTGTGTGTGTCATTGTCTCCATTTAATGATATACTTCTTTCAGACCATCATAGTAACTGACTTCCATTATGTTCTGCTAGCAACAACTGCAATCGTTGCTTGAAACTCTCAGTTCAACTGAGCCTCATTACATCCGATGTGTAAAGCCTAATAATCTTCTGAAACCAGCTATATTTGAGAACCACAATGTTCTGCAACAACTACGTTGTGGGGTAAGTCCTTACCGTATTGCTATATTACTAGTAATATCCCAAGGTCAGCATTTGCTTCTCATCTTGACATATTACTATGTGTCTTACTTCAGGGAGTCATGGAGGCAATCAGAATAAGCTGTGCTGGATATCCTACTAGAAAACCGTTCTATGAATTTGTGGACCGTTTTGGCATCCTTGCTCCTGGAGTTTTGACTGGAAGGTATGTAATTGATCTTTGACTGGCTTAAATATTATGCAAAATTAATTGATTATTCACTGTCTTGGCTTATTGTTGTATAAAAAATAGTTCGGATGAGATTAATGCTTGCAAGAGTCTTCTGGAGAAGGTGGGACTTGATGGTTATCAGGTAATTTGAAGTGCCGGACCTAGATGCTTTTAAGTATGCTATACGATATTCACATACATCTAAGCTTTCTATTACTGAGTTTCTTACTTATCACAGTCATAATCTGCTAATTACCTTGTTCCTAGAAATTTCCTTAACAAAATTGGTTTTGGTTGTTAATGCAGATTGGTAAAACAAAAGTATTTTTAAGGGCCGGTCAGATGGCAGAGCTTGATGCTCGCAGAACTGAGGTCTTAGGAAGATCAGCTAGCATTATCCAGAGAAAAATTCGTTCATACATGGCTCGAAAAAGCTTTATTTTGTTGCGTCGGTCTGTGTTGCAGATCCAATCTGTGTGCAGAGGTACATCTTACATGATTATGTGGGATATATATTAACTTTGACAATTACAATGTGCACCTCCTTAACACTTTTCCCTCCTCAAATTTTCAGGACAACTTGCTCGTCATATTTATGGTGGCATGCGGAGAGAAGCTTCAAGTATAAGTATCCAAAGAAATCTGCGCATGCATCTTGCTAGAAAAGCTTATAAAAATCTGTGCTGTTCTGCCATTTCCATTCAGACAGGTATTCGCGGGATGGCTGCACGGAATGATCTTCACTTCAGGAAACAGACCAAAGCAGCAATTATAATTCAGGTGAGACTACTCTAACTCCATGGTTTCCGGAATTGATAAGGGACACTTTCCATTAACATTCTTACTGAATTAATTTATGCTTTTTCTAACACTTCCTTTTAACATATTGTCAATACGAATAAAAATGAAGTCAATATGTTGCTCTTACTTTGTTACCTCATCAAAGTATAATTGTTGATCATATCTTGGTAATTTACACAGTGCTGAATCTTTTCTTATGACATTAAATGCATTTTTTTAATCTCCAGGGCCACTGCCGTAAATTTATAGCTCATCTGCACTATACCGAGCTGAGGAAAGCTGTACTCACCACACAATGTGCATGGAGAGGAAAAGTTGCTCGTAAAGAATTGAGAGCACTTAAGATGGTGACTGTTATTGCTTACTCTTCCTTGATGTCAATTAATTTCTACTTGTTCTGTCCTTGCTTTTCCTTACTTGCCATTTCTAAATAGTTATCATACAACTTTGCTTCAGGAAGCTCAGCAAAAAAAAAAAAAACTTTGCTTCAGGAAAAGCTAATACTGCATATGTTTAGATGTATGTGTGTGTGTGTGTGTGTATATATATATATATATATATATATATGTATGTCCTTTACCTAAGTGATGCTTTAAATAGAATAGACTAATGTTAATGGGAGCTACAAAAAATTGTAGTTGTTAATCCAGTCAGTTAAATCTCACTCGTATTTCTGTTTATATCGAATGGTGCTATGTCCACGCCTTCGCTTGCCTTGTAATTTATTCAATCTAGATCTTCGTTCGCTGTCTCCCCTTCTTCCTTACCACCTAAACAAAGAGGATATCTAAAGAATAGGGAAAAAAGAGAAATTACAACAATTTAAATAATCAATGAAGCATGCTTTGTCTGTGCAAAAAAAAAGGAGGCATATTTCGATGTATGGTTGTACAATGTACTTGCTTAATCACTTAAAATTTTCCTTAGAACAGTTTTCTTATCGTTGAATATGAATACATCATTACGGATTTATCATATTTCTCTAAATATCTTTTACAGTACAAGTAGTTGAAAGGACTGTATAGTAGCAATGGTTGATAGGTTTCACTGAGATAGCTAATACACTTGCGAGCTTGTTTCTCAAGTATGTTTTTCTGGTTTTAAATACAGGCTGCAAAGGAAACTGGTGCTCTCCAAGCTGCCAAGAATAAATTAGAGAAACAAGTTGAGGAACTTACGTGGCGCCTACAGCTGGAGAAACGTATGAGGGTAAGTTGCATTTTGTTGCCATTGTATTAGGAAGTATTTAACAAACTTCAAAGTAGTAAGTTTGTAGTTTGAAGTGAAGATTAATATTTGGCTGTTGCATGAAGAGGTTTAAAATTCAGCTGTTATGTAAAAAGAAGCTAGTAGTTTGTATATAATAATCTAATATCTTATGCTATTATTGTGGCCAAGGAATAATGTATCTGTTCCTTAACCAAGTCCACTATTGCTACAGAAGAGTGTTGTTGGGGCAAGCAAATAGTGCAGTATATAGTTATAATGACAACCCCTGTAGGAGAAGCATAACTTCATAACACTTTCGATGAATTACAACATACACGTGTGTGTATATAAAGAGAGTTCTATCTTTTAATGAGCCTATAGATCTGTTTCTAAATCAAATTTTGCTGTCCTGAAGTTGAAACGCATCCTGATATAAAAAATGTCAAGTAATATGAACCAGGCAGTTTTTTTGTCATTATTCTAGAATATGTTTCTCTAAGAATTTCTGTAGTGTGACCATTAATTAGTTTTATTGTTTCTTAATCATATATATACATATTTTGGTTATCTGTTTCAGGCTGATTTGGAAGAAGCAAAAACACAGGAACATTCCAAATTACAATCTGCTTTGCAAGATGTGCAACTTCAGTTTAAGGAAGCTAAAGACTTGCTGCTTAAAGAACGCGAGGCTGCCAAAAAGTTGGCAGAACAAGCCCCTGTGATACAGGAAGTCCCAGTTATTGATCATGGGCTGATGGACAAGCTTGCTGCTGAAAATGAGAAACTCAAGGTTAGAAATCTGTTTCCAAATAGCAAGCATTGTTAATTGTATGTTAACAATTATAAGTTTTGACATTGATATTTCTTTTATATGATTGCAGATTATGGTTAGCACTCTTGAAGTGAAAATTGGCGAAACAGAGAAAAAATATGAAGAGACAAGTAAACTCAGTGAAGAGAGGTTAAAGCAAGCCTTGGAAGCAGAGTCTAAGTTAGTTCAGTTAAAGACGGCAATGCACAGGTTGTGCAGAAAGGTGCCAGATGTATCTTCTAAATTTTTAGTAGGTTAGTGATACTTACCGTTGTTTTTTGTGTGCAGGCTTGAAGAGAAAGTATCTGACATGAAAACTGAGAACCAGAACCTTCGGCAAGAACTGTCATCTTCACCTGTAAAACGAGGGATAGAAAATGCTTCAGTTCCAGCAACTAAGGTTAACAAATTATTAAAAAACAAACAGTAATATCCTTCAGACCGAAACTGATCTTTAATTTGGCTCATTTACAGATTTTAGAGAATGGAAGCATTGTGAATGAAGATAGCAGATCTAGTGTAAGTATATTATGTATCAAATTTGCATGCAATTTTTTTTTTTGGAGGGGGGTGTTCAGTGTCCTTGTCAATATGCTAATGGAAAACATTACACTGCAGGAATCACAACCGGGCACACCTGCTAGGAATATGGGAACTGAGTCTGATAGCAACCTCAAGAGACCCCCAATTGATCGTCAACATGTAATTGATGATTGAGGTTACAAGTATCTTTTAATTTTGTATAACCTTCAAGTTAACTTACTGTAAATTATTGCGACAGGAGAATGTTGATGCTCTTATTGACTGTGTCATGAAAGATGTCGGGTTTAGTCAAGGTAAACCAGTTGCTGCCTTTACAATTTACAAATGTCTTCTACACTGGAAGTCTTTGGAAGCCGAAAAGACTAGTGTGTTTGATCGTCTCATTCAGATGATTGGTTCAGCAATAGAGGTAATCAGAACTGCTGAAGTCATCATTAGTATCGTATGATAATCTGATTCAGTTTTTGGATACATGTTTGTTCTAGCATCCTCGGAAGTTTTTCATTTGTTGATTATTATCAATCTCAGTATGATTATAATGTTGTGCTAGATGATTAATGCCTCACTGTTTTTCTCTCAGCTAAAATGGAGGATTAGCTGTAGGTTTTGGGTATTCAACTGTTGTGCGTTGCTTAGTAACTTAATTGTCCTGAGAAAGCAAACAGTTGCCTTTTGTATTTTGAGCTATTACTTGGTTGAAGTGTTATTTATATATGTCCTATTGTTACAACATTAATCAGAACTGCTGAAGTCATCACTAGTATCTTTATGATAATCTGATTCAGTTTTTGGACACATGTTTGATTATTATCAATCTCAGTATGATTATAATTTTGTGCTAGATGATTAATGCCTCACTGTTTTTCTCTCAGCTAAAATGGAGGATTAGCTATAGGTTTTGGGTATTCAATTGTTATGCGTTGCTTAGTAACTTAGTTGTCCTGAGAAAACAAACAGTTGCCTTTTGTATTTTGAGCTATTACTTGGTTGAAGATTTATATATGTCCTATTGTTACAACATGAAGCTGTAGTCATACTGTTTGAAAAACTGATGCTTTTATATCATCAATAATAAAAAATATGGTTACCGTCAGAGCTTAGAACTTAATTAGGTGGCTTAAAATAAACTGTGAATGGATTCGGTCTATCTCAAGGATAAAGAGACCACGGCACTTTAAATGTAGAAATATCTGTAGAATCATTATTTTTTTTGTCTTAATCTAATTGGTGAGGAATTGTTTTTTAAAGCTACATCATTAGTTGCGAGTGTCCTATTTCAATGATCATTTTACTAAGAATCCATGGGCACATTGTTAATTTATTCATGCACACTATAGTATCCATATTCTCGTAGCTTTTAAAAAGAGGGAAAGAAATAGAAAGAATTACGTTGCCGTTTCCCCTCATTTCAACTCAAAGTATCTGTCATCATATAACCTACTAGTTGCGTAGGTCTCGAAAGAATCTCACACACTTGTAAAAGACTAGATGTTGATGGCAATGTAAAGAAAAAACAAATTGGATGATTCGACTACCCCCATTTTCAGAACGATGACGTAAAAGCTACAACTTTGATTAAAGTTGATATATTAAGAGTCATGTTGAGGAGGCTTTGATATAACCTACTAGTTGCGTAGGTCTCGAAAGAATCTCACACACTTGTAAAAGACTAGATGTTGATGACAATGTAAAGAAAAAACAAATTGGATGATTCGACTACCCCCATTTTCAGAACAATGACGTAAAAGCTACAGCTTTGATTAAAGATGATATATTAAGAGTCATGTTGAGGAGGATTTGATATATTTTTTCTTGCATTTTGCCAAGTTCAAATGAGATTCTCTTTGTGTAATCCTGTCAAGGGTAAATTGTTTTAGTCCTTGTATTATCAGTTGTGAATGAATGGGGTTCTATTCTATGCAACATTGCTTAAGAAACAGCAAAACTTGTCCTTGTATTATCAGTTGAGCATGAATGGGGTTCTATTCTATGCAACATTGCTTAAGCAACTGCAAAACTTGTGTCATTGCAGGATCAAGATGACAATGAGCACATGGCTTATTGGCTGTCGAATACATCTACATTATTATTTTTGCTTCAAAGAAGTTTAAAACCTGCTGGTGGCCCCGGTGGAAGTTCAGCTCGAAAACCACCACAGCCGACGTCACTTTTTGGAAGAATGACAATGGTACTGGAAATTTTACATTCCTCTTTTTCTTTCTGTGGTTTTAAACTTTGGATAGGTCTGTTTATGACCCTGCACAATAATATGTTACTTCAACTTTCAGGGATTCCGCTCGTCCCCTTCTACTGTTAATCTTGCTGCCGCTGCTGCTGCACTTGAGGGAGTGCGGCAAGTTGAAGCCAAATATCCAGCATTGCTTTTTAAGCAGCAACTCACGGCATATGTAGAGAAAATATATGGCATAATACGAGATAACTTGAAGAAAGAGTTGGGATTGTTTCTTTCCCTGTGTATTCAGGTTAGACTTCACTTCTGCATAAGCATTGCTTCCGGACTTTCCTGCCCTTACGATATTCTTGATAATTGATTTAATGCTTCATCTGGCTGGAGCATTGACTCTATTTCGGGGAAGTCAATTCTAGACTCAATTCTAGTAACTTTTTTCATGTGTATCATTTTCTTGTACTTGCCAAGTTTTGTTATACGTTTGATAAATTCGAAGTGTCCGTTTGATCTGTGGATATGCTTTTAGGGATTTTAAGACTCCATCCATTAGAAACAAGGTGAATTTTTGATTATGGTGATTGGATGGAACTGGGAAGTGTTTTGATATGATAAGAATATCTGGAAAATTTTGTTATCTTACGGATTCTATGTTAGTGCTATGTCCTTTTTACTTTTAGTGTTTGTTTACTTGTACTGTTATTTTATGTCCTACAAAAACTTGCCTAGAGGTTTCTTAGTTGCAGCATAATATTTTAATATGAATATTCAGGCACCAAGGACATCTAAGGGAGGTGCACTAAGATCTGGACGATCTTTTGGGAAGGATTCTCCTACAAATCATTGGCAGAGCATTATCGATTGTCTCAATACTCTACTGAGTACTCTGAAAGAAAACTTTGTATGAAGATTATTCATATTTAGCTATATTTCAAATACATATTATACAGTAGACCAAAATTCTGATCGCACTTATTTTTAGGTACCACCCATAATTGTTCAGAAGATATTCGCCCAAGTATTCTCGTATGTTAATGTACAACTTTTTAACAGGTAAAGTTAGTTGCTCATTTTCTTTGTTCAGACCTTTTGTTGTGTGATCATGCATGATGATGATTGTAATCCTAAATTCCAATCGTTCTGCAGTCTCCTACTACGTCGGGAGTGTTGCACTTTCAGCAATGGGGAGTACGTAAAATCTGGGTTGGCAGAGCTAGAGCAGTGGTGCTGTCAGGCAAAAGACGAGGTGGCATATCTTTACTTTACTGATCTTGGAAAAATTAATCCTCTGTTGACTTGGTTGTTTTGATGACCTTACTCTTTACTTTTTTTAATTGCAGTATGCAGGCTCCGCTTGGGATGAGCTTAAGCATATTCGACAGTCTGTTGGATTCTTGGTAAATTACCCTCATTTAATGTGCCATTTTACATCACATATAAGATATAGTAAATCTTATTAAAGAGATAAATGCATGCAACATGAGCTATTGGCAGGCATTTTTTCCTTACCAGTACACAAAGGATACAGCTGTGTTTCTGTTATGTTATTTATCCTTCTTATTATTGTTGTTATTGTCAGTCTAGTAAAGATTTTGTCTTTGTTATTTAAGGTTAGAACTTGCAGTATGCTGATAGCTTAATAATCTACTTCCTTCCCTCAGGTTATACATCAGAAATACAGAATTTCTTATGATGAGATCATTAATGATCTGTGCCCGGTAAGTTCTCTCTACCCCTCTCATTACTTCTTTTTTCTGCATGTCTATATTTTGTCAATAAAAGGGTAAGCAAAAATATCTTGAAATTCTCCATTCCTCAAAACACATATGTATTGGTTTCATTTGTGATTAATGTGCTTCCATAATGTATCTCTCCTGATGTTGAATATTCCTGCTAAATGTTCTTAAAGTGCATTGTTTTTTCTGACTACTTTTACATGATGCAACTACATAAAGACTAGTAATTAGTTGGATGTTTAGCATTAATTTAGTTTCTACTTGTGCATACAAAAATATGTTGGCCTGAGCATATTTTTTCTTATTATTCCAGATCCTAAGTGTCCAGCAGCTGTACAGAATTTGCACTTTGTATTGGGATGATAATTACAATACTCGAAGTGTATCACCTGATGTAAGTCATATATGATGGAAGAAGCTTTCTCTTCAATTAATAAAGTAGATGTTAAAATCATTACAATTTATCTTCATTCAGGTCATTTCGAGCATGAGGATATTAATGACCGAGGACTCAAACAGTGCTGCCAGCAATTCTTTTCTATTGGATGACAATTCCAGGTGAAGGCTCGTCTTTTGCTCATAAATATTTGTTTTGTACTGCTATCACCTGTAAGCTTATAGAAAGTGAAGATGAAGCTCCTGAAATCGTTTTAGATTGGTGCACATGCTGGCCACATGTTGACCTTTTCATAGAATAGTTTATATGCTTAAGTTGAGGAAGTTAAATTCTTTTGCAGGAGTTATACTTTTACTATAAATTAAAATCCTTGTAAAATGGCAGTATTAACTAACCAGCACACTCTGAATGCAGCATACCCTTCTCAGTTGAAGACCTTTCTAGTTCACTGCAAGTGAAGGATTTCTTGGATGTTAAACCTGCGGCTGATCTTCTTGAGAATCTTGCCTTTCAGTTTTTGCACGAGTGAGGTTTAAAGAAGCTCGAGCATGCTCTTATTACATCTGCCAAGGTACAGAAAACTAAATATACTTGGTTAGAATATATTGTTGTTGTAGATTCATTCTTTATTACGGTTCTATATTGTTTCCTTTTATCCCCACTCTTGCTGTTAAATCATTCTTTTGATTTTGCACATTAAAATTCTCTCACAAGAGGGGAGGGCTCTCTTTTCATTCAAGTGTGCAGTGCATCTTTTTTTTTTTTTTTTTTGGTTCTGCCATGTTGGGCAGCATTCTTTTTAGGGAGATAGGAGGCAAGCATTTTTTCGTAGAAAGTCAGGTCGAAAGTTTTGTTCACTTCACCAATATTCATTTTGTAATGTAAAGAACCCTAAATATAAAGTGATAATTATATAAAGTATATTTTTATTCCTAACACTTGTGCATATGTGTTGACCTCAGGTTTTAAATTTGTTTTGTTCTCATCAAGCTTTTCATTCACTCATAACTTTTATCCTATACAGTGAACCAGTAGTTGATAGTATGAACGATAAATCTGTTCTGATTTAACTGTAACAGATTTATCTGTAAACTGTAACAAAACGTAACCAAAAGTTAAAAATTGGTTTTGGCTGGCCTGAGTGGCAAGCACCTTCTCTTGTTGCTTTGTCCCTTTAAGACTTAAGGTTACCACTTGAGACTTGTAAGTTGGCCTAGAGATTGACTTTTTAAAGTCACAGAAACAGCTTTGGCTTAGAAAAGGGTAAGATCTGGGTGCGATTTATTTTCCTTGTATATTACTATTTGTTTGTTTGAGTGGTATCTTTCAGTTTATATTTAGGACAAGTGTTGATTTATCTATATAACTAATAAACGGTTACTCAAATCCCTAAATTTGAACCAATGCTTTGCTTCTAGCCTATAGAACCCCAGGAGATATTCACTAGTGTGCTGCGCAAGGCCCTTCGCCTTTTAGCAACATAGTCCTTAGGACCATTATAAACCCTCTGGCCTGGACCCCTACTGGACCGTTATCTTGTTCATAACCATTACAACTGTATCTCATTTTACATACAATGACAAGCAAGTTGTACAAGGATTTCTTGTTGTCTTGTAGAATACGAGGGGATGATTCTCTCGTCCTGCTCTAGCAATGCCGTGCAAGGAATTCTTAACACCATGTGAAAACGAGTGGTCGATTCTCGTCTTTTTGGTTAGTTGTTTCGTTTTCGGTTTTGTGGAAATTTTTGAACAAGTAATGATTAAGTAAATACAACTGTATTCAGATGTTGTACATTTACTTGATTACAATACAATGGCTATCAACATTCAATGACAATTCCTGGCGCCCAATCAGATATTTATGATAATCCTGGTCAAATTTGTGTGTTGTTACAAACCAATTGATTTTGTAGACTTTTTTCGATTAGTTGCGGGTCTATTTTGTGAGCCTCTAACTCAGCTGACTGATCCAGATTACTTCGATCTTTCTTGGTATCACTGTAATCCTACGAGTTATTACTGGTACACTCTTAATGATTATATTGGCCTTTTGAAAGGACCAGCTGGGTCTTTTAATGTGCCAACTCGTTTTGCCAACGTTTTCAACACAAAATTCAACGCTGGTACTCGCAGGACTTGAATGTTGTTGGCAATGATACTGTTATTTCGATAGATTTCAGAATACTGTATTGTTTTTTCGAAACAATACCCCGTTTCAAAATATATCTTACTTTTGATTTTTGATTGTTAAAATTGATCAAAGTTCAATTGAAATATATATATATATATATATATATATATATATATATATATATATATATATATATTATTAAATTGAAAAAATTAAAAAAAAATTATATCATCAAAAAATACATCTAATTTATGTTACAATGCCATTTTCAGTTTTCAAAAATAATAATTGAATAATTTTTAATATTTAATCAAAAATTGATCAATTTGATAACTAAGAAGTTAAAAGGGACATGTAAAATTTGACCGATGAAGTAGTTAATTTATGTTAAAATAGAAGTGTCTTACGTTGATTAAAAAATATTATACAAGACGAGATGATTTGATACAATTTGACTGCAGAAGTAGATTAAAATGAATAACGAAATGTACTAGTCTACAAATTGGATATGTGAATTCCTTTAAAAAAAATGGGTATTTTTCAAAAATATATTTATTTACAGAATTTTTTTTTCAAAAAATACGGTTGTAACTTGTAACCTGGTTTGCAAATCCACAATCAAAATGTAACATTTACAATGTCATCTGAAACTTTAAATAATATTTTTAAAAATACTTTTAAAAAATTGCATATTTTTATGAATATCTCTAAAAAAAAGTAAATATGTAATCCATTCTGAAATTTATATGAACGAATGAGGACAACTGCTATGCAAAGCAAGATATAAAACCCAATTTAAATGTTGAATTGATCAATAGCGACAAAACACGAAATAAAATGAGATGAAACATATTCTAAAATTGAGAAATAGACGGATGTGTTTACAGACAAATGCAATACAAAGCGGTTTATACAATACAAATTAGATATAAATAGCATGATATGGGTAGCAACAACTTTTAAGTTATGCTATATTTATATTTATCTATACTATCTATCAAAGTTTTGGTTTTCGATTTGGTTATCCTAATTATTAAAATAAATAATTAAATTACAAAACACAACTCAAAAAGCTAATTACTAATGTTAACGTAATTATATTCCGATTAAAATTCATTCATCCACATTGACCTTCTCCTTGGATTCTTTTTTCTGCTCCAACAACTCAATTACCCTTTTTTTTTAAAGATTTTACTTCTAATTAAAACACTTACCATTTAATTTAAAACTAATATTACAATAATTAATATATATCCAAAATATCACACCATATCTTTACGTAATTATTTTTAGTAGTAATTTTTGTAATTAAAATACGTTACTTTTTAATTTAAAATTAATCTTGCGATCAATAATATACACCCAAAAATATCTCACTATATATTGAAATCATTATTTTTAGTAATAAATTAGAATCGTTAATCTAATAATAAGATATAGTATATGATTAAATTAATTATCTAAAAATTCAAAGTTCGAACCCGTCAACGACATTTTTAATTTAGAATTTTACAAAATAAATTTTAAATCATGCATATCATTATATAAATTTATATTAAATTAAAATTAAAAAATTATTAAAAATAAGGATTATATAAAAACATAATTATAATGTTAAATAAATTTTATAACCTATCAAAAGAACCCGTGCTTCGCACGGGTTATAATCTAGTTATTATATAATAGTCGAAATATTTAAAATTTGATTATCATGTAATATTAAAAGTTTGGTTGTTCAGTCGATCGGTAACTTTTTTTTTTTTACTTAATTACTAGTTTATAACCCGTGGAAGGCATGACTTCTTTTTTAATATTTACAATTATATTAATATTTTTAATATTTACATGTTATTAGTTTACATATCAAATTGTTGTTAAAAAGTTGATATATAAGATTTTACACTTTTAATTTAATTTTTTTGTTCTATCTTGAATCATTAAAATTTGATTTGAACGATATTACAGTCCACGTGAAATTATTAAAATAATCTTTAATTTATTGATGGATTAATAATTATATTCCAATTAGAACTACGTATAAACAAAAGAGAGAAAAAATTAATGACTTTTTATGTTAAAAATTCTATTCAATTTATGAAATCTACTTATACTTCGTTTTGATTTTCAAAACATCATTCTTCAAAATTATTTGAAGATATTTCCACTAGCAACCAAATACGGTTTTAATAATAAGTGTAACAGGAATTTTGTCCAAAATTTTGGTAATTGGTAGTCTGACTCAGTACGACAAAAGAAATAAGAAACGTTTGAGCATAAAATAAATAATAGATGAAAACCGTTGAATCTAGCATAAAAAATATTTTATATTTTAATATGTAAACTAAAAAGTGTATCTATATTGAAATTTTGAAAAAGTGTATGTCAATAATTTGAATTAGATGTAATTAGGTTTTCTAAATTGAAGAGGATTATATCTTCTACGTTAAATATGATTAATGCAAAAAATTGTTATTGTATTTTCTCTTGAGATTTTGAGTGTTTCCATTCAAATAATAATTATTAAAGCATGAGTAAACTAAAGATAATTTTATGAATTTCGCATGAGATATAAAATCATCCAAATTTGATTTCTAGATCTCAACATAAATCTCAAATAGTAAATATGAATTTTCTTTAATATTAATAAATAAACAAATAGAATTCAATTTTAATACAACATATTTTAATTATATATTTTTTAGATTATAATTTTTTTTAAAATTCAATTATAATACAATCCTTTTAAATTATATCATTTTTTGATTAGAACTTTCTTTTTAATATGATATGATATAATCTTGTTCATCTATTTTGACGGTTGAGAATATTTTGGCGGTATATTGACCAAACCCAAATAATGGATAATATCCTTTTACGCTTATTATATATAAGGATATAATACTTTTTTAATAGTACATATTATTTTTACTAAATTATCGTTACTTAATTATTTATAATTACTAATAACTAATAAATTTTATTTTTCAGGTAAAACATGTTAGCTTTTCAATTTTCAATAATTAAATAATTTTTTTTCACGTAAAATACATTATCTTTTATATTTTATCTAACTAAAATTCTTTTTTTTTTTTCCAAAAACACTATGAACAATTTTATTTAATAAAATAAAATATTATAATTATAATTACTAATAATTAACTAATTACTTTTTTTTAGCTAAAATACGTTTTCTTTCGTATTTTTTTCCAGTAAAACATATCCGGGTAACTTTGTTTAAATAAAATATTTCCTTTTACAGGTAAAATTTGTTAATATTCTCTATTTTTCAATAACTAATCAATTTTTTTCACATGAAATATATTATTTTTTATATTTTATCTAAATAAATTTTTTCTTTTTCTAAAACACTATGAGCAATTATATTTAATAAAATAAAATATTATAATTATAATTATTAATAATTAACCAATTATCTTTTTTTAGCTAAAATACGCTACCTTTTCTATTTATTTATATTTTTCCAGTAAAACCTATTCGGATAACTTTATTTTAGTAAA